>CM037586.1:41623044-44123044 GCA_021018995.1 Chloranthus sessilifolius
TTTATTTGGATTAATACTTTTACATTTTTTGTTAATGGTGTACACACACCTTTTATTTTTGTTTTTCTTTTTGGCATGGTACACGCATTTTTTTTTTTTTTTTTAAGGTTAGTGCACATACACATATTTTTTTGATTAGTACACTCGCACATGGTTTTTTTTTTTTTTTTTTTTGACACACACACACCTTTTTTGGTTTGGATCAATATATACACATGGTTTTTTTTGTTTTTGTTATTTTTTTTGGGATTAGTGCATATATATATATTTTCTCTTTCTTCCCTTTTTTGTTAGCAACCGTCTCATATGCCGATGCGTCTCATATTTTCAGGATGTCTGGTGATGAAGGGCATGATCGGCAAGAAGGGCCGGAGATGGCCTACGGCCCCCGTGGGGAACAGTTCATTGTGTCTCAGCGCTCCTCCCAACCTTGGTATGAGATGCAAGGCGAAGCCGCCCACACCGGCCTCCTCTACTGCCAGCACACCCATATGTCCAACTTCGGGATCGTTGGTTAGGTAAACAGATGGGCCCCCTCCACCTTTCCGCTTTTGTTTTCCTTCGATGCCCTCATTATATCTCCACCTTCTGATTGATGCCTTCCTTTGCCGCCACACATTATGTGTTGGCGGTTGGTTTGACCTCCGTCTTGTGCTTTACCTTCCCCCAGTGGTGAAGGACCTACTCACTTTGCCGGTTTGGTGACTTCATTTGATCCCATTTGTAAGGGCCGTCGGCCTATTTAAAACACGATAGAGCGTTTTCGCCCCGAGACGATGACATTCCACATGGCCGTGGCAAAGATGGCCTTCACACCGGCGGACTGATCTATGATCATCAGGGTCCGTATCGGAGGGGTGCCCGTGGTACCTACCCGCACACCGGGTAGGCAGGAGGTGATTCAACTGCTAGGGGCCTACCCGTCCTCAGGGAACATTCGGGGCTCGGAGGTCAAGCTATCCTGGTTGGTTGATCAATTTAGGCCTAATGAGTTGGTGGACTAGGGGTAGCCTGACATGGACATTTACATCGAGCCTGTGCGCGCACTTATGCTGGCCCGCATCTCCTTACTGTTCCTCCTGGGCAAGACTCTCCTCTCCAACACCAGTGGAGGGAGAGTCACCTTGTCCCTGCTCAGCCTGATGGTGAACTGGGAGACCGTGCATCAATTCAATTGGGGTGGCGCTGGCTATGCCGTACTCATGTCCAGTCTAAAGTGGGCCGTTCTTGGGGAGTCTAGCTCCATTGTGGGTTTCTGGCCTGCCATTGAGGTATTTTATCTTTTGTTTTTAGTTTATCCAATTTTCCTTTATAGCATACCTGTTTTTAGCTACCTGCTTTCTCAGGTCTGGGGGTACCTTCACTTTCAACCGGGTCGCCCTCTGCTTCAGTCTGACATTGCTACGTTCCCCCTCAAGAGTAACTGGCACGTGGGTCGCCGTCGGGACGTAGGTTTGAAGCATTTAGAGTTAGGACTACGCTCTCAGTTCGACCTATTGATCCTAGAGCAGGTAAAACAATTCTCTGTTTATAAATTTGACAGCTCAGCTCCTGTGTGCTAGGGGTTCTGACCAAATGTGTGCATCCTCCTTTCGACTTTCTATTCTTTTGCAGGTCGTCCTTGACCCTTACATAGGATCTCCCTTCTGGAATTTGGCCTCAGTGGGTCCCTCTCGTCTTTTGCTGGACCATCATATCATCTTTCTCTACGGGTCCTGGACTAGGGCCTACTACTTAGGGGAGAGAGTGGTTCATCAGTATCGCCCTCTCTTTGCTGTGCCCCAAGCTCCTCCCGCCGATGTGTTGGCCCCAGAGGGCTCCATTGATGAGCTCACTGCTCACTTTCTTCATCATGGGGTTCCTATCGATGACCTTCTCCTGCCCGGGGGGTATCAGTAGTGGTACGACTCCTTGCCCTATCATTTCTTACTGCCCCGCTTTGTGCCCGGTGCTAACTTTTTAGCTTTTGGCAGGCCGCGATCTCAGGTAATGCCCCTTCTCTCCTTTCATTCAGCAGCTTCCATGTGGTTACTTTGATTGACCTGTCGCCCTTAATGATAAAATGTTTCTCTCTACAGTTTGAGCAGGGCGGCGAATCAGATGAGGGGGAAGAGGAGGCCGTTCCCTATGATCTGACAGTCTTTGGACCCTCCGATCCTTCCGAGTGGTGCTTACAGGCGTGGCTTGGTCTTGGACCCTCGACCCTTACGGTGCTAGTGCTTACGGTAGCTTCGTCGAGGTCCAGGGGACCTTCAAATGCCTGGATGATGCCTTTTTGTCACACGTGTGTGTAGACGTGGCCGAGAAAGCATGAATTTCTGCTGAAGCTATCTAGGTCCCACCTCCTGAGCTGATTCCTGGGGTAATCTCTATCTTGTTGCCCTGTTCTCTTTCCCTTTGAATTATGCTGATGGCCTGTGTGACTAACACCTCCTTTTTCTTACTAGCCAGGATTATGAGTCAGGATGAATACTACCGTAACCTTGTTGGGCTTAGGGAGACCGAAGTGGTGAGTGAACGCTGGCCCAACCTAGTTATTTTCCTTGTTTACTTTCTGCCTGTTCCTCTATCTGATGGCTTTTGGTGTGCCTCTGCAATGTGCTCGTGAGAAGGAGTCGCGCTCCTTGCTTAGCCGTATCTCTTAGGCCTGGACTCGGGTGGGGGAGACGTGTACCTTTCAAAGTGCGAGCCGGCACCGGAAGAAGTCGAAGGGGGCTGCCCAGGACTAGTTTATTTTCTGCAAATTTGACATAATGAAACAGTTTAGACTTGGCTTTATTTGGGGATATGTAATAACAATAATTTTTGTTTAGTTTTTTGTTTGGATGGTTTATTTTTATGGTTTATATGAATGTTTTATTTGGGTATTTCTTCGCTTTTGCCTTTACAATTTCCTCTTCCTTTTTCTTGCTTGGAATGAACTGGCACCTCTCCAATGATGAGGTTGATCATGCAGGTGACTCTCCGTATGTGACCTATGGGCGGCACGCCACCCGGGTGTTTCTCATGGGTGTGTGGCATGGCCGCCCATGTGCGCTCTCGTGACGAAAAGGTGGGCCAAAATAAACAACGTTCCTCCTTGGGAAAAGAAATAGACCAGTGTGAGGGGGGGCCTTACCAGCCCCGACTTAAACTGGGCGTATATATTATATATGCCAGGCCAACATTCAGCAATCAATAGCCGGGCGTATATATTATATATGCCTGACCAATCCTCAGTAAAAATGGTCGGGCGTATATATTATATACGCCGGGTAAAAATGGTTCAAAATTTGCCTTGGCGTATATAATATATACACCTGCTATAGATTCAGCTCAGTGGGCTCCTTATAACCCGAGCCTGGACCCCCCTTGTCTCCTCTTCTACTTTGGTTTGGCTGTTTTGCCCCTCCTTTTATTTTCTTTATTTCCCCTCTTTTTCTAACGGGCCCATCGTCATATATTCACCGATTTCATAAAGAACATCTTTGTACGCCGATGGACCTGCCTTCAAAAGGGGGCCCAAGCTTTTATACGGGGGCCGGTATACTTCCCTGTTTGGACCCGGGGCCCAGCTTTTTGCAAAAATTGCATGATAGTTTGGCTGAGATCGAGCTTGCTATTCTGAATGGCCTCGAGTTGTCCCGCCTTTCCTCTCTCCTCGCTGTTCCTCTGTTGCCCAACCTACTATAAGCGGCTTTGGCATCATGGGACCATAGGGCCCATGTCTTTAAATTTGGGTCTAGGGAGCTGACCCCAACTTTGGAAGAGCTAGCCTCCATCACTGGCTTGATGATGCATCGAGGCCTTGCCAAAGTAGTGCCCAAACCGGGGTATGCAAAGGCGGTCCATGCGGGCCTTGGCTTAAAAAAGGGTGGATATGAGAAATGTTTCGTCGGAGGGCCCACCAGGTGTTCGGTAAAATTCCTGAGAGAACTTTTCGGTGACTCGAGCCTTCGAAAGTTGCCTATTTGAGATCCCCTCAATGTGAAGGCCTTTGCCCTTTATTTGCTGTCGGAAGTTCTCTTCTTCACTGGGGGTGAGAGCTTTTCCCTTGGGCTATGTGATGTTTTGACCGAATTGGAGGGAGGTCGCTCATTGGTACACCTGGTCCTGGCGGAGATGTATCGAGGCTTGGATGCTGCGGCCTCGGGCCGGGTTGGGATTCTCAGCGGGAGCCCGCTCCTTATTCAGATCTGGTTAGGAGAGCATTTGGCTATCATGGGGCCTGTCTTAGAGATTACCTTGATTAGAGGATGTGGCTGGGGTTTTCGATCAGAGTTCGAGGCGCTTGGTGGGGCGTCGAGGCTGGCTATCTTGACATCACCTTTTCGATTGTCCGCTCTCGAGATTGTGAGGGCATCACTCTTTTGGGGTTGACTGGCAGCACATACTACTTCCCATCTCGGGTGCTCCGTCAATTTGGTTATACTCAGCATGTGTCGTGTACCGCGAGGCCACCCTTGTGCTCTCTGATATTCTCTCGCAGTTCGCTTAGTGATCTTGATCACATAGCTGCCCTCTGGGAAACCCGCCAATCGGCGCATATGTGTAGCTTGGTTCAGGGGGGCGTCGTCTCTCCGGGTTACGAGGGTTGGCTGGTATCTGAGGAATTACCTACCCCTAGCCCAGCTTTGGTAGATGTGGTAGAGAAAGGGCCCTGGCCATGTAAGGAAGTGATGCTTTGGACCCGGATCGAGTCCCTTTCCGTAGAGAGGCTGGCTTTGATCGAGGCTTTGGAGAAAGAAAGGGTCAGAGCTGATATTGCGGAGGTGAGAGCTGCTACAGCTGAGAGCGAGGTCCTTCGGTTGACTGGTTTTTATTTGAGTCCATGGAAGCTTCATGGTAGGTGGATGTCTGATCGAAATGCCCGCGAGGACTCCCTGCTTGCAGAGATTAGCGCTTTGAAGCGTGCTCCCCGCCCTTGACCTATTCCTGCACATATCATAGATCATATACACGGGGGGGGGGAAGCCCCCTAACAGAGATCTCTTTTTGGGTTATCTTTTTCTGTTCTTTTTTTCTTTTTTCATATATACACAGCTATACACATTCTGGGTTTTGTTTTTTTGTTGTAAAGGAAGCAGCAAAATAGAAAGTGTGTCATGCCGTTATCTTTTTGGGACGTGACACTCAGCAAGCAACACTTGTAAAGAAAGGGAATGAAATCTATACTTGTGCTCTTGTTTTTCTTTTTGTAATTCTGCAATGTAAGACTTTTTATGGGGATTTTTTCTTTCACCTAGTGGGGTTTCTTTTTTTTTTTTATGGACAAGGGGAATCAATTTCTTCTTTTTTTTGTTTTTAGAATTTTCTCCTCCACAGTGTGAGGCTTTTTATGGAAAAGGGAAATCTATTTTCTTTTTTGAAATTTTCTCCTCCACAGTGTGAGGCTTTTTATGGGAAAGGGAAATCTATTATCTTTTTTGCAATTTTCTCCTCCACAGTGTGAGGCTTTTTATTGGAAAGGGAAATCTATATTCTTTTTTAGAATTTTCTCCTCCACAGTGTGGGGCTTTTTATGGGAAAGGGAAATCTATTATATTTTTTGGAATTTTCTCCTCCACAGTGTGAGGTTTTTTATGGGAAAGTGAAATCTATTATCTTTTTTGAGATTTTCTCCTCCACAGTGTGAGGTTTTTTTATGGGAAAGGGAAATCTATTTTCTTTTTTGGAATTTTCTCCTCCACAGTGTGAGGTTTTTTATGGAAAAGGAAAATCTATTTTCTCTTTTGGAATTTTCTTTTCTTTTGTGATGCCGGTAACTACAAGGCCAAACCAGCGGGTCCCTTTTTGAGCATGGTCGAACCCTGTTGGTGAGGCACAGGTTTTTTTCCTTTAAACATGGGAAGGCCAGCTGCCCTTGGATTGGTTCAATCCTTTGTCTTTCCCTTTGGTCATGCGTCAGACGCTGCGAGAGAGACAACATACTTGATTGGGATCCAATCCAATTTCCAACATGAGTGGCCCATCAAAGGGGAGAAGAGGCTTAAGGGGTCCAAACTGAAATAGGCGGGCCAGAACAGGTCTTCTCCTAATCTCTCTTTTCTTGACATTTTTTGCTCAAAGCGCCCAAGACGGGTTTTCGCCATGCCTGTCATCCCTGTTTTTACCCGTAGCGCCCTTTCGGGTTTTCACCACGTCCATGGGATCGCTCTCTTACCCCAGGTGCCCTTTCAGGTTTTCACCTGCTCCGCGTGAGTTTGCTGTTTTTACACGTGGCGCCCTTTCGGGTTTTCACCACGTCCGTCTTGCTTTGAACTCCAATTAATTTTCTTCTTTTTTTTTCTTCTTTTTTTTTCTCTTCTTTTTTTTTCAGGAACCAGAAGGCCACGACGTGGGCGTCGATTTCGTCATAGCCGGCTGAATGAAATTCTGTGTGGTTTGTTAACTCGGCTTGTTCTGATGTAGTAGATGTTATAACTGCTTGTGGACCTTAAAGAGGGCGTTCTTCTGGGTTGTAATGTGGTTGGGGTTCAAACAGGTTGGGTTTTTCTGGGGATTTGGATCTAAGTTTGGAGTGATTTCTAGATTCGGGGACTCCTTTTTCTTCCCAAAGGCTTTTTATGCCCCAGTCATCATTTTTTTTTTTTTGTTGGGGTACCCCTCTTTTTCTTTGTTGTTTTTTTTTTGGGGGCGCCTTCTTCTTCTTCTTTTGGTTTGGATTTTTCCTCCCTCCTTTCTTCTTTTTTTTGGAATTTTGGGTGGGGTATATGAAAGAAATGGTTGTTGGCTCGAGGTGTGTAGCAAAAAGGGGTGAAGGTTTTTAGGGAATATTCTTTTGGGCCACTTGACTTTGAAATGATGGCCTCTTTTATGGAGCCCTTAAGCGGTCATGCATCTACTTTTATCAAAACTCACCTTGTCCCAAGACCTATGAGTAGAACTTACGGAGGTATCCAGCGTTGATGGGCTCAAGAAAGTGGTCTCCATCCATGGTGGCGAGGCGAACGGCGTATCGTGGCAGAACCTCTCAGACGACGTAGGGTCCTTCCCAATTTGGCCTAAACTTCCCTCTCGAATCGGCGTGGAGAGACGGAAATTTTTTTTTCAGTACAGTGTCTCCTACCTTCAGATCTCGGCCACGGACGCAGTTATTGTAAGCACGTGCAATTCTCTTCTGATAGACCTGAGTGTGGCACAAGGCTAGGAGTCTCTTCTCGTTAATTAGGTCTAGCTATTCAAAACGGGACTCTTTCCCTCTCGGCTTCAGGTAGATGGGATTCTAAAAGGATATGGAGTGACGGTACCTCGACCTCAACGGGTAGCGTGGCCTCGGTCCCATACACAAGGGAGAATGGTGTTGCCCCTGTTGCGGTGTGGATAAACGTTCTATAAGCCCAAAGTGCGAAGGGTAACTGCTCACTCCAATCTCTGTAAGTAACTACCATCTTCTCTAGGATGCAGATCAGAGTTTTGTTGGCTGCCTCCACAGCTCCATTCGTCTGAGGCCTGTACGGGGATGAACGATGATGCTTGATCTTGAATCACTCACACAAGAGCCAGATGCGCCTATTAGCGAAATTAGTGCCATTATCAGTGATGATATCTTTGGGTACGCTGAATCTGCAAATGATGTTGTTCTTGATGAACTTCTCAACATGGCTAGCCTTAATGCTCATATAGGAGGCCGCCTCTACCCATTTTGTAAAGTATTCCACAGCGATGAGGATGAATTGATGTCCATTGGAAGCCTTAAGATTGATCTTGCTGATGACGTCGAGACCCCAGGAGGCGAACGGCCAAGGGGTGGCCATGCTGTGTAAGTCAATGGCAGGAGCGTGTATTAGGCTGGAGTGCTCTTGGCATTTGTAGCACTTCTGTACGTGCTTCAAAGTAAAAGTAGTCCAAAAGTATCCCTGCCTTAGAATTTTCTTAGCGAGCATGTGACCGCTGACGTGGGCTCCGCAGACCCCTTCATGAATCTCCTTCATGATCTCAACCGCTTCTTTCTGGGTTAGGCATCGGAGCAGAATATTGTCGTGAGACCGTCTATACAGGAGATCGCCGCAGATGACATAGTTTGTTGCCAATCGCTGGATGGTGCGTTTGTCTACCTTCGATGTTCCTTCCGGGATAGTTCGGGTCTCAAGGAAATTCTTGATGTCTGAGAACCAGGGTGGTTGATCCTCTTTCTCCGTAGGTCCTTCGATCAGGTGACAGAAAGCCGGTTCCTTCCTCTGCTCTATCATGATCGGCTTCATTACCACTCCATATGGAATCTCAACCATGGAGGCCAGGGTAGCCAGGGGGTCAGCAAACTGATTTCTAGCTCGTGGCACATAAGAGAAGGTGATTTCCTCAAAGCAGGTTATTAGATCCTCCAGATGTTCATGGTATGGGATCAGTTTCTCATCCCTGTCTTCCAATCCTCATTGGTTTGGCATATAATTAACTGTGAATCTCTAAAGACCCTAAGGTGAGTTATATTTAGATCAAGAGCCGCCTGTAAACTAGCTGTACAAGCCTCATACTCGGCCATATTGTTGGTGCATGGGAAGTTCAATTTGATTGAGAAGGGTATATGGGATCCTTTCGGCGAGATAAGAATGGCGCCAACTCCTTAGCCCTCAACATGCGATGCCCCATCGAAGTGCATTACCCAGGGCTCCTCCGATTCCTCTGTATCATCGTCGGTCATGAACAAAATGTCTTCATTGGGGAATTCGGTCCTTAGAGGCTCATAGTCTGGCAGAGGATTCTCAGCAAGATGATCGACGAGTGCTTGCCCCTTAATCGACTTCTGGGTGACATAAGTAATGTCAAACTCGGATAGGAGTAGTTGCCAACGTGCGGTTTGGCCAGTGAGAGCAGGTTTCTCGAATAGGTACTTCAACGGATCCATCCGTGCTAACGATGAAACGGCACAGGATAACAGTGTAGTGTCAAAGTCTCTGAGTAGCCCAAACGAGCGCCAGGCATGCTTTCTCCAGATGAGAATAGCGCGTCTCATAATCAGTGAATTTCTTGCTTAGGTAATAGATGGCTTGCTCTCTTCTTCCCGTCTCATCATGCTGTCCTAACACACAACCCATGGAAAACTCAGTCATGGACAAGTACATTATCAGTGGTCTATTAGGTACGGGTGGTACCAATACCCAAGGTTTCAGGAGATAACCTTTAATCTTGTCGAATACAGCCTAGCAGTCATCATTCCATTCAACCGGTGAGTCCTTTCTCAGCAGCTTGAAGATTGGTACGCATATCGGAGTTAACTGTGTGATGAATCGGCTGATGTACTGGATCCTGCCTAAAAAGCCTCTGACTTCCTTCTCTGTAGATGGTGGCGGCATCTCAGTGATGGCCTTGATCTTGGTCGGATCGACCTCGATCCCTCTCCTACTGACAATAAAACCCAATAGCTTTTCGGACATAGCGCCAAACGTGCATTTCTAGGGATTCAACCGCAATCTGTATTTTCTCAACCTCTCGAATAGCTTCTGCAGGTCTATCAAGTGGTCCTCCCTTTCTGGTGATTTGGCAATCATGTCGTCGACGTATACTTCGATCTCTCGATACATCATGTCATGGAACAGGGCCGTCATTGCTCTTTGATAGGTTGCCCCAGCATTCTTCAACCTGAATGGCATTACTTTGTAGCAGAAGGTTCCTCGTGGGATAATGAATGTTGTCTTCTCGCGATCAACCTCTGCCATCTTTATCTGATTCTATCCTGAGAATCCATCCATAAATGAGAGCATTCCATGCTTTGCGGTGTTATCGACCAAGATATCGATGTGTGGTAGTGGGAAATCGTCCTTAGGACTCGCCTTGTTGAGATTTCGGAAGTTGATACACATTCGAACCTTTCCATCCTTCTTTGGTACGGGGACGATATTGGCTAGCCACTGTGGGTACTTGGATACCATGAGGAAACCTGCGTCATACTGTTTAATGACCTCATCCTTCACCTTCAACATCCATTCGGATCAGAGTCGTCTCAGCTTCTGTTTCACCGGTTTAACATCGGGGTAGAGTGGCAACTCATGCTCAACCAGATCGGTATCCAAACCAGGCATGTCCTCATACGACCATGCGAAGATGTCTTGGTATGACCGAAGGAAATCTATCATACCTTTCCTCTCCGCAGGGGACAACGACATTCCGATTTTGGGGATTCTGAGGGCCTCTGTGGTGCCCAAATTGACATCCTCTGTATCTTCGACGATCGGGATAGGGCCATGCTCAAAATCGGCAAATTGTTTGAGGAGCTCATTGGGGAGCTTGTCGGTTTGGCCTTCTTCGTCCAGACTCGTGACTCCTACCTCTTCTTGTATTTCTACAGGGAAGGGGTTGGCTTCACAAGGGACGGGTACCACGATATTGATTTTAATTTTATTGGGAATTTTAAAGGACAATATTTTTGGAATTGGTATTTTTTCTATTTTTATGACCTTTTGTATTTTTTCGGAGGTCAGCCCCTGGCGAGGTAGATCTCTATATATACAAGGTAGAGTGGTCCAGAGGCTAACCTCACTTTTTACAGGTTGTTTTTTTTTGGGGAGTCAGTGCCATTTTCATGGCATTTGGCGGCTCTTAAGAGTTGGGGCAAGGATGCCCAGTTACTCACCTGCGAGGCCTGGCCTTTACCTCTTCGGTCGATAGCAGCATCGGTAGGCTCTTGCATTTCTTCCCTCAACATATTTATAGAGGGATCCTCCGGGACCTTGTCCTCTACGGTTAGGAGGGGCCCAGAGTGGTTGGTGCTGGAGTGAGGGGTGGATCGGGGAACTTCTTCCTCAAACAAGGAAAGGGCGGCTAAGTCCATTTCGAAGTCTGGGGGGATGATGTAGGGATTGGTGGGGTGGATTGAAGTAGGCTTATGTGGGGTTACCCTCGTCTTCCCATTCAGATCAATTTTTACTATCCCGACGCTCACAAAGGTTTCACGGATGTGGGGGCGAGCGTGGGGTTCCTCTTCCAAGATGATTCCTCTGGCCTTGGCGACTGCTGTGGCTCTCATCTTTTCCTTCACTTCTCTGACTTCCTCTTCTCTGGGCCTGTAGCCTAAGCCGAATTTAGTTTGTTGCCCCTTGGCCTTGACGAGGTCTCTTCTTCCTTGAAGGCGTGGGCCCAGTCCTTTCCCTTTTTGATGGCCCCATCTGTGGAGCATGAACACAGCTGCGTCCATTCCTCCTCTAGTTTTATCCGGGGTCTTTTAAGTTGGTTCAAGGGTAACACTTGAGAAGTCATACTCAAATCGATGGAGATCGGCGTCCTCAGCTGTGTGCGGTATGTTCAGCACTTTTGGATTCTCAAGTGCAGAGCGCTCTTCCCCATGTCCTCTTTGCTCTCACCTATGATGGTGACAAATTTTCCTTCTGAGATGAATCAGAGCTTTTGGTGCAGGGTAGATGGTTTTGCTTCGAGCTTATGTATCCACGGCCGGCCCAACAGCAGATTGAAGGTAGACTTGATGTCCATTACTTAAAAGGGGGTGGTGAAGGTTTGCGGTCCGAGGATCAGGTCAAGGTCTACTTCTCGTATGATTTCCCTTCTAGTGTTGTCGAATCCTCGTGCGCTCGATATGGTTGGCCGGAAGGTATCGGGGTTCGCCCCAATTTTGATTGTCGTCCTTAGAGGGCATATGTTCAGCGCCGACCCGTTGTCGATCAGGACCAACGGTACTACCAAATTCCCTACTTCCACTGTTATATTCAGGGGTTTAGAATGGTCATTACCCTCGATCAGTAGGTCTGCATCAGTGAAAGAGATGGCGTTTGGGGCCAACACTTGCCCTATTATTTCCCCTACTTCATCCGGTGTTACATGGGTGGACACATGCGCGTCCTTGAGCGCTTCCATTAGGGCTTGAAAGTGGAGTGGAGACGTGATTAACAAATCCCACACAGTAATATGTGCGGGTGTTCTCTTGAGCTGTGTCTCCAGTATATATTCCCTGGCCATTTTTTTAAAGGGATTTCTTGTGGCCTGTTCTTTCTTCTTTTCCTCTCCTCTGACTGCCCCTGATGCTTTTGGCTGGGCAGAAATCCGGCCAGATCGAGTAACCAATTCAGCAGCCCCTTCTTGGTTGTGCCCGATATTCATGTCAGTCTGTTCATAGCTCAATGGTACCTGATGCGAGTCATAAGCAGGTTTTGGGATGAAAAATGGAGTGCGTGAGGATTCCAGGGAGGATTGGGCCGGATATACTGGGTTCTCAGGTCTGACCAAGTTAACTCCAATGGGGGGTGGAATGGTAGTGGGGGGAATTGACAGAATTAGAGTCATGGGCACTGAGGGGGCTTGTACTAGTGTTACCTGGGCATGGTAGGACTAGTGGTGATTGCGTGATGGGGGGATTGGGTGAGGGGTTGCTCATCCGGGTGGTGGTGGAGTTGGGTTAGGGCCAAAATACCGAAGGGATGGTGGGAGTGTGGTCTGGAGGGATGGGGAGACGCTTGAGGTGTGGTGGTGTGATAGGGATATGAAGGGTTTGTATATGGGGAGGTCGATGTGATGGTGATGGGTTTGTGGATGAAGTGGGGTAAATTGAGGACGATGGAGTTGTGCATCGGCGGGATGGTTTGAATATGGCGGGGTAGTGGGTGGAATGGGGGTATAAAGGGTTTGTGGCATGGTGGGATGATTAGGGGTTAGTAGATGAAATGGGATAGATTGGGGATGATGGAGTTGTACATGGAGTGGGGTAATTCGAGGGCAATGGAGAGGTGTATGGGGTAAATTGGGTGGTGGGATTTGAAGGTGTGTATGGAATGGGTTAACTTGGGGATGGCGGTGTAATGTATTGGGTGGAGGGACTTGAGGGTGTGTAGCATAATATGGGGATGGCAGAATTACGTAAGGAACAGGATGATTTATGCTTGTTGGAGGGGTGTACGGGGTAAATTCGGCGTGGGGCGGATATGGGTATGATTCGGTATGCGTCTGCTTGGATTTGATAGGCGGGAGCGGGGTGGAAAAAATCTAAATCTAAGGGCTCCTCTTGGCAAGCTGGTGTGGGAAAATAATCGGCAAGATACAGTGGCTCGATCACCCCAACAGATAGTTCATCTTCGTTCGGCCTGGGGAGTGAAAATTCCTCTTGATTGCTAATATAATCTGAAGGGTCAAACTCTTCTTCTTCTTCCTCTATCCAATGTATGTTAGGCCTGGGGCCTCTTGGGTGCGGTGGTAGAGGGGCTCGATGGATATTCTTGTTCTGCCCTTGGGGAAGTGGCGGGGGTATGATCTTTCCCGCCTCTATCAGATCTTGGACCGCGTGCTTTAATGGGAAGCACCGGTCCGTAGGGTGACCCGGTCCCTGGTGGAAATTGCAATGCAGATTCGGATCATAATTCCTTGGTATTGGGTGGGGTGGCGGGCGAGGTTGGAGTAAATTAACCAGGCCTTTCTGTAGTAACACCGGCAGTAAGACACTCAAGGATTGCCCCAACGGGGTGAATACTCGTTGCAAACGTGCTTTCATCTATTCCGGGGTAAACGGGGCTCTTGGTCCGTTGCTTGGCCTTGGTACTTGCTCGAAACAGGTCGGGGGTGGTTGTGTAACCTGGAGTTGTATCGGGGGGGCGTTGGTATTGGCCTGGGGGTAAACAATGTTCTGTACCTCTGTCCCTGGTCTTCTTTCAATTCTTGGTTCGACGGCTTTTCAAACCCCGGTGGCCCCGTTGGCCACATTCCTTCCTAACCTTCCCTCTCTAATGGCGTCTTCGCAACGATTGGTGTTTTGGACCGTCAAGAAAACTTGATCAGATATACTAAAAATCTGAGATGACTGGAGGGCTCCTTGGTTATCAATTCAATTCATCATCATGGGGAATCCGATGAGTTACCTGAGCGGCTAAGGCCCTCCACCTCCCTAAGTAAGCACTGAATGTTTCATCATGTCTTTGCTTTAATGGGGCCAAGTCCGACTTCCTTGGTTCTATGTCCATGTTATAGACATATTATTCTTGAAATAAGCATGTCAGATCTTTCTAATTTTTTATCATGGATGGTTCCAAGGATGTGAACCATCTCAGTGTTGGGCCCGTCAAACTCTTCTGGAACACTTTGATGAGGAGTCGTTCATCTCTGCCATACTGGCACATATCCCCGCAGTAAGATTTCAAGTGGGCGACATTATACTTATCAAATGATGGCATCTTGAATTTCTGTTGTAGGGGGACGTCAGAGAACAGACATAGGTCTGAAAAGTTCGTTGAGTGTAGTTCCATTCCTCCCATCTTCATCAGTTGCTTCTGTATTTTGTCTATCTGTTCTTTCAGCAGCTCTGGTTCCTTTGAGACTGTGGCGGGGACCGCTTCCCCCTGATTTGGTTCGACCCTAGGTGTGATGATGGTGGGCCCGGGAGGGTTAAAACTGGCAGTTCCTCCACTGTTGCGAAACTCATCCTCCTCGTACTGTTGGTCGTGGTATTGGTGAGGGGCGAGCTCTGCTATTTGGACTTGGGGGGTGATGGGTTGGATGACTTGGTGGGGCCATATGGTTTGTAGGGGATGAGAAGGGATAAATGGGTGAGCTTTTTGTGGGTAAGTGATGTGCTGAGTTGGGTGCACGTTCTAGGGGTGATGGGGGTGTGATTGAGATGGTGGGATGTTGTGGTTTTGAGGAATGGGATGGATTGGATTTCCCATTGGAGGTGGGATGGGGGCGTAAGGGGTATAGGTGAATGAAGGGTATTGGTGGGGGGGTATGGGGTTAGTGAATGGGCCTTGATGAGCGTGGGCGGATGGGCCTTGGGTTTGTGGGATTTGGAAGGCTCGAATCGACGGGCCCTGGGCCTGGGTGTGGGGATTAATATGACTTTGGGCCAATGGGCCTTGTTGAGTTTGGGCTACTGGGGCATGAGGGGGCTGGGTTTGGGTCCATGGGCCCTGGGTTTGAGTTTGGTAGGTTTGGGTCCATGGGCCCTGGGGGGCTTGGAATTGGGCCTGGGTCGGGTGGGCATGGTCTTCGGCCCATGGTTTTTGATGGTTTTGGGCCTAGCCTGGTCTGATGGGCTTGGGCTTAGGCCCATGGGTTTTGAGGGTCTTGGGTCTGGGCCTCTGTCTGATGGGCTTGGGCTTGAGCCCATGAGTTTGGAGGTGTTTGGGTCTGGGCCCATGGCTCTAGAGGTGTTTGGGCTGGGGCCCATGGATTTGTGTGGGTTTGGGTCTGGAAGTGAGGTGGGGGATTTTGGGAGGTATGGACGATGGGTGGTTGGGCATGGTTAGGAGGGAATGGGGTATGGAGGTTTTGGACATTTGGATGCGGGGTTTGAGAGGTAGGGTTGTGAGAAGCAGCCTGCAGGGCAAACATCGTTCTCATGTCTTCCATCGAGGGCATGGATTCAAGTGTGAGATTGGGGGGTGATGGATCACTTAAGGACGGAGGTGGTTGGGAGAGATTGAGCATGACTCGGGTAAATGGAGGGGGTTTGGGATGTGGATGGGCCATGTGGTGGGAATGGTGTGTGAGATGGGGTGGATGGGATGTAAGATGGTGGGGCATGGGTGATGAGAGGGATGGAACGTGGGAAGTAGGAGGGGGATGGGACTCCCTGGGGGGTCTTTGGAAGTATGGGGATGCGGTAAGGGTGTTTGGATGGGAGATGGGGATGTAAGGATCGGTTGGGAAATGAGGGGTTTCAGTAGGAGATGAAAAAGGGGTATGTTGGGAGAATGTAAGGGAAGGGAATGAGGCGGAGGTGAACACGGGCACCCCAAATGGGCCCGTGATATCGAACCTGGTTTGGGTGAAGGTGTCGGAGATCGGGTCTTCTCCTATACGAGAATGGGAAGGGGATGACGGTGGGGATGTATCGGCTCTTGACATGATCCGCTGACGAGTGTTGTCTTGATGTCGCGGATAAGGGCCGAATACCTTCCTAGTTCTTCTCCTACGGGCCGGGTTTGAGGTCGCCGTAGTGACGGTCACACCAAGGTATATTTTTTATTGTTTTTCTTTGTGTTTTTTTTGTTTTTTTTTGGGTTTTGGAAAATGATGCTGATTTGATTTTTTTGTTTTTGAAAAGTGAATTTTTTTGTTGTTATTTTTTATTTTTGATTTTGATTAATTTTTTTTTTTTTGAAGGCGGATTTTTTTTGAAGATGAGGATTTTTTTTCAAATTGCAACTAACTCCCCTCTACTTAGATGAATGATGACCTGGTGCCCAGGGTTAACTCCCGTTTCGGGCGATATATGTACCTTTAGTAGGTCCCACGGCGGGATCCAACACACTTCGGAAGAAGCGAAAGGGAACCCTTTCGTTCTATTGGAGGCGAGGGAATCCACGCAAATGACCCGATCCCCCGGAGCAAATAAATAAGAAGTCGCCTTCTTTTGACTGGGCAGGGGCATATTGGGTGTTAGAGATCAGGAGGCTACATGACACTAATACCGCTAATCGGGGAATTGGGGTGGTGGATTGGGCCTCAGGTCGGGTTGCTGCAGCCCAGTATATATTGGGCGTATATATTATGCACGCCCGACCAAAAAGTATACAGATTTGGTCAAGGCGATATATTATATACCGCTTAAATATGATTTTTGGCGTATATATTATATACGCCTGTGTAAATCAGGGGCTTTTTTGCTGGGCGTATATATTATATACGCCGGGCAAAAGGTTCTGTCAATTATATTTTGACAGTGGATAGCAAGCCCGAATGTGAGTCTTTGAATTGGTTTCGTGGGAGAAATGCTCCCGGGGACTGCTGTGTATGTTATCAGGACCCTCGTTTCCATTTCCTAGGGATACATGACTGAATTTTGGGTTTTCTACGCTCTCACCAATGCGGGTTTTACGGCTTGATCAGAAATGGCAACCGAACCGATATACCTCCGGAGCAAGCGCCTTCTCAGGTACTGGAAGGGGTGGTTCTTTTCAGGATCATCACCACTAGGGCTGCCGCCTTACTGGGAACCGGGTAAATTATATCTGTGCCTAAACCACCCGAAAACTACCCAAAAATGCAAAAATAAATTCAATTATGTCCCCATACTGTTGGTTCACTTTTAATTATAAATTTTTATAGGGGAGTGAAATTAAGTCCAAAATCGAGTCGGGGATGACAAACCCGTGCCGCCTCAACGGGCCGGCATTCAAACGTGAAATATGATGACCGAAATAAAGTGCGCAAGTAGGCCCGCCAAATGGCTAAGGCTTGTAAATGACCGAAATTTAAATGACGTGAAAATAAATGCGAGCGGGCCCGCCAAACGGCTAAGGCAGCTTAAATGATTAGAATCGTAAAAGCTGAAATTTAAGGCGCAAGTAGGCCTGTCAAACGGCTAAGGCACTTAAAGGACTGAATCGTAGGGGTGAGTACGTTAGTAAAAACAACAAAAAATAGCAGCAAATTAGAACAAAAAACAGCCATGGATAGTAAAATAATAAAATAAAAGGAAAGGCCAACAAGAGGGGAAGCGCTAGGGTGAAATCCCCAGCAGAATCGCCATCACGATCATGGATCCTCTCCGGGCGCTCACCTTTTTAATGAAAATGTAGAGTCGCCACCCGGAGCTTTTGGTGACCCGGGAAACCTTCAAATCAATATTTTGAGCACCGAAGTGCTAAATATGACTCTGATTTACCGGTCTTTGCCAAAGGCTCTAGGGTAGGGGCTTCGGTTATCGATCGGAAAGGGTTTAGGCACCCGATCAACCCGCACGTAGCGGTCTCTATCTATGGCCAAAATAAAAATAAAAAGGGCAGAGCTTCCCCTTACCCGAAGGCAATATGGTCCTATCAAGCTTTGAGCCAAACCGAATTTTCTGCGGCGTAATGGCTTGAATCCTTGGACGGAGGAGACACCAAGAAGGTAGAGGAGGAGAGGGGTGAGCCGGAGCTCACGGGCCCTTATAGGGTGAGGCTGTTGAGAACTGGAAAATACCATTTTTCACCCCTTAATCTGGGCCTTGATAGACCCTTGAGAGAACTAAATAAGTATTTTAAGTGCCTATGTTGCAGCTAACAATAAAGACACGCTTAACCATAAAAGCAGCTCAAAAGTGCCAAAAAGATGACAATCCATGTCAGTCCAAAGGAAAGAAGTGAAGAAACAACCTCATCAGCTGTGGAAAGGTCTAAATAGAAGAGGCAAAGACCTGTAAGAGAAGCAGGGAACATTTCGAACAGAGAAATGCACCACAGAGTTCTTTTCGCAAAGAACATGCACTTTTTGTAAAGAACCTTGAACTTTGTGAAAAGAAGAAAACACTCCTCGAAAAGAAGATTGAACTTTGCAATGAGCGAGTGGTCATTGAACTTTGCGAAAAGGCCCCTAAACTCGCGAAAGGACTAAAACTCAGTGTAGCTTTCAAGAGCATCCTAACTCCTCGAAAAGAAGATTGAACTTTTAACAGAGCTTCGTAAGTCATTGAACTTTTTGAAAAGGCCCCTAACTCGTGTGAAAAGGTATTCGAGATTCGCAGCCTTTAACAAGGGCAATTCAAAGAATCGTACACGCCCAATGCATTGAAAAGCCCGTAGACATTCCGAAAGATTCTGAGCACGAACCAAAGGCATATTCCACCCCATGTGAACACCCAAAGATGAAATTACTTGGCGGGAACTTCTAGAAACTCTAACAAACTTTCAAAATGCATAACAGAATTGATGCCTCTGTTTCCTGATTGGCTGAACCAGATCAAGCAGTTCTGATTGGCCAGAACAGATCTGGATCCTGGTGCTCGACTCCTATTGGTTGATACAGATCTATCCAATTCTGATTGGTTGATACACATTTGAGCTGGCTTAGGGAAAATTATAAATAGATGAACTATTTGCCCAATTTGGGTATCCAGATTTTGAGTTTCATTTCTAAATCCCCCATTTCCCAGCCAGACAGCTTGTCTGCAATCCTTGTAATAGCCTACTTTGTATGTGCATTTGAGAGCTGTGAGACATTTCTGTAATTCAAAAGAGAGTTGTATTCAAGACTGCAAATCTGAGAGCTGTTTAAGCTGTGCTCTGTAATTGTAATGGTGGATTTTAAAAGGTTGCTGTAAACTATGCATTCTCCATTGGACTCATGTCAAGGGTTCCCTCTGATCTCCTCAGTACATTAGACTCCTTTAGATTCATTGTTTTGCATGCAATTTCCCTTGATTCATTAATCCTGTGAGAATTAGTGTTGGTAACCTAATCTCTTACGGCATTTGTAGTGATGTTTCCTGTTCTGAATTGAGAATTTGGTTAAAGACTATTGGATGGTTTGTGGCCATTAAAGTGGACAGACCATAGCCATAAGTGTAAGCCTAATCCTTGAATTAGATTTATCTCTCTTACATCTGTGCTTGTAGCCAGATGAAGATTGGATCACCTCTGTTGAGCTGCAGTTATTCTCATTAGATTTCAAAGACCAAATCAAAGTTTGATATTACTTCTCCATTTTTTATATAAGTTTACCATAAACGTTTCCCCAACTCGGATCTGGATCATTTAGTTTAATTTTTACTTTTTATTATTTAGTTAACGTGACAAATTCAACCTCCCATCTTATGTGCTTTGTAGATAGGATCAGAGGCCAGATCTGGTAGCTCAGATCTGGAGGTTTATCTTAAATTTTAAATCAATTCCCTGTGGACGATCTTTTACTCACTTATATTTCAAACTTGCTACAATTGGCCCTGATCTTGCAGGCTAATTATGTTCTAACTGTGCTGATATTTTCTTATTCTTTAAATCTGTTTTCAACATGCAAATAAATCATGCACACTTAGAACAACAACAAGTTTTTGGCGCCGTTGCCGGGGAATAGATTTTAAAATTGGTAGACCTAAGTTTTTCAATTTTGTAGATTTGATTTTCATTTTAATTTTTGCTTTAAAACTGCACTTTGCATTCCAAGTGCTTGATTAAATGTCTACTGCAGTTTTGTATAGAAAACCTGTTTTACTGCAGCAGAATTTTTCTATTTTTCTGAGTTTTTATTCTTTGCCTTCTAGTTATTTGAATAAATGCTGCTGCCACTCTTTTGTCTTTTTGTCAAATTTGGGCAGTAGCCTGAGTTTTTCTTTTTATTTTTGTCAATACTTGAATAAGGTACTGCAGCAGTTTTTTTTTTTTTTTTTGGATTTTTGCAGATCTGGAGCAGCCGTCCAACAAGGAGCATCTGGACTAAAGCTGGAGCAGATCTGCTTGAGTTTGCATCCCCTTCTCCTTTGCACTCATTTTCTATTTTTAAATTCTTGAGAACCAAGTACATTGTGTTTAATGTTATAATTTCTCAGCCTTTTAGGCATGCTGATTTTTTATTTTTTTTACAAAACCAAATACAAAATAAAAGAAAATGAAAACACAAATAGAAAATCTCTGAAATGCTTCTCATTATTTTCAAAGAAGAGTAAATAAGGGCTCTTGTTGAGCCCCTGATCCAAAACAAGTAAAAAAAAAAAATTATAAAAACAAAAAAAAAATTATATACATATATAGATATCTTCCGATGATGCTGTTTTTCTCCATTTGCATCCACTTTTTCCATCTGGACCTGCTGAGATCATTTTTCTTTTTTAGGAATCATGTAGGATAATGAGTAGTGGATCATAGGCTGTTTTGAATATTCAATGGACTCACTGATTTTATTTTCCTTCGAGATTTCTTCATCATAAATGGGTCTCAGCTGTGTGTGAACCCTGTTTTTAATATGTGCTCCCATGCTTCATTATTTTTTTTTATTCATACTCATCATCAACAAAGGGGTCAATCTTATGAATCTTATGAATCTTATGAATCATTTGGCATTAGATTTTCGGTTTTAGGAATTTTAGTTTCAAATTCTGTTTTTAGATCGCTGATTTTTTTGCTTTCTTAGGTTAATGTGTCCTCGTTTTACTGATTTTCGTCATTTTTCTGTGAGTATAGCTAGTTTCTAACTTTTTTTTCCTATTTTGCATTCACAAATTCAGTTTTTGTATCAACACTTTTCTTTTTCTTTTTTAACTTTGTATTCAGTCCCTTACCTTGGTTTTACTGTTTCTCAGTTATTAGCATTAGTTTCCTTTCATTTGCATAGTAATCCTTCTATTTGTTAGATTTTATTTAGCAGTTCTAGCATTGTTTTATTGATTTTTCTTGCATTTGTATATCATGTTTTCCATTTCCTTGCTCATATCTTCAGTTTTACATTTTTATTTTCTGCTGCATATAGTTTAGATTTTTTTTGTTCTTAGTTTTTCTTTCTTCTTTTACCCTGCTGCCCCTAGTCTCTCATTGTCTAGAACATTGAGGACAATATTCATCTTAGGTTTGGGGGTATGGCAGGTATGCCAATGAAATAAGTTAATGCTTGATGCAGCTTATGACCAAAGTGAATTTTGAAAATAAAGTAATTTCACACCTGTTGTTTTGAAAAATGAGGAAGTTAAAACTTTTTAAAATTAATTTCTAGTGTAATTCTAATACTTTCATGAAGTGAAGGTCAGAAAATTTCTAAAAAATAAAAAAATTGATGTTTTAGTAAACCTAAAATGAGAGAAAACAGTGATGATATACCTCAGGAATTTGATAGAAAACCACACCCAGTGAGATTTGGACCTGAAATGTATTCTTTGGAGGTATAAATTGGCAGTTTTTTCTGCTCTAGGGACTGTTTGAACCTGCTTGTTTTCACTAGAAGTTACACATATCCAAGTTAAAATATCTTGACAGCAATCATGATATTAAAGACATGATGTAAGGCCTCCTTTTGGACAGTTTGAACTTCAAAAAACCCAACCTTTTGAAACTGCCCTTGATACACACCAATTGAGCTTTATAAATCCAAGATTTCTTTGAAACCTCATCAACCTCATTTAGCCTAACCCTCACTCTGAGAATTCAGAAGGTAAAGGAAAGAAAGCTGAAAAAAGGTGAGTTGGATAACAGTTTGGTAAAAGAAAAAGAAAAATAATTGAAGGCAATGATGTATCAGCAGAAGAAATGTGGCATTCCAGTCAATGTTGATTTGAAAAAAAAAAAAAAAAATAGAAAAGAAAAGGAGAAGGCATTTCATTGGAAGTTTGAAAAAGAAAGAGAAAAAGATGGCCACTTTGGCTCTGAAAATTCAAAGAAGATGAAATTGTGCTGAATTGAAGAAGGTGTGTCTATCACCTCCTTACCTTGACTGACTTCTCAATTTTGAATTCCATTCCACCCATTTATTCTTGATAAATTTCACCCATAAGCCACATTACAACCCAAGTTAAAGTCCTTACTGATCAATGATGGATTGAGCTGTCACATGGAGATAAGGATTTGTGTAATCTATGGTGAAAAAAGTAGTAAATTCAGAACTGAAAAGCAATGCCTATGCTCGCTTACAATCCTATTTGAGGACCTAATTGCTCTTGAAAGCAACCCTCATATTTACATGGTGAGTGAAAACCACAGTGAGAGTTGAGTTTGAAATCAAATTATTTGGGGTAACATCAAAACTGAATTCTCAAATAGAAGGCAAGCTTTTCATTAATTTTTCTTGTAAAAACTTTTTGACACCAACTGAGTGAATGGTAAAGGAATTACAGCAGAATTTTAGTTTTGAACTGATGTTTTCTTAAAAATCTTCTTACAACCTGACTGATGCAGATGTGAATAATCTGATTCGATAAAAGATTGCTTTAAATGAATCGCATTGATCTTAATCGATTTATTGGAGAAGTTTGTGGGTACCTTCACCAAAACCCTCAGAGACTTCACTCCTCCACTAGGGATCACCTAGGGGTTTAAAAGGCTTGTTGCATATGCTAAATGCAATCGTGCTCCCTACAAAATGGCTTTTCATTCTATTTTTAAATTTTGTCTTTGCTCGTGGACTAGCAAAGCTTAGGTTTAAGGGGTGTGTTGAGAACTGGAAAATACCATTTTTCACCCCTTAATCTGGGCCTTGATAGACCCTTGAGAGAACTAAATAAGTGTTTTAAGTGCCTATGTTGCAGTGACAATAAAGACACGCTTAACCATAAAAGCGCTCAAAAGTGCCAAAAGATGACAATCCATGTCACCCAAAGGAAGGAAGTGAAGAAACAACCTCATCGTGGAAAGGTCTAAATAGAAGAGGCAAAGACCAGTAAGAGAAGCAGGAACATTTGAGCAGAGAATGCACTCTGAGTTCTTTTCGCAAAGAACTTGCACTTTTCAGAAAGAACCTTGAACTTTGTGAAAGAAGAAAACACTCCTCGAAAAGAAGATTGAACTTTGCGAAGAGCTTGAAGTCATTGAACTTTGCGAAAAGGCCCCTAAACTCTCTGCGAAAAGGACTAAAACTCAGTGTAGCTTTGAAGAGCATCCGAACTCCTCGAAAAGAAGATTGAACTTTGTGAACGAGCTTCGTAAGTCATTGAACTTTCGAAAAGGCCCTCGAACTCTGCGAAAAGGTATTCTGAGATTCGCAGCTTTAACAAGGTAATTCAAGAATACGACGCGCCCCAATGCATTGAAAAGCCCAGAGACATTTCGAAAGATTCTGAGCACGAACTAAAGGCATATTCCACCCCATGTGAACACCCAAAGATGAAATTACTTGGCGGGAACTTCTAGAAACTCTAACAAACTTTCAAAATGCATAATAGAATTGATGCCTCTGCTTTCGATTGGTTGAACGGATCAAGCGATTCGATTGGCGAGCAGATCTGGATCCTGGTGCTCGACTCTATTGGTTGATACAGAAGATCTATCCAATTCTGATTGGTTGATACACATTTGAGCTGGCTTAGGGAAAATTATAAATAGATGAACTATTTGCCCAATTTGGGTATCCAGATTTTGAGTTTCATTTCTAAATCCCCCATTTCCCAGCCAGATACTTATCGCAATCCTTGTAATAGCCTACTTTATGCGTGCATTTGAGAGTCAGAGACATTTCGTAATTCAAAAGAGAGTTGTATTCAAGACGCAAATCGAGAGTCGCTTAAGGTGTGCTCAGTAATTATAAGTGGATTTTAAAGGTTCTTTGTAAACTATGCATTCTCCATTGGACTCATGTCAAGGGTTCCCTCTGATCTCCTTAGTACATTAGACTCCTTTAGATTCATTGTTTTGCATGCAATTTCCCTTGATTCATTAATCCTGTGAGAATTAGTGTTGGTAACCTAATCTCTTACGGCATTTGTAGTGATGTTTCCTGTTCTGAATTGAGGATTTGGTTAAAGACTATTGGATGGTTTGTGGCCATTAAAGTGGACAGACCATAGCCATAAGTGTAAGCCTAATCCTTGAATTAGATTTATCTCTCTTACATTTGTGCTTATAGCCAGATGAAGATTGGATCACCTCTGTTGAGCTGCAGTTATTCTCATTAGATTTCAAAGACCAAATCAAAGTTTGATATTACTTCTCCATTTTTTATATAAGTTTACCACAAACGCTTCCCCCAACTCGGTCTCGATCATTTAGTTTAATTTTTACTTTTTATTATTTAGTTAACGTGACAAATTCAACCTCCCATCTTATGTGCTTTGTAGATAGGATCGAGGCCGATCCGTAGCTCGATCCGAGGTTTATCTTAAATTTTAAATCAACTCCCTGTGGACGATCTTTTACTCACTTACATTTAAAACTTGCTACAATTGGCCCTGATCTTGCAGGCTAATTATGTTCTAACTGTACTGATATTTTCTTATTCTTTAAATCTGTTTTCAAAACGCAAATAAATCATGCACACTTAGAACAACAACAGAGGCCAAAGGCTAGACTTTTGCTAAAAGGGGTGATTTAAGGGTTGAAATGGATTGGAAAAGATGAACTAAGCTTGCTGGAATTCTGAAAAATGAGTGCACTTTCTCTCACTAGGGTTCTCTCTTGGGCTCCAAATCCTTAACCTCCAATTTTTTCTAACACTTAAGGAAGAGGGAGGCCTCTCTATTTATAGAGAAGGGATGGGTTAGGGGCTTACTTAAGAGCTAAATGGTTTAGCGATTAGGTAATCCCCCATCTAAGGTTTTCTAGGTTTTCAAGGTCCTAGGGTTTTGGGAAACTAGTTTTAATGGCGGATGATGGGGTGAGGTCAATGGTGACTTAAGGGTTGCCAATAAGCTCAAAGGGGGTGCAACCAATCTCAAGACACCCACCTCAACCCAGGGGATGGTCAAAGGGAAACTAGATGGAGGAAATTTGAGCCATCGATGACGATTCTATCGAGCTAAGTCAAGGGCGTATATATTATATACGCCCAATTTAGGAACAGTAAATTTCACTAAAATCAAGGGAGTTTTGAGAAGATGAAGCCCGTGGTGGGTCCCACCTATACTGGGCGTATATATTATATATGCCTGGCCAAATTTTTCCCAAAATAGGCAGGCGTGTATAATATATATATACCGACTAACTGGGGTAAAATGGCTCATGTAATATCTATGCCTGGGTAAAAGTCCTATGATTTTATGTGAAACTTAAAAAGGCCATAATGTTTGAACCGTAGCTCCAAATTGGGTGATCTTTAGCTCGTTGGAAAGCTGAAGAAGTCCTCTTTCCAATGGTATATGGCTCATCCATGGTACTGGTCTATGTGAAATTCTGTAGCTCTCCTCCCATCAACCGCCAGAAGGGTTTAAGTTAGGTCTGGGAAGGGATTCTAGGGTGTAGGGGTGACTTCTAAGGATTGGGGGAATGGCTCTAAAGGTCTTAGGGTGATTCCTACTGGTCTAGGTTGGTTCCTAAGGGTTCAGGGGGGTGCCATCGGCAGCACAGGGGTACATCTCTCCCGAAGTACAGATTGATCGGGCCTTAGGCCGAATTTGGGTGTCTACATGTATCAACAATAGAAATGTGGCATGTCAAGAATGTTAAAAAGAAAAGGGAGTCATTTCATTGGAAGTTTGAAAAAGAATGAGGAAAAGATGGCCACTTTGGCTCTAAAAATTCAAAGAAGAAAATAAAATTGTGCTGAAATGAAGACGGTGTGTCTGTCACTTCCCCACCTTGACCGGCTTCTAGAGTTTGGAATCTATTCCAACCCCTTTATTCTTGATAAATTTCACCCATAAGCCACATTACAACCCAAGTTAAAGTCCTTACTGATCAATGATGGATTGAGCTGTCACATGGAGATAAGGATTTGTGTAATCTATGGTGAAAAGAGCAGTGAATTCAGAACTAAAAAGCAAAGCCTATGCTCCTGCTTACAATCCTATTTGAGGACTGTAATTACTCTTGAGCTGTGTGAAATAGTGCAACCCTCATATTTGCATGGTGAGTGAAAACCCTGGTGAGAGTTGAGTTTGAAATCAAATTATTTGGGGTAACATCATAAACTGAATTTTCAAATAGAAGGCAAGCTTTTCATTAATTTTTTTCGTATAAAAACTTATTAACACCAACTGAGTGAATGGTAAAAGGAATTACAGCTGAATTTTAGTTTTAAACTAATGTTTTCTTGAAGATCTTTTTACAGCTTGACTGATGCAGGTGTGAATAACCTGACGGCATAAAAGTCTGCTTTAACAGAACTGCATTGATATTAACTGATTTATTGGAGAAGTTTGTGGGCACCTTCACTGAAAACCCTCAGGAGACTTCAGTCCTCCACTGGGGATCACCTAGGGGTTTAAAAGGCTTGTTGCATATGCTAAATGCAACTGTGTTCCCTACAAAAGTGGTTTTTTATTCTATTTTTAATTTTATCTTTGCTAAGGGACTAGCAAAGCTTATGTTTGGGGGTGTATTGAGAACTAGAAAATACCATTTTTCACCCTTTAAACTGGGCCTTGATAGACCCTTGAGAGAACTAAATAAGTGTTTTAAGTGCTTGTGTTACAGCTAACAATAAAGACAGGCTTAACCATGAAAGCAGCCTAAAAGTGCCAAAAAGATGATGATCCATGTTGATCTAAAGGAAGAAACAGAAGGGATAACCTCACGAACTGTCAAAATGCCTAAACTAAAGAGGACAAAGGCCTGGCTGTAACCTGGAAAGTGTGGAGCTATTCGAACAGAAGAATGCATTACAGATTGCTTTTCGAAAAGAATCTGAACATTTCGAAAAGAACCTGAACTTTGCGAAAAGAACTAAAAGCTCCAGGTTTAGTTTTCGAAGAGCACCTGAACTCTTCGAAAGGATTTCTGACCTATTCGAAAAGAAGAGAACTCCTTGCGAATAGCACCTGAACTTTGCGAAAAGAGCTTCGTGGTTACGATTCAAACTATGCGAAATGGTATTCTGGAGATTTCTAGCATCTGCAAGGGTAATTCAGTAATCTTTTACACGTGCCCCAATGCATTTAAAAGCTCAGGGACATTTCGGAAGATTCTGAGCACGAACCAAAGGCATATTCCACCCCATGTGAGCACCCGAAGATGAAATCAATTGGCGGGAACTTCTAGAAGTTCTAACAGATTTTCGAATTACATAACAGAATTGATGCTTCTGTCATCTGATTGGCTGAACCAAATCAAGCAATTCTGATTGGCCAAAATAGATCTGGATCCTCGTGCTCGACTACCATTGGTTGATACAGATCTGACCAATTCTGATTGGTCGATACACATCCGAGCTAGACCTGGGGGAAACTATAAATAGATGAACCATTTGCCCAATTTGGGTATCCAGATTTTGAATTTTCATTTCTTTTGCTCCATTTTCAATTCAGACAGCTTGTCTGAAACTCTTGTAATAGCCTAACTTTTACTTGCAATTGAGAGCTATGAGATACTTTTGTAATTCAAAAGAGAATTGTGTTCAAGACTACAAATCCGAGAGCTGTTTAAGCTGTGCTCTGTAATTGTAATGGTGAATTTGAAAAGGTTGTGAACAGTACATTCTCAATGGGATTTGTGTTGAGGGTTCCCTATGATCTCCTTACTGCACTAGACTCCTTTAGATTTACTATTTTTCAAGCAATTTCCCTTGATTCATTATCCCTGTGGGAATGAGTGTTTGTAACCTAATCTTTCACAACATTTGTAGTGGTGTTTCTTGTTCTGAATTAAGGGTTCAGTTTAAAGACTATTGGATGGTCTATGGCCATTGAAGGGGACATACCATAGCCATAAGTTTAACTCTAATCCTTGAGTTAGATTACTTTCTCTTACATCTGTTCTTGTAGCCAGATGAAGATTGGATCATCTCTCATTTGATCTACATTTATTCTTATTTTGTTTCAAGAACCAAATCAAAGTTAGATATTATTTCTCCATTCTTATTAATTTACATCAAAATCTCCCCAACTTAGATCTGGATCATTTAGTTTAATTTTTGCTTTTATCATTTAGTTAATGTGACAAATTCAACCTCCCATCTTATGTGCTTTGTAGATAGGATCAGAGGCCAGATCTGGTAGCTCAGATCTGGAGGTTTATCTTACATTTTAAATAAATTCTCTGTGGACGATCTTTTACTCACTTACATTTAAAACTTGCTACAATTGGCCCTGATCTTGCAGGCTAATTTACTTCTCTCTGTGCTGATATTTCTTCATTCTTTTTAGTTTTCCAAATTTAGTATAATTCATTATTTGTAAGTCTGTTTTCAAAACACAAATAAATCATGCACACTTAGAACAACAACAATTAGTTGTTTTAATTTATCCTTTGCTCAAGAACTAGCAAAGATTAGGTTTAAGGGTGTGTTATTCACTGAAAAGTATAACTTTCCACCTCTTAATCTAGCCTCTGTTGGACCTTGAAGCCCACTAATAATCATTTGTTAAGTGTGTTTTGTAGTTAGCCATAAACTGTGCAGCTTAATATTAAATCCCTGCTTATTGGTTTAAAGAAGAGAAAGAAAATATGCAAAGATGACAGCTGAGCCAACGCCTAATGGAACCTTTGTAGTGCTCACCATGGTGACTCATTTGCTAGTCATCATTGACCAAAAGTCTAGCAGATGAAAGAAGTTAGCTGGGAATGGAGGAAGTTGCAACAGTAGCAATTGCAAGGCATCAGAGGATCAAAAGAATCATCTCGCAGAGTTGAGGAGCTCCCTCGTAGAGCTAAGGATGGAGTGGAAGCTGCCCTCACGCAGATGGGACGCACAGTCAAGAGGAGTGCAATAAAGACATCGCGAAGATCTCACGTCTTCAAACCCCTAGAATTTGTGCTCGCGAAGCTCTCGCGAATGATCGAGCCTTAAAGCAGCCGCGCGCATATCCTAGCGAGTCCATATGAATTGAGAACCATTTGTCACCTCGCTGAGTTTTCATGAAGCCCTGGAAGAGAGAGACGCCTGAATTTTTCCTCGACAAAGATTCGCACACTCTAGATCCTAACAGCCTATGCGAGCACAGGAGCCTACCTACACGAGTATCCAGCGAGAGAGAACTTCAAGCTCTCACCGACGAGAAATTCTAGGAGCTCAAAATCACCTCTGTGACAACATTACAGTGCAAAGCAAGTACATGATCAACTGAGGATCTTCTTCACGAGTGAAGAAACCTCCTAAGCGAAATGCTCCTTCGCGAAGGCAAAGCAACTGCACGAGTGAATTAATGTAAATGCTAGCCTCGCAAAGCTCGAGTTCTCCACTTCTCAACCCTAACTCAAGGACCTTTTAGGAATTTCCCTAGGCTAGGGCATACTTCCTGAGGCACGAAGTTTGAGGCACACATCTCAAAGTATTCAAGGGTTGTAATAGTGCCATGTCTGCTGGAAAAATTAGGGTTGTTCTCTTTTAAACCAAGGCCTTATAGACAGAGTATATAAGCTGTACTTAGAGCTTAGTATTTTCATCTTTCATTCATCCTCTGTCAGTGGAGAATTCCAGCAGGATAGGATTAGGGTTTGTTCATCTCTTTTTCTTATTTTTCTTCTCTCTTAGCCCAGCATTGGCTAGCTAATCCTTCTGTAAGCAGCTAGGTTTAGTTTTTTTCAGTTTTATAATAGGCCTTGTATACATTGGGATCTTGTGGATGAGTAGTTGTGTATAGGCCACAGCCTTGAGACAGTTCAATGTAAGTTTTACTTTTATCAATGGATTGTTGTTTTAATGACTAGTTGAATCTATAGATTTTGTGGTTTCCTTAGATGTCTATAGGAACCATGCTTTGGGACTAGCCCATTCAGTTTCTAGTAGCTCATAGCCCTGGGACTCCATGATGGCAGCAGCAGTTTACATGTTTCTCAGATCTTTTTGGTATGGACAGACCTATCGGATACCCTATGGCCATTTGAGTGGACAGAGTATAAACCTAAGGTGGTGTCCAGCCACATGTCTGAGAAGGATTCTTCTCCTTTGCACATGAACTTTTAGAGCCTTGTGAGGAGGTTTGTGCAGGAAAAGACTCCCCTATGTTTTACTTGACTGATATCATATATTAGATTTGATTTCTTTGTAGTAATTGTAGCTTGATGCGAAGTCATTGTAGGCCTTTTATAGCAATGACCAGCTGAATCTAAATCTTTATTCAGCCTGTTGCTCGGCCTTTTTGTGAGCAGAGTGAGTCGTTGGCCTTGGCAAAGCATTTAGGACTTTATGGGTTAGAATACCTATGGATGTCAGCAAGATCTATATGCAGATCTGGGGAGCTTGTAGCAGTGGCATTATATAGTGTCTGTAATAATATTCATGGCCTGCTCTGGTCCAATGGTTGGGGAAATGATCAGTTCACTCCTCTGGATTTGATTAGCAGCTTCTGGCTTGATCAATGGGATTTGACAGACTCTATAGGATAGGCTATGGCCATTTGAGTGGATAGCCTATAGCCTTAAGAGCACCCCAAATGACATGGGTTAAGTTGAATATTTCTACCTTGTTGAGGTTAGTAATAGCATCTCAGCAAGGATCACTATAGAGACAGTCTAAATCTGAGTTACATTACTGCATTAACTCTAGCTTAACCTGCTTACTTCCCATCACTTGTATATTTCATTTTAGCACACACCATCACCATCTTCTTAACCCTTTCTTTAGGATAGGACTGCACTTTATATCTCTTTTGTTGGGGTTAATATGTAGTGTAGTCATGACACCCAACTCCCTTTCTTTAAGATTGTCAGATCAGAGCGATCTGGAGGCCTACTATTATAGCCCATTTTGGGTTCTAGATCAATTTCTTTGTGGGACAAACTCTTACTTATCAAAACTTTCTACAATAGACCTTGTATCTTACAGGTCTAAGACATTTTAGGATTACTGTTTTCACCATATCTTTGTCCTCTGTTTATCTTTGATGTTAATTTTCTTCCAATACCACATAATAAATCACCATAATCCAGAACGACAACACCAGGCTACAAGCTCTGTTGCTTCATATATGAATTTGACGAATCAAAACATCAAGGCATCATTGCATGTAACCAACTAAGACTACCCTAGAAGGCCTAGCCTATCGGCGAATATCCTATCTAATGCAACCTCAATCCCTACAAGGCCATTGAGATTAAACTAAACGAATTAAACCTCTACAATCGCTCATTCTCTATAACTCTTAGAACCTCAAACATGCAATTGTACCATTAAAATGAAATTTTAAAATAGAAAAAGAAATAGAAATTTATTAAATACTTATCTGAAATTTACAAGAGATCCCAACTTGAAGCTTTAAGCACACATCAATCGAGAGACCTTCATCAATGCTGAATTGGCCTTCCTCCCAATGATTACATTCAATCTCCCTCTACTTTACAACTACCCTAACCTAATCTATGAATACCCACGCCAAAAACCCTCTAGAAAATCCTGTCGTGCGAATTCTCTAAAACCTAACCTTAGGGGTCCTTATTTATAGAGTATAAGGCCCTAACACAGTTATACACTACAAGAAACCCTACGGGATCCCTAAAAGTCCTCCAAGGAAGAAGAATCTAGCAAGAAATCTACATCGCTTTGAGTTGTCTGGCTTTTAGAAGAGAAATATGGAGAAGATCTTGGACGCCCTCACTTTTACATTGCTTCATTATATTTATTCCTCACTTAGTTAAGAACTACTACACTTAGGTTAACTAGCTCATTGGCAATCCTTGTCACACCCCCAAACCTATGAGGAGCAGTGTCCTCACTGATTCAAAGTGAAGAGGACATGTGTAGCAGGGATCAAACACAAAATTGACACTAAAATAAAGCAAATAAAAGAAAGAAACGAAGCACACACAAACAACGAAAACAAACAGCTAGTTATGAAGTTGAAATGGAAATCATGAAAAACATAAGAAAAAGAAATTGCATTTATAAAATAAAAATTGGTACAGTGTAAGGAAAAAAAAACTACAGAAAGTATATCCTAACTAAGTACAGGTGCATAGTTAATCATCCTAATTATCTGTTGGCTCAGTCTTGACTTTGGGTCCCCTGTCTTTTTCTTTAGTAGCAGCAGGGGAAGTACCAGGAGGGGCAGGCTCAGCTGCCTGTGGAGGAGCTATGCCAGTTACTGCAGCAAGGTTCCTTTCAAGGATTCCTGCCTTTATCTCAGCAAGTTAAACTCTAGTTTCATAGAGGTTCCTGACGGCCTTTGGGACATCATGTGCGGCAACTAATCTTTTCTCTAGGCCATCAACTCTCATATTCTTTGTTGCTGTAATATTCTTTTCAGCTTCATATTGAATCAAAATTCTACCCATCCCTTAGATATACCTTTTAGTTGAAGTCGGTGATCGAACTCCATCCGACTGATTTTCTCTTCATAGGGCAGTTTGATGGAAGTTCTGATGGTAGCCATGCCCTTAATGACATCATTCTTCATGGCATGGAGGAGAGTGGAGTAGGGAGGTATGGAAAACGAAGAGGCCGGAAGGATGCGCTGCTAATCACTTGAAAAAGGGCCAGCCACCAAGGGAGAGGGGATGGATGAGGTGAATATGGAGGGTAAAGGGTGATGGACTGCAGGTTCAGGCTCAGGGTCTGTTTGGGTAGGAATTGAGGTGGTTGGGATGAGGTCTTCCATATTAGTAGCAGCATTAGAGGTTGCTACAACAGGTGGGTGATCAGGTGGGGAAATCATGGGCAACTAGATAGGGGTAGGTTCAGGTTCAGGTTGAGTTTGAGTGGAGGGATTGGTAAATGTAGTTGAAGGGGTAATGGAGACAAGTTCAATGGGTATAATGGCAGGTGTGGTGACAGCTGAGGTTATAGGTTGGGGAGAAGGAGGGGGGATAGGTGGTTGTTGTGTTGTGGCTTGGATGGCTTTTAAGCTGCTTTGGATTGAGGTTTGGTCTTAGAGGTTGTTGTGCATGGCATGCAGGTTGGCATCAATGGATGATTGTTGGTATATTTTGAGTTGCTTGCTACTGACTTTATTGAAGATAGTGATAAGAATGGGGTGAATGAAAATGAATGAAAGGTAGATTGAGGATTACAAGCAAAGCAAGCTTTAAATATGCACAAATTCCGCAAGATACAGTTGTGATAAGTAAGAGTTTGTCCCACAGGGAAGTTGATCTAAAGCTCCTAAGGAGCTTTCTTTAGTAGGCTCTCTAGATTTGACTATAGATCTAGCAATCCTAAATGGAAGGGGATTTAAGGTCACAAAAATCTAAATCCTAAGGCAATTTACTGTCTAGAGTACAGAAAAGGGTTAAGAAGAATGGTGGAGTGAGAAAATAAATACAAAAGGGAGAGAAGTATGTTATTAGGTACAGGCTTTATGGGTCTTGTAACTCAAACTCGGATCTGTTACTGTAGAAATCCTGTCCAATGGCTACATTATCACCAAAGAGGAGAAAGAATCCAACTCACCCCTGTGCCATGATCCAATCCCTTATGGCTATAACCTGTCCACTTGAATGGTCAAAGACTATCCAATAGGGGAACCGCAATCCAGAGATGGGTCAGAATAAGCTTACCATTGTGGGCACTACTTCATCCAGGCTACAAGCTCAAGAATCCATAGGAACCTCATCCTCTAAAGTTCTGTGTGTGGGGCTAGGCCTACAAAGTTCACAAGCCTGGACACACAGGACTAGTAAGAGTTTGAGTACTAGCTTTCAAGCAAGGTTGTTCACTACTTTAGTAAGACTGCAGTGATCCAGTCACAAGCCTACAATCTCTACAGCCAAATCAGATCTGCAATCTGATGATGGATCTATACAAACATAGGGGAGTTGGTCTCTGCACAATCTCTCACAAGCCTACAAGTACAAGCATAGAGAAGAAGAATCTGTCTTAGGTCTATGGATTGGCTTTACCCTAGGGCTATAACCTGTCCACATAAATGGTCACAAACTATCCACAGACGCTATCCTCCTCACAGAGGTCTAAGACAGAACAAGATCATTGCTGTCGCCACCATGTTCACAAGGCTACCAGCTCAAGTTCGCATGGGGATTCAGATTTAGTGGATCCTGTGGTGGGGAAAGGCCTATAATGTGCCTAACCTAGACACACAGGTCAATTAGATCTAAATAAAACCTTAAAAATAATCCTCCATTGCTTACGATACAACTTAGCAATGGAGGATCTCAAGGCAGCAGCCTGAACAGAACAACTCACAACAAAAGCATCATCCCATACATGCAATAAATCCTATTACAAAACTCCATTACAATCTATACCATATAATCATACAAAAGGCATAGCCAGCAAGTGCTAGACTATGGAGAGAAAGAAAAAGGAAAAAAGAAAACTCCTAAACCCTAACCTTAGCCTACTATAATTCTATAATTGGTTTTTGGAGAAGAAGCATAGAAGTTAAGTTCTAAAAGATAAGAGATATCCGACCCCTAAACCCTAAGCTGGGCTTAGGCTTATATAGCAGTCGGTTCTCTCACAATTAGGGTTAGGAAAACCCTAATTTCATTAATGCAATTACGGCCCATTCTTGTCCCTTGGATGCCTCGAGGCGTGTGCATGGAGATTGGAGCATTAGAGTGCATGCCCTAATTACTCGAGATTCCCAGATTGCCCTTGCAGAAGTGGGGAGAAGTTTAGAACTTGATTCTCGCTGAGTAAAAAGGATTTGTAGATCTTGCCGTGTGGTAGAATTGGTAGGCTTGTGACTGGATCACTGGTAGCCTTGTGAAAATGGTGGTAGCAGCAATGTCCTCGTTCTGTCTTAGACCTCTGTGAGGAGGATAGCCTCTGTGGATAGTCTGTGACCATTCAAGTGGACAGGTTATAGCCCTAGGGTGAAGCCAATCCATAGATCTAAGACAGATTCTTCTTCTTTGCACTTGTGCTTGTAGCCTTATAAGAGATTGTGCAGAGACAGACTCCCCTATATTTGTAAAGATCCACCATCAGATTGCAGATCTGATATGGCTATAGAGATTGTAGGCTTGTGACTGGGTCACTGCAGTCTTTTTAAAAGTAGTGAACAACCATGCTTAAAAGCTAGTACTAAAACTCTTGCTGGTCCTGTGTGTCTAGAATCGTGCACTTTGTAGGCCTAGCCCCACACACTGAACTTTAGAGGTTGAGGTTCCTATGGATTCTTGAGCTTATAGCCTGGATGAAGTAATGCCTACAATGATAAACTTGTTCTGACCCATCTCTGGATTGTGGTTCCCCTATTGGATAGTTTATGACCATCAGATTTGTACCTAATAACGTACTTCTCACCCTTTTATATTTATTTTCTTACTCCACCATTCTTCTTAACCCTTTCTGTAATTTAGACATTCAGCTACCTTAGGCTTTAGATTATAGTGGCCTTTAATCCCCTTCCATTTAGGATTGCCAGATCTATAGTCAGATATGGAGTGCCTACTAAAGATAGCTCCCTTGGAGCTTTAGATCAAATTTCCCTATGGGACAAACTCTTACTTATCAAAACTTGCTACAACAGGCCCTGTATCTTGCAGGACTGTACATATTTTAGGCTTGCTGCTTCGTAATTCTCACTCCACCTTTCATTCATTTTCATTCACCCCATTCTTATCACTGTCTTCAATAAAGTCAGTAGCAAGCATCTAAAATAGCCCAACAAATTTTTGGCGCCGCTACCGAGAACATTTTGATCTAATAGTAGACTCTAGATTTTTGTATTCTTTATTCTTTTGTAGCTGTACTTGTGAATAATTGATACTACTGATTTACATCTGGAAATTTTCTTACAGATTTGGACAATAGCAGAGAAGGAGAGTAGAATTGCACTGGGAGTCTAGCTACCTCTATTTGCACCTCTCTAACCTTCAAAGCCTCAGTTTATTTCTCCTTTGAAGATTCCATAGCAGTTGGTTAGGATAGTTGCAATTTTTGTTAAGTGCAATGTGCCTGTGAATAGTCATCCCTGCTGTTGGTGTATGTGCATGTTAGGAAGGAGATGCCTCAGTCCTACATTGGAGCTTGCTAACCCTGAGATAGAAAGGGGTAGAAGACTGAGAAGGCACAGACACACCACAGTTGAGCCCCCTATAGAAATTGAAACAGCAGTTATGGGTGAAGAACAACCTAGAACATTGAAGGAATTGAATGCTCCGGATGACTACAATTCTCCATTTAGCATTAGATTCCCAGATGTTCAGGGAAACTATGAAATCAAAACTTCCATCATCCAAATGCTTCCCTCTTTCCATGGGCTTAGCAAAGAAGACCCTTACAAGCACATTGACCAGTTCTTAGCCCTGTGCACGACATTCTCCATTGCTGGTTTGGGACCAGAAGCCCCTAGGTTAAGGCTCTTTCCTTTTTCCCTAAAGGACAGGGCCATGACCTGGTTATCTACTCTCCCAAACAATAGCATCACTTCCTGGAAAGACCTCCAAACAAGGTTTCTGACAAATTTTTTTCCAGAGACCAAAACCAGCCAGTTGAGGAAAAGCATACTTACTTTTGCCCAATCCCCAGCTGAAGATTTGAACCAAGCCTGGGGCAGATTTAAAGAGATGCTCAAACAATGCCCCCACCACAAGATCCCTGACTGACAGCTTGTCCAGAGCTTCTACAATGGGATTGGTGAGAAGAGCAGAGACATGATAGATGCCTCTTATGGTGGAACATACATGCATAAAACAGCTGATGAGGCATGGGACTTGTTTGAGGTCATAAGTGAAAATACTTTCCAAAAGATGTCCTCATCTAGAACTGTTTAAGAGCCTTCTCCTAAGCTGGGGCTTCCTGAGAGTTCTAAAGGAAAGATGTATGAAGTTAGGGGAAATGATGACCTGAGAATGCAGATGGCCAATCTTACTGAAAGATTTGATAAACTTTTGACTGTGGTGCAGTCCAGAATGGCTGCATAGGTGATGGAGGCATGTCTGATATGTCAATCTCCACAACACACAGTAGAAGAGTGCCCATCTATGGGGCAATACCCTGAGTATGTAATGAAATAGGTTGCTACTGCCCAATCTTTCAGACAACAACAATCTGGTGGCTACAGTAAACAACCATATGGATACCAGCACCAAAATATTGGTTACCAATGGAGAGACCACCCAAATTTGAGGTGGAGGTAAGACAATTATATACATCCACAACAGATATTGGCCTTGCCTCAAAGGCCACAGCAGCAGTTTAACCAGGGTTATGCCCTAAGGTCAAATTTCTAGCAGCAACAACAGCCCCAGCAATAGAATCAATTGGTAGTTCCCCCACCTCAGCCCCGAAGTGCTTCTTTCGATGACCAGGTTTTGGCCCAATTATAAAGCCTTGGACCCTTGAATCAGACTATGACTTCTCACAGTCAAAGCATAAAGAAGATAGAAGAGCAATTAGGCCAAATAGCCAATTCCTTGGCTAAAAGAGAAGAGGGCAGGTTGCCAAGCCATCCAGTAGCCAACCCTAAGGGCTAGTATTCAATTGGAGAAGGCTCCTCAAATTTTGAGGGGGCTAATACCATCACAGCCCTAAGGTCTGACAGGTTGGTAGACAACCAGGTGGGAAAGGAATAAGGAGAGGTCATTCCTAAGGAACTGTCGAATGAAAGTGAAAGAGATTTTGTTAGAGCACAGAGTGAAGAACTGCCTGCTACCCTTCAACAAGGGAAAAATAAAGAGGTTATAGTTGAGCCTCAGCAGGAGATAAAAATAGAAAAAAGAAAAAAACAAAAGTTCAATCATAGGCTTGCAGCTGAGGAACCAGCCGTATCTCAGCTGCCATTTCCTCAAGCTTTGAGTGGCCCTGCCTTTTTTGATAAGGGGCAGGCACAGATCAAGGAAATGATGGAGACCTTTAAGCAGGTAAAGATAAATTTACCCCTGGTTGATACAATCCGACAGGTCCCAGCCTATGCAAAGTTTCTGAAAGACCTTTGTACTCAGAAAAGGAAGGCCAGAGGCCATTTGTCCAAAAAGGTCTTTGCGACTGATACAGTTAATTCTGTATTAACCATGACAATGCCTGAGAAGTTGCAAGACCCAGGGATACCCACTATTCCCTGTATTATTGGAGACCACACGATTGGAAGGGCCCTTTTAGACCTTGGAGCTGTCTTAACTCGCCATACAGGTGTGTATCGTGACTAGGTTTAGGGGAGCTGAAGCCCACCCCCATTGTTCTATTGATGGCTGATAGGTTTGAGAGGAAACCCATGGGAGTGGTTGAAGATGTCCTAGTGGGGGTAGACAAGTTCTTCTACCCTGCAGACTTCCCTGTTTTGGACATGGGCTGCAACAAGAGTACATCCCTGATACCTGTTATTCTGGGTGGACCATTCTTGGCCACTGCCAATGCATGCATTCAATGCAAGTCTGGGATCATGGAGGTCACTTTTGGACATATGAAAGTTGAGCTTAATATGTGCAATAGTGCAAAGTACCCTCAGCTGGAACAATGAGGAATGCTTTGCAGTGGATGTACTAGAAGAAATTGTTGAAGAAGAACTGCCCACTTTGCTGGAGTGGGGCAACATTATCACTGATTTAACTAATGTTTGGAACATGGTGGAGGAAGGAAGCCTAGCATTAATGCCAGAAGACATGTCCCTATTGAGGTCTTCTGTGGGCTTAGTGCAGCATTCCAATTGGAAACCTACATTGCCGCCCCTTCCTCCAACCAACAATACACTAATCCTGTCATCCATCCAACAAGCCCCTGATTTGGAGCTCAAGAAGCTTCCAGAGACATTGAAATATGCTTTCCTCAAGAAAGACAAGAAACTTCCTGTAATTATCTCCTCTTCTCTTACCAGTGAGCCAGAGGAGGAATTGCTAACAGTTTTGAGGAAGCACAAGAAAGCAATTGGCTGAACCATTGCTGATTTAGGAGAGATTAATGCATTGATCTGTATGCATAGGATTCATCTAGAGGAGGGCTCAACACCCTCCTGGGAAATGCAGAGGAAACTGAATCCTCACATGCAGGAAGTGGCCCTGAAAGAAATCATTAAATTGCTGGATGCTGGGGTAATTTACCCCATCTCTGATTCTGAATGGGTGGCACCAATCTAGGTGGTACCCAAGAAATCAGGCATAATAGTGATCGCAACCGAGTCTGGAGAGTTGAGACCAGCCAGGGAGACCACTGGCTGGAGTGTTTGCATCAATTATTGAAAACTCAACTCCAAGACCAGAAAAGACCACTTCCCTCTCCCCTTTATTGATCAAATTTTAGACAAGTTGGCTGCAAAAGCTTTTTACTATTTTCTTGATGGGTACTCAGGGTACAACCAGATCCCTGTGCACCCTCTTCATTAAGAGAAAACTACTTTTATTTATCCTTTTGGCACCTTTGCTTAGAGAAGGATGCCTTTTGGACTGTGTAATGCCCCAGCCACCTTTCAGAGATGTATGTATGCCATCTTTTCTAATACGATTGATAAATTTTTTAAAATTTTTATGGATGATTTTTCGGTTTATGGGGATAGATTTGACCAATTTCTACAACACCTCCAGCAGGTCTTACAAAGATGTGAGGAGACCAATTTGGTCTTAAGTTGGAAAAAGAGCCACTTCATGGTAACACAAGGAATTGTGTTGGGCCATGTAGTCTCTAAAGATGGAATTGAGGTAGACAAGGTCAAAGTTGACCTCATTGCAAATTTGCCCCCTCCAAGAACAGTCAAACAAATTAGATCTTTCCTTGGGCATGCTGGATTCTACAGGAGGTTCTTCAAAGACTTCAGCAAAATTGCTAAACCATTGTGCCACCTGCTCTGCCAGGATGTGCCCTTTGACTTTTCTGTTGAATGTCTTGAGGCTTTTGAAACTTTAAAAATCTGCCTCACCTCTGCCCCTGTACTCCAAACACCTAACTATACCTTGCCATTTGAGTTGTTGTGTGATGCATCTGACTTGGCAATAGGTGTTGTCCTGGGCCAGAGAAAAGATAAGGTGCCTGTGGTCATTGCATATCTCAGCAAATCACTTGCTAAAGCTCAGTTAAATTACACAACAACTGAGAAAGATCTTTTGACAGTGGTTTTTGCTGTGGACAAGTTTAGACCTTACCTACTTGGGTCTAAACTGTCATCTTCACTGACCACTCAACATTAAAGTCCCTACTGTTCAAGAAGGATGCAAAGCCCAGATTGATTAGATGGATACTCCTGTTGCAAAAGTTTGACATCGAAATCAAGGACAAGAAGGGTGTAGAAAATGTGGTGGCTGACCACTTGTCCAGAGTTATATTGGAGAAAGGTGTTGATGACATTGCTACAAATGATGTCTTCCCGGATGAGCAACTATTTGCCATCCAATCTTTAGTTCCTTGGTATGCACATATTATCAATTATCTAATTATAAGCAAGCTTCCTACCCATTGGACAAAAATGGACAAAGACTTGTTTTTCTCACAGGTCAAATACTTTTTCTGGGAGGAACCTTGCCTGTAGAAGTATTGTGCCGACCAAATCATTCAGAAATGTGTTCCCGAAAGTGATGTCCCTAGTATTCTGGCCATGTGCAATGAAAATGCCTGTGGGGGTCACTTTAGTGGGAGAAAAATAGCTAACAAAGTGTTGCAGTGTGGGTTCTATTGGCCTTCTCTTTTCAGAGAAGCCAATACACACTGCAAGACCTGTGAAAGATGTAAAAAATTAGGAGGGATGTCTAAACAAAATTCAATGCCTTTACAGCCCATCCTTGTTGTAGAACTGTTTGATGTGTGGGGTATTGATTTTATGGGCCCCTTTCCTCCTTCAAATGGTTTTCATTTCATCTTAGTGGCAGTGGACTACGTTTCCAAATGGGTTGAAGCCATTGCCACAAGAACTAATGATAATCAGGCTGTCCTCAAGTTTATAAAGCAGAATATCTTCTCCAGATTTGGCACCCCTAGAGCCATTATCAGTGATGGGGGGAGCCATTTCTGCAACAGAAATTTTGAGAGCTTGCTTAAGAAATATTCTGTCACCCATAGGATTGCTACTCCCTACAACCCACAAACCAGTGGGCAAGTTGAAATTTCAAATAAGGAGATCAAGCATATCCTTGAGAAGACTGTGAGGACTGATAGGAAAGATTGGGCTGACAAGCTTAATGATGCACTGTGGGCTTATAGGACTGCCTATAAGACTCCCATTCGTATGTTCCCATTCAGATTAGTTTATGGCAAGGCCTGTCATCTCCCAGTAGAGTTAGAACACAGGGTCTATTGGACCATCAAACATTTAAATCTCGATCTAACTTCTGCTAGTCATCACAGGTTGCTGCAGCTGTCCGAATTAGAAGAGCTAAGGATGGATGCGTATGCTAATGCCAGGATCTACAAGGAAAGGTCCAAAGCTTTCTTTGACAAAGGGCTGTTGAGAAAGAGTTTCAGAGCTGGTGATAAGGTTTGGTTGTTTAACTTCAAACTTAAATTTTTTCCTAGCAAATTGAAATCCAGATGGGAAGGTCCTTACATTGTCATACATGTTTCCCCATCTGGTGCTATGGAAATCAAGGATCCCAAGTCTGGGAGAACCTTGAAAGTGAATGGTCAGAGGCTTAAGCCTTGTTTTGAAAAACCTACCGAACCCATGGACACTATTCACTTTCAAGGGTATCCTTCTTTATGCTGATCCATAGGTGTGTCGTCACTGTAAAATATGTACTTTGTTTTTGGTAGATTTATCTTGCTTTCTTTTATTTATATTCTCTAGGATTTGTTAGTGGTCCCATCTGAATCTAGACCTCTTTGTTTTAAACTTTTGATGCTTGGTTTGAAGCTTACTACTCTTGAATTGATAGTTTTTGTTGAATGCATAATGTGGGAGGTTGATTTTTGTTGTCCTTGCTTGAATGCTTGAGTTTTCATGTTTCTAGAGGTATCCGTGGTGAGAGTCATGCCTAGGATCCAACCACAGCATAGATACAAAAGGGCAGAACAGAGAGCACACGCTCTTTGATTTATACTTTGCTATCGCGGGGTCCAAATAGAAGCCTGAGAGACTCTCGTGCACTATAGACAGCATACTTCATTAGCTGTCGCGAGATTCTATGGCAGTCGTGAAGTTAAAAATGAAGTCTGGGAGAATTTCACGCAGTTCACATGGAAACATTCAATAGCTGTCGCGAGATTCATGTGTACCTGAGAACCTCTCGCGTGATCCACATAGAGCTATTCATTAGTTATCACGAGATTCCAAGACTATTGCGAGGTTCAGAAGGTAAACTGGGAGACTCTCGCGCAATTCAACAAAAATACTTCATTTGTTATCGCGAGATTCTAAGGCTGTCGCGTGATTCAAAATAAACCTCAAAGCTTTTCGCGCAATCCAAAAAGAGACCTAGGAGCCACTCGCGCAATTCACATAAATTCATCTCACACTGTCGCAAGCTTCAAGGTCAACCTGGGAGATTGTCGTGCAATCCAGATTGAATCAACACCTTCGCTAGGTTCATTTCCAACCTCGTGACCAGATGTTCCAAGGCGCGTCGAGCTTCGCGATAAGTATTTTAACCCCACGCTTGGTTCCTTTTCAATTATTTTCTTCCTTCCTCCCTCTGCGAAACCCTAGCTTCTAGCGCTCTCCTCCCTCTCTCCTCTAGCATCAATCCTACAGCTCATCATTCACTCCATAAATCTATAGAGTTGTTCTTAGCATCATCCCCATCCGTTGCCCTCTGCTCAGAGATCTCGCGGTGCCCTGTGCGTCAAATCAAACATAACCCTAGTATTTTAGGATAAGCACCTAGATCTCAATCTCCATTCCTCACATTAGAAGATAGTGTTTGAAATGGCTCCCAAGAGTGCACAAAAGAGAAAGGGGAAGGATAAGGACCCTGCAAAGACCACCTCTAAAAAGGCCAAGACTTCAAAGTCACCCAAAAAAGGAAAGGAAGTGGTTGAGGAGGCGGTGGAACCAACCCCTAAGTTCTCTGCTCTTTCTGAGCTCATGGTGTCAATTCCATTGGAGCCTGAGACAGCCTTTGATCTACCATTTTTTGAGAAGGAACCTCTCTCTGCCCCTGCAGTACAGTTTATGAGCAAAGCGGGCCTGATGCCATTGATGAGAGGAATTTTAGCACTAGCCTACCCTAGGCTAGTGCAACTATTCTATCAGCACATCAGGATCAAGAAGGCTAAAGATGGACAAGTGTGCTTGGTGGTGCTGATTGATGACTTTGATATGTTAATGAGCCCCAAGGTGATTGCTGAAGTTTTGGGCATCCCAGCCGCATTTGACCCTAGCTGTGGATATGGCCCCCCTCTGAGTGCATCGATTGATATAATTACACGAGCCTTAACTAGAGGATTAAAGGTCACAGGGGATTCGATCAGAAGGAGAGAATTGGAACCTGAACTCCTGTTCATTGATCAAGTCCTGCGAAAGGACATATAGTGCTCAAGACATCAACAGGAGAGGAGAACCCCCATTACGGATGTTGTCTACTCCTTCCATCTAGGCCATGGCTTCCATGCAGCCTGGCTAATTTTTAAAGCAATGAAAGACATAGTGGAGAAGATAGGGACAAACAAGAAGCCTCAGACGCTCCCTTATGCCAGGATCATTACTTTGTTGCTACTCAAGGGGGGATACAAGATAGGAAAAACTGAGCAGACCACCACCTGTTGTTCATTCTAAGTGTGCTTGATTTATGTGAGTTTTGAAAACAGTTTTATAGCTGCCAAATTACAGTGGCTCTAGACTATATAAACAAATAAAGAAATATCAGCACAGTTAGAAGAGAATTAGCCTGCAAGATCAGGGCCAATTGTAGCAAGTTTTAAATGTAAGTGAGTAAAAGATCATCCAAAGGGAATTGATTTAAAATTTAAGATAAACCTCCAGATCTGAGCTACCAGATCTGGCCTCTGATCCTATCTACAAAGCACATAAGATGGGAGGTTGAATTTGTCACGTTTAACTAAATGATAAAAGTAAAGATTAAACTAAATGATCCAGATCCGAGTTAGGGGAAACGCTAGGTAAACTTATACAAAAATTGGAGAAATAATATCTAACTTTGATTTGGTCCTTGAAATCTAATGAGAATAATTGTAGCTCAGCAGAGGTGATCCAATCTTCATCTGGCTACAAGCACAGATGTAAGAGAGATAAATCTAATTCAAGGATTAGGCTTACACTTCTGGCTATGGTCTGTCCACTTTAATGGCCACAAACCATCCAATAGTCTTTAACCAAATCCTCAATTCATAACAAGAAACATCACTACAAATGTCGTAAGAGATTAGGTTACCAACACTAATTCTCACAGGATTAATGAATCAAGGGAAATTGCATGCAAAACAATGAATCTAAAGGAGTCTAATGTACTGAGGAGATCAGAGAGAACCCTTGACATGAGTCCAATGGAGAATGCATAGTTTACAGCAACCTTTTAAAATCCACCGTTACAATTACAGAGCGCAGCTTAAACAGCTCTCAGATTTGTAGTCTTAAATACAACTCTCTTTTGAATTACAGAAATGTCTCACAGCTCTTAATTGCTAGTCAAAGTAGGCTATTACAAGGATTACAGACAAACTGTCAGGCTGGGAAATGGGGGATTAGAAATGAAACTCAAAATCTGGATACCCAAATTGGGAAAATAGTTCATCTATTTATAATTTTCCCTAAGCCAGCTCAAATGTGTATCAACCAATCAGAATTGGATAGATCTGTATCAACCAATAGGAGTCGAGCACCGTGATCCGGACCGTTTCGCCAAGCGTAATCCGCTTGATCTGGTTCAGCCAATCAGGAAACAGAGGCATCAATTCTGTTATGCATTTTGAAAGTTTGTTAGAGTTTCTAGAAGTTCCCGCCAAGTAATTTCATCTTTGGGTGTTCACATGGGGTGGAATATGCCTTTGGTTCGTGCTCAGAATCTTCCGGAATGTCTCTGGGCTTTTCAATGCATTGGGGCGCGTGCAGTAGATTACTGAATTGCCCTTATTAAGGCTGCGAATCTCCAGAATACCTTTTCGCAGAGTTCAGGGGCCTTTCGCAAGGTTCAATGACTTCTGAAGCTCTGTTCGCAAAGTTCAATCTTCTTTTCGAGGAGTTCAGATGCTCTTCGAAAGCTACACCTGGAGTTTTAGTCCTTTTCGCAGAGTTCAGGGGCCTTTTCGTAAAGTTCAATGACTTCTGAAGCTCTGTTCGCAAAGTTCAATCTTCTTTTCGAGGAGTGTTTTCTTCTTTTCGCAAAGTTCAAGGTTCTTTACGAAAAGTGCAAGTTCTTTGCGAAAAGAACTCTGTAGTGCATTTCTCTGTTCGAAATGTTCCCTGCTTCTCTTACAGGTCTTTGCCTCTTCTATTTAGACCTTTCCACAGCTGATGAGGTTGTTTCTTCACTTCCTTCCTTTGGACTGACATGGATTGTCATCTTTTTGGCACTTTTGAGCTGCTTTTATGGTTAAGCGTGTCTTTATTGTTAGCTGCAACATAGGCACTTAAAATACTTATTTAGTTCTCTCAAGGGTCTATCAAGGCCCAGATTAAGGGGTGAAAAATGGTATTTTCCAGTTCTCAACACACCACCCTTGCCCCTACTACCTTTGCCAAGAGGCAATGGGGAATCAACAGGAGTCTGATGGAGGCCCAAAAGAAAAAGAAAGCTGAGGCGCAGGCCCTTCCCAAACAAGCAGAAGAGGCAGCTGGAACAAGGTCTACCCCTGCTACCAAGGAGGTGCCCACAGAGCATGTTGCCACCACTTGAGTACACAGCTACAATTCTCTATCAGCTACACCTAAACCTGCCAGCCCTCCCCTCATTTCCTATAAAAAATGAAAAACCACTGACAAAATCCCCGCCATCTCCCAGACACCACCCACAATCCCTTCTATCCCCATTGACACACCACACCTTAAACAAGACACCACCCCAGGCATACCTACTACATCCTCCCTCACAGACATTGACTTAACCCGTAACACATCCATAGGCTTGCAAGCCTTTCTATCAACCTTCCTTGACACCATACCTACTCACTACACCCCTCTCTCCGATTCCCCAACTACATCACACCATCACTCCCCAGAACCCAACTCTTCCCCCCCTTCCACTTTCCACCATGCACCTTCCTCACCTTTCCAACCATTCTTCTTCACAAACCCAACCTCCCAGCCGTGACACACTGACCCTTATCCTATCCCTTATCCAAGACATCCAAGCCCATTTATCCACCACTACCCAAAAATAGGACCAGATGCAAACTAAACTCACCTCCATCCAATCCACCCTACACACCTTAACCAACCCACCCATCCCTCCACCACCCCCTACAACCCCCCTGGTCCTGTCCACTGATAAAGAAACCCAAACCGACTTCCCTCCTGACTCAAAACCCCCCCACCATCAACATTACCTTTTACCCTCCCATTCCCTTTCATACCTTTCACCATTCCCATTTTTCCTCCCCAATCACCCCCTACTCCTACTGAGCCTACCCCATTCTTATTTCCCCCTATACCCTCCATCCCACCTCTTATCCTACCACTTCCAACTTATACTGACAAAAAGATACAGACTGACCCTGAACTTATCCCCCTTCCCCCACAAATAGACTTACCCTCTGTTACCTCCCCTTCTCCCCCCAGGACTAATCACTGTTTGCTCCTTCCACTTCCTATCTGCCCATCGCACCAAAACTTCATTTTTACAGCCCTCCCTACCTCACCACCCTCTATCATAAGTGGGATAATGCTTACCTTAGGAAGGATGTGCTGAGGGGCATGGGCAAGCTTCGCCAGTCCATTGAGGCCCCCCTGCTGGAACAGATTGATAAAATGAAGGAGGCCCATAGAAAGTAACTTCTCGAAATCTCCTTAGGGTGGACTAACATATTGGAAGCCTACCAGCAGGCCAAGGCTATAACTACTTATCATAAGCTGAATTGGAAGTTGGAGAAAGCAAATGCTGCTACAGAGAAGTCCCGGGCTAGAATATTTGAAAAGATGCTCAAAAATGCCCAAGAGATCTTCAGCATTCAAAAATATATCCATGAGACTGACCTCCTAAAATACCAAATTCAGATTGCCTCATTGGAATCTACATTGGCTGCTGCCAGAAATCTTCCTCTGCAGCCCACCCCAATCTCTATTCAAATGCTCGACCCAGAGCCTAAAGCTACTCCCTCTACTGCTGCCTAGTCTGAGGAGGCACAACCAAAGACCCAGCAAGTGAAAGGAAAGGCCTCAGCTACCCCTCCTCCATCACCTCCTCCAGAGCAGCCTCCACCTACCAAGGCCTCTGCTGCACCTCAACAAGAGCAAACTTATCCTAAGCAGAGGAAAGTCACTGCTAAAAGGACTGCTCCCAAAGCTGCCCCTTTAAAAATTGGCAGAGCCAGCTGCCCAGTCTGAGGAGGCACATTCCCCTGGCCAGCCTGAGTCCCAAGAAAAAGGGAAATCCCCAGTGGTCCCCACTGAGGAAGCCAAAGGCAAAGGAAAAGGAAAATCCCCTGCCACCCCCCTGTAAAGTGGAAAGGAAAAGCCCCTCAACAACCTAAGGAACCAAAAGTACCCAAGCAACCAAAAGTCAAGGTGAGGGCCCCTAAAGCTCTATTTGCCAAGAAAACCCCAGCCAAAGCAAAAAAGGAAAGGAAGGCAAGGAAGAAACTGGACAAAGCTGCCCTTAGAGGACATGCCAAAAAGATGGGTTGGGATTTCTTTATCGATTTAGATTCAGATGATTCCTCTTAGAATAGCTTAGATTGTACTTAGATTGTAATTACCATTGTACATGTTTTTATAGTTAATATAATTTTTCATTTCTTGTCTATTGATCTATTCTGTGTGGTTGTTTGAGTTTTTATTTTTGTGCCATTTTATCATGGGAGATGTATTTAGAGCGGTTATGATCATTTCAAATAGAAATCAATGTGCCGGTTGATTTCAATCATAAGATTTAGGTGGTTTCCTTTTCGTACTTGTGGGCCCTGTCTGAACTCCTCACGGAGAACTTACCGTGCGCAACGCAAAACTCCACACCTTCCTCTGTGCAGCTACGCGACCCACAGGATCCCCTTAATTGCACAAGTTAAATTTTGCCACTCATTTACTACTCATTCTCTTTTTCCAAAATCAGTTGTGTATTTCTTCATTCCCCACACAATGATCATTTATTGCCAAGCTTGGAAAGGGGCACACCTTTAAATCCGCCGATTCATGTTCCACCGTCCAACTCTTTTAAATCGTCCCTCAGTTCCTTTTCATCTCATCCCTCCTATTCTAATCCTTGAAGTCCATACCTCCTCACACCCATGGCGGCTGACAAACCCTTTGGGTTCCCCATCAAATTCTACCCCATCTGGTAGGATCCCCCACCGCCTAAGGAGCCGGACCCCTTGTAATTTCTCTGGGATGAGTTTGACGAGGTCCAGCGGATCCTCGCCAAGGAAGAAAAGAAAAAGAAGATGGAGGAGTGGAAAATGAAGAGACAAAAAAAGAGGATATAAATTGATCCACCTGCATCTCCCACACCACCTTCCTCACACTCTCCCCCACCGCCTCTCCCTTGATCCCTCTTCCCCCCACATTTTGTCTTTTCTTTTAACCTCTTTTTGTACCATTTTCTTTTTCTTTTAATGATAATTTTTTTTCGTTCTATACTGTTCAGTAGCATTATTTTTTCTGTTCCTCTATCTTCTGCTGTGTTTATTTTTGTCTGTCTAATTGGAATCTACTGCCTTTTATCACCTTTGAACCAGTGAGGACACTACTCCGAATGGTTTGGGGGTGTGACAGTCTGCCAATGGAATAGTTAATTTTCATGCAGTAATGGTGGTATAACTAGGATGAATAAAGTTAATTTCCACTTAACTTTATACAATGAGGAAACATGTAAAAATTTAAAAATTCTTGCAGACTTTTCGAAACAGAAAAAGTTAAAAAAATCTTGACACCACCATGAAGCTAATATTAGAAAAAAATTTAAGTTAGTACTCAGTGAGCCTAAGAGGAGAGAAACAAATGAAAATACACCCCATGGGTTAAATTTGATGACCATACCTAGTGAGATTTGGGCCCAGCATTTTCTTTTGAAGAGTGTTTTTGGCATTATTTCTGCTCTAAGGACTGATTGAATTAAGACTTTTTTACTAGAAGTTGTGCAACTCCAAATCAAAACTAATTGACAGCACTCATGAGACTAAGGAAATGATCCAAGGCCCTCATTTGGACAGTTTGAGCCTGAAAATCCAACCTTTTAAAATCTATGCTTTTGCATACACTAGCTGAGCCTTAAAATCATAATTTTCCTTCACAAACACCAGAACACTTGCACCTTAACCTCATGACGTGAGTCAACCTTACCCTCACTCTGAGAATTTAGAAGGTAAAGAAGAAGGAGGAAAAGATACTGAGAATGGTTCAATATTCTGTGGAAGGTGAAGAAAAGAAACTTGTGAACAACTGTGTATCAATGGCAGTTGTGTGGCATTTCATCAAAAGAATGAATAAAGAAATAAAAAGAGAAAAGGAAAGAGAAGTCTAGAGTTTTTTTTCCAACATCATCTGAAAATTTAAAAGAAGAGGAGAAGCTGGCCACTTTGAGTCTGAGATATAAAAAGAAAGATGAAGTTTTTGCTGAAATGAAGGTTGTGAAGTCAGGAATCACTCCTTACTTTGCTGATTTCTTAATTTGGACTACTTTTTTTACCCCTTTATTCTTTACATCGCTCAACCATAAGCCATACTACAACCCATTCAAAAAGACCTTGTGGATCCATAGTTAAATGAGCTGTCATGTGGAGATGAGGAGTTGTCTAATCTATGGTAAAAATTCTTGAAGATGCCAGAAATTAGAAGCTTTGCCTATGCTCATGCTTGCAGGCCCATTTGGGGTTTGCAACTGCTCTTGAGCTGTTGAGAATGTGAACACCCTCAGGTTATTAATGTTGAGAGATAGCCCTAGTGAGAATTGGGTTTGAATTTTAACCTCATTGGGGTTGCATCCAACCTGAATTTTGAGTTAAAGGCAAGCTGGGTACTGATTTTTATACATTGAAATTCTAATGATAAATGAATTGTGGTAAGACAAACACATGTTAACTTTTAAGTTTTAAATGGCCTGTAACATTGCTGCAGTTTTCTCTAAGTGTAAATTTTTTTTTTTATGTGGAATGAAGCTTTAAACATCGAAATCTGTGTTGTCATTATCTGCACTATACTTAACTATTTTAATGGTGAAGTTTGTGGGTGTCTTCACTGAAAACCCTAAGGAGACTTCACTCCTCCACTAGGGATCACCTAAGGGTTTAAAAGGCTTGGTACATATGCTAAATGTACCCGTGGTCCCTACGAAAGTGGCATTTAATTACTGTTTTGCTAAGGGACTAGCAAATATTAGGTTTGGGGGTGTGTTAAGACCTGAAAAGTATGACTTTTCACCCCTTAACTTAATCTTTGTTAGACCCTTAATCATTTAATAAATGTATTTTAAGTCTATTCTGTAGGTAATAAGCAGCAGCTGCAAATAAACCCCTAATCATGCCAAGAAACTCACTGTTGCCCCAGAACTACCTCAGCAGAATGAAAGATGAACCCAGACAGAAAGTTGGTTGTAGCATAGGCACAACAAAGCAGAAACAAACTAGAAGAATGCCTCGCATAGAAGTCGCAGGGTTCAATTGAACTAGAGATAATGCCTTCGCGTAGTTGTCGCGGGCTTCTAAAGACAGCACACAAATTGGTCACGCAATCTTTGTGCCGTTCTTGCACGGTTTGGTGCCAAAAAGAATTGAAAAGCAGACTTCATGAGGTCCTCGCGAGGCTCAGTCTTGAGCGCTCGTGCAGTCTTGCGCAACTCAAGAAAGGAGATTTCAATCATCGCGCGATTCACTGAAGAGAGAGAGCTCCAGGCACTCCCGCGTGCAGTTGTCAAGCAGTGGCCGCGGGATACAAACCTTCAAGGAAATGCTCGCATGATCCATAGGCTCATGAACACTACTTCTTCGCGAGGATCCGTCGCGAAGACTCACCAAGGGACGAACCGCGTGAGCAATTCCCGCGCCATTCAAAGCTGAAAGAGTAATCTCGCGACAGCCATTAGTATCCCGCAATGACCAAAACGTCAATCTCGCGACTACATGAGTTTCAAGTCAATTCAATCCCGCGATGCCAATTTTACCATGCAGAAAGATCTGTAAATCTTCTCTACTCAGTGAGGATCGAGTTCTTAACTTCTCCCCACTTCTGTAGGGGTAATCTAGAAACTCCCAATAACTAGGGCACACACTCCAATGCTCCAATCTCCATGCATACGCCCCGAGGAATCCAAGGGACAAGAATGGGCCACAATTGAAAAGATGAAATTAGGGCTTTCCTAACCCTAATTCACACACAACCGACTGCTATATAAGCCTAAGCCTAGCTTAGTTTTGAGGACCGACCTTTGGACGGACTTTAGGCTTAGACTTTTTTTTAGACTTCGTCTTCTCGGTTAAGCTGTAAATTTTAGTAGGCTAAGTTTAGGTTCTATGGTATAGTTTTTAATTGAGATTTGTAATAGGATTTATTGCATGTATGGGATGATGTTTTTGTTGTGAGTTGTTTTGTACAAGGCTGTTGCCTTGAGATCTCCCATTGCTAAGTTGTATTGTAAACAATGGAGGATTGTTTTTAAGGTTTTATTTAGATCCAAGTGACCTGTGTGTCCAGGTTAGGCACATTGCAGGCCTTCCCCTACCACAGGATCCACTAAATTTGAATTTCCATGGGAGCTTGAGCTGGTAGCCTTGTGAACATGGTGGCAGCAGCAATGTCCTCGTTCTGTCTTAGACCTCTGTGAGGAGGATAGCCTCTGTGGATAGTCTGTGACCATTCAAGTGGACGGGTTATAGTCCTAGGGTGAAGACAATCCACAGATCTAAGACAGATTCTTCTTCTCTGCACTGGTGCTGGTAGCCTTGTGAGAGATTGTGCAGAGACAGGCTCCCCTATATTTGTAAAGATCCACCATCAGATTGCAGATCTGATATGGCTGTAGAGATTGAAGGCTTGTGACTGGGTCACTGCAGTCTTTCTAAAAGCAATGAACAACCATGCTTAAAAACTAGTCCTCAAACTCTTGCTGGTCCTGTGTGTCCAGGCTCGTGCACTTTGTAGGCCTAGCCTCACACACATAACTTTAGAGGTTGAGGTTCCCATGGATTATTGAGCTTGTAGCCTAGATGAAGTAGTGCCTACAATGATAAACTTGTTCTGACCCATCTCTAGATTGTGGTTCCCCTATTGAATAGTCTGTGACCATTTAAGTGGACAGGTTATAGCCTTAAGGGATTGGATCATGGCATAGAGGTGAGTTGGATTCTTTCTCCACTTTGGTGATAATGTGGCCATTGGACATGAATTCTATAGCAACAGATCTGAGTCTGAGTTATAAGACCCCTCAGATCTGTACCTAATAACATACTTCTCACCCTTTTATATTTATTTTCTCACTCCACCATTCTTCTTAACCCTTTCTATAATTTATACATTAAGCTACCTTAGGCTTTAGATTATAGTGACCTTTAATCCCCTTCCATTTAGGATTGCTAGATCTCAGAGTCGATCCGGAGAGCCTACTAAAGATAGCTCCTTGGAGCTTTAGATCAAATTTCACGTGGGACAAACTCTTACTTATCAAAACTTGCTACAAAGAGTTCTTGTATCTTGTAAGGCTGTATGCATATTTTACTCCACCTTTCATTCATTTTCATTCACCCCATTGTTATCACTGTCTTCAATAAAGTCCGTAGCAAGCATCTAAAATAGCCCAACAGTTAACTGCCCCCAATGAGTTTGTAGGAAAATTTAGTCTTGTTCCTGAGACGGATTTTGATCTGGCATATTTTACCAACATTGGGGAGTGCCAGGGGACATTGGAATATTTGAAGAAAGAAGGTCTATTACCCCTGCTTTCACCCTTGAAGGAAAATGTCAACCCCAGGTTGGTGAAATTGTGGTACCAGAACCTGACAAAGAAGGTGGTGCCTGGGGCCGAGGATATACTAGAAATCTTGATTGATGAGTAGCAACTGACTATTGATTGCAGAGACATTGGGATGGATTTGGGAGTCCCATATCAATTTGACTCCACTAGAGCTGAGGGAGCACCCACAGGGACTACGTTTAGGGAAATGGCTAAACAGCTTACCAATGGAATAGTGGGCTCTGGTGAATCCTTGATGAGAAGAGACCTCCACCCTACCCTAAGACTCATTGATACCATTTTGAGGAAAAATGTTTATGTCTCTGGCCATTTGGAAGAGAGAAGGGCCCCATTAGTGGAATTTGTGAATCCACCTAAGCTGATTTTTGAAACAATGGTGGACATCAATGACAAGGTGCTGAAGAGACAGGCTTTTTCTAAGGGAGGAGGTCTACCTTTTGCTAGGCTATTTTAAGTGCTTGCTGCTAACTTTATTGGGAACAGTGATAAGAATGGGGTTAGTGAAAAAAAATCAAAGGTGGATTGAAAACTACAGAGCAGCAAGTCTAAAAATATACAGACCTGCAAGATACAGGGCTTGTTGTAGCCAGTTTTAATAAGAGTTTGTCCCACAGGGAAAATTGATCTAAAACTCCAAGGGAGCCATCTTTAGTAGGCCCTCCAGATCTGTCTACAGATCTGGCAATCCTAAATGGAAGGGGATTTATGGTCACTATTGTCTACATCCTAAGGAAACCTAATGCCTAAACTATAGAAATGGTTGAGAAGAATGGTGGAGTGTGAGAAAATAAATATAAAAAGGTGAGAAGTAAGCTATTAGGTACAAATCTGATGGTTTTATATCAGACTCAGATATGCTACTACAGAAATCCTTTCCAATGGCTACATTATCACCAAAGAAGAGAAAGGATCCAACTCACCCCTGTGTCATGATCCAATCCCTTATGGCAATAACCTGTCCACTTAAATGGTCTCAGACTATCCAATAGGGGTACCACAGTCCAGAGATGGGTCAGAACAAGCTTATCATTGTAGGCACTACTTCTTCCAGGCTACCAGCTTAAGAATCCATAGGAACCTCAACCTCTAAAATTTTGTGTGTGGGGCTAGCCCAATATGCACTAGCTCGACACACAGTAATCGAAGAGTTTGAGTACTAGCTTTAGGTGTAGCTGTTCACTACTTTAGAAAGACAGCAGTGATCTAGTCACAAGCCTACAATCTCTATAGCCATATCAGATCTGCCATCTGATGGTGGGTATATACAAATACAGGGGAGTCTATCTCTGCACAATCTCTCACAGGGCTTCAAGCACAAGTGCAGAGAAGAAGAATCTGTCTTAGATCTATGGATTGGCTTCACCCTAGGGCTATAACCTATCCACTTGAATGGCCACAGACTATCTACAGAGGCTATCCTCCTCAAAGAGGTCTGAGACAGAACAAGAGGATTACTGCCACCACCATCTTCACAAGGCTACCAGCTCAAGCTCCCATGACAATTCAGATCTAGTGGATCCTACGGTGGGGCATAGGCCTGCAATGTGCCTAACCTGGACACACATGTCACTTGGGTCTAAATGAATCCTTAAAAACAATCCTCCATTGCTTACAATACGACCTAGCAATGGAGGATCTCAAGGCAATAGCCTTGCATAGAACAACTCTCAACTTTCAATCCCAAACATGCATAAGATCCTACCATAAAACTCTATTAAAACTATTTAAAATAAACATACAAAGGCATAGCTAGCAAGTGCTGGACTATGGAGAGAAGAAAAAGGGAAAAAGAAACTTCCTAAACCCTAACGTTAGCCTATTACAATTCTACAGTTGAATCAAGAAGATGAAGTCTGAAAAAAGGTCCCCTAAACCTAAACTAGGCTTAGGCTTATATAACAGTCAGCTTTGTGAGAATTAGGGTTAGGAAAACCCTAATTTTATCACAGTAATCGCGGCCCATTTCTGTCCCTTGGATGCCTTGGGGCGTGTGCACGAATGCCTGGAGCTCTCTCTCCTTAGTGAATCACGCAAAGATTGAAGACTCATTTCTTGAGCTGCGCGAGACTGCGTGAGTGCTGCACGAGTGCTTATGATTGAGCCTCACGAGAACTGCGCGAACTATGCTTTTTACTCCCTTCTGTCATCCATCTGCACAAGAACATGACCCGGTTGGTGTCGCCTTGAGCCCATGACAACTACGCGAAGTATTCTTTCTAGTTCAATTAAACCCTACGACATCTGCGCGAGACATTCTTCTTGACATTTTTCTGCTTTGCTGTGCCTATGCTGCAGCCAATTCTCTGTCTGGGTCCAATGTCCTTTCTTTTGAGGAACTTATGGGGCAACAATAGGCTTCTTGGCATGGTTAGGGCCTTATTTACGATTGCTGCTTATTACCTACAAAATGGGCTTAGCACACATTTATTAAATGCCACTTTCGTAGGGATCACCGGTACATTTAGCATATTACCAAGCCTTTTAAACCCCTAGGTGATCCCTAGTGAAGGAGTGTAGTCTCCTGAGGGTTTTTAGTGAAGATACCCACAAACTCCACCATTAGAACAGTTAAGTATAGTGCAGTTAATGACAACACAGATTTGAATGTATAAGGCTTCATTTCACACCCCTTCTTTAACACTTAGAGGAAACTGCAGCATTAATGCAGGCCATTTAAAACTCAAAATTAGCATGTGTTTTCATCACCACCAGTTATTTTACATTAGAAATTTAATGTGTAAAAATCAGTACCCAGCTTGCCTTAAATTCGAAATTCAGGTTGGATACAACCCCAATGAGGTTTAAATTCAGTACCAATTCTCACCAGGGCTACCTCTCAACATTGACAGCCCGATGGTGTTCACATTCAAAATAACTCAAGAGTAATTCTGAGACCCCAAATGGGCCTGCAAGCATGAGCATAGGCAAAGCTTCTAATTTCTGACCTCCTCATGACTTTTCACCATAGATTGGACAACTCCTCATCTCCACATGACAGCTCATTTCACTCTGGATCTACAAGATCTTTTGAATGGGTTGTAATGTGGCTTATGGGTGAGGGATATAGAGAATGAAGGGATAAAAAGGGAATCAAAATCAAGAAATCAGCAAGGTAAGGAGTGATTCATGACTTCACAACCTTCATTTCAGCAAAAATTCATCTTACTTGATATATTCCAAAATCAAAGTGGCCAGCTTTTCCTCTTCTTTTCAATTTTCAGATGATGTTCTTCTTTAGACTTCTCTTTCTTTTTCACTTTTTTTTTTTATTCTTTTATTCAATATTTTTATGATTTTTTATGATGACTGCCACACAAATACCATTGATACACTGCTGTTCATAAATTGCTTTTCTTCACCTTCCACCAAATGTTGGACTACTCTCATTGTCTTTAACTCCTCCTTTACCTTCTGAATTCTCAGAGTGAGGGTGAGGTTGAATCAGGTCATGAGGTTATGGTGCAAGTGCTCTAGTGTTTGTCAAAGAAAAATAAGATTTTTAAGGCTCAACTAGTGTATGTAAAAGGGCAGTTTTTTGTTAAAAGGTTGGATTTTCAGGCTCAAACTGTCTAAATGAGGGCCTTGGATCATTTCCTTAGTGTCATGAGTGCTGTCAATTAGTTTTTATTTGGAGGTGCCTAACTTCTAGTGAAAAGGTCTTGACTCAATCAGTCCTTAGAGCATAAATAATACCAAAAACACTCTTCAAAAGAAAATGATGGACCCGAATCTCACTAGGTATGGTCCTCAAATTAACCCATGGGGTGTATTTTCACCTGTTTCTCTCCTCTTAGGTTCACTAAGTGCTAAGATTTTAAAATTTTACGTTTCCAAATGTCGATAAAAATATTTTAATTTTTCACAAATTTCCTCATTACAGCAAGTTAGGTGGAAATTAACTTTATTCATCCCAGTTACACCACCATTACTATACTAAAGTTAACTATTTTATTGGCAGACCTACCCTGCCACACCCCCAAACCATGAGGAGCAGTGTCCTCACTGGTTCAAAATGTGCGATGTGCGGCAAGCACAAAACCTAAAAATTAATCAAACTGAAACTATAAAAGAGAAAAAGAACACACAAAAATGAATGAGGATTTACACACACATATAAGCAAAATAGGGACAGATTTTATTATAGAGACAAAAGCAAACAGATTACAAAAAGATATAAAATTGTAAACCTAAGAACAATCTAAGCAAAACTTCTTGTCAAACAAAATGGTTCTTCCTCCTGGCTTAGGGATATTCGCAGCCTACTATGGAAGAGTAACTATAAGCCGGGAGGAGGGGGAAGATGAGGATCATGGAGATGGGTGTTGAGCAGGTGGTGGGGGAGATGCAGGTGGTTCGATTTTTTGCTTCTTCTTCTCTCTTCTCCTTTTTCTTCTCTTAGCCAGGATCCTCTGGACTTCTTCATACTCATCCCAAAGAATTTGTAATGGGTCCGGCTCGTTAGGCGATGGGGAGTCCAACCACATAAGATAGAATTTGTTTGGGAACTCGGTGGGTTTGTCATTCGCCATGGTTATGGGTAGGGCCGGACTGCTAAGGTTAGAGGAGAAAGGATGAGATGAAGACGAACTAACTGCATATTTTTAATACTTGGACGGTGGAATATGAATCGGCATATTAAAGTTGTCTCTTTCCAAGCATGGCAATAAATTGTGATTGTTTGGGGAACGATAAATCACACAACTGATTATGGGAAAAGAGAGCGCACACTAAATGATGGTCTAATTTTAGCCTTGGTAATTAAGGTAATCCCGTGTATCGCGCAGCTCCATACTGGTATTAGCGGACCAATATTCTCGCATAGTACAACTATACATTTATGAGAAGGAAAAGTGCGCAGAAGAATCATGGCTCCACGAGTACAAAATCAACAAATGATAAAATGCTTTGATGCAAACAGTCGAAATACTGCTCAAAATTCATCTCCCATGTTACTGACAAAAGTGAACAAGATTAAGACTAAAACCTATACAACATTTTAAAAAAATAAACAAGCACACAAAACAAATATGACACATAAATCAGTAGACAAAAAGAAAAAAAATTCTATTAGCTGAGAAGATATGTACAACTGTAATTACAATGAGAAGATAAGAAGGAAAAGGAAAGAAAAGCCTAAGTACAATCTAGTCTAAGAGGAGGAGGACTCGGAATCTGAATCTATGAACAAGTCCTAACCAATCTGTTTTGCATGTTTCCTCATTTCAGCTTTGCTCTCCGAACTGGGATTAGACTTGGTTCTATCTGAGGGAGCTTTGGTCTTTTTCTTCTGGGCTTTCTTCTCAGTTGGGCTCTTTTTCTTCTGCTACCTTGATTTCTTTGGCTTGGCTGGTGGTTTCTTCATGGTTGGAGCCTTTGGTGCCCTCACCCTCATTTTCTTGGTTTTAGGTTCAGGCGGGAGCATTGGAGCTTTGCCTTTGTCTTGCTCAGAGGGGGCTACTGGGGCCTTCCCTTTATCTTTCGGGCTCTATGGTTGTGCCTCCTCAAACTGGGCAGCTGGCTCCTTGCCAATTTTTATAGAGGCTGCTGTGTAAGCAATCCTCTTAGCAGTGACTTTCCTTTGTTTAGGATAAGTTTGCTCAGTAGTAGGTGCAGAAGGGGTTTGTGTGGGTGGAGGTTGCTCAAGAGGGGTGCAGTGAAGAGGGAAGCGGGACTTCCTTTATCCTCTGGCTAGCTCTGTGGGTGTGCCTCCTCAGACTTGGAAGCTGGGGTTTGAGAAGATTTAGGCTCTAGTTCTGGCATGAGGACAGAGAGTGGGGTGGGATGCTAAGTCAGTATTTGACAAGACCAATGCCAAAGAGGCTATTTGGATTTTTACTTTGAGGAGGTCAGTGTCACGAATTTCTTGTTGGAGTCTGGAGATCTCCTAGGCATTGTTAAGTCTCTTCTCAAACATCTTGGCCTTCATTCTCTCCACATTGGTATTGGCCTTCTTCAGCTCCAAGTTCATCTAATGATAGGCAACCATGGTTTTTGCCTTCTCATATGCCTCGAAGATGTAGGTCCGCCTCAGGGAAATACCTAGTAGTTGCTTTCTGTAGGCTTCCTCAATTTTACTAAGCTACTGCAGTAGGGGGGTCTCAATGAACTGCCTAAGTTGGGCCATGCCCTCTAAGTGTGCATGATTTATTTGTGTTTTGAAAACAAATTTGCAATTGCTAAGTTATACTGATTCTAGAATATAAAAAAGGGTAAAGAAATATCAGCATAGAGAGAAGTGAATTAGCCTGCAAGATCAGGGCCAATTGTAGCAAGTTTTAAATGTAAATGAGTAAAAGATCGTCCACAGAGAATTTGTTTAAAATGCAAGATAAACCTCCAGATCTGAGCTACCAGATCTGGCCTCTTATCCTATCTATAAAGCACATAAGATGGGAGGTTGAATTTGTCACATTAACTAAATGATAAAAGTAAAAGTTAAACTAAATGATCCAGATCTTAGTTGGGGGAATTTTGATGTAAACTTATAAAATGGAGAAATAATATCTAACTTTGATTTGGTCCTTGAAACACAATGAGAATGACTGCAGATCAAATGAGAAATGATCCAATCTTCATCTGGCTACAAGCACAGATGTGAGAGAAATAAATCTAACTCAAGGATTAGATTTAGGCTTATGGCTATGGTCTATCCACTTCAATGGCCACAGACCATCCAATAATAGTCTTTAATCTAAACCCTTAATTTAGAACAAGAAACATCACTACAAATGTTGTGAGAGATTAGGTTACAAACAGTAATTCCCACAGGGTTAATGAATCAAGGGAAATTGTATGAAAAACAGTAAATCTAAAGGAGTCTAATGCAATAAGGAGATCAGAGGGAACCCTTAACACGAATCCAATTGAGAATGTACGGTTTACAACAACCTTTTCAAATTCACCATTACAATTACAGAGCACAGCTTAAACAACTCTTAGATTTGTAGTCCTGAATACAACTCTCTTTTGAATTACAGAAGTATCTCACAGCTCTCAATTGCAAGTAAAAGTTAGGCTATTACAGGGATTTCAGACAAACTATCTGATTTGGAAATGGGGAAATAGGAATGAAACTCAAAATTTGGATACCCAAATTGGGCAAATGGTTCATCTATATATAGTTTTCCCCAGGTCTAGCTCGGATGCGTATCGACCAATCAGCAGTGCTCAGATCTGTATCATCCAATGGTAGTCGAGCACAAGGATCCAGATCTGTTCTGGCCAATCAGAATTGCTCGATCTGGTTCAGCCAATCAGGCGGCATAAGCATCAATTCTGTTATGCCATTTGAAAATCTGTTAGAGCTTCTAGAAGTTCCCGCCAAGTTATTTCATCTCTGGGTGCTCACATGGGGTGGAATATGCCTTCGCTTCATGCTTAGAATCTTCTGGAATGTCCCTAGGTTTTTAAATGCATTGGGATGCATGAAAAAGATTACGGAATTACCCTTGCAAAAGTTGGGAATCTCCAGAATGCCATTTCGCATAGTTTAGGGGACTTTTCGCAAGGTACTGTGACTCCTGAAGCTCTTTTCGCAACGTTCAGGTTCAGTTCGAAAGGAGTTTTCTTCTTTTTGAATAGGTCAATCATCCTTTCGAAGAGTTCAGGTGCTCTTCAAAACTAAGCCCGAGCTTTTAGTTCTTTTCGCAGAGTTCAGGTTCTTTTTGAAATGTTCAGATTCTTTTCGAAAAGCACTCTGTAGTGCATTTTTTCGTTCGAATTGCTCCACATCTCTTTTCTGGGTTAAGACCAGGTCTTTGCCTCTTCAGTTCAGGTATTTTAACAGCTCATGAGGTTGTCCCTTCTCTTTCTTCCTTTGGATCGACATGGATTATCATCTTTTTGGCACTTTTAGGCTGCTTTCATGGTTAGGCCTGTCTTTATTGTTAGCTGTAACACAAGCACTTAAAACACTTATTTAGTTCTCTTCGAGGGTCTATCAAGGCCTAGGTTAAAGGGTGGAGAATGGTATTTTCTGGTTCTCAACACACCCCCAAACCTAAGCTTTGCTAGTCCCTTAGCAAAGTCAAAATTTAAAATAGAATGAAAAGCTACTTTTGTAGGGAACACAGTTGCATTTAGCATATACAACAAGCCTTTTAAACCCCTAGGTGATCCCTAGTGGAGTAGTGAAGTCTCCTGAGGGTTTTTAGTGAAGGTAACCACAAACTTCTTCAATAAATCAGTTAAGATCAATGCAGTTCTGTTAAAGCAAACTTTCACCCAATCTGATTATTCACACCTGCATCAGTCATGCTGTAAGAAGATTTTCAAGAAAACATCAGTTCAAAACTAAAATTCTGTTGTAATTCCTTTTACCATTCAGTCAATTTGTGTCAAAAAGTTATTTACAAAAAAAATTAATGAACAGCTTGCCTTCTATTTAAGAATCCAGCTTTGATGTTACCCCAATGAGTTGATTTCAAACTCAACTCTCTCCAGGATTTTCACTCAACATGCAAGTTAGAGGGTTGTACTATTTCACACGGCTCAAGAGCAGTTACAGCCCTCAAATAGGACTATAAGCATGAGCATAGGCATTGCTTTTTAGTTCTGAATACACTGCTTTTTTCACCATAGTCAAGGTAAGGAGGTGATAAACACACCTTCTTTAATTCAACATAATTTCATCTTCTTCTTTGAATTTCGAGAGCCAAAGTGGCCATCTTTTTCTCTTTCTTTTTCAAACTTCCAATGAAATGCCTTCTCTCTTTTTTTTGTTTTTTTCAAAGCAACATTGACTGGAATGCCACATTTCTTCTGCTGATACATCATTGCCTTCAATTATTTTTCTTTTTACCAAACTGATACCCAACTCTCCTTTCTTCAGCTTCCTTTCCTTTACTTTCTGAATTCTCAAAGTGAGGGTTAGGCTAAATGAGGTTGATGAGGTTTCAAAGAAATCTTGGATGTATAAAGCTCAAAATGGTGTGTATCCAAGGCAGTTTTAAAAGGTAGGGATTTTTGAAGTTCAAACTGTTCCAAAAGGAGGCCTTACATCATGTCTTTAATATCATGATTGCTGTCAAATTATTTCAATTTGGATATGTGTAACTTCTAGTGAAAGTAAGCAGGTTCAATCAGTCCCTAGAGTAGAAAAAAAATTGCCAATTCATGCCTCCAAAGAATACATTTCAGGCCCAAACCTCACTGGGTGTGGTTTTCTATCAAATTCACTATATCATCCTTCTCTTTTTAGGTTTACTAAAACATCAATTTTCTTTTGGAAATTTTCTGACATTCACTTCATGAAAGTATTAGAATTACACTAGAAATTAATTTCAAAAAGTTTTTAACTTCTTCATTTTTCAAAAAAAAAAACAGGTGTGAAATTACTTTATTTTCAGAAATTCCACTGATCATAAGCTGCATTATGTTAACTCAATTATTGACATTTCTGCCACACCCCCAAACCTAAGGGGAGCAGGGTCCGCACTGGTCCAAAGTAAAAAAAAGAAGCAATCAAGAAAAAATCATAATGACAAGAAGAAAGAACAGAAATGCACAGTAATTACACAAGAAAAACTAGAATTTTATATTACAAACTCATAACACAGATAAGTACAATGTGATCTAATAACTGGGGTCAAAATCTGTATCATAAGTTGGTTCAATGGGATCAGAACTGGAGTCACTGTCAGAGTCAGAACTAGAATCAGTATTGGAGTCTGAACTCGATTTAGCCTTCTCCTGGATTGTGTTTTGCAGCTCAGTGTATTCCTCTGATTTGATCTTTTTGGTGAGGCCAATGTACTTTCCAAGTCTAGTAGTCCTCAGTTTTTCCTGGTCAAGCTGTGCTTGCAACATGGTCACCTTGTGTTGCTCACTCCTAACCATCTGAAAAGTTTGACCCAGCAGGTCCTTCATTTTCTCTCTTAAATTTCATGAATAACTCCAATTTCATAGTCTGGTTTTTATAAGGGGTTCTAATGTAAGCTTGCAAATCAGTTAACCCCTTGAGGACATCTCTACAGATATATGGATTTTCTTCCATGGCCCTTTTGAGAGCGGCAAATCTGGGAATGGGAATGGAATGGTAGGGGACCAAAGGTATCCCAGCTGTGGGAGTGGGAGAAGAAGGGTCCAGAACGATGACTTCAGGGTCGGTCTGATTGGCTTGATCAGAGAAAGTGAGGAGTGGTGAAGGGGACTCAACCAGAGGTACTTCAGGTTCAGTTTGGCTAGCATGAGCAGTAGTGGTGAGGGTGGGCAGATCAACCAATACTACCTCGGGTTCAGTTTGGGTAGCATGGTCATCAACAGCAAGTACAATGGTTATGGTAGTTGTGTGGGATGTGGAGGCTAAGGTTTGGAGAAGTTCATTGGTCACAGACTGACTATCTGTGTTGATCTGTAATTGGGCTTGGATGGATTGGAGAAAGGTAAGTATTTGGCTAATAGATTCAGGTGTGGGGAGGTTGGCATAGCAGGGGCTGGTAAAACTGAAGTGGATGGTGGAGGTGCAATGGGTGAAATGGCTGTAAAGGGAGAAGTAGGCAAGTGAGTGAAATGAGGAGTCGGGTATAGACGAGTTCAAGCCCAACGTTTTCAAAAATAGACCCCATCAATGAGGAATAAGCCTCTGTAGTGAAAGGCTCAGGTTCAGGGGTATGGGATACTTCAGGTGTGTGGGCTGAAGGAGCAGGTGAACTTGAGAGGCTTTGGAGAAAAGGAGTGCAAGGAGATTGTTCAATAAAATATGTGGCCAAGTCTTGGGCATTGGTGGGAGAAGTTGGTGGTGTGAGTATGGTTGGAGTGGTTGGAGTAGAGGGGGAATCTGCAATTGGGATAATGGTGGGTATGGGAGATGGGACAGCTGGAATAGGTGAAGTGGCAGGAGCTGGACTAGGTGAGGAGGGTAAAAGGCCAACTTCTTCAAGAATTGGTGCAGCTGAAGAGCTGGTTACCACAGGAAGGACAGCTTCTTCAAGAATGGGTGCAGCTAAAGAGCTGGTCACCTCAGGGTCTGGCAAAGCCGGTTCTAAGGGAGCTGCAGGGGCAGGTTCATGTATGGCAAGTCCACTAACAGCTGCAGATGTAGGTTCAGTAGCAATTGCAGGTGCAGGCTCACCTTCCTCTCTCAGTCTTTTTAGCATTGCTTGGCTTGTAGTCCAAGCCTTTTTCCCAAAAGTATGAGGAGCTATGACTTCAAATTGCTCCTGATCATCAATGTCAAACTTAGCTCTTAGTAGGGTTGTGATCAGTCTACCAAATGGGATTCCAGCTAATTTTTGCTCCTTTTTAAACTTGGCACTAATATCAGCCATGGATTCAAAAATTAACATAGGGGCATTGAAAAACTGCCCCTTAGAAAAATGAAAGAGAGCCTCTAAAATTGGTGTCCTCCTTTCTTGGCTGTGCCCAGTGACATAAAAACTTCCCCTCAAAATTGAATCCATCAATAAAAATTGAGGCGCTAGGTCTCTCCTCATTATGGACTGTCCAGTTCCAACGATCCCTTGGGTTAAATGTGCAGCCATTACTCTGAAGGAGGCTGCTTCTGGTGCAGCCAATGGACCAGAAGGATCAAATTGAAAAGGTATTCCCAAAGCATTCCCAATGTCTTCATATGTGACAGTTAGATCACCATCATCAATAAAGATAACAAGAGTAGGGACATCAGCATCTTTTTTTGTTACTTTTACCAGGTTTTGGTACCATAATTTCACCATTTGCGGATAAATTTTCTTTGGCAGAGGGGTAAGGATATTGCTTAGTGAGGCATCCCTCATGTATCTTAAAGATAGCTGACAGTCTGGTTTGTTAACGAAAAAAGTTTCGTCCACAATAAGCTCAGGAATCAGCTTCTGAGCTTCAATGAATGGATTTGGCAGTACCAAATGCATAGGCAGAGGAGGAAGCTCAGGCTCAGGACTAGCAACTGCAGGGATGGGTTCCTCATGTCTAACTTTCTTCCCTTTCTCAATCCTATCAGCTCTATCCATTGATAGTTTTCTTTTGGCTGAAGTTTTGGTTTTTCCTTTTGGGGTAGGTTTGCTAATTTTCTTAGCAGAAGATTTTGGGAACATGGCAGCCAGTGATTTTTCTGCTTTCCCCATTCTAAAGTTGTGTATAAAAATGCCCACAACAAATGCTGACACAAAATCAAACTTTGCAAATGATAAACAGAGGAAATGCGCAGAAAAATACCGAAATCTAGGTTTGGGTTGAATGTGTTGCTTGCTTGCTGAAATCCACCAGACCAGAAGCTAAAATCCTTCTCTTAAAGCTCAAATGATCGAACAAATGTGAAGAAAAGTGTGGCTGAATTATAAAATCACGCAAGGAAAGAAAGAAATGGGGTTTCTGTGGAACAGGATGTTCACAGAAAGCTTTCGAATATGAAACCCTTACTTCGAAAGGTATAAAGCTCAAAGTTAATTTCGCAAAGTCATTTTTAAGTTTTCGAAAAGTTCCAAAACAGACCTTTTTACAACTGAGAATGGCATCAGTACCATTCGAAAAGCTAATAGCTTCAGAAATAACTTTTCGAAAAGAATCTGGCTTCAGAAACAACTATTCGAAAAGCAAATCCTTGCTTTCGAGCAGTTCGTTACAAATCCAGATTCTTTTCGAAAAGTAAATTGAACTTTGCGAAAAGACAATTTTACTTTGCGACTTAACTTTTCACATATTTAAACCTTGCAAAAAGAGAACAAACATGAATAAAAAAAGAGCAAAAAAAAAAAAAAAAAAACTAAGCAAAAACTATGGAATAAAAACATATTGTACAGTTGTATACCATCAGATTTGGGGAGGCTCTTGATGATAGATGGGTAGCACAGGCTCCTGGGTATTTTCAATGCATGGTTTGAGCCTCTGACCATTAACTTTCAAGATTCTTCCATTACTTGGATCTAAAATATCAACAGCTCCAGAAGGAGCTGCATGAATGACAGTATATGGCCCTTCCCATCTGGATCTCAGCTTTCCAGGAAAAAACTTAAGTTTTGAGTTAAATAACCATACCTTAGAGCCAGCTGTGAACTCTTTTCTCAACAAATTTTAATCATGGAAGGCTTTGACTTTCTCTTTGTAAGATCTTGAATTTGTGTATGCATCCATTCTCAGCTCCTCCAACTCAGCAAGTTGCAATTTCCTGTGATTACCAGCAGTAGTCAGATCCATGTTCAATGTTTTAATAGCCCAAAAGGCTTTATATTCTAACTCCACTGGTAAATGGCATGCTTTGCCATAGACCAACCTGAATGGGGACATGCCAATTGGGGTTTTATAGGCTGTCCTATATGCCCATAATGCATCATTCAGCTTAAAGGACCAATCCTTTCTGTCCTTCTTCACAGTCTTTTCCAGTATATATTTGATATCTCTATTAGAAATCTCCACTTGTCCACTAGTTTGTGGATGATATGGAGTAGCTACTCTATGAGTCACAGAGTATTTTTTCAATAAAGTTTCAAAATGTTTATTACAAAAATGGCTTCCCCCATCACTGATAATAGCTCTGGGAAAACCAACCCTGGAAAAAATGTGATCCTTTAAAAATTTAAGAACCACTCTGTGATCATTGGCTTTAGGGGCTGTGGCTTCAACCCATTTGGATACATAATCCACAGCTACTAAAATGAAATTACACCCATTGGAAGGAGGAAAGGGACCCATGAAGTCTATCCCCCAAATATCAAACAATTTAACTACCAAAATAGGCTGTAAAGGCATTGAGTTTCTCTTGGAAATGCTGCCCAATTTCTGCGATTGCAAGACTTCTTTCTTTGAAAAGTGTAGGCCAATAAAATCCACACTGCAAAACCTTTGCAGCAGTTTTGTTTCCACTAAAATGACCTCCACAGGCCTGTTCATGACACATAGAAAGTATTCCATGAAATTCTTAGTCAGGGACACATCTTCTTATTATTTGGTCTGCACAACTCTTAAACAGATAAGGATCTTCCTAGATGAAATGTTTAACCTTTGAGAAGAAAAGATCTTTATCCAATTTATTCCAATGTTGAGGAATTCTTCCAGTAGCCAAAAAGTTGACTATGTTTGCAAACCAAGGGGTGTGTATACTAATAGCAAAAAGTTGCTCATCAAGGAAAGATTCATTGATAGGCAGCCTATCAATCTCAGCAGTTAAAATTCTAGACAGGTGATCAGCCACCACATTCTCCACACCCTTTTTATCTTTGATCTATAAATCAAATTCCTGTAATAGGAGGATCCACCTGATTAATCTTGGTTTGGTGTCCTTAGACAGAAGGTATTTCAAGGCAGAGTGGTCAGTGAACACCACTATTTGTGAACCCAAGACATATGACCTGAATTTCTCTAAAGCAAAAACAATTGCCAGCAGCTCCTTCTCAGTTATTGTGTAATTGAGCTGTGCATCAATCATTGATCTACGTGCATAAGCTATGACATGAGGTCGCTTATCCTTTCTCTGTCCAAGGACAACTCCCAAAGCATAATCTGATGCATCACACATCAGTTCAAAAGGTAGTGAATAATTTGGAGACTGCAATATTGAAGCTGAAATCAAATAGTTTTTTAAGATTTCAAATGCCTTCATGCATTCATTATTCAAAGAGTTCACAGCTGGCAGTAAGGTATGGTTGTTCAACTCTAAGTAGAAATTTTTTCCAGGTAAATTGAGATCCAGATGGGAGGAACCTTACATGGCAGAGCATGTATCCCCATCTGGAGCTATTGAAATCAAGGATCCAAAAGATGGTACGATCATGAAAGTTAATGGTCAAAGGCTCAAGCTTTTTATTGAAAATGTCGTGGAGCTTGTGGTGACCATTCACCTTCAAGAACCTCCCAAGTGTGATTGATTGTCAACAATGTAGACTATGTTTCATAACTATTATTTTTGGCTGTTTTTGTTGTTGTTTCTGTTTTGATTTATTATTGTTTGGCATGGTAAATCAGGCTGTCAATCTTGCTTAATGTGTGCATGAACAAATCATGAATCCGTCATAAGTTGGTTAGAAGCATGAACTATTTGAATTGAGTTGGGAATTGACAAATCTGTGGGTAGAATGGATTTGGAACTAATAATACTCTATTTGAATTGAGATAGAACCTATTGAGAGGAGTGGAGAATATTTCGATAGGTTCTGAAGGTTCCCTGCATGCATTTTGACAAGATCTGGGACTTGTTGAAAGGTTTGAGTAAATTCTTAATAGGTTCTGAAGCTGTAAATGTGACTGTTGATAGGATCTGTGAACTTGTCGATAGGTTCGAAAGGTGCACAAATGGTTTTCGACGGGATTTTTGAACCTGTCGAGATGTGGAAACAACCTATCGAGAGGGTCTGAAGGTGTAAGCTTTGTTTCGACAGGTTTTAGAACCTGTCGAGAGGATTAAATTTCGAGTTCAGAGTACCTGTCGAGAGGTTATGTGAACCTCTCGAATTGATTGTTTATGAAACCTTTAACCCATCGACAGGATTGAGTGAACCTCTTGAGAGGTTCAACTACTTTTCACTCTTCGACAAGTTGATGCAACCTGTCGACACCTTTACCCCAATCCTGTTGAAGCTTGTTTTTCATCTTTATAAACCTATCGACAACTCATTCCAGCCATTCGATAGCTTGTCTTTGAGTTTTATCTTCTCTCTACCGATTTCTACTTTCTTTCTTCTGCCTCTACCTCCCTGGTGTCTACTCCAATCACTCTGCCATTGTTCAAATTACTATCATTCCTCAAGGGCTACATTTTTCACCTAGCCTCTACCAATTTGGTGTTGTGCACATCAAGATCTGAAAACCCTAGGTTTCTGTGGGTGTTAAAGTATTTTAAGTGCTCGCTATTGGCTTTATTGGAGATGGTGATAAGAATGGGGCTAGTAAAAATGAATCAAAGGTGGATTGAAGAGCAGCAAGCCTAAAAATACACAGTCCTGCAAGATACAGGGCCTATTGTAGCAAGTTTTAATAAGTAAGAGTTTGTCCCACAGGGAAAGTTGATCTAAAGCTCCAAGGGTGCTATCTTTAGTAGGCCCTCCAGATCTGGCTATAGATCTGGCAATCCTAAATGGAAGGGGATTTAAGGTCACTATTATCTAACTCCTAAGGTAACCTAATGCCTAAACTACAAAAAGGGTTGAGAAGAATGATGGAGTGTGAGAAAATAAATATAAAAGGGTGAGAAGTAAGCTATTAGATATAGATCTGATGGGTCTTATAACTCAGACTCAGATCTGCTGCTATAGAAATCCTGTCCAATTGCTATATTATCTCCAAAGTGAAGAAAGGATCCAACTCACCCCCGTGCCATGATCTAATCCCTTATGGCTATAACCTGTCCACTTGATTGGTCACAGTCTATCCAATAGGGGAACCACAATCTAGAGATGGGTCTGAACAGGTTTATCATTGTAGGCACTACTTCTTCCAAGCTACCAGCTCAAGAATCCAAAGGAACCTCAACCTCTAAAGTTCTCTGTGCGGGGCTAGGCCTGCAATGTGCACTAGCCTGGACACACAGAACCAGCAAGAGTTTGAGTACTAGCTTTTAAGCTTACATTCCTTTGCTTTAGAAAGACAACGGTGATCCACTCACAAGCCTACAATCTCTGACTGATCGGATATTCCATCGATGGTGGGCCTATACAAATACAGGGGAGTCTGTCTCTGCACAATCTCTCACAAGGCTACAAGCACAAGTGCAGAGAAGAAGCATCTGTCTTAGATCTGTGGATTGGCCTCACCCTAGGGCTATAATTTTTCCACTTGAATGGTCACAGACTATCCACAGAGGCTATCCTCCTCACAGAGGTCGAAGACAGAATAAGAACATTGTTGTCGCCACCATGTTCACAAGGCTACCAGCTCAAGCTCCCATGGGGATTCAAATTTAGTAGATCCTATGGTGGGGCTAGGCCTGCAATGTGCCTCACTTGGATCTAAATAAAACCTTACAAACAATCCTCCATTGCTTACAATAGAACTTAGCAATTGAGGATCTCAAGGCAGTAGGCTTGTACAGAACAACTCACAAAACACCAATCCCATACATGCATAAAACCCTATTATAAAACTCCATTAATTCTATTCCAAATAGACATACAAAGACATAGCCAGCAAGTGCTAGACTATGGAGAGAAGAAAAAGGAAAAAAGAAACTGCCTAAACCCTAACCTTGGTCTACTGCAATTCTACAGTTGGTTTCAAGGAGTATAGAAGACAAGTCCCCTAAACCTAAACAAGGCTTAGGCTTATATAGCAGTCAGCTCTCTCCAAATTAGGGTTAGGAAAAACCCTAATTTATCAATGCTATCGTGGCCCATTTTTATTCCTTAGATGCCTTAGGGCGTGTGCATGGAGATTAGAGCATTAGAGTGCGTGCCCTAGTTGCTGGAAGTTCCCAGATTACCCCTGCAGAAGTGGGGAAGTTAAGAACCCGAGCCTCGCTGGGTAGAAAGGCTTTCCAGGTCTTATCGTATGATAGAATTGTCATCGCTGGGTTGGTTTGACTTGAAGCTCTTGCAGTCGCGGGATTGGTACTTTGATCATCGCAGGGATGCTCTGGTCGTCACTAGATTTCTCTTTCCATTTGAATGGCACGGGAATTGCACGCGTAGTTCGTTCCTTGATGAATCCCGTAGCGATCCTCGTGAAGAAATAATGTGCATGGGCTTCTTGATCGCGCGAGCAGTTTCTTGAAAGTTTGTATCTCGCGGCCACTGCACGAAAGTCGTGCGCAGGAATGCTTGGAGCTCTCTCTCCTTAGTGAATCATGCAAAGATTATCGACTCCACTTTTGAGCTGCGCGAGTGCTTATGACTGAGCCTCGCGTGAAGTTTGCTTTTCAATTCCTTCTGTCATCAAACTGCGTGAGAACGGCGCGAGGACTGCGCGACCAATTGGTTTGCTCCCTTCAGAAGCCCATGACAATTGCTTGACGCATTCTTCTTGTTCAATTGAGCCCTGCGACATCTGCGCGAGGCATTCTTCTTAACTTGTTTCTGCTTTACTGTGCCTATGTTGCAGCCAATTCTCTGTCTTGGCTCAACATTCTTTATTCTAAGGAACTTCTGGGGAACAGTAGGCTTCATGGCATGGTTAGGGGCTTATTTGCAGCTTCTGCTTATTACCTACAAAATAGTCTTAACAGTCATTTATTAAATGACTAAGGGTCTAACAGAGATTAAGTTAAGGGGTGAAAAGTGGTACTTTTTAGGTCTTAACAGTGGGTAAGTTTTCTTTCAGCTCCACTCTATGATTTCCTAGTATTTTAATTCCGAGTTTTTGTGGTCACTTTCATTGAGCAAAGAATTCTACTGTGGTTGTTGAGAGCTAATCTTAAGAGAATTGCTTGTCCAATGGGTGATCAAGAGGATACGCTAGCCACCCTTTTCAAAGCCACCTCCAAATCTGCCACAAAAGCAGATAGGAAATTTAGTAGGCTCACCAAATAGCCCAAGGAGACCCCATCTGCCAAAAGAAAGCTTGTCATGGATAAATCGGAGAAACTTGGAAAAGCTAAGAAGGCCAAAATTAGTGAAGAAATTGTTGAGGAAGCCCCTGAGACAGAACCCATGCCTGAGCCTAACCCTAAGGAGGAATCAAGTCCTTGAACCTATCTACTCCCAATGAATTTCTAGTTAAGTGGGCCTGATTTGAGACAATTTTTGACACCCCCTACTTTTCTAAAGAAGAGGAGTATAAGGATACTTTAAATTATTTGGTGAAGGGAGACCTAACACCCATGCTGACCCCATTAAGTGAAAAATCCTACCCTAGGCTGGTCAAGTTGTGGTATTAGAATCTCAGGAAGAAGACCAAGCCAGGTTCAACTAATCCTTGTCTGGAGATTGTAATTGATCACCAAGAGATTGTTGTGAATTACTGATATAGAGTTGGTTTTAGGGATCCTTTCTGTTTTTTATACATCCTATGATTTGCCAGGACCTGAAAATGTGCATTTCAAAGCAATGGCCAGGCACCTCACTCAAGGCATTGTGGGGTCTGGGGAATCAATAATGAGAGAGATCTGCACCCCAGCATGTTGTTCATTGACTCATATATGTCAGTGGTCATCAGCAAGGAAGGAGAACCCCCAATAGTGGATGCCTTATATTTTTTCTCCAAGGGCCAGTTTATGAATGCTGCCCCGCTTGTATTTGATGCAATGGTGGATGTCAATGAGAAAATCTGGAAAGTGCAAGTCTTACCTGGCCTACCTTATAGCAAGCTCATCACTGCCTTGCTTAAGAGAGGAAAATTTGCTTTCCCAAATAATAAGCCTGTGGTGAAGGTGACTCCAAAAGTATTTGGGAAGAGGGCTTGATCTGCCAGTAGGACCCTAATTAGAAAGAGTAAGAACAAATCAAGTGAGGATCTTGAGATAAAAGCTCCACAAGCAGTCAGTTCTGTTGCTGCACATGGCACCTCTTCTCCTACTACTTCAGAGCCTCTCCCAATAGTTGGCACTAGCTCCATACCCCCTCCTGAGATCTCTATATCAGTCACCTCCGAGCCTCTGCTCCCATTTGCTGCTCCTAGCTTGGAGCCTCCACCTATGACATTTTCACCCACAATCATCCCCTCCATTGATTTGATTCTGCCTATGGTCAGCTCCTCTGATGCCAGCCTCACCATCCCCCCATCTGTCATTCCATCCATCTCAGTTTCCTTAGCTTCCATTCCCCCTAGTAGCTCAGCAACCCCTTCAACCATTATCACCTCCACACCTTTGCCAGTTCCTCTTACCACAGACTCCATCCCTTCCTCACCAACCCATGACCAAAACCCTTTTTCAGAAGAGGGATACTCAGCCATGATGTCCTCTATCATAGGGGACATCAACTATGAGTTTACCCCTCTCCAAAACTCCCCTCACCCTCCTCATTTCACCCCTCCTCCAGATTTACCACAACCACATCAATTTGCTCCTATACCTCCATCACCACAGCCCACCACCTTCACTCATGCACCCACTTCCCTATTTCAACCAATTCCACCCATCACACCTGATTTCCTACCCCAAATCTTCAACCTATTACTCTCCCTTCAAGCCCAAGTGATGGCCGATACCCAAACCCAATCATCAATTGAGGCCAACCTACTATCCATGAACTCCACCCTTCAAAACTAGGCCTCCAAGCCATCCAATCCACTTTATCCCTTTTAACCCAACCATCCCAACAACCAGTTATCCCTACACCCACTGTGCCTATCCCAGATATCCCTCCTCCTACCTTTATCAATGCCACCACTCAAACAAACCCCTGAACCTGCCCTTGAAGTCCCTCAACCCATACCCTCTACCTCCACCCCTCCCATGCCATCATTTATCCCCTCTCCCTTGCTAGCTGGCCCATCCTTCAGTGCTGAGCAGCCCATATTGGTGCCTCTTTCAATCCTAGACCTCCATACTACACCCTCCTTCAAGCCATCAAGAGGAATGTCGTTAGAGGAATGGCTGACCTCAGAACATCAGTGAGGCAGCCCCTCCTTGATAAATTCAAACAGTGGGGCTAGCCCACAAGTTAGAGAAGAAGAGAATCAAGAAGGGTTGGAGGGAGATAATGATCCAATACAATCAAGAAAAGAATAGGGTTGAGGGGATGGAGGATGTCATCAAGAAATTGCAAACAAACTTGAGAGTAGCAGAGGAAAAAGCTTATGACTATGGGGTGACTATTGCAGCATTGCAAAAAACCTTAACTGAAAATAGTGACCGGGAGTTAGCAAAAGCTATTTCCAAACAATTAATTCCTGATGTACCTCCAAAGGAAACAACCCCTAAACCCAAGGAGCCTCGCAAAGTCATCCCTGGAATCAAAATTCGAGAACCTACTTCAAAGCTAGAGCCCACTCCCAAAAAGAAAAGCACCTCCAGGCCAAGAAACACAACTTCCAAAAGGTCACAGCCTGCTGCTGCTACTTTGAAGAAAGCAAAGGGCAATGGAATCCAAGAACCACCTGATGTAGCAGAAGATTCAAATGATTAGACTTGTACATGCCATTAGTTAGGATGCCTTTGCATAATTTTTATGTAGATCTTTTCCCTTACATTGTATAAATTTTTTGTGTATAAATGAAATTTCTCTTTGTTATGTTTTATTTGGTTTCCTTCTGTTTTTATATTTGCTAGTCTATTTTAGTTGTTTGTGTGTGCCTTGTTTAATGCTTTTACTTACTTTATCTTGTGTTTTATTTTGTGTATGATAATCTGCTGCACATGCACTCTCTTTTTAAATCAGTGAGGACACTGCTTCTCATAGGTTTGGGGGTGGCGATGCCAATGGATAGTTAATGGTAGTGCAACAAGGTTTTAATAGAAATTGGGAAAATAAAGTGATTTCCCATCAGGTTTTTGAAATAGAGGAAATTAAAAACTTTGTAAAACTAAAATGTGTTGCAGTTCTAACATTTTTCATGAAGTGAATGTGAAGCATTTAAAAAAAAAATTGATGTTTAGTGAACTTGAAAAGGGAGAGAAATGAGAGGATAATCCCTAGAAAATGTGATGAAAGGCCATTCCTAGTGAGATTTGGGCCTGAGAAATTTCCTTTGAAGAGTGTTTGGCAATTTTTTTTTGCTCTAAGGACTGATTGGATCTAGTTTTTCTCACTAGAAGTTAGCCAAATCCATGTTAAAATAGCTTGACAGCATTCATGATATTGAGGACATGAAGTAAGGCCATTACTTGGACAGTTTGAGCTTAAAATACTTACCCTTTAAACTGCCTTTGTATACACCAATTGAGCCTGAAGCATGCCATTCTTCTTTGACAAAAGCCAACATATATTTTTCCCTGAACCTCTTGACCTATTGTAGTTCACCCTCAATCTGAGAATTCAGTATGTGGAGGAGTGAGGCTAGAGGAGCAAGGTTTCATATTTGGTGGAAGGAAAAGAGAGAAAATTGAAGGAAAATAGTATTCAGTGGATTGTGGAAGTCCAGCCCATAAAAATACAAAAATACTAGAAAAAGACAAAGGAAAAGCATACAAAAAGACAAAAAAAAAAGAAAAAAAATAGAAAAACAGAAAAGCAAAACAAAAATGAGAGAGAAGTCACTTCATTGGAAACATTAAAATGAGGATTGGAAATTGATCACTTCAAATCTACAAATTCAAAGAAGATGAAGCTTGTGCTGAATTGAAGAAGGTGTACATGTCACCTCCTTACCTTACTGACTTCTCGATTTTTAAGCTTTCCTTACCCTTTCTTCTTCATAAACCTCACCCATAAGCCACATTACAACCCAATAAAAGCCCCTACTGATCTGAAATGGATTGAGTTGTCATGTGGAGATGAGGATTTGTATAATCTATGTTGAAAAGAGTTAGAGGATTTCAGAAACTAAAGCAATGCCTATGCTCATGCTTGCAGTCCTATTTGAGGGTTATAACTGTTCTTGAGCTATGTGAAATGATACACCCTTCTATCCTATCTTGAGTGACAACCCTGGTGAGCTTTGGGTTTGAAATTAGGTTTGTTGGGGGCATTATCAAAACATAATTCTCAATTTGATGGTAAGCTCTGCATTCATTTTCATACAAAATGCCTTGACATAAGTTGATTGAGAGTTAAGGAATTACATCAAAATTTCAATTTTAAACTACTATATTTCTAGCAAGAATCCTCCAGAATTGAATGAACAAAATGTGGAATGAATTTTATGTTGCTTAAATTTTGTTTTAATATGCTGCATTGATATTAACTAATTCATTGGAGAAGTTTGTGGCTAACTTCACTGAAAACCCTCAAGAGACTTCACTCCTCCACTAGGGATCACTTAGTGGTTTAAAAGGCTTGATGCATATGCTAAATGCATCTGTGCTCCCTATAAAAGTGGTATTGTTTATTTTTAATAATTATTTTTACTTTCTCCTTTGCTCAGGGACTAGCATAGCTTAGGTTTGGGGGTGTGTTAAGCAGTGAAAAATACCACTTTTCACCTCCTAACTTGTCCTTTGATGGACCTTTGAGCTGGCTAATAATGTGTTTGGAGTGTATTTTTGTAGATAAGCAACAAATTGCAGTCTTAGTGCAGACATCCACCTAAAATGGCCAAAGAAGTTGCTCATACATCTCAACATGTGCTTAGACAACCAAAAGCCAGCAAAGCAACCCACAGAGCCTTAGAAGTTCATGAGAATGCCCTGAGCCTGTTAAGTGGTGAAAAATGCCACTTTTCACCCTTTAACCTGACCATTGATAGACCTGTGAACACACTAATAAGCCTCTGTCGAGTGCATTTTGTAGACAGCAATAAAAGATGACACTAATGCAGAAAGCCACTCAAGAATGCCCTAAAAGGGGGCCATCTCTCAAAGACAGACAAACCCAAAGAATGACACACGGAGGGTAGCACATCATGGACCCTTAGAGCGATAGCTCTGATGGCATAAGGCGAAGGAAGTGAAAACAGGTTGAAAACATCCTGTCGAGAGGTCACCTATCGACTTCGATAGGAGCTGAAAGTAAAGAAAGGAGGAATTCGTGGAGTTGAAAAGGTTTCGATAAGATCTGAAGGCAGAAGAAGGATGGATTCATGTGGATTGAGGAGTTCGATAAGATCCAAGAACCTATCAAGCAGCTGAAAGAAAGGAAGAAACCATCCTATCGAAAGCCTGCCTGAGGTGTAAAGGGAACCTATCGAATGGTCTCTGAACCTATCGAGATGGAGGCAGAATGAACCTACGAAGGGTGCTTGAGGCTTCGATAGGAGTGAGAGCAACCCTATCGAAATGATGGCATGAACCTATCAAAATCGTCCTCTAACCTATCGAAAAACTTCCGCAACTTTGTCGAATGCTCCGGGCCAAAGTGAGAATATTGAAGCCTAAGAGAAGGCTCATCCTATCGGAACCTATCGAAGAGATCTGAGAACCTAGCGAAAGGACAAAAAAGCTCCATTTGAACCTGTCGAAAGCTTCCTGAACTTGTCGAAATCGTGTGTAGAACTTCTCAGAAACTCAACTATGCACACGTTGAGACTTGGTGACCTGCTGCATGCAACCCGAGGCACTTGATGACTGGCTCGACGATTCCAGAAGATGCCATAGGAAACCTTAACCGACCCATGTGCTCTAACAGAACCCTAACAAACTCTGAGGACCTTCTAGAAGGGATTTTTAGCGGGAAAAATAGAGGAGAAAGCTATATATAGAGACCCCCAATTGCAATTGTGGGGATCGAGATTTGAGCAAAATTTTGAAAAAAAGAGCTCGCAGAGAAATTCCATTTTCCCTCCTTTAGCCCAATAATGGTTGTCTAAGTCCTTTGAGTCGCGAGGAGAGAGGTTAGATCTGTAATTGGGTAAGGTTGAGATTGCTATTGTGGCTTCACTACTGCACAGACTACAGATCTAAGAGCATTTCCTTTGTAGAGTGAGTTTGATTGCAATGTAAATGTTGTTTTTAATGCTTTAATTAGATCTAAAGTTCCTTTGGTTTCATTTGGTGATCGATCGGATTTGTGTAGAGGAGTCTGTAGATTAGCTCACCCACTTAACTGGTAGACCTCTTGGATACCATCCAATCTCCCTGAATCTAATACTCCTGTAATTCCCTGAGTCTGTGACCTTCAAATTGCAACATCTATAGTGGTTTTAATTGTTCTGATTGATGCTTTTGCTTTGGAGGAGATCTTAGGATGGTTTGTGACCATTAAAGTGGATAGATCATAACCTTAAGATTAGTCCAAGCTCAGGCTCCAATTGCATTCGTCTGCTGTAAATCCATCGATCAGATAAAGTCTATAGGATGGTCTATGACCATTAAAGTGGACAGATCATAGCCTTAAGACTAGGTGGATCCTGTGATTTGAAGTGGAATCTTCTACCCTGCAGCTGTGCTTATAGCCAGCTGAGGGAATTGTGTGCCCGAAACCCCTATGGCATGATTAATCGAACCTGATTTCAGTGAGACCAATTTCCAAGCTACTCTTCTCCATTTTCTACTTTTTACTCCTTTCCCCTGCAAGGTCTAAATTCCCAAGCTCGATCCAAGTTAGTGTTTGTATTATTTTAGCTTAGCTTAAGTGATAATCCATTTTAAGCCTCTCCCCTGTCTTTTAGCTAACTTAGTAATAGTTACAGTGCCTGAGCTCTTACAGATCAGGAGATTTACCATATTTTTAAACCAACCTCTCTGTGGACATTCCCTTTCTCACCATCTTTTTAAAACTTGTTACAACAGACCCTGATTACTTGCAGGTCTGTGTGAGTGTGTTTTGCCTAGTTTTATTAAGTTATTTTAGACCCTCTTTGGAGGTAAGGCAAACACATCAACAGATCCCAACTGGGTATGCTTGGAACCAAGAGCAGTTGTAAGGATTGAAGAATTAAACCCACAAAGAGGCTACTAAGTGTTGAACAAATGAACAACAGCAACACTGGATTGTGTGCCAGCCTAGGAAACAAAGGACACAACTTGTCGAGAGGATAAATTAACCTGTCAACAGGTTTGGATGCTTAGAATAAAGTTGTTGAGGTTGGAGGCACAACAGAAGATCATGTCGAGAGGATCTATAAGTAAAAGCCAACCTGTCGAGAGGAACGAAGTTGGAAACATGAAGATCTCGCGAGGTTCCATTACCTATCGAGAGGTTGGAGGTACACTTGTGGATTACGAGTGGATACCTGGAGGTGCAGAAGAAGTCGAGAGATTCCAGATACTTATCGCGAGGTTCAATTGAACCTATGGAACAGTGCAAGGCAACCTATCGACAACTTACCTGAACCTATGCTCATTCTCGCGAGGATTGAGCCAACCTATAAGGCACTCAACTAAAGACAGTATAACATGTCAACAGGTTGACTATAACTTGTTGAGAGGATGAATGAAGAACTGGATAGAAGGTGAAGATGTACTCCAATCCTGTCGACCCATTCACATGAACCTATCGAGATGTACTCTGATTCTATCGAGAAAGCTCCAAACCTGTCGAGAGCTACTCCATCCTGCCAAAGTGAATGCTGAGAAGCCTCCAATCCTGTCGACTAGTCATTTCAACCTGTCGATAACCATTTCAACCTGTTGAGAGGTTCCCAGAACCTCTCGACATTCAAATTAGGAACTTATCAATTCCTTTCACAGCAGTTGCCACATGCCTATGCTTTGTGCACACATTCCAAATCATGTCAGCGACTCCCGGGGCTATTTTTGATATGCAACTGGGCACGAATGGAAACCCTAACTACCTCATGTGTATCTACCTGTTTTGGACCAATGGGGAAAGAGCTTCTAGAAGAGAAATCAGCCATATCGGTAGCTGGGAATAACATAATTATTCTTTTGGGCTTTGATTGGCTGAAACGGTTCTGAAGACAGAGAGGAGAGTATAAAAGCTTGAAGAATTTACAGAGCTATCATCCAAAATTTGGGAGAACCAGAGCAAAATCCGATCTCCATCTTCCTTCAAAAAATTCCCTCTCTCTTCCTTCGTCCCCCATTTTCCTCTTAGCCAATTATGGTTGGCTAACCCTCTTTGGTAGCTAGGGTGAGGCTGAGAGCTGTAAATTGAGAGGTTCAAAGCTTTGTAGGAGGATTAGGTGTAGCACGGATTATAGATCTGAGTACAATTGACTATAAGTTGTATTGATTCAGTAATTGTTGAATGTAAAGCTAACTTAGATCCATAGATCTTTTGATTACCATTTGATTTCCCTAGATCTAATATCCCTATGGATGCCTGAGCTTGTAGCCTCGCATCCATAGCATCTGCATTGGTTTAGATGTTCCAATCAAGATCTCTGAATTGGAACAATCTCTAGGATCTGTGACCATTCGAGTGGACAAATCATAGCCTTAGGATTTCTTCAATTCTTTGGTTGAGAATGGATTCTTATACCTTGCATCTGAGCTTGTAGCCAGATGAAGGATTGCTACAAACCAGTTCCCTACACTACTTGTGAACCAAACAAATTTTTAGTAAAGACCAAAATCCCTTGCTGCTATTCTCCATCCCTTGATTTTAATCTTTTCTCCATTTTCTCTTAAGTTTGTGTTTAATCAAATCTTGATCATTTGCACCTGATATTTGTAGTTTTTAGTAGTAACAAATCCTTAAAGACCTCTCCTCTCTCCTATTTTAATTTTAATTTAAATTAGGATAGAGTGCCAGATCTACTATAGATCTGGAGATTTACCATAGTTTAAACTACAATTCCCTATGGACATACCTTGACTTACTTATTAAAACTTGTTGCAACAGCCCTGGTTCTTGCAGGATTGACTGCTTGCCTTGATCCCTCATCTCTGTAATTTGTGCAATTAATCTATTATTTTAGCCATTTAATAATTGCAATGTGAGCAACACAATAGCAGTCTGAAGATCAGAAGACCAGCGACGACCCCGTAGCGCTGCCCTCCACAGATGCATCCGCAGAAATGTGAACCTCACCTCTAACGGAACCCCCTGACGAAGAAAAGCAAAATGATCATACGCCCAAAACTAAAAAAAGAATAAGAAAAGAAATATTGAATAACTGCTACGACCAAGAAAAAAACAAAGACTTCATGACACCAATTAACTAAAACTCACCTAGAGGAAGGGAAAGAAACCTCCAATCATTGCAACGCCTCACCGCCGACGATAAAGCTGCTCATAATGATGCGCCAATGTCGCCGAACCCCACGCATAGGTAGGGACCCGATCTAAGTCCATGAGAACCATAAAAAGTAACTCGGTGACGCATCCCTGAGTTGAAGAAGAATAGAGTACTACACCAAGGAAGTGCATCAAGAATGCTCGAAGCACCCTATCCGCAGCCAACCTCGGCTCAACCACAAGCTCCGTACCCGCCAACACCATGCACCGCACCTCATAAGACGCCCTCGCCTCCAAATGACGCCTCGGAGGGATAAAGCCACTCGCAAACATATCAAAAAACCAAGTGACTTGAACTACACCTAGCCCCGATCCACACGATCTATAAGGCACACCCAAAATCTCCTCACACACCTCCAAATACTCTCCTACCATCCTCCTCATGATCGGCTCACCCTTAAAATGAAGACCAGTAATGCGGACCCAGCCCTCGGGAGTCGGCAACATCATACCAACTAGAAAGAGAAGTGCCTGATGCTCCTCCCTCCACCTCTCAAAGATCATCGCAACTCGATCGACCTGAAAGGGCTCTTGCTCCAGGATCAGCCCGAAGCCGAAAGACACCAACCGCCCCTGGTGAAATTTTGACAAAGCATGATACCTAGTATGTGACTCGGTCCACGCAAAGCTGATAGCCAGCTGCGGGGGCTGCTATTGAACGAAACACAAGTAGAAAAATAAGACTAACACATACCTATGATGAAAGACAAATAGATCTAGAGCTAAAAGCAAATACAATATGCCCCAAATATAATAATAACGAACACACAAAACATGATAAGAACAACTGAATAGAAACGTGACCTACGTCTAGATGCCGTCATGATGAATGAGTGAGCACACAATCCATGATCAATGCATGTTCGACATAAATTCAAAAAGGGGTTTCCAGATCTTAATTAGTTAATGTCATAACCTAAATGTCTAGGATAATGAAGGAACTCTTTCTCATGGGTACCTACCGGGCCTCGAGCAAAGAAATCCTCTAGCAGGAAGTGTCTGCGATCTCGATGCTCCACACCCTGGTGCTCCTCAGGTCTCTCACCCTCATCCTTAACTACTCCCTGCTCAATCTCATGCACACCCTCATCCTGAACTACCACCTGGTCACCCTCTGGTACCTCCTCTCTAGCTAGCTCCCTGACAATGGCATCAACCCGAGCCTCAGAGGTGTCACCTATCTCCACCATCATCATCCTCTGAAACTCAGAAATAGTAAAATTGCACCTCCTAATACCCTCACCCTCCATCCTAAAATAAAGAGCTCAAAAAACTGAAGAGGACAAGAGAAACGGTCCCTAAAACAGACGATCAAATCACAAAATATCACAAAAACACGAATACTAGAGTGCAACGAAACAAGGAAACCAAAAGTCAAAGACCAAAACGGATAGCACGGGAAAATGAAGGTTTTTGAACTATATATACAATATACCCAAATCTTGTGCGTGAACTCACGCGCTCAACCCAATCACGCACCACAGTCTCCGTGCTTAATTTGGTTCAAACATTCAATTTTGAGCGCGTAAACAAATTATCGCCCGCTCAAACTAACCCGATCGCCTGGTTGCACCCCACTTACCAGGCACGTAATCACCTCAAGCGCCCGAACCGGCACGCGCGAATGCCAACAGTCACTTCAACAGTGGCCGGACACCGCCTTAATCCTGTACTCAATACCGTGCATTTAACTCGGTTAAACGATTGGACACCGGCGCGTAATGACCTTTCGACCCTCTTAAACGCGCGCTCCCATTCCGAAAAACACTTCTGACGAAGAACATATACACCCCAAACCAAAAATTTAAAAAAAAATACCCCCCAACATCGTTTATACACTCCAACTAAGACCAAACTAAACAAAAAATGAAGAAATGCCCCCGTCACTTACACACTCCACTAAGACCAAACTAAACAAAAAAAAACTAAAAAAGAATGCCCCCCATCATTCATGCATTTTAACCTAAACTAAACTAAAGCAAAAAAAACTGCTCCCAACACACCCCAAATCAAAATAAATAAATAAGATCAAACCAAACTTAAATAAATATGCATCACACTCAAAAAAAATTGAAGCAAGCTACCAAATAGACCAAACCAAAATTTACTAAATAGAAATTATTACAAATGAAATAAAAATTAATAGATATTATCACAAATGAAACAAAAACATTATCACTTCATAAAAAAAAAAATGATTACAAAACACATCGAGGGCATACCCTCTGACTATACAACTTAAAATAAGAAACTTAAAATCCGTCCGTTAAGGAAATGCCTGAATTTGAATTTATTCGGGAAACAAGAAATCTCAGAGAAGCCTAGAGGAGGAACACACCCTGAATAAATTCTGACAATGACAACCTTTCCACACTCCAAGTCGGTAGAAAAGAAAGGGTGGTTCACGGAAAGCCACCCAGGACCTGCGGGATCCACCCATGGAAGCTCACCTTGGAAAGCATAACAAAGATGAGCAACTAATACTGAATCCGCAGAGCCTACAGAGAAAAAATAGGGATCGGTCACGAGAACTCTGACCCCGCTTTATCCTTAGGTTTCCTTTCTACCACCCTTTTTTCCTCCACCTCTTCCCTTAGCATGGCAGCAATTCGACAACTACCTCGCATTCCTAATCCCGTTAATTTCCAATAATCCACTTAATAATCACAACCCTTTGGGTTCAATACCCGAGATACAAAAGAGAAAGGAAGAAAAGACATCAATGAACAAAAATGCCCAAAATCACAAACAAAAAAAAAGCCCCAAAACTTCTAATTGTAAACTTGAAATGAAATTCAAAACAACAAAAAAACAAAGCCTTTGGCTCACACTTATAAGCTATACCTCCTAAACCACAGAGTGACCAGTGTCACACCTTTAAACCCTTCCAATCTAATTAAATCAAAAACCAAACACATACCCCCTTGGAAGACCACAATCCATGACAACCTAGATAAACCAATAATCATGCAACATTTACCCCTCTAAGGGAACACAAACCCAAAAGCAAAATAGATAAGCCAATAGGATTCAAACACTTAACACCCATCTAAAACTCTTTGAAAACTAATACACTTCTAGCAAGTGTCATCTCTAATTAATAAAAGGACTAAAACAAAAATACCCTAAACCTTAAACAAAACAAACAATAAGAAAACTCTGAAAGGAAACCCTGACTTGTTCGGGACCAAAAAATGCCCCCAATAAACCCATTAGAACAAGTGAACTCTCTTAACAAAACTCAATAAAGCGAACTAATCTCAGGATAAACCCTGAATAAATTCGGAATGAATCCTAAAACTCTAAGCTAAGTCAAATCCTAAATAAATCAAACAAATCAAATATGCCTGACTAATCCTCTAAATAAGTTTAAAAGAAATAAATAAACACAATAAACAATAAAATATAATACTTCTTTATTATAAACAAAAAAAAAATTTATAAGTACCACGGGAGGCATACCTCCTGAACTTACAACCGAAAACGAAAACCTAAAACCTAACTTACAACCCAAAACAAAAATCGTAGACTCGAAATGAACATAAAATGAGGACCAGAATGCCCGATCGGAGGCCTCAGAAGGATTACCACAGACTTACAGCTTCCAATCAGGAGGCTTCAGAAGGAGAGGTGAAGGATTGGTTGGGGAACACATCCCTCCACTTGTAACACATTCCTCTTCTATCGTCTTCATCTCATCCATCGCCGCCTCCTCAACACTGCCTTCACTGCTCCCTTAAAGGAATCGATGTGAAGACTAGCGCCCTCATTCCCAATACCACCCATTCTAAGAATAATAACGTCCCCGGGCATCACCTCAGGATGAAGATCACATGAAATCACGGACATAGGAAGAAACAACATCCCAATCAGATGATTAGATCATCCAATATCGCTAGAACATGAATTTTAGAACACAAAATATCTAGAAAAAGTAAAACTCGATACTAAACTCGAGAATGAGAAACAAATAAAGGCTCCCTCGCTTATATAGAGTACGGACTTAATCACGCGCCTTGACACGTGCGCTTAACTCAGTCACACGCATCACACGACGCGCATAATCTAAAACACCCGCCTTAACCGAAGCGTACAATGAAACTATCACCCGTTCCAACAGCTTGACACTCCCATCACGCGTAATATATGAACCGTGCAACCTTATCAAACAGCACACTCCAGACGCGCAATGTAAAAGGTTGCCCGCACAGTGACCTGGTTACACCTCAATCACGCGCTACGATTAGAGCGCATAATGCAATCACATGCACACTCAGACACGCATAAACAGCCCCTCGAACCTGTGATCGCACAGCCGGAAATAGGTGCGCAATCACATTGAGTAGCATGTGCCAAGCGCGCAATATCCAAGTTAATCGACCCTCACACCTTTTCACCCCATCTTGACCAAAATTCTCCTGTCCCATCACATGGCCTCACACGCTGTTTTAAAAGAATGACACAGCCACTTACCATTCTCCCATCACGATCCCACCAAAAAGAAAGAACCCCGTCCCGTCACGACAAGACGCACACACATGACACCACCTCAATATCCAGCCCCATCGAAATAAATCAATCGCATCACCACACATCCTCTCATGAGAAGCCAAAGATGAAGCCAATCACAATGCAGTCACAACATGATCTCACATAACCCAAGATCTGCCAAAGAAAAAAATAGGACACACCTATCGCACAAATATCCTATCAGCGTCACATCACTAACTACGCTTAGCCAATATCCCATGGCAAACATCACTACCCGAAAAAGCTTAGTCAACACTTGCCATGCCATATGACGAAAAAGTGGGAAAGCTCGATCGTGTCCCATCGCTAAAAGCAAGGAGCCCTCTGCCCGAATTGCTCGCTACGTCACAGCCGCTAGGACTAATCCAGCACAAAGCCAAAGAAAGGGAGAACCCCTAAGTCCCATCAATACATCACTTCTCTAAGACATTACATCACATTGTCAACTGTCAAGCTCTGCCACAGCGGACACAAAAAAGAGAGGAATCCCCAAGGTCCCATTGCGGTATCACCCCGACAACCCATCGCGGACCACATAAGCTACACATAATTCTGGTAAGTATCAACCCCCAGGTAAGTATTACCCACTTTTCAATTACTCGATATTGCTTATAAATACAGTTAGCTATGATTAAGTCAAATGTTTTCAAAACTCATCTCTCACGACTCACGAATCACTATAGTCCTCCCATAAGAGACAATCATCAGTATTCATCGAGAAGGTTAGACAAAGTATCCGGCATGTCAAGTGTCATCTTGACAACCACACAAACGGTCAGATTCACAAATCTCATACCGGTGGATCTGCTCAGCAACATCTTGGAAGCCACATTTTCTAAAGATTTACCATCGAATTGATCTTAAGTTAAACTCCCAAAATTTCAAAACCCCCTTACTTACTTTCAAAAGAAAAAACAATCTTTTACTCCAAAACCAAAATTTTTTTACTCTTACTTCCAAAACCAAAACCAAAACATAAAAAGAAAACAACCAAACTACCTAGAGAAAAAACCAAGCAAAGAAAAAAAAGAGACATCACCTGCCAAAATTCACTCCAAATTCACTTCAATTACCAGCCCAAACCGACCATTCCCCTGGGAAACTGAACAATGAGTATATTTAATCTAAAAACTTACAAACGCCTAGTAGAAAAGGAACATTTGACGTGCATTGGTGTGAGCAATGACATGCCCGGTCTGACATGACTTGTAAAGACCTTTGACATTATATTAGATTTTATTATCGGTCCCTGGACCTACTTATGGACATTTGTATGATGCCCCCCAATACCTCGACTGCGTCATACCTTTCTGTTGCTCCTTGCAGCAAGTCGTGACATGCAGCGGGATGCTCGTTGCACCCACAAATTAGGATATGGTAATTCTCCTTTTCGTTTCTTTGTCACTTCATGAGGTCGCACCATGCAGCGGGATGCCCCTTTCACCCACAAAATAGGATACACTCCCCGTCGACTGTCTATGGCAGCGAGTCGTGATACGCGACGGTATCTCCCCTGGGCATCCACTACATGGAACACGCCTTTCGACAACTACCACTGGGCCCTCGAATGCTTCATTTTAGCTTGCACTGATTGACAAGAAAGCCAAGCATGTCATGTCAACATCCTCAATTCACATCCGTGGGAATCATCTGTCAGCAACGATGCGCGCTCTCTAACTATAAAAATATAGAGTCGCCACCGGAGCTTTGATTGGTGTCCCGGGATACCTAGTTCATTTTTATGAGCATCGAAGTGCTAAAAATATGACTCTGAATCCGGTCCACACCAAAGGCCCTTGGGTAGGGGCTTCGATTATGGATCGGGAAGGTGTTAGGCACCTGATCAACCCACTAAATGCGGTCTCTACTTAAGGCCAGGTCTATGTGGGGCTGGTTTATATAGTATATATATATATATAATTATTGTTGAGAACTGGAAAATACCATTTTCCACCCCTTAACCTAGGTCTTGATAGACTTTTGAGAGAATTAAATAAGTGTTTTAAGAGTTTGTTTCACAGCTAACAATAAAGGCAGGCTTAACCCTGAAAGCAGCCTAAAAGTGCCAAAAAGATGATGATCCATGTTGATCCGGAGGAAGAATGAGAAGGGACAACCTCACTAGCTGTCAAAATGCCTAAACTAAAGAGGACGAAGGCCTGGTTTCAACCTGGAAAGAGGTGTGGAGCTATTCGAACAGAAGAATGCATTACAGATTGCTTTTCGAAAAGAATCTGAACTTTTCGAAAAGAATCTGAACTTTTCAAAAAGAACCTAAACTTTGCGAAAAGAACCAAAAGCTCCAGGCTTAGCTTTCGAAGAGCACCTGAACTCTTCAAAAGGATTTCTGACTTATTTGAAAAGAAGAGAACTCCCTGTGAGCAGCACTAGAACTGTGCGAAAAGAGCTTCAGAAGTCACAGTACCTTGCGAAAAGTTTCCAAACTGCAATGGTATGAAGATTCCTAAAGATTCCGACCAGAGGGTAATTCAATCAATTTGCATCGCACCCTCTAATGCATTTAAAACCTGTGGACATTCTCAAAGATTCGAGAATGAACTAAAGGCATATTCCACCCCATGTGAACACCAAGATGAAATCACTATGGAACTTCTAGAAGCTCAAACAGATTTTTTGAATTACATAACGTAATTGATGCTTCACATCCGATTATCGAACCAGGTCAAGCAGTTCTGATTGGCCAAAACAGATCTGGATCCTTGTGCTCGACTCCTATTGGTTGATACAGATCTAACCAATTCTGATTAGTTGATACACATATGAGCTAGACTTTGGGAAAACTATAAATAGATGAACCATTTGCCCAATTTGGGTATCCAGATTTTGAGTTTCATTTCTATTGCCTCATTTCTATTTCAGATAACTTATCTAAAATTCCTGTAATAGCCTAGCTTTTATTTGTAATTGAGAGCTGTGAGATGTCTCTGTACTTCACGTGAGAATTGTATTCAAGACTACAAATCCGAGAGCTGTTTAAGCTGTGCACTGTAATTGTAATAGTGAATTTGAAAAGGTTGCTGTGAATCGTACGTTCTCAATTGGATTCGTGTTAAGGGTTCCCTGTGATCTCCTTATTTCATTAGATTCCTTTATATTTACTATTTTTAAAGCAATTTCCCTTAATTCATTACCCCTGTGAGAATTGGCGTTTGTAACCTAATTTCTCACAGCATTTGTAGTAGTGTTTTTTGTTTTGAATCACGGATTCGAATTGAAGACTATTGGATGATCTGTGCCCATTGAAGTGGACAGAACATAGCCATAAGTCCAACTCAATTCCAATCCTTGACTTGAATTACTTTCTCTTGCATCTGTGCTGGTAGCCAGATGAAGATTGGATAATATCTCATTTGTTTTACATTTATTCTCATTCTGCAATCAAGTACTAAATCGAAGTTAGATATTTTTTCTCCATTCTTATTAATTTGCATCAAATCTCTCCACTCGGATCTGGATCATTTAGTTTTAATTTTTACTTTTATCATTTAGTTTTAATTTTTACTTTTATCATTTAGTTTTAATTTTTACTTTTATCATTTAGTTAATGTGACAAATTCAACCTCCCATCTTATGTGCTCTGTATATAGGATAAGAGGTCAGATCTGGAAGCTCAGATATGAAGGTTTATGTTATATTTTAAATCAATTCCCTGTGGACGATCTTTTACTTACTTACATTTAAAACTTGCTACAATTGGCCCTGATCTTGCAGGCTAATTATGTTCTTTCTGTGCTGATGTTTCTTTATTCTTTTTAGTTTTCTAAATTCAGGACAATTCATTACCTGTAAATCTATTTTAAAAACACAAATAAATCATGCACACTTAGAATCAACAAGTTTTTGGCGCCGTTGCTGGGGAATTTATTTTAAAATTTATAGACCTAAGTTTTTTTATTACATCAGTGCTAATTATTTTATTGTTTAAATCTGTGCAGTTATTCCAATACATTTTGAGCGTGGAATCTACTTTGAAAGGAATACTGAAGGTTTGCTGTGCATAATTTAATTCTCTATTTCTGTGTTGTATGTTTGGTAGGAGGACTCTCAATCCTGAGATTGTCCCTCTGAATTTAGAAGTTGAAAGGCTACTAAGAACAAGACAAACATCAAAATTTTCTTTGAGAGCCTACTATGGGTGAAGAACCTAGACTTTGAGGATTACTTTCCACCTGGTGCATATAATTCTCCATTTTGCATTCAATTTCCTACTGTTGAAGGAAATTATGAGATCAAATCATCAACTATTCAGATGCTTCCTTCCTTCCATGGTTTGATTAAGGAAGATCCATACAAGCATGTGGATGAATTATTGTCTCTTTGTACCACATTCAACATAGCTGGACTGGGTCCAGAGGCAACCAAGCTTAGGCTCTTTCCTTTTTCATTAAAGGACAAAGCTAGAGCATGGCTGTCTTTGTTGGCACCAAATAGTATCACTTCTTGGAATGATTTGCAATGTCAATTTTTAGCCAAATACTTCCCTATGTCTAAGACCAGCCAGTTGAGACAAAATATTATTTCCTTTTCACAACACTCAACTGAAACTTTCCATGAAGCATGGGAAAGGTTTAAAGAACTTTTAAGGCAATATCCTCATCATCAAATTCCCCGATGGCAGCTTGTTCAAAGCTTCTATCAGAGAATTGATCAAAAGGGCAAGAATATGGTAGATGCTTCCTGTGGAGACACCTACTTGAAAAAAATAGTTGGTGAAAATTCAACTCAACAGGAATCTTTGTCAAGAGACATTGAGAATTCTGCTCGGTTGAACAATCAGCAAACCACCAAGGGAAAGATTTATGACGTGAATGAGTTGGAAAGGAAAATGGATAATTTGACCACTAAGTTTGATAGATTGATGGACTCACTTAAAAATCCAATGGTTGCAAGAATAGAGGAGGCATGTCTGATATGCTAGTCCCCTACTCATTCACTCGATCAATGTCCAGCTGCACCCCAGTTCCCAGATCTAGTGGTGGAGCAAGCTCATGCTGCCCAATCATTTGGAGATCGCGATCAAATGAATATGCATGGAGAGGGCACCCCAATTTAACGTGGAGCCAAGGCAATTATCAATCACAATAGCAGCAGCAACCAAAGAATCAAATACCTTTCAAAACAGCTCAGCCTTACCAGCAGAATTTTTATACCAAGCCAAATTTTCAACTGCCCATTCCATAACAGATGGTACAACCTGTACAGCAATCTGCTCTAGTTCAAACCCCTTCCAGATCCCCTTCTTGTGAAGACCAAGTTCTAAATTCACTCCAGAATTTAGGGTCTTTAACTCAGACTGTAAACTTTCACAGTCAGAGCATAAAGAAGATTGAAGAAACATTGGGTCAACTTTCAAATACTTTGGCCAAAAGAGAGGAAGGCAGGTTACCCAGCCAACCTTTGAACAATCCCAAAGGACAGTTCATGGTTGGAGAGGATTCTGTTTCACATGAAGAAGTAAAAGCCTTCACCACTTTGAGAAGTGAAAGAATTGTAAATATCAATGTGGGTACTGAAAAGGAAGAAGCAAAAATTGAGGAAACTGCTAGAGATATGTAGCAGGAGCATAAGCATGATGTTAGTATTGGGGGTGTGATGTACCTCAAAAAAATAAAAAAAATAAAAAATAGAAAAATAAAAAATATTCTGGTAATGATTCTAAAGCTATAAATGATGGACTACTTCCTCATTTGTCATTTCCCCATGCCATGAAATCTGCATCCCCTTTTGATAAAGGGAATATAAAAATAGATGAAATGATGGAAACTTTCAAGCAAGTCAAGATAAATCTACCTTTGCTTGATGCAATCAAACAAGTCCCAGCATATGCAAAATTTTTGAAAGATATTTGCACTCACAAAAGACAATCTAGGATACAGTTATCCAAGGTCTTTGATGTGTAAAGAGTTAATTAGGTTTTGTCCATTACCACACCTCCTAAACTCCAAGATCCTGGAATCCCCATAATCCCTTGCATCATTGGGGAACATACCATTGAAAAGGCTTTATTAGATTTGGGTGCTAGTTTCAACCTGCTTACATATTCTATATATGAGAAACTAGGTTTGGGAGAATTAAAATCCACTCATGTGATGTTACAACTAGCAGACAAATCTGAAAGAAAGCCAATTGGGGTGATTGAGGATGTGTTGGTAGGGGTAGATAAGTTATTCTACCCTGTTGATTTTCTGGTATTAGACATGGAACCTACAAAAAGCAAAACTTTCGTCCCTTTCATTTTGGGGAGACCATTCCTGGCTACAGCCAATGCTTGCATTCAATGCAGGTATGGTATTATGAAAGTCTCTTTTGGAAATATGAAGGTAAAGTTAAATGTTTACAACGCAGTCACACAGCCTCAATTCAGTTCTGAGGAATGCTTTCTTGTTGATTTGTTGGATGAACTGGTAGAAGAGACTTTACCACAGTTTTTACAGTATGAAGATTTAACCACAGATTTTAAAGATGCTTGGAGAAATGCCAAGGAAGAAACAGTTTGTACCTCAAAGTCTGAGGAAGTAAATGCTGTATAAGAAACTCATGATCAATCAGCAAGGTTCTCTTCATGGAAACCTGCTATTCTTCCCCTTCCACAAACAGCCAAGGTACCTTTGTTACCTTCTTTTCTCAGCCCACCTAATGTAGAGTTGAAACAGTTGCCAGAAAATTTGAAATATGTATTTTTAGGAGACCATAAAACATTGCCTGTGATTATTTCTTCCTCCCTCACTAAGGTGCAGGAGGAAGAATTGTTGATTGTATTGAAACAACATAAGAGGGCAATTGGTTGGATTATTGCTGATTTGGGAGGAATCAGTCCAGCTATTTGCATGCATAAAATTTATTTGGAAGAAGATGTAAAGCCCTCTAGGGAAATGCAGGAGGTGAATCCTCATATGCAAGAAGTGGTCATGAAAGAGGTTGTTAAGTTGTTACCCCATTTCGATTCGGCTTGGGTGGCGAACAGTGGTACCTAAGAATTCTGGGATCACTGTTGTAACCTCATATTCTAGTGAGCTTATTTCAACCAGACAAACCCCTGGTTGGAGGGTCTGTATTGATTACAGAAAACTAAACACAATGACTAGAAAAGACCATTTTCCTCTTCCATTCATTGATCAAATTTTAGATAAGCTAGCAGAAAAAGCTTATTATTATTTTCTTGATGGTTATTCTGGTTACAACCAGATTCACAGTATCCACAAGATCAGGAAAAGACCACATTCACTTGCCCCTTTGGCACTTTTGCCTATAGGAGAATGCCTTTTGGACATTGTAATGCTCCTGCTACCTTTCAAAGATGCATGTACTCCATTTTCTCTGATATGATTGACCAATTTTTGGAGATTTTTGTGGATGATTTTTTAATATATGGAGACAGTTTTGCCCAGTGTTTACATCATCTCACTTGCTGTTACAGAGATGTGAAGAAACCAATCTAGTTTTGAGCTGGGAGAAGAGCCCTTTCATGGTCACCCAAGGCATTGTCCTTGGCCATGTTATTACCCACAAGGGCATTGAGGTGGACAGAGCAAAAATTGATTTAATTGCACATTTGCCACCTCCTAAAACTGTTAGGCAAATAAGACGTTTTCTGGGGCATGTTGGATTTTACAGAAGGTTCATTATGGACTTTAGTAAAATATCCAAGCCTCTTTGTCATTTATTGTGTCAAGATGTCCCTTTTGTTTTCAACAATGAATGCTTGAAGGCATTTGAATTCTTAAAAAATTGTTTGATTTCAGCTCCAATACTACATTCTCCACTATTGCCTTTTGGTGATGTGATGCATCAGAGTATGCTTTGAGAGCTGTTCTTGGGTAGAGAAAGGATAAGCTGTCTCATGTCATAGCTTATGCCAGTAGATCAATGATTGATGCACAGCTCAATTACATAACAACTGAGAAGGAGCTGCTGGCAATTGTTTTTGCTTTGGAGAAATTTAGGTCATATGTTTTGGGTTCACAAATAGTGGTGTTTACTGACCACTCAACCTTGAAATACCTTTTGTCTAAGAATGATACCAAACCAAGATTAATCAGGTGGATCCTCCTATTACAGGAGTTTGATTTGCAGATTAAAGATAAAAAGGGTGTGGAAAATGTGGTGGCTGACCACCTGTCTAGAATTCTAACTGCTGAGATTGATAGGCTGCCTATCAATGAATCTTTTCCTGATGAGCAACTTTTTGCTATCAGTGTACACACCCCTTGGTTTGCAAATATAGTCAACTTTTTGGCTACTGAAAGAACCCCTCAACACCGGAATAAAATGGATAAAGATCAGCTCTTCTCAAAGGTTAAACATTTTATTTGGGAGGATCCTTATCTGTTCAAGATTTGTGCAGACCAAATAATTAGAAGATGTGTCCCTGAAGAAGACTTTCATAGCATACTTTCCATGTGTCATGAACAGGCCTGTGGAGGCCATTTTAGTGGAAACAAAACTGCTGCAAAGGTTTTGCAGTGTGGATTTTATTGGCCTACACTTTTCAAAGATGCACTGCAGCACTATAAGTCTTCTCAAAATTGCCAGAAATTGGGTAGCATTTCTAAGAGAAACTCAATGCCTTTACTGCCCATTTTGGTAGTTGAATTGTTTGATATTTGGGGGATAGATTTCATGGGTCCCTTTCCTCCTTCAAATGGTTGTAATTTCATCTTAGTAGCTGTGGATTATGCATCAAAATGGGTTGAAGCCACAACCACTAAAACCAATGATCATAGAGTTGTCCTGGAATTTTTGAAGGACAACATCTTTTCCAGGTTTGGTTCCCCCAGAACTATTATCAGTGATGGGGGAAGCCATTTTTGTAATAAGCATTTTGAAGCTTTATTGAAAAAGTACTCTGTGACTCATAGAGTAGCTACTCCATATCATCCACAGACCAGTGGACAAGTGGAGATTTCCAATAGAGAAATCAAACATATACTGGAAAAGACTGTGAAGAAGGACAGAAAGGATTGGTCCTTTAAGCTGAATGATGCATTATGGGCATATAGGACAGCCTATAAAACCCCAATTGGCATGTCCCCATTCAGATTGGTCTATGGCAAAGCATGCCCTTTACCAGTGGAGTTAGAATATAAGGCCTTTTGGGCTATTAAAACCTTGAACATGGATCTTACTACTGCTGGTAATCACAGAAAACTGCAACTTACTGAGTTGGAGGAGCTGAGAATGGATGCATACACCAATGCAAGATCTTACAAAGAAAAAGTTAAGGTTTTTTATGACAAAAATCTGCTGAGAAAAGAGTTCATAGCTGGCTCCAAGGTATGGCTATTCAACTCAAAACTTAAGTTTTTTTCTGGAAAGCTAAGATCCAGGTGGGAAGGGCCATATGCTGTCATTCAAGCATCCCCTTAATTTGTTGAAATTATGGACCCCAGTGATGGGAGAACCTTGAAAGTAAATGGTCAGAGGCTTAAACCATGCATTGAAAATACCCTGGAGCCTGTGCTGACCATCTACCATCAAGAGCCTCTACAAATATGATGTTAAACAACTGTATCATATGTATTTTACTCATGTTTGTTTTATAGTTTTTGCATAGTTTATTCCTCTCTGTTTTTTGGCATGTTTACACTCAATTCGAGAAGTTATAATATGTGAAAAATTAATTCGCAAAGAAAAAAAATACATTTCGAAAAGTTTAATTTTCTTTTCGAAAAGGATCTGGACCTGTAACTAACTGCTTGAAAAGAATGGTTTGCTTTTCGAATAGTTTTTTCTGAAGCCTTTTGCTTTTCGAATGGATGGTTCTGAAGCCTGTGGCTTTTTGAAAAGTTAGTTCTGAAGCTATTTGCTTTTCGAAAAGTTCTGATGCCATTCTCTTTTGTAAAAAAGGACTGTTTTGAACTTTTCAAAAACTTCAATGATACTTTGTGAAAATCATTTTGAGCATATTTAAACCCTTTCGAATCAAGGGTTTCATATTCAAAAGCCTTTCCAGAGCATCCTGTTTCACAGAAAACCCATTTTCTTTTTATCCCTGGGTGCTTTTAGAGTACAGCTTAAATTTTCTTCATATTTGTTCAATGGATTAAGCTTGAAGAGGGGGACTTTTCCGATTCTCGTGGATTTCATTGCTTATCAACGAGTTCAACCAAAACCCTAGATTTCGGTATTTTTCTGTGCATTTCCTCTATTTGTGTTTTGCAAAGTTCAATTTGGTATCAGCATTCATTGTGTGAGATTCAAACAAAGTTTTAAAATGGGGAAAGCTAAAAAATCACTGGCTGCAATGTTCCCTAAATCTTCTGCTAAGAAAATTAGCAAACCCTCCAAAAAAGGAAAAGTCAAAACCTCAGCTAAAAGGAAACTGTCGATGGATAAAGCTGATACGATTGAGAAAGGGAAAAAGATTAGACATGAGGAACCCATCCCAACAGCTGCTGCTAGTCCTGAGCCTGAGCTTCCTCCTCTGCCTATGCATTTGGTACTGCCAAACCCATTCATTGAAGCTCAGAAGCTGATTCCAGAACTTATTGTTGATGTGAACTTTTTCTCAAACAAACCTGATGTAAGCTATCCTTGAAATACATCAGGGATGCTTCACTGAGCAATATCCTAACCCCTCTTCCAGAGAAAATTTATCCACGCATGGTGAAATTATGGTATCAAAATATGGTAAAAGTGACGGAGAAGGATGCTGATGTCCCTACTCTTGTTATTTTCATTGATGATTGCGATTTAACAGTCACTTATGAAGACATTGGAAATGCCTTGGGGATACCATTTCAATATGATCCTGCTGGTCCATTAGCTGCACCAGAAACAACTTCTTTTAGAGAAATGGCTGCCCATCTAACCAAAGGCATAGTTGGAAGTGGGCAGTCCATCATGAGGAGAGACTTAGAACCCCACTGTTTGTTGATGGATTCTATTTTGAGAAGGTGTTTTTATGTCACTGGGCACAGCCAGGAAAGAAGAACACTAATTTTGGAGGCCCTCTTTCATTTCTCTAAGGGGCAATTCTTCAATGCCCCTATGCTCATTTTTGACATCAAGTGCCAAGATGAAAAGGAAATGTAAAATAGCTGGCATACCATTTGGAAGGCTGATCACAGTCATGTCAAGGGCCAAATTTGACATTGATGAGCAAGAGCCATTCGAAATTATCTCCCCTCATGCATTTGGGAAGAGGGCTTGGACTACAAGCCAAACCATGTTGAATAAAATGAGGGAAGAAGCTGAACCAGACCTTGCAGCTGCCATTAAACCTGCTATAGCTGAACCAGCCCCTGCAGCTGCCCATGAATTTGCTATACCAGACCCTGAGGTGACCAGCTCTTTAGCTGCACCTATTTCACTTGCAGCTGACATTGAACAAGTTGACCTCCCTGTGGTGACTAGCTCTTCAGCTGCACCCATTGTTGAAGAGCTCATGATCTTACCCACTTCAGCTAGCACAGCTCCTATTCCTTCACCCATTCTAGCTGTCCCATCACTCACAACCACCATAATCCCAATTGCAGCCTCTCCCTCTACACTAACCACTCCAGCCATACTCACACCACCAATTTCCCCTAACAATGTCCAAGAGATGGCCACAGATTTTGTTGAACATTCTCCTAGCACTCCCCTTCTCCAAAGTTTCTCAAGATCACCTACCCATTCAATTCATACACCTGAAGTAATTCATACCCCTGAACCTGAGATATTCACTACAGAGGCCTATTCCTCATTGATGGGACCTATCTTGGAGAATATTGGGCTTGAATCTGTACCTATACCTGACCCTCCTCATTTCACCCATTTGGCTACTTCCCCCTTTACAGCCATTTCACCCATTGCCCCTCAACCATCTACATCAATTTTACCAGCCCCTACCCTGTATACCACACCCACACCTGAAGCCAAATATTTACCTTTCTCCAATCCATCCAAGCCCAACTACAGGTCAACACAGACAATCAGTCTGTGACAAATTTCCTTCTCCAAACCTTAGCCTCCACATCCCAAACAACCATTGCCACACCATGATACCCAAACAGACCCTGAGGTAGTTTTTGTAGATCCACCCATCCTCACCACTGCTGACAATGCTACCCAAACAGAACCTGAGGTAGTAATTTTTGATTCCCCTTCAACTTTCCTCAATTTCTCTGATCAAGCTACTCAAACTGACCCTGAGGTCATACTTTTGAACTCCACCTCTCCCACCCCACCCCGGGATACCTTTGGTCCCCTACCACTCCATTCCCATTCCACATTTTCCACTCACAAGGGCTATGGAAGAGAACCCTTGTATCCTTCATGATTTCCTCAAGGTTAGCTGATCGCAAGCTTACATTAGAACCCTTATGAAGACCAGATTCAAAATTGGAGTTGTTCATGAAATTTGAGAGAGAAGATGCGGGACTTGCTGGCCAAACTTTTTAGATGGTTAGGAGGAGCAAGCACAAAGGTTACCATGTTGCAAGCACAGCTTGAACAGGAAAAATTGAGGGCTACTAGACTTGAAAAGTATATTGGCCTCACCAAAAAGATCAAATCTGAGGAATACACCGAGCTGCAAGGCACAATCCAGGAGAAGGCTAAATCGAGTTCAGACTCCAATACTGACTCAAGTTCTGACTCTAACAGTGATTCCAGTTTTGATCCCATTGAACCAACTTATGATACAGATTTTGACCCCAGTTATTAGAATACATTGTACATGTTTGTTTTGAGTGTCTGCAATATGTAATTCATGTTTTCTATTAACTTTTGTTAAATTGTAATTACTGTGCATTTCTTTTCTTTCTTCTCTGTCCTTATGGTTTATGTTTGATTGTTTTCTTTTCTTTACTTATACACTTCAGACCAGTGAGGACACTGCTCATCATAGGTTTGGGGGTGTAGCAGAATTACCAATAGTTTAGTTAAAATCAGTGTAGCTTATGATCACAGCAGAATTTTTGTAGACAAAGTAATTTCACACCTGTTGTTTTGAAAAATGAGGAAGTTAAAACTTTTTAAAACTGATTTTTAGTTTAATTCCAATACTTTCATGAAGTGAATGTCAAAAAAATTTCAAAATAAAATTGATGTTTTAGTAAACCTAAAAAGAGAAGTAAACCTAAAAAGAGAGAAAACAGTGATGATATACCTCAGGAATTTGATAGAAAACTACACCCAGTGAGACTTGGGCCTGAAATGTATTCTTTGGAGATATGAATTGGCAATTTTTTACGCCTAGGGAATTTGATTTGAACTGCTTACTATCACTAGAAGTTACACATATTCAAATTGAAATAACTTGACAGCTATCATGATATTAAAGACATGATGTAAGGCCTCCTTTTGGACAGTTTGAACTTCAAAAAAGCCCCACCTTTTGAAACTGCCTTTGATACACACCAGTTGAGCTTTATAAATCCAAGATTTCTTTGAAACCTCATCAACCAACCTAATCAACCTCATTTAGCCTAACCCTCACTCTGAGAATTCAGAAGGTAAAGGAAAGGAAGCTGAAGAAAGGAGAGTTGAGTAACAGTTTGGTAGAAGAAGAAGAAAAATAATTGAAGGCAATGATGTATCAACAAAAGAAATGTGGCATTCCAGTCAATGTTGCTTTGAGAAAAAAAAAAAAAAAAAAAAAGGAAAAGAAAAAGAAAAGGATAAGTCATTTCATTAGAAGTTTGAAAAAGAAAGAGAAAAAGATGGCGACTTTGGCTCTGAAAATTCAAAGAAAAAGATGAAATTGTGCTGAAATGAAGAAGGTGTGTCTACCACCTCCTTACCTTGACTGACTTCTCAATTTGGAACTCCATTCCACCTCTTTATTCTTGATAAATTTCACCCATAAGCCACATTACAACCCAAGTCAAAGTCCTTACTGATCAATGATGGATTGAGCTGTCAAATGGAGATAAGGATTTGTGTAATCTATGGTGAAAAGAGTAAGAATTCAGAGCGAAAAGCAATGCCTATGCTCACCTATACGGTCCTATTTGAGGATTCAAACTGCTCTTGAGCTGTGTGAAATAGTACAACCCTCATATTTGCGTGATGAATGAAAACCCTGGTGAGAGTTGAGTTTGAAATCAAATTATTTGGGGTAACATCAAAACTGAATTTTCAAATAGAAGGCAAGCTTTTCATTAATTTTTCTTGTAAAACTTCACAAATCGAGTGAATGGTAAAAGCAATTACAAGAGAATTTTAGTTTTAAAGCGATGTTTTCTTGAAGATCTTTTTACAACTTATGATGCAGTGTGAATAACTTTGATTTGGATAAAAGTCGCTAATGTAATCGCATTGATATTAACTGATTTATTGGAGAAGTTTGTGGGTAGCTTCACTGAAAACCCTCAAGAGACTTCACTCCTCCACTAGGGATCACCTAGGGGTTTAAAAGGATAGTTGCATATGCTAAATGCAACTGTGTTCCCTACAAAAGTGGCTTTTCATTCTATTTTTAATTTTGTCTTTGCTCAGGGACTAGCAAAGCTTAGGTTTAGGGTGTGTTGAGAACTGGAAAATACCATTTTCCACCCCTTAACCTGGGTCTTGATAGACTTTTGAGAGAACTAAATAAGTGTTTTAAGTGTTTGTTTCACAACTAACAATAAAGGCAGGCTTAACCACGCGACCTAAAAGTGCTAAAAAGATGATGATCCATGTTGATCCGGAGGAAGAAGGAGAAGGGACAACCTCACTAGCTGTCAAAATGCCTAAACTAAAGAGGGCAAAGGCCTGGTTTCAACCTGGAAAGAGGTGTAGAGCTATTCGAATAGAAGAATGCATTACAGATTGCTTTTCGAAAAGAATCTGAACTTTTTGAAAAGAACCTGAACTTTGCGAAAAGAACCAAATGCTCCAGGCTTAGCTTTTGAAGAGCACCTGAACTCTTCGAAAGGATTTCTGACCTATTCGAAAAGAAGAGAACTCCTTACGAACAACACCAGAACTGTGCGAAAAGAGCTTCAGAAGTCACAGTACCTTGCGAAAAGTTCTCCAAACTGTGCGAAATGGTATTCTGAAGATTCCCAACATCTGCAAGGTTGGGAATCTTCAGGGTGTAGCATGGCCATGGGTTAGGTTAGGATTTGAAGGTATGCTGGGTTAAAAGGATTTCCTTGAATCTGACTTATTTTCTCGACATACTTTCTTCCTTGGGGGTTTTACTGTACATGCCCCATGATTCTTCTACATTTTTTTTGTTCTTTTTGCTTCATTTCAGGCAATCTCTTTTTGAGGTTTTGCTTTTTCGATTTCTTTGGATTTTTATAGTAACTTTATACACATGCATCTTTTCTCTCTTTTTTTTTGGTATATGTACACGTATATATATATATATATTTTTTTTTGGGGGGAATGGATTTATTGAAAGAAAGGCCTAGGCTCAAATGGGGTGGCAAAGGATATCATCATTTTTAGGGATGCTTTTTGACTACTGTATTTAGAATGATGGCCTCTTTTGGGTAGTTCTTAAGCAGTCACGTATCTGTTTCACCAATACTTACCTTATCGCGATTGACTAAGAGTAGAACCGTCAGACATATCCAGCATTGATGGGCTCAGGAAGATGATCTCCGTCCATGGTGGCGAGGTGGATGGCGTATCCCGACAGCACTTCTCTGATGACGTAAGGTCCTTCCCAGTTTGGCTTGAATTTTCCCCTTGGATCGGCATGGAGGGATGGGAAGATCTTCTTCAACACAGTGTCTCCTACCTTCAGATCTCGACTGCAGACGCGTTTATTCTAAGCGCGTGCGATTCGCCCTTGGTAAACTTGGGTATGGTATAAAGCTCGAGTCTCTTTTCATCCGATGGCTTCAGTTGATCAAAGTGTGATCTCTCTCTTTCTGTTTCGGGTAAGCTTGACTTCATACAGATTCAGAGTGAGGGTACTTCAACCTCCACCGGGAGGACGACCTCGGTTTCATACACAAGGGAGAATGGTGATGCTCCTGTAGCGGTACGGATCGACGTTCGATAGGCCCACAAAGAAAATGGTAGCATTTTGCTCCAATCTCGATAAGTGATGACCATTTTCTCAAGGATGCGGACGACTGTCTTGTTCGCAGCTTCCACGGCTCCATTAGTTTGAGGCCGATAAGGGGATGAGCGATGGTTCTTGATCTTGTATTGCTCACAGAAGTCACAGATGCGTTTATTCGTAAAGTTTGTGTTGTTGTTCGTGATGATATCTTTGGGTACTCCAAATCAGCACTCTTGAAAAACTTCTCAACGTGACTGGCCGTGATGTTGGCATATGACGCCGCTTCTACCCACTTGGTGAAGTACTCAATGGCGACGAGGATGAACCGATGTCCATTTGATGCTTTTGGATTAATTATTCTGACGACGTCAAGGCCCCAGGTAGCAAATGGCCAAGGAGTGGTCATGCAGTGAAGATCAATGGTAGGAGCATGTATTAGACTGGAGTGTTCTTGACACTTGTAGTATTTTTGAACATGCTTGCAGCAATCTGATTCCATGGTGGTCCAAAAGTATCTCTGCCGTAGGATTTTCTTGGCGAGCATGTGACCACTGACGTGGGCTCCGCACACTCCCTCATGGATTTCTTTCATAATGTCGACCACTTCACTTTTAGTAAGGCACCTGAGTAACATATTATTGTATGATCGCTTGTAGAGGCATTCCTCACAAATGACGTAACTTGCCGCTAGACGTTGAATGGTTCGTCGGTCTGTCTTGGATGTACCCTCTGGGAAGGTCAGGGTCTTGAGGAAATTCTTGATATCTAAGAACCAAGGTGGCTCATCATCAGGCTTTGTAGGTTCCTCAATCTGGAGGCCGAAGGCTGGCTCATTCCTCTGCTCGATCACAATTGGCTTCATCTCAACACCATAGGGGATTTCAGTCATTGACGCCAAAGTTGCTAATGCGTCGGCAAAGCGATTCCTTATTCGAGGGACGTATGAGAAAGTCACATCTTGGAAGCAAGCTATCAGATCCCTGAGGTGCTCATGATAGGGGATCAATTTCTCCTCTTTCGTCTTCCAGTCACCATTCGTCTGACATATGATTAGCTGTGAATCGCCAAATACCCGAAGGTGAGTTACATTCAGATCGAGAGACGCCTACAGACCAGCGGCGCAAGCTTTGTACTCAGCCATATCTTTAGTGCAAGGGAAGTTGAGTTTAATAGAGACTGGTACATGGGATCCTTTTGGTGAAATTAGGATGGCGCCAACTCCTTGGCCCTCGATATTTGCTGCCTCGTCAAAGTGCATTACCCATGATTCTTCTGCTTCTTCTGTGTTGTCCTTCATCATGAACAAGATATCTTCATCTGAGAATTCGGTTCTAAATGGCTCATAGTCAGGTAAAGGATTATCAGCAAGATGATCAGCAAGCGCCTGGCCCTTGATCGATTTCTGAGTGACGTACGTGATGTCAAACTCAGATAATAAAAGTTGCCATCGTGCGGTTTGTCCAGTGAGAGCTGGCTTTTCAAATAGGTATTTTAGTGGGTCCATTGGGCTAAGAGCAGAACGGCCTGGGATAGTAAGTAGTGGCGGAGCCTTTGAGTAGCCCATACAAGAGCTAGGCATGCTTTCTCCAAATGAGAGTAGCGCATCTCGTAATCAGTAAACTTCTTGCTTAGATAATAAATGGCCTGCTCTCTTCTTCCTGTTTCATCATGCTGCCCCAAGACACATCCCATCGAAACTTCAGTCGTGGAGAGATACATCAAGAGTGGTCTCCCCGGCTCAGGTGGTACCAAAACAGGTGGATTAAGGAGGTAGCTTTTAATTTTTTCGAACGTGGCCTGACAATCGTCGTTCCATTCAATGGGCGAATTCTTCCTTAGTAACTTGAAGATCGGCGTGCAGATTGGAGTTAGCTGTGTAATGAACCGACTGATATACTGTATTCTACCCAAAAATCCTCTAACCTCTTTCTCGATAGACGACGGTGGCATTTCAGTGATGGCTTTGACTTTGATTGGGTCGACCTCAATCCCCCTCCTGCTGACTATGAATCCTAATAATTTTCCTGACATAGCACCAAATGCGCACTTTTGTGGATTCAGATGTAGTCGATATTTCCTTAGCCTTTCAAACAGCTTCTGAATGTTTACTAGATGGTCGCTTTGCTCTAGTGACTTGGCTATCATGTCGTCGACATACACTTCAATCTCTCGGTGCATCATGTCATGAAATAGTGTAGTCATAGCTCTCTGGTACGTTGCACCGACATTCTTCAGCCCGAATGGCATGACTCGATAGCAAAAGGTTCCCCAGGGGGTAATGAACGCTATTTTCTCGTGATCAACCTCTGCCATTTTGATCTGATTGTATCCTGAGAATTCATCCATAAAAGAAAGCATCCCGTGCTTAGTTGTGTTATCAACCAAGATGTCGATATGTGGTAGTGGGAAATCGTCCTTTGGGCTTCCTCTATTTAAATTATGGAAATTGATACACATGCGGACCTTTCCATCCTTCTTCGATACAAGTACGATATTAGCTAGCCACTACGGGTACTTGGATACCATGAGAAACCCTACGTCATACTACTTGTTGACCTCGTCTTTGACTTTCAGCATCCATTCGGGTCGGAGATGTCTTAGCTTCTACTTGACTGGCTTCATATCAGGGTAGAGGGGAAACTCATGCTCGACCAAATCAGTATCCAGACCAGGCATGTCCTCATATGACCAAGCAAAAATGTCTTGGTATGACCAAAGGAAGTCGACCATGCTTTTTCTTTCCTCAGGAGACAGTGACGTTCCGATTTTGGTTATCCTGGGAACCTTCTTAGTTCCTAGATTGACGTCTTCGGTCTCTTCGACAATGGGGGTAGGGCCATACTCAAAGTCGGCAAATTGGTCAAGGAGCTCATTGGAGAGCTCCTCGAAGGGGACATCCTCGTCCAGACTCGTGATCCCTACCTCTTCTTGTATTTCTACGGGGAAGGGGTTGATTTCACGTGGGATGGGTATTTTGATTAAGGCATCCTTTTATGGGACATTTTCTGGAACTTTAAATGACAATATTTTTGGACTTTGGATTTTTTCGATGTTTTTGGAATTTTTGTTTTCTTCCATGTTTTTGAGATTTTTGTTTTCTTCTATGTTTTTGAGATTTTTGTTTTCTTCGGAGACAGGCCCTTGGCCAAGCGGGTTGCTATATACACAAGGTATTGCCTGCCAAGGGCTTATCTCACTTTTTATAGGTTCTTTTTTTTTTGGGAAACAGGTGCCGAACTTTAGGCCACTTCCTGCTTCCAGAGTTTGGGGCAAAGATGCCCAGTTGCGTACCTGAGGGGCCGCTTATTTACCTGTTGGGATGGAGGGTGTTGGTTGACATGGCTCATTGGAGTCAGCCTCCATCATGTTGATCCCCATTTCGTCTGAGATCATGTCTTCAAACGATAACTCGGTTTGGTGGTGATTTACCACAGGGGGGGTTTGTTCAGGTACCGACCGTCGTTCTTTAAAAAGGGACAACGCGGCTAATCTATCTCCAAGCTGGGAAGGGAGATCTGGGGATTGATTGGATGGACTGGGGCTTTGGGTTTGTGTGGGGTCAAATGGGTTGCCCCATTTCGATCGATCTTTATGACCCTTGCGCTGACAAAGGAATCCCTGATGTGTGCCCTAGAGCGAGGTTTCTCTTCTATGTTGGTTCCTCGAGCTCTTTCTGTCGCGGCGACCCTAGCTTTTTCTTTGGCCTCTCAGACCTCTTGCTCTGTGGTCTTATATCCTAGCCCGAATCTTACTTTTTGTCCCTTAGCCACAACTGGCTCTCTTCTTCCTTGTAATTTGGGTCCCATACCCCTTCCTTTCTGATAGCCCCACTTTTGGAGCATCGCCACCGGTACTTCCATTCCGCCGTTGGTTACTGAAGTGATGTTTCTAGGGGGTTCTGGGTCTACAATCGACACCTCATATTCAAAACTGTGCAGGTCAGTGTCTTCCTCAGTATGTGGCACATCCACTACCTTAGGATTTTCAATGTTGTGGGTGGCCTTGTCTTTCTCATCGTGTCCTTCACCAATGATGATGATCACCTTCTGTTCTGATATGAATTTCAATTTTTGATGGAGGGTAGAAGGTATCACCCCAACCTCATGCAACCATGGGCGTCCTATCAGTAGATTACAAGAGGATTTGATATCCATCACATGGAATGGAAAAGGTCATGGGCCCGATTCCGAGCTCAAGGTCAACTTCTCCCATGATCTCCCGCCTTGTGTTATCAAAACCTCGAGCACTCGTTCTTGTTGGCCTCAACATGCAAGGGGTCCACCCCAATTTTGGTGGCAGTTCTCAATGGGCACACGTTCAATGCAGATCCGTTGTCAATTAAAACCAAGGGAATTATCATGTTCCCGGATTCTACAGTGATGTTGAGAGGTTTAAAATGACTATTTCCCTCCTCTAGCAGGTCCGCATCAGAAAAAGATATGGCATTGGGAGCCATCACTTGACCAATTATCTGCCCAACTTCATCCGGGCTGACTTGAAGTGATACATGAGCATTTTTCAATGCCCCCATTAACGCTTGGAAATGGAGTGGGGATGTCATCAATAAATTCCATACAGTAATATGGGCCGACATTCTTTTCAGCTGAGTCTCCAGTATATGTTCTCGACTCATCTTCTCAAATGGATTCACAGTGCTCTCTTTCTTCCCCGTGGGTTGGGCTTGTGCTGCTATTGCTATTGCTGATGTTGTCGCTGTCTCAGGCTATCTCGAGATCTTCCCCGGCCTGGTAACAAAGTCCACGGCTCCCTCTCTGCTGCTGCTGCCGGCGTTAGCATTGGTTTGCTCATAGCTCAGCGGGACCTAATGTGGATCATAGGTTGGTCCTGAGAGCTGGAATGGTATGGCTATCGGTATCTGGAGTGCATGTACTGATGGCTCTGGGAGGGTAGGTAAGACATGGCTTTCCTCCGTGATGGATGGGGGGGTAGCAAAATTTGGCCAGGTAGGGGTGGTGAGGTTTAATGGTGGTTGCACCGGAGGTAATGGTGTGGGTGTAGACCATTGATAATTGATGGGTGCAGGCAGAGGGTTGGGGGTTTGATGGGCCATGAGGGAATTGATAGGGGTGGTAGAGTTTGCATGTGATTGAGCTGACGATAATGGGGTGGGAGCAGGCCATTGGTAATTTATTGGTGGTGGGGCATTGGGGGTCTGTTGGTTTATTGGGTACTAGATGGGGGTGGTGGAATATGGTTTATACGCATTCATTTGTACATAGTTAATGGGAGTGGATGGTGGGAAATAGGCCCTAAGATCTAGGGGTTCAACTGTTGGTGTAGGGGTAGGAAAATAATACAGATTCGTGGGGTTCAATCACCCCAACAGTTCCTTCTCCTAGATTTCTCTGCCTTGGTGCCACAAACATTTCTGGATTACAAATGAAGTCTGACGGATCAAACTCCAATTCTTCTTCAAATTCCTCTACCATCCCTATGTTGGGTCTGGGACCTACTATTTCGGTAGGGTGTGGTGGTAAAGGCACCTGATGGATATTTGCTTGCTGGTTTGCTTGGGTGGGTGCAGGGGGAATGATCTTTCCAGCATCGATTAAGTCTTGGACCGCGTGCTTTAATGGGAAGCAGTGATCAGTCGGGTGACCTAGACCCTGATGAAAATTGCAATGAGTATTAGCGTCAAAATTATATGGAATCAGATTGGGAGGAGGTCGTGGTTGGAGAACAGTTATTAAACCCTTTTCAATTAATAATGGCAAAAGTACACTCAGGGATTGCCCTAAAGGCATAAAGACTCGATCATAATGGACTCTCCTCTCCGGGGTCATTTGCATTCCCTGCCCATTCCCTGCTCTTTATATTGCCCCGGTCCTGACGGGAGCTAGTTGCGCTGCTTGGAATTGGAACGGGGCTACATTGTTATTATTGGGCCGAGTGTTCACAACATTTTGCACCTCTGCCCCTATCCTCCTGTCGTTCTTCTGCTCAGTAAACCTCCTAACCCCGCTAGGGGCCCCTGAAGCATTCTTACTCAACCGCCCTTCCCTGATGACATCCTCACAGCGGTTGGCATTCCTTCGCAAATCGGCAAAACTAGACTGCTGTTGATATACAAGAAAATCAGAAATTACTGGTAGACTGTTCTTAGAAATCATCTCTATCTGCTCATCATCCAGTATTCTATTTCTGACTTGAGCTGCCAATGCTCTCCATCTCCCTAAGTAGTCGCTGAAGGTCTCGTTTGGATTCTGCCTTAAACGGGCCAAATCAGACTTGCATGGTTCAATATCAGTATTATGGACACACTGCTCTTGGAACAAATGTGCTAAATCTTTCCATGTCTTCATCATGGATGGTTCAAGAGACGTGAACCACCTCAGGGCTAGTCCGGTCAAGCTTTTCTGAAAGACTTTTATTAGTAGTCTTTCATCCCCCCCATACTGGCTCATGTCCCCACAATAGAACTTGAGGTGCGCGATCGGGTTGTCTATTCCATTGTATTTGTCGAATACTGGCATTTTAAATTTGGGGGGCAAGGGGACCTCAGTGAACAAGCATAGGTCTGTGAAGTCCGTGGCATGGATTTCAGCACCACCCATTTTCATCAGCTATTTTTGTATTTTGTCTAATTGTTCTTTTAGCTGCTCTGACTCTTTTGATACCGGGGTTGCTTTCTCGGCCATCAGTTGGACTTCACTCTAGGCCACTAGGGGATGGGCAATTATGGGAGGGGGGTGGAGGCTGGTCAAAGCCCCAGCATAGGCCCCGCTATTCCTAATCTCACCCTCTTCATACTGCTGATCGGCATAATGTGCAGTGAAGACAGGATTATCAACTTGTTGCTGCATTGGTTGGATGGGAATGACATAAGTAGGGGTTGGATGAGCCCATTGGGGGTGTGGAAAGGCTTGTTGGGTGATGGGAATTTGGTTTTGAAATGGGGTCGAATAGGGCCATTGGGTGTGAGGGAATGTTTGGGGATGGCCTTGGGGTGCGGGGCCATGGGGGAATTGGGTTTGGGGGATGGCATGGGTTTGACCCGACTGTGAAGGTTGGGTTAGGTGTTGCGGGTATTGTGGAAGGTATGACTGTGGGGTTTGGGTTTGGGCCATGAACCCTTGATCATTTTGGGCCATAGGCCATTGATGGGTTTGGGCCATGGGCCCTGGATAGGTTTGGGCTAATGGGCTTGGGTAGGTTTGGGCCATGGGTCCTTGGTGAGTCTGGCCCAATGGGCCTTGATGGGTTTAGGCCATGGGCCCTTGGTGGGTCTTGCCCAATGGACCTTTGGTGGGTATGGGCCATGGGCCCTTGATGGGTCTGGCCCGAGGGGCCTTGGTGGGTCTGGGTCGTGGGCCCTTGTTAGGTCTGGCCCGAGGGGCTTTTTTGGGTCTGGGGCCATGGGCGATTTAGATTTGATGGGTTTGGCCCAATGGGCCTGGGGATATGGGTAATGGGGTTTTGGGCAATGGGCCTTGGGGATGATGGGTAGTGGAGTGAATTGGGCCATGGGGCCTTGGAGGTCATGGATGGTGGGGTATTGGGCCATGGGCCCCTGAAATGTGTGGGAAAGGGGGGTTTGGGCCAATGGGCCTTGGGGTATGTGGGAGTTTGGAGGTTGGGCCATTTGGCCTTGGGGTGTATGGATGGTGGGAGGTTGGGCCATGGGGCCTTGGGGTATGTGGCTGATGGGGGTTTGGATGGTGTGGATTATGGGAGGTTCATGGGGGTCATGGGGGAGTGAAGCATGGAGGTTTGCTAAGGTATGAGATGGATTCATGGATGTGGGGTGTGGAGGAGAGATATTTTGGGAAGCCCTCCATGAGGAGTATGCTTGGAACATCTCCTCCATCATGGCCATGGAAGGGGGGTCGGATGTGGATGGTAGATTTAATGGATGATTGGGTATGGATGGGGTAGAGGTGGTGGAAAAATTGGGCATGGCCCCAATATAATTAGGCATGGCCATGGTAGGTGGGGGTGTGTGGGGTGGATGAGGGGATGTATTGGGTATGTTTTGGAATGATGGGGGGCATGATGAGGATGGATGAGGAAAATTGGGCATGGCCCTGGTAAAAATGGGCATGACCCGGATGGATGGAGGATTTTGCGGGGGGTTGGATAGGGTGGAAGTGGTGTATGTGAATGTGGGTGGATCGGGTATGTAGGGGGATGATGGGAATTGGGGCATGGATGTGGATTGGGAAAATGGGTTAGGGTTTTGCATGGGCATGGTTTGGGCAAAAGATGGGGAATGGGGGGTTGGACTTTGGATATTTTGGAGGGTAGTGGTTAGGAATATGGGGGCGCCGAATGGGCCGGTAACGGTAAAAGGGGGTTGGGTGAGGGGGATGGTGGAAAAGACTTCTCTCGAATGAGAGTGGGTTGGTGAATGTGGCGGGGATGAATCGGGATCGGCGTAAACTGGGTCCACTACCCACGACGTTCTTCGAGAGCGGGTCGGGTAAGGGTGCCTTGGATAAGGCCCAAAAATCCTCCTCCTTCCCCTATGGGACGACGGAGGGCAAAATGATGTCGTTGTATCGGCACCACAAACTAAATATTTTTTGGGTTTTGATTATATATTTTTTTGAATTTTATAAAAACTTTTTTGAAAAACAAAGGTTCCGTGGCCTTCGAATTCCCTTTTCGAGTGGCTCACGTACCTTAATTCAAGACCCGCAGCGACGGTTCCGATGCACTTCGAAAGAATCGAAGGAGAACCTTCGATCTATTGAAGGCACAAAAATTGAGGCAAACGACCTAATCCCCCAAAATGAGTCAAAAAGAAGTTGCCTTCTCTTGACTGGCGGGGGCGTATTGGGTGTCGGAGATGGCGGGGCCCAAACAAGGCACTAAGCACACTAATCACGGAACTTGGGAGGTGAAGAAGGCCACAGATTCGGGTTGCTTAAACCTAGTTTATACTAGGCGTATGTATTATATACGCCTGACCAAAACTAAGCAGATTTGGCTGGGCGTATATATTATATACGCCTGGCAAAACTGTTCTTTCAGCTTGGTTTGATAGTGTGCATAGCAAGCCCAAAATGAGTTTTTTTTTTTTGTGGAAGCTAGGCTTCCGGGAACTAAGCAGTTATTTTTTTTTATGATCGATTCTCTCCTCACCGCACCTAAGGGGTTTGAGTCCGGTATAACTCGCTAGCGTGCTCCCCAAGGGTTTTAAGCTTTTTGGAATGGAAACCCACTCGATATACCTCCGGCACGAGCGCCTTCTCAGATACTAGGTGGGCTGGGACTTTTCTGGATCATCACCACTAGGGCTGCCGCCATACTAAGACCCGGGTATTTGTATGTGTGCCTAAACCCAACCCTTTGAAAATCTACCCCGTAAAAAAACAAATTAATTAAGCTCCCCAACTTGGTTCAATTTTAATTTTTCAAAGCTTTTTTTTTTTTTTGAAGTTTTCTTTAGTTCAAAGACCGGGGGTGATGATCCCATGCCGCCACTACGGGCCGGCGTCCACTGTTAGGATATGAATAATAAAAAAGACGGGGCCAGTCAAGCGACTAGGCGGGAAATATAAAGTGCTGAAATTTAAAAGGTGCCAGTCAAGTGACTAGGCAAAAAGTTGCTGAAATTTAAAGCAGAAATGTAGGGGTGAGTAAAAGAAAGGTGCCTAAGACTAGGCAAAAAAATTACTGAAATTCAAAGTGAAATTGTAGGTGAGTAAAAAGGGCCATCAAATGACTAGGCAAAGATTGCTGAAATTTAAAAGCGTAATCGTAGGGGTGAGTAAAAAGGTGCTACCAAGTGACTAGGCAAAGATTGCTGAAACTTAAAGCGGAATCGTAGGGGTGAGTAAAATGACGTAATCGGAGGGGTGAGTGACAAAAAAACAGCAAAAATAATAAAAAAAAAACAGCAATAAAATGTTAGAAAAATAAAAAAAAAAGGCCTAGTTCAAAGGGAAGCTCTACTAGCTACTTGCCAGCAGAGTCGCCATCTGTGCAACCGTGAGAATTGTGACGATCTCGTCGCAACGATGCGCTTTCTAACTATAAAAAATATAGAGTCCCCACCCGGAGCTTTCGGTGTCCCGGGATACCTAGTTCATTTTTATGAGCACCGAAGTGCTAAAAATATGACTCTGAATCCGGTCCACACCAAAGGCTCTTGGGTAAGGGCTTCGGTTATCGATAAGGAAGGTGTTAGGCACCCAATCAACCCGCTAAATGCAGTCACTACTTAAGGTCAGGTCTATGTGGGGCTGGTTTATATAGTATATATATATATATATATATATATAATTATATATATAAAAGAAAGTAAAATGAGCGGCACTTCCCCTTGCCAGAAGGCACACCGATCCTATTGCGCCCTTCCCCGCTTTTCAAATTTGGGATAGTGGAAAAGCAAAGAAGGTAGAGGAATAGAGGAGAGCCAGAGCTCTCGACCCCTGTAGCACCGTTGGGGAGCCTTGCATTGGCTTGCTTTGGTGAGTTTTTTGAAGGCTTGTATGGTATGAAATGGGGTTCTAACTCCTAAGGCTTGAAACTAAGAGGTAGAGAAGGAAAGCTAGGGGGTAACACACACCTAACCTAGAGGTTTTTAGTGAAATACTAAGGTCTAAAGGGGCTTTTTCAATTCTGAAATTTGTATGGGGATGGTGCACCAAAGGGAGAAAGATCTTCTCACTTAAGCTCTTTCTCTCTTAGGTAAAAACTCTCAACCCTTAAGCAAGAGGGGTGGCTCTCTATTTATAGAGAAATGAAGGATTAGTGAGGGGTTAAAGTCCTAATTAGATTAGCAATTAGGTAATGGACAATCTAAGGTTTTTGTGATTTTCTAGAGCTTGGAGAAGAGGGATTTAGGTTTAATGGTAGATGATAGGGTGATAACTTAAGCTAATAGGGTCACTAGGGTCCTAAAGAAACACACCCTAGATTTTGGGATGGTCCACAAGTCAAACCCCCAATGTCAATTTTGGCCTTTTTTTGAAGGATAACCAGGTCCAAACTGTTGGAAGTTGAAGACCCGCAGGGGCCCGGCCCGGTTTGCAATTTCCTGCACAAATATGAAATTTTCAAATTGCCATAACGTTTTATGTACAACTCTAAATTAGGCGATTCTTGGCTTGTTGGAAAGCTAAGAAAGTCTACTTTCCAATGGTATAGGCCTTAGGTTGGGAAACTATATATGATAATCTTGGCACTCCTCTTTTCATCAGCTATTTTGGTTAGTTCGAAATTGGCTCTATGGGTCCGGTTTTGCAATATCTCGTACAAATTTATGATCTTCATTCTGCCCTATCTTTTGATGTACAACTCCAAATTAGGTGATTCTTAGCTCGTTGGAAAGTTGGAAAAGTCTACTTTCCAATGGTATATACCTTAGGTTCGGCAACTATCCACAAAAAACTTTAGCACTCCTCTTTCTAACCACTGTTCAAGGGGGTTCGAATCGTGCCCGAGAAGGGTTCTAATAGGTCTGGGAAGGGTATGGTTAATTCCTAAGGGTTCGAGATTGGTTTCTAAAGATTTGGGGTAGGTTCCTAAGAGATCTAGGTTGATTCCTAAGGATTTATGGTGATTCCTAAGGGTTCCATGCATGCCATCAAAAGCTCAGAATTACACCTCTCTCCAAAGGTGTTTCGATCGAGCCTTGGGCCAAATTTGGGTGTCTACACATATGTAATTTCCCAAGAGAAACGAGAAGACACTTCAAATGAGGAGTGTCTACGTCTTCGACGCTGCTTGATTTAATTCTTACTTCACAGAGGCGTGTCAAGAGGGGCATCTGTGAGACACCCCCATTTTGTCCTTTCAAAACATACAAATCTGTTTCACCAACCTTTGACCTCATGACTCTAATGTGAGAACCATGCACTCAAACAATAGTACATGGCTAAGTGCAGGCTAAAATAATAGCTCTATGGCTCAGATCCCTATGTAGGGAGACTATATACTGAAATAATAGTATATAGTCAAAATGTAGACTATAATAATAGGATAGAATTTCAAACCCCCTAACCCTACTTTGGACCATATACTGAAATAATAGTATATGGCTAAACATAGGCTAGAATAATAGCTCTGTGGCTCAGGCTCCATGACCCTAACATGGGAACCATGCACTGAAACAATAGTATATGGCTGAACACAGGCTGAAATAATAGCTCTATGGCTCAGATCCTAATGTAGGGAGACTATATACTAAAATAATAGTATATAGTCAGAATGTAGGCTAAAACAATAGTCTCGCATTTCAGACCCGACCCGAACAACCCCAAATTATGCGCCTACAACCACACGCGTAATTCGATTGCATGCCAAACCACACACATGCAATCAGTCCCCTTTCATATCAGACTTCCTTTCCTAGACCATCTCGAGACTCGATTACGCGCACCACATGGCACGTGCGATCAGATTAAGCGCCCGACCACCGACGCACAATCGACCTATGCCCGACCAAGTCATACCGTCCTTAACCCCTAAGCTTCCTCGATCAAGCGCTTCAAATGAGACGCTTAATTAGATTACGCACACTACATTGGGCGAACAATTAGTTCTAACGTGATTAGAACTAGGAAACTCACTGAGCAAGTCAACTGGTCGCTCACTGAGTCAGTGACCGACTCAAAGCAATTAAGCACCGGGAAATCGGTGCGCAATCCAGTTAAATGCCTTAAATAGGGCATTTAATTGGAGAAAAACCTATAAATGATTTTTTTCTAATTCGCCAGGGGAGAGGCTAGAATTTTGGGAGAACGAAATTTTTTAGGACTTCGAAACCAGAGAACTCCGAGAATGAACCCATAGAGGAACATAGCCATGATTTCGAGATTCAAGCTTTGAATCTTTGAAATTTCTCTCCTCAGCCTCAACCATGGGTAAGAATTTAATTTTTAATTTTCGACCGTAGTTCATAGTTCTTAGACTTAGGATTTTTCTTAGTTTTAATTATTCATAAATTTTCAGTCGTAGGCCGTAACACCTTTTTTCGGACTGTAAATTTAATATCTAGTTCCAGTTCTCAGTTTCTAGAATCAGTCCTTAATCTGACAGCCCAACTCACCCACCATAGACTCAATTTTGATCTAAAATTTTAATCTCCAGTCCCATCATTAATCTCTGGTTCTAGATCATAGTTTCTAGAACCAGTTCTTAATCATAAGGCCTGATTTTCTGATTTCGGACCCGAATTTAGTCCTCAAATTTTAAACTTCTAGTCTTAATTCCTTAATTTAATATTTCTAAAATCCCAAATATTAGTTTAGTCTTCTATAATCCTAGATTCATAATTTAATTCATAGTTATAATCTCGAAAACAACTCTGAAAATCCTAAAATACAATTTGTTAATCCAAAATCTAATTTGTTTTTATCTCAGCCACCTGATTTGCCCAAGGGAGCTTATGGGGGGTACTCGGGAACGAGACCAATCCTCCTTAGCATAGCGGGCCCAAAACCCCTCTTTTTAGGTTTATTTTATTGCTTTAATTAGAATTAGAAAATCAAGTCCATAATTTTCTTAGATTTATAGTATAATTAATTTAGATCCTTTATTTAATTAGATCCTTAGAATAATTGCTTTGATTAGAATTTTAATAAAATTACTTCCTTTATTTTAATTAGATAATTCTAGCATAGTTAATTCGTTGCATTATTAGAGTCCGGTACAGTTAATTCCTTTTTTTATTAATTAGAGTTTTAGTATAATTAATTCATTTCTTTGATTCTAATTCTAGAAGAAAATCAGTTCCTTTATTTTTAATTGGATTTTAGTAAAATTAATTCACTTGCTTTAATTAGAGCTTTAGTAAAAATCAATTTTCTACTTCAATTAGAATTATAGTAGAACTAGTAAACTTGCTTTACTTAGAATTTCAATACAATTAGCATGCCTGATTTAATTAGAGTTTCATTAAAATTAACATATTTGCATTCCTAGTACAATTAGGAGACTGATATTAATTGAACTTCTAGTAGTATTAGGACACTAAATTAATTAGAATTCTAATAGCATTAGGAAACTAAATTAATTAGACTCCTAATAAAATTTTAATATTAGATTAAATCACTATAATAAACCCACACATCTAGACTCACAATAGAATTAGGAAATCTAAACCGATTAGAATTACAAGAATAATAGGGAAAGAAAAGGAAAATTGGACTATTTAAACTATAAGGAAGAGCCATAACTGCTGATGTTCGCAGGCAGACGATTCAGTAAAGAAGTAACCTACACCCGCACTCAAGCGTGATCACTGACGTATTACAGCGTCATTAAATACTTGCAGCTGGCGATCATACCAAAACTAGGAACCTTCCTAGAAAACCCTCCTTTTTTTATTTTATTTCTAACATTCGAAATGCTGCATCGCTAGAGTCCACTTAGACAGAAATGGGCCACCAATTCAACGGGGACCGATAGGAACCCAGAAAAAGCGTGCACCAACAGTGAGGTTCAAAGTTCAATAGCTTAATGCTGCTCATGAGGATCAATGTGTGCAGCTTTAAGGCTCATGAGGATGATTGAACATCGCGCTACGTTCTAATGCTCACTTGCCAGGCTCAAGTGAACCACATGACAGGATAAATTAATGCTTTAAGCTGCTTACCAGGTTCTCCTTGCTGCTATTCTTCAAGTCCCTAGCTCGACAAGTTCAAGGAATTGCGCGAGGACTTCAATGGCTGCTCAAAGATCTCGACATCTTGCTGACTGCTCAAGTTGATTTAATGCAGCAACTTGGGAGGATGGGGCTGCAACTCCAATAGATAGCCTTGCTGCAGCTTTGAGGTGCATGCTTTGATTGCAACTTCATAAAGCGCAATTGTTGTTTGGTGTGTGAGATATAGACAACAACTCCATTGGATTGTGCAGCAGCAGCTGCTAGTTTGCTTTTGAGTGAAAGGTGCAGCAGCAAATGCAACTACTGGTTTGAGTGTGGCAACTGCAGTCTTTAATCTTCTCAAATGGTGTAGTGCAGTAGCAACATGAGGCTGGTCTCACTGCTGCATCAGCACCTTGTTCCTCCACAATGCAGTAGAAAGAGTGAGTGATGGTAGCAGCAACTCATCAAGTGGACAGCAGCTTAACATGGCTTCACTGCCGCAGTTGCTAGTTGAGAGTAGGATGCATCCATAAAATGCTTGAATGATTGATTGCAACAACAATATAGATTAGAAATTAACTCCACTACAGCCGCAGTCCATTAACTCTGGGCTGAATCTCTCTCTCACTCTCAGCAGGCCTCCAAAGGTCCTAAAGCATGCCAAAGTTGTCGCATTGGTGTGAACCACCATGGTGCATCTTTTAACAATCCATCAGCTCCACAACTTAGCAAAACTCTTTCTTCTTGGCTTGAAAATGATGGATTGCAGCACTAAGCTATATTTTCCTATTATTTACACAAACACACTTAAAAACACATTACTAATCAACTCAAAGGTCCATAAAAGGCCAGGTTAAGGGGTAAAAGGGGTACTTTTCAGAGATTAACGCACCCCCGAACCTAATCTTTGCTAGTCCTTAAGCAAAGGAAATTTTTTAATAATTATTCAAAATAGTAAATGCCAGGGGAGCATGGATGCATTTAGCTTATGCATTAAGACTTTTAAACCCCTAGGTGATCCACAAATTTCACCACGAAAATAGTTAAGTAAAGTGCAGTCAATGACAAAACTAATTTCAGTGAATAAAGCATCATTCCACACATATTCTTTAAAAATAAGAGGAAATTACAGCAGTAATGCAGCATATTAAAACTAAAAATCAACATGTGTATGCATCACCACCAGTCAATTCACATAAGAAATACCATGGGCACAAATCAGTACTAAGCTTGCCTGTAATTCAAAAATCAGGTTTAGATACTACCCAAATAAAGTTAAATCCAATTCTCACCAAGGCTATCATTCAACAATAAAAATTCCGTGGTGTTTACATTCTCATCGGCTCAAGATCACCATCGACCTCAAATAGGCCTGCAAGCATGAGCATAGTCATTGCTTCTAATTCTTGACATCCTCAAATCCCTTTTCACCATAGATTAGACGCTTCCTCATCTCCACATGACAACTCATTTCACTTTAGATCAACAAGGTCTTTTTGATGGGCTGTATTGTGGCTTATGGGTGAGGTTTACAAGGAATAGGAGGGGTAGAATAGATTCAAAACTGAGAAATCAACAAGGGTAGGAGTGATTCATAACTTCACAATCTTCATTTCTGCACAACTTCATCTTCATTTGTGTTTTTCAGAGTCAAAGTGGCCAGCATCTTCTCTTCTTTTTAATTTTTAGATGAAGTACTTCTTTGACTTGTCTTTTCTTTTTCTCTTTTCATTTATATTTTTTATTTTTTTGTGATGAATTGCCACACATATACCACTGCTACACTACTATTTACAGGTTTCTTTTCTCCTCCTTCCATCAAATATTGAACTCCTCTCAAATATCTTCAACATCTTCTCCTTTAGTTTATGAAATCTTAGAGTGAGGGTAAGGTTGAATCAGGTCATGAGGTTTGGGTTCAAGTATTCTAGTGTTTATTGAAGAAAAATGGAATTTTAAGGCTCCAAAAGTGTATACACAAGGGAAATTTAATGCGTAGGAATTTTAAGCTCAAACTGTCCAAATGAAGGCCTTAGATCATCTCCTTAGTGTCATGAGTGTTGTCAAACAGTTTCAACTGGGGCGTGCCTAACTTCTAATGAAAAGAAGTTGCAATCAATCAGTCCTTAGAGCAGAAAAAATGCCACAAACACTCTTCAAAAGAAATTTGATAGGCCCAATTGTCATTGTGTATGGTCTTCAAATTAATCCATGGGGTATATTTTCACCTTTTCCTCTCCTCTCTAGTTCACTAAGTACCAATTGAAAAAAAAATTTCTTAATATTAGCTTTATGGTGGTGCTAAATTTTTAAAATTTTCAGTTTTAAAAAGTCTGTAAAATTTTTTGAATTTCCTCATTTTCACTAGGTTAGGTGGGAATTGACTTTATTCTTCTAAATTTTCCACACACTACTGCACTAGAGTTAACTATTCTATTGGATATCTTTTTAAGATTTGCTGATTATTGTAAGAAAATATGAGGTAAAAATATGGTGGAAAAAATAAATCAAAATGTGGAGTAAAAAGGATGAAAATAGCAATCTAAAAATACACAGTCCTACAAGAATGAAGGGCTAATGGTTGCAAGTTTTATGAAGTAAGAGTTTGTGCGACGGAGTTATAATCTGAACCTCAAGGGTGGTTGTATAGTAAACTCCAGATCTGGCTACAGACCTGGCAACTCTAAACCTACACTAGAAAGTAAGGTAAAGAGAAGGTGTTTAGGTGTCACAAAGCTAACCTAAAACTAAAAGTAAGAATTAAAACTATAGCTAAAGAAAGGGAAAGAAGAAGGATGGTGATGGTGTGAGAAAATAAAGGAGAAATAGGGAGAAATAGACAGCTCTGGATAAATCAGCACTGCACCTCAGTGTTAGAAATGAATTTGCAACATTCCTTCACTTGGCCACAAGCACAAGAGCAAGGTAGAAGAATCCAACGAACCCTTCTGGTTTGGACTGCTCTTAAGGCTATAATCTGTCCACTTAAATGGTCACAGATTATCCTAAGGAGGTGATCCAATCACAGGTGCAAAAGTTAGAACATGAACACCATTGCAGACACTATATTTTTAAGGCTACAAGCTCATGCATTCATAAGAACAAACAGTCCTGGAACCTCAAGTGGAAACCACAGAAATCCCAGGTTGAATGATGACATAGACTCAGCTGGTCATTGCTACAAAAAGGCCTGCAATGACCCAGCTCTCAAGTATGCAATCTGTACAAAAACTTAGATCTAAACACTAATGATGGTGATGCAAAACAGAGGAGAGTCTGGCTCTGCTATAATATCTCACTTGGCTACAAGCTCAAGTGTAGAGAGGAAGAATCCATCTCAACCTTGAGATCTAGACAAACCCTAGGGCTATACCCTGTCCACTTAAATGGCCACGGGCTATCCCAGAAGTTATCCTAACCACAGAGGTTGAAGATGGAATAAGAAAACTGTTGTTGGTACCATGGTTGCAGGGTACAAGCTCAAGCAACCAAAGGAGCATAAAACCCATAAAAATCTATGTGAAAAGAATAGAAAAATAAAGATTAAATGAAGCATTAAACATGGCATTTCATTGCTTAAATAGGACTTTCAATGATTTTCCCTCAAGGCAATAGCTTGTGCAAATCCCAAAAATAGTTCACTCTATGTTTACAAAACCCATTGCAAAAACTAAAAAATAGAAACAGCTTTACGAAGAACATAGCCCAGCATTGCAGCTGTGCTAAGGAAAGAAGAAAAAGAAAATGGGAAAGGGAAACTAAACCCAAACCCTAATTCTAAACTAGACTAAAGTGATCCAGCTATTCTAGATATTTTACAAAACAGAATATAGCTCAATATATACAATCCAAACAGCCATTTGTTGCTTTAACCAATCAGGAATAAGATACTTGGAGATGCTATCATGGCTCATTTGTGGCCAAGAAGTTACATTGGGATGTGTGGGATAGCTATGCACATAGGGATGTGTGTCCTAGAAGGTGTGAAATCCTAAAAATATCCTTGAATGTTTGAATACAACTGCTGGAACCCGTGCCTTGCGAGGATAAAGCTTCAGAATTTCACCTCACGAGGATCTCACTTGGTTCAAAATTCAGGCTTTTAAGGAGCTCGAGAGACTGAATTGCAGATTTAAGCTGCTCGCTACGTTCAAAGGAAGGGCTCACGAGGTTCTCTCTAGGTTGAATTATTGCTTGCGCAAATCAAATGCAGGGCTCTTTTGCAAGCTACTTTTACATCTCGCGAGGTTCAGAATGTGTGAAGCTTGAAGGCTCACGTCGTTCAAAGTTTAGCAGCTTAATGCTGCTCTCGAGGATCAATGTGTGCAGCTTTAATGCTTGTGAGGATGGCTGAACATCTCGCTAGGTTCTAATGTGCACTCGCCAGGTTCAAGTGAACCACGCGATAGGATAAATTGCAGCTTTAAGCTGCTCGCCAAGTTCTCTTTGCTACTATTCTTCAAGTCCCTAGCTCGACAGGTTCAAGGAACTGCGTGAAGACTTCAATGACTGCTGCTCAGCAGCTTGCTTCAGTAATGCTCAAGTTGATTTAATGCAACAGCTTGGGATGATGGGGCTGCAACTCCAATAGATGGCCTTGCTGCAGCTTTGAGGTGCATGCTTTGATTGCTACATCAGCAAGTGCAGCTGTTGTTTGGTGTGTGAGATATAGACAGCAGCCCCAATGGATTTTACAGCAGCAGCAGCTGCTGGTTTGCTTTTGAGTGTATGGTGCAGCAACAACTGTAACTGCTGGTTTGAGTGTGGCAACTGCAGTCTTGAATCTTCTCAAATGGTGTAGTGTAGCAGCAACATGAGGTTGGTATCACTGCTGCATCGCACCTTGTTCCTCCCCAATGCAGTAGCAAGATTGAGTGATGGTAGTAGCAGCTCATCAAGTGGAGTGCATCAGATGTGCAGCTTAACATGGCTTCACTGCTGTAGTTGTTGGTTGAGAGTAGGATGCACCCATAAAATGCTTGAATGACTGATTGCAGTAGCAATACAGATTGGAAATTAACTCCACTGCCGCAGCAGTCCATTAACTATGGGCTCTCTGTCAGCAGGCCTCGAAAGGACCCAAAGCATGTCAATGTTGTCCGAATGGTGTGAACCACCATGGTGCATCTTTTAACAATCCATCAGCTCCACAACTTAGCTAAAAACTCTTTCTTCCTGACTTAAAAATGATGGATTGCAACACTAAGCTATATTTTCCTTTTATTTACACACACACCTAAAAACACATTATTAACCAACTCAAAGGTCCATTAAAGGCCAAGGTAAGGGCTGAAAAGTAGTACTTTTAAGAGATTAACGCACCCCCAAACCTAATCTTTCCTAGTCCTCGAGCATAGAAAAAATTAAAATAATTAGTCAAAATAGTGAATGCCACTTTCATAGGGAGCACGGATGCATTTAGCATATACATAAAGCCTTTTAAACCCCTAGGTGATCCCTAGTGGAGGAGTGAAGTCTCCTGAGGGTTTTTAGTGAAGACAAACACAAACTTAACCATTAAAATAGTTTAGTAAAGTGTAGTCAATGAAAAAACAGATTTCAATGAATAAAGCATCATTTCACTCCTATTCTTTAAAAATTAGAGGAAATTACAGTAGTAATGAAGCAAATTAAAATTCAAAATTAACATGTGTTTGCTTCACCAGCATTCAATTCACATCAAAAATACCATGGGCACAAATCATTACTAAGCTTGCCTTCAATTCAAAAATCAAGTTTAGATACTACCCCAATGAAGTTAAATTTTAGACGGAATTCTCACCAGGGCTATCTTTCAACAATGAAAATTCAAGGGTCTTCACATTCTCATCGGCTCAAGATCAATCACAAACCTCAAATATGCCTGCAAGCATGAGCATAGTCATTGCTTCTAAATTTTGACATCCTCAAATCCTTTTTCACCATAGAATAGACACTTCCTCATCTCCACATGACAGCTCATTTCACATTGGATCATCAAGGTCTTTTTGATGGGTTGTAATGTGGCTTATGGGTGAGGTTTAGAAGGAATAAGAGGGGTAGAATGAATTCAAAACTGAGAAATCAACAAGGGAAGGAGTGATTCATGACTTCACAATCTTCATTTCAGCATAACTTCATCTTCATTTGTATTTTTCAGAGTCAAAGTGGCCAGCTTCTTCTCTTCTTTTCAATTTTCAGATGAAGTACTACTTTGACTTCTCTTTTCTTTTTCTCTTTTCATTTTTATTTTTTTATTTTTTTGTGAAGAATTGCCACACATATACCATTGATACACTGCTATTTATAGGTTGCTTTTCTCCTCCTTCCACCAAATATTGAACTCCTCTCAACTATCTTCAACATCTTCTCCATTACCTTTTGAAATCTCAGAGTGAGGGTAAGGTTCAATCTGGTCATGAGGTTTGGATTCAAGTACTCTAGTGTTTGTTGAAGAAAAATGGAATTTTAAGGCTCAAAGAGTGTATACACAAGGGTGGTTTAATGGGTAGGAATTTTAAGCTCAAACTGTCCAAATGAAGACCTTAGATCATGTCCTTATTGCCATGAGCGCTGTCAAATAGTTTCAACTTGGGGGTGCCTAACTTCTAGTGAAAAGAAGTTGCATCAATCAGTCCTGAGAGCAAAACAAATGCCATGAACACTCTTTAAAAGAAATTTGATAGACCCAAAACTCACTCTGTATAGTATTCAAATTAATCCATGGGGTGTATTTTCAACTTTTCCTCTCCTCTCTAGTGCACTATGTACCAATTGAAAAAAAAATTCTTGATATTAGCTTCATGGTGGTGCTAAATTTTTAAAATTTTAGTTTTAAAATGTTAGTAAAATTTTTTAAATTTCCTCATTTTCACTTGGTTAGGTGGAAATTGACTTTATTCATCTCAATTTTCCACACACTGCTGCACTAGAATTAACTATTCTGTTGGATATATTTTTAAGATTTGCTAATTATTGTAAGAAAATGTAAGGTAAAAATATGGTGGCAAAAATAAATCAAAATGTGGAGTAAAATGGATAAAAATAGCAATCTAGAAATACACAGTCCTGCAAGAATCCAGGGGCCGTTGTAGCAGGTTTTACGAAGTAAGTATTTGTCCCACTGAGAATGATGATCTGAACCTCAAGGGTTGTATAGTAACTCCAGATCTGGCTACAACCTAGCAACTCTAAACCTACACTAGAAAGCAAGGTAAAGGCAAGGTGCTTAGGTGTCACAAAGCTAACCTAAAACTAAAAATAAGAATAAAACTACAACTAAAGAAAGGGGTAGAAGAAGGATGATGATAGTGTGAGAAATTAAAGGAAAAATAGAGTGAAATAGACAGCTATGGATAAATCAGCACTGCAACTTAGTGTTAGAAATGAATCTGCAACATTCCTTCACTTGGCTATAAGCACAAGTGCAAGGTAGAAGAATACAACTAACCCTTGTGGTTTTGACTACTCTTAAGGCTATAATCTATCTACTTAAATGGTCACAGATTGTCCTGGGGAGGTGATCCAATCAAAGTTGCTAAATTTAACACATGAACACCATTGCGGATACTATCTTTGGAAGGCTACAAGCTCATACATTCATAGGAACAAACATCCTGGAAACACAAGTGGAAACCATAAGAAATCCCAGGCTGAATGAGGACTTAGACTCAACTGGTCATTGCTACAAAAAGGCCTGCAATGACCCAGCTTACAAGTCTACAATCTCTATAAAAACTCAAATCTAAACACTGATGATGGTGATGAAAAATAGAGGAGAGTTTGGCTCTGTAACAATCTCTCACTTGGCTACAAGCTCAAGTGCAGAGAAGAAGAATCCATCTCAACCCTGTGATCTAGACTAGGCCAAGGGCTATACCCTGCCCACTTAAATGTCCACATGCTATCCTAGAGATTATCCTAACCACAGAGGTTGAAGATGGAACAAAAAAACTATTGCTGCAAACATGGTTGCAGGGCTACAAGCTCAAGCAACCAAAGGAGCATAAAACCCATAAAAATCTATGTGAAGAGTGTAGAAAAATAAAAATTAAATGAAGCATTAAACATGGCATTTCATTGCTTAAACCAGACTTACAATGATTTGTCCTCAAGGCAAGAGCTGTATGCGAATCCCAAAAATAGCTCACTCTATGTTTACAAAACCCATTGCAAAAACTTAAAAATAAAAATAGCTCAACAAAGAACTTAGCCCAACATTACTGCTGTGCTAAGGCAAGAAGTAAAAGAAAATGGGAAAGGGAAACTAAATCCTAACCCTAATTCTAAACTAAACTAAAGTGATCCAACTATTCTGGATATTTTACAAAACATAATATAGCTCAATATATACAATCCAAATAGCCATTTGTTGCTTTAACCAAACAAGAATAAGATGCTTTTTAACTGCTGTCGTGGCTCATTTGTGGCCAAGTAGTTGCATTGAGATGTGTGGGATCGCTAAACTTATTGGGATGTGTGCCCTAGAAGGTGTGAAATCTTTAAAATATCCTTGAAAGTTCAAATACAGCTGTTGGAACCCGTGCCTCGCGAGGATAGAGCTTTAGAATTTCACCCTGCGAGGATCTCGCTTGGTTCAAAATGCAGGCTTTTAAGGAGCTCGCGAGGATGAATTGCAGCTTTAAGGTTCTCGCTAGGTTCAAATGAAGGGCTCATGAGGATCTTGCTAGGCTGATTTACAACTCACGCAGATCAAATGTAGGGCTCTTTTGCAAGCTACTTTTACATCTTGCGAGGTTCAAAGTTCACTAGCTTCATGCTGCTCACGACGATCAATGTGTGCAGCTGTAAGGCTCATGAGGGTGGCTGAACATCTCGCTAGTTTCTAATGTGCGCTAGCCAGGTTCAAGTGAACCATGCGACAGGATAATTGCAGTTTTAAGCTGCTCGCCAAGTTGTCTTTGCTGCTGTTCTTCAAGTCCCAAGCTCGAGAGGTTCAAGGAACTGTGCGAGCACTTCCATGGCTGCTGCTCAGAAGCTTCCTTCAGCACTGCTCACCTTGATTTAATGCGGCAGCATGGGATGATGGGCTGCAACTCCAATAGATGGCCTCGCTGCATCCTTGAGGATCATGCTTTGATTGCTACATCAGCAAGGGCAGTTATTGTTCGGTGTGTGAGATATAGACAGCAGCTCCATTGGATTGTACAGCAGCAGCAGCTGCTGGTTTGCTTTTAAATGTAAGGTGCAATAGCAATTTCAATTGCTGGTTTCAGTGGGGTAGTTGCAGTCTTGAATCTTTTCAAATGGTGTAGTGCAGCAGCAACATGAGGCTGGTCACTGCTGCATCAGCACCTTGTTCCTCCACAAAGTACTAGCAACATTGAGTGATGGTAGCAACAACTCATCAAGTGGAGTGTATCAATTGTGTAGCTTAACTTGGCTTCACTGCTGTAGTTGCTAGTTGAGAGTAGGATGCATCCATAAAATTCTTGAATGACTGATTGCAGCAGGAATACAGATTGGAAATTAACTCTACAACAACAGCAATCCATTAATTCTGGGCTTTCTCTCTCTATAGGCCTCCAAAGGTCCCAAAGCATGCCAAAGTTGTCCCAATGGTGTGAACCACCATGGTGCATCTTTTAACAATCCATCAGTTCAACAACTTAGCTCAAAACTCTTTCTTCTAGGCTCTAAAATGATGGATTGTACCACTAAGCTATAATCTCCTATTATTTACACAAACACAGCTAAAACTACATTATTAACTAGCTCAAAGGTCCATCAAAGGCAAGGTTAAGGGGTGAAAAGTGATACTTTTCAGAGATTAACACAACCCTGAACCTAATCTTTGCTACTCCTCGAGCAAAGAAAAAGTTAAAACAATTATTCAAAACAGTAAATGCCACTATCGTAGGGAGCACAGATGCATTTAGCTTACGCATCAAGCCTTTTAAACTCCAAGGTGATCCCTAGTGGAGGAGTGAAGTCTCCTGAGGGTTTTCAGTGAAGATACCCACAAACTTCACCACTAAACTAGTTAAGTAAAGTACAATCAAAGACAAAACAGATTTCAATGAATAAAAACATCATTCCACACATATTCTTAAAAAATCAGAGGAAATTATAGCAGTAATACAGCAAATTAAAACTCAAAATCAACATGTGTATGCAAGACCACCATTCAATTCACATCAGAAATACCATGGGCCCAAATCAGTACTAAGCTTGCCTTTAATTCAAAAATCAAGTATAGATACTACCCCAATGAAGTAAAATTTTAGACCCAATTCTCACCAGGGCTATCTTTCAACAATCAAAATTCAAGGGTGTTTACTTTCTCATTGGCTCAAGATCAGTCACATACCTCAAAGAGGCCTGCATGCATGAGCATAGGCATTGCTTCTAATTCTTGACATCCTCAAATCCTTTTTCACCATAGATTAGACACTTCCTCATCTCCACATGACAACTCATTTCACTTTGGATCAACAAGGTCTTTTTTATGGATTGTAATGTAGCTTATGGGTGAGGTTTATAAGGAATATGAGGGGTAGAATGGATTCAAAACTGAGAAATCAACAAGGGTAGGAGTGATTCATGACTTCACAATCTTCATTTCAGTACAATTTTATCTTTATTTGTGTTTATTAGAGTCAAAGTGGCCAGCTTCTTCTCTTCTTTTCAAATTTCAAATGAAGTACTTCTTTGACTTCTCTTTTCTTTTTCTCTTTTCATTTATATTTTTTTATTTTTTTGTGATGAATTGCCACACATATACCACTGATATAGTGTTGTTTATAGGTTGCTTTTCTCTTCCTTCAACCAAATGCTGAACTCCTCTCAACTATCATCAACATCTTCTCTTTTACCTTCTGAAATCTCAAAGTGAAGGTAAGGTTGAATCAGGTCATGAGGTTTGGGTGTTCAAGTACTCTACTATTTTGTTGAAGAAAAATGGAATTTTAAGGTTCAAAGAGTGTATACACAAGGGCAGTTTAATGGGTAGGAATGTTAAGCTCAAACTGTCTAAATTAAGGCCTTAGATCATCTCCTTAGTGTCATGAGTGTTGTCAAATAGTTTCAACTTGGGGGTGCCTAACTTCTAGTGAAAAGAAGTTGCATCAATTAGTCCTTAGAGCAGAAAAACTGTCACGAAAACTCTTCAAAAGAAATTTGATAGGCCCAAATCTCACTGTGTATGGTCGTCAAATTAATCAATGGGCTGTAGTTTCACCTTTTCCTCTCCTCTGTAGTTCACTAAGTACCAATTGAAAGAAAAATTTATTGATATTAGCTTCATGGTGGTGCTAAATTTTTAAAATTTTCAGTTTTAAAAAGTCTACAAAATTTTTTTAATTTCCTCATTTTCACTTGGTTAGGTGGGAATTGACTTTATTCATCTTAATTTTCCACACACTGTTGCACTAGAATTAACTATTATATTGGATATATTTTAAAGATTTACTGATTACTGTAAGAAAATGCGAGGTAAATATATGGGGGCAAAAATAAATCAAAAGGTGGAGTAAAATGGATGAAAATAACAATCTCAAAATACGCAGTCCTAAAAGAATCCAGGGTCGTTGTAGCAAGTTTTACGAAGTAAGATTTTGTCCCATGGATAGTGATGATCTGAACCTCAAGGGTTGTATAGTAAAGTCCATATCTGGCTACAGACCTGACAACTCTAAATTTACACTAGAAAGCAAAGTAAAGAGAAGGTATTTAGGTGTCACAAAGCTAACCTAAAACTAAAACAAGAACAAAACTACAACTAAAGAATGGGGTAGAAGAAGGATGATGATGGTGTGAGAAAATAAAGGAGAAACAGGGAGAAATAGACACCTATGGAAAAATCAGCACTGCAACTCAGTGTTAGAAATGAATATGTAGCATTCCTTCTCTTGGCTACATGCACAAGTGCAAGGTAGAAGAATCCAACTAACCCCTGTGGTTTGGACTGCCCTTAAGGTTATAATCTGTCCACTTAAATGGTCACAAATTATCCTGGGGAGGTGATCTAATCACAGGTGCTAAAGTTAGAGCACGAACATCATTACAGACACGATGTTTGCAAGGCTACAAGCTCATGCATTCATAGGAACAAACAGTCCTGGAACCTCAAGTGGGAACCACAAGAAATCCTAGGCTGAATGAGGACTTAGACTCAGCTGGTCATTGCTATAAAAAGGCCTGCAATGACCCAGTTCACATGTCTGCAATCTTTACAAAAATTTAGATCTAAAGACTGATGATGGTGATACAAAACAGAGGAGAGTTTTGCTTTGCAATAATCTCGCACTTGACTACAAACTCAAGTGCAGAGAAGAAGAATCCATCTCAGCTCTGTGATCTAGACCAGCCCTAAGGCTATACCCTGTCCACTTAAATGGCCACAGGCTATCCCAGAGGTTATCTTAACCACAGAGGTTGAAGATGGAACAAGAAAACTGTTGCTGCCACCATGGTTGCAGGGCTACAAGCACAAGCAACCAAAGGAGCATTAAACCCATCAAAATCTATGTGAAAAGCATAGAAAAATAAAGTTTAAATGAAGCATTAAACATGACATTTCAATACTTAAACAAGACTTATAATGATTTACCCTCAAGGCAACAACCTGTGCAAATTCCAAAAACAGGTCACTCTATGTTTACAAAAACAATTGCAAAAACTAAAAAATAAAAACAGCCCCACAAAGAACTTAGCCAAGCATTGCTGCTGTGCCAAGGCAAGAAGAAAAAGAAAATGGGAAAGGGAAACTAAACTCTAACCCTAATTCTAAACTAGACTAATGTGATCCAGCTATTCTGGATATTTTAGAAAACATAATATAGCTCAATATATACAATCCAAACAACCATTTGTTGCTTTAGCCAATCAGGAATAAGATGCTTGGAGATGTTGTCGTGGCTCATTTGTAGCCAAGTAGTTGCATTGGGATGTGTGGGACAGCTAAGCACATTGGAATGTGTAGAAGGTGTGAAATCTCAAAAATATACTTGAAAGTTCGAATACATTTGTTTGAACCCGTGGCTCGCGAGGAAAAAGCTTCAAAATTTTACTTCACGAGGATCTCGCATGGTTAAACATGCCAGGTTTTAAGGAGCTCACGGAGACGAATTGCAACTTTAAGATGCTCGCTAGGTTCAAATGAAGGGCTTGCGAGGATCTCGTTAGGCTGAATTGCAGCTCGCGCAGATCAAATTCTCAATCTTAGGTGTCAATTAAAATCAAGAACTATCAGATATTTATAAAGCACTAAAAGAAAGTAGTAAATCTAAACTAGAAAGCAATAAATAGATCTTTCATGTCTCAATCACAGGCATCAATTGCTCTTAAGAAACTACAGATACTCTACTCTAGTCTTTCAGCTCCCGATCTCAGTCGTCAATTGATCTCGAGAAACCTTGGATATCTATACTAAACTAAACTAAGGTGAGCTTCAGGAATCCCAACCCCAGTTGTCAATTGCGAGTGAGAGACCTTGGATAAATTATTCTGGGTGTCGAACCCTCTTATTTATAGCTTCATAAGGGATTGGTTTACATTATTCAACTCCTAATAAAAGTAAACTACTAAAACAAAAGATTCCAAATAAAACTATTCTTCTAATCCTAATCTTCCTTGCTTTAGATAGTAGATGCGCGCAGGATTCTCTTCTTTAATTTTAGTTGTAAAGATCTTTAGGATTCTTCTTCACCAATCTTCTCAGATCCGTAAGGTGCAAGACTTCTATTTTAACAGTTCTTTCTATATTGTGCATGGCCGTCCTTCTCTTCTCGTTATCTTCAGCAACAACGAGCTTTAATACTATAAAATCGTAAGTACGATTTCAATTCTTCATTCAGTATGATTCCTTCCTCTCGATTGATCGTATCCTCACTTTGTGCTTTCCATTCTTGAGCGTCTTCTGTAGAATCGTAAGTACGATTCCTTCTTTTCTTCTTTTGATTTCGCTTGCTCGAGATTACGATTGGATCGTAAGCTCTCTTTTTAGCTTATAGACTAGTTCTTAGACACGATTAGGATTGTATCTTTGTGCGATCGTCTTTCTTACTGCTTTTTGAGTTCATTTGAGCAAAGATTAACACTTTGATTCTATTCTTTTTCTTATTCTAAATATCTGCATATCAGCATATCAATAGTAGCAAACTAGAGTCTAGCATCGCTATGTTAAGGGTGATAAAATGGTAAATTATGTGACTGATCACACCTCCAAATTTGAGTTTTCCTAGTCCCTAGCAAATAAGGAAAGATAAACTAATCTAAAAATTTAAATGCCACTTTCGTAGGAAGCACAATTTGCATTTAACAGATGCAACAAACCTTTAAACCCTTAGGTGATCCCTAGTGGAGGAGTTATGTCTCCTGAAGGTTTTCAGTGAAGTTACATACTAACTTCAACTATTTTTGGAATTTTATATTTTTCAAAACCAAGAAAAATAAACTTTTTAAAATTCTAGCCTACTGTTGATACACTAATCAATCAATCATCACATGGTTGTTATAATTTTCAAAAATAAGATTCCATCAGTCATGACTTCACATTGTTGGCATACTCCAAAAAAGATATCAAAATTTTTAGGTTCACAATGATATATATAAGGAATAATTTCAAGGATAAATGGCAAAATGATAAATCTTATGGGAAAAGATAATCAATTCTATTTCAAATGCTTTTATGACTTTCCATAGTATATACCATACACATATACTAGGCTCATGCTTCTACAAATCATGAATCAAAAAGATCTGTATTCGGCTTGTAATGGGGCTATCAATCACATAATTTACCATTTTATCACTCTTAACTTAGTGATGTTAGGACTTAGTTTGCTACTAACAATTTGATGATGTGCAGATATGAAAGATAACCAGTAAAAGAGAGCCAAAATATTAATCTTTGTCAAAGTGAACCCAAAAGAGCAATAAAAAGATGATTAAGCATAAAAGACAATTTGCAGCTATTGAAGAATAGAAAAATCATCTTTTATGATTTTACAGACAATAGAGCATTGTTAATGAAGAGCTATAGAAAATCGTAATTTACGATTCTTCAGAGGAAGAATATAGAAGAAAGGCCAAGAATTGTAATTTAGAAAATCATCTTGTAAGGAAGCTATGAAAGACAAAAAATCGTGATTTACGATTTTCCAAAGAAAGAGAAGAAAAAGAAATTGTTATCTACAATTATGATTATAGAAGCTTTCATGTTATTGTTGCTGCTAATCACGTGAGAATTTCCACTGCCAAGAACAGAATTAGAACTTTTTAATTAGAAGTTTGACTAATCATGGATCTGGGAGATTGATGAAGAAGATTATTAAAAGGACTCTGTTACTGAAAATAAGGAAAGAAATCCGGAACACATCAAATATCCAGAAGCAAGGAAGAATAAAATTAGAATTAGAGTTATATTAGGATAGTTTAATTCCTTTTATTAGAATTACAAGTGTTGTAAACTGACTCCTTATGATCTATAAATAAGAGAGTTCGGTATAGGAATAAATCATCAAAGAAATTCTCAGCATCAATTGACGACTGAGATTGGATTTTCTTTTGATCAAAATTAGAGTATATTTTTATTACTTTGTAGATTAGATATCAGAGGTTTCTCAAGAGCAATTGAAGACTACTATTGGGTGCTAAAGATTAGTGTAGATATCTATAGTTTCTCAATTGAGGACTGCGGCTGAGGGTGAAGAAGGATACCACTGTCGAGAGCAACAAGGAGGGGGCAGTGGACTTTTTTATCAGGTCAGGAAAAATTTTCAAGCAATCAGATGCCCTAGTACCAGCACCAGCCCAACGAGAGGGAAAGCAGGATACCACTGCAGCAAACCCATTCGAGAAGATGAGCCGTAAGCATATACTTGATTGAAACCCAGCTCAGGAGAATGTCAGCCCATATCACAGTGTGGGATCTGTTAATGATGTCCTCACTTCATTTTCAAGCTCTGATGGGGGCATTAAAAATGCACACATCTCACTCCAAGTAAGCCTAGATGAGGTCGGATAGATAATCAGGTAGGTGATGGGTCTCCCAATTCCATCTCTTTTTCGGATGCTGATTTATCAGAGGAGAGAAATAATCATTCTAAATCACTCAATATCACTGTAGAAGCTGGAAATGTGATAATTTCACTGGTTTTAATTGATAATGGATTTGCTTTAAATGTGTGCCCTCTAAGAACAACTACCAAGATAGGAGTAGATCCTTGTATGGTGAAATCGACAAAAACCAGTGCAAGGGGTTTGATAACACCAGAATTGAAATAATTAGAGAAGTCGATCTAGAGCTAGTAATCGAGCCATTGACCTTCTCCATACATTTCCAAGTGGTGGACATCAAATCCTCTTTCAATCTACTGTTAGGATGCCCTTGGTTACATGAAGTCGAGGTAATACCGTCCACACTACATCAGAAGCTAAAATTTGTGTGTGGGCAGAAGATCATCACCATCATAGGTGAAGGGCATGAGGAAAAGGAAAAGCTACCCACAGTATTGAGAACCCTAAAGTACTAGATGTGCCTCACACGATCAAGGATACAGACCTCCACAACTTTAAAAATGAGGTATCGACGGTAGTCTTGGAACCCCCAGAATGCATCACTCTGAAAACTAGAGGCGGAATGGTAGCAGCTGTGGCCATACTCCAGAAATGGAGTTTTCAGAGAGGAAAGGGATTAGGACCCCGATTACAAGGCAGGATAGAGCCAGTCAAAGCGAAAGGCGGGCAGCAAGTTAGATTTGGGTTAGGAAAAATCCTGAACCGTTGCTACAGTAAGAGCCCGAGGAATCAATTTGGAAGAAGAATCATGGAACACCTTTGTGAGTGCCAAGATTATGATGATTGATCAGAATGGGGCAACAAAATTAACCCCACACAAACCTATATCCCCTGTCCACCCCACCAATCCCCAAATTCTTCCTCCTCATCTTGAAATAGACTTAACCGCCTTGTCCCTATTTGAGGAAGAGTTTGTCATATATGCACAATCTCCCCCTGTGGTAAACCACTAAAGGACCTTACTGACATTTGAGGATAAAATCTCAGATGAACCCATAGTCAACATGATGGAGGCTGAGTCCAAAGAATCATATCAGCCACCCCCCTCCATCCAAATAGGTAAAGGAGCAACTCCACAAGTACAGAATTGGGCGTCTATGCACCAAACTCTTGAAGCGGCGAGTAGCCTAAAATTCGACACCCATTTTCTAAAAAAAAATAACCTATAAAAAGTGAGACGAGCCCTTGGCAGGCAATACCGTGTATAAATAGGGACTCGCTTTTCCAACAGCCCATTTTCGGAGAAAACAAAAATCCTCAAAACATAAAAAAATACAAAATCTAAAAATATTATCTTTCAAAATTCTGAATAAAGTAAAAAAAAATGATGCCTTAATTGAAATCTCCGTCCCACGTGAAATCAACCCCTTTCCTATAGAAATGCAGGAAGAGGTAGCAGTCATGAGTCTGGATGAGGAAATCCCTACTGAGGCGCTCCCTAATGAACTCCTTGAGCGGTTTGCAAACTTTGAGCATGGTCCTACCCCTATCACTGAAGAAACAGAGGAGGTCAATCTAGGGATCGAGGAGGTTCCTAGAATCACTAAGATCGGAATATCGCTATCTCCCGAGGAAAGAAAAAGCATGATCAATTTCCTTCGGTCATATCAAGACGTCTTCGCACGGTCATATGAGGACATGCCTGGTTTGGACACCGATTTGGTCGAGCATGAGTTGCCACTCTACCTTGATATTTGGTTGATCAAGTAAAAATTGAGGCAACTCCGACCCAAGTGGATACTGAAAGTAAAAGATGAGGTCATCAAGCAATATGATGCAAGATTTCTCATGGTCTCCAAATACCCATAGTGGTTAGCCAATATTGTTATAGTACCAAAGAAGGATGGGAAGGTCTGCATGTGCATTGACTTTTGAAATCTGAACAAGGCGAGCTCGAAGGATGACTTTCCATTACCGCACATCGACATCTTGGTCGACAACATTGCTAAGCACAGGATGCTCTCCATCATGGATGGATTCTCTAGATACAATCATATCAAGAAAGCGGAGGCAGATTGAGAGAAGCCAACATTATCACTCCTGGGGAACTTTCTGCTACCGAGTCATGCCATTCGGGTTGAAAAATGCTAGTGCAATATACCAAAGAAGAAATTGGGGTGTCGTCGATGACATGATCGCCGTAAGTCAGCAGGAATGAAGTGGCCATCTGATAAACCTTCATAAGTTGTTTGAGAGGCTAACAAAATATAGGTTACGTCTGAATCCTCAGAAATGAACATTCGGTGCCATGTCAGGAAAGTTGCTAGGATTCATCGTCAGTAGGAGAGGTATCGAGGTTGACCCAGTCAAGGTAAGGGCCATCACGAAAATGCCACCACCATCTACTGAAAAAGAGGTAAGAGGTTTCTTGGGTAGGATACAGGACATCAGTCAGTTCATTGTACAACTTACTCCTATCTGCACACCGATCTTCAAGCTTCTATGGAAAGATTCTCCCATTGAATGGAACGACGACTGTCAGGCGACATTCAATAAAATCAAGAGCTACCTTTTCAATCCTCCAGTATTAGTACCACCCGAGACAGGGAGACCACTCTTAATGTATGTCTCCACGACGAAAGTTTTGATGGGATGTGTCCTAGGGCAGTATGACAAGATAGGAAGAAGAGAGCAGGCCATCTACTACCTAAGTAAGAAGTTCACCGACTACGAGATGCGCTATTCTCATCTAGAGAAAGCATGCTTGGCTCTCGTGTGGGCCACACAGAGGCTCTGCCACTACTTGCTATCCCAAGCCGTTCTCTCCTAGCACGCATGGATCCATTAAAGTACCTATTCGAAAAGCCAGCCCTCACTGGGTGGACTATGCGCTAGCAGCTCTTACTACCCAAATTTAACATCACCTACATCACTCAAAAGTCAATCAAGGGGCAGGTACTCGCTGATCATCTTACCAACAATCCCTTACCCGATTATGAACCTCTAAGGACCGAATTCCCAGACGAGGACATCTTGTTAATGGCAGAGGATGATATAGTAGCGACAGAGGAGTCTTGGGTGATGCACCTTGACGGAGCGGCAAATGCCAAAAGTCAAGGAGTTGGCGCTATCCTAATCTCGCCAAAGGGGTCCCACGTACCAGTTTCCATCAAACTCAAGTTCCTTTGCACTAAAAACATGGCTGAATATGAAGATGCGTAGCTGGCTTACAAGCAGCTCTAGACCTGAACGTAACTTATCTCAGGGTGTTTGGTTACTCACAGTTGATCATATGCCATACAAATGGAGATTGGAAGTCGAAGGATGAGAAGTTGATCCCATACCATGAACAACTCAAAGATCTGATAGCATGCTTCAATGATGTTACTTTCTCCTATGTCCCGCGAGCAAAAAATTGGTTCGATGATGCCCTGGCAACATTAGCATCAATGGCAGAAATTCCATATGGATGATTGAACAGAGGAATGAGCCGGCCTTCTGCCTCCAGATTGAGGAGCCCCCAAGGTTAGATGATGAGCCACCGTGGTTCTCAAATATCAAGAATTTCCTTGAAACTCAGGCATTCCCTGAGGGGACATTCCAAGAGGATAGACGGACCATTCAATGTTTAGCGACAAACTATGTCATCTGCGACGAGTGTCTCTACGAGCGGTCATATAAGAATATCCTACTCTGATACCTAACTGAAAGCGAGGCAACGAACATCATGAAAGAGATTCACGAGCGAGTATGCGAGGCCCATGTCAATGGGCACATGCTTGTCAAAAATATCCTACGACAAAAGTATTTCTAGACCACCATGGAAACTGACTGTTGCAAGCATGTTCAGAAGTGCTACAAAAGTTAAGAATACTCCAGTCTAATCCACGCTTCTGCTATAGATCTACACAACATGGCCACTCCATGGCCATTTGCTACTTGGGGCATCGATGTCGTCAAAAAATTTAATCCAAAAGCATCAAATGGACATCAATTCATCCTGGTTGCCATTGAATACTTCACCAAATGGGTAGAGGCAGCATCCTACATGAACATCACAGCCCGCACGTTGAGAAATTCATCACATATACTATTGTTTATCGATTTGGCATACCCAAGGATATCATCATGGACAACGGTACGAACTTCACGAACAAGCGCATCAAGGCCTTCTGTGAGCAGTACAAGATCAAACATCATCGCTCGTCGCCATATCGGCCATAAATCAATGGGGCCGTGGAAGCTACTAACAAACTGGTTGTTCACATCCTTGAAAAGATGGTTGTCACCTATTGAGATTGGAGCGAAATGTTACCATTTGCTTTATGGGCCTACAGAACATTAATCCGCACGCTATAGGGGCAACACCATTCTCCCTTGTATATGGAACTAAGGTCGTCCTGCCGGTAGAGGTTGAAGTACCCTCACTCCGTATACTCCTTGAGTCAGGCCTACCCGAAGCAGAAGGGGAGAGATCCAGCTTTCAGCAGTTGCACCTGTTGGATGAGAACTTGGTCCTAGCCTTGTGTCATACCCAAGTGTAGTAGGGGCAAATTGCACGTGCTCACAACAAATATGTTCGCGGTCGAGATCTGAAGGTAGGAGACACCGTACTCAAGAAAATCTTCCCATCCCTCCACACCGATCCGAGAGGGAAATTCAAACCTAACTGGGAAGGACCTTATGTCATCCGAGAGGTGCTCCGAGAATACGCTATCCGCCACGCAACCATGGACGGAGATCACTTTCCTGAGCCCATCAATGCTGGATACGTCCGACGATTCTATTCCTAAGTCTCCCATAGCAAGGTAAGCATTGATAGGATGGATACGTGACTACTTAAGGACCCAATAAAAGAGGCCATCATTCCGAAGCCAAGCAGCCAAAAAGCATCCCTAAATACTTATACCCTTTGCTACCCAACTTAAGCCATGAGCCTTTTCTTTCACTACCCCCTCCCCAGAAAAAAGAAGAAGAGGAACTGTATATACCAAACAAAAAAAAAATGAAAAAGAGTTCCATTAAAATCCAAAAAATCAGAAAAGCAAAATCCCAAAAGAGGATAAATAAAAAGGAATAAAAAAAATAGAAAAGGAAAAGTGGGGAATGTACAGTCAAAACCCTCGAGGAAGAAGTATATTATGGCAGCCGGAACCCAATCAAGGAAACCTTTTTGAAAACCCAGAATACTTGCAAAATTTCTAACCTATCCCATGGCCATGTTACATTATAAGAAAAAGCCCTCATTAAGGTCTACATGCAGTCATAGTATCCATTGAGTCAATGCAAGCCAAGCTGATAGACAACAAAAGAATTCCATCTACCTGGCTATGACAGACTCAACGTCCATGTCATGGCCTTTGATAGGATAAAAGAAAAGAAAATAAAAATATATAAGCTCAAAGCAAAGAGGACATGGTGAAAACCCGAAATGGAGTCATGGGTAAAAATAGTGAGCTTGTGCGGACTAGGTGAAAACCTAAAAAGGCACCTAGGGTAAACAGGCATACCCATGGACGTAGTGAAAACCTGAAAGGGTGCTACGGGTAAAAAAGATAGCAACAATAGGCATGACGAAAACCCGTCTTGGGCACTTAGAGTAAAGAAAAAGGTTGAAAAAGAAAAAGAAAAATTATTTAGTGACTCCTTTGATTGCATTTCTGAATTATTTGGTCGCCAATTGGGCTACTTATGTTTGCTCAAATCAGGTCCTAATCCGGTGTATCTTTAGACTGCATCGTCAAACGTATGACCTGAGGTAAGGATAAAGTGTTAAATCGATCTAAAGGGATAGACGTTCCAACCTTGATAAAAAATGTTGAACTTCACTCAAGTCCAACTGCATGAATGGATTCGGCTATGCTCAAAATGGGGCCCGTTACTTCGACTCATTGTTAAGGCATCAAACAAGAAAAAAAAGAAAAGAAAGAAAAACAATAAAAACAAAAAATCTTAAAATTTCTAAAAAATATACACTCCTTTTTTATGCCCATGTACATATTTATGGCATCATACTTCTATCTCAAAATAAAGAAAAAGAATAAAAAAATCTAAAAAAAACATAAATATACAAATCTCAAAATTTTTTTAAATGTAGGTAATGGTTTGCTTCTCCTTTGGTTAATTAGGATGCATATTGTTGCCTATATAAATAAATAAGGGACTGACATTTTCTTGAGAAATGTGTAGGAACATCAAAATGGTCCAAAGCCTCAAAGCCAGCAACCTCTCGGCAATGGACATATAAAATGAAGCATCTTTCCATAGACGTCGGTCTATTAAAAAAATGGAAAAAACAATCACTAGAAAAAGAAAAAAAGAAATTTGTGTTTTTACGCACAGCTACGCACATGCCTTGGATCTTTGGATCCTACTCTAAAGTAAGAGCAACGGTGTCAATCTTGATAAAATGATCAATGTTTCGATTAGGTTGATCCCATTGCTAAATCCTTCCGCCAAGTGCTACGTTTTTGGATTCATGTGAACCTAAGTGTCTTAAGCTTCAGATTCCTCAGAAAATTGCCAATTATTGGCTAAAACAACCTGTCAGAAAGAAAATTACTTATTGAACATCTATGTTCAAATATGCATTATGAAGGGCTCATTTTAGGGTGCAGGCTTAAAACTTGCATTTGTTCGGTATCCCTGTAATGTGTATGCGTTGCGTCTGGGTATCCGTTGGGTGGTCATTTGTTCTCGTAAATTATACTCGAACGGGTTCTAGGTCGAGGCTTCCATTTCCCTTTGTTTTTATCTACCCCTAATGAGTGCATGTTTTTGCATAATTGTTCAATAAATAAGATCATCATTGACAAAGCCCAAGATTGAGTGCCTCCTTCAGTAGGCACCCAATTTTGGTCGGATCAATCGAGGTCATATTGATTCAGGGCACATTATCAAAAAATGGTACACACTCCCAAAAAGCATTGTGACATCAATATTCGCTCCACTAGGATAGTTATGCTAAATTATCCTCGAGATTGTTGGGTTCACCTAAAAGTCTCAAACCCTACCTCGTGTAGGGGCACCAATGGCAAGTTAAATGGGGCAATCAATACCTCACATGATTGGATACAAACTATGGACCTTCGCGTATCTGCTTCGTGCCTATCTTTAAGCATGAGTCGATCACCCTTTCACTTATGGAGTTGTTTTATTCATAATGAAACTTGAACATCGAACAGCTTCAACCATCTCGAGAAGCGAACATTTTTTCTAGCATATTGGGCAGTCGTAACTTACTCCACCTCGATTATACCCAGTAATGTCGCTAAGCGCTTGGGGACCAATAACCTTGAGAAACGAATATTTTTTCTGACATAAAGGGCTTTCGTTTACTCACTATATTACCCACCTAATGTTTGAGGTTCATTTTTGAATACGGTGGACCCATCAGTGATGCCTTGGGCCTCTTCAGATGTCTCGTCTTTGGCATTCGATCATTAGTGACCAGATACCAAAGAGGGGCATCTGTAGACACCCAAAATTGGCCCAAGGCCCGATTGAAACATACTTCGAGAGAGGTTCACTCTCAAGATTCTGACACCCCCCCATATCCCTAGGTACTTTCCCAAACCCTTAGGAACCTTCCCAAACCTTTAGAAATTACCCTTGGCCTCTTAAAACCCACAGCTAACCCTCCCGGGCAATGGTCAGAGAGAGATGTGTAAGAGCTAGTAGGGACATCTACTAAGACTAAATCTTATACCATTGAAAAGTAGAGGTTCTCAGCTTTCCAATAAGCCAAGAATCACCTCAATCCGAGTTGTACATAAAAAGTTACGGCAATCTGAGCAGTGCCCAGGAGCTACACTTGGTTAGGGCATACATGGCGCATGTATTAGATGCGCCAAGCCAGTTTTTTCCAAATATGGCTTGGCGCATCTAATACACATGCCAACTATAGGTGGGACCCCCCTTGGGCTCTAAACCTCCGAACACTGTAGCTATGCTTGGCGTGTGTAATACACACGCCGGACTTATCTACAGTAACCATGGGTTTTTCCTCAAAATCCACTTGTGGGGTCTGACTTGTTGACCATCTTGTTTAGGAGGGTTTCATTAGGACTGTTGCACCCCTGATTACCCTATTCTCAACCCTTTAGTCATTTTAAACCTCACCCAATCATCTACCATTGAAACCCATTGCCCACATTTCCAAGCTCTCAAAATCCTAGGAAACCTTAGATTAGAAGATTACCTAATTGCTAACCCTAATTAACACTTATGCACCCTCCTAACCTCCCTTTTTACTATAAATAGCAAGGCACCCCTCCCTTTACAAAGGCTTGAAATTTTTTTCAAGAGAGAAGCTTTTCCTTCCTTTGGTACCCCATTCCATACCAATTCAAGAATTCAAATGCCCCCCTTAGACCCCATCTTCCACCCAAAAACCTTGAGTTAGGAGAGAACCACCACCTTGACTTCTTCCTCTACCCTTTAGCTATCAAGCCTTAGAGGTTAGAACCCATTCTCCAGCCATTCAAGCTATCGGAAGCTCATCAAGTGCACCTAGGCGAAGGTCCACACGGGTGCTATAAGGGCCCAATAGCTCTGGCTCTCCCCTCTATTCCTCTACCTTCTTAGCTTTTTTTCTACCCTTGAATTTGTGCCCTTACACCATCGAAATCTCAATAGTGGCAGAGGGGCACAAATAGGGTCAAGGTGCCTTAGGGCAAGAGGAAGTGCTCTTTTCTTCATTATTTTTCTAGTTTATTTTGGCCACAATTAGAGACCGCTTTTAAGCGGGTTGGTCAGGTGCCTAACACCTTCCCGATCGATAACCGAAGCCCCTACCCAAGAGCCATTGGCATAGACCAGTGAATCAGAATCACATTTTTGGCATTTCAGTGCGTGTAAAATTGATTTAGGTTTCCCGGGACACCAAAAGCTGGTGGCGACTCTATATTTTTTCATGAGTACGCATCGTCGCGACGGGATCATAAAAAATCCTACGGTTGCATAATTTACAAGGATTGGAAGAAAAAGATAACTAATTACATAAAAGAGATCCTAAGAAAAATCTAGACACAGACTGACTTCAACACTGGCAGTGACCATCCGAGGCAAGAGATAGTTTGATAAAGATCGGCATTGGGGTCTTCAAAAATTTCTCGCCAAAATGTTCTTCACCCTCCTGACTCCGGGATATCCTCTACCTGCTGCTCTTGGAAGAGAACATAAGCCGAGAAGGGGGGAAAAGGACGGTTCAAGAAAATGGAGAAGGGGGCGGTGGTTGATGGGGTGGAGAAGAGGGGAGGAAGCATTTGGCATGTTGGATGGATTGGAGAAGGTCTGTTAACAAACTTCTCTCCTCCTAGAGTTTGAGGATTTCCTCCTGTAGTCGGCGGATTTCTGCCGTGTCAAGGGCAATCACCCTTCTGATCAATCGTCAAAGGCGCGACCAATAAGGTTCATCAGTCATGGTGAGGGTGACTAGTGAGCAAAAATGGAAGAGGTAAAATGGAATGTTTAAGAATGATTATGAGAAGCGATTGTAGCCACCCCCATTTTACCCTCTCAGAATATACAAATTTGTTCGGTCAACCCTTGACTTTGCCCGTGACTTTTCGGAAAGGACTTAACTTCTTTGGATGATTCACAACCCTAAAATAGGGACCATATGCTGAAACAATGGTATATGGTTGAACACAAGCTGAAACACTAGTTCTGTGGCTCAGGCCCCCTAAACCCTAATGTAGGAACCATGCACGAAAATAATAGTGCACGGCTGAACACAAGCTGAAAGAATAGCTCTGTGGCTCAGATCCTGACGTAGGGAGAATATATACTGAAACAATAGTATATAGTCAAAATGCAGACTAAAATAATAGTCTGGCATTTCAGACCCCTAAACCCCAATGTGGGGACCATATGTGGAAATAATAGTATATGACTAAAACAATAGCTCTGTGGCTCAGGCACCCTAACCCTATGTGGGGACCATGCACTGAAATAATAGTACATGGCTGAACATAGGCTGTAATAATAGCTCTATGGCTCAGATCCCAATGTAGGGAGACTGTATACTGAAATAATACTATAGAGTCAAAATGCAGGTTGAAACAATAGTCTAGCATTTCAGACCTGACCCAGACCTGGACAACCCCGAATTAAGCGTTTAAAACCATGCGTGCAATTCAATTACATGCCAGCCCACAAGCACACAATCAGTCCCCTCGCAGACCAGACTTCCTTGCCCCAGACCACCTCGAGACTCGATCACGCATTCCATGTGGCACGCGCGATCAGATTGTGCTCCCCACCACCGCCGTGCAATTGGCCTACCCCGGACCTAGTCTCACAGTCCTTGACCCCCAAGATTCCATAATTAAGTGCTTTAGGTGAAATGCTTAATCTAATTGCATATCTTATACCAGGCACGCGATTAGTCCTAACATGATCAAAACTAGGAAACTTGGCTGACTGGGTCAGTCGGGTCGCTCACTGAGTCGGTGACCGACTCAAAGCGATTAAGCATCAGGCGACCGACGCGCAATTCAGTTAAACGCCTAAAATAGGTCGTTTAATTAGCAAAAACTCTACAAAAGACTTTTTTATTTCGGTCCCAAGAGAAGATGAAAAAGAAGAGAGGCGGGGAAATTTAGAGCACGAAAAAACACAGAGAGAATAGAGTGAATACAGAACAATGATTTCGAGATTCAAACTTCAAGTCCTCTGCATCCGAGCTCGAATTTCGAGATTCTTCTCTGCAATCTTGGCCTTAGGTAAGAATCTAGTCTTTAGTTTCTGACCCTAGTATTTTTTAGTTCTTAAATTTAGGTTTTCCTTAGTTTTAATTATAACTATTAAACTTTCAATCGTAGACCGTAGCACCCTTTTTTTTTTAGACCATAATTTTAATATCTTGCTTCAATTCTCAGAATTCGAAACCAGTCCTTAATCAGATGGCCTAATCACCGACCTTAAACTTGAATTGTGTTCTGAAATCTTAATTTCCAGTCCTATTATTAATCTCTCATTCTAGTTCTTAGTTTCGAGAACCAGTCCTTAATCACATGGTCTAATTTTCTAATTTTGGTTCCGAATTCATCCTTAGATTTTAAATTTTAGTTTAAGACCTCAATTTAAGATATTTAAAATCCCAATTTATAATTCAGTTCTTAATTTCTAATTTGATAATTTAATTCATAATTATAATATAAATTTATCGATTTTAAAAATCTAAAAAAGTACTATCTTATAATTCAAAATTCAATTTGTTTTAATCTCAGCCACCCGACTTGCCCAAGGGAGCTTACGAAGGGTACTCGGGAACGAGGCCAATCTTCCTAAGCATAGCGGGCCCAAAACCCCCTTTCCTAGAAGTTTAGTAAAATTAGTTCCTTTATTTTAATTAGAATTTTAGTACAATTAACTCATTGCTTTAATTAGAATTTTAGTAAAATTAATTCATTGCTTTAGTTTGAAGTTTAATAAAATTAGTTCATTATTTTAATTAGAATTTTAATGCAATTAGTATACTTGCTTTAATTAGAATTTTAATACAATTAGTATAATTTCTATAATTAGAATTTCAGTAGAATCAGTATAATTGCTTTACTTAGAATTTCAGTATAATTAGTATGCTTGATTTAATTAGAGTTTCACCAGAATTGACATATTTGCATTCCTAGTACAATTAGGAGACTAATATTAATTAGACTTCTAGTAAAATTTGGAAACTTAATTAATTAGACTTTTAATAAGACTAAAGTACTAAAATCAATTAGACTTCTAATAGCATTAGGAGACCATTAAAATCACAGTAGAATTAGGATGCCTAAACTAATTAGATTTCCAACAAGATTAGAATACCCAAACCAAGTAGACTCACCAGGATTAGGATGCTAGAATAATAAATCAATTCACCGCAACGAATTCATATAGATAGACTCGTAGTAGGATTAGGAAACTTAAGCCAATTCAAATTATAGCAATAATAAGGAAAGAAAAACTAAACTATCTAAGTTATAAAGAAGATCTAGTGATCCTGACGTTGGCAAGCCGACGATTTAGTAAAGAAGTAACTCACAGCCGCTCTAAAGTATGATCACTGACATATTATAGCGTCATTAAATATCTGTAGCTAGCGATCGCAACAAACTAGGAACCTTCCTAGAAATCCCCTCTTTATTTTGTAACCTTCTAAAACATCGCATGGCCAGAGTCCGCTCAGGATAGAATTGGGCCACTGATTCACGGGGACTGAAAGGAACCCAGAAAAAGCACGCACCAATAGGAACATGTATTTATAAATGGATGGTGGGTAGATGAAAGGTTTTAATAGATAAGTGTTGAAAAGTGAAACTGATGGGTGAACGCAGTAAATGTGAGGCGGTGAACATCTGTTGTGGGTGTATAGTCGAGGTGTCACTTGATGCCTATGGAGTTACGAGACCATCGTAACCCCACAATTGTAAAGTGTGCAAGCTCAAACCAGATAGGACATTCTCTCGGTAGTTGTAATCACTATGATGGATCGTGAGAGAAGTCACAATCTGCGAGAAGTCATAATCACTATGATGTTCTCAGAAATGGGACAAATACATAAATGATGATATCTCAGTAGTGCGTAATGCATTACGAGCGATCGAAAAACATCCAAATAAATCTAATATTATACAATCTATGAGAGGAAGGAAATTAGCTAAAAGGGTATTGTACACAAATTCGCTACGAATGAGTCAGTAGCTCAATGGTGCCCATGAGCATATCAGCCATACTCAGGGTCTTGTAGTGACAATGTGGTCACTGTCTCATTTTCTTCTAGTGATACCATCAGCTTTTGTCTCTGCCCATTAACTTTGAAATACGATTGTCTTTGGGGTCCTGAATGGTTACAGCCCCATGAGGGAAGGCTTCAACAATAATATAGGTCCATCCCAATGACTTCATAGTTTTCCTAGGGATAGCTTTAACCATGAATTAGATACCCAAACTTGTTGGTCAGGCACAAACTTTTTTGTAGAATATGTTTATCATGGAATGCCTTTGTTTTGGCCTTATAAACTCGAGCATTCTCGTTGACATCATTATGAAGCTCCTCTAACTCATTGAGTTCGAGTTTTTGTTGCTCACTAGATGTGGATAACTTCAAATTTAATGCTTTGATGGCCCACAGTGCACTGTGCTCTAATTCCACATGTAGGTGGCAAGTTATCCCATACATCAGACGGTAGGGGGACATGCCAATGGGTGTCTTATAGGCCGTTTGATACTCCCATAGGGTGTCGTATAATCTTAGGGACCAATCTTTCCTATCAACGTGAACAATTCTCTTAAGAATTTTCTTTGTTTCTCGATTGGAGACCTCCACTTGCCCACTGGTTTGCAGGTGATAGGAGGTTGTAATTTTATGAGTAACAAAATATTTCTTGAGCAGATTCTCGAAGTATTTATTACAAAAATAGCTTCCCCCATCACTAATGATGGCTCATGGAGTCCCAAGTCGAGAGAAAATGTTCTCCCTGATAAAAGAGATTACCACCTTATGATCATTAGTCTTTGTAGCTACTGTTTCGACCCACTTGGAAACATAGTTGATAGCTACAAGGATATACATCAATTCAAATGAAGGTGGTAAAGATCCCATGAAATCTATTCCCCAAACATCGAAGGGTTCTTTGACCAAAATAGGTTGGAGAGGCATTATGGTCCTTCAAGACATGGCACCTGCCTTTTGACATCGATCACATGCCATACAAAAGTTTTGGGCATCTTTAAATAATGTTGGCCAATAAAACCCTGATTGCAGTACCTTGGTAGTAGTTTTCTTCCCACCGAAGTGACCCCCACAAGCATAAGTGTGGAAAAATTATAGAATATTATGGGTGTCACCATCAGGGACTCATTTTCTATTATCTAGTCTGGGCATATCTTAAATAAATTAGGATCCTCCCAAATATAATATTTTACTCATGAAAAGAATACATAACTGCCCTGTCTGGATCAGGTTGGGGGAATCTTACTTGTAGCAAAATAATTTACGATGTTCTCATACCATGGTATCATGGTTTGGATGGCAAAAAGTTACTCATCCGGAAAGGTATCGTGCAATGATTCTTCGCTAATGGTTTCAAACTCTATCCGAGACAAGTGATCAGCCACTACGTTCTTGACTCCCTTTTTATCTTTGATCTTGAAATTAAATTCCAGTAAAAGTAGAATCCATCGGATTAGTCTTCGCTTAGAATCCTTTTTTGATAATAAATATTTTAGTGCAGAATGATCAGAGAAGATGATGATCTTTGATGCCAATAGGTACTATCGAAATTTATCCAGTGCAAACACGATAGCGAGAAGCTCTTTCTTAGTCGTGGTGTAACTGACTTGAGCCTTAATCAGGGTTCTACTCGCATAATAAATTATATGATGAACCTTTTCTTTCGTTGTCAAAGGACTATGCCTACTGCATAATTAGAAGCATCACACATCACTTTAAAGGGCAAAGAGTAGTCTGCCAGCTGAATAATTGGTGCAAATGAGAGAAAGTCCACGAAGCTTATTAAATTCATCAAGACAGGCATCATCGAAGTCAAAAGTGATATCGTTTGCCAATAAGTGACACAAGGTCTCGAGATTTTTGAAAAAATCATAATAAAGAGACGATAGAAGCCGACATGACCAAGGAAAGATCATATCTGTCGCACAGAAGTTGGTGGGATAATTTTGGCGCCTGATCATTTTATTTCAAAACCTTGCAAGTGCACAAGTTCAGATGTACTAAGGCAAGTATAAGGGATATCTTGATTTAACTTCTATTTTATCAAATAAGTTGAAACATTAGATTTCCTAAATTATCCTAAAATAAAAGAAAACCTAAATAGTTTTAAAATAAGAGAGGAGAAGGCAGTCTAGAATCTCTTGGATTTTAGATCCGTAAATAATAAAACCTATTTCTCTTCTATAATAAATCCTAGATACCCCCGCTTCAGGCTACAAGCTCTATCGTTTCGTATATGAATTAGACAAATCTAAACATCAAGGCATCATTGGACGTAACCAAGTAAGACTACCCTACAAGGCCTAGCCCGACAGTGAATATCCTATCTAATCCAATATAAATCCCTACAAGGCCATTGAGATTAAACTAAACAAAATTAATGCTCTACATTCGCTTATTCTCGATGACTGTCGAAACCTCAAACATGTAATCGTACCATTAAAATGAAATTCAAAAATAGATAAAAAAAATAAAAATTTATTAAATACTTATCTGAAATTTACAAGAGATCACAACCTGAAGCTTTAAGCACGAATTGATCGGGAGACCTTCATCATTGCTGAATCGGACTTCTTCCCGATGATTACATTCAATCTCCCTCTATTTAAGAACTACCCTAACCTAACCTATGAATACTCATGCCAGAAACCATCTAGAAAAGCATGCCATGTGAATTCCTAAAAACCTAACCCTATGGCCCTTATTTAAAGAGTATAAGGCCCTAGGACAGTTATACATGGCAAGAATTCCTAGGGGATCCTTAAAAATCCCCCAAGGAAGAAGAATCCAATAGGAAATCCAATCCGCTTTGAGTTTTCTAGCTTTTAGAAGAGAAATTTGGAGAAGATCTCGGACGCCAGATGCTATCCACAGTTGGACCTGATTTTTCAATTGAAAAATCTGTTGTGAGTGGTTGAAATTGCATTCTCTATTGGTCGGGCTTTAGATCTCTTCCCCAGGTCGAAGACGCTTCTCTAGGCTTCAGATTTACTTGAATCTCTGACCGGTCAAACAGGTTTTGATCAACCGACAATATATGTATTTATTTGAATGATTTGTTTGCTTAATCTCCGACCGGTCGAATTGATTCTGACTGGTCCGCTTTAATGTTTCTAAAGCTGATGAGAGTTCTGACTGGTCAAAACTAGTATTTCGACCGGTCCATTTGGACTCTCTTCTTTTCCTCTACTTTTCTCTTGGATTACTCTCTGCTAGGCAATCGTGATCGGACGAATTTGTGGTTTTGACCGGTCAAAATGACCTTCTAGTTCATTTCGTCAGTTGTTCTTCTTAAATTCCTGCCATTGCGTTGGGTTTCTTCTTAACTTTGCTCCTTTAACTCTTTTTGCATTTATCCTGCATTTGTACCTATTGCAATACAACACGAACTAAAAGCATACATTAGTAGTTTAACAAGGGCTAACAAGGTAGAGATTTGGGCATAAATTATATGGCTTTTGAGGCCGATCGCACCCCCAAACCTCAACTTTGCTAGTCCTCGAGCCAAGACAACATTAAACCATACCCAAAAGCTAACTAGTCTAATAATATATAAGCTAATCTATGGAAATAAAAGCCACTTTCGTAGGGAGCACAAATACATTTAGCATATGCAATAAGCCTTTAAACCCTTAGGTGATCCCTAGTGGAGGAGTTGTGTCTCCTGAGGGTTTTCAGTGAAGACACCCACAAACTTCCAAAACTGTTTTCAAAACCATCGATAAAAGAGTTTTCAAAGATCGGTTTTCATATGATATATACATTTAAAATCAAAACCTATAATAACGTTAGCATGCAAAATTTTATTCTCAAATATCGATGCTATGGGAATTCCACTGTTGGTTATTCCAACTAATCCAATGCTCCGATCCTTAGACAAATCTTTCAACCATGCCCAGAGTGTCTTGTGTGCATGTGCCAATGCATAAATAGTTCTATCGCTGGATTAATCCAAACAAGGAATCTTGTCTCGACTCAATCCTCACCTTAGGTATACACTCACAACAAATTTGTTCAGATGAATGGTTTACTATTTTGCTCTCATGTGAGATAGAATTACAACACGAATTAAAAAGATCCCACATAATATAAGAAAGACGGTGCATCAAAGAGTTTAAAAATAATCTCATAAAGAATGATGTTTGCATCCTATGTTATATCAAGTACCATAGCCATTGTATCATCACTCTCCGCAAAGCATTTACCAACCAAGATTGGATCACAAAGGTATTTTTCAAGGTTGTAATGGGGCTCGGGTGAAGGATATGAAAGAAAGGAGAAATTGGATTCAAATGTTCTTGAGAAGCTAGAAAAAGGTAACATTAGAGTTTCTCATTTTTCACTCATTCTTTTTCGAATTTTTCAGAACTTTCCTTTTTCTCTTTTGCAATTCTCTTCTTTTCATTCCTTCTTTTTCTTTTTGATACCAATTCATATTTTTCATTTCTTCTTCATTTTCCTACCTCTTGCTCGTGTGTATATTTTTTCTTTCCCCATTTTTATTTCTCCCCTTTCTCAAATATATTTCTGCCATAAGCTCCCTCCAAGCATTATTGGCATGACTCCCCACTTTCTTGCTCTCATCCCACTTTCCCAATTTCTCAGAGATTGAAGGGTAAGGTTTTGAAAATTTTCAACTGGTGTGGGGTATGGTTAATGTAGCTTATCAAGAAACATATAAGACAAAAAATTTCAGCAAGGCTCAATGGGGGTAAAAGGTAAATCAGTATAAGGTGGGGCATTTTAGGTACAAACGAGCCAAAGGTAGCCTCTGATCATTTCCTTTCAAGGTGGTAATGATGCCTATTTATTTCATTTTAAAGTGCAATGAGTTCTAGTACAATGATACAAAGCAATGCAATGTAAACAATCCAAGATAAATTGTATGAGATTTAAACAATTAAGCACGAATTCAAGGATACTCCGAATTTATATTAGCAGTCACAAGAATTGTACTAACCCAGAATATCGAAAACTAAACTTAACTACTTTGTTCTACGTGCCTGACACAGAAATCGAGACAAAGACTTAAAGTTTTAAATAATAAGAATAATATTGATAAATGATATTGGTGCATGTGTCAAGTCATGTATCAACGGTGACGCAAGTCTGAGGCTTGATTTGACCTTTCGTAGAATACTACACATCTATATATGGTGTGAATGCTCAACATGGGAACCAAACCTTAGAAGTGCAAATATCATAGATATTTCCCTGATGTAGCTTATGAAGGAAGAAAGGGGTTAGAGTTTCTTCTCTCTACTTCCTTCCTCTGCTTTCCATTAGATTGGGTGTTAGGCTACGAGATTCGTTGTGTGAATCGTTTTGATCTCGTGTTGGCTAAATTGAGTTCTGGAGAACTTCCCTATGAAAACAAGGCTTGAAGAACCTCTAGATCTTTGGGTAGATAGATCTAGGTGTGCAAAAGAGCAGCTTTATACATCGTGTCTGACCTAGAGAGGTGTGCACCTTTGAGTGGTAGCGTGAAGTCGCGCTCTTAACTCCATGGATTGCTAGCCGCGATAAAATCTCTGATTCTCGATCGAAAACCCACTTCCAACCACGATCCTCTTAAACCACGGAAACGACCATAAAGAGGTATGGTTATAGGTGTTTTTCTCCGATTCTAAATGTCCTAATATGTATGCGAATGTGTGTGTGCGATTCGATGAGGATTATCGAATATCCAGATGAAAATATGTTAAAAAAATTAATGAACCGTAGTGATAACTGAAACTGTCGAATTCGATCGATTAAATTATGAATTGATGGTTTGAACTGTGATTCGATCAATGAAACTTAAGAAATGATCGATCGACTTATATAATGCACCTATAGAATAGAAGGGTGATTTCTAGAGGTTAAAGACCGATGGGAATCGATCGATCAAATTAGGAAATGATCGATTGAATTTAAGAATCGATCGATCAAATCGAGAAAATGATCGATCAAATTTCCCTATTCTGTCTATTTTGGTTTTCTGGGGAGAACATTGTTGTACATTGTACCAGTTGATTTTCTGCATCTCTGACACTTAGTACATTTACATATGGTCTAGTTTAAAATCGGGAGACATTTAAAAGACTTTGGATTTGCTTAGAAAGGCGTGATTTGAGGTAGGAGAAATTCAACCTAAATTGTATTTATTCTAAATTCATGGACTATCAAGACCTGTATCCTGACAAATGATTTTTTATTTCTGTTTTAAAGTATTCCTAGCAAATAAATGGAAGTTCTGTAATTTATGATTTCTGATTTCCGATATCTGATTCCTAACGCCTGATTCCTAAGATTATGTAATATGCATGTGATTTAAAGTTCATGTGACGAATCCCACCGACACGGCAGGATATCCACGACCGGCACAATAGGATATCTATATATCTGTTCTCTGATATGCCTGGAACAAGTTTCTCTCATTACGCAGAGGCTTGTTGCGATTCCTGAAATAGTTTATTGAACAATAATGGTCGGTGTTACCCATCTGCAAACATCTGGCTATCACGTGCTATATACACGGGAGTTATTTAAGTTAAGTCATTTAAATGAAGAATGCATTTCAAATGAATATCTGAGCATAAACCTGATTTCAAGTATGTTCTGTTTTAAATGAAAATGCATATGATTCCTGGTGTTCTATATTCGACTTCTACTATTTGCAACTCAATATCTATTTTATGACTCACCTATTTCAAATATTTGCTCTCAATCATTTGTTCTGAGATATGTTCTGATAACCATGTTTTATAGTTAAAATGCAATGTGATTAAGATTCTTCTATTGAGCTTGGATGGTTAGCTAATTCCTGACTCTATGTCATATGTTCTGAGGCTTGAGTTGCAGGCAAAGAGAGTGATCTTGATTACCATCTGGAGGCTGAGGCTGAGAAAGAGGAGGATACTGACATCCCTGCTGATGTGTTCTACCCATAGCTTGGTTATTTAGTCTTGTATTTTTTGGATCTGTATATGATACTTCTGGATTATTGGGCCCGGTGGCCCACTTTGTTCAATTTTGTATTTTCTATAGCTACTTTTATTTTTTTCATATACATTTTGTTGGAATCATGATTGGGAACCGTTATTTTAGGTGATGGATGGCCATCACCAGTGGTTCTTCGTGGTTCCTTTTTTGAGGATGTATACTTACTTTCATTGTTTATATAATTATTCTCTTTTACGCTATACCTTATATGATGACTCTATCTGCCTCTTTTGTTTGTGTCTGCTTTGATTTCTGCTACAGCAAGCAGACATGTGTGTGTTTGTTCTGGGGATTGTCGATGATGATGATCCTGCTGGCACGGGTTTCCAAGTGCAAAAATCTGGGCTGTGACAGTTGGTATTAGAGCTATGGCTTTAGGTCCGGAACAACTAGGGCTATGGGCTTGATTATTTTTATAATCTGTATACTGATCTATGTTATTATTTTCACAATTGCAGACTAGTATGGCCCCAAGGTTCAGAGGTAGAGGCAAAGGTAGACACGGACCTAGGACAGTTCCGGTAAATGACATTCTTGAAAGTGTCGGCATCTAGGTGCAGGGATCACTACAGGTCTAAATCGCATTCTTGTAGGAAGGAGAAGCAACCAAGGAAATGTTGACCAAGTATTGGAGGCATTGGCCACCAATATGGCTCAACAGACCGCTTCTGTGGCCCAAAAAACTGTCGTAATAGCTTAACAGGGAAAGTTGCTAGCAGCCAGACATCAACCCTCCAGGTTGTTTTTTTTTCCCAGTGTGCTGATTTATTGTGTGGTGAGAACAAATTAAAAATCAAAGTAAAATAAAAGATGGAAACAACACAACTAAAATAATCCTAGACCTGCAAGAAACAGGGCTATTGTAGCAAGTTATGATAAGTAAGAGTTTGTCTCACAGAGAAATTGATCTAAAACCCAACATGGGCTATAAGAGTAGGCCTCCAGATCTGACAATCCTAAAGAAAGGAAGTTGGGTATCATAACAATACTAAATTACCTACTAAAAGAAAAGAAGCAAAGTACAGTCCTATCCTAAGAAAGGGTTATGGAGAAGGTGGTGGCGGTGCGTTAAAATAAAGATAAAAGGATGAGAAGTAAGCAGTTTAGGCTAAAGTTCATTTCGTTATGTAACTCAGATTTAGGGTTGTCTCTACAACAAATTATTACTGAAGTGCTATCAAAAACCTCAGCAAGGTAGAAGAATCCAACTTAACCCATGCCATTTAGACTACTCTTAAGGCTATAATTTGTCCACTTAAATGGTCACAGACTATATAATAGAGATTGTCAAATCCCATTGATTGAATCAGAAAAGCTAACCTAATCTAAAGGATTGGGCTGATCTTAAGGTTATAATCTGTCCACTTAAATGGTCACAGACTATCCAATAGATATCCTCCAACCAATGAATTAAATCCGGCCATGAATATCATTGCAGACACTATGTTTGCCAGGCTACAAGTGTTAAGCAGTGAAAAATATCATTTTTCACCTCCTAACTTGACCTTTGGAAGACCTTTGAGGTGTCTAATAATGTATTTTAAGTATGTTTTATAGATAAGCAATAAATTGCAACCTTAGCACAGACAACCAACAAAAAGGGCAGATAAGCAATTAGCAGCCTCCACCTGTGCTCAAACTCTAATAATTCACGAAGCCTGAGAAACTCATTGAAGGCCATGAACCCAACAGGGTGCACCTGAGACCAAGTACAATGCCAAGGGATGAAGATTGAATCCACCCAGAGGTGACTAAGGGCGAGATAGATGAGAGACAGCACATTAGAAGTGCGTGCCAGTTAAGAAAGCATAGAAATCAAGCTTTCGAGGGGTTCTTTTAAGCTACCGAGAGGATCTGGTGCCTAAATGAGAAGATATCGAGAGGATTCATTTACATGTCAAGAGGTTCAAATGAACCCATCGTGCAATGCACTCAATCCTGTCAACAACTGCTGGGCGCATTCCTTGAGAGGATGAAAAGAAGATATTGACAGGATCTGCGACAACCAATCGACTAGCCGACAAGAACCTGTCGAGGAGATGAATGAGATGATCGCCAATCCTATCAACAAGCACCATCAATCCTCTCGATAGGTCTACAAACCTATTGATTTGCCTGCAAAGCCAAACAGAACCTGTCGAGAGGATCCCAGAACCTCTCGACACTCGATTTGGGGAACTTCTCAGTTCTGTCTTCAGTAGTTGTCCATGCCAAAAACTTGTGCACGTGTTCCAAAGCATGTTAACAACCCCTGGGGGTATTTTAGGCACATAATGGGCCATGCGCAAAAACCCTAACGGTATCACATGTACTTGTTAGATGAGAGCCAACGGGAGAAGATCTTCTAGAAGAGTAATCAGCCACATTAGCATAACAAAATTAATCCCTTGCATTCTGATTGGCTGAAACAGATTTGAGGACAGAGGAGAGTATAAAAGCTTGGAGAAAATGTAGAAGAACGAATCCAAAAATTGAGAACACCAGAGCTTTGGGCGAGATCCATTTTCCCAAAATTCTTTGTTCTTCTTCCTCCTTTCTCTCTTCTCTCCTTAGCCAATCATGAGTAGCTAAACTCTTCTCGGTAGTTAGGGTGAGGTCTTAAGCTATAAATTGAGAGATTCAAAGGCATTGTAAGGAACTATAAGATGCACAGATTACAGATCTGAGCATAATTGTTTTATAATTTTGTAGTATAATTACATATTTTAAAGGTGATTCTGATCTATATTTCACTTTTTCGTATTTGTTTTCCCTGGGTTGGATATTCTATGGATGTTAGCCTATGAGGGTCTCATATCCTGACTACAGCATTTGCAATGGTTTTCCTATTCTACTCAAGATCTTTGAAGCGGAACAATCTCTAGGATGGTCTGTGACCATTAAAGTGGACAGATCATAGCCTTATGATTGCTTCAATTCTATGTTTGAGATTAGATTCTTATACCTCACCTCTGCAAGGATAACCTGGGAAGCTGGGAGCCAGAAAAGAGGATTGTAGCAAATCAGGTCTTAGCATTGCCAATAATTCCTTTGATTTTCAGTGAGAGACCAATACCCCTAGCTACTATTCTCATCCTTTAATTTTTCATCCCTTCTATATCTCCCCTTACCTCTATGTTGAATTAGATATAGATCAGTATCATTTAATTTTGTAGTCTGTACTTAAAGTGATAAAACCCCAAAATCTCTCCTCTTTCTTAGATTAGGATAGAGTGCAAGATCCACTATAAATCTGGAGATTTGCTGAAAGTTAGACCACATTTCCCTGTGGACATACCGTTACTTACCCTTTCAAAACTTGCTACAATATCCCTGAATACTTGCAGGTCTGTGACTCTATTTGCCTTTGTGTGTGTGCAATCCAGAGATTCTATAATTGTTTGATTTTAAACCCCTTTTCGAGCACAAGGTAAACGCCCAACATGTTTTTGGCACCGCTGCCGGGGATCTGTGTTTCTAACTTGGTAGATCTAAGTTTTTCTCTTTTTTTTGGTTAACATTTTTTAATTGTTTGACAAGTGTTTGATTAATTGCTGCTTTAGTTTTTACTGTAGTTTAACTCTGTTTCAGATCTAGATCTGTGGAGCTAAGAGGAGCTCTGTATCACTTGGAAAAGCATTTAGTGCTTAAGTTTGCATCTCTTAACTTTGTTTCTATTTCTAGATCTGTAACTTAGTATATTAGTAGTTGCGTAGTTGTCTGTCTTATGATTGAATTGTTGTTCCTTGCACTGTGATTTGTTGTGTTGTTCTTAATCCTTGAGGTGTGTATGCTTGGGAGGAGATCTCTTAATCTTGAGATTGCTCCTTTGGATCCTGAGGTTGAAAGACTTCTCAGACCTAAGCACCCCTTACACACTTCTATTCTTGATTCTAATAATTCTGCAATGGGTGAGCAACCTAGGACCTTGAATGAATTCAGTGCACCAGGGGTTTACAATTCTCCCTTCTGCATTCAATTCCCTGCTATTCAAGGGAATTATGAGATCAAGTCCTCCATTATCCAAATGCTACCCTCATTCCATGGCCTGAGCAAAGAAGACCCATACAAGCACATTGATGAATTTCTAAGACTGTGTACCACATTCAATATTGCAGGTTTGGGGGAGGAAGCAACCAGGATGAGACTCTTTTCTTTTTCACTAAAGGATAGAGCCAGAACTTGGTTGTCAATGCACCCAACAAATAGTATTCAGTCCTAGAGTGACCTTCAATATCAATTTTTGGCCAAGTTTTTCCCCATGTTCAAGACAGGCCAGTTGAGGAAGGGCACTATTTCATTTGCTCAAGCCCCAACTGAGGACTTTCACCAAGCATGGGAGAGATTCAAGGAGCTCCTGAAGCAATGTCCTCATCATCAAATCCCTGAATGGCAACTTGTTCAATGTGTCTATCAAGGAATTAACTCTAAAAGCAGAGATATGGTAAATGCCTCCTGTGGTGGTACCTACCTCCACAAAACTATTGAGGAGGCTTGGGAATTGTTTGATATCATCAGTGAGAACTCTATGCAAAGAGAGACATTGGTCAGGGATTGTGAAACTCCTAGAATGGTGAGAGATAATACCATGAGAGGAAAAATGTATGAGGTGAGTGGTCATAATGATTTGGAGAGGAAAGTGGACAGTTTAACCTAAAAATTTGATAAGCTCATAGGAGCAATGCAGTCACCCATGGCTGCTACAGTAGAGGAGGCATGTGTTATATGTTAGTCCCCCACTCACTCCCTTGAGGAATGCCCTTCATCTGTCCAATTTCCTGATCTTGTGATGGAACATGTAGCTACTACTCAGTCTTTTGGGCAACAACCTACTGCTGGTTACCAATGGAGAAACCACCCCAATCTGAGTTGGAGACAATATACTCTTCCAAACCAGCAACAACAGCCACAACAGTCCATACCAGATAAAAATGCTCAGCCCTACCAATAGAATTACTTTCCAAGGCTCCATTATCAACAGCCCATTGCTCAGCCTGTACAACAAACTACACCCCCTCCAACTACTAGATCACATTGTTTTGAGGAACAAGTTTTAGCCTCGTTGCAGAATTTAGGGCCCTTTTCTCAAACTGTACACTCTTATAGCCAAAGCATTAAAAAGATAGAAGATCATCTTGGCCAGCTGTCTAATGCTTTGAGCAAGAGAGAGGAAGGGAGGCTACCTAGCCAACCCATGGACAATCGAAGGAGACAATATGCAGTAGGTGAGGTATCCTCTTCTCATGAGGAGCCAAATCTGTCACCACATGGAGAAGTGGAAGGCTAGTGGGCAATCAAGTAGGATGTAGGCTTCTGAAAAATTCAGAAAAAGAAAAAGAAGTAACTACAGAGAATATACAGCAAGAGCAACTCATGTTGAATAAAGAGAAAGATGATGAACCTCAATAAAAACATCAAAACAAAAAGAAAGATGATGAGTTGGTTAAGGCTGTGAATGGGGGAGCAATCCCACATTTGCCATTTCCTAGGGCAATGTAAGCACCTTCCCCTTTTGATAAAGGGCATGCCAAAATAGAGGAAATGATGGAAACTTTTAAACAAGTAAAGATCAATTTGCCTTTACTTGATGTAATCAAGCAAGTTTCAGCCTATGCCAAGTTTTTAAAAGACCTCTGCACCCACAAAAGACAATCGAGGATACATCTCTCCAAGAAAGTCTCTTCAGCAGATAAAGTGAAGTAGATACTGAATATTGCAACCCCAACAAAGCTCCAAGACCCTAGAGTCCCCACTATCCCCTGCATCATTGGGGATCATACCATTGTAAAAGTCTTGGTAGATCTGGGAGCTAGTGTAAATTTGTTTCTATATTCAGTATATGAGAAGTTGGGCTTAGGAGAATTGAAGCCCACACATGTAGTCTTACAACTAGCTGACAGATCTGAGAGGAAACCTGTGGGGATCATAGAAGATGTCTTCGACAGGGTTTAACAAATTTCTTTATCCTGCTGATTATTTGGTGCTTGATATGGAGCCGTGTAAGTGTGCTACTTCTATCCCTGTGATCCTAGGCAGGCCATTTTTGGCCACTGCAAATGCATGCGTACAATGTAGATCAGGGGACATGGAAGTAACTTTTGGCAAGATGAAGGTAAAATTGAATGTTTATAATGCAGCTAATCAAACTCACCTGAATAGTGAGGATAATTTTTTCATTAATACATTAGGTGAGCTTGTAGTTGATAATTTGCCCAAGTTAAACCCTATGATAATTTGCTTAATGATGGGGGTGATATGTTTGAAAATGCAGTGATGCCTAGGAAGATCACCCATTTCCATGAACCCCCATAGCAGGTATGAATTTTGACGATGTACACTATGTATACGAGCTGTTTTGTTTTGATTTTGTTGTTGTTTTTGTTTTTTTGTTCATTACTGTTTAGCATTTTAAATAAGGTGTAATATATGCAAACACTAATCTGGAGTCATTCATTGGCTAACTCTAAGCAGTAACTGTGTGAGTTGACGTGGGAGTCAACAAAATGATGTGCAGAGGGGTACTGAGGAATGATTTAAATCAAGTTGAATTGCATTTTAACCTGTCGAGAGGTTTGAATTAATTGTCGATAGGTATTGGAGGTGTAAAAGTGATCGTCGATAGGTTCTGACGATGATCAGTGAAGTTCTTGATAGGTTCAGGATACATGTCGACAGGATGTTCAAACCTCTCAAAGTGTTTGTCTCTGGAACCTGGAACCTATTGAGAATAGGTTCACACTGAGCTGAAATGGCTATCGAGAGGATCTCTAATCATCTCGAAAGGCTCCTAAGTAGTTTTGGAACCTATCGACAAGATTAAAAAATTGAACCACTCGCGAGGGATGGCCACCTTTCACCCGTCGACAAGTAGGAACTACCTGTTGACACTTCCCCCAATCCTATCAAAAATTGACTTTTTCTTGTTAAAACCTAACGACAGCTTCATTTTCCATCATTCGACACCTTCTCTTTGTGCTAACAGTTACTCTTGCGATTTTTCCCATTTTTGCTTTCTCCCTCTCCACCTCAGGCTGTTATTGCAACCTCCTAGCAATTTTCCACATCGTTTCAATCTATCAAAAGTTACATTTTTCACCTGGTTCAAGCTGTATTGGTCCCGCGCCCATCAAGATATCGCAAACCCTAGATTTCTGTCGGTAAGCTTTTCGTTTGCTTCGCTTTGTTGTTTCAAGTTTGGAAGTTTATATTGTGAATTCGGGGGAATAATTTGAGCTTCCTCAGAAGCTTGTGTGGTGATTCATTGTGAATTTGAAGTGTTTGAGTAATCAATAGATGAGCAAGAGGACGTCTTAGCAAATCTTTTCAAAATGCCCTCTAAATTTGCCACCAAAGCCACTAGGACACCTGTTAGGCAACCTGCAAAGCCTAAGGAGACCCCCCCTACAAAAAGGAAACTTACTAGGGATGAAGTTGGGTAGACTACAAGACACAAGAAAACCAAATAGGTTAAAAAGGTCTAAATTAATGAAGAAGAGATTGAGGAAGCCACTGAGCCTAAATTCCCTAAGCTAGAGGTCATTGTCAACGTGTCCACACCCAATGAAGTTGTGGCTAAATTAAATCTGATCCCTGAAACCATTTTCGACACCCCTTATTTTTCTAAGCTAGGGGGGTCTCAGGATACGTTGAATTATCTGGTGAAGGCAAGACTGACACCCATGATGAGCCCATTAAATGAAAAGTCTTATCCCAGGCTGGTTAAGTTGTGGTATCAGAATCTCGAGAAAAGAAGCACGCTAGATTCTCTTGAGCCCTGCCTGGTAATCTTGATTGATCATATGAAAATGGTGGTAGACTACAGAGATATAGGGATAGCATTAGGAGTCCCTTCTATTTATGACCTAGTTTACGGTTTGGCTACATCTAAGAAGGTCTCTTTCAAATCAATGGCTAGGCTGCTGATTCAAGGCAATGTAGGGTCTGAGGACTCAATTAGGAGAAGAGATTTATCCCCTAGCTTGCGGTTTTTTGATTCAATTTTGCGAAAGAATGTCTGTTAGTGGTCATCAGAAAGAGAGAAGAACACCAATAATGGATGCCCGGTACTTCTTCGCTAAAGGCCAATTTGTTAATGTTGCCTGGTTGGTGTTTGAAGCAATGATAGATGTGAAAGATCAATGTAAGAATGCTCAAGCCCTACCAGGGTTTCCCTACAGCAAGCTCATCACGGCTTTGCTTAGGAATAAGGGATCCATGTTTCAAGAAAATGAGGAAGTAGAGAAGGTGAAGCCCACAGTGTTTGGAAAAAGGGCTTGGTCTGCCAATGGGATCCTCATTGGTAAAGGCACCCGCAGGTCAACTGAAGAGATTAAGGAAGAAACTCCTAACACCTCTGTTGCCCCGAGTTCCACACCCCCTGGCTCAGAGCCCCCCCTTGTATCCTCTGCACCCTCTTTCACCCCAACCATTGATCTGCAGTTCTCTATGGCTAGTTCCATTGCTACAAGCTCCACCATCCCTCCATCTCTCACACCAACTAGCCCCCCTTCTTTTCCTTCCTTGCCAGTTCCCATTCCCTAGTACAGTCCAGTCTCCCTATCCACAACCATTTCCACATCCACCCCATTTTTAGCTCCTTCTCTCACAGACCCCATCCCTACTTTGCCCTCATTCACCATTCCAGCTAGCTCATTTACATCAACCACTATCCCTTTCAGCCCTTCCATGCCTTCTCCACTCTTCACCCCCCTTGCGAGTGAGCCAATTTTTTCCATCTCCCCTGCCCTAACCCAAGACCTATCAATCACTGAAGGATTTTCATCCCTGATGACATCCATAGTGGAGGATATTGGGCATGACTATAATCCACTACCTGACTCTCCACAGCCCACATTCCCCCATTTTTCTCATTCTCAACCTCCTTCAACCTCTGACCATCATGCCCACACTTCCTCATCTCCACTACCCCCTCTCTTCCAACACCCACCTGCTATCAAACCTAACCCCTTACCCCAAATCCTAGACCTCCTCCAATCAATACAATCCCATGTCATAGCCAATACCACTACCTAATTTTTCATTAAGGCCACACTCTTATCCATAACTTCCACCCTTCTCAACAAGGCCCCCATCTCCCAGACCTTAGCAGCCATCCAATCTTCATTGACCAATTTAGCCCAACCAGCTCCACAACCACCAATTCATGTACGTACCCCACCTACTTCTCCTCCAAACCATATTGCATAGGTCACTACACCTGCCTTCACAGATGCCACTCCCAAACTGACCCTGAATCTCCTCCACCACATTTCCAACCTAGCCCTATCATTTTACCTCCCCCTGAGGAATTGGCATCCTACATTCCCTCATCTTCATCCGCTCCACTCCCTTCCCTCCCCATTGTTCCCCGCCATTCCTTCTACATTCCCCCTTACGTCACTCTTTTGTATGCAATGCGGGATAATCCCTACATCCATAGGGATGCCCTAAGAGGAATGGCTGCTCTCCTCTCTTCCCTTAAAGCCACCTATGAGGAGCAGATTGCTGACATGGCATTGGAGCACAAAATCCTGCTCCATGATATCTTGCAAGGTTGGAAGAAAATACTAGTTCATTATGAGTCAACAAAACTACTTGTTGACGCTGAGCGTCTCATTGCCACGGTCGAGAAGAAGAAAGTTGAATTCCCCCAGAACAAATTGAACAATGCCCAGGAGATAAATAAAGCCACACAGGAACTCGCTGAGTCTAATCTCCTTTATGCATAGAATAAAATTGAAATTCTGGAGAGAAGGATTGCTACGCTGACCTCTCAACTATTTCAGCCAACCCCCCTAGCTACCTGCTCCTCCCTCCAATCCCACTTCCAGTCAACCTACTCCTACTACACTTGTGGATATTGCTCCTCCCCACACTGAGCTTGCCCCTCCAGAGCCTAAGCGAACTTCTTCAAGGAGAAAGGTCACTACAAAAAGATCTGTCCCATCTCGTGCTACTCTATAGAAAGAGAAAGGACTTGTGGCCCAATCTGAGGAGGCACCAAGCTAGACAGCCCAGAAGCCCCAACCCAAGAAGAAAAGACCTCTCTCCAATGAAGAATTGAAAAAACAAGTTGATCTCTATGAATGGCCTGATGATGCTTGCAAATAATTGTAGCATGCTTTAGTTTTCTTCCTGTAGATTTACTTTTTGGTTCTGCATACTCCCTGTAGATATTGAAATGCAATTTCTTTTTGTTGTTTCTTAGTTTCTTTAATGTTAATGCCAGTTGTTTGTTTTCTTTCTGTGTACTTGTGTTGTTCCCATTCTGCACTATACCCTTCTCTCTGAACAGTGAGGACACTGCTCCTCATAGGTTTAGGGGTGTGGAAAAGTATACCTTGCCAATAGGATAGTTAATGTTAGTGCAACCAGAATTGAACAAACAATCTGTGAACAAATGAAAGGAATCCCCACCTAAATTTTCTTTATAAGAGGAAATGGAAAACTTTTTAAACTAAAAGTATTGGAGTTCCAACATGTGTAGGAAATAAATGTCATGAAATATTCAAAAATTAGTGCTTTGTGAACTTGAAAAAGAGAGAAAATTGTGAGGTTATACCCCATAAATTTGATAGAAGACCACATCCAGTGAGGTTTGGGCCTGAAAAAAAAAATAAAATTTCTTTGAAGAAGTGTCTTGGCAACATTTCTTTCTGCTCCAAGGACTGATTAGACCTGGCTCTGATCACTAGAAGTTAGGCAATTCAAAGTTGAAATAGCTTGACAATACTCATAACATTGAGGATATGAAGTAAGGTCATCCCTTGGACAGTTTGAGCCTAAAATGCCCCACCTTTGAACTGCGCTTGACACACACCTTTTGAGCTTTAAAATTCCTTATTTTCTTTGATAAAAACCAGAAAATTTGAACCCAAAAAACCTCTCGACCTGTTTCAATTCACCCTCAATCTGAGAAGTAAGGAAATGGAAGGAGAAGTGAGGTTAGAGGTGCAAGGTTTGATGTTTGGTTGAAAGAAGAAGAAAGTACATTTGAAGGCTAGTGTGATGTATAGTTGTGGCACTCCAACCCATAAAAAAAAAAAAAAAACCTAAAAAGGAATGAGAATGAGAAAGAGAAGTCATTTCATTGAAAGATTGAAAATAGGATTAGAAAGTGATCACTTCAAATCTGAAAATTCAAGAAATAGATAGAATTGTGCAGAAATGAAGAAGGTGAAGTCATGAACCACCTCCTTACCTTTACTGATTTATCAATTTGAATCCTTCTTGCCGCTTTATTCTTTTACAAATTTCACCCATAAGCTACATTACAACCCAATAAAAAGACCTTACTGAACCAAAAATTAATTGAGCTATCATATGGAGATGAGGAATTGTTTAATCTATGGTAAAAAGAGTTAGGGAATTTCAGAAATTTGAGCAATGCCTATGCTCATACTTGCAGTCCTATTTGAGGGCTGTAACTACTCTTGGGCTGTGTGAATTGATACACCCTTCTAGTTTTGATTGAGAGTGTCTACCCAGTGAGATTTGGGTTTGAAGTCAAGTTTGTTGGGGGCATAATTAACTCATGATTCTCAATTTAATGGTAAACTTTGCACTATTTTTCAAACAAATTACTTGGACATGAGCTGAGTGCCTATGAAGGAGCCACAACAGTACTTTAGTTTAAACTACCATATTTTTGTTGAGAATCCTATGAAAACTGATTGGACAAAGGTGTGGATTGAACTTTATGATTGATTGCTGCTTGCTTCAATATTCTGCACTAATATTCACTGACCTTATTGGAGAAATTTGTGGGTAACTTCACTGTAAACCCTCAGAAGACTTCACTCCTCCACTAGGGATCACCTAGGGGTTTAAAAGGCTTGATGCATACGCTAAATGCATCTGTGCTCCCCACAAAAGTGACATTTTTTATTTTCAATAATTGTTTTCACTTTCTCAGGTGCTCAGGGACTAGCAAAGCTTAGGTTTGGGGGTGTGTTAAGCAGTGAAAAATACCATTTTTCACCACCTAACCTGACCTTTGGAAGACCCTTGAGATGTCTAATAATATGTTTTAAGTATGTTTTGTAGATAGGTAATAAATTGCATCCTTAGCACAGACAACCAACAAAAAGGGCAAATAAGCAATCGGCAGCCTCAACCTATGCTCAAACTCCAACAATCCACAAAGCCTGAGAAACTCATTGAAGGCCATGAACCCAATTGGGTGCACCTGAGACCAAGTACAATGCTAAGGGATGAAGATTGAAATCCACCCAGAGGTGACTAAGGGAGAGACAGATGAAAGATAGCACATTAGAAGTGCGTGCCAGTAAAGAAACCATAAAAATCAAGCTGTTGAGGTGTTCTCTTAAGCTGTCGAGAGAATCTAGTGCCTGAATGAGAAGATATCGAGAGGATTGATTTATATGTTGTGAGGTTCAACTGAACCCGTCGTGCAGTGGACTCAATCCTGTCGACAACTGCTGGGCACATTCCTCGAGAGGATGAAAAGAATCTATAAACAGGATCTACGACAACCAATTGACGAGTCCACCAGAACCTGTCGAGGAGATGAATGAGATGATCTCAAATCCTATCGACAAGCGCTGTCAATCCTCTCGATAGGTCTACAAACCTATCGATTTGCATGCAAAGCCAAGCAAAACCTATTGAGAGGATCCCAGAACCTCTCGACACTCGATTTGGGGAACTTCTCAGTTCTGTCTTTAGCAGTTGTCCATGCCAAAAACCTGTGCATGTGTTCCAAAGCACGTCAGTGACCCCTGGTAGTATTTTAGGTACACAATGGGCCACGCGCGAAAACCGTAACGGTATCACATGTACTTGTCAGATGAGAGCCAATGGGAGAAGAGCTTCTAGAAGAGAAATCAGCCACATCAGCATAGCAGAATTATTTCCTTGTGTTTTGATTGGCTGAAATGGATCTGAGGACAGAGGAGGAGAGTATAAAAGCTTGGAGAAAATGTAGAAGAAAGAATCTAGAAATTAAGAAAACCAGAGCTTAGGGCGAGATCCATTTTCCCAAAATTTTTCCTTCTTCCTCCTTTCTCCCTTCTCTCCTTAGCCAATCATGAGTGGCTAAACTCTTCTCAGTAGTTAGGTGAGGTCTGAAGCTATAAATTGAGAGATTCAAAGGCATTGTAAGGAATTGTAAGATGCATAGATTGTAGATTTGAGCACAATTGTGTTGTAATTTTACAGTATAATTGCAGATTTTAAAGGTGATTCTGATCTATATTTCACTTTTTCGTATTTGTTTTCCCTGGGTTGGATATTCCTGTAGATGCTAGCCTATGAGGGTCTCATATCCTGGCATCTACAACATCTACAATGGTTTTCCTATTCTACTCAAGATCTTTGAAGCAGAACAATCTCTAAGATGGTCTGTGACTATTAAAGTGGAAAGATCGTATCCTTAGGATTACTTCAATTCTCTAATTGAGATTGGATTCTTATACCTCACCTCTGCCAGGGTAACCTGGGAAGCTGGGAGCCAGAAAAGAGGATTGCAGCAAATTAGATCTTAGCATTGCCATTGATTCCTTTGATTTTCAGTGAGAAACCAATACCCCAAGCTGCTATTCTCATCCTTTAATTTTTCATCCCTTCTATATCTCCCCTTACCTCTGTGTTGAATTAGATCTGGATCAGTAGCATTTAATTCTATAGTCTGTAGTTAAAGTGAAAAAATCCTAAAACCTCTCCTCTTTCTTAGATTAGGATAGAGTGCCAGATCCACTCTGGATCTGGAGATTTGCTAAAAGTTAGACCACATTTCCCTGTGGACATACCCTTACTTACCCTTTCAAAATGTGCTACAATGGCCCTGAATACTTGCAGGTCTGTGAGTCTGTTTGCCTTGGTGTGTGTGCAATCCAGAGATTCTATAATTGTTTGATTTTAAACCCCTTTTCGAGCATAAGGTAAATGTCCAACAACCAGCACCCGAGATCTGCTACAGATCTGGCAAGAATTTATAGGAGTTCCCAACCATAAAATCTTGTCTGTGGCAAAGTCCATCGGGACAATGCTTGGATACATAGGAAAAGCAATAGGTTGAATAGGGACGTAAATACAGTTGATCATTGCTACAAAAGGCCTGTAATGACTCAGCCCACAAGTCTATAATCACTACAGAGAAGCAAGATCTAACATCCGATAGTGGTCAAGTAAAATAAAGGGGAGCCTATTCCTGCACAACCTCTCACTAGGCTAAGAGCTCAAGTGCAGAGAAATAGAATCCTGCTCATATCTGTGACAAAGACCTGCCCTAAGGCTATAGTCTGTCAGCTCAAATGGTCACAAGCTATCCACAAAGGCTTCCTTACCCACAGATGATGAGATAGAACATGTAAACTACTGCTGCCACCATGGTTCCAGGGCTACAAGCTCAAGCTTCCATAGTCCTTTTAATAAGCTCAAATCCTAAGTGCATGTTATAGCCTGAACAAAACTACAGGAAAATAGAAAAATAACTGATTAAATAAACATTTAAAGCACAAATTCCATTGATCTAAGTTACCAACAATGAAATTTCTTAAGGCAACCTTGTGCACAACAGCTCTTCACAAGATCCCAATGTTTAAATGACCTATTATAAAGCTAAATGATATTACACCTAATTGCTTACCAAAGATTTAGCCAGCAAGTGTTGGGGTAAGAGAGAAAAAATATGGAAAAAGAAGTGATCAAACCCTAACCCTAACCCTAATCTGCTTGAGCTCTCAGCTGACAGAGGTTGAAGGAGAGAGTGATTGATAAATTCTAAGTTAGAAGCACATGTTATATACATAGTCCTAATGATGTGGCTGAGAGAGGAGTAAACCATAATTTTTCTAGTAGATGTGACACTGTTACAACCCTTGGATGTCTTGGGATGTATGTTTCAAGATTCGTGCCTCAGGATGTATGCCCTGGCCTTGGGGAAATCCCTAAAAGGTCCTTGAGTTAAAATTGAGAACTAGAGGGCCCGAGCTTTGCGAGGCTGCCTTCTACGTATTACTTCTATCGTGTAGATGACTTTCCCTCTTTAGTTATTTCACATAGCTTGCAGAGCACTGGCGAGGTAGAATTTGGCTTTGAATGTTGTTGTCTCGCGTAGAAGGACTTTGAATGTTGCGCAACTAATTTGGCTTTGAATGCACTCACACAGAAGGACTTGCACTGCTTAGCTTGCTGCACAGTAGAGCTTCAAAATCTCCTGTCGCGAGGTACTTGCATAGATGAACTTTACATCTCGCTCGACACAGGGTTAAGTTTCCAATTGTGTGAGAGCTGCGTGAGAGAACTTTTGGGCATTTCTCTCCTCCAGAGCCACGCGAAGAACTTTGTGATGTCTTTCTTGTTGTTCGCACCAATTGGTCCCGCGAGGTAGTGCACGCGGCTGCTTTAAGGCTTGATCCTCACGAGAACTTCAGCAGCTGTATTTTTGAAGCCTTAGTGCGCGAGAGCTCTGTAAGTTTCTTCACATGTTGATTACAGCGGAAGTGCGCGACTATAGTGCGAGAGGCTACTTTGTGATAACCCCCTTCATTCAGCTGTGCGACTTCTTCTCAAGCTCTAGTAGGCTGCATGTCTTAGCTGCGTGAGGGAGATTTGCTAATGAATTGAACAGTGCGAGGCAGCACCTCAACTATGCAAGAAAGGTCATTGGCTCCTCTGCTGCTATGCACATGCTTCTTTTACAGCTTCCTCCACTCTCACCTCTACTTCTTTCATCTGCTAGACTTTCTTGGTCCATTGTGACATGCAACAGAGTCACTATGATGTGTACCACCATGGTGTTCCATCAATCTCTGGCTTAGCTGTCATTCTCGGCTTGAATTCTCCCTCTTCTTGGCACCAAAGGTATGGACTTTGTGTTAAGCTGTATAAGTTATTACTAACTATAAAACAAGCTAAAAAGGAGTTATTAGTCAACTTCAAGGTCCAACAAATACTAGGTTAAGAGGCGAAAAGTGATACTTTCTAGTGATAACACGGGTTTGCAGAGTTTAGGAGGATGCGTCCTCTTAACTTTTTGATTCAGATTGATCAAATTTTGGTTGAGGGTTGGGTGAATGAGATGGAAAAGATTTTCGACGTGCTTCAATGCACCGAAGTTGAGAAGGTGCGCTGGGCAACCTTCAAGTTAGATGGGGAAGCTAACCCTTGGTGAAAGTCAGTATCCAGGATCAGGAAGCTGGAATTTCCCAATATGCCCTGGACTTGGGCAAAATTTGTGGCAGCTTTTAATGATAAATACTTTCCCCATATCATATGGTGCCAGTGGGAAGTCCAATTTAAAAAGTTAGAGCAGGACAAGATGGCGGTGAGAGAGTATGACACTGAATTCGATAGACTGGCGAGATTTGTACCCCATCATGTGTCCACTGAGTCGATGAGGGCTAGAAAGTTTCAGACGAGCTTGAGACCAAACATTCTGGAGAGGATCTCGGCTTTCGACCTTGAGACATACGCGGGGGTGATTAGTAAAGCCCTCATTGTTGAAGAAGACATCGACGGGATGTACAAGTGGAGGGATCAGCAGAAGAAGGAGAGAGCGGGTCAGAGTCAAAAAATTGCCTATGATCAGGCAAACAAGAGATCCAAGTTTACGAGGCCACCGAGATATCCTATGCGGCCGGCGTACTCGAGACCTACTACTTCTTCTGTGTCGACATCATATCAGAGACCAGCAATGTCTTCACCCATGCAATCCTTTGGACCTTTTGGTTCTTCTGCTAGTGGAGCTTCTATTGCATAGGGATCTTCACGGGTATCATCTTTTTCTTCGACTCCTTTATGTACAAAGTGTGGGAAGAAACACAAGATAGAGGACTGCAGGAGAAACTCAGGGGCTTGGTTCAGGTGTGGCAAGATGGGCCACATGGTCAGGGAATGTCCAGAGGAGAGCAAGGAGAGAACTATTTCCACATCCACTTAGAGATCTTCTCGACCTACTCTTCAAGGTCAAGCTTATGCCATCACAGCCGTTGATGCCCAAACATCCAATGACGTGGTCGAAGGTATCATTACACTTTGAGAGTTAATAATTTTTTCTTTGGTATAACATTATATAGAATGTTCTAATAAATTATGTACATTGTAATATTCTTGAACCTAGTACACTTGGTGTGCACTTAATCCGATTTTTCTTTGTATAAACCTAAGTTTCCTTTCGTATGTGCCAAGAGGGGGATATATGTGAAACTGAGGCATGAGTGTTGATCGACCAAGGGTCTACTCAGCCCTTTATTACGCCGATTTTCACAGAGCATATGGGCATTACGCCTAAGTTGTTAGACTTCATTTTAGCAGTGTTAGTTCCTACGGGTAGTTCAGTAAGGACAGACACAATGAACAAATTAGTTATCATTCGAATTGAGGATTGTGAGACTAGGGCAGACTTGATATTGTTGATTATAATAGGTATTGATGTGATCCTGAGAACGGATTGGCTATCTGCTTACCATGCAAGCATTGATTGCCTTCAAAAGGTGGTAACTTTTCGTCCTCCAAAGGAAAAATCCTTCCTATTTTATGGAGTGAACTATAGTGTTGCACCTTTCACATCAGCTATCCAAGCTGAATGTTTGATGAAGAACGGGTGTAGCGGATACCTAGCCTTCCTGCAAGAGCAACGAGAAGAGAAGAATATCATTATTGGTATTTCTATTGCTTGTGAGTACCCAGGTGTATTTCCCGAGAACCTACCTAAATTGCCACCTGATTGAGAGATCGAGTTCGCTATCGATTTAGCTTTGGGTACAGAGCCATTGTCGAAAGCTCTGTATCGCATGGCTCCCGTTGAGTTAAAGGAATTGAAGGAGTAGCTGCAAGAGCTTCTAGAAAAAGGATGCATCTGACCTAGTGTGCCTCCTTGGGGAGCATCGGTGTTGTTTGTCAGAAAGAAGGATGGTTTGATGCGGCTCTACATCAATTACTATCAGCTAAACAAGATGATGATTAAGAATAGTTACCTGCTTCCGAGAATAGATGATCTTTTTGATCAGTTACAAGGAGCGAGGTTCTTCTCCAAGATTAACATGAGATCTAACTATCATCAGCTGAGAGTTAAATCTGAAGACATTTAGAAGATAGTGTTCAGAATCAGATATGGGCACTATGAGTTCTTGGTGATGCCATTTGGGTTGACGAATGCTCTAGCATCATTTATGGACTTGATGAATCAGATATTCAAGCAACACTTAGACAAGTTTATAGTTGTTTTCATAGACGACATCCTCATCTATTCGAGAATGCGAGAGGAACATGAACAATACCTATAAGTGGCCCTCCAAACCCTTAGTGATCACAAATTGTATGCAAAACTTAGTAAGTTTGAGTTTTGGCTTGAACAGGTAAGTTTCTTAGGCTATGTCATCTCTGAGATGGGTGTAATGGTCGATCCAGCAAAGATTAAATTAGTAGTGAATTGGGAGCGACCGAGGATAGTGATAGAGGTTCGTAGTTTCCTTGCTCTGGCAGGATACTATCGACTATTTGTAGAAGTTTTTTCTAAGATCTCGAATCCGGTTACGCAACTTATGAGATAGAATGCTAGATTTGATTAGACAAAGTAGTGTGAGTAGATTTTTCAAGAACTCAAGAAGCTTTTGACTATCGCGCCAGTACTAGCTATACCTTCAGGTGGTGGAAGTTTTACCGTATATAGTGACGCTATGTACAGTGGTTTGGATTGCGTATTAAACCAAGATAAGAAAGTCATTGTGTATGGCTCCAGACAGCTTAAGGATCACGAGAAAAATTATCCTACTCATGACCTTGAGTTAACGGCAGTAATCTTCACTCTGAAGATTTGGAGGCACTACCTATATGGTGAGACATTTGATATCTTTATAGATCACAAGAGCCTCAAGTATTAATTTAATCAGAAGAACTTGAATATGAGACAAAAAAGATGGATAGAGTACCTAAAAGATTATGATTGTTCCATCCAGTACCACCCTGAAAAAGCCAATGTAGTAGCAGATGTGCTGAGTCAGAAGTCTTCTGTTCACTTATCACATCTCGTTACTAGAGTGCACCGATGGCACCTACTGGAGGATATGGATTTATATGACACGCGGTTCAATTTTAGAGGTTCAGGAGCTTTGATGGCTACCATTGTCATCCGGCCCACATTATTTGAAAACATTCGCAGACTATAGATGATTGATGATGAGCTTATGGCTATCAGAAAAGAGGTGATCCGTGGGAACAAATCAGATTTCTCTATTAGGACAGATGGTACCCTATTATTTCACGATCGAGTGTGCATACCTACCAGCATTGAGCTTTGAGACACTGTATTGGGAGAGGCTCACAAGTCAATGTATGCCATACATCCTAGGAGTACCAGGATGTATCAAGATTTGAAGAAAAGCTTCTGGTGGAGAGGGTTGAAGAAGGACGTTGCTGAGTATGTGTCTAGATGCTTAGTCTGCCAGCAAGTAAAGGTTGATCATTGAAATTTGATTGGATTTTTACAACCATTGCCTATACCTGAGTGGAAATGGGAAGCCATTTCTATGGATTTTATTTTGGGGTTGCTAAAGACATTGAGGAAACACAATGCCATCTGGGTCATTGTAGATAGATTGACTAAGTCTGTACATTTCCTGTCGTATAATACTACATATATCGCCAGCAAGCTCGCAGAGTTGTACCTCAAAGAGATTGTTAGACTTCATGGTATACCAATCAGTATAGTGTCTGACTGAGACCCTCTCTACACATCTCAATTCTGGCAGAGATTTAAGGAAGGTATGGGTTCGAGGCTTTATTTCAGCTCAGCGTTTCATCCTCAGACCGATGGGCAAACTGAAAGGGTGAACCAGATCATAGAGGACATGTTGCGTGCCTGCATGTTGGATTTTCATGGGTCATGGGACCAACACTTACCTCTGATTGAGTTTGCCTACAACAATAGTTATCAAGAAAGCAACTATATGGCTCCCTACGAAGCCTTATATGGTCAGCAATGTAGATCTCCATTGAATTGGGAGGAAGTCAGCGAGAAACTTATTCTGAGACTTGATGTCATGGAGAGTACAACTGAGATTGTTTGATTGATCCGTGAGAGATTGCGAGTTGCACAAAGTTGCCATAAGAGTTATGCCGATTTTCATAGGACGCACGTTGAGTTCCAGGTGACCTTGATTGCATTGAATACTTGAAATTTTCAATATCTTATAATTAGTATCATATTAATAGCTATTTTTAGAAAGGAGACAAGGTCTTTGTAAAGATCTCGCCAACAAAGGGCATGATGCATTTTTAAAAATGTGGAAAGTTAAGTCCGTGTTATGTTGGGCCTTTTGAGGTGCTGGGTTGGGCTGGAGAAGTTGCTTATTGGATTGCTTTGCCGTCACAGTTGGCAAGTATGCACAACGTATTCCATGTATTGATGCTGACGAAACACGTGAAAGACCCAACCCACATCTTGGATTATCAACCCATTGAACTTCAAGAGGATCTAACACTGGTTGATGAGCCACTGCAAATATTAGACCGTAAAGAGTGGGTCTTACGGACCAAGCTGATTCTGCTAGTATTAGTGAAGTGGCGGAACCACTCAGCTGAAGAGGTTAGCTCAGAGCGTGAAGCTGAAATTCACGAGCAATACCCGCATTTGTTTAACTGATATGTGAGGTAATTTTTGAATGCTTTTGATTTAACTCCATAGTATAATAATTTTCTTTAAAGAATGCAAAAATGTTCATGTTGGATGGTAATTTATGATCACATAGTGGACTATGAGCGGTACTATGATTGTGTACCTTGAATAGAATACATGTATGACATTAAGGGATACCCTATGGTCCCTAAGACACGGCTAACAAGAGTTAAAGACCTATAAAATATGAAACAACCCTACCGTTAAGTTTGATTGACCAAATTTGAGAATTGATCAATCGAATCTATCGGGCTAGGTTAAATACTGAGCAATTCGATCGAAACCTCAAGCGTTCGAACTTCATTTCTTCCCTTGTGTTCGGAGTTCATCAGCAACTACTTCTCGCTACCCGAGCTTCGCATTTTCAATTCGAGGGTTGCGCCTTGATCTTTCCCTAATGGTATTTCCCCTAATCTTTTGGTTTTTTTTTGTGGTTTTCTTCATATTTTAACACTATGGGACCGCAAATCAAGAATCCTTCGTGAAAAATACCTGCTTCGCGGGCTGGTACATCTGTGCCATCCATACTGCCACAAATGCAACCACCTGCCTCACCTGTGCCACCACCTAGACCACCATCTCCACCACAGCCACGACAAATGGTGACAGAATTTCCAAATCAGTGGTGGGATTTGAAGCCTTTTTGCCTGAATGGTTTTTTTACCCTAACATTTTCAAGGAACAACCTGAAATGAGATGGACGGTCGACTATATTACAAAGTTAGGGTTGCAAGCTATTCAAAAACCCTTACACCCTCACTATCAATATCTTAGACGGGGTAACAACCGTCACTAGTTGAGCACTAAAATCAATGGGCTAGAGTACAAGTTTAACCAATTTCACATTTTTGCAGCATTGCAGTGCCCCTCCATGTATGTCGAAATGTGTGGCTTGTTGGCACCGTACATCAAGGAAGTGCCATCCCTCAAATTCATTACCAAGATGATGCATGGCCAACATGGATCGGGTCAATCTATTACCCGAGCTCAGCTTCCTAATAACCTGTGGATGCTTGATACTTTTATCAAGTGTAGTATATATCCCTATTTGCACAAATCAGAGCGTCTTGGGGTCGTGCAGCAAGCTTTGTTTTCGGCTTTCGAAAATCGATGATTTTCTGCTGCAGATATAATTATTGATGGCTTGCTAAATGCTGAGGAGAGCATGTCTGAGAAGAAAGTAGTTCTGAAGAAAGAAATACCATATGCTTGATTGATTACGTGCATGGTTGAATAGTATAATGTTGTACGCGCAGAGTATGACATGCTCAGATGCACGTCGAGATCCACGAAACTACCGCATTGAGGCACCTAGACCCCATAGACCTGCACCTGAGGAAGCTGGACCCTCTACTCCACCAGCATGTAAATAAACTAGATCCTTATTCATTATATACATATATATATATATATATACTTCTGATTATATATTTAAATTTCTTCTGGTCAATATAAGTTTTCTTGCACGCTTTGTTGATTTCTTTCTCAATAACTGCCAGTTATATTTAGTTAACTATTATTTTTGTTATCTATTTTGCATGCTCTGAACTTACCGTACTATGTGTGTCATGCATATGTCCTGTATTCAGTTCCGTTGAATGTTCTCACTTTGCTTCTGTTTGTAAAATCTGATTAAGCTTTGTTAAGAATCTGTATGTCAGCGTCCTGTTTATGTGTTTCATATTTTTGAGGATGAAAATTCCAAAGGGGGAAGAACGTAATAACCCAGAAAATCTAATACCAAACTTGACTTCTTTGTTCTACGTGCTTGACACGAAAACCGAGATAAATACTTAAAGTTTTAAATAATAAGAATAATATTGATAAAGGAAATCAGTGCATGTGTGAAGTCATGTGTCAACGGTGACGCGAGTCTGAGGCTTGATTTGACCTTTCGTATAATACTGCACATCAATGTATGGTGTGAATGCTCAACATGGGAACCAAACCTTAGAAGTGGAAATATCAGAGATATTTCCCTGATGTAGCTTATGAAGGAAGGAAGGGGTTAGAGTTTCTTCTCTCTACTCCCTTCCTTTGTTTTCCATTTGAGTGGGTGTTAGGCTACGAGATTTGTTGTATGAATCGTTTTGATCTCATGTTGGCTAAAATGAGTTATGGAGAACTTCCCAGTGAAAACAAGGCTTGAAGAACCTCTAGATCTTGGGGTAGATAGATCTAGGGGCATAAAAGAGCAGGTATATACGTCGTCTCTGACCTAGAGAGGAGTGCACCTCTGAGTGTTAGCGTGGAGTCATGCTCCTAACTCCGTGGATCGTTAGCTCGACAAAATCTCTGATTCCTGATCCAAAACCCACTTTGAGCCACGATCCCTTTAAACCACAGAATCGATCGTAAAGAGGTATGGTTATAGGTATTTTTCTATAATTATAAATGTCCTAATATGTATGTGAATGTCTGTAAGCGATTCGATGAGGAAAATCAAATATCTGGATGAAAATACATTAAAAAAAATTAACGAACTGTAGTGATAACTGTAACTGTCAAATTTGATCGATCAAATTACGAATTGATAGTTCGAACTGTGATTCGATCGATGAAAGTTAAGAAATGATCGATTGAATTATATAATGCACCTATAAAACCGAAGGGTGATTTCTAGAGGTTAAAGCACGATGGGAATTGATCGATCAAATTAGGAATTGATCGATCAAATTTAAGAATCGATTGATCAAATCGAGAACCTGATCGATCAAATTCCCCTGTTCTGTCTATTTTTGTTTTCTGGGGAGAACACTGCGATACATTGTACCAGTTGATTTTCTAACATCTCTGACACTTAGTACAGTTACGTATGATCTAGGTTAAACCGAGAGACATTTATAAGGCTTTGGATTTGCTTAGAAAGGCGTGATTTGAGGTAGGAGAAATTCAACCTAAATTGCATTTATTCCAAATTCATGGACTAACAAGATTCGTATCCTGACAAATGATTTTTGATTTCTGTTTTAAAGTATTCCTAGCATATAAATGGAAGTTCTATCATTTATGATTTCTGATTTTCGATATCTGATTCCTGACACCTTATTCCTGAGATTATGTAATATGTATGTGGTTTAAAGTTCAGGTGACGAACCCACCGACACGGCGGGATATTCGCGACCGACACGATAGGATATCCGCATATCTGCTCTCTGATAACCATGCTTTACAGCTAAAATGCAATATGATTGAGATTCTTCTATTGAGCTTAGATGGTTAGCTCATTCCCGACTCTGTGCCATAGGTACCGAGGCTCTAGTTGTAGGCACAGAGAGTGATCCTGATTACCATCCGGGGGCTGAGGCTGAGTAGGAAGAGGATACTAACATCCCTGCTAACGAGTTCTACCCATAGCTTGGGTATTTAGTCTTGTATTTTTGGGATCTGTATATGATACTTCTAGATTATTGGGCCTGGTGGCCCACTCTTTTTCGTTTTGTATTTTGTTAGCTACTTTTATTTTTGTCGTATACAGTTTGTAGGAACCATGATTAGGAAACATTATTTTGGGTGATGGATAGCCATCACCAGTGGTTTTACCTGGTTCCTTTTTGAGGATGTATACTTAGCTTCATTGTTTATATAATTATTCTCTTTTATGTTACGCCTTATATGATGACTCTATCTACCTCTTTTGTTGGTGTCTTCTTTGATTTCCGCTACAGCAAGCAGACATGTGTGTGTTTATTCTGGGGATTGTCGGTGACGATGATCCTGATGGCACGGGTTTTCGAGTTTAGAAATCTGGGCTGTCATAAGAATGAGATAATAGTTCTAAAGCTTTTCGGGTTTTCTCTTTTCTTTAGATCCTGTAATTCTAGATTTGAACTAGTCCTTTGATTTCCAAACCTAAGCATGGAAAAAGTGCAAAAAAATTTCTAGGCAAGAAATTCCAACCAATCCTTGAATGTTCACAAAGGAATTAATTATCCAACAACAGCAATTTCATCATGGGATGAATATTTAAAATTTTTAAATTTTCATTCATTTTTTGTTACATTTTCATAACTATGACAAAATAAACAATGATGGTTTGAAAACTAAGCAAACATGGTATTGAGGGTGCACAACACCCCCAAACCTAAGTTGTGCTATGTCCTCATTGCACAAAACAGTAATTATTAACAACAACGAGAGGGATAGACAAAAGGGGTGTAGATCAGCCATTAAAGAAACATGCTAGCCCGGTTGAACCATGGCCAACATTCCCCAAGAATAGGGGCAGGTTAGGGCTAGAGCCCAACATCATGAGTAAGAAATACCAAGAGCAAAGAGGCACAATTTTCGTCCCCCAAACTTGTTCTAGAGCTATAACCAACACCACCACAGAAATAAGCAACCACAGTATATTAAAAAGAATACAAAAATAACTATTCATCTATATTCACGATTTATAATTTACAGACACCTATGTACAAAAAGTGGAAACCTAGGAAAAGTCTAGACATGCCCAAACACTGGTAGTGACCTATGAGACATAGCAGGATCGATGTTGAAATGGTCCCTTGGTCATCAAAAATATCCGATCCTAAGATTTCTCTCTTCCCAGCCTAGGTGGTTACATCTAATAGAAGAAGAAAAATAACTCAGGCCAGAAAGAGGAACTATGGTGAAGGCGGAGGCAGAGGGTGGTGTGGATTGGTTTTATGGCATTTGAGAGGGTGATGAGGTGAAGACGGCGGAGGAGTTGGAGACATTGCATCCTGGACCTCAGCCGCGGGCATCACGGATCCCACCCTTAGTATGCGGTTATGGATGGCCGCCCTAATTGCCGACCAATTTGGTTCATCTGCCATGGAGAAAAGGGGTTTCAAGAAAAGGGTGGAAGATGAAGATATTGGATGAAATGGACGAAATGGGGGGGGGGGGGGGTTTATAATGGAGGATGGCTGAGAAGGCGAAGGGTCGTGTTTAATGGGGAAGGTGGAAGGTGAAAGGGCACCAAAATTAATAAGAAAATACGCATAGGGTTCAAGGAGGAAGAAGATTATTGGGGAAAACTAGGGTAAGACTGGTCGAAATTAGATTTTGATCGGTCAAAAGGGCTTTAAATAGCCTACCGCCTAAGGATTTGACCGGTCAAAACTGTGTTGACCGGTAACAAAATAGGAGAGCATTGAATCCCCCGATAGTGCTTCAGCTCTAAAGCAAAAATTCCCAGTTTCGACCAGTCAAAATCAATTTTTCGACCGGTCAGAATCTATTTCGACCGGTCAGAATACAACAAAAGCTTTGGCCTCAGTTGTATTTCATTTTTTTTGAGCAACTTGACCTGTCAAAATATGTTTCAACCCGTCAAAATCTATTAGAGAACTCTGTTCTCAACCCATATTTTACCAACACAATCCTAAAGCCTCCTAGACGCTACTAATCCTAAGACCTAAATTAATATTTTACATGGTGCTTGGGTTGCCTCCCAAGAAGCGCTACGGATGTGTCAGTAGCTCGACAAGGTCAAAGTGCTCATTAGGGCACTGGTGAGTCAGACCAAGACGAAGTCTCCCTAGTAATTACCTTTCCTTTCAGGTTATTAACCAATTGTGCAAGCAACCGGGTCTCCTCTCTTTTATTTAAGGCTGTAGCTAGTTGCCCAATTTAGTTTCCTAGCGCGGTCATGGAATGCATGAGAGTGTAGAGTAAATGCGCTTGGTGTTGGCCCTATTGTTGCTTGGTTTTGAGAAGAACACGAGCTCGCGTGAATATGCCGACACGTTCTCTAAGGTTCAAGGTTTGGTTGCGAAAGAGAGAAGTGCAACCACAACCTTAGGAAAAAAAAAATTAAGAAAAACAAAAGCAAAAATAAAAACACTAGTCATATTTAATTAAAATCATAAGCACGTTCCTGAGCCTATCGCAACGTCCTGTAGTAAGCTATGGGTGCGTTGAAGCCTTCGATCTTCCAAGCCTAAAAATAAAAACAAACCAAGGTTAGTATAATGATACAAAAATTAATAAAATAGAAATCAAATAAGATAAAGGTGAAATCCCAGACAACGGCGCCGAAAACTTGATCATTTTATTTCAAAACTTCGCAAGTGCGCAAGTTCAAATGTACTAGGGAAAATACAAGAGTGTCAAACCACAAGGATGTGTCGTTTATCTTGATTTAACTTCTATTTTATACAATAAGTTGTAACATTCTATTTCCTAAAATATCTTAAAATAAATAAATGAAAACCAAAATAGTTATGAAATAAGAGAGGAGAAGTCAGTTTGGAATCTCTCTTGGATTTCAAATCCGTAGATAATAAAAACAATTTCTTTTCTATAATGAATCCAAGGTACCCCTGCTCCAAGTGTTATTCACTGAAAAGTACCACTATTCACCTCTTAACCTAGCCTTTGCTGGACCTTGAAGCCCACTAATATCATTTGTTAAGTGTGTTTTGTAGTTAGCAATAAACTATGCAGCTTAATACAAAATCCCTACTTATTGGTCCAAAGAAGAGAAAGAAAACATGCAAATATGATAGCTGAGCCAAAGCTTAATGGAACACCTTGGTAGTGCTCACCATGGTGACTCATTTGCTGGTCATCATTGGCCAAAAGTCTAGCATATGAAAGAAGTTAGCTGAGAATGGAGGAAGTTGCAATAGCAGCAAGTACAAGGCACCAGAAGATCAAAAGAATCATCTCGCAGAGGTGAGGAGCTCTCTCGCGGAGCAAAGGATGCAGTGGAAGATGCGCTCATGCAAATGGGACGCGATGTTAAGAGGAGAGCAGGAAAGACATCGCAAAGATCTCGCGTCTCAAAACCCTCATAATTTTTCCTCCCGAAGCTCTCGCGAAAGATCGAGCCTTAAAGCAGCCGCGCGCAAAACATAGCGAGTCCATATGCATTGAGAACCATTTGTCACCTTGCGGAGTTCTCACGAAACCCTGGAAGAGAGAGACGCCGAGAATTTTCCTCGCGCAGCTCTCGCACACACTGGAGCCTAACCAGTTACTACGCGAGCATAGGAGCCTACCTGCACGAGTATCCAGCGAGAGAGAACTTTTGAAGCTCTACATCGCGAGAAATTCCAGGCGCTCCAAATCACCTCCGTGACAGCATTGCAATACAAAGCAACTACGCGATCAACTGAGGATCTTCTACACGAGTGAACAAACCTCCTAATCCAAATGCTCCTCTATGAAGGAAAAGCAACTGCACGAGTGAATTAATGCAGATGTCAGCATCGCAAAGCTTGAGTTCTAGACTTCCCACTATCTGAACGACCTTTTGGGAATTTCCCAAGGCTAGGGCACACTTCCCGAGGCACAAATTTTGAGGCGCACATCTCAAAGCATTCAAGGGTTATAACAATGCCACGTCTACTAGAAAAATTAGGGTTAATCTCTTTTAAACCAAGGCCTTATGGATAAAGTATATAAGTTATACTTAGAGCTTAGTATTTTCATCTTTCCTTCATCCTCCATCGACAGAGAATTCTAGCAAGTTAGGGTTAGGATTTGATCATCTCTTTTTCTTATTTTTCTTCTCTTTTAGCCCAATATTGGCTGGCTAATCCTTCTGTAAGAAGCTAGGTTTAGTTTTATTTCAATTTTTTAATAGGCCTTGTATACATTGGGATCTGGTGGATGAGCAGTTGTGTACAGGCTATAGCCTTGAGATAGTTGTTATGCACTAAAAAGTATCACTTTTCACCTCTTAACCTAGCCTTTGATGGACCTTGAAGCCCACAAATAATCATTTATTAAGTATATTTTATAGTTAATAATAAAATGTGTAGCTTAATATAAACTCCTTGCTTTTTGGCCTAAAAGAGAGAGAGAATGCACTCAAGGATGACAGCTGAGATAAAGCCTAATGTAACACCTTGGTAGTGCTCACCATGGTTACTCACTGTTGTTGATCATCATTGACCTAAAGTCTAGCAGATGACTGAAGTCAGCTGAGAAGGAAGGATGCTGCAATAGCAGCAAGTGTAGTGCAATAGAGTGTCAAGAATCAAACTTCACAGAGTTGAGCAGCCTCCTCACGAAGCTAAAGATGCAGTGAAAGAAGCTCGTAGCAGATAAGCCACGCAGTTAAGAGGAGAGCTATAAATACATCGTGAAGATCTCACAGTGTAAAACCTTTAGAATTCATGGTCGTGAAGCTCTCACAGAGATCAAGCCTCAATGCAGTCATGCGAGGAACACAATGAGCCCATATGCATAGAGAATAAAAAGTCACCTCGCCGAGTTCTCGCGTGGGCCTAGAAGAGAGAGATGCCCAGAATTCCCCTCACGCAAATCTCGTGCACTCTAGAGCCTTACAAGTTACTACGCGAACACAGGAGCCCACCTACGCGAGTACTTAGCGAGAGAGAGAGCTCCTGAAGCTCTACTGTGCCAAATACCCTAGCTCTCTAGATCATCTCCGCGATAGCACTGCAATGCGAAGCTATTATGTGATTCACTAAAGGTTTACTGTGCGAATGAGCCCTTTCCATCAGCCAAAGGCAACTTTACGAAAGCGAAGCAACTGCGTGAGTAAACTAAAATAGCTGCCAACCCTGAGAAGCGCGGGCTCTCCACTTCTCAATTTTAACTCAAGGACCTTTTGGGAATTTCCCAAGGCTAGGGCACATTTCTCAAGGTGCAGATTTTAAAGTGCACATCTCGAGGCATTCAAGGGTTGTAATAGTGCCACGTCCGCTAGAAAAATTAGGGTTAATCTCTTTAGAGCCAAGGTAATTTTGACAGAGTATATAAGCTATACTTAGAGTTTATTATTTTCATCTTTCCTTCATCCTCTGTCGGCTGAGAGCTCTAGCAGGCTAGGGTTAGGGTTTGATCACCTGTTTTTCCTATTTCTCTCCTCTCTTAGCTCAGCACTTGTTGGCTAATCTCCCTATAAGCAGCTAGGTTTAGTTTCGTTTCAGTCTTGTAATAGATTTTTGTATACATTGGGATTATGGATGAGCAGTTGTGTATAGGCTGCAGCCAGAAGACAGTTCATTGTAAGTTTTGTTTGTATTAATGAACTGTTGTTTTAATGCTTAATCAAATTTATAGATCTTATGGTTTCTTTAGATGTCTTTACATGTATTTGGGACTAACCCATTAAGTTTCTAGTAGATCTATTGTTTACCATCTGATTTCCCTTAGTTTGATAGACACATAGAAAGCAATGCTGGATTTATAGTGAGATCCAGGGAGCTCGGAGGCTTGTGGACCATGGTGGTTGTAGTAGTTTTCATGTTCTTTCTCAGGCCAATGGGATACCCTGTGACCATTCAAGTGGACAGAGTATAGCCCTAAAGTTGTGTCCAGTCACATGTTTGAGAAGGATTCTTCTCCCCTGCACATGAGCTTCTAGAGCTTTGTAAGGATGTTTATACAATAACTGGCTCCCCTTTGTTCTATCTAATCGACATCAGATGTTAGATCTGATCTCCTTGTTGTAATTAAAGGTTTAGGCTGAGTCATTGTAGGCCGTTTGTAGCAATAACCAACTAAATCTAAAGCCTTATTCAACCTATTGCATGGTCCTTTCTGTAGGCACTAGTAAGCAGTTAGCCTTAGCGAAGCACTTAGGATCTTATGAGTTGGAATACCTATTGATGTCAGTCAGGTCTGTGCACAGATCTGGGGAGCTTATAGCACTGACATTATATAGTGCTATAATAGTATTCATGGCTAGAGCTGGTCCAGTGGCTGTGGAGATGATCGATCCACTCTTTTGGATTAGACTAGTGAATTTCTGATTTAACTAATGGGATTTTACAGACTCTAACGGATACCCTGTGACCATTAGAGTGGGCAAAGTATAGACCTAAGAGTGCCCCAAATGGCATGGGTTAAATTGGGAGCTTATACCTTTTATAGGCTTTTGATAGCGTCTCTGCAAGGAGCATTACAGAGACAGACTAAATCTGAGTTACATTGCTGCATCATTAACTCTAGCTTAACTTGCTTACTTCTCATAATTCTTGTATTTTATTTTGGCACACACTACCACCATCTTCTTCTTAACCCTTTCTTTAGGATAGTTCTATATTTTATTTCTCTATTTTTTGATTAATTTAGTGTAGTCATGACACCGAACTCCCTTTCTTTTGGATTGTCAGATCTATAACTAGATCTGGAGGCCTACTATTATAGCCTATTTTGGGTTCTAGATCAATTTCACTGTGGGACAAACTCTTACTTATCAAAACTTGCTATAATGGACCCTGTATCTTGCAGGACTGTATTTATTTCAGACTTACTGTGCCGACCCATCTGTAATTCCCCACTCTTGATTTATTCTCTCCACTGTTCTTAATAAAATAACATGAAGAGTCATGAATAATAAACCACCAACAAGTTTTTTACGCCGCTACTGGGGATATTGATCTTTTTAGTAGACCTGAGTTATACTATAACTGAGACTAACAAATTCTTTGTAGTTGTGTTTAATCTAGAATTAAAGTACTACTGATTCTTTGTGGAATTTTATGTAAATGGATAGCAGAAGAAGGGAAAAGCTAGAGCTGCAAGTGGAGTGTAGCTAGCTCTGTTTGCACTTTCTTTCCCCTAAATCTTATGCCATTTATGTTGAATCGCTTGTTATTTTGGTTAGTGTAAATTTGTGTAGTTATTACTTTTTTTTCGTTTTTGTTCGAAATTCTTTCTGTGTGCCTGTAAGCATTTTCATTACTGTTGGAGAGTGTATGCTCGGTAGAAGGTCCTTAAACCCTGACTTGGAACCCCCAAATCCAGAGGTGGAAAGGATCCTTAGGCCTAGACACACCACACAGAGCCCTGCTATTGAGACTGAACAAGCTACTATGGTTGAGAGGCAGAGGACATTAAAAGAATACAATGCACCTAGGGAGTACACCTCTCCCTTCTGCATTCAGTTTTCCTCTGTTGAGGAGAACTATGAAATTAAATCCTCCACCATCAGTATGTTGCCTTTATTTCATGGGCTGAGTAAAGAAGATCCCTACAAGCATATTGACCATTTTTAGCATTTTGCACTACCTTCAACATCACTGGCTTGGGACCTGAGGCCACTAACTGAGGCTTTTTCCTTTCTCATTAAAGGACAAAGCCATCACATGGCTATCAAATCTCCCTGCCAACAACTTCCAGTCATGGAGTGACCTTCAAACCAAATTCCTAGCTAAATTTTTCTCATGAACAAAACAAGCCAGATGAGGACAAATATTCTACTATTCACTTAGTCCCTCAACTGAGAGCTTAAATGAAGCTTGAGAAAGATTTCAGGAGATGTTAAAATAATGCCCCCACCACCAAATCCCAATGTGGCAGCTTGTTCAAGTGTTTTATCAAGGAATTAATTTCAAGAGCAGGGATATGGTAGATGCTTCATATGGTGGTAGCTACCTCCCCAAGACAGCTGAGGAAGCATGGGAGCTGTTTGACATAATAGGGGAAAATTCAATGTAGCAGGAGTCTCTGTCATGCAATGAAAGTCAGATTCTAGCTAAAATGGTGAAAGAGGCCACCCCTAGATGTGGAATATATGAAGTGAAGGTGTAAGGTGATCTGGGGAGGAAGATGGACAACCTGAGCTTTAAGTTTGATAAATTGATGAATGTGATACAACCTCGGATGGTTGCATAGGTGGAGGAAGCATGTCTGCTATGCCAATTCCCCACACATTCTATTCATGATTGTCCATCTGCCAACCATTTTCCGAATTTTATTTAGAGCATGCCAATGTTTCTCAAACCTTTGGGCAGCAGCCTGCTGGGTATTCTTGGAGGAACCACCCAAATCTGAGGTGGAGATGGACTCATACCCTCAACTCCAGCAGCAGCAAATGGTAGCTCCCTACAGACCCCAACACCAGGTTAATCAAGGTTACCCACCAAGGCAAAAGTTCCTGTTACCTGCCCCACAGTCTAACTAATTGGTCTTGCCCCCACCACAGCCCAGACCCTCTTCATTTAAAGAGCGGATGCTAGCTTCAATGCAGAACTTGGGGAGCTTGGTGGAGACTGTCAATTCTCATGGACAGAGCATTAAAAAGATTGAGGACCAGCTTGGTCAGATCTATAATGCTTTTAATAAGAGGGAGGAAGGAAAATTGCCTAGTCAGCCCCTGACAAACCCAAAAGGTCAATTTATGATTGGTGATGCATCCTCTACTCAGGAGGAAGCTAGTGCCCACTGAGCCAAATATTGGTAATAATTGTATCATATGTATAAAATTTTTTTGTTGAATTGTGCTCTTTAGAATTCTGTCATTTGTGTTTTGTGTGTTATGTTGGTTTGATTGCCTTACTTTATTTGTGCTTTAATTGTTTATGAATGAAAACATGTGCCTTTATATCATCTGAATCAGCTGTGTTTATTGATGAAGGGTTGAGATACCCTGATCATGATTTGCATGAAATCGAGCTGCAAAACTACTTTTACAATTCTACAATGTTGATGAACGGTTGATTAAAAATGAAGCACCTACTTAAGGCTTGGTGCTCATGCACAGTGGTTGGGTGCACAACAGCATGAGGCACCAATCAATGTGCTGCACTAAGATTAAAAGAGTGAAGGATGTGCAAGAAATACTATCTTGCAGAATTGGAAGACTTGAATTTGCTACGCGAGCCATCTTTTGGCTTCCTCACGTGCTAGAACATCTAGGCACCAACTCTGAAAGTTTCTTGCGGAGTTGCTTTCTACTCTGCGAGCTTAATTTGTGTGAAAAGGATGCCTTCTGGGTGTTCTACGCGAGTACTACGTGAGGCATTTTCTTGAAACATATCAAGGTCTCGCGCACTACAACCAAGGCCTCAGCTCCGCGAACGGCACTGTGAGGCAGTTTGTTCTGTCGTGCGACAGAACCTTTCGCATACTTAAAAGACATCAGCGCAACAATCTTACTCCGCGAGAGCCTTAAGCCAACTTTGTGAATCGCTGGATTTGCACTATAAACTCAGCAAAATAACTCATTTACTTCATTTTCTCTCTCTGCCCTAGGTCCCTCCGCCCAAAAGTGAGCCCCTCTTTCTCTGCTTTCCTCTCCACAGCTTGAGCCACTCCATCTGAAGCTTTTTCCTCTCACCATTTTGCTCCCAAGCTATTCCTGGTTACTTTGAGCACGATTTGGGGGGATTTAAGCCACTGTGCACATTTCTAGGTGGAACCCTAGCTCGCATTGGGTAAGCTCTGTAACTCTCCCTCTGTGCTTTGATTGGTTTAGTAAATTAGAAAGAGAGAAGATGAATTGTGATATTTTTGGTGCCTACTTAGAGTAATCTACATTCTTTGTAATATCTGTGAGCCCTGTTTTGAGATTTGGAGCACCTATGGCCAAACGTTCAACATTCACTAATACATTGGCGGCTATGTTATACCCTGCTCCTAGTGGCAGCCCTATGGCCACAAGGAAATCCACAAGGATTGTAGAGGCCTCCACATTGGAGTCCTCTGAGGTGCCCTCTCTTGGTGCTAAACCCACAATCTCAAAGGAAAAGAAGAAATCTGCCCCAAAGAAGAGGGCCAGAGAGCACCCACCTGTTGAGGACCCAAAAATTTCAAAGAAGTAGAAAAAGGGCAAAGTTGTGACCCCTGTAGCCCCTAAGGTTGAGGAGGAAAGTAATGAATACTTTAGGGTCCCCTCTGACTTTGTTGAAGCAATCCAGCTAGAGGCTGAAACAATTTTTGACAAAGCCTATTTTGAGGAGCTAACAGAGACCTCTATCGCCATTAAATATCTGAGTAAGGCAACTCTGCTGCCACTATTGAGACCCTTAATGCAGCTGGTGTTCCCAAAATTAGTCAGATTGTTTTATCAGAATATGAGGTTGAAGACTAGTGATGATGGGAACCCAACACTGCTGGTACTGAGGGTCCCCGGCAATGGTGCCAAAAACTTGTTAGGGAATTTCAGTGTGCTGATTATTATGAATTAAAAGAAAAAAAAAAAAATTCAAAGTAAAATAGAGAATGGATGCAGCACATCTAAAACATCCTAGACCTGTAAGATACAAGGCCCTTTGTAGCAAGTTTTAATAAGTAAGAGTTTCTCCCACAGGGAGTACTGATCTAAACCTAGAAGGTGTATAGTAGACCTCCAGATCTAGCTATAGATCTGGCAATTCTAAGAAGAAAGAGAGTTTTTCGGGTGTCACTAGATCTAATTTATTAAACTAAAATATAAAACTAAATCTAAAAGATTGAGGAAGATGGATGGTAAAATAAAATATAAAATGGGGAGAAATAGACAACTAGGACCTAGTTTTTATTGCAAAATAGATCAAGAGCTGGGGATTTGTAGCAATCCTTCATTTGGCTACAAGCGCAAATGCAAGGTATAAGAATCTGATTTAGACCGGTGGTTTGGATTGATCTTAAGGCTATGATCTATCCACTTAAATGGTCACAGATTATCCAATAGATTTCCTTCGTTCCGATGGCTTTAATTAGAACAAGATAATCACTACAGATGCTGTGGATGTAAGGCCACGGGCACAGGCACCCACAGGCATATCAAACCCAGGGAAATCAGATGGTCATCAAGATATGTTTCAGAAAAGGGCCTGGGCTTGTGCCGAGTGCAAAAATCCGATCGAAAATCTATTGGGACCACAAGATATTTAGATCTAATTAAGCTTTAAAATCAACAATTTATTGCTTTAATAAAAAATAACTTACAATAACATTGTTCTCGGATCTGTAGTCTGTGCATCGATCAACATTTCTTCATGCTAAAATTACAATTACAAACCAGATCTAAGCTGCTACCTAGATCTAATCCAACAGGCTGGATTAGAGAGAGAAGGGGGAAGAAAAAAAGGGAAAAATAAAACCTAAAACTAAACCTAAATGAGCTAAAGAGAACTCAGGCTATTCCTTTGTTCCTACTTTCCTTGTTGAGAAATTACAGTAGAATAGATGGGTATTTATACATATGCATCGATCCATGTGCCTTGAGTTGTAGCCAATCAAAGAGCAGAGGACTCAGTTCTATTACGCACAGCTGAGGTGTCTTCATTTCGGCCAAGGAACTTTGCATATGGACTGTTATCCCATGTGCAGAGTTTTATGCCCAGCTGATGTGTTCTTGCAGCTCTTAAAAATGCCCCTGTCGGCCATTGATATTTGCTAATGGAATTCGAGATAAATCCCTGAGATGTGTGGGACATTGGGATGTGTGCTCTAGAAGCATTGGAATCCCCAAAATGTCCCTAAAGTGTGAAATAGATAGCTGGAACCCATGCCTCGATAGGTTGGAGCTTCAGAACTTCAATCTCGAGAGGTTCAGGCAACTGTTCGACAGGTTGAATGGGCTTCAGGTATGCATTCGACAGGTTCTCAATCAGGTTCTAACATGAGCTCGATAGGTTCATTCAACCATTTGATAGGATGCTCGATAGGTTCATTTTCAGCATCAGAACCTCTCGACAGGTTCTCCACAGGTTTAAACAACCATTTGGTAGGTAGCGATAGGTTCAATTTTAACACATAGCAGCTCGTGGAGTTCAAAACAACCCCTCGTGGAGTCTATTTTTAGCGCATAACAGCTCTACAATTTACTCGTGGGGTTGTTTTCAATTACATAACCACTCATGTTCTTTAGTTCCAACAAAGAATAGCTCGTGTAGTTCATTTTAAGCTGCATTTAAACACCTCAAGTGCCTGCACCAGCCCTCTAAACTGCTCGAATTCTTCAAGTTTGTTGTTGTGCTGCTCATGGGCTTCCATCATCAGCTCGAGTAGATGATCTTCAACACTTAAAGTACTCGAGTGCATTAATGTTATAGCTATAATGTACCACTGGAGTTGCTTTGCAGTTGTTCGCATAGAATGCCTTGAGGTGTTGATTCGTTGTTGTCTTCCATCCAAGGTGTTGCCTTCCCGCAAACACAAAATGTTTTATTACTGCATAACACCTTGTTAACCTTTGGGCTTCACCACTCTCTCTCTCAGCAGGTCTTCAAGGCCCCCAAAGCATGCTAAAAAGCCCCAATGGTGTGAACCACCATGGTGCCTTTTCAATAAATCCATCAGCTCCACTGCTAAACACAAAATTCCTTCTTCTTAGCTTCAAAAGCATGGATTGTAGCATTAAGCTCTTATTTTACTGTTATCTGTAAAAACACACTTAAAAGACATTATTAACATGCTCAAAGGTCCATCATAGGTCAAGTTAAGGGGTGAAAAGTGATACTTTTCAAAGATTAACACACCCCCATTTGTCGCTACCCTCTTCCCTTCTGATTCCAATTTTGATTCTCTTGCTGCTTCTGATAAGAATGATAAGAAATCTGTTGCCCAGTCTGAGGAGGCCCCCAAGTAGTCTACCAAGAAGTCCCAACCTAAAGGAAAAGCTCCTTTATCCAAGGATGATTTGAAAATTTTGGCAGATTTGTATGATTGGCTTGATGATGCCTGTCAATAAATATAGTTTATGTTTGTTTGTTTTCTCTTACTGCTTTGGACCATGTACATATTTTAGATATTAATAGTAATTTCTTTTCTGTGTTATATCTTTCTTTGTGCTTATTCTTCCATCTGTTTCTTCATATACCCCGTTCATTGCTACCAAGCTCTCAGCACAGTGAGGACACTGTTTGTTTTAGGTTTGGGGGTATGGCAGGTATGCCAATGAAATGAGTTAATGCTAGTGCAGCAATGTTGAAAAAGTTTATAAAAATAAAGTGATTTCCCACCTGATTTTTTGAAAAAAAAAGGAAATTAAAAACTTTTTAAAATTGAAATGAGCAGTAGTTTTAGCTTTTTTCATGAAGAAAATGTCAAAGAATTTTCAAAAAGTGATGTTTAGTGAATCTGAAAGGAGAGAAAACTATGAGGATACACCCCAAAAATTTGGTGGAAGGCCATACCCAGTGAGATTTGGGCCTGAAAAATTTTCTTTGAAGAGTGTCTTGGCAATTTTTCTGCCCTAAGGACTAATTGGATCTACTTTTGATCACTAGAAGTTAGGCAAATCCAAATTAAAATAGCTTGACAGCATTCATGACATTGAAGACATGAAGTAAGGCCACTCCTTGGACAGTTTGAGCTTAAAATGCCCCACCTTTGAACTGCCCTTGATACACACCATTTGAGCCTTAAAATTTCCAGTTTTCTTTGATAAAAATAAAAAAATTTAAACCCAAAACCTCAGTGACCTGATACAGCCTGACCCTCACTCTGAGATTTCAAAAGGTAGAGCTGATATGATGGTTGGTTGAGAAAGATGAAAGCACATTTGGTGGTGTTGTGGCATTCCAACCCATAAAAAGAAAAATGGAGAAAAATACAAAAAGAAAAGCATACAAAAAGAAAAGGAAAAATAGAAAATCAAAGAAATGGAATGAGAAAGAGAAGACATTTCATTGAAAGACGGAAAAAAGGATTAGAAACTAGCCACTTCAAATCTAAAAATTTAAGAAGTAGATGGAATAGTGCTGAAATGAAGAAGGTGTTGTCTAGACCACCTCCTTACTTTTACTGATTTCTCAATTTGAATCCTTTTTACCCCATTATTCTTTTACAAATTTCATCCATAAGCCACATTACAACCCAATAAAAAAAGACCCTACTAATCTGAAATGGATTGAGCTGTGATGTGGAGATGAGGATTTATTTAATCTATGGTGAAAAGAGTTAGAAAATTTCAAAAGTTAGAGCAATTCCTATGCTCATGCTTGCAGTCCTGTTTGAGGGCTGTAATTGTTCTTGAGCTGTGTGAGAAATGATGCACCCTTCTACTTTTGTTATGAGTGAACGGCCCTGGTAAGAGTTGGGTCTGAAATCCAATTTGTTTGGGGCGTTATCAAAACTGAATTCTTAAAGTAAAGGTGAGCTCTGCATCAATTTTCAGGCACAATGCCTTGACATGACCTGATTGATGATGAAGGAATTACAGCAGAATTTTAGGTTTTAAACTGATGATTTTTCTGTTGAAAATCCTCAAAACTGAATGGACATGGTGTGGAATTTATTTGATTTTACTTGAACTCTGTTTTAGCATGTTGCATGAGTATTAACTAATTTTATTGGAGAAGCTTTGGGGTACCTTCACTGAAAACCCTCAGGAGACTCCACTCCTTCACTAGGGATCACCTAGGGGTTTAAAAGGCTTGGTGCATATGCCGAATGCAGGACCTGTGTTCCCTACGAAAGTGGCATTTAGTTTTATAGATTAATTGGATTAAATTTCACTTTGCTCGAGGACTAGCAAATGCTAGGTTTGGGGGTGTGTTAAGTAGTGAAAAATGCCACTTTCTACACCTTTAAACCTGGCTTTTGCTAGTACCTAGAGTGTTTACTAATTGTTTTTAAGTATGTTTTAGTAGTTAGGGATGAAATATAACATAATGCAGTTTTTCCATGTAAAAGTGCCACTAAGAGGACTTGGAGCCATCCATTAGAGTTGAGACAAGAGGGGCCAGGGTCTGGTGACGAGGAAGCAAAAACGGCAGATCGAGATGAAGAGACGCTGCAGCAAGGTGGAGTTGATCCATCTTGAGATTTCAGCAACATATAACAGAAGTAGCTATGTGGTTCAGGCCAGGCTCAGATGCACACTTTAGCAAGTACACATTAAGGGCAGATCATGGTATGATTAAACTGAGGAGTAGCTGTAACTATACAAATGTTTGCACACTAAAGCACACCAACTGCACACTAGCTGCAGACTTCAGCAGCAAGACATGGGAGCTGCAGCATGATAGAGCTGTGAGAACATTGAAGCACATTTAGCAGTTGCACTTGTTGGAAAATGAAGAAGCTGATCCTATCAAAGGCTGGTGTAGGACCTATCGAATGGTTTGTTGGCAGCAGCAATACCTACTGCAACCTCTTGACTTGAAGATCCCCAACACAATCCTCCCGAAATGCATGTAAAACCTGTCTACAACTTGCATGCAAAGTTTCAGCTATAAATCAAACCATAGAACCAGTTGACCACTTAAATATCTCAACCTGTCCAGATGCCCAAGCTGCCGCCTGCCTCTAAGCTCTCGATGTGCATTCAAGATTCTAATCCAACCATCTCGACCAGCAGAACCCCAAGCTGCAGCTCATCTTCAACATCATGACATGTACCCCTGCATCCAGCCAACATCTCGAGCAGCAAGGTGCAACACCCAATCCTCTCGACCATTGCATGTAAACCTATCGAGACCTTGTGCTCTAACCTCCCAGGCATCCTCATGACTACAATGAGTATCCCTTAACCTGTCGACAGCATACAATCCCCAACCTGTCGACAAGACTAGCAAAGCTCCAACCATTCATCTCCTATCCTCTCCCGCAGACCTGCACTCCAATCCTGTCGAGAAGTGCTTTATGGCAGCAATGGAACCTATTGAATGCTTCAATTAACCTATCGAATGTTCATGAAAATGGAGCTCAACTTATCGAATGCTTAAAGAATGTTGTAGTTTTGTACCTATCGAGCAGTCCCTCAATGCATTAACCTTGAACCTGTCGAATGGATCAATCCACCAAACCTATCGAAAGCTTCAAATATGCAGCTTGTACCTATCGAATTCTTGAGTTCCCTATCCATATGAACTTGTCGACAGGTACAACTTCTAATCCTATCGACAGCTTGAGGCTGTAGCTAGCCCATCTTCACGAAAGCTCCTCCATGCTGCCATCCAACCTCACGACTTGCATTCTCCACTAACCTGTCGAATGGTTGGTATAGTAGTATATACAAACCTGTCGAAAGGAGCCAAATTGCAGATTCAATGGTTCAGCTCGGGCAGCTTAAACTCCTACAAATTGCTGTAGTCTTCAAAGCTTCTCCTCCTATGTTTGCATCTGAAATTATCAAGGCTCGGGAAGTCTCTGTCACCAACTGCTTGGGGGTTATTTTTGGTACCAAGCTCAGCCAATAAATGCGATGAAAGATTTGCTGAGCTGCAGATTTGGATTAAACTGCTGAGGCTATTTTCAGCAGCCCACATTTCTAAATGATAAGGGCAGTGTAGGTAATTGCTGCAGCCTGGTCCCAAAGTAAATTCCAGCAATTATATAAGGGCTGCAGCAGAAAATATAAATGGCCGGCAGGGGCATTTTCGAGAACTCTAAGACACATCAGTTGGGCACAAATTTTTGCACATGGGACAATAGTCCACATGTGATTTTCCTTGGCCAAAATGAAGACACCTCAGCTGTGCATAACAAAATTAAATCGCTGCTCTCTGATTGGCAGCAACTCAAAGCACATGGATCACTGCATACCTATAAATACCCATCTATTTTACTGTTTTTCTTCAGCAATGAAAGTAGGAACAAAGGAATAGCCTGAGTTCTCTTTAGCTCATTTAGGTTTAGTTTTAGGTTTTATTTTTCCCTTTTCTCTTCCTCCTCTCTCTAATCCAGTCTATTGGATTAGATCTAGATAGCAGCTCAAATCTATTTTGTAATTGTAATTTTGGCATGAAGAAATGTGGATCGATGCACAGACTACAAATATGGGAACAAGTTTATTGTACGTTGGTTTTGATTAAAGCAATAAATTGTTAATTTTAAAGCTTAATTAAATCTAAAGATCTTGTGGTACCATTTGATTCTCGATCGGATTTTTGCACTCGGCACAAGCCCTGGCCCTTTTCCGATAGATCTCTTGATGACCATCTGATTTCCCTGGGTTTGATATGCCTGTGGGTGCCTGTGGCCTTACATCCATAGCTTCTGTAGTGATTATCTTATTCTGATCGAAGCCATCGGAATGGAGGAAATCTATTGGATGATCTGTGACCAATTAAGTGGATAAATCATAGCCTTAAGATCAATCCAAACCACCGGTCTAAATCAGATTCTTGTACCTTGCATTTGTGCTTGTAACCAAATGAAGGATTACTATAAATCCCCAGTTCTTGATCTATTTTACAATAAAAACCAGGCCCTAGCTGTCTATTTCTCCCCATTTTATATTTTATTTTACCATCCATCTTCCTTAATCTTTTAGATTTAGTTTTATATTTCAGTTTTATAAATTAGATCTATTGACACCCGAAAAGCTCTCTTTCTTCTTAGAATTGCCATATCTGTAGCTAGATCTGGAGGTCTACAATATACCTTCTAGGTTTTGATCACTACTCCCTGTAGGATAAACTCTTACTTATTAAAACTTGCTACAAAGGATCCTGTATATTATAGGTCTAGGACATTTTAGATGTGCTGAATCTAGCTTCTGTTTTACTTTATTTTTATTTTTGCTTTTATCATTACACAATAATCAGCACACTTGAAATTCCCCAACATGAGACCCTCAATGTAGGTGGTGTTCCCAAGATTAGTCAGATTGTTTTATCAGAATATGAGATTGAAGACTGGTGATGATGGAAACCCAGCACTGCTGATACTGATTGATAATTTTGAAATGTTGTTTAATCAGTCTGACATTGCAAGGGTACTAGGGATGCCAGCTGCGTATGACCCTAAGTTTGGCTTGGAACCTCCCCTGACTGCCACCATTACAGAGATAGCCAGAGAACTAACTGGAGGAATCCTGGCTTTAGGAGACTAAATCAGGAAGAGAGATCTGCACCTAAACCTTAGATTCATAGATGGGGTGTGGAGGAAAAATGTGTTTTACTCTGGGCATGAGCAAGAGAGGAGGTACCCCATAGCTGATGCCCTTCTCTCATTTCACAGAAACCACTACTTGGATGCAGCCAAGTTAGTTTTTGAAGGGATTAAGGACTTGTATGAGAAAGTAAAGGTTAACAAGAAACCGAATGCTCTTCCCTACTGCAGGCTGATTATTGCGCTACTGAAAGATGGGAAATACCCCTTCAAAAGAGAGGAGGAGACAGTAGCCCTGAACCCCAAAGATAGTGGAACGAAACAATGGGGTATCAGTGACACAATGATGAGAAAGAGGGAGAAGAAGAAAGAATTATTGAGAGAAGTAACCCCCACCATTCAGGAAGTGGCTGATGCCGCTACTGCTGAGGCAATAGCCTCTGTTGGGCCAGCCAGGCCACCAACCTCATGTCCAACACCAACCCCCTCTCCCTCAACTTTATTTACACCCATTACTCCACAACCTCCACCATTCATCCACACATCATAGCCCCACAGAAGCCCAATATCCTTACCTGAGCCACTCCAGCCCACATCCATCATGGCCACCTTACCCATTTCCATACCCTTACCTATTTTTCTAGCCCATACCAACCCATCTATAAAAGTTGCCTACACTAAGAAAAGAAAACTCGCAAAAGGCACATCCCCCATAGCACCCCATCCCACCTACATTTCCCAAACCATTCCAATCTATGATACAACTTTCATTCCAGACCTAATACCCACAACCTATGCACCACAACCCCATACCTTTGAAACCCCCTCAGCAGCCCAGTGAGACTTCCCAAAATTTTGTACCTATCTCTAGTGAGCCTATAGACCAATCCATTCCCTTATCCCATGATAGTGGGCCATTTTCAGGAGAGAAATTTTCTACTATGATGTCTACTATTCTAGGAGACATCAACCTTGAGTACACACCTCTCCCCGACTCACCTCCCCCCCCACACTTTACCCCACCACACTTTACACCACCACAGGCCACTACCTTCACTCATAGACCCACATCTCCCTTCTTGGTAGTTTCACCCATTCAACCCACACCCAATACCATACCAAACCTCTTACCCTAAATCCTACACCTCCTACTGTCCCTCCAATCACAAATACTGTCCAATACCCAAACCCAATCATCCATAGAAACATATATTAATTCCATAACCTCCACCCTCCAAAACCAGACCTACATAGAAACTAGCCTACATACCATCTAATCCACCTTACACACTTTGCCCCAACCATCACATTCCCCAACTATCCCTACCTCCCAACCTTTACCTACTCCACCCCTTTCCACATTCACTGATGCCATTACCCAAACTGAGGATGAACCTATTCCAGAGAGCCCACCTGTTGTAGCTACCTCTGATGCTATGAAAGATGTGGATGACCTAATACCCATCTCCTCCAAGTCAATCCAAACAAACTCTGATCTAGAGCCCCACCCTGAGCCTCGACACACCATTCCCCAGCCCACCGACCTTGCATTCTTAGCTGGCCCTTCTTCAAGTGAGGACCTCCCCTTAATTCTTGCCTCTTCTTTTCTCAGTCCTCCATACTCCACCCTCCTTCTTGCAATGTAGTCCCATCCTTACATCAAAAGGGATGTTCTTAATGGAATGACTACTCTTAGAACATCCTATGAAGTACAAATTCAACACCTGAAATGGGATACCGAACAACTGCTCAGGGACATAGGGAAGGGCTGGAAATAAATGTTGCGTCTATATAAAACCAGTGAGAGTTTGGTTGCCAAAGAGAAGCTCAATGCTAAACAAGAAAAAATGGCTGCTGCAACAAAAAGGTTTAGAGCTGATGCATTAGAGAAAAGGTTAACTGCCTCCACGGAGATCATGCCAATCCTTATTGCCCGAGCTGAATTGGCTAAACAAAAGGCTGAAATTCTTGAGTGGCAACTAGCTGTCGCAACTGGGAGAGTACCCCTACCACCAATTGTACAGCAGAAGAATGATAAAGGAAAAAGGGTTTAAATTAAGAAAGAACCAGCTAACCCTTAGATGGTTAGCTTAGTGCACGTGTTTTGAGTTAGGAGTAGTGTGTTGTAAATACATTTTCTAATATAATGAGCTTTCTTTTTGTTACTTCTGTGTCCCTATTACTTTGTTTTATTTTTGTTTGTCTAATTGTATTTGTTAATGTGTTGTGTATTCATTTGTTGATTTTCTCTGCTTTAGTGTAGTGTTTTATGTATCTCTCTTTGTTCACTGCTGCACACCCATTGTCCTTTGAATTAGTGAGGACACTGCTCCTCATAGGTTTGGGGGTATGGCAGGTTCTGTCAATGAAATAGTTAACCTAAGTGCAGCAGATTCAAGTGAGTAAGACAGAAACAGGACCATGTTCACCTAAGGATCATTAGAAAAATGAGAAATTTAAAATTTTACAGAGCTTTAGGCATTACAAGCTTTTAAATTTTAACATTTCCATGATGCGAACACTAAGTAAACTCACCTGTATCAGTACTGAGTGAATCATTAAAGAGAGAAAAAGGTAAGGACATACTTAAAAGTTTAATGGAAGACCATAACCAGTGAGAGTTAGGCCTACAAATTTATTTTTTTCCTTCCTTTGAGGAGTGACTGAGGCAATTCTTCTAGCTCTAAGTACTAGCTAAGGCAATGCCCTCACTAGAAGTTAGGCACCTCTAAGTTGAAACAACTGACAGCACTCATGAAACCTAGGAAATGATCAAGGCCTTCTCTTGGACAGTTTGAGCTTAAATAGATCAAATCCTACTCAACTGCCCTTGTACACACACCTGTTGGGCCTTAATTTCCAATTTTCTTCAAAATACACCTAAGTACTTGCACCTGATCCTATGGACCTGACTCAAACCTACCCTCACTCTAAGAATTCAGAAGGTAGAGGAGCTGAAGCTGGAAAAGATAGGGTCAACATTGGGTGAATGGAGAAGAGATACCTAAAGTTTAGCAGTGTAGCAGGTGAGGAAAGAGGTGGCAAGTCACAAACACAAAAATAAAAACAAAAATAGAAAGAAAAATGCAAGAAAAGAAAGAAAAATAATAATGAAGAGGAGTAAGAGGAGTCAAGAGGGACAGTTCATTGGAAAAATCATACTGAAGAGGAGAAGCTGGCCACTTCAAGTTTGAAAATTTTGAAAGAAAATGAAAAGGTACTGAGCTAAAAAAGTGGTGAAGTCATGAATCACCTCCTTCACTTACTGATTTCTCAACTTTGAATCCCTTCTCAACTTTCCATTCTTTATAACCCACTTCATAAGCCACATCACAACCCAACTAAAGCCTTGCGATCCAAAGTTAAATGAGCTGTCATGTAGAGACAAGGAGTTGTCTAATCTATGGTGAGGACCTGCCAATGATGCCAGGACTTAGGTGCTTTGCCTATGCTCATGCTTACAGACCCATTTGGGGACTGTAACTACTATTGGGCTTGAGAGAAAATGAAACCCTCAAGGTCCCTTCAGAGAGTATGCCCCTGGTGAGCATTGGGTCTGAAGTTTAATGTATTAGGCATAGCCTATAATCTAATTTTTCAATTAATGATGAGCTCAGTGCTGATATACATGTGTTATCCCCCTTGTTGTGAGCTAATTGGAAATGTTGTGCACTTAGGTCGAGTTTGTGATGATTAAATGTCTGTGCTTTTCATTTCCAAATTCCTCATATTTTTATTGAATCAAAGGTCAACTGATGCTCTGATTCTTGACAACTGACTTGATAATGTTGCACCTTTATTAACTGTTTCATTGAGAAGTTTATGGGTATCATCACTGAAAACCCTCAGGAGACTTCACTCCTCCACTAGGGATCACCTAGGGGTTTAAAAGACTTGGTACATATGCTAAATGTATCCGTGCTCCCTACGAAAGTAGCATTTCAATTCTTAAAGTGGTTGTTTTAATTTATCCTTTGCTCAGGGGCTAGCAAAGATTAAGTTTGGGGGTGTTTTATGTACTGAAAAGTACCGCTTTTCACCTCTTAACCTAGCCTTTGATGGACCTTGAAGCCCACTAATAATCATTTGTTAAGTATGTTTTGTAGTTAGAATAAAATGTGTAGCTTAATATAAACTCCTTGCTTTTTGGCCCAAAAGAGAGAGAGAATGTACTTAAAGATGACAGCTGAGATAAAGCCTAATAGAACACCTTTGTAGTGCTCACCATGGTGACTCACTGTTGCTGATCATCATTGACTTATAGTCTAGCAGATGACTAAAGTTAGTTGAGAAGGAAGGATGCTATAATAATAGCAAGTGTAGTGTAGCAGAGTGTCAAGAAACAAACCTCGCAGAGTTGAGGAGCATCCTTGCAAAGCTAAAGATGCAGTGGAAGAAGCTCTCGCATAGATAGGCCGCGCAGTTAAGAGGAGAGCTGTGAATACATCGCGAAGATCTCGCGATGTAAACCCTTCAAAATTTATGGTAGCGAAGCTCTCGCGAAGATCAAGCCTCAAAGCAGCCGTGCGAGGAACACAGCGATCCCATATGCATAGAGAATAAAAAGTCACCTTACAGAGTTCTCGCATGGTCGTAGAAGAGAGAGACGCCTAAAATTCCCCTCGCATAAATCTCGCGCACTCTGGAGCCTTACAAGTTACTACGCGAACGCAGGAGCCAACCTGCGCGAGTACTTAGCGAGAGAGAGAGCTCCTAAAGCTGTACTGTGCGAAACACCCTGGCTCCCCAGTTCATCTCCATGATAGCACTATGATGCGAAGCTATTATGCAATTCACTAAAGATTTACTGTGTGAATGAGCCTCCTAACCCTGAGATAGAAAGGGGTAGAAGACCGAGAAGGCATCGACACACCACAGTTGAGCCCCCTATTGAAATTGAGATAGCAGTTATGGGTGAAGAACAACCTAGAACATTGAAGGAATTGAATGCTCCGGATGATTACAACTCTCCATTCAGCATCCAATTCCCTGGTGTTCAAGGAAATTATGAAATAAAAACTTCCGTCATCCAAATGCTTCCCACTTTCCATGGGCTTAGCAAGGAAGACACTTACAAGCACATTGACCAGTTCTTGGCCCTGTGCACGACATTCTCCATTGCTGGTTTGGGACCAGAAGCCACTAGGTTAAGGCTCCTTCCTTTTTCCCTAACGGACAGGGCTATGACCTGGCTATCTACTCTCCCAAACAATAGCATCACCTCCTGGAAAGACCTCCAGACAAGATTTCTGTCTAAATTTTTCCCAGAGACCAAGACCAGCCAGTTGAAGAAGGGCATACTTTCTTTTGCCCAGTCCCCAACTGAAGATTTTAACCAATGCTGGGATAGATTTAAGGAGATGCTCAAACAATGTCCCCACCACAAGATCCCTGACTGGCAGCTTGTCCAGAGTTTCTACAATGGGATTGATGAGAAGAGCAGAGACATGGTAGATGCCTCTTGTGGTGGAACGTACATGCATAAAATAGCTGATGAGGCATGGGACTTGTTCGAGGTCATAAGTGAAAATGCTTTCCAGAAGATGTCCACATCTAGAACTATTCCTGAGCCTTCTCCGAAGCTGGGGATTGCTGAGGCTTCTAAAGGAAGAATGTATGAAGTTAGGGGAAATGATGATCTGAGGGTGCAGATGGCCAATCTTACTGAATGATTTGATAAACTTTTGACTGTGGTGCAGCCTAGAATGGCTGTACAAGTGATGGAGGCATGTCTGATATGCCAATCTCCACAACACACAGTAGAAGAGTGTCCATCTGCGGGGCAATATCCTGAGTTTGTAATGGAACAGGCTGCTGCTGTCTAATCTTTTGGACAACAACAATCTGGTCGCTACAATAAGCAACCATATGGATACCATAACCAAAATGCTGGTTACCAATGGAGAGACCACCCAAATTTGAGGTGGAGGCAAGACAATTATATGCAGCCACAACAGATGTTGGTCTTACCTCAAAGGCCACAGCAGCAGTTTAACCAGGGTTATGCCCCAAGGTCGAATTTCCAGCAACAACAGCAACCCCAACAATAGAATCAATTGGTAGTCCCATCATCTCAGCCCCGAAGTGCTTCTTTTGAGGACCAGGTTTTGGCCCAATTGCAAAGCCTTAGACCTTTGACTCAGACTGTGACCTCTCACAGTCAAAGCAATAAGAAAATAGAAGAGCAACTTGGCCAGATAGCCAATGCTCTGGCTAAAAGAGAGGAGGGCAGGTTGCCTAGCCAACCAATTGCCAACCCTAAGGGTCAGTATTCCATTGGAGAAAGCTCCTCAAATTTTGAGGGGGCTAATGCCATCATAGCCTTAAGGTCTGTCAAGCTGGTAGACAATCAGGTGGGAAATGAACAAGGAGAGGTCTACCCCAAGGATATGTCAAATGAAAGTGATAAGGATTTTGTCATGGCACAGAGTAAGGAATTGCCTGCTACCCTTCCACAAGGGAAAAATAAGGAGGTTGTAGTTGAACCTCAACAGGAGATAAAAATAGAAGAAAGAAAAAAATAAAAGTTCAGCCATAGGTTGGCAGCTGAGGAACCAGCAGTACCTCAGCTGCCATTTCCTCAAGCTTTAAGTGGCCCTGCCCCTTCTGATAAGGGTTAGGCACAGATCGAGGAAATGATGGAGACCTTTAAGCAGGTCAAGATAAATTTACCCCTGCTTGATGCAATCTGACAGGTCCCAACCTATCCAAAGTTTCTGAAGGGCCTTTGTACTCAGAAAAGGAAGGCCAGAGGCCATTTGTCCAAGAAGGTCTTTGCAACTGATACAGTTAACTCTGTATTAACCATGACAATGCCTGAGAAGTAGCAAGACCCAGGGATACCCACTATTCCCTGTATCATTGGAGACCACACGATTGGGAGGGCACTTTTGGACCTTGGAGCCAGTGTTAACTTGCTGCCATACAGTGTGTATCAGCAGCTAGGTTTGGGGGAGCTCAAGCCCACCCCTATTGTTCTATTGATGGCTGATAGGTCCGAGAGGAAACCCATGGGAGTGGTTGAGGATGTCCTAGTGGGGGTAGACAAGTTCTTCAACCCTGCAAACTTCCTTGTCTTGGACATGGGCTGTAACAAAAGTACATTTCCAATACCTGTTATTCTGGGCAGACCACTTTTGGCCACTGCCAATGCATGTATTCAGTGCAGGTCTGGAATCATGGAGGTCACTTTCAGACATATGAAAGTTGAGCTTAATGTGTACATAAAGGCAAAGTACCTCACCGATAAAGGAGGAATGCTTGCAAGGAAGTACTAGAAGAAATTGTTGAAGGAGAACTGCCCACTCTGCTGGGGTGGAGCAACATTGCCACTAATTTAACTGAAGTTTGAAACTTGGTGGAAGAAGGAAGCCTTGCTTTAATGCCAGAAGACCTACCCTTAGTGAGATCTTCTGTAGGCTTAGTGCAGCACTCCAATTGGAAACCTAAATTGCTACCCCTTCCTCCAACCAGTAATACACCAATCCTGCCATCCATACAACAAGCCCCTGATCTGGAGCTCAAGAAGCTACCAGAGACATTAAAGTATGCTTTCCTCGAGAAAGAAGAGAAACTTCCTGTAATTATCTCATCTTCTCTAACCAGTGAGCAAGAGGAGGAATTGCTAACAGTTCTGAGGAAGCACAAGAAAGTAATTGGCTGGACCATTGCTGATCTGGGAGGGATTGATGCATCAATCTATATGCATAGGATTCACCTAGAGGAAGGCTCAGCACCCTCCATGAAAATGTAGAGGAAACTTAATCCTCACATGCAGGAGGTGGTTCTGAAAGAAATCATTAAATTGCTGGATGCTGGGGTAATTTACCCCATCTCTGATTCTGAATGGGTGGCACCATTCCAGGTGGTACCCAAGAAATCTGGCATAACACTAATCACAAATGAATCTGGAGAGTTGAGACCAGCCACGGAAACCACTGGCTGGAGAGTTTGCATCGATTATAGAAAACTCAACTCCAAGACCAGAAAAGACCACTTTCCTCTCCCCTTTATTGATCAAATCTTGGACAAGTTGGTTGGGAAGGCTTTTTACTATTTTCTTGATTGGTACTCAGGGTACAATCAGATCCCTGTGCACCCCCTTGATCAAGAGAAAACTATATTTACTTATCCTTTTAGCACCTTTGCTTACAGAAGGATGCCTTTTGGATTGTGTAATGCCCCAGCCACCTTTCAGAGGTGTATGTATGTCATTTTTTCTGACATGATTGACAAATTCTTGGAAATTTTCATGGATGACTTTTCAGTCTATGGGGATAGCTTTGACCAATGTCTACAACACCTCCATCAAGTGCTATAAAGATGTGAAGAGATAAATTTGGTCTTAAGTTGGGAAAAGAGCCACTACATGGTAACACAGGGAATTGTGTTGGGCCATGTAGTATCTAAAGATGGAATTGAGGTAGACAAGGCCAAAGTTGACCTCATTAAAAATCTGCCCCCTCCAAGAACAGTCAAGCAAATCAGATCCTTCCTTGGCCATGCTGGATTTTACAAGAGGTTTATCAAGGACTTCAGCAAAATTGCTAAGCCATTGTGTCACCTGCTCTGTCAGGATGTGCCCTTTGACTTCTCTGCTGAATGTCTTGAGGCTTTTGAAACTTTAAAAATTTGCCTCACCTCTGCCCTTGTACTCCAAACACCTGACTATACCCTGCCCTTTGAATTGATGTGTGATGCATCTGACTTGGCAATAGGTGCTGTCTTGGGCCAGAGAACGGATAGCTGCCTGTGGTCATTGCATATCTCAGCAAATCACTTACTGAAGCTCAACTGAACTACACAACCACTGAGAAAGAGCTTCTGGCAGTGGTTTTTGCTATGGACAAGTTTAGACCTTACTTACTTGGGTCTAAAACTGTCATCTTCACTGACCACTCAGCATTAAAGTACCTGCTGTCCAAAAAGGATGCAAAGCCCAGATTGATTAGATGGATACTCCTGTTGCAGGAGTTTGACATTGAAATCAAGGACAAGAAAGGTGTAGAAAATGTGGTGGCTGACCACTTGTCCAGAATTATGTTGGAAAAAGGTGTTGAGGACCTTCTTACAAATGATGTCTTCCCGGATGAGACATTGTTTGCCATCCAATCTTTAGTTCCCTGGTTTGCACATATTGTCAACTATCTAGTTATAGGCAAGATCCATTCCCATTGGACAAAAATGGATAAGGACCTATTTTTCTCACAGGTCAAATTCTTTTTCTGGGAGGAACCTTGCTTGTACAAGTATTATGCGGACCAAATTATTCGAAAATGTGTCCCCGAAAGTGATGTCCCCAATATTCTAGCCATGTGCCATGAAAATGCCTGTGGGGGTCACTTAAGTGGGAGAAAAATAGCTGACAAAGTGTTGCAATGTGGTTTCTATTGGCCTTCGCTTTTCAGAGATGCCCATATACACTGCAAAACCTGTGAAAGATGTCAGAAACTAGGAGGGCTGTCTAAACAAAATTCAATGCCTTTACAGCCCATCCTTGTTGTAGAACTATTTGATGTGTGGGGTATTGATTTTATGGGCCCCTTCCCTCCTTCAAATGGTTTTCATTTCATTTTAGTGGCAGTGGACTATGTTTCTAAATGGTAGAAGCCATTGCCACAAGAACTAATGATAATCAGGTTGTCCTCAAATTCATAAAGCAGCATATCTTCTCCAGATTTGGAACCCCTAGAGCCATCATCAGCGATGGGGGAAGCCATTTCTGTAACAGAAATTTCGAGAGCTTGCTCAAGAAATATTCTGTCACCCATAGGATTGCCACTCCCTACCACCCACAAACCAGTGGGCAAGTTGAGATTTCAAATAGGGAGATCAAGCATATCCTGGAGAAGACTGTGAGGACAGATAGGAAGGATTGGGCTGACAAGCTTAATGATGCACTATGGCCTTATAGGACGGCCTATAAGACTCCCATTGGTATGTCCCCATTCAGAATGGTTTATGGCAAGGCCTGTCATCTCCCAGTAGAGTTAGAACACAGGGCCTATTGGGCCATCAAACATTTAAACTTAGATCTAACTTCTGCTGGTCATCACAGGTTGCTGTAGCTGTCGGAATTGGAAGAACTACGGATGGATGCTTATGCCAATGCCAGTATCTACAAAGAAAGCTCCAAAGCTTTCTTCGATAAAGGGATATTGAGAAAGAGTTTCAATGCTGGTGATAAGGTTTGGTTGTTTAACTCCAAACTTAAATTTTTTTCAAGCAAATTGAAATCTAGATGGGAAGGTCCTTACATTGTCATGCATGTTTCCCCATCTGGTGCTGTGGAAATCAAGGATCCTAAGTCTGAGAGACTCTTGAAGGTGAATGGTCAGAGGCTTAAGCCTTGTTTTGAAAAACCTGCCGACCTTTTGGACACCATTCACTGTCAAGGGGATCCTTCTTCAAACTGATTCCATAGCTGTGTCCTTACTATAACATATGTACTTAGTTTTTGCTTGATTTATCTTGCTTTCTTTAAGTTTCTATTCTCTAGGATTTGCTAGTGGCCTCATCTGAATCTTGGCCTATCTGTTTTGAATTTTTGATGCTTCGCTTGCTCCTTATTGCTTTTTAATTGATAGCTTATGTTGAATGCTTAATGTGGACGGTCATTTTTTTATTGTCCTTGGGTGTGTGATTGAGCTTACATGTCTAAAGACAATCATAGGAGAGGGTCTTGCCAGGATTCAACCTCAGCAAATTGTGCAAAAAGGTAGAACACAGAGCACATGCTCTCTGTTTTATACTTGACTGTCACTGGGTTCAAAATGGATGCTTGGGAGACTATCACGAGATTCAGAAGCGCTCACGAGATTAAAAAGGAAGTTTGGGAGAGGTTCGCGTGGTTCATATATTTGCTGTCGCGAAGTTCAAGTTCATCTGAGAGCATGCCGCGCAGTTCCCATAGAGCCATCAATGCCTGTGGCGAGATACATGTGTACCTGGCAACCGCTCGTGCGGTCCACATTGAGATACTCATTTGTTGTCGTGAGGTTATCAGTCTGTCGCGATGTTCACAGGATAAACTAGGAGACTCTCACGCAATCCAACAGAAATACTCCATTTGCTGTCACAAGATCCTAAGTCTATCGCGCGATTCACACTAAACCTCAGAGCTTGTCGCGTAATCCAATTAGAGCCTTAGGACCGCTCGTGCAATTCACATGAATTATTCTCACTCTGTCGCACGCTCCAAAGACACCGTTTGAGATTGTCGCTCAATCCAGCTGTAATTAACATTCTCGCTAGGTTTACTTTCAACCTCGCGACCAGCTGTTCCAAAGCGCGCCGAGCTTCACGTTAAGTATTTCTACCCCACGCTTCGTCCCATTCTCATTATCTGCTTCCTTCTTCCCTCTGCAAAACCCTAGCTTCTGCCGCTCCCCCTTCTCTCCTCTAGCATCACTCCTGTAGCTCATTATCCACTCCACAAATCTATACAAGTGTTCCTAGCATCACCCTTAACCATTTCCCCCCCCCTCCGAGGTCGTGAGGTGCCCTGTGCGTCAGATCAAACCAAACCCTAGATCTCAGTCTCCATTTGCTTACATCATAAGACAGAGATAGCTATGTCTCCAAAATCTGCACAGAAGAGAAAAGGGAAGGACAAGAACCCTGCTGAGACCACCCCCAAAAAGGCCAAGACTTCAAAGTCCCCCAAGAAAGGAAAGGAGGTGGTTGAGGAGGCAGCAGTACCAACCATAAAATTCTCTACTCCTTCTGAGCTCCTTCAGTCAATTCCTTTGGAACCTGAAACTGCTTTTGATGTCCAATTTTTTGAAAAAGAACCCCTCTCTGCCCCTGCTAAACAATATCTTAGCAAAGCAGGCCTGATGCCACTGCTGAGAGAAATTCCAGCAATAACCTACCCTAGGCTAGTCCAGCTATTCTATCAGCACATCAAAGTCAAGAGCGACAACGATGGACCAGAGTGCTTCCTAGTGATGGTTCACAATTTTGATATGTTAGTAGGCCCAAAGACGATTACTGAAGTGTTGGGCATCCCAGCAGCATTCCATACTAGCTGTGCATATGGCCACCCTCTGACTGCATCAATTGACACAATTGCAAGGGCCCTAACCAAAGGACTAAAAGCCATAGGGGATTCAATCAGAAGGAGGGAACTATAGCCTCCAATGTTGTTCATTGACCAGGTCTTGCGAAAGAACATCTATTATTCAGGACATCAGCAGCAGAGGAGAACCCCAATTGCAGATGCTGTCTACTCCTTCCACATGGGCCATGGCTTCCATGTTGCCTAGCTGATTTTCGAGGCCATGAAAGGCGTGGTGGCGAAGCTAGGATCCAACAAGAAGCCTCACACCATGCCATATGCAAGACTCATCACCTTCCTGCTGATCAAGGGGGGCTACAAGATAGAAAGGACATAGCAGACCTCCACCCTTACCCCCACTACCTTTGCCAAGAGGCAATGGGGCATCAACAGAAGTTTGATGGGGGGTCAAAAGGAGAAGATAGCTGAAGCTCAGACCGGGCTCAAGCCAGCAGCAGCTACTACAAAGGAGGTGCCTCCAGAGATCATAACTCCCATCCCTGCAGCAGCACCCACACCACCTCCACCACCGATTCCTGCAGCCTCTACTCCTTTTGCATCCATCTCTCACCCTCCTCTGTTTCCACTTTCCATGCCCACTCCACCTTCCCCTATGCTTGGTCCATGGAAGAACTCACCATCCCCTACCTTACCACACTACACTGCCACAATTCCATCCTCACTTCCAACTAAACCTGACAGTCCCCCACTCATCTCCTACAAAAAATGAAAGCCCACTCAGACCAGCCCAACCATCTCCCAGACATCACCCACAATTCCTTCCCTCCCTATTGAACCACCCCACCTTAAACAAATCACCACCCCAGCCATATCTACCATCCCTCCTCTCCCAGACCTGAACTTAACCCTGAACACTTCCATAGGCTTCCAAGCTTTCATCTCTACATTCCTTGACACCTTGCCTGCCTCCTACACTCCTCTGCCAGACTCCCCAACTACTTCATAGCCCCACTCCCCAGAACCCCATTCTTTCCCTCCCTCCACTTCCCATCATGCTCCTTCCTCCCCTTTCCAACCCGTACTCTCTTCTTCCCAAACCCCACCTCCTACCTTTAACCCACTAACCCTCATCCTAACCCTTATCTAAGACATCCAAGCCCAGTTAGCAACCAATAGCCATAAACATGACCAAATATAGGTTGAACTCACTTCCATCCAATCCACCCTTCACACTTTAACCACTCCACCCATCCCTACCCTATCCACATCAACCCCCCTGGTCCTGTCCACTGACAGCCACACCCAAACAGATTTTCCCCCTATCCCATTACCCTTCCCACCCTCACCATTATCTCTTCCCCACCCATTTCCTTTACTCCTTTTCACCATTCCAATCTCCCTTCCCCCATCACCCCCAACTGTGGTTAAGCCTACCCCCTTCACTTTCCCCCCTATACCCTCCATCTCACCTCTTATCCTACCCCCTCCCACCTTCTCTAACAAATCCACCCAAACTGACCTAGAACCTGACCCCATTCCTCCACCATTTGATTTCCATACTGCTCCTTCCACCTCCTATCTCCCAATTGCCCTAAAACATCATTTCATAGCCCTCCTTACCTCACCATCCTACATCACATGAAAGATAATGCTTACCTGAGGAAGGATGTTCTGAGGGGCATGGACATGCTATGCCAGTCAATTGAAACCCCCTTGCTGAAAAAAAATTGATGAGATGACGGAGGCCCACGACGAGCAACTACTAGGCATCTCCATGGAGTGGAAAAAGATTAAGGAAGAATATCAGAAGACGAAGGCCTCAGCTACCTACTATCACATAAACTGGGAGTATGAGAAAAGCAATGCTGCAGCAGCGAAGGCCCAGGCAAGGATGTTTGAAAAGCGGCTTAGCAATGCACAAGAAATCCAAAAGATCTAAAAGGAGATCCACGAGACTGATGCCCTAAAATTTAAAGTCCAGATAGCAGCATTGGAATCCACCTTGGCCGCTGCCAGAAATGAACCATGCCACCCAACCCCACTCAATATTCATGTGCCTCAGCCTGTGCCAACTGCTACTCCAGCCCACTCGCCGGATGAGGCAAGACCTAAAACCCAACCGAAAAGGGAAAAGCTCCTCGCATCCGGAGCAGACCCTCTTGAGCAGCCTCCACCTCCCAAGGCCTCTGCTGCACCTCCACAAGAACAAACTTATCCTCAGAGGAGGAAAGTCACTGCAAAAAGGTCTACTCCCAAAGTTGTCCCTTTGAAAATTGGCAAAGAGCCTGCTGCCCAGTCTGAAGAGGCGCACGCCCTGCCAAACCTGAGACCACTGGCAAAGAAAAGTCACCTGTGGTCCCCACTGCGGCACCCACAGCTAAAGGAAAAGAGAAATCCCCAGTGGTCACCCCTGCAGAAGTTGAAGCCCCAAGTAAAAGAAAAGGCAAATCCCCTGCCACCCCCCCGGCTCAGCGTAAGGGCAAAGCCCCTCAAGCACCCAAGACACCAAAAGCTCCCCAAACTGTGGCCGAAAGTAAATAGGAGAGGGAGGAAAAGAAGAAAGCAGACAAGGCGGCCCTTAAGGCACATGCTAAAAAGATGGGCTAGAATTTTCTTACCGATTCTGAGTCCAATTAGATCCTAGATTCTAGATTATTTCTTAGGTTTTTCTTTTTATCTGTACACTTGTAACAAATTTTATTGCACTTTAACAGATATTCTAGTTATGTTTCTTGCTCTGTTCTGTACTTCTTTCTGATTATGGGTTATTTTTGTTGTTCTTCCTTTTTGCCTTTCATGGAGAAGATTTTTTGGGGTATATATTTTTGTTTGAACCAGTACTCCACGTCGCAGAGATGGTGTTCATATCATTTTGTGCAAATCCCTGCCTCAGGGATTGCAATGATTTCTTATTCAATTTGTTGCGCCATGTACAGAGTACCTCGCGAAGATCCCAAGCTCAGCTGCGTGAGTGATGCCCTTTCCTCTTCACTTATCGCTCCTCGCAAGGTTCCCCGCGTGTTCCACCTACCTCTTTAATTTCCATGCCAATCTTTCGACATTCAATTAATGCTACTTCTCTTTTCCAAAGAGTCATTTGTGTCCTTTCTTCTTTCCCCACACAGGACCCATTTATTACCAACTATAAAAAGGGGCGCAATTTCAAATCCGCCGTTTCATATTCCCTCATCCATCTCTTTTAAAGCGGCCTTTCATCCCCTTTCATCTCATCCGTCCTATTCTAACTCTAGAAATCCACCCATACTTCCACTAATGGCGGATGATGGTCCCTTATGTTTCCCCATCAAATTTTTCCCCGTTTGGGACGATCCCCCTCCGCCAAAGGAACCAGACCCATTGCAATTCCTCTGGGATGAGTATGAAGAGGTTCAACGCATCATCGCCAAGGAAGAAAAGAAAAAGAAGAAGAAAGAGAAGAGAGAGAAGAAAAGAAAAATGGCGCCACCTAAATCTCCCCCTCCATCTTCCTCAAACCCTCCCCCGGCTACAACTTGAACCCCCCCCCATTTTCTCTTTTCTTTTTCCATCTTTTTGTCATATTTTCTTGTTTCTTTCAATGAAAGTTTCTTTTACTTTTATACTGTGCCATTTGCAATTTTTGTGTATCTATTCTCTTTTGTGAATATTTTTGTCCGACTTCGAGGATTCTACTGCTTTTATCACCTCCACACCAGTGAGGACACTGCTCATAGGTTTGGGGGTGTGGCAGGTAGGCCTGCCAATAACATAGTTAACTTAATGTGTAGCAGAATCATGTGAGTAACATAGAAATGGATCTGTGATCACCCAAGAATTATGAAAATTAAGGAATTTACAACTTTTTTGCAGATCTTTAAACATTATAAATTTCTAAAATTTCACATTTCCATGATGAGAACACCAAGATAACTCACTGGTATCAGCACTTAGTGAATCATTGAAGAGAGAAAAAGGTAAGGACATACTTAAAAGATCAAAGGAAGACCACAACCAACGAATATGTTTTTATCTTGAGGTGTGATTAAGGCAAATTTCTTCTAGCTTTGAGGACTAGCTGAGTCATTTTGTTCACTAGAAGTTAGGTAACTCCAAGTTGAAACAACTGACAGCACTCATGACACTTAGGAAAGGATCAAGGCCTTCCCTTGGACAGTTTGAGCCCAAACAGACCAAACCCTAAAACAACTGCCCTTGTTTATACACTCTTTGAGTTTCAAAGTCCAAATTTCCTTAAAACACACATGAGTATTTGCACCTGAACCTATAGATCTGATTTAACCTTACCCTCACTCTGAGAATTCAGAAGGTAAAGGAAAATGAGTTTGGGCCAACTAGGGTCAGCATTGGATGAGTGGAGAAGAATTATCTGAAGTTCTAGCAGTGCAAGTGGCAATTCATAAAAAAAAAAAAATAATAATCAATAATGAAGAGGAGTAAGAGAGGAATCAAGAGGAAACATTCATTGGAAACAAGTCAAACAAGAGGAGAAACTGATCACTTCAAATCTGAAGTTTCAAAGGAAATGAAAAGAGCTGAATTAAAGAAGGTGAAGTCATGAACCACCACCTTCACCTACTGATTTCTCAATTTCGAACCCCTTTTTCAACCTTCCAATTCTTTTATAACCCAATACCATAAGCCACATTACAACCCAGTTTAAGCCCTTGTGATCCAAAGTTGAATGAGCTGTCATGTGGAGATAATGAGTTGTCCAATCTATGGTGAAGATCTGCCAAAGATGCCAGAACTTGAATGCTATGCCTATGCTCATGCTTACAGACCCATTTGGGGGATATAACTGCTCTTGAGCTTGAGAGACAATGAAGCCCTCAAAAGTTCTTTGTGAGAGTATGCCCTGGAGAGTTTTGGGTCTGATATTGAATGTGTTGGGCATGACCTACAACCTAATTTTTAATTTAATAATGAGCTCAGTGCTAACACACATGTGTAGTTTCCCCTGTTGTGAACTGATTAGAAATGTTGTGCTATCATGAGAAGTTTATGTTGCTTAAACATCTGTGCAGACAATGTATTTTAAATTTCCTATATTTTTATTGATTCAAGAGTGAACTGATACTCTGTTTCTTGACTACTAACTTGACAATCTTGCACTACGATTAATTGTGTTATTGAGAAGTTTGTGGGTATCTTCACTAAAAACCCTCAGGAGACTTCACTCCTCCACTAGGGATCACCTAGGGGTTTAAAAGGCTTGGTACATATGCTAAATGTATCTGTGCTCCCTACGAATGTGGTAGTTAATTTCTGTAGATTTTTAGTGTTGCTTTGCTAAGGGACTAACAAAGATTTGGTTTGGGGGTGTGTTAAGACCTGAAAAGTACCACTTTTCACCCCTTAACTTAGCCGCTGTTAGACCTTTAGCCATCTAATAAATTTGTGTTAAGTCATTTCTGTAGGTAATAAACAACAGCTATAATAAAGCCTAAACCCTATTAAGGGGCCCACTTTTCCCCCCGAACCCCCTCAGAAGGGTGAAAGCTGAATCCAAACAAAGATTTGAACCTCGCACAGTTTTCTTAGGCTTCAGAATTCAGAAGTTAAGCCTCGTGCAGTCCTCGTGAGCTTCCCAAGCCCTCATTTCCAAGTATCCGCGTTGTTCTCGCGAAGTTGGGGTTCAAAATTATACTTCGCGCAGCTCTCGCGAAGCTTAAATATAAATGCTCGTGCAGTCTTAAGCAGCTCAAGAAAAGTAGCTCTCATACCTCGCGCGATTCACTTAGATAAGCTGAGGAGAGAGAGTTCCAAGTGTCTTTGCGAGAAGCTATTGCGCAATAGCCGCAAGATACAAAACTTCAGAAAAACCTCTCGCACAGTTCAGAAACTAATGCACATCACCGCCTCGCGAGGATCCTCGTGAAGATCCACTGGGAAATGAAATGCTCGTGCAGTTCTCGCGCCATTCATAAGGAAAATGCAACCTCGGGAAGACCACAGCAATCCAGCGAGAATTTAATGCTCTATCACGCGACTGTTTCAACTACAATTAAGACAATCCCGCGACGGCTAGAATTTTAAGTTGATCCAATCTCGCGAAGACCATTCTACCATGCGACAATCTTGGAAGCCAATACTACCTAGCGAGGCTCTAAACTCTAAGTCTCCCTCACTTCTACAGAGGACATTCTGGGAACTTTCAACAAATAGGGCACGCATTCCAATGATCCAATTCCCATGCAAGAGCCCTGAGGCATCCAAGGAACAGTATCAGGCCATGTGGCATCATTAAAATTATAGTTTCCTAACCCTGATACACCGCCAAGCTGACTGCTATATAAACATAAGCCTGGTTTAGGTTTAGGGGGCTTGGGTTTTCTCTTCTTAGATAGAATTTAGTTTTCTTCTTCTGGGATCGGCTGTAGATTACCAGTAAGTGTAGATTAGGTTTAGGTAGTTTCTTTTTATCATTTTCTTCTCTCCATAGTCCAGCATTTGCTGGCTATGCCTATGTATGGTTATTTGGGATAGATTAATGGATTTTTATAATAGGGTGTTTTACATTTATGGGATTTTGGTTTGTGAGTTGTTCTATGCAAAGCTGTTACCTTGAGATCCTCCACTGCTAGGATGTAGTGTAAGCAATGGAGGAGTGAGACTGTGGTTCACTCAGATCTAAGTGACCTATGTGTCTGGGCTAACATGCTCCCATACAAGCCTAGCCCCACCACAGGACCCACTAGATCTGAAATCCCCATGGGAACAATGAGCTTTTGTAGCCTCATGAACATGGTGGTGGCAGTAATGTTTCTTGTTCTATCTTGAGCCTGTGAGGAGGATAGCCTCTGGAAAAGTCTGTGACCATTTAAGTGGATAGGCTATAGCCTTAGGGTGAAGCCAATGCATAGACTCAAGAGGGATTGTCTTTCTCTGCACTTGTGCTTGTAGCCCTGTGAGGGATTCTGTAGAGGCAGACTCCCCGGTATCTGTGAAGACCCGCCATCAGATAGCAGATCTGGCTTGGTTATAGAGATTCTAGGCTTGCGACTGGATCACTGCAGTCTCTCTAGCAGTGAACAGCTGGATCTAAGGTTGTACTCAAACTCTTGCTGGTTCTATGTGTCTGGGCTAACATGCTCCCATACAAGCATAGCCCCGCACATAGCACTTTAGAGGTTGAGGTTCCCTACGGACTCTTGAGCTTGTAGCCTAGATGAAGTAGTGCCTACAATGATAAACTTGTTCTAACCCATCTCTGAACTGTGGTTCCCCAATTGGATAGTCTGTGACCATTAAAGTGGATAGGTTATAGCCATAAAGGGATTGGATCATAGCACAAAGATGAGTCGGATTCTTTCTCCTTAGTGGTGATAACGTAGCCATTGGACAGGACTTCTATAGCAGCAGATCTGAATCTGAGTTACAAAATCCACCAGATCTAAACCGCATAACATACTTCTCACCCTTTTTTATTTATTTTCTCACTCCACCCTCTCTCTTAACCCTTTCTATAGTTTAGACATTAGGATACCTTGGAATTTAGATTCTAGTGACACTAAATCCCCTTCCGTTTAGGATTGCCAGATCTATAGCAAGATCTGGAGGGCCTACTAAAGATGGCTCCCTTGGAGCTTAAGATCAACTTCCCTGTGGGACAAACTCTTACTTATTAAAACTTGCTACAAAATACCCTATGTCTTGCAGGATTGTGTATGTTTAGGCTTGCTGCTCCATGACTCTCACTCTTTCACTCATCTCTTTTATTCTTCCCATTCTTATAACTATCTTTAAAAAAGTCAGTAGCAAGCACTTGAAAATACTCCAACAGCGCCCCAAATGGCATGGGTTAAACTGGGAGCTTATACCTTGTTGAGACTTTTAATAGCGTCTCAGCAAGGAGCACTGCAGAGACAGACTAAATCTGAGTTGCATTACTGCATCATTAACTCTAGCTTAACCTGTTTACTTCTCACAATTTTTGTATTTTATTTTGGCACACGCTGCCACCATCTTCTTCTTAACCCTTTCTTTAGGATAGGGCTATATTTTATTTCTCTGTTTTAGGATTAATTTAGTGATCGTGACACCCAACTCCCTTTCTTTAGGATTGTTAGATTTGTAGCTAGATCTGGGGGCCTACTATTATAGCCCATTTTGGATTCTAGATCAATTTCTCTGTGGGACAAACTCTTACTTACCAAAACTTACTTCAATGGACCCTGTATCTTGCAGGACTGTGTTTATTTCAAACTTGCTGTACTAACCCATCTCTAATTCCCCACTCTTGATTTATTCTGTCCACTGTTCTTAATAAAATAAAAGTAAGAGTCGCGAATAAACCACCAACAACAGTTCATTATAAGTTTTGCTTTTATCAATGGGTTGTTATTTTATTGACTACTTAAATCTATAGATCTTATGGTTTCCTTAGATATCTATAGGATCCATGCTTTGGGACTAGCACATTCAGTTTCTAGTAGATCTATTATTTACTATCTGATTTCCCAGGGTTTAATAGCACCATGGATAGCAAGCCAGATCTGGAGAGCTCGTAGCCCGTGGACACCATGGTGGCAGCAGCAGTTTACATATTATTTCTCAGATTTATGTGGTATGGACAGACCTATCGAATACCCTGTGGCCATTTGAGTGGACAAAGTATAATCCTAAGGTGGTGTCCAGCCACATGTTTGAGAAAGATTCTTCTCCACTGTGCATGAGCTTTTAGATCCTTGTGAGGAGGTTTGTGCAGAAACTGGCTGCCTTCTATTTTACTTGATCGATATCAGATATTAGATTTGATTTCTCTGTAGTAATTACAACTTAAGGCTGAGTCATTGTTGGCCTTTTGTAGCAATGGCCAGTTGAATCTAAATCTTTATTCAACCTGTTGCTGGTCCTTTTTATGGGCATAGTGAGCCATTGGCCTTGGCAAAGCACTTTGGACTTTATGGGTTGGAATAACTATGGATGTCAGCCAGATCTGTTTGCAGATCTGGGAAGCTTGTAACACTGGCATTACATAGTGTCTGTAATAATATTCATGGCCTACTCTGGTTCAGTGGTTGGGGAAATGATTAGTTCACTCCTCTTGATTAGATTAGCAACTTTTGGCTTGATCAATGGGATTTGACAGACTCTATAGGATAGGTTGTGGCCATTAAAGTGGACAGCCTATAGCCTTAAGAGCACCCCAATTGGCATGGGTTAAGCTCGATATTTCTCCCTTGTTGAGTTTAGTAATAGCATCTCAGCAAGGATCACTGCAGAGACAGTCTAAATCTGAGTTATATTACTGCATTAACTCTAGCTTAACCTGCTTACTTTCCTTTATTTGTATATTTTATTTTGACACACACCATCACCATCTTCTTCTTAACCCTTTCTTTAGGATATGGTTGTACTTTTTTTCTCTTTTGTTAGGATTATTATGTAGTGTAGTCGTGACACCCAACTCCCTTTCTTTAGGATTGTCAGATCTGTAGCAAGATCAGGAAGCCTACTATTATAACCCATTTTGGGTTCTAGATCAATTTCTCTGTGGGACAAACTCTTACTTATCAAAACTTGCAATAATAGATCCTATATCTTGTAGGTCTAAGATGTTTTGGGATTGCTGTTTTCACCATATCTTTATCCTCTGTTTCTCTTTGATGTTAATTTTCTTCTAATACCACACAATAAATCAACATAATCAGGAATGATGACAAGTTTTTGGCGCCGCTATCGGGTTTATTGATCTTTTTAGTAGACCTGAGTTGTACTATAATTTATACTTCCAAATTCTTTATAGCTGTGCCTAATCTAGAATAAAGTAATACTGATATTTATTAGAATTTTGTAGAAATGGACAACAGAAGAAGGGAAAAGCTAAAGTTGCTGGTGGAGTGTAGCTAGCTCTGTTTGCACTTCCTTCCCCCTAAATCATAGTTCATTTATGTTTAATTTTGTGCTATTTGTTTGGTGTAAATCTATGTAGTTGTTAATTTTTGTTTGAAATTCTTTTGTGTGTGCTTGTGAGCATTCTCTGTACTTACTGTGGGTGTGAGTATATGCATGGCAGAATGTCCTTAAACCCTGAGTTAGAACCTCAAACTCTAGAGGTTTAAAGGATCCTTAGGCCTAGACATACCACACAGGGCCCAGCTATCGAAACTGAACCAGCTATCATGGCTAAGAGGCAGAGAACATTGAAGGAGTACACCTCTCCCTTCTGTATTAAATTCTCCTCTGTTGAGATGAAATATGAACTTAAATCCTCCACCATTAATATGCTGCTTTCGTTTCATGGGCCTAGTAAAGAAGATCTCTAGAAGCATATCGACCAATTTTTGGCATTTTACACTACTTTCAATATTGGTGGCTTGGGACCTGAGGCCACTAAACTCAGGCTTTTTCCTTTCTCACTAAAGGACAAAGCCAGCACATGACAATCAAAGCTTCCAGCCAACAGCATACAGTCATGGAGTGACCTTCAAACTAAATTCCTGGCCAAATTCTTTCTCATGAATAAAACAAGCCAGATGAGGACAAGTATTCAGTCATTTACTCAATTCTCAACTAAGGAGTTTTATGAAACTTGGGAAAAATTTCAGGAGATGTTAAAACAATGCCCCCACCACCAAATTCCAATGTGGCAACTAGTGCAAGTATTCTACCAAGGAATTAATTCCAAGAGCAGGGATATGGTGTTCCTGTGGTGGTAGCTACCTCCACAAGACAGCAGAGGAAGCTTGGGAGTTGTTTGACATAATAGAGGAAAATTCCATGCAGCAGGAGTCCCTGTCACGCAATGACAGCCAGACCCCAGCTAAGATAGTGAAAGAGGCCACCCCTAAAGGCAGATTATATGAAGTCATGGTGCAAGGTGATTTGGAGAAGAATGTGGATAATTTATCCTTCAAATTTGACAAATTAATGAATGTGATGCAGCTGCGAATGATTGCACAGGTGGAGGAAGTATGTTTGATATGCCAATCTCCCACACATTCTATTCATGATTGTCCATCTGCCAACCTGTTTCTTGATTTTGTTATGGAGCATGCCAATGCTGCTCAAACTTTTGGGCAGTAGCTTGCTGGATATTCTTAGAGGAATCACCCAAACCTGAGGTAGAGAAAAGATTCATATCCTCAACCCCAGTAGTAGCAAGCTGTAGCTCCTTACAGACCCCAGCACCAGTTTAATCATGGTTACCCACCAAGGCATGAATTTTAATTACATGCCCCACAGTCTAACTAGTTGGCCCTGCCCCCACAACAGTTCATATCCTCTTCATTTGAAGAGTAGATGCTAGCTTCAATGTAAAATTTGGGGGATTTGGTGCAAACTGTCAACTCTCATGGACAAAGCATTAAGAAGATTGAGGACCAATTGGGTCAGATTTGTAATGCTTTAAACAGGAGGGAGGAAGGAAAATTGCCTAGTCAACCTCCGACAAATCCAAAAGGGCAGTATATGATTGGAGATACATCCTCTACTCAGGAGGAAGCTAGTGTTCAATGATTCAAAGATTGGCAATAAGTGTACCATATGTATGAAAATTCTAATTTGATTTGTGTTCTTTAGAAATCTGTCAATTGTCTTTTTAGTGTGATGTTGAGTTGCTTGTGTTGCTCTGTTTGTATTTAAATTTTGTGATCGAATATATGTGCATGTTTAGCATTTGAATTTGTTGTGTACGATTGTTGATGAATGGTTGAGGTGTTGTTAAGACCTAAAAAGTACCACTTTTCACCCCTTAACTTAACCTTTGATTAGACCCATAGCCACCTAATAAGTCCTTGTTACGTGTTTTATGTAGGAAATACCCAGCAGTGAAATAAGGCTAGGAATATTGCTAAAAAGCCTGTTTTGGCACCAAAAGTTCCTCAGAAGGATGAAGTCTGAATCCAGACCTGAAAATGAGCCTCGCGCAGTCCAGCTGAGCTTCCCAAGACTCTACAACAACTTTTCGCACAGATGATAAACTGAAGAGCTTCAGAAACATAAATTCGCACAGCTCTTGCGAAGCTCAGCAATAGAACACCTCGCGCAATCTCGCACAGTTCAAAGCAGACTTCTCTCAACCGCACGCAGTTCACTCAGAACGACTGAGAAGAGAGAGCTTCAGAAGACTCCTTGCGCAGCTGTCGCGCAATCACCGCGGGATGTAACTATCAGAAGAGAACTCCTTGCACAGTTCTCGCACCATTAAAGAAGAAAGCATCCTTACGAAGGGAAAGCCACCCTCGCGAAGATCAGTTAAGACATGGAACCTTGCATAGTTCAGAACTCATCAAAGCCTCGCGAGGTAACTCGCGAAGCCCAGTGAAGATAAGTGCTCGCAAAGTTCTCGTGCTATTCAAATCTATCCTCGCAAAGATCAACCTCGCAACTGCTTAAGCTCTAACCCCGCGACATCTGAGGCTCTGATGTCCACTCAACCTCGTGACTGCCTAAAGAGCAAACCAAGCCAACCTCGCGAAGGCAGAAGCTTCAATTTCAAATCATCCTAGCGAAGAATAAAAGCTACCATGCGATAAGTCTGGGAAATAATGGCTACCTAGCGAAGCTCTTAACCTCAAACTTCCATCTCTTCAGCTGAGGACTTTCTAGGAATTTCCAGCGATTAGGGCACCCACTCCCACAGTTAAATCTTTGTGCACACGCCCCAAGGCATCGAAGGATCACTATTCGGCCATGTGGCATTGTTAAAATTAGGGTTTCCTAACCCTAATGTGCCGCCACACCACTGCTATAAATACCCACACTTAGCTTAGGTTTAGGAACTTAGACTTTCTTTTCTTTCTACATCCTGGAATAGTTAGGAACACATCTCATTTTTGGGAGACCTGATCTGAGATCGTTTAGTTTTTCTTTTTATAGTTGTAAGTAGTTTTCTTTTTCTTTTTCCTTCTCTCAATAGTCCAGCACTTGCTGGCTATGTCTTTGTATGTATTTTGAACTAGATTAATGGAAGTTCTGTAATTGGTTCTGTACTTTGTGGGATTTGTGATTGAATGTGAGATGCTCTGTGCAAGGCTACTTCCTTATGATCCCCCATTGCTTTGGCTGTATTTCAATGTAATGGAGGACTGATTCTAAGGGCCACTCAGATCCAAGTGACCTGTGTGTCTGGGCTATCATGGTCCTATACAGCCTTAACCCCACCACAGGACCCACTAGATCTGAAATCCCCATGGGAGCTTGAGCTGGTAGCCTTGTGACCATGGTAGCAGCGATATTCTTGTTTTGTCCTGGGCTCCGTGAGGAGGATAACCTCTGGGATAGTCTGTGACCATTTAAGTGGACAGATTATAGCCTTAGGGTGATTCTAATCCACCGATCTAAGATGGATCCTTCTTCTTTACACTTGAGCTTATAGAAGCCTGGTGGGAGATTGTACAGAGGAAGACTCCCCTATATTTGTATAGATCCGCCATCAGATGTTGGATCTAATCTGGTTATAGAGATTATAGGCTAGTGACTGGACCATTGTAGCCTCACTCAAGCAATGGACAGCTAGTCGAAGGTTGTACTCAATCTCTTGCTGGTTCTATGTGTCTGGGCTATCATGATCCTATACAGCCTTAGCCCCACATATAGAGCTTTAGAGGTTGAGGTTCCCTATGGATTCTTGAGCTGGTAGCCTAGATGAAATAGTGCCCGCAATGATTTACTGGTTATGTTTTGACCCATCCCTGGATAGTGATTCCCCTATGGGATAATCTGTGACCATTTGAGTGGACAGGTTATAGCCTTAAGGGTAGAATCATGGCAGAGTGATGGGTTGGATCCTTTCTCTTCAGTGGTGATAATGTAGCCACTGGACAGGATTTCTATAACATCAGGTCTGAATTTGAGTTATAAAACTCCTCTGATTTGGGCTCAATAACATACTTCTCACCCTTTTATATTTATTTTCCACACTCCATTCATCCTCTCAACCCTTTCTGTAGTTTAGACATTTGAATACTTAGAATAAGTGACCTTAAACTCCCCTCCTTTTAGGACTGCCAGATCTGTAGTCAGATCTGGAGGGACTACTAGAGATGGCTCCTTTGGAGCTGTAGATCACCTTTGCCTGTGGGACAAACTCTTACTTATCAATACTTGCTACAATGGACCCTGTATCTTGCAGGTCTAGGATTTCTTAGTTGTGCTGATTCCATCTCCTGTTTTACTCTTTCTTTGATTTTCAAATATCTTTCACCACCAACCAATAAAGTAAGCACACACTCAGAAATCTGCCAACAAGTTTTTGGCGCTGTTGCCGAGGAAAGATGATCTATTAGTAGACCCTTAGTTTTTGTTTTCTTAGTATTCTTTGCACATGTGAATAATTGATACTGCTGACATAATTTTGAATCTTTCTTGCAGATCTAGACAGCAACAGTGAAGGATAATTGGGACTGCAATTGGAGCTTAGCTACCTCTGTTTGCAAACTCTCTGACTTTTAAAGCTCTGTCTATCTTTCTTAAAAAAAATTTCTAGCAGTATCTAGGATAGTTTTAAATGTATTCTCTGAATAGCTGTAAACTAGTTAGATAAATTTGTTAGTGTACAATTATTCTTTTGCAATGTGCCTGCAAGAAGCTTTCCTTGCTGTTGGTGTGCTTGTATGCTAAGGAGGAGATCCCTCAGCCCTACTTTAGAGCCTCTTAACCCTGAGTTAGAAAGGGGAAGGAGACTTAGGAGAGACAGACACACCACAGGAGAGCCCCCAAGTGAATCTGTGACAACAATTATGGGTGAAGAACAACCCCGAACCCTCAAGGAGTTGAACGCTTCGGATGACTATAACTCCCCTTTTAGCATTCAATTCCCTGATGTTCAGGGGAACTATGAAATAAAAACTTCAATCATCCAGATGCTGCCAGCTTTCCATGGGCTTAGCAAAGAGGACCCTTACAAGCATATTGACCAGTTCTTGGACTTGTGCACCACTTTTAATATCACTGGTTTAGGACCTGAGGCTACTAGGCTCAGACTCTTTCCCTTCTCTCCGAAGGATAGGGCCAGTACCTGGCTGACCACTCTTCCCAACAATAGCATTGCTTCATGGAAAGACCTGCAAGCCAAGTTCCTAACTAAGTTCTTCCCTGAGACCAAAACTAGCCAGTTGAGGGAAGAGATTCTTGCGTTTGCTCAATCCCCAATTGAGGATTTTAACCAGTCCTGGGATAGATTTAAAGAGATGCTCAAACAAAGCCCCCACCACAAGATCCCAGAGTGGCAGCTTGTACAAAGCTTCTACAATGGGATTGATGAGAAAAATAGAGACATGGTCGATGCCTCTGGTGGTGGATCCTACATGCACAAGACTGCTGAGGAGGCATGGGAATTGTTTGAGGTGATTAGTGAGAAAGCTTTTCAAAAGCCATCCCAGGCAAGAACTAGTCAGGAATCTGAGTCAAAGGTGGGGCCTGCTGCTGGGTCAAAAGGAAAAGTTTACGAGGTGTCCGGGAACAATGACCTGCAGCTGCAGATGGTAAACCTCTCTATGAAGTTTGACGAATTATTGATTGTAATGCAACCCAGAAGGGCTGCCCATGTGGCAGAGGCATGTCTGATATGCCAGTCCCCACAGCACACAGTGGAGGAATGTCCATCTGTAGGGTAATTTCTTGAATTGGTTTTGGAACATGCTGCTGCTGCTCAATCTTATGGCCAGCAACAATCTGGGGGCTACAATAGGCAGCCATATGGATACCAGCACCAAAATGCTGGTTACCAATGGAGAGACCACCTAAATCTGAGGTGGAGGCAAGACAACTACATGCAGCCCCAGCAGATGTTGGCCTTACCACAAAGGCCACAACAGCAGTTCAATCAAGGGAATGCCCCTAGGTCTACCTTTCAGCACCATCAGTAGCCCCATCAGCAGCAAAATCAGTTGGTCTTACCACCTTCTCAACCTAGAAATACTTCTTTCGTGGACCAGGTCTTGACTTCACTGCAAAACCTGGGTTCCTTGGCTCAGACTGTGAACTCTCATGGTCAGAGCATCAAGAAGATGGAAGAGCAGATTGGCCAACTAGCGAACACCTTAGCCAAAAGAGAAGAGGGAAGGTTGCCCAATCAACCAGTGGTTAATCCCAAGGGCCAATTTTTGATTGGTGAAGGATCCTCAGACCCTGAAGGGGATCTTTCATTGAGTTGATGATAAGAACTGTGCACCTTTGTATAATATGTACTTTACAGTTTAGAGGAATTTGTAGCAATCTTGTTGGAATCTGAGTTTAGTGCTTTATGCCTACTTTTATTCTTGTTCCCCTTGTTTGCTAATTTCAAGTGATTGAATTATAATGGTAGTATTTGAATGCTTTTTATGATGTGTGAATTTAATTCTTTGAGAGTGTGGGAATTTGTGAATGTCTTATAATGCTTATGGGTGTCCCTAGAAGAGAGTCTGTGAGAGAATCCACCCACAAAGTCAGGGTCAAAAAGCTGACTAGTGGGTGAGTGAATTCTAACTCTGTTAAGCCATCGAGGGGTTCTGAATAATGGGTTTTGTCCCCTCTCGCGCAGTTCATCAAGAACTACTTTGTTTTGCTGTCGCGAGCTTCAGATATAACTGGGTGGGCTACCTCGCGCAATTTAAATGAACATCTAATCTCGCGACCCATTCATGCCCATCCAGTGAGCGGATATTTTCAAAGCGTGCCGAGCCTCGCGATATTTAAATCCCACCTCGCGCTGCTTTTATTTACTGCTTTCTCTTTCCTATCCTTCCAGCGAAACCCTAGCTCCCACTCCTCTCAATCTCTCTCCTCCAGCTTCCTATCTACAGTTCATTGCTCACTTTGAAATTCTGGATTTTTGTTCTTAAAACTTCCATCAACAGTTGCCTCCTGCCAGGAGCTCTTGCGATCTATCGTTCGTCAAATTGAATAGAACCCTAAGTTTTAGGGTTAGACTCAGCTCTTAATCTTTCCTTTCCAAATTTCAACTGCACACTCACCAGTGTGAATCTTGATGGCTCTTAAAAGTGCACCTGTGAAGAGAGCCAGGGACCAAGCCACCGTGGAGCCTGTCCCTAAGAAAGCCAAGTCCTCTACGGCACAACAAAAAGGGAAGGAGGTGATTCCTGAGGTGGCTGCAAAAGCACCTGATTACTCTACTCCCTTAGAACCTGAAGCCATTTTTGATATATCGTTCTTTAAATCTGAGCCATTGTCAGCTCCTGCCATTGAGTTCTTGCGCAAGGCTGGTTTGTTCCCCTTAATGCAAATGATTCCTGCACTAGCCTATCTTAGGTTAGTGCAACTCTTTTACCAACACCTTAGGGTCAGACCAGACACACATGGGCCGCCTGGCCTCCTTGGGTTAGTTGATAATTTTGAGATGCTGCTTAACCCAACGTTGATTGCTGAAGTCATGGGCATCCCTGCCATTTTTGATCCCAACTGCGGTTATGGTGCTCCTGTGAATGCCCCTCTCGATACCATTGCCTAGGCCATTACCAGAGGCTTGAAGGCCACAGGGGACTCCATCAGAAGAAGAGATTTGGATCCCAAGCTACAGTTTATCGATCAAGTGCTAAGGAAGAATATCTACTGCTCCGGCCATCAGCAAGAAAGGAGGACACCAATTGCTGATGCTCTCTATTCCTTCTCTTTAGGCCACAGATTTAATGCTGCATGATTGATTTTTGAGGCCATGAAAGATATGATGGTGAAGCTTGGGCTTCAAAAGAAGGTCCACACTCTCCCCTACAGAAGACTCATCACCAAATTACTTCTGAAGGGAGGATACAAGATACCAGTGGGGGAATTATCTGCTGACCTCACTCCCACCACTTTTGCCAAAAGATAATGGGGGATTAGCAGAAGTCTAATGGATCCGCAAAAGAAGAAGAAGAAGGCTGAAGCTCAGAATGTTTCTGAGCAGGGAGAGGGAGTTGCTGTGGTAAAGGCCACCCCTGCCCCCAAAAAGAAGGCTAAAGCCCCTGCCCCAAAGAAGGTGGCGCGACCTTCTGTCACCTCTGCTTCTGCAGCAATCCCTCCATCCACCACACTTACCTCTCCACTAATTTCTTCACCTATTCAATCTCTCCCTTTCCCTCTCTTAACTCCCTTTTCCATTTCACCCCCCACTGTGATTCGTTCCTAGGTGGAAAGTGTTGAACCCCATGACAACACTCCCCCTTCACCCACCTTACCTGAATACACAGCCCCAGTACCTCCGACATCCTCTGACCTCAACCCTGACAGCCCTCCCTTGATAACCTACCTTAAAAAGAAAACCTCTCACACAAACCCTGCCTTATCTTTACCCACTTCCACCCCCACTGTCATTCCCACAGACACACCCCATATTGACCAACCCCTAGTCCAACCCCTCCCAACTACATCTTCCCTCCATGATCTTGACTTTAACTTAGCCACCACTTCAGGATATCAGGCCTTCATGACTACCTTGCTTGATACCTTGCCCACCCATGACATCCATCTCCCAGATTCACCACTCCCTTCATCACATCACTCCCCAGCCCTTTCACCTTCTCCCCCTACAACTTTCCATCATGCCCCCACTTCCCCTTTCCAACCTGTTCCCTCCTATCCTCATACTCCACCCCAACCAACCTCAGATACCCTTACCCATATCCTTTCCCTCGTACATGACATCCAAACCCAACTCTCCAACACCACACAGACTCAAGCCCAAATGCAAACGGACATCACCAACATACAATCCACCCTTCAAACATTGACAAATCCAATCAGCCCTACACAACCTCCTACCACCCCATTGACCCAACCCCTTCCAGACCGCACTCACATTGACTTACCTACACCCTTCACCCCCCAAGACACCATACCCTACCACTCCTTCCCCTCTCTACCTACCCTACCCCCTCTAATATTACCTCCACCTCAATTTACCAACACTTCTACCCACACTGACCCCATTCCCTTCCCATCCACCTTTCCCATTCAACCCCACTTATTTTCAACCCCATCCCTTCCATTTTGACCCTTCACCATTCCATTCTTCCCTTACCCAGACCCATCCACATCCACTGCCCTTCCTTCATTTCAATTTCCACCCATACCTTTCATTCCACCTCTTCTCTCACCCCGTCCTCAATTCACTGACCATTCAACACAAACTATCCCAGCCTCTTCCACCCCTTCTCTTGACTTCATCCTTACACCACCCACTCTTTCCCCCCAGGATCAATCCCCTTCTACTTCTTCCACTCCATTTCTAACCATCTTACCCAGACACTCCTATTACACCCCCCCTACTTCACCCTCCTCCATGCCATGAGGGACAATCCCTATATCAAGAGGGATGTTCTCAATGGCATGGCCCAACTCCGCCAAGCCATCGAATGCCCCTTGCTACAGAAACTTAGTGACTTGAAGCTTGCTCACAGCGAGCAGCTGAGAGATATTTCTAAAGGGTGAGAGGTAATTTTGGAGACCCTAAATGAGAACAAGGCTACGACAATGTATTACAGAATGACTACTGAGATTGAAAAAGCCAATGCAGAAAGGGCGAAAAGGCACAACCGATTATTAGAGAAAAAATTAAACAATGCCTAAGATATCAACCGACTCAATAAGGAGCTTGCAGATACCAATCTCCTGTGGGCTAACAAGAAAATTGAAATCTTGGAATAGAGAGTTGCCTTCCTACTTTCCCAACCCATACAGGACACCCCTCTCGCCACAGCTCCCCCTGAGGCCCCATCTTCTTCCACACAACCAGGCCCATCTTCTTTCACTGCCCCTACCCTAACACCTACACAACCTGTTCCCCCACCTCCCACAGCCCCAACTCAGGTACCTCCTCCTGTTCCTCCTCAAATGCCTACTGCAGTTCCTTCTGCAGTCCCTACTGCATCTCTTGCTCCTGTCTCAATGCCCCCACCTATTCCCTCTCCTGCTCCCAAAATAAAACGCACTCCTTCCAAGAAAACTCCCACTTCCAAAAGAGCCACTGCAGCCCAAAAAGGTAAAAGGTCAGACCCTCCATCCCCACCTCCAAAGGTCACCAGAGCTTCTGCTCAGGATGATCCCCATGGTCGCCTACTTTCCAAAGAGGAACGCAGACAGGCTGTTGCTGCCCTTGGATTGGATCCCTCTGAGCTTTTTCCTTCTGACTCAGACTCTGATTCTGCCCCACCAAAGGATCCCAGTGCCCCCACTACTGCTGCTGCTCCTTCATCACGCCCTGTTGCACAATCCTATCCTCAGCGAAGGAAGGTTGCTGCCAAGAGGACTACTCCCCCAAGTCGCTCTTTGAAAATTGGAAAAGACAAATCTGCCCAGTTTGAGGAGGCACCACCACTAAGCCAGCCCGTGAAAGGGAAGAGCCCTGCCATTTCTGCAGCCAAAGTACAAGATCCATCTTCTGTGGCTCCCCCTAAACCAGTGAAAGGGAAAAGTCCTCTCCTGCCTCAAGAGAAAGCAAAAGCTAAATCCCCTGTTGTCCCTCTTGAGCCAGTACCGGCCCAATCCCCTCTTATTCCCCCTCCAGCCCAGTAAGGGCAAGCCTCCAAAGGTAAGGGCCCCAAAGGAAAATCTCCCACCAAACCCCCTGCGCCAACCACTGATAAATCTTCAGAGATCCCTCCTGAACCAAAGAAGAGAAAAATGAGGGTCAGGGCTCCAACCATACCCAAAGCGGCCGACCAATGAAAGGCAGAGAGAGACCGAAGGAAGAAAGTGGAGGAGGCTTACCTTCAAGAACATGCCAAGAAAATGGGTTGGGTCAAGTTTTGAGGAAGCTTCTGACTAGATTGTCCACAGGATTTTATCTGTTTTCACACTCTTTTGCTTCTATTTTCTTGTAGTTTGTACAGTTCTAATTTTTAATAGACTTTATTCTTTTATCAGTACTATTTTGCTTTGTATGTTGTGTGTTTGTTTCTTGTTCTGGTCTTTTCTGCTGTAATAACTCTGCTGTACAGACACCTTTGAACCAGTGAGGACACTGCTCCTCATAGGTTCGGGGGTGTGCCAGGCAGACCCTGCCAACGGAATAGCTAACATAAGTGCAGCAGACTCATCTGAGCAATATGGAAATGGACCTCTGTTCACTTAAGAATCATGAAAATAAGAAGTTCAAAATTTTTGCAAACCTTGGACATTATAAACTGCTAATACTCCACATTTCCATGATAATATCACCAAGGAAACTCACTTGTATCAGCACTTAGTGAATCAGTAGAGAGAGAAAAAGGTGAGGACATACTTAAAAGTTCAAAGGAAGACCATAACCAGTGAGAATTGGGCCTATATAAAAAAAATTTCCATCTTTTGAGGAGTAACCAAGGCAATCCCTTCTAGTTCTAAAGACTGACTGAGTCACTATGCTCACTAGAAGTTAGGTAACTCCAAGTTAAAACAACTGACAGTACTCATGAGACTGAGGAAAGGATCAAGGCCTTCTCTTGGACAGTTTGAGCCTAATAAGACCAACCATTAAGTAACTGCCCTTGTCCATACCCCCTTTGAGCTTTAAATCCTAAATTTCTTCGAAATACACTTGAGTACTTGAACCTAACCTATGAACCTGCTTCAGCCTACCCTCACTCTGAGAATTCAGAAGGTAAAGGAGAAAAAGTTGAAGATGGACTAGCTATGGTCAACAGTAGGTGAATGGAAAAGAAATACCTCAAATCTGGCAGTATGATAATTGGGAGCATGGTGGCATTTCTGAAAAGTAAAAATAATAAAAATAATAAAAATAAAAAATATATATAAAAATCAAAAAATTCCACAAGAAGGAAACAAAAATAACAATGAAGAGAAGTAAGGGAGGAGTCAAGAGGAACTTTCATTGGAAAATCAAAATCAAGAAGAGAAACTGATCACTTCAAGTCTGAAAATCTCAAAGAAGATGAAAGAAGCTGAATTCAAGAAGATGAAGTCATGAATCACCTCTGTCACCTATTGATTTCTCAATTTTGAACCCCTTCTCAACCCTCCATTCTTTCAACCCCACTCCATAAGCCACATTACAGCCCAGTTAAAAGCCCTTGTGATCCAAAAGTTGAGTGAGCTGTCATGTGAAGATAAAGAGTTATCCAATCTATGGTGAGGAACTGCCAATGATGTCAGCACTTAATAACTCTGCCTATGCTCATGCTTACAGACCCATTTGGGGGATGTAACTACTCTTGAGCCTGTGAGAGAATGAACCCCTCAACAAAACCCATATGAGAGTATGCCCTGCAAAGTTTTTGGGTCTGAACTTGAATGCATAACCTAATTTGTGACCTAAGGATAAGCTCAGTTCTGGCACACACTAGTGCAATTTTCTGTGATTGTAAACTAATTGGAAATGATGTGCAATCATAAAGAGTTTATGTTGTTTAAGTTACTGTGCAACCAATGAATTAAATTTCTTTTATGCTTAATGATGTAAGAGTAAACTAAGTTTGCCCCTTGATTGTTCATTTGATGATATTGCACTTTTGTTAACTATTTCATTGAAGAAGTTTGTGGGTATCTTTACTGAAAACCCTCAGGAGACTTCACTCCTCCACTAGGGATCACCTAGGGGTTTAAAAGGCTTGGTACATATGCTAAATGTATCTGTGCTCCCTACGAAAGTCGCATTTAATTTTTATATTAGGTTTAATGTAGCTTTGCTAAGGGACTAGCAAAGATTAGGTTTGGGAGTATTTTAAGACCTGAAAAGTACCACTTTTCACCCCTTAACTTAACCTTTGATTAGACCCATAGCCACCTAATAAGTCCTTGTTAAGTATTTTATGTAGGTAATACCCAGCAGTGAAATAAGGCCAGGAATCCTACTAAAAAGCCTGTTTGGCACCAGAAGTCCTTCAGAAGGATGAAGTCTGAATCCAGACCTGAAAATGAGCCTCTCGCAGTCCAGCTGAGCTTCCCAAGACTCTACAACAACTTCTCGCGCAGATGATTGACTGAAGAGCTTCAGAAACATAAACTCACACAGCTCTCGTGAAGCTCAAGAATAGAACACCTTGTGCAGTCTCGCGCAGGTCAAAGTAGACATCTCTCAACCGTGCGCAGTTCACTCAGAATGGCTGAGAAGAGAGAGCTTCAGAAGACTCCTCGCACAGCTGTCGCGCAGTCGCCGCGGGATGCAACTATCAGAAGAGAACTCCTCGCGCAGTTCTCGCGCCATTAAAGAAGAAAGCGTCCTTCCGAAGGCAAAGCCACCCTCGCGAAGATCAGTTAAGACATGGAACCTCGGACAGTTCAGAACTCATCAAAGCCTCGCGAGGTAACTCACGAAGCCCAGTGAAGATAAGTGCTCGCGAAGTTCTCACGCTATTCAAATCTATCCTCGCAAAGATCAACCTCGTGACTGCTTAAGCCCCAAGCTCGCGACATCTGAGGCTCTAATGTCCACTCAACCTTGCGATTGCCTGAAGAGCAAACAAAGCCAACCTCGCGAAGGCAGAAGCTTCAATTTCAAATCATCCTAGCGAAGAACAAAAGCTACCATGCAACAAGTCTAGGAAATAATGGCTACCTAGCGAAGCTCTAAACCTCAAACTTCCATCTCTTCTGCTGAGGACTTTCTGGGAATTTCCAGCGATTAGGGCATGCACTCCCACACTCAAATCTTTGTGCACATGCCCCAAGGCATTAGAGGATCACTATTCAGCCACGTGGCATCATTAAAATTAGGGTTTCTTATGCCCTAATGCGCCGCCACACCACTGCTATAAATACCCACACATAGCTTAGGTTTAGGAACTTAGACTTTCTTTTCTTTCTACATCCTGGAATAGCTAGGAACCCATCTCATTTCTGGGAGACCTGATCTGAGATTGTTTAGTTTTTCTTTTTGTAGTTGTAAGTAGTTTTCTTTTTCTTTTTCCTTCTCTCCATAGTCCAGCACTTGCTGGCTATGTCTTTGTATGTATTTTGAACTAGATTAATGGAAGTTCTGTAATAGGATTTGTACTTTGTGGGATTTATGATTGAATGTGAGATGCTCTGTGCAAGGCTGCTGCCTTGTGATCCCCCATTGCTTTGGCTGTGTTTCAAAGCAATGGAGGACTGATTCTAAGGGCCACTCAGATCCAAGTGACCTGTGTGTCCGGGCTATCATGGTCTTATACAGCCTTAGCCCCACCACAGGACCCACTAGATTTGAAATCCCCATGGGAGCTTGAGCTGGTAGCCTTGTGACCATGGTGGTAGCAGCGATATTCTTGTTTTGTCTTAGGCTCCGTGAGGAGGATAACCTCTGGGATAGTCTGTGACCATTTAAGTGGACAGATTATAGCCTTAGGGTGATTCTAATCAACCGATCCAAGTTGGATCCTTCATCTTTACACCTGAGCTTGTAGAAGCCTGGTGGGAGATTGTACAGAGGCAGACTCCCCTATATTTGTATAGATCCGCCATCAGATGTTGGATCTGATCTGGTTATAGAGATTGTAGGCTGGTGACTGGACCATTGTAGCCTCACTCAATCTCTTGCTGGTTCTATGTGTTTGGGCTATCATGGTCCTATGCAGCCTTGGCCCCACATATAGAGCTTTAGAGGTTGAGGTTCCCTATGGATTCTTGAGCTGGTAGCCTCGATGAAATAGTGCCCGCAATGATTTATTGGTTATGTTTTGACCCATCCCTGGATAGTGGTTCCCCTATGGGATAATCTGTGACCATTTGAGTGGACAGGTTATAACCTTAAGGGTAGAATCATGGCAGAGTGATGGGTTGGATCCTTTCTCTTCAGTGGTGATAATGTAGCCACTTGACAGGATTTCTATAACATCAGGTCTGAATTTGAGTTATAAAACTCCTCTTATCTGGGCTCAATAACATACTTCTTACCCTTTTATATTTATTTTCCACACTCAATCCATCCTCTCAACCCTTTCTGTAGTTTAGACATTTGAATACTTAGAATAAGTGACCTTAAACTCCCCTCCTTTTAGGACTGCCAGATCTGTAGTCAGATCTGGAGGGACTACTAGAGATGGCTCCTTTGGAGCTATAGATCACCTTTCCCTGTGGGACAAACTCTTACTTATCAATACTTGCTACAATGGACCCTGTATCTTGCAGGTCTAGGATTTCTTAGTTGTGCTGATTCCATCTCCTGTTTTACTCTTTCTTTGATTTTCAAATATCTTTCACCACCAATCAATAAAGTAAGCACACACTCAGAAATCCGCCAACAGGTGCCCCTATCATAATTTGCATGTAGTTGAGGTGAAAAACTATTTTTAGAAATCTGCAATGTTGATGAACTGATGTTGAAAATGGGCATATATTTCTCATGATTGAAATGAAGTACTTGTCTGAGGGTTGGTGCTCATGCATAGTGGTTGGGTGCACAACAGCATGGACTCACTAACCACTATGCTGCACTAAACTAGCAGAGTATAGGTTGAGAAGAAATGTTGTCTCGCAGAGCTAGAAGGCTTAAATCTGTCGCACGAGCCATCTCTTGGCTTTCTTGCATGCTAAAATGCCTGAGCAATGGCTGAAAAAATACCTCACGGAGTTACCTTTCTTCTCCACGAGCCCAATCTCTGCATCAAGTGTATCTTTTGGGTTGTTTTGCGCGAGTGCCGCATGAGGTAAATTTTTGAAGCAGCACAAGGTCTCACACACCATAGCCAAAGTCTCAGCTCTGCAAAATATATTGTGAAGCAGTTTGTTCTTCTGCGTGACAGACCCTCTCGCTAGATTGTAAGCCATCTGCGCGAGAAATCTACCCCGCGAGCTCCTATTTCCAAGTGTGCGAATCGCGGGATTAGCTCTATAAACTCTGTGAAACCCTTCATTTTCTTCATTTCATCTCTCTTCCCTAGCTTCCCCGCACCAAAACTGAAATCTCCTTTCTCTTCTTTCTTCTCTACTTTTCATGCCACTCTACCTCAGGCATTTTTCTCTTACGAATTTGTTCCCCAGCTACTCCTGGTCACCTTGAACAAGGTTTGGGTGGATTTGAACCACTGTGCGCATTTTTAGGTGGAACCCTAGCTTTCAATTGGTACGATCTTCATTTCTCTCTTTATGCTATGATGGATTTATTATTTAGAGAGAAGAAGGGCAAAAATTTGGTGCTTCTGTGCTTACTCAATGTGTTCTGCATTTTTTTCAAGAGTAGTGAGCCCTAATTTTAATAAGTTGAGTCCCCAGGGCCACGAGTTCAAAATTTATAGATACCTTAGCAACAATGCTAAACCCATCTGCCAGTGGTAGCCTTGTGGCTACTAGAAAATCCTTAAGGATTGTAGAGGCCTCCACATTGGAGACCTCTGAGGTGTCTCCCCTTGTAGTTGAGCCACAAGTTCCATAGGCCAAGAAGACATCAGCCACAAAGGAGAGGACCAGAGAGCATAAACCTACTAAGAGCCCTAAAAAATTAAAGAAGTAATAGAAAAAGGGCAAAGTTGTGGTCCCTGAGGCTGAGGAGGAAGAGACTACTGAATACCTCAGGGTCCCTTCTATTGGGATGTTTGCCTTCCCTCCAAAGAGGGTTTAAAATCACTAACAAAACTAGGCAAAAATCACTCACACAGACCTTCAAGTAATCAGGGTTTGTTGTTGCAAGTTTTAAAAAGATGGTGAGTAAGGGAATGTCCACAGGGAGGTTAGTTTAAAAGTGTGATAAATCTCCAGATCTGTAGGAGATCTAACACCCTAACTAATGCTGAGTTAGCTAAAAGATAGGGGAGAGGTTTAAAATGGATTGTCACTTAAGCTAAGCTAAAATTAAACATAAACTAACTTGGATCGAGTTTGGGAATTTAGATCTTGCAGGGGAAAAAAGTAAAAAGTAGAAAATGGAGAAGAGTAGCTTGAAAATCGGTCTCACTGAAATCAGGTTCGATTAATCATGCCACAAGGGTTCAGAGCAAAGAATTCCCTTAGCTGGCTATAAGCACAGCTGCAGGGTAGAAGTTTTCACTCCAAATCATAGGATCCACCTGGTCTTAAGGCTATGATCTGTCCACTTTAATGGTCACAGACCATCCTATAGACTTTATCTGATCCATGGATTTACAGCAGATGAATCCAATTGGAGCTTGAGCTTGGACTAATCTTAAAGTTATGATCTGTCAGTTTAATGCTCACAGACCATCCTAGGGATCTCCTCCGAAGCAAAAGCATCAATCAGAACAATTAAAACCACTACAGATGCTTCAATTCCAAGGTCATAGACTCAGGGAATTAAAGGAGTATCAGATCTAGGGAGATCAGATGATATCCAAGAGGTCTACCAGTTAAGTGGGTGAACTGATCTACAGACTCCTCTACACAAATCCAATCGATCACCAAATGAAATCAAAGGAACTTTAGATCTAATTATAGCATTAAGAACAACATTTACATTGCAATCAAACTCACTCTACAATGGAAATGCTCCCAGATCTGTAGTCTGTGCAGCAGTGAACCCACAATAGCACTCTCAACCTTACCCAATTATAGATCTAACCTCTCTCCTCGCTACTCAGGGGACTTAGCCAACCATTGTTGGGCTAAAGGAGCGAAAATGTAATATCTCTGCGAGCTCTATTTTCCAGAATTTTGATCAGATCTCGATCTCCCCCAATTGTAATTGGGGGTCTCTATATATAGCTTTCTCCTCTATTTTTCCCACCAAAAATCCCTTCTAGAAGGTCCTAAGAGTTTGTTAGGATTCTGTAAGAGCACATGGGTCGGTTAGGGTTTCCTAGGGCATCTTTTAGAATCATCGTGCCGGTCCCCAAGTGCCTCGGGTTGCGTCCAGTAGGTCACCATGTCTCAACGTGTGCATAGCTGAATTTCTGAGAAGTTTTGCACATGATTTCGACAGGTTCGAGAAGCTTTCGACAGGTTCAAATGGAGTTTTTTAGTCCTTTCACTAGGTTCTCAGATCTCTTTGATAGGTTCCGATAGGATGAGCCTTCTCTTAGAGCTTCAACATTCTCAGCCTTTGGTCTAGAGCATTCGACAGGTTGGGGAAGCTCTTCGACAGATTGGAGGACAATTTCCATAGGTTTCGCTCTGCCTGCCATCATTTCGATAAGGTAACTCTCACTCTTATCGAAAGGCTCAAGCACCCTTCGGTAGGTTCTATTTCAGCGCCTCTATCTCGATAGGCTCAGGAAACCATTTGATAGGTTCCCTTTACACCTCAAGCAAGATTTTGATACGATGGTTTCTTCCTTTCTTTCAGCTGCTCAATAGGTTCTTGGATCTTATCGAACTCCTCAATCCACAAGAATTCATCCATTCTTCTGCCTTCAGATCCTATCGAAACCTTTTCAACTGCATGAATTCCTTCTTTCTTTGCTTTCAGCTCCTATCGAAGTCTTCAGGTGACCTCTTGACAGAATGCTTTTAGCCTATTTTTACTTCCTTCGCCTTGCCCTACTGTAGTCACGCGCTCTAAGGGTCTAGTGATGTGCTACCCTCTGGTGTGTTGTTGCTAGGTTTGTCCTGTGTTGAGAGATGGCCTCCTTTTTGGGCATTCTTGAGTGGTTTTCTGCATTAGTGTCATCTTTTATTGCTGTCTAAAAAATGTACTTGACAGAGGCTTATTAGTGTGCTCACAGGTCTATCAATGGTCAGGTGAAAGGGTGAAAAGTGGCATTTTTCACCACTTAACACACTGTTAAGACCTGAAAAGTACCACTTTTCACCCCTTAACTTAACCTTCGATTAGACCCATAGCCACCTAATAAGTTCTTGTAAGTGTTTTATGTAAGTAATAACCAGCAGTGAAATAAGGCTAGGAATCCTGCTAAGGAGACGGTTTTAGCACCAGAAGTCCCTTAGAAGGATTCCAACTGAGCATCCCAAGACTCTACAACAACTTCTCGCACAGATGATTGACTGAAGAGCTTCAGAAGCACAAACTCGCCCAGCTCTCGTGAAGCTCAAGAGTAGAACACATCGCACAGTCTCACACAGTTCAAAGCAGACCTCTCTCAACCTCGCGCAGTTCGCTCAGAACGGCTAAGAAGAGAGAGCTTCAGAAGACTCCTCACGTAGCTGTCGCACAATCGCCGCGAGATGTAATTATCAGAAGAGAACTCCTCGTGCAGTTCTCACGCCATTCAAGAAGAAAGCATCCTTGCGAAGGCAAAGCCATCCTCACGAAGATCAATTAAGACATGGAACCTCGCGCAGTACAGAACTCATTAAAGCCTCGCGAGGTAACTCGTGAAGTCTAGTGAAGAGAAGTGCTCGCGAAGTTCTCGTGCTATTCAAATTTGTCCTTGTGAAGATTAACCCAGCGATCGTGCAGCTACGTTGCGACTGCTTGAGCTCCAACCCTGCGACATCTGAGGCTTTGATGTTTACTCAACCTCACGACTGCCTGAAGAGAAAACCAAGCCAACCTCGCGACGGTTGAAGTTTCAATATCAAATCATCCTAGCGAAGAGCAAAAGCTATCACGCGACAAGTCTGGGAAGCAATGGCTACCTAGCGAAGAGCAAAAGCTATCACGCGACAAGTCTGGGAAGCAATGGCTACCTAGCGAAGCTCTAAACCTCAACTTCCATCTCTTCAGCAGAGGACCTTCTGGGAATTTCCAGCAATTAGGGCACGCACTCCCACAATCAAATCTCCATGCATGCGCCCCAAGGCATCGAAGGATCACTATTCGGTCACGTGGCATCGTTAAAATTATGGTTTCCTAACCCTAATGCACCTCCACACTACTGCTATAAATCCCCATGGGGGGCTTGGACGATTTAAGCTGGCTACATCTAGGAATAGCTGGGAACACATCTCTTTTCTTGGAGACTTGATCTGTGATTATTTTGCTTTGCTATTTGTAGCGATAAGTAGTTTTCTTTTTCTTTTTTTCTTCTCTCCACAGTTCAGCACTTGCTGGCTATGCCTTTGTATGCTTTTTAAACTAGATCAATGGAAGTTTTGTAATAGGATTTGTACTCTGTCGGATTTGTGTTTAAATGTGAGATGCTCTGTGCAAGGCTGCTGCCTTGTGATCTGCCATTGCTTTGGCTGTGTTTCAAAGCAATGGAGGACTGATTCTAAGGGCCATTCAGATCCAAGTGACCTATGTGTCTGGGCTATCATGGTCCTATATAGCCTTAGCCCCACCACAGGACCCACTAGATCTGAAATTCCCATGGGAGCTTCAGCTGGTAGCCTGGTGACCATTGTGGTGGCAGCGATATTCTTGTTTTGTCTTGGGCTCCGTGAGGAGGATAGCCTCTGGGATAGTCTGTGACCATTTGAGTGGACAGGTTATGGCCTTAGGGTGATTCTAATCCACCGATCAAAGATGGATCCTTCTTCTGTACACCTGAGATTGTAGAAGCCTGGTGGGGGATTGTACAGAGGCAGACTCCCCTATATTTGTATAGATTCGCTATCAGATGTTAGATCTGATCTGGTTATAGAGTTGTAGGCTTGTGACTGGACCATTGTAGCCTCACTCAAGCAATGGACAGCTAGATCGAAGTTTGCACTCATTCTCTTATTGGTTCTATGTGTCTGGGCTATCATGGTCCTATACAGCCTTAGCCCCACACATAGAGCATTAGAGGTTGAGGTTCCCTATGGATTCTTGAGCTGGTAGCCTGGATGAAATAGTGCCTACAATGATTAACTTGTTTTGACCCATCCCTGGATTGTTCCCCTATGGGATAGTCTGTGACCATTTGAGTGGACAGGTTATAACCTTAAGGGATTGAATCATGGAAAAAGTGATGGGTTGAATCCCTTCTCCTCAGTGGTGATAATGTAGCCATTGGACCGGACTTCTATAACATCAGATCTGAATCTGAGATACAAAGCTTCTCTGATCTAGGCTCAATAACTTACTTCTCACCCTTTTGTATTTATTTTCCACACTCCATCCATCCTCTCAACCCTTTCTGTAGTGTAGACATTAGGTTACCTTAAAATACTTAGAATAAGTGACCTTAAACTCCCCTCCTTTTTAGGACTGCCAGATCTGTAGTCAGATCTGGAGGTACTACTAGTGACGGCTCCTTTGGAGCTGCAGATCACCTTTCCCTGTGGGACAAACTCTTACTTATCAAAACTTGCCCCAATGGACCTTGTATCTTGCAGGTCTAGGATTTCTTAGTTGAGCTGATTCCATTCCCTGTTTTACTCTTTCTTTGATTTTTAAATTACTTTTACCACCAACCAATAAAGCTAGCACATACTCCGAGTCCGCCAACAAGTTTTTGTATTCTTAGTATTCTTTGCAAATGTGAATAATTGATACTGCTAACATAATTTTTAACCTTTCTTGCAGATCTAGACAGCAGCAGTGAAGGACAGTTGGACTGCAATTAGAGGTTAGCTACCTCTGTTTGTAAACTCTCTGACTTTTAAAACTCTGTCTATCTTTCTTAAAAAAATTTTAGCAGTATCTAGGATAGTTTTAAATGTATTCTTTGAATAGCTGTAAACTAGTTACATAAATTTGTTAATTGTACAGATATTCTTTTGCAATGTGCCTGCAAGAAGCTCTCCTTGCTGTTGGTGTGCTTGTATGCTAGGGAGGAGATCTCTTAGCCCTACTTTAGAGCCTCTTAACCCTGATTTAGAAAGGGGAAGGAGACTTAGAAGAGACAGGCACACCACAGGAGAGCCCCCAAGTGAATCTGTGACAGTAATTATGGGTGAAGAACAACCCAAAACTCTCAAGGAGTTGAATGCTCCGGATGACTATAACTCCCCTTTTAGCATTCAATTCCCTGATGTTCAGGGGAATTATGAAATAAAAAATTCAATCATCCAGATGCTGCCCTCTTTCCATGGGCTCAGCAAGGAGGACCCGTACAAGCACATTGACCAGTTCTTGGCCTTGTTCACCACTTTTAATATCACTGGTTTGGGACCTGAGGCTACTAGGCTCAAACTCTTTCCCTTCTCTCTGAAGGATAGGGCCAGTACCTGGTTGACCACTCTTCCCAACAATAGCATTACTTCATGGAATGACCTGAAACCAAGTTCCTGACCAAGTTCTTCCCTGAGACCAAAACTAGCCAGTTGAGGAAAGAGATTCTTGCTTTTGCTCAATCCCCAACTGAGGACTTTAACAAGTCCTGGGATAGGTTTAAAGAAATGCTCAAACAATGCCCCCACCACAAGATCCCAGAGTGGCAGCTTGTACAAAGCTTCTACAATGGGATTGATGAGAAAAATAGAGATATGGTCGATGCCTCTTGTGGTGGATCCTACATGCACAAGACTGCTGAGGAGGCATGGGAATTGTTTGAGGTGATTAGTGAGAATGATTTTCAAAAGCCAACCCTGGCAAGAACTGGTCAGGAAACTGAGTCAAAGGTGGGACCTGCTGCTGGATCAAGAGGAAAAGTTTATGAGGTGTTTGGGAACAATGACCTGCAGCTGCAGATGGCAAACCTCTCTATAAAGTTTGACAAATTACTGACTGTGATGCAACCAAGAAGGGCTGCCCATGTGGTGGAGGCATGTCTGATATGCCAGTCCCCACAGCACACAGTGGAGGAATGTCCATCTGCAGGGCAATTCCCTGAATTGGTTTTAGAACATGCTGTTGCTGCTCAATCTTATGGCCAACAACAATCTGGGGGCTACAATAGACAGCCATATGGATACCAGCACCACAATGCTGGTTACCAATGGAGAGACCACCCTAATCTGAGGTGGAAGCAAGACAACTACATGCAGCCCCAGCAGATGTTGGCCTTACCACAAAGGCCACAGTAGCAGTTCAATCAAGGGAATGCCCCTAGGTCTAATTTCCAGCACCATCAGTAGCCCCATCAACAATAAAATCAATTGGTCGTACCCCCATCTCAACCCAGAAATACTTCTTTCGAGGACCGGGTCTTGACCTCACTACAAAACCTGGGTTCCTTGGCTTAGACTGTGAATTCTCATGGTCAGAGCATCAAGAAGATGGAAGAGCAGATTGGCCAACCAGCGAATACCTTAGCCAAAAGAGAAGTGGGAAGGTTGCCCAGTCAACCAGTGGTTAACCCCAAGGGCCAATTTTTGATTAGTGAAGGATCCTCAAACCCTGAAGGGGATCTTTCATTGAATTGATGTTAAGAACTGTGCACCTTTGCAAGATATGTACTTTACAATTTAGAGGAAATTGTAGTGATCTTGTTGGAGTTTGAGTTTAGTGCTTTATGCCTAATTTTATTCCTGTTCCCTTTGTTTGACAATTTCAAGTGATTGAATGATGATGGTATTGTTTGAATGCTTTTCATGATGTGTGAAGTTAATGCTTTGAGAGTATGGGAATTTTTGAATATTTTATAATGCTTATGGGTGTCCCTGGAAGCGAGCCTCTGAGAGAATCCACCCACAAAATAAAGGTCAAAAGGCTGACTAGTGGGTGTGTGAATTCTAACTCTTTTAAGCCATCGCGGAGTTCTAAAAACTTGGTTTGGTTTCCTCTCGCGCAGTTCATAAAGAATTACGTTTCTTTGCTGTCACGAGTTCCAGATATAGCTGGGTGGGCTGCCTCGTGCAGTTTAAATGAACATCCAATCTCGCAACCCATTCATGCCTATCCAGCGAGCGGATATTTTCAAAGCACGCCAAGCCTCGCGATATTTTAAAATCCCACCCTGTGCTGCTTTTCTTTACTGCTTTCTCTTTCCTCTCCTGTCAGCGAAACTCTATCTCCCACTCCTCTCAATCTCTCTCCTCCAGCATCCTGTCTACAGTTCCTCACTCACTTTGAAATTTTGGCGTTTTGTTCTCAAAGCTTCCATCAACAGTTGCCCCCTGCTAGGAACTCCTGTGGTCTACCATGCATCAAATTGAACAGAACCCTAACTTTTCGGGTAAGACTCAGCTCTTGATTGTTTTCTTTCAAAATTTCAATTGCACACTCGCCAAGGAGAATCTTAATGGCTCCTAAAAGTGCACCTGTGAAGAGAGCCAGGGACCAGGCTCCCATGGAGTCGGCCCCTAAGAAAGCCAAGTCCTCTACGGCACAACAAAAAGGGAAGGAGGGGGTTCCTGAGGTGGCTGCAAAAATGCCTGACTACTCTACACCCTCTGGCTCCTCATTTCCATTCGTTTAGAGCTTGAAGCCATTTTTGATATATCTTTCTTTGAATCTGAGCCGTTGTCAGCACCTGCCATTGAGTTCTTGCTCAAGGCTGGTTTATTTCCCTTGATGCAAATGATTCCTGCACTAGCCTATCCTAGGTTAGTGCAACTCTTTTACCATCACCTTAGGGTCAGACCAGACACACATGGGCAGCCAAGCCTCCTTGTGTTAGTTGACAATTTTGAGATGTTGCTTAGCCTAGTGTTGATTGCTGAAGTCATGGGCATCCCTGCCATTTTTTATCCCAACTGCGGTTATGGTGCCCCTGTGAGTGCCCCCCTTGATACCATTGCCCAGGCCCTTACCAGAGGTTTGAAGGCCATAGGGGACTCCATCAGAAGAAAAGATTTGGATCCCAAACTGCTGTTAATCAATCAAGTGCTGAGGAAGAATATCTATTGCTCCGGCCATCAGCAAGAGAGGAGGACACCAATTGCTAATGCTCTCTATTCCTTCTCTCTGAGCCATGGATTTAATGATGTATGGTTAATTTTTGAGGCCATGAAGGATATGATGGTGAAGCTCGGGCTGCAAAAGAAGATCCTCACTCTCCCCTATGGAAGACTCATCACCAAATTACTTCTGAGGGGAGGATACAAGATACCAGTGGGGGAGTTATCTGTTGACCTCACTCCCACCACTTTTGCCAAAAGACAATGGGGGATCAGCAGAAGTTTGATGGATCCCCAGAAGAAGAAGAAGGCTGAAGCTCAGGTTGTTTCTGAGCAGGGAGAGGGAACTTCTGTGGCAAAGGCCCCCAAAAATAAGGCTAAAGCCCCTGCTCCAAAGAAGGTGGTGCGAGGTTCTGGCACCTCTGCTTCTGTAGCAATACCCCATCCACCACACTTACCTCTCCCTTAGTTTCTTTGCCTATTCCATCTCTCCCTTTCCCTCTCTTATCTCCCATTTCCATTCCACCTCCCACTATGATTCGTTCCTGGGTGGAAAGTGTTGATCCCTATGACAACACTCCCCCTTCACCCACCTTACCTCAATACATAGCCCCAGTATCTCCAACATCATCTAACCTCAACCCTGTCAGCCCTCCCTTGATAACATACCTTAAAAAGAAAACCTCTCACAAAACCCCTGCCTTATCTTTACCTTCTTCCACCTCCCCTGTCATTCCCACAGACACTCCCCATATTGACCAACCCTTAGTCCAACCCCTCCCAACTACATCTTCACTCCAAGATCTTGACTTTAACCTAGCCACCACTTAAGGCTATCAGGCCTTCATGACTACCTTGCTTGATACCTTGCCCACCCATGACATCCCTCTCCCAGATTCCCCACTCCCTTCACCACATCATTCATCAGACCTTTCATCTTCTCCCCCTACAACATTCCATCGTGCCCCCACTTCCCCTTTCTAACTTGTTCCCTCCTATCCTCATACTCCACCCCAACCAACCTCCGATACCCTTACCCATATCCTTTCCCTCATACATGACATCTAGACCCAACTATCCACCACAACAAAAACCCAAGTCCAAATGCAGACTAACATCACCAACATACAATCCACCCTTCAAACATTGACAAACCCGCCCATCTCTACACAACCTCCTACCACCCCATTGATCCAACCCCCTTCCACCTCTGACTCTACAGTTCCACCAGACCTCACCCAATTTGACTTAACTACACCCTTCACCCTCCAAGACATCATACCCCACCGCTCCTTCCCCACTCTACCTATCATTCCCCCACTAATATTACCTCCACCAAAATTTACTAACACTTCTATCAAAACAGACCCCATTCCCTTCCCATCCACCTTTCCCATTCAACCCCACCTATTTCCAACCCCACCACTTCCATTTCTACCCTTCACCATTCCATTCTTCCCTTACCCAGAACCATCCACATCTACTGACCTTCCTTCATTTCACTTTCCACCCACACCTTCCATTCCACCTCTTATCCCACCCCCTCCTCAATTCACTGACCATTCAACACAAACTACCCCAGCCACTTCCACTCCTCCTCTCGACTTCCTTACTACAGCCCCCACTTTTCTCTCCCAGGATCAATCACCTTCTACTTCTTCCACTCCATTTCTACCAATCTTATCGAGACACTCCTATTACACCCCTCCCTACTTCACCCTCCTCCATGCCATGAGGGACAATGCCTATATCAAGAGGGATGTTCTCAATGGCATGGCCCAATTCCGACAAGCCATCGAATACCCCTTGCTGCAGAAAATGAGTCACTTGAAGCTTGCTCACAGCGAGCAGCTAAGAGATATTTCCAAGGGGTGGGAGGAAATTTTTGAGACACTCAATGCGAACAAGGCTGTGGCAACTTATTACAGAATGACTACAGAGAGAGAAAAAGCCAATGCAGAAAGGGCCAAAAAGCAAGCCAGGTTGTTAGAAAGGAAACTGAACAATGCTCAGGAGATCAACAAACTCAATAAGGAGCTTGCAGATACCAATCTCCTATGGGCTACCAAGAAAATTGAGATTTTGGAACAGAGGGTTGCCTTACTACTATCCCAACCAATTCAGGCCAGCCCTCTCACCACCGCACCCCCTGAGGCCCCATCCTCTTCCACACAACCAGGCCCATCTTCTTCCACTCCCCCTGCCCCTACACTTACACAACCTTTTCCCCCACCTCCTACAGCCCCAACTCTGGTACCTCCTCCTGCTCCTACTCAAGTTCTTGCTCCTGCTAAAGTCCCTACTCCAACTCCTGCTCCTGTCCCAGTGCCTCCCCATGTTCCCTCTCATGCCCCCAAAAGAAAACGGATCCCTTCCAAGAAACCTCCCACTTCCAAAAGAGCCACTGCAGCCCAAAAAGGAAAAAGGCCAACCCCTCCATCCCCACCTCCAAAGGTGACCAGAGCTTCTGCTCAGGATGATCCCCATGGTCGCCTACTTTCCAAAGAGAATCGCAAACAGGCTGCTGCTGCCCTTGGATTGGATCCCACTGAGCTTTTTCCTTCTGACTCAGACTCTGATTCCGCACCACCTAGGGATCCCAGTTCCCAGACTACTATTGCTGCTCCTTCATCAAGCCCTGCTAAACAAACTTATCCTCAGTGAAGGAAGGTTGCTGCCAAGAGGACTACTCTCCCAACTGCATCTTTGAAAATTGAAAAAGAGAAATCTGCCCAGTCTGAGGAGGCACCACCAATAAGCCAGCCAGTGAAAGGGAAGAGCCCTGTCATTCCTGCAGTAAAAGAACAAGACAAATATTTTGTGGCTCCCCCTAAGCTTGAAAAAGGGAAAAGTCCTCCCCTGCCTCAGGTGAAAGCAAAAGATAAAGCCCCTGTTGTCCCTCCTGAGCCAACACAAGCCCAATCCCCTCTTATTCCCCCTCCGACTCAGCAAGGGCAAGCCTCCAAAGGGACGAGCTCCAAAGGTAAGAGCCCCAAAGGAAAATCTCCCACCAAACCCCCTGAGCTAACCACTGATAAATCTTCTAAGATCCCTCTTGAACCAAAGAGGAGAAAAATGAGGGTCAGGGCTCCAACCATACCCAAAACTGCCGACCAAAAAAAGGAAGAGAGGGAACGAAAGAAGAAAGAGGAGGAGGCTTACCTCCAAGAACATGCCAAGAAGATGGGTTGGGACAAGTTTTGAGCCAGATTATTACTAGATTGTACCTAGGATTTTATTTGTTTCTGCACTCTTTTGCTTCTGTTTCCTTGTAGTTTGTACATTTCTCATTTTTAATAGACTTTATTCCCCTATTATTACTATCTTGCTTTGTCTATTGTGTGTTTTGTTCCCTGTTCTTTCCTTTTCTTTTCTCATTAATAAATCTGCTGCACAGACACCTTTGAACTAGTGAGGACACTGCTCCTCATAGGTTAGGGGGTGTGGTAGGCAGACCCTGCTAATGGAATAGTTAACCTAAGTGCAACAGACTCATCTGAGTAATATGGAAATGGATCTATGTTCACTTAAGAATCATGAAAATAAGAAATTTAAAATTTCTGCAAACTTTTGACATTATAAACTTTTAATATTCCACATTTCCATGATAATATCACCAAGGAAACTTAGTTGTATCAGCACTTAGTGAATCATTAGAGAGAGAAAAAGATGAGGACATACTTAAAATTTCAAAGGAAGACCATAACCAGTGAGAATTGGGCCTATAAAAATTTTTCCATCCTTTGTGGAGTAACCAAGGCAATCTCTTCTAGTTCTAAGGACTGGCTGAGTCACTGTGCTCACTAGAAGTTAGGTAACTCCAAGTTGAAACAACTGACAGTACTCATGAGACTTAGGAATGGATTAAGGCCTTCTCTTGGACAGTTTGAGCCTAAAAGGACCAACCCTAAAGCAACTGCCCTTATCCATACCCCCCTTTGAGCTTTAAATCCTAAATTTCTTCAAAATACACCTGAGTACTTGAACCTGAACGTATGAACCTGCTTCAGCCTACCCTCACTCTGAGAATTCAGAAGGTAAAGGAGAAAAGGTTGGAAATGGACTAGCTATAGTCAACATTAAGTGAATGGAGAAGAAGCATCTCAAAAATTCTGGCGGTATGGTAACTGAGAATATGGTGGCATTTCTGAAAAGAAAAAACAAAAATAAAAAGAAGAAAATTCCATCAAAAGGAAACAAAAATAATAATGAAGAGGAGTAAGGGAGGAGTCAAGAGGAACTTTCATTGGAGAATCAAAATCAAGAAGAGAAACTGATCACTTCAAATCTGAAAATCTCAAAGAAGATGAAGGGAGCTGAATTCAAGAAGGTGAAGTCATGATTCACTTCTGTCACCTACTGATTTCTCAATTTGGAACCCCTTTTCAACCTTCCATTCTTTTTAACCCTACTCCATAAGCCACATTACAGCCCAGTTAAAAGCCCTTGTGATCCAAAGTTGAGTGAGCTGTCATGTGAAGATAAAGAGTTATCCAATCTATGGTGAGGAACTACCAATGATGTGAACACTTAAGAACTCTGCCTATGCTCATGCTTACAGTCCCATTTGGGGGATGTAACTACACTTGAGCCTATGAGAAAATGAACCCCTCAACAAAACCTTTATGAGAGTATGCCCTGCAAATTTTTTGGGTCTGAACTGGAATGCATTATGTATGACCTATAACCTAATTTTTGACCTGAGGATCGGCTCAGTGCTGGCACACACTTGTGCAATTTTCTGTGGTTGTAAACAGATTGGAAGTGCTATGCATTCATGAAAAGTTTATGCTGTTCTGTGCAACCAATGGATTAAATTTCTTTTATGATTACTGATTCAAGCGTAAACTAAGTCTGCCCCTTGACTGCTCACTGGATGATATTGCACTTTTGTTAACTGTTTCATTGAAGAAGTTTGTGGGTGTCTTCACTGAAAACCCTCAGGAGACTTCACTCCTCCACTAGGGATCACCTAGGGGTTTAAAAGGCTTGGTACAATGCTAAATGTATCCGTGCTCCCTACGAAAGTGGCATTTAATTTTTATAGTAGGTTTAATGTAGCTTTGCTAAGGGACTAGCAAAGATTAGGTTTGGGGGTGTGTTAATTAGACCCATAGCCATCTAATAAGTTCTTGTAAAGTGTTTTATGTAGGTAATAACCAGCTGTAAAATTAGGTCAGGAATCCTGCTAAGGAGCCAGTTTTAGCACCAGAAGTCCCTCAGAAGGATTCCAACTGAGCATCCCAAGACTTTACAACAACTTCTCGCACAGATGATTGACTGAAGAACTTCAGAAGCACAAACTCGCGAAGCTCAAGAGTAGAACACATCGCACAGTCTCACGTAGTTCAAAGCAGACCTCTCTCAACCTCACACAGTCGCTCAGAATGGCTGAGAAAAGAGAGCTTCAGAGGACTCCTCGCGCAGTCACTGCGGGATGCAATTATCAGAAGAGAACTCCTCATGCAGTTCTCGCGCCATTCAGGAAGAAAGCATCCTTGCAAAGGCAAAGCCATCCTCGCGAAGATCAATTAAGACATGGAACCTCGTGCAGTTCAGAACTCATTAAAGCCTCGTGAGGTAACTCGTGAAGTCCAGTGAAGAGAAGTACTCGCGAAGTTCTTGCGCTATTCAAATCTGTCCTCGCGAAGATCAACCCAGCGATCGCGCAGCTACCTCGCGACTGCTTGAGCTCTAACCCTGCGACATCTGAGGTTTTGATGTCTACTGAACCTCGCGACTGCCTAAAGAGCAAATCAAGCCAACCTCGCGACGGTTGAAGTTTCAATATAAAATCATCCTAGCGAAGAGCAAAAGCTACCACGCGACAAGTCTGGGAAGCAATGGCTACAAAGTGAAGCTTTGAACCTCAACTTCCATCTCTTCAGTAGAGGACCTTCTGGGAATTTCCAGTGATTAGGGCATGCACTCCCACGCTCAAATCTCCATGCACGTGCCCCAAGGCATCGAAGGATCACTATTCATCCATGTGGCATCATTAAAATTAGGGTTTCCTAACCCTAATGCGCCCCCACACCACTTCTATAAATCCCCATGGGGGGCTTGGACGATTTAAGCTGGCTACATCCTGGAATAGTTGGGAACACATCTCATTTCTTAGAGACTTAATCTGAGATTATTTTGCGTTTCTTTTTATAACAGTAAGTAGTTTTCTTTTTCTTTTTTTCTTCTCTCCATAGTCCAGCACTTGCTGGCTATGTCTTTGTATGCTTTTTGAACTAGATCAATGGATGTTTTGTAATAGGATTGGTACTCTGTAGGATTTGTGTTTGAATGTGAGATGCTCTGTGCAAGACTGCTGCCTTGTGATCCGCCATTGCTTTGGCTGTGTTTCAAAGCAATGAAGGACTGATTCTAAGGGCCATTCAGATCCAAGTGACCTGTGTGTCTGGGCTATTATGGTCCTATACAGCCTTAGCCCCACCACAGGACCCACTAGATCTGAAATCCCCATGGGAGCTTGAGCTGGTAGCCTAGTGACCATGGTGGTGGCAGCGATATTCTTGTTTTATCTTGGGCTCCGTGAGGAGGATAGCCTCTGGGATAGTCTGTGACCATTTGAGTGGATAGGTTATAGCCTTAGGGTGATTCTAATCCACCGATCCAAGATGGATCCTTCTTCTTTACACCTGAGCTTGTAGAAGCCTGGTGGGGGATTATACAGAGGCAGACTCCCCTATATTTGTATAGATTCACTATCAGATGTTAGATCTGATCTGGTTATAAAGATTGTAGGCTTGTGACTGGACCATTGTAGCCTCACTCAAGCAATGGATAGCTAGATCAAAGTTTGCACTCAATCTCTTGTTGGTTCTGTGTCTGGGCTATTATGGTCCTATACAGCCTTAGCCCCACACATAAAGCTTTAGAGGTTGAGGTTCCCTATGGATTCTAGAGCTGGTAGCCAGGATGAAATAGTGCCTATAATGATTAACTTCTTTTGACCCATCATTGGATTGTGGTTCCCCTATGGGATAGTCTGTGACCATTTGAGTGGACAGGTTATAACCTTAAGGGATTGAATCATGACAGAAGTGATGGGTTGAATCCCTTCTCCTCAGTGGTGATAATGTAGCCATTGGACAGGACTTCAATAATATCATATCTGAATCTGAGTTACAAAGCTTCTCTGATCTAGGCTCAATAACTTACTTCTCACACTTTTATATTTATTTTCCACACCCCATCCATCCTCTCAACCCTTTCTGTAGTGTAGACATTAGGTTACCTTAGAATACCTAGAATAAGTGACCTTAAACTCCCCTCCTTTTTAGGACTGCCAGATCTGTAGTCAGATCTGGAGGGACTCCTAGTGACGGCTCCTTTGGAGCTGTAGATCACCTTTCCCTGTGGGATAAACTCTTACTTATCAAAACTTGCCACAATGGACCCTGTATCTTGCAGGTCTAGGATTTGCTAGTTGTGTTGATTCCATTCTTGTTGTACTCTTTCTTTGATTTTTAAATTACTTTTACCACCAACCAATAAAGAAAGCACATACTCAGAGTCCGCCAACACACACCCCCAAACCTAAGCTTTGCTAGACCCTAAGCAAAGGAGAATTAAAAAGAATTTAAAATGCCACTTTCGTAGGGAGCATGGATGCATTTAGCATATGCACCAAGCCTTTTAAACCCCTCGGTGATCCCTAGTGGAGGAGTGAAGTCTCCTGAGGGTTTTCAGTGAAGATACCCACAAACTTCTCCAATTAAATTTAGTTAATCCCAGTGCAACCGGTTAGACCTGAGTTTGAGTAGATAAAATGGATTCACACCATACACCTTTAAAGGTATTTCAATAGGAAGAGCATCCCTTTGGATCATGAAGTCTGCTACAATTCCTTCGTCATCCTTCATTTCATGTCAAGGCCTTTCTTTCAAAAATTTGATGGAGAGCTCACCATTCATTTAAGAATTTTGTTTTGATAATGCCCCATTCAAATCATATTTCAGACCCAAGTCTTACCAGGGTTGTCACTCACAATAAAGATAGAAGGGTGCATCATTTCACACAGCTCAAGAGCAGTTGTAGCCCTCAAATAGGACTGTAAGCATGAGCGTAGGCATTGCTCTAGTTTATGAAATTTTCTAACTCTTTTCTCCATAGATCAAACAAATCCTCATCTCCACATGACAGCTCAATCCATTTTAGATCAGTAGGGTCTTTTATTGGGTTGTAAAGTGGCTTATGGGTGAAATTGTTTAAAGAATAAAGGGGTAAAATAGGATTCAAAATTGAGTAATCAGTAAAGTAAGGAGGTGGTCATGACACCTTCATTTCAGCACAGTTCCATCTACTTCCTGAATTTTCATATTTGAAGTGGCCAATTACTAATCCTATTTTCAGTCTTTCAATGGAATAAATTCTCTTTTATTTTTCTTTCCTGTGTTTTTTTTCTTTTTTTTTTCTTTCTTTATTTATTTATTTTTATTTTTTTTATGAACTGGAATGCCCCAACACCACAAAATGTGCTTTCCTTTCTTTCAACCAAATTTCGAACCTTGCTCCTCTAACCTCACTTCTTCTTTTTCCTGATTTCCCAGATTGAGGGTGAACTGAAACAGGCCAAGGGATTTTTGGGTTCAAATTTTTTGGTTTTTTGCAAAGAAAAACTAGGATTTCTAAGGCTCAAATGGTGTGTATCAAGGGCAATTCAAAGGTGGAAGATTTTAAGCTCAAACTGTCCAAGGGATTGCCTTACTTCATGTCTTCAATGTCATGAATGCTGTCAAGTTGTTTCAACTTGGATTTGCCTAACTTTTAGTGATCAGAATTGGGTCCAGTCAATCCTCAGAGTAGAAAAATTGCCAAAACACTCTTCATGGAAATTAAAAAGTTTTCAGGCCCAAGTCTCACTGGGTATAGCCTTCCATCAAATTTTCTGGGGTGTATCCATACAGTTTTCTCTCATTTCAGGTTCACTAAACATCAGTTATTTTTTTTTTTCCAAATTCGTTGACATTTACTTTATGAGCAATGTTAAAACTGCAGTTTATTTCAATTCCAAAAGAAATTTTTTTTGAATTAGGTGAGAATTCACTTTATTTCCTCAAACTCCTTTTTACACCTGACTGCACTAAAATTAACTAATTTATTGGCATATGTGCCGCACCCCCAAACCTAAAGTAAATAGTGTCCCCACTGTTTACAACATAGAGGGTGGAGCCGTGCGGACATCCAGGGAAAAAAACAAAACAAGTAGACAAACAGAAGAAAGAATGGCATAAACAAAGCATTTTATTAAAAAGAAACTAAGCGTACAGTAAGTACAATGGTCAAGCACAAGGATGCAAAAGGTAAGACAAAAATGTGGACAAATTATCCATGGCAAACTAAAAGCCTTCCTCCTGGCTCAGGGATATTCTCAGTTTGCGTCAGGTGGAAGAGGAGCTGCAAGCCAGGAGGGGAGGAAGAAAAGGAAAAAGAGTAGGCTTAGGGGGTGGGGGGAGGGGTGGCGGAGGAGGATGGGGATGGAGAAGCCAGTGGCTCGGTCTTCTGCCTCTTTTTCGCCCTCATATCTTGTTTCTTTCCGTCCTTGGCGAGGATCGGTTGTACCTTCTCATATTCATTCCAGAGGAATTGCAATGGGTCTGGTTCCTTGGGTGGTGGCGGCTCCAGCTAGAAGAGGGAGAGTTGAGCAGGAGTGAAGGTGGGCTTGTCATCTGCCATAGTTATGAGGAGTGCAGAGGGTAGAAGGAGAGGAATGGGATGAAGTCGAGCCATCTACATCTATTTAAGGTGGATGCATGATGGAATATGAAGCGGCGTATTCAATATCGCCGCCATTGACGAGAAGGAATGAATGGTTAATTCCACCATTCAGCATGGGGAACAAAATCATGCATTAATTAGCAGCCTATATTTTGTACTGGTAGTTACGACATGGCACAGAAATCCAGGGGGGTGTAGAATTTAAAACCCGTGCCGTGCGCAGTTGTACACATGGTACATGTGGGGTAAAATACCCGTGCAGTGGAGGTGTACAACAAGCATTGAAGGAGTGAGGGCGATTTCGATAGGATGGAATTTTAAATTGTCGACGGGTTAAGGCATCCTATCGAAGTTGCCCAAGTATGCGGCCGACAGTGGAATGTATTCGATAGGTTCAACCCTTCCTATCGAAAAGAATAAACATTGCATTCAATAAGTTGGGATGACTGCTTTCGATAGGTCGATGTCCTGTCAAACGCAGGGTAGATAAAACATTCAATTTGCTAGGATGCCAAGGGGTAAAAATAGCTTTTCGATAGGTTGGGTAGTACATTTGTCAGTTCTGTCGAGAGGTTCCAGGTAAGAGTCCAGAACCTATCAAAAAGTTGTTCTCACCTATCAAGAAGTCTAAGCACCTAACGAAATCCTCACCAATCTTATTGTCGTCAGCAGCTGACCTAGCAAAAGGTCCAAATGACCTATCGAGAAGTCCTATGAGTTCAATAACATGGCCTGTGTGTAGGGCTTTAGCCTATGCACCCAGCAAATCATTTGCTATGCTACCAGTTAGTTTATTTAAATGAAGCTAGATCTTGACGTGGCCATTTTATTATAGAAAAATATTGTGGGGAAGAATCAAGGTATAAATCAAATATAATACATATGATACAAATCAAAGTTAGGTATTAACCTGGAGGGTCCTGAAGATCAATGGTCTCTTTAGTATTGTTGACGCAAAGTTTCAGCCTCTGACCATTGACCTTAAGGATTTTTCCATATGTAGGATGCATGCCTTCGACAACTCCAGCTGGAGAAACGTGTACCACTGTGAAAGGTCCATCTCAGTTGGACTGCAGCTTTCCTGGAAAGAATTTCATTCTAGAGTTGAACATCCATACCTGGTCATTTGGCTTGAACTCTTTTCGTAACAAATGTCTGTCATGGAAGGCTTTGGTCCTCTCCTTGTAACTCCGGGCATTTGCATAAGCTTCTAGTCGCAATTCATCAAGCTCGGATAACTGGAGTTTCCTATGAATACCAGCTGAGTGTAAGTCATAATTTACTGCTCTAATGGCCCAATATGCTCTGTGTTGTAATTTAACAGGCAAGTGACATGCCTTGCCATATACTAGTCTGAATGGGGACATGCCTATGGGGGTGTTATAGGCTGTTCTATAAGCCCATAAGGCATCCGTCAATTTACCGGATCAATCCCTTCTGTCAGTTCTCACATTCTCAAGAATATGTTTGATTTCCCTATTGGAAATCTCTACTTGCCCACTGGTTTGTGGGTGGTAGGAAGTGGCTACTCTGTGGGTAACAGAGTATCTTTCCATCAGTCTCTCGAAAGGTTTATTACAGAAGTAGCTTCCCCCATCACTAATAATAGATTTGGGAATGCCGAATCTTGAGAAGATGTTATCTTTCAGGAATTGAATAAAGGCCTTGTGATCATATGTCCTCGTAGCTATGGCCTCTACCCATTTGGACACGTAGTCCACAGCTACAAGGATGAAATTGTATCCAGCAGAAGGGGGAAAAGGTCCCATAAAGTAGATTTCCTAAATATCAAACAATTCAACAACAAGTATAGGTTGCAAGGGCATAGAGTTTCTCCTTGTAATACTGCCCATTTACTGACATCGATGACAAGCTTTATAGTGCTGCCGGGCATCTTTGAATAGGGTAGGCCAGTAGAAACCGCTTTAAAGAACCTTGGCTGTCGTCTTGTTACCACTGAAGTGGCCCCCACACTCCTATTCATGGCACATGGTTAGGATATTTTGAAACTCAGTTTCAGGGACACAACGCCTGATCACCTGATCTGCACAATGCTTAAAGAGGTAGGGATCCTCCCACATGTAATATAGAGCTTGTGCAAAAAATAGATTTCTATCATCCTTGTTCCAATGTGGAGGGATCCTACCCGTAGCAAGGTAATTGACAATATTGGCAAACCAGGGCATACTTATCTGAATAGTAAATAGCTACTCATCTGGGAAGGAGTCATTAATAGGCAAGCTCTCTGTTTCAACTGCTGGAATCCTTGACAGATGGTCAACCACCACATTCTCAACTCCCTTCTTGTCTTTAATCTCCAAATTGAATTCCTGCAAGAGAAGAATCCATCTGATTAGTCTTGCTTTGGCTTCTTTTTTGGACGAGGTATTTCAAAGCTGAGTGGTCAGTGGACACAATAATTTTTTATCCCAGCACATAAGATCTGAATTTTTCTAAAGCAAAGACAATAGCTAATAGCTCTTTCTCAGTCATAGTATAATTTAATTTAGCATCAACCATTGATTTACTGGCATATGCTACCACAGAAGATGCCTTGTCTTTCCTTTGCCCTAAAATTGCCCCAATGGCAAAGTCTGATGCATCACACATCAACTCAAATGGCAGAGAGAAATCAGGAGCTTGCAAGATGGGAGCTGTGGTCAAACAAGTCTTTAATAGCTCAAAAGCAGCTCGGCATTCATCATTAAAGTCAAAAGGACCGTCTTGGCACAACAGGTGACAAAGGGGTTTGGAGATTTTGCTGAAGTCCTTGATGAACCTCCTATAGAACCCAGCATGGCCCAAAAATGACCTAACTTGTTTGACAGCTTTCGGAGGGGGCAAATGAGCAATTAAATGGATCTTAGCTTGATCAACCTCGATTCCTTTGTGAGAGACAACATGTCCTAGAACAGTGGCTTGAGTCACCATGAAGTGACTTTTCTCCCAACTCAGAACTAGGTTGGTCTCCTCACACCTTTGCAGCACAGAGCTGAGATGGTCTAGGCATTGGCTAAAATCATCTCCATAAATGGAGAAATCATCCATAAAGATCTCCAAAAACTTATCAATCATTTCAGAGAAGATAGCATATATGCATCTTTGGAAAGTGGCAGGAGCATGACACAACCCAAATGGCATCCTTCTATATGCAAAGGATCCAAATGGGCAAGTGAATGTGGTTTTTTCTTGGTCATGGGGCTATACAGGGATCTAATTATACCCTGAATATCCATCAAGAAAATAGTAATAGGCCTTGCCTGCCAGCTTGTCCAAAATTTGGTCTATGAAGGGAAATGGGAAATGATCCTTGCTAGTTTTTTCATTGAGTTTTCGATAATGTATACATACCCTCCAGCCAGTGGTCTGTCTGGTTGGAATCAGCTCACCTGAATCTGCTTCAACAACTATAATGCCAGATTTCTTAGGTACAACCTGGGTAGGTGCTACCCATTATGAATCCGAGATGGGGTAAATTATCCCAACATCTAGGAGTTTGACTACCTCCTTCATCACAACGTCCTGCATGTGTGGGTTGAGTTTTTTCTGCATCTCTCTAGAAGGTTTGGATCCTTCCTCGAGATGAATTTTGTGCATGCACACAGCAGGGTTGATTCCCCCAAGGTCTGTAATGGTCCATCCTATTGCCTTCTTATGCCATTTTAGTACACAAAGTAGTTCATTTTCCTGCTCAAGAGAGAGGGAAGAAGAGATTATCACAGACAATTTGGTGTTGTCTCCTAAAAAGGCATATTTCAAAGATTTTGGGAGTTATTTTAACTCCACCTCTGGGGCACTGATGAGGGAGGGCAATAGGGGCGCCTTAGAGGGGGGTGGGAGAGGTAACAAAGTAGGCCTCCAGGGATGGTGCTGTACTGGTGCTGCTCCAGAAGAGACAAGTTTCACATGCTCAATCTCAGAGGTGGGAACCTTCTCTACCTCTGTTTCCTTCCATACCTCAGCTAACTAATTAAACATTCCTTACCATGTAGCAGCATATTCACATTTTCCTGGACAACCCCATCTATTACATCAAGAAAAAAATAGTCCTCATCGGGATGAGGTTGATTTGCTGCGTTGTACACATTCAATTTGACCTTCATATTTCCAAATGTCACTTCCGTGATTTCAGACCTGCATTAAATACAAGCATTAGTTATGGCCGGAAAGGGCCTGCCCAGAATCACAGGTATGGAAGAAGCACATTTGCTTGGTTCCATGTCCAACACCAAAAAGTCAGCAGGATAGAAGAATTTGTCAACTCTAACCAACACATCTTCAATTATCCCCACGGGTTTCCTTTCAGATCTATCAGCCAGCTGTAGGACCACATGTGTGGGCTTTAATTCTCCCAAGCCCAGCTTCTCATATAGTGAAAATGGAAGCAAATTTACACTAGCTCCCAGATCTAATAAGGTTTTGTCAATGGTGTGGTCCCCAATTATGCAAGCGATAGTGGGGAGGCCAGGGTCTTAATGTTTGGGGGGAGTTGCAATAGACAGGACTTGCTTAACCTTTTCTGCTGCAAAGACCTTCTTAGATAGGTGTATCCTAGACTGTCTTTTATGGGTGCACGGGTCTTTTAAAAACTTGGCATAGGTTAGGACTTGTTTAATGGCATCAAGTAAGGGTAAATTGATCTTTACTTGCTTGAAAGTCTCTATCATTTCCTCAATTTTTTCTTGCCCTTTATCAAAAGAGGAAGGTGCTTGTAGTGCCTTATGAAATGGCAAATGTGGGATTGCTCCCTCATTTGTAGCCTTAGTCAATGGGGCTTCTTTCTTTTTGATTTTTTTCTTTTCTTGAGGATCCTCATTATCCTCTTTATTCAAAGTTGGTTGTTCTTTCAAGTCAACCACTGGTGACCTTTGCTGTGTTCTTATAGAAATGCCTTCATTTTCTTCCTCCAAGCTCCTCATAGGCTCACAGCCTACTTGGTTGTCCACTAACCTACCACTTCTCAATGTTGTAACAGATTTGGCTTCCTCATAGGTGGAGGAAACTTCATCCACTATAACCTATCTTCGTGGGTTGTCCTATGGTTGGCTAGGTAGCCTCCCTCCTTCTCTTCTAGTCAAGGCATCAACAGCTGACCAAGTTGATCCTCTATCTTTTTTATGCTCTGGTTGTGAGAGTGCACAGTTTGGGATAAGGAGTTCAAGTTCTACAGTGAAGATAGAACTTGTTCCTCAAAGGAAGATGCTCTCACAGCTGGAGGAGGTGCAGATTATTGCACAGGAGGGGCTACAGGTTGAACCATGGGTTGCTGATACTGAGGCCTTGGGGCATAACCTTGGGGATAGGGTTGAGCATTTCTGTAGGGCAGGGGCTGCTGAGGCTGCTGCTATTGGATGGGGTATGGATCTTGTCTCTACCTCAGATTGGGGTGGTTTCTCCATTGATACCTAGCAGCAGGCTGCTGCCCATAAGACCGAGTTGCAGCCACATGCTCTGTTATAAAATCAAGAAATTGGCCAGCAGATGGGCATTCTACAAGGGGGTGTGCAGGAGACTGACATATGGCACATGCCTCCTCCACCCTAGGCTGTCCACTTTCCTTTCCAAATTACTTGGCATACTCACTTTATATAACTTCCCTCTTGAAGTATTCTCCTTCACCAACCTAGGAGGCTCTAGATCTCTAGCTATGGTTTCCCTTTACATAGAGTTCTCACTAATAATATCAAATAGCTCCCATGCCTCCTCACCAGTTTTATGGAGGTAGGTGCCACCACAAGAAGCATCTACCATGTCCCTGCTCTTAGAATCAATTCCCTGATAAAAGCTTTGAACTAATTTCCATTCAGGGATTCGATGGTGGGGGCATTTCTTTAGGAGTTCCTTAAATCTCTCACAGGATTGATGAAAATCTTCAATTGGATCTTGGGTAAAAGAGATGATACCCTTCCTCAATTGGCTAGTTTTTTACATAGGGAAGAACTTGGCCAAAAATTGACATTGGAGGTCACTCTAGGACTGAATGCTCTTGGGTGGAAGCAAGGATAATCAGGTCCTGGCTCTGTCCTTTAATGAAAAAGAAAAGAGTCTCATCCTGGTGGCCTCCTCCCCCAAACCTGTGATGTTAAATGTAGTGCACAGTTCCAAGAACTCATCAATGTGCTTGTAAGGGTCTTCTTTAGTCAGGTCATGAAATGAGGGTACAATTTGAATTATGGAAGATTTTATCTCATAGTTTCCTTGAGCAGTTGGGAATTGAATGCTGAAGGGGGGAATTATAGACCCCTAGTGCATTAAACTCCTTGAGGGTTCTCTACTGTTGTTGCTCTCCCATTTCTACAGAGTCAATTGCAACAGATGTGGTTGTAGTTGGTCTGGATCTGAGAAGTCTTTCAACCTCGAGATTTAGTGGAATAATCTGAGGCTGGAGAGTTCTCCTACCAAACATACAACACTCAAATTCTGAATGCAGAACAGATCCTCAACACAACAAGTAGAAGCAACCAAACTTTCTAACTATTATAAGAAAAATCAATAGATCTGAAAAATAAAAGGGGAGTAGAAGGATGCAAACTACAGAGCAGCCTCCAGCATGATTCTCCTCTCACTGATAGCCTCATATATGATGAAATACACACAAAATACTGAAAAATAACAAAACTCACAAATGCAGTTAGTAAAATCAAACAAACAACTACAGATCTATGATCAAATTAGAGCTACCAATTTCTAAACACACCTCGCCAGCAGCGGCACCAAAAACTTGTTGTGGTGTTGGCCTTCCCTCCAAAGAGGGTCTAAAATCACTAATAAAACTAGGTAAAACACACTTATGCAGACTTGCAAGTAATCAGGGTCTGTTGTAGAAAGTTTTGAAAAGATGGTGAGTAAGGGAATGTCCACAGGGAGGTTAGTTTAAAAGTGTGATAAATCTCCAGATCTGTAGGAGATCTGGCACCCTAACTAATGCTGAGTTAGCTAAAAGACAGGGGAGAGGTTTAAAATGGATTGTCACTTAAGTTAAGCTAAAATTAAACACAAACTAACTTGGATCGAGTTTGGGAATTTAGATCTTGCAGGGAAAAGGAGTAAAAAGTAGAAAATAGAGAAGAGCAGCTTGGAAATCGGTCTCACTGAAATCAGGTTCGATTAATCATGCCACAGGGGTTCAGGGCACAAAATTCCCTCAACTGGCTATAAGCACAGCTGCAGGGTAGAAGATTCCACTCCAAATCATAGGATCCACCTGGTCGTAAGGCTATGATCTGTCCACTTTAATGGTCACAGACCATCCTATAGACTTTATCTGATCCATGGATTTACAGCAGACGAATCCAATTGGAGCCTGAGCTTAGACTAATCTTAAGGTTATGATCTGTCCACTTTAATGGTCACAGACCATCCTAGGGATCTCCTCCGAAGCAAAAGCATCAATAAGAACAATTAAAACCGCTACAGATGCTGTAATTCCAAGGTCACAAACTAAGGGAATTATAGGAGTATCAGATCCAGGGAGATTGGATGGTATCCAAGAGGTATACTAGTTAAGTGGGTGAGCTGATCTACAGACTCCTCTACACAAATCCGATCGATCACCAAATGAAACCAAAGGAACTTTAGATCTAATTATAGCATTAAAAAAAACATTTATGTTGCAATCAAACTCACTCTAAAATGGAAATGCTCTCAGATCTATAGTCTGTGCAGCAGTGAACCCACAATAGCACTCTCAACCTTACCCAATTACAGATCTAAACTCTCTCCTCGTTACTCAGGGGACTTAGCCAACCATTGTTGGGCTAAAGGAGGGAAAATGGAATATCTCTGCGAGCACTATTTTCCAAAATTTTGCTCAGATCTTGATCTCTCCCAATTGCAATTGGGGGCCTCTATATATAGCTTTCTCCTCTATTTTTCTCACCAAAAATCCCTTTTAGAAGGTCCTCAGAGTTTATTAGGGTTCTGTGAGAGCACGTGGGTCGGTTAGGATTTCCTAGGGCATCTTCTGAAACCTTCATGCCGGTCACCAAGTGCCTTGAGTTGCGTGCAGCAGGTCACCAAGTCTCAGCGTGTGAATAGCTGAGTTTCTGAGAAGTTCTGCACACGATTTTGACAGTTTCGAGAAGCTTTCCACAGGTTCAAATGGAGCTTTTTGGTCCTTCCACTAGGTTCTCAGATCTCTTTGATAGGTTCCAATAGGATGAGCCTTCTCTTAGAGCTTCAGCATTCTCAGCCTTTGGTCTAGAGCATTCGACAGGTTGGGGAAGCTCTTTGATAGGTTGAAGGACCATTTTTATAGGTTTCGCTCTGCATGCCATCATTTCGATAGGGTTGCTCTCAGTCTTATCAAAAGGCTCAAGCACCCTTCGGTAGGTTCTGTTCTAGTGCCTCCATCTCGATAGGTTCAAGAAACTATTCGATAGGTTCCCTTTACACCTCAGGCAGGCTTTTGATAGGATAGTTTCTTCCTTCCTTTAAGCTACTCGATAGGTTCTTGGATCTTATCAAACTCCTCAATCCACACAAATCCATCCTTCTTTTGCCTTCAGATCCTATCGAAACCTTTTCAACTGCACGAATTCCTCCTTTCTTTACTTTCAGCTCCTATCAAAGTCTTCAGGTGACCTCTCGACAGGATGTTTTCAGCGTGTTTTCACTTCCTTCGCCTTTTCCTACTATAGCCACGCGCTCCAAGGGTCCAGTGACATGCTACCCTCTAGTGTCCTGTTGTTGGGTTTGTCTTGTGCTGAGAGATGGCCGCCTTTTTGTGCATTCTTGAGTGGTTTTCAGCATTAGGGTCATATTTTAATATTGTCTACAAAATACACTCGACAGAGGATTATTAGTGTGCTCACAGGTCTATCAATGGTCAGGTTAAAGGGTGAAATGTGGCATTTTTCACCACATAACACCTTCTGAATTTGTGCAAGCAATCCAGTTGGAGGCTGAAATTATTTTTGGCAAAGCCTACTTTGAGGAGTTACCAGAGACCTCTGCCTCCATTGAATATCTGACCAAGGCATCTCTGTTGCCCCTGTTGCGGCCCCTGATGCAATTGATTTTCCCAAGACTAGTGAGACTATTTTATCAGAATATGAGGTTGAAAACTAGTGATGATGTGAACCCAGTACTGCTAGTATTGAGTGATGACTTCGAGATACTGTTCCATCAGGCAAACATTACAAAAATATTAAGGATACCAACCAGGTATAGCCCTAAGTGTGGCTTGGGTCCTCTTTTGACCGCCACCATCACTGAGATAGCAAGGGAGTTAACTAGAGGAATCACAACCTCAGGAGACTCAACCAGGAAGAGGGACCTACACCCCAACCTCAGGCTCATGAATGCCGAGTTGAGAAAAAATGTTTATCACTCTGGGCATGAGCAGGAGAGGGGATATCCCATAGCTGATGCCCTCTTCTCAATTCACAGGAATCATTACTTGGATGCAGCCAAGTTTATTTTTTAGGGGATTAAGGAACTATGTGAGAAGGTGAAAATATAGAAGAAACCTCATGCCCTTCCCTACTGTAGGTTTATTACTGTATTGTTGAAGTTTGGGAAATACCCCTTTCATAGGGAGGAGGAAACAGTGACCCTGAACCCTACAAAGAGTGGAAAGAAATAGTAGGGAATCCGTGGTACAATGGTGGAGAAGAAGAAAAAAAAGAGAGAGGAGTAACTGAGAGAAGCAGCCCCCACCATTCATGAAGCAGCTGCTGCTCCTATTGCTACTGCTGAAGCTGTTGTATCTTCCACCTCATATGTGCTAGCAAGCACAACCATCACCTCCTCATCCATTCCCTCTACCTCCATGTCAGCCCCAACACTTTTACCACCACCTCCACCCTCAACCTAGACCTCACAGCCCCTAACAGGTCTAATACCCATACCTGAGCCTATATCACCAAACACCACAGCCATAGCCACCTCAATCTCCCCACTAACCGCCATAGCCACTGACACCCTACCCCTTTCTACACCCTTACCTATATTTCCAGCCCACACTAGCCCACATGTCAAGACCCCATACTAGAAGAGAAGAAAAGCTGCTAAAACCCCCACTGGACCCCAGCCCACCTATATCTCCCAAACAATTCTAATCCTGGAAACCACAATCATTCCAGACCCCATACCCACACCCTATGAACCTGAAACCCATACATTTGAAACCCCACCCTTTGTACCTATCACATGTGAACCCCTAGACCAATCCATTCTATTATCCCATGACCTTGTCCCATTTATAGGAGAGGAATTTCCTACTATGATGTCCACTATCTTAGGAGACATCAACCTGGAGTACACCCTTCTCCCAGACACACCTAACCCTCCACACTTCTCCCCTCCACATCAGACATCACCACATGCCACTACCTTCACTCCTACCCATTTCCCCCATTCAACCAGTTTCCCCTATCTAACCCACAGCTACTACCATACCTGACATATTACCCTAAATCCTGCACCTCCTACTCTCCCTTCATTCCCAAATGTTGGCCAATACCCAAACCCAAGCTACCCTTGAAGCCAATCTTCATTCAATTCATTCCACCCTACCAAACCCTACATCCATCCCAACCATTTTACAATCCATCCAAGCAACTTTAACCAATCTAGCCCAACCTTTCCAACACTCACCCCACCCTACATCAATCCATAATCCCCCACTTGCTCCTACACCAATTGTACCTCTCCCGAAAACTTCTCCCATCACCTCTAAAGATTAATCCACCCAAACAGACCCCGAACCTCAACTACAACCCATACCTGCATCTGCCCTCAATGTCCCTCACCCTCTACCCTCCACCCCACCCCTTTCTTCATCTTGTCCCTTTACATTGCTGGCTAGCACTTCTTCCATCGCTGCTCAGCCCATACTTCCTCCCTCTTGTAATCCCCAGACTCCTTACTACACCCTCCTCCAGGCCATGCAAGCCAATGCTTACTTAAAGAAGGATGTAGTTCAAGGTATGGCTGACCTGAAAGCTACAGTGCACCAGCCCCTCGATAAAATTAAACTCCTGATGCTTGCCCGTAAGATTGAGAAAAAGGAAATCAAGCAAGGATGGAGAGATATTATGGTCCAATATAACTAGGACAAGAAAAGAATTGAGAGTCAAGAAGATGTGATCAAGGAACTAAAAGAGAGACTGACTGAGGAGAGGGCTTATGATTATGGGCTGACTATTGCGGCTTTGGAGAAGTTCGTCAATGCACAAACTTACAAAGAGTTGGCAGAAGCTCTTTTTAAAGAATTAAACCCAGATGTACCTCGCCAGTAATCAGCTCCAAATGCAAAGGAACCTAGCCCAGTCAAACCTGCACTCAATGAAATAGTTTATTTTGTGTTGTGTGTTTTTCTTTCTTGATGTTTCTTCTCATTTAATATCTCTGCCTTGGGCCTGCAACACATCCAAATCTACTCGTGAAACAGTGAGGACACTGCTCCTCATAGGTTTGGGGATGTGGTAGGACCTGCCAATGAAATAGTTAACCTAAGTGCAGCAGAAATCAAGTAAGATAAAAATGGAGCCATGTTCACTTGAGAATAATAAAATCATAGAATCATAAAAAATGGGAAATTTAAAAATTTTGCAGACCTTTAGGCATTACAAGCTTTTAAATCTTAGCATTTCCATGATGTGAACACCAAGAAAACTCACTTGTATCAGCACTTAGTGAATCATTAAAGAGGGAAAAAGGTAAGAACATGCCTAAGTGTTTAATGGAAGACCTTAACTAGTGAGATTTTGGACCACAAATTTTTATTTTTATTTTTTCCTTTGAGGAGTGACCAAGGTAATTCTTTCAGCTCTATGGACTGGCTGAGTCAATGCCCTCACTAAAAGTTAGGCACCTCCAAGTTGAGACAACCGACAACACTCATGACACCTAGGAAGGGATCAAGGCCTTCTCTTGGACAGTCTGAGCTTAACAAACCAAACCCTAATCAATTGCCCTTGTGCACACACCTTTTGAGCCTTACTTCCCACGCTTCTTTAAAATACACCTAAGTACTTGTATCTGAACCTATGGACCTGCTTCAAACCTACCCTCACTCTGAGAATTCAGAAGGTAAGGGAGAAGGAGCTGAAGATGGACAAGATAGTGTCAACATTGGGTGAATGGAGAAGAGATACCTAAAGCTTAGCAGTGTAGCAGTTGAGGAGAGAGGTGGAAATTTAATAAGAAAAATAAAAAATAAAAAATAATAAAAAGAAAAATGCATCCAAAAGAAAGAAAAATAATAATGAAGAGGAACGAGGGGTCAAGAGGAAACACTCATTGAAAAAATCGAAAACAAGAGGAGAAGTTGGCCACTTCAAGTCTGAAGAATTTTAAAGAAAATGAAAGGTACTGAACTAAGAAGGTGAAGTCTTCACCTACTGATTTCTCAATTTTGAATCCCTTTTCAACCTTCCATTATTTATAACCTTTCCCATAAGCCACATTAAAACCCACCCAAAAGACCCTGCGATCCAAATCCAAAGTTGAATGAGCTGTCATGCTGAGACAAAGAGTTGTCCAATCTATGGTGAGGATTACCCAATGATGCCAGAACTTAGGTGCTTTGCCTATGCTCATGCTTACAAACCCATTTTATGGCCTGTACCTGCTCTTGAGCTTGAGAGAAATGGAAACCCTCAAAGTTCCCTGTGAGAGCCTGCCCTGGTGAGCATTGTGTTTGATGTTGAATGTATTGGGCATGACCTATAACCTAATTTTTGAATTAATGATAAGCTCAGTACTGACTTACATGTGATGTTTTCCCTTATTGTGAGCTAATTGGAAATGATGTGCATCTATGTAAAAGTTATAGTGATTAAATGTCTATGCATATCATATGTTAAAATTCCTCACATTTTTTCTATTGAATCAAAAGTTTAACTGATGCTCTATTTCTTGGCAGCTGACTTGATAATTTTGTACTTTTACTAACTGTTTTATTGAGAAGTTTATGGGTATCTTCACTGAAAACCCTCAGGAGACTTCACTACTAAACTAGGGATCACCTAGGGGTTTAAAAGGCTTGATGCATAAGCTAAATGCATTTGTGTTCCCTACACAAGTGGTATTTAAATTCTTAGATTAGTTTTTTTAATTTCTCCTTTGCTTAGGGACTAGCAAAGATTAGGTTTGCGGGTGTGTTATTCACTCAAAAGTACCACTTTTCACCTCTTAACCTAGCCTTTGCTGAACCTTGAAGCCCACTAATAATTATTTGTTAAGTGTGTTTTGTAGATAGCAATAAATTGTGCAGCTTAATACAAAATCCCTGCTTATTGGTCCAAAGTAGAGAAAGAAAATATGCAAAGATGATAGCTGAGCCAAAGCCTATGGAACACCTTAGTAGTGCTAACCATGGTGACTCATTTGTTGGTCATCATTGACCAAAAGTCTAGCAAATGAAAGTAGTTAGTTGAGAATGGAGGAAGTTGCAACAGCAGCAAGTGCAAGGCATCAGAGGATCGAAAGAATCATCTTGCAAAGTTGAGGAGCTCCCTCATGGAGCTAAGGATGCAGTGGAAGCTGCAATCTTGCAGATGGGATGCGCAGTCAAGAGGACAACAGTAAAGACATCACAAAAATCTCTTAACTTAAAACCCTCAGAATTTGTGCCCGCGAAGCTCTCGCGGAAGATCGAGCTTTAAAGTCGTCGCGCGTAAAACATAGCGAGTCCATATGCATTGAGAACCATTTGTCACCTCGCAGAGTTCTCGCGAAGCCCTGAAAGAGAGAGACACTAAGAATTTTCCTCACGCAGCTCTCGCGCACTCTGGAGCCTAACCAGTTACTATGTGAGAGCAGGAGCCTACTTGCGCGAGTATCGAGCAAGGGAGAACTTCTGAAGCTCTACTGCATGAGAAATTCTAGGTGCTCCAAATGACCTCCGTGATAGCATTACAGTGCAAAGCAACTGCGAGATCAACTGAGGATCTTCTGTGTGAGTGAACAAACCTCCTAAGCTAAACTCTCCTTCGTGAAGGTAAAGTAACTACGCGAGTGAATTAATGCAGATGCCAGCCCCGCGAAGCTCAGGTTTTCCACTTCTCAACCCTAAATCAAGGACCTTTTAGGAATTTCCCAAGGCTAGGGCACACTTCCCAAGGCATAAATTTTGAGGCACACGTCTCAAAGCATTCAAGGGTTGTAACAGTGCCACGTCTACTGGAAAAGTTAGCGCTAATCTCTTTTGAACCAAGGCCTTATGGATAGAGTATATAAGTTATACTTAGAGTTTATTATTTTCATCTTTCCTTCATCCTTCGTCAGTAGAGAATTCCAGCAGGCCTGGGTTAGGGTTTCATCATCTCTTTTTCTTATTTTTCTTCTCTCTTAGCCCAACATTGGCTGGCTAATCCTTCTCTAAGCAGTTAGATTTATTTTTATTTATGTTTTGTAATAGGCCTTGTATACATTAGGATCTTGTGGATGAGTAGTTGTGTGCAGGCTGCAGCCTTGAGACAGTTCATTGTAAGTTTTGCTTTTATCAATGGATTATTGTTTTAATGACTCATTAAATCTATAGATCTTGTGATTTTCTTAGATGTCTATAGGATCCATGCTTTGGGACTAGCCCATTCAGTTTCTAGTAGATCTATTATTTACCATCTAATTTCCCTGGGTTCAATAGCCCTATGGATAGCAAGCCGGATCTGTAGCCATATCTGGAGAGCTTGTAGCCCTGTGACTCCAAAGTGGTAGCAGCAGTTTATAATTTCTTTCTCAGATCTCTGTTGTATGGATAGACCTATCGGATACCCTATGGCCATTTGAGTGGACAGAGTATAACCCTAAGCTGGTGTCCAGCCTCATGTCTGAAAAGGATTCTTCTCCTCTACACATGAGCTTCTAGAGCCTTGTGAGGAGGTTTGTGCAGGAACTGACTCCCCTCTCTTTTACTTGACCGAATTTAGATGTTAGATCTGATTTGTCTGTAATAATTACAGCTTGAGGCTGAGTCATTACAGGCCTTTAGTAGCAATGACCAGCTGAATCTAATCTTTATTCAACCTATTGTTGGTCCTTTTTGTGGGCCCAGTGAGCCGTTGTCCTTGGCAAAGTACTTAGGACTTTATAGATTGGAATACCTATGGAGGTCAGCTAGATCTGTACGCAGATTTGGGAAGTTTGTAGCACTGGCATTACATAGTTTCTGCAATAATATTCATGGCCTGCTCTGGTCCAGTGGTTGGGGAAATGATCAGTCCACTCCTCTAGATTAGATTAGCAACTTCTGACTTGATCAATGGGATTTGATTGACTCTATAGGATAGGCTGTGGCCATTTGAGTGGACAACCTATAGCCTTAAGAGCACCCCAAATGGCATGGGTTAAGTTGGATATTTCTACCTTGTTGAGGTTAGTAATAGCATCTCAGCAAGGATCAGTTCAGAGATAGTCTAAATCTGAGTTACATTACTGCATTAAACTCTAGCTTAACCTGCTTACTTCCCTTCATTTATATATTTTATTTTACAACACACCATCATCATCTTCTTCTTAACCCTTTCTTTAGGAAAGGGCTACAATTTATTTCTCTTTTATTAGGGTTAATATATAGTGTAGTCATGACACCCAACTCCCTTTCTTTAGGATTATGAGATCTGTAGTCAGATCTGGAGGCCTACTATTATAGCTCATTTTGGGTTCTAGATCAATTTCTCTGTGGGAGAAACTTTTATTTATCAAAACTTGCTATAATAGATCCTGTATCTTACAGGTCTAAGATGTTTTAGGATTATTGTTTTTACCATATCTTTACCCTCTGGTTCTCTTTGATGTTAATTTTTTTACAACACCACATAATAAATCAGCACAATCCAGAACGACGACAAGCTTTTGGCGCTGCTGTCGGGGGTATTGATCTTTTTAGTAGACCTGAGTTGTATTATAATTTAGACTTCCAAAGTCTTTATAGTTGTGCCTAATCTAGAATAAAGTACAACTGATATTTTTTAGAAATTTGTAGAAATAAACAGCAGAAGAAGGGAAAAGCTAGAGTTGAAGCTGGAGTGTAGCTAGCTCTGTTTGCACTACCTTTTCCATAAATCTCAGTCCATTTATGTTTAATTCCTTATTATTTGTTTGGTGTAAATCTATGTAGTTAATTTTTGTTTGAAATTCTTTTTTGTGTGCTTGTGAGCATTCTCTGTACTTACTATGGGTGTGAGTATATGCATGGCAGAAGGTCCTTTAACCCTGAGTTAGAACCTCCAAATGTAGAGGTTGAAAGGATCCTTAGACCTAGAGACACCACACAGGGCCCTGCTGTTGAAACTAAACCAGCTATCATGGATGAGAAGCAGAGAACATTAAAGGAGTATAATACACCTGGGGAGTACACCTCTCCCTTCTGCATTCAATTCCCCTCTGTTGAGGGGAATTATGAAATTAAATCTTCAACCATTAATATGCTGCCTTCATTTCATTGGCTTAGTAAAGAAGATCCCTACAAGCATATCGACCAATTTTTTATACTTTGCACTACTTTCAATATTACTGGCTTGGGACCTAAGGCCACTAAACTCAGTCTTTTTCCTTTCTCACAGAAGGGCAAAGCCAGCACATGGCTATCAAAGCATCCAGCCAATAGCATACTGTTATGGAGTGACCTTCAAATCAAATTTCTGGCCAAATTCTTTCCCACGAACAAAATCAGTCAGATGAGGACAAGTTTTCTATCACTTACTCAGTCCCCAACTGAGAATTTTTATGAAGCGTTGGAATGATTCTAAGAAATATTAAAATAATGCTCCCACCACCAAATTATAATGTGGCAACTAGTGCAAGTACTCTACCAAGGAATTAATTCCAAGAGCAGGGATATGGTGGATGCTTCCTGTGGTGGTAGCTACCTCGGCAAGATAGCTGAGGAAGCATAGAAGCTGTTTAACATAATAGGGGAAAATTCCATGCAGCAAGAGTCTCTGTCGCGCAATGACAGCCAGACCCCAGCTAAGATGCTGAAAGAGGCCACCCTTAGAGGTGGAATATATGAAGTCAAGGTGCAAGGTAATTTGGAGAGGAAGGTGGACAATTTGTCCTTCAAATTTGGCAAATTAATGAATGCGATGCATCCCCGGATGGTTGCATAGGTAGAGGAAGCATGTCTGATATGCCAATCTCCCACACATTCTATTCATCATTGTCCATCTACCAACCAATTTCCTAATTTTGTTATGGAGCATGCCAATGCTGCTCAAACTTTTGGGCAGCAGCCTACTGGGTATTCTTGGAGGAACCAGCGAAACCTGAGGTGGAGATAAGATTCATATCCTCAACCCTAGTAGCAGCAAGCTATAGCTCCTTACAGACCCCATCACCAGTTTAATCAAGGTTACCCACCAAGAAAAAAAATTTGTTACCTGCCCCACAGTCTAACCAGTTAGCCCTGACCCCACAACAGTGCAGATCCTCTTCATTTGAAGAGCAGATGCTGGCTTCAATGTAAAATTTGAGGTATTTGTTGCAAACTATCAACTCTCATGGACAGAGCATCAAGAAGATTGAGGATCAGTCGGGTCAGATTTGTAAGGCTTTGAACAGAAGGGAGGAAGGAAAATTGCCTAGTCAACCCCTAACAATTCCAAAAGGGCAGTATACGATTAGAGATGTATCCTCTACTCAGGAGGAAGCTAGTGCTCAGTGATCCAAAGATTGGTAATAAGTGTATCATATGTATGAAAATTCTATTTTGATTTGTGTTCTTTAGAAATCTGTCAGTTGTGTTTTTAGTGTGATGTTGAGTTGCTTATATTGTTTTCTCTGTGTTTAAATTTTGTGATTGAATACATGTGCATGTTTGTCATTTGAATTTACTATGTATGATTGTTGATGAATGGTTGAGGTGCCCCTATCATAATTTGCATGCAGTTGAGCTGAAAAACTATTTTTAGGATTCTACAATATTGATGAACTGATGTTGAAAATGGGCATATATTTCTCATGATTGAAATGAAGTACCTGTGTCAGGGTTGGTGCTCATGCACCGTAGTTGGGTGCACAACATCATGGATGCACTAACCACTGTGCTGCAATGAACTAACAGAGTAAAGGTTGAGATGAAATACTGTCTCGCTGAGCTAGAAGGCTTTAATTTGTTGCGCGAGCCATCTCATGGCTTTCTCGTGCGCTAAAATGCCTGGGCAATGGCTATAAAAATGCCTCGTGGAGTTACCTTTCTGCTCCAAGGGCCAATCTGTTCATCAAGTGTGTCTTTTAAGTTGTTCTGCGCAATTGTCGCGAGAGGTAAATTTATGAAGCAACACAAGGTCTTGCGCACCATAACCAAAGTCTCAGCTCGGCGAAATATATTGTGAGGCAGTTTGTTCTTCTGTGCGATAGACCCTCTCATTGGATTATAAGCCATCTGCGCGAGAAATCTACCCCTCGAGCACCTATTTCCAAGTGCGCGAACCGCGGGATTAGCTCTATAAACTCTGTGAAACCCCTCATTTTCTTCATTTCATCTCTCTGCCCTAGCTTCCCCACACCAAAACTGAAATCTCCTTTCTCTTCTGTCTTCTCTACTTTTCAAGCCACTATACCTCAGGCACTTTCCTCTCACCATTTTGTTCCCCAACTACTTCTGGTCACTTTGAACAAGGTTTGGGGGGATTTGAACTGATGTGCGCATTTTAGGTGGAACCTTAGCTCTCAACTGATACGATCTCCATTTCTCTCTCTATGCTATGATTGATTTATTAATTAGAGAGAAGGGCAAAATTTTCATGCTTATGTGCTTACTCAGTGTATTCTATATTTTTTTTAAGAGTAGTGAGTCCTAATTTTGATAAGTTGAGCACCCATGGCCACGGATTCAAAATTCATAGATACCTTAGCAGCAATGCTAAACTCGTCTGTTAGTGGTAGCCTTGTGGCCACTAGAAAATCTGTAAGGATTACAAAGGCCTCCACATTAGAGACCTCTGAGGTGTCTCCCCTTATTGTTGAACCCCAAATTCCACAAGCCAAAAAGACATCAGCACTAAAGGAGAGGGCTAGAGAGCACCCACCTGCTAAGAGCCCTGAAAAATTAAAGAATAAACAGAAAAGGGGCAAAGCTGTGGTCCATGAGGCCGAGGAGGAAGAGACTACTGAACACCTCAGGGTCTCTTCTGAATTTGTGCAAGCAATCCAGTTGGACGCTGAAACTATTTTTGACAAAGCCTACTTTGAGGAGCTTCCAGAGACCTCTGCCTCTATTGAATATCTGACCAAGGCATTTATGCTGCCCCTATTGCAACCCCTAATGCAGCTAGTTTTCCCAAGACTAGTGACACTATTTTATCAGAATATAAGGTTGAAAGCTGGTGATGATGGGAACCCAATACTACTGGTATTGATTGATGACTTTGAGATGTTCAACCAGGCAGACATTGCAAAAATATTGGGGATACCAGCCAGGTATAGCCCTGAGTGTGGCTTGGGTCCTCCTTTGATTGGTACCATTACTGAGATAGCAAGGGAGTTAACTTAAGGAATCACGCCTCTTGAGAATCAATTAGGAAGAGGGACCTACACCCTAACCTCAGGCTCATGGATGCAGTGTTGAGGAAAAATGTTTATTGCTCTGGGCATGAGCAATAGAGGAGAGATGCCATTGCTGATGTCCTCTTCTCATTTCATAGGAATCATTATTTAGATATGGCCATGTTAATTTTTGAGGGGATTAAGGACCTGTGTGAAAAGGTGAAAATAAAGAAAGAAACCTCATGCCCTTCCCTACTTTAGGTTTATTACTGCATTGTTGAAGTTTGAGAAATACCCCTTTCATAGGGAGCAGGAGACAGTGACCGTGAACGCCAAATGGAGTGGAAAAAAATAGTAGAGAATCAGTGGCACAGTGGTGGAGAAGAAGAAAAAAAAGAGGGAGGAGTTACTGAGAGAAGCAGGCCCCACCATTCATGAAGCAGCTGTTGCGGCTGCCGCTACTGGTGATGCTACTGCATCCTCCACTCATATGTGTCATCCAACACAACTGTCACCTCCCCAGCCATTCCCTCTACCTCCATGTCCACCCCAACTCTTTTACCACCACCTCCACCCTCAACCCAGACCTCACAGCCTTAAGGTCTAATACCATTACCTGAGCCTATATCACCAATCACCATTGCCATAGCCACCTCAATCTCACCTCCAACCACTATAGCCACTGACACCCTACCCATTTTTATAGCCTTACTTATGTTTCCAAACCACACTAGCCCACCTGTCAAGACCCCATACCATAAGAGAAGAAAAGCTACCAAAACCCCCACTGGACCCCAGCCCACCTATATCTCCCAAATAATTCCAATCCTGAAAACAACAACCATCACAGACCCCTTACCCACACCCTATGAATCTGAAACCCATACCTTTGAAACCCCACCCTTTGTACCTATCACATGTGAACCCCTAGACCAATTCATTCCATTATCCCATGACCATGTCCCATTTACAGGAGAGGAATTTTCCACTATGATGTCCACTATACTAGGAGACATCAACCTGGACTATACCCCACTCCCAGACTCACCTCACCCTCCACACTTCACCCCTCCACATCAGACATCACCACAGGCCACTACCTTCACTCATAGACCCATTTCCCCCTTTCAACCAATTTCCCCTATCCAACCCACAACCACTACCATACCTGACCTATTACCCCAAATCCTACACCTCCTACTCTCCCTTTATTCCTAAATATTGGCCAATACCCAAACCCAAGCTACCATTGAACCCAATCTTCATTCAATTCATTACACCCTACCAAACCCTACATCCATCCCAACCATTTTACAATCCATCCAAGCAACTTTAACCAATCTAACCCAACCTGTCCAACAGTCACCCCACCCTATATTAATCCATAATCTCCCACCTGCTCCGACACCCATTGTACCTCTCCCAGAAACTTCTCCCATCACCTCCATAGATGCATCCACCCAAACAGACCCTGAACCTCAACTACAACCCATACCTGCATCTGTCCTTAATGTCCCTCACCCTCTACACTCCACCCCACTCCTATCTTCATCCTGTCCCTTTCCATTGCTGGCTAGCACTTCTTCCGTCACTGCTTAGCCCATACTTCCTATCTCTTGTAATCCCCAGCCTCCTTACTACACCCTTCTCCAGGCCATGCAAGCCAATGCTTACTTAAAGAAGGATGTAGTTCAAGGTATGGCTGACCTAAAAGTTACTGTGCGACAGCCCCTCCTTGATAAAATTAAACTCCTAATGCTTGCTCATAAGGTTGAGAAAAAGAAAATAAAGTAAGGATGGAGAGAGATTATGGTCCAATATAACCAGAAAATAAAAAGAGTTGAGAGTCAAGAACATGTGATCAAGGAACTAAAAGAGAGACTGAGACTGACTGAGGAGAGGGCTTTTGATTATGGGCTGACTATTGCGGCTTTGGATAAGTCCGTCAATGCAGAAACTGACAGAGAGTTGGCAGAAGCTCTTTCTAAAGAATTAAGCCCAGATGTACCTCTCCAGCAAGCAGCAACTGATGTAAAGGAATCTAGTGCAGTCAAACTTAGACTCAAAATCAAGGAACCTTCCCCAAAGTCACCACCCACTCCAACAAGAAAAAGCACAACCAAGCCTAGGAAACCTACTTCAAAAAGACCATTGTCTAAGATAGCTACTTTGAAATAAGCACAAGGAAAAGGAATCCAGGAACCACCTGCTGAAGCCAAAGACTCAAATGATTAATTTTTGCACATGTATTTAGTTAGGAAGTAGTAAGTAATTTTATAGTTTACTCTCCCTTACTTTGTACATACTTTTTTTGTTATAATAGAAACTTCTTTTTGTTATATTTTGACCGGTTCACTATCTTTCTTTATTTTTATTTGTTTATGTGTTGTTTGTTTTGTATCGTGTATTTCTCTTTCCTGATGTTTCTTCTCTTTTAATATCTCTTTCTTGGGCCGGCTGCACATCCACATCTACCCTTGAAACAGTGAGGACACTGCTCCTAAAAGGTTTTGGGGTGTGGCAGGACCTGCAAATAAAATAGTTAACCTAAGTGCAACAGAAATCCAGTGAGTAAGATAGAAATGGAGCCATGTTCACTTGAGAATCATAAAATCATACAAAATGGGAAATTTAAAAATTTTGCAGACCTTTAGGCATTACAAGCTTTTAAATCTTAGCATTTTCATGATGTGAACACTAAGAAAACTCACTTGTATCAGCACTTAGTGAATCATTAAAGAGAGAAAAAGGTAAGGACATGTCTAAGAGTTCAATGGAAGACCATAACTAGTGAGATTTGGGCTTACAAATATTTTATTTATTTTTCCTCTGAGGAGTGGCTGAAGCAATTCTTTCAGCTCTAAGGACTGGCGGAGTCAATGGTCTCACTAAAAGTTAGGCACCTCCAAGTTGAAAGAACTAACAACACTCATGAAACCTATGAAAGGATCAAGGCCTTCTCTTAGACAGTCTGAGCTTAAACAGACCAAACCCTAATCAACTGCCCTTGTGCACACACCTGTTGATCCTTAATTCCAAATTTTTTTTAAAATACACTTGAGTACTTGTACTTGAACCTATGGACCTGCTTCAAACCTATCCTCACTCTCAGAATTCAGAAGGTAAAGGAGGGGCTGAAGATGGACAAGATAGGGTCAACATTGGCTGAATGGAGAAGAGATACCTAAAGCTTAGTAGTGTAGCAGCTGAGGAGAGAGGAGGCAATTCAAAAAGAAAAAAATGAAAAAAAATAATAAAAAAAAAATGCAACCAATAGAAAGAAAAACAATAATGAAGAGGAACAAGAGAGGGGTCAAGAGGAAAAGTTCATTGGAAAAATCAAAAACAAGAGAAGCTGGCCACTTCAAGTCTGAAGAATTTTAAAGAAAATGAAAGGTACTAAACTAAGAATGTGAAGTCATGAATCACCTCCTTCACCTACTGATTTCTCAATTTTAAATCCCTTTTCAACCTTCCATTCTTTATAACCTATCCCATAAGCCACATTACGACCCAGTCAAAAGATCCTGTGATCCAAAGTTGAATGAACTGTCATGCAGAGACAAAGAGTTGTTTAATCTATGTTGAGGATTAGCCAATGATGCCAGAACTTAGGTGTTCGACCATAGATTTTCTCAAATCCGTCGCGGCGATGCACTCGCGATGGAATGAATGTAGAGCCGCCACCCGGAGTTTTTGGTGACCCGAAAAACCTTTAAATCAATATTTTGAGCACTGAAGTGCTAAATATGACTCTGATTTACCGGTCTTCGCCAAAGACTCTAGGGTAGGGGCTTCGGTTATCGATCGGGAATGGTTTAGGCACCCGATCAACCCGCACGTAGCGGTCTCTATCTATGGCCAAAATGAAAATTAAATGGGCGGAGCTGAAATTTCGGCGACGTAACGGCTTAAATCCTTGGACGGAGGAAACACCAAGAAGGTAGAGGAAGAGAGGGGTGAGCCGGAGATCACGGGCCCTTGTTGCACCATGGAAGACCATCGCTTTGGCATGCTTCCGATGGCTTTAAATGACGTAATCGATAGGGGAATGGACTCTAATGCTAAGATTCGGTAGATGGGAGGTGTAGGATGAAGCTAGAGACTAAGCTTGACTAAAAAGGGTGTGATCTAATGGTTGAAATTGGTTGAAAGGGGTGAACTAATAAGTATGCTGGAATTCTGGTTGGAGAATGGAAAATAAAAGGGCTTTCTCTCACTAGGGCTCCCTAATTTTCTTCAACCCTAATTTTTTTCAACCTTTTGGAAAGAGAGGGGGCCTCTCTATTTATAGAGAAGAGGTGGGTTAGAGGGTTACTTAAGAGCTAATTTGTTTAGCAATTAGGTAATCCTCCATCTAAGGTTTTCTAGGTTTTTAGAGTCCTAAAGGTTTGGGGATTCGATTTCAATGACAGATGATGGGATGAGACTATAGGTGACTTAAGGGTTGCCTATAAGCTCAAAGGGGGTGCAACCAACCTTAAGACACCCACCTCACCCAAAGGGATGGTCAAAGGGTCAAATCAGATGAAAGAATTTCAAGCATCTGATGACAGATACTGTAGCTAAGCTGGGCGTATATATTACATATGCCCAGTTTATGCAAAGTGAATTTCATGAAAACCAGGGGAGATCTGAGAAGATGGGTGCCCGTGGTGGGCCTTACCTCTGCTGGGCGTATGTATTATATATGACCAGCCAAACTTGGCCTAAAAAATGCCAGGCGTATATAATACATACGCCTGACTAAACGGGGGCCAAATTTGCTGGGTGTATGTAATACATACGCCTGAGCAAAAAGTCATGATTTTATGTGAACCATGAATTGGCCATAACTTTTGAACCATAACTCCAAATTGGGTGATCTTTGGGTTGCCAGAAAGCTGGAGAGGTCCTCCTTCCAATGGTATGAGGCTAATCCTTGGCAGTGGTCTGTGTAAAATTTTGTAGCTCTCCTCCCATCAACTGCTCAGAAGGGTTCAAGTTGGGTCTGGGAAGGGATCCTAGGGTTTAGGGGTGATCTCTATGGGTTGGAGGAATGGTTCTAAAGGGTTCAGAGTGATACCAAAAGGTTTAGGGGTACCATCGAAAGCACGGGGGTACATCTCTCTCGGAGTACAGACTGATCGGGCCTTGAGCCGAATTTGGGTGTCTACAGATGCCCCTCTTTGGTATTCGATCACTAATTATCTGATGCCAAAGACAGGAGACATCCGAAGAGGTCCAAGGCACGTTTGATGGGTCCACCTTGTTCAAATCAATTCTCAAACATTCATGGTGATGGTGAGTGTACGTAAGCCCTCTCATTTCTGGATATCGTCCGTACCTCAAAGCTAACAGTCCCTAAGCCCATTCCGACATTTCTGGGCATAACTGCAATGATCACAAAAAGTGTAAGCCCGCTAGCCGGGATATCGTCCACTTCCTGAGGGAAATTATGGATTTGTGATGTAGAGTATTAATCTGAACAAGACAGCTCCATGAAACGGGGTGATCGATCTATGCTTCCGAATCGACGCGAAGTACACAAAGCGAAGGCCTACAAATTGTGTCCAATCCTATGGGGTATTGACTACTCCATTGGATTGGCATGAGTGCCCTTACCTAGGTAAGGTTCGGAGTCTTTGGGCAAACCCATCAACCTCGAGGTTGCTTTAGCATGATTTAACCAAGTGAATCGAATATTGATGTCGCAACACTTCTTGGGAATGCATGCCCATTTTCAGAGTGAATTTTTGTGTTATTATTTTTTGAATTTTCTTTTGTTTCGAGGCCTCTAAGCAAAGCTCAAGGACCTCTGGCCATTTTATTCTTGCACACCTCTTTGAGTGGGTCAAATGCCAGTTGATACGCTTCAAGAGTGCGTGCGCTCTGTCGGGGATAGGTACACCTTGGGGATGTGCATGATCCGGTAGTAAGATACTCCTGATTCACACGAACCGGAGTGCCTTAACTTCAGACAAAGCTTAAAAAATTGGGCTAGGGCCAAACATCCATCGAAAGAGATGGCCAATTCTAGCCTCCATCCCTAATGAAATCACATCTTACTAACTATGCATAGACAGACACCCATCAGGGGCGATAAGCAATAAATAAGTGCGAACGGAAGCCTCGACCCTAAGGTACAATTTACGAGGACAAACGACCATCCTGCGGATACCCAGACGCAAGTGTGTACATTCAATAGGGACACCGTGCCTATACAAGTTTTAAGCCTGTGTAAAATGAAATAAAAGGGAAAGAGCCCTTCGGTCTGTATGTTTGCACATAGCTTGGTTGGTTGTAATTTCATTTTTGACGAGTCAGTTTTAACTGATAATAGACTTTTTGAATGGTCTGAAGTCGGGTGCACTCTTGGTCAACATAGATCAAAAGGTGGATGATCAGAGCTAATGCTTGGAAGGTGGGGTCAACCTACACAGGATTTTAACTGCCTAACAAGAAGTCGTTATCCCAAACCTTCTCCTTCTCTTCCTTTTTTCTTCTTCTTTTTTTTCCTTCCTCTTTTTTTTTTTTTTGCACATGTCAGTTCGAGAGTTTGAGCATGCTCAAACTGTTTTTATTTTTGCATGTATCCTTAGGCAGATCAACTTGCCATGTTGATACACCTTGAGGACGTGCATATTCCTGTGATAGGTCCTTGGTTGGTCTGCTGGATCATGTCCTGGCTCCTGGGGATGTGTGATCTTAGTCTTTAAACAAATTAGTCCCCGCTATCTTGTTTAGGAAAGTGGGTTCGGGAGCGGGTTCCTAATGACCGGGGATAAACATGACCAGTATTTTGCTTGTCGGATCAGGCATGAGGTGTCCTTGTCTAAAATAGGGGTTGAGAATTTTTGGGTGAAACCGATCATTCCAAATTGATCTAACACGGCTCTCGGAGTGGGGCAAACAAGCGTTGCGATGCTCTTTTGAGAACTAGTGTTGTATTTCAGCATTTTTCCTTCTCTCTTTTTCTGGTGTTTATTTCATGTGAATCTCTCTTTTTTTTTCTTTTTTTGTTTTTCTTATTTTTTTATTTTTTTTTAAAAAGATTTTATTTTGATTTTATGATTTTTATGGGAGTACTCGGCGGGTGCTTGCAGATCTTGATCCGTTTATTATAGCACGGTCCCTTCAGGGCAATCAAAGGAGCTCAAAGGGCCATTTGGGGATGCGTGCACTATCGCTCAGTGATACGTGGGCTTCTAAGAGGGGTCGAACCTTGATCTAGAGCATACAGAGGGCCCGTCGGGTCACAAAGCCAAAAATTGGTTGGGCGTATATAATATATACGCCTAGAAAATCTGGAGCGAAAATGGCCGAGCGTATATATTATATATGCCTGACCAAAAGCTGCCCGAGTTCGAGCACAAAAGGGGCCCTCTCTTTCAAAATCTATCTTCTTCCCTCCTTCCTTCTCAAGTTCGGGATAGCCCCCTAGGGTTTTTGCATTTGATTTTGCTTGAGTTCTATCACCGGGAGTCGCGCGTGTCGATTAAAAGCGTTCACTCTCCACCGAATCTTGAATCTATTTCTTCTCCTATTGAAGGTAATCACCAACCCCTCCTTCATCTTTTCTTTAGATTTTGATAATGTTTTTTTTTTAAATGCTTGATGTTCTTTTTCGTGGTGAAAGATTAATGATTTTTTTTTCAAGTGTATGTGATTCCTTATGCCTATGCTCCTCTCTTTTTTTTCGTTCATTTTCTTTCATTTTTTTCTTTATATCATCATCCATCGTCATTCATCATCATTTTTTTTTTTCTTTGCTTCTTTTCTCTCATGATCGATTAGTGCCTTTTTCTTCTCTTTTTCTTGTTTGCTTTTTTGTTATTTTTCTCTTTCTCTCCTCTTTTTTTTGTTTGAAATGCTTGATGTTCTTCCTTTTTGTAGTGAAAGATTAATGTCTCTCTTTTTTTTTTAATATATGTGATTCTTTATGCCTATGCTCCTCTTTTTTCATTCATTTTATTTTATTATATCATCATCATTCCTTATTCATCATTTTTTTTCTCTTTTTCTTATGTTTCCTTCATGATGGATTAGTGCATTCCTTCCCCTTTTTTTTTTGCTTGCTTTTCTTTTATTTTTTGCATTGTTGTTGCTTCTTTTTTTTTTCCTTTTCTCTCTTTTTTCTTTTCTCTTTTATTCTTTTTTTTTTGCAAACCTTTCTTATATCAACGTGTTCCATATTTTCAAGATGTCGGGCGACGAAGGGCAAGATCAACAGGAGGGGCCCGAGATGGTCTATGGTTCTCATGGGGAGTAGTTTATTGTTTCTCAGTGCTCCTCTCAACCCTGGTACGAAATGCAAGGTGAAGCCGCCCGCACCGGCCTTCTTCACTGTCAACATACCCATATCTCCAACTTCGGGATTGTCGGGCAGGTAAATGGATGAGCCCTTTTTCTTTTCCTTTGATGCCTTTGTTATACCACTTTGCTCCTATTTGACAGATCCCTTTTGTTTGCAGCCTTTACCTCACATCATGTTTCGGGGTGGCCGGTTCGATCTCCAGCGCCTCGTGCTCTATCTTCCCCAGGTGGTGAAGGATCTGCTTACTCAAGCTGGTTTTGGAGACTTTATTTCGTGCCCCGCTGTGAGGGCCGACATGGCCTATGTGAAGGACCTGATAGAGCACTTTCGCCTAGAGACCATGACGTTTTGATATGGCCATAGCCGAGATGACCCTCACACCCACGGACTCGTCCATGATTACCAAGGTTCGCATTGGAGGGGTGCCAGCGACACCTATCCGCACGCCTGATAGGGAGGAGGTGACTCGGCTTATAGGGGCCTACCCAACCCCTGGGAATGTTCGCGGTTCCGAAGTCAAGTTATCTTGGCTGGTTAGTCTATTTGAGCCTCATGAGTTACTGGATCTGGGCCAGCCCGACGCGGCCATTTATCTCGAGCCAGAGCGTGCACTGATGCTGGCCCGTATTTCTCCGTTGTTCCTTTTGGGTAAGACTCTTCTTTCAAATACCAGCGGAGGGTAGGTCTCACTATCTCTTCTCAGTCTTATGGTGAACTGGGACACCGTGCATCGATTTGACTGGGGCGATGCTGGCTATGCGGTGCTCATGTCTAGCCTGGCGCGAGCCATACCTGGGAGTCCAGCTCCGTTGTGGGCTTTTGGCCCGCACTTGAGGTATTTTATCTTTTTGTTTCAATTTGTCCAACCTTTCCCTTTTATGGCATATCCATTTTTTATCCGCTGCTTTCTCAGGTTTGGGGGTATCGGCATTTCCAACCTAGTCGCCCTCTGCTTCTATCTGAAGTTCCTACATTCCTCCTTATGAGCAATTGGCACGCGAACCGCCGTCAAGATGTGGGTATGAAGCACCTAGAGCTAGGGCTGCGCTCCCAGTTCGTTCTGTTGATCCCTGAGCAGGTATAACGACTTCTCTTGTTACAAATTTGGTAGTTCTTTCGTGCTGTGGGTTTTGACCAAATGTATATACCCTTCCTCTTTTTGTTTTTGAGCAGGTCACCCTTGATCCCTACGTCGGATCTCCCTTCTGGAACCTGGCTGCTGTGGGTCCATCTCGCTTTCTACTAGACCGACGCATTATTTTCTTCTATGGGTCCAAGGCTAGGGCCTATTACCTAGGAGAGAGGGTGGTTCATCAGTAGCGTCCTCTTTTCGCTGTGCCCCAAGCTCCTCCAGCTGATGTATTGGCTCCTGAAGGTTCTATCGAAGTTCTTACCGCTTGCTTTCTCCATCATGGGGTCCCCATTGATGACCTTCTTTTTCTGGGGGGATACAAATGTGGTATGAGTCTCTGCCCTATCGTTCTCTGCTGCCCTGGTTCGTGCCCGGTGCCGACATTTTGGCTTTTGGTGGTTCGCGGTCTCAGGTAATGTTGTTTCCTCTTTTTATTTAGCAGCCTTCCATGTGATTACCTTGATTGCCTTGCTATTTGAACAAAAATTGTTTCTCTCTATAGTTTGGGCAGGGTGACAATTCAGATGACGGGGATGAGGCAGCTGCTCCTGATGAGGCTACCGGTTCTGGACCTTCTGACCCTTCCGGTGCTGGCGCTTCCGGCAGTTTCCCAACTGAGGTCCAGGGGACTTTTAAGCGCTTGGATGATGCCTTTCTGTCGCGTATGTGTGCTGATGTGGCTGAGAAGGCACGCATATCTGCTGAAGCTATTCGGATCCCACCCCCTAAGCTAATCCCCGGGGTAATCTCTCCCTTGTTGCTTTGATCTCCTGTTTTCTTGGACTATGCCGATGACCTGTGTGACTGACGCCTCCTTTTTTGCTGTGCAGAATTATGAGTCGGCCGTGAACCAAGCCGAATATTACCGCAACATTGCAAGGCTTAGAGAGGATGAGGTGGTGAGTGAATACTAACCGAACCTCATCATTTTCTTATTTACCTTCTGCTTGTTTCCCTACCTGATGGCCTCTGGTGTGCTCTTGCAGTGTGCTCGTGAAAAGGAGTCGTGCTCTCTGCTCGGCCGCATCTCTCAGGCGTGGACTCGGGTGGGGGAGACTCGTACTTTTCAAAGTGCGACCCGGCGCCGGAAGAAGTCGAAGGGGGCTGCCCAAGACTAGTTTGTTTTCTGAAAATTTGAAACATTGAAATAGTTTTAGACTTTTGTTTATTGGGGAATATGTAATCTTTTAAATGACAATCTTTTCAATGGTTTTATGATTTTTATGGTTTATATGAATGCTCTGTTTGGTTATCTTTCCGCTTTTATGGTTTCCTTTTCTTTTGCATGACGCGGGCTAGAGCCCCTCCAATGATGAGTCTGAGCTCGCGCACGATCCTCTGCCTATGGCCCACGGATACCGCATCATCCAGGGATTTCCCATGGGTGCGCGAGCATGCCCGACTGTTGGCTACCCCGGGATGAAAAGGTAAGCCAAATGAGACCCATACCTCACGGGGAGGTAAAGAATGGACCAACTGTGAGGAGAGCTCGATGTCCTCCATTTCCCTGCCTTTTTTAGCTAGGTGTATATATTATATACGCCTGGAAAAAAATTTTGAATTTTTCCTTGGCGTATATAATATATACGCCTCCTATAGCTGGGCTCAACGGGGCTCTTTATAACCCGAGCCTGGCTCTCTTTTCTTCCGGCCTTGGCCTCTTGCCCCCCTCTTTTTTCTCTCTTCTCCCTTTTTTACAAGCGGGGTCCATCGCCCTACATTGACTGAGTTTTATATAGAACATCTTTGTAAGTCCATGGATCCGCTTCCTGCCCCAAATTCTCATACGGGGGCTGGGGCTAGTACACTTCCCTGTTTGGATCCGGGGCCCAGTTTTTTGCAACAATGGTACGATAGCTTGGCTGAGGGCGAGCTCCCTGTTCTGGATCGCCTTGGGTTATCTCGCCTTTCCTCTCTCCTTGCTATTCCTCGGTTGCCCGACCTCCTGCAGGCGACTTTGGCATCATGGGACCATAGGGCCCATGTCTTCAGATTTGGGTCTAGGGAGCTTACCCCAACTTTGGAAGAGCTAGCCTCTATTACCGGCTTGAGGATGCATCGGGGACTCGCCAAAGTAGTGCCCAAACTAGGGTATGCAAAGGCGGTCCACGCGGTTCTTGGTTTGAAAAAGGGTGGGTATGAGAAGGGCTTCGCCGGGGGCCCCACCAGGTGTTCGGTGGAATTCCTTAGAGAACTTTTCAGCGACCCGAGTCTTCGAAAGTTGCCTATCCGAGATCCTTTCAATGTAAAGGCCTGTGCCCTTTATTTGCTATCGGAAGTCCTCTTTTTTACTGGGGGCGAGACATTTTCCCTTGGGCCTCATTCAGATTTGGCTAGGAGAGCATTTGGCTATCATGGGGCCTGTGCCGAGATTCTGCTTGGTAAGAGGGGATGTCGTCAGGGCTTTCTGACCCGCTGCTCAAGGCTGCCTCATGGGAGTATCGAGGAACTGAGCTTGTGGCTTTCTAATGCGGAGTTGATATGGCAACTTCCATGGATGGACGACACCTTTTCGATTGTCCGCTCTAGGGATTGTGAGGGTATCACGCTTTTGGGTAGCGTTGACTGGTAGTACATACTACTTCCCATCTCGGGTGCTTCGTCAATTCGGATATACCCAACACGTACCGTGCACTGTGAGGCCGCCCCTGTGCTCTCTGATATTCTCTCGGGGTTCTCTCAGTGATCTAGGTCGTATAGCAGCCCTCTGGGAGACCCACCACTCAGCGCAAATGTGCAGCCTAGTTCAGGGGGGCATTCTCTCTTCTGATTATGAGGTTTGGCTGGCATCTGAGGACTTACCTGTCCCTAGCCTGATTTTGGTAGATGTGATAGAGACGGGGCCCTGGCCATGCAAGGAGGCGACACTCCGGACTAGGATTGAGTCTCTTTCTGTAGATAGGCTGGTTTAGACTGAGGCTTTGAAGAAGGAAAGGGCCAGAGCTTAGATTGCAGAGGTGAGAGTGACTACGGCCGAGAGTGAGGTCCTTGATTGGTGGGCTTTAGCTGAGTCTCATGATCAGTGGCCTTGGAGGCGAAAGAGCCTTCATGGTAGGTGGTTGTCTGATCGGAATGCCCGTGAGGACTCTCTCCTTGCAGAGATTAGTGCTTTGAAGTGTGGTCCCTACACCTGACCTGCTCCTGCACATACCATAGATCATATACACAGAGGGGAGCTGACGCCCCTTAACAGAGATTTTCTTTTTGGGTTGTTTCTTCTTTGTTTTTTCTTTTTCTCTTTTTTTTTTATTCTTGTAAAGAAGACAGAAAATAGAACGTGTGTCATGTTGTTATCTTTTTGGGACGTGACACTTCACACGTAACGCTGAAAGAAAAGAAATGAAATCTATTTTTTTTTGCATTCGAATTTTCTTCCACACGTCTCGCAATGTATGGCCTTTTATGGAAACGGGAAAATCTATTATCTTTTTTTTGAAATTTTCTCTTTTTTTCCTCCCTCTTTTTGTGATGTCGGTATTTACGAGGCCAACTGGTGGGTCCTTTTTTGAGCATGGTCGAATCCCGTTTGTGAGGCTCAAGTTTTTCTTTAAAACATGGAAAGGCCAGCTTCCCCGAGATTGATTAGTCTTCTGCCCTTATCTTTGGTCATGCATCAAACGACATGGTAGAGACAACATACTTTATCGAGATCTGATCCAATTTAACAAGAGCGGCCCGGTAAAGGGGAGACAAGGCTCAAGGTGTCAAGACTAAAATAGGCGGGCCAGAGCAGATCCTCTCCTAATCTCTCTTTCTTGATATTTTTTACTCACAGCGCCCAAGACGGGTTTTCGCTATGCCTGTCATCCCTGTTTTTACCCATAGCGCCTTTTCAGGTTTTCACTACATCCATGGGTTCGCTCTCTTACCCTAGGTGCCTTTTCAGGTTTTCACCTGGTCCGCGTGAATTCACTGTTTTTACCCGCGGTGCCCTTGCGGGTTTTCACCATGTCCATCATGCTTTGAACTCAAATTAAATATTTTTTTTCTTTTTCTTTTTTTCTCTATTTTTTTTTTTAGAACCAGAAAGCCATGACATGGATATCGATTCCATCATAGCCGGCTGGATGAAGTTCTACATGGTCCATTAACTCAGCTTGTGCTGATGCAACATATTCCATGATCGCTTGTGAACCTTACAGAGGGATTTCTTTCGAGTTGTAATGTGGCCAGGGCTCAAACAGGCTAGGTTTTTTTAGGATTTTGGGTTTAAGCTTTGAGCGAATTCTAGATTTAGTGATTCCTCTTCCTTTCCAAGGGCTTTTTATTATATGTGCCCTAGTTGTTTCTTTTTCATTCTTCATCCCACCATTTTGGGATTTTGCTTTTCTATATATATATATATATATTTTTTGGATTTTTCCTCTCATTTTTCTCTCTTTTTTCTTTATGATTTTTTTTGGGAAGGGTATATGAAAGGAATGACTATTGGACCGATGTGTGTAGCAAACGGGTAAAGGTATTCAAGGAATATATATACGTATTATTATTTTCTTTTGGCTACTTGTCTTTGAAACGATGGCCTCTTCTATGAGGTCCTTAAGCGGTCACGCATCTACCTTTATCAAAACTTACCTTGTCGCAAGACCTATGAGTAAAACTTATGGAGGTATCCAGCATTGATGGGCTCAAGAAAGTGGTCTCCATCCATGGTGGATAGGCGAATAGCGTATCCCGGCAACACTTCCCGGATGACATAAGGTCCTTCCCAATTCGACTTGAACTTCCCTCTTGGATCGGCGTGGAGGGACGGGAAAATCTTCTTCAGTACCGTGTCACCTATCTGCTAGTCTCGAGTGCGAACATGCTTATTGTAAGCATGTGCAATCCTCCTCTGATAAACCTGGGTGTGACACAAAGCAAGGAGTCTCTTTTCGTCAATCAAATCTAACTGCTCAAAATGGGATCTCTCCTTCTCAGCTTCGGGTAGATGGGATTCTAAAAGGATGCAAAGTGACGGTACTTCTACCTCAACGGGTAGCACGGCCTTGGTTTCATACACGAGGGAGAATGGTGTTGCCCCTGTAGCGGTACGGATAGACGTCCTATAGGCCCAAAGTGTGAAGGGTAACTGCTCACTCCAATCTATGTAAGTGACTACCATCTTCTCCAGAATGCGGATGAGAGTTTTGTTGGCCGCCTCGATAGCTTCGTTCATCTGAGGCCTGTATGGGAATGATCGATCATGCTTGATCTGGAACTGCTCACACAAGGCCTGGATGTGCCTATTAGCAAAATTAGTGTCGTTATCAGTGATGATATCCTTGGGCACGCCGAATCTACAAATGATGTTAATCTTGATAAACTTCTCGACATGACTGGCCTTAATACTTGTATAGGAGGCTGCGTCCACCCACTTCGTAAAGTACTCCACTGCGACAAGGATGAACTGATGTCCGTTGGAAGCCTTAGGATTGATCTTGTCGATGACGTCGAGGCCCCAGGTGGCGAACGGCGAAGGAGTGGTCATGATGTGTAAATCAATGGCCGGGGCATGTATTAAACTGGAGTGCTCTTAGCACTTGTAGCATTTTTTTACATGTTTGCAACAATCCAATTCCATGGTGGCCCAAAAGTATCCTTGGCGTAGGATTTTCTTAGCGAGCATGTGACTGCTGACGTGGGCTCCGCATACTCCCTCATGGATTTCTTTCATGATCTCAATCTCTTCTCTCTCAGTTAGGCATCAGAGATGAACATTGTCGTGAGACAGTCTGTACAGGAGATCGTTGCAGATGACATTGTTCATTACCAATTGCTGGATAGTGCGTCTGTCTACCTTCGATGTTCCTTCCAAGACAGTTCAAGTCTTCAGGAAATTCTTGATGTCTGAGAACGAGGGTGGCTCATCATCTAACTCGGGGGAACCCTCGACCAGGTGACAGAATGTCAGTTCGTCCCTCTGCTCTATCATGATCGGCTTCATTTCAACTCCGTACGGAATCTCAACCATAGAGGCCAAGGTAGCTAGGGCATCGGCAAACTGATTTCTCGCTCGTGGCACATAGGAGAAGGTGACCTCCTCAAAGTAGGTTATCAGATCCTCAAGATGTTCATGGTACGGAATTGGCTTCTCATCCTTGGTCTTCTAATATCCGTTGGTCTAGCATATGATTAACTGGGAATCCCCAAAGACCCTGAGGTGGGTTATATTTAGATCAAGAGCCACCTGTAAACCAGCTGTACAGGCCTCAAACTCGTCCATATTATTGGTGCATGGGAAGTTCAACTTGATTGAGATGGGCACAAGCGATCCTCTTGGTGAAATAAGAATGGAGATAACTTATTGGCCTTCAACATGAGATGCCCCATCAAAGTGCATCACCCAGGACTCCGCTGTTTCCTCTGTATCCTCTTCAGTCATGAACATGATGTCCTCATCAGGGAATTCAGTCCTTAGAGGCTCATAGTCTGGCAGAGGGTTCTCAGTAAGATGATCAGCGAGGGCTTGCCCCTTGATCGACTTCTGGGTGACATAAGTAATGTCAAATTCGGAGAGGAGTAGTTGCCATCATGCAGTTTGGCCAGTGAGAGCCAGTTTCTCAAACAGGTACTTCAACGGATCCATCCGTGCTAGAAGTAGAACGGCCTAGGATAACAGGTAGTGATAAAGTCTTTGAGTAGCCCATATGAGCATTAAGCATGCCTTCTCCAGATGAGAATTGCACATCTCATAATCGGTGAACTTCTTGCTCAGGTAGTAGATGGCCTGCTCTCTTCTTCCTATCTCATCATGCTGCCCTAACACACCGCCCATGGAAAACTCTTGTGGATAGGTACATTATCAGGGGTCTATCAGGTATAGGTGGTACCAATACCGAGGGATTTAGGAGGTAACCCTTGATCTTATCAAATGCAGCTTGGCAATCATCATTCCACACAGCTTGTGAATCCTTTCGTAGTAGCTTAAAGATCGGTGCGCATATCTGAGTTAACTAGGCCATGAACTGGCTGATGTACTGGATTCTGCCTACAAAGCCTCTGATCTCCCTCTTTATAGACAACGGCAGCATTTCAGTGATGGCCTTGATTTTGGTCGGGTGGACCTCAATCCCTCTCCTATTGACAATAAAGCCTAACAGTTTTCCTGACATAGCACCGAATGCACACTTCTGTGGATTCAGTCGTATTCTATATTTCCTCAGCCTCTCGAACAGCTTCTGAAGATTTACCAAGTGGTCATCCCTTCTCGGTGATTTGGCAATCATGTCGTCGACATGCACTTCAATCTCTCGGTCCGTCATGTCGTGGAACAGGGCCGTCATTGCTCTCTGGTAGGTTACCCCAACATTCTTGAGTCTGAATGGCATTACCTTGTAACAGAAGGTACCCCAGGGAGTGATGAATGCAGTCTTTTTTCGGTCGGCCTCTTCCATCTTAATCTGATTGTAGCCAGAGAATCCATCCATGAATGGGAGCATTCTGTGCTTAGCAGTGTTATTGACCAAGATATAGATGTGCGGTAACGGAAAGTCATCCTTAGGGCTTGCCTTGTTGAGGTTTCATAAATCAATGCACATTCGAACCTTTCCATCTTTCTTTAGTACGGGGATAATATTGGCCAGCCATTGCGGGTACTTGGATACCATGAGGAAACTCGCGTCATACTGCTTAATGACCTCATCCTTCACCTTCAACATCCATTCAGGTTGGAGGCGTCTCAGCCTCTGTTTAACTGACTTAATATCAGGGTAGAGTGGCAACTCATGCTCAACCAGATCGGTATCCAAACCAGGCATGTCTTCATACGACCATGCGAAGACGTCTTGGTATGACCGAAGAAAGTCTATCATACCTTTTCTCTCCGCAGGGGATAGCGATGTTCCAATTTTGGTGATTCTAGGGGCCTCTTTAGTGGCCAAATTGACGTCCTCCGTCTCTTCGAGGATCAGGGTAGGGCCATGCTCAAAATCGTTTCAGTTACGTATTGCTATTTACTCATTGAAATCTGTATGACCTTCCTCATCTAGACTTATGACTCCTACCTCTTCTTGTATTTCTACAAGAAAGGGGTCGGCTTCACGTGGGACGGGTATCACGACATCATTTTTAATTTTATGAGGAATTTTGAAGGACAATATTTTTGGAATTGGTATTTTTTCTATTTTTATGGTTTTTCACATTTTTTCAGTGGTTAGCCCCTGGCGAGGTGGATCTCTATATATACAGGGTAGTTTTTTTGGAGAGTCGGTGCCGTATTCACGGCTTTTGGTGGCTCCTAGAAGTTGGGACAGAGATGCCCAATTACTTACCTGCGTGGCTTGGCCTTTACCTCTTTGGTTGGAAGCGGCATCGGTAGGCTCTTGCAATTCCTCTCTCAACATGTTTATGGAGGGATCCTCTGGGACACTGTCCTTGACGGTTAGGATGGGCCCAAAGTGGCTGGTGCTAGAGTGATGGGTGGACCGAGGGATTTCCTCCTCAAATAAGGAGAGGGCGGCTAAGTCCACCTCGAGGTTTGGGGGGATGATGTAAGGGTTGGTAGGGTGGGCGAAAGCTGGCTTGTGTGGGGTTATCCTCGTCTCCCCATTCAGATCAATCTTTACCACCCCGGCGCTCACAAAGGTTTGACGGATGTGGGGCCGGGCGCGAGGCTCTTCTTTCAGGTCGACTCCTCTGGCCCTGGCGACTGCCGCTGCTCTTATCTTCTCTTTGGCCTCTGTGACTTCTTCTTCATCGGGCCAGTAGCCCAGGCCGAATTTGGTTTACTGCCCCTTGGCCCTGACGGGGTCTCTTCTTCGGCCCAACCCTTTCCCTTTTTGGTGGCTTCATTTGTGGAGCATGAACACAGCTGCATCCGTTCCTCCTCTAGTTTTGATAGGGGTTTCTTCAGTCGGCCCGAGGGTAACGGCTGAGAAGTCATACTCAAATTGATGGAGATCGGTGTCATCTACTATAGCCACGATGGTGACGATTTTTCCCTCTGAGATGAATCGAAGTTTTTGGTGTAGAGTTGATGGTATTGCCTCGATCTCATGTAGCCACGGCCAGCCCAATAATAGATTAAATGTAGACTTGATGTCCATCACCTGAAAGGGGACAGTGAAGGTTTATGGCCTGATGATCAGGTTGAGGTCTACTTCTCCTATAATTTCTCTCTAGGTGTTGTCAAATCCCCTGATGCTTGTTATGGATGGCCGAAAGGTGTTGGGGTTCACACCAATTTTGATTGCCGTCCTTAGAGGGCATACGTTTAGTGCCGACCTGTTCCTTGTTTCCACTGTTATATTCAGGGGCTAGAGTGGTAGTTCCCCTCGAGCGACAGATCTGCATTCGTGAATGAGATGGCATTTGGGGCCAATACTTGCCCGATTATTTCTCCCACTTCATCTAGGGTTACGTGGGTGGAAACATGTGCATCTTTGAGCACTCCCATTAAGGCTTGATAGTGAAGCAGAGATGTGATTAACAAATCCCACACAGTAATATGTGCGGGTGCTCTCTTGAGCTGTGTTTCGAACACGTGCTCTCTGACCATTTTTTCAAAAGGGTTCCCTGCGGCCTGCTCTTTCTTCTTTTCTTCTCCTCTGACGGCCCCCGATGCTTCCGGCTATATAGAAATCCTGCCTGATCGGGTAATAAATTCAATAGTCTCCTCTCGGTTGTAACCAGCATTCATGTCCGTCTGTTCATAGCTTAACGACACTTGATGCGGGTCATAGGTCGGTTTCGGGATGAGGAAGGGAATCCATGGTGATTCTGGGGTAGATTGGGCTGGGTATGTCGGATTCTCAGGCCAAACCAGGTTGACTCTAATAGGGGCGGAATGGTATTGGCGGGAATTGGCAAAGTTGGATTTATGGGTGCGAAGGGGGTTTATGTAGGCATTATCGGGGCGTGGTAAGACCAGTGGTGATTGGGAGCGGGTGATAAGGGGAGTGGGTGAGGGGTTGTTTGTTTGGGTGGGGGTGGAGTTGGATTGGGGGTAAAATAGCGAAGGGATGGTTGGGGTGTGACTGGGATGGGGTAACAGGGAAACGTCGGAGGTGCGAGTGGAGCGGGGTGATAGGGATATGACGGGGTAGCGGATGGAGCAGGGGGGTACTGATATGAAGGATTTGTAAATGGGGTGGCATGGTGGAGCGATAATGGGTTCGTGGATGAAACGGGATAAACTAGGGATGATGGAGTTGTGCATGGAGCGAGGTGATTTGGGGATGGTGGAGTTGTGTATTGGGCGAGATGATTTGGGGATGGAGGGGTGGTATACTGGGTGGTGGGATTCGGGGGTGTGTAATGGATGGAATAATTTGGGGATGGTGGGGTGGTGTATTGGGTTGAGAGATTTGGGGGTGTGTATGGGGTAGGATAGTATGGGGATGGTGGAGTCATGTTTGGTGTAGGGTGATTCGGGTGTGGTGGAGAGGTATATGGGGTGACTGATGGTGGGATAGTGTATGGGATGGGGTGATTGGGGGGTGGTGTGTACTGTGGGGTAAGTTGGGAGTGGGGCGGATATGTGTCTAATTGCGGCGGGGCTGTGCCCTTTTGGATTTGATAGGCAGGAGCGAAAGTGGAAAAATACTGCCTCAAATCTAAGGGCTCCTCTTTGTATGTCGGGGTGGGGAAGTAATCGGCTAAATACAATGGCTCGGTCATCCCCACCAATGGTTCATCCTTATTCAACCTGGGGAATGAAAACTCCTCTTGGTTACAGACGTAATCCGAGGGGTCAAATTCTTCTTCTTCCTCTTCTACCCAATGAATGTTAGGCCTGGGGCCTCCTGGGTGCAGTGGTAGAGGGGCTTGATAGATGTTCTGGTTCTGCCCTTGAGGAAGTGATGGGAGAATAATTTTTCCCGCCTCAATTAAATCTTGGATCACGTTCTTCAGTGGGAAGCACCGGTTCGTAGGGTGATCGGGTCCCTGGTGGAAGTTACAATGCAAGTTCAGGTCATAGTTTCTCAGTATTGGATTGGGTGGTGGGCGAGGCTGGAGTAAATTTACCAGACCCTTTTGAAGCAACACTGGTAATAAGACACTTAAATATTTCCCTAACGATGTGAACACCCGTTCAAATCATGCTCTCATCTGTTCCTAGGTGAATGGGGCTCTCAGTCTATTGTTTGGCCTTGGCGCTTGCTCAAAACGGGCTGGGGGTGGTTGTGCGGCCTGGAGCTGTATCGGGTGGGTATTGGTATTTTGTAGCTCTCCTCCCATCAACTGCTCAGAAGGGTTTAAGTTGGGTCTGGGAAGGTATCCTATGGTTTAGGGGTGATCTGTAAGGGTTGGGGGAATGGTTCTAAAGGGTTCAGGGTGATACCTAAAGGTTTAAGGGTGCCATCGGAAGCACGGGAGTACATCTCTCTCGGAGTACAGACTGATCGGGCCTTGGGCCGAATTTGGGTGTCTACATTAGGTTCTTTGCCTATGCTCATGCTTACAGACCCATTTGGGGCTTGTAATTGCTCTTGAGCTTGCGAGAAAATTGAAACCCTCAAAGTTCCCTGTGAGAGCCTGCCCTAGTGGGCATTGGTTATAATGTTGAATGTATTGGGCTTGGACTATAACCTAATTTTTGAATTAATGATGAGCTTAGTACTGACTTACATGTGATGTTTTCCCTTGTTGTAAGCTAATTGAAAATGATGTGTATCCATATAAAAGTTGTAGTGATTAAATGTCTATGCATATCATATGTTCAAATTCCTCATATTTTTTCTGTTGAATCAAAAGTTGAACTGATGCTCTATTTCTTGACAGTTGACTTGATAATTTTGCACGTTTGCTAACTATTTTATTGAGAAGTTTGTGGGTATCTTCACTGAAAACCCTCAAGAGACTTCACTCCTCCACTAGGGATCACCTAGGTGTTTAAAAGGCTTGACGCATAAGCTAAATGCATCTGTGTTCCCTACAAAAGTGGCATTTAAATTTTTAGATTTGTGTTGAGAACTAGAAAATACCATTTTCCACCCTTTAAACTGGGCCTTGATAGACCCTTGAGAGAACTAAATAAGTGTTTTAAGTGCTTGTGTTACAGCTAACAATAAAGACAGGCTTAACCATGAAAGCAGCCTAAAAGTGCCAAAAAGATGATGATCCATGTTGATCCAAAGGAAGAAAGAGAAGGGATAACCTCACGAACTGTCAAAATGCCTAAACTAAAGAGGACAAAGGCCTGGTTGTAACCTGGAAAGTGTGGAGCTATTCGAACAGAAGAATGCATTACAGATTGCTTTTCGAAAAGAATCTGAACATTTCGAAAAGAACCTGAACTTTGCGAAAAGAACTAAAAGGTCCAGGCTTAGTTTTCGAAGAGCACCTGAACTCTTCGAAAGGATTTCTGACCTATTTGAAAAGAAGAGAACTCCGTGCGAACAACACCTAAACTTTGCGAAAAGAGCTTCAGAAGTCACAGTACCTTGTGAAAAGTTTCCCAAACTATGCGAAATGGTATTCTGGAGATTCCTAGCATCTGCAAGGGTAATTCAGTAATCTTTTACACGCGCCCCAATGCATTTAAAAACCTAGGGACATTTCAGAAGATTCTGAGCATGAACCAAAGGCATATTCCACCCCATGTGAGCACCCGAAGATGAAATCAATTGGCGAGAACTTCTAGAAGTTCTAACAGATTTTTGAATTACATAACAGAATTGATGCTTTTGTCATCTGATTGGCTGAACCAAATCAAGCAATTCTGATTGGCCAAAACAGATCTGGATCCCATGCTCGACTACCATTGGTTGATACAGATCTGACCAATTCTGATTGGTCGATACACATCTGAGCTAGACCTGGGGGAAACTATAAATAGATGAACCATTTGCCCAATTTGGGTATCCAGATTTTGAGTTTTCATTTCTTTTGCTCCATTTCCAATTCAGACAGCTTGTCTAAAACTCTTGTAATAGCCTAACTTTTACTTGCAATTGAGAGCTATGAGATACTTTTGTAATTCAAAAGAGAATTGTGTTCAAGACTACAAATCAAGAGGAAATTGTAATGGTGAATTTGAAAAGGTTGCTGTGAACCGTACGTTCTCAATTGGATTCGTGTTGAGGGTTCCCTATGATCTCCTTATTGCACTAGACTCCTTTAGATTTACTATTTTTCAAGCAATTTTCCTTGATTCATTATCCCTGTGGGAATTAGTGTTTGTAACCTAATCTTTCATAGTATTTGTAGTGGTGTTTCTTGTTCTAAATTAAGGGTTCAGATTAAAGACTATTGGATGGTCTGTGGCCATTGAAGTGGACATACCATAGCCATAAGTTTAACTCTAATCCTTGAGTTAGATTACTTTCTCTTACATCTGTGCTTGTAGCCAGATGAAGATTGGATCATCTCTCATTTGATCTACATTTATTCTTATTTTGTTTCAAGAACCAAATCAAAGTTAGATATTATTTCTCCATTCTTATTAATTTACATCAAAATCTCCCCAACTCAGATCTGGATCATTTAGTTTAATTTTTGCTTTTATCATTTAGTTAATGTGACAAATTCAACCTCCCATCTTATGTGCTTTGTAGATAGGATCAGAGGCCAGATCTGGTAGCTCAGATCTGGAGGTTTATCTTACATTTTAAACAAATTCTCTGTGGATGATCTTTTACTCACTTACATTTAAAACTTGCTACAATTGGCCCTGATCATGCAGGCTAATTTACTTCTCTCTGTGCTGATATTTCTTTATTCTTTTTAGTTTTCCAAATTCAGTACAATTCATTATTTGTATGTCTGTTTTCAAAACATAAATAAATCATGCACACTTAGAATAACAACAAGTTTTTGGCGCCGCTGCCGGGGAATTTGTTTTAAAATAGGTAGACCTAAGTTTTCATTTTATTTTTATCTTTACATCAGTGCTAAACTATTCTATTGTTTAAATCTGTGCAGTTATTCATATACATTTTGAAGCATGGAATCTACTTTAAAACGAATTATGAAGGTTTGCTGTGCATAATTTGATTCTCTGTTCTGTGTTGTATGTTTGGTAGGAGGACTCTCAGCCCTGAGATTGTCCCTCTAAATTTAGAAGTTGAAAGGCTACTATGAACCAGACAATCATCACACATCTACTTTGCTACTATGGGTGAAGAACCTCGACTTTTGAGGGATTACTTTACACCTAGTACCTATAATTCTCCATTTTGCATTCAATTTCCTACTGTTGAAGGAAATTATGAGATCAAATCATCAACTATCCAAATGCTTCCTTCCTTCCATGGTTTGAGTAAGGAAGATCCATACAAACATGTGGATGAATTCTTGTCTCTTTGCACCACATTCAACATAGCTGGACTTGGTCCAGAGGCAACCAAGCTTATGCTCTTTCCTTTTGCATTAAAGGACAAAGCTAGAGCATGGTTGTCTATGTTAGCACCAAATAGTATCACTTCTTGGAATGATTTGCAGTGTCAATTTTTAGCCAAATATTTCCCCATGTCTAAAACCAGCCAGTTGAGACAAAGTATTATTTCCTTCTCACAATATTCAACTGAAACTTTCCATGAAGCATGGGAAAGATTTAAAGAACTTTTAAGGCAATGTCCTCATCATCAAATCCCCCGATGGCAGCTTGTTCAAAGCTTCTATCAAGGAATTGAACAAAAGGGCAAGAATATGGTAGATGCTTCCTGTGGAGGCACCTACTTGCAAAAAACAGTTGAGGAGGTCTGGGATTTATTTGAAGTAATTGGTGAAATTCAACTCAACAGGAATCTTTGTTAAGAGACATTGAGAATCCTGCTAGGTTGAATAATCAGCAAACCACCAAAGGAAAGATTTATGAGGTGAATGAGTTGGAAAGGAAGATGGATAATATAACCACAAAGTTTGATAGATTGATGGACTCACTTAAAAATCCAATGGTTGCAAGAGTAGAGGAGGCATATCTGATATGCCAGTCCCCTACTCATTCACATGATTAATGTCCTGCTGAACCACAGTTCCCAGATCTAGTGGTGGAACAAGCTCATGCTACCAAATCATTTGGACAGATGCAGTCAAATGAATATGCATGGAGAGGGCACCCCAATTTAAGGTGGAGCCAGGGCAATTATCAATCACAACTGCAGCAACAATCAAAGAACCAAGTACCTTTCAAAACTGCTCAGCCTTATCAGCAGAATTTTTATACCAAGCCAACTTTTTAGTAGCCCATTCCACAACAACCTGTATAGCAATCTGCTCCAGTTCAAGCCCCTTCCAGATCCCCTTCTTTTGAAGATCAAGTTCTAAATTCACTCCAAAATTTAGGGCCTTTAACTCAAGCTGTGAACTTTCACAGTCAAAGCATAAAGAAGATTGAAGAAACATTAGGTCAACTTTCAAATACTTTGGCCAAAAGAGAGGAAGGAAGGTTACCCAGCCAACCTTTGAACAATCCCAAAGGACAGTTCATGGTTGGAGAGGCTTCTGTTTCACATGAAGAAGTAAAAACTGTCACTACTTTGAGAAGTGGAAGAATTATAAATAACAAAGTGGGTACTGAAAAGGAAGAAGAAAAAATTGAGGAAACTGATAAAGATATGCAGCAGGAGCAGCATGATGTTAGCATTGGGGGTGCTGATGTACCTCAGAAAAATCAAAAAAATGAAAAACAGAAAAATAAAAAAGATTCTGATAATGATTCTAAAGCTGTAAATGAAGGACTAGTTCCTCATTTACCATTTCCTCATGCCATGAAATCTGCATCCCCTTTTGATAAAGGGAACACTAAAATAGATGAAATGATGGAGACTTTCAAGCAAGACAAGATAAATCTACCTTTGCTTGATGCAATCAAACAAATCCCAGCATATGCAAAATTTTTGAAAGATATTTGCACTCACAAAAGACAATCTAGGATACAGTTATCCAAGAAGGTCTTTGCTGTGGAAAGAGTTAATCAGGTGTTGTCCATTACCACACCTCCTAAACTTCAAGATCCTGGAATCTCAACAATCCCTTGCATTATTGGGGAACATACCATTGAAAAGGCTTTATTAGATTTGGGTGCTAGTGTCAACCTGCTTCCATATTCTGTACATGAGAAATTAGGTTTGGGAGAATTAAAACCCACTCATGTGGTGTTACAACTAGCAGACAGATCTGAAAGAAAGCCAGTTGGGATGATTGAGGATGTATTGGTAGGGGTAGATAAGTTTTTCTACCCTGCTGATTTTCTGGTATTGGACATGGAACCTACAAAAAGCAAAACTTCCATCCCTGTCATTTAGGGGAGACCATTCCTGGCTACAGCCAATGCTTGCATTCAATGCAGGTTTGGTATTATGGAAGTGTCTTTTGGAAATATGAAGGTGAAATTAAATATTTATAATGCAGTCACACAGCCTCAATTCAGTTCTGAGGAATGTTTTCTTGTTGATCTATTGGATGAACTGGTGGAAGAGACTCTACCACAATTTTTCCAGTGTGAAGATTTAACCACAGATTTTAAAGATGCTTGGATAAATGCTGAGGAAGAAACATTTTGTACCTCAAAGTCTGAGGAAGTAAATGTTGTGCAAGGAACTCATGATCAATCAGTAAGGTTCTCTTCATTGAAACCTGCTATTCTTCCCCTTCCACAAACAGCCAAGGTACCTTTGTTACCTTCTTTTCTCAGCCCACCTGATGTAGAGCTGAAGCAGTTGCCAGAAAATTTGAAATATGTGTTTTTAGGAGACCATAAAACATTGCCTGCGATTATTTCTTCCTCCCTCACTCAGGAGCAGGAGGAAGAGCTGTTGATTGTATTGAAACAGCATAAGAAAGCAATTGGCTGGACTATTACTGATTTGGGAGGAATCAGTCCAGCTGTTTGCATGCATAAAATTCATTTGGAAGAAGATGCAAAGCCTTCTAGGGAAATGCAAAGGAGGCTGAATCCTCATATGCAAGAAGTGGTCATGAAAGAGGTTGTTAAACTGTTGGATGCAGGGGTCATTTACCCCATTTCAGATTCAGCTTGGGTGGCACCTACACAGGTGGTACCTAAGAAATCTGGGATCACTGTTGTAACCTCAGATTCTGGTGAGCTTATGTCAACCAGACAAACAACTGGTTGGAGGGTCTGTATTGATTACAGAAAACTAAACACAATGACCAGAAAAGACAATTTCCCTCTTCCATTCATTGATCAAATTTTAGATAAGCTAGCAGAAAAAGCTTATTACTATTTTCTTGATGGTTACTCTGGTTACAACCAGATTCCTGTGTATCCACAAGATCAGGAAAAGACCACATTCACTTGCCCTTTTGGCACTTTTGCCTATAGGAGAATGCCTTTTGGTCTTCGTAATGATCCTGCTACCTTTTAAAGATGCATGTACTCCATTTTCTCTGATATGATTGACCAATTTATGGAGATTTTTATGGATGATTTTTCAATCTATGGAGACAGTTTTGCCCAGTGTTTACATCATCTCAAATTGGTGTTACAGAGATGTAAAGAAACCAATCTAGTTTTGAGTTGGGAGAAGAGACATTTCATGGTCACCCAAGGCATTGTCCGTGGCCATGTTGTCTCCCACAAGGGCATTGAGGTGGACAGAGCAAAAATTGATTTAATTGCACATTTGCCACCTCCCAAAACTGTTAAACAAATCAGAAGTTTTCTGAGACATGCTGGACTCTACAGAAGGTTCATCAAGGACTTCAGTAAAATATCCAAGCCTCTTTGTCATTTATTGTGCCAAGATGCCCCTTTTGTTTTCAACAATGAATGCTTGAAGGCATTTAAATTTTTAAAAAACTGTTTGATTTCAGCTCCAATACTACAGTCTCCAGACTATTCACTGCCTTTTGAACTGATGTGTGATGCATCAGATTATGCTTTGGGAGTTGTTCTTGGGCAGAGAAAGGATATGCTGCCTCATGTCATAGCTTATGCCAGTAGATCAATGATTGATGCACAGCTCAATTACACGACAACTGAGAAGGAACTGCTGGCAATTGTTTTTGCTTTAGAGAAATTCAGGTCATATGTTTTGGGTTCACAAATAGTGGTGTGTTCACTGACCACTCAGCCCGGAAATACCTTCTGTCGAAGAAGGATACCAAACCAAGATTAATCAGGTGGATCCTCCTATTACAGGAGTTTGATTTATAGATCAAAGATAAAAAGGGTGTGGAGAATGTGGTGGCTGATCACCTGTCTAGAATTTTAACTGCTGAGACTGATAGGCTGCCTATCAATGAATCTTTCCCTGATGAGCAACTTTTTTCTATCAGTGTACACACCCCTTTGCTATCAGTGTACACACCCCTTGGTTTGCAAACATAGTCAACTTTTTGGCTACTGGAAGAACTCCTCAACATTGGAATAAAATGGATAAAGATCTTTTCTTCTCAAAGGTTAAACATTTTATTTGGGAGGATCCTTATCTGTTCAAGATTTGTGCAGACCAAATAATAAGAAGATGTGTTCCTGAAGAAAACTTTCATAGCATACTTTCTATGTGTCATGAACAGGCCTGTGGAGGTCATTTTAGTGGAAACAAAACTACTGCAAAGGTTTTGTGGTGTGGATTTTATTGGCCTACACTTTTCAAAGATGCTCTGCAGCACTGTAAGTCTTGCCAGAACTGCCAGAAATTGGGCAGCATTTCTAAGAGAAACTCAATGCCATTACAGCCTATTTTGGTAGTTGAATTGTTTGATATTTGGGGGATAGACTTCATGGGTCCCTTTCCTCCTTCCAATGGGTGTAATTTCATCTTAGTAGCTGTGGATAATGTATCCAAATGGGTTGAAGCCACAGCCACTAAAACCAATGATCACAGAGTGGTTGTGAAATTTTTAAAGGATAACATCTTTTCCAGGTTTGGTTTTCCCAGAGCTATTATCAGTGATGGGGGAAGCCATTTTTGTAATAAATATTTTGAAGCTTTATTGAAAAAGTACTCTGTGACTCATAGAGTAGCTACTCCATATCATCCACAAACCAGTGGACAAGTGGAGATTTCCAATAGAGAAATCAAACATATACTGGAAAAGACCGTGAAGAAGGACAGAAAGGATTGGTCCTTTAAGCTAAATGATGCATTGTGGGCATATAGGACAACCTATAAAACCCCAATTGGCATGTCCCCATTCAGATTGGTCTATGGCAAAGCATGCCATTTACCAGTGGAGTTAGAATATAAGGCCTTTTGGGCTATTAAAACCTTGAACATGGATCTTACTACTGCTGATAATCACAGGAAACTGCAGCTTGAGGAGTTAGAACAGCTGAGGATGGATGCAGACACCAATGCAAGATCTTACAAAGAGAAAGTCAAAGCCTTCCATGATAAAAATTTGTTGAGAAAAGAGTTCATAGCTGGCTCTAAGGTATGGCTATTTAACTCAAAACTTATGTTTTTTCCTGGAAAGCTGAGATCCAGATGGGAAGGGCCATATACAGTCATTCATGCATCTCCTTCTGGGGCTGTTGAAATTTTGGACTCAAGTGATGGAAGAATCTTGAAAGTAAATGGCCAGAGGCTCAAACCATGCATTGAAAATACCCTGGAGCCTGTGCTAACCATCTATCATCAAGATCCGTCCCATATCTGAGGGTAAACAACTGTATAATATGTATTTTACCAACGCTTGTTTTATAATTTTTGCATAGTTGTTTGCTCTCTGTTTTTAGTCATTTTTACTTTCAATTCGAGAAGTTTAAATATGTAAAAAATTTAACTCGCAAAGAAAAAAAATCCTTCTCGAAAAGTTTAATTAACTTTTTGAAAAGGAGCTGAACCTGTAATTAATTGCTCGAAAAGAATGATTTGCTTTTCGAATAGTTAGTTCTGAATGACTTGCTTTTCGAAAAGTTAGTTCTGAAGCTATTTGCTGTTCGAATAGTTGTTTCTGAAGCCATATGCTTTTCGAATGGTACTGATGCCATTCTCACTTGTAAAAAAGGACTATTTTGAACTTTTTGAAAACTTCAAAGATATTTTGCGAAATTCACTTTGAGCATATTTAAACCCTTTCGAAGTAAGGGTTTCATATTCGAAAGCCTTCTGAGAACGTCCTGTTTCACAGAAAACCCTTTTTCGTTCCTTCCTTGCGTGATTTTAGAATTCAGCCACACTTTTCACCATATTTGTTCGATGGTTTAAGCTTGAAGAGAGGGATTTTTTGCTTCTGGTTCTGGTGGATTTCAGCGAGCAAGCAACAAGTTCAACCAAAACCCTAGATTTCGGTATTTTTCTGTGCATTTCTTCTGTTTATCATTTGCAAAGTTTGATTTGGTGTCAGCATTTATTGTGGGAGTTTTTAGACAAAGCTTTAGAATGGGGAAAGCTGAAAAATCATTGGCTGAAATGTTCCAAAAATCTTCTGCTAAGAAAGTTAGCAAACAGTCCAAAAAAGGAAAAACCAAAGCTTCAGCTAAAAGGAAACTTTCAATGGATAAAGCTGATATGATTGAGAAGGGGAAAAAGGTTAGATATGAGGAACCCACCCTAACAGCTCATACTAGCCCTGAGTCTAAGCTTCCTCCTTTGCCTATTTATTCGGTACTGCCGAACCCATTTATTGAAGCTCAGAAGCTAATTCCAGAATTTATTGTTGATGAGACCTTTTTCTACAACAAACCTGAATGTCAGTTATCTTTGAAATACATTAGGGATGCCTTACTGAGCAATATCCTAACCCCTCTTCCAGAGAAAATTTATCCACGAATGGTGAGATTATGGTACCAAAACTTGGTAAAAGTGACAGAGAAGGATGTTGATGTCCCTACTCTTGTTATTTTCATTGATGATTACGATTTAACCGTCACTTATGAAGACATTGGGAATGCTTTAGCGATACCTTTTCAACATGATCCTACTGGTCCATTGGCCGCACCAGAAACAGCCTCTTTCAGAGAAATGGCTGCACATTTAACCCAAGGCATAGTTGGAACTGGACAATCCATAATGAGGAGAGACCTAGCACCTCAATTTTTACTGATGGATTCCATTTTGAGGGGATGTTTTTATGTCACTGGGCACGGCCAGGAAAGAAAGACACCAATTTTAGAGGCTCTCTTCCATTTCTCTAAGGGGCAATTTTTCAATGCCCCTATGTTGATTTTTGAAGCCATGGCTGATATTAGTACCAAGCTGAAAAAGGAGCAGAAATTAGCTGGAATACCATTTGGTAGGTTGATCACAGCCCTACTAAGAGCCAAGTTTGACATTGATGAGTAAGAGCCATTTGAAGTTATATTTCCTCATGCGTTTGGGAAAAAGGCTTGGACTACAAGTCAAGCAATGTTGAAAAGAATGAGGGAGGAAGTAGAGCCTGCTCCTGCAGCTGCTATTGAACCTACCATACCTGAACCTGCCCCTGCAGCTGCTATTGAACCTGCCATACCTGAACCTGCCCCTGCAGCTTCCCTAGAACCTGCCTTGCCAGACCCTGAGGTGAACTGCTCTTTAGCTGCACCTATTTCAACTACAGCTGACATTGAACAAGCTATCCTTCCTAGGGTGACCAGCTCTTCAGCTGCACCCATTCTTGAAGAAGTTGTCATCTTACCCACCTCACCTAGCCCAGCTCCTATTCCTGCACCCATTCAAGCAATCCCATCTCCCATAACCAACATAATCCCAGTTGCAGACTCCTCCTCTACACCAACCACTCCAACCATACTCACACCACCAATCTCTCTCAACAATATTTAAGATTTAGCCCCTGATTTTGTTGAACAAGCTCCTAGTACTCCTCTTCTCCAAAGCTTCTCAGGTACACCTGCTAATTCAACTAATACACCTAAAGTAACTCATACCCAAACTGAACCTGAGATATTCACTACAGAGGCCTATTCATCACTAATGGGATTTATTTTAGAGAATATGGGGCTTGAATCTGTACCTATACCTGACCCTCCTCATTTTACTCATTTGGCTACTTCACCCTTTACAACCATTTCACCCATTGCACCTCAACCATCTACTTCAGTTTTACCAGCCCCTACTATGCATACCACACCCACACCTGAATCAATTAGCCAAATATTTACCTTTCTCCAATCCATCCAAGCCCAACTACAGATCAACACAGACAATCAGTCTGTGACCAATGCCCTTCTCCAAACCTTAGCCTCCACATCCCACACAACTACCTGCTGTTGATAACCATGCTACCCAAACAGACCCTGAGGTAGTCTTTGTAGATCCACTCATCCTCACCACTACTGCCCATGCTACCCAAACAGAACTTGAGGTAGTTCTTATTGAGTCCCCTTCACCTCTCCTCACTTTTTTTGATCAAGCCACTCAGACCGACCCTGAGGTAATTCTTTTGGACTCCTCTTCTCCCACTCCCACTGTTGGGATACCTTTGGTCCCCTACCACTCCATTCCCATTCCCAGATTTGCCACTCTCAAAAAGGCTATGGAAGACAATCCATATATCTGTCGAGATGTCCTCAAGGGTTAGCTGATTTGCATGCTTACATTAGAACCTCTTATGAAAACCAGATTCGGAAATTTGAGTTATTCATGAAATTTGAGAGAGAGAAGATGCAGGACCTGCTGGGTCAAACTTTTCAGATGGTTAGGAGTGAGCAGCACAAGGTGACCATATTGCAAGCACAGCTTGAACAGGAAAAATTGAGGACTACTAGACTTGAAAAATATATTGGCCTCACCAAAAAGATCAAAACTGAGGAATACACCGAGCTGAAAAACACAATCCAGGAGAAGGCTAAATCAAGTTCAGACTCCAATACTGATTCTAGTTCTGACTCTGACAGTGACTCCAATTCTGATCCCATTGAACCAACTTATGATACAGACTTTGACCCCAGTTATTAGAATACATTGTACATATCTGTTTTATGGGTCTATAATATAAAATTTTGGTTTTGTGTTAATACATTGTACATACATTGTGCATTTCTTTTCTTTCTTCTTGCCATTATGATTTCTGTTTGATTGTTTCTTTTCTTTTCTTTGCTAATACACTTCGGACCAGTGCGGACCCTGCTCCCCAGAGGTTTGGGGGTGTGGCAGAAATGCCAATATTTGAGTTAACATTAATGCAACTTATGATAAGTAGAATTTTTGAAAATAAGGTGATTTCACACTTGTTTTTGAAAAATAAGGAAGTTAAAACTTTTTAAAAACTGATTTTTAGTGTAAATCCAATACTTTCATGAAGTAAATGTCAGAAAATTTTTCAAAATAAAATTAATGTTGCAGTAAACCTAAAAAGAGAGAAAACAATGATGATATACCTCAGGAAGTTGATAGATAACTACACTCAGTGAGACTTGGACCTGAAATGTATTGTTGGGAGATATGAATTGGCATTTTTTTCTGCTCTAGGGACTGTTTGAACCTGCTTACTATCACTAGAAGTTACACAGATTCAAATTAAAATAACTTGACAGCAATCATGATATTAAAGACATAATGTAGGGCCTCCTTTTGGACAGTTTGAGCCTCAAAAAGTCCCACCTTTTGAAACTGCCCTTGATACACACCATTTGAGCTTTATAAATCTAAGATTTCTTTGACACCTCATCAAACAACTTCATCAACCTTATTTAGCCTAACCCTCACTCTGAGAATTCAGAAGGCAAAGGAAAGGAAGCTGAAGAAAGGAGAGTTGGGGAACAATTTGGTAAAAGAAGAAGAAAAAGAATTGAAAGCAATGATGTATTGTGCGACCGTGGATCGTCTCGAAGTCGTCGCGGCGATGCACTCCCCTTTTTAATGAAAATGTAGAGTCGCCATCCGGAGCTTTTAGTGACCCGAGAAACCTTCAAATCGATATTTTGAGCATCGAAGTGCTAAATATGACTTTGATTTACCGGTCTTTGCCAAAGGCTCTAGGTTAGGGGCTTCGGTTATCGATCGGGAAGGGTTTAGGCACCCGATCAACCCGCACGTAGCGGTCTCTATCTATGGCCAAAATAAAAATAAAAAGGGCGGAGCTTCCCCTTGCCCGAAGGCAATACGGTCCTATCAAGCTTTGAGTCAAACCGAAATTTCGGTGGCGTAACGGCTTGAATCCTTGGACGGAGGAGACACCAAGAAGGTAGAGGAATAGAGGGGTGAGCCGGAGCTCACGGGCCCTTGTTGCACCGTGGAAGACCTTCACTTTGGCATGCTTCTGATGGCTTAAATGGTGTGAAAATGGGTTCTAATGCTAGGATTCAATAAAATAGGAAGTGTAGGGTGAGGCCAAAGGCTAGACTTTAGCTAAAAGGGGTTGAAATGGATTGGAAAAGATGAACTAAGCTTGCTGGAATTCTGGAAAATGAGTGCACTTTCTCTCACTAGGGTTCTCTCTTGGGCTCCAAATCCTTAACCTCCAATTTTTTCTAACTCTTAAGGAAGAGGGAGGCCTCTCTATTTATAGAGAAGGGATGGGTTAGGGGCTTACTTAAGAGCTAAATGGCTTAGCAATTAGGTAATCCCCCATCTAAGGTTTTCTAGGTTTTCAAGGTCCTAGGGTTTTGGGAAACTAGTTTTAATGGCGGATGATGGGGTGAGGCCAAAGGTGACTTAAGGGTTGCCAATAAGCTCAAAGGGGGTGCAACCAATCTCAAGACACCCACCTCAACCAAGGGGATGGTCAAAGGGTCAAACTAGATGGAGGAAATTCTAGCTAAGTCGATATATTATATACGCCCAGTTTAGGAACAGTAAATTTCACTAAAATCAGGGGAGTTTTGAGAAGATGAAGCCCGTGGTGGGTCCCACCTATACTGGGCGTATATATTATATACGCCCGGCCAAATTTTCCCCAAAATAGGCAGGCGTATATAATATATACGCCTGACTAATCTAGGGTAAAAATGGCTGGGCGTATGTAATATCTACGCCTGAGTAAAAGTCCTATGATTTTATGTGAAACTTAAAACGGCCATAACTTTTGAACCGTAGCTCCAAATTGGGTGATATTTGGCTCGTTGGAAAATTGAAGAAGTCCGCTTTCTAATGGTATATGGCTCATCCATGGTACTAGTCTGTGTAAAATTCTGTAGCTCTCCTCCCATCAACCGTCAGAAGGGTTTAAGTTAGGTCTGGGAATGGATTCTAGGGTGTAGGGGTGACTTCTAAGGATTGGGGGAATGGCTATAAAGTTCTTAGGGTGATTCCTACTGGTCTAGGTAGGTTCCTAAGGGTTCATGGAAGTGCCATCGGAAGCACAGGGGTACATCTCTCCCAAAGTACAGATTGATCGGGCCTTGGGCCGAATTTGGGTGTCTACAGATGCCCCTCTTTGTTATTCGATCACTAATGATCGGATGCCAAAGACAAGAGACATCCGAAGAGGTTCAAGGCACGTTTGATGGGTCTGCCTGGTTCAACTCAATTCTCAAACACCCATGGTGATGGTGAGTGTATGTAAGCCCTCTCATTTCAGGATATCGTCCGTACCTCAAAGCTAACAGTCCCTAAGCGCATTACGACATTACTAGGCATAACTGCGATGATCACAAAAAGTGTAAGCCTGCTAGCCGAGATATCGTCCACATCCTGAGGGAAATTATAGATTTGTGATGTTTGAGTATTAATCTGAACCAGACAGCTCCATGAAATGGGATGATCGATCTATGCTTCGAATTGATGCGAAGCATACAAAGCGAAGGCCTTCAAACTGTGTCCAATCCTATGGAATATCGACAGCTCCATTGGATTGGGCACGGGTGCCCTTACCTAGGTAAGGCTCAAAGTTTCTGGGTGAACCCATCAACCTCAAGGTTGCTTTAGCATGATTGACCCGAGTGGAGCGAATATTGATCTCGCAACACCTCTTGGGAATGCATGCCCATTTTCTGAGTAATTTTTTTGTGTCATTTTCTGAATTTTCTTTTGCTTCGAGGCTTCTAAGCCAAGCTCAAGGACCTCTGGCAATTTTATTCTTGCACAACTTTTTAAGTGGATCAAATGCCAGTTGATATGCTTTTAAGAGTGCGTTCGCCATGCCAGGGATAGGTGCACCTTGGGGATGTGCACGTTCCAGTGGTGAGGTGCTCCTGATTCACACGGACCGGAGTGCCTTAACTTGAGACAAAGCTGAAAAGATCGAGCTAGGACGAATCATCCCTCGAAAGAGATGGCCAATTCTAGCCTCCATCCCTAATGAAATCACATCTTACTAACTATGCACAGACAGACACCCATCAGGGGCGATAAGCAGCAAATAGGCGCGAACAGAAGCCTTGACCCTAAGGTACAATTTACGAGGACAACGACTATCCTTTGGATACCCAGATGCAAGTGTGTACATTCAATAGGGACACCGTGCCTATACAAGTTTTAAGCCTGTGTAAAAGGAAATAAAAGGAAATGAGCCCTTCGGTCTGTATGTTTGCACATAGTTTTGTTGGTGGTAATTTCATTTTTGACGGGTTAGTTTCGACTGACAATAGACTTTTCGAATGGTCTGAAGTCGGGGGCACTCTTGGTCAACAGAGATCCGAAGGCGGATGACCAGAGTGAATGCCGAAAGTTGGGGTCAACCTACTCAGGGTTTTCACTAACTAACAACAAGTTGTTATTTCTTCTCCTTTTCTTTCTTCTTCTTTTTTCTCTTTTCTTTTTCTCTTTTCTCTTTCTTTTTTCTTTCATGTCAGATGGAGACCCTGGGCATGCTCAAACTGCCTTTATTTTTGCACGTATCCTTAGGCGAATCAACTGCCATGTTGATATACCTTAGGGACGTGTGCATTCCGGTGATGGGTTCTTGGTTTGCCTGCCGGATCAGGCCTTGACTCTTGATGGGGGACTCTGTAGGGAACAGTGACCGGAGATGGGCAAAATTATCTGCCTGCCGGGTCAGGTACAAAATGTCACTACCTAAAACGGGGTTCGAGAGCTTTCAGGTGAACTTGATCATTCTGAATTGATTTAACACGACTCTCGGAGTGGGGCAAACAAGCGTTGCGACGCTCATTTGAGAACTAGCATTGTATTTTTCAATTTTTTCTTTCCCTTTTTTTGATTTTGTGGGCGCATTAGGGGGGCGCCTAGGGATCTAGATCTATTTATTGTAGCATGGTCCCTTTGGGCCAATCGAAGGGAACTCGAAGGGTCATTTGGGGATGTGTGCACCTTGGCCGATGACACATGGGCCTTGAAGGGGGGGCCGAATTGAGGTCCATAGCATACAAGGGGGGCCCTTGGGCCTTAAAATCGAAAAAAGGAGGTCGGGCAGTTTAAAAACTGCCATTTTTGGCCGGGCATATATAATATATACGCCTGACCAAAATCTGGCGAAAAATGGTCAGGCGTATATATTATATACGCCCGTCTAAAATCTGGCAATTACGAAACTGCCCGAGCCTGAGCACAAAAGGGGCCCCCCTTTTCAAATTCTCTCTTCCTCCCTCCTTTCTTCTTGAGTTCGGGACAACCCCTTAGGGTTTTTTTCATTTGATTTGGCTTGAGTTCTATTACCGGCGGTCGCGGGTGTGGATCGAAAGGCACTTATCCTCCACCGCTTTTCATTTTTCTCCCCCATTGAAGGTAACCATTACCTTCCCTTACTTTCCCTTTGCATTTTGATAATATTATTGTTTGATGCTTTTCTTTTTCTCTCTTTTTTCTTTTTCTCTCTTTTTTCTTTTATGGTGCAATATTTTTTTTTCATTTCCATTTAAACATATGTGATGTCTATGTTCCTTTTCTCTTGGTTTTGTTTTTGTTGTTTTCCTTAGGCCTATTTTTTTTTAATTTTTTTTTATCATTTATTCATCTCATCCTATTTTCTCGTTCTTTTTTGTTTTCGATGGATTAGTGCATCTTATTTGATGGGTTGGTGCCTCTCTTCTTTTCTTTTTTTTTTAGTACATACATATTTATTTATTATGTATTTTTTTTTGTTTGTTTTTTTTTTTTTTTTTGTGGATTAGTGTGCACATACACATCTTTTTTGCTTGTTGATGGGTTAGTACATGTATACACACATTTCTTTTGTTTCGGATTAATACGCACACACATTTTTTGTTAATGGGTCAGTACACACACCTTTTATTTTTGTTTTTCTTTTTGGCATGGTACACGCATTTTTTTTTTTTTTTTAAGGTTAGTGCACATACACATATTTTTTTGATTAGTACACTCGCACATGGTTTTTTTTTTTTTTTTTTTTGACACACACACACCTTTTTTGGTTTGGATCAATATATACACATGGTTTTTTTTGTTTTTGTTATTTTTTTTGGGATTAGTGCATATATATATATATTTTCTCTTTCTTTCCTTTTTTGTTGGCAACCGTCTCATATGCCGATGCGTCTCATATTTTCAGGATGTCTGGTGATGAAGGGCATGATCGGCAAGAAGGGCCGGAGATGGCCTACGGCCCCCGTGGGGAATAGTTCATTGTGTCTCAGCGCTCCTCCCAACCTTGGCATGAGATGCAAGGCGAAGCCGCCCACACCGGCCTCCTCTACTGCCAGCACACCCATATGTCCAACTTCGGGATCGTTGGTTAGGTAAACAGATGGGCCCCCTCCACCTTTCCGCTTTTGTTTTCCTTCGATGCCCTCATTATATCTCCCTGCCCCTATCTGATTGATGCCTTCTGCTTGCAGCCCCTGCCGCACATTATGTTCCGAGGCGGTTGGTTTGACCTCCAGCGTCTTGTGCTTTACCTTCCCCCAGTGGTGAAGGACCTACTCACTGCTGCCGATTTTGGTGACTTCATTTCAGTCCCCGCTGTAAGGGCCGATACGGCCTATTTAAAGGCACTGATAGAGCGTTTTCGCCCCGAGACGATGACATTCCACATGGCCGTGGCAAAGATGGCCTTCACACCGGCGGACTGATCTATGATCATCAGGGTCCGTATCGGAGGGGTGCCCGTGGTACCTACCCGCACACCGGGTAGGCAGGAGGTGATTCAACTGCTAGGGGCCTACCCGTCCTCAGGGAACATTCGGGGCTCGGAGGCCAAGCTATCCTGGTTGGTTGATCAATTTAGGCCTAATGAGTTGGTGGACTAGGGGTAGCCTGACATGGACATTTACATCGAGCCTGTGCGCGCACTTATGCTGGCCCGCATCTCCTTACTGTTCCTCCTGGGCAAGACTCTCCTCTCCAACACCAGTGGAGGGAGAGTCACCTTGTCCCTGCTCAGCCTGATGGTGAACTGGGAGACCGTGCATCAATTCAATTGGGGTGGCGCTGGCTATGTCGTACTCATGTCCAGTCTAAAGTGGGCCGTTCTTGGGGAGTCTAGCTCCATTGTGGGTTTCTGGCTTGCCATTGAGGTATTTTATCTTTTGTTTTTAGTTTATCCAATTTTCCTTTATAGCATACCTGTTTTTAGCTACCTGCTTTCTCAGGTCTGGGGGTACCTTCACTTTCAACCGGGTCGCCTCGCTTGTCGACATTGCGTTCCCCTCAAGAGTAACTGGCACGTGGGTCACCGTCGGGACGTAGGTTTGAAGCATTTAGAGTTAGGACTACGCTCTCAGTTCGACCTATTGATCCTAGAGCAGGTAAAACAATTCTCTGTTTGTAAATTTGATAGCGCAGCTCCTGTGTGCTAGGGGTTCTGACCAAATGTGTGCATCCTCCTTTCGACTTTCTATTCTTTTGCAGGTCGTCCTTGACCCTTACATAGGATCTCCCTTCTGGAATTTGGCCTCAGTGGGTCCCTCTCGTCTTTTGCTGGACCATCATATCATCTTTCTCTACGGGTCCTGGACTAGGGCCTACTACTTAGGGGAGAGAGCGGTTCATCAGTATCGCCCTCTCTTTGCCGTGCCCCAAGCTCCTCCCGCCGATGTGTTGGCCCCAGAGGGCTCCATTGATGAGCTCACTGCTCACTTTCTTCATCATGGGGTTCCTATCGATGACCTTCTCCGACTCCTTGCCCTATCATTTCTTGCTGCCCCGCTTTGTGCCCGGTGCTAACTTTTTAGCTTTTGGCAGGCCGCGATCTCAGGTAATGCCCCTTCTCTCCTTTCATTCAGCAGCTTCCATGTGGTTACTTTGATTGACCTGTCGCCCTTAATGATAAAATGTTTCTCTCTACAGTTTGAGCAGGGCGGCGAATCAGATGAGGGGGAAGAGGAGGCCGTTCCCTATGATGCGACAGGTGCTGGACCCTCCGATCCTTCCAGGGCTGGTGCTTCTGGCGTGGCTTCAGGTGCTGGACCCTCTGACCCTTCTGGTGCTAGTGCTTCTGGTAGCTCGCCCGTCGAGGTCCAGGGGACCTTCAAATGCCTGGATGATGCCTTTTTGTCACACGTGTGTGTAGACGTGGCCGAGAAAGCACGAATTTCTGCTGAAGCTATCTAGGTCCCACCTCCTGAGCTGATTCCTGGGGTAATCTCTATCTTGTTGCCCTGTTCTCTTTCCCTTTGAATTATGCTGATGGCCTGTGTGACTAACACCTCCTTTTTCTTACTAGCCAGGATTATGAGTCAGGATGAATACTACCGTAACCTTGTTGGGCTTAGGGAGACCGAAGTGGTGAGTGAACGCTGGCCCAACCTAGTTATTTTCCTTGTTTACTTTCTGCCTGTTCCTCTATCTGATGGCTTTTGGTGTGCCTCTGCAGCGTGCTCGTGAGAAGGAGTCGCGCTCCTTGCTTAGCCGTATCTCTTAGGCCTGGACTCGGGTGGGGGAGACGTGTACCTTTCAAAGTGCGAGCCGGCACCGGAAGAAGTCGAAGGGGGCTGCCCAGGACTAGTTTATTTTCTGCAAATTTGACATAATGAAACAGTTTAGACTTGGCTTTATTTGGGGATATGTAATAACAATAATTTTTGTTTAGTTTTTTGTTTGGATGGTTTATTTTTATGGTTTATATGAATGTTTTATTTGGGTATTTCTTCGCTTTTGCCTTTACAATTTCCTCTTCCTTTTTCTTGCTTGGAATGAACTGGCACCTCTCCAATGATGAGGTTGATCATGCAGGTGACTCTCCGTATGTGACCTATGGGCGGCACGCCACCCGGGTGTTTCTCATGGGTGTGTGGCATGGTCGCCCATGTGCGCTCTCGTGACGAAAAGGTGGGCCAAAATAAACAACGTTCCTCCTTGGGAAAAGAAATAGACCAGTGTGAGGGGGGGCCTTACCAGCCCCGACTTAAACTGGGCGTATATATTATATATGCCAGGCCAACATTCAAAGAATCAATAGTCATGATATATTATATACCGACCAATCCTCAAGAAATGGTCGGGCGATATATTATATACGCGCAAAATGGTTCAAATTTGCCTTTTGGCGATATAATATATACGCTCGCTATAGATTGAGCTCATGCCCTTATAACCCAGCCGTCCCCCTTGTCTCCTCTTCTACTTTGGTTTGGCTGTTTTGCCCCTCCTTTTATTTTCTTTCTTTCCCCTCTTTTTCTAGCGGGCCCATCGTCTTATATTGAGTGATTTCATAAAGAACATCTTTGTACGCCGATGGACCTGCCTTCAAAAGGGGGCCCAAGCTTTTATACGGGGGCCGGTATACTTCCCTGTTTGGACCCGGGGCCCAGCTTTTTGCAAAAATGGCATGATAGTTTGGCTGAGATCGAGCTTGCTATTCTGAATGGCCTCGAGTTGTCCCGCCTTTCCTCTCTCCTCGCTGTTCCTCTGTTGCCCAACCTACTATAAGCGGCTTTGGCATCATGGGACCATAGGGCCCATGTCTTTAAATTGTCTAGGGAGCTGACCCCAACTTTGGAAGAGCTAGCCTCCATCGCTGGCTTGATGATGCATCGAGGCCTTGCCAAAGTAGTGCCCAAACCGGGGTATGCAAAGGCGGTCCATGCGGGCCTTGGCTTAAAAAAGGGTGGATATGAGAAATGTTTCGCCGGAGGGCCCACCAGGTGTTCGGTAAAATTCCTGAGAGAACTTTTCGGTGACTCGAGCCTTCGAAAGTTGCCTATTTGAGATCCCTTCAATGTGAAGGCCTTTGCCCTTTATTTGCTGTCGGAAGTTCTCTTCTTCACCGGGGGTGAGAGCTTTTCCCTCGGGCTATGTGATGTTTTGACCGAATTGGAGGGAGGTCGCTCATTGGTACACCTGGTCCTGGCGGAGATGTATCGAGGCTTGGATGCTGCGGCCTCGGGCCGGGTTGGGATTCTCAGCGGGAGCCCGCTCCTTATTCAGATCTGGTTAGGAGAGCATTTGGCTATCATGGGGCCTGTGCCGAGATTCTGCTTGATTAGAGGGGATTTGGCTCGGGGTTTTCTGATCTGGAGTTCGAGACTGCTTGGTGGGAGCGTCGAGGAACTGAGCCTGTGGCTATCTGATGCAGAGCTGACCTAGCAACTTTCCTGGATTGACATCACCTTTTCGATTGTCCGCTCTCGAGATTGTGAGGGCATCACTCTTTTGGGGTTGACTGGCAGCACATACTACTTCCCATCTCGGGTGCTCCGTCAATTTGGTTATACTCAGCATGTGTCGTGTACCGCGAGGCCACCCTTGTGCTCTCTGATATTCTCTCGCAGTTCGCTTAGTGATCTTGATCACATAGCTGCCCTCTGGGAAACCCGCCAATCGGCGCATATGTGTAGCTTGGTTCAGGGGGGCGTCGTCTCTCCGGGTTACGAGGGTTGGCTGGTATCTGAGGAATTACCTACCCCTAGCCCAGCTTTGGTAGATGTGGTAGAGAAAGGGCCCTGGCCATGTAAGGAAGTGATGCTTTGGACCCGGATCGAGTCCCTTTCCGTAGAGAGGCTGGCTTTGATCGAGGCTTTGGAGAAAGAAAGGGTCAGAGCTGATATTGCGGAGGTGAGAGCTGCTACAGCTGAGAGCGAGGTCCTTCGATCGGTTTTTTTGATGAGTCCAGTTGTGAAGCTTCACGAGAGGCGGAAGAGTCTTCATGGTAGGTGGATGTCCGATCGAAATGCCCGCGAGGACTCGCTTGCGAGATTAGCGCTTTGAAGCGTGCTCCCTTGACCTATTCTGCACATATCTTAGATCATATACACGGGGGGGGGGAAGCCCCCTAACAGAGATCTCTTTTTGGGTTATCTTTTTCTGTTCTTTTTTTCTTTTTTCATATATACACAGCTATACACATTCTGGGTTTTGTTTTTTTGTTGTAAAGGAAGCAGCAAAATAGAAAGTGTGTCATGCCGTTATCTTTTTGGGACGTGACACTCAGCAAGCAACACTTGTAAAGAAAGGGAATGAAATCTATACTTGTGCTCTTGTTTTTCTTTTTGTAATTCTGCAATGTAAGACTTTTTATGGGGATTTTTTCTTTCACCTAGTGGGGTTTCTTTTTTTTTTTTATGGACAAGGGGAATCTAATTTCTTCTTTTTTTTGTTTTTAGAATTTTCTCCTCCACAGTGTGAGGCTTTTTATGGAAAAGGGAAATCTATTTTCTTTTTTAAAATTTTCTCCTCCACAGTGTGAGGCTTTTTATGGGAAAGGGAAATCTATTATCTTTTTTGCAATTTTCTCCTCCACAGTGTGAGGCTTTTTATTGGAAAGGGAAATCTATATTCTTTTTTAGAATTTTCTCCTCCACAGTGTGGGGCTTTTTATGGGAAAGGGAAATCTATTATATTTTTTGGAATTTTCTCCTCCACAGTGTGAGGTTTTTTATGGGAAAGTGAAATCTATTATCTTTTTTGGGATTTTCTCCTCCACAGTGTGAGGTTTTTTTATGGGAAAGGGAAATCTATTTTCTTTTTTGGAATTTTCTCCTCCACAGTGTGAGGTTTTTTATGGAAAAGGAAAATCTATTTTCTCTTTTGGAATTTTCTTTTCTTTTGTGATGCCGGTAACTATAAGGCCAAACCAGCGGGTCCCTTTTTGAGCATGGTCGAACCCTGTTGGTGAGGCACAGGTTTTTTTCCTTTAAACATGGGAAGGCCAGCTGCCCTTGGATTGGTTCAATCCTTTGTCTTTCCCTTTGGTCATGCGTCAGACGCTGCGAGAGAGACAACATACTTGATTGGGATCCAATCCAATTTCCAACATGAGTGGCCCATCAAAGGGGAGAAGAGGCTTAAGGGGTCCAAACTGAAATAGGCGGGCCAGAACAGGTCTTCTCCTAATCTCTCTTTTCTTGACATTTTTTGCTCAAAGCGCCCAAGACGGGTTTTCGCCATGCCTGTCATCCCTGTTTTTACCCGTAGCGCCCTTTCGGGTTTTCACCACGTCCATGAGATCGCTCTCTTACCCCAGGTGCCCTTTCAGGTTTTCACCTGCTCCGCGTGAGTTTGCTGTTTTTACACGTGGCGCCCTTTCGGGTTTTCACCACGTCCGTCTTGCTTTGAACTCCAATTAATTTTCTTCTTTTTTTTTCTTTTTTTTTCTTTTTTTTTCAGGAACCAGAAGGCCACGACGTGGGCGTCGATTTCGTCATAGCCGGCTGAATGAAATTCTGTGTGGTTTGTTAACTCGGCTTGTTCTGATGTAGTAGATGTTATAACTGCTTGTGGACCTTAAAGAGGGCGTTCTTCTGGGTTGTAATGTGGTTGGGGTTCAAACAGGTTGGGTTTTTCTGGGGATTTGGATCTAAGTTTGGAGTGATTTCTAGATTCGGGGACTCCTTTTTCTTCCCAAAGGCTTTTTATGCCCCAGTCATCATTTTTTTTTTTTTGTTGGGGTACCCCTCTTTTTCTTTGTTGTTTTTTTTTTGGGGGCGCCTTCTTCTTCTTCTTTTGGTTTGGATTTTTCCTCCCTCCTTTCTTCTTTTTTTTGGAATTTTGGGTGGGGTATATGAAAGAAATGGTTGTTGGCTCGAGGTGTGTAGCAAAAAGGGGTGAAGGTTTTTAGGGAATATTCTTTTGGGCCACTTGACTTTGAAATGATGGCCTCTTTTATGGAGCCCTTAAGCGGTCATGCATCTACTTTTATCAAAACTCACCTTGTCCCAAGACCTATGAGTAGAACTTACGGAGGTATCCAGCGTTGATGGGCTCAAGAAAGTGGTCTCCATCCATGGTGGCGAGGCGAACGGCGTATCGTGGCAAAACCTCTCAGACGACGTAGGGTCCTTCCCAATTTGGCCTAAACTTCCCTCTCGAATCGGCGTGGAGAGACGGAAAATTTTTCTTCAGTACAGTGTCTCCTACCTTCAGATATCGGCCACGGACGCAGTTATTGTAAGCACGTGCAATTCTCTTCTGATAGACCTGAGTGTGGCACAAGGCTAGGAGTCTCTTCTCGTTAATTAGGTCTAGCTATTCAAAACGGGACTCTTTCCCTCTCGGCTTCAGGTAGATGGGATTCTAAAAGGATATGGAGTGACGGTACCTCGACCTCAACGGGTAGCGTGGCCTCGGTCCCATACACAAGGGAGAATGGTGTTGCCCCTGTTGCGGTGCGGATAAACGTTCTATAAGCCCAAAGTGCGAAGGGTAACTGCTCACTCCAATCTCTGTAAGTAACTACCATCTTCTCTAGGATGCAGATCAGAGTTTTGTTGGCTGCCTCCACAGCTCCATTCGTCTGAGGCCTGTACGGGGATGAACGATGATGCTTGATCTTGAATCACTCACACAAGAGCCAGATGCGCCTATTAGCGAAATTAGTGCCATTATCAGTGATGATATCTTTGGGTACGCCGAATCGGCAAATGATGTTGTTCTTGATGAACTTCTCAACATGGCTAGCCTTAATGCTCATATAGGAGGCCGCCTCTACCCATTTTGTAAAGTATTCCACAGCGATGAGGATGAATTGATGTCCATTGGAAGCCTTAAGATTGATCTTGCTGATGACGTCGAGACCCCAGGAGGCGAACGGCCAAGGGGTGGCCATGCTGTGTAAGTCAATGGCGGGAGCGTGTATTAGGCTGGAGTGCTCTTGGCATTTGTAGCACTTCTGTACGTGCAAAGAATCGCCTCAAAGTAGTCCAAAAGTATCCTCGCTTAGAATTTTCTTAGCGAGCATGTGATCATCACGTGGGCTCCAGCACCCTTCATGAATCTCCTTCATGATCTCAACCGCTTCTTTCTGGGTTAGGCATCGGAGCAGAATATTGTCGTGAGACCGTCTATACAGGAGATCGCCGCAGATGACATAGTTTGTTGCCAATCGCTGGATGGTGCGTTTGTCTACCTTCGATGTTCCTTCCGGGATAGTTCGGGTCTCAAGGAAATTCTTGATGTCTGAGAACCAGGGTGGTTGATCCTCTTTCTCCGTAGGTCCTTCGATCAGGTGACAGAAAGCCGGTTCCTTCCTCTGCTCTATCATGATCGGCTTCATTACCACTCCATATGGAATCTCAACCATGGAGGCCAGGGTAGCCAGGGGGTCAGCAAACTAATTTCTAGCTCGTGGCACATAAGAGAAGGTGATTTCCTCAAAGCAGGTTATTAGATCCTCCAGATGTTCATGGTATGGGATCAGTTTCTCATCCCTGTCTTCCAATCCCCATTGGTTTGGCATATAATTAACTGTGAATCTCTAAAGACCCTAAGGTGAGTTATATTTAGATCAAGAGTCATCAGAAACTAGCATAAGCCTCATACTCGGCCATATTGTTGGTGCATGGGAAGTTCAATTTGATTGAGAAGGGTATATGGGATCCTTTCGGCGAGATAAGAATGGCGCCAACTCCTTAGCCCTCAACATGCGATGCCCCATCGAAGTGCATTACCCAGGGCTCCTCCGATTCCTCTGTATCATCGTCGGTCATGAACAAAATGTCTTCATTGGGGAATTCGGTCCTTAGAGGCTCATAGTCTGGCAGAGGATTCTCAGCAAGATGATCGACGAGTGCTTTCCCCTTAATCGACTTCTGGGTGACATAAGTAATGTCAAACTCGGATAGGAGTAGTTGCCAACGTGCGGTTTGGCCAGTGAGAGCAGGTTTCTCGAATAGGTACTTCAACGGATCCATCCGTGCTAACAGTAGAACGGCCTGGGATAACAGGTAGTGTCAAAGTCTCTGAGTAGCCCAAACGAGCGCCAGGCATACTTTCTCCAGATGAGAATAGCGCGTCTCATAATCAGTGAATTTCTTGCTTAGGTAATAGATGGCTTGCTCTCTTCTTCCCGTCTCATCATGCTGTCCTAACACACAACCCATGGAAAACTCAGTCATGGACAAGTACATTATCAGTGGTCTATTAGATACGGGTGGTACCAATACCGAAGGTTTCAGGAGATAACCTTTAATCTTGTCGAATACAGCCTAGCAGTCATCATTCCATTCAACCGGTGAGTCCTTTCTCAGCAGCTTGAAGATTGGTACGCATATCGGAGTTAACTGTGTGATGAATCGGCTGATGTACTGGATCCTGCCTAAAAAGCCTCTGACTTCCTTCTCTGTAGATGGTGGCGGCATCTCAGTGATGGCCTTGATCTTGGTCGGATCGACCTCGATCCCTCTCCTACTGACAATAAAACCCAATAGCTTTTCGGACATAGCGCCAAACGTGCATTTCTAGGGATTCAACCGCAATCTGTATTTTCTCAACCTCTCGAATAGCTTCTGCAGGTCTATCAAGTGGTCCTCCCTTTCTGGTGATTTGGCAATCATGTCGTCGACGTATACTTCGATCTCTCGATACATCATGTCATGGAACAGGGCCGTCATTGCTCTTTGATAGGTTGCCCCAGCATTCTTCAACCTGAATGGCATTACTTTGTAGCAGAAGGTTCCTCAGGGGATAATGAATGTTGTCTTCTCGCGATCAACCTCTGCCATCTTTATCTGATTCTATCCTGAGAATCCATCCATAAATGAGAGCATTCCATGCTTTGCGGTGTTATCGACCAAGATATCGATGTGTGGCAGTGGGAAATCGTCCTTAGGACTCGCCTTGTTGAGATTTCGGAAGTTGATACACATTCGAACCTTTCCATCCTTCTTTGGTACGGGGACGATATTGGCTAGCCACTGTGGGTACTTGGATACCATGAGGAAACCTGCGTCATACTGTTTAATGACCTCATCCTTCACCTTCAACATCCATTCGGATCAGAGTCGTCTCAGCTTCTGTTTCACCGGTTTAACATCGGGGTAGAGTGGCAACTCATGCTCAACCAGATCGGTATCCAAACCAGGCATGTCCTCATACGACCATGCGAAGACGTCTTGGTATGACCGAAGGAAATCTATCATACCTTTCCTCTCCGCAGGGGACAACGACATTCCGATTTTGGGGATTCTGAGGGCCTCTGTGGTGCCCAAATTGACATCCTCTGTATCTTCGACGATCGGGATAGGGCCATGCTCAAAATCGGCAAATTGTTTGAGGAGCTCATTGGGGAGCTTGTCGGTTTGGCCTTCTTCGTCCAGACTCGTGACTCCTACCTCTTCTTGTATTTCTACAGGGAAGGGGTTGGCTTCACAAGGGACGGGTATCACGATATTGATTTTAATTTTATTGGGAATTTTAAAGGACAATATTTTTGGAATTGGTATTTTTTCTATTTTTATGACCTTTTGTATTTTTTCGGAGGTCAGCCCCTGGCGAGGTAGATCTCTATATATACAAGGTAGAGTGGTCCAGAGGCTAACCTCACTTTTTACAGGTTGTTTTTTTTTGGGGAGTCAGTGCCATTTTCATGGCATTTGGCGGCTCTTAAGAGTTGGGGCAAGGATGCCCAGTTACTCACCTGCGAGGCCTGGCCTTTACCTCTTCGGTCGGTAGTAGCATCGGTAGGCTCTTGCATTTCTTCCCTCAACATATTTACAAAGGGATCCTCAGGGACCTTGTCCTCTACGGTTAGGAGGGGCCCAGAGTGGTTGGTGCTGGAGTGAGGGGTGGATCGGGGAACTTCTTCCTCAAACAAGGAAAGGGCGGCTAAGTCCATTTCGAAGTCTGGGGGGATGATGTAGGGATTGGTGGGGTGGATTGAAGTAGGCTTATGTGGGGTTACCCTCATCTTCCCATTCAGATCAATTTTTACTATCCCGGCGCTCACAAAGGTTTCACGGATGTGGGGGCGAGCGTGAGGTTCCTCTTCCAAGATGATTCCTCTGGCCTTGGCGACTGCTGTGGCTCTCATCTTTTCCTTCACTTCTCTGACTTCCTCTTCTCTGGGCCTGTAGCCTAAGCCGAATTTATTTTGTTGCCCCTTGGCCTTGACGAGGTCTCTTCTTCCTTGAAGGCGTGGGCCCAGTCCTTTCCCTTTTTGATGGCCCCATCTGTGGAGCATGAACACAGCTGCGTCCATTCCTCCTCTAGTTTTATCCGGGGTCTTTTAAGTTGGTTCGAGGGTAACACTTGAGAAGTCATACTCAAATCGATGGAGATCGGCGTCCTCAGCTGTGTGCGGTATGTTCAGCACTTTTGGATTCTCAATGTGCAGAGCGCTCTTCCCCATGTCCTCTTTGCTCTCACCTATGATGGTGACAAATTTTCCTTCTGAGATGAATCAGAGCTTTTGGTGCAGGGTAGATGGTATTGCTCCGAGCTTATGTATCCACGGCCGGCCCAACAGCAGATTGAAGGTAGACTTGATGTCCATTACTTAAAAGGGGGTGGTGAAGGTTTGCGGTCCGAGGATCAGGTCAAGGTCTACTTCTCGTATGATTTCCCTTCTAGTGTTGTCGAATCCTCGTGCGCTCGATATGGTTGGCCGGAAGGTATCGGGGTTCGCCCCAATTTTGATTGTCGTCCTTAGAGGGCATATGTTCACGTCGACCGTGTCGATCAGGACCAACGGAACTACCAAATTCCCTACTTCCACTGTTATATTCAGGGGTTTAGAATGGTCATTACCCTCGATCGGTAGGTCTGCATCGGTGAAAGAGATGGCGTTTGGGGCCAACACTTGCCCTATTATTTCCCCTACTTCATCCGGTGTTACATGGGTGGACACATGCGCGTCCTTGAGCGCTTCCATTAGGGCTTGAAAGTGGAGTGGAGACGTGATTAACAAATCCCACACAGTAATATGTGCGGGTGTTCTCTTGAGCTGTGTCTCCAGTATATATTCCCTGGCCATTTTTTTAAAGGGATTTCTTGTGGCCTGTTCTTTCTTCTTTTCCTCTCCTCTGATTGCCCCTGATGCTTTTGGCTGGGCAGAAATCCGGCCAGATCGAGTAACCAATTCAGCAGCCCCTTCTTGGTTGTGCCCGATATTCATGTCAGTCTGTTCATAGCTCAATGGTACCTGATGCGAGTCATAAGCAGGTTTTGGGATGAAAAATGGAGTGCGTGAGGATTCCAGGGAGGATTGGGCCGGATATACTGGGTTCTCAGGTCTGACCAAGTTAACTCCAATGGGGGGTGGAATGGTAGTGGGGGGAATTGACAGAATTAGAGTCATGGGCACTGAGGGGGCTTGTACTAGTGTTACCTGGGCATGGTAGGACTAGTGGTGATTGGGTGATGAGGGGATTGGGTGAGGGGTTGCTAATCCGGGTGGTGGTGGAGTTGGGTTAGGGCCAAAATAGCGAAGGGATGGTGGGAGTGTGACTGGGCTGGAGGGATGGGGAGACGTTTGAGGTGTGGTGGGCGCGGGGTGATAGGGATATGAAGGGTTTGTATATGGGGAGGTCTGATGTGATGGTGATGGGTTTGTGGATGAAGTGGGGTAAATTGAGGACGATGGAGTTGTGCATCGAGCGGGATGGTTTGAATATGGCGGGGTAGTGGGTGGAATGGGGGGGTATAAAGGGTTTGTGGCATGGTGGGATGATTAGGGGTTAGTAGATGAAATGGGATAGATTGGGGATGATGGAGTTGTACATGGAGTGGGGTAATTCGAGGGCAATGGAGAGGTGTATGGGGTAAATTGGGTGGTGGGATTTGAAGGTGTGTATGGAATGGGTTAACTTGGGGATGGCGGAGTAATGTATTGGGTGGAGGGACTTGAGGGTGTGTAGCATAATATGGGGATGGCAGAATTACGTAAGGAACAGGATGATTTATGCTTGTTGGAGGGGTGTACGGGGTAAATTGGGCGTGGGGTGGATATGTGTATGATTACGGCGGGGCTGTGCCCGTTTGGATTTGATAGGCGGGAGCGGGGGTGGAAAAATACTGCCCTAAATCTAAGGGCTCCTCTTGGCAAGCTGGTGTGGGAAAATAATCGGCAAGATACAGTGGCTCGATCACCCCAACAGGTAGTTCATCTTCGTTCGGCCTGGGGAGTGAAAATTCCTCTTGATTGCTAATATAATCTGAAGGGTCAAACTCTTCTTCTTCTTCCTCTATCCAATGGGGGCCTCCTGGGTGCGGTGGTAGAGGGGCTCGATGGATATTCTTGTTCTGCCCTTGGGGAAGTGGCGGGGGTATGATCTTTCCCGCCTCTATCAGATCTTGGACCGCGTGCTTTAATGGGAAGCACCGGTCCGTAGGGTGACCCGGTCCCTGGTGGAAATTGCAATGCAGATTCGGATCATAATTCCTTGGTATTGGGTGGGGTGGCGGGCGAGGTTGGAGTAAATTAACCAGGCCTTTCTGTAGTAACACCGGCAGTAAGACACTCAAGGATTGCCCCAACGGGGTGAATACTCGTTGCAAACGTGCTTTCATCTATTCCGGGGTAAACGGGGCTCTTGGTCCGTTGCTTGGCCTTGGTACTTGCTCGAAACAGGTCGGGGGTGGTTGTGTAACCTGGAGTTGTATCGGGGGGGCGTTGGTATTGGCCTGGGGGTAAACAATGTTCTGTACCTCTGTCCCTGGTCTTCTTTCAATTCTTGGTTCGACGGCTTTTCAAACCCCGGTGGCCCCGTTGGCCACATTCCTTCCTAACCTTCCCTCTCTAATGGCGTCTTCGCAACGATTGGTGTTTTGGACCAGATCAGCAAAACTTGACTGCTGCTGATATACTAAAAAATCTGAGATGACTGGGAGGGCTCCCTTGGTTATCAATTCAATCTGCTCATCATCGGGAATCCGATGAGTTACCTGAGCAGCTAAGGCCCTCCACCTCCCTAAGTAAGCACTGAATGTTTCATCATGTCTTTGCTTTAATGGGGCCAAGTCCGACTTCCTTGGTTCTATGTCCATGTTATAGACATATTATTCTTGAAATAAGCATGTCAGATCTTTCTAATTTTTTATCATGGATGGTTCCAAGGATGTGAACCATCTCAGTGTTGGGCCCGTCAAACTCTTCTGGAACACTTTGATGAGGAGTCGTTCATCTCTGCCATACTGGCACATATCCCCGCAGTAAGATTTCAAGTGGGCGATGGGGTTGCCAGTGCCATTATACTTATCAAATGATGGCATCTTGAATTTCTGTTGTAGGGGGACGTCAGAGAACAGACATAGGTCTGAAAAGTTCGTTGAGTGTAGTTCCATTCCTCCCATCTTCATGATTTCAGATTTTGTCTATCTGCTTCTTCGCAGCTCGTTCCTTTGAGGTGGCGGGACCGCTTCCGCCTGATTTGGTTCGACCCTAGGTGTGATGATGGTGGGCCCGGGAGGGTTAAAACTGGCAGTTCCTCCACTATTGCGAAACTCATCCTCCTCGTACTGTTGGTCGTGGTATTGGTGAGGGGCGAGCTCTGCTATTTGGACTTGGGGGGTGATGGGTTGGATGACTTGGTGGGGCCATATGGTTTGTAGGGGATGAGAAGGGATAAATGGGTGAGCTTTTTGTGGGTAAGTGATGTGCTGAGTTGGGTGCACGTTCTAGGGGTGATGGGTGTGTGATGGAGAGGGTGGGATGTTGGGGTTTGGAGGAAGGGGATGGATTGGATTCCCCGTTGGAGGTGGGATGGGGGCGAAAGGGGTATAGGTGAATGAAGGGTATTGGTGGGGGGGTTAGTGAATGGGCCTTGATGAGGGATGGGCCTTGGGTTTGTGGGATTTGGAAGGCTCGAATCGACCTGGCCGGGTGTGGGGATTAATTTGACTTTGGGCCAATGGGCCTTGTTGAGTTTGGGACTCTGGGGCATGGGGGGCCTGGGTTTGGGTCCATGGGCCCTGGGTTTGAGTTTGGTAGGTTTGGGTCCATGGGCCCTGGGGGGCTTGGAATTGGGCCTGGGTCGGGTGGGCATGGTCTTCGGCCCATGGTTTTTGATGGTTTTGGGCCTAGCCTGGTCTGATGGGCTTGGGCTTAGGCCCATGGGTTTTGAGGGTCTTGGGTCTGGGCCTCTGTCTGATGGGCTTGGGCTTGAGCCCATGAGTTTGGAGGTGTTTGGGTCTGGGCCCATGGCTCTAGAGGTGTTTGGGCTGGGGCCCATGGATTTGTGTGGGTTTGGGTCTGGAAGTGAGGTGGGGGATTTTGGGAGGTATGGACGATGGGTGGTTGGGCATGGTTAGGAGGGAATGGGGTATGGAGGTTTTGGACATTTGGATGCGGGGTTTGAGAGGTAGGGTTGTGAGAAGCAGCCTGCAGGGCAAACATCGTTCTCATGTCTTCCATCGAGGGCATGGATTCAAGTGTGAGATTGGGGGGTGATGGATCACTTAAGGATGGAGGTGGTTGGGAGAAATTGGGCATGACTCGGGTAAATGGGGGGGTATGTTGGGATGTGGATGGGCCATGTGGTGGGAATGGTGTGTGAGATGGGGTGGATGGGATGTAAGATGTTGGGGCATGGGTGATGAGAGGGATGGAACGTGGGAAGTAGGAGGGGGATGGGACTCCCTGGGGGGTCTTTGGAAGTATGGGGATGCGGTAAGGGTGTTTGGATGGGAGATGGGGATGTAAGGATCGGTTGGGAAATGAGGGGTTTCAGTAGGAGATGAAAAAGGGGTATGTTGGGAGAATGTAAGGGAAGGGAATGAGGCGGAGGTGAACACGGGCACCCCAAATGGGCCCGTGATATCGAACCTGGTTTGGGTGAAGGTGTCGGAGATCGGGTCTTCTCCTATACGAGAATGGGAAGGGGATGACGGTGGGGATGTATCGGCTCTTGACATGATCCGCTGACTAGTGTTGTCTTGATGTCGCGGATAAGGGCCGAATACCTTCCTGGTTCTTCTCCTATGGGCCGGGTTTGAGGTCGCCGTAGTGACGGTCACACCAAGGTATATTTTTGATTGTTTTTCTTTGTGTTTTTTTTGTTTTTTTTGGGTTTTGGAAAATGATGCTGATTTGATTTTTTTGTTTTTGAAAAGTGAATTTTTTTGTTGTTATTTTTTATTTTTGATTTTGATTAATTTTTTTTTTTTTGAAGGCGGATTTTTTTTGAAGATGAGGATTTTTTTTCTCTTTTTTTTTTCAAATTGCAACTAACTCCCCTCTACTTAGATGAATGATGACCTGGTGCCCAGGGTTAACTCCCGTTTCGGGCGATATATGTACCTTTAGTAGGTCCCACGGCGGGATCCAACACACTTCGGAAGAAGCGAAAGGGAACCCTTTCGTTCTATTGGAGGCGAGGGAATCCACGCAAATGACCCGATCCCCCGGAGCAAATCAATAAGAAGTCTTCTTTTTGATCAAGGGGCATATTGGGTGTTAGAGACTGTGGGAGGCTACCGCGGACACTAATACCGCTAATCGGGGAATTGGGGTGGTGGATTGGGCCTCAGGTCGGGTTGCTGCAGCCCAGTATATATTGGGCGTATATATTATGCACGCCCGACCAAAAAGTATACAGATTTGGTCATGATATATTATATATACCGCTTAAATATGGGATTTTGGTCGGGCGATATATTATATACTACTGTAAATCAGGGCTTTTTGGGGCGATATATTATATACGCCGGGCAAAAGGTTCTGTCAATTATATTTTGACAGTGGATAGCAAGCCCGAATGTGAGTCTTTGAATTGGTTTCGTGGGAGAAATGCTCCCGAGGACTGCTGTGTATGTTATCAGGACCCTCGTTTCCAATTCCTAGGGATACATGACTGAATTTTGGGTTTTCTACACTCTCACCAATGCGGGTTTTACGGCTTGATCAGAAATGGCAACCGAACCGATATACCTCCGGAGCAAGCGCCTTCTCAGGTACTGGAAGGGGTGGTTCTTTTCAGGATCATCACCACTAGGGCTGCCGCCTTACTGGGAACCGGGTAAATTGTATCTGTGCCTAAACCACCCGAAAACTACCCAAAAATGCAAAAATAAATTCAATTATGTCCCCATACTGTTGGTTCACTTTTAATTACAAATTTTTATAGGGGAGTGAAATTAAGTCCAAAATCGAGTCGGGGATGACAAACCCGTGCCGCCTCAACGGGCCGGCATTCAAACGTGAAATATGATGACCGAAATAAAGTGCGCAAGTAGGCCCGCCAAACGGCTAAGGCTTGTAAATGACCGAAATTTAAATGACGTGAAAATAAATGCGAGCGGGCCCGCCAAACGGCTAAGGCAGCTTAAATGACTAGAATCGTAAAAGCTGAAATTTAAGGCGCAAGTAGGCCTGTCAAACGGCTAAGGCACTTAAAGGACTGAATCGTAGGGGTGAGTACGTTAGTAAAAACAACAAAAAATAACAAAAAATAGCAGCAAATTAGAACAAAAAACAGCCATGGTTAGTAAAATAATAAAATAAAAGGAAAGGCCAACAAGAGGGGAAGCGCTAGGGTGAAATCCCCAGCAGAATCGCCATCTGTGCGACTGTGGATCCTCTCGAAGCCGTCGCGGCGATGCGCTCACCTTTTTAATGAAAATGTAGAGTCGCCACCCGGAGCTTTTGGTGACCCGGGAAACCTTCAAATCGATATTTTGAGCACCGAAGTGCTAAATATGACTCTGATTTACCGGTCTTTGCCAAAGGCTCTAGGGTAGGGGCTTCGGTTATCGATCGGAAAGGGTTTAGGCACCCGATCAACCCGCACGTAGCGGTCTCTATCTATGGCCAAAATAAAAATAAAAAGGGTAGAGCTTCCCCTTACCCGAAGGCAATACGGTCCTATCAAGCTTTGAGCCAAACCGAATTTTCTGCGGCGTAATGGCTTGAATCCTTGGACGGAGGAGACACCAAGAAGGTAGAGGAGGAGAGGGGTGAGCCGGAGCTCACGGGCCCTTATTGCACCGTGGAAGACCTTCGCTTTGGCGTGCTTTCGATGGCTTAAATGGTGTAAAAATGGGTTCTAATGCTAGGATTCAATAAAATAGGAAGTGTAGGGTGAGGCTGTTGAGAACTGGAAAATACCATTTTTCACCCCTTAATCTGGGCCTTGATAGACCCTTGAGAGAACTAAATAAGTATTTTAAGTGCCTATGTTGCAGCTAACAATAAAGACACGCTTAACCATAAAAGCAGCTCAAAAGTGCCAAAAAGATGACAATCCATGTCAGTCCAAAGGAAGGAAGTGAAGAAACAACCTCATCAGCTTTGGAAAGGTCTAAATAGAAGAGGCAAAGACCTGTAAGAGAAGCAGGGAACATTTCGAACAGAGAAATGCACCACAGAGTTCTTTTCGCAAAGAACATGCACTTTTTGTAAAGAACCTTGAACTTTGCGAAAAGAAGAAAACACTCCTCGAAAAGAAGATTGAACTTTGCGAACAGAGCTTCAGAAGTCATTGAACTTTGCGAAAAGGCCCCTAAACTCGTGAAAAGGACTAAAACTCGGTGTAGCTTTGAAGAGCATCCGAACTCCTCGAAAAGAAGATTGAACTTTGTAACGAGCTTGAAGTCATTGAACTTTGCGAAAAGGTTTTCTGGAGATTAGCAGCTTTAACAAGGGCAATTCAAAGAATCTAGCACGCGCCCAATGCATTGAAAAGCCCAGAGACATTCCGAAAGATTCTGAGCACGAACCAAAGGCATATTCCACCCCATGTGAACACCCAAAGATGAAATTACTTGGCGGGAACTTCTAGAAACTCTAACAAACTTTCAAAATGCATAACAGAATTGATGCCTCTGTTTCCTGATTGGTGAACGGATCAAGCGATTACATTATTGGCGAATAGATCTGGATCACGGTGCTCGACTCCTATTGGTTGATATAGATCTATCCAATTACGATTGGTTGATACACATTTGGTGGCTTAGGAAAATTATAAATAGATGAACTATTTGCCCAATTTGGGTATCCAGTTTTGAGTTTCATTTCTAAATCCCCATTTCCCACCAGACGATACATCCTTGTAATAGCCTACTTTGTATGTGCATTTGAGAGTGAGACATTTACGTAATTCAAAAGAGAGTTGTATTCAAGACCGCAAATGAGGAGTGCTTGTAATTTTGGTGGATTTTAAAGGTTCGTAAACTATGCATTCTCCATTGGACTCATGTCAAGGGTTCCCTCTGATCTCCTCAGTACATTAGACTCCTTTAGATTCATTGTTTTGCATGCAATTTCCCTTGATTCATTAATCCTGTGAGAATTAGTGTTAGTAACCTAATCTCTTACGCCATTTGTAGTGATGTTTCCTGTTCTGAATTGAGGATTTGGTTAAAGACTATTGGATGGTTTGTGGCCATTAAAGTGGACAGACCATAGCCATAAGTGTAAGCCTAATCCTTGAATTAGATTTATCTCTCTTACATCTGTGCTTGTAGCCAGATGAAGATTGGATCACCTCTGTTGAGCTACAGTTATTCTCATTAGATTTCAAAGACCAAATCAAAGTTTGATATTACTTCTCCATTTTTTATATAAGTTTACCATAAACGTTTCCCCAACTCGGATCTGGATCATTTAGTTTAATTTTTACTTTTTATTATTTAGTTAACGTGACAAATTCAACCTCCCATCTTATGTGCTTTGTAGATAGGATCAGAGGCCAGATCTGGTAGCTCAGATCTGGAGGTTTATCTTAAATTTTAAATCAATTCCCTGTGGACGATCTTTTACTCACTTACATTTCAAACTTGCTACAATTGGCCTTGATCTTGCAGGCTAATTATGTTCTAACTGTGCTGATATTTTCTTATTCTTTAAATCTGTTTTCAACACGCAAATAAATCATGCACACTTAGAACAACAACAAGTTTTTGGCGCCGTTGCCGGGGAATAGATTTTAAAATTGGTAGACCTAAGTTTTTCAATTTTGTAGATTTGATTTTCATTTTAATTTTTGCTTTAAAACTGCACTTTGCATTCCAAGTGCTTGATTAAATGTCTACTGCAGTTTTGTATAGAAAACTTGTTTTACTGCAGCAGAATTTTTCTATTTTTCTGAGTTTTTATTCTTTGCCTTCTAGTTATTTGAATAAATGCTGCTGCCACTCTTTTGTCTTTTTGTCAAATTTGGGCGTGCTTTGAGTTTTCTTTTATTTTTGTCAATACTTGAATAAGTCTTCTGGTTTTTTTTTTTTTGGATTTTTGCGGATCTGGGCGGTAGTCAACAAGGAGCATCTGGACTAAAAATGGGCGAGATCTGCTTGAGTTTCATCCTTCTCCTTTGCACTCATTTTCTATTTTAAATTCTTGAGAACCAGATTACATTGTGTTTAATGTTATAATTTCTGCTGTCTTTTAGGCATGCTGATTTTTTTTTATTTTTTTTTTACAAAACCAAATACAAAATAAAAGAAAATGAAAACACAAATAGAAAATCTCTGAGCTGTTTCTCATTATTTTCAGCAGTAGTAAATAAGGGCTCTTGTTGAGCCCGGGCTGATCCAAAACAAGTAAAAATAAAATAAAATTATAAAAACAAAAAAAAAAATTATATACATATATAGATATCTTCCCGATGGGCTGTTTTTCTCCATTTGCATCCACTTTTCCCATCTGGACCTGCTGAGATCATTTTTCTTTTTTAGGAATCATGTAGGATAATGAGTAGTGGATCATAGGCTGTTTTGAATATTCAATGGACTCACTGATTTTATTTTCCTTCGAGATTTCTTCATCATAAATGGGTCTCGTGTGTGAACCTGTTTTTAATATGTGCTCCCATGCTTCATTATTTTTTTTTATTCATACCCATCATCAACAAAGGGGTCAATCTTATGAATCTTATGAATCTTATGAATCATTTGGCATTAGATTTTCGGTTTTAGGAATTTTAGTTTCAAATTCTGTTTTTAGATCGCTGATTTTTTTGCTTTCTTAGGTTAATGTGTCCTCGTTTTACTGATTTTCGTCATTTTTCTGTGAGTATAGCTAGTTTCTAACTTTGTTTTCCTATTTTGCATTCACAAATTCAGTTTTTGTATCAACACTTTTCTTTTTCTTTTTTAACTTTGTATTCAGTCCCTTACCTTGGTTTTACTGTTTCTCAGTTATTAGCATTAGTTTCCTTTCATTTGCATAGTAATCCTTCTATTTGTTAGATTTTATTTAGCAGTTCTAGCATTGTTTTGTTGATTTTTCTTGCATTTGTATATCATGTTTTCCATTTTCTTGCTCATATCTTCAGTTTTACATTTTTATTTTCTGCTGCATATAGTTTAGATTTTTTTTGTTCTTAGTTTTTCTTTCTTCTTTTACCCTGCTGCCCCTAGTCTCTCATTGTCTAGAACATTGAGGACAATGTTCATCTTAGGTTTGGGGGTATGGCAGGTATGCCAATGAAATAAGTTAATGCTTGATGCAGCTTATGACCAGCAGAATTTTTGAAAATGAAGTAATTTCACACCTATTGTTTTGAAAAATGAGGAAGTTAAAACTTTTTAAAATTAATTTCTAGTGTAATTCTAATACTTTCATGAAGTGAAGGTCAGAAAATTTCTAAAAAAAGAAAAAATAAAAAAATTGATGTTTTAGTACACCTAAAATGAGAGAAAACAGTGATGATATACCTCAGGAATTTGATAGAAAGCCACACCATGAGATTTGGACGAAATGTATTCTTTGGAGGTATAATTGGCGCTTTTTACGCTCTAGGGACTATTTGAACACCTTGTTTTCACTAGAAGTTACACATATCCAAGTTAAAATATCGTGACAGCAATGATGATATAAAAGCGATGATGTAACGCCTCCTTCTGGACAGTTTGAACTTCAAAAAACCCAACCTTTTGAAACGCGCCTTGATACACCAATTGAGCTTTATAAATCCAAGATTTCTTTGAAACCTCATCAACCTCATTTAGCCTAACCCTCACTCTGAGAATTCAGAAGGTAAAGGAAAGAAAGCTGAAAAAAGGTGAGTTGGGTAACAGTTTGGTAAAAAGAAAAATAATTGAAGGCAATGATGTATCGGGAAGAAATGTGGCATTCATCAATGTTGATTTGAAAAAAAAATAGAAAAGAAAAGGAGAAGGCATTTCATTGGAAGTTTGAAAAGAAAGAGAAAAGATGGCCACTTTGGCTCTGAAAATTCAAAGAAGATGAAATTGTCTTTGAAGAAGGTGTGTCTATCACCTCCTTACCTTGACTGACTTCTCAATTTTGAATTCCATTCCACCCCTTTATTCTTGATAAATTTCACCCATAAGCCACATTACAACCCAAGTTAAAGTCCTTACTGATCAATGATGGATTGAGCTGTCACATGGAGATAAGGATTTGTGTAATCTATGGTGGAAAAAGTAGTAAATTCAGAACTGAAAAGCAATGCCTATGCTCCTGCTTACAATCCTATTTGAGGACTGTAATTGCTCTTGAGCTGTGTGAAATAGTGCAACCCTCATATTTACATGGTGAGTGAAAACCCTGGTGAGAGTTGAGTTTGAAATCAAATTATTTGGGGTAACATCAAAACTGAATTCTCAAATAGAAGGCAAGATTTTCATTAATTTTTCTTGTAAAAACTTTTTGACACCAACTGAGTGAATGGTAAAGGAATTACAGCAGAATTTTAGTTTTGAACTGATGTTTTCTTAAAAATCTTCTTACAACCTGACTGATGCAGATGTGAATAATCTGATTGGATAAAAGTTTGCTTTAACAGAACTGCATTGATCTTAACTGATTTATTGGAGAAGTTTGTGGGTACCTTTACTGAAAACCCTCAGGAGACTTCACTCCTCCACTAGGGATCACCTAGGGGTTTAAAAGGCTTGTTGCATATGCTAAATGCAACTGTGCTCCCTACAAAAATGGCTTTTCATTCTATTTTTAAATTTTGTCTTTGCTCAGGGACTAGCAAAGCTTAGGTTTGGGGGTGTGTTGAGAACTGGAAAATACCATTTTTCACCCCTTAATCTGGGCCTTGATAGACCCTTGAGAGAACTAAATAAGTATTTTAAGTGCCTATGTTGCAGCTAACAATAAAGACACGCTTAACCATAAAAGCGCTCAAAAGTGCCAAAAGATGACAATCCATGTGTCAAAGGAAGGAAGTGAAGAAACAACCTCATCGGTGTGGAAAGGTCTAAATAGAAGAGGCAAAGACACAGAAGAGAAGCAGAACATTTGAGCAGAGAGAAATGCACTCTGAGTTCTTTTAGCAAAGAACTTGCACTTTTCAGTAAAGAACCTTGAACTTTGTGAAAAGAAGAAAACACTCCTCGAAAAGAAGATTGAACTTTGCGACAGAGCTTGAAGTCATTGAACTTTGCGAAAAGGCCCTAAACTCTGCGAAAAGGACTAAAACTCAGTGTAGCTTTCGAAGAGCATCTGAACCCCTCGAAAAGAAGATTGTACTTTGTGAACAGAGCTTCAGAAGTTATTGAACTTTGCGAAAAGGCTCCTGAACTCTGCGAAAAGGTATTCTGGAGATTCGCAGCTTTAACAAGGGTAATTGATGAATCTGCGCCCCAATGCATTGGAAAGCCCGAGACATTTCAAGATTCGAGCACGAACTAAAGGCATATTCCACCCCATGTGAACACCCAAAGATGAAATTACTTACGGAACTTCTAGAACTCTAACAAACTTTCAAATGCATAATAGAATTGATGCCTCTGATTGGTCGAACCAGATCAAGCGATTCGATTGGCGTAACAGATCCGGATCCTGGTGCTCGACTCCTATTGGTTGATACAGATCTACCCAATTCTGATTGGTTGATACACATTTGAGCTGGCTTAGGGAAAATTATAAATAGATGAACTATTTGCCCAATTTGGGTATCCAGATTTTGAGTTTCATTTCTAAATCCCCCATTTCCCAGCCAGACAGCTTATCTGCAATCCTTGTAATAGCCTACTTTGTACGTGCATTTGAGAGCTGTGAGACATTTCTGTAATTCAAAAGAGAGTTGTATTCAAGGCGTAAATCGAGAGTATTTAAGTGCTGCTGTAATTGTAACGGTGGATTTTAAAAGGTTGCTGTAAACTATGCATTCTCCATTGGACTCATGTCAAGGGTTCCCTCTGATCTCCTTAGTACATTAGACTCCTTTAGATTCATTGTTTTGCATGCAATTTCCCTTGATTCATTAATCCTGTGAGAATTAGTGTTGGTAACCTAATCTCTTACGGCATTTGTAGTAATGTTTCCTGTTCTGAATTGAGGATTTGGTTAAAGACTATTGGATGGTTTGTGGCCATTAAAGTGGACAGACCATAGCCATAAGTGTAAGCCTAATCCTTGAATTACATTTATCTCTCTTACATTTGTGCTTATATCCAGATGAAGATTGGATCACCTCTGTTGAGCTGCAGTTATTCTCATTAGATTTCAAAGACCAAATCAAAGTTTGATATTACTTCTCCATTTTTTATATAAGTTTACCACAAACGTTTCCCCAACTCGGATCTGGATCATTTAGTTTAATTTTTACTTTTTATTATTTAGTTAACGTGACAAATTCAACCTCCCATCTTATGTGCTTTGTAGATAGGATCAGAGGCCAGATCTGGTAGCTCAGATCTGGAGGTTTATCTTAAATTTTAAATCAACTCCCTGTGGACGATCTTTTACTCACTTACATTTAAAACTTGCTACAATTGGCCCTGATCTTGCAGGCTAATTATGTTCTAACTGTACTGATATTTTCTTATTCTTTAAATCTGTTTTCAAAACGCAAATAAATCATGCACACTTAGAACAACAACAGAGGCCAAAGGCTAGACTTTTGCTAAAAGGGGTGATTTAAGGGTTGAAATGGATTGGAAAAGATGAACTAAGCTTGCTGGAATTCTAGAAAATGGGTGCACTTTCTCTCACTAGGGTTCTCTCTTGGGCTCCAAATCCTTAACCTCCAATTTTTTCTAACACTTAAGGAAGAGGGAGGCCTCTCTATTTATAGAGAAGGGATGGGTTAGGGGCTTACTTAAGAGCTAAATGGTTTAGCGATTAGGTAATCCCCCATCTAAGGTTTTCTAGGTTTTCAAGGTCCTAGGGTTTTGGGAAACTAGTTTTAATGGCGGATGATGGGGTGAGGCCAATGGTGACTTAAGGGTTGCCAATAAGCTCAAAGGGGGTGCAACCAATCTCAAGACACCCACCTCAACCCAGGGGATGGTCAAAGGGAAACTAGATGGAGGAAATTCGAGTTACTGATGACAGTTACTGTAGCTAAGCTGGGCGTATATATTATATACGCCCAATTTAGGAACAGTAAATTTCACTAAAATCAAGGGAGTTTTGAGAAGATGAAGCCCGTGGTGGGTCCCACCTATACTGGGCGTATATATTATATATGCCTGGCCAAATTTTTCCCAAAATAGGCAGGCGTATATAATATATACGCCTGACTAATCTGGGGTAAAAATGGCTCAGTGTATGTAATATCTATGCCTGGGTAAAAGTCCTATGATTTTATGTGAAACTTAAAAAGGCCATAATGTTTGAACCGTAGCTCCAAATTGGGTGATCTTTAGCTCGTTGGAAAGCTGAAGAAGTCCTCTTTCCAATGGTATATGGCTCATCCATGGTACTGGTCTATGTGAAATTCTGTAGCTCTCCTCCCATCAACCGCCAGAAGGGTTTAAGTTAGGTCTGGGAAGGGATTCTAGGGTGTAGGGGTGACTTCTAAGGATTGGGGGAATGGCTCTAAAGGTCTTAGGGTGATTCCTACTGGTCTAGGTTGGTTCCTAAGGGTTCAGGGGGGTGCCATCGGCAGCACAGGGGTACATCTCTCCCGAAGTACAGATTGATCGGGCCTTAGGCCGAATTTGGGTGTCTACATGTATCAACAATAGAAATGTGGCATGTCAGTAAATGTTAAAAAGAAAAGGGAGTCATTTCATTGGAAGTTTGAAAAAGAATGAGGAAAAGATGGCCACTTTGGCTCTAAAAATTCAAAGAAGAAAATAAAATTGTGCTGAAATGAAGACGGTGTGTCTGTCACTTCCCCACCTTGACCGGCTTCTAGAGTTTGGAATCTATTCCAACCCCTTTATTCTTGATAAATTTCACCCATAAGCCACATTACAACCCAAGTTAAAGTCCTTACTGATCAATGATGGATTGAGCTGTCACATGGAGATAAGGATTTGTGTAATCTATGGTGAAAAGAGCAGTGAATTCAGAACTAAAAAGCAAAGCCTATGCTCCTGCTTACAATCCTATTTGAGGACTGTAATTACTCTTGAGCTGTGTGAAATAGTGCAACCCTCATATTTGCATGGTGAGTGAAAACCCTGGTGAGAGTTGAGTTTGAAATCAAATTATTTGGGGTAACATCATAAACTGAATTTTCAAATAGAAGGCAAGCTTTTCATTAATTTTTTTCGTATAAAAACTTATTAACACCAACTGAGTGAATGGTTAAAGGAATTACAGCTGAATTTTAGTTTTAAACTAATGTTTTCTTGAAGATCTTTTCTGACTTATGATCACAGGTGTGAATAACTTTGACATAAAAGTCCGCTTTTAATGTAATCGCATTGATATTGACTGATTTATTGGAGAAGTTTGTGGGCACCTTCACTGAAAACCCTCAGGAGACTTCAGTCCTCCATTGGGGATCACCTAGGGGTTTAAAAGGCTTGTTGCATATGCTAAATGCAACTGTGTTCCCTACAAAAGTGGTTTTTTATTCTATTTTTAATTTTATCTTTGCTAAGGGACTAGCAAAGCTTATGTTTGGGGGTGTATTGAGAACTAGAAAATACCATTTTTCACCCTTTAAACTGGGCCTTGATAGACCCTTGAGAGAACTAAATAAGTGTTTTAAGTGCTTGTGTTACAGCTAACAATAAAGACAGGCTTAACCATGAAAGCAGCCTAAAAGTGCCAAAAAGATGATGATCCATGTTGATCCAAAGGAAGAAAGAGAAGGGATAACCTCACGAACTGTCAAAATGCCTAAACTAAAGAGGAGAAAGGCCTGGTTATAACCTGGAAAGTGTGGAGCTCTTCGAAAAGAAGAATGCATTACAGATTGCTTTTCGAAAAGAATATGAACATTTCGAAAAGAACCTGAACTTTGCGAAAAGAACTAAAAGCTCCAGGCTTAGTTTTTGAAGAGCACCTGAACTCTTCGAAAGGATTTCTGACCTATTCGAAAAGAAGAGAACTCCTTGCGAAGAACACCTGAACTTTGTGAAAAGAGCTTCAGAAGTTACAGTACCTTGCGAAAAGTTACCCAAACTATGCGAAATGGTATTCTGGAGATTCCTAGCATCTGCAAGGGTAATTCAGTAATCTTTTACACGTGCTCCAATGCATTTAAAAGCTCAGGGACATTTCGGAAGATTCTGAGCACGAACCAAAGGCATATTCCACCCCATGTGAGCACCCGAAGATGAAATCAATTGGCGGGAACTTCTAGAAGTTCTAACAGATTTTCGAATTACATAATAGAATTGATGCTTCTGTCATCTGATTGGCTAAACCAAATCAAGCAATTCTGATTGGCCAAAATAGATCTGGATTCTCGTGCTCGACTACCATTGGTTGATACAGATCTGACCAATTCTGATTGGTCGATACACATCCGAGCTAGACCTGGGGGAAACTATAAATAGATGAACCATTTGCCCAATTTGGGTATCCAGATTTTGAATTTTCATTTCTTTTGCTCCATTTTCAATTCAGACAGCTTGTCTGAAACTCTTGTAATAGCCTAACTTTTACTTGCAATTGAGAGCTATGAGATACTTTTGTAATTCAAAAGAGAATTGTGTTCAAGACTACAAATCCGAGAGCTATTTGAGTTGTGCTCTATAATTGTAATGGTGAATTTGAAAAGGTTGCTGTGAACAGTACATTCTCAATGGGATTTGTGTTGAGGGTTCCCTATGATCTCCTTATTGCACTAGACTCCTTTAGATTTACTATTTTTCAAGCAATTTCCCTTGATTCATTATCCCTGTGGGAATGAGTGTTTGTAACCTAATCTTTCACAACATTTGTAGTGGTGTTTCTTGTTCTGAATTAAGGGTTCAGTTTAAAGACTATTGGATGGTCTATGGCCATTGAAGGGGACATACCATAGCCATAAGTTTAACTCTAATCCTTGAGTTAGATTACTTTCTCTTACATCTGTTCTTGTAGCCAGATGAAGATTGGATCATCTCTCATTTGATCTACATTTATTCTTATTTTGTTTCAAGAACCAAATCAAAGTTAGATATTATTTCTCCATTCTTATTAATTTACATCAAAATCTCCCCAACTTAGATCTGGATCATTTAGTTTAATTTTTGCTTTTATCATTTAGTTAATGTGACAAATTCAACCTCCCATCTTATGTGCTTTGTAGATAGGATCAGAGGCCAGATCTGGTAGCTCAGATCTGGAGGTTTATCTTACATTTTAAATAAATTCTCTGTGGACGATCTTTTACTCACTTACATTTAAAACTTGCTACAATTGGCCTTGATCTTGCAGGCTAATTTACTTCTCTCTGTGCTGATATTTCTTCATTCTTTTTAGTTTTCCAAATTTAGTATAATTCATTATTTGTAAGTCTGTTTTCAAAACACAAATAAATCATGCACACTTAGAACAACAACAATTAGTTGTTTTAATTTATCCTTTGCTCAAGAACTAGCAAAGATTAGGTTTAAGGGTGTGTTATTCACTGAAAAGTATAACTTTCCACCTCTTAATCTAGCCTCTGTTGGACCTTGAAGCCCACTAATAATCATTTGTTAAGTGTGTTTTGTAGTTAGCCATAAACTGTGCAGCTTAATATTAAATCCCTGCTTATTGGTTTAAAGAAGAGAAAGAAAATATGCAAAGATGACAGCTGAGCCAACGCCTAATGGAACCTTTGAAGTGCTCACCATGGTGACTCATTTGCTAGTCATCATTGACCAAAAGTCTAGCAGATGAAAGAAGTTAGCTGAGATGAAGTTGCAACAGTAGCAATTGCAAGGCATCAGAGGATCAAAAGAATCATCTCGCAGAGTTGAGGAGCTCCCTCGTAGAGCTAAGGATGGAGTGGAAGCTGCCCTCACGCAGATGGGACGCACAGTCAAGAGGAGTGCAGTAAAGACATCGCGAAGATCTCACGTCTTAAAACCCCTAGAATTTGTGCTCGCGAAGCTCTCGCGAATGATCGAGCCTTAAAGCAGCCGCGCGCAGATCCTAGCGAGTCCATATGAATTGAGAACCATTTGTCACCTCGCTGAGTTTTCATGAAGCCCTGGAAGAGAGAGACGCCCAGAATTTTCCTCGCACAGCATTCGCACACTCTAGATCCTAACCAGTTACTATGCGAGCACAAGAGCCTACCTACACGAGTATCCAGCGAGAGAGAACTTCTGAAGCTCTACTGCACGAGAAATTCTAGGAGCTCAAAATCACCTCTGTGACAACATTACAGTGCAAAGCAAGTACATGATCAACTGAGGATCTTCTTCACGAGTGAAGAAACCTCCTAAGTGAAATGCTCCTTCGCGAAGGCAAAGCAGCTGCGCGAGTGAATTAATGTAAATGCTAGCCTCGCAAAGCTCGAGTTCTCCACTTCTCAACCCTAACTCAAGGACCTTTTAAGAATTTCCCTAGGCTAGGGCATACTTCCTGAGGCACGAAGTTTGAGGCACACATCTCAAAGTATTCAAGGGTTGTAATAGTGCCATGTCTGCTGGAAAAATGAGGGTTGTTCTCTTTTAAACCAAGGCCTTATGGACAGAGTATATAAGCTGTACTTAGAGCTTAGTATTTTCATCTTTCATTCATCCTCTGTCAGTGGAGAATTCCAGCAGGATAGGATTAGGGTTTGTTCATCTCTTTTTCTTATTTTTCTTCTCTCTTAGCCCAGCATTGGCTAGCTAATCCTTCTGTAAGCAGCTAGGTTTAGTTTTTTTCAGTTTTGTAATAGGCCTTGTATACATTGGGATCTTGTGGATGAGTAGTTGTGTATAGGCCACAGCCTTGAGACAGTTCAATGTAAGTTTTACTTTTATCAATGGATTGTTGTTTTAATGACTAGTTGAATCTATAGATTTTGTGGTTTCCTTAGATGTCTATAGGAACCATGCTTTGGGACTAGCCCATTCAGTTTCTAGTAGCTCATAGCCCTGGGACTCCATGATGGCAGCAGCAGTTTACATGTTTCTCAGATCTTTTTGGTATGGACAGACCTATCGGATACCCTATGGCCATTTGAGTGGACAGAGTATAAACCTAAGGTGGTGTCCAGCCACATGTCTGAGAAGGATTCTTCTCCTCTGCACATGAACTTTTAGAGCCTTGTGAGGAGGTTTGTGCAGGAAAAGACTCCCCTATGTTTTACTTGACTGATATCATATATTAGATTTGATTTCTCTGTAGTAATTGTAGCTTGATGCGAAGTCATTGTAGGCCTTTTATAGCAATGACCAGCTGAATCTAAATCTTTATTCAGCCTGTTGCTCGGCCTTTTTGTGAGCAGAGTGAGTCGTTGGCCTTGGCAAAGCATTTAGGACTTTATGGGTTAGAATACCTATGGATGCCAGCAAGATCTATATGCAGATCTGGGGAGCTTGTAGCAGTGGCATTATATAGTGTCTGTAATAATATTCATGGCCTGCTCTGGTCCAATGGTTGGGGAAATGATCAGTTCACTCCTCTGGATTTGATTAGCAGCTTCTGGCTTGATCAATGGGATTTGACAGACTCTATAGGATAGGCTATGGCCATTTGAGTGGATAGCCTATAGCCTTAAGAGCACCCCAAATGACATGGGTTAAGTTGAATATTTCTACCTTGTTGAGGTTAGTAATAGCATCTCAGCAAGGATCACTATAGAGACAGTCTAAATCTGAGTTACATTACTGCATTAACTCTAGCTTAACTTGCTTACTTCCCATCACTTGTATATTTCATTTTAGCACACACCATCACCATCTTCTTAACCCTTTCTTTAGGATAGGACTGCACTTTATATCTCTTTTGTTGGGGTTAATATGTAGTGTAGTCATGACACCCAACTCCCTTTCTTTAAGATTGTCAGATCTGTAGCCAGATCTGGAGGCCTACTATTATAGCCCATTTTGGGTTCTAGATCAATTTCTTTGTGGGACAAACTCTTACTTATCAAAACTTTCTACAATAGACCCTGTATCTTACAGGTCTAAGACATTTTAGGATTACTGTTTTCACCATATCTTTGTCCTCTGTTTATCTTTGATGTTAATTTTCTTCCAATACCACATAATAAATCACCATAATCCAGAACGACAACACCAGGCTACAAGCTCTGTTGCTTCATATATGAATTTGACGAATCAAAACATCAAGGCATCATTGCATGTAACCAACTAAGACTACCCTAGAAGGCCTAGCCTATCGGCGAATATCCTATCTAATGCAACCTCAATCCCTACAAGGCCATTGAGATTAAACTAAACGAATTAAACCTCTACAATCGCTCATTCTCTATGACTCTTAGAACCTCAAACATGCAATTGTACCATTAAAATGAAATTTTAAAATAGAAAAAGAAATAGAAATTTATTAAATACTTATCTGAAATTTACAAGAGATCCCAACTTGAAGCTTTAAGCACACATCAATCGAGAGACCTTCATCAATGCTGAATTGGCCTTCCTCCCAATGATTACATTCAATCTCCCTCTATTTTACAACTACCCTAACCTAATCTATGAATACCCACGCCAAAAACCCTCTAGAAAATCCTGTCGTGCGAATTCTCTAAAACCTAACCTTAGGGGTCCTTATTTATAGAGTATAAGGCCCTAACACAGTTATACACTACAAGAAACCCTACGGGATCCCTAAAAGTCCTCCAAGGAAGAAGAATCTAGCAAGAAATCTACACCGCTTTGAGTTGTCTGGCTTTTAGAAGAGAAATATGGAGAAGATCTTGGACGCCCTCACTTTTACATTGCTTCATTATATTTATTCCTCACTTAGTTAAGAACTACTACACTTAGGTTAACTAGCTCATTGGCAATCCTTGTCACACCCCCAAACCTATGAGGAGCAGTGTCCTCACTGATTCAAAGTGAAGAGGACATGTGTAGCAGGGATCAAACACAAAATTGACACTAAAATAAAGCAAATAAAAGAAAGAAACGAAGCACACACAAACAACGAAAACAAACAGCTAGTTATGAAGTTGAAATGGAAATCATGAAAAACATAAGAAAAAGAAATTGCATTTATAAAATAAAAATTGGTACAGTGTAAGGAAAAAAAAACTACAGAAAGTATATCCTAACTAAGTACAGGTGCATAGTTAATCATCCTAATTATCTGTTGGCTCAGTCTTGACTTTGGGTCCCCTGTCTTTTTCTTTAGTTACCAACACTAATTCTCACAGGATTAATGAATCAAGGGAAATTGCATGCAAAACAATGAATCTAAAGGAGTCTAATGTACTGAGGAGATCAGAGAGAACCCTTGACATGAGTCCAATGGAGAATGCATAGTTTACAGCAACCTTTTAAAATCCACCGTTACAATTACAGAGCGCAGCTTAAACAGCTCTCAGATTTGTAGTCTTGAATACAACACTCTTTTGAAATACAGAAATGTCTCACAGCTCTCAATTGCTAGTCAAAGTAGGCTATTACAAGGATTACAGACAAACTGTCTGGCTGGGAAATGGGGGATTAGAAATGAAACTCAAAATCTGGATACCCAAATTGGGCAAATAGTTCATCTATTTATAATTTTCCCTAAGCCAGCTCAAATGTGTATCAACCAATCAGAATTGGATAGATCTGTATCAACCAATAGGAGTCGAGCACCAGGATCCAGATCTGTTCTGGCCAAGCAGAACTGCTTGATCTGGTTCAGCCAATCAGGAAACAGAGGCATCAATTCTGTTATGCATTTTGAATGTTTGTTAGAGTTTCTAGAAGTTCCCGCCAAGTAATTTCATCTTTGGGTGTTCACATAGGGTGGAATATGCTTTTGGTTTGTGCTCAGAATCTTTCGGAATGTCTCTGGGCTTTTCAATGCATTGGGGCGCGTGTAGCAGATTACTGAATTGCCCTTGTTAAAGCTGCGAATCTCCAGAATACCTTTTCACAGAGTTCAGGGGCCTTTTCGCAAAGTTCAATGACTTCTGAAGCTCTGTTCGCAAAGTTCAATCTTCTTTTCGAGGAGTTCAGATACTCTTCGAAAGCTACACCTGGAGTTTTAGTCCTTTTCGCAGAGTTTAGGGGCCTTTTCGTAAAGTTCAATGACTTCTGAAGCTCTGTTCGCAAAGTTCAATCTTCTTTTCGAGGAGTGTTTTCTTCTTTTCGCAAAGTTCAAGGTTCTTTCTGAAAAGTGCAAGTTCTTCTGAAAAGAACTCAGAGTGCATTTCTCTGTTGAAATGTTTCTGCTTCTCTTACTGGTCTTTGCCTCTTCTATTTAGACCTTTCCACTGATGAGGTTGTTTCTTCACTTCCTTTGACCGACATGGATTGTCATCTTTTGGCACTTTTGAGCTGCTTTTATGGTTAAGCGTGTCTTTATTGTTAGCTGCAACATAGGCACTTAAAATACTTATTTAGTTCTCTCAAGGGTCTATCAAGGCCCAGATTAAGGGGTGAAAAATGGTATTTTCCAATTCTCAACACACCCCCAAACCTAAGCTTTGCTAGTCCCTGAGCAAAGACAAAATTTAAAAATAGAATGAAAAGCCATCTTTGTAGGGAGCACAGTTGCATTTAGCATATGCAACAAGCCTTTTAAACCCCTAGGTGATCCCTACTGGAGGAGTGAAGTCTCCTGAGGGTTTTCAGTGAAGGTACCCACAAACTTCTCCAATAAATCAGTTAAGATCAATGCAGTTCTGTTAAAGCAAACTTTTATCCAATCAGATTATTCACATCTGCATCAGTCAGGTTGTAAGAAGATTTTTAGGAAAACATCGGTTCAAAACTAAAATTATGCTGTAATTCCTTTACCATTCACTTAGTTGGTGTCAAAAAGTTTTTACAAGAAAAATTAAAGAAAAGCTTGCCTTCAGTTTGAAAATTCAGTTTTGATGTTACCCCAAATAATTTGATTTCAAACTCAACTCTCACCAAGGTTTTCACTCACCATACAAATATGAGGGTTGCACTATTTCACACAGCTCAAGAGCAATTACAGTCCTCAAATAGGAATGTAAGCAGGAGCATAGGCATTGCTTTTCAGTTCTGAATTTACTACTTTTTTCACCATAGATTACACAAATCCTTATCTCCATGTGACAGCTCAATCCATCATTGATCAGTAAGGACTTTAACTTGGGTTGTAATGTGGCTTATGGGTGAAATTTATCAAGAATAAAGGGGTGGAATGGAGTTCAAAATTGAGAAGTCAGTCAAGGTAAGGAGGTGATAGACACACCTTCTTCAATTCAGCACAATTTCATCTTCTTCTTTGAATTTTCAGAGCCAAAGTGGCCATCTTTTTCTCTTTCTTTTTCAAACTTCCAATGAAATGCCTTCTCTTTTTCTTTTTTTCTTTTTTTTAAATCAACATTGACTGGAATGCCACATTTCTTCTGCTGATACATCATTACCTTCAATTATTTTTCTTTTTCTTTTACCAAACTGTTACCCAACTCACCTTTCTTTAGCTTTCTTTCCTTTACCTTCTGAATTCTCAGAGTGAGGGTTAGGCTAAATGAGGTTGATGAGGTTTCAATGAAATCTTGGATTTATAAAGCTCAATTGGTGTGTATCAAGGGCAGTTTCAAAAGGTTGGGCTTTTTGAAGTTCAAACTGTCCAAAAGGAGGCCTTACATCATATCTTTAATATCATGATTGCTGTCAAGCTATTTGAACTTGGATATGTGTAACTTCTAGTGATAACAAGCAGGTTCAAACAGTCCCTAGAGCAGAAAAAATTGCCAATTCATACCTCCAAAGAATACATTTCAGTAGGCCCAAATCTCACTGGGTGTGGTTTTCTATCAAATTCTTGAGGTATATCATCACTGTTTTCTCTCTTTTTAGGTTTACTAAAACATCAATTTTTATTTTTTTTAGAAATTTTCTGACCTTCACTTCATGAAAGTATTAGAATTACACTAGAAATCAATTTCAAAAAGTTTGAACTTCCTCATTTTTCAAAACAACAGGTGTGAAATTACTTCATTTTCCAAAATTCTGCTTGTCATAAGCTGCACCAAGCATTAACTTATTTTATTGGCATCTCTGCCATACCCCCAAACCTAAGATGAACATTGTCCTCAATGTTCTAGACAATGAGAGACTAGGGGCAGCAGGGTAAAAGAAGAAAGAAAAACTAAGAACAGAAAAAATCTAAACTATATGCAGCAGAAAATAAAAATGTAAAACTGAAGATATGAGCAAGGAAATGGAAAACATGATATACAAATGCAAGAAAAATCAACAAACCAACGCTAGAACTGCTAAATAAAATCTAAAAAATAGAAGGATTACTATGGAAATGGAAGGAAACTAATGCTAATAACAGAGAAACAGTAAAAACAAGGTAAGGGACTGAATATAAAGTTAAAAAAAATAGGAAAGTGTTGAGACAAAAACAGAATTTGTGAATGCAAAATAGGAAAACAAAGTTAGAAATTAACTGTACTCACAGAAAAATGACGAAAATTAGTAAAACGAGGACACATTAACCTAAGAAAGAAAAAAAATCAGCGATCTAAAAACAGAATTTGAAACTAAAATTCCTAACACAGAAAATCTAATGCCAAATGATACATCCTAAGCTCAAAGAAACAAACCCAAAAGCCTGAGATACTTATGAATTTAAGTGATTATAAAAATGATTAGCAGGAATACAGTGAAAAGCAAGATTCATAAGACTAACCCCTTTGTTGATGATGTGTATGAATAAAAAAAAATAAAAAATAAAAAATTATGAAGCATGGGAGCACATATTAAAAACAGGGTTCACACACAGCTGAGACCCATTTATGATGAAGAAATCTCGAAGGAAAATAAAATCAGTGGGTCCATTGAATATTCAAAACAGCCTATGATTCACTACTCATTATCCTACATGATTCCTAAAAAAGAAAAAATGATCTCAGCAGGTCTAGATGGGAAAAGTGGATGCAAATGGAGAAAAACAGCCCATCCGGAAGATATCTATATATATATATATTTGTTTTATAATTTTCTATTTTTTTTTTTTTTTTACTTGATTTGGATCAGCCCGGGCTCAACAGGAGCCCTTATTTACTATTGCTGAAAATAATGAGAAACAACTCAGAGATTTTCTATTTGTGTTTTCATTTTCTTTTATTTTGTATTTGGTTTTGTAAAAAAAAATCAGCATGCCTAAAAGACAGCAGAAATTATAATCAAAACAAACATTAAACACAATGAATCACTGGTTCTCAAAAATTTAAAAATAGAAAATGAATGCAAAGGAGAAGGGGATGCAAACTCAAGCAGATCTGCTCCAGCTTTGGTCCAGATGCTCCTTGTTGGACGGCTGCTCCAGATCTGCAAAAATCCAGAAACTGCAGCAGTACCTTATTCAAATAACTAGACGGCAAAGAAAAAAAAACCTCAGAAAAATAAAAAAATTCTGCTGCAGTAAAACAGGTTTTCTATACAAAACTGCTGTAGACATTTAATCAAGCACTTGGAATGCAAAGTGCAGGTTTAAAGCAAAAATTAAAATAAAAATCAAATCTACAAAATAGAAAAACTTAGGTCTACCAATTTTAAAATCTATTCCCCGGCAACGGCGCCAAAAACTTGTTGTTCATTCTAAGTGTGCTTGATTTATGTGAGTTTTGAAAACAGTTTAATAGCTGCCAAATTACAGTGGCTCTAGACTATATAAACAAATAAAGAAATATCAGCACAGTTAGAAGAGAATTAGCCTGCAAGATCAGGGCCAATTGTAGCAAGTTTTAAATGTAAGTGAGTAAAAGATCGTCCACAGGGAATTGATTTAAAATTTAAGATAAACCTCCAGATCTGAGCTACCAGATCTGGCCTCTGATCCTATCTACAAAGCACATAAGATGGGAGGTTGAATTTGTCACGTTTAACTAAATGATAAAAGTAAAGATTAAACTAAATGATCCAGATCCGAGTTAGGGAAACGTTTGTGGTAAACTTATACAAAAATTGGAGAAATAATATCTAACTTTGATTTGGTCCTTGAAATCTAATGAGAATAACTGTAGCTCAGCAGAGGTGATCCAATCTTCATCTGGCTACAAGCACAGATGTAAGAGAGATAAATCTAATTCAAGGATTAGGCTTACACTTCTGGCTATGGTCTGTCCACTTTAATGGCCACAAACCATCCAATAGTCTTTAACCAAATCCTCAATTCATAACAAGAAACATCACTACAAATGTCGTAAGAGATTAGGTTACCAACACTAATTCTCACAGGATTAATGAATCAAGGGAAATTGCATGCAAAACAATGAATCTAAAGGAGTCTAATGTACTGAGGAGATCAGAGAGAACCCTTGACATGAGTCCAATGGAGAATGCATAGTTTACTGACAACCTTTTAAAATCCAGATTACAATTACGGGCAGACTTAAACAGCTCTCAGATTTGTAGTCTTGAATACAACTCTCTTTTGAATTACAGAAATGTCTCACAGCTCTTAATTGCTAGTCAAAGTAGGCTATTACAAGGATTACAGACAAACTGTCAGGCTGGGAAATGGGGGATTAGAAATGAAACTCAAAATCTGGATACCCAAATTGGGAAAATAGTTCATCTATTTATAATTTTCCCTAAGCCAGCTCAAATGTGTATCAACCAATCAGAATTGGATAGATCTGTATCAACCAATAGGAGTCGAGCACCAGGATCCAGATCTGTTCTGGCCAAGCAGAACTGCTTGATCTGGTTCAGCCAATCAGGAAACAGAGGCATCAATTCTGTTATGCATTTTGAAAGTTTGTTAGAGTTTCTAGAAGTTCCCGCCAAGTAATTTCATCTTTGGGTGTTCACATGGGGTGGAATATGCCTTTGGTTCGTGCTCAGAATCTTCCGAAATGTCTGGGCTTTTCAATGCATTGCGTCGATGAGATTACTGAATTGCCCTTGTTAAGGCTGTGAATCTCCAGAATACCTTTTCGCAGAGTTCAGGGGCCTTTCGCAAGGTTCAATGACTTCTGAAGCTCTGTTCGCAAAGTTCAATCTTCTTTTCGAGGAGTTCAGATGCTCTTCGAAAGCTACACCTGGAGTTTTAGTCCTTTTCGCAGAGTTCAGGGGCCTTTTCGTAAAGTTCAATGACTTCTGAAGCTCTGTTCGCAAAGTTCAATCTTCTTTTCGGGGAGTGTTTTCTTCTTTTCGCAATGTTCAAGGTTCTTCTGAAAAGTGCAAGTTCTTTGAAAAGAACTCAGAGTGCATTTCTTGAAATGTTCCTCGCTTCTCTTATGTGTCTCTGCCTCTTCTATTTAGACCTTTCCACAGCTGATGAGGTTGTTTCTTCACTTCCTTCCTTTGGACTGACATGGATTGTCATCTTTTTGGCACTTTTGAGCTGCTTTTATGGTTAAGCGTGTCTTTATTGTTAGCTGCAACATAGGCACTTAAAATACTTATTTAGTTCTCTCAAGGGTCTATCAAGGCCCAGATTAAGGGGTGAAAAATGGTATTTTCCAGTTCTCAACACACCACCCTTGCCCCTACTACCTTTGCCAAGAGGCAATGGGGAATCAACAGGAGTCTGATGGAGGCCCAAAAGAAAAAGAAAGCTGAGGCGCAGGCCCTTCCCAAACAAGCAGAAGAGGCAGCTGGAACAAGGTCTACCCCTGCTACCAAGGAGGTGCCCACAGAGCATGTTGCCACCACTTGAGTACACAGCTACAATTCTCTATCAGCTACACCTAAACCTGCCAGCCCTCCCCTCATTTCCTATAAAAAATGAAAAACCACTGACAAAATCCCCGCCATCTCTCAGACAGCACCCACAATCCCTTCTATCCCCATTGACACACCACACCTTAAACAAGACACCACCCCAGGCATACCTACTACATCCTCCCTGACAGACATTGACTTAACCCGTAACACATCCATAGGCTTGCAAGCCTTTCTATCAACCTTCCTTGACACCATACCTACTCACTACACCCCTCTCTCCGATTCCCCAACTACATCACACCATCACTCCCCAGAACCCAACTCTTCCCCCCCTTCCACTTTCCACCATGCACCTTCCTCACCTTTCCAACCAATACCCTCTTCTTCACAAACCCAACCTCCCAGCCCTGACACACTGACCCTTATCCTATCCCTTATCCAAGACATCCAAGCCCATTTATCCACCACTACCCAAAAATAGGACCAGATGCAAACTAAACTCACCTCCATCCAATCCACCCTACACACCTTAACCAACCCACCCATCCCTCCACCACCCCCTACAACCCCCCTGGTCCTGTCCACTGATAAAGAAACCCAAACCGACTTCCCTCCTGACTCAAAACCCCCCCACCATCAACATTACCTTTTACCCTCCCATTCCCTTTCATACCTTTCACCATTCCCATTTTTCCTCCCCAATCACCCCCTACTCCTATTGAGCCTACCCCATTCTTATTTCCCCCTATACCCTCCATCCCACCTCTTATCCTACCATTTCCAACTTATACTGACAAAAAGATACAGACTGACCCTGAACTTATCCCCCTTCCCCAACAAATAGACTTACCCTCTGTTACCTCCCCTTCTCCCCCCAGGACTAATCACTATTTGCTCCTTCCACTTCCTATCTGCCCATCGCACCAAAACTTCATTTTTACAGCCCTCCCTACCTCACCACCCTCTATCATAAGTGGGATAATGCTTACCTTAGGAAGGATGTGCTGAGGGGCATGGCCAAGCTTCGCCAGTCCATTGAGGCCCCCCTGCTGGAGCAGATTGATAAAATGAAGGAGGCCCATAGAAAGTAACTTCTCGAAATCTCCTTAGGGTGGACTAACATATTGGAAGCCTACCAGCAGGCCAAGGCTATAACTACTTATCATAAGCTGAATTGGAAGTTGGAGAAAGCAAATGCTGCTACAGAGAAGTCCCGGGCTAGAATATTTGAAAAGATGCTCAAAAATGCCCAAGAGATCTTCAGCATTCAAAAATATATCCATGAGACTGACCTCCTAAAATACCAAATTCAGATTGCCTCATTGGAATCTACATTGGCTGCTGCCAGAAATCTTCCTCTGCAGCCCACCCCAATCTCTATTCAAATGCTCGACCCAGAGCCTAAAGCTACTCCCTCTACTGCTGCCTAGTCTGAGGAGGCACAACCAAAGACCCAGCAAGTGAAAGGAAAGGCCTCAGCTACCCCTCCTCCATCACCTCCTCCAGAGCAGCCTCCACCTACCAAGGCCTCTGCTGCACCTCAACAAGAGCAAACTTAAAGTCAAAAAAGGTCCCAAAGCTGCCCCTTTAAAAATTGGCAGAGCCAGCTGCCCAGTCTGAGGAGGCACATTCCCCTGGCCAGCCTGAGTCCCAAGAAAAAGGGAAATCCCCAGTGGTCCCCACTGAGGAAGCCAAAGGCAAAGGAAAAGGAAAATCCCCTGCCACCCCCCTGTAAAGTGGAAAGGAAAAGCCCCTCAACAACCTAAGGAACCAAAAGTACCCAAGCAACCAAAAGTCAAGGTGAGGGCCCCTAAAGCTCTATTTGCCAAGAAAACCCCAGCCAAAGCAAAAAAGGAAAGGAAGGCAAGGAAGAAACTGGACAAAGCTGCCCTTAGAGGACATGCCAAAAAGATGGGTTGGGATTTCTTTATCGATTTAGATTCAGATGATTCCTCTTAGAATAGCTTAGATTGTACTTAGATTGTAATTACCATTGTACATGTTTTTATAGTTAATATAATTTTTCATTTCTTGTCTATTGATCTATTCTGTGTGGTTGTTTGAGTTTTTATTTTTGTGCCATTTTATCATGGGAGATGTATTTAGAGCGGTTATGATCATTTCAAATAGAAATCAATGTGCCGGTTGATTTCAATCATAAGATTTAGGTGGTTTCCTTTTCGTACTTGTGGGCCTTGTCTGAACTCCTCACGGAGAACTTACCGTGCGCAACGCAAAACTCCACACCTTCCTCTGTGCAGCTACGCGACCCACAGGATCCCCTTAATTGCACAAGTTAAATTTTGCCACTCATTTACTACTCATTCTTTTTTTCCAAAATCAGTTGTGTATTTCTTCATTCCCCACACAATGATCATTTATTGCCAAGCTTGGAAAGGGGCACACCTTTAAATCCGCCGATTCATGTTCCACCGTCCAACTCTTTTAAATCGTCCCTCAGTTCCTTTTCATCTCATCCCTCCTATTCTAATCCTTGAAGTCCATACCTCCTCACACCCATGGCGGCTGACAAACCCTTTGGGTTCCCCATCAAATTCTACCCCATCTGGTAGGATCCCCCACCGCCTAAGGAGCCGGACCCCTTGTAATTTCTCTGGGATGAGTTTGACGAGGTCCAGCGGATCCTCGCCAAGGAAGAAAAGAAAAAGAAGATGGAGGAGTGGAAAATGAAGAGACAAAAAAAGAGGATATAAATTGATCCACCTGCATCTCCCACACCACCTTCCTCACACTCTCCCCCACCGCCTCTCCCTTGATCCCTCTTCCCCCCACATTTTGTCTTTTCTTTTAACCTCTTTTTGTACCATTTTCTTTTTCTTTTAATGATAATTTTTTTTCGTTCTATACTGTTCAGTAGCATTATTTTTTCTGTTCCTCTATCTTCTGCTGTGTTTATTTTTGTCTGTCTAATTGGAATCTACTGCCTTTTATCACCTTTGAACCAGTGAGGACACTACTCCGAATGGTTTGGGGGTGTGACAGTCTGCCAATGGAATAGTTAATTTTCATGCAGTAATGGTGGTATAACTAGGATGAATAAAGTTAATTTCCACTTAACTTTATACAATGAGGAAACATGTAAAAATTTAAAAATTCTTGCAGACTTTTCGAAACAGAAAAAGTTAAAAAAATCTTGACACCACCATGAAGCTAATATTAGAAAAAAATTTAAGTTAGTACTCAGTGAGCCTAAGAGGAGAGAAACAGATGAAAATACACCCCATGGGTTAAATTTGATGACCATACCTAGTGAGATTTGGGCCCAGCATTTTCTTTTGAAGAGTGTTTTTGGCATTATTTCTGCTCTAAGGACTGATTGAATTAAGACTTTTTTACTAGAAGTTGTGCAACTCCAAATCAAAACTAATTGACAGCACTCATGAGACTAAGGAAATGATCCAAGGCCCTCATTTGGACAGTTTGAGCCTGAAAATCCAACCTTTTAAAATCTATGCTTTTGCATACACTAGCTGAGCCTTAAAATCATAATTTTCCTTCACAAACACCAGAACACTTGCACCTTAACCTCATGACGTGAGTCAACCTTACCCTCACTCTGAGAATTTAGAAGGTAAAGAAGAAGGAGGAAAAGATACTGAGAATGGTTCAATATTCTGTGGAAGGTGAAGAAAAGCAACTTGTGAACAACTGTGTATCAATGGCAGTTGTGTGGCATTTCATCAAAAGAATGAATAAAGAAATAAAAAGAGAAAAGGAAAGAGAAGTCTAGAGTTTTTTTCCCAACATCATCTGAAAATTTAAAAGAAGAGGAGAAGCTGGCCACTTTGAGTCTGAGATATAAAAAGAAAGATGAAGTTTTTGCTGAAATGAAGGTTGTGAAGTCAGGAATCACTCCTTACTTTGCTGATTTCTTAATTTGGACTACTTTTTTTACCCCTTTATTCTTTACATCGCTCAACCATAAGCCATACTACAACCCATTCAAAAAGACCTTGTGGATCCATAGTTAAATGAGCTGTCATGTGGAGATGAGGAGTTGTCTAATCTATGGTAAAAATTCTTGAAGATGCCAGAAATTAGAAGCTTTGCCTATGCTCATGCTTGCAGGCCCATTTGGGGTTTGCAACTGCTCTTGAGCTGTTGAGAATGTGAACACCCTCAGGTTATTAATGTTGAGAGATAGCCCTAGTGAGAATTGGGTTTGAATTTTAACCTCATTGGGGTTGCACCCAACCTGAATTTTGAGTTAAAGGCAAGCTGGGTACTGATTTTTATACATTGAAATTCTAATGATAAATGAATTGTGGTAAGGCAAACACATGTTAACTTTTAAGTTTTAAATGGCCTGTAACATTGCTGCAGTTTTCTCTAAGTGTAAATTTTTTTTTTTATGTGGAATGAAGCTTTAAACATCGAAATCTGTGTTGTCATTATCTGCACTATACTTAACTATTTTAATGGTGAAGTTTGTGGGTGTCTTCACTGAAAACCCTAAGGAGACTTCACTCCTCCACTAGGGATCACCTAAGGGTTTAAAAGGCTTGGTACATATGCTAAATGTACCCGTGATCCCTACGAAAGTGGCATTTAATTACTGTTTTGCTAAGGGACTAGCAAATATTAGGTTTGGGGGTGTGTTAAGACCTGAAAAGTATGACTTTTCACCCCTTAACTTAATCTTTGTTAGACCCTTAATCATTTAATAAATGTATTTTAAGTCTATTCTATAGGTAATAAGCAGCAGCTGCAAATAAACCCCTAATCATGCCAAGAAACTCACTGTTGCCCCAGAACTACCTCAGCAGAATGAAAGATGAACCCAGACAGAAAGTTGGTTGTAGCATAGGCACAACAAAGCAGAAACAAACTAGAAGAATGCCTCGCATAGAAGTCGCAGGGTTCAATTGAACTAGAGATAATGCCTTCGCGTAGTTGTCGCGGGCTTCTAAAGACAGCACACAAATTGGTCACGCAATCTTTGTGCCGTTCTTGCACGGTTTGGTGCCAAAAAGAATTGAAAAGCAGACTTCATGAGGTCCTCGCGAGGCTCAGTCTTGAGCGCTCGTGCAGTCTTGCGCAACTCAAGAAAGGAGATTTCAATCATCGCGATTCACCAAGAGAGAGAGCTGCACTCACTGCGCGCTTGTCAAGCAAGGTCATGGATACAAACCTTCAAGGAAATGCTCGCATGATCCATAGGCTCATGAACACTACTTCTTCACGAGGATCCGTCGCGAAGACTCACCAAGGGACGAACCGCGTGAGCAATTCCCGCGCCATTCAAAGCTGAAAGAGTAATCTCGCGACAGCCATTAGTATCCCGCAATGACCAAAACGTCAATCTCGCGACTACATGAGTTTCAAGTCAATTCAATCCCGCGATGCCAATTTTACCATGCAGAAAGATCTGTAAATCTTCTCTACTCAGTGAGGATCGAGTTCTTAACTTCTCCCCACTTCTGTAGGGGTAATCTAGAAACTCCCAATAACTAGGGCACACACTCCAATGCTCCAATCTCTATGCATACGCCCCGAGGAATCCAAGGGACAAGAATGGGCCACAATTGAAAAGATGAAATTAGGGCTTTCCTAACCCTAATTCACACACAACCGACTGCTATATAAGCCTAAGCCTAGCTTAGTTTTGAGGACCGACCTTTGGACGGACTTTAGGCTTAGACTTTTTTTTAGACTTCGTCTTCTCGGTTAAGCTGTAAATTTTAGTAGGCTAAGGTTAGGTTCTAGGTAGTTTCTTTTTCCTTTTTCTTTCTCTCTATAGTCCATCACTTGCTGGCTATGCTTTTTGTATGATTATATGGTATAGTTTTTAATTGAGATTTGTAATAGGATTTATTGCATGTATGGGATGATGTTTTTGTTGTGAGTTGTTTTGTACAAGGCTGTTGCCTTGAGATCTCCCATTGCTAAGTTGTATTGTAAACAATGGAGGATTGTTTTTAAGGTTTTATTTAGATCCAAGTGACCTGTGTGTCCAGGTTAGGCACATTGCAGGCCTTCCCCTACCACAGGATCCACTAAATTTGAATTTCCATGGGAGCTTGAGCTGGTAGCCTTGTGAACATGGTGGCAGCAGCAATGTCCTCGTTCTGTCTTAGACCTCTGTGAGGAGGATAGCCTCTGTGGATAGTCTGTGACCATTCAAGTGGACGGGTTATAGTCCTAGGGTGAAGACAATCCACAGATCTAAGACAGATTCTTCTTCTCTACACTGGTGCTGGTAGCCTTGTGAGAGATTGTGCAGAGACAGGCTCCCCTATATTTGTAAAGATCCACCATCAGATTGCAGATCTGATATGGCTGTAGAGATTGAAGGCTTGTGACTGGGTCACTGCAGTCTTTCTAAAAGCAATGAACAACCATGCTTAAAAACTAGTCCTCAAACTCTTGCTGGTCCTGTGTGTCCAGGCTCGTGCACTTTGTAGGCCTAGCCTCACACACATAACTTTAGAGGTTGAGGTTCCCATGGATTATTGAGCTTGTAGCCTAGATGAAGTAGTGCCTACAATGATAAACTTGTTCTGACCCATCTCTAGATTGTGGTTCCCCTATTGAATAGTCTGTGACCATTTAAGTGGACAGGTTATAGCCTTAAGGGATTGGATCATGGCATAGAGGTGAGTTGGATTCTTTCTCCACTTTGGTGATAATGTGGCCATTGGACATGAATTCTATAGCAACAGATCTGAGTCTGAGTTATAAGACCCCTCAGATCTGTACCTAATAACATACTTCTCACCCTTTTATATTTATTTTCTCACTCCACCATTCTTCTTAACCCTTTCTATAATTTATACATTAAGCTACCTTAGGCTTTAGATTATAGTGACCTTTAATCCCCTTCCATTTAGGATTGCTAGATCTGTAGTCAGATCTGGAGAGCCTACTAAAGATAGCTCCCTTGGAGCTTTAGATCAAATTTCCCTGTGGGACAAACTCTTACTTATCAAAACTTGCTACAGCAGGCCCTGTATCTTGTAAGACTGTGCATATTTTAGGCTTGCTGCTTCGTAATTCTCACTCCACCTTTCATTCATTTTCATTCACCCCATTGTTATCACTGTCTTCAATAAAGTCCGTAGCAAGCATCTAAAATAGCCCAACAGTTAACTGCCCCCAATGAGTTTGTAGAAAAATTTAGTCTTGTTCCTGAGACGGATTTTGATCTGGCATATTTTACCAACATTGGGGAGTGCCAGGGGACATTGGAATATTTGAAGAAAGAAGGTCTATTACCCCTGCTTTCACCCTTGAAGGAAAATGTCAACCCCAGGTTGGTGAAATTGTGGTACCAGAACCTGACAAAGAAGGTGGTGCCTGGGGCCGAGGATATACTAGAAATCTTGATTGATGAGTAGCAACTGACTATTGATTGCAGAGACATTGGGATGGCTTTGGGAGTCCCATATCAATTTGACTCCACTAGAGCTGAGGGAGCACCCACAGGGACTACGTTTAGGGAAATGGCTAAACAGCTTACCAATGGAATAGTGGGCTCTGGTGAATCCTTGATGAGAAGAGACCTCCACCCTACCCTAAGACTCATTGATACCATTTTGAGGAAAAATGTTTGTCTCTGGCCATTTGGAAGAGAGAAGGGCCCCATTAGTGGAATTTGTGAATCCACCTAAGCTGATTTTTGAAACAATGGTGGACTTCAATGACAAGGTGCTGAAGAGACAGGCTTTTTCTAAGGGAGGAGGTCTGCCTTTTGCTAGGCTATTTTAAGTGCTTGCTGCTAACTTTATTGGGAACAGTGATAAGAATGGGGTTAGTGAAAAAAAATCAAAGGTGGATTGAAAACTACAGAGCAGCAAGTCTAAAAATATACAGACCTGCAAGATACAGGGCTTGTTGTAGCCAGTTTTAATAAGAGTTTGTCCCACAGGGAAAATTGATCTAAAACTCCAAGGGAGCCATCTTTAGTAGGCCCTCCAGATCTGTCTACAGATCTGGCAATCCTAAATGGAAGGGGATTTATGGTCACTATTGTCTACATCCTAAGGAAACCTAATGCCTAAACTATAGAAATGGTTGAGAAGAATGGTGGAGTGTGAGAAAATAAATATAAAAAGGTGAGAAGTAAGCTATTAGGTACAAATCTGATGGTTTTATATCAGACTCAGATATGCTACTACAGAAATCCTTTCCAATGGCTACATTATCACCAAAGAAGAGAAAGGATCCAACTCACCCCTGTGTCATGATCCAATCCCTTATGGCAATAACCTGTCCACTTAAATGGTCTCAGACTATCCAATAGGGGGTACCACAGTCCAGAGATGGGTCAGAACAAGCTTATCATTGTAGGCACTACTTCTTCCAGGCTACCAGCTTAAGAATCCATAGGAACCTCAACCTCTAAAATTTTGTGTGTGGGGCTAGGCCTGCAATATGCACTAGCCTGGACACACAGAATCAGCAAGAGTTTGAGTACTAGCTTTAGGTGTAGCTGTTCACTACTTTAGAAAGACAGCAGTGATCTAGTCACAAGCCTACAATCTCTACAGCCATATCAGATCTGCCATCTGATGGTGGGTATATACAAATACAGGGGAGTCTATCTCTGCACAATCTCTCACAGGGCTTCAAGCACAAGTGCAGAGAAGAAGAATCTGTCTTAGATCTATGGATTGGCTTCACCCTAGGGCTATAACCTATCCACTTGAATGGCCACAGACTATCTACAGAGGCTATCCTCCTCAAAGAGGTCTGAGACAGAACAAGAGGATTACTGCCACCACCATCTTCACAAGGCTACCAGCTCAAGCTCCCATGACAATTCAGATCTAGTGGATCCTACGGTGGGGCATAGGCCTGCAATGTGCCTAACCTGGACACACATGTCACTTGGGTCTAAATGAATCCTTAAAAACAATCCTCCATTGCTTACAATACGACCTAGCAATGGAGGATCTCAAGGCAATAGCCTTGTATAGAACAACTCTCAACTTTCAATCCCAAACATGCATAAGATCCTACCATAAAACTCTATTAAAACTATTTAAAATAAACATACAAAGGCATAGCCAGCAAGTGCTGGACTATGGAGAGAAGAAAAAGGGAAAAAGAAACTTCCTAAACCCTAACGTTAGCCTATTACAATTCTACAGTTGAATCAAGAAGATGAAGTCTGAAAAAAGGTCCCCTAAACCTAAACTAGGCTTAGGCTTATATAACAGTCAGCTTTGTGAGAATTAGGGTTAGGAAAACCCTAATTTTATCACAGTAATCGCGGCCCATTTCTGTCCCTTGGATGCCTTGGGGCGTGTGCACGAATGCCTGGAGCTCTCTCTCCTTAGTGAATCACGCAAAGATTGAAGGCGAGATCAGGAGTGCATTTGAGTGCTTATGATTGAGCCTCACGAGAACTGCGCGAACTATGCTTTTTACTCCCTTCTGTCATCCATCTGCACAAGAACAGCGCGACCAGTTGGTGTGCTGCCTTCAGAAGCCCATGACAACTACGCGAAGTATTCTTTCTAGTTCAATTAAACCCTACGACATCTGCGCGAGACATTCTTCTTGACATTTTTCTGCTTTGCTGTGCCTATGCTGCAGCCAATTCTCTGTCTGGGTCCAATGTCCTTTCTTTTGAGGAACTTATGGGGCAACAATAGGCTTCTTGGCATGGTTAGGGCCTTATTTACGATTGCTGCTTATTACCTACAAAATGGGCTTAGCACACATTTATTAAATGCCACTTTCGTAGGGATCACGGGTACATTTAGCATATTACCAAGCCTTTTAAACCCCTAGGTGATCCCTAGTGGAGGAGTGTAGTCTCCTGAGGGTTTTTAGTGAAGATACCCACAAACTCCACCATTAGAACAGTTAAGTATAGTGCAGTTAATGACAACACAGATTTGAATGTATAAGGCTTCATTTCACACCCCTTCTTTAACACTTAGAGGAAACTGCAGCATTAATGCAGGCCATTTAAAACTCAAAATTAGCATGTGTTTTCATCACCACCAGTTATTTTACATTAGAAATTTAATGTGTAAAAATCAGTACCCAGCTTGCCTTAAATTCGAAATTCAGGTTGGATACAACCCCAATGAGGTTTAAATTCAGTACCAATTCTCACCAGGGCTACCTCTCAACATTGACAACCCGATGGTGTTCACATTCAAAATAACTCAAGAGTAGTTACAGACCCCAAATGGGCCTGCAAGCATGAGCATAGGCAAAGCTTCTAATTTCTGACCTCCTCATGACTTTTCACCATAGATTGGACAACTCCTCATCTCCACATGACAGCTCATTTCACTCTGGATCTACAAGATCTTTTGAATGGGTTGTAATGTGGCTTATGGGTGAGGGATATAGAGAATGAAGGGATAAAAAGGGAATCAAAATCAAGAAATCAGCAAGGTAAGGAGTGATTCATGACTTCACAACCTTCATTTCAGCAAAAATTCATCTTACTTGATATATTCCAAAATCAAAGTGGCCAGCTTTTCCTCTTCTTTTCAATTTTCAGATGATGTTCTTCTTTAGACTTCTCTTTCTTTTTCACATTTTTTTTTTATTCTTTTATTCAATATTTTTATGATTTTTTATGATGCCACCACAAAATACCATTGATACTCGTTCATAAATTGCTTTTCTTCACCTTCCACCAAATGTTGGACCACTCTCATTGTCTTTAACTCCTCCTTTACCTTCTGAATTCTCAGAGTGAGGGTGAGGTTGAATCAGGTCATGAGGTTATGGTGCAAGTGCTCTAGTGTTTGTCAAAGAAAAATAAGATTTTTAAGGCTCAACTAGTGTATGTAAAAGGGCAGTTTTTTGTTAAAAGGTTAGATTTTCAGGCTCAAACTGTCTAAATGAGGGCCTTGGATCATTTCCTTAGTGTCATGAGTGCTGTCAATCAGTTTTTATTTGGAGGTGCCTAACTTCTAGTGAAAAGGTCTTGACTCAATCAGTCCTTAGAGCATAAATAATACCAAAAACACTCTTCAAAAGAAAATGATGGACCCGAATCTCACTAGGTATGGTCCTCAAATTAACCCATGGGGTGTATTTTCACCTGTTTCTCTCCTCTTAGGTTCACTAAGTGCTAAGATTTTAAAATTTTACGTTTCCAAATGTCGATAAAAATATTTTAATTTTTCACAAATTTCCTCATTACAGCAAGTTAGGTGGAAATTAACTTTATTCATCCCAGTTACACCACCATTACTGTACTAAAGTTAACTATTTTATTGGCAGACCTACCCTGCCACACCCCCAAACCATGAGGAGCAGTGTCCTCACTGGTTCAGAATGTGTGATGTGCGGCAAGCACAAAACCTAAAAATTAATCAAACTGAAACTATAAAAGAGAAAAAGAACACACAAAAATGAATGAGGATTTACACACACATATAAGCAAAATAGGGACAGATTTTATTATAGAGACAAAAGCAAACATATTACAAAAAGATATAAAATTGTAAACCTAAGAACAATCTAAGCAAAACTTCTTGTCAAACAAAATGGTTCTTCCTCCTGGCTTAGGGATATTCGCAGCCTACTATGGAAGAGTAACTATAAGCCGGGAGGAGGGGGAAGATGAGGATCATGGAGATGGGTGTTGAGCAGGTGGTGGGGGAGATGCAGGTGGTTCGATTTTTTGCTTCTTCTTCTCTCTTCTCCTTTTTCTTCTCTTAGCCAGGATCCTCTGGACTTCTTCATACTCATCCCAAAGAATTTGTAATGGGTCCGGCTCGTTAGGTGATGGGGAGTCCAACCACATAAGATAGAATTTGTTTGGGAACTCGGTGGGTTTGTCATTCGCCATGGTTATGGGTAGGGCCGGACTGCTAAGGTTAGAGGAGAAAGGATGAGATGAAGACGAACTAACTGCATATTTTTAATACTTGGACGGTGGAATATGAATCGGCATATTAAAGTTGTCTCTTTCCAAGCATGGCAATAAATTGTGATTGTTTGGGGAACGATAAATCACACAACTGATTATGGGAAAAGAGAGCGCACACTAAATGATGGTCTAATTTTAGCCTTGGTAATTAAGGTAATCCCGTGTATCACGCAGCTCCATACTGGTATTAGCGGACCAATATTCTCGCATAGTACAACTATACATTTATGAGAAGGAAAAGTGCGCAGAAGAATCATGGCTCCACGAGTACAAAATCAACAAATGATAAAATGCTTTGATGCAAACAGAGTCGAAATAGCTGCAGTGCTAATACTTTGCTCAAAATTCATCTCCCATGTTACTGACAAAAGTGAACAAGATTAAGACTAAAACCTATACAACATTTTAAAAAAATAAACAAGCACACAAAACAAATATGACACATAAATCAGTAGACAAAAAGAAAAAAAATTCTATTAGCTGAGAAGATATGTACAACTGTAATTACAATGAGAAGATAAGAAGGAAAAGGAAAGAAAAGCCTAAGTACAATCTAGTCTAAGAGGAGGAGGACTCGGAATTTGAATCTATGAACAAGTCCTAACCAATCTGTTTTGCATGTTTCCTCATTTCAGCTTTGCTCTCCGAACTGGGATTAGACTTGGTTCTATCTGAGGGAGCTTTGGTCTTTTTCTTCCGGGCTTTCTTCTCAGTTGGGCTCTTTTTCTTCTGCTACCTTGATTTCTTTGGCTTGGCTGGTGGTTTCTTCATGGTTGGAGCCTTTGGTGCCCTCACCCTCATTTTCTTGGTTTTAGGTTCAGGCGGGAGCATTGGAGCTTTGCCTTTGTCTTGCTCAGAGGGGGCTACTGGGGCCTTCCCTTTATCTTTCGGGCTCTATGGTTGTGCCTCCTCAAACTGGGCAGCTGGCTCCTTGCCAATTTTTATAGAGGCTGCTGTGTAAGCAATCCTCTTAGCAGTGACTTTCCTTTGTTTAGGATAAGTTTGCTCAGTAGTAGGTGCAGAAGGGGTTTGTGTGGGTGGAGGTTGCTCAGTAGGGGGTGCAGCAGTAGGGGAAGCAGGGGACTTCCCTTTATCTGGCTAGCTCTGTGGGTGTGCCTCCTCAGACTTGGAAGCTGGGGTTTGAGAAGATTTAGGCTCTAGTTCTGGCATGAGGACAGAGAGTGGGGTGGGATGCTAAGCTGTATTTCTGACAGCAGCCAATGCAGCTTCCAAAGAGGCTATTTGGATTTTTACTTTGAGGAGGTCAGTGTCACGAATTTCTTGTTGGAGTCTGGAGATCTCCTAGGCATTGTTAAGTCTCTTCTCAAACATCTTGGCCTTCATTCTCTCCACATTGGTAGTGGCCTTCTTCAGCTCCAAGTTCATCTGATGATAGGCAACCATGGTTTTTGCCTTCTCATATGCCTCGAAGATGTAGGTCCGCCTCAGGGAAATACCTAGTAGTTGCTTTCTGTAGGCTTCCTCAATTTTACTAAGCTACTGCAGTAGGGGGGTCTCAATGAACTGCCTAAGTTGGGCCATGCCCCTGTTGTTGCCTCTAAGTGTGCATGATTTATTTGTGTTTTGAAAACAAATTTGCAATTGCTAAGTTATACTGATTCTAGAATATAAAAAAGGGTAAAGAAATATCAGCATAGAGAGAAGTGAATTAGCCTGCAAGATCAGGGTCAATTGTAGCAAGTTTTAAATGTAAATGAGTAAAAGATCGTCCACAGAGAATTTGTTTAAAATGCAAGATAAACCTCCAGATCTGAGCTACCAGATCTGGCCTCTTATCCTATCTATAAAGCACATAAGATGGGAGGTTGAATTTGTCACATTAACTAAATGATAAAAGTAAAAGTTAAACTAAATGATCCAGATCTGAGTTGGGGGAATTTTGATGTAAACTTATAAAAATGGAGAAATAATATCTAACTTTGATTTGGTCCTTGAAACACAATGAGAATGACTGCAGATCAAATGAGAAATGATCCAATCTTCATCTGGCTACAAGCACAGATGTAAGAGAAATAAATCTAACTCAAGGATTAGATTTAGGCTTATGGCTATGGTCTGTCCACTTCAATGGCCACAGACCATCCAATAGTCTTTAATCTAAACCCTTAATTTAGAACAAGAAACATCACTACAAATGCTGTGAGAGATTAGGTTACAAACACTAATTCCCACAGGGTTAATGAATCAAGGGAAATTGCATGAAAAACAGTAAATCTAAAGGAGTCTAATGCAATAAGGAGATCAGAGGGAACCCTTAACATGAGTCCAATTGAGAATGTACGGTTTACAGCAACCTTTTCAAATTCACCATTACAATTACAGAGCACAGCTTAAACAACTCTCAGATTTGTAGTCTTGAATACAACTCTCTTTTGAATTACAGAAGTATCTCACAGCTCTCAATTGCAAGTAAAAGTTAGGCTATTACAGGGATTTCAGACAAACTATCTGATTTGGAAATGGGGAAATAGGAATGAAACTCAAAATTTGGATACCCAAATTGGGCAAATGGTTCATCTATATATAGTTTTCCCCAGGTCTAGCTCGGATGCGTATCGACCAATCAGCAGTGCTCAGATCTGTATCATCCAATGGTAGTCGAGCACAAGGATCCAATCTGTTCTGGCCAATTAGAATTGCTCGATCTGGTTCAGCCAATCAGGCGGCATAAGCATCAATTCTGTTATGCCATTTGAAAATCTGTTAGAGCTTCTAGAAGTTCCCGCCAAGTTATTTCATCTCTGGGTGCTCACATGGGGTGGAATATGCCTTCGCTTCATGCTTAGAATCTTCTGGAATGTCCCTAGGTTTTTAAATGCATTGGGATGCATGAAAAAGATTACGGAATTACCCTTGCAAAAGTTGGGAATCTCGAGAATGCCATTTCGCATAGTTTAGGGGACTTTTCGCAAGGTACTGTGACTCCTGAAGCTCTTTTCGCAACGTTCAGGTTCAGTTCGAAAGGAGTTTTCTTCTTTTTGAATAGGTCAATCATCCTTTCGAAGAGTTCAGGTGCTCTTCGAAAACTAAGCCTGGAGCTTTTAGTTCTTTTCGCAGAGTTCAGGTTCTTTTTGAAATGTTCAGATTCTTTTCGAAAAGCACTCTGTAGTGCATTTTTTCGTTCGAATTGCTCCACATCTCTTTTCTGGGTTAAGACCAGGTCTTTGCCTCTTCAGTTCAGGTATTTTAACAGCTCATGAGGTTGTCCCTTCTCTTTCTTCCTTTGGATCGACATGGATTATCATCTTTTTGGCACTTTTAGGCTGCTTTCATGGTTAGGCCTGTCTTTATTGTTAGCTGTAACACAAGCACTTAAAACACTTATTTAGTTCTCTTCGAGGGTCTATCAAGGCCTAGGTTAAAGGGTGGAGAATGGTATTTTCTGGTTCTCAACACACCCCCAAACCTAAGCTTTGCTAGTCCCTTAGCAAAGTCAAAATTTAAAATAGAATGAAAAGCTACTTTTGTAGGGAACACAGTTGCATTTAGCATATACAACAAGCCTTTTAAACCCCTAGGTGATCCCTAGTGGAGGAGTGAAGTCTCCTGAGGGTTTTTAGTGAAGGTAACCACAAACTTCTTCAATAAATCAGTTAAGATCAATGCAGTTCTGTTAAAGCAAACTTTCACCCAATCTGATTATTCACACCTGCATCAGTCATGTTGTAAGAAGATTTTCAAGAAAACATCAGTTCAAAACTAAAATTCTGTTGTAATTCCTTTTACCATTCAGTCAATTTGTGTCAAAAAGTTATTTACAAAAAAAATTAATGAACAGCTTGCCTTCTATTTAAGAATCCAGCTTTGATGTTACCCCAATGAGTTGATTTCAAACTCAACTCTCTCCAGGATTTTCACTCAACATGCAAGTTAGAGGGTTGTACTATTTCACACGGCTCAAGAGCAGTTATAGCCCTCAAATAGGACTATAAGCATGAGCATAGGCATTGCTTTTTAGTTCTGAATACACTGCTTTTTTCACCATAGATTACACAAATCCTTATCTCCATGTGACAGCTCAATCCATCATTGATCAGTAAGGATTGTACTTTGGTTGTAATGTGGCTTATGGGTGAAATTTATCAAGAATAAAGGGGTGGAATGGAGTTCAAAATTGATAAGTCAGTCAAGGTAAGGAGGTGATAAACACACCTTCTTTAATTCAACATAATTTCATCTTCTTCTTTGAATTTCGAGAGCCAAAGTGGCCATCTTTTTCTCTTTCTTTTTCAAACTTCCAATGAAATGCCTTCTCTCTTTTTTTTGTTTTTTTCAAAGCAACATTGACTGGAATGCCACATTTCTTCTGCTGATACATCATTGCCTTCAATTATTTTTCTTTTTACCAAACTGATACCCAACTCTCCTTTCTTCAGCTTCCTTTCCTTTACTTTCTGAATTCTCAAAGTGAGGGTTAGGCTAAATGAGGTTGATGAGGTTTCAAAGAAATCTTGGATGTATAAAGCTCAAAATGGTGTGTATCCAAGGCAGTTTTAAAAGGTAGGGATTTTTGAAGTTCAAACTGTTCCAAAAGGAGGCCTTACATCATGTCTTTAATATCATGATTGCTGTCAAATTATTTCAATTTGGATATGTGTAACTTCTAGTGAAAGTAAGCAGGTTCAATCAGTCCCTAGAGTAGAAAAAAAATTGCCAATTCATGCCTCCAAAGAATACATTTCAGGCCCAAACCTCACTGGGTGTGGTTTTCTATCAAATTCCTGAGGTATATCATCACTGTTTTCTCTCTTTTTAGGTTTACTAAAACATCAATTTTCTTTTGGAAATTTTCTGACATTCACTTCATGAAAGTATTAGAATTACACTAGAAATTAATTTCAAAAAGTTTTTAACTTCTTCATTTTTCAAAAAAAAAAACAGGTGTGAAATTACTTTATTTTCAGAAATTCCACTGATCATAAGCTGCATTATGTTAACTCAATTATTGACATTTCTGCCACACCCCCAAACCTAAGGGGAGCAGGGTCCGCACTGGTCCAAAGTAAAAAAAAGAAGCAATCAAGAAAAAATCATAATGACAAGAAGAAAGAACAGAAATGCATAGTAATTACACAAGAAAAACTAGAATTTTATATTACAAACTCATAACACAGATAAGTACAATGTGATCTAATAACTGGGGTCAAAATTTGTATCATAAGTTGGTTCAATGGGATCAGAACTGGAGTCACTGTCAGAGTCAGAACTAGAATAAGTATTGGAGTCTGAACTCGATTTAGCCTTCTCCTGGATTGTGTTTTGCAGCTTAGTGTATTCCTCTGATTTGATCTTTTTGGTGAGGCCAATGTACTTGCCAAGTCTAGTAGTCCTCAGTTTTTCCTGGTGAAGCTGTGCTTGCAACATGGTCACCTTGTGTTGCTCACTCCTAACCATCTGAAAAGTTTGACCCAGCAGGTCCTTCATTTTCTCTCTCTTAAATTTCATGAATAACTCCAATTTCCGAATCTGGTTTTTATAAGGGGTTCTAATGTAAGCTTGCAAATCAGTTAACCCCTTGAGGACATCTCTACAGATATATGGATTTTCTTCCATGGCCCTTTTGAGAGCGGCAAATCTGGGAATGGGAATGGAATGGTAGGGGACCAAAGGTATCCCAGCTGTGGGAGTGGGAGAAGAAGGGTCCAGAACGATGACTTCAGGGTCCGTCTGATTGGCTTGATCAGAGAAAGTGAGGAGTGGTGAAGGGGACTCAACCAGAGGTACTTCAGGTTCAGTTTGGCTAGCATGAGCAGTAGTGGTGAGGGTGGGCAGATCAACCAATACTACCTCGGGTTCAGTTTGGGTAGCATGGTCATCAACAGCAAGTACAATGGTTATGGTAGTTGTGTGGGATGTGGAGGCTAAGGTTTGGAGAAGTTCATTGGTCACAGACTGACTATCTGTGTTGATCTGTAATTAGGCTTGGATGGATTGGAGAAAGGTAAGTATTTGGCTAATAGATTAAGGTGTGGGGAGGTTGGCATAGCAGGGGCTGGTAAAACTGAAGTGGATGGTGGAGGTGCAATGGGTGAAATGGCTGTAAAGGGAGAAGTAGGCAAGTGAGTGAAATGAGGAGGGTCAGGTATAGGGACAGGTTCAAGCCCAACGTTTTCAAAAATAGACCCCATCAATGAGGAATAAGCCTCTGTAGTGAAAGGCTCAGGTTCAGGGGTATGGGATACTTCAGGTGTGTGTGGGTGATAAGGAGCAGGTGAACTTGAGAGGCTTTGGAGAAGAGGAGTGCAAGGAGATTGTTCAATAAAATCTGTGGCCAAGTCTTGGGCATTGGTGGGAGAAATTGGTGGTGTGAGTATGGTTGGAGTGGTTGGTGTAGAGGGGGAATCTGCAATTGGGATAATGGTGGGTATGGGAGATGGGACAGCTGGAATAGGTGAAGTGGCAGGAGCTGGACTAGGTGAGGAGGGTAAAAGGCCAACTTCTTCAAGAATTGGTGCAGCTGAAGAGCTGGTCACCATAGGAAGGACAACTTCTTCAAGAATGGGTGCAGCTAAAGAGCTGGTCACCTCAGGGTCTGGCAAAGCCGGTTCTAAGGGAGCTGCAGGGGCAGGTTCATGTATGGCAGGTCCACTAACAGCTGCAGATGCAGGTTCAGTAGCAATTGCAGGTGCAGGCTCACCTTCCTCTCTCAGTCTTTTCAGCATTGCTTGGCTTGTAGTCCAAGCCTTTTTCCCAAAAGTATGAGGGGCTATGACTTCAAATGGCTCCTGATCATCAATGTCAAACTTAGCTCTTAGTAGGGCTGTGATCAGTCTACCAAATGGGATTCCAGCTAATTTCTGCTCCTTTTTCAACTTGGCACTAATATCAGCCATGGCTTCAAAAATTAACATAGGGGCATTGAAAAACTGCCCCTTAGAAAAATGAAAGAGAGCCTCTAAAATTGGTGTCCTCCTTTCTTGGCTGTGCCCAGTGACATAAAAACTTCCCCTCAAAATTGAATCCATCAATAAAAATTGAGGCGCTAGGTCTCTCCTCATTATGGATTGTCCAGTTCCAACGATCCCTTGGGTTAAATGTGCAGCCATTACTCTGAAGGAGGCTGCTTCTGGTGCAGCCAATGGACCAGAAGGATCAAATTGAAAAGGTATTCCCAAAGCATTCCCAATGTCTTCATATGTGACAGTTAGATCACCATCATCAATAAAGATAACAAGAGTAGGGACATCAGCATCTTTTTTTGTTACTTTTACCAGGTTTTGGTACCATAATTTCACCATTTGCGGATAAATTTTCTTTGGCAGAGGGGTAAGGATATTGCTTAGTGAGGCATCCCTCATGTATCTTAAAGATAGTACTCGGTTTGTTAACGAAAAAAGTTTCGTCCACAATAAGCTCAGGAATCAGCTTCTGAGCTTCAATGAATGGATTTGGCAGTACCAAATGCATAGGCAGAGGAGGAAGCTCAGGCTCAGGACTAGCAACTGCAGGGATGGGTTCCTCATGTCTAACTTTCTTCCCTTTCTCAATCCTATCAGCTCTATCCATTGATAGTTTTCTTTTGGCTGAAGTTTTGGTTTTTCCTTTTGGGGTAGGTTTGCTAATTTTCTTAGCAGAAGATTTTGGGAACATGGCAGCCAGTGATTTTTCTGCTTTCCCCATTCTAAAGTTGTGTATAAAAATGCGCACAACAAATGACATACAAAATCAAACTTTGCAAATGATAAATGAGGAAATGCAGAAAATACGAAATCTAGGTTTGGGTTGAATGTGTTGCTTGCTTGCTGAAATCCACCAGACCAGAAGCTAAAATCCTTCTCTTAAAGCTCAAATGATCGAACAAATGTGAAGAAAAGTGTGGCTGAATTATAAAATCACGCAAGGAAAGAAAGAAATGGGGTTTCTGTGGAACAGGATGTTCACAGAAAGCTTTCGAATATGAAACCCTTACTTCGAAAGGTATAAAGCTCAAAGTTAATTTCGCAAAGTCATTTTAAGTTTTGAAAAGTTCCAAAATGACCTTTTACAACCGAGAATGGCATCGCATTCATTGAAAAAGCTAATAGCTTCAGAAATAACTTTTCGAAAAGAATCTGGCTTCAGAAACAACTATTCGAAAAGCAAATCCTTGCTTTCGAGCAGTTCGTTACAAATCCAGATTCTTTTCGAAAAGTAAATTGAACTTTGCGAAAAGACAATTTTACTTTGCGACTTAACTTTTCACATATTTAAACCTTGCAAAAGAGAACAAACATGAATAAAAAGAGCAAAAAAAAAAAAAACTAAGCAAAACTATGGAATAAAAACATATTGCAGTTGTATACCATCGATTTGGGAGGCTCTTGATGATAGATGGGTATACAGTGCTCTGGATATTTTCAATGCATGGTTTGAGCCTCTGACCATTAACTTTCAAGATTCTTCCATTACTTGGATCTAAAATATCAACAGCTCGTATGAGCCGTATGAATGATGATATGGCCCTTCCCATCTGGATCTCAGCTTTCCAGGAAAACTTAAGTTTTGAGTTAAATAACCATACCTTAGAGCCAGTTGTGAACTCTTTTCTCAACAAATTTTTATCATGGAAGGCTTTGACTTTCTCTTTGTAAGATCTTGAATTTGTGTATGCATCCATTCTCAGCTCCTCCAACTCAGCAAGTTGCAATTTCCTGTGATTACCAGCTGTAGTCAGGTCCATGTTCAATGTTTTAATAGCCCAAAAGGCTTTATATTCTAACTCCACTGGTAAATGGCATGCTTTGCCATAGACCAACCTGAATGGGGACATGCCAATTGGGGTTTTATAGGCTGTCCTATATGCCCATAATGCATCATTCAGCTTAAAGGACCAATCCTTTCTGTCCTTCTTCACAGTCTTTTCCAGTATATATTTGATATCTCTATTAGAAATCTCCACTTGTCCACTAGTTTGTGGATGATATGGAGTAGCTACTCTATGAGTCACAGAGTATTTTTTCAATAAAGTTTCAAAATGTTTATTACAAAAATGGCTTCCCCCATCACTGATAATAACTCTGGGAAAACCAACCCTGGAAAAAATGTGATCCTTTAAAAATTTAAGAACCACTCTGTGATCATTGGCTTTAGGGGCTGTGGCTTCAACCCATTTGGATACATAATCCACAGCTACTAAAATGAAATTACACCCATTGGAAGGAGGAAAGGGACCCATGAAGTCTATCCCCCAAATATCAAACAATTTAACTACCAAAATAGGCTGTAAAGGCATTGAGTTTCTCTTGGAAATGCTGCCCAATTTCTGGCAGTTCTGGCAAGACTTACAGTGCTGCAGAGCATCTTTGAAAAGTGTAGGCCAATAAAATCCACACTGCAAAACCTTTGCAGCAGTTTTGTTTCCACTAAAATGACCTCCACAGGCCTGTTCATGACACATAGAAAGTATTCTATGAAATTCTTAGTCAGGGACACATCTTCTTATTATTTGGTCTGCACAACTCTTAAACAGATAAGGATCTTCCTAGATGAAATGTTTAACCTTTGAGAAGAAAAGATCTTTATCCAATTTATTCCAATGTTGAGGAATTCTTCCAGTAGCCAAAAAGTTGACTCTGTTTGCAAACCAAGGGGTGTGTATACTAATAGCAAAAAGTTGCTCATCAAGGAAAGATTCATTGATAGGCAGCCTATCAATCTCAGCAGTTAAAATTCTAGACAGGTGATCAGCCACCACATTCTCCACACCCTTTTTATCTTTGATCTATAAATCAAATTCCTGTAATAGGAGGATCCACCTGATTAATCTTGGTTTGGTGTCCTTCTTAGACAGAAGGTATTTCAAGGCAGAGTGGTCAGTGAACACCACTATTTGTGAACCCAAGACATATGACCTGAATTTCTCTAAAGCAAAAACAATTGCCAGCAGCTCCTTCTCAGTTATTGTGTAATTGAGCTGTGCATCAATCATTGATCTACGTGCATAAGCTATGACATGAGGCCGCTTATCCTTTCTCTGTCCAAGGACAACTCCCAAAGCATAATCTGATGCATCACACATTAGTTCAAAAGGTAGTGAATAATTTGGAGACTGCAATATTGAAGCTGAAATCAAATAGTTTTTTAAGATTTCAAATGCCTTCATGCATTCATTATTGAAAACAAAAGGGACATCTTGACACAATAAATGACAAAGAGGCTTGGTTATTTTACTGAAGTCCTTAATGAACCTTCTGTAAAATTCAGCATGTCCCAGAAAACTTTTGATCTGTTTAACAGTTTTGGGAGGTGGTAAATGCGCAATTAAATCAATTTTTACTTTGTCCACCTCAATGCCCTTATGGGAGACAACATGGCCAAGGACAATGCCTTGGGTGACCATGAAATGGATCTTCTCCCAGCTCAAAACTAGATTGGTTTCTTCACATATCTGTAACACCAATTTGAGATGATGTAAACACTGGGAAAAACTATCTCCGTAGATTGAAAAATCATCCATAAAAATCTCCATAAATTAGTCAATCATATTAGAGAAAATGGAGTACATGCATCTTTGAAAGGTAGTAGGAGCATTACAAAGACCAAAAGGCATTCTCCTATAGGCAAAAGTGCCAAAAGGGCAAGTGAATGTGGTCTTTTCCTGATCTTGTGGGTACACAAGAATCTAGTTGTAACCAGAGTAACCATCAAGAAAACTGTAATAACCTTTTCCTGCTAGCTTATCTAAAATCTGATCAATGAATGGGAGAGGGAAATGGTCTTTTCTGGTCATTGAATTTAATTTTCTGTAATCAATATAGACCCTCCACCCAGTTGTTTATAAGGTTGACATAAGCTCACCAGAATCTGAGGTTACAACAGTGATCCCAGATTTCTTAGGTACCACCTGTGTAGGTGCCACCCAAGCTAAATCTGAAATGGGGTAAATGACCCCTGCATCCAACAACTTAACAACCTCTTTCATGACCACTTCTTGCATATGAGGGTTTAGCCTCCTTTGCATTTCCCTAGAAGGCCTTGCATCTTCTTCCAAATGGATTTTATGCATGCAAACAGCTGGACTGATTCCTCCCAAATCAGCAATAGTCCAGCCAATTGCCCTTTTATGTTGTTTCCAAACAATCAACAGCTCTTCCTCCTGCTTCTTTGTGAGGGAGGAAGAAATAATCGCAGGCAATGATTTATGATCTCCTAAAAATACATATTTCAAATTTTCTGGCAACTGCTTCAGTTCTAAATCAGGTGGGCTGAGAAAAGAAGGTAACGAAGGTACCTTAGCTGTTTGTGGAAGGGGAAGAGTAGCAGGTTTCCAAGAAGAGAAACTTGCTGATTGATTATGAGTTCCTTGCACAACATTTACTTCCTCAGACTTTGAGGTACAAACTATTTCTTCCTCGAAATTTCCCCAAGCATCTTTAGAATCTGTGGTGAAATCTTCACACTGCAGAAACTGTTGTAAAGTCCCTTCTACAAATTCATCCAATAGATCAATATGAAAACATTCCTCAGAGCTGAATTGAGGCTGTGTGACTGCATTATAAACATTTAATTTTACCTTCATGTTTCCAAAAGAGACTTCCATAATACCAGACCTGCATTGAATGCAAGCATTTACTGTAGCCAGGAATGGTCTTCCCAAAATGACAGGGATGGATGTTTTGCTTTTGGTAGGTTCCATGTCCAAAACTAGAAAATCAACAGGATAGGAAAATTTATCTACTCCCACCAATACATCTTCAATCATCCCAACTGGCTTTCTTTCAGATCTGTCTGCTAGTTGTAACACCACATGAGTGGGTTTTAATTCTCCCAAACCTAGTTTCTCATATACAGAATATGGAAGTAGGTTGACACTAGTACCCAAATCTAATAAAGCCTTTTCAATGGTATGTTCCCCAATAATGCAAGGGATTGTGGGGATTCCAGGATCTTGATGTTTAAGAGGTGTGGCAATAGACAACACCTGATTAACTCTTTCCACAGCAAAGACCTTCTTGGATAACTGTATCCTAGACTGTCTTTTGTGAGTGCAAACATCTTTCAAAAATTTTGCATATGCTGAAATTTGTTTGATTGCCTCAAGCAAAGGTAGATTTATCTTAACTTGCTTGAAAGTCTCTATCATTTCATCTATTTTTGTGTTTCCTTTATCAAAAGGGGATACAGATTTCATTGCATGAGGAAATGGTAAATGAGGAACTAGTCCTTCATCTACAGCTTTAGAATCATTATCAGAATCTTTTTGATTTTTTTATTTATCATTTGTTTGATTTTTCTGAGGTACATCAGCACCTCCACTGCTAACATTATGCTGCTCTTGCTGCATATATTTATCATTTTCCTCACTTTTTTCTTTTTTAGTACCCACTTTGTTATTTATAGTTCTTCCACTTCTCAAAGTTGTGACAATTTTTACTTCTTCATGTGAAATAGAAGCTTCTCCAACCATGAACTGTCCTTTGGGATTGTTCAAAGGTTGGCTGGGTAACTTTCCTTCCTCTCTTTTGGCCAAAGTATTTGAAAGCTGACCCAATGTTTCTTCAATCTTCTTTATGCTCTGACTGTGAAAGTTCACAGTCTGAGTTAAAGATCCTAAATTCTGGAGTGAATTTAGGACTTGATCTTCAAAAGAAGGGGACCTGGAAGGGATTTGAACTGGAGCAGATTGCTGCACAGGTTGTTGTGGAATGGGCTGCTGAAAATTTTGCTTGGCATAAAAATTCTGCTGATAAGGCTGAGCAGTTTTGAAAGGCATTTGGTTCTTTGGTTGCTGCTGCTGTTGTGATTGATAATTCCCCTGGCTCCACCTCAAATTGGGGTGCCCTCTCCATGGATATTCATTTGACTGCATCTGTCCAAATGATTGGGCAGCATGAGCTTGTTCCACCACTAGATCTGGGAACTGTGGTGCAGCAGGACATTGGTCAATTGAATGAGTAGGGGACTGGCATATCAGACATGCCTCCTCTACTCTTGCAACCATTGGATTTTTAAGTGAGTCCATCAATCTATCAAACTTTGTGGTTAAATTATCCATCTTTCTTTCCAACTCATTCACCTCATAAATCTTTCCTTTGGTGGTTTGCTGATTGTTCAACCTAGCAGGATTTTCAATATCTCTTGACAGAGATTCCTGTTGAGTTGAGTTTTCACCAATTACTTCAAATAAGTCCCAAAACTCCTCAACAATTTTTTGCAAGTGCCTCCACAGGAAGCATCTACCATATTCTTGCCTTTTTGATAAATTCCTTGATAGAAGCTTTGAACCAGCTGCCATCTGGGAATTTGATGATGAGGACATTGCCTTAAAAGTTCCTTAAATCTTTCCCATGCTTCATGGAAAGTTTCAGTTGAGTTTTGTGAAAAGGAAATGATACTTTGTCTCAATTGGCTTGCTTTAGACATTGGGAAGTATTTGGCTAAAAATTGACACTGCAAATCATTCCAAGAAGTGATACTATTTGGTGCTAACATAGACAACGATGCTCTAGCTTTGTCCTTTAATGAAAAAGGAAAGAGCCTAAGCTTGGTTGCCTCTGGACCAAGTCCAGCTATGTTGAATGTGGTGCAAAGAGACAAGAATTCATCCACATGTTTGTATGGATCTTCCTTACTCAACCCATGGAAGGAAGGAAGCATTTGGATAGTCGATGATTTGATCTCATAATTTCCTTCAACAGTAGGAAATTGAATGCAAAAGGGAGATTTATAAGCACCAGGTGCAAAGTAATCCCTCAAAAGTCAAGGTTCTTCACCCATAGTAACTGTTTCAACAGAATTCTGTGTTGTTTGTCTGGTTCGTAATAGCCTTTCAACTTCTAAATTCCGAGCGACAATCTCAGGGCTGAGAGTCCTCCTACCAAACATACAACACAGAACAGATAATCAGATTATTCACAGCAAACCTTCATAATTCCTTTTTAAGTAGTTTCCCTCCTTCAAAATGGATATGAATAACTGCACAGATATAAATAATAGAATAGTTTAGTATTGATGTAAAAATAAAAATGAAAACTTAGGTCTACCTATTTTAAAACAAATTCCCTAGCAACGGCGCCAAAAACTTGTTGTTGCCTCTAAGTGTGCATGATTTATTTGTGTTTTGAAAACAAATTTGCAATTGCTAAGTTATACTGATTCTGGAATATAAAAAAGGGTAAAGAAATATCAGCACAGAGAGAAGTGAATTAGCCTACAAGATCAGGGCCAATTGTAGCAAGTTTTAAATGTAAATGAGTAAAAGATCGTCCATAGAGAATTTGTTTAAAATGCAAGATAAACCTCCAGATCTGAGCTACCAGATCTGGCCTCTTATCCTATCTATAAAGCACATAAGATGGGAGGTTGAATTTGTCACATTAACTAAATGATAAAAGTAAAATTTAAACTAAATGATCCAGATCTGAGTTGGGGGAATTTTGATGTAAACTTAGAAAAATGGAGAAATAATATCTAACTTTGATTTGGTCCTTGAAACACAATGAGAATGACTACAGATCAAATGAGAAATGATCCAATCTTCATCTGGCTACAAGCACAGATGTAAGAGAAATAAATCTAACTCAAGGATTAGATTTAGGCTTATGGCTATGGTCTGTCCACTTCAATGGCCACAGACCATCCAATAGTCTTTAATCTAAACCCTTAATTTAGAACAAGAAACATCACTACATATGCTATGAGAGATTAGGGTATAAACAGTAATTCCCACAGGGTTAATGAATCAAGGAAAATTGTATGAAAAACAGTAAATCTAAAGGAGTCTAATGCAATAAGGAGATCAGAGGGAACCCTTAACACGAATCAAATTGAGAATGTACGGTTTACAACAACCTTTTCAAATTCACCATTACAATTACAGAGCACAGCTTAAATAGCTCTCAGATTTGTAGTCCTGAATACAACTCTCTTTTGAATTACAGAAGTATCTCACAGCTCTCAATTGCAAGTAAAGTTAGGCTATTACAGGGATTTCAGAGAAACTATCTGATTCCAGACTTGGGAAATAGGAATGAAACTCAAAATTTGGATACCCAAATTGGGCAAATGGTTAATCTATTTATAGTTTTCCCCATGTCTAGCTCGGATGCGTATCGACCAATCAGCAGTGCTCAGATTTGTATCAACCAATGGTAGTCGAGCACAAGGATCCAGATCTGTTCTGGCCAATCAGAATTGCTCGATCTGGTTCAGCCAATCAGGTGACATAAGCATCAATTCTGTTATGCCATTTGAAAATCTGTTAGAGCTTCTAGAAGTTCCCGCCAAGTTATTTCATCTCTGGGTGCTCACATGGGGTGGAATATGCCTTCGCTTCATGCTTAGAATCTTCTAGAATGTCTCTAGGTTTTTAAATGCATTGGGATGCATGAAAAAGATTATTGAATTACCCTTGCAAAAGCTGGGAATCTCCAGGATGCCATTTCGCATAGTTTAAGGGACTTTTCGCATGGTACTGTGACTCCTGAAGCTCTTTTCACAACGTTCAGGTTCTGATCGAAAGGAGTTTTCTTCTTTTCGAATAGGTCAATCATCCTTTTGAAGAGTTCAGGTGCTCTTCGAAAACTAAGCCTGGAGCTTTTAGTTCTTTTCGCAGAGTTCAGGTTCTTTTCGAAATGTTCAGATTCTTTTCGAAAAGCACTCTGTAGTGCATTTTTTCGTTCGAATTGCTCCACATCTCTTTTCTGGGTTGAGACCAGGTCTTTGCCTCTTCAGTTCAGGTATTTTAACAACTCGTGAGGTTGTCCCTTCTCTTTCTTCCTTTGGATCGACATGGATTATCATCTTTTTGGCACTTTTAGGCTGCTTTCATGGTTAAGCCTGTCTTTATTGTTAGCTGTAACGCAAGCACTTAAAACACTTATTTAGTTCTCTTCAAGGGCCTATCAAGGCCTAGGTTAAAGGGTGGAGAATGGTATTTTCTGGTTCTCAACAGCCCCTCAAGACATCCCTCCTAAGGTAGGGATTGCATCTCATGGCATGGAGAATGGTCAGGTAGGGAGGGATGGAAAAAAAATGTTTTGGTGTTATAGGCAGAGAAGAAGTGGAAGGAGAAAATTTTGATTGGTCCTGGGTGGGGGGAGTGGCAGTATTAGTGGTTAAGTCTAGTTGTTGGGGGATGGTAATAGGTTCTGGGTCTGTTTGGGTCTCTTTGTCAGTGAATGTTGGAGGGGGTAGGATAAGAGGTGGGATTGAAGGCATGGGGGGGAAAGAAAATGAGGTAGGCTCACTAGGAGTAGGGGTGATGGGGGAGGGAAAGAGGGAATGGTGAAAGGTATGAAAGAGAATGGTTGGATTGTGGGGACAGGACTGAAGGGGAAAGGACCAGGGGGGTTTGAGTGGATTGTTGAGGGATGGGTGGTTTGGTCATGTTTGAAGTGTGGATTTGATGGATGTGAGTTTAGTTTGCATCTGGTCCTGTGTGTATGTTGTGGTGGATAGTTGGGATTGAATGTCTTGGATGAGGGAGAGGATGAGTGTCAGTGTGTCTGGGCTGGGAGGTTGAGTTTGTGTAGAAGAAGACACAGGTTGAAAAGGTGAGGAAGGGGCATGATGGAAAGTGGAGGGAGGAGGAGATTGGGGTTCTGGTGAGTGATGTTGTGATGTCCGGTATGGGGGTGTAGTGGGTGGGCATGGTGTTAAGGAAACTAGCCACAAAGGCTTAGAATCCTGTGGTTGTGTTAAGGTTGAGGTCTATGTCTGTGAATGGGGATGTAGTAGGCATGGCAGTAGTGGTGTCTTCTTCAATGTGAGGTGTGTCAGTGGGGATAAAAGGGATTGTGGTGGTGTCTTGGAGATGGTGGGGGTTGTCTCAGTGGTTTTCCTTTTCTTATAGGAAATGAGTGGAGGGCTGTTAGGTTTATGTGAAGATGATGGGGGTATTGGGGCTGTGTATTAAGGTAGGGTAGTGGATGGTGAGGGGCTGACATGGGGGGTGGTGTCCTCTCAGGTACCAATCACAGGAGAAAGGGGTGTGGGGTTGGATAATGAAGACAGAGGAGGGTGAGAGAGAGATGGAATAGGGATAGGGGATGTTGGAGTAAAAGGTTGGGGGGATGTGGTGGCTGCTGTAGCAGTGGTGGTGACAGGCTCTGGGATCTCCTTTGTAGTATCAGGGGTGGGCCTTGTAACAGCTACCTCTTCAGATTGCTTGGGAAGGGCCTAAGTCTAAGCCTTCTTCTTCTTCTATGCTTCCATGAGGCTCCTGCTGATTCCCCATTGCCTCTTAGCAAAAGTTGTCAGGGCAAGGTAGTCTCCTCAGTTTTTGCTATCTTTTACCCCCCCTTGAGAAGCAGCTTGGTGATGACTCTGGCATAGGGGAGTGTGTGTGGCTTCTTGTTTTGCCCCAATTTCTCCATCAGGTCCCTCATTGCCTCAAAGATTAACCAGGCGGCATGGAAGCCATGGCCCAGAGAGGAGTAGACAGCATCAGCAATAGGAGTCCTCCTCTCCTACTGATGGCCTGAGCAATGGATGTTTTTTCTCAAGGCCTGGTCAATGAAAAGGAGGTTTGGCTCCAACTCTCTTCTTCGGATAGAATCCCCTGAGACCTTTAATCCTCTAGTCAGAGTCCTTGCAATTGTATCAATTGAGGCACTCAGGGGGGGGCCATATCCAAAGCTAGGGTCAAATGCGGCTGGGATGCCCAATACCTTTGCAATCACCTTGGGGCTAACTAACATTTCAAAGTCATCAATCAATACCAGGAGACCTGCTTGTCCATCTTTGTCCTTGGTGACCCTGATGTGCTAGTAAAAGAGTTGCACTAGCCTAGGGTAGGCTAGTGCTAGAATTCCTCTCATCAAGGGAGTAAGGCCAGCCTTGCTCATAAATTAAACGATAGGGGCAGAGAGAGGCTCCTTCTCAAAGAAGGGCAGGTCGAAAGTTGTTTTAGGCTCCAATGGGATTGAAGCCATGAGCTCGGAGGGTGTAGAAAACTTAGGGGTTCGCTCCTCCACCACCTCAACCACTTCGTTCCCTCTTTTATGTGCCTTTGAAGTCTTGACCTTCTTAGCAGCTGGCTCAACAGGGGTCTTATCCTTGCCCCTCTTCTTTGGTGCACTCTTGGGGGCCATTTCAAACTCTACTTTTAAATATGAGAAAAGGGGACAGAGATCTGAGTGCTTTCCCTAAAATTGTAGGGTTTGGTCTGATCTGACGCACAGTACACCACAAGATATCTGAGCAAAAGGTAACTAATGGGGATGACGTTAGGAACAAATCTGTAGATTCCTGGTCTGAATGATGGGTTGTAGGATGGACGCTAGAGGAGAGAGGTAGAAGAGCGCCAAAAGCTAGGGTTTCGTTGGATGAAGAAGGAAGAGAGTACTGGAAAGGGAGACAAGCGCGTGCTTTAAATACTTATCGCTAAGCTTGGCGTGCTTTGGAACATATCCTGTCGTGGGATTGGAAATGAAACCTAGCGAAGGTTTAATTGGAACTTGGATCGCGCAAAAGTCTCCCAGGTTTATCTTGGAGCGCGCGACAGCTTGTGAAGAATTCAATGTGAATTGCGCGAGAGGCTCCCAGGCTCCCTTTTAGATTATGAGAAAGGCTTTGAGGTTCACTTTGAATCTTGTGACAGCCTTTGAATTGCGTGAGAGTCTCCCAGGCTTCCTGTTGAACCTCGCGACAGCTAGTGAAATGCTCTATTTGGATCGCGCGAGAGGTTCCCCGATTTACTTGAATCTCGAGACAGCCTTTGAATTGTGCGAGAGTCTCTCAGGCCTCCTTTTGGACCCAACGACAGCAAAGTATTAAACAGAGAGCGTGTGCTCTCTTTTCTACCATTTCTATTTGTGTTGTGGCTGGATCCTAGGCATGAATCATCACCATGGATACACCCAGATACATTAAAATCAACCATTCAAGGAAAGACATCAAAATCAATCTGCATTCAAGCAAAAACCATCAATTCAAGAGCAGTAAGCATCAAACCAAGCATAAAGAAATCAGACCAGACAAGTCCAGATTCAAGTGGGGCCACTAAAATTTCCTAGAGAATTTGAACAGAAGAAAGCAAGGTAAATCTAACAAAACCAAAGTACATATGATACAATATTGACACACTTGTGGATTAGTTTAATGAAGGATCCCCTTGAAAGTGAATGGTGTCCATAGGTTTAGCAGGTTTTTCGAAACAAGGCTTAAGCCTCTGACCATTCACCTTCAAGGTTTTCCCAGACTTGGGATCCTTGATTTCCACAGCACCAGATGGGGAAACACATATGACAATGTAGGGACCTTCCCATCTGGATTTTAGTTTGCCAGGAAAAAATTTAAGTTTGGAGTTAAACAACCAAACCTTGTCACCAGCCATGAAGCTCTTTCTCAACGGACCCTTGTCAAAGAAAGCTTTGAACTTTTTCTTGTAGATCCGGGCATTGGCATATGCATCCATCCTTAGCTCATCCAGTTCTGACAGCTCCAGCAACCTGTGATGACCAGCAGAAGTTAGGCCTAGATTTAAATGTTTGATGGCTCAATAGGCCCTGTGTTCTAACTCTACTGAGAGATGACAAGCCTTGCCATAAACCAGTCTGAATGGGGACATCCCAATGGGAGTCTTATAGGCAGTCCTATAAGCCCATAATGCATCATTAAGCTTATCAGCCCAGTCCTTTCTGTCAGTCCTCACTGTCTTCTCAAGGATGTGCTTGATCTCCCTATTAGAAATTTCAACTTGCCCACTGGTTTGTGGGTGGTAGGGAGTAGCAATCCTATGGGTGACAGAATATTTCTTAAGCAAGCTCTCAAAATTTTTGCTGCAGAAATGGCTACCCCCATCACTGATAATGGCTCTAGGGGTGCCAAATCTTGAGAAGATTTTCTGCTCTATAAACTTGAGGGTAACTTGATTATCATTTGTTCTTGTGGCAATAGCTTCTACCCATTTTGAACATAATCCACTGCCGCTAAGATAAAATGATAACCATTTGAAGGAGGACAGGGGCCCATAAAGTCAATACTCTAAACATCAAACAGTTCCACAATAAGGATGGGCTGCAAAGGAATTGATTTTCTCTTAGACAGCCCTCCTAATTTCTGACATCTCTCACATGTCCTGCAGTGTGTATGGGCATCTCTGAATAAAGAAGGCCAATAGAAACCACACTGCAAGACCTTGTCAGCTGCTTTTCTTCCACTAAAGTGACCCCCACAGGCATTTTCATGGCACATGGCCAGAATACTGGGGACATCATTTTCTGGAACACATTTTAGGATGATTTGGTTTGTGCAGTACTTGTATAAGCAAGGTTCCTCCCAGAAAAAGAATTTGACCAGTGAGAAAAATACGTCTTTGTCCATTTTGGTCCAATGGACAAGAATCTTGCCTATAACTAGATAATTTATAATGTGTGCATACCAAGGAACCAAGGATTGGATGGCAAACAATTGCTCATTATGGAAAACATCATTTGTAAGGACATCAATACATTTTTCCAACAAAATTCTGGATAAGTGGTCAGCCACCACATTTTCTACACCCTTCTTGTCCTTGATTTCAATGTCAAACTCTTGTAATAGGAGTATCCATCTAATCAGCCTGAGCTTAGCATCTTTCTTGGACAATAGGTACTTCAATGCTGAGTGGTCTGTGAAGATTACAGTTTTAGACCCAAGTAGGTAAGGTCTAAATTTGTCCACAGTAAAAACCACTGCCAGAAACTCTTTCCCAACTGTGGTATAATTCAGCAGAGCTTCAGCAAGTGATTTGCTGAGATAGGCAATGACCACTGGTAGCTTATCTTTCCTTTGGCCCAAAACAATACCTATTGCCAAGTCGGATGCATCACACATCAGCTCAAAGGGCAGTGCATAGTCAGGTGTATGGAGTACAGGGGCAGTGGTGAGGCATATCTTCAAAGTTTCAAAATCCTTAAGACAATCAGCAAAAAAATCAAAGGGCACATCCTGGCAGAGCAGGTGGCACAATGGCTTAGTAATTTTGCTGAAGTCTTTAATGAACCTCCTATAGAATCCTGCATGTCCAAGGAAAGATCTGATTTGTTTGACTATTCTTGGAGGGAGCAAATTTGCAATGAGGTCAACTTTGGCCTTATCTACCTCAATTCCTTCTTTAGAGACTACATGGCCCAACACAATACCTTTTGTTACCATGAAGTGGCTCTTTTCCCAACATAAGACCATATTGGTCTCCTCACATCTTTGTAAGACTAGGTTGAGGTGTTGCAAACATTGGCCAAAACTGTCCCCATATACAGAGAAATCATCCATAAAAATTTCTAAAAATTTGTAAATCATATCAGAGAATATGGCATACATATACCTCTGAAAGGTGGCGGGTGCATTACACAGCCCAAAAGGCATCCTTCAGTAAGAAGCAAAGGTGCCAAAAGGGCAGGTAAAAGTAGTTTTCTCTTGGTCATGAGGGTGCATAGGGATCTGGTTGTACCCTGAGTACCCATCAAGAAAGTAGTAAAAAGCTTTTCCAGCCAACTTATCCAGAATTTGATCATTGAAGGGGAGAGGGAAGTGGTCTTTTCTGGTTCTAGAGTTGAGCTTCCGATAGTCTATACAAACCCTCCATCCAGTGGTTTCCCTCACTGGTCTCAACTCTCCAGACTCAGTTGTAACAACTGTTATGCCAGATTTCTTGGGCACCACTTGAATAGGTGCCACCCATTCGAATCAGAAATGGGATAAATTACCCCAACATCTAGCAATTTGATGATCTCTTTCAGGACCACTTCCTACATGTGAGGATTCAATTTCCTCTGCATCTCCCTGGAGGGTGCTGGGCCCTCCTCTAAATGAATCCTGTGCATACAGATTGATGCATCTATCCCTCCTAGATCTGCAATGGTCCAGCCAATTGCCTTTTTGTGCTTCCTCAAGACTGAGTAATTATTCCTCTTGCTCATTGGTAAGAGAGGAGGAGATAATTACAGGAAGTTTTTCACCTTTCTCAAGGAAGGCATATTTCAATGCTTCTAGAAGCTTCTTGAGCTCCAGATCAGGGGCTTGTTGGGTGGATGGCAAGATTGGTGCTTTGTTGGTTTGAGGAAGAGGCAACAGCAATGTAGGTTTCCAAACAGAATGCTGCACTAAGCATACAAAAGACTTCAATGTGGTCATGTCTTCTGGCATAACAGCTGGGCTTCCTTCCTCTACCATGTCCCAAACTTCAATTAAACTTGGGACAATATTGCCCCACTCCAGCAGAGTGGGCAATTCTTCTTCAACAACTTCTTCTAGTACATCCACTACAAATCTTTCCTCATTGTCCAGCTGAGGGTACTTGTACTTTTGTACACATTAAGTTCAACCTTCATATGTCTGAAAGTTACCTCCATTATCCCTGAACTGCATTGAATGCATGCATTGGCTGTGGCCGTGAATGGCCTGCCCAAAATGACAGGTATAGGGGTTGTACTCTTGCTGCAGCCCATGTCCAAAACAAGAAAGTCAGCAGGTTAAAAGAACTTGTCCACCCCTACTAAGACATCCTCAACTACTCCGATAGGTCTCCTTTCAGACCTATCAGCCATTAACATCACAATGGGGGTGGGTTTTAGCTCCCCCAAACCTAGCCGCTGATAAACACTGTATGGCAGAAGGTTTACACTGGCTCTAAGGTCTAGAAGGGTGCTTCCAATTGTGTGGTCTCCAATTATGCAGGGAATAGTAGGTATCCTTGGGTCTTGCAACTTCTCAGGCATTGTTATTTTTAATACAGAATTAACTGTATTAGTTGTAAAGACCTTTTTGGACAAATGACCTCTTGCCTTCCTTTTCTGGGTACAAAGGTCATTCAAAAATTTGGCATAGGTTGGGACCTGTCTAATTGCGTCAAGCAAGGGCAAATTGATTTTTACCTGCTTAAAGGTCTCCATCATTTCCTCTATCTGTGCATTCCCCTTATCAAAATGGGCAGGGCCACTTAAAGCTTGAGGAAATGGCAACTGAGGTACTGCTGGTTCCTCAGCTACAAGCCTATGACTAAACTTTAGTTTTTTTCTTTTTCGTCTTTTATTTCATGCTGAGGCTCAACTACAACTTCTTTATTTTTCTCCTATTACAAGGTAGCAGGCACTTCTTGGCTCTGTGCTCTAACAAATTCCTTTTCAGTTCATTAGAAAATTCTTTGGAGATGACCTCTCTCTGTTTCTTCCCAACCTGGTTGTCTACCAGCCTGCCAGACCTTAGGGTTGTGATTGAATTAGCTCCCTCAAAATTTGAGGAAGCTTCTCTAATCAAATATTGGCCCTTAGGGTTGACCACAGACTGGCTTGGCAGCCTGCCCTCTTCTCTTTTGGCCAAGGCATTAGCTATTTGGTCTAGCTGCTCTTCTATTTTCTTTATGCTTTGACTGTGAGAAGTCACAGTCTAAGTCAAGGTTCCAAGGCTTTGCAGTGAGGTCAAAATCTGATCCTCAAAAGAAGCATTTTGGGGCTAAGGTGGGGGAACTACCAATTGATTTTGCTGTTGGGGAAGCTGCTGATGCTGGAAATTTGAGGTCAAGATTTCCCAGTAATGGCGTCAAAAACTTGTTAGGCTATTTTAAGTGCTTGCTGCTAACTTTATTGGGAATAGTGATAAGAATGGGGTTAGTGAAAATAAATCAAAGGTGGATTGAAAACTACAGAGCAGGAAGTCTAAAAATACACAGACCTGCAAGATATAGGGCTTGTTGTAGCAAGTTTTAATAAGTAAGAGTTTGTCCCACAGGGAAAATTGATCTAAAGCTCTAAGGGAGCCATCTTTAGTAGGCCCTCCAGATCTATCTACAAATCTGGCAATCCAAAATGGAAGGGGATTTAAGGTCACTATTGTCTACATCCTAAGGTAACCTAATGCCTAAACTATAGAAATGGTTGAGAAGAATGTTGGAGTGTGAGAAAATAAATATAAAAAGGTGAGAAGTAAGCTATTAGGTACAAATCTGATGGCTTTTATAACTCAGATTCAAATTTGCTGCTATAGAAATCCTGTCCAATGCTACATTATCACCAAAGAGGAGAAATGATCCAACTCACCACTGTGCCCTTATGGCTATAACCTGTCCACTTAAATGGTCACAGAGTATCCAATAGGGGAACCACAATCCAGAGATGGGTCAGAACAAGCTTATCATTGTAGGCACTACTTCTTCCAGGCTACCAGCTCAAGAATCCATAGGAACCTCAACCTCTAAAGTTCCGTGTGTGGGGCTAGGCCTGCAATGTGCACTAGCCTGGACACACAGAATCAGTAAGAGTTTGAGTACTAGCTTTAGGTCTAGCTGTTCACTGCTTTAGAAAGACAACATTGATCCAGTCACAAGCTTACAATCTCTACAGGCAGATCAGATCTGCCATCTGATGGTGGGTCTATACAAATACAGGTGAGTCTATCTCTGCACAATCTCTCACAGGGCTACAAGCACAAGTGCAGAGAAGAAGAATCTGTCTTAGATCTATGGATTGGCTTCATGCTAGGGCTATAACCTATCCACTTGAATGGTCACAGACTATCCACAAAGGCTATCCTCCTCACAGAGGTCTGAGATAGAATAAGAGGATTGCTACCACCACCATGTTCACAAGGCTACCAACTCAAGCTCCCATGGGAATTCAGATCTAGTGGATCCCGCGGTGGGGCATAGGCCTGCAATGTGCCTAACCTGGACACATAGGTCACTTAGGTCTAAATGAATCCTTAAAAACAATCCTCCATTACTTACAATACGACCTAGCAATGGAGGATCTCCATTACTTTCAATCCCATACATGCATACGATCCTATCATAAAACTCCATTAAAACTTTTTCAAATAAACATACAAAGGCATAGCCAGCAAGTGCTGGACTATGGAGAGAAGAAAACGAGAAAAAGAAACTGCCTAAACCCTAACCTTAGCCTACTGCAATTCTACAGCTGAATCAAAGATGAAGTTTGAAAAAAAGTCCCCTAAACCTAAACTAGGCGTAGGCTTATATGGCAGTCAGCTGTGTGAGAATTAGGGTTAGGAAAACCCTAATTTTATCATTGCAATTGTGGCCCATTTCTATCCTTTGGATGCCTCGAGGGGTGTGCGCGAAGATTGGAGCATTAGAGTGCATGCCCTAGTTTTGAAAGTTCCCAGATTTCCCCTGCAGAAGTGGGGAGAAGTTAAGAACCCGAGCCTCGCTAGGTAGCAAGGATTTCCAGGTCTTGTCGCGTGATAAAATTGATGCCGTGGGATTGAATTGACTTGAAGCTCTCGTAATCGCGGAATTGATACTTTGGTCATCTCGGGAATGCTCTGGTCGTCGTGGGATTGAGCTTTCTATTTGAATGGCGCAGGAATTATGCACCCAGTTCGTTCCTTGGTGAATCACGTAGAGATCCTCGCAAAGAAGCAATGTGCATGGGCTTCTAGATCACGCAAGCAGTTCCCTGAAGGTTTGTATCCCACGGCCACTGTGCGACAGCCGTGCGCAGGAATGCCTGGAGCTCTCTCTCCTCAGTGAATCATGCAAAGATTGAAGACTCATTTCTTAAGCTGCGCGAGACTGCGCGAGTGCTGCGGGAGAGCTTATGATTGAGCCTTGTGAGAACTGTCCAAAGTATGCTTTTTACTCGCTTCTGTCATCCATCTGCGCTAGAATAGCACGACCAGTTGGTGTGCTGCCTTCAGAAGCCTGCGACAACTACGCAAAGTATTCTTTTTGGTTCAATTGAACCCTGTGACATCTACGTGAGGCATTCTTCTTGACATTTTTCTGCTTTGTTGTCCGTATGCTGCAGCCAATTCTCTGTCTGGGTCCAACCTCCTTTCTTTTGAGGAACTTCTAGGGCAACAGTAGGCTTCTTGGCATGGTTAGGGCCTTATTTGCGGCTGCTGCTTATTACCTACAAAATGGGCTTAACATACATTTATTAAATGACTAAGGGTCTAACAGAGATTAAGTTAAGGGGTGAAAAGTGGTACTTTTCAGGTCTTAATACCTTTCTGCAGACTCATAACATATGTGATCAAGCAAAATGAGTCAATGAAGAAGCAGACCATTAAATTGTATTGAAAGCGGGAATGGTCAACCAGCCTCACCTTGATTAAGAAGAGTCAGCCAGTTGGAAGGGAGGAGGCTAAGAAGGCACCCACTACCATGGCAGCAGAGACTCCTGCAGAGATACCCATATCCACCCCTCCACCTATCATACCTATCCCATTACCCACACCTCCACCCACTTTGCTTTTTCTGTTTGTATCAGTCCCTCTTCCAACAGATTTCTCTCCACCCACCTCTGAACCTGTTCTCCCTTCACCCACCTCCTCGGTTCTCCAACCTGACATCCTTCAACTTCCCACATTCTCCGAGCTACCCCTACCATTTCTTCTCCACCCATTACCCAACCCATTTCTAATTCCCCCCATCGCAAACCCCTTTGCAACCACAGGGTGTGGGCCTGTTCACCACTACTGGGTTCACGGCCCTCATGAGTACACTCCACTTCCTGACTCCCCACACCCCACTCTTCCTCATTTTAACCATGCACCCTCTTCTCCCATCCATCATGTCCAATCACCTGCCCCTTCTACTCCCACCATGCCTGACACCCTCACCCACATTCTATCCCTCCTCCAAGCCATTCAATCCTAATTAACCATCAACATCGACAACCAGACCCTCATGAGCTCGTGCCTCCAATCAATTCAATCCACCCTTACCCCACCCTCTTCCGCCCCTCAACCCCCTCACATATCCCCTCCTACTTCACCCATACCCTGCGGCTGCCCAGCCTGAGGAAGTAGCCGCACCATCTCTCCCCATACTTTCCTCACCATCGGCCACTTTACCCTCATCACCAGATTTACTGGCCTCTGCAGTAGCTGAATCCCCTCTACCTTTCACCACCTCCCCATGTGTTTTCCATGATGCCTCCACCCAAACTGATCCCTTGGAGGATCTGGTTCTCTCCTCTCCCCCCTCTTCATCCACTACACCCCAGTCCTTGCCCATTGTCCTTAGACAAACCATGTACATCCCACCTTACCTCACCCTGTTGTATGCCATGAGGGATAACCCTTACATCCACAGGGATGTCCTAAGAGGTATGGCTGCCCTTCGCGCTTCCATGGTAGCCCCTTATGAGGAGAGGATTGCCAACATAGAATTGGAGCACAGAATTAAGCTCTGAGATATCTCTCAAGGGTGGTCTAAAACTCTGAATCGTTATGAGTCCACAAAACAGTTGACAGCTGCTGACAGTCTCATTGCCAAATACGAGAAGAAGAATTCTGAGCTTCTCAAGAAAAAATTAGCCAATGCACAGGAGATACTCAAGGCCACCAAGGAACTCTCTGATGCCAACCTGCTCTATGTCACAAAACAAATTAACATATTGGAGAAAAAGGTTGCTTCCCTTACCTCTCAGTCATTTCAACCTACACCTCTTGCTATCGCACCTCCTTCAACTCAATCTGGTCCCCCTTCTACAACTCAACCTCCTCCCACCCCACCTGTGGATGTGCACCCTCCTCCAACCCAGGAGCCTCCCCCCACTCACCCTGCCCCTCCAAAACCAACGAAGGCTCCCCCTAAGAAGAAAGTTACTGCTAAAAGATTTGCGCCGTCTGCTGCTTCTGTGCAGAAAGGAAAGAAGCCTGCGACCCAACTTGATGCCCCCTTCAAATTACTATCAAGGGAGGAAAGAAGGGAGGCTGTTGCGGCTCTCGGATTAGACCCATTGCCCTTTTTCCTTCTGATTCAGATTTAGATTCTGTCACTACTGTTGATCTCAAAGGAAAACAACCTGCTGCCCAGTCTAAGGAGGCAGCAAAGACGCCGCAACCGAAAGCTAAATCTAAAGGAAAAGCTCCTTTATATATGGATGAGCTGAAAAACCTGGCTGACCTCTATGATTGGCCTGATGATACCTGTAAATAGCTAAACAGTTTGTTGTTTTAGTTTCTTCCTCACCTGTCTCATGTATATATTTGGCATTTTAATACATTTTTTTCTTCATATATTGCTTTTTTCCTCCCATGCCTCTCTTAATTTCAGTGTAAAATAGTGAGGACACTGTTTCGTTTAAGTCTGGGGGTATGGCATGTATGCCAATAAATTAGTTAATTTTAGTGCAGCTAGGCTAAAAAGGAGTGTTTGGAATGAATTAGAATAAATTCTCACTTGAATTTTTGTAAAACGAGGAAATTAAAAAAAAAAACCTGTTTGAAACTGAAATAAGCTGTAGTCCAACAGACTTCATGAGGCAAATGCCAACAATTTGTGAAAATTATTTTTGATGTGTAGTAAACCTAAAATATGAGAAGATTGTGAAGATACAACCCTGAAAAAATTGGATCGAAGGACATACCCAGTGAGATTTGGGCCTAAAAAATTTTTAATTTCTCTGAAGAGTGTCTGGGCAATTTCTTCTGCTTTAAAGACTGATGGGATCTAATTCCAATCACTAGAAGTTAGGCAATTCCAAGTTGAAACAGCTTGACAGCACTCATGACATTGAGGACATGAAATAAGGCCATTCCTTGGACAGTTTGAGCCTAAAACGCCCCACCTTTGAACTGCCCTTGATACACACCAGTTGAGATTTTAAAATCACAGTTTTTCTTTGATAAAAATGAGAAATTTTGAACCCAAAATCTTTTGACCTGCTTCAATTTACCCTCAACCTGCGAAATCAAAAAATAAAAGGAGAAGTGAGGTTAGAGATGCAAGGTTCAATATCTGGCAAAAGAAGAAGAAAATATATTTGAAAGCTACTGTGATGTATAGTTGTGGCATTTCGGTAAAAAAAAAAAAAGAAAAAAAAAAAAAAAAAACTGGGCAAAAGGATGAGAAAGAGAAGTCACCTCATTTAAAAATCTACAAGAAGATAAGAAGCTGATCACTTCAAGTATGAAAATTCAAAAAGAAAGTGAAAAGATGTTGAAATGAAGAAGGTGTTGTCTAGAGCACCTCCTTATCTTTACTGATTTCTCAATTTGAATCCCTTTTACCCTTTCATTCTTTTACAAAGCTCATCCATAAGCCACATTACAACCCAATGAAAAGACCTTACTTATCTAAAATGGATTGAGCTGTCATGTGGAGATAAGGATTTGTCTCATCTATAGTAAAAAGAGTTAGAAAATTTCAGAAATTAGAGCAATGCCTATGCTCATGCTTACAACCCTATTTGAGGACTGTAACTGCTCTTGAGCTGTGTGAAATTCTACACCCTTCATTTTTGTTGTAGTTAACAGCCTTGGTGAGACTTGGGTCTGAAATCCAATTTGATGGGGGTAGTATCAAAATAGAATTCTCAAAGGAAAGGTGAGCCATGCATCAATCTTCAGACACAATGCCTTGACATGAATTGATTGATGATGAAGGAATTACTACAAAATTTTATGTTTAAGCTGGTGATTTTTCTGCTGAAAACCATCTAGAATTGAAAAGACATAATGAGAATTCATTCTTGTTTACTGAAACTCTGTTTAGCAAGATGCACTATTATTAACTAACCTTATTGGAGAAGTTTGTGGGTACCTTCACTGAAAACCCTTAGGAGACTTCACTCCTCCACTAGGGATCACCTAGGGGTTTAAAAGGCTTGGTGCATATGCTAAATGCATCTGTGCTCCCTATGAAAGTGGCATTTTTATTTTCTTTTAATACTCCTTTGCTCAAGGACTAGCAAAGCTTAGGTTTGGGGGTGTTAAGTGGTGAAAAATGCCACTTTTCACCCTTTAACCTGACCATTGATAGACCTATGAGCACACTAATAAGCCTTTGTCAAGTGCATTTTGTAGACAACAATAAAAGAGGACACTAATGCAGAAAACCATTCAAGAATGCCCAAAAAGGGGTTATCTCTCAGCACAGGACAAACCCAGCAATAATACACCAGAGGGTAGCACATCACTGAACCATTGGAGCGTGTGGCTACAATAGGGCCAGGTGAAGGAAGTGAAAACAGGCTGAAAACATCCTTGATTGGTCACCTGAAGGCTTCGATAGGAGCTAAAACCAAAGAAAGGAAGAATTCATGCAGTTGAAGAGGTTTCGATAGGATCTGAAGGCAGAAGAAAGATGAATTCGTGTGGATTGAGGAGTTCAATAGGATCCAAGAACCTATCGAGCAGCTGAATGGAAGGAAGAAACCATCCTATCAAAAACATGCCTGAGGCGTCAAGGGAACCTATCGAATGGTTTCCTGAACCATCGAGATGAAGACGCTGGAACAGAACCTTTCGAAGGGTGCTTGAGCCTTTCGATAGGAGTGAAGGCAACCCTATTGAAATAATGGCATGCAGAGCGGAACCTATCGAAATGGTACGCCAACCTGTCGATAAGCTTCCCCAACCTGTCAATACTCCAGGCCAAGGGCAGAGAATGCTGAAACTCTATGAGAAGGCTCATCCTATCAGAACCTATCGAAGAGATCTGAGAACCTAGCAAAAGGACCAAAAGGTTTATTTAAACCTGTCGAAAGCTTCCTGAACCTATCGAAATCGTGTGCAGAACTTCATAGAAATTCAGCTGTGCACACGCTGTGACTTGGTGACCTGCTACACTCAACCCGAGGCACTTGGTGGCCGGAACGATGGTTTGAGATGATGCCCTAGGAAGCCCTAACCGACCCACGTGCTCTAACAGAAGCCTAACAAACTCTGAGGACCTTCTAGAAGGGATTTTTGGCTGGAAAAATAGAGGAGAAAGTTATATATAGAGACCCCCAATTGCCATTGGGGGGGATCGAGATCTGAGCCAAATTTTAGAGATTAGAGCTTGCAGAGCAATTTCATTTTCCCTCTTTTAGCCCAATAATGGTTGGATAATTCCCCTGGAGTAGCGAGGAGAGAGGTTAGATCTATAATTGGGTAAGGTTAAGAGTGCTATTATAGGTTTCCAGCTGCACAGACTACAGATATGAGAGTATTTCCATTATAGAGTGATTTTGATTGCAATGTGAATTTTGTTTTTAATGCTTTAATTAGATCTAAAGTTCCTTTGGTTTCATTTAGTGATCAATCGAATTTGTGTAGAGGAGTCTGTAGATCAGCTCACCCACTTAACTGGTAGGCCTCTTGGATGCCATCCGATCTCCCTGGATCTGATATTCCTGTAATTCCCTGAGTCTGTGACCTTGGAATTGTAGCATTTGTATTGGTTTTAATTATTCTAATTGATGCTCTAGCTTTGGAGGAGATCCCTAGGATGTTCTGTGACTATTAAAGTGGACATATCATGACCATAAGATTAGTCCAAGCTCAGGCTCCAATTGGATTCGTCTGCTGTAAATCCATGGATCCGATAAGTCTATAGGATGGTCTGTGACCATTCAAGTGGACAGAACATAGCCTTAAGACCAGGTGTACCCTACGATTTGGAGTGGAGCTTCTACCCTACAGTTGTGCTTATAGCCAGTTGAGGGAATTGTGTGCTCTGAACCTCTGTAGCATGATTAATTGAATCCGATTTCAGTGAAGACCAATTTCCAAGCTACTCTTCTCCATTTTCTACTTTTTACTCATTACCCCTGCAAGATCAAAGTTTCCAAGCTCAATCCAAGTCAGTCTAAGGCTTATTCTTAGCATTAGCATCAGTGGCAATCCATCCAAAACCTCTTCCCTGTTTAAGCTAACATAGCATTAGTTAGGGTGCGAGATCTCCTATAGATCTGGAGATTTATCGCATTTCTAAACCAATCTCCCTGTGGACATTCCATTACTCACCATCTTCTTAAAGCTTGCTACAACAGACCCTGATTACTTGCAGGTCTGTGTGAGTGTGTTCTACCTAGTTTCATCAGTAATTTTAATACCTCATTTGAGGGAAGGCAAACACTCCAACAAATCCCCAGGTGTATTGTACTCCTTCAAGGTTCTTTGCCTCTCAGCCATATTAGCTGGCTCAATTTTAATAGTAGGGCCTTGTGTGTTATGTCTTGGTCTAAGGACTCCTTCAACCTTAGGATTTGGAGGTTCCAACTCAGGGTTAAGAGACCTTCCAAGCGCATACACACAGATTAAGCAAGTAAGGAAAATGCTCACAGCACACAAAATTTTTTCTAGCTAAATTAACAACTAAACAAATTTACACTAAATTAATTACAGTGAATTCAACATCAAGGGACTAAGTTTCAGGGTAAAAGAAGTGCAAATAGAGCTAGCTAGACTATAGCTACAGCTCTAGTTTTCCCTTCTGCTGTTGTCCAATTATGTAAAATATAAAAAGAATCAATAGTACTTTTATTCTACTATTGCACAGCTATAAAGAATTTTTTAAAATGAATTATAGTAAAACTCAGGTCTACTAAAAAGATCAATATTCTCGGCAGTTGCACTAAAAACTTGTTGTGTTTATTCCAGTGTGCTGATTTTATTGTGTGGTGAGAACAAATTAAAAATCAAAGTAAAATAAAAGATGGAAACAACACAACTAAAATAATCCTAAGCCAGCAAGATACAGCACTATTGTAGCATGTTTTGATAAGTAAGAGTTTGTCCCACGGAAAAATTGATCTACAACCCAGAATGAGCTATAATAGTAGGCATTCAGATCTTGCTATAGATCTGACAATCCTAAAGAAAGGGAGTTAGGTGTCACAACTACACTAAATTATCTATTAATAGAAAAGAAATAAAGTGAAATCCTATCCTAAGAAAGGGTTATGAAGAAGGTGGTGATGGTGTATTAAAATAAAGATAAAAGGATGGGAAGTAGGTAGTTTAGGTTAAAGTTCATTTAGTTATATAACTCAGATTTAGGGCTCCCTCTGCAGAAAATCCTTGCTGAAGTGCTATCAATAACCTCAGCAAGGTAGAAGAATCCAACTTAACCCATGCCATTTGGGGCGCTCTTAATGCTATAGTCTGTCCACTCAAATGGCCATGATTTATCTAATAGAGTTTGTCAAATCCCATTCATCAAGTCAAAAAAGCTAACCTAATCCAAAGGAGTGAGCTGATGAAACCTCATCCAATGAATAAAATAAGGCCATGAATACCATTACAGACACTATCTTTGCCAGGCTACACGCTCCCTAGATCTGCTTATAGATCAGAGAAGCATTTATATCGATTTTAAACCTAGGAAGATCAGATAGCAATCAAAAGATCTAAAGGTTAACTGAATGGGGATTTCCCAAAAACACAAATCCGATCGAGAAAACTAATGAAACCAAAAGATCTATAGATTTAAATGGAGTTTAAATAAACAATTTATTGCATAAAAATGGTTTGCAATAAAAAGTTCGCACAGCTGCAATCACTACAGAGAAGCCAAATCTAACATCTGATAGTGGTCAATTGAAACAGAGTGGTGCCTGTTCCTGCACAATGTCTCACCAGGCTACAAGCTCAAGTGCAGAGAAGAAGAATCCATCTCAGATTTGTGACCAAGATTGCCCAAGGGCTATAGTCTGTCCACTCTAATGGTCACAGGCTATCCACAGATGCTCCCTTACCCACAAATGCTGAGATAGAACATGAAAACTGTTGTTGCCACCATGGTCCCAGGACTACAAGCTCAAGCTTCCATGGGCCTTTCAATTAGTTCAAATCCTAAATGCATGCTATAGCCTGAATAAAACTACGAGCAAATAGGAAAATAACACATTATATAAGCATTCAAACACAAATTCCATTGATATGATGTTACCAACAATGAAATCTCTCGAGGCAGCAGCCTTGTGCATAACAGCTTAACACAAAATCTCAATGTTTAAATGACCTATTAAAAAACTAAATAAAACTACACCTAAATGCTTACCAAAGATTTAGCCAGCAAATGTTGGGCTAAGAGAGAAGAAAAAATAGAAAAATAGGTGATCAAACCCTAACCCTAACCCTAATCTGCTTGAGCTCTTAGCCGACAGAGGTTGAGGGAAAGGGTGATTGATTATTTTTCTAAGTTACAAGCATAGCTTATATACTTAGTCCTAAGTGGATGCCAATAATGCATGGAATTGTGGGCACCCCAGGAACCTTAAGCTTGGGCAGAGTTGTAGCCTGCAAGACTGAGCTTACTTGCTCCATCAAGAAGACTTTTTGTGATAAATTATTCCGCCGTGCCCGCTTTTGTGTGCACATCTCTTTTAGAAATTATGAATAAACTAGGACTTGCTTGATTGCCTCTAAGAGGGGCAAATTAATCTTTACCTCTTTGAAGATTTTAGTAATTTCTTCTTTTTTTTAGATTTTTATCAAAGGGGGATGGTGCACTGAAAGCAATAGGAAAGGGAAATTTTGGTACATAAGGTACCTCATTTACAGCATTTGGTGCACTGTCTTTATTATTTTTATGATTCTCTTTTTCTAAATTTTTTTAGTTTTCTTGTTGGGGGCATCTTTTGTGGCTTCAGCTTCTTTTTTCTGGGTCTCAGGGACAACTACTAATGTAGGCATCTCTACCCTATTTTCAACAGGCCTCCCACTTCTTAGGGTTTTGTAGACACTCAAATTTGGCCCAAGGCCCGATCGAAACATACGTCGAGAAAGGCGCACCCCACTAAGCTTCCAATAGCATCTCCCAAACACTTAGGAATCATCCTGAAACCTTTAGAACCCTACCCTAACCCTTAGAACCTTTCTCGGACCAGTTTCGAACCCTCCCGGGCTGTGGTTAGAGAAAGGTGTGTTGAGGCTTGTTTTGACCCCCAACAAAAAATAAATCATATACCATTGGAAAGAGGACTTCCCCAGCTTTCCAACAAGCTAAGAATCACCTCGATCCAAGGCATACACTACAAGTTATGACAATCTGAAGTTCCAGGCCTAAATCGGCTCTACTTCACCAGAGGAGGTGGACCCTTCGACAGGCTCTAAGCCACTCGAGAGCCTCTCGAGCACTGTGGCTATGCCTAGCATGTATAATTCACACGCTAAGCCATTTATGAGAGAATGTTTCCTAGCGTATATATTATACACACTAGGCCTTTTTTTCACAGAATTGGCCTAGCGTGTATAATACACAAACTAAGCCAAATAGGGCCCCACAGCGGACTCTGAACTTCTCAAGCACTAAGTTATGCCTAGCGTGTGTAATACACATGCTAGGTTTAGCTACAGTAACTCTTGGATTTTGCTCAAAAATGACTTTTGGGGTTTGACTTGTTGACCATCTCAATGTTTAGGGTGGGTTTCAGTAGGATTGTTGCACCCCCATTTAACCTATTTGCAACCCCCTAGTCATTTGAAACCCCACCCTATCATCTACCATTGAAACCCATTGCCCACATTTCCAAGCTCTCAAAATCCTAGGAAACCTTAGATTAGAAGATTACCTTATTGCTAACCCTATTAGCACTTAAGTACCCTCCTATTCTCCCTTTTTCCTACAAATAGAGAGGCACCCCCCTTTGAAAATGGCTTGATAATTTTTCCCAAGAGAGAAAAATTTTAGTGAGCTCCCATTCCATCTTCTAGCACTAACATAAAATTCTAGAATTGAGTTTTGCCCTTTAAACCTCATTTTCCATCATCAATCCTTGAGATTTAGGTAGAACTACCCCTAGCCTTCTTCCTCTTCCTCTTAGTTAGCAACCCTTAGAGATTAGAACCCGTTTGCTATTGGAAGCTCACCGGTGACGCTCTCGTGCGAAGGACCACAGCCGTGCTGCAAGGGCCCGAGAGCTCGGGCTCTCCCCTCTATTCCTCTTCCTTCTTTTACTTTTCCTCTATCCTAGAATTGAGCCATTACGCTACCAAAATTTCGGCAAGAGGGAAGGGCTCAATAGGATCCGTGTGCCTTTGGGCAAGGGAAAGTGCCACTCATTTTGGTTTCTTTTCTTATATTTATAATTATATATATATATATATATATATATATATATATATATATATATATTATAGAAACCAACCACACATCGACTCGGCCATAGTAGAGACCTCTTACGAGCGGGTTGATCGGGTGCCTAACACCTTCCTGATCGATAACTGAAGCTCCTACCCAATAGCCTTTGGCATTGACTAGATTAGAGTCATATTTTTAGCACTTCGGTGCTCATCATATCGATTTGGGTATCCCGAGACACCAAAAGCTCCGGGTGGCGACTCTAAATTTATAGCAAAGAGAGCGCATCGTCACAACAGACTCGCGATAGCCCACGGTTGCACAGATGGTGACTCTGCTGGGGAGTAGCTGGTAGAGCTTCCCCTTGAAATTTGGCATTCTTTTAATTTTTAATAACCTCTTTCATATATTTTTGTACTTACCCCTATGATTTCGTTAATTTTTACTTACCCCTACTTTCTGTCAATTAGGAGCCTTAGCCGACAGGCGAGCCTACTTGAGCATTGTCCTTACTTTCATTTCATTTTTAGTCATTTACATGCCCTAGCCGATTGGCGGGCTTACTTGCTCATTTTACATGCCTTAGCCATTTGGCGGGCCTACGCGAGCTTTTATTTTCTCGCACTCATAGAGGCGGCACGGGATCATCACAACCCGTTTTTGAACATAAGCGAACTCCCCCTTTAAAATTTGTAATTAAAATTGAACCTTAAGAGTAAATTAAGGGACTTAAATCATGTTTGTGGGGGTAGATTTTAAAGGGTTGGGAATTTAGGCTGCTATATAAATGTCCCGGTGCTAAGTACGGCGGTAACCCCTGATGGTGATGATCCGGAAGAGTGCCACCCCATCTAATATCTAAGAAGGCGCTTGTACCAGAGGTATATAGGGTGGGTGACCAATCCAGTTACAAAGCTTAAAACCCTTGGGGAGTCACCCCGAATCAACCTTGTATCCCTAGGTTCAGAAAGGAGGAACCCACTACAACACAAAATCAGTCTCCGGAAGCACTGCTTCCAAAAAACCAGAAAATCAGACCAATTTTGGGCTTGTTGTTCTGCTATAAAAAAATATCATATATTATGTTTTGCCTCGCGTGTATAATATACACGCTAAGCCAAACAACCCCAGAATTATTCTACCGTGTATATAATACACGCAAAGCCAAAATTCATCAGGTTTTGCCTAGTGTGTATAATACACATGCTAGGCCAAAACCTCCAAATTTTGGCCTAGCGTATATACCACACATGCTATGCACATTCTAGGCATGGCAGCCAGAATTTGAGGCCTTCTATCACTCCCCTAAATCCCCCACTTAGCGGTTTAGTGTCTTTGATAAATCCCACACCTGTCGGCACCTAATATGCCCTCGCCGATTAAAAGAGGGCACCCTCTTATTGATTTTTTCGAGGGATCAGGTTGCTGCATGGATTCCCGTGCCTTCACATAGATCAAGGGTTTTCCCTTTGATTCTTCTGAAGTGTGTCGGGGTCCTGCTATGGGAAATATTTGGGGCGTGAATGCCGTCAAAAATGGGAATTCCAAGGTCTTGAGTCCTATCGAGAAAAGGGTTCATTTGCTTTTTTTAAAAAAATCAATCAAAAAATCAAAAAATAATATAGCTTGTGGTACTTGCACAACGGCATCGCCTAGCCTCAGTCATCCCGAAGGGGGAGGAGAAGAAAATTTTACGGACCCCATCCGAAGCATCCTTATCCAATCCACCACTAAGCCATGTCGTGGGCGGTTGATCCGGGTTATGTCAATCCTGATTCATCCCCGCCACACTCCCCAACCCATTCTCATTCGAACGAAATATTCACCACCATTCTGACCACCATTTACCGTCACCGAGACCTTCGGTACACCCATATTTCCTTTCGCACCCGCCCAAAATTTGCCCATCTTTCCATCCACCTAGAATCTGTCCACAACCACCTCACATACACCCCATTTCCCCTCAAATCCCAACAACTCTAATTTTCCCCCCTCCACCATCACTCAAAATCCACCTCATTCTTTTATTTTTCACTGATTAACACACCCCCAAACCTAAGCTTTGCTAGTCCCTCAGTGGAGGGGAGTCTCTTGAGAGTTTTCAGTGAAGGTACCCACAAACTTCTCCAATGAATCAGTTAATATCAATGCAACAGGTCAAAACAAAATTTAAACAAAACAAAAATTCATTCCACACCTTACTCATTCAATATATATATATATATATATATATATATATATATATATATATATATATATATATTAGGGGATTCTTAGCAGTAAATCAGTAATTTAACACTGAAATTCTGTTGTAATTCCTTCACATTCAATCTGCTCGTGTCACGGTATTGTGTGTGAAAATTAGTGCAAAGCTCACCATCAATTTGAGAATTTTGTTTTGACAATGCCCCAAACAAATTCAATTTTAGACCCTAATCTCACCAGGGCTGTCACTCACAATAAGCATGAAGGGTGCATCATTTCACACAGCTCAAGAGTGGTTACAACTCTCATGTAGGACTGCAAGCATGAGCATAGGTAATACTCCAATTCCTGAAATCTTCTAGCTCTTTTCACCATCAATTATACAAATCCTTATCTCCACCTGATAGCTCAATCAATTTTCAGATCAGTAGGGTCTTTTTAGTGGGTTGTAATGTGGCTTCTGGGTGAGATTTATAAAAATAAAGGGGAATAAAAGGATTCAAATTTGAGAAATCAGCAAGGGTAAGGAGGTGGTCATGACAACACCTTCTTCATCTTAGCACATCTTCCTCTTCTTTAAATCTTCAGATTTGAAGTGACTTCTCCTCATTTTTGTTTTGCTTTTCCATTTTTCTCTTTCTTTTTATATTCTTTTCTTTTGTACTTTTGTTTTTCATATGGGCTAGAATGCCACAATTTTTTTTGCAACTGGCACTGGGTATGGTCTTCCATCAAATTCCTGGGTATGGTCTTCCATCAAATTCTTGGGGTATATCCTCACAATTTTTCCTCGTTTCAGGGTCACCTAATCACCAATTTTGAAAAAAAATAAAATTCTTGACAATTGCTTCATGACAATATTATAGCTACAACAAATTTCTATTTAAAAAGTTTTTAATTTCCTCTTTTTTCAAAAATCAGGTGGGAAATCACTTTATTTTCAAAAAATTTATCCAACCCTGCTGCACTAGCATTAACTATTTGATTGGCACCCCCTGCCATACCCCCAAACCTATGAGGACCAGTGTCCTCACTGCTTTGGAAGTATAAGAAAAGAATAGCAGGGTAAGCACAAGGACAATAGCAAATGAAGCATAAAGAACAAATGAGAACAAAAGTAAACATAAAGGAAAGCAAGAAACACAGTGAAACTATCACAATAAAAATTTTAGTTCACACAAGTAGTTACAAAGCATAAAAGAAATAGTACATTCTAAACAAAAAGTATATACAACATAATCCTACATAGAAACTAATAACTACAAAAATCTAAACACAATGTACACATAATTAGAGTCTGAGTCAGAGCCTGATATGGTCATTGGCTCCCATCCTTTTTGTTTAGCAAGTCTGTCATACTCCTCCTTGAGCCTCTCCTTCCTCTTCAGTTTCTCAGTGTTGGCAGCACCTTCCTCAGTTCTTTTTACAGATGGTTTCTGAGGCCTGGTGCTGCCCTTGGTCATGGTGGGCACACTGATGGAAAGGGCTCTGGATTCTGAGGGACCCAGGGCTGAGTATAGGGAGAGGGTCTCAACTAACCTAGCCAGCATCTCAGATTTCTGCTTGTACATCTTGTAAAGGTCAAGGGATTTGAGGACCATTTTCCATAACTTCCACTCTGCCCTATGAGCTTCTAAAACAGGGTCAATCTCCTCCTGATGTCTTACTGTAGTAACACCATGACTACATCCACTAAAAATTGCACATCCTCTTTGACATATGGGTTGGTCTCAATGGCTTTGGTGAGGGATGGCAGAGGTGAAAAGGTGTTGGTGCCATATGGGACAATGGCCCAATGGTGAGGGTCATCCATAGAGGAGGGGGTGATGGGCAGCTCAGGAAGTGGTGGTGATGGTACAATGGGGGTCAATGGTAGCTCCTCTTCCATTGCAATAGACTCAATTGGCGTGGTGGGGTAGGTAAAAGGTCAAAAGGGTAAGTTAGCAAACAAGGGGTCAGTTGGGGTTGCAGCAGGGATGGGCAGAGCTCCTTCCTCAAAATCAGTTTGAATTGAGGAGTCCCTGGTAGAAGGGGCGAGGATTGGTTCTGCTACCTCAACAGTAGAAACCACTACTAGAGGGGACAGCTAAGGGAATGGAGGTGGAGTGGGCAATGGAATAGGTGTAGAAGTAGGAGTTATAAGAGGTTGACTGGTAGAGGTGGATAGGATTAGAGTGCAATGAATGGCCTGAAGGCAGGTGGCCATTGCAGACTGGCTGGCAGTGTTGATTTGGAGCTAGGCTAGGATGGTGGTGAGAAGGGAAAGAATATGGGTTGAGGCCTTTGGTAGGATTTGGGCTTGGATAACAAGTGGAATGGGTATAATGGGCTGGAAAGGAGATGTGGGAGCATGCTGGAAAGGCTGTGGAGAGTCAGGTAAAGGGGAGTACTCATGCCCACTGTCCTCCACAATGGAATCAATCAGGGAGGAGTACCCCTCAGTGGTCAAGTGGTCCAGCTCTTGGGTATGGGTAGGTGATAAGGAAGTAGTGAGGTCAATATCAAAGGGTATAGAAGGTGGAGAGGTGGTGACAGGGTAATATGATGTAGAAGGAGCTACTGGTGTAAGGCCTAAGGGTTCAACAGTTGGTATGGATGGGCTAGTTGGAGGGCTTGTGGGTGACCTTGATTTTCATTAGTAGGTGGATGTGATGGGAAGTGAAGGTAGGGTAACAATGGGGTCTTTGGTAGGATTTGACACATGGGTGATGGTGGTGATGATAGAAGGGGTGGCTGAGCTGGTAGGATGTGTGGGGACTGCAATGGATGGTATAGAGGATGATGGAATGGGGATGCTGGCAATAGCAGGGCTTAATATAGTCAAAGGCACAGTAGTGGAGGGAAGGAGTAGGGATGCAGAGGTTACAGGTGGAGGCATTGAGCTAGGACCAATAGAGGTGGGCAGAGGCTCTGAGCTAGCTGACGTAGAGGTCTCAGTTGTAGCTGCTGAGCTAGCTGATGGGGTTGTAGGAATCACAAGTGCAGTTGCTGAGCTAGTCACCTAAGGGGCTTCTTTGTCAGGACTCTCAATTGATTTTTTCTTGCTTTTCCCAATTAGAGTCCTACTAGCAGACCAGGCCCTCTTCCCAAACACTGTTGAATTCAGTTTCTCCACTGGCTCATCTTTTTTTATCATAAATTTCCCTTTTCTTAGCAAAGCGGTGACGAGTCTGTTGTAGGGTAACCCTGGCAAGGCCTGTCCTCTTTTGATCTTTTCATTCACATCTACCATGGCCTCAAATATCAGTTGGGAAACATTCAAGAGCTAGCCCTTCGAGAAAAAGTAAAGGGCATCCACTGTAGGGGTTCTTCTCTTCTGCAAATGTCCATTGACATAAATGTTCTTTCTCAAGATTGAGTCTATGAAAAGCAGGTAGGGTCTTGGTCTCTCCTGATTAATGACTCCCTAGAGCCCACAATGCCTTGAGTCAGATGTCTGGCCATTACTCTAAAGGACATATTTTCAGGTGCTCCTAAACCATAAACTGAGTCATAAACTGATGGGACCCCTAATGCCAACCCTATATCAGTGTAGTCCATAACAAGCTCCCAATTATCAATCAAGACCACAAGGGTAGGCTCAGTTGGCCCTGACTTCATCTTCTTCTTGATATTCCTATACCACAATTTGACCAGTCTAGGGTAGGATTTTTCTTGCAATGGGGTCAGCAAAGGTGTCAAGCTTGCCTTCACCAAATAGTCTAAGGTGTCCTTACACTCCTCTACCTTAGAAAAATAAGGTAGATCAAAAATTGTCTCAGGGATCAAGTCCAAGGCATCTACAAACTCGTTGGGAGTAGTCAGGTTCTCAGGGATTTCAGGTACAGCCTCAGGTTGGGGTTCAGGCGTAGGGACATCCTCAGCAATTTCCTCATCAATTTTGGCCTTCTTGGCTTTCTTTGCTTTATTAGGTTTTTCCATGATGAGCTTCCTCTTAGCAGCTGGGTTCCCTTTGGGCTGGGTGGCTAGCCTACTAGATTTTCTAGTGGATTTCTAAGCAGATTTTGAAGGGGCTTTGAACAGGTTAGCTAGGGTATCCTCACGGTCAGCCATTGGACACTCAATCCCCACAATCAACTATCACACACCACAGCAGCCTTCTTTGCTTAATCAAATTAACCACACACAAAAAAAAATGGAACTACAATGTTGGAAATCACAGAGGGGGGGTTGAGGAAGAACTTACCTAGAAAACCTAGGGTTTTCTCAAATCTTGTAGTATACGGCACCAAACCAACAGAGACCAAGTGTAAAATGTAGCCCTTGTAAAATTATTATACTTAGGGCAACGGCAAGGTCAATGGAGTTGGAACCAGTGGGGTGGAGGAGGAAGAAGAAAATTAGAAATCGGATATAAGAGGAACAAAGCTTGCACACAGAAGCTATCGAATGGATGGTTGTCAATAGGTTTAAAAGGACTAAAATCCTATTTTGACAGGATTGGAGAGAGGATTTCGACTGGTTGGCACAACCTATCAAACGGTTAAAAGCATTAGAATTTACAGGTCTATTGAGATGAAGATCTCGACAGGTTCTTTCAGCATATCGACAAGTTACAGGCTTCAAGAAAAATCAAATCGATAGGTTCAGGCAACCTATCGACAGGTTTAAAATTCTTAGTAATCAACCTTTCGATGGGTATCAGAACCTATTGAAAACATATCTTATAGCTTCAGTACCTATTGAACATATCTCTCAACATCTCGACAGGTTCATAGATCCTATTGAAATCCATATTTACACCTTCAGTACCTGTCGAACATCAACTCAACCCTCTCGACAGGTCTTAATACCTGTTGACATGCAAGCTGGGAACCCTTAGCACCTATCAAAATGTTCTGTGCACCTCTCGATAGGTTTGTTTTGCATTCCAAACTTATTTCTCAGCAGTTCACAGTTTCCATTCTCACCAAATTCATTAATCCTTCTATGTTCTCATCTATTTCTCATGCATTGAGGGCCTTCCTATCGTTACATGGCTGACTCATTATTCTAAATGAAAATTAAACAAAGTTGGCAACATATATACAATGCCACACAGTTTTGAAAATAACAATAGAAATAAAACCAACAACTATGATATATAGTATACAATGTTGAAAATCTGTTACACTTTGGAGGTTCTTGAAGGTGAATGGTCACCACAAGCTCTACCATATTTTCAACAAATATTTTGAGCCTTTGACCATTGACTTTCATGATCCTACCATCCTTTGGATCCATGATTTCAATAGCTCCAGATGGGGATACATGAATTACAATGTAAGGCCCCTCCCATCTAGATCTCAACTTGCTTGGGAAAATTTTCAATTTGGAATTGAACAGCCAGACCTTGTTGCCAGTAGTAAACTCCTATCTCAACAAATGATTGTCATAAAAAGCTTTAGCTTTTTCTTTATAGATCCTTGCATTGGAGTAGGCTTCTAAGCTCAGTTCTTCCAACTCTAATAGTTGTAGCCTCCTGTACAAACCAGCAGCAGTTAGATCAACATTCAATGATTTAATGGCCCAATAGGCCTTATGTTCTAACTGGTAAATGTCATGCATTGCCATACACCAACATAAAGGGAGACATCCCTATTGGGGTCTTATAAGTAGTTCTATAAGACCAAAGAGCATCAGTCAACTTCAAGGACCAATCCTTCTTGTCTCCTCTCAAAATTCTCTCTAAAATGTGTTTGATCTTTCTGTTAGAAATTTCCACCTGCCCACTGGTATGTGGGTGGTATGGGGTGGTAACTCTATGTGTCACAGAGTACTTTCTAAGCAAGTGATCAAATAGCCTATTGCATAAATGGCTTCCCCCATCATTAATGATAGCTCTGGGGGTGCCAAACCTAGAGAAAATGTTATCCTTCAAGAAATTTAGGAGAACCCTGTGACCATTGGTTGTTATGGCTATGGCCTCAACCCATTTGGACACATAATCCACAGCCACAAGAATAAAATTGTATCCATAAGGAGGGAAGTGGCCCATGAAGTCAATCCCCCAAATGTTAAATAGTTCAACAACAAGTATAGGTTATAAAGGCATGGAATTCCTTTTGGAGATACTTCCCATTTTTTGGCATCTTTGACAAGCTTTGCAATGCTGCCATGCATCTTTGCAGATATTAGGCCAATAAAATCCACTTTGGTGTATCTTTGCAACAGTATTATTTCCACTAAACTGTCCTCTACAGGCATGTTCATGACACATGGTTAGTATACTGGGAAATTCATTTTCAAGAACACAACTCCTCACAACTTGGTTTGCACAATGCTTGAAAAGGTATGGATCCGCCCACATGTAATGTCTGATCTAGGAAAAGAATAGCCGCCTATCCATTTTATTCCAATCTGAGGGGATCTTACCCACCGCCATGTAGTTGACTATGTTTGCAAACTAAGGTGCAGCCATGCAGGCAGTAAACAGCTGTTCATCAGGAAATGAGTCATTGATACGTAGCCTATCAAACTCAACAGCTAGGATTCTGGATAGGTGGTCTGCAACCACATTTTCAACCCCATTCTTATCCTTAATCTCAAGATCAAACTCCTGTAATAGGAGGATCCATCTAATTAATCTTGGCTTGACATCCTTTCTAAACAAAAGGTACTTCAGGGTTGAGTAGTCTGTGAACACCACAATCCTAGATCCTAAAACATAAGATCTTAATTTTTCCAAAGCATAGACAATGGCTAACAATTCCTTCTCAGTTGTGGTGTAGTTTAACTGAGCATCAATCATTGTCTTGTTTGTTTAAGCAATCACATAAGGTAACTTGTCCTTTCTTTGTCCCAAAACTGCACCAATAGCAAAATTTGATGCATCACACATAAGTTCAAATGGCAAAGAATAATCAGGTGCTTGAAGGACAGGTAGAGGTTAAACAACCTTTCAAAAACTCAAAAGTAGTGAGACATTTATCATTAAATTCAAAGGGAACCTCTTGGCACAACAGGTGACAAAGAGGTTTTGATATTTTACTAAAATCTTTGATGAATCTCCAATAAAAACTAGCAAGTCTCAAGAAAGATCTGACTTGTTTGATGGTTTTAGGTGGGGGCAAATGTGTAATCAAATCAATTTTAGCCTGGTCTACCTCTATGCCTCTGTGGGAAACAACATGGCCAAGGACAATGCCTTGATTAACCATAAAATGACTCTTTTCCCAACCCAAAACCAAGTTGGTTTTGTCACATCTCTGTACCACTAGGCTGAGATGGTGTAGACATTGGCTAAAACTGTCCCCAAAGATTAAAAAATCATCCATGAATATATCTAAACATTGATCAATCATGTTAGAGAAGATGGCATACATACACCTTTGAAAAGTTACAGGGGCATTGCACAATCCAAATGGCATCCTTCCATAGGCAAAGGTGCCAAATGGATATGTGAAAGTTGTTTTTTCCTAGTTTTGTGGATACATAGGGATTTGTTTATACCAAGAATATCCATCAAGAAATCAATAAAAAGCTTTGCCTGCCAACTTATCCAAAATCTGGTCTATGAAGGGCAAAGGAAAATGGTATTTTCTGTTTTTTAAATTGAGCTTTTGATAATCAATGAACACCCTCCAACCTATGGTTTCCCTAGTTGGAATTAGCTCACCAAAATTTGATTTAACCACAGTGATTCCAGATTTCTTAGGTACCACCTGAGTAGGTGCCACCCACTCAGAATCTGAAATGGGATAGATGACTCCAGCATTTAACAATTTGACCACCTCCTTTATCACTACCTCTTTCATGTGAGGGTGTAACTTTCTCTACATTTCTCTAGAGGGTTTGGAACCCTCTTCCAAGTGGATCTTATGCATACAAACAACAGGGTTGATGCCTCCAAGATCAGCAATAGTCCAACCTATTGCTCTCTTATGCTTTTTTAAAATACACAACAACTCTTCCTCTCACTCATCAGTGAGGGAGGTAGAAATGATCACAGACAACTTCTGATTAGCTCTTAAAAATGTATATTTCAAAGACTTGGGCAGCTGTTTCAACTCCACATCAAGTGGACTTATGAGTGAAGGCAATAAAGGTGCCTTTGAAGGTGGTGAAAGAGGCAACACAGCTAGTTTCTAAGGAGGATACCTTGTTGTTGGCCTCATGTCAGATGTGAGAAGCATAGATGAGAGTGGAGGAAGGTGTAATAGAAGCATATGCATTACAGTAAAAAAATAAATGGCTAATCCCGCACAGGTGAGATGCTACCTGACGCTATTCAATTAACCAGTAAAGTCTTCTTGCGTGGATATTACATGCAACATGATAGAACTCATGTAGCAGTCACGCACTTCCTTAGCAATTAACACATAAAGGAACTCGCGAAGTAGTCGCGCACTAAGCCTTCAGAAATATAGCTCGTAAAGCTCTAGCGAGGATCAAGCTTCAAAGCAGCCGTGCACACTACCTCGCGAGACCAATTTGCGCAAACAACAGCAACAACCTCTCAAAGTTCTTACATGTCTTTGAAGGAGAGTGACTCTCAGAAAATATTTTACGTAGCTCTCGCGTGCTTAGAAGTTTAACTCTATACCGAGCGAGCTGCGTAAGTGAAAAGAAGCCAAGCGAGAGTAAAAGGCATCCTCGCGATAACCTCGCAAGAGGAGCATCCAAAGTCCACTTTCGTGAGTGAACAAACCTTCCAAGCTAATTCTAACCTCGTGAGGACTCTACAAGCTGTGCGAAGGAACTAAAGAGAAAAAAGTAACCATGTGATAGAATTAATAAGCAGAAGGCAGCCTCGCAAAGCTCGGGCTCTCCACTTCTCACTCTTAATTCAAGAGACCTTTTAGGGATTTCCCCAAGTCTAAGGCACGCATCCTGAGGCTTGGATTCCAAGGCACACAGCCCAAGGCATCCAAGGGTTGTAATAGTGCCACATCTACTAGAAAAATTAGGGTTTACTCTTCTCTGGGCCAAGGCATTAGGGACTGAGTATATAAGCTGCAGGTGTAACTTAGAATTGAGATCTCTCCTTCAACCTCTATCGGCTATGAGCTCAAGCAGATTTGGGTTAGGGTTTGATCACTTCATTTTCAATTTTTTCTTCTCTCTTAGCTCAGCACTTACTGGCTAAATCCTTTGTAAGCAGTTAGGTATAGTTTTATTTACTTTTATAATGGTCTTGTAAACATTAGGATTTTGTGAAGGGTTGTTATGCACAAGACTGCTGCCTTGAGAAATTGCATTATAAGTATTTGTGATCAATGGAATTTGTGTTCCAATTGAATATTCAATCTATTATTTTTTTATTTGCCCATAGTTTTATTCATTCTATGCATGCATTTAGGAATTGAGCTGATTGAAAGGCCCATGGAAGCTTGAGCTTGTAGCCCTCTGGGACCATAGTGGTAGCAGCAGTTTACATGTTCCTTCTCAAACCCCTGTGGTGATGGTAACCTCTGTGGATAACCTGTGACCATTTAAGTGGACAGACTATAGCCCTAGGGTGATTTCAAGCCACAGATATGAGAAGGATTCTTCCTAGTGAGAGGTTGTTGCAAGAACTAGCTCCCCTCTGTGTTACTTGACCAATACCAGATGCTAGATCTGACCTTTTCTGTAGTGATTACAGACTTGTGAGATGAGCCATTGCAGTCGTTTGCAGTAATTACCAGCGGCATTTAAGTTCCCAAATAGCCCTTGAACAACTATGGTTTCACTAGTTTTTCAATAACTATTTGTTCCTATAAATGTCTGCCAAATTTGTAACAGATCTAGGGAGCTTGTAGCCTTGCAAACATAGTGTCGAAAATACTTTTAATGTGCTGATTTGATCATTTGGGTGGAGGACATCTATTGGATAATCTGTGACCATTTAAGTGGACAAGTTATAGCCTGAAGATCAGCCTACTCCATTTAATCAGATTGGTTTTCTAATTTTCTTCATGTGCTTTTATCCTCCCTATTGGATAGTCTGTGACCACTAAAGTTGACAGGTTATAGCCTTAAGTGACTAGGTTGAATCACAAGAGTGAGTTTTATTTTCCTTCCTTGTTGAGGTTTTTGATAGCACATCCGTAAGTCAGAAGCAGATCTAGATCTGAGTTACAAAACTGATTTAAACTTAGTCTAGTAGTTTACTTCCCACCATTTTATCTTTATTTTAACACACCATCACCACTTTCTTCATAACCCTTTCTTAGGATAGGACTGCACTTTATTTTTTTTCTTTTAATAGGTAATTTAGTGTAGTTATGACACCCAACTCTATTTCTTTTGGATTGTCAAACCTGTAGCCAGATCTGGAGGCCTAATACTATAGCGCATTTTGAGTTCTAGATCAATATCTCTGTGGGACAAACTATTACTTACTTAAAACTTACTGCAATAGCTCTGTATCTTGCAGGCTGTGTGTACTTTAGGTTACTATTTTCATAGCCATTTCACCCCTCTTTTGTTCAGATTTTACCATCTCATCACTTTAATAACTTTAGTAAACACCTGGGAACAAACAACAACTAGTTTTTGGCACTGTTGTCGAGGAGATTGATCTTTTTAGTAGCCCTGAGTTGTATTATATTTTAGTTTAGAAAATTCTTTGTAGCTGTACCTTAAATAGAATAAAAAGTATTACTAATTTTTGTGGAATTTTTGCAGACTTGGACAATAGTAGCAGGGAAAAGCTAAAGCTGTAGTTGGAGTTTAGCTAGCTCAGTTTGCACTTCTTTTATCCTAAAACATAGTCCATTGGTGTTGAATTCCCTGTTAATAGTTTAGTTGTATATCTATTAGTTGTGATTTTTTGTTTATGAATTTTTTGTGTTCTGTGAGTATTTTCTTTACCTGCTGACTTTGTGTGTGTATGCTTGATAGAGGGTCTCTTAACCCCTGACTTAGAACCTCCAAACTCTGAGGTTGAAAGGGTCCTTAGACTAAGAAACAACACACCAGCCCCTACTGTTGAAACTGAGCCAGCTGTCATGGCTGAGAGGCAAAGAACTCTGAAGGAATACAATGCACCTGGAGATTACACATGTCCCTTTTGCATACAATTCCCTACAGTTGACGAAAATTATGAATTCCAGTCCTCCACAATTAACTTGCTGCCATCTTTTCATGGGCTCAGTAAGGAAAATCCTTACAAACACATTGAGCAATTTTTGGCATTTTGTACCACTTTCAATATTGCTGGCCTGGGACCTGAAGCCACCAAACTGAGGCTTTTTTCTTTTTCCATAAAGGACAAAGCCAACACCTAACTCTCTAAGCTCCCAGCCAATAGCTTTCAGACATGGAGTGACCTCCAAATCAAATTTCTGGCTAAATTCTTTCCCATGAAGAAAACTAGTCAGATGAGGACAAACATATTGTCATTCACTCAGTCCTCAACTGAAGATTTTAATGAGGAATGGGAGAGATTTCAAGAGATGTAAAAACAATGCTCCCACCATCAAATTCCACAGTGGTAACTAGTGCAAGTCTTTTACCAAGAAATTAATCCTAAGGGTAGGGATATGGTGGATGTCTCATGTGGTGGTAGTTACCTTCACAAGATAGCTGATAAGGCTTGAGAGTTGTTTGACATCATAGGAGAAAATTCCATTCAGTAGGAGTCACTATCTCACAATGACAGCTAGACCCCAGCTAAATTGATGAAAGAGTCCTCCCCTAGAGGTGGAATGTATGAAATTAAGGTGCAAAGTGATTTGGAAAGGAAGGTGGACAATCTGAGTTTAAAGTTTGAAAAATTGATGAATGTGATGCAGCCTACGATGGCTGCACAGGTGGAAGAGGCATGTCTAATATGCCAATCTCCCATAAATTCACTTCAAGATTATACATTAGCCAATCAATTCTCCAATTTAGTTATGGAGCATGCCAATGTTGCCCAAGCATATGGGCAGCAACCTACTGGGCACATATGGATAAACCACTCAAATTTAAGGTGGAGACAAGATACATACCCTCAGCCCCAGCAACAGTTGGCAACTCTATATAGACCTCAGTGCCAGTTTCACCAAGGATACCCACCAAGATAGAATTTTTAGTTGCCTTCCCCACCGCCCAATCAGTTGGTCTTGCCCCTACAGCAGCCCAGATCCTCTTCCTTTGAAGAGCAAATGCTGGCATCTATGTAGAATTTGGGGAACTTGGTTCAAACTGTGAACTCTCATGGGCAAGGCATTAAAAAAATAGAGGATCAGCTGGGTCAAATCTATAGTGCTTTGAACATGAGAGAGGAGGGCAAATTGCCTAGCCAACCCTTGCCCAAGCATCCTCTACCCATGAGGAGGCTAATGCAATCACTACCATGAGGAGTGGCAGGGTGGTTGATAATTTAGTGGGCAAGGCAACTAAGGAGGTCATAGAGAGTGAAAATTAAAGAAATGTGAGTGGTGAAGAACCAAAGAAGTCATCCCCTGCTATGCATCAGGAAGGGAAAAATAAAAGGTCTGATGTGGAGCCCCAACAGTAAACAATAAATCAAGAAAAAGGAAAAAAAAGAAATTTGACCATGATGTGGTTAAGCATGCAACTGTGGCACCAGCAGTCCCATAGCTACCATTTCCTCATGCATTAGCTGGCCCATCTCCTTTGGATAAAGGTATTGCTCAGATAGATGAAATGATGGAGACTTTCTGGCAGGTCAAGATCAATTTCCCTTGCTTGATGCTATAAAATAGGTCCCTGCCTATGCCAAATTCTTGAAGGACCTCTGCACACAAAAGAGAAAAGCAAGGGTGCAACTGTCCAAAAAGGTTTTTACTATTGAACATGTTAAGTTCTTTCCATTGCCACACCTAAGAAATTACAGGACCCAGGGGTACCTACAATCTCCTACATAATTGGAAACCACACCATTGGAAGAGCCCTCTTGGACAGTGTGAACCTGCTCCCATATTCTGTGTGAGAGGAGCTAGGTATGGGGGAGCTAAAAGCTACATCAGTTGTGCTCCAACTGGCTGATAGGTATGAGAGGAGGCCTGTGGGTGTGGTGGCGGATGTTTCGATGGGGGCGGACAAGTTCAAATATCCTGCTGATTTCCTTGTATTGGACATGAACCCTTGCAAAAGTAAAGCCCCAATTCCTGTCATCCTTGGAAGGCCATTCATGGCCACTGTAAATGCTTACTACAATGCAGGTCAGGGGTGATGGAGGTGACCTTTCGGAACATGAAGGCCCAATTAAATATGTATAATACTACTAGGCAACCTTCAATGATCATTGAGGACTGTTGTGCAATAGATGTACTAGATGGACTTGTTGAAGAAGAATTATCCAATCTGCTGGATTGGGATAATATTATTGATGACTTGAAAAATATTTGGAGTATAGTTGAGAAGGAAGCCCAAGTTCTCATGATAGAAGACATCACAAAAATAGAGTCTTCTGTGGGCCTAGTGCAGCATTCCAGCTGGAAACCTACCTTGCTGCCCCTTCCTCAAACCACTAAGGCACCTTTGTTGCCTTCCATTGAAAGTCCCCTAAGCTGGAGCTGAAACAGCTCCTAGACACATTAAAATATGCCTTCTTGGGGCAAAATAATAAGCTTCCAGTGATTATCTCCCCTCTCACTAGTGAGCAGGAGGAGGAATTATTGAGTATTCTCAAAAAGCATAAAAAGGCAATGGGTGGACAATAGCTAATCCTGGAGGCATTGATGCCTCTGTTTGCATGCACAAAATTCACTTGGAAGAGGGTGCAAAACCCTCTATGGAGATACAGAGGAAACTTAATCCTCACATGCAAGAGGTGGCCCTAAAAGAGATAGTAAAATTATTAGATGTAGGAGTGATTTATCCCATTTCAAATTCAGAACGGGTGTCACCTATCCATGTGGTACCTAAAAAGTTAGGCATAACAGTTATTACTATTGATTCTGGGGAGTTGATGCAAGCTAGGGAGACCACTGGCTGGAGAGTTTGCATTGATTACAAGAAACTCAACTCTAAAACCAGGAAAGACCATTTCCCTCTCCCCTTCATTGACCAAATTCTAGAGAAGCTGGCTGGGAAGGCATTTTACTGCTTTCTTGATAGATACTTAGGGTATAACCAAATCCCTGTGTATCCTCAAGATCAAGATAAAAATACTTTTACATGTCCCTTTAGCACCGTTGCTTATAGAAGGATGCCTTTTGGACTGTGCAATGCCTTAGCCACATTTCAGAGGTGCATGTATGCTATTTTTTCTGCTATGATTGACAAGTTCCTAAAAATCTTCATGGATGATTTCTCAATTTATGGGGACAGCTTTAGCCAATGCTTGGGTCACCGTGACCTGATTTTACAAAGATGTGAGGAGACCAATTTGGTCCTAAGCTGGGAAAATAGTCACTTTATGGTGACACAAGGAACTGTATTAGGCCATGTGGTCTCTCAAAGAGGAATAGAGGTTGACAAGGCTAAAGTGGACTTGATTTCACACCTGCCCCCACCCAGGACTGTCAAGCAAATCAGATCATTTTTAGGCTATGCTGGTTTTTACAGGAGGTTCATTAAGGACTTTAGCAAAATTGCAAAGCCATTGTGCCACCTACTTTGTCAGGATGTGACATTTGAATTTTCTGCTGAGTGCCTTGAGGCCTTTGAGGTCTTAAAAAAGTGCCTTACCACTACTCCTGTAATCAAGGCCCCATATTACTCACTCCCCTTTGAGCTGATGTGTGATGCATCAAACTTAGCCATAGGTGTTGTCTTAGGATAGAGGAAAGATAAGTTGCCTGCCATGATTTATTATGACAGTAAAATACTAGCAGAAGCTCAGCTCAATTACACCACCACTTAGAAGGAGCTACTTACTATGGTGTTTACTATGGACATGTTTAGATCCTACTTGCTGGGGCCCAAAATTATTGTTTTTATTGATCACTCACCCCTGAAATACCTATTGGCTAAGAAAGATGTCAAACCAAGGTTGATCAGATGGATCCTCTTGTTACAGGAGTTTGATCTTGAGATCAAGGATAAAAAAGGAGTTGAGAATGTGGTGGGTGACCACCTCTCTAGAATTATTTTGGATGAATGTGCAGCAACACCTGTCAATGAGTTGTTCCCTGATGAGCACTTGTTTGCTATGCAGTTTAGTGTGCCCTGGTTTGCACACATTATCAATTTTCTTACTGTGGGTAGGATTCCCCCTCACTGGTCCAAGATGGACAAAGACCTATTTTTCTCTCAGGTCAAACATTTTTTGTGGGAGGATCTATACCTACATAAGCATTGTGCAGATCAGGTGGTTAGGAGATGTGTACCTGAAAGTGAGTTCCAACATTCTTTTTATGTGCCATGAGCAAGCCTGTGGAGGTCACTTCAATGGTAAAAAGACTGCATTAAAAGTGCTGCAATGTGTTTTTTATTAGCCTTATTTGTTCAGAGATGCACACATGTATTGCAAAGACTGTGAGAGATGTCAAAGGTTGGGGGGATTTCGAAGAAAGATTCTATGCCATTGCAGCACATCCTTGTGGTAGTACTCTTTGACATCTGGAGCATTGATTTTATGGGTCCCTTTCCTCCATCTATGGGTTTTAACTTCATACTTGTGGCAATGGACTATGTGTCTAAATGGGTGGAAGCCACTGCGACAAGGATAAATGACCACATAGTTGTCCTGAAGTTTTTAAAGGATAATATCTTCTCCAGATTTGGCACCCCCATAGCCGTTATTAGTGATGGGGAATCTCCTCAAAAAGTATTCTGTTACACATAGAATTATAACTCCTTTCCACCCACATACTAGTGGGCAAGTTGAAATTTCTAATTGGGAGATTAAGCATATCTTGGAGAAGACTGTGAGGATAGATAGAAAGGATTGGGCACAAAAGCTGAATGATGATTTGTGGGCTTATAGGACAGCCTATAAGACCACTATTAGCATGTCCCCATTTAGGCTGGTTTATGGCAAGGCCTGCCACCTACTAGTAGAGTTAGAGCACAGAGCCTATTGGGCAATTAAAACATTGAATTTTGATCCAACTACTACTAGTTCTCATAGGAAATTGCAAATGTCAGAGCTGGATGAGCTGAGACTAGTAGCCTATGCAAATGCTAAAATTTACAAGGAGAGATCAAAGGCATTCTTTGATAAGAAATTAATGAGGAAGGACTTCAATGGTGGTACTAAGGTTTGGCTTTTCAACTCCAAATTAAAGTTTTTTCTAGGGAAGTTAAAATCCAGATGAGATGGACCTTACACTGTCATTCATGCCCCCCCATCGGGTGCTATGGAGATCTTGGATCCTATGTCTGGGAAGATCATGAAAGTGAATGGTAAAAGGCTCAAATTTGTGTAGAAAATTGAGTGGAGCCTCCTCAGACCAATCACCTACATGAACCACCCACTACTTAGTGATTCATAGCTTTGTAAAATGTGTACCATATCTGTTGAATGTGTGTTTTGTTGTGCTTACAATCTGTCATGTAGTGTTTTTATTGTAATGATGACTTGTTTGTTTTGTGTTGTTCTATTTTGAGTTGTGTGTTGAAACTGTCATGTACATGTTTGTCATCTCAATTGAATGAACATAGACCTGATGTTGGTGTGCATGTTTGTTGTTGTTACATGATTGAGGTGCTGTCATTATAAATGTCATGAATTTGATTTAATTAAAATTTTCTTTGGCGTTTTGAATTTTTGAGGTACATATGTTGACAATGGGCACTGAGATCATCATGATGAAATGGATGAACAGGGAAGAAATGAGGTGAATATCAGTTAGAATGCACAACTCAATGTGAAAGCACTGGTAGAGAATGAGTTTTGACTTGTCGTGAGGCTCAAAGGCCTTCATTTCACACTCACGAGTCAATGTTAAGCTTTCTCGCGGGGCTTTGAAATAGCCTCTATTGCCTCGCGAGAGCCTTGCGAGCTAAACATCTGAAGAATAACTGCATATGAGCCTTGCAAGGCTATCTCTTCCTCGCGACATCAAGCTGCGTGAAAATTTTAAGTCATGTGTGTTGTTCTACCGACCTCGCGAGGCACTTGACGCTCTACATGTATCAATCTCGCGAAGTTAGATAGCGCAGCTGCGTGAAAGATGAAAGAGGCATCTTGCGCACCTTGGCTTCAAATCAGCCCTGCGAATACCTCGCTAGGCTTTGTTCTTCTTCGTGATAGCACTTCTCGCGAGATTGAATTCATAAGTGTGCGAGAAATCTACTTCGCGGAACGTGGCGACAGCCATGCGAGGCACGAGATCAGCCTTATAAACCCTATGATTTTCTTCATTTTCTTCATTTCATATCTCTTTGCCCTAGCCTCCACTTAGCAAGACCGAGCTTCTCTGTCCCTTCTTTCTTCTTTACCACGTAATCCACTCAACCTCAAACAGTTTCCTCCTACCATTTTACTCCCCATCACCTCCTGGCCACTTTGAACTTGGTCTGGAGGAATTTGATCCATCGTGCTAAGGTTGGAGTGGAACCCTAGCTTCAATTTGGTAAGCTTTCTCATTCTCCCTCTGTCAGTTTGATTAGACCTTAATTTGGTGTTAAGTAGGGAAGAATTTGGGTGCAATTATAGTTGTGAAGTCTACATAACAGAATCTATTAGTTTAAAGCCCTAATTTTGAGGTATTGAGTAACCATGGCAAAATGTTCAATGTTCTTAGACACATTGGCCTCCATGCTAAACCCTCCACACACTGACACCCCCAAGGCAACTCGTAAATCAGTGAGGATTGTAGAGGCCACCACAGTGGAGACCTCTGAGGTACCTACACCCACTGTTGAGCCCTAAGTGGAGCAACCAACTAAGAATAGGGCTGCCCAAGTGAAGAATGGCAAGGCTGGGGCCTCTGGTGCCCAAGACAAAAAGAAATTTGCCCCTAACAAGAGGCCCAAAGTGCACCCACCTGCCAAAAACCCTGAAAAATTCATGAAAAAGCATAAAAAGGGCAAGGAAGTGGTCCCTGAGGTCCTTGAGGTTGACCCTGAAGAGGACGAAGATAATGAGTAACTCAGGGTCTCCTCTGAATTTGTAAAAGCAATTAAACTAGAGGCAGAGACAATTTTTGATAAGGTCTTCTTTGAGGACCTGCCTAAGACATCAGCCTCCATTAAGTACCGAGTCAAAGCCACTCTGCTACCGCTATTGAGGCCCCCAATGCAGCTAGTCTTCCGTAGACTAGTGCAGCTATTTTATCAGAATATCAGAGTGAAGACTGGGGATGATGGGAACCCAACATTGTTGGTACTGATCGACAAGTTTGAGATGCTATTCAATCAGGCAGCCATAGCTGAAATACTGGGGATACCAATAAAGTTTAGCCCAGAGTGTGGCTTGGGCCCTCCTTTGACAGCCACAATAAAAGAAATTGCTAAGGAGTTGACTAAGGGGATTACAACCTCTGGGCTGTCTATTAGGAAGAGAGATCTGCCCCTAAACATGAGGTTTATGGATGGGGTACTTAGGAAGAATGTCTATTGCTCTGGCCATGAGCAAGAGAGGAGGTCTCCCATTGCGGATGCACTCTACTCATTCCATATGAACTACTACTTGGATGCTGTCAAGTTAATTTTTGAGGGGGTGAAGGATATTCACGAGTAGGTGAAGACAAAGAAGAAACCCCACTCACTCCCCTACTGTAGGCTTATTATAGCCTTGCTGAAGCTTGGGGGATGCCCATTTCATATGGATGAGGTGACTAGTGCCCTGGCCCCTAGAAAATGTGAAAAGAAATAATGGGGGATCAGTGGTACTTTGATTGAGAAGAAGAAGAAGAAGAAGAAGGCAGATCTGCTAGCTCCAGCAGCCCCCACTATTCAAGAAGCAGTAGTTGTTGCTACCTCAACAGATCCCACCTCTGCAGCTACTACTTCAATCTCTGCTATGCCAGCCAGTCCTTCCATCCATATCCCCATCCCTAAGGCAGCTAGCTCAAGTGTGCCAGCCAGCACTCAAGCCATTGCCTCCTTATCCATACCCATAACCACTATCATACCCTCACCTCTAGCTATACCCATAACCCATACACCTACTACCTCAACCCTAGCCTCACAACCCCCCATATTTCCACCATCCTTACCTCAGACAATTTAAACCTCAGCCATTGCCCCTTAACCTCATTACCAGATACCATACCTACTGAGACCTTGCCCATACTTGTACCCTTGCCTACTTACCCAGCTCACCCAAGCCCACCTGTGAAGACCACCTATAAAAAGAAAAGAAAATTAACCAAAGCCCACATAGAGCCCCAACCCACCTATATATCTCAAACCATCCCAATTCCTGAAACCACATCCATATCAGACCCAATCATTGGCCTACCACCACCCTCAACAGCCCAAGCCTTTGAACCTGAGCCAGCTCTCCAGCTACCTCACATCAATCCTTTGAAACCTCTACACCTTTTCAACCTAAGTTCCTTAAACCTTTAGGCCAATCCATTCCTTTCTCTCCTACCCAGGACCAAGACCCCTTTACAGGAGAGGGATACTCAGCTATGATGTCCTCTATCATAGTGGATATCAACTATGAGTTCACCCCTCTACCAGACTCACCTCACCCTCCCAATTTCACCCCTCCTCATTCCTAACCACAGCCCCATCAATTTGCCCCTACACCTCCATCACCACAACCCACCACCTTCTCTCATTCACCCACGTCCCCATTTCAATCCATCCAACCCATTGCACCTATAACCCCTGACCCCCTACACCAAATCCTTAACCTATTACTCTCCCTTTAATTCCAAGTGTTGGCCAACTCCCAAACCCAATCATCCATTGAGGCCAACCTTCAAGTCATGACCTCCACCCTCCAAAACTAGGCCTCAATCCAAACCAGCTTACAAGCCATCCAAGCTACTTTGTCACTTTTAACCCAAACATCACAACTACCACATATCTCTCCAACCACTCATTACCTACTCCACCCCCTTCTCCCCAACCCATAACCTCAGCTGTCACCACACCTGCTATTACACCCATTTCACCTATCCCAGAAATCCCTCCTATTACCTTTATCAATGCCTCTACTCAAACTAAAGCTGAACCTGAATTAGAACCCCAACCTGACCCTATCTAAATACTCATTATTCCCCTACCTCTGCCAACCACCCTCACACCATCCCAACCTAATCTCTCACCTGTTTTAGCTACCTCTGATGCTACCACAGACGTGGAGGGCCTAATCCCAACCTCCTCCATTCTAACCCAAATAGACCCAGAACCTGAACTTGAATTCCCTCAGCCCATTCCCTCTACTTCCATCCCACCCATGCCATCATCCATCCCCTCTCCCTTACTGGCTGGCCCTTCTTCAAGTGATGAGCAGCCCATCCTACCTGCCTCATCCTTTTTTATACCTCCATACTCCACTCTCCTTCATGCCATGCAAAAGAATCCATACCTAAAAAAGAATGTCATTAAAGGCATGACTGCCATCAAAACCTCCATCAGGTAGCCCTATAAAGAGATGATAAGTCGAATGGAGCTGGATCACACGATTCAATTGTTGGGATATCAAAGGGGTGAGATAGAATTTTGATTCAATAAGAAGCTCAAAAGCATACAACAGCAAATAAGAAGCTGAGAGCAGATGGCCTTGAAAAAATGTTAGCTGCCTCCAAAGAGGTCACAAAGGCCACCAGGGAACTCTATGAAACTAGAGTTTTGCTTGCTGAAAAGAAGGCATAAATCTTTGAAAGGAGAGTTATTGAACTGACTACCACAGAGCATGCATAACCCACTGCACCTCCAGGCAGTTCAACTGCTGCTGCTGAGAAGAATGAGAAAGGAAAAGGAGTCCAAGTCAAGCCTGAGCCAGCATAAAATTATGATGTTTAGATATGCACATGTAATTAGTTAGGATGTCTTTGCATAATTTTTTTATAATTATTTTCCTTTGCATTGTATAAATTTTTGTGTTATAAATGAAATTTCTCTTTGGTATATTTTGTGTGGTTCACTTTATGTCTTTTTGTTTATTGAATTGTGTATTTTAATTATTTGTGCGTGTTTTGTTTGCTTCTGTTTCATGCTTTATTTTGTATCTGATTTTGTGTAGGTTAACCTACAGCACATGCCCTTTATTTTTGAATCAGTGAGGACACTGCTCCTCATAGGTTTCGGGGTGTGGGAAGGTTTGCCAATGACGTAGTTAACCTAAGTGCAGCAAAATTAAGTGAGTAAGATAGATATGGAGTGGTGATCACCTAAGAAACTTTTAAAATGAGGAAATATAAAAAATTTTGCAGACATTTAGGCATTAAAAACATTCAAATTTTAACATTTGCATGAGGTGAACACCAAGAAAACTCACTTGTGTCAATACTTAGTGAACCATTAAAAAGAGAAAAAGGTAAGGACATGTCTAAGAGTTCAATGAAGACCGTACCTAGTGAGATTTGGGCCTGCAAAATTTTTTTTTTTCTTTGAGGAGTGTCTTAGGCAATTCTTTCTGTTCTATGTACTAACTGACTAAATGTCCTCACTAGAAGTTAGGAATCTCCAAGTTAAGACAGCTAACAGTATCCATGACATTTAGGAAAGGATCAAGGTCTTCTCTTGGACAGTTTGAGCTTAAACATACCAAACCTGGTAAACTGCCTTTGTGTATACACCTTTTGAGCCTTAATTTCCAATTTTCTTTAAAATACACCTAAGTATTTGTACCTGAACCTATGGACCTGATTCAAACTTACCCGCACTCTGAGAATTCAGAAGATAAAGGAGAAGGAGTTGAAGATGGACAAGCTACGGTCAACATTGGGTGAATGAAAAAGAAACAGAAAAGGAGGATAGCAGTGTAGAAGCTAGGGAGGGTGGCATTTTAGAAAAATAAAAACAAGAAAAGAAAAGAAAAAAAAATATATATAATGAAAAGGAAGAGAGAGGAGTTAAGAGGAGATTTCATTGGAAAATTAAAAATAAGAGGAGAAGCTGGCCACTTAAAGTCTAAAAAATCTCAAAGAAGATGAAATGCGTTGAACTAAAGAAGGTAAAGTCATGAATCACCTCCTTTACCTGCTGATTTCTCAAATTTGCATCTTTTTCACCCTTCCATTCTTTATAACCTACAACATAAGCCACATTACAATCCAGTCATAAGACCTTGTGATCCTAAGTTCAATAAGTTATGTGGAGATGAGGAGTTGTCCAATCTATGGTGAGGAATAGCCAATGATGTCAGAAATTTGGAGCTTTGCCTATGCTCATGCTTGCATGCCCATTTGGGGTTTGTAAATGCTCTTGAGCTTGTGTGAAAATGAGAACCCTCAAAGTTCTTTGTGAGAGATTGCCTTGGTGAGCATTGGGTTTGATATTGAATGTATTGGGCATTGCTTAAAGCCTAATTTTTGAATTAATGGTGAGCTCAGTACTGACATATATGTGTTATTTCTCTTGCTGCAATTTAATTGGAAATGATGTGCATACATGCAAAAGTTTTACTGATTAAATTTTTGTGCATATCCTTTATTTAAATTCCTCATATTTTGAATCAAAGGTGAATTGATGCTCTGCGTATTGACATCTGACTTGATAATGTTGCACTTTTATTAACTATTTCAATGAGAAGTTCGTGAGTACCTTCACTGAAAACCCTCAGGAGACTTCACTCCTCTACTAGGGATCACCTAGGGTAAGGCTTGATGTATAAGCTAAATGCATCTTTTCTCCCAACGAAAGTGGCATTTACATTCTTAAAGTAGCTGTTTAAATTTTACTTTGCTCAGGGACTAGCAAAGATTAGGTTTGGCGGTGTATTATTCACTGAAAAGTACCACTTTTCACCTCTTAACCTAGCCTTTTTTAGACCTTGAAACTGACTAATAACTCTTTTTTAGCTTATTTTGTAAATTAGTAATAACTTGTGCAGCTTAACACAAAGTTCATGCCTTTGGTGCCAAGGAGAGAGAGAATTCAAGCCAAGGATGACAGCTGAACCAAAGATTGATTGAACACCATGGTGGTACAGACCATGCTAACTAGTTTACATGTCAAAGTGGACCCAAGAAGTAAAACAGATGTGAGAAGCATAGATGAGAATGGAGGAAGGTGTGCAACAAAAGCATGTGCATTGCAGCAGAGGAATAAATGACTAATCTCGCACAGTTGAGATGTTGCCTCGCGCTATTCAATTCAGCAACAAAGTCTTCTCACATAGATGTTACATGCAACATAATAGAACTCGCGTAGCAGTCGCGCACTTCATCTACAATTACCACATAAAGGAACTCGCGAAGTAGTCGCGCACTAAGCCTTCAGAAATACAGCTTGCGAAGCTCTCGCGAGGATCAAGCTTTAAAGCAACCGCGTGCACTACCTCGTGAGAGCAATTTGTGCAAACATCAGCAACAACTTTGGGAAGTTCTTGTGTGGCTCAGAGTGAGACGCCTAGAAAATATCTCACACAGCTCTCGCGCGCCTAGAAGTTTAACTCTATACTGAGCGAGCTGCATAAGTGAAAAGAAGCCGAGCGAGAGTAAAAGGCATCCTCGCGACAGCCTCGCGAGAGGAACTTCCAAAGTCCACATGCGTGAGTGAACAAACCTTATAAGCTAATTCTTACCTTATGAGGACTCTACAAGCTGCGCGAAGGAACTAAAGAGCAAAGAGTTACTACATGACAGAATTATTATGCAGAAGGCAGCCTCGCGAAGCTTTGGCTCTCCACCTCTCAGTCTTAACACCAGGGACCTTTTGGGGATTTCCCCAGGTCTAGGGCATGCATCCCAAGGCCCAAATCCTGAGGCACACATCCTAAGTTATCCAAGGGTTGTAATAGTGTCACATCTACTAGAAAAATTAGGGTTTACTCTTCTATGAGCCAAGGCATTAGGGACTAAGTATATAAGCTACAGTTATAACTTAGAATTGGGATCTCTCCTTCAACCTCTGTCGGCTATGAGCAACACTTCTTTTTCAATTTTTTCTTCTCTCTTATCTCAACACTTGCTGGCTAAATCCTTTGTAAGCAGTTTGGTGCAGTTAAATTTAGTTTTGTAATGGGTCATGTAAACATTGAGATTTTGTGAAGGGTTGTTATGCACAAGGCTGCTGCCTTGAGAAATTGTATTGTAAGTATTTGTGATCAATGAAATTTAGATTCTAATTAAGCATTCAATCTATTATTTTTCCATTTCCTCATAGTTTTATTCATTCTATGCATGCATTTAGGATTTGAGCTGATTGAAAGGCCGATAGAAGCTTGAGCTTATAGCCTTGGGACCAATGGGCAGCAGCAGTTTACATGTTCCTTCTTAGACCCTTGGGGTGAGGGTAACCTCTGTGGATTGCCTGTGACCATTTAAGTAGACAGACTAAAGCCCTAGGGTGATTCCAAGCCACATATCTGAGAAGGATTCTTCTCCTCGGCACTTAAGCTTATAGCCTAGTGAGAGGTTGTTGCAGGAACTAGCTCCCCTCTGTGTGACTTGACCAATATCAGATGTTAGATCAGACCTTGTCTGTAGTGATTACAGACTTGTGAACTGAGCCATTGCAGTCCTTTGTAGCAATGACCAGTTGTATTTATGTTCCCAAATAACCCTTGGGCAACTGTGGTTTCACTAGTTTTTCAAAAACAATTTGATCCTATGAATGTCTGCCAGATCTGTAAGAGATCTGGGAGCTTATAGCCTGGCAGACATAGTATCTATAACAGTTTTAATGTTCTAATTTGATCAGTTGGCTGGAAGAAATCTATTGGACAATCTGTGACCATTTAAGTGGACAAGTTATAGCCTTAAGATCAGCCTCCTCCCTTTAATCAGATTGGTTTTCTGATTTTCTTCATGTTCTTTGGTCCTCCCTCTTGGATAGTCTGTGACCATTATAATGCACAGGTTATAGCCTTAAGGGACTAGGTTGAATCACAAGAGTGAGTTGGATTCTACTTCCTTGCAGAGGCTTTTGATATCACATCGGCAAGGATTACTGCAGAAGCAGATCTAGATTTGAGTTACAAAACTGATTTAAACTTAGCCTAGTAGTTTACTTCCCACCATTTTATCTTTATTTTAATACACGACCACCACTTTCTTCATAACCCTTTCTTAGGATAGGACTGCACTTTATTTCTTTTCTTTTAGTAGGTAATTTAGTGTAGTTGTGACACCCAACTCTCTTTCTTTAGGATTGTCAGATCTGTAGCCAGATCTGGAGGCCTACTACTATAGCCCATTTTGGGTTCTAGATCAATTTTTCTATAGCACAAACTCTTACTTAATACTTGTTGCAATAGCCCTGTATCTTGCAAGTTGTGTGTACTTTAGGTTACTATTTTCATTGCCATTTCACCCCATCTTTTATTCTGATTTTACCATCTCATCACTTTAATAACTTCAGCACACACTTGGGAACAAACAACAACAAGTTTTTGGCCTTCGACATCTCAAAGTGGTGACAGATTGGACTTCTTCATGTGAAGAAGTCTCACCCACCATATACTTCCCTTTTAGGTTGTTCATAGGCTGACTAGGTAGTCTTCCCTCCTCTCTCTTAGTCAAAGTATTGGATAGCTGACCAAGGTGGTCTTCTATCTTCTTAATACTTTGGCGATGGGAGTTAACAGTTTTAGACAAAGAGCCCAAATTCTGCAATGAAGCCAGAACTTGCTCTTCAAATGTGATGGATCTAGAGGGTGCTGGGGCTGGTGTACTTTGATGCACAGGTTGTGCCATTGCTTGGGCCATAGTCTGCTGGAATTGGGGTCTTGGGAAGTAGTTCTACTAGTAGGGCTGAGCATTTTTATAGGGAATGGACTGCTGTTGGGGCTGCTGTTGTTACTGGTTTTGGAAGGTATCTTGTCTCCACCTCAAGTTGGGGTGGTTTCTCCAATGATAATTAGCAGTAAGCTGTTGTCCAAAGGACTGAGTAATATTCACATGTTGCATAACAAGGTCTAAAAATTAGGTAGCAGAAGGACATTCTTCAGGGGAGTGAGTGGGGGACTGGCATATCATGCATGCCTCCTCTACTTTGGCAATCATTGGGGACTGCATTGCTCCCATGAGCTTATCAAATTTATGAGTCAAGCTATCCACCTTCCTTTCCAAGTCATTGTAACCACTGACCTCATACATTTTTCCTCTTGTAGTATTCTCTCTCACCAATCCAACAGGAGTCTCAATGTCCCTTGACAAAGTCTCCTTTTGCATGGAGTTTTCACTAATAACAACTCCCAAGCCTCATCAGCAGTCTTGTGGAGGTAGGTACCACCAAATGAGGCATCAACCTATCCCTGCTCTTTGGATCAATTCTTTGATAGAAACTTTGAACATGTTTCCATTCAGGAATTTGGTGATGGAGACATTATTTGAAGAGCTCCTTAAATCTCTCCCATGCTTGGTTAAAGTCTTTAGTTGGGGACTGAGCAAAGGAGATTATGCTCATCCTCGGCTGACTTGTTTTGGACATAGAGAAAAAATTGGCCAGAAATTGATAGTAAGGGTCATTCCAAGATTGAATACTATTCGTTGGGAGCATGGACAACCAAGTTCTAGCTCTGTTCTTTAAGGAAAAAAGAAAGAGCCTCAACCTGGTTGCTTCCTCCCCCAAACCTGCAACGTTGAAAGTAGTACACAGTCCTAGAAATTTATCATTGTGTTTATATGGGTCTTCCTTACTCAGGCTATGATATGAGGGCAATATTTGTATGATGGAAGATTTAATCTCATAATTCCCTTGGACACCAGGGAATTGAATGCAAAAGGGAGAGTTGTACACCCCTGGTGCATTGAATTCTTTTAACGTCCTTGGTTGCTCACCCATTGTAGAAACTTCACAATTAACCACAGGTGTGTGTAGGGACTACTTAGGTCTGAGAAGTCTCTCAACATCAAGATCTAAAGGAATAATCTCAGGATTGAGAGATCTTCTACCAAGCATACACACAACAGAAACACAAAATCATAGCACAGATTTCAGTAAAGCAACTACAACAACACACAACTATTGCTGTAGATCTAAAAAGGTAAAAGAGTTAAGAAATGCAAACTTTAGTACAACTTGCACCTCCAATTAGCACAATGCTCCTCTCAAAATAATAAATCCAGATCTGCAACACAAAATTAAACTACAAAAAAGTACAGCAGCAATTAGTCAAACACAAAATAGGCAATTATAAATTTATATCTCAAATAAGAAAAACTTAGATCTACCAATTTAAAAACTCAGATCCCCGGCAGTGGCGCCAAAAATTTGTCCGGTTGCTTACCTTGCAATTATTAAAGGGTTAAAATTAGCAAACTAAAAGGCAAAATCCCAGAGAAATGGGATCAAGGTAAGCAATCAGGCCTGCAAGAATTAAGGATGTTGCAGCAAGCTTTGAGGGGTAAGTGAGGGTATGTCCACAGGAAAATGTGCTTTAAAATAAGGTAAATCTCTAGATCTATGACAAATCTGGCACTCTAGCCTATCCTAGTTTAAAACAAAGCAAGGAAAGAGGAGAGGTTTTTGTAGGGTTGTCACAAAAACTATTGAAAATTAAAATTATTGCTAATGATCCAGAACTGAGTAAAAATTAGATTGAAAGAGATGGAATAAAAGATTAAATCAAAATGGAGAGAATAGCAGCTAGGGGTTTTGGTCTTTACTGAAAATTAATTGGTTCAGAGGCAATGCAGGGAAATGATTTGCAACAATCCTTCATCTGGCTACAAGCTCAGATGCAAGGTATAAGAATCTAACATAGACTAGAAAATTGAAGTGATCCTAAGGCTATGATCTGTCCACTTGAATGGTCACAGATCATCCCAGAGATTCCTCTAATTCAAGGGTCTTAATTAGAACAATTAAACCATTACAGATGTTATAGATGCAAGGTTACAAGCTCAAGCATCCACAGAGATATTTAATCTAGGAAAATAAAATGACAAACATAAGATTTATAGATCAAAATTAACTCTACAATCCATAATTTACTGATTCCAAACAAACTTACAGTACAATGTGCTTAGATCTACAATTTGTGCAACATCCAATCCTTCATACAGAGCCTTGAACCTCTCAATTTATAGCTCTCAACCTCACCCTAGCTACTAAGGGGTTTAGCCAACCATGATTGGCTAAAGAGAGAATGGGGGAAAGAAAGAAGAGTGAACAAATTTTTGACGGGAAGGTGAATTTGAATTTGCTCTGAGTTCTCCCAATTTTTGGATGGTTCATCTGTGCAATTTCTCTTACATTTATACTCTTCCCTTCTGTCCTCGGATATGTTTCAGCCAATCAGAGCTCAAGAGAATAATTTAGTTATTCTGGGCTACTGATGTGGCTGATTTTACTTCTAAAAGCTTTCCACCAATTGGTCCAAACTGGGCAAGTACATGGTGAGGAGGTTAGAGGGTTCCCATTTGTGTTCCAAAAATACCCCCAAGGGTTGTTAAAGTGCCTTGGAATGTGTGCACAGAGCACTAGAGGGAGCAGTAGTCTCAAGCAGAACTAAGAAGTTCCCAAATCGAGCTTTGATAGGTTCAAGGAATCGCTCGACAGGTTCTGAGGCTTCTTTTTGCTTCATTTGACAGGTTAAAGTAGGCTTTCAATAGGTTGGATGGCTTCTCAATAGGACTTGTTGCATTGTTCAACAAGATGACCTCAAAACCTCACTATTGTCATAGCTTCAGCCAACCCCTCGACATGTTATAATTCATTTTGTCGATTTCTTATACAACTCTAGTTGAGCATTCGATAGGTTCTTCTCTGCAGTTTGATAGGTTATAGGCAGTTCTCGCCAGGTTCATAGTTAAGCCCCCAGACCTGTCGACAGGTTGTAATAATCTCTCATAGCTTTAGGTAAGTTCTCACCGGGTTGGTGTTGACTTCTCGCTAGGTTCTGAGGAACCTCTCGAAATGTTCAATTCCGACTTTCTGAACCTCACGAGATCTCCTACATCTTCAGGTGAACTCTCGACAAGTTCCCACACACCACTCGACAGGTTCTTTCAACTTTTCGACATCTTCATTTTTCTTCTTCAGAACCTATCAATGAGTTCTAATTCAGCTTTGGGTATCTCGACAGGATGCTTCATTTGGTTTCAACTCCTCGACAGGTTCTAGGAACTTGTCGATCTCTTCATATCCAAGCATCCAAACCTGTTGACAGGGTGAATTAACCACTCGACAGGTTACAGCCTTTGCTTCCACAACTGGCACACAGCTCTGGGGTTATGTTCTTCATCTGTTCAACACTCAACATCTTTTGAGGGGCTCAATCTTCATCTACTACAACTGCTCTTACTCCCAAGTGTACCCACTTGGACACATGCCATTCCCATGAACTTCTGAGGCTCTGTGGACTATTTGATGGCTGGCCTTTTGGGCTGCATGAGCACATGATGAGGCAACAAATCTCTTCTTTTGCATTTTTAGATGGATGTCTGCACTAAGACTGCAATTTATTGCTTATCTATAAAACATACTCAGGACACATTATTAGTCAACTCAAAGGTCCATCAAAGGTCAGGTTAGGAGGTGAAAAATGATATTTTTCACTAATTAACAATGACCCAAACCCACCAAGGCCCAATGGACCAAGCCCACCATGGCCACAGGACCCAAACCCACCAAGGCCCAATGGCCCATTCCCATTAAAGCCCAATAGCCCAAATCAAAGCTCACCAGGGGCCCATCCCCCAAGCCCATCAAGGCCCACACCCAGGAGCTCCATTCTCCAATCCTCCCTCATTCCCCCAATACCCCACATACACCCAACAGGCCCCCATACCACCCCAGGTGATGCACCCACATCAGCCAGTCTCCCAACATAGCATGAGCCTCACTCATCCGCAACCCTCATACCCTGTTCAATACAGGAATCCATCCCATGATATCAGCCACCCTCACTAGCATACCTCTCAAATTCATCCCCAAGGATTCTCCCATATTCAGTGGTCTCACCAAGTACCCATCCCACCGACACGGGATAATCTCACCCTCCCTCCCCCATACATAGACCCCAATATGAGGAAGACGAGATCAGGAACAATGGGGCTTATGCAGGGGCATTCACCACCTTCAACCCCCACCACCCATGGTCGCCAACCCATCGACAACCCAGAGTGAATGGAGGCTGCCTGCTAAGAAGATGACCCCACTGTCTAAAGAAAGAAAGATGTTGAAAGAACAAATGGACAAGATCTAAAAGCAGCTAATGAAGATGGGTGGAGCTGAAATCCATGCCACGGATATTTTTGATCTATGTTTGTTTTCAGAGGTCCCCTTACCCCCAAAATTCAAAGTGTTAATCTCTGACAAATAGAACGCCATGGGTAATCCCATCGCACAACTCAAATCCTACTGTGGGGACATGTGTCAATACGGGGGAGATGAGCATTTGCTCATAAAGGTATTTCAAAAGAGCCTCACAAGCCCAGCTTTAAGGTGGTTCACTTCCTTGGAACCTCTATGATCAAAACATGGAAAGATCTGACCCATATATTTCAAGAGCAATATGTCTACAACATAGACATTGAACCCCACAAGTCAGATCTAGCCCGACTAAAGCAGAAGCCCGATGAAGCATTCAGCGACTACCTAGGGCGGTGGAGGGCATTGGCAGCTCATGTAAGAAATAGGATACCTAATGATGAGCAAATCGAGATGATCTCGAAAAACACCCTGCCAGTCATCTCGGATTTCCTAGTATACCAACAGCAGTCTAGCTTTACTGATTTGGTAAGAAATTCTAATCATTGTGAGGATGCAATCAGAGAAGGGTGTTTAAGAAAGAACGTGTCCGAGGGAGCCAATGGGGTTCGAAGGTTCACTAAGCAAAGGAACGATAGAAGAACTGGGGCAGATATGCAGACAGTCGTAAATACATGACTCAATACCAGCATAACCTCATTCCAATTTAAAGTCGCACAACCAGCTGCAGCCAAATGCGAGCCGATGTAAAGAACCAGAAATGGGCAAGGGGCACAGATGACCCCAGAATAAAGAAGGGCTCATTTCGATCAGGTCTTCACCCCTTTAGGACAACCTTTCAACATCTTGTTGCCCTTATTAATTGAGAGAGGTTTAGTCACTGCACTCTAGCCGCGACCTTCGGCGAATCCTATTCCAAGGAATTACTGCCCAAATACCTTTTGTAATTTCTACCAAGGACTAGGCCACCCAATCGATCGCAGCTTCCCTTTCAAGCATGCGATACAAGACTTAATAAAGGGCAGTAAGATCATTCCTCCCGCACTTCCCCAAGCCAACCAACATGTCAACAAGCACCATGTACCGTTACCGTGACATCCACCTGGTGGAGTGGGCCCTAGGCCTACCGTCAGCATGATAGAGGAAGATGAGGAGGAGTTTGACCCGTCAAATTACATCCGCTCCCGAGAAGAGTTCGTAACACCTAGGTGGAGAAACTGAGAGGATAGAAGCATCAGAGTGATTGAGCCCCTGAACCTAGCTAATTACTTCCCTAATCCTGCCCCACCAACAAAGTCCTTAGATCTAAGGGTATATTTGCCATCACCAGCTCCTGTCAGTTATGTCTAAAACAACCAGTATCAACCATACACGGTAGTAGCCCGCTCAAGTTATCAGATGGCTGATTTTACCCTGTACCCCTCTCCGGCACCAGTTAACCATCAACGGCCTACCCCCATTACACTACCCCCAATACAGCCCTTCACAATCCCCACTAACCCCACACGGCCCATTTTCGCCACTCCCTCGACTTATCCCACAGAGGTTAACCAAGTGCTATCAACCCATCCCAATCTGCCGACAGAAGCACCTACGGCCCATGTCCACTCCATTTCCAATTTTGGGGCTAACCTATGATCCCCATCAAGTTCCCCTTAGTTATAAATAGACAGATGTGAACGTGGGCAACAGCAGAGAGGGGTAGGTAGATTTTATCACTCGATCAAGAAAAATCTCCAAGTAATCAGAGGTACTGGCATCGGCCTGGCCAGAAGAGAAGAAGGAAATTGCAGCTATAAACCCCTTTGAGAAGATGGGCCGAGAACACATACTAGAAACTCAACTGAAGACAATGCCGGCCCCCATCACAGTAAGGGATCTATTAAGACAATCCCCTCTTCATTTTTGAGCTTTGATAGGGGCATTTAAAAATGCACATGTATCTATCGAAGGAAGCCCAGACAAAGTGGGACAGATAATTGGGCAAGTGTTGACTCCTAATGCCATCTCTTTTTTAGATATCGATCTGCTAGAAGAAGAAAATAATCATTCCAAACCCCTCAACGTCACAATAGAAGCTGGAAATCTTGTGATCCCATTAGTATTGATAGACAATTGGTCGGCCTTGAACATATGCCCTCTAAGAACTGTTACCAAGATAGGGGTGGATCCTTCCATGTTTAGACCAGGAAGAACAAGCACCCAAGGGTTTGATAACACTAGAAGAGAGATAATTGGAAAAGTTGACCTTAAGCTCATCATCGGGCCAGTGAACTTCTCCATACCCTTCTAGGTCATGGACATTAAGTCCATTTTCAATCTGCTATTGGGGCGACCCTAGTTACATGAGGTCAGGGCAATACCTTCCACTCTGCACTAAAAACTTAGATTTGTATCAGAGCAGAAATTTGTCACCATTACGGGTGAGGGGCAAGATGAAAGAGAAAAAGCTACACACAATATAGAGAAACCTAAGGTATTGGATGTGTCGCACACTACCAAAGACAAAGATCTTCATAGCTCTAAGTATGATGTATCGGCAGTGATCCCGGAGCCTCTCGAGAGGATTACTATGAAAACTGATGGCGAAATGGTCAAAGCCATGGCTATGCTCCAAAAATGGGGCTATTAGAAAGGTAAGGGGTTGGGACCACAATTGCAAGGACAGAAGAGCCCAGTCAGAGCCAAAGGCAGACAGTGGGTCAGATTCGGCCTAGGCTACAGGCTTACCGAGGAAGTAGTCCAGGAGGCCAAGGATAAGGCCCAAACCATTGCCGCTGTAAAAGTCAGGGGAATAGACTTTGAGGATGAACCTCCCCCTAGACCTCACATCTGGGATACCTTTGTAAGTGCAGGGGTTTTAAAGATTGATCAGAATGGGGCAACACAGTTAACCCCGCACAAACCGACAGCCCCGATCCACCCAACCAATCCCCAAATCTTCCATCCCAATTTTGAAATAGACTTGGCCTCCCTATCCCTTTTTGAAGGGGAGTTTCCTATACCTACCCAATACCCCCCTGTGGTAAACCACCACTGAACGATGCTGGCATTTGAGGACAGGGTCCCATACGAGCCCAGAATAAACATAATGCAGGCTGGCTCCCAAAAGCCATCTCAATCAGCCTCCTCCATCTGAGCAAGTAAAGAGGCGGCTTCATAGGTAAGGAATTGGGCATCAATGCCCCTAACTCTGGAAGTTTCGCATGGCCTAAAATTTGGCACCCACTTTCTAAAAAAATATAACCTATAAAAAGTGAGGTGAGCCTTTGGTAGGCAATACCATGTGTATATAGGGACCGTCCTTGCCAAGGGCTCATTTCCAAAGAAAAAAAAAATTCAAAAAAATAAAAGAAATACAAAGAATCCATAAAAACTGTCTTTTAAAATTCTCAATAAATTGAGAAAAAGGAAGCCTTAATTGAAAAACTCGTCCCACGCGAAATCGACCCCTTCCCTATAGAAATACAAGAAGAGGTAGGAACCATGAGTCTGGATGAGGAGATCCCTACTGAGGAGCTTCCCAACGAACTCCTTGAACAGTACATCAATTTTTAGCATGGTCGGACCCTAATCATTGAAGAAACAGAGGACGCTCATTTGGGTACCTATGAGGTTCCTCGAGTCACTAAGATCGGAATATCGCTGTCTCTCGAAGAAAGAAAAAGCATGATTGACTTCCTTCGGTCATACCAAGACGTCTTCGCATTTTCATATGCGGATATACCTGGTTTAGATACTGATTTGGTCGAGCATGAGTTACTGTTGTACCCGGATGTTAGGCCAATCAACAAGAAGTTAAGACACCTCCAACCAGAATGGATGCTAAAAGTAAATGTTGAAGTTATCAAATAGTATGATGTGGGGTTTCCCATAGTCTCCAAGTACCCACAATGGCTAGCTAACATCATCCCGGTACCGAAGAAAGAAGGAAAGGTTCACATGTGCATTGATTTCTGAAACCTCAAGAAGGCGAGCGTAAAAGACAACTTCTCATTATCGCACATCGACATCTTGGTCGATAACACTGCAAGGCATGGGATGCTCTCAATCATGGATGGATTCTTTGGATATAATCAGATCAAGATGGCTGAATTAGACCACGAGAAAATAGCATTCATTACTCCGTGGGGAACTTTCTATTACCGAGTCATGCCATTCGGGCTGAAGAATGCCAGTGCAACATATCAAAGAGCGATGACTGCTCTCTTCCATGACATGAGGCATCGAAAGATCGAGGTGTATGTAGATGACATCATTACCAAATCTCCTGAGAGAAGTGACCATCTGAGAAACCTCTAAAAGTTGTTGGAGAGACTGAGAAAATACAGGCTGTGTTTGAACCCTCAGAAGTGCACATTCATCGCCATATCAGGAAAACTACTAAGCTTCATCATCAGCAAAAGAAGCATCGAAGTTGACCCGATCAAGGTAAAGGCGAAATGCCGCCACTATCTACCAAGAATGAGGTTAGTGGTTTCTTAGGCAGAATATAGTACATCAGTTGGTTCATTACACAGCTAACTCCTATCTGCACGCCGATCTTCAAGCTACTAAAGAAAGACTCGCCCGTTGAATGGAATGATGACTGTGAAGCAGCATTTGACAAAATCAAGAGCTACCTTCTCAACCTGTCGGTATTAGTACCACCCGAACCAGGAAGACCACTATTAATGTACCTCTCCACAACAGAAGCTTCGATGTGATGCATCCTAGGGCAGCATGATAGGACGGGAAGAAGAGAGCAAGCCATCTACTACCTGAGCAAGAAATTTATTGATTACGAGACACGCTATTCACATCTGAAGAAGGCATGCCGGGCTCTTGTATGGGCTACACAGAGGCTCTGTCACTACTTGATATCTCAAGTCGTTCTCGTCCTAGCAAGAATGGAACCATTAAAGTACTTGTTTGAAAATCATGCTCTCACTAGGCGAACTGCATGCTGACAGCTTCTCTTATCAGAATTTGACATAACATATGTCACCCAAAAGTCGATCAAGGGGCAGACACTCACCGATCATCTTGTTAAGAATCCTTTACCTGATTATGAACCTTTAAGAATTGAATTCTCGGATGAGGACATCTTGTTCATGACTGAGGATGATAAAGTATAAATGGAGGAAGCTTGGGTAATGCACTTCGATGGGGCAACAAATGCCGAAGGCCAAGGAGGTGGCACTATTTTGATTTCACCAAAAGGGTCACGCGTACCAGTCTCCATCAAACTCAATTTCCCCTGGACAAATAACATGACCGAATATGAAGCCTGTGTCGCCAGCCTACTGGAAGTACTCGACCTGAATGTAACTCATCTCAGGGTATTTGGGGATTCACAGTTGATCATATGCTAGACTAATAGAGACTGGAAGATGAAAGATGAGAAGTTGATCCCATACCATGAGCACCTTGAAGATCTAATAGCATGCTTCAATGATGTCACCTTTTCCTATGTCTCAATGGTAGAAATCCCCTATGGCGTCGAGATGAAGCCAATTATGATCAAGCAAAGAAATGAGCATGCCTTCTGCGTCCAGATTGAGGATCCCCTAAGGATAGTTGATGAGCCACCATGGTTCTCAGGTATCAAGAATTTCCTCGAAACTCGTACTTTCCCTGAGGAGACTGTTGAAAGGTTTTTGCTGCTTCTTTTTATTATAAAAATGATCAAGACAAAATAAAAGAAGCAAAAAAAAACTAAACAAAATGGGGAATGAATATATCACAAAACCAAATCATAGACCTGTAAGATACAGGGCTATTGTAGCAAGTTTTGTGTAAGTAAGAGTTTTTCCCACAGAGAAATTGTTATAAAATCCAAAATGGGTTACGTTAGTTGGCCTCCAAATCTGGCTACAGATCTGACAATACTAGAGAAAGGGAGTTAGGTGTCCTAACTACAGTAAATTAACACTACAAGAAGAGAAATAAAGTGCAGTCCTATCCTAAAGAAAGGGTTATAAAGAAGGTGGTGATGGTGTGTGCGCCCAAAAGAAAGATAAAATGTTGGGAAGTAGGTAATTAGCTAAAGTTAATTATGTTATGTAACTCAGATTTAGGGTTGTCTCTCCAGTAGTTCCTCAGATGGCTACAAGCACATCTGCAAGGAAGAGGTATTCGATTCAACTCCTACGATTGGACCTGATCTTTTAAGGCTATAACCTGTCCACTTAAATGGTCACAGATTATCCACTAGAGAGGATCAAACCACATAAATTAAATCAGAAAACCAATCTGATCCAAAGGAATAGACTGATCTTAAGGCTATAACTTGTCCACTTTAATGGTCATAGATTGTCCAATAGATGCCCTCCACCCAATGGCCCAAATCAAATCATTAAAATTATTGCAAACACTATGTTTGCCAGGCTACAAGCTTAAGCATCCACGGGAGAAAATAGTTCTTGAAAAACTAGTGAAGACCACAGTTGTTCAAGGGCTATTTTGGGACTTAAATGCAGATAGTCATTGCTTCAAAGGATTGCCATGACTCAGCTCACAAGTTTGCAATCTCTACAGAGAAATCAAATCTAACATCTGATATTGGCCAAGTAAAACAGAGGGGAGCTTGTTCCTGCAACAACCTCTCACAAGGCTACAAGCTCAAGTGCAGAGGAGAAGAGTCCTTCTCAGATCTGTGGCTTGGGATCACCTTAGGGCTATAATCTATCCACTTAAATGGTCACAGGCTATCCACAGAGGTTATCCACACCACAGAGATCTGAGAAGGAACATGTAAATTGTTGCTGCCACCATGGTCCCAGGGTTATAAGCTCAAGCTTCCATGAGCCATTCAATTCAGCTGAAATCCTAAATGCATGCATAGATTGAACAAAACTACGGGAAAATGGAAAAATAATAGATTAAATGAACAATTAAAGTACAAATTTTATTGATAAAAAATACTTACAATGTAATTTCTCAAGGCAGTAGCCATGTGCACAACTCTTCACAAAATCCCAAAGGTTACAAGACCTATTACAAAATTTGCATAAACTAAACCTAACTGTTTACAAAGGATGTAGCCAGCAAGTGCTGGGCTAGGAGAGAAGAGAAATGGGAAAAAAAGAGGTGATCAAACCCTTACCCTAGTCTGCTCGAGCTCACCACAGACAAAGGTTGAAGGAGAGATAAAAATTCTAAGTTACATTTACAGCTTAAATACTCAGTCCTAATGCCTTAGCCAACAGAAATAACCCTAATTTCCTAGCATATGTGACACTATTATAACCCTTGGATGCCTTGGGATGTATGCCTCGAGATCAGGGCCTCAGGATGTGTGCACTAGACCTTAGGAAATTACCAAAAGCTCCTTCAGTTAAGACTGAGAAGTGGAGAGCCCGAGCTTTGCGGGGCAACTATTTGCTTTTTAGTTCATTCGCATAGCTGCTTCATTCTTCGTGAGGTGGAATTTGTCTTGGAAAGTCCCTTTTTCGTAGAGCAGGTCTTTAAATGGTCGCACAACTGCTTTGGCCTTTAGTGCACTCGCGCAGAAGAATTTGTAGTGCTTTGCTTTGCTCATGCGGTAAAGCTTCTGAATTTTCTCTCGCGAGGGTGTTACATGGATGCCTTTAAATGTTGCTCCGCTTCTTATCAAATGATCAACTCAACTCGCTAGGTAAAGGGTACCGCCTTTAAGTGTGTGAGGGATGCGTGAGAGAACTTCTGGAGTTCTCTCTACTCCTTAACCATGCAAGGACTTTGCGAGTTTCTTAATATTCTTTGTGCAATTTGGCTTTGTGAGATAATGGGCATGGCTGATATTGGACTTGTTCCTCGCAAGAGCTTTATGAGCTGGATTTCTGAAGGCTTAGTACACGAGAGCTTCGCGACTTCGCTTAGTGTTGGTTACAGCTAAAGTGCGCAACTGCTGCACGAGAGAATGCTTTGGGGCACTTCCTTCACTAAGCTACATGAATTCCTCGCAAGTTCCCTTGTGCTGCATATAAAATATGTGCAAGGTAACTCTACTGCAGGCTTGGCCACGTGAGGCAGCACCTCTACTGTGTGAGATAACACATTTGCCCCTCTAATGCTATGCATCTACTGCTGTTGCAGTCCTCTCCACTCACATCTATGCTCCTTTCATCTGCTAGACTTTCCTGGTCCATTATGACATGCAAACTTGTCACCATGGTGTTCCATTGATCCTAGGCCTAGCAGTCTTCCTTGGCTTAAATTCTTTCTCTTTTTGGCACCAAAAGCATGGACTTTGTACTAAGCTGCATAATTATTACTAACAACAGAACAGGCTAAACAAGGGGTTGTTAGTCAGCTTCAAGGTCTAGCAAAGGCATGGTTAAGAGGTAAAAAGTGATACTTTTCAGTGAATAACAGGGACATATAACTAAATCATCTGTGGTGAGGGCCTCTACAAACAGTCATATAACAACATCCTGCTCTGATGTTTAACTGAGGACGAGGCTGCCAACATCATGAAGGAGATCCACAAGGAAGTATGCGAGGACCACGTCAATGGGCACATGCTCACCAAGAAGATCCTACGGCAAGGATATTTCTGGATTAGCATAGAAATTGACTGTTGCAAATACATGCAAAAGTGCTACAAATGTCAAGAACACTCCAGTCTGATACATGCTCCTGCCATTGATCTACACAACATGACCACTCATTGGCCATTCGGCACATGGGGCCTCAACATCGTCGGAAAGATCAATCTGAAGGCATCTAATGGGCATCAGTTCATCCTCGTCGCCATTGAATACTTCACCAAATGGGTAGAGGTAGCATCATATACCAATATCATGGCCAAGCATGTCGAGAAATAAATTAAGAAAAACATCATTTGCCAATTCGGTGTACTTGAAGACATCATCACGGACAATGACACCAACTTTGCAAACAAACGCATCAAAGCCTTCTGCGAGCAATATAAAATCAAGCATCATCACTCGTCACCATATCGGCCACAGACCAATGGTGCCATGGAAGCTGTGAACAAGACAGTTGTCTGCATCCTTGAGAAGATAGTCATCACCTAACGAGATTGGGGTAAAATGTTTCCATTCACACTATAGGCTTATCAAAAATCGATCCGTACCGCTACAGGGGCAATTCCATTTTCCATTGTATATGGAACAAAGGCAGTGCTGCCAGTTGAAGTTGAGGTACCCTCACTTCGCATCCTCATGGAATCTAATCTACCGGAAGCCAAAAGAGAAAGGTCCTGCTTTGAGTAGTTGAACCTGCTAGAAGAGAAAAGGCACACGCTTACAATAAGCGTGTTCACACTCGAGATTTAAAGGTAGGTCACACAATACTCAAGAAGATCTTCCCATCTCTCCACCCTGATCCAAGAGGGAAATTCAAGCCCAATTGGGAAGGACCTTACATCATTTGAGAAGTGCTCCCGGGATACGCACTTCGCCTCGCCACCATGGATGAAAATCACTTTCCTGAGCCCATCAACGCTGAATACGCATGCCGGTTCTACTCCTAGTCTCCGCGGCAAGGTAGGTACTGACAAAAATGGATACGTGACTGCTTAAGGATACTTCAAAAAAAGGCCATCATTTCAAAGCCCAATAGCCAAAAAGCATCCCTGAATACTCATACCCCTTGCTACACCAGTTGAGCCATTAGCCTTTCTTTCATCAACCCTTCCCAAACCAAAAAATGTGTATATATCAAACAAAAAAAGAGAGAAAAAGGATTTACCATTAAAATCTAAAAAAATTAGAAAAGCAAAACTCCAAAAACATGGAGGTCTGAAAAGAAAGCAAAAGGAAAAAGAGAGAAAAATCATGGGGCATGTACAGTAATAAATCCCCCAAGGAAGAAGTGTATTATGCCATTTGGAACCCAATCAAGGAAAACCTTTAAACCCAAGAATACCTTAAAATTTCCTAACCTATCCCTTTTTAGCCCATGGACACAATTCAACCCTAAAGAAAGCCCTCTTTAAGGTCTATCAGTAGTCACAGTATCCGTTGAGTCGGTATGAGCCAAGATACAAGACGACAAAGAACTCCATCTAACCGGCTATGACAGAGTCGACGTCCATGTCGCGGCCTTTAAGAAAATAAAGAAGAAAAGAAAAGGAAAATATACAAGCTCAAAGTAAAATGGACGTGGCGAAAACCCAAAAGGGCGTCACAGGTAAAAACAGCGAGTTTGTGCAGACTAGGTGAAAACTCGAAAAGGCGCCTGGGATAAAAATGCATACCCATGGACGTAGTGAAAACCTGAAAGGGCGTTACGGGTAAAAAAGAGAAACAACGGGCACAGTGGTAACCCGTCTTGGGAATTGTGAGTAAAAAAAAGGGGGGGTTGTAGAAGGGAAGAGAAAAGAAAGAGAAAAAGAGAAAGTCATCGGTTACTCCCTTGGTCACAACCCGATCTATCTAATCCTCCTAGGCCGCTCATGTTCACTCAAATCGGATCTTGGTCAGGCATATCGTCACGGCTGCACCGTCAAACGCATGATCCGAGGTAAGGATAAAAAGGGTTAATTTGATCCAAAGGAATGGACATTCTGACCGTAATAAAGATGATGAACCTCACCCAGGTCTAACCATAGACGGTTTCGACTATGCTCAAATTGGGACCCATTACTTCCCCTCATGCTTAAGGCATTAAAGATAAATCTTAAAAAAAAAAAAATTAAAAAAAAAAAAAAAAAAAAAATAGATAATAGATTTCCATTTCCTATTTTCGGGCCAGCACTGTGCTCACCCCACTTCGGGATGATTGGTTTGATGACCGGAAAGACCACATTTGCAAAAGATAATAGATTTCCCTTTCCCATTTTCAGGCTGACACTATGTGCACCACATCTCCAAAAGGATGACCGGTATAATACCCAGCTTCCCCTTTTTACAAATAGAAAGAGAAGAAGCAAAAAAATAATAAAAACATGAAGAAAATATATATACCCAAAAAATATGTAACAGGGGTTCGTATTCCCCTTTGTGTGGTAATTTGATATATGCAAAAAGTATGTGCAGGCCTAGGTCAACGATGCAGCTCGCGCTGCAAAGCATCAATCTCAGCACGTAAGGCGTCCTCTGGAACATCCCGATCTGGCTTCCAGTGGCCATGTAGGATCTTATATCGCTTTCGAGAAGCATCAGTAGCACCAAGAGCTTCACTCAAGGGTCCTTCCAGACGAAGGATCTCACACTCAGCCACACCGGCTCTTGCTTCTACCACCTCTGCTCTAACCTGTTGTTTCTCTAATTACTCATACATGACTTACTTCTCATCTTTCAATAGCTCAATTCAGGTTCGAAACATCAACTCCTTCTTTGGCCAAGGCCCCCCTACGTCACTACTCTCTGCCTGGTCCAAGCGACAAGCAAAAGGCCTCTTAGATAGCAGCCAAACCTCGTACTCTAGAGAGGTCAAAATCAGATTCCCTTACTCTAGATCACACATATTTGTCAATTGGCGCAGTTCCCAGAGATTGGCTACCCTATCCAAGTCCCCAGAGGACCCCTGAGAGAAAATCAAGTCACATAAGAGCAATTTCATCGCACCGGGTACCTACTGAGAGTGGCCAAACTGACGCGACACCCAGAATGGATAGTTGTAGGTGTTGTCGGTCAAACCAAGAAGAGTGATGCCCTCGTAATCCCTAGATCGAACTATGGGAAAATCCCTATCCAACCAAGTGTGCCTCCATACTAGTTCAGCCTCAACCAGCCAAAGCTTCAGCTCTTGTATATTCCCCTATGGTAACTTGTGGCATCGACCCAAATACCTGCGAGTCTCCTCAACCACGAACGACATAAAAGCGAGGCACAAGTCCCAAAACAACAAGATGCTTCCCAAGCTAAACCTGGAGCAAGACGAGACATCCTTGGAGGCACTCCACCTTGCCCACTGCAAAGGCGTCAAGACAGCAGTAAAGCTCCATTAGCACCATATGCATCACAAAGCAGCCTCCCTCAAGTTCTTCCAGAACATCACAAAGCGCAAGAGAGAAGCTCTCTCCCCTAGTGTGGAAAAGAACCTAGGAGATAAGCCAAAGAGTAAAAGCCTTCACATTATGAGAATTTTTTACTGGCAGTCTTCGCAAGCTTTCATCCCCAAAAAGTTCTCTCAGGAATTTCACCGAACACTTGGTGGACCCGCCCACGAGGCTTTTGTCATAATCGGCTTTCTTCAAGCCCAGAGTCATGTGGGCGGCTTTAGCATAACTTGGTTTTGGCACTACTCTAGCAAGGCTTCTGTGCAACTTCATACCTGATAGGCTAGAGTGCTCCACAAGAGTGGGAGTTAACTCACAGTTCCAAAGACGGAAGCCATGGGTATCAACCTCCCAAAATGAGGCCACCGCATAAATAAGATCCCAAAGTAGAGGAACTCCAAGGAAAGACGAGAGACAACCCAAACTGAACTAGTCTAAACCTATGAGCTCGCTCTCGTTCAAGCTGTCAAGCCATTTTGTCAAAAATCTGGGCCCTATGCCCAAAGAGGGAAGTATAAAGGTCTCGGACCCCCCATGAGAGGCAGGGTCAGAAAACGGGTCCATGGTCATACAAAGATGTTTTGAGAAATCACAATTCGATGTAAGACAATGAACCCACCCTCGGGAGGAGGAAAGAAAAAATGACAGTAGAAAAACTCAAAGCCCAACTAAAAATAAAGAAAAGGGCATCCTCGGGTCTTAATGGCCCCACACTACCCAGAAGGATGCTTAGCGTGTGAAATACAGACGCTAGTGCAAAATCCCTAGATTTTGCCTATCGTGTATATTATACACGCTAAGATATTGTTTCTCAGAGAAAGCCTAGCATATATAATATACACGCTAGGCCATTTCTGAGGAAACTTTGTCAAGCGTGTATATTACACACGCCAGGCCAGCCCCCCTAATGAAAAAAGGGGAAGAAGGGATGTGGGATTTTTATTTTTGCCGGTTCTTTAACCAACCCACATACACTTTATTTTTCTCACACAAGGCACCCCAGGTTGCATACCAAAAATCCACCATCTAACCTATCTGCATGATTTTCTTTCAGATACCACCCATATAAACACATAGATTTTGGCAACAGTTAAATACATAACCTAAAGACCAATTTCCTAATTTGGGGCCCATCCCTACAAATTATCAAGCGCATCACATCTAGAGGGAAGAGACAGAACAAGCAAAACCGACAACATTCACTTCAAACAGAAATTAAACCATCCAACATGCATTCAAATTATCCATTACATCCAAATTCCCAAAATAAAAATGTTCGATAGTCTCAAATGTCTATCAGTGTAGAAACAGAAAAAGCTGATCCTAATTAGTGCCCTTGGCCTTCTTCTTCCACCGACATGAAATACTCTGGTAGGTCCGCATGTCCCCCACTCGGGACCATGCCTAGGAAAGTCGGTTTAGCGGTGAGCGTGACTCCTTTTATCAAGCACGCAGGAAGTCATACCAAAAATCATCAGTCAAGATTAGTCAAAAGACAAGGATGGAAAGACCATGATTAGAGCCAGTCAGTGTAACACTTACCACCTCCACATCTCGAAGGACAACGATATGGAGATAGTACTTCGCCTGATTGACTGTTGACTCATAATCCTATAAGAAAGAAAGAGAAAGAGGGGTCAGCTACATGAGTCATAATATGAGAACAAGCATATCTCTGCAAAAACATACATAAAAGAAAATTTACCCCCAGGAACCAATTCAAGAGGAGGGACTCGGATCGCTTCAGTAGATAGGCGGGCCTGCTCAGCTACATCCACACACAAACTCGAGAGGAAGGCATCATCAAGGCGTCTAAAGGTCCCTTGAGTCTCTATAATCGAACTACCAGAGGCCCCCGCACCGAAAGGGTCAGAAGGTCCGACATCTGGAGCCTCGTCAGGACCTGCTGCTACATCATCCTCATCAGAATCATCCCCCCGTCAAACTATAGAAAAAAGTAGAGGTCAAGTCAATCAAATCAAAATCAAACCCAAACCATCAAGAACCCGCATAGAGGAAAAAGAGGACTACTTGAGATAGTGGGCCGCCAAAGGTAAAAAAGTTGGCACCAGGCACGAAGCATGGGCAGATGCACCGGTAAGGAAGAGACTCGTACCACATCTGATACCCCCCAGGCACAATGAGATCATCAATAGGAACCCCATGATGTAGGAGTTCATCCGCGAGATCCTCAATCATACCTCCCAGTGTCATGATATCCTCGAGAGGAACCTGAAGCACAGCAAAATAGTCTCAGTATTGATGCACCACTCTCTCCCCCAAATAGTACGCTCTTACCCAAGCTCCATAAAAGAAGATAACCCGACGGTCAACAAATAGGTGGTACTAGCCTATGGCGGCTTGATCCCAGAAGGGAGAACCAACATAAGGGTCAAAGGTGATCTGCCCAGATAAAGAGAGTCTTATTAGTCAAACAAATACCATCAAAAATCTAGAAAAGAAGAAAAGGATGTGTCAGTACCTGCTCTGGGATCATCAAATCAAATTAGGACCTTAGGCCCAACTCCAGATTCTTCATTCCCACGTCCCTTCAATGACTCTTATGCCAATTTCTCATAAGAGGATATATATGCTCATTTGATAAAAGGAGGGGGCGGCCCTGCAGAAATTGTAAGTATCCCAAAACCAGTAAGAAGCAAACATGAAAGATGTGTCAGTGGCAAAATAAATGATAAACCAAGAGGAGTAGAAGAGCCAAGGGTTACCTCTATCACAGGCCATAAACCAAGAACGAAACCCAAATCTCCAATCGAGGCTCGAGCCAATCTAGCCATTAGTAAGGCAGACCCCGTACCACCCCAGTTGTACCGATGCACATTCTCCCAATTCCCCATAAGACTGAGCAGGGACAACAAGACCCGGCCACCACTGGTATTGGAGAAAAGAATCTTACCGGGATGAAAGAGGAGCGAGATACAAGCCAACATCAATGCCCGCGCAGGCACAATGACAACATCCATGTCCGGATGATTGGGATCCACCAGTTCATTTTCACCAAATAAGTCAGCCAACCAAGAGAGCTTGATATCAAAGTCGGCCATGTCCTGAGAGGGGGGTAATCCCCGATCAACTGAACCACCTCGGCCTGATCCGGTACTCGAAGGCCAACAACCGGTGTTCCCCCTATCCTGATCCTTGTAATCATCGACCAATCGATTGGGGTGATAGTCATCTCGACCACTGACATATGGAATGTCATGGTCTCGAGCTGAAATCATTCCACCAGGGCCTTCACGTAAGCTGCATTGCCCCTCATAGCAGGCCATGAAAGAAAGTCCCTAAAACTGGCCTGAGCCAAGAGGAACTTCACGACCTGAGGGACGAAGCCATAGAAGCGCTGGAGGTCGAACCAACCTCCACGAAACATGATCAAAGGCAAAGACTGCAGCAAAATGAAAAAGCTGTTAAAACCTGAAACAAGTAAAGCTTGCAAAAAGGAAAGCCGTACAAGATTACTTCTTACCTTGCCGACAATCTCGAAGTTAGAAATGTGGTTGCACTGTTGATGAAGCAACCCACTGCGGGCCGCTTCGCCTTGCATCTCATACCAGATCTAGGAGGAACGCTGCACCGAAATAAGCTGCTCACCCCAGGCACCATAAATCACATCAAGAACACCCTTCTGGTCTTGCTCCTATTCACTCGACATCCTGAGAAGGGATTAGGCAGCAAATGTTAGGAGTATATCAACAAATGGAAATCAAGTACTGCAGACTCAGGGAAGGTAGGTATGCCTCATTCATAAAAAAAAAAAAAAATTAACAACTTTTTGCAAACCAAACCAAAAAAGTCCACACCATTTTGTGTCAAAATCAGAAAGGCCGCTAGGGGACGACCTCAAAACAGCCCATGAATTTCAAAAGAAAAAGAAAACTCTCTTTTTGTCCTCTCAAAAATTTCAGTCAAAACCCCCCACAAATGCACATGTATTATGGGTGGGGATGCATTCCAAAAAATAATCAATCCAAAATCGGACCATTTTCCCCCACACATTTCAAGAATCAAAATCACATGCATGTGGAGGGAAGTCAAAATTTTCAAACAAAGATAACCATCCATTCTTTTTCAAAAAGAATAACGAAAAAGAAGAAAAAAAAGAAACAGAAAAACAAACAAAAACAAAACAAAACAAAATAAATAAAAAATGCACTTTATTTCAAACATAAATTCATGCAGATGGAGGCAATCTTCACAAAATAAATCATGCATGCAAAGGAAATCATCTAGATCCAAGAACCCTAAAGATATAAATCAAAGGAAAAAAGGGGGGAAAGATTAGGGCACCTTTCAATCACATTTTCTTTTAAAAATCAATACCGATACACATGAAATCAATCAAATAGAGCATAAACGATTGCAGTCATAAGAAAAATCATTCATTTGTCACCTAAATACAGGAAATCCTATCCACATTAGATTAAAAATCAGAAAATTCAAGGAAAAATAGGTGTTAAAATGATTACCTTGGTTAAGAAAAATAAACCCTTGATCCGGCGTAGGATGCACGTTTGAATCGTCAATGTTGGATACCGACATAAAGACGGAGTTAGAATCAAATCAATAGAACACAGGAGGGGGTCTCCCAGTTTGGTTTTGGAGAGGGGGGGAACGAGAAGTTTGAAAAATGCCCTTTTTCGCTCTAGCCCGACTATTTTAAAACCACAATTTTTTGGCAGATTTGGTCTAGCATGTATAATACACACGCTAGGCTTAATCATGCTAGATTTGGCCTAGCATGTATAATATACATGCCAGGCATAAACCCGCCAGGTTTGGCCTAGCGTGTATATTGCACACGCTAGGCTTGGAACCTCCCTTGCAGATAGAGGCTTTCTCCCTTTTGGCATACATCCCGAGAAGCGCGTCGACTTCCATTCGGACCGCTCAAGGATTATGCAAAAATAAAGAATTTAAGGGCTTTGAGCATCCACAAAACCTCAAAAAAACATCAGAAAAAAAAAACAACAATAAAAATATATATATAATATACAATAAATAATAATAATAATAAATACAAAAATACATAAAACAGAAAATACCAAAAAATATATATATATATATGTATGACTTACCAAAATCAGCACACACTCCCAAAAAGCATTGCGACCTCAATTTGCTCTGCTCGGGTAGTTGTGCTAAAATAACTTTGGGGTCAATGGGTTCCCCCAAAGACTTCAAACCTGGTTCCCGCAGGGGCATCCACGGCCAATCATATGGGGCAATCAATGCCTCATATGATTGGGTACACACTATGGATCTTCACTTCTTTGTATCACGCCAGTTTTCAGGTATGGGTCGATTCCCCCCCCTCCGCTTGCGGGGCTATTTTATTCAGAATGAAACTTGAATGTCAAACACCGCCCATCATATCAAGGAGTGGACATTTTTCCTGACATACAATGTGTTTACTCACCATGTTACCATCTGATGTTTGAGGTTCGCTTTGAATACAGTGGACCCTTCAGCATTGCCTTGCGCCTCTTCGGATGTCTCTTTCTTTGGTATTCGATCATTAGTGATCAAATACCAAGGAGGGACATTTGTAGATACCCAAATTTAGCCCAAGGCCCGATCGGAACATACTTTGAGAAAGGTGCACCCCCCTAAGGTTCCTATAGCATCTCATAAACCCTTAGGAATCATCCCAAAACCTTTAGAACCCTACCCTAACCCTTAGAACCTTTCCCGGACCAGTTTCGAACCCTGTCAAGCTGTGGTTAGAGAAAGGTGTGCCAAGGCTTGTTGGGACCCCTGGCAGAAACTAAATCATATGCCATTGGAAAGAGGACTTCCCAGCTTTCCAACAAGCCAAGAATCACCTCGATCCAAGGTATACACCGAAAGTTATGATGATCCAAAGTTCTGGTCCTGAATCGGCTCTACTTCACCAAAGGAGGTGGATCCTTCGATAGGATCTGAGCCCCTCGAGAGCCTCTCGAGCACTGTGGCTATGCCTAGTGGGTATAATACACACGCTAAGCCATTTCTTGGATAATGTTGACTAGCGTGTATAATATACACGCTAGGCCATTTTTTCACAGAATTGGCCTAGGGTGTTTAATACACACGCTAAGAAAAATAGGGCCCCACAGCGGCCTCTGAACATCTCAAGAACTGTAGCTATGCCTAGCATGTGTAATACACAAGCTAGGCTTAGCTACAGGAACTTTTGGATTTTACTCGAAAATGACTTTTGGGGTTCGACTTGTTGACCATCCCAATATTTACGGTGGGTTTCATTAGGACTATTGCACCCCCATTTAACCTATTTGCAACCCCCTAGTCATTTGAAACCCCACCCTATCATCAACCATTGAAACCCATTACCCACATTTCCAAGCTCTCAAAATCCTAGGAAACCTTAGATTAGAAGATTACCTAATTGCTAACCCTATTAGCACTTAAGTACCCTCCTAATCTCCCTTTTTCCTATAAATAGAGAGGCACTCCCTTTGAAAATGGCTTGATAATTTTTCCCAAGAGAGAAGAATTTTATTGAGCTCCCATTCCATCTTCTAGCACTAAACCCATAAAATTCCAGAATTGAGTTTTTCCCTTTAAACCTCATTTTCCGTCATCAACCCTTGAGATTTAGCTAGAACTACCCCCTAGCCTTCTTCCTCTTCCTCTTAGCTACCAAGCCTTAGAGATTAGAACCCGTCCCCTAATCCATTTACTATCAGAAGCACACCAGCGATGCTCTCGCGCGAAGGGAAACAACCGTGCTACAAGGGCCCAAGAGCTCCGGCTCTCCCCTCTATTCCTCTACCTTCTTTTGCTTTTCCTCTATCCTAGAATTGAGTTGTTACGCTGCCCAAATATCGACAAGCGGGAAGGGCTGAATAGGATCGATGGGCCTTCGAGCAAGGAAAAATGTTGCTCATTTTTATTTCTTTATATATATATATATATATATATATATATATATTATATAAACAAACCACGCATATACCCCGCCATAGTAGAGACCGCTTATGAGTTGGTTGATCGAGTGCCAAACACCTTCCCGATCGATAACTAAAGTCCCTACAGAAGTGCCTTTGGCATAGACCAGATCAGAGTCATATTTTTAGCACTTCGGTGCTCATCATATCTATTTGGGTATCTCAGGACACCAAAAGCTCCGGGTGGCGACTCTAAATTTGTAGCAAAGAGAGCGCATCGTCGCAACGGACTCGTGAGAGCCCACGGATGCACAAGTTCGAACAACTTTAATGGGTGTTGTGGAAATTAATGTGTTTCCCTCTTGCAATTGTCCTCCAAAATTATTCGTAGATTGTGAACATGTTTGGTAGCTCTTTCGTTCCACCCATTGTGTAGCTAGTTACCCAATTTGGGTTTTTAGTTTCCTAATGGATTGGGTATAAGAATGTAAATCTTGAGATACTTGAGCAAGTTGAGATAACTCCTTAGAGTGTTGATGCGACTATTGTTGTAGAATTTGAAGGATCTGGATAACAATAGTATCATCCCCACTTCTCTGAGGATTAAACTATTATTCATAAGATTGGTATGTGTCGTAGGGCTGAAGGAAGTTTTCTGGATATTAAGGGTACATAAAAGATAATTCTTGTTGAACTATCCTTGTGAAGTCAGGTTGATTTCCCCACTTAAGAGTTATAAGGAGTCCTGAAGTTATCCCATTGAAATGATAATGGTTGCTCCTTTTCTATCAAATCTGGATATAATGGAGCAGCAGGTCATTCTATTGGGACGTGAGTCAGGCTCTAGCAAATACAACAAGGCCAAAATGAACCATTGTGGCTTTGCACTACCATATTATTCATATTTTTGTAAATTTTTTTTTTTAAAACATTTATTTGGTTTTATTTTAGAAAGCAGGGAGAGAAAATAAATCTAAGCCTTTAACTTCTATTGTCAGAGGAAGTGTTGAAACCTTCGATCTGCTGCTCCGAATAAACCAGCAAAAGATAAAGAAGCGATCAAAGAAAATAAAAAAATAAAAAAAGAAAAGAAATGAGGTTCTGAAAGACAAATATTGGTTTTCATATTTTCTTCACTTACTCGGCAACGGCGCTAAAATTTTTAACAGCTCTATGAGTATGCTCTGTCTTAACCTATTGAAAGCGCACAATGGAAATTGTAATACTAGTATAGGATCATTCCCACGACAAAGGTTGGAACTTCTAGAAACTTTTATTTACCTTTAAAAAATAAAGAATGGTTTGAATTAAACTAAGGTGCATGAAAGTAAATCTAAATCCTCCTACTTCGAGATCCTGGTCGTCAATCAGCCTCTTTCAGTTCTCGGATATTTACCAAATTAAAATACCGTTACACTATATCTAAGCCTTCCATAATTTGGTCGTCAATCAAAAACTAAAATTCTTTCAATATAGATTTATACTAATCTACAACCTTCCAGAATTTGGGCGTCAATCAAAAACAAAAATATTGTAGTTGGGAAATAAAATACCATTACATTAATCTTTTAAATTCTCAATCTTAAGCGTCAATTAAAATCAAGAACTATCAGATATTTACAAATCAGTAAAAGAAAGCAGTAAATCTAAACTAGAAAGTAATAAATAGATCTTTCATGTCTCAATCACAGGCGTCAATTGCTCTTGAGAAACTATGGATACTCTACTCTATTCTTCCAGCTCCCGATCTCAGTCGTCAATTGATCTCGAGAAACCTTGGATATCTAAACTAAACTAAACTAAGGTGATCTTCAAGAATCCCAACCTCAGTTTTCAATTACGAGTGAGAGACCTTGGATAAATTATTCTGGGTGTTAAACCCTCTTATTTATAGCTTCATAAGGGGTCGACTTACATTATTCAACTCTTAATAAAAGTAAACTACTAAAACAAAAGATTCCTAATAAAACTAAACTTCTAATCCTAATCTTCTTTGCTTTGGCAAGTAGATGCGCGTAGGATTCTCTTCCTTAATTTTAGTAGCAAAGATCTTCAGGATTCTTCTTCCCCAATCTTCTCAGATCCGTAAGGTGTAAGACTTCTATTCTAAGAGTTCTTTCTATTCTATGCATGGTTGGGTATCTCTTCCCGTGATCTTCAGCAGTAGCTAGCTTTAATACTAAAAACTTGTAAGTACAATTTTGGTTCTTCATTTAGTATGATTCCTTGCCCTCAATCAATTGTATCATCACTTCTTGCTTTCCACCCCTGAGTGTCTTCTGTAGAATCATAAGTACGATTCCTTCTTTTCTTCTTTCAGTTTTGCTCTCTCAAGATTATGATTAGATCATAAGCTCTCTTTGTAGCTTTTAGAATGGTTCTCAGACACGATTGGGATCGTATCTTCATGCGATCATCTTTCTTACTACTTTTTTGAGTTTATTTTGGCAAATATTAACACTTTGGCTCTATTCTGCTTAGTGTTCTAAATATCTGCACATCTGCATATCATTAGTAGCAAACTAGGGTCTAACATCACTAAGTTAAGGTGATAAAATGGTAAATATTTGACTGATCAACTGCCCTATGCGGTAAGGGTTATCCTTGCCCAGGTCGGCTTTGGCAACTTCCTCTCCTCTACCATGAGAGGGGATTACTCTTACGTGATGGCTCTCCTAGAGAGCTTTCGTCTAGAGACCATGACTTTCCACACGTCGGTAGTCGAGATGACCATCACGCCTCTTGACTGGACCATGATCACGGGGATCCGGATGGGAGGGGAGCCGGTGACCTTTCCCCACTTCATGGAGCATAAGCAGGTGATTCAACTGATTGGGGACTATCCCCCTTCTGACCGTATGATGGGACCCGAGGTTCAACTGTCTTGGTTAGTGGAGCTCTTTGCTGCGGAGGAGCTTATTCTCGAGGCTCAGAGGGGCGTTGACCTACATATTTCTCTTGACCAAGCCTTGACCTTAGCCCACATATTTTTCCTTTACTTGTTGGGCCAAGACGATCTTCTCTAACACTAGTGACGGGCTCATCCAGTTGTCCCTCCTACACTTGATGGGGACCTAGAAGGATGTGTGCAAATGTGATTGGGGCAGTGCCGAGTATGCCATCCAGATGAACAACCTAGCCTGAGCTTCGATTGGGAACCTCTCCTCTCTGCAGCTTCTGGCCCGTCCTCGAGGTGACTTACCCTTGCTTTTGCTCTTTTCATTTTATATGCATATATCTGTTGTTTCTGACCTTTGGCTTTGCTCATTCTTTCAGGTCTCAAGGTATTTGCACTTTGTGCCTGCCTGCCTGCTGTTAAGACCTGAAAAGTACCACTTTTCACCCCTTAACTTAACCTTTGATTAGAACCTTAGCCACCTAATAAGTTCTTGTTAAGTATTTTGTGTAGGTAATAATCAGCAGTGAAATAAGGCCAAGAATCCTGTTAAGGAGCCTGATTTGGCACCAGATATCCCTCAGAAGAATGAACTCTGAATCCAGACCTAAAATGAGCCTCACACAGCTGACCCAAGCTTTAGAGGATTCAGGAGAAATATGCCTCGCGCAGTTCAACTGAGCTTCCCAAGGCTTTACAGCAACCTCTCGTGCAGATGAATGACTAAAGAGCTTCAGAAACTCAAACTCGCGCAGCTCTCACGAAGTTCAAGAGTAGAACACATCGCACAGTGTCGCGTAGTTCAAAGCAGACCTCTCTCAATCTCATGCAGTTCACTCAGAATGGCTGAGGAGAGAGAGCTTCAGAAGATTCCTCCCGCAGCTATCGTGCAGTCGCCGCGGGATGCAATCATCAGAAGAAGAACGCCTCTCACAGTTCTCACGCCATTCAAGAAAGAAAACATCCTGGTGAAGGCAAATCCAATCTCGTGAAGATCAAGTGAGACATAGAACCTCACGCAGTTTAGAACTCAGAAGAGCCTCACGAGGTAACTCGTGAAGTCCAAGTAAAGAGAAGTGCTTGCGAAGTTCTCGCGCTGCTGCCCAGCAAAGACTGATCGACAGCGTGACTGCTTGAATTTCAGCACCGCGACACTTGAGACTATGTTTTCAATTCAACCTCGCGAAGCCCAATCTAGTGAGAGCTCAACTCTCTACCGCACGACTGCCTGAAGAGAAAATCAAAGCAACCTCGCGACAGCTGAAGCTTCAGTGTCAAATCATCCTAGCGAAGAGCAAAGAGCTACCAAGTGACAAGTCTGGGAAACTACAGCTACCTAGTGAAGCTCTGACCCTAAACTTCCCTAAACTTGCATCTCTTCAGCAGAGGACCTTCTGGGTATTTCCAGTGATTAGGGCATGCACTCCCATGCTCAAATCTTTGTACACGTGCCTCGAGGCATCCAAGGATCATTATCAGGCCACGTGGCATTGTTAGAATTAGGGTTTCCTAACCCTAATGCGCCGCCACCCCACTGCTATATAAACCCATACCTGAGCTTAGGTTTAGGCATCTGGGAACCCATCTCAAATCATTTTTCTTTTCTCTTTCTTTTTAGCAGTAAGTAGTTTTCTTTTTCTTTCCTTCTCTCCATAGTCCAGCACTTGCTGGCTATGCCTTTGTATGCGTTTTTGAATTAGATCAATGGAAGTTCTGTAATAGGATCTGTACTTTGTGGGATTGTTGTTTGTGTGTGAGATGCTCTGTGTAAGGCTACTACCTTGTGATCTGCCATGGCTTTGGCTATGTTTCAAAGCAATGGAGGACTGATTCTAAGGGCCACTCATATCCAAGTGACCTATGTGTCTGGGCTGTCATGGTCCTACAGCCTTAGCCCCACTACAGGACCCACTAGATCTGAAATCCCCAAGGGAGCTTGAGCTGGTAGCCTTGTGAGCATGGTGGTAGCAGCGATAATCTTCTTTTGTTTTGGACTCCGTGAGGAGGATAACCTCTGGGATAGTCTGTGACCATTTAAGTGGACAGATTATAGCCTTAGGGTGATTCCGATCCACCGATCCAAGATGGATCCTTCTTTACACCGGAGCTTGGAGAAGCCTAGTGAGAGATTGTACAGAGGCAGACTCCCCCATATTTGTATAAATCTGCCATCAGATGTTGGATCTGATCTAGTTATAGAGATTGTAGGCTGGTGACTGGACCATTGTAGCCTCGCTCAAGCAATGGACAGCTAGATCGAAGGTTGTACTCAATCACTTGCTGGTTCTATGTGTCTGTGCTATCATGGTCCTACAGCCTTAGCCCCACATATAGAACTTTAGAGGTTGAGGTTCCCTATGGATTCTTGAGCTGGTAACCTAGATGAAATAGTGCCTGTAATGATTTACTTGTTATGCTTTGACCCATCCCTGGATAGTGGCTCCCTTATGGGATAATTTGTGACCATTCAACTGGACAGGTTATAGCCTTAAGGGTGGAATCATGGCAGAGTGATGGGTTGGATCCTTTCTCCTCAGAGGTGATAATGTAGCCTCTGGACAAGATTTCTATAACATCAAATCTAAATATGAGTTACAAAACTTCTCGGACCTTGGCTCAATAACATACTTCTCACCCTTTTTATACTCATTTTCCACACTCCATCCATCCTCTTAACATTTTCTGTAGTTTAGTTATTAGAATACTTAGAATAAGTGACCTTAAACTCCCCTCCTTCTAAGACTGCCAGATCTGTAGATAGATCTGGAGGGACTACTAGAGATGGCTCCCTTGGAGCTTTAGATCACCTTTCCCTGTGGGATAAACTCTTACTTATCAAAACTTGCTATAAAGAACCCTGTATCTTGCAGGTCTAGAACTTCTGAGTTGTGCTGGATTCACCCCCTGTTTTACTCTGTCTTTGATTTTTAAATAACTTTCACCACCAACCAATAATCAAAGCACACCGGAAGTAGTCAACAAGTTTTTGGCGCCATTGCCGGGGAGAGATGATCTATTAGTAGACCCTTAGTTTTTGTATTCTTAGTATTCTTTGCACATGTGAATAATTGATACTGCTGACATAATTTTGAACCTTTCTTGCAGATCTAGGCATGAACAGATGTGAAGGATAGTTGGACTGCAATTGGAGCTTAGCTACCTCTGATTGCAAACTCTCTGACTTTTTAAGCTCTGTCTATCTTTCTTAAACAATTTTTTTAGCAGTATCTAGGATAGTTTAAACGTATTCTTTGAATAGCTGTACACTAGTTTGATAAATTTGTTAGTGTACAATTATTCTTTTGCAATGTGCCTGCAAGAAGCTTTCCTTGTTGTTGGTGTGCTTGTATGCTAGGGAGGAGATCTCTCAGTCCTGCTTTAGAGCCTCTTAACCCTGAGTTAGAAAGGGGAAGGAGACTTAGAAGAGACAGGCACACCACAGGAGACCCCCAAGTGAATCTGTGACAGCAATTATGGGTGAAGAACAACCCAGAACCCTCAAGGAGTTGAATGCTCCGGATGACTATAACTCCCCTTTTAGCATTCAATTCCCTGATGTTCAGGGGAACTATGAGATAAAAACTTCAATCATCCAGATGCTGCTAGCTTTCCATGGGCTTAGCAAAGAAGACCCTTACAAGCATATTGACCAGTTCTTGGCCTTGTGCACCACTTTTAATATCACTGGTTTGGGACCTGAGGCTACTAGGCTCAGACTCTTTCCCTTCTCTATGAAGGATAGGGCCAATACCTGGCTGACCACTCTTCCCAACAATAGCATTGCTTCATGGAAAGACCTGCAGACCAGATTCCTAAGCAAGTTCTTCCCTGAGACCAAAACTAGCTAGTTGAGGAAAGAGATTCTTCCATTTGCTCAATCCCTAACTAAGGATTTTAACCAGTCCTGGGATAGGTTTAAAGAGATGCTCAAATAATGCCCCCACCACAAGATCCCTGAGTGGCAGCTTGTACAAAGCTTCTACAATGGGAGTGATGAGAAAAATAGAGATATGGTCGATGCCTCTTATGGTGGATCCTACATGCACAAGACTGCTGAGGAGGCATGGGAATTGTTTAAGGTGATTAGTGAGAATGCTTTTCAAAAGCCATCCCTGGCAAGAACTAGTCAGGAATCTGAGTCAAAGGTGGGGCCTGCTGCTGGTTCAAAAGGAAAAATTTATGAGGTGTCTGGGAACAATGACCTATAGCTGCAGATGGCAAACCTCTCTATGAAGTTTGATAAATTATTGACTGTTATGCAATCCAGAAGGGCTGCTCATGTGGTGGAGGCATGTCTGATATGCCAGTCCCCACAGCACACAGTGGAAGAATGTCCATCTACAGGACAACGTCCTGAATTGATGTTGGAACATGCTGCTGCTGCTTAATCTTATGGCCAGCAGCAATCTGGGGGCTACAATAGGCAGCCATATGAATACCAGCACCAAAATGCTGGTTACCAATGGAGAGACCACCCAAATCTGAGGTGGAAGCAAGACAACTACATGCAGCCCCAACAGATGTTGGCCTTACCACAAAGGCCACAGTAGCAGTTCAATCAAGGGAATCCCCCTAGTTCTACCTTCCAACACCATCAGCAGCCCCATCAGCAGCAAAATCAGTTGGTCTTACCCCCTTCTCAACCTAGAAATACTTCTTTCGAGGACCAGGTCTTGACATCACTGCAAAACCTGGGTTCCTTGACTCAAACTATGAACTCTTATGGTCAGAGCATTAAGAAGATGAAAGAACAGATTGGACAACTAGCGAACACCTTAGCCAAAAGAGAAGAGGGAAGGTTACCCAGTCAACCAGTGGTTAATCCCAAGGGCCAATTTTTGATTGGTGAAGGATCCTCAGACCCTGACGGGGATCTTTCATTGAATTGATGATAAGAACTATGCACCTTTGTATAATATGTACTTTACAGTTTATAGGAATAGTTAGCAATCATGTTGGAATTTGAGTTTAGTGCTTTAATGCCTACTTTTATACTAGCTCCCTCTATTTGATAATTTCAAGTGATTAAATGATGATGTAGTATTTGAATGCTTTGTGTGATGTGTGACTTTAATGCCTTGAAAGTATGAGAATTTGCGAATGCTTTATAATGCTTATGGGTGTCCCTGGAAGAGAGTCTGTGAGAGAATCCACCCATAAAGTCAAGGTCAAGAAAGCTGACTAGTGGGTGAGTGAATTCTACCTCGGTTAAGCCATCGCGGGGTTCTGAATAATGGGTTTGGTCCCATCTCGCGCAGTTCATAAAGAACTACTTTGTTTTGCTGTCGCGAGTTTCTGATATAACTAGGTGGGCTGCCTCGCGCAGTTTAAAGGAACATCTAATCTCGCGACCCATTCATTCCCAGCCAACGAGCGGACATTTTCAAAGCACGCCGAGCCTCGCGATATTTAAATCCCACCCCGCGCTGCTTTTCCTTACTGCTTTCTCTTTCCTCTCCTCCTCTCAACCTCTCTCCTTCAGCATCCTATCTACAGATCATTGTTCACTTTGAAATTCTGGATTTTTGTTCTTAAAGCTTCCATCAATAGTTGCCCCCTGCTAAGAGCTCTTGAGATCCACAAGGCATCCACTTAAATAGAACCCTAACTTTTAGGATTAGACTCAGCTCCGGATATTTCCTTTCAAAATTTCAACTGCACACTCACCAAGGAGAGTTGTGATGGCTCCTAAAAGCGCACCTATGAAGAGAGCCAGGGACAAGGCCACTGTGGAGCCTACCCCTAAGAAAGCCAAGTCCTCTACGGCTCAGCATAAATGGAAGGAGGTGGTTCCTGAGATGGCTACACCAACACCGGATTATTCTACACCCTCTGAGCTCCTCATTTCCATTCCCTTAGAGCCTGAAGCCATTTTCGATATCTCTTTCTTTGAATCAGAGCCGTTGTCAGCACCTGCCATCAAGTTCTTGCGCAAGGCTGGTTTGTTCCCCTTGATGCAAATGATTCCTGCACTAGCCTACCCTAGGTTAGTGCAACTCTTTTACCAGCACCTTAGGGTCAGACCAGACACACAGGGGCAGCCAGGAATCCTTGCATTAGTTGATAATTTTGAGATGCTGCTTAGCCCAGAGTTAATTGCAGAAGTCATGGGCATCCCTGCTAGTTTTGATCCCAACTGCGATTATGGTGCCCCTGTGAGTGCCCCCATTGACACAATTGCCCAGGCCATTACCAGAGGCTTGAAAGCCACAGGGAACTCCATCAGAAGAAGAGATTTAGAGCCCAAACTGCTGTTTATCGATCAAGTGCTGAGGAAGAATATCTATTGCTCCGGCCATCAGCAAGAAAGGAGGACACCAATTGCTGATGCTCTCTATTCCTTCTCTCTGGGCCATAAATTTAATGCTGCATGGTTGATCTTCGAGGCTATGAAGGATACAATGGTGAAGTTGGGGCTGCAAAAGAAAATCCACACTCTCCCCTATGGAAGACTCATCACCAGACTACTTCTGAGGGGAGGGTACAAGATACCAATGGGGGAGTTATCTGCTGACCTCACTCCCACCACTTTTGCCATAAGACAATGGGGGATCAGTAGAAGTCTAATGGATCCCCAGAAGAAGAAGAAGAAGGCTGAAGCTCAGAATGTTTTCGAGCAGGGAGAGGGAGCTGCTGTGGCAAACGCCACCCCTGCCCCCAAAAAGAAGGCTAAAACCCTTGCCCCAAAGAAGGTGGCGCGAGCTTCTGTCACCTCTGCTTCTGCAGCAATCCCTCCATCCACCACTCTTGCCTCTCCACTACCTTCTTCACCCATTCCATCTCTCCCTTTCCCTCTTTTATCTCCTTTTTCCATTCCACCTCCCACTATTATCCGTACCTGGGAAGAAAGTGTTGAACCCCAGGACAACACTCCACCTTCACCCACCATACCTCAATCCACAGCCCCAGTCTCTCCCATAGCATCTGATCCACACCCTGACAGCCCTCCCTTGATAACCTACCTTAAAAAGAAAACCTCTCACACTACCTCTGCCTCATCTTTACCCACTTCCACCCCCCCTGTCCTTCCCACAGACACACCCCTTATTGACCAACCCTTAGTCCAACCTCTCCATGTCCTAGACTTTAACCTAGCCACCACTTCAGGGTATCAAGCCTTCCTGACCACCTTTCTTGATACCTTGCCCACCCAAGACATCCCTCTCCCGGAGTCTCCTCTCCCTTCACCACTTCATTCGCCAGACCCTCCACCCTCCCCCCCTACCACTTTCCATCATGCCCCCACTTCCCCTTTCCAACCTGTTCCTTCTTATCCTCATACTTCACCTCAACCAACCTCAGATACCCTTACTCATATCCTTTCCCTCATCCATGACCTCCAAACCCAACAATCTAACACCACACAGACCCAAGCCCAAATCCAAACTGACATAACCACCATACAATCCACCCTTCACACATTGACAAACCCACCAATCCCAACACAACCTCCCACCACCCCATTGACCCAACCCCTTCCACCTCGGCTCCCAGGTTCCCAATGACCCCACCCCATTGACTTACCTCCATCCTTCCTCCTCCATGATACCATACCCACCACTCCTTTCCCTCTCTCCTATCCTTCCACCTCTAATACTACATCCCCTCAACTTACCAACACTTCTACCCAAACTGACCCCATTCCATTCCCATCCACCTTTCCCATTACACCCCCCCTATTTGCACCCCCAACCCTTCCATTTCAATCCTTCACCATCCCCTTCTTCCCTTACCATGAACCATCCCCCTTCCTTCATTTCATTTTCCACCCATACCTTCCATTCCCCCTCTTCTCTCACCCCCTCCTCAATTCACTGACCATTCAACCCAGACCACCCCAACCATTTCTACAACCCCAACTTCTCTCCCCCAGGATCCATCACCATCTCCTCCTTCCACTCCATTTCTACCAATCTTGCCCAGACACTCCAACTACACCCCTCCCTACTTCACCCTTCTCCATGCCATGAGGGACAATCCCTATATTAAGAGGGATGTTCTCAATGGCATGGCCCAACTCCGCCAAGCCATCGAATACCCCTTGCTGCAGAAACTTAGTGACTTGAAGCTTGCTTACAACAAGCAGCTGCGAGATATTTCCAAAGGGTGGGAGGCAATTTTGGAGACACCAAATGCGAACAAGGCTGCAGCAACATACTACAGAATGGCTACTGAGATGGAAAAGGCCAATGCAAAGAGGGTGAAAAAGCACAACAGGCTATTAGAGAAAAAATTGAACAATGCTCAGGAGATCACCCGACTCAGTAAGGAGCTTGCTGATACCAATCTCCTGTGGGCTAACAAGAAAATTGAAATCTTGGAACAGAGAGTTGCTTTCCTACTGTCCCAACCTATACAGGCCACCCCCATTGCCACCGCTCCCCCTGAGGCCCCATCTTCTTCCACACAACCAGGCCCATCTTCTTCCACTGCCCCTACCCCAACCCCTACACAATCTGTTCCCCCAACTCTCACAGCCCCCACTCCGGTATCTCCTCCTGTTCCTCCTCAAATGCCTACTGCAGTTCCTTCTGCAGTACCTACACAGCCTGTTGCTCCTGCTGCAATCCCTACTGCAGCTCCTGCTCCTACCTCAGTGCCCCCCCTATTCCCTCTCCTGCTCTTAAAAGAAAATGCACCCCTTCCAAGAAAAAGCCCACTTCTAAGAGAGCCACTGCAGCTTAAAAAGGCAAAAGGCCGGCCCCTCCATCCCCACCTCTAAAGGTCACCAAAGCTTCTGCTCAGGATGATCCCCATGGGCGCCTACTTTCCAAAGAAGAACGCAGACATGATGCTGCTGCCCTTGGATTGGACCCTACTGAGCTCTTTCCTTCTGATTTCGACTCTGATGCTGCACCACCTACGGATCCCAGTGCCCAATCTATTATTGTTGCTCCTTCATCTGGCCCTGCGGCACAATCCTATCCTCAGTGAAGGAAAGTTGCTGCAAAGAGGACTACTCCCCCAAGTCGCTCTTTGAAAATTGGAAAAGAAACATCTGCCCCGTCTGAGGAGGCACCACCACTAAGCCAGCCCGTGAAAGGGAAGAGCCCTGCCATTCCTATAGTGAAATTACCAGATCCATCTCCTGTGGCTCCCCCTAAACCAGAAAAAGGGAAAAGTCCTCTCCTATCTCCGGTGCCAGCCCAATCCAAATCCCCCGTTGCCCCTCCTGAGCTAGCATAATCCCAATCATCTCTTATTCCCCCTCTGCCTCAGCAAGGGCAAGCCTCCAAAGGTAAGGGCCCCAAAGGAAAATCTCCCACCAAACCCCCTGAGCCAACCACTACTAAATCTTCGAAGATCCTTCCTGAACCCAAGAAGAGAAAAATGAGGGTTCCTACCATACCCAAAACTCCCTAGCAAAGAAAGGCAGAGAGGGAACGAAAAAAGAAAGAAGTAGAGGCTCTCCTGCAAGAGCATGCAAGGAAGATGGGATGGGATAAATTTTAAGACAGATTCTAACTAGATTGTACCTAGGAATTTCTCTGTTTCTTTTACAACTGTTCTCTTGTATTTTGTATATTTCTAATATTTCATAGACTTTTCCCCTGTCTTTACTATCTTGCTTTGCCTGTGTGTGTTATGTTCCCTATTCTTTCCTTTTCTTTTAGCATCATTAGTTCTGCTGCACATTCCCCTTGAACAAGTGAGGACACTGCTCCTCATAGGTTTAGGGGTATGGCAGGCAGACCCTGCCAATGGAATAGTTAACATAAGTGCAGCAGACTCATCTGAGCAATATGGAAATGGACCTCTGTTCACTTAAGAATCAAGAAATTAAGAAGTTTAAAATTTATGCAAACCTTGGACATTATAAACTTCTAATATTACACATTTCCATAATAATATCACAAAGGAAACCTACTTGTATCAGCACTTAGTGAATCATTAGAGAGAGAAAAAGGTGAGGACATACTTGAAAGTTCAAGGGATGACCATAACCAGTGAGAATTGGGCCTACAAAATTTGTCTATTCTTTGAGGAGTAACTAAGGCATTTCTTTTAGTTCTAAGGACTGGCTAAGTCACTGTGCTCACTAGAAGTTAGGTAACTCCAAGTTGAAACAACTGACAGTACTCATGAGACCTAGGAAAGGATCAAGGCGTTCTCTTGGACAGTTTGAGCCTAAAAAGACCAATCCTAAAGCAACTGCCCTTGTCCATACCCCCTTTGAGCTTTAAATCCTAAATTTCTTCAAAATACACCTAAGTACTTGAACCTGAACCTATAAACCTGATTCAACCTACCCTCACTCTGAGAATTCAGAAGGTAAAGGAGACAGAGTTGAAGATGGACTAACCATGGTCAACATTAGGCGAATGGAGAAGAAGGATCTCAAAAAAATCTGGCAGTATGGTAACTGAGAACATGGTGACATTTCTGAAAAGCAAAAACAAAATAAAAAGAAGAAAACTCTAGTAAAAAGAAACAAAAATAATAATGAAGAGGAATAAGAGAGAAGTCAAGAGGAACTTTCATTGGAAAATCAAAATCAAGAAGAGAAACTGATCACTTCAAATCGGAAAATCTCAAAGAAGATGAAGGGAGATGAATCATGGAAGGTGGAGTCATGAACCACCTCTGTGACCTACTGATTTCTCAAATTGGAATTGCTTTTCAACCTTCCATTCTTTTTAACCCTACTCCATAAGCCACATTACAGCCCAGTTAAAAGCCCTTGTGATCCAAAGTTGAGTGAGCTGTCATGTGAAGATAAGGAATTATCCAATCTATGGTGAGGAACTGACAATGATGTCAGCACTTAAGAACTCTGCCTATGCTCATGCTTACAAACCCAGTTGGGGGATGTAACTGCTCTTGAGCCTATGAGAAACTGAACCCCTCAACAAACCTTTATGAGAGTATACCCTGCAAAGCTTTCTTTTGGGTCTGAACTTGAATGCATTATGTATGACCATAGCCTAATTTTTTGACATAAGGATAAGCTCAGTGCTGACACATATTTGTGTAGTTTTCTGTGATTGCAAAATAATTGGAAATGTTGTGCAATCATGAGAGTTTATGCTGTTTAAGTTACTGTGCAACCAATGAATTAAATTTCTTTTATGTGTAATGATTCAAGAGTAGACTAAATCTGATTCCTTAACTGCTCATTGGATGACATTGCACTTTTGTTAACTATTTCATTTGAGAAGTTTGTGGGTGTCTTCACTAAAAACCCTCAGGAGACTTCACTCCTCCACTAGGGATCACCTAGGGGTTTAAAAGGCTTGGTACATATGCTAAATGTATCCGTGTTCCCTACGAAAGTGGCATTTAATTTTTAGAGTAGATTTAATGTAGCTTTGCTAAGGGACTAGCAAAGATTAGGTTTGGGGGTGTGTTAAGACCTGAAAAGTACCACTTTTCACCCCTTAACTTAACCTTTGATTAGACCCTTAGCCACCTAATAAGTTCTTATTAAGTGTTTTGTGTAGGTAATAATCAGCAGTGAAATAAGGCCAAGAATTATGTTAAGGAGCATGCTTTGGCACCAGATATCCCTCAGAAGAATGAACTTTGAATCCATACCTGAAATGAGCCTCACGCAGCTGACCCAAGCTTTAGAGGATTCAGGAGAAATATGCCTCGCGCAGTTCAACTGAGCTTCCCAAGGCTTTACAGCAACCTCTCACGCAGATGAATGACTGAAGAGCTTCTGAAACTCAAACTCGCGCAGCTCTCGCGAAGCTCAAGAGTAGAACACATCGCACAGTGTCTCGCAGTTCAAAGCAGACCTCTCTCAATCTTGTGCAGTTCGCTCAAAACGGCTGAGGAGAGAGAGCTTCAGAAGATTCCTTGCACAGCTGTGACGCAGTCACCACGGGATGCAATCATCAGAAGAAGAACGCCTCGCGCAGTTCCCGTGCCAATCAAGAAAGAAAACATCCTGGCGAAGGCAAAGCCAATCTCGTGAAGATCAAGTGAGACAGAGAACCTCGCATAGCTCAAAACTCAGAAGAGCCTCGCGAGGTAACTCGCGAAGTCTAAGTAAAGAGAAGTGCTCGCGAAGTTCTCGCGCTGCTGCCCAGCGAAGATCGATCGACCGGGCGACTGCTTGAATTTCAACCCGCGACACTTGAGACTGTGTTTTTTATTCAACCTCGCAAAGCCCAATCCAGCGAGAGCTCAACTCTCTACCGCGCGATTGCCTGAAGAGCAAACCAAGGCAACCTTGCACGGCTGAAGCTTCAGTGTCAAATCATCCTAGCGAAGAGAAAAGAGCTACCACGCGACAAGTCTGGGAAACTACAGCTACCTAGCAAAGCTCTGACCCTAAACTTCCATCTCTTCAATAGAGGACCTTCTGGGTATTTCCAGTGATTAGGGCACGCACTCCCATGCTCAAATCTCTGTGCACACGCCCCGAGGCATCCAAGGATCATTATCAGGCCATGTGGCCTTGTTAAAATTAGGGGTTCCTAACCCTAATGCGCCGCCACCCCACTGTTATATAAACCCATACTTGAGCTTAGGTTTAGGCATCTGGGAACCCATCTCAGATCATTTTTCTTTTCTCTTTCTTTTTAGCAGGAAGTAGTTTTCTTTTTCTTTCCTTCTCTCCATAGTCCAGCACTTACTGGCGATGCCTTTGTATGTGTTTTTGAATTAGATCAATGGAAGTTCTGTAATAGGATCTGTACTTTGTGGGATTGTTGTTTGAGTGTGAGATGCTCTGTGCAAGGTTGCTGCCTTATGATCCGCCATCGCTTTGGCTGTGTTTCAAAGCAATGGAGGACTGATTCTAAGGGCCACTCAGATCCAAGTGACCTGTGTGTCTGGGCTATCATGGTCCTACAGCCTTAGCCCCACCACAGGACCCACTAGATCTGAAATCCCCATGGGAGCTTGAGTTGGTAGCCTTGTGAGCATGGTGGTAGCAGCGATAATCTTGTTTTGTTTTGGACTTCGTGAGGAGGATAACCTCTGGGATAGTGTGTGACCATTTAAGTGGACAGATTATAGCCTTAGGGTGATTCTGATCCACCAATCTAAGATGAATCCTTCTTCTTTACACCTGAGCTTGTAGAAGCCTGGTGAGAGATTGTACAGAGGCAGACTCCCCCATATTTGTATAGATCTGCCATCAAATGTTGGATCTGATCTGGTTATAGAGATTGTAGGCTGGTGACTGGACCATTGTAGCCTCGCTCAAGCAATGGAGAGCTAGATCAAAGGTTGTACTCAATCTCTTGCTGGTTCTATGTGTCTGGGCTATCATGGTCCTACAGCCTTAGCCCCACATATAGAACTTTAGAGGTTGAGGTTCCCTATGGATTCTTGAGCTGGTAGCCTAGATGAAATAATGCCTGGAATGATTTACTTGTTATGTTTTGACCCATCCCTGGATAGTGGCTCCCCTATGGGATAATTTGTGACCATTCAAGTGGACAGGTTATAGCCTTAAGGGTGGAATCATGGCAGAGTGATGGGTTGGATCCTTTCTCCTCAGAGGTGATAATGTATCCTCTGGACATGATTTCTATAACATCAAATCTAAATCTAAGTTACAAAACTTCTCTGACCTTGGCTCAATAACATACTTCTCATCCTTTTTATACTCATTTTCCACACTCCATCCATCCTCTTAACATTTTATGTTGTTTAGTTATTAGAATACTTAGAATAAGTGACCTTAAACTCCCCTCCTTCTAGGACTGCCAGATCTGTAGACAGATCTAGAGGGACTACTAGAGATGGCTCCCTTGGAGCTTTAGATCACCTTTCCCTGTGGGACAAACTCTTACTTATCAAAACTTGCTACAAAGGACCCTGTATCTTGCAGGTCTAGGACTTCTGAGTTGTGCTGGATTCACCCCCTGTTTTACTCTGTCTTTGATTTTTAAATAACTCTCACCACCAACCAATAATCAAAGCACACAGGAAGTAGTCAACTCCTGCTCCTCCTTTCAAAGGATCTTACTTTCCTCTTGATGACCTGTTGGCGGGCCGACTGACGTGGAGACCCAGGCATGAGCCATCTAGAGCTTGGTTTGAGGTCACAATTGGACCTGATGATTCCTAAGCAGGTTTGCCACCTCTCTTTCTTCTTCTTTTGAGATTCTGAGGAAATATTTTACTAAGAAAACATCTTTCTTTTTTGTCAAGTCGTGCTCAACTCTTACATGAGACCCCCCTTCTTGGACCTAGAGGTCGTCCGACAGTCGCTTGCCTTTATTGATTGCAGCATTATCTTCTTTTGTGGCTCTTCGACCCATGCCTATTATTTGGGACAGAGGGTGGCTCACCAGTTCTTTGACTCCTCTATGCCCATGGACCCTCCTGGTGATGTACTAGCATTAGGGGTTTTGCTTGAGGTGCTCATCGAGTAGCTGGACAGTGGGGGAGCCCAAATTGAGGGCTTTATTTTGCCAGGCTTGGATTATCATACGTGGTACAATGCTCTCCCTTTCCTCTACATTCTTCCCCACTTTGTTCCCAGCATCAAATTTGTGGCCTTCGGGGGTCCTCTTAGTCAGGTAATCTTAGGCTCCTCTTCCTATTTTTTTGGCTATCATGATCATTCTCTTAATGATTGCATTTTTTCCTCTGAGTTTATAGCAGGGGAAGGTTCAGGCTCGTGTTCGACTTTGGGTACAAGGCTTTCTGGGACATCGGATTCTAGGATCTTGAATGATGCTGGTTTCAGAGTTGTGTCAAGATGTAGAGGAGCGCGACCGTTTGTCTGCTGAGGTGATTAGAGATGCTCCTCTCGCGTTGATCCCCGGGGTATCTTGTGGCTTTTATAAATGCATCGATTTCTTTCATTTAGTCACTTACACTTCCTCTTTTTCTGTAAGACTACGCATATATGGCCCAGAACATGGAGTACTATTGCACCATTGTGGATCTTCAGAGGATTGAGATCGTAAGTATAGTTTGTGTTGAATCTTTTACACTTTCAGACCATATTTCCTTATCTAACTTTCTTGGGGAACATTTTCAGGTGTCTCAAGAAAGGGAGTTGTGCTCGGTGCGTAGTCGGCTGGCCCAGCTTTGGTCCTATGTTGGAGATGCCAATGTTTTTATCTACCAGAGGAGGCAGCGGCGGAGGAGGGATGACGCATGAGGGCTTGGGTCTCCCGATTGGATGCTTTTTTTTTCTATTTTTGTTTTCAGACACATTTGATGGATTGTTTTTTTTAATTAGAACCCTCATAATCTCTTTTGAATGGAAAATGCATTTTGGGGTTTGGTAATTGAATGACTATTCCCATTTCTCTTTCCTTTTTGTCTTTCTTTCGGCAGTGGTGGTCTCGCCTATAACGAAAGAGTAATAATTTTTGTTGCAAATTATGGCATATATTGTTCTACAGGATGAATGGTAATATTTTGCAAATGGGGGATTGACCAAAAATCACCACGACCGAAATAGCCATGGAGTCATGCACTCCCTCCTTTTTTTACAATGGTGGTACCTATAATAATAGAAATAAAGAATTAGGTGGTATGGTCATGTTCCAAGATTTGTGAGCCCTGGTATAAGATTTGCGAGTGGGGTTTGGCCCGGGATAAAATATAATTTAACAGCCATAGTATAAGAAAAGCATCCCCAAAAGAGCTAGCTCCCCAAAAGAGCCAGCCATGGAGAAAAATGGTCATGCGTGCAAAATATGCATGCATGGCTTATTTTCCACTTATATTTTTTCTTCTTTTGTTTATTTTTCACAGCATCCATGCGTGCATACTATGCACGCATGCCTATTTTTAGCCATGCATTCATAGTATGCACTCATGCTTTGAGTGGTAGTGAGCTTTTAAATAGCTTGGGAATGGCTCTTTTCTTCCATATATACTTTTTTTTTGGGCCCCCTTTTTACTTTCCTTTTTCATTTTGACCTCCTAAGGGTGGGTCCATTCTTCTACATTGACCCGTGGTTTGTCGAAATGGCTTTGTATAACCATGGACCCACCTAATGACCCTACTATCACGGAGTATATTGTGACCTTTGTACTTCCCTCTTTGGGTGCGCGACCTGTATATCTGAAACAATGGTTCAGTAGCTTGAGCAAAAGTGAACTCGTGGGTTTGTATCGGCTTGGGCTCGCCCACCTCCCTTCTTTCCTTGATGTTCCTTTGTTTTGGAACTTCATTCATGTAGTGGTTTCATGTTAGGATGCAGAAGCCCATGTCTTCCGTTTTGGCGTGTGTGAGCTGACTCCGACCCTTGAGGAGATGTCTATTTTATCCGGTCTGAAGCTTCATTGCGGCCTCGCCAAAGTAGTACTCAAGCTGGGTTATGCCAAGGTTGTTCACACGACGTTGGGTTTGAAAAAGACGAATATGAGAAAAGGCTAGCTGGTAAGCCCATGAGGTGTTCGATAAAATTCCTCAAATAACTCTTTGGCGACAAAAGCTTGTGCAAACTACCGATCAGAAATATTTACAATGTTAATGCCTTTGCACTTGACTTGTTACCAGAGATCCTCTTTTGCACGGGTGGAGAGATCTTCTCTCTTACGCTTTGTGATGTGCTTGTGGAGCTCGAAAATGGTCGTTCTATTGTTCACATGGTATTGGCCAAGCTCTACCGCATACTTGATGCCTTTGCTTTGGGGAAAGTGGAGAATTTCCGTGGATGCCAGTTTCTTCTTCAGATTTGGCTAGGTGAACACCTTGCCATCCTAGGACCCGTGCCTCGTTTCTATGTGGTACAAAGAGAAGTCTCTTGGTGCTTCTTAGGCTGATACTCAAAGATTCCCTTAAAGAATTCTCGTGAAATGCACATATGGTTGGCTGAGGTGGAGCTTGTGTGGGGGCTTCCATGGCTTGATGGGACCTTCCCAATAGCGTGATCCTGAGATCCTGAAGGCATTAATCTCTTAGGAGTAGCAGGTAGCACTCATTACTTTCTGTCACCGATGTTGCGCTAATTCGGCTCTGCCCAGCATGTGCCCTGTGTTATTAGGCCTCCCTTGTGTGGCTTGACTTTTACCTGGGGATCCCTAAGGGATTTGGGGTTATATGTGTATTTATTTTTTTGAAATGTAAGGCTGGGAACATAGTGCCACAAAGATTTAATTTTTTTGTGATGTGGTGTATACGGAGTACATAAATTAATGCAGAAAAACTCTGTTTTTGGTATATAGTTTTTCTTTTTTTGTTTGATGCCTTAACAGTGGGAGGAGGTAACTTGTCAAACCCGTTCACGTGGTTGGGCTCTAGTGGGGTCCAAAGTTTCACTAAGGTAGGAACGTCCATCCCTTTAGATTGAATTAGCCTTCTATCCCTGCCTTTGGTCATGCGTTTGATGGTGCAATCTACGGATCTACCTGATTAGGATGCGAATTTAGCTAAGATAAGTGGCCCAACCGAAGACCAGATAGCCTGAATGTGTAACCAAAGGAGTGACCATTTTTTTTTTCTTTTCTTTTCTCTTTTTCTTTTTTCTTTTAAAACCTTTTTACTCACAACACCCAAGATGAGTTTTTGTCATGCCCATTATCGCCCTCTTTTTTACAAACAGTGCCATTTTGGGTTTTCACTACATCCATGGATATTTTGCTTTTTTACCTCAGGCTCCATTTCAGGTTTTCACCTATTGGCACAAGCTCTCTCATTTTACCTGTGACACCCTTGCTTTCACCACATCCTCTTTGCTTTGAGCTTGTAAAAAAAATTTCTTTCTCTTTTTTTTTTCTTTTTAAGAGACTAAAAGATATTATGGATATTGATTCCATCATAGCCGACTGCACAAAGCTCCTTTTTTTTTATCTTTCAGTTTGGCTTGTGTTGACTTAATAGAGTTGTGACTGCTTGTAGACCTTAAAGAGGGCTTTCTACAGGGATGAATCATGGCTATGGGTTGAAACCGATGGGTTAGAAATTTTGAAGGTATCTGTTAAGCAGTGAAAAATACCATTTTACAACTCCTAACCTGACCTTTGATGGACCCTTGAGCTGACTAATAAGTTGTTTTAAGTGTGTTTTGTAGATAAGTAATAAATTGCAGCTTAGTGTAGATATTAATTTAAAAGCGCCCAAGAAGCAATGTGCTACCTAATTGGAAAGGCCTGAGACCAACTCCAGCTACAAGGAATAAATATTGAACCTACTAAGGGGTTGCTGAGTGTTAAGCAAAGGAAGAACAACAAACTAGAGATGTGTACCAGCTGTGGAAGCACAAGGCAGAACCTATCGAGAGGTTAAGTCCAGCTGTCGAGAGGTTCTAAGAGCAAGGAACGAAGTAGTCGAGAGGTTCTTAGAGCAAGGAATGAAGTTGTCGAGAGGTACTGAGTTGAAAAGAAGAAGATCTCGAGAGGTTCCAGCACCTACCGAGAGGTTGGAAGTACAAACATGGATCCTGTCAAGAGGATACTTCAAGGTACAGGGGAAGTCGAGAGGTTCTAGTTACATCTCGAGAGGTTGAAGTTAAACCTGTCGAGTAGTACAAGTTAACTTGTCGACAACTTACCTGAAGCAACGCTCATTCTTGCGAGGATTGAGCCAACCTATCGAGCACTTCACTGGAGAATATTTAATAAGTCGACAGGTTGATTATAACCTGTCGACAGGATTGATCGATTTTAAATGTAACCCTTGCAAGTGCACAAGATCTATTGCAGTATGGCAAGAACAAAGGTGTCGAACCCACAGGGAAATCTTGAATTTTAATTAATTCTTTTAGAGATTTAAAAACGTCCCCAAGGAAGTACCAAAGGGCAGATTCAATTTAACCAAAAATTTATCACTTTTTCTAAATGCAAGAAAAATAAATTAATCTAAACAACTAATTACTGATGAATCTAAGAATAATATTTAAATAAGATCAAGAAATATGCTACCCCAGATTTGTACCCCCCTTTCATTAAAGAATCATTCACACCATCACCATCATTCATTCATAAAAATGATTTGAAATAAAGTATGATCATCAATCCGGCATACCCTATCTAAAAACAATGACTCAGCCTATCATTGCGGTATGAGTCATGTAAGAAGCATAGCGTATCTCGTGATGTGTAGATCAAAACAATAAAAACATTAGACTATGGTATTAATCATAAATATGAGTACTTATCTGGGGATCGCATCTTTCCCGATCTACTGATTTAGCCGCTCATCTTTGGTGTATGATCTCCTTGTTCATTTAAAGCCATTCCTCTTTTTATTTCTTCCAAAAATCTTTGGTTACAATGTCTTTTCCTAAATACAATCTATGAATGTAAAAGAAAGACAGTGCAAATCCTAAGTACAATCTACCCAAATCAATCCCTAGAAGAAGGAGAAAAGAAGAACTTTTAAAAAGATGCCCAGAGCAGTCTAAAACCAAAAATAATAATGAATAAAACAATCTTCTAAAAAAAACTCTCTAAAAAATCTCTAATTATTTCCTCTAATTCCTCCCTCTAATTCCTATCTCTAACTCTTGCCTAATTTCCTTTCTTTAATTCCTATCTCTAATTCTTGCCTAATTTCCTTTCTTTAATTCCCCTTTATCGTAGTATTTGATCCGCTTTAAATAGAGCCGAAGTTTTCCAGCCACAAAGGTGTTCCAACTCGAAAATTTAGGGTCGATTAATTGACCCAATAGGGTCGATGCATCGACCTCCCAGATTTTCGTGAATTCCCGCCGAACTTTATATCAGACACTACTTCAGTATTTTGGCCATAACTTTCTGTCCCGAACTTGGATTGAGGCTATTCATGATCCGTTCGAAAGCTAATAGAAAGATCTACAACTTTTGTGTTTTAACAATTTCATAATTCGGCCGTATTGAATGTCCAAATTGAGCTAGAAGTCGCACCAAGTTCTCGATGACCCAAAGTTGCAGTGTTTTGGCATTATTTTCAGAATTCTTGAGCTGTTTTCTGCACTTGGCTTGTATTTACCTGAAACACTTCAAATCTAATAATTCTTATCAGATAGCCTTCATCGGATAGCTAAATATAGGTATCTAGGGGTGAAATATCATCATATTTCACTACTCATCAAGGATGAATGAAGAACTGAACAGAAGGAGAAGAATGACTTCCAATCCTATCGATGAGTGCCACTTATCCTGTCAAGATGACTACAATCCTCTCGAGAAGCATACAGAAGGTGTAGACAGCCAATGCAACCTGTTGACATGAACATAAAGTAGATCCAGAACCTGTCGAGAGGTTCCCTAGAGCCTGTCGACACTCGTTTTGGCAACTTCTCAGTGTGTTTCTTCAGCAACAGCCACTTTCAAATTTCTATGCACAAGTCTCAAAGCACTTCAGCGACCCCTAAGGGTATTTTTGGCATTCCACTAAGCACGAATTGAAACCCTAACTGCATCACATATTCCCACCAGTTGAGAACCAATAAGAGAAAAGCTTATAGAAGAGAAATCGACCATCAGCAACCCAGAATAATAAAATTATTCTCTCGAGCTCTTATTGGCTAAAACGGATCTGAGGATAGAGGAAGAGAGTATAAAAGCTTGAAGAAAATATAGAACAACCATCCAGAATTTAAGAGAACTAGAGCTTAGCGCGAGATCCATATTTTTCCCTCCAAATTCTCCCTCCTTCCTCCTCCCATTCTCTCTTTAGCCAATCATGAGTGGCTAAACTCTTCTCAGTAGTTAGGGTGAGGTCTAGAGCTGTAAATTGAGAGTTTCAAAAGCCTGTAAAGGATTATATGTTTCACAGATTATAGATCTGAGCACAATAGGATTGTAAATTTTATGATGCAATGTAATTATAGATTTTAAAGATGATTCTGATCTACATTTTATTTTTTCGTATTTGATTTCACTGGATCAGATATTCCTGGGGATGCCAGCCAAAAATGGGGAGCTAGTAGCCTAGCATTCGCACATCTGTAATAGCTTTCCTGTTCTAATCAAGATCCTTGGAGTGGAACAATCTCTGGGATGGTCTGTGACCATTAAAGTAGACAGATCATAGCCTTAAGATTGCTTCAATTCTCTAGTTGAGATTGGATTCTTATACCTTGCATCTGCCAGAAATGTGGAGCTGGATGGAGGATTGTAGCAAATCTATCTTATGCACTGCCTTTGATTCTTTTGATTTTTAGTAAAAGACCAAAACCCTTAGTTGTTGTTCTCCATCTTTTAAGTTTCACCTTATTTTTATTTTCTCATCTCTGTGTTTAATCAAGTCTGGATCAATAGCATTAAATTTTTGTAGCTGTAGTAAAGTGACAAACCCTAGAAACCTCTCCTCCTTCCTGCTGAGTTTAGCTTAATTTAGGATAGAGTGTCAGATCTACCATATATCTGGAGATTTATCATCCTTTAGAACACATTTCCTAGTGGACATACCCTTACTTACCTATCAAAACTTGCTACAACAGTCTTGATTCTTACAGGATTGGCTGCTTGCCTTGATTCAATATTGCTATAATTTATATAGTTAATCTGTTGTTTTAATCATATAATAATTGCTAAGGTGGGTAGTACAACAAGTTTTTGGTGCCACTGTCGGGGATCTATGTTTTTATAAGTGGTAGAACTAAGTTTTCTCATTTTTAGATTTAGATTTTTCATTGACTATTAAGTGTTTGATTAATTGCTTCTTTAGTCTTTCTTCTAGTTTCACTCTGTTTTAGATCTAGATCTGTGGAGCTAAGAGGAGCTCTGTATCACTTGGAAGAACAAGCATTGCTTAAGTTTGCATCTCTTAACTCTGTTTACATTCCTAGATCTATAGTTGGGTTGATCTGCAGTTTTCTAGTTGTTTCTCTTGTGATTATTTTGCTGATCTTTGTACTATGATTTTTTATGTTGTACTTGATTTCTGTGGTGTGCATGCTTGGGAGGAGATCTGTTAATCCTAAGATTGCTCCCTTAGATCTTGAAGTTGAAAGACTTCTTAGACCTAAGCAAACCATACACACATGGTTAGTTGATTCTGAAGTTGCTGCAATGGGTGAGCAACCTAGGACTTTAAAGCAATTCAATGTACCAGGGGTTTATAATTCCCCCTTCTGCATTAAATTCCCTGTTGTTCAAGGAAACTATGAGATCAAGTCTTCTACCATACAGATGTCATCCTCATACTATGGCCTAAACAAAGAAGACCCATATAAGCGTATTGATGAATTTTTAGGACTGCGTACTACCTTCAATATTGTAGGTTTGGGGGAGGAAGCAACTAGGTTGAGACTCTTTCTTTTTTCACTAAAGGACAGAGCCAGAACATGGTTGTCAATGCTCCCAACCAACAATATTCAGTCCTCCAATGACCTTCAATGTCAGTTTTTGGCCAAGTTTTTCCTCATGCCCAAAATAAGTCAGTTGAGGAAGAGCATTATCCCATTTGCTCAAGCCCCAACTGAAGATTTTCACCAAGCCTGGGAGAGATTTAAAGAACTCTTGAAGCAATGTCCCCATCATCAGATTCCTGAATGGCAACTTGTCCAAAGTTTCTATCAAGGAATTGATCCTAAAAGCTGGGATATCGTTGATGCTTTTTGTTGTGGTACATACCTCAACAAGACTATAGATGAGGCTTGGGAGTTATTTGATATCATCAGTGAAAACTCCATGCAAAGGGAGACCTGGGCAAGAGATGTTGAGACCCCTAGATTGGTGAGAGAAAATACTATCAGAGGAAAAATGTATGAGGTGAGTAAACTATTGTCCATAGGAATGCTGCTCAGTCCTATGGACAATAGTTTACTGCTGGCTATCATTAGAGAAACTGCCCCAACTTGAGGTGGAGACAAGATAATTTTTAAAATCAGTAGTAGCAGCAGCCACTACAATCCATACCCTATAGGAATGCCCAGCCATACCAGCAAAATTATTATCTAAGGCCCCAATACCAACAGCCTATGGCCTAGCCAATGGTTCAGCTTGTGCATCAAAGTGCACTAGCCCCAGCATCCTTTAGGTTCCTCATATTTGAAGAGCAAGTTCTGGCTTCATTGCAGAATTTGGGGCCTTTATCTCAAACTGTTAACTCCCACAGTCAAAGCATCAAGAAGATAGAGGACCACCTTGGTCCGCTATCTAATTCTTTGGCTAGGAGAGAAGAGGGGAGACTGCCCAGTTAACCCATGAACAATCCAAAGGGGTAATATATGGTTGGTGAGACTTCTTCCCATGAAGAAGTAAAATTTGTCACCACCTTGAGGAGTTGGAAGTTGGTGGATTATAAAGTTGGTAATGAGCCTGATGAGTGAAGTGCAGAAAATGAAGAAACAACCAATGGAAATATGCAGCAGGAGAAGCATATTAAAATAATGGGGGAGATGTGCCCCAACAGAAAATTGAAAACAAAAATAAAGAAAATTCAGATGAACTTGCTAAGGCTGCAAATGGGAGGATAGTTCCCCATTTACCATTTCCTAATGCATTGAAAGCAATTTCTCCTTTTGACAAGGGGAATGCTAAAGTTGAGAAGATGATGGAAACTTTTAAATAAGTAAAGATCAACTTGCCTTTACTTGATGCCATTAAGCAAGTTTCAGCCTATGAAAAATTTTGAAAGACTTGTGCACCCATAAAAGACAGTCTAGGGTACACTTATCGAAGAAGGTCTTTTGTGTTCAGCAAGTGAACCAAGTGTTGTCTATTGCAAATCCAACCAAGCTTCAAGACCCTGAGTTCCCACAATCCCCTGCATCATTGGAGATCATACTATTGAGAAGCCCTTATTAGATCTGGGAGCTAGTGTAAACCTACTTTCATATTCTATTTATGAGAAGTTAGGCTTAGGAGAATTGAAGCCCACACATATGGTGCTACAACTAGTAGACAGATTTGAAAAGAAGCCGTTGAGAATGATAGAGTATTTGTTAGTTGGAGTTGATAAATTTTTCTATCCAGCAGATTTGCTGGTTCTTGACATGGAGCCAAGCAAGTGCACCACCTCAATTCCTGTAACTTTGGCAGACCTTTCTTGGCCACTGCCAATGCCTATATTTAGTGTAGATCAGGAGAAATGGAGGTGTATTTTGGCAACATGAAGGTTAAATTGAATGTTTACAAGGCAGCAAATCAGCCTCACATGAATAATGAGGATTATTTTTTAATTGATGTTTGTGATGAGCTTGTGAAAGAGGCTTTGCCTAAGCTACTGCATTGTAATGTTCTTTGTGATGATTTTGGTGATGTTTTTGAAAAGGTGGTGGAGCCCGTACCGACCATTCGCTATCATGAACCTCGATGACATGACTGACTGTCAATAAATGTATACTATGTATAATAAATTATGTGTGTGGTTATTTATTTTTTCTAATTTTTTTTTCTATTTTTGGTTTAAGTTCTGTGTGGCATTGTACATCAATTTTCCATGTGTGTTAGTACCTCAGGTAGGAAAATGAGTCAAAGTTGTGAAGTGAATAGAGTTGGAGTGTCAAATCTATTGGGGAATGAACTAAGAACTGAGTATAAGCCTATTTCAACTGAAATACAACATGTTGACAGGTTCTGAGAGTTCCCAATTTATATTTTGATTAGATCTACAAGCTGTCGATAGGTGTGAATTAATTCTCGATAGGTTCTGAAGCTGTAACGTTGATTATCGAGAGGATCTGTGAAGGTTTTGACAGGTTCTGATGGCTTTAGTTAAATTCTCGATAGGATCAGAATACCTATCGAGAAGTTTATGTGTTGGATTTAAATTACCTGTCGAGAGGTTCTGTCAGCCTCTCGAAATGATCCACTTTGAAATCTTGAACCTATCGACAGTATGGAGTGAACCTCTCGAAAAACTGACTTCTGTCTTCTTGAACTCGTCGACAGGATTGCGTGGACCTCTCGCAAGGATCTGTCACTTTGCACTTCTCGACATGATGCATCAACTTGTCGACGACTTGCCCCCATCCTGTTGAAGCTTGTTCCCTATTGTTTTTAACCTAATGACAACTCCACTTTTGCCATTCGACAGCTTCTCTCTGAGTTTTAAGTCTTCTCTGGCGATTTTTCTATTTTTCTTTTCTCTCTCTACCTCACTGGTTGCTACTCTAAACACGTTGCCACTACTCTAATTGCTTTAATTTTTTTAGGGCTACATTTTACACCTAGTCTGAGTTGATTTGGCACCGTGCACAACGTGCTCAGAGAAACCCTAGTCTTCTATTTATAAGTTCTTCAGCTTCTCTTTGTGATTTCCAAGCTCGGCATTTCAATCTTTAGTTTGTCTTGGTCATTTGAGTATTCAAGAGGTCTTTGTGGTGATTGCTATTGAAGTACTGGTGATTGATATTGTGTTGATTGAGTAATGGCTGGTTAAGAGGACACCTTGGCCAATCTTTCCAAAGTGCCTTCTAAATCTGCCACCAAAGCCACTAGAAAGTCCAGTAGGCAAACCATAAGGCCTAAGGAAACCCCACATGTAAAAAGGAAGCTTGTCATTGATGAAGCTGAGAAAATTGTCAAAACCAAGAAGGCCAAGACATCTAAGAAGGCCCAAATTAGTGCAGACATTATGGAGGAGGCCCCTAAGACACAACCTAATTCTGTGCTTGACATTCCTGAGGCTGAGCCTAACCCTGAATTGGAGCCTGAAGTCCATTTGCTCAGATCCATAACCAATGAATTTGTGGATGCATTAGATCTGATCCCTGAGATTATTATTGACACCCCCTATTTCTCTAAGGTAGAGGAGTATCAAGACACTTTGAATTATTTGGTGAAGGCAGACCTGCCACCCATGCTGAGCCCACTGAATGAAAAATCTTACCCAAGGTTAGTTAAGTTGTGGTATCAGAATCTCAGGAAACAAACAAAGCCAGATTCAATTGAGCCCTGCCTTGTAGTTTTGATTAATCATATGGAGTTGGTGGTGAATTACAGAGATATTGGGATAGCATTGGGAGTCCCTTCTATTTTTGATCCAGCCTATGGCCTGGTTGCACCTGAGAATGTCTCTTTCAAAGCAATGGCCAGGCACCTCACTCAAGGCATTGTGGGGACTGGGGAGTCAATTACGAGAAGAGATTTACATCTTAACATGCATTACTTTGATTTAATTTTGAGGAAAAACATCTATGTGAGTGGGCACCAACAAGAGAGGAGAGTGCCAATAGTGGATGCCCTATATTTCTTCTCCAAGGGCCAATTCATAAATGTTGCCATCTGGTGTTTTAGGCCATGATAGATGTGAATGACAACTGTAGGAAGGCTCAAGCCTTACCAGGGCTACCCTACAGCAGGTGTTAAGACCTGAAAAGTACCACTTTTCACCCCTTAACTTAACCTCTGTTAGACCCTTAGCCATTTAATAAATCTGTGTTAAGACTATTTTTTAGGTAATAAGCAGCAGCTGCAGATAAGGCCCTAACCCTGCTAAGAAGCCTACTTTTGCCCCAGCTCAGAAGGAAGGAAGTAGACAGAACTTGGCTGCAGCATAGGCAAAGCACAGTAGCAACAAGTCAAGAAATGAGCCTCGCGTAGATGTTTATAGGTTTAATTGATTCAGAGAAAAATGCTTCGTGCAGTTATCGCGGGTTTCTCAAGGCAGCACACCAACTGCTCGCGTTGTTCTCGTGCAGATTAATGACAGAAGGGCTCAAAAAGAAGACTTCCCACAGTTCTCGTGAGACTCAATTGTAAGTGCTCGCACAGTCTCGCGCAGCTCAAGAGAGGAGGATTTAATCCTCGCGCAATTCGCTAAGGAGAGAGAGCTCCAGGCATTCCTACGCGCAGCTGTCGTGCAGTGGCCCGCGGGATGTAGATCTTCAGGGGACTGCTCGCACAATCCAGAGGATGATGTAATTGCTTCTTTGCAAGGATCCCCATGAGATTCACCAAGGAATGAACTGTGCGTGTGATTCCCGTGCCACTCAAATGGAAAGCACAATCCCGCGACGGCCAGAGCATTCCCGCGATGACCAAACGATCTATCTCGCGACGACAACTCTATCATGCGATAAGAACTAGAAGCCGTTGCTACCTCGCGAGGCTCAAAATCTTAACTTCCCTCCCCCCCACTTCTATAAAGACAATCTGGGAACTTCCAGCAATAAGGGCACGCACTCCAATGCTCCAATCTCCATGCACATGCCTCGAGGAATCTAAGGAACTGAAATGGACCATGTTTGCACTGGTAAAATTAGGGTTTTCCTAACCCCAATGCTTTCACAACTAACTGCTATATAAGCAAGGAGGAGGTGGTTGCTGATCATCTATCATCTCAGATCCTATCTTCTTGAATCAGCTGTAGAGTTTTAGTAGGCTAAGGTTAAGGTTTAGGCAGTTTCTTTTTCCTTTTTCTTCTTTCCATAGCCCAACACCTGCTGGCTATGCCTTTGTATGTTTATTTAGAACAATTTTAATGGAGTTCTATAATAGAATTTTATACATGTATGGGATTGGTGTTTAAGGGTTGTTCTGTACAAGGTTGCTGCGTTGAGATCCTCCATTGCTAAGTTGTATTGTAAGCAATGGAGGATTGCTTTTAAGGGTTTACTCAGATCCAAGTGACCTGTGTTTCCAGGCTAACGCACATATGCAGGCCAATGCCCCACCATAGGATCCACTAAATCTGAATTCCCATGGGAGCCTGAGCTAGTAGCCTTGTGAACATGGTGGTGGCAGCAATCTACTTGTTCTGTCTCAGACCTCTGTGAGGAGGATAGCCTCTATGGATAGTCTGTGACCATTAAAGTGGACAGGTTATAGCCCTAGGGTGAGGCGAATCCACAGATCTGAGATAGATTCTTCTTCTCTACACTTGTGCTTGTAGCCTTGTGAGAGATTGTGCAAAGACAGACTCCCCTGTATTTATATAGACCCACCATCAGATGGCAGATCTGATATGACTGTAGAGATTGTAGGCTTGTGGCTAGATCACTATTGTCTCTCTAAAGTAGTGAACAGCTAGATCTAAAGCTAGTACTCAAACTCTTGTTAGTCCTGTGTGTCCAGGCTAGTGCACATATGCAGGCCTATGCCCCACATATAGAACTTTAGAGGTTGAGGTTCCTATGGATTCTTGAGCTGGTAGCCTGGATGAAGTAGTGCCTACAATGATAAACTTGTTCTGACTCATCTATGGACTGTGGTTCCCCTATTGGATAGTCTGTGACCATTTGAGTGGACAGGTTATAGCCATAAGGGATTGGATCATGGCACAGAGATGAGTTCGATCATTTCTCCTCTTTGGTGATAATGTAGCCATTGGACAGGACATCTATAGCAGTGATCTGAGTCTGAGTTATAAAACCCATCAGATCTGTACCCAATAGCTTACTTCTCACCCTTTTTATATTTATTTTCTCACACTCCATCATTCTTCTCAACCATTTTTGTAGTTTAGGCATTAGGTTATCATAGGATTTAAAGAATAGTGACCTTAAATCCCCTTCCATTTAGGATTGCTAGATTTGTAGTCAGATCTGGAGGGCCTACTAAAGATGGCTCCCTTGGAGCTTTAGACCATTTTCCCTATGGGACAAAGTCTTACTTATCAAAACTTGCTGCAAAGGACCCTATATCTTGCAGGTTTAGGATATTTTAGTTGTGCTGAATCCACCCACTATTTTATTTCAATTTTTTTTGGCTTTTACCATTACACAATAAATCAGGACACTAGGATAAACAACAAGTTTTTGGCATCGTTGCCGAGGAATTTTGATCTATTCGTAGACCCTAGATTTTTGTATTTTTTATTCTTTGGTAGTTGTGCTTGTGAATAACTGATACTGCTGATTTACATTTAGAATTTTTCTTTGTAGATCTGGACAATAGCAGAGAAGGAAGTTGAACAGCACTGGGAGTCTAGCTACCTCTGTTTTCATTTCTCTAACTCTCAAAACTCAGTCTATTTTCCTTTGCAAATTCCATAGCAGTTGATTAGAATAGTAATAATTTTATTTAGATAATTCATTGCATTAATTGCAATGTGTCTTCCTTGTTGTTGGTTTGTGTGCATGTTAGGAAGGAGATCCCTCAGTCCAACATTAGAGCCTCCTAACCCTGAGATAGAAAAGGCCAGAAGACCAAGAAGGCCCAGACACACCACAGTTGAGCCCCTTACTGAAATCGAGATAGCAGTCATGGGTGAAGAGCAACCCAGAACATTGAAGGAATTGAATGCTCCTGATGATTATAATTTCCCATTCAGCATTCAATTCCCAGATGTTCAGGGAAACTATGAGATTAAAACCTCAATCATCCAAATGCTTCCCTCTTTCCATGGGCTCAGTAAGGAAGACCCCTACAAACACATTGACCAATTCTTGGCCCTGTGCACAACATTTTCCATTACTGGTTTGGGACCAGAAGCCACTTGATTAAGGCTCTTTCCTTTCTCCCTAAAGGACAGGGCCATCACCTAGTTAGCTACTCTCCCAAACAACAGCATCACTTCTTTGAGAGACCTCCAGACCAAATTTTTGACCAAATTCTTCCCAGAGACAAAAACCAGCCAATTGAGGAAAGCAATACTTACTTTTGCCCAATCCCCAACTGAAAGATTTTAATCAAGCATGGGACAGATTCAAGAAGATGCTCAAATAATGTCCCCACCACAAGATCCCTGACTAGCAGCTTGTCCAGAGCTTCTATAATGGGATTGATGAGAAAAGCAAAGACATGGTAGATGCCTCTTGTGGTGGAACTTACATGTACAAAACAGTTGATGAGGCATGGGATTTGTTCGAGCTCATCAGTGAAAATGCTTTCCAAAAGATATCCTGTCAAGAACTATCCTAGAGCCTGCTTCTAAAATAGAACTAGCTACAGTTTCCAAAGGAAAGATATATGAAGTCAGTGGGAATAATGAGCTGCAAATGCAAATGGCCAATCTTTCTGATAGGTTTAATAAACTATTGACTGCGGTGCAACCCAGATGGGCTGCACAGGTGATGGAGGCATGTCTGATATGCCAATCTCCACAACACACTGTGGAAGAGTGCCCATCTGCAGGGCAATATCGTGAGTATGCAATGGAACAAGTTGCTGCTGCCCAATCATTTGGCCAGCAACAATCTGTTGGCTACAACAAGCAGCCATTTGGATACCAGCACCAAAATACTGGTTACTAGTGGAGGGATCACCCAAATTTGAGGTGGAGACAAGATAATTATATGCAGCCAGAACAGATGTTGGCCTTACCTCAAAGGCCACAACAGTAATTTAACTAAGGATATGCCCCAAGGTCAAATTTCCAGCATCAGCAGTTGCCCCAGCAGTAAAATCAGTTGGTAGTTCCCCCACCTCAGCCCCGAAATGCTTCTTTTGAGGATCAGGTTTTGACCTCATTGTAAAACCTTAGAACCTTAACTCAGATTGTGAACTCTCACAGTCAAAACATAAAGAAAATGGAAGAGCAGCTAGGCCAAATATCCAATGCCTTGGCCAAAAGAGAGGAGGGCAGGTTGCCAAGCCAGCCAGTGGCCAACCCTAAGGGCCAATATTTGAATGGAGAAGGTTCCTCATGTTTTGAGGGAGCTAATGTCATCACAACCCTAAGGTTTGGCAGGCTGATGGACAACCAGGTTGGAACGGAACAAGGAGAGGTCATTTCCAAAGAATTTTCAAATGAATGTGAAAAAAAATATGTTAGAGCAAAGAGCCAAGAGTTGCCTGCTACCCTGCAACAAGAGAAAAATAATGAGGCTGTAGTTGAGCCTCAGCAGGAAATAAAAGATGAAAAAAGAAAAAAATAAAAGTTTAACCATAGGCTTGCAGTTGAGGAACCAGCAGTACCTAAGTTGCCATTTCCTCAAGCTTTGAGTGGCCCTGCCCCTTTTGATAAGGGGAATGCACAGATAGAAGAAATGATGGAGACCTTTAAGCAGGTAAAAATCAATTTGCCCCTGCTTGATGCAATTAGATAGGTCCCAACTTATGTCAAATTTATGAAAGACCTTTATACCCAGAAAAGAAAAGCTAGAGGCCATTTGTCTAAAAAGATCTTTGCAACTGATACAGTTAATTCTATATTAAACATAACAATACCAGAGAAGTTGCAGGACCTAGGGATACCCACTATTCCTTGCATAATTGGAGACCACACAATTGGAAGGGCCCTTCTAGACCTTGGAGCCAGTGTAAACCTACTGCCATACAGTGTGTATCAGCAGCTAGGTTTGGGGGAGCTAAAACCCACCCCCATTGTGTTGTTAATGGCTCATAGGTCTGAAAGGAGACCTATGGGAGTCATTGAGGATGTCTTAGTAGGGGTGGACAAGTTCTTTTATCTTGCGGACTTCCTGGTTTTAGACATGGGCTGCAACAAAAGTACAAACCCTATACTTGTTATTTTGGGCAGGCCATTATTGGCCACTGCCAATGCATGCATTCAATGCAGGTCAGGGATTCTGGAGGTAACTTTCGGACACATGAAGGTTGAACTGTATGTGTACAATAGTGCAAAGTACCCTCAACTAGACAATGAGAAAAGCTTTGCAGTGGATGTACTAGAGGAAGTTGTTGAAGAAGAATTGCCCAATCTACTGGATTAGGGCAACATTATCAAAAGTTTAGTCGAAGTTTAGGACATGGTAGAGGAAGATAGCCCAGCTATTATGACAGAAGACATGACCACATTGAAGTCTTCTGTGGGCTTAGTGCAGCATTTCATTTGGAAACCTACATTACTACCTCTTCCTCAAACCAACAAAGAACCAATCTTGCCATCCACCCAACAAGCCCCTAATCTGGATCTCAAGAAGCTTCCAAAAATATTGAATATGCCTTCCTTGAGAAAGGTGAAAAACTTCCTGTAATTATCTCCTCTCTTACCAATGAGTAGGAGGAATAATTACTAAGAGTCTTGAGGAAGTACAAGAACGCAATTGGCTGGACCATTGCAGATCTAGGAGGGATAGATGCATCAATATGTATACACAGGATCCATTTAGAGGAGGGCTCAGTACCCTCCAGGGAAATGCAGAGGAAATTGAATCCTCACAAGCAGGAAGTGGTCCTCAAAAAGATCATTAAATTGCTAGATGCTAGGGTAATTTACCCCATTTCTAATTCTGAATGAGTGGCACCTATCCAAGTGGTGCCCAAGAAATCTGGTAATACAGTCATTAAAACTGAGACTGGAGAGCTGAGACCAGCCAGGGAGACCACTGGCTGGAGGATTTGCATAGATTATCAGAAGCTCAACTCTAAAACTAGAAAAGACCACTTCCCTCTCAAATTCATAGATCAAATTCTGGATAAGTTGGTTGGAAAAACTTTTTATTGCTTTCTTGATGGGTACTCAAGGTAGAACCAGATCCCTGTGCACCCTCATGACCAAGAGAAAACTACATTTACTTGCTCTTTTGGCACCTTTACTTATCGAAGGAAGCCTTTTGGGTTGTGTAATGCACCAGCCACCTTTCAGAGGTGTATGTATGCCATATTCTCTGATATGATTGATAAGTTCTTGGAAATCTTTATGGATAATTTCTCTGTATATGGGGATAGTTTTGGCCAATGTCTGCAACACCTCCACCTGGTCTTGCAAAGATGTGAGGAGCCAATCTGGTCTTAAATTGGAAAAAGAGCCACTTCATGGTAACAGAAGATATTGTGTTGGGCCATGTAGTCTCCAAAGAAGGGATTGAGGTAGATAAGGCCAAAGTTGACCTCATTGCAAATTTGCCCCCTCCAAGAACAGTCAAACAAATCAGATCTTTCCTTGGACATGCAGGATTCTATAGGAGGTTCATTAAAGACTTCGGTAAAATTGCTAAACCATTGTGCCACCTGCTTTGCCAGGATGTGCCCTTTGATTTTTCTGTGAATTTCTTACGGCTTTTGAAACTTTGAAGATATTCCTCACCTCTGCCCCTGTGCTCTAAACACCTCACTATGTACTATCCTTTGAGTTGATGTGTGATGCATCTGACTTAGCAATAGGTGCAGTTTTGGGCCAAAGGAAAGATAAGCTGCCAGTGGTCATTGCCTATGTCAGTAAATCACTTGCTGTAGCTCAGCTGAATTACACCACAACTGAGAAAGAACTTCTAGGAATGGTTTTTGTTGTTGACAAATTTAGACCTTACCTACTTGGGTCTAAAATTGTAATCTTCACAGACCACTCAGCATTGAAATACCTATTGTCCAAGAAAGATGCTAAGCCCAGGCTGATTAGATGGATACTCCTATTGCAGGAGTTTAATATTAAAATCAAGGACAAAAAGGATGTGGAAAATGTGGTGGCTGACCACTTGTCTAGAATTGTATTAGAAAAAGGTGATGATGACCTTGCAAATGATGTTTTTCCGGATGAGCAATTGTTTGCCATCCAATCCATGGTTCCTTGGTATGCACATATTGTAAATTATTTAGTTATAGGCAAGATTCCTACCCATTAGACGAAAATGGACAAAGACCTGTTCTTCTCATAGGCCAAATTCTTTTTTTGGGAGGAACCTTGCTTATACAAATACCATGCAGACCAAATCATCCAAAAATGTGTTCCAGAAAGTGTTGTCCCCAGTATTCTGGCCATGTGCCATGAAAATGCCTGTGGGGGCCACTTTAGTGGAAGAAAAACAGCTGACAATATCTTACAGTGTGGGTTCTATTGGCCTTCTTTATTCAAAGATGGCAATACACACTGTAGGACATGTGAGAGATGTCAGAAATTAGGAGGGCTGTCAAAAAGATACTCAATGCCTTTGCAGCCCATCCTTGTTGTGGAACTGTTTGATGTCTGAGGTATTAATCTTATGGGCACCTTTCCTCCTTCAAATGGTTATCATTTTATCTTAGTGGCAGTGGATTATGTTTCAAAATAGGCAGAAGCTATTGCCATAAGAACCAATGATCATCAAGTTATCCTCAAATTTGTAAAGCTGAATATCTTCTCAAGATTTGGCACCCCTAAAGCCATTATCAGTGATGGGGTAGCCATTTCTGCAACAGAAATATTGAGAGCTTGCTCAAGAAATATTCTGTCACCCATAGGATTGCTACTCCCTACCACCCAAAAATCAGTGGGCAAGTTGAAAATTCTAATAGGGAGATCAAGCACATCCTTGAGAAGACAGTGAGGATTGACAGAGAGGACTGGGCTGATAAGCTAAATGATGCATTATGAGCTTATAGGACTGCATATAAGACCCCCATTGGGATGTCCCCATTCAGATTGGTTTATGGCAAGGCTTGCCATCTCCCAGTAGAGTTAGAACATAGGGCCTATTGGGCCATAAAAAAATTAAATCTAGAGCTAACTTCTACTGGTCATCATAGGTCACTGTAGCTGTCAGAACTGGATGAGCTGAGGATGGATGCATATGCCAATGCCCGGATATACAAAGAAAGGTCCAAGGCTTTCTTTGACAAGGGTTTGTTAAGAAAGAACTTCATGGCTGGTGATAAGGTTTGGTTGTTTAACTCCAAACTTAGATTTTTTCCTGGCAATCTGAAATTCAGATGGGAAGGCCCCTATATTGTCATGAATGTTTCCCCATCTTGTGCTGTGGAAAGCAAGGATCCCAAGTCTGGGAAAACCTTGAAGGTGAATGGTCAAAGGCTTAAGCCTTGTTTAGAAAAACCTGCTAAACCTATGGACACCATTCACTTTCAAGGGGACCCTTCATTGAACTGATCCACAGATGTGCCAATGATTGTATTATATGTATTTTGGTTTTGTTAGGTTTGTACTGCATCTTTTGTTCAAATTTTTTGGGAAATTTTAGTGCCCTCACTTGAGTCTGATTCTGTCCAGTCTGATTTCTTTTTATGCTTGCTTTGAATGATTACTTCTCTTAAATTGGTGATTTTTGATTGAATGCACGCTGTTTGGATAATGATTTTTGTTGACTATGCTTGAATGTTTGATGCTATAAGTGGGAGGTCATTTTAAGGTGTCTGGGGGTGCCCCTGGTGGTGAGTTATACCTAGGATCCAGCCACAGCACCAATGTAAATGGCAGAATGAAGAGCGCGTGCTCTCTGTTTAATTTGCTATTGCGGGGTCCAAAATGAGGCCTGGGAGACTCTCGCGCAATCCAAAGGAATACTTCATTTGCTGTCGCAAGGTCCAAAAGGAGGCCTGGTAGACTCTCGCACAATCCAAATGAAAACTTCACTAGTTGTCGCAAGCTCCAAGGTAAACCCTGTGAGCCTCTCATGCAATCCAAGTGTAATTTACACCATCGCCAGTTTCATTTCCAATCCCGCGACCAAATATTTCCAAAGCGCGCCAAGCCCAGCGATAAGTATTCCAAACCCGCGATTGTCTCCTATTTCAGTATTCTCTCTCTTCTCCAGCCAGTAAAACCCTAGCTTCCGTCTCTCTTCTCCCTCTCTCCTCCAGCGTCCATTCTACAACCCATTATTCACGCCAGGATCTTAGGGATTTGTTCCCAACATCATCCCCATCAGTTGCCCTCTTCTTAGAGATCTCGAGGTTCAGTTTGCGTCAGATCGAACCAAACCCTACGATTTTAGGGTAAGCACTCAGATCTCAGTCTCCCTTTTTCATCTTCCAAAATACTATCTCACAAAGGAGAGTTGATAATGGCCCCTAAGAGTGCACTAAAGAAAAGGGCCAGGGATAGGGCCCCTATTGAGCCTGCTCCTAAGAAGGTCAAGACTTCTAAGGCACCGAGAAAAGGGAAGGAAGTTGTTGAGGAGGTGGAGGAGCCACCCTGAGTTTTCTACACCATCTGAGCTCATGGCTTCAATCCCTTTGGAGCCTGAAACAACTTTCGACCTGCCCTTCTTCGAGACAGAGCCTCTCTCTGCCTCTGCCATCGAATTTATGTGCAAGGCTGGTCTGACACCCTTGATGAGAGGAATTCCAGCACTAACCTACCCTAGGCTAGTGCAACTCTTTTATCTGCACATCAGGGTCACCAAGGACTAAGATGGACAACCAGGCTTCCTTGTGCTGATTGATAATTTTGAGATGTAAGTTAGCCCCAAGCTGAATGCAGAAGTATTGGGCATCCCAGCTGCATTTGACACTAGCTGTGGATATGGCCCTCCCCTGAGTATCTCAATTGATACCATTGCGAGGGATCTTACTAGAGGATTAAAGGCCTCAGGGGATTCCATCAGAAGAAGAGAGTTAGAGCCAAGACTCCTTTTCACTGACCAAGTCCTGAGAAAGAACATCTACTGCTCAGGCCATCAGCAGGAGAGGAGGACTCCTATTGCGGATGTTGTCTACTCTTTCACTCAGGGCGTTGGATTTCATGCAGTCTGGTTTATTTTTAAAGCAATGAAGGACTTGGTAGAGAAATTAGGGCAAAAAAAGAAGCCACGCACTCTTCCCTATGCCAGAGTCATCACCAAACTGCTTTTGAGGGGGGGTACAAGATACTAAAAGGAGAGGAGACTACCACCCTCACCCCTACAACTTTTGCCAAGAGGCAATGGGGAATCAGCAGAAGCCTGATGGAAACCTAAAAGAAGAAGAAGGCTGAGGCTCAGGCCCCACCCAAGCAAACTAAAGAGCCAGCTGTTACAAGGCCCAAAGAGGTGGTTCAAGATCCTATTCCTACCACTGCTGCAGCAGCCCCCACATCCACCCCACCTCTACCTTCATTGTCCATGCCAACACCCCCTTTTCATGTGATTGGTACCTAGGAGGAAACCACCCCCCATGTCAGCCCCTCACCTTCTCCTACACTACCGCAATACACAGCCCCAATACCCCTATCATCCTCCCAAAACCCGTACAGCCCTCCACTGATATCATACAAGAAAAAGAAGACTACTGACACAACCCCCACTATATCCCTACCCCCACCCACAATCCCTTTTATCCCCACTGACACACCTCACTTTGACCAAGACACCACTCCAGCCATGCCTACTACATCCCCACTCACAGACATAGACCTCAATCTTAACACAACCACAGGATTCTAAGCCTTTATGGCTAGTTTCCTTGACACCATGCCCACCCACTACACCCCCCTCCCAGATTCCCCAAATACATCCCCACATCACTGCTCAGAACCCCAATCTCCTCCTCCTTCCACTTTCCATCATGCACCTTCCTCCCCTTTTCAACCTGTTCCATCTTCTACACAATATCAACCTCCCAACCCAGACACACTAACACTTATCCTCTCCCTCATCCAAGACATTCAATTCCAACTGTCCACAACAACACAAACACAGGACCAGGTGCATACAAAAATCTCCACCATCAAATCCACACTTCAGACATTGACAAACCAACCCATCCCTCAACAATCCACTCAAACCCCACTGATCCCTTCCCCTTCCAGCCCTGACTCCACAACTCAACCATTCCCTTTTATACCTTTCACCATTCCCTTTTTCCCTTCCCCACCCTCACCTACTCTTACTCCTACTAAGCCTACCTTATTTTCTTTCCCCCCCTTGCCTTCCATCCCACCTCTTATACTACCCCCTCCAACATTCACTACCAAATCTACCCAAACAGACCCAGAACTCTTTGCCCTCCCCCAACAACTAGACCTAACCATTGAAAACACCACTTCACCCTCCCAGGACCAATCACATTTTACTCCTTCAGCTTCTTCTCTTCCTATCGCCCCCAAACACTCCTTTTACATCCCTCCCTACCTCACCATCCTCCATGCCATGAGACAATCGCTACCTTAGGAGGGATGTACTGAGGGGCATGGCCCAACTTTGGCAATCCATAGAGTCGCCCACAGAAAATAATTACTGAACTAAAGGATGCCCACAGAAAATAATTACTGGGTATTTCACTTGGGTGGACTAACATTTTCGAGGCCTATGAGAAGGAGAAATCTATGGCTGCTTATCACCAAATGAATCTGGAGCTGGAGAAGGCTAATACTAATGTGGAGAGGATGAAGGCCAGAATGTTCGAAAAAAGACTCAACAATGCCTAAGAAATCCTCCAAATCCATAAGGAAATCCACCAGAATGACCTCCAGTAAGCCCAAATCAAGATAACATCTTTGGAAGCTGAATTGGTTGCTGCCAGAAGTGCAGCTCAGCAACCCACCCCTCTCTACCCTCATTCCCGAACCTGATCCTCAACCTACCCAAACCCCTGCTCCCCCTCCTTCATCACCTCCTACTGAGCAAACTTATCCTAAGTAGAGGAAAGTCACTTCTAAGAGGACTGCTTCCACAATAGCCTCTATAAAAATTGCCAAGGAGCCAGCTACCCAATCTGAGGAGGCATAACCACATAGCCAGCAAGAAAAAGGGAAGTCCCCAACAGCCCCCCTTGAGCAAGATAAAGAAAAATCCCCTATGATCCCTCCTGAACCCAAGACTAGAAAGATGAGGGTGAGGGTACCAAAAGCTCGAACCATGAAGAAACCACCAGCCCAACCAAAGAAACCAAGGCAGTCAAAGAAAAGAGTCCTGCTGGGAAGCAAGCAAAGCAGAAGAAGACCAAAGCTCCCACAGACAGAACCAAGTCCAAGCTTAGTTCTGAGAACAAAGGTGAACTTAGGAAACATGCAAAACAGATGGGCTGGGACTGGTTCACAGACTCAGATTCCTCCTCCTCCTCTTAAAATTAAATTGTAGTTAGGATTTTCTATTACAATTGTACATTTCTTTCTTACTATTACCTTGCACTTTCTGACCTTTGAACCAATGAGGACACTGCTCCTCATGGTTTGGGGGTGTGGCAGGGTAGGTCTGTCAATAGAATAGTTAACTTTAGTGCAGTAGTGGTGGTGTAATTGGAATGAATAAAGTCAATTTCCACCTAACTTGCTGCAATGAGGAAATTTGTGAAAAAATTAAAATATTTTTGCAGACATTTCGAAACTGAAAATTTTAAAATCATGGCGCCACCATGAAGCTAACATCAGAAATTATAAATTAGTACCTAGTAAACCTAAGAGGAGAGAAAAAGGTGAAAATACACTCCATGAGTTAAAAAGATCATACCTAGTGAGATTTGGGCCCATCAATTTCTGTTGAAGAGTGTTTTTGCTATTTTTTCTACTCTAAGGTTTGATTGAGTCAGCACTTTTTACTAGAAGTTAGGCACCTCCAAATCAAAATTGGTTGAAAATACTCATGACACTAAGAAAATGAATCAAGGCCTTCATTTGGACAGTTTGAGCCTAAAAATACCAAGCCATTGAAACTGCCCTTTTGCATACACTCTTTGAGCCTTCAAATCAATTTTTCTTCAAGATACACCAGAGTACCTGCACCTCAACCCGTAGACCGGATTCAACCTTAGGCTCACTCTGAGAATTCAGAAGCTAAAGTAGAGGGAGATGAAAGTGGGCAAGCTGAGTGCAACATTTGGTGAATGGAAAAGAGAAGCAATATATGAACATAAGTCTAGCAGTGGTTCAGTTGTGGCATTTCATGACAATAATAAATAAATAAATTAAAAAAAAAAAAAAGAAGGAAAGAGAAGTCAAGAGAATACCTTCATCTGAAAATTGGAAAGAAGAAGAGAAGCTGGCCACTTTGAATCTGAAAAATATGAAGGACGATGAAGTATGCTAAATTTAATGAAGGTAGTGAAGTCATGAGTCACTCCTTACCTTGCTGATTTCTCAATTTTGATTTCCTTTTTACTCCTTCATTCTTTATATCCCTCACCCATAAGTCACATCACAACCCATTCAAAAAGACCTTGAAGATCCAAAGTGAAATGACCTGTCAGGTAGAGATGAGGGAGTGCCTAATCTATGGTGAAAAGTCATGAGGATGTTAGAAATTAGAAGCTCTACCTATGCTCATGCTTGCAGGCCCATTTGGGGTCTGTAACTGCTCTTGAGTTGATTTAAATGTGAACACCCCTAGATATTCATTGTTGAGAGATAGCCCTGATGAGAATTGGGTTTGACTTGTAACTTCATTGGGGTTGTATCCAACCTGATTTTCAAATTTAAGGCAAGCTTGGTACTGATATGTGCACATTGAATTTCTAATGAAAAATGATTGGTGGAAATGCAAACACATGCTAAAAATTCTTGAGTTTCAAATGGCCTGCATTACTGCTGCAATTTCCTCTGAATTCTAAAAGAGAAGTGGATTGATGCTTTATTCATTAAAATTTTTTTTGCCATTGACTGCACCACTTTTAACTATTTTATTGTGAAGTTTGTGGGTATCTTCACTGAAAACCCTCAGGAGACTTCACTCCTCCACTAGGGATCACCTAGGGGTTTAAAAGGCTTGGTACATATGCTAAATGTACCCGTGATCCCTACGAAAGTGGCATTTAATTATGATGTAGTAGTTTAATTAATGCTTTGCTAAGGGACTAGCAAAGATTAGGTTTGGTGGTGTGTTAAGACCTGAAAAGTACCACTTTTCACCCCTTAACCTCTGTTAGACCCTTAGCCATTTAATAAATCTGTGTTAAGACTATTTTATAGGTAATAAGCAGCAGCTGCAGATAAGGCCCTAACCCTGCTAAGAAGCCTACTTTTGCCCCAGAACATCCTCAGTAGGAAGGAAGTTGAATCCAGACAGAACATGGCTGCAGCATAGGCAAAGCACAGTAGCAACAAGTCAAGAAATGAGCCTCGCGCAGATGTTGCTAGGTTCAATTGATTTAGAGAAAAATACTTCGCACAGTTGTCATGGGTTTCTCAAGGCAGCACACTAACTGCTCACGCTATTCTCGTGACGATTAATGACAGAAGGGCTCAAAAAGCAGACTGCGCACAGTTCTCGCGAGACTCAGTTGTAACTGCTCGCGTAGCTCAAGAGAGGAGGATTTAATCCTCGTGCGATTCGCTGAGGAGAGAGAGCTCCAGGCACTCCTGCGCACAACTGTCGCGCAGCGGCCGTAGAATGCAGATCTTCAGGGGACTTCTCGCGCAATCTAGAGGACGATGCAATTGGTTCTTCGAGAGGATCCCCGCGAGATTCACCAAGGAATGAACTGCACGTGTGATTCCCGCACCACTCAAATGGAAAGCGCAATCCCGCGACGGCCAGCGCATTCATGCGATGACCAAACGATCTATCCCGCGACTGCAAGAGCTTTAAGTCAATTCAATCCTACGATGACAACTCTATCACGTGAGAAGAATTGGAAACCGTTGCTACCTTGCGAGGCTCGGGATCTTAACTTTCCCCCCCCCCACTTCTACAGGGGCAGTCTGGGAACTTCCAGCAATTAGGGCATGCACTCTAATGCTCCAATCTCTGTGCGCATGCCCGAGGCATCCAAGGAACATAAATGGGTCACGTTCGCACTACTAAAATTAGGGTTTTCCTAATCCCAATGCTCCCACAGTCGACTACTATATAAGCAAGGAGGAGGTGGTTGCTGATCATCTATCATTTCCGATCCTATCTTCTTGAATCAGCAGTAGAGTTCCAGTAGGCTAAGGTTAGGGTTTAGGCAATTTATTTTTCCTTTTTCTTCTTTCCATAGCCCAGCACTTGCTGGCTATGCCTTTGTATGTTTATTTCGAATAGTTTTAATGGAGTTTTATAATAGGATTTTATACATATATGAGATGGGTGTTTGAGGGTTGTTCTGTACAAGGCTGTTGCCTTGAGATCCTCCATTTCTAAGTTGTATTGTAAGCAATGGAGGATTGTTTTTAAGGGTTTACTCATTTCCAAGTGACTTGTGTGTCCAGGCTAGTGCACATATGCAGGCCTATGCCCCACCACAGGATCCACTACATCTGAATTCCCATGGGAGCCTGAGCTGGTAGCCTTATGAACATGGTGGTGGCAGCAATCTACTTGTTCTGTCTTAGACCTCTGTGAGGAGGATAGCCTCTGTGGATAGTCTGTGACCATTCAAGTGGACAGGTTATAGCCCTAGGGTGAGGCCAATCCACAGATCTGAGACAGATTCTTCTTCTCTGCACTTGTGCTTATAGCCCTGTGAGAGATTGTGCAGAGACAGACTCCCCTGTATTTGTATAGACCCACCATCAGATGGAAGATCTGATCTGGCTGTAGAGATTGTAGGCTTGTGACTGGATCGCTGCTATCTCTCTAAAGTAGTGAACAGCTAGATCTAAAGCTAGTACTAAAACTCTTACCGGTCCTATGTGTCCAGGCTAGTGCACATATGTAGGCCTATGCCCCACACACCGAACTTTAGAGGTTTAGGTTCCTATGGATTCTTGAGCTGGTAGCCTGGATGAAGTAGTGCCTACAATGATAAACTTGTTCTGACTCATCTATGGACTGTGGTTCCCCTATTGGATAGTCTGTGACCATTTGAGTGGACAGGTTATAGCCTAAGGGATTGGATCATGGCATAGAGATGAGTTGGATCCTTTCTCCTCTTTGGTGATAATGTAGCCATTGGACAGACTTCTACAGTAGCAGCTCTGAGTCTGAGTTATAAAACCCATCAGATCTGTACCCAATATCTTACTTCTCACCCTTTTTATATTTATTTTCTCACACTCCATCATTCTTTTAAACCATTTCTATAGTTTAGGCATTAGGTTACCATAGGATTTAAATAATAGTGACCTTAAAGCCCCTTCCATTTAGGATTGCCAGATCTATAGTCAGATCTGGAGGGCCTACTAAAGATGGCTCCCTTGGAGCTTTAGACCATTTTTCTTGTGGGATAAACTCTTACTTATCAAAACTTACTACAAAGGACCATGTATGTTGTAGGTCTAGGCTATTTTAGTTGTGTTGAATCCACCCTCTATTTTATTTTGATTTTATTTGGCTTTTACCATTACACAATAAATCAACACATTAGGATAAACAACAGCAGACTCATTACTGTCTTACTCATGAGAAAAGAATTTGTGTTCAAAGTAGATGAGCCAGTGGTAAAGGTGACCCCTAAAGTTTTTGGGAAGAAGGCCTGGTCTGCCAGTAGGACCCTCATTGGTAAGAGTAAACACAAGTCCAGTGAAGATACTGAGGAAGAAGCTCCACTTGCAGCCCCATTGCTTCTGTGAGCTCAGAGCCTCACCCTGCAGCTGTCACTACTTCCACACCTCCACCTGAAACCTCTACAGCAATCTCCTGTGAGCCTTTGCTCACATCTACTACTCCTCCATTTGTGCCTCCACTTATCCCAGTTGTATCGTTTGTCAGCTCTGAGAGGGCCAGCCTCACTACCATCCATATTAGTTTTCTTACCCTCCATTCCAGTCTCCATACCTTCCAGCACTTCAGCATTTATTTCCACCATCACCACATCCACACCTCTATCCATCCCTTTTTCTATTGACCCAACCACTACCTTACCTTCACTCACCATTCCAGCCAGACCATCGATATTAGCCACTCCACCTTTGACTCCTACACTAGCTTCACTAGCTGGCCCACCCACTTCTTCCCCTCCATCAATTCCCTTTGACTTTGATTCCACTTTTCCCATCTCACCTTCACATAACCAAGACTAGTTGACCAGTGAGGGTTACTCATCTCTAATAAAGTCCATTGTGGACAATATTGGGCATGAGTACACTCCACTACCAGAATCTCCACATCCCACTTCTCCACAAAGTACTCATTCATCCACCCCACCTTTTACCCATACCCACACTTCCCCAATTCCACCAATTCCACCAATCCAACCCACAGCCCCTGTCACCCCTAACCCTTTACCCCATATCCTAAACCTTTTACTTTCCCTGCAATCCCAAGTGATGGCCAACAACCAAACTCAATCATCAATGGAGGCCACACTCCAAGACATGAATTCCACACTCCACAGTCAATCCTCCCTACCAACTAACCTTCAAGCCATCCACTCCACCTTGAAACTGTTAACCCAACCCCCCCATCATTTCCCTACCTCTCCCAATCATCCTCCCACAATCCTAACCTAATCTCCCACCTGTGGTAGCTGCCTCTGATGCCGCCACAAATGTAGAGGACCTTATCCCAGCCCACACTGGCCCAAATTTGAAACTTACATCCCCTCAGTCCATACTCTTTGCCTCTTCTTTGCCCCAACCCCCTCCATACTCCACCCTCCTCCATATCATGAAATTGAACCCTTACCTCCAGAGGGATGTTGTGGAGGAATGGCTGCCCTCTGTAGATCAATTGAGATGCCTTATAAAGCAAAGATTGAGAAAATGATCGTGGATTACAACTGGGAAATGTTGAAGATCTTCAAAGGCTGGCAGAGCATTTTACTCTACTATGAAGCAGAAAAGCTCATTGGAGCCTCTGAGAAATCAGGAGCTGATAGATTAGAGGAAAGGTTGGCTGCCTCCAAATCTCACAACAAGGCAGCCCAAGAATTGTATGATAGTGAAGTTGCACTATTTGATAAGAAGATTGAAATCCTTAAAAGAAATATTGCTAACTTGACTGCTGGCTAGCCTGCCCTAAGGTTGAAGAAATAGAGATAGCTGCCCTGTCTGATAAGGCAGCTACCACAAAAGGAAAGACCAAGGCTGAGAAGCAAGCTGAAAAATTGCAAAGGAAGGCGAGGTTGAGAGATGAATTTAATGAGATAGCTACCAAATATGGTTGGGAGCCAAGCGCCCCATCTAGCTCTGATTCAAATTCTGATTCTGAGTAGGATGTATATAGTCATGTTTCGAGTTGTACAGTTAGGAGGTCTTTGAATAATCTCTTTATAGATCACTTATTGTCTTTTTTTGGTTTGACTGCTTTCTTGTAATTGTTTATCTATTATGAATCATACCTGTTCTTATTTTGTTTATACATTGATGTTCTTTGTTTAGCTGCAGTTTATTTCATTTTTCTTTCCTTGCTTCTCTGTATGTGTTTTTCTCTTGTTGAACATTTCCCTCTCCTTTAAGCAGTGAGGACACTGCTCCTCATAGGTTTAGGGGTGTGGCAGGTCTGCCAATGAGTAGTTAATGATAGTGTAGCAAGGTTTTAATAGAAAGTGAGAAAATAAAATAATTTCACACCTGATATTTTATATATAGAGGAAATAAAAAAGCTTTTAAAATTGAAACATGCTATAGATCTAACATTTTCATGAAGCAAATGCCAAGAATTTTCAAAAATTAGTGCTTAATGAACTTGAGAACAGAGAAAATTGTGAGGATATGCCCCAAAAATCTGATGGATGACCATACCCAGTGAGATTTGGGCCTAAAAAATAAAAAATAAAAATCTTTGAAGAGTGTTTTGGCAATTTCTTCTGCTCTAAGGATTAGTTGAATCTACCTTTGCTCACTAAAAGTTAGGCAAATCCAAGTTGAAATAGCTTGGCAGCACTCATGACATTGAGGACATGAAGTAAGGCCATCCTTTGAACTTCCCTTGATACACACCATTTGAGCCTTAAAAATTCAAGCTTTTTTGGACAAAAACCAGAGTACTCGAACCCAAACCTCAATGACCTGATTCAGCCTGACGCTCACTCTGAGATTTCAGAAGGTAAAGGAGAAGTTGAAGGTGGAGCTGGTTCAACATTTGGTGGAAGAAGAAGAAAGCACAGTCGAAAGGCAGCTGTGTATAGAAGTACAGTTGTGACATTCCAGCCCATAAAAAGAAAAATGCAGAAAAATACTAAAAGCATACAAAAAGAAAAAAAAAAAAAAACTAGCAAAGCAAAATAAAAATAAGAGAGAAGTCACTTCATTGGACACATTGAAATGAGGATTGGAAATTGGTCACTTCAAATATGAAAATTCAAAGAAGATGAAGATTTATGCTGAAATGAAGGTGTACATGTCACCTCCTTACCTTATTGATTTCTCAATTTTGAATCCCATTCCACCCATTTATTCTTTATAAACTTCAGCCATATGCCACATTACAACCTAATAAAAAGTCCTTACTGATCTAAAATTGATTGAGCTGTCATGTGAAGATGAGAATCTGTTTAATCTATGGTGAAAAGAGTTAGAAAAGTTCAAAAATTTGAGCAATGCTTATGCTCATGCTTACAGTCCTATTTGAGGGCTGTAACTGCTCTTGAGCTATATGAATTGATACACCCTTCTACTTTTATTAAGAGAGACAGCCCTGGTGAATTTTGAGTCTAAAATTGGGATCGATGGGGGAATTATCAAAACATGATTCTCAATTTGAAGGTAAGCTTTGCATTAATTTTCATACAAAATACCTTGACATGAGCTGATTGATTGTGAAGAAATTACGACAGGATTTTAGTTTTAAACTATCATGTTTTTGCTGAGAATCCTCTAAAAATGAATGGACAAAGTGTGGAATGAATTTTATATTGCTTAAATTTTGTTTTAACATGATGCACTGTTATTAATTAATCATTGGAGAAGTTTATGGGAAACTTCACTGTAAACCCTCAGAAGACTTCACTCCTCCACTAGGGATCACCTAGGGGTTTAAAAGGCTTGATGCATTTGCTAAATGCATCTGTGTTCCCTACAAAAGTGGCATTTTTCCTTTTCAATAACTATTTTTACTTTCTCGGGACTAGCAAAGCATAGGTTTGGGGGTGTGTTAAGCAGTGAAAAATACAATTTTTCACCTCCTAATTGGACCTTGTTGGACCCTTGAGCTGACTAATAAGGTGTTTTAAGTATGTTTTATAGATAAGTAATAAATTATAGCTTAGTGCATATATTCATTTAAAAGAGCCGAAGAAGCAATGTGCTACCCAATTGGAAAGGCCTGAGACCAACTCCAGCTATAAGGAATAAAGATTGAACCAGCTAAGGGGTTGCTGAGTGTTGAGCAAAGGAAGAACAGCACACTAGAGATGTGTGCCAGCTATAGAAGCACAAGGCAAAACCTATCGAGAGGTTAAGTCCAGCTGTTAAGAGGTTCTGAGAGCAAAGAATGAAGCTGTTGAGAGGTACTGAGTTGAAAAGAAGAAGATCTCGAGAGGTTTTAGCACCTATCGAGAGGTTGGAGGTACAGACGTGGATCTTGTCAAGAGAATACTTCAAGGTACAGGGGAAGTCGAGAGCTTCTAGTTACATCTCGAGAGGTTAAAGCTGAACCTGTCGAGCAGTGCAAGATAACCTGTCGATAACTTACCTGAAGCAATGCTCATTCTCGCGAGGATTGAGCCAACCTGTCGAGCACTTCACTAGAGAATGTATAACAAGTTGACAGGTTGATTATAACCTGTCGATAGGTTGAATGAAGAACTGAACAGAAGGAGGAGAATGACTTCAATTCCTATCGACGAGTGCGACTTATCCTATCAAGAAGACTACAATCCTCTCGACAAGCATACAGAAGTTGTCGACAGCCAATGCAACATGTCGAGATGAACATAAAGCAGATCCAAAACCTATCGAGAGGTTCCCCAGAACCTGTCGACACTCATTTTGGCAACTTCTCAGCGTGTTGGTTCAACAACTACCACTTCTAGAATTCTGTGCACGAGTCCCAAAGCACTTCAGCATCCCCTGAGGGTATTTTTGGTATTCAATTGAGCACGAATGGAAACCCTAACTGCATCACATATTCCCACCAATTGAGAACCAATAAGAGAAGAGCTTTTAGAAGAGAAATCGGCCACATCAGCAGCCAAAATAACAAAATTATTCCCTTGAGCTCTGATTGGCTAAAACGGATCTGAGGATAGAGGAGGAGAGTATAAAAGCTTAAAGAAAATACAGAACAACCATCCAAAATTTGAGAGAACCAGAGGTTAGTGCGAGATCTATATTTTTCCCTTCAAATTCTCCCTCCTTCCTCCTCCCATTCTCTCTTTAGCCAATCATGAGTGGCTAAACTCTTCTCAGTAGTTATGGTGAGGTCTAGAGCTATAAATTGATAGTTTCAGAGGCTTGTAATGGATTGTATATTGCACAGATTACAGATCTGAGTACAATAGGGTTGTAATATAATTATGAATTTTAAAGGTGATTCTGATCTATATTTTACTTTTTCATATTTGATTTCCCTGGGTCAGATATTCCTGGGGATGCCAGCCAGAAATAGGGAGACGGTAGCCTGACATTCACAGCATCTGCAAATAGCTATCCTATTCTAATCAAGATCCTTGGAGTGGAACAATCTCTGGGATGGTCTGTGACCATTAAAGTGGACAGATCATAGCCTTAGGATTGCTTCAGTTCTCTGGTTGAGATTGGATTCTTATACCTTGCATATGCCAGAAATGGGGAGCTTGTAGCCAGATGGAGGATTGTAGCAAATCTAGCCTATGCACTACCTTTGATTCCGTTGATTTTCAATAAAAGACCAAAACCCCTAGCTATTGTTCTCCATCTTTTGAGTTTCACTCTATTTTTGTTTTCTCATCTCTGTGTTTAATCAAGTCTGGATCAGTAGCATTTAATTTTTGTATCTGTAGTAAAGTGACAAACCCTAGAAACCTCTCCTCCTTCCTGCATTGAGTTTAGCTTAATTTAGGATAGAGTGCCAGATCTACCATACATCTGGAGATTTACCATCCTTTAGAGCACATTTCCTTGTGAACATACCCTTACTTATCTATCAAAACATGCTGCAACAGCCCTGATTCTTGCAGGACTGGCTGCTTGCCTTGATTCAACATTGTTGTAATTTGTGTAGTTAATATGTTGTCTTAATCATATAATAATTGCTAAGGTGGGCAGTACAATAGTATCCTCAGGTTTAAAGGGCCTTTTGATTGGGTTTGAGCCATTTGTGATATACTTTTTCCTTGTAGATTTTTCTGTGTATGCCCCATGATATCTTTTTTTCTTTTCTATTTCCTCTTCCTATTTTATTTTTTTCCTATTTTCTCTTTTTTCAGACAACCTCTTTTTGGGATTTCATTTTTCTGATTTTTTTCGATTTTGATGATAACTTTCTTATTTCTTCATTTAGAGTTTGTTTTTCTTCTCTTTTCCATTGGGAGGGGGTTTATTTTAAAGAAACGTTTATTGGCTCAAATTGTATAGTGAAGGGCGTGAGCATTCAGGAATGTTTTTGGCTAATTGGCTTTGAAATGATGGCCTCTTTTGAAGGGTCCTTACGTAGTCATGCATCAATTTTTATTTGTACTTACCTTGTCATGAGAGACTAGGAATAGAATCGACGAACGCATCCAGCGTTGATTTGCTCAAAAAATTGATCTCCGTCTATTGTAGTGAGATGGAGCGCGTACCCAGAAAGCACTTCTCTGATAACATAGGGTCCTTCCCAGTTGGGGTTAAATTTCCCTCAAGGATTCAGATGGAGAGAAGGGAAGATTTTCTTAAGTACAGTATCACCTTCTTTTAGTGCTCTAATGCATACACACTTGCTGTAATCAGGTAGGGGATGTTCAGCAAGATGATTAGCAAGTGCTTGCCCCTTGATTGATTTCATTTTTGGGTGACATATCTAATATCAAATTCTAATTAGAGAAGCTGTTAGTGTGTACTCTGCCGAGTGAGAGCCGACTTTTCAAACTAGTATTTCAAGGGGTCCATTCGTGCCAGAAGGAGGACTGCCTGGGATAGCAGGTAGTGACAAAGCCTCTGTGTTTCCCAAATGAGAGCCAAACATGCTTTCTCCATATGAGAATAACGTGTTTCATAATCAGTGAACTTCTTGCTCAGGTATTAAATGGTCTGCTCTTTTCTTTCGGTTTCATCATGCTTCCCTAGGGCACATCCCATCAAAAATTCTGTCGTAAAGAGTTACATCAGGAGTGGTCTCCCTAAGACTGGTGGTACCAAAACTTGAGGGTTAAGAAGATAGATCTTGATTTTATCGAATGCTACTTGACAATCATCATTCCATTTGACGAACAAATCTTTCCTCGGTAACTTGAAAATTGGAGTACTGATAGGAGTTAGTTGTGCAATGAACCAACAGATATACTGTATTTTGCCCAAGAAGCCTCTGACCTCCCTCTCGGTAGATGATGGAGGTATTTCTACGATGGCTTTTACTTTTATCGGGTAGACTTTGAGGCCTCTCCTACTGACGATGAAGCCTAGTAACTTTCCTGACATGACACCAAATGCACATTTCTGTGGGTTCAGACACAATCTATATTTTCTTAATATTTCAAACAACTTCTGGAGGTTCACCAGATGATCACCCATTTCTTGTGACTTGGCGATCATGTCGTCGATGTACACCTCGATTTCCCTATGAATCATGTCATGGAACATTGTCATCCTTGCCCTTTGATATGTCGCTCTGATATGTTTTAAATTGAAGGGCATGACCCGATAACAAAAACTTCCCCATGGACTGATGAAAGCTATCTTTTCTCAGTCCTCTTTCGCCATTCTGATCTGGTTGTAACTGAAAAAACCGTCCAGGAATGAGAGCATCCCATGCCTAGCAGTATTATCGACCAAGATATCACTGTGTGGCAAGGGAAAGTCGTCTTTTGGGCTCGCTTTATTAAGATTTTTGAAATCAATGCACATGCGAACATTTTCATCCTTCTTTGATACTGGAACAATGTTGGCCAACCACTGTGGGTATTTGTTGACTATGAGAAAACATGCATTGAACTACTTACTGACATCATCTTTTACCTTTAACATCCATTTGGGCATGAGACGCCTCAATTTCTGCTTGATTGGCTTTACATCAAGATATAATGGCAACTGATGTTCGACCAAATCGGTATCCAAAGCTAGCATATCCCCATATGTTCGTACGAAAACATCTTGGTATGACCGAAGGAAATCAATCATGCTTTGCCTTTCCTCAGGAGATATTGATATTTCGATCTTTGTAATTTTAGGATCCTCTTCTGTTCCCAGATTGGCATCCTCGATCTCTTTAATGATTGGGGTAGGGCCACTCTCAAAATTGACATATTGCTCAAGGAGCTTGCTAGGAAGCTCTTCAACTGAGACCTCCTCGTCCAGATCCGTGACTCCTACCTGTTCTTATATTTCTACAGGAAGAGGTTGATTTCACGTTGGACGTGCTCTTCATTTAAGGCATCATGATTTTTACTTTTTTCGGGAATTTTAAAAGTTAATAATTTTTATTATTTTTTATTATTTTTTCCTATTTTTTAGTTTTTTCTTTTTCTATGGAGGTAGGTGATGTGCTTTAAATTCGTACTAAAGTCTTAACCTATTGCAAGCTTACAATGGAGATTGTAACACTAGTATAGGATCGTTCCCATGACGAAGTGATTATCTTTATATTTTGTAGCTCCTAAAAACATATACTTGTCTTTTAAGAGCCTAAACTACTGGCGTAATATGAATAAAAGAATGGTTTGTTTAAACTAATTGCAAAAAATAAATCTAAATCCTTTTCCTTCCAAAGTCGTCCTAAGGCATCAATTGATCGCGAGAAACCTCAGACAACCTACACTAATCTTCCAGCTTCTAATTGTAGTCATCAATTTCTCTTGAGAAACCTTGGATATCTAAACTAAACTAAAGTAAAGTTGATCGGAAGAAAATCCAACCTCATTCATCAATTGATGCTGAGAGTTTCTTCCATAATTCTTCTCCTAATTCGAGCTCTCTTACTTATAGATCATAAGGAGTTAGTTTATATTATTATAATCCTAATAAAGGAAACTACTAAGAACAACAGTTTCCTAATATAACTCTACTTCTAATCCTAGTTCCTCTTTGCTTTAAATAGTTGATGCTCTTGGGGATTGCTCCTTAATTTCTGTAGCAGAGTCCTGCAGGAATCTCTCTTCATTAATCTTCTTGGATCCGAGATCTATCACACTTCTAATTCAAAGGTCTTCTAATTATGTGCATGGTGGTGTAGATTTCACGTGATCAGCAGCATCAAGAGTCTTTATATGTAAAATCGTAAATCAAGATTTTATTTTTTGCACAGCTTTCTCTCAGGACAATTTGTCATTACGAACAATCATTTTCTCTTTTGTATCGCACTTCGGTCTGAATCGGCTTTTGAAGAATCGTAATTGACGATTTTTCATTTCTTTCTTTCATTTCCTTCAGTCACAAAATATGATTTCTAGCTTTCAGTATGCATCGAATCATCTTTTACGCTTGATCATCTTTCTTACTGCTTTATGAGTTCTGTTTGATGAAGATTAACACTTTGGTTCTCTTTTGCTATTTATTGTTAATATATGCACACCAGTATCTTGTTAGTAGCAAAATGGGGACTAGCATCACTAAGTTAAGAGTAATAAAATGGTATATTATATGAGTGATCACACCCCCAAACTTACGGTTTGCTAGTCCCTAGCAAACAAGGAAAGAAATATTAATCTCAACTATAAATTTAAATGCCACTTTTGTAGGGAGCATGATTGCATTTAGTAGATACAACAAGTCTTTAAACTCCTAGGTGATTCCTAGTGGAGGAGTTATAGTCTCCTGAAGGTTTTAAGTGAAGTTACCTACAAACTTCAAATATTTTTGGATTTTCAAAAATTTTTAAATCAAAACAAATCAAAAGATTAAAAATCTTTACTACTTTTGTACACTAACTAGTTTTAATCATCACATGGTTGTTATGATTTTTCAAAATATTACAATTCCAACCTTCTTAACTTTCCATCATAGTGGTTATCCTTGATCAGAACTCTAACAATTTCAATTCATATTAAGCATGGAGTGTGTGCGCATCAGTGAATAATTTATTCTTTATAGATTTTCTAAACTGCAGATTTAGAAAATATTTTCATTCAAACTCTCACTTATTAGCATACTCTCAAAAATACTGAAATCTTTGGGTTCTCTCAGTATATGACATGTATGATAGAGTCAATGGATATTTCACTAAAAAGATAAATCTCATGGAAAAGTAATCAATTCTATTTATATATTTGACTAAAAACATCTCTACTAGGCTCATGTTATTGTAAACCACAAATCAAAAAGGTCTTTATTTGGCTTGTAATGGGGCTTTGGGTTTAAAGGTTCTAAAAAAATGTAGAAAGGATTCAAGGATTTTTGATAATTCGGTTCTTCTTTCACATGTCTTCTTCTTATTTTCTTTTTCTTTTCAATTCAGTAATTATCTAGAATTAGATAGCTTCTTCCCATTATTCTTTTTCTATTTTCTTGCATAAATCCCTTTTCTTTAGTTGAGTCTTTTCTTCAATTATCCTCTTGAATTTTCAACTTGGAAGCTCTTTGTTTCTCTATATTTTCAAAATCGTAGTTACGATTTACTTCTTTTCCATATTTCTTTTCAGAAAATTTCTTCAGTTGTGTCCTTTTTTAGCATATCCCTTATCTATTTTTTTTATACTCCTTTTACTCCCTCTTCTTCCCTTCTTTTATGCTCTAAACTCTCAAAAATTGTAAGGGCCAAAGGTTGAAAGCTTTGGGAAGTGCGTATGGTTAAGGGTGTATAAAATCATGGTATAAAAAAATTTGGCGTAGGCTCTAATATTGGTTCAAAGGATAAATGGTTTCTGGGATTTTGGCTTTTTAACTCTAACTAAACAAATGATGGCCTTAGATCATCTTTATGATTCACTAGCTTGAATGCCATATTGTTTTGATGTATACAATAAATAGTTCTAGAAAAATAAATTATCATACTCACAGAATATTTGATTCTAATTTTCAGCAATATGAGATTTCGTTGTGATGCAGTCAAGAAGTTCAAAGGAAAATTTGAGTTAGAATAGAAAGCAGTCTCTCTCAGAATAAAAGAGAAAATATGGATCAGAAGCTCAGTGGTTTAATAATATTTTGAAACTATAATCTAAATATTGTAGTTTAAATCAAAGTATAGTTTCAAACATTCAACCTGATATAGTGTTTAAGAGAGCTAGACATAAATCGTAACAGTTCTATTTTGATTGTTGAACTGCTACTATGTTGGATTGTAAAGTTGATTGATTCGTAAATTTTCTATCATAACTCTCATATGATGATTAAATTTTCCTAATATTTACAAAATTAAAACATAAAGTATTGAAAGTAAACTAACTAATACGCACAGGAGTGTACCCCCCCCCCCCAAACTTAAATAGGACGTTGTCTTCATTGTGCAAAAATAGGGGATACTCAAAATAATATTTACCTACTATTATGCTTCAATCGGCTATATATTCTGCAGAATCATTCAAAAATATCCCCCTAAACTTGGGAGAAATTACTTCTGGCTTATGCAAATAGAAATTGTAAGATAAAAAGATTAGAAATAGTCATAATAATTTGCATATATTAAAAGAAATATTTACAGGACTGCTGGAAAAGAAAGGAAAATTAATACATTAAAGATTAAACCTAGGAAAAATTTTGACATATCCTAACTACGACACTGACAGCAACGTCCGAGACAAAAGTTTCTTCGATAAAGATCGGTCCTCAGCTTCTAACCACCTTCAATCAGAGTCTCATTTATCCTTGCTTAGAGAGTGTCCATACCCTCGAAGGAGAGCCATCACTCTTAATGGAGCCACAACCTCTATCTTCCAAATTTCCTCCCCCAAACAGAGCACATCACAAATTTTCATTTGAAGAAATGCAATCCACTAGGGGGAAATGCTTTGAAGAGTTGGAAGTGAACACATCTTCGTCCTCCCATAGCCTATACTACTCCCCTGCAACGATTCTACGAAGAGAATCAAGAGAATGCAGTGAAGAGTATGAGCAATGGAGAGGGGTGGCGAGGGACGGTTCAACCCACCATCATCATAAAGGAACTCGCACTCAGGGTGGGTTGTGATGGTGGAATGGCTAGGAAGTAGGGGAAGATAGGTTCTTCGAATGGGGTTTCGAATTTAGGTTAGGTTTAGGATAGGGAATAGTTTCGGCGGACAATTCAGCATCCGCAATGGGTCGCTGACATTTTAGATTTTCTACTTTCTTTATTGGAGCTAGGAGCTTAGCCCTGTGTATCTCAATGATTCTATCAAGTCTTTCATTGAAATCGCCTTTGTTAAGCTCTTCTGTCATAAGGGCTAAGATTATGGAAAAGGAAGATGAAAGAGATGGGTTTGGGAGAGGTAAAGGTTTGGTTTTATAGGGAAATGTTTAGCTTTGATCCGTCACTTTGAGTTAAATGTCGAGGTGTTGGCTCTTAGGCTTAGGTAGTTGGCAAGTGGCAATATTGAATGTGATGCATGTCCGCTTCCTCTATAAATTAAATGGGTTCAAATTCCAATGTAATTAATAAGATAGGTAACTAGAATCGCATGTTCCCTAGAATTGTCATTTACAATTCTGGAGAACAATAATGAGACTCTTGACGCTTCAAATCATAATCTCTACGATTCGTCTCTGTAAATCACTAAAATCGTAAATCCATATGCTCAAGGTGACTATATTCCAAAAGAGAGGTCTTTCCAATTGAATGTGTTCTGGCACAATCGAGATCGTAACGTCTTCCCTAACAAAATTTCCTAACAGTGAGAAGAAATAATTCACATACGTTACGTGATGTTTCAAGAGGAACTCTTGTTGAATTCACGGAGAGTTGATGTGCCTCCCAAAAAGTTATGTCCTCTTGGAGTGCCAACTGGCCACAGTGAAAAGTGGCTACTCTCTCTCCTGTTAATTAAAATAGTTAGTTACTCAACTTAGGCCTCTAACTTAAAAATAGATTGTCTGAGAGAGTGGAACAACTGAGTTTGGATGTGGCCATGCTGCAGCCAGCTTTCAGTTATCTACGACAAGGCCTCTTCTGCAGCAGCAATGTGGTATTGGGCTCCTATGGGATGGAAAGGAACAATTGGAGACTGAGGAACCGCTTGAGTCGGGCTATGGTTAGGACCACTAGTTTCTGTTTTTGAGATATTGGGTACGATTTTATATCCATCACGATTTAAATTTTCCTTTTTCAGAGCCTCAGCTTTGGAAAACAATTCATCATTGACCTTATATTCCATAATCTTCCCCACTCAGGAGGTTTATTCCTTAAAGTCTCTGAATCAATCCTACACGATGCGTGGTTATGCATTGGTTCCTCAATAAGGGTTTCAAAAAGTTCCCAAGCACCTTCTGTAGTTAACGTACGAAACATAACTCCACAAGCAACATCAATTATGTGTTGGGTTTGTTTATTAAGACCCTCGTAGAAATCAAGTACTATTTGCTAGTGTGGGACTTCATGATGAGGGCACTTGTTCAAAAGCTCATTAAGACCCTTCCAACTCTCCCGCAGAGACTCGTCCGGTAATTGATGAAACTTTGTGATGATCATTCGGATTCAATTCATCTTGCTAATTGGGAAGTATCTTGTGATGAACTTGGTCCGTAGTTCTTCCCTACTAGCAATTGAATGGCTAGGCAAAGAGTTCAGCCACTTCTTTGCCCTCTCTTTAAGGCAAAATAGGAAGAGCCTCAAACAAGTGACCTCCTCTGATAAGTTTTTAATTTTAACAATTGCGCAGATTTCTAGAAAACTCATTATGTGCATATATGGATCTTCATCACCAACTCCATAAAAGAGAGGTAGGAATTGAAATACGCTGGGTTTAATTTTGAAGGTTCCGCCATCGGACATAGGGGGCAATTGAATACATGAGGGAGGGGTAAGAGGTGTCAATGCATAATACACTCCCAACGTTTTAGCCACAAATTGGTCTTTTCTTGCCATAATGAATGGAATTAGAAACAAAGCAAGATGGCTAGAATGATTATTATAAATGTCTATTTTTTTATATTTTTTTTCAATTTATCTGATTTTTATTTTAGAAACCAAGGAGAGAAACAAATCTTGGCCTCTAGCTTCTCTAATCAAGGGAAGTGTTGAAACCTTTGATTCGCTGCTCCGAGTAAACCTGTAAAGGCTTAAGAAGAGATCAAAGAAAATTAAAAATATAAAGAGAAGTAAAAGAAAAAGACAAATATTAGTTTTTAAGACAAAACAAAAAATAATAATAAAAATAATCCGCTTCCCCGGCAGCGGCTCCAAAATTGATGTGCTCTCAATTCGTACTAAAGTTTTTTCTATTACAAGTGCCAATGGAGATTGCAGCACTAGTATAGGATCATTCCCATGAGGAAGTGATTATCTTTATATTTTATAGCTCCTAAAAGTTTATACTTCTCTTTTAAGATCCTAAACTACTGGAGAAATATGAATAAAAGAATGGTTTGTTTAAACTAATTGCAAAAAATAAATCTAAATCCTCCTCCTTCCAGATTATGGTCGTCAATCACAATCCTTCAGTTCTCGAATATTTACAAAATTAAAATACTGTTACACCATATTGTAATCCTCTGAAATTTGGGCGCCAATCAAATTCTAGAATTCTTTAACACAGATTTAATCTAATCAACATTCTTCCTACAATTTGGGCATCAATCAAACTCAAGAAAATGAAGATGGAAAAATAAAACCGTTACACTGATCAACAAATTCTCAATCTGAATCATCAATTCAAATCAAAATTTTTTAGATGTTTACAAAGCAGTAAAATTGCATAAAATAAATCTAAACTAGAAAGTAATAAAAATTATGTTAATCCTCAACTCTCGTCCTCAGGCGTCAATTGATCGTGAGAAACCTCATACAACCTACACTAATCTTCCAGCTCCCAATTGCAGTCTTCAATTGCTCTCGAGAAACCTTGGATATTTAAACTAAACTACACTAGAGTTGATCCGAAGAAAACCCAACCTCAGTCGTCAATTGATGCTAAGAGTTCCTTCGATAATTCTTCTGTGCGGAGCTCTCTTATTTATAGATCATAAGGAGTCAATTTACATTATTATAATCCTAATAAAAGAAACTATTAAGAACAATAGTTTCCTAATATAACTCTACTTCTAATCCTAGTTCTTTTTTGCTTTGAATAGTTGAAGCTCTTGGGGATTGCTCCTTAATTTCAGCAGCAGAGTCCTTCAAGAATCTCTCCTCATCAATCTTCTCGGATCTGTGATCTGCTAGACTTCTAATTCAAGAGGTCTTCTAATTATGTGGATAGTGGTGTAGATTTCACGTGATCAGTAGTATCAGGGATTTTTATCTATAAAATCATAAAGAACAATTTTCTTTTCTGCATAGCTTTCCCTAAGGACGATTTGTCATTACTAATGATCATTTTCTCTTTTGTATCGCACTCCGGTCAGAAGTGGCTTTTGAAGATTCGTAATTCACGATTTTTCATTTCTTTCTTTCATTTCGTTTAGTCACAAAGTAAGATTTATGGCTTTCAGTATGCATTGAATCGTCTTTTATGCTCGATCGGCTTTCTTACTGCTTTACGAGTTCCTTTGATGAAGAGTAACACTTTGGTTCTCTTTTCTTATTTATTCTTAATATTTGTGCATCAGTATCTTGTTAATAGCAAACTGAGGTTTAGCATCACTAAGTTAATGGTGATAAAATAGTATATTCTGTGACCGATCAGTAGGCCCTTGGCAAGGAGGGTCTCTAAATATGAACAATATCACTTGCCAAGAGCTATCCTCCCTTTTTAAAGGTTAATTTTTTTGCGAAGCTAGTGTCGAATTTCTTATGGGAACCGATGCCCAATTTCTTAGGTGTTGTGCAATAACCCTACCTAGTTTTGTAGGGGAGGTTGATTGAGATGGTTCTTCAGGGTCAGCCTCCAACAAGTTCACAATAGATTCATCTTGAACTTGGTTAGGATGAGTGGCTAGGTTGGAAAGGATACCTCTTTCTCTAAGAGTGACAAGGAGGCGAGGTCTATTTCTTCCTCCGGAGGGAGGATTTGGGGGTTAGCCATGTGGATGTCAGCTTTTTTATATGGGGAAAGTTGAGTCGCCCCATTCTGATCAATTTTTATGACTCTTGCACTCACAAATGTGCTTCGAATGTGTGGCCGAGGACGGAGTTCATCTTCTTCCAGGTCTATCCCCCTGGCTCTGGCTACAGTGGTAGTTCGAGCTTTTTCCTTTGCTTGTTTGATCTCTTCGTCCGTAGGATTGTATCCTAACTCGAACTTGACTTGTTGTCCCCCTTTTTCTCGGACTGGTTCCCTTCTACCTTGTAGGTGAGGGCCCAATCCCTCTTTGATAGCCCCATTTTTGGAGCATTGCAGCTGCTGCCATCGTCCCTCCTCCTATTCTCAAAATGACTTTTCTGAGAGGTTCTGGTGCCACGACTGCCACGTCATACTAAATGTTTTGCAAATCTGCATCTTCGGCAGTGTGTGGCACATCTAGAACTTTGAGGTTCTCGATGTTGTGTGTAACTCTCTCTCCTTCTTATCCTTCGCCCAAGATGGCTATGACCTTTTCCTCATAAATGAATTTGATCTTCTGATGGAGGGTTGAAGGTACTGCCCTAATTTCTTACAGTCATGGGCACCCTAGTAACAAATTGAACATTGATTTGATATCCGTGACCTAGAAGTAGATAGAGAAGGTCATTGGCCCGATGGTGAGCTCAAGATCGACTTCTCCTATGACTTCCCTCCTGGAGTTATCAAATCCTTTGGCCCCTGTCCTAGCCGGCTTGAAATGGATGGATCGACCCCTATCCGGGTGGCGGTTCTCAATGGGCATACATTTAGTGTCGACCCATTATCTATGAACACCAATGGGATCACTAAGTTCTCGATTTCTGTCGTGATGATGAGGGATCTGGAATGGTTGGGCCCTTCCAGTGGACGGTCGACATCTAAGAATGAGATGGCATTAGAAGACAACACCTGTCCAGTCATTTGTCCTGCCTCATCCAAGGAAACCTTGTCAGAGGCATGAGCATCTTTCAGAGCCACCATTAGAGCTTTGAGATATGGTGGAGACATCATCAGTAGATACCAAATGGAGATGTGAGTCTGCATTCTCTTAAACTGGGTTTCAAGTGTGTATTCTCGATTTATTCTTTCCAATGGGTGCACCACAGCGAGTTCTTTTCTTCCCTCAGCCTGGTCCGATATTGGTATTTCTGGCTGCTTGGAAATTCTTCTCGATTGGATGATGAACTCAAGTTTCCCCTCATTCCTACTGCCAGCGTTAACGTCTATCTAGTTGTAATTGAGTTGGACATGGTGGGGATCATATAACGGCCCGAGGATATGAAATGGGGTGGATGGAGATGTTTGGGCTGGATGGAATAGTGGAGGTGAGATGGAATGGCTGGCTACTTATGTGTGTATCTAATTAAGTCTTAACCTATTGCAAGCGCACAATGGAAATTTTATAGCTAGTATAGGATCGTTCCCACGAGGAAGTATTATCTTATCTATATTTCTATTTCAGAGTTTATATTTATCTTTTAAGGTTCTAAACTATTTCAAAAATATAAATAAAGAATGGGTTCTTAACCTAAAGTGCATAAAATAAATCCTAATCCTCCTCCAGATTAAGGTCGTTAATCCCAATCTTCAGCCAACAGATATTTATAAAAATAAATAATACCGCTACACCGTATTGCAATCTTCTAGATTCTTGATTAGATTGATTAAATCTATTCAAGAATATCCTAAAATCTGGGCGTCAATCAAATTCTAGAAAGTTGAAGATGGAAAAGAAAAAACCGTTACATTAATCTGCAAATTCCAACTTGAGTCGTCAATTCAAATTAAAACTTGAAGATGTTTACTAAGCAGTAAATAAAGCAAATAAAATCTAACCTAGAAAGCAAAGTAAATATATCTTTCACCCCTCAGCCGCAGTCGTCAATTACTTCTGAGAAACTAGGATATCTACACTAATCTTCAGCACCCAATAGCAGTCGTCAGTTGCTCTTGAGAAGCCTTGGATATGAAATCTACTCTAACTATTTTACACTACTGATCGAAGAAAATCCAACCTTAGTTGTCAATTGATGCTGAAATTCTTCGATATTTTATTCCTACACTATGCTCTCTTATTTATAGATCATAAGGAGTCGGTTTACAAAGGCTTCTAATTATGATAAAAGAAACTACTAAAAATAAACTTATCCTAATATAATTCTAATTCCTAATTTTACTCTTCCTTACTTTCAAACGGTTGATGTGCTTCTGGATTGTTCTTGGTAACAGTACCAAAGATCTTCGAAACTTATCTTCATCAATCTTCTCAGATCCGTGATTCGCCAAACTTCTAATTTCAGAGATCTTTTAATTCGGTGAATGGCGGTGATAATCTTCACTCACGTGATTAGTAGCAGCAGATATAGCAGAGGGAAAGCTTTGTACAATCTTAAATTACGATTATTCTTTTTCTAGAGAATCGTAAATCACGATTTCTCATTTTCACACAGCTTTCTTACTAGACAATTTTTTATAACGAACGATCGCTTTCTTTTATCACTTTTTACTCCTTTGTCACTTTATGAAGAATCGTCTTTCGAAGAATCGTAAATTATAATTTCTTAGCTTTCTCTTTCTTTCTTCTTCAGCTTTAGCGCATAATCGTAAATTTCGATTTCTTAGCTTTCAGCAGCGGCGATTCGTCTCCTTTCACTCAATCATCTTTTTACTGCCTTTTGAGTTTATTTTGAAAAATATTAACAATTTGGCTCTCTTTTACTATTTATCCTTAATATCTACACATCATTAACTTATTAGTAGCAAACTAAGTTCTAACATCACTAGTTAAGGGTAATAAAATGGTAAGTTATGTGACTGATCATACCCCCAAACTTAAGTTTTGCAAGTCCCTAGTAAACACATAAATTATCTAGAACTATAAATTTAAATGCGGCTTTCGTAGGGAGCACGATTGTATTTAGTAGATGCAACAAGCCTTTAAACCCCTAGATGATCCCTAGTGGAGGAGTTATAGTCTCCTAAAGGTTTCCAGTGAAGTTACCTACGAACTTCAAATATTTTTAGATTTTTTAAAATATTTTTCAAAAAGAAATAAAATTTATACTACTAGTTAAATTAATCATCCTATGTCTGGTATGATTTTCAAAAATTTCAAATCTCAGCAATTTCAATTCTATACAACGTGGAGTGTGTGCATATCAGTGAAAAGTTTATTCATCATAGATTTTTTTAAACTACAGATTTAGAAAATATTTTCATCCAAACTCTCACTATTGGCATACTCTCAAAAAGATAACAAAATTTTTTGTTCTGTCACTATGATATGTACGATTAATTTCAAAGGACAATCAACTAAGAAGGTAAATCTCATGGAATGGATAAGCAATTATGATTATGACTTTCCGTTCATTCATAGTATTTATTTCATACATCTCTACTAGACTCATACTTTTGCAAATCGTAAATCACAAAGGTCTTTCCTTTGGCTTGTAATGGGGCTTCAGGTTAAAAAGGTTTCAAAGAAAGGTAGATAGGGTTCAAAATTTTCTGAGAATTCAACTTTTCCTTTCCTATTCTTCTTTCTTTCTTTTTTTCTTCAGTAAGTATCCAAAAAGTTGGATGACTTCTTCCCATTTTTTTCTTTTCTGTTTTCTTGTCTAAATCCCATTTTCATAGAATCGTATTTTACGATTTTTTTTTAAGTTTTTCTAAATCATCTTTTTATGATTTTCTTTTTCTTTTCCCCCATTTTTCATATGATTGTATTTCTTCTCAGTTGTACCCTTTTCAGTAGATCCCTTATCTGTTAAGCGTATACTCCTTTCACTCCCTCTTCTGCCCTTCTTTTATATTTTAAACTCTCAGAAATTATAAGGGTTAAAGGAAGAAAGCTTTGAGTAGTACATATGGTTAAGGGTTTATAAAATTTTAGTACAAAAAAATTTGATTTTAGGCTTCTAATATGGGTTTAAAGGATAAATTTTTCTTGAGATTTTGGCTTTTTGGCTCTAGTCTAACAAAAGATGGCCTTTGATCATTTTCATGATTCACTAGTATGGATGTCGTCTTGTGTTGATATATTTAACATATTGTTCTAAAGAAACAAATTTGTCATAATCACAGAATATCTTGATTCTAAGTTCAGCAATGAGATTTCTCAGTAGAAGTTCAAAAAATTTATGCTTTGCATAGAACAGTCTCTATCTCAGAATATAAAGAGGATATATTAGCTCAAGATCTCACTGGTTCATAATTTTGAAACTATAATCTAAATATTGTAGTTTAAATTAATCGTATAGTTTCAAACATTCATCTAATACAGTGTTCATAGGTGCTATACATGAATTGCAACTGTTTTATTTTGATTGTTTAACTTTTGCTATGATGGATTCTAAGATTTTCAAGAGAAATATTTTTATCATAATTTGCATATAATCATTAACTACAGAACTAAAAAAAAAAAATTGTAAAATAAAAAAAATTTAAACGAAAAATTAAATTAATTTAAACTAATATAAACAAAATGTGGTGTATTCCCCCAAACTTAAATAGGACAATGTCCTCATTGTGCAAAATAGGGGACAAAAAAAAAATATATTACCTTAATGGTGTTGTTTAATTACCGGGTTTATGATCTGCATTAAGATTCAACAATGATCCCCCAAACTTGGGAGAAACTGCTACCGGTATAAACAATAATTTTGCACTATAAGGACATAGTTAGAAAAAATATAGTTAAAAGAAACTAACATATATATTAAACAAAATATTTACATGAGATAAAGAGAGGATTACATAAAGGATTAAACCGAGGAAAAATCTAGACACATTCAAATGAAGACACTGGCAGCAACATCTTTTTTCTTCGATAAAGATCGGTCCTCAGCTTTTGTTGCCGCCCATATCAAAGAGATGTCACCGTCCGACGGTGGGTGCATCCAATAGAAAAAGGGAAATATTTTGAGAAGGCAGAGGAGGTGAAGATGGTGGAGACTATTGGTGGTTTGGGAGGGAAGGGTTAGGTGAAGAGGAAGTGCGGGGTGGAGGTGGTGTTTCTGCCGTTTGATTTGGAATAGGGAGGGAGGAGAAGAGAACGACGATTTTAGTAATTATCTATGATAGCCTGGATTTCCTAACCGTGAAACTCGGACTGTTGGATCGTCCGCTAAGACCGATCCCCGAACGGAACACTTGGCACATCCACACGCAAAGTGAAAACAAAGCAGAAACCATAACTAAAGAGATATAGTCATCATAGATAAAAATAAATCTCCAATTCTATATTCTCAAAAGCTCAAAATAACGGTTCTAGTCCCATGAAAACTCATGGGAAGGAGAACCGAGAAAAACCACCGGCGATGGTTCACAAAAGAAAAATACACCCACCCAATGTATATCCATAATCCTTATATGTAAAAATATCCAAAACCCATATTGTAATCATCCAAAAGCCGAGCCTACTAGTGCTTTGCGCAAAGAAAACAATCCTTAGGATGAGGCTCGGAGTCCTCCTCTAGAGGCACGTACTCAGAGTCCTCCTTATCATGGTCCTCTGCACCTGTGTCTTCGCTTGTACCTGTGACGTATAGTCGAGGAATGAGCTACATCTAAGCTCAGAAGGGAAAAAACCAATAGCATGAGTATCTCAACAAAAGCATATATCTCATGACATGAATGAAAGCACAATTTTCTTATAAGGATGCACAATTTCAAATGTAGCTACATGTACAAAAACACCTTTTACTTAATTTGGAAAGATTCTCACATATTCTTATACTGATTCACATAACACAAAAAGAAAACTTAAGGTGCTTCACTTAAATAGTCCCTGAAGCGTATATAGCATCGAGCCCCCGATGGAATACCCACCATCGTCGTTCACATGAACCATTCACATATGGTGCCCAAGGTCCCAAAAATGATGGACAATTGTGCCGAACACAAATAATGTTCGCCGGTAGAACTCATAAGATCAAAAAGGTTTGTACGGGTATCCCTCTGTACTGGTCACGAATATCCTGCCATGTCGGTCGCGGATATACCGCTGTGTCGGTCGGGTATTCCCACATAAAGCTCAAATCATCATGCATAACATATAATTTATCACCATATGATGTGGTAATTATAACTACTTAAATCACATAAACTCACAGACTTGTTTCACATTCGAAATGAATCTTTAAAGATTCCAAATAAATGACACATTCTACTTATCATGGGGGACGCTGCAACAGCAGCAAATGCAATGCATCAGAGTGAAAAGAATCATCTCGCAGAGTTGAGGATCCCCCTCGCGAAGCTAATGATGTAGTGAAAGTTGCCCTCATGCAGATCAGTCGCACAGTCAAGAGGAGAACAGAAAAGATATCATGAAGATCTCACGGTTTAAAACTCAAAATTTATCCTCACGAAGCTCTTGCGAAGATCGAGCCCCAAAGCAGCTTCGCACAGAACATAGCAAGTTCATATGCACAAAGAACAATCTGTCACCTCGTGGAGTTCTCGCATAGCCAAAGAAGAGAGAGATGCCCAGAATTTCTCTCGCACAGCTCATGTGCACCCTAGAGCCTAATCAGTTCCTACACAAGCATAGGTGCCTTACTGCGCGAGCACTCAGCAAGAGAGAGAGAGCTTCTAAAGCTCTATCTGCGTGAAGAGTCCTGGTGCTCCAGATTATCTCTGTGATAGCAAGGTAGCAGAAAGGAACTGTGCGATGAACTAAAGATTGATTGCGCGAGTAAGCACTTCTCACCAGTTAAAGGCTACTCCGCGGTGGCTCTGCAACTGTGCGAATGAACTAATGCAGATGCTAGCCCCACGAAGCTTGGGCTCTCCACTTATCAGTTTTAACTAAAGGACTTTTCGAGAATTTCCCAAGGCTAGGGCACACTTCTCAGGGTGTGGATTTTGAGACACATATCTCCAGGCATCCAATGGTTGAAACAGTGCCACATCTATTAGAAAAATTAGGGTTAATCTCTTCAGAGCCAAAGCTTTATGGACAGAGTATATAAGCTATACTAAGAGTTTATTATTTTCATCTTTCTTTCATCCTCTGTCAGCTGAGAACTCTAGCAGGCTAGGGTGAGGGTTTGATCATCTCTTTTTCTTATTTTTCTCCTCTCTTAGCCCAGCACTTGTTGGCTAATCCCCCTATAAGCAGCTAGGTTTAGTTTTATTTCAGTTTGTAATAGGCTTTTGGTATACATTAGGATTGTGGACGAGCAATTATGTACAGGCTGCAGCCTGAAGATAGTTCATTGTAAGTTTTATGTTTATGAATGGATTGCCATTTTAATGCCTAATTGAATCTAAAGATCTTATGGTTTCTTTAGATGTCTATAGGATCCATGTATTTGGGACTAGCCCATTCAGTTTCTAATAGATCTATTATTTACCATTTGATTTCCCTTGGTTTGATAGCCCCATGAAAAGCAATACTGGATCTGTAGTGAGATCTAGGGAGCTCGGAGGCTTGTGGACCATGGTGGTTATAGCAGTTTTCATGTTCTTTCTCAGGCCTCTGTGGTATGGACAGACCAATGGGATATCCTGTGACCATTCAAGTGGATAGAGTATAGCCCTAAGGTTGTGTCCATTCATATTTTTGAGAAGGATTCTTCTCCCCTACGCATGAGCTTCTAGAGCCTTGTGAAGAGGTTTGTACAGGAACTAGCTCCCCTCTGTTTCACCTAGCCGACATCAGATGCTAGATCTTATCTCTTTATAGTAATTACAGCTTGAGGCTGAGTCATTGCAGGCCATTTGTAGCAATGACCAGCTGAATTTAAAGCCTTATTTAACCTGTTGCATGATCCTTTTTGTGGGCACTAGTGAGCCGTTGGCCTTAGAAAAGCACTTAGGATCTTATGGGTTGGAATACCTATGGATGTCAGCCAGGTCTGTGCGCAGATTTGGGAAGGTTGTAGCACTGGTATTACATAGTACTGCAATAGTATTCATGGCTTGATCTGGCCCAGTGGCAGGGGGAATGATCGGTTCAATCCTCCGAGTTAGATTGGTAATGTCTTTTAACTAATGGGATTTGATAGCCTCTATCGGATACCCTGTGACCATTAGAGTGGACAGAGTATAGCCCTAAGAGTGCCATAAATGGCATGGGTTAATTCGGATATTTTTACTTTGTTGAGGCTTTTAATAGCGTCCCAACAAGGAACACTGCAGAGACAGACTAAATCTGAGTTACATCACTGCTTTAACTCTTGCTTAATCTACTTACTTCTCATAATTTTTATATTTTATTTTGGCACACGCTACCACCATCTTCCTCTTAACCCTTTCTTTAGGATAGGGCTACATTTTAAGTGACAACCCGGCATTTCCCAGTCTCTCAACTAGAAAAGGTCGCGCCATCGGATCACCTAATATGATCCTTTCATCAAAGTTGCCTATTTTACATCAAAGTGATACAAAATGCGGAAGCAATGTAATTAAACTATGACAATTAACAAAGATGGCAAAATAACTGATAAATAGAAACTAGAAACTAATATATGCAATGATCAGAAAACAAAGGATCTAGTGAGAAACCTATACATCCACACAACATCTCCTCAGAAATCTAAAACCAACATATATAATTTATACAGACCAAAATATATATATTTTTTTTCTCTCTCTCTCTCTCTCTATGCCCCATATCCCAATCCCAAGTAACAAACCTGTCTACGGGAAGAACTATTCTGGAAAGTCATCTTTCCTGCCGTCGTCGTCGTCTTTGTCTCCCTCCTCCTCAGGCACATACGTCGGATCAGCCGCCTGCTCAGGATCGGGCTCTGCAGCTAAAATATATAAATCGAGGAATGAGCTATCATCCACAGCTCAGTAGAGAATAGTGCATTTGTATTCTATATTGATAGTTTATCATTTATTTCCATAGAGAAACATAAAATAATCCATTATGTTGTACATATGTTGTAAATATGCATGGTATAACAAGTATGAGAAACAAACTGAACTGAAGATGCATGCTGACGAAAACAAGATATCAACAAGGTCAAGCTCCCGAGTTAGCGGGATCACTTGTCAAGCTCCCGAGTTAGCGGGATCACTTGGACTAGAATATGTTAAGCTCCCGAGTTAGCGGGATCACTTGATTTACACTTAAACAATAACGTGTCAAAAACATTGAATTTAACAGGATCTGCGTACTGACTCACGTAGAGTTACCAAGAAAGGTATTTGCATGTGTGTCTTATGATGCAATTTATTAAAAACTGTCACAGCTAGATAATAATATTAAGTTGCTAAACTGATTTATAAGATGATTTGAACCTACTGATACTATATTTGCTATATTTATATTCAAGATCGAGCTTCTTCATCAGCTAATCAAGTTCATCAGCTTACAAAAACTCAAATTTTTCTCCACTTATGCTATACAATACTATTATGAATATTCATCAATTTCTTTCTATGAAAACTAGCGACAATGCTACAAATATAAAATACGAACGTAAATTCCCTACCTGTGTGCGTCAAAGTTTACAAGTTTTGTCGTTGACGCTTGCTCAGGTATCCGAGGACCTCATACACTGTTATTTCTTCACAATAGTTTTGTGCTCCAAGTGGCACCAAGCTATTAAAATAGATTTATTTTAATAAACTAATTTCTTATTGTGGAGTCAGTAGTTTACATATGGTTTATAGTACATTAAGACCCAAAGCAAGTAGTTATTTGAACCCAAGTGGACCCAAGGTCCGATATGCACATGACCTAGCTCAAGCTCAAGGCTGGGGGAGGGTTGCCACGGCAACACATGGTGCTTGCCGCGGCAAGCCACTCAGCAGAGGGTCTTGCCGCGGTAACCCCTTGAGGTTGCCGCGGCAACCCCTTGAGGTTGCCGCGGCAAGCCTGGCTTGCCGGGCTTCTGCTGGGTCTTCTTCTTGTTGTTGTTATTGCTTATATATATATATATATCTATTTATCTATATATATTTATATATATAGGCTTTCTTTATGTATTTCTTCTCACTTCTCAATTCTCATTATATATATAATCTGTTCTATATATATATATATATATATATATATATATATATATATATATATATATATATATATAATCTGTTTGATATATATATATATATCCAGATTTACCATTTACAGATTTTGAACCCAGAAGTGCAAGGAGCTGCACTCAATCTCTGGGCAACAATTTGAACTGCTAGGATTAAGCCTTCTTGTATAAGATTAAACATGTGACCTACCTCGTGGTGAATTTGGTTAGCATCCGATCGTTGCTACTGTGTTTGCTGATTTTCAAAGCTGGTGCACACTAATCTTTCATGCTATTTTACTATATCAGAGTTCCTCTGGTTTGTTTGTTTTCATTAATCAACGTAAAGATGCAAGGGAGGTTGCCTTTTTAACAGATGACCTCGACCTTGCGTGCATGCTTAGATAACATGACTCATTGGAGTCGTGTATATTTGAAAGCATGCAAGTAGCTTACCAGCTACTTGAGGTAACGGCAAAGCATGCAAGTAGCTTACCAGCTACTTGAGGTAACGGCTTTATGCAGAGCCTATATAATTAAGAACAAAATTGTTTTGTCTTGTAGTTTAACAGTGAAATAACAATAAAGCCCTTTCCTTTGTTTCCCTTGGTTATTTAGTAAAGCCAAATGGCTTAACTTATGTATATAGCATATATACCACTGTTGGTATATATATATGTATTTAATTATTTCTAAGATCTGTTTAATCTGTTACTTTACTACACTTGTGTGTATTTAGCTTAAGGTCCCATTTCGAAGATTTATGGACTATCCTAGTGAGATCGTCACGCATGACCTGACCTGACCTGATTAGACACTTACCATTCCAGTGTCATTGCTGGGGATTGTTACATTCTCCCCTGTTTTAGGCATTTTCATCCTCGAAAATAAACTAGGACTAGCAGGGTAACAGGTGAATGTCACCAACAATGTGCATTCTATGAATGGTATATTTCCACTAAATCTCTCACAAGACAAAATGAATCGATAAACCAAAATCAACACTACATTTGGGAGATCAAACTAAAATTTTGGAATGAACCAAACTCATGTGGCACCTGACTTTATGTCTTACTAAACATAGTTTTATTTTTATTCCATATGGCACCTTATGAGGAGTATTCACACATTAACATGGCTGTACAATGAACATTAAACCATTCTCATGCCATTACTACATTACTAAATTTAACTACTGCTTACCATCATTTAAGACAAAATTGAAATGAAAATCAGAGAATCATTATTTAAGACTAAACCAAAACTACAATGTTCAAAGCAACATTTTCAATTGACATAATACAAGTAATATCATACACATCAGAATTCCTACTATCATTTTAGATATATAATAGCTAAGTTGTTATAAATATAAGCATGCTTTATTTAAGATTAATACAAGTAAATATAAAACTTAAAATATAGTGCATAAACTACGATCAATATTTTACCAGGCTGAGGATCTGTTTGTTGTTGGCCCGCTGAGGATGTACCAGCTTCTTGTTGTTGTTGTTGTTGATAATCTTGCTGGAATTTCGGGACCAACAATGCTGCGTTGCAGGTATACTGAGAGACGTAGTTGCGCGCCCGCCCAATGTAGGGGCTTGCAGCTGTTTGAAAAGTATGCTCCATCATGATATTTGTCGCTTCTTCAACATAATCGATGTGTTGATGGAGCATGTAGTGATTTTGATAAAGATTATCGAATTGAATGAGGGTTTGCTCATGGTTTTCACACATGAGCTAAACAAGGTTGGCATTGGTGTAGGTTCCTTGTGCCACAGGAACTAAATCAGGTTGAGCTTGTGGTTGCGGTTGAGGAGGGACGGGAATCTGTTGGGGTATTTCTGGTTGGGCTTGAGGAGGATGATGAGTTTGTTTTGCTTGGCGGTTATTTACCGCTTGAAAAGAGCGTTGGTAGATATTTCTCCCAATTGCTGGGCTAAAGACCCGTATGTTATCGGTACAGACCTCTTATAGGGAATGAGATTGACACTATCAAAGTGTCCTTCAAACATGCGGGAGATCAGTCTAGGGTAGGGGCAAGAAGGCATGGAAGGTGACACGGTGCTCTGTAGATGCACATTGGCATACTTGATGCCTTCCCAAACTACCCTAGGGGCATTTAACCATCGTCCTTCGTGGACGGCAAAAAGAGCCTGCAAGAGAGCATCTCGGCGCTCTCTTTCATGCTGCATGGGGTATAAATTCGATAGAAAGATACAATCCAAAAACCACATCCATTGTGGTAACTGACTGCGACGTACGGCAAGACTATGGTCAGAAGCGGTCTGACCATTTGCCATTTTCGAGGTGATGTGGTGAAATTTCACATCCCTTTGCCGTGGTAATTGTAGTCCTGAAGTGACAGCATATTCAGCACTACAGTCCATTGCTTTTGCTACGTGTAGGTTATTAAAATAAAATTTACGACCATCTATTTCGGTCTGTAATTGATCGACAGTAGGGGTGAAGACCAGATTTTGATAAAATAATCAAACTAAACATGGATAAAACTGATTGTGAAAGGGCTGGTATAAGGCGCTTAACTGTGCGTTTTCGATATAACGAAGTGACCATGCAGTCTGGTCATTCGGGGTCAGTAGCTTATCGTCTACAATCCATTCTGGTTCCATTGCCTTCGCAGCCCACCAAGGAATGGGCTGTTCCGGCATGTTTGGTGGATCGATTGGTTCGAGGACAGAAGAAGAAGGGCCTTTGCCTTTTTCTTTAGCCGAGGACTTCGGGGGTTTAGACACGCCTAATTTTCTAGGAGGCATGATGCAATAGAAGAGACAATAAAAGACAATAGCATTGAGTTCTAGATCGTTTTACCTCACAAAGCACCAATAATCTGATCGAAACAAGAGGAAAATCGGAAAATAGAGAAATGTGCGAAGTAAATCAGGAGCATTCAGCGGCTGTGGACCAGATCTGAAGGTGTGCATGCATGACTCATTGCTTGGAAGGTCGAAGAACAAGGCTATAACTGGTTTTAGTAACTGCAAATAACTAAAAGGGGGGTTTCGGACCCACCATATTCCAGCATAGTTGTCGCGGCAACACTTAGCCCTTGCTGCGGCAAGGAGGTTCAGATGTTGAAGGGCCCGGATTTCGGGGCTCCCGAGATGTGATATTTAATTTTTTTATATTTTTGTGTTCCTAACAGTTAGGGGGTCTGTAGAAAAATATCAGTTGGTATTTTTGATGTATTTTTCTAGGTTAAAATTTTTTATTTCTATGAAATTTGAGCCATTTTATAATATTGTGTATATAAAAATTATAAAACTTATTATGTTAGCCTATTAATGGCCTTAAACAAATCAAGTGAGGTATGTGGCATAAATCTGGGATACACCCTTGCTTAGGTGTCCCCCAGATGTCACTCTTTCAGTTTATTTCATTAAGGTATACCATATATTATATTTTATTTTTTATTTTTTTTTTCTAAGTTGATTGGATTTTTAATGTTAGTGTTAATATAAAATAATTTAATTGTATTTTTCTAATGACACTAAATTTATATTCAACATGGGATATGATTCAATATATAAGAGTGCAAGGTACCTTTATAAAATTATTTACACCAACATTATAATCTTAGTAAATCAGAATTCATTTGACTAAGTGTAACTATATTGTAGATGTACATGCATTTAAAGTACGTACCTTATGTAAATAATTGAGGGTATCGAGCACGAATATCATCCTCGCGTTCCCAGGTAGCTTCATGCGACCCATGATTTTTCCATTGGATTAACACGAGTGGAATCCATTTTGTTCTCAGAATTTGATCCCTGCAGTTCAAAATCTGACCTGGTTCTTCGGTTACCGTTAGGTCTTCTTGAATGTCCAATGGTTGAAAATCTAATACATGCGTTGGGTCACTGACGTATTTCCTCAGCATCGATACGTGAAATATGTTGTGAATGCCTGTCAGGTGCGGAGGTAACGCGAGTCGATACGCTACTTCTCCTACTCTGCCTAATATAGGAAATGGTCCAACATAACGAGGACTTAGCTTGCCTCATTTCCCGAACTGCATCACGCCTTTAGTCGGAGAGATTTTTATAAGGACGTGCTCGCCAATCTGTATATCATTTCATCAGACTACTAATATAGTTTGAATCAATTGATAAAAAGGTTTATCAGGATCAAATATTACGTGAAAATCAACACTGGTTCTTTTGAGATCAGCGTAACTTTTCTATCGACTCTGGGCACTCTTCAATCGTACCCGTATCACGTGAACAACTGCATTGGTGCTTTCTATCAGGTCAGGGCCTAAAATTAACCGCTCTCCAGCTTCTTCCCAATTAATTGGAGATCTACATCGGCACCCATATAATGCCTCGAATGGTGCCATACTGATGCTTGACTGGAAACTGTTATTGTATGCGAATTCGATCAAGGGTAAGTTTTTATCCCATGATAAAGGATCTCGATCTGACACAATGCTTACGGGTATCCCATGTAGTCATACAATCTCTCTCAGATAGAGTTCAGCTAGTTTCGATGATGTATATTGCGTACTATAGGGTAAGAAATGCGCCGATTTGGTGAGACGATCAATAATCACCCAAATGGCATTGTAACCCTTCTGAGTACGGGGCAAACTAAGAATGAAGTCCATGGAAATATTCCCCCATTTCCACTCTGGAATAAGCAATGGCTCTAGCAGACCAGCAGGATGTTTGTGCTCGACCTTTACTTGTTGACATGTCAAACACTTTGCAACGTATTGTTGGCAGATTCTGAGTGTGTGCTTACTTTATTGGTTGGTGGTGAAAGTCATTTGAAAATCAAAGAAAGAGTAAAACAGGAGATGAAATTAGCATAACTAAGAAATCCTAGACCTGTAAGATACAGGGTCCTTTGTAGCAAGTTTTGATAAGTAAGAGTTTGTCCCACAGGGAAAGGTGATCTATAGCTCCAAAGGAGCCATCTCTAGTAGTCCCTCCAGATCTGACTACAGATCTGACAGTCCTAAAAGGAGGGGAGTTTAAGGTCACTTATTCTAAGTATTCTAATGTCTAAACTACAGAAAGGGTTGAGAGGATGGATGGAGTGTGGAAAATAAATATAAAAGGGTGAGAAGTATGTTATTGAGCCCAGATCAGAGAAGTTTTGTAACTCAGATTCAGATCTGATATTATAGAAATCCTGTCCAGGGGCTACATTATCACCACTGAGGAGAAAGGATCCAACCCATCACTCTTCCATGATTCCACCCTTAAGGCTATAACCTGTCCACTCAAATGGTCACAGATTATCCCATAGGGGAGCCACTATCAAGGGATGGGTCAAAACACAACAAGTAAATCATTGCAGGCACTATTTCATCCAGGCTACCAGCTCAAGAATCCATAGGGAACCTCAATCTCTAAAGCTCTATATGTGGGGCTAAGGATGTATAGGACCATGAAAGCCCAGACACATAGAACCAGCAAGAGATTGAGTACAACCTTCGATCTAGCTGTCCATTGCTTGAGTGAGGCTACAATGGTCCAGTCACCAGCCTACAATCTCTATAACCAGATCAGATCCTCTATACAAATATAGGGGAGTCTGCCTCTGTACAATCTCTCACCAGGCTTCTACAAGCTCAGGTGTAAAGAAGAAGGATCCATCTTGGATCGGTGGATTAGAATCACCCTAAGGCTATAGTTTGTCCACTTAAATGGTCACAGACTATCCCAAAGGTTATCCTCCTCACGGAGCCCAAGACAAAACAAGAATATCACTGCTACCACCATGGTCACAAGGCTACCAGCTCAAGCTCCCATGGGAATTTCAGATCTAGTGGGTCCTGTGGTGGGGCTAAGGCTGTAGGACCATGATAGCCTAGACACACTGGTCACTTGGATCTGAATGGCCCTTAGAACCAGTCCTCTATTACTTTGAAACACAGCCAAAGCAATGGCGGATCACAAGGCAGCAGCCATGCACAGAGCATCTCACACATAAAGACCAATCCCACACAGTACAGATCCTATTACAGAACTTCCATTAATCTAGTTCAAAAACACATACAAAGGCATAGCCAGCAAGTGCTGGACTATGGAGAGAAGGAAAGAGAAAAAGAAAACTACTTATAGCTAAAAAGAAAGAGAAAAGAAAAATGGTCTGAGATGTGTTCCCAGATACCTAAACCTATGCTAGGTATGGGTTTTTATAGCAGTGGGGTGGCGGTGCATTAAGGTTAGGAAACCCTAATTTTAATGATGCCACGTGGGCTAACAGTGATCCTTAGATGCCTCAGGGCACGTGCATAGATATTTGAGTCTGGGAGTGCGTGCCCTAACCACTGGAAATTCCTAAAAGGTCCTCTACTGAAGAGATGGAAGTTTAGGTTCAGAGCTTCGCTAGGTAGCTGTAGTTTCCCAGACTTGTCGCGTGGTAGCTCTTTGCTCTTCGCTAGGATGATTTAACATTGAAGCTTCAGCCGTCGTGAGGTTGCCTTGGTTTGCTCTTCAGGCAATCACATGGTAGAGAATTGCGCTCTCGCTAGATTGGGCTTCGCGAGGTTGAGTAGAAAACACAGTCTTAGATGTCGCGGGGTTGAAGTTCAAGCAGTCGCGAGGTTGCTCGGTCTTCGCTGGGCTGATCTTTGAGAGGATGGCTTTGCTTTCGCAAGGATGTTTTCTTCTTGAATGGCGCGAGAACTGTGCGAGGAGTTCTTCTTCTGAAAATTGCATCCCGCGGCGACTACGCGACAGCTGTGCGAGGAATCTTTTGAAGCTCTCTCTCCTCAGCCATTCTGAGTGAACTGTGCGAGATTGAAGAGGTCTGCTTTGAACTGAGCGACACTGCGTGTTCTACTCTTGAGCTTCATGAGAGTTGTGCGAGTTTGAGTTTCTGAAGCTCTTCAGTCACTCATCTGCGCGAGAGGTTGCTGTAAAGTCTTGGGAAGCTCAGTTGAACTGCGCGAGGCATATTTCTCCTGAATCTTCTAAAGCTTGGGTCAGCTATGCGAGGCTCATTTCAGGTTTAGATTCAGAGTTCATTCTTCTGAGAGATTTCTGGTGTCAAAGCAGGCTCCTTAACAGGATTCCTGACCTTATTTCACTGCTGATTATTACCTACACAAAACACTTAACAAGAACTTATTGGGAGGCTAAGGGTCTAATCAAAGGTTAAGTTAAGACATGAAAAGTGGTACTTTTTAGGTCTTAACACACCCCCAAACCTAATCTTTGCTAGTCCCTTAGCAAAGCTATATTAAATCTACTCTAAAAATTAAATGCCACTTTCGTAGGGAGCACGGATACATGTAGCATATGTACCAAGCCTTTTAAACCCCTAGGTGATCCCTAGTGGAGGAGTGAACTCTCCTGAGGGTTTTCTGTGAAGACACCCACAAACTTATTCAATGAAACAGTTAACAAAAGTGCAATATCATCCAATGAGCAATCAGGGGGCAGACTTAGTTTACTCTTGCATCATTAAGCATAAAAGAAATTTGATTCATTGGTTGCACAGTAACTTTAAACAGCATAAACTCTTCATGATTGCATAGCATTTCCACTTAGTTTACCATCACAGAAAACTGCACAAGTGTGTGCCAGCACTGAGCTTATCCTTAGGTCAAAAATTAGGTTAAGGTCATACATAATGCTTTCATGTTCAGACCCAAAAACTTTGCAGGGCATACTCTCATAATGGTTTTGTTGAGGGATTCATTCTCCCACAGGCTCAAGAGCAGTTACATCCCCCAAATGGGTCTGTAAGCATGAGCATAGGCAGAGTTCTTAAATGCTGACATCATTGGCAGTTCCTCACCATAGATTGGATAACTCTTTATCTTCACATGACAGCTCACTCAACTTTTGGATCACAAGGGCTTTTAACTGGGCTGTAATGTGGCTTATGGAGTAGGGTTAAAAAGAATGGAAGGTTGAAAAGGGGTTCCAATTTGAGGAATCAGTAGGTCACAGAGGTTGTTCATGACTTCACCTTCCATAATTCAGCTCCCTTCATCTTCTGTGAGATTTTCAGATTTGAAGTGATCAGTTTCTCTTCTTGATTTTGATTTTCCAATGAAAGTTCCTCTTGACTCCTCCCTTACTTCTCTTCATTGTTATTTTTGTTTCCTTCTTGTGGAATTTTCTGAATTTTTTTTTTAAATTTCTGTTTTTACTTTTCAAAAATGCCACCGTGTTCTCAGTTACCATATTGCCAGATTATTGAGATCCTTCTTCTCCATTCACCTAATGTTGACCATAGCTAGTCCATCTTCAACTCTTTCTCCTTTACCTTATGAATTCTCAGAGTGAGGGTAGGTTGAATCAGGTTCATAGGTTCAGGTTCAAGTACTCAGGTGTATTTTGATGAAATTTAGGATTTAAAGCTCAAAGGGGGGTATGGACAAGGGCAGTTTCTTTAGGATTGGTCTTTTTAGGCTCAAATTGTCCAAGAGAAGGCCTTGATCCTTTCCTAAGTCTCATGAGTTTTGTCAGTTGTTTCAACTTGGAGTTACCTAACTTCTAATGAGCACAGTGACTCAGTCTGTCTTTGGAACTAGAAGGGATTGCCTTGGTTACTCCTCAAAAGATGGAAAAATTTTTATAGACCTAATTCTCACTGGATATGGTCTTCCTTTGAACTTTTAAGTATGTCCTCACCTTTTTCTCTCTCTACTGATTCACTGAGTGCTGATACAAGTGAGTTTCCTTGGTGATATTATCATGAAAATGTGGAGTATTGGAAGTTTGTAATGTCAAAAGTTTGCAAAAATTTTAAACTTCTTATTTTGAGGATTCTTAAGTGAACACTTAAGTGAACAGAGGTCCATTTCCATATTGCTCAGATGAGTCTGCTGCACTTATGTTAGCTATTCCATTGGCAGGGTCTACCTGGCACACCCCCAAACCTATGAGGAGCAGTGTCCTCACTGGTTCAAAGTGAATGTGCAGCAGAACTAATGAGGCTAAAAGAAAAGGAAAGAACAGGGAACAAAACACACAATCAGGCAAAGCAAGATAGTAAAGACAGGGGAAAAGTCTATGAAAAATTAGAAATGTACAAAATACAAGAAAACAGAAGCAAAAGAAATAGAGAAATTCCTAGGTACAATCTAGTTAGAATCTGTCTCAAAATTTGTCCCATCCCATCTTCTTTGCATGCTCTTGCAGGAGAGCCGCTTCTTCTTTCTTCTTTCGTTCCCTCTCTGCCTTTCTTTGCTCGAGAGTTTTGGATATGGTTGGAGCCCTGACCCTCATTTTTCTCTTCTTTGGTTCAGGAGGGATCTTTGAAGATTTATCAGTGGTTGGCTCAGGGGGTTTGGTGGGAGATTTTCCTTTGGGGCCCTTACCTTTGGAGGCTTGGCCTTGCTGAGGCAGAGGGGGAATAAGAGGTGGTTGGGCTGGTGCTGGCTCAGGAGGGGCAACAGGGGATTTAGCTTTTGCTTGCACCTGAGGCAAGAGAGGACTTTTCCCTTTTTCTGGTTTAGGGGGAGCCACGGAAGATGGATCTGGTACTTTGGCAGCAGGAATGGCAGGGCTCTTCCCTTTCACGGGCTGGCTTAGTGGTGGTGCCTCCTCAGACTGGGTAGATTTGTCTTTTCTAATTTTCAAAGAGCGACTTCGGGGAGTAGTCCTCTTGGCAGCAACCTTCCTTCGCTGAGGATAGGATTGTTCAGCAGGGCTGGATGAAGGAGCAGCAATAGTAGTGGGGGCACTGGGATCCTTTGGTGGTTCAGAAGCAGAGTCGGAGTCAGAAGGAAAAAGCTCAGTGGGGTCCAATCCAAGGGCAGCAGCAGCCTGTCTGCAACCCTTTGGAAAGTAGGTGACCATGGGGATCATCCTGAGCAGAAGCTCTAGTGACCTTTAGAGGTGGGGATGGAGGGGCCGACCTTTTGCCTTTTTGGGCTGTAATGGCTCTTTTAGAAGTGGGCTTTTTCTTATAAGGAGTGCGTTTTCTTTTGGGAGTAGGAGAGGGAATAGGGGGCAGAGAGGAGGAGGAGCTCTGAGGGATTTGGCAGTGCAACAAAGTTGTGTAGGTATCAGAGAAGGAACTGCAGTAGGCATTTGAGGAGGAACAGGAGGAGCTACTAGAGTTAGGGCTATGGGAGGTGGGGGAACAGATTGTGTAGGGGTTGGGGTAGGGGCAGTGGAAGAAGATTAGCCTGGTTGTGTGGAAGAAGATGGGGCCTCAGGGGGAGCTGTGGTGAGAGGGGTGGCCTGTATGGGTTGGGAAAGTAGGAAGGCAAGTCTCTGTTCCAAGATTTTAATTTTCTTGTTAGCCCACAGGAGATTGGTATCTACAGGCTCCTTACTGAGTCGGTTGATCTCCTGAGCATTGTTCAATTTTTTCTCTAATAGCCTGTTGTGCTTTTTTGCCCTCTCTGCGTTGGCCTTTTCAATCTCAGTAGTCATTCTGTAATACGTTGCTGCAGCCTTGTTCGCATTTATGGTCTCCAAAATTGCCTCCCACCCTTTGAAAATATCTCTCAGCTGCTCGCGGTGAGCAAGCTTCACGTCACTAAGTTTCTACAACAAGGGGTATTCGATGGCTTGGCGGAGTTGGGCCATGCCATTGAGAACATCCCTCTTGATATAGGGGTTGTCCCTCATGGCATGGAGGAGGGTGAAGTAGGGGGGGTGTAATAGGAGTGTCTGGGTAAGATGGGTAGAAATGGAGTGGAAGAAGTAGAAGGGGATTGATCCTGGGGGGAAGAGTGGGTGGTATAAGGATGAAGTCAAGAGAAGAGGTGGAAGTGGCTGGGGTAGTCTGTGTTGAATGGTCAGTGAATTGAGGAGGGGGTGGGAGAAGAGGTGGAATGGAAGGTATGGATGGAAAGTGAAATGAAGGAGGGGCAATGGATATGGATGGGTCTGGGTAAGGGAAGAATGGAATGGTGAAGGGTCGAAATGGAAGGGATGGGGTTGAAAAGAAGTGGGTTTGAATGGGAAATGTGGATGGGAATGGAATGGGGTCGGTTTGGGAAGAAGTGTTGGTGAATTGAGGTGGAGGTAGTATTAGAGGGGGTAGGGTAGGTAGAGAGGGGAAGGAGTGGTAGGGTATGGTGTCATGGAGGGAGAAGGGTGTAGGTAAGTCAATGTGGGTGAGGTCTGTCGGAACTGTAGAGTCAGAGGTGGAAGGGGGTTGGGTCAATGGGGTGGTAGGAGGTTGTGTAGGGATGATTGGGTTTGTCAATGTTTGAAGGGTGGATTGTATGTTGGTGATGTCCGTTTGCATTTGGGCTTGGGTCTGTGTGGTGTTGGAGAGTTGGGTTTGGATGTCATGTATGAGGGAAAGGATATGGGTAAGGGTATCTGAGGTTGGTTGAGGTGGAGTATGAGGATAGGAAGGAACAGGCTGGAAAGGGGAAGTGGGGGCATGATGGAAAGTCGTAGGGGGAGAAGGTGAAAGGGCTGGGGAGTGATGTGGTGAAGGGAGTTGTGAATCTGGGAGAGGGATGTCATGGGTGGGCAAGGTATGAAGCAGGGTAGTCATGAAGGCCTGATACCCTGAAGTGGTGGCTAAGTTAAAGTCCAGATCATGGAGAGGTTGGACTAAGGGTTGGTCAATATGGGGTGTGTCTGTGGGAATGACAGGGGAGGTGGATGTGGGTAAAGATATGGTAGCTGTTGTGTGCGAGGGCTTTTTTTTTAGGTAGGTTATCAGGGGAGGGCTGCCAGGGTATGGATCAAATGATATGGGAGAGACTGGGGCTGTGTATTGAGGTATGGTGGGTGAAGGTGGAGTGTTGTCCTGCGGTTCAACACTTTCCACCCAGGAATGAATCACAGTGGGGGGTGGAATGGAAAAGGGAGATAAAAGAGGGAAATGGAGATATGGAATAGGTGAAGAAGTTAGTGGAGAAGCAAGTGTGGGGGATGGAGGGATTGCTGCAGAAGCAGAGGTGACAGAAGCTCGCGCCACCTTCTTTAGGGCAGGGGTTTTAGCCTTCTTTTTGGGGGCAGGGGTGGCCTTTGCCACAGCAGCTCCCTCTCCCTGCTCGGAAATACTCTGAGCTTCAGCCTTCATCTTCTTCTTCTGGGGATCCATTAGACTTCTGCTGATCCCCCATTGTCTTTTGGCAAAAGTTGTGGGAGTGAGGTCAGCAGATAACTCCCCCACTGGTATCTTGTATCCTCCCTTCAGAAGAAATTTGGTGATGAGTCTTTCGTAGGGGAGAGTGGATTTTCTTTTGCAGCCCCAGCTTCACCATTGTATCCTTCATAGCCTCGAAGATCAACAATGCAGCATTAAATCCATGGCCCAGAGAGAAGGAATAGAGAGCATCAACAATTGGTGTCCTCCTTTCTTACTGATGGCCGGAGCAATAGATATTCTTCCTCAGCACTTGATCGATGAACAGTAGTTTGGGCTCCAAATCTCTTCTTCTGATGGAGTCCCCTGTGGCTTTCAAGCCTCTGGTAATGGCCTGGGCAATGGTATCTAGAGAGGCACTCACAGGGGCACCATAACCGCAGTTGGGATCAAAACTGGCAGGGATGCCCATGACTTCAGCAATTAACTCTGGGCTAAGCAACATCTCAAAATTTTCAACTAATGCAAGGAGGCCGGGCTGCCCCTGTGTGTCTGGTCTGACTCTAAGGTGCTGGTAAAAGAGTTGCACTAACCTAGGGTAGGCTAGTGCAGGAATCATTTGCATCAAGGGGAACAATCCAGCCTTGCGTAAGAACTCAATGGCAGGTGCTGACAACGGCTCTGATTCAAAGAAAGAGATATCGAAAATGGCTTCAGGCTCTAAGGGAATGGAAATGAGGAGCTCAGAGGGTGTAGAATAATCAGGTGTTTGTGTAGCCACCTCAGTAACCACCTCCTTCCCTTTTTGTTGTGCCGTAGAGGACTTGGCTTTCTTAGGGGCAGGCTCCATAGTGGCCTTGTTCCTGGCTCTCTTCACAGGTGCACTTTTAGGAGCCATCACGACTCTCCTTGGTGAGTGTGCAGTTGCAATTTTGAAAGGAAAGATCAAGAGCTGAGTCTAACCCTAAAAGTTAGGGTTCTATTCAATTGGACACACGGTGGATCTTAAGAGCTCTTAGCAGGGGGAAACTATTGATGGATGCTTTAAGAACAAAAATCTAGAATTTCAAAGTAAGCAATGAACTATAGACAGGAAGCTGGAGGAGAGAGATTGAGAGAAATTGGAGCTAGGGTTTCTCTGGCAGGAGAGGAAAGAGAAAGTAGTAAGGAAAAGCAGCGCGGGGTGGGATTTAAATATCGCGAGGCTCGACGCGCTTTGAAAATATCCGCTCGCTAGCTGGGAATGAATGGGTTGTGATATTAGATGTTCCTTTAAACTGCGCGATGCAGCCCACCCAGTTATATCTGAAACTCGCGACAACAAAACAAAGTAGTTCTTTATGAACTGCGCGAGAGGGGACCAAACCCATTATTCAGAACCCCGTGATGGCTTAACCGAGGTAGAATTCACTCACCCACTAGTCAGCTTTTTGACCCTGACTTTATGGGTGAATTCTCTCACAGACTCTCTTCCAGGGACACCCATAAGGATTATAAAGCATTCACAAATTCCCATACTCTCAAGGCATTAAATTCACACATCATGAAATTCATTCAAATACTACATTATCATTCAATTGCTTGAAAATAGCAAACAAGGGGAACAGGAATAAAAGTAGGCATAAAGCACTAAACTCAGATTCCAACAAGATTGCTACACATTCCTATAAACTGTAAAGTACATATTATACAAAGGTGCACAGTTCTTATAGTCAATTCAATGAAAGATCTCCTTCAGGGTCTGAGGATCCTTCACCAATCAAAAATTGGCCCTTGGGATTAACCACTGGTTGACTGGGCAACCTTCCCTCTTCTCTTTTGGCTAAGGTGTTCGCTAGTTGTCCAATCTATTCTTCCATCTTCTTGATGCTCTGACCATGAGAGTTCACAGTATAAGCCAAGGAACCCAGGGGTTGCAGTGAGGTCAAAACCTGGTCCTCGAAAGAAGTATTTCTAGGTTGAGAAGGGGGTAAGACCAACTTATTTTGCTGCTAATGGGGCTGCTGATGGTGCTGGAAAGTAGACCTAGGGGCATTCCCTTGATTGAACTGCTGCTGTGGCCTTTGTGGTAAGGCCAACATCTGCTGGGGCTGCATATAGTTGTCTTGCTTTCACCGCAGATTTGGGTGGTCTCTCCATTGGTAACCAGCATTTTGGTGCTGGTATCCATATGGCTGCCTATTGTAGCCCCCAGATTGTTGCTGGCCATAAGATTGAGCAATAGCAGCATTTTCCAAAATCAATTCAGGAAATTGCCCTGTAGATGGACATTCCTCCACTGTGTGTTGTTGGGACTGGCATATCAGACATGCCTCCGCCACATGAGCAGCCCTTCTGGGTTGCATCACAGTCAATAATTTGTCAAACTTCATAGAGAGGTTTGCCATCTGCAGTTGCAGGTCATTGTTCCCAGACACCTCATAAACTTTTTCTCTTGATCCAGTAGCAGGCCCCACCTTTGACTCATATTCCTGACTAGTTCTTGCCAGGGATGGCTTTTGAAAAGCATTCTCACTAATCACCTCAAACAATTCTCATGCCTCCTCAGCAGTCTTGTGCATGTAGGATCCACCACAAGAGGCATCGACCATATCTCTATTTTTCTCATCAATCCCATTGTAGAAGATTTGTACAAGCTGCCACTCAGGGATCTTGTGGTGGGGGCATTGTTTGCGCATCTCTTTAAACCTATCCCAGGACTGGTTAAAATCCTCCGTTAGGGATTGAGCAAACGCAAGAATCTCTTTCCTCAACTAGCTAGTTTTGGTCTCAGGGAAGAACTTGGTTAGGAACTTGGTCTGCAGGTCTTTCCATGAAGCAATGCTATTGTTGGGAAGAGTGGTCAGCCAGGTATTGGCCCTATCCTTCAGAGAGAAGGGAAAGAGTCTGAGCCTAGTAGCCTCAGGTCCCAAACCAGTGATATTAAAAGTGGTGCACAAGGCCAAGAACTGGTCAATATGCTTGTAAGGGTCCTCTTTGCTAAGCCCATGAAAAGCTGGCAGCATCTCGATGATTGAAGTTTTTATCTCATAGTTCCCCTGAACATCAGGGAATTGAATGCTAAAAGGGGAGTTATAGTCATCCGGAGCATTCAACTCCCTGAGGGTTCTGGGTTGTTCTTCACCCATAATTACTGTCACAGATTCACTTGGGGGCTCTCCTGTGGTGTGCCTGTCTCTCCTAAGTCTCTTTCCCCTTTCTAACTCAGGGTTAAGAGGCTCTAAAGCAGGGCTGAGGGATCTCCTCCCTAGCATACAAGCACACCAACAGCAAGGAAAGCTTCTTGCAGGCACATTGCAAAAGAATAATTGTACACTAACAAATTTATCTAACTAGTTTACAGCTATTCAAGCAATACATTTAAACTATCCTAGATACTGCTAGAAATTTTTTTAAGAAAGATAGACAGAGCTTTAAAAGTCAGAGAGGTTGCAAACAGAGGTAGCTAAGCTCCAATTGCAGTCCAACTATCCTTCGCTGCTGCTGTCTAGAACTGCAAGAAAGGTTCAAAATTATGTCAGTAGTATCAATTATTCACATGTGCAAAGAATACTAAGAGTACAAAAACTAAGGGTCTACTAATAGATCATCTTTCCCCGGAAGCGGCGCCAAAAACTTGTTGGCGGATTCTGAGTGTGTGCTTACTTTATTAGTTGGTGGTGAAAGTCATTTGAAAATCAAAGAAAGAGTAAAATAGGAGATGGAATCAGCACAACAAAGAAATCCTAGACCTGCAAGATACAGGATCCTTTGTAGCATGTTTTGATAAGTAAGAGTTTGTCCCACAGGGAAAGGTGATCTACAGCTCCAAAGGAGCCATCTCTAGTAGTCCCTCCAGATCTGACTGCAAATCTGGCAGTCTTAAAAGGAGGGGAGTTTAAGGTCACTTATCCTAAGTATTCTAATGTCTAAACTAAAGAAAGGGTTGAGAGGATGGATGGAGTGTGGAAAATAAATATAAAAGGGTGAGAAGTATGTTATTGAGCCCAGATCAGAGAAGTTTTATAACTCAGATTCAGATCTGATGTTATTGAAATCTTGTCCAGGGGCTACATTATCACCGCTGAGGAGAAAGGATCCAACCCATCACTCTGCCATGATTCCACCCTTAAGGCTATAACCTGTCCACTCAAATGGTCACAGATTATCCCATAGGGGAGCCACTATCTAGGGATGGGTCAAAACACAACAAGTAAATCATTGCAGGCACTATTTCATCTAGGCTACCAGCACAAGAATCCATAGGGAGCCTCAATCTCTAAAGCTCTATATGTGGGGCTAAGGCTATATAGGACCATGAAAGCCCAGACACATAGAACAAGCAAGAGATTGAGGACAACCTTCGATCTAGCTGTCCATTGCTTGCGTGAGGCAATAATGGTCTAGTCACCAGCCTATAATCTCTATAACCAGATCAGATCCAACATCTGATGGCAGATCTATACAAATATAGGGGAGTCTACCTCTGTACAATCTCTCACCTGGCTTATACAAATATAGGGGAGTCTACCTCTGTACAATCTCTCACCAGGCTTCTACAAGCTCAGGTGTAAAGAAGAAGGATCCATCTTGGATCGGTGGATTAGAATCACCGTAAGGCTATAATCTGTCCACTTAAATGGTCACAAACTATCCCAGAGGTTATCCTCCTCACGAAGCCCAAGACAAAATAAGAATATCGCTGCTACCACCATGGTCACAAGGGTACTAGCTCAAGCTCCCATGGGAATTTTAGATCTAGTGGGTCCTGTGGTGGGGCTAAGGCTGTAGGACCATGATAGCCCAGACACACAGGTCACTTGGATCAGAATGGCCCTTAAAATAAGTCCTCCATTGCTTTGAAACACAACCAAAGCAATGGCGGATCACAAGGCAGCAGCCTTGCACAGAGCATCTCACACATAAACACCAATCCCACATAGTACAGATCCTATTACAGAACTTCCATTAATCTAGTTCAAAAATACATACAAAGGCATAGCCAGTAAGTGCTGGACTATGGAGAGAAAACTACTTACAGCTAAAAAGAAAGAGAAAAGAAAAACGATCTGAGATGTGTTCCCAGATACCTAAACCTAAGCAAGTTATGGGTTTATATAGTAGTGGGGTGGCGGCGCATTAGGGTTAGGAAACCCTAATTTTAATGATACCACATTACCTAACAGTGATCCTTGGATGCCTCGAGGAGCGTGCATAGAGATTTGAGCAAGGGAGTGCGTGCCCTAATTGCTAGAAATTCCCAGAAGGTCCTCTACTGAAGAGATGGAAGTTTAGGTTCAGAGCTTCACTAGGTAGCTGTAGTTTCCCAGACTTGTCGCGTGGTAGCTCTTTGCTCTTCGCTAGGATGATTTGACATTGAAGCTTCAGCCGTCGTGAGGTTGCCTTGGTTTGCTCTTCAGGCAGTCGCGCGATAGAGAATTATGCTCTCACTGGATTGGGCTTTGCGAGGTTGAGTAGAAAACACAGTCTTAGATGTCGCGGGGTTGAAGTTCAAGCAGTCGCGTGGTTGCTCGGTCTTCGTTGGGCTGATCTTCGCAAGGATGGCTTTGCCTTCGCAAGGATATTTTCTTTTTGAATGGCGCGAGAACTGCGTGAGGAGTTCTTCTAAAAATTGCATCCTGCGGCGACTGCGCGACAGCTACGCGAGGAATCTTCTGAAGCTCTCTCTCCTCAGCCGTTCTGCGCGAACTACACGAGATTGAGAGAGGTCTGCTTTGAACTGTGCGACACTGCGTGATGTGTTCTACTCTTGAGCTTCGCGAGAGCTGCGCGAGTTTGAGTATTTGAAGCTCTTCAGTCACTCATCTGTGTGAGAGGTTGCTGTAAAGTCTTGGGAAGCTCAGTTGAACTGCGCGAGGCATATTTCTCCTGAATCCTTTAAAGCTTGGGTCAGCTATGTGAGGCTCATTTCAGGTCTGAATTCAGAGTTCATTCTTCTGAGAGATTTCTGGTGTCAAAGCAGGCTCCTTAACAGGATTCGTGGCCTTATTTCACTGCTGATTATTACCTGCACAAAACACTTAATAAGAACTTATTAGGAGGCTAAGGGTCTAATCAAAGGTTAAGTTAAGGGGTGAAAAGTGGTACTTTTCAGGTCTTAACGCGTATTCTGCTACATCGCGTTTTAAACCATTCCACCAAAACGTTTTTTTTAGATCCTGATACATTTTCGTACTACCAGGATGACTAACGTATGCTGATTTGTGAGCTTCTTCGAGGATTTCTTGACGTAAAGTATGATCATCTAGTACACATACTCATCCTCGAAATAATAAAGACCTATCCTCTTTGATTGAGAATTCGGGTTATAGTCCACTTTGTACCCCTTGTCGGATAGAAATAAGCTCTACATCTTGCATCTGAAGCTCTCTAATCCTATCGAAAGGTGGAGCTCGGATCATTACTGTAGCAAGTAAACCTCCATTTGTTGTTGCTCGAAGAGTGGCACTCGATGATACAATATCATTGAGTAGTTTCCATCTTTGTAGTCTTGTGACAAGATGTGATAGCTGAGCGGAGGATTTTCGGCTAAGTGCATCAGCTACAACATTGGCTTTACCGGGATGGTAATGAATTGAATAGTCGTAGTCTTTCAAAAATCCATCCACCTTCTCTGTCTCAAATTTAACTCTTTCTGAGTGAAGAGATATTTAAGACTTGTGATCGGTGAAGATTTCAAAGGTTTCACCGTACAGATAGTGTCTCCAGATTTTTAACGCAAAAATGACCGCTGCTAATTCCAGGTCATGAGTGGGATAGTTCTTCTCATGATCTTTCAACTGATGAGAACCATATGATATCACACGTTCCCATTGGTTCAACACACATCCTAACCCACTGTATGAAGCATCACTGAAGACAACATAACCACCACTGCCAGATGGTAATGCTAAAACAGGTGCAGAAGTAAGTCTTCTTTTCAATTCTTGGAAACCTTGTTCACACGCCTCAGTCCACTCGAATTTAACATTCTTTCTAGTGAGCTGCATGAGTGGTCCAGCAAGTTGTGAAAAGCCTTCCACAAAACATCGGTAATAACCTGCAAGACCTAGAAAACTTTGAATCTCGGTTACGGTCTGTGGCTGCTTCCACTGCACTACGACTTCAATCTTTGCAGGATCAACCATGATACCTGCTTCAGATATAATATGCCCTAGAAAACTTACTTGATTCAACCAGAAGTCGCATTTACTGAATTTAGCATACAACTACGAATCTCTCAGTGTTTGCAATGCCCGACGTAGATGATCTTCAAGCTCTGTCTTTGTCTTGGAATAGATAAGTATATCATCGATGAATACCACGATACACAAATCAAGATAAGGTTTCAAGACTCTGTTCATCAGGTCCATAAATGCAGCTGGTGCATTAGTCAAACCAAAGGGCATGACAAGAAACTCGTAGTGACTGTAGCGTGTTCGGAAAGCTGTCTTCAAAATATCTTCAGCTTTTACCTTCATTTGGTGATAACCCGATCGTAGGTCAATCTTTGAAAAGAACCGTGCTCCCTGTAACTGATCAAAGAGATCATCGATTCGAGGAAGCGGATATCTATTCTTAATTGTCAGTTTATTAAGGTGGCGATAATCAATGCAGAGGCGCATTGTACCGTCCTTTTTCACGAACAACACCGGTGCGTCCCACGGAGACACACTCGGTTTGATAAAACCTTTATCAAGAAGTTCCTGTAATTGCTCCTTGAGTTCTTTCAACTCTGTCGGTGCCATTTTATATGGTGCTTTTGATACTAGGTTAGTACCTAGAGCTAACTCAATTGCGAATTCAACTTCTCTGTCAGGTGGTAGTCCTGACAGCTCATCAGGAAACACGTCAGGATATTCACAAGCAATAGGTACATCTGAAAGTGAAATTTCCTTCTTTTCCTGCCCATCACTTTGTATAAAAGCAATATACCCTTGAGCACCATCATCAAGTAATTGTCTTGCATGAATTGCGAATATCAACGAAAGAGTAGTTGACGATACACCATAAAATTTAGCTGATACCTTCTTTGGTGGGCGAAAAGAGACAATCTTCTTGCGACAATCAACGTTCTCATGGTGATTAAATAACCAATCCATGCCAAGGATCACGTCGTATCCTTGCATCGATAACAGGATCAAATCGGCTACTGCTTCATATCCCCAGTAATCCTTGATGGAAACGATAATTGACCGGTATACTTTATCAGTCATGATAAATTGTCAGTCGGAAGTGTAACCTCGAGAATAAAGTCGAGAGGTTCTGGAATACCTCCTAACTTCTTTAACTTTTCACCAAACTGGGGTGTAACAAACGAGTGTGTAGATCTGGGATCTATCAAGACTCGTGCATCGTAACACAAATACGCATCTTTTGGATATATTTGTAAGATACCTAAAGTATACAAACTAGTGTTAGCTAGATTACGTCTAAGTAGCAATTACTATAATACTATGTGACTTGAGGAATTGAGGATGTAATATTCCTAATTTACGATATGCACCTTCTCTATCTAAAATGTTCATTAATTGAAATTTAATAATCTAAAAATAATGGACAACCATACCTTGAATGATATCATGGCTAGTTCTCGCATCCTTTGTAGTAACAGCATAAGCTCGGCCTTGTACCGTAGGCCACGCCGATCGTAAGACTGGTCCTGCCCTTGCCTCTATTCTGACCGTTTCTGGGCATTCTCTGATCCGATGTCCCATCTTGCCACATAGAAAACATGCTCCAGAAGCTTTACGACACTCATCAGTTTTGTGTGCCTTCCCACATTTCCCACAATTATCTTTGGAGGCAACTGATGAAGCCGTATAAGATCCCGTGTGGGATCCTGTCAGTCGTGCTTGAGAAAACCCAGATGTACTTCGGGCCGCAGAAAAAGATGGATTCGGAACACGTGGAATCCTTGGTGCTGCGGAGAACATCGATGGAGCTTTCCTGGCCTTCTGCTTTTCATCTCTCCTTTTGAACATGGTGTCTACATCGGTCTCTGCTATCAAGGCTAATTTCATCACATGAGCATAAGTCGTCGCCTGAAAAAACGAAATGCGCTCTTTGATCAGAGGTTTCAAACCTCTCTCAAACTTTTGGGTTTTCATCAGCTCCGTGGCTACTAGCAACGGTGCAAAGCGAGAAAGACGAGTGAATTTTGATTCATATTCTCTCACCGTCATCTAACCTTGTACCAATGTTGCAAACTATACCTCGAGCTTATACCTCTCAGGTGCTGGGAAATATTTCTCATTGAAGGCCTCAGGGAATTCTACCCATGTCCATGGTACTCCATGCATTCTTGTTCTTTCGACGGACTGCCACCATGGCTCTGCCTCACTCTCTAGTTTATACGCTGCCCAACTTACATTTTCTTCCTCAGTACAAGTAACTCTTTGCAGCACTTTCTCGATCTGTGTTAACCACTTCTCAGCCTCCATTGGGTCATGCTGACCGTAGAAACTCGGTGGTCGAAGTAGAATAAAGTCTGTAAATCCCTCGGGACGTCGAACAGCAAGCATGGCCATAGTGTTGACCATGGCCTCCATTAACTGCGGATGGTGTCCTGCATTTTGTTCAGCACTACAAACACTTCCCATCGATGGAGTATTTATAACAGGCGGAGCTTGCTCTGGTGGAGTATGCTCTGCAACATTCCCCATTGTCGTTCGACTTTTGGCTAGATGGACATTCTCACCACTGCCTGAAGCAACGTCATGCTCGTATCCATCTACTGGAATAGCATTTGGCCCAGTACGATGAGGCAACGGTGGTCTACCTCTGCCTCTTCCACGACACGGAGGCATCCTAACCTATTCAGATAACACGTTAATCAAACATACAACTCGATCTAAGTCCTACATCTATCCTAAAATAGATAGTTTACCATATTTGAATATGTCAGAGTTCAGTTCAGTCTCCAATGACTTAACGCCGGTTGCTCTGATGCCACCTGTGACAGCCCGACGTTTCCCAGTCTCTCAACTAGAAAAGGTCGCGCCATCGGATCACCTAATATGATCCTTTCATCAAAGTTTCCTATTTTACATTAAAGTGATACAAATGCCGAAGCAATGTAATTAAACTCTGACAATTAACAAAGATGACAAAATAACTGATAAATAAAAACTAGAAACTAATATATGCAATGATCAGAAAATAAAGGATCTAGTGAGAAACCTATACATCCACACAACATCTCCTCAGAAATCTAAAACCAACATATATAATTTATACAGACCAAAATATCTTTTTTTTTTCTCTCTCTCTCTCTCTATGCCCCATATCTCAATCCCAAGTAACAAACCTATCTACGGGAAGAACTCCTCTGGAAAGTCGTCTTCCCCGTCGTCGTCATCGTCTTCGTCTCCCTCCTCCTCAGGCACATACGTCGGATCAGCCGCCTGCTCAGGATCGGGCTCTGCAGCTAAAATATTTAAATCGAGGAATGAGCTGTCATCCACAGCTTAGTAGAGAATAGTGCATTTATATTCTATATTGACAGTTTATCATATATTTTCATAGAGAAACATAAAATAATCCATTATGCTGACATGCTATACATATGTTGTAAATATGCATGGTATAACAAGTATGAGAAACAAACTGAATTGAAGATACATGCTGGCGAAAACAAGATATCAACAAGGTCAAACTCCCGAGTTAGCGGGATCACTTGTCAAGCTCCCGCGTTAGCGGGATCACTTGACTCAAGAATTTCAAGCTCCTGAGTTTGCGGGATCACTTGATTTACACTGGAACAATAACGTGTCAAAAATATTGAATTTAATAGGATTTGAGTACTGACTCACGTAGAGTTACCAAGAAAGGTATTTGCATGTGTGTCTTATGATGTAATGTATTAAAAACTATCACAGCATGATAATAATATTAAGTTGCTAAACTGATTTATAAGATGACTTGAACCTACTGATGCTATATTTGCAATATTTATATTCCAGACCGAGCTTCTTCATCAGCTAACCAAGTTCATCAGCTTACATAAACTCAAATTTTTCTCCACTTATGTTATACAATACTATTATGAATATTCATCAATTTCTTTCTATGAAAACTAGCGACAATGCTACAAATATAAAATAAGAACGTAAATTCCCTACCTGTGTGTGTCAAAGTTTACAAGTTTTGTCGTTGACGCTTGCTCAGGTATCCGAGGACCTCATACACTGTTATTTCTTCACAATAGTTTTGTGCTCCAAGTGGCACCAAGCTATTAAAATAGATTTATTTTAATAAACTAATATCTTATTATGGAGTCAGTAGTTTACATATGGTTTATAGTACATTAAGACCCAAAGCAAGTAGTTATTTCAACCCAAGTGGACCCAAGGTCCGATATGCACATGACCTAGCTCAAGCTCATGGCTGGGGGATGGTTGCCGCAGCAAGCCACTCAGCAGAGGGTCTTGCCGGGCTTCAGCTGGGTCTTCTTCTTGCTGTTGCTATTGCTTTTATATATATATATATATATCTATTTATCTTTATATATTTATATATATAGGCTTTCTTTATGTATTTCTTCTCACTTCTCAATTCTCATTATATATATATATATAATATGTTCTATATATATATATAATCTGTTTGATATATATATATATATATATATATCCAGATTTACCATTTACAGATTTTGAACCCAGAAGTGCAAGGAGCTGCACTCAATCTCTGGGCAACAATTTGAACTGCTAGGATTAAGCTTTATTCTATAAGATTAAACAAGTGACCTACCTCGTGGTGAATTTGGTTAGCATCCGATCATTGCTACTGTGTTTGCTGATTTTCAAAGCTGGAGCAAACTAATCTTTCATGCTGTTTTACTATATCAGAGTTCCTCTGGTTTGTTTGTTTTCATTAATCAACGTATAGAAGAAAGGGAGGCTGCCTTTTTAACGGACGACCTCGACCTTGCGTGCATGCTTAGATCACATGACTCGTTGGAGTCGTGTATATTTGAAAGCATGCAAGTAGCTTACCAGCTACTTGAGGTAACGGCAAAGCATGCAAGTAGCTTACCAGCTACTTGAGGTAACGGCTTTATGCAAAGCCTATTTAATTAAGGACATAACTGTTTTGTCTTGTATTTTAACAGTGAAACGACAATAAAGCCCTTTAGTTTGTTTCCCTTGGTTATTTAGTAAAGCCAAATGGCTTAACTTATGGATATAGCATATATACCACTGTTGGTATATATATATATGTATTTAATTATTTCTAAGATTTGTTTAATCTGTTACTTTACTACACTTGTGTGTATTTAGCTTAAGGTCCCATTTCGAAGATTTATGGACTATCCTAGTGAGATCATCACACATGACCTGCCCGACCTGATCAGACACTTACCGTTACAGTGTCAATGCTGGGGATTGTTACATTTTATTTATCTGTTTTTAGTATTAATTTAGTGTAGTCGTGACACCCAACTACCTTTCTTTAGGATTGTCAGATCTGGAGGCCTACTATTATAGCCCATTCTGGGCTCTAGATTAATTTCTCTGTGGGACAAATTCTTACTTATCGATACTTGCTACAATGGACCCTGTATCTTGCAGGACTATGTATACTTCAGACTTGCTGTGCTGACCCATCTCTATATCCCCACTCTTGATTTATTCTCTCCACTGTTCATAATAAAATAAAAGTAAGAATTCGAAATAAATGAAACCATCACCTCATCCCTCTGATCTCTCTCACTAGGAGGGTGTCACTGGTCACTACCCGAACCTGAAGGGACATCATCTATACTCCTCAAATTTCTATGACGACTGCCTCTAGGGCATCCTCTACCACTCGATTCCATATTAATCTGTTACAATGAAATAAAAGTTCCATTAACAGAAGGCCCTATACTCCAACAAAATCCTAAATGTCTAGTCAAATATAAGATTTGTCAACAAATTTTAAAGTCTATGCTCTAATACCATCTGTGACAGCCCGAATTCCCTAACCATGAAAACCGGACCATAGGATCGTTCGCTAAGGCTGATCCCTGAATGAAACACTTGGAATATCCACACGCAAAGTGAAAACAAAGTAGAAACCATAACTAAAGATATATAGTCATCATAGACAAAAACAAAATTCCAATTGTATATTCTCAAAAGCTCAAAATATCGGTTCTAGTCCAATGAAAACTCATGGGAAGGAGAACCGAGAAGAACCACCGGTGATTACCGACCATCACCGAAACATGGTTCGCAAAAGAATAATACACCCACCCAATGTATATCCATAATCCTTACATGTAAAAAAATTCAAAACCCATGCTGTAATCATCTAACCAAGTCGGACCAACCTGTGCTTTGTGGAAAGAAAAAAATCCTCAGAATAAGGCTCGGAGTCCTCCTCTAGAGGCATGTACTCAGAGTCCTTATCCTGGTTCTCTGCACCTATAACTTTGCCTATTCCTGTGACGTATAGTCGAGGAATGAGCTACATCTAAGCTCAGTAGGAAGAAAACCAATAGCATGCGTATCTCAACAAAAGCATATATCTCATGACATGAATGAAAGCACAATTTTCTCATACGGATGCACAATTTCAAATGTAACTACATGTACAAAAACACCTTTTTCTTAATTTGAAAAGATTCTCACATACTCTTATACAGACTCACATAATACAAAAAGAAAACTTAAGGTGCTTCACTTAAATAGTCCCTTGAGCATATATAGCATCGAGCCCCCGATGGAATACCCACCATCGTCATTCACATGAACCATTCACATATGGTGCCCAAGGTCCCAAAAATGATGGGCACTTATGCCGAACACAAGTACCATTGGCCAGTTGAATTCACAAGTTCACAATGGTTGGTACGGGTATCCCTCCGTACTGGTCACGGATTTCCCACTGTGTTGGTCGCAGATAAATCGCCGCGTCGGTCGGGTATTCACACATAAACCTCAAATCATTGTGCATAACATATAATTTATCACTGTATGATATGGTAATTATAACTACTTAAATCACATAAACTCACACACTTGTTTCACATTCCAAACGAATCTTGAAAGATTCCACATAGATGACACATTCTACTTATCATGGTTTTTGAAATACACACACATGCATATACATTCACAACCTCATCATATTCAAAACAAACATTTCATATCATGAGACACATGCTAAACATATCAAATGCATATGGTATTGAGTGTTCCTTACCTCAAACATGAAGTCACAAGCGAAGTCTTTCAAACCGAGCTAGCCTCTCCCTCACGTACACATAAGCTCAACCTAAGCACATCAATTCACAATTCATACGTCAGAATTGACATGAATCGGAAAGATGTAAGATCTCTCCAAAGCCCTTCAACAAAACATAACAAAATCCTAAATCTGCTCAATTCGATTGATCGATTCCCAAAATTGATTCATCAATTTTCAAATTTGATAGATTGAATGGATTTTAATCAATCGATTCTATCAGAAACTAAACTTCTGGCACCACAACTTCGATCGATCGATTTCTAATTCGATCAATCGGATTCCAAATTTGATCGATCAAAATATATTTTGATCGATCGAATTTCATCAAAAATCTTTGAACATTCCTTGTTATATACCTTTCGATCAAACAAGTGTCAAACTCGTTCGATCGAAACACATTTTGTTCGATTGAATCACATCTCAATCGATCGAATTTCCCCTGAAAATGTATTTCACCCTCTGCAGTCAAAATCGATTGATTGAATCCAATTTTGATTGAATTTTGACAAATTCCTTCAATCACTTGTTTTTGTCATTCCCATCTCAATTTTCTCTCTAATCTTTATCTTACTTTCTAAATTTAAACTCAAATCCACCAAATCAACCAAAGCATTCATCTCTTACCTTGTCATGACTGATCGTAACGCTCGAGCTGAATTGCTGACGAGGGTTTCTAAACAATTTCCCTTATCTCTTCAACAACTAGTTTGGAATCGAATCGTAGCTTTTGATCACGCTCTGTTCTTACGTACACACCACTTTCTCTCAACTAATTGGGATGGTTATAACCGAATTCTCACTTCCCTCTTTCTTTCTTTAAAGTTCCAGAGACATAAATGCAAGTGTAGTAAATGCAAGTGAGTTATGAACATAGGTTTTAATCCGCTTTCCTAACTGAGGTTGTGCTTCCCTGTTAAGCACACACACAGCTAAATTGTTAGGTAACTTTAGTTCTCGTATGACGTACTCACACTTTACTGTGGGTGTTTGTCAAGCACTCTTAACACACCTCACAACTCTTACAATACTATAAATCTATAAAGGTTATCAGTTTTCGTGTCAAGCAGGCATACAAAAATTGGTCTCTTTTGGGTTTGAGTTTTTGGGATATTACATTATCTGCCCCCTTTTTTCTAAGATCGTGGAGAGCTCCTCCTCATGATGTTGGATGAGGCGGTTAAAGGCCTCTGTGATTTCAGACCAATTTGATGGATTCGCCATGGCAAGGATGATGGTAGTGAAGATAGAAGGAAAAAGAATGTAATGTAGTGACGGATGGTAAGAATGCTTATTTATAAGCAATCTATGATAGGGAATACGATGGGTTGCCATAAATGGAAGTTATGACTGGGGTTGAAGAATGCAAACTGGTTGGTACTTCTATTAATGCTGGGAGACGTGTTTGCACAGCGTGAAACGAGGCGACGCCTTTGATATCGAAAGTCATGCCCTTCTGATAGCAGCGTATATAGCTTTCACATTTTGAACAAGTGATCAGCTACCACATTTTCAACGCCCTACTTGTCCTGGATTTCAAAATTGAATTTCTCCAAAAGTAGGGTTGTTGCTACTCTAAGTGTGCATGATTTATTTGTATGTTGAAAACATATTTGTGAATAATGAATGCTACTAAATTTGGAAAATTAAAACGAATAAGGAAATATCAGCACAGAGAGAAGTTAATTAGCCTGCAAGATTAGGGCCAATTGTAGCAAGTTTTAAATGTAAGTGAGTAAAAGATCGTCCACAGGGAATTTATTTAAAATGTAAGATAAACCTCTAGATTTTAGCTACCAGATCTGGCCTCTGATCCTATCTATAGAGCAAATAAGATGGGAGGTTGAATTTGTCACATTAACTAAATGATAAAAGTAAAATTAAAACTAACTAATCCAGATCTGAGTTGGGGAGATTTTGATGTAAATTAATAAGAATGGAGAAATAATATCTAACTTTGATTTGGTCCTTGATGCAAAATGAGAATAAATATAGATCAAATGAGATATGATCCAATTTTCATCTGGCTACAAGCACAGATGCAAGAGAAAGTAATCTAACTCAAGGGTTAGAGTTAAACTTATGGTTATGGTCTGTCCACTTCAATGGCCACAGACCATCCAATAGTCTTTAATCTGAACCCTTAATTCAAAACGAGAAACACCACTACAAATGCTATGAGAGATTAGGTTACAAACACAAATTCTCACATGGATAATGAATTAAGGGAAATTGCTTAAAAAACAGTAAATCTAAAGGAGTCTAGTGCAATAAGGAGATCACAGGGAACCCTCAACACAAATCCAATTGAGAACGTAGGGTTCACAGCAACCTTTTCAAATTCACCATTACAATTACAGAGCACAGCTTAAATAGCTCTCGGATTTGTAGTCTTGGATACAATTCTCTTTTGAATTATAGAAGTATCTCACAGCTCTCAATTACAAATAAAAGCTAGGCTATTACAGGAGTTTCAGACAAGCAATCTGAATTGGAAATGAGGCAATAGAAATGAAACTCGAAATCTGGATACCCAAATTAGGCAAATGGTTCATCTATTTATAGTTTCCCCCAAGTCTAGCTCAGTGTGTATCAACCAATCAGAATTGGTTAGATCTGTATCAACCAATAGGAGTCGAGCACAAGGATCCAGATCTGTTTTGGCCAATTAGAACTGCTTGATTTGGTCCATCCAATCAGATGACAGAAGCATCAATTCTGTTATGTAATTCAAAAATCTGTTAGAGCTTCTAGAAGTTCCCGCCAAGTGATTTCATCTTCGGGTGTTCACATGGGGTGGAATATGCCTTTGGTTCATGCTCAGAATCTTTTGAAATGTCCCTGGGTTTTTAACTGCATTGGGGCGCATGCAAAGATTACTGAATTACCCTTGCAGATTTTGGGGGTCTTTAGAATACCATTTCGCTTAGTTTGGAGAACTTTTCGCAAGGTATTGTGACTTCTGAAGCTCTTTTCGCACAGTTCAAGTTCTTTTTGAAAAGTTCAGAAATCTTTTCGAAGAGTTCAGGTGCTCTTCGAAAACTAAGCCTGGAGCTGTGAGTTCTTTTCGCAAAGTTTAAGTTCTTTTCGAAAAGTTCAGATTCTTTTCGAAAAGCAATCTGTAATGCATTCTTCTGTTCGAATAGCTCCACACCTCTTTCCAGGTTGAAACCAGGCCTTTGTCCTCTTTAGTCTAGGCATTTTGATAGTTAGTGAGGTTGTCCCTTCTCCTTCTTCCTTCGGATCAACATGGATTATCATCTTTTTGGCACTTTTATACTGCTTTCATGGTTAAGCCTGCCTTTATTGTTAGTTGTGAAACAAACACTTGAAACACTTATTTAGTTCTCTCAAAGGTCTATCAAGACTTAGGTTAAAGGGTGGAAAATGGTATTTTCTAGTTCTCAACACACCCCCAAACCTAAGCTTTCCTAGTCCCTGTGCAAAGACAAAATTAAAAACAGAATCGAAAGCCACTTTTGTAGGGAACACAGTTGCATTTAGCATATGCCACAAGCCTTTTAAACCCCTAGGTGATCCCCAGTGGAGGAGTGAAGTCTCCTGAGGGTTTTCAGTGAAGGAACCCACAAACTTCTCCAATAAATCAGTTAATATCAATGCAGTTCCGTTAAAGCAGACTTTCATCCAGTCAGGTTATTCACACCTGCATCTGTCAAGCTGTAAAAAGATTTTCAAGAAAGCATTAGTTTAAAACTAAAATTCAGTTGTAATTCCTTTTACCATTCACTCAGTTGGTGTCAAGAAGTTTTTTATAAGAAAAATTAATGAAAAGCTTGCCTTCTATTTGAAAATTCTGTTTGGATGTTACCCCAAATAATTTGATTTCAAACTCAATTCTCACCAGGGTTTTCACTCACCATGCAAATATGAGGGTTGTACTATTTCACAGCTCAAATTAAGAGCCTCAAATAGGACTGTAAGCAAGAGCATAAGCATTGCTTTTCAGTTCTGAATCTACTGCTCTTTTCTCCATAGATTACACAAATCCTTATCTCCATGTGACAGCTTAATCCATCATTGATCAGTAAGGACTTTGACTTGGGTGGTACTGTGGCTTATGAGTGAACTTTATCAAGAATAAAGAGGTGGAATGGAATTCAAAATTGTGAAGTCAGTTAAGGTAAGAAAGTGGTAGACACATCTTCTTTATTTCAGCACAATTTCATCTTCTTCTTTGAATTTTTAGAGCCAAAGCGGCCATCTTTTTCTCTTTCTTTTTTTAAATTCCCAATGAAATGACTTTTTCTGACTTTTTTCCTTTTCAAAGTAACATTGACTGGAGTGTCACATTTCTTTTGTTGATACATCATTGCCTTCAATTATTTTTCTTCTTCTTTTACCAAACTGTTACCCAACTCTCCTTTCTTCAGCTTCCTTTCCTTTACCTTCCGAATTTTCAGAGTGAGGGTTAGGCTCAATGAGGTTGATTAGGTTGGTTGATGAGGTTACAAAGAAATCTTGGATTTATAAAGCTCAACTGGTGTGTATCAATGGCAGTTTCAAAAGGTGGGGCTTTTTGAAGTTCAAACGGTCTAAAAGGAGGCCTTACATCATGTCTTTAATATCATGATTGCTATCAAGTCATTTCAATTTGAATATGTGTAACTTCTAGTGATAGTAAGCAGGTTCAAACAGTCCCTACAGCAGAAAAAATTGCCAATTCATATCTCCAAAGAATACATTTCAGGCCCAAGTCTCACTGGGTGTAGTTTTCTATCAAATTCCTGAGGTATATCATCACTGTTTTCTCTCTTTTTAGGTTTACTAAAACATCAATTTTATTTTGAAAATTTTCAGACATTCACTTCATGAAGGTATTGGAATTACTCTAAAAATCAGTTTTTAAAAAATTTTAACTTCCTCATTTTTCAAAACAACAGGTGTGAAATTACTTTATCTTCAAAAATTCTGCTGTGATCATAAGCTGCACTGATTTTAACTAAACTATTGGTAATTCTGCTACATCACCCCCAAACCTATGATGAGCAGTGTCCTCACTGGTCCGAGGTGAATAATCAAAGAAAAGAAAACAATCAATCAGAAATTAAAATGACAGAGAAGAAAGAAAAAATGCACAATAATTACTAATTAACAAAAGTTAACAGAAAATAGGAATTACATATTACAGATTCACAAAACAAACATGTACAATGTATAATAACTGGGGTCAAAATCAGTATCATAAGTTGGTCCAATGGGATCAGAACTAGATCACTGTTAGAGTCAGAACTTGAGTCAGTATTGGAGTCTGAACTCGATTTGGCCTTCTCTTGGATTGTGGCTTGTAGCTCGGTGTATTCCTCAGCTTTGATCTTTTTCGTGAGGCCAATATACTTTTCAAGTCTAGTAGTCCCCAATTTTTCCTGTTCAAGCTGTGCTTGCAACATGGTAACCTTGTGCTGCTCACTCCTAACCATCTGAAAAGTTTGGCCCAGCAGGTCCTGCATCTTCTCTCTCTCAAATTTCATGAACAACTCCAATTTTCGAATCTGGTCTTCATAAGGGGTTCTAATGTAAGCTTGCAGATTAGCTAACCCCTTGAGAACATCGCGACAGAGATAAGGGGTCTCTTCCATAGCCCTTTTGAGAGTGGCAAATCTGGGAATGGGAATGGAGTGGTAGGGGACCAAAGGTATCCCAACGGTGGCTGAAGAGGAGTCCAAAAGTATGACCTCAGGGTCAGTTTGAGTAGCTTGATCAGAGAAATTGAGGAAAGTTGAAGGGGAATCCAAAAGTACTACCTCAGGTTCTGTTTGGGTAACATTGTCAGCAATGGTGAGGATGAGTGGATCTATAAATACTACCTCAGGGTCTGTTTGGGTAGCATGGTCAGCAATAGCAGGTACAGTGGCTAAGGTGGTTGTGTGGGATGTGGAGGCTAAGGTTTGGAGAAGGGAATTTGTCACAGACTGATTGTCTGTGTTGATCTATAGTTGGGCTTGGATGGATTGGAGGAAGGTGAATATTTGGCTAATTGTGTCAGGTGTGGGTGTGGTATGCAAAGTAGGGGCTGGTAAAATTGATGTAGACGGCTGAAGGGCAATGGGTGAAATGGTTGTAAAGGGGGAAGTAGCCAAGTGGGTGAAATGAGGAGGATCAGGTATAGGTACAGATTCAAGCCCAATATCCTCCAAAATAGACCCCATCAATGATGAATAGGCCTCAGTAGTGAATATCTCAGGTTCAGGGGTATGAGTTACTTCAGGTGTATGAGTTGAATGAGCAGGTGAACTTGAGAAGCTTTGGAGAAGGGGAGTGCTTGGAGATTGTTCAACAAAATCTGGGGCCATATCTTGGTCATTGTTAGGAGAAATTGGTGGTGTGAGTATGGCTGGAGTGGTTGGTGTAGAGGGAGAGTCTGCAATTGGGATTATGGTGGTTATGGGTGATGGGACAACTGGAATAGATGAAAGAATAGGAGCTGGGCTAGGTGAAGTGGGTAAGATGATGAATTCTTCACCAATGGGTGCAGCTGAAAAGCTGGTCACCACAGGAAGGACAACTTGTTCAATATCAACTGCAAGGGAAAGAGGTGCAGCTAAAGAGCTGGTCACCACAGGGTCTGGTAAAGCAGATTCTTGGGTAGCTACAAGGGCTGGTTCAGCTATGGCAGGTTCAATGGCAGCTGCAGGGGCTGGTTCAGCCTCTTCCCTTATTTTATTCAACATGGTTTGGCTTGTGGTCCAAGCCCTCTTCCCAAATGGATGAGGGGAAATAATCACTAATGGCTCTTGATCATCAATATCAAATTTAGCTCTTAACATTGCTGTGATCAGCCTTCCAAATGGTATGCCAGCTTGTAGACACCCAAATTCGGCCCAAGGCCCGATCAATCTATACTTCGAGAGAGATGTACCCCTGTGCTTCCGATGGCACCCCCCCTGAACCCTTAGGAACCTACCTAGACCAGTAGGAATCACCCTAAGACCTTTTGAGCCATTCCCCCAATCCTTAGAAGTCACCCCTACACCCTAGAATCCCTTCCCAGACCTAACCTAAACCCTTCTAGCAGTTGATGGGAGGAGAACTACAGAATTTCACATAGACCAGTACCATGGATGATCCATATGCCATTGGAAAGAGGACTTCTTCAGCTTTCCAACGAGCCAAAGATCACCCAATTTGGAGCTATGATTCAAAAGTTATGGCCAATTAAAGTTTCACATAAAATCATAAAAATTTTACTCAGGCGTAGATATTACATACGCCCAGCCATTTTTACCCCAGATTACTCAGGCGTATATATTATATACGCCTGCCTATTTTGGGGAAAATTTGGCCGGGCGTATATAATATATACGCCCAGTATAGGTGGGACCCACCATGGGTTTCATCTTCTCAAAATCCCCCTGATTTTGGTGAAAATTACTGTTCCTAAACTAGGCGTATATAATCTATACGCCCAGCTTAGCTACAGTAACTGTCACTAGTAGCTCGAATTTCCTCCATCTAGTTTGACCCTTTGACCATCCCCTTGGTTGAGGTGGGTGTCTTGAGATTGGTTTCACCCCCTTTGAGCTTATTGGCAACCCTTAAGTCACCCATGGTCTCACCCCATCATCCGCCATTGAAACCAGTTTCCCAAAACCCTAAGACCTTGAAAACCTAGAAAACCTTAGATGGAGGATTACCTAATTGCTAAACCAATTAGCTCTTAAGTAAGCCCCTAACCCATCCCTTCTCTATAAATAGAGAGGCCCCCCTCTTCCCAAAGGGTTAGAAAAAATTGAAGGTTAAGGATTTGGAGCTCAAGAGAGAACCCTAGTGAGAGAAAGTGCACTCATTTTTCAGAATTCCAGCAAGCTTAGTTCATCTTTTCCAATCCATTTCAACCATCAGATCACTCCTTTTAGCTAAAACCTAGCCTCTAGCCTCACCCTACACTTCCTATTTTATTGAATCCTAGCATTAGGACCCATTTTCACACCATTTAAGCCATCGGAAGCACGCCAAAGCGAAGGTCTTCCACGGTGCAACAAGGGCCCGGGAGCTCCGGCTCACCCCTCTCTTCCTCTACCTTCTTGGTGTCTCCTCCGTCCAAGGATTCAAGCCGTTATGCCGCCGAAATTTCTGTTTAGCTCAAAGCTTGATAGGACCATATTGCCTTCGGGCATGGGGAAAATCCGCCCCTTTTTTATTTTTATTTTGGCCATAGATAGAGACTGCTACGTGTGGGTTGATCGGGTGCCTAAACCCTTCCCGATCGGTAACCGAAGCCCCTACCCTAGAGCCTTTGGCAAGGAACGGTAAATCAGAGTCATATTTAGCACTTCGGTGCTCAAAATATCGATTTGAAGGTTTCCCGAGTCACCAAAAGCTCCGGGTGGCGACTCTACATTTTCATTAGATAGGCGAGCGCATCGCCGCGACAAGTTCAAGAGGATCCACGGTCGCACAGATGGTGACTCTGCTGGGGACATCACCCTAGAGCTTCCCCTCTTGTTGGCCTTTCCTTTTGTTTTGTTATTTTACTAACCATGGCTGTTTTTTGTTCTAATTTGCAGCTGTTTTTCTTTATTTTTTGTTGTTTTTACTAACGTACTCACCCCTACGATTCAGTCCTTTAAGTGCTTTAGCTGTTTGGCGGGCCTACTTGCACCTTAAAATTCAGTTCTTACGATTCTAGTCATTTAAGCCGCCTTAGCCGTTTGGCGGGCCCGCTCGCATTTATTTTCACGTCATTCAAATTTCAGTCATTTACTAGCCTTAGCCGTTTGGCGAGCCTACTTGCGCGCTTTATTTCGGTCATCATATTTCACCTTTGAACGCCGGCCCGTTGAGGACGCACTTAATTTCACTCCCCTATAAAAATTTGTAATTAAAAGTGAACCAACAGTATGGGGACATAATTGAATTTATTTTTGCATTTATGGGTGCTTTCGGGGGGTTTAGGCACAGATACAATTTACCCGGTTCCCAGTAAGGCGGCAGCCCTAGTGGTGATGATCCTAAAAAGAACCACCCCTTCCAGAACCTGAGAAGGCGCTTGCACCGGAGGTATATCAGTTGGGTTGCCAATTCCGATCAATCCGTAAAACCCGCATTGGTGAGAGCGTAGAAAACCCAGAATTCCGTCTTGTATCCCTAGGAAACGGAAAAGAGGGACCCGATAACATAAACAGCAGTCCCCGGGAGCATTTCTCCCAAGAAACCAGTTCAAAGACCCACATTCGGGCTTGCTATCCATTGTCAAAATATAATTGACAGAACCTTTTGCCCGGCGTATATAATATATACGCCCAGCAAAAAAGGCGTATATAATATATACGCCCAGCCAAAATCCCCAGATTTAAGCTAGGTGTATATAATATATCGTACCAAATCAGATACTTTTTTGGTCAAGCGTGCATAATATATACGCCTCGTATATCTTGAACAGTAAAATTGACCGAGGCCCAACCCACCACCCCAATTCCCCGATTAGCGGTATTAGTGTCCGCGGTAGCCTCCCACATTCTCTAACACCCAATATGCCCCCGCCCAGTCAAAAGAAGGCAACTTCTTATTGATTTGCTCCGGGGGATCGGGTCATTTGCGTGGATTCCCTCGCCTTCAATAGAACGAAAGGGTTCCCTTTTGCTTCTTCCGAAGTGTGTCGGATCCCACCGTGGGACCTACTAATGGCACATATATCGCCCGAAACGGGAGTTGACCCTAGGCACCAGGTCATCAGTCATCTAAGTAGAGGGGAGTTAATTGAAATTTGAAAAAAAAAAGAGAAAGAAAATCCTCATCTTCAAAAAAATCCACCTTCAAAAAAAAAAAAAAAGAGGGAAAAATCAATCAAAATCAAAAATCAAAAATCACAAAATTCACTTTTCAAAACCAAAAAAATAAAGTCATCATCATTTTCCAAAACCCAAAAAAAAAAAACACACAAAGAAAAATAATAAAAAATATACCTCGGTGTGACCGGCACTACGGCGACCTCAAACCCTGCCCGTAGGAGAAGAACCAGGAAGGTATTCGGCCCTTATCCGCGACATCAATACAACACTCGTCAGCGGATCATGTAAAGAGCCGATACATCCCCACCGTCATCCCCTTCCCATTCCCTTATAGGAGAAGACCCGATCTTCGACACCTTCACCCAAACCAAGTTCAATGTCACGGGCCCATTTGGGGCACCCGTGTTCACCTCCACCTCATCCCCTTCCCTTACATTCTCCCAACATACCCCTTTTTCATCCCCTACTGAAACTCCTCATTTCCCAACCGATCCTTACATCCCCATCTCCCATCCAAACACCCTTACTGCACATCCCCATACTTCCAAAGACCCTCCAGGGAGTCCCATCCCCCGCCTACTTCCCACGTTCCATCCCTCTCATCACCCATGCCCCCAACATCCTACATCCCATCCACCCCATCTCACATACCATTCCCACCACATGGCCCATCCACATCCCAACATACCCCCCCATTTACCCGGGTCACGCCCAATTCCTCCCAACCACCTCCATCATTAAGTGATCCATCACCCCCCAATCTCACACCTGAGTCCATGCCCTCGATGGAGGACATGAGGATGATGTATGCCCTGTGGGCTGCTTCTCGCAACCCTACCCCTCAAACCCCGCATCCAAATTTCCAAAACCTCCATACCCCATTCCCTCCTAACCATGCCCAACCACCCATTGTCCATACCTCCCAAAATCCCCCTCCTCAATTCCAGACCCAAACCCACACAAATCCATGGGCCCCAGCCCAAACACCTCTAGAGACATGGGCCCAGGCCCAAAACCTGCAAAACCCATGGGCCCAAGCCCACCAAACCCAGGCCCAAACCCAAAACCCTCAAACCCATGGGCCCAAGCCCAAGCCCATCAGACCCAGGTTCAGGCCCAAGCCTCCCAGGGCCTTTGGACCCAAGCCCAGGGCCCATGGACACAAACTCACCCCCCTCATGGCCCAGTAACCCAAACTCAACAAGGCCCATTGGCCCAAAGTCATATTAAGCCCCACACCCAGGCCCAAGGCCCGTCAATCCAAGCCTTCCAAAACCATCAAACCCAAATCCCTCAAATACAACGCCCATCCACCCACGCTCATCAAAGCCCATTCACTAACCCCATACCCCCTCACCAATATCCTTCATTCACCTATACCCCTTACGCCCCCATCCCACCTCCAATGGGAAATCCAATCCATCCCATTCCTCAAAACCATAACATCCCGCCATCTCAACCACACCCCCATCACCCCCAGAATGTGCCACCAACTCAGCACATCACTTACCCACAGAACGCTCACCCATTATCCTTCTCATCCCTTACAAACCATATGGCCCCACGAAGTCATCCAACCCATCACCCCCTAAGTCCAAATAGCAAAGCTCGCCCCTCACCAATACCACGACCAACAGTACGAGGAGGATGAGATTCGCAATAGTGGAGGAACTGCTAGTTTTAACCCTCCCGGGCCCACCATCATCACACCTAGGGTCGAACCAAATCAGGGGGAAGTGGCCCCTGCCACAGCCTCAAAGGAGCCAGAAGCAATTTGAAGAAGCAGATGTAATACAGGAATGGAACTACACTCGACGGACTTCTCAGACTTATGTCCGTTCTCTCCCACGCCCCCTGCCACAGAAATTCAAGATGCCATCGTTTGATAAGTATAATGGCACTGGCAATCCCATCGCCCACTTGAAATCTTACTGCGGGGATATGTGCCAGTATGGCGGAGATGAACGACTCCTCGTCAAAGTGTTCCAGAAGAGTTTGACGGACCCAGCACTAAGATGGTTCACATCCCTAGAACCATCCATGATAAAAAATTGGAAAGACCTGACACGATTATTTCAAGAACAATATGTCTATAAGATGGACATAGAATCAAGAAAGTCAGATTTGGCCCGATTAAAGCAAAGACATGATGAAACATTCAGTGCTTACTTAGGAAGGTGGAGGGCCTTAGCTACTCAGGTAACTCATCGAATTCCCGATGATGAGCAGATCGAATTGATAACCAAGGGAGCCCTCCCAGTCATCACGGATTTTTTACTATATTAGCAGCAGTCAAGTTTTGCTGATCTAGTCCGAAATGCCAATCGTTGCTAAGACGCCATTAGAGAGGGCAGGTTAGGAAGGAATGTGGCCAATGGGGCCACTGGGGTTCGAAAAGCCGTCGAGCCAAGAATTGAAAGAAGACCAGGGACAGAGGTACAAAACATTGTTTACCCCCAGGCCAATACCAACGCCCCCCCGATACAACTCCAGGTTACACAACCACCCCCGACCCGTTTCGACCAAGTACCAAGGCTAAGCAATGGACCAAGAGCCTCGTTTACCCTAGAACAGATGAAAGCATGTTTCAAACGAGCATTCACCCCGTTGGGGCAATCCCTGAGTGTCTTACTGTCGGTGTTACTACAGAAAGGCCTGGTCAATTTACTCCAACCTCGCCCGCCACCTCACCCAATACAGAGGAATTTAGATCCAAATCTGCATTGCAATTTCCACCCGGGACCGGGTCACCCTACGGATCAGTGCTTCCCGTTAAAGCACGCGGTCCAAGATCTGATAGAGGCGGGAAAGATCATACCCCCGCCACTTCCCCAAGGGCAGAACCAGAATATCCATCAAGCCCCTCTACCACCGCACCCAGGAGGCCCTAGGCCTAACATACATTGGATAGAGGAAGAAGAAGAGTTTGACCCTTTAGATTATATTAGCAATCAGGAGGAATTTTCACTCCCCAGGCCAAACAAAGATGAACTATTTGTTGGGGTGATCGAGCCACTGTATCTTGCCGATTATTTTCCCACACCAGCTTGCCAAGAGGAGCCCTTAGATTTAGGGTAATATTTTTTCACCCCCGCTCCTGCCTATCAAATCCAAACGGCACACACTTGCCAATCATAACATATCCACCCCACGCCCAATTTACCCCATACACCCCTCCATCACACATAAATCATCCTGCTTCACGCAATTATCCTACCCCATACACACCCTCAAGTCCCTCCACCCAATACAATGCTCTGCCATCCTCAAGTTACCCCATTCCATACATGCCTTCAAGTCCCGCCACCCAATTTACCCCATACACCCCTCCATCACCCCCGAATTACCTCGCTCCATGCACAACTCCATCATCCTCCATTTATCCCATTTCATCTACCAACCCATCATCATCCCACCCTGCAACAAACCCTTTATATCCCCCCATTCCACCCACTACCCCGCCATGTCCCGGTCATCCCGCTCAATGCACAACTCCATCGTCCCCAATTTACCCCCACTTCATCCATAAACCCATCACCATCCCATCATACCTCCCCATATACAAACCCTTCATATCCCTATCACCCTGCGCCCACCACACCTCAAACGTCTCCCCATCCCTCCAACCCAGTCACGCTCCCGCCATCCCTTCGCTATTTTGGCCCTAACCCAACTCCACCGCCACCCGGACAAGCAACCCCTCATCACCCAATCACCACTGGTCTTACCATGCCCAGGTAACACTAGTACAAGCCCCCTCCGTTCCCATAACTCTAATTTTGTCAATTCCCCCCACTACCATTCCACCCCCCATTGGAGTTAACCTGGTCGGACCCGAGAAACCAGTATATTCGGCCCAATCCTCCCCGGAATCCTTACGCACTCCATTTCTAATCCCAAAACCTGCTTATGACCCGCATCAGGTGTCGTTGAGCTATGAACAGACGAACATGAATGCCAGGTGCAACCAAGACGAGTCTGTTGAATTTGTTACCCTATCGGGCCGGATTTCTGCCCAACCAGAAGCATCGGGGGCAGTCAGAGGAGAGGAAAAGAAGAAAGAACAGGCCACAGGAAATCCCTTTGAAAAAATGGCCAGGGAACATATTATGGAGACACAGCTCAAGAGAACACCCGCACATATTACTGTTGTTGCTTCTTAGTGTGCTTGATTTATGTGTGTTTTGAAAACAGGTTTGCAAATACTAAATTATACTGAATCTAGAATATTAAAAAAAACTAAAGAAATATCAACACAGGTAGAAGTGAATTAGCCTGCAAGATCAGGGCCAATTGTAGCAAGTTTTAAATGTAAGTGAGTGAAAGATCGTCCACAGAGAATTTGTCTAAAATACAAGATAAACCTCCAGATCTGAGCTACCAGATCTGGCCTCTTATCCTATCTAGAAAGCACATAAGATGGGAGGTTGAATTTTTCACATTAACTAAATGATAAAAGTAAAAGTTAAACTAAATGATCCGGATCCGAGTTGGGGGAACGTTTGAGGGAAAAAATGGAGAAGTAATATCTAACTTTGATTTGGTCCTTGAAAACTAATGAGAATGACTGCAGCTCAACTGAGAGATGATCCAATCTTCATCTGGCTACAAGTGTAGATGTAAGAGAAATAAATCTAATTTAAGGATTAGGTTTAAGCTTATGGCTATGGTCTATCCACTTTAATGGCGACAAACCATCCAATAGTCTTTAATCCAAAGCCTTAGTTTAGAACAAGAAGCATCACTATAAATGCCGTGAGAGATTAGGTTACCAACACTAATTCTCACAGGATTAATGAATCAAGGGAAATTGCATGAAAAATAGTAAATCTAAAGGAGTCTAATGCAATAAGGAGATCAGAGGGAACCCTTAACATGAGTCCAATTGAGAATATACGGTTTATAGCAACCTTTTCAAATCCACCATTACAATTACAGAGCACATCTTAAACAGCTCTCAGATTTGTAGTTTTGAATACAACTCTCTTTTGAATTATAGGAATATCTCACAGCTCTCAATTGCAAGTCAAAGTGAAGCTATTACAGGGATATCAGACAAACTATCTAGTTTGGAAATGGGGGAATAGGAATGAAACTCAAAATCTGGATACCCAAATTGGGCAAACGGTTCGTCTATTTATAGTTTTCCCCAAGTCCAGCTCAGATGTGTATCAACTAATCAGAGGTGCTCAAATCTATATTGACCAATGGTGGTCGAGCACGAGGATTCAGATCTGTTCTGGCCAATCAGAATTCCTTGATCTAGTTCAGCCAATCAGGTGAAAAAGGCATCAATTCTGTTACGCATTTTGAAAATCTGTTAGAGTTTCTAGAAGTTCCCGCCAAGTTATTTCATCTCTAGGTGCTCATGTGGGGTGGAATATGCCTTCGCTTCATGCTTAGAATCCTCTGGAATGTCCCTAGGTTTTTAAATGCATTGGGACGCATGAAACAGATTACTAAATTGCCCTTGCAAAAGTTGGGAATCTCCAGAATACCTTTTCGCATAGCTTAGGGGACTTTTCGCAAGGTGTTGTAACTCCTGAAGCTCTTTTCGCAATGTTCTGGTTCTGTTCGAATTGAGTTTTCTTCTTTTTGAAAAGGTCAATCATCTCTTCGAAGAGTTCAGATGCTCTTCGAACGCTAAGCCTGGAGTTTTTGTTCTTTTCACAGAGTTTCAGGTTCTTTGCGAACAGTTCAGGTTCTTTGCGAAAAGTACTCTGTAGTGCATTCTTCTGTTTGAATTGCTCCATACTTCATTTCTGGGTTGAGACCAGGTCTTTGCCTCTTCAATTCAGACCTTTCAACAGCTAGTGAGGTTGTTTCTTCTCTTTCTTCCTTTGGATTGACATGGATTGTCATCTTTTTAGCATTTTTAAGCTGCTTTTATGGTTAAGCCTGTCTTTATTGTTAGCTGTAACACCAACACTTAAAACACTTATTTAGTTCTCTCAAAGGTCTATCAAGACTCAAGTTCAGGGGTGAGAAATGGTATTTTTTAGTTCTCAACACACCCCCAAACCTAAGCTTTGCTAGTCCCTGAGCAAAGACAAAATTAAAAACAAAGTAAAAAGCCACTTTTATAGGGAGCACAGTTGCATTTAGCATATGCAACAAGCCTTTTCAACCCCTAGGTGATCCCTAGTGGAGGAGTGAAGTCTCCTGAGGGTTTTCAGCGAAGGTACCCACAAACTTCTTCAATAACTCAGTTAAGATCACTGCAGTTTTGTTACAGCAAACTTTCCTCCCAAATGATTTTTTCACACCTGCATCAGTCATGTTGTAAGAAGATTTTCAAGAAAATATCAGTTCAAAACTAAAATTCTGCTGTAATTCCTTTATCATTCACTCAGTTGGTGTCAAAAAGTTTTTACAAGAAAAATTAATGAAAAGCTTGCCTTCTATTTGAGAATTCAGTTTCGATGTTACCTCAATGAGTTGATTTCAAACCCAATTCTCACCAGGATTTTCACTCAATATGCAAGTAAGAGGGTTGTACTATTTCACATAGCTCAAGAGCAGTTACAGCCCTCAAATAGGACTGTAAGCATGAGCATAGGCATTGCTTTTTAGTTCTAAATTTACTGCTCTTTTCACCATAAATTACACAAATCCTTATCTCCATGTGACAGTTCAATCCATCTTTGATCAGTAAGGACTTTAACTTGGGTTGTAATGTGGCTTATGGGTGAAATTTATCAAGAATAAAGGGTTGGAATGGAGTTCAAAATTTTAGAAGTCAGTCAAGCTAAAGAGGTGGTATGGACACCTTCTTTATTTCAGTACAATTTCATCTTCTTCTTTGAAATTCAGAGCCAAAGTGGCCATCTTTTTCTCTTTCTTTTTCAAACTTCCAATGAAATGGCTTCTCCCCTTCTTTTTTTTTTTCTCAAATCAACATTGACTGGAATGCCACATTTCTTCTGCTGATACATCATTGCCTTCAATTATTTTTCTTTTTCTTTTACCAAACTATTACCCAACTCACCTTTCTTCAGCTTTCTTTCCTTTACCTTCTGAATTCTCAGAGTGAGGGTTAGGCTAAATGAGGTTGATGAGGTTTATTGGATGAGATTTCAAAGGAATCATAGATTTATACAGCTCAAATGGTGTGTATCAAGGGCAGTTTCAAAAGGCGGGGCTTTGTAAGGTTCAAACTGTCCAAAAGGAGGCCTTACATCATGTCTTTAATATCATGAGTGCTATCAAATTATTTCAATTTGGATATGTGTAACTTCTAGTGCAAGAAAGCAGATTCAATCAGTCCCAAAAGCAGAATAAAATTGCCAATTCATACCTCCAAAGAATACATTTCAGGCCCAAACCTCACTGGGTGTGGTTTTTTATCAAATTCTTGAGGTGTATCCTCGCTGTTTTCCTTCTTTTTAGGTTTACTAAAACATCAATTTTTCTTTTGGAAATTTCCTGACATTCACCTCATGAAAGTATTAGAATTACACTAGAAATTAATTTCAAAAAGTTTTTAACTTCTTCATTTTTTTTTATTTTTTATTTTTCAAAACAACAGGTGTGAAAAAGAAATAAAAATTCCACTGATCAAAAGTTGTACTGATGTTAACTCCATTATTGATTATTGATATTTCTGTCACACCCTCAAACCAAAGGGGAGCAGGGTCCACACTGGTCCAAAGCAGAGAAACGATATAAGCAAGAAAGAAAAACAAAACATCATGATGACAAGAAGGCAGACAGAAATGCACAGTAATTATACAAAAAAAAATAGAATGTTATATTACAAACTCATAACACAGATAAGTACAATGTGATCTAATAACTGGGGTCAAAATCTGTATCATAAGTTGGTTCAATTGGCTCAGAACTGGAGTCACTGTCAGAATCAGAACTAGAATCAGTATTGGAGTCCGAACTTGATTGAGCTTTCTCCTGGATAGTGTTTTGCAGCTCAGTGTATTCCTCTGATTTTATCTTTTTGGTGAGGCCAATGTACTTGCCAAGTCTAGTGGTCTTCAGTTTTTCTTGGTCAAGCTGTGCTTGTAACATGGTCACCTTGTGCTGCTCACTCCTAACCATCTGAAAGGTTTGACCCAGCAAGTCCTTCATTTTCTCTCTCAAATTTCATAAATAACTCCAACTTCCGAATCTGGTTTTCATAAGGGGTTCGAATGTAGGCTTGTAAATCAGCTAACCCTTTTAGAACATCTCTGCAGATATAAGGATTTTCTTCCATGGCTCTTCTGAGGGAGGCAAATCGGGGAAGGGGAATGGAATGGTAGGGGACCAAAGGTGTCCCAGCTGTGGGAGGGGGAGAAGAAGTGTCCAGAAGGAGGACTTGTGGTCGGTCGAGTGGCTTGCCTCAGAAAGTGGGGAGTGGTGAAGGGATGCAACCAGAGGGACTTCAGTGTTCAGTTTGGATTGCATGGGCGAGTGGTGGGGTGGCGATCAACCAATACTACCTTTGGTTCAGTTTGGGTAGCATGGGAATCAACAGTAGGTAAAGGGGTAATGGTGGTTGTGTGTGATGTGGAGGCTAAGGTTCGAAGCAGGTCATTGGTCACTGACTGGTTTTCTTTGTTGATTTGGAGTTGGGCTTGGATGGATTGGAGGTAGGCAAGTATTTGGGTAATAGAGGCAGGTGGGGGAGAGGTGGGCATAGCAGGGACTGGTACAACTGAAGTGGAGGGTGGAGGCACAATGGCTGTAAAGGGAGAAGTTGGTAAGTGGGTGAAATGATGAGGGTCAGGTATGGGGTAGGTTCAAGTCCCATGGTTTCAAAAATAGATCCCATTAAGGAAGAATAAGCCTCTGTAGTGAAAGGCTCAGGTTCAGGTATGTGGGATACTTCAGGTGTGTGGGCTGAATGAGCAGGGGAATTTGAGGGGCTTTGGAGCAGAGGAGTGCAGGGAGATGGGGCAATAAAGTCTGGAGCTAAATCATGGGCATTGGTGGGAGAAATTGGTGGGGTGAGTATGGTTGGAGTGGTTGGTGTAGAGGGGGAATCTATAATTGGAATAATGGAGGGTATGGGAGATGGGACAGCTGGGATAGGTGAAGTGGCTGGGGCTGGTAGAGGGGAGGCGGGTGAAAGGCCAACTTCCTCAAAAATGGGTGCAGCTAAAGAGCTGGTCACCACAGGGTCTGGCAGAGCTGTTTCGAGAAGTGGTGCAGCTAAAGAGCTGGTCACCACAGGAGCTGGCAAAACTGGTTCTAAGGGAACTGCAGGGGCAGGTTCAGGTGCAGGTTCATTCACAGCTGCAGGTGCAGGTGCAGGTTCACCTTCCTCTCTCATCCTTCTCAGCATGGCTTGGCTTGTAGTCCATGCCTTTTTCCCAAAAGTGTGAGGAGCAATGACTTCAAATGGTTCCTCATTATCAATGTCAAACTTGGCTCTGAGGAGGGCTGTGATCAATCTACCAAATGGGAGGCCAGCTAATTTCTGCTCCTTTTTCAACTTGGCACTAATATCAGCCATGGCTTCAAAAATTAACATAGGGGCATTGAAAAACTGCCCCTTAGAAAAGTGAAAGAGCGCCTCCAAAATTGGTGTTCTCCTCTCTTGGCTGTGTCCGGTGACATAAAAACATCCCCTCAAAATGGAGTCCATCAATAGAAATTAGGGGGCTAGGTCTCTCCTCATGATGAACTGTCCAGTGCCCACAATTCCTTGGGTTAAATGTGCAGCCATTTCTCTAAAGGAATCTATTTCTGGAGCAGCCAATGGACCAGCAGGATCAAATTGGAAGTGTATCCCCAAAGCATTCCCTATGTCTTCAAATGTGACCGTAAGATCGCAATCATCAATAAAGATAACCAGGGTAGGGACATCAGCATCTCTTTCAGTGACCTTGATTAGGTTTTGGTACCATAACTTCACCATTCGTGGGTAAATTTTCTCTGGCAAAGGGGTAAGGATATTGCTTAGTGCGGCTTCCCTTATGTATCTTAAAGATAACAGGCAATCCGGTTTGTTGACGAAAAAAGTTTCGTCCACAATCAGCTCAGGAATTAGCTTCTGAGCTTCAATGAATGGATTTGGCAGTACCAAATGTATAGGCAGAGGAGGAAGCTCAGGCTCAGGACTAGCAGCAGCAGAGATGGGTTCCTCATGTCTCACTTTCTTCCCTTTCTCCACCCTATCCGCTTTATCCATAGATAGTTTTCTTTAGGCTGAAGTTTTGGCTTTTCCCTTTGGGGTAGGTTTGCTAACTTTCTTAGCAGAGGATTTTGGGAACATGGCAGCCAACGATTTCTCTGCTTTTCCCATTCGAAATTGATGTATGAAAATGCCCACAATGAATCAATTTTCAAATGATAAATAGAGAGAATGTGCAGAGAAATACCGAGATCTAGGGTTTTTAATTGAACGAGTTGTTTGCTTACAGAAATCCCCCAGACTAGAAGCTAAAATCCTTCTCTGAAAACTCAAATGATCGAACAAACGTGAAGAAAAATGTAGCAAGCTTCTCAAATTGCTCAAGGAAAGAACGAAATAGGGTTTTGGGAATGTGTCGCTCTTGACTTTAAGCTTTCGAATATGAAACCCCTACTTCGAAAGGGTTTAAATATACTCAGAGTTAATTTCGCAAAGTTCTTTATAAGTTTTCGAAAAGTTCCAAAATAGACCTTTTGACAACTGCGAATGGCATCAGTACCATTCAAAAAGTTAATAGCTTCAGAAACATCTTTTCGAAAAGAACAACCTTCAGCAATATCTTTTTGAACAGAAAATAGCTTCAGAACCAACTATTCGAAAAGCAAATCCTTGCTTTCGAGCAGTTCGTTACAAATCCAGAGTCTATGCGAAAAGTAAATTGAACTTTGCGAAAAGAGAATTATTACTTTGCGACTTAACTTGGAGCATATTTAAACCACGCAAAAAGAGACAAATCATGAATAAAAATAGAAACAAAGAAACTAAGCAAAAACTATGAAATAAAAACATAATGTACAGTTATCCACCATCAGATTTTTGGAGGTTCGTGAGGACAGATGGGCACAATGCATGGTTTGAGCCTCTGACCATTTACTTTCAGGATTCTTCCATTACTTGGATCAAGGATGTCAATAGCTCCCGAAGGGGCTGTCTGAATGACAGTGTATGGCCCTTCCCATCTGGATCTCAGCTTTCCTGGGAAAAACTTAAGTTTTGAGTTAAATAACCATACCTTAGAGCCAGCTGTGAACTCTTTTCTCAATAAATTTTTATCATGGAAAGTTTTGACTTTCTCTTTGTACAATCTTGAATTTGTGTATGCATCCATTCTCAGCTCCTCCAACTCAGCAAGTTACAGTTTCCTGTGATTACCAGCAGTAGTTAGATCCATGTTCAATGTTTTAATGGCCCAAAAACCTTTATATTCTAACTCTACTGGTAAATGGCATGCTTTGCCATAGACCAACCTGAATGGGGACATACCAATTGGGGTTTTATAGGCTGTCCTGTATGCCCATAATGCATCATTTAGCTTAAAGGACCAATCCTTTCTGTCCTTCTTCACAGTCTTTTCAAAAATATGTTTGATTTCTCTATTGGAAATCTCCACTTGTCCACTGGTTTGTGGATGATATGGAGTGGCTACTCTATGAGTCACAGAGTATTTTTTCAATAAAGTTTCAAAATGTTTATTACAAAAGTGGCTTCCCCCATCACTTATAATGGCTCTGGGAAAACCAAACCTGGAAAAAATGTGATCCTTAAGAAATTTAAGAACCACTTTGTGATCGTTTATTTTAGTGGCTGTGGCTTTAATCCATTTGGATACATAATCCACAGCTACTAAAATGAAATTATTCCCATTGGAAGGAGGAAAGGGACCCATGAAGTCTATCCCCCAAATATCAAACAACTCAACTACCAAAATATGCTGTAAAGGCATTGAGTTTCTCTTGGAAATGCTGCCCAATTTTTGATAGTTTTGGCAAGACTTACAATGCTGCAGAGCATCTTTGAAAAGTGTAGGCCAATAAAATCCGCACTGCAAAACCTTTACAGCAGTTTTATTTCCACTAAAATGACCTCCACAAGCCTGTTCATGACACAGAAAGTATTCTATGAAATTCTTGGTCAGGGACACATTTTCTTATTATTTGGTCTGCACAACTCTTAAACAGATGAGGATCTTCCCAGATGAAATGTTTAACCTTTGCAAAGAAAAGATCTTTATCCATTTTATTCCAATGTTGAGGAATTCTTCCAGTAGCTAAAAAGTTGACTATGTTTGCAAACCAAGGAGTGTGTACACTACTGGCATAAGCTATGACATGAGGCAGCTTATCCTTTCTCTGCCCAAGAACAGCTCCTAAAGCATAATCTGATGTATCACACATCAGCGCAAAAGGAAATGAATAGTCTGGAGACTGTAGTATTGGAGCTGAAATCAAACAATTTTTTAAGAATTCAAATTCCTTCAAGCATTCATTGTTAAAAACAAAAGGGACATCTTGGCACAATAAATGACAAAGAGGCTTGGATATTTAACTGAAGTCCTTAATGAACCTCCTGTAAAATTCAGCATGCCCCAAAAAGCTTCTGATTTGTTTAACAGTTTTGGGAGGTGACAAATGTGCAATTAATTCAATTTTTGCTCTATCCACCTCAATGCCCTTGTGGGAGACAACATGGCCAAGGACAATGCCTTGGGTGACCAAGAAATGGCTCTTCTCCCAGCTCAAAACTAGATTGGTTTCTTCACATCTCTGTAACACCAAGTTGAGATGATGTAAACACTGGCAAAATTGTCTCCATATATTGAAAAATCATCCATAAAAATCTCCATAAATTGGTCAATCATATCAGAGAAAATGGAGTACATGCATCTTTGAAAGGTAGCAGGAGCATTACAAAGACCAAAAGGCATTCTCCTATAGGCAAAAGTGCCAAAGGGGCAAGTGAATGTGGTCTTTTCCTGATCTTGTGGGTACACAGGAATCTGGTTGTACCCAGAGTAACCATCAAGAAAACAGTAATAAGCTTTTCCTGCTAGCTTATCTAAAATCTGATCAATGAATGGGAGGGGGAAATGGTCTTTTCTGGTCATTGCATTTAATTTTCTGTAATCAATACAGACTCTCCACCCAGTTGTTTGTCTGGTTGACATCAGCTCACCAGAGTCTGCTGTTACAACAGTGATCCCAGATTTCTTAGGTACCACCTGTGTAGGTGCCACCCAAGCTGAATCTGAAATGGGGTAAATGACCCCTGCATCCAACAACTTAACAACCTCTTTCATGACCACTTCTTGCATATGAGGGTTCAGCCTCCTTTGCATTTCCCTAGAAGGCTTTGCATCTTCTTCCAAATGGATTTTGTGCATGCAAACAGCTGGACTGATTCCTCCTAAATCAGCAATAGTCCAACCAATTGCCCTTCTATGTTCTTTCAAAACAACCAACAGCTCTTCCTCTTGCTCCTTTGTGAGGGAGGAAGAAATAATTGCAGGCAATGATTTATGATTTCCTAACAATACATATTTCAAATTTTCTGGCAGCTGCTTTAGTTCTAAATCAGGTGGGCTGAGAAAAGAAGGTAAAAAAGGTACCTTGGCAGTTTGTGGAAGGGGAAGAGTAGCAGGTTTCCAAGAAGAGAAACTTGCTGATTGATTATTCGTTTCTTGTACAGCATTTATTTCCTCAGAACTTGAGATACAAACTGTTTCTTCTTCGGAATTTCCCCAAGCATCTTTAACATCTGTGGTGAAATCTTCACACTGCAGAAACTGTTGTAAAGCCCTTCTACAAGTTCATCCAATAGATCAACATGAAAACATTCTTCAGAGTTGAATTGAGGCTGTGTGACTGCATTATAAACATTTAATTTTAGCTTCATGTTTCCAAAAGAGACTTCCATAATACCAGACCTGCATTGGATGCAAGCATTTGCTGTAGCCAGGAATTGTCTTCCCAAAATGATAGGGATGGAAGTTTTGCTTTTGGTTGGTTCCATGTCCAAAACTAGAAAATCAGCAGGATAGAAAAATTTATCTACTCCTACCAATATATCTTCAATCATTCCAACTGGCTTCCTTTCAGATTTGTCTGCTAGTTGTAACACCACATGAGTGGGTTTTAATTCTCCCAAACCTAGTTTCTCATATACAGAATATGGAAGTAGGTTGACACTAGCACCCAAATCTAATAAAGCTTTTTCAATGGTATGCTCCCCAATAATGCAAGGGATTGTGGGATTCCAGGATCTTGAAGTTTAGGAGGTGTGGCAATGGATAACACCTGATTAATTCTTTCCACAGCAAAGACCTTCTTGGACAACTGTATCCTAGACTGTCTTTTGTGAGTGCAAACATCTTTCAAAAATTTTGCATATGCCAAAATTTGTTTGATTGCCTCAAGCAAAGGTAGATTTATCTTGACTTGCTTAACAGTCTCCATCATTTCCTCTATTTTTGTGTTCCCTTTATCAAAAGGGGATACAGATTTTATTGCATGAGGAAATGGTAAATGAGGAATTAATCCTTCATCTACAGCTTTGGAAGCATTTTCAGAAACTTTTTGAATTTTTTGTTTTCATTTTTTTGATTTTTCTGAGGTCTATCCGTACCCCCACTGCTATCATTATGCTGCTCTTGCTGCATATCTTTATTATTTTTCTCATTTTTTCCTTCTTCAGTACCCACTTTGTGAATTGGAAGCTTCTCTAACCATGAACTGTCCTTTGGGATTGTTCAAAGGTTGGCTGGGTAACTTTCCTTCCTCTCTTTTTGCCAAAGTATTTGAAAGCTGTCCCAATGTTTCTTCAATCTTCTTTATGCTCTGGCTGTGAAAATTCACAGTTTGAGTTAAAGATCCTAAATTCTAGAGTAAATTCAAGACTTGATCTTCAAAAGATCCTGGAAGGGGTTTGAACTGGGGCAGACTGCTGCGCAGGTTGTTGTGGAATGGGCTGCTGAAAATTTGGTTTGACATAAAAATTCTGCTGATAAGGCTATGCAGTTTTGAAAGGCATTTGGTTCTTTGGTTGTTGCTGCTGTTGTGATTGATAATTCCCTTGGTTCCACCTCAAATTGGGGTGCCCTCTCCATGGATATTCATTTGACTGCATCTGTTCAAATGATTGAGCAGCATGATCTTGTTCCACTATTAAATCTGGGAACTGTGGTGCAGCAGGACATTGGTCAATTGAATGAGTAGGGGACTGGCATATCAGACATGCCTCCTCTACTCTTGCAACATTTGAATTTTTAAGTGAGTCCATCAATCTATCAAACTTTGTGGTTAAATTGTCCATCTTTCTTTCCAACTCATTCACCTCATAGATCTTCCCTTTGGTGGGTTGGTGATTGTTCAACCTAGCAGGATTTTCAATATGTCTTGACAGAGATTCCTGTTGAGTTGAGTTTTCACCAATTACTTCAAACAAGTCTCAAACCTCCTCAACTGTTTTTTGCAAGTAAGTGCCTCCACAGGAGGCATCCACCATATTTTTGCCTTTTTGATCAATTCCTTGATAGAAGCTTTGAACCGGTATGCCATAGAATTTGATGATGAGGACATTGCCTTAAAAGTTCCTTAAATCATTCCCATGCTTCATGGAAAGTTTCAGTTGAGTTTTGTGAGAAGGAAATGATACTTTGTCTCAATTGACTTGTTTTAGACATTGGGAAATATTTGGCTAAAAATTGACACTGCAAATCATTCCAAGAAGTGATACTATTTGGTGCTAACATAGATAACCATGCTCTAGCTTTATCCTTTAATGAAAAAGGAAAGAGCCTAAGCTTGGTTGCTTCTAGACCAAGTCCAGCTATGTTGAATGTGTTGCAAAGAGCCAAGAATTCATCCACATGTTTGTATAGATCTTCCTTACTCAACCCATGAAAGGAAGGAAGCATTTCGATAGTCGATGATTTGATCTCATAATTTCCTTCAACAGTAGGAAATTGAATGTAAAAGGGAGAATTATAAGCACCAGGTGCAAAGTAATCCCTCAAAAGTCGAGGTTCTTCACCCATAGTAGCAGAATTTTGTGTTGTTTGTTTGGTTCGTAGTAGCCTTTCAACTTCTAAATTCAGTGGGACAATCTCACGGCTGAGAGTCCTCCTACCAAACATACAACTCAGAACAAAAAATCTGATTATTCACAGCAAACCTTCAAAATTTCTTTTTAAGTAGTTTCCCTTCTTCAAGAATTAGACATGAATAACTGCACAGGTATAAACAATAGAATAGTTTAGTAATGATATAAAATAAATAAAAGTAAAAACTTAGGTCTACCTATTTTAGAACAAATTCCCTGGCAACGGTGCCAAAAACTTGTTGTTGCTTCTTAGTGTGCTTGATTTATGTGTGTTTTGAAAACAGGTTTGCAAATACTAAATTATACTAAATCTAGAATATTAAAAAAAAGTAAAGAAATATCAGCACAGGTAGAAGTGAATTAGCCTGCAAGATCAGGGCCAATTGTAGTAAGTTTTAAATGTAAGTGAGTGAAAGATCGTCCACAAAGAATTTGTCTAAAATGCAAGATAAACCTCCAGATCTGAGCTACCAGATCTGGCCTCTTATCCTATCTAGAAAGCACATAAGATGGGGGGTTGAATTTGTCACATTAACTAAATGATAAAAGTACAAGTTAAACTAAATGATCCAGATCAGATGTTGGGGGAACGTTTCAGGTAAAAAATGGGGAAGTAATATCTAACTTTGATTTGGTCCTTGAAAACTAATGAGAATGACTGCAGCTCAACTGAGAGATGATCCAATCTTCATCTGGCTACAAGCGCAGATGTAAGAGAAATAAATCTAATTTAAGGATTAGGTTTAAGCTTATGGCTATGGTCTGTCCACTTTAATGGCGACAAACCATCCAATAGTCTTTAATCCAATGCCTTAGTTTAGAACAAGAAGCATCACTACAAATGCCGTTAGAGATTAGGTTGCCAACACTAATTCTCACAGGATTAATGAATCAAGGGAAATTGCATGAAAAACAATAAATCTAAAGGAGTCTAATGCAATAAGGAGATCAGAGGGAACCCTTAACATGAGTCCAATTGAGAATATACGGTTTACAGCAACCTTTTCAAATCCACCATTACAATTACAGAGCACAGCTTAAACAGCTCTCAGATTTGTAGTCTTGAATACAACTCTCTTTTGAATTATAGAAATATCTCACAGCTCTCAATTGCAAGTCAAAGTGAAGCTATTACAGGGATTTCAGATAAAGTATCTGGTTTGGAAATGGGGGAATAGGAATGAAACTCAAAATTTGGATACCCAAACTGGGCAAATGGTTCGTCTATTTATAGTTTTCCCCAAGTCCAGCTCAGATGTGTATCAACCAATCAGAGGTGCTCAGATCTGTATTGACCAATGGTGGTCGAGCACGAGGATCCAGATCTGTTCTGGCCAATCAGAATTCCTTGATCTGGTTCAGCCAATCAGGTGAAAAAGGCATCAATTCTGTTATGCAGTTTGAAAATCTGTTAGAGTTTCTAGAAGTTCCCGCCAAGTTATTTCATCTCTGGGTGCTCACGTGGGGTGGAATATGCCTTCGCTTCATGCTTAGAATCCTCTGGAATGTCCCTAGGTTTTTAAATGCATTGGGATGCGTGAAATAGATTACTGAATTGCCCTTGCGAAAGCTGGGAATCTCCATAATACCTTTTCGCATAGTTTAGGGGACTTTTCGCAAGGTGTTGTAACTCCTGAAGCTCTTTTCGCAATGTTCTGGTTCTGTTCGAATTGAGTTTTCTTCTTTTCGAAAAGGTCAATCATCTCTTTGAAGAGTTCAGATGCTCTTCGAACGCTAAGCCTGGAGTTTTTGTTCTTTTCGCAGAGTTTCAGGTTCTTTGCGAACAGTTCAGGTTCTTTGCAAAAAGTACTCTGTAGTGCATTTTTCTATTTGAATTGCTCCATACTTCTTTTCTGGGTTGAGACCAGGTCTTTGCCTCTTCAATTCAGACCTTTCAACAGCTAGTGAGGTTGTTTCTTCTCTTTCTTCCTTTGGATTGACATGAATTGTCATCTTTTTAGCATTTTTAAGCTGCTTTTATGGTTAAGCCTGTCTTTATTGTTAGCTGCAACACCAGCACTTAAAACACTTATTTAGTTCTCTCAAAGGTCTATCAAGACTCAAGTTCAGGGGTGAGAAATGGTATTTTTCAGTTCTCAACAATTACCATCTGGGATTTGTTAATCACGTCTCCACTCCACTTTCAAGCCCTAATGGGAGCGCTCAAGGACACGCATGTCTCCACCCATGTAACTCCAGATGAAGTAGGGGAAATAATAGGGCAAGTGTTGGCCCCAAATGCCATCTCTTTCACCGATGCAGACCTACCGATCGAGGGGAATGACCATTCTAAACCCCTGAATATAACAGTGGAAGTAGGGAACTTGGTGGTACCGTTGGTCCTGATCGACAACGAGTCGGTGCTGAACGTATGCCCTCTAAGGACGACAATCAAAATTGGGGCGAACCCCGACACTTTCCGGCCATCCATATCAAGCGCATGGGGATTCGACAACACTAGAAAGGAAATCATAGGAGAAGTAGACCTGGACCTGATCCTCAGACCGCAAACCTTCACCACCCCCTTTCAAGTGATGGATATCAACTCTACCTTCAATCTGCTGTTGGGCCAGCCGTGGATACATAAGCTCGGAGCAATACCATTTACCCTGCACCAAAAGCTTCGATTCATCTCAGAAGGAAAAATTGTCACCATCATAGGTGAGTGCAGAGAGGACATGGGGAAGAGCGCTCTGCACATTGAGAATCCGAAAGTGCTTAACATACCGCACACAGCTGAGGACGCCGATCTCCATCGATTTGAGTATGACTTCTCAAATGTTACCCTCGAACCAACTGAAAAGACTCCGGATAAAACTGGAGGAGGCATGGATGCAGCTGTGTTCATGCTCCACAGATGGGGCCATCAAAAAGGGAAAGGACTGGGCCCACGCCTTTAAGGAAGAAGAGACCCCGTCAAGGCCAAGCGGTAAAAAACTAAATTCGGCTTAGGCTATAGGCCCAGAGAAGAGGAAGTCAGAGAAGCCAAGGAGAAGATGAGAGCCGTAGCAGCCGCCAAGGCCAGAGGAATCATCTTGGAAGAGGAACCTCACGCTCGCCCCCACATCCGTGAAACCTTTATGAGCGTCGGGGTAGTAAAAATTGATCTGAATGGGGAGACGAGGGTAACCCCACATAAGCCTACCCCACCACCCCACCAATCCCTACATCATCCCCCAGACTTTGAAATGGACTTAGCCGCCCTTTCCTTGTTTGAGGAAGAAGTTCCCCGTTCCACCCCTCAGTCCAGCACCAACCACTCTGGGCCCCTCCTAACCGTAGAGGACAAGGTCTCGGAGGATCCCTCTGTAAATATGTTGAGGGAAGAAATGCAAGAGCCTACCGATGACGCTCCTGATCAAAGAGGTAAAGGCCAAGCCTCCCAGGTGAGTAACTGGGCATCCTTGCCCCAACTCTTGAGAGCCGCCAAATGCCATGAAAATGGCACTGACTCTAAAAAAAAAAACAACCTGTAAAAAGTGAGGTTAGCCTCTGGACCACTCTACCTTGTATATATAGAGATCCACCTCGCCAGGGGCTGATCTCCGAAAAAATACAAAAGATCATAAAAATAGAAAAAATACTAATTCCAAAAATTGTCCTTTAAAATTCCCAATAAAATTAAAATCAATGTCGTGATACCCGTCCCATGTGAAGCCAACCCCTTCCCTATAGAAATACAAGGAGAGGTACGAGTCACGAATCTGAACGAGGAAGGCCAAACCGACGAGCTCCCTAATGAGCTCCTCAAACAATTCGCCGATTTTGAGCATGGCCCCACCCCGAACGTCGAAGAGACAGAGGATGTCAATATGGGCACCACAGAGGCCCCTAGAATCACCAAAATTGGAATGTCGCTGTCCCCTGCAGAGAGGAAAGGTATGATAGACTTCCTTCGGTCATACCAAGACGTCTTCGCATGGTCGTATGAGGATATGCCTGGTTTGGATACCGATCTGGTTGAGCATGAGTTGCCACTCTATCCCGATGTTAAGCCGGTGAAATAGAAGCTGAGATGACTCCGACCCGAATGGATGTTGAAAGTAAAGGATGAGGTCATTAAACAGTATGACGTAGGTTTCCTCATGGTATCCAAGTACCCATAGTGGCTGACCAATATCGTCCCCGTACCAAAGAAGGATGGAAAGGTTTGAATGTGTATCGACTTCCAAAATCTCAACAAGGTGAGCCCTAAGGATGATTTCCCACTACCACACATCGATATCTTGTTCGATAACACAGCTAAGCACGGAATGCTCTCATTTATGGATGGATTCTCAGGATATAATCAGATAAAGATGGCAGAGGTTGATCGCGAGAAGACAGCGTTCATTACCCCCTGGGGAACCTTCTGCTACAAAGTAATGCCATTCGGGCTGAAGAATGCTAGGGCAACCTATCAAAGAGCAATGACGGCCCTGTTCCATGACATGATGCACCGAGGGATCGAAGTATACGTCGACGACATGATTGCCAAATCACCAGAAAGGGAGGACCACTTGGTAAACCTTCAGAAGCTATTCGAGAGGTTGAGAAAATACAAGTTGCGGTTGAATCCCCAGAAATGCGCGTTTGGCGCTATGTCTGGAAAGCTATTGGGCTTTATTGTCAGCAGGAGAGGGATCGAGGTCGATCCGACCAAGATCAAGGCTATCACTGAAATGCCACCACCATCTAAAGAGAAGGAGGTCAGAGGCTTTTTACACAGGATCCAGTACATCAGCCGATTCATCACACAGTTAACTCCGATATGTGCACTAATGTTCAAGCTGCTGAAAAAGGACTCACCGGTTGAGTGGAATGATGACTGCCAGGCTGCATTCGACAAGATTAAAGGTTATCTCTTGAAACCTCCGGTATTGGTACCACCCGTACCTGATAGACCCCTGATAATGTACTTGTCCACAACTGAGTTTTCCATGGGCTGTATATTAGGACAGCATGATGAGACGAGAAGAAGAGAGCAGGCCATCTATTACCTAAGCCCGAAATTCACTGATTACGAGACGCGCTATTCTCATCTGGAGAAAGCATGCCTGGCACTCGCTTGGGCTACTCAGAGACTTCGACACTACCTGTTATCCCAGGCCGTCCTACTTCAAGCATGGATGGATCCGTTGAAGTACCTATTCGAGAAACCTGCTCTCACTGGCCGATCCGCACGTTGGCAACTACTCCTATCCGAGTTTGACATTACTTATGTCACCCAGAAGTCGATTAAGGGGCAAGCACTCGCCGATCATCTTGTTGAGAACCCTCTGCCGAACTATGAGCCTCTAAGGATCGAATTCCCCGATGAAGACATTTTGTTCATGACCAATGAGGATATAGAGGAAACAGAGGAGCCCTGGGTAATGTACTTCGATGGGGCGTCGCATGTTGAGGGCCAAGGAGTTGGCGCCATTCTTATGTCGCCGAAAGGATCCCATATACCCACTCAATCAAATTGAACTTCCCGTACACCAACAATATGGCCGAGTATGAGGCCCGTACAGCTGGTTTACAGGCAGCTCTTGATCTAAATATAACTCACCTTAGGGTCTTTGGAGATTCACAGTTAATTATATGCCAAACAAATGGGGATTGGAAGACCAAGGATGAGAAACTGATCCCATACCATGAACATCTGGAGGAACTGATAACCTGCTTTGAGGAAGTCACCTTCTCTTATGTGCCACGAGCTAGAAATCGGTTTGCTGACGCCCTGGCCACCCTGGCCTCTATGGCTGAGATTCCATATGGAGTGATGATGAAGCCGATCATGATAGAGCAGAGGAACGAACTGGCTTTCTGTCACCTGATCGAAGGACCTCCGAAGATAAAGGATGAACCACCCTGGTTCTCAGACATCTAGAATTTCCTCGAGACCCGAACTGTCCCGGAAGGAACATCAAAGGTAGACAAACGCACCATTCAGCGATTGGCAACAAACTACGTCATCTGCGGTGATCTCCTGTATAGACGGTCTCACGACAATATTCTACTCCGATGCCTAACCCAGAAAGAAGCGATTGAGATCATGAAGGAGATTCATGAAGGGGTCTGCGGAGCCCACGTCAGCGGTCACATACTTACTAAGAAAATTCTAAGGCAAGGATACTTTTGAACTACTTTGGAGACTGATTGCTGCAAGCACGTACAGAAGTGCTACAAATTCTAAGAGCACTCCAACTTAATACACGCTTCGGCCATTGACTTACACAGCATGGCCACTCCTTGGCTGTTCGCCACCTGGGGTCTCGACGTCGTCGGCAAGATCAATCCTAAGGCTTCCAACGGACATCAATTCATCCTCGTCGCTGTGGAATACTTTACAAAATGGGTAGAGGCGGCCTCCTATACGAGCATTAAGGCTAGCCATGTTGAGAAGTTCATCATGAACAATATCATTTGCAGATTTGGCGTACCCAAAGATATCATCACTGATAATGGCACTAATTTCGCTAATAGGAGCATCCGGGCCTTGTGTGAGCGGTTCAAGATCAAGCATCATCGTTCATCCCCGTACAAGCCTCAGACGAATGGAGCAGTGGAGGCAGCCAACAATACTCTGATCTGCATCCTGGAGAAGATGGTAGTTACTTACAGAGATTGGAGTGTGCAGTTTCCCTGCGCACTTTGGGCCTATAGAACGTCAATCCGCACCGCAACAGGGGCAACACCATTCTCCCTTGTGTATGGGACCGAGGCCATGCTACCCGCTGAGGTCGAGGTACCGTCGCTTCGTATCCTTTTGGAATCCCATCTACTTGAAGCTGAGAGGGAAAGAGCCCGTTTTAAACAGCTAGACTTGATTGACGAGAAAAGACTCCTAGCCTTATGCCACACTCAAGTCTATCAGAGGAGAATTGCACGTGCTTACAATAAGCGCGTCTGCGGCCGAGATCTGAAGGTAGGAGACACTGTACTGAAGAAAATTTTTTCGTCTCTCCACGCCGATCCGAGAGGGAAGTTTAGGCCAAATTGGTAAGGACCCTACGTCGTCCGAGAGGTTCTGCTAGGATACGACGTTCGCCTCGCCACTATGGACGAAGACCACTTTCCTGAGCCCATCAACGCTGGATACCTCCGTAATAAGTTCTACTCATAGGTCTTGGGACAAGGTGAGTTTTGATAAAAGTAGATGCGTAACCACTTAAGGGCTCCATAAAAGAGGCCATCATTTCAAAGTCAAGTGGCCCAAAAGAATATTCCCTAAAAACCTTCTCCCCTTTTTGCTACACACCTCGGGCCAACAACCATTTCTTTCATATACCCCACCCAAAATTCCAAAAAAAAAAGAAGAAAAGGGAGGAAAAATCCAAACCAAAAAAAAAAACAAAATGATGACTAGGGCATAAAAAGCCTTTGGAAAGAAAAGGAGTCCCCGAATCTAGAAATCACCCCAAACTTAGATCCAAATCCCCAGAAAAACCCAACCTGTTTGAACCCCAACCACATTACAAACCGGAAGAAAGCCCTCTTTAAGGTCCACAAGCGGTTATAACATCTATTGCATCAGAACAAGCCGAGTTAACAAACCACACAGAACTTCATTCAGCCGGCTATGACGGAATCGACGCCCATGTTGTGGCTTTCTGGTTCTTGAAAAAAAAAAGAGAGAAAGAAAAAAAAAAAGAGAAAAAAAGAAGAAGAAAAAATTAATTTGTGTTCAAAGCAAGACGGACGTGGTGAAAACCCGAAAGGGCGCCACGGGTAAAAATAGCGAACTCACGTGGACCAGGTGAAAACCTGAAAGGGCACCTGGGGTAAGAGAGCGAACCCATGGGCGTGGTGAAAACCCGAAAGGGCGCTACGGTAAAACAGGATGACCTTGGGCGCTATGAGCAAAAAATGTCAAGAAAAGAGAGATTAGGAGAAGATTTGTCCTAGCCTACCTTCTTTTGTTTGGACCCCTTGAGCCTCTTCTCCTCTTTACTGGGCCACTCATGTCGGAAATTGGATCGGATCCCAATCAAGTATGTCGTCTCTACCGCAACGTCTGACGCATGACCAAAGGGAAAGACAGAGGACTGAACCAATCCCAGGGCAGCTGACCTTCCCATGTTTAAAGGAAAAAACTTGTGCCTCACCAACAGGGTTCGACCATGCTCAAAATAGGACCCACTGGTTTGGCTTCGTAACTGCCGACATCACGAAGAGAAGGGGAAGAAAATTTTAAAAAAGAAAATAGATTTCCCTTTTCCATTAAAAAGCCTCACACTGTGTGGAAGAAAATTCCAAAAAAGATAATAGATTTCCCTTTCCCATAAAAAGCCTCACACTGTGGAGGAGAAAATTCCAAAAAGATAATAGATTTCCCTTTCCCATAAAAAGCCTCACACTCTGAGGAAGAAAATTCTAAAAAAGATAATAGATTTCCCTTGCCCATAAAAAGCCTCACACTGTGGAGGAGAAAATTCTAAAAAAGAAAATAGATTTTCCTTTTCCATAAAAAGCCTCACACTGTGAATGAGAAAATTCCAAAAACAAAAAAAAAAAGACCCCACTAGGTGAAAGTGAAAATCCCCATAAAAAGTCTTACATTGCAGTATTACAGAAAGAAAAATAAGAGCGCATGTATAGATTTCATTCCATTTCTTTACAAGTGTTGCCTGTAGAGTGTCACGTCCCAAAAAGATAACGACATGACACACTTTCTATTTTGCTGCTTCCTTCACAAAAAAAAAACAAAACCCAAAATGCATATAGCTGTGTATATATGAAAAAAAGAAGAGAAAAAGATAACCCAAAAAGAGATCTCTGTTAGGGGGCTTTCCCCCCGTGTATATGATCTATGATATGTGCAGGAACAGGTCAAGGGCAAGGAGCACGCTTCAAAGCACTGATCTCTATAAGGAGAGAGTCCTCACGGGCATTTCGATCAGACAACCACCTACCATGAAGACTCTTCTGCCGTCTCCGCGAAGCGTCAGCTGTACTGCGAGATTCAGTCAAAAGCCGAGTCAATCGAAGAACCTCACTCTCAGCCGTAGCAGCTCTCACCTTCACAATCTCGGCTCTGGCCCTGTGTATGCCCCATATCAAGGCTCAGACCATCGGTTAAGCCCACGTATCAGCAGGCAAAGGTGCACGCGTCCCCAAAATGCCCCTTCGATTTTCCTTCAATTGGCCCAAAGGGACCATGCTACAATAAACGGATTTAGATCTGTAGGCACCCACCTAATGCGCCCACAAAATCAAAAAAAGAGAGCAAAAAAAATATATAATATATATAATGCTGGTTCTCAAAAGAGCGTCGCAACGCTTGTTTGCCCCACTCCAAGAGCCGTGTTAAATCAATTTGGAATGATCGGGTTCACCCGAAAGCTCTCGAACCCCATTTCAGGCAGTGACATTTTGTACCTGACCCGGCAGGTAGGTAATTTTGCCCATCTCCGATCACTGCTCCCTACAGAGTCCCCCAGCAAGAGCCAAGGCCTGATCCGACAAGCAAACCAAGAACCCATCACCGGAATAACACGTCCCTAAGGTATATCAACATGGCAAGTTGATTCGCTTAAGGATACGTGCAAAAATAAAGATAGTTTGAGCATGCCCAGGGTCTCCATCTGACATGAAAGAAAAAAGAAAGAGAAAAGAGAAAAAGAAAAGAAAAAAAAGAAGAAGAAGAAAGAAAAGGAGAAGAAATAACAACTTGTTGCTGCTTAGTGAAAACCCTGAGTAGGTTGACCCCACCTTCCGGCATTCACCCTGGTCATCCACCTTCGGATCTCTGTTGACCAGGAGTGCCCCCGACTTCAGACCATTCGAAAAGTCTATTGTCAGTCAAAACTGACCTGTCAAAAATGAAATTACAACCAACTAAACTATGTGCAAACATACAGACCAAAGGGCCCTTTTCCCTTTTTATTTCCTTTTACACAGGCTTAAAACTTGTATAGGCACGGTGTCCCTATTGAATGTATGCACTTGCGTCTGGGTATCCGCAGGATGGTCGTTGTCCTCGTAAATTGTACCTTAGGCTCGAGGCTTCCATTCGCACCTATTTGCTGCTTATCACCCCTGATGGGTGTCTGTCTGTGCATAGTTAGTAAGATGTGATTTCATTAGGCGCGGAGGCTAGAATTGGCCATCTCTTTCAAGGGATGTTTGGTTCTAGCCTGATCTTTAGCTTCGTCTCGAGTTAAAGCACTCCGGTCCGTGCGAATCAGGAGCACCTCACCACTGGAACGAGCACATCCCCAAGGTGCACCTACCCCCAGCATGGCGCACACACTCTTAAAAGCGTATCAACTGGCATTTGATCCACTTAAAGAGTTGTACAAAAATAAAGTTGTCAGAGGTCATCGAGCTCTGCTTAGAGGCCTCGAAACAAAAGAACATTCAAAAAATGACACAAAAAAAATTTACTCAGAAAATGAGCATGCATTCCCAAGAAGTGTTGCGACATCGATATTCGCTCCACTCGGGTAAATCATGTTAAAGCAACCTCAAGGTTGATGGGTTCGCCCAGAAACTCCGAGCCTTACCTAGGTAAGGGCACTGTAAACCCAATGGAGTCATCAATATCCCATAGGATTGGACACGGTTTGAAGCTCGCCGCTTTAGCATAGATCGATCATCCCGTTTCATGAAGCTATCTGGTTCAGGTTAATACTCAACATCACAAATCTATAATTTCCCTCAGGAAGTGGACGATATCCCGGCTAGCGGGCTTACACTTTTTGTGATCATCGCAGTTATGCCCAGTAATGTTGCAATGCGCTTGGGGACTGTTAGCTTTGAGGTATGGACGATATCTTGAAATGAGAGGGCTTACGTACACTCACCATCACCATGGGTATTTGAGAATTGAGTTGAACCAGGCGGACCCATCAAATGCCCCTTGGACCTCTTCGGATGTCTCTTGTCTTTGGCATCCGATCATTAGTGATCGAATACCAAAGATGGGCATCTGTAGACACCCAAATTCGGCCCAAGGCCCGATCAATCTGTACTTCGAGAGAGATGTACCCCTGTGCTTCCGACGGCACCCCCCCTGAACCCTTAGGAACCTACCTAGACCAGTAGGAATCACCCTTAGAAGTCACCCCTACACCATAGAATCCCTTCCCAGACCTAACTTAAACCCTTCTGGCAGTTGATGGGAGGAGAGCTACAGAATTTCACATAGACTAGTACCATAGATGAGCCATATACCATTGGAAAGAGGACTTCTTCAGCTTTCCAACGAGCCAAAGATCACCCAATTTGGAGCTACGATTCAAAAGTTATGGCCAATTGAAGTTTCAAATAAAATCATAAAAATTTTACTCAGGCGTAGATATTACATACGCCGACCATTTTACCCAGTTACTCAGGCGTATATATTATATACGCCTGCCTATTTTGGAGAAAATTTGGCCGGGCATATATAATATATACGCCCAGTATAGGTGGGACCCACCACGGGTTTCATCTTCTCAAAACCCCCATGATTTTGGGAAAAATTATTGTTCCTAAACTGGGCGTATATAATATATACGCCCAGCTTATCTACAGTAACTATCACCAGTAGCTCGAATTTCCTCCATCTAGTTGACCCTTTGACCATCCCCTTGGTTGAGGTGGGTGTCTTGAGATTGGTTGCACCCCCTTTGAGCTTATTGGCAACCCTTAAGTCACCCATGGTCTCACCCCATCATCCGCCATTGAAACCAGTTTTCCAAAACCCTAAGACCTTGAAAACCTAGAAAACCTTAGATGGAGGATTACCTAATTGCTAAACCAATTAGCTCTTAAGTAAGTCCCTAACCCATCCCTTCTCTATAAATAGAGAGGGCCCCATCTTCCCAAAGGGTTAGAAAAAATTGAAGGTTAAGGATTTGGAGCTCAAGAGACAACCCTAGTGAGAGAAAGTGCACTCATTTTCTAGAATTCCAGCAAGCTTAGTTCATCTTTTCCAATCCATTTCAACCATCAGATCACTCCTTTTAGCTAAAACCTAGCCTCTAGCCTCACCCTACACTTCCTATTTTATTGAATCCTAGCATTAGGACCCATTTTCACACCATTTAAGCCATCGGAAGCACGCCAAAGCGAAGGTCTTCCACGGTGCAACAAGGGCCCGTGAGCTCCGGCTCACCCCTCTCTTCCTCTACCTTCTTGGTGTCTCCTCCATCCAAGGATTCAAGCCGTTACGCTGCCGAAATTTCAGTTTGGCTCAAGCTTGATAGGACCATATTGCCTTCGGGCAAGGAGAAACTCCTCCCCTTTTTTATTTTTATTTTGGCCATAGATAGAGACCGCTACGTGCGGGTTGATCGGGTGCCTAAACCCTTCCCGATCGATAACCGAAGCCCCTACCCTAGAGCCTTTGGCAAGGACCGGTAAATCAGAGTCATATTTAGCACTTCGGTGCTCAAAATATCGATTTGAAGGTTTCCCGGGTCACCAAAAGCTCCGGGTGGCGACTCTACATTTTCATTAGATAGGCGAGCGCATCGCTGTGACAGGTTCGAGAGGATCCACGGTCACACACAGCTATTTTCTGTTCCTTTTTCATCTTGGCACTGATGTCAGCCATGGCTTCAAAAATGAGCATAGGGGCATTGAAGAATTGCCCCTTAGAGAAATGGAAGAGGGCCTCCAAAATTGGTGTTCTTCTTTCCTGGCTGTGCCCAGTGACATAGAAACTCCCTCTCAAAATGGAGTCCATCAACAAACAGTGGGGTTCTAAGTCTCTCCTCATGATGGACTGTCCACTTCCAACTATGCCTTTTGTTAGATGGGCAGCCATTTCTCTAAAAGAAGTTGTTTACAGTGCTAATGGACCAAATGAGGTCATATTGAAATGGTATCCCCAAAGCATTTCCAATGTCTTCATAAGTGATAGTTAAATCGCAATCATCAATGAAAATTACAAGAGTAGGGACATCAGCATCTTTCTCTGTCACTTTTACCAAGTTTTGGTACCATAATCTCACCATTCGTGGATAAATTTTCTCTGGAAGAGGGGTTAGGATACTGCTCAGAGAAGCATCCCTGATGTATTTCAAGGATAGCAGACATTCAAGTTTGTTTAAGAAAAAAGTTTCATCCACGATAAGCTCTGGGATCAGCTTCTGAGCTTCAATGAATGGGTTTGGCAGTACCAAAAGCATAGGGAGAGGAGGAAGCTCAGGCCCAGGACTAGGGTCAGCTGCTGGGATGGGTTCCTCATGTCTAACCTTCTTCCCCTTCTCAATTCTATCCGCTTTATCCATCGAAAGTTTTCTCTTGGTTGAGGTTTTGGCTTTTCCTTTTTTGGAGGGTTTGCTAACTTTCTTAGCAGAGGATTGTGGGAACATTGCGGCCAATGATTTTTTAGTTTTCCCCATCTTAATGTTTTGTTTGAATCTCACACAATGAATGCTGATATCAAATTAAACTTTGCAAAACACAAACAGAGGCAATGCACAGAAAAATACCGAAATCTAGGGTTTTGGTTGAACTCTTTGAACACTTGATCAGATGCACCAGAATCAAAAGCAAAATGTCCCGCTCTTCAAGCTTAATTAGTGGAACAAATATGAAACAAATTGGATCTGAACTTTAAAAGCACACAGAGATGGAACGAAAATGGGTTTTCTGTGAAACAGGACACTCAGGGAAGGCTTTCAAATATGAAACCCCTGCTTCGAAAGGGTTTAAATATGCATAAAATGAGTTTCGCAAAGTATCTTTGAAAAGTTCAAAACAGTCTTTTTTTTACAAAAGAGAATGGCATCAGTACCATTCGAAAAGCACATGGCTCTAGAAACAACATTTCGAAAAGCAAATAGCTTCAGAACTAACTATTCGAAAAGCAAATAGCTTCAGAACTAACTATTCGAAAAGCAAATAGCTTCAGAACTAATTATTTGAAAAGCAAATAGCTCTTTTCGATTAGTTAGTTATAGGGCCAGATCCTTTTCGAACAGAAAATTGAACTTTTCGAAATGAATTTTTTTCTTTGTGAATTCATTTTTCACATATTATAAACTTCTCAAATTGAGTGTACACATGACTAAAAACAGAGAGAAGAAACTATGAAAAAAAACTATAAAACAAACATAGGTAAAATACATATGATACAGTTGTTTATCATCAGATATGTGGAGGTTCATGGTGATAGATGGTCAGCACAGGCTCTAGAGTATTTTCAATGCATGGTTTGAGCCTCTGACCATTTACTTTCAAGGTTCTCCCATCACTTGGGTCCAAAATTTCAACAGCTCCAGAAGGAGATACATGAATGACAGTATATGGCCCTTCCCATCTGGATCTCAGCTTTCCAGGAAAAAACTTAAGTTTTGAGTTAAATAGCCATACCTTAGAGCCAGCTATGAACTCTCTTCTCAGCAGATTTTTGTCATAGAAAGCTTTAACTTTTTCTTTGTAAGATCTTGCATTGGTGTATGCATCCATTCTCAGCTCCTCCAACTCAGCAAGCTGCAGTTTCCTGTGATTACCAGCAGTAGTAAGATCCATGTTCAAGGTTTTAATAGCCCAAAAGGCTTTATATTCTAACTCCACTGGTAAATGGCATGCTTTGCCATAGACCAATCTGAATGGGGACATGCCAATTGGGGTTTTATAGGCTGTCCTATATGCCCACAATGCATCATTCAGCTTAAAGGACCAATCCTTTCTGTCCTTCTTCACAGTCTTTTCCAGTATATGTTTGATTTCTCTATTGGAAATCTCCACTTGTCCACTGGTCTGTGGATGATATGGAGTAGCTACTCTATGAGTCACAGAGTACTTTTTCAATAAAGCTTCAAAATGCTTATTACAAAAATGGCTTCCCCCATCACTGATAATAGCTCTGGGGGAACCAAACCTAGAAAAAATATTGTCTTTTAAACATTTCAGGACAACTCTATGATCAATGGTTTTAGTAGTTGTGGCTTCAACCCATTTGGATACATAATCCACAGCTACTAAGATGAAATTACAACCATTTGACGGAGTAAAAGGTCCCATAAAATCTATCCCCCAAATATCAAACAATTCAACTACCAAAATGGGCTGTAAAGGCATTAAGTTTCTCTTGGAAATGTTGCCCAATCTCTGGTAGTTCTGACAAGACTTCCAGTGCTGCAGTCCATCTTTGAAAAGTGTAGGCCAATAAAATTCACACTGTAAAACCTTTGCAGCAGTTTTGTTTCCACTAAAATGGCCTCCACAGGCCTGTTCATGACACATGGAAAGTATGCTATGAAAGTCTTCTTCAGGGACACATCTTCTAATTATTTGGTCTGCACAAATCTTGAACAGATAAGGATCCTCCCAAATAAAATGTTTGACCTTTGAGAAGAAAAGATCTTGATCCATTTTATTCCAGTATTGAGGAGTTCTTCCAGTAGCCACAAAGTTGACTGTACTTGCAAACCAAGGGGTGTGTACACTGATAGCAAAAAGTTGCTCATCAGGGAAAGATTCATTGATAGGCAGCCTATCAATCTCAGCAGTTAGAATTCTAGACAGGTGGTCAGCCACCACATTTTCCACACCCTTTTTATCTTTAATCTGGAAATCAAATTCTTGTAATAGGAGGATCCACCTGATTAATCTTGGTTTGGTATCCTTCTTAGACATAAGGTATTTCAAGGCTGAGTGGTCAGTGAACACCACTATTTGTGAACCCAAAACATATGACCTAAATTTCTCCAAAGCAAAAACAATTGCCAGCAGCTCCTTCTCAGTTGTTGTGTAATTGAGTTGTGCATCAATCATTGATCTACTGGCATAAGCTATGACATGAGGCAGCTTATCCTTTCTCTGCCCAAGAACAGCACCTAAAGCATAATCTGATGTATCACACATCAGTGCAAAAGGAAATGAATAGTCTGGAGACTGTAGTATTGGAGCTGAAATCAAACAATTTTTTAAGAATTCAAATTCCTTCAAGCATTCATTGTTAAAAAAAAAAGGGACATCTTGGCACAATAAATGACAAAGAGGCTTGGATATTTAACAGAAGTCCTTAATGAACCTCTTGTAAAATCCAGCATGCCCCAAAAAGCTTCTGATTTGTTTAACAGTTTTGGGAGGTGGCAAATGTGTAATTAATTCAATTTTTTCTCTATCCACCTCAATGCCCTTGTGGGAGACAACATGGCCAAGGACAATGCCTTGGGTGACCAAGAAATGGCTCTTCTCCCAGCTCAAAACTAGATTGGTTTCTTCACATCTCTGTAACACCAAGTTGAGATGATGTAAACACTGGCAAAACTGTCTCCATATATTGAAAAATCATCCATAAAAATCTCCATAAATTGATCAATCATATCAGAGAAAATGGAGTACATGTATCTTTGAAAGGTAGCAGGAGCATTACAAAGACCAAAAGGCATTCTCCTATAGGCAAAAGTGCCAAAGGGGCAAGTGAATGTGGTCTTCTCCTGATCTTATGGATACACAGGAATCTGGTTGTAACCAGAGTAACCATCAAGAAAACAATAATAAGCTTTTCCTGCTAACTTATCTAAAATTTGATCAATGAATGGAAGAGGGAAATGGTCTTTTCTGGTCATTGTGTTTAGTTTTCTGTAATCAATACAGACCCTCCAACCAATGGTTTGCCTGGTTGAAATGAGCTCACCAGAATCTGAGGTTACCACAGTGATCCTAGATTTCTTAGGTACCACCTGTGTAGGTGCCACCCAACCTGAATCTGAGATGGGGTAAATGACCCCTGCATCCAACAACTTAACAACCTCCTTCATGACCACATCTTGCATATGATGATTCAGCCTCCTCTGCATTTCCCTATAAGGCTTTGCATCTTCTTCCAAATGAATTTTATGCATGCAAACAGCTGGACTGATTCCTCCCAAATCAGCAATAGTCCAGCCAATTGCCCTCTTATGTTGTTTCAATACAATCAACAACTCTTCCTCCTTCTCCTCAGTGAGGGAGGAAGAAATAATCACAGGCAATGTTTTATGGTCTCCTAAAAACACATATTTCAAATTTTCTGGCAACTGTTTCAGCTCTACATCTGGTGGGCTGAGAAAACAAGGTAACAAAGGTACCTTGGCTATTTGTGGAAGGGGAAGAATAGCAGGTTTCCATGAAGAGAACCTTGCTGATTGATCATGAGTTCCTTGCACAGCATTTACTTCCTCAGACTTTGAGGTAGAAAATATTTCTTCCTCAACATTTCTCCAAGCATCTTTAAAATCTGTGGTTAAATCTTCACACTGCAAAAACTGTGGTAAAGTTTCTTCTACCAGTTCATCCAACAAATCAATAAGAAAACATTCCTCAGAACTGAATTGAGGCTGTGTAACTGCATTGTAGACATTTAACTTTACCTTCATATTTCTAAAAGACACTTCCATAATACCAGATCTGCATTGAATGCAAGCATTGGCTGTAGCCAGGAATGGTCTCCCCAAAATGACAGGGATGGAAGTTTTGCTTTTTGTAGGTTCCATGTCCAATACCAGAAAATCAGCAGGGTAGAAAAACTTATCTATCCCTACCAACACATCCTCAATCACCCCAACTGGCTTTCTTTCAGATCTGTCTACTAGTTGTAACACCACCTGAGTGGGTTTTAACTCTCCCAAACCTAGTTTCTCATATACAGAATATAGAAGCAAGTTGACACTAGCACCCAAATCTAATAAAGCCTTTTCAATGGTATGTTCCCCAATAATGTAAGAGATTATGGGGATTACAGGATCTGGGAGTTTTTGAGGTGTGGTAATGGACAAAACCTGATTAACTCTTTCCACAGCAAAGACCTTCTTAGATAACTGTATCCTAGATTGTCTTTTGTGAGTGCAAATATCTTTCAAAACTTTTGCATATGCTGGGACTTGTTTGATTGCATCAAGCAAAGGTAGATTTATCTTGACTTGCTTGAAAGTCTCCATCATTTCATCTATTTTTGTGTTCCCTTTATCAAAAGGGGATGTAGATTTCATGGCAATGGGAAATGGTAAATGAGGAACTAGTCCTTCATTTACAGCTTTAGAATCATTATCAGAATCTTTTTGATTTTTCTGTTTTTCATTTTTTTTATTTTTCTGAGGTACATCAGCACCCCCAATGCTAACATCATGTTGCTCCTGCTGCATATCTCTAGCAGTTTCCTCAATTTTTTCTTCTTCCTTTTCAGTACCCACATTGTTATTTACAATTCTTCCACTTCTCAAAGTAGTGACAGCTTTTACTTCTTCATGTGAAACAGAAACCTCTCCAACCATGAACTGTCCTTTGGGATTGTTCAAAGGTTGGTTGGGTAGCCTGCCTTCCTCTCTTTTGGCCAAAGTATTTGAAAGTTGACCCAATATTCCTTCAATCTTCTTTATGCTCTGATTGTGAAAGTTTACAGTCTAAGTTAAAGACCCTAAATTCTCGAGTGAATTTAGAACTTGGTCTTCAAAAGAAGGGGATCTAGAAGGGGTTTGAATTGGAGCAGATTGCTGTACAGGTTGTTGTGGAATGGGTCAAAAATTTGGCTTGGTATAAGGCCGAGCGCTTTGAAAGGTACTTTGGTTCTTTGGTTGTCGTCGTGTGATTGATAATTGCCCTGACTCCACCATAAATTGGGGTGCCTTCCATGGATATTCATTTGACTGCATTCTCCAAATGATTGGGCAAAGATGAGCTTGTTCCACCACTAAATCTGGGAACTGGGTGCAGGACATTGATCAATTGAATGAGTAGGGATCGCATATCGCATATGCCTCCTCTACTCTTGCAACCATTGGATTTTTAAGTGAGTCCATCAATCTATCAAACTTTGTGGTTAAATTATCCATCTTTCTTTCTAACTCATTCACCTCATAAATCTTTCCCTTGGTGGTTTGCTGATTGTTTAATCGAGCAGGATTCTCAATGTCTCTTGACAAAGATTCCTGTTGAGTTGAATTTTCACCAATCACTTCAAATAAATTCCAGACCTCCACAGCTGTTTTTTGCAAGTAGGTGCCTCCACAGGAAGCATCTATCATATTCTTGCCCTTTTGATCAATTCCTTGATAGAAGCTTTGAACAAGCTGCAATCGGGGAATTTGATGATGAGAACATTGCCTTAAAAATTCTTTAAACCTTTCCCATGCTTCATGGAAAGTTTTAGTTGAGTGTTTGAAAAGGAAATAATATTTTGTCTCAACTGGCTAGTCTTAGACATAGGGAAGTATTTGGCTAAAAATTGACATTGCAAATCATTCCAAGAAGTGATACTATTTGGTGCCAACATAGACAGCCATGCTCTAGCTTTGTCCTTTAATGAAAAAGGAAAGAGCCTAAGCTTGGTTGCCTCTGGACCCAGTCCAGCTATGTTGAATGTGGTACAAAGAGACAGGAACTCATCCACATGCTTGTATGGATCTTCCTTACTTAAACCATGGAAGGAAGGAAGCATCTGGATAGTTGATGATTTAATCTCATAATTTCTTTATAGTAGGAAATTGAATGCAAAATGGAGAATTATATGCACCAGGTGCAAAGTAATCCCTCAAAAGTCTAGGTTCTTCACCCATAGTAGTAGTCTCAGCCAAATTCTGTGATGTTTGTCTAGTTCTTAGTAGCCTTTCAACTTCTAAATTCAGAGGGACAATCTCAGGATTGAGAGTCCTCCTACCAAACATACAACACAGAAATAAAGAATCAAATTATGCACAGCAAACCTTCAGTATTCCTTATAAAGTATGTTCCACGCTCAAAGTGTATATGAATAACTGCACAGATTTAAACAATAGAATAGTTAGCACTGATGCAATAATAAAATAAAAACTTAGGTCTACCAATTTTAAAATAAATTCCCCGGCAGCGGCGCCAAAAACTTGTTGCTGCTCTAAGTGTGCATGATTTATTTGTATGTTGAAAACATACTTGCGACTGATGAATGCTACTGAATTTGGAAAATTAAAACGAATAAGGAAATATCAGCACAGAGAGAAGTTAATTAGCCTGCAAGATCAGGGCCAATTGTAGCAAGTTTTGAATGTAAGTGAGTAAAAGATTGTCCACAGGGAATTTATTTAAAATGTAAGATAACCTTCAGATCTGAGCTACCAGATCTGGCCTCTAATCCTATCTATAGAGCAAATAAGATGGGAGGTTGAATTTGTCACATTAACTAAATGATAAAAGTAAAATTAAAACTAAGTGATCCAGATCTGAGTTGGGGAGATTTTGATGTAAATTAATAAGAATGGAGAAATAATATCTAACTTTGATTTGGTCCTTGATGCAAAATGAGAATAAATGTAGATCAAATGAGATGTGATTCCAATCTTCATCCGCTACAAGCACATGTATGCAAGAGAAAGTAATCTAACTCAAGGGTTAGAGTTAAACTTATGGCTATGGTCTTCCACTTCAATGGCCATGCATCCATCCGATAGTCTTTAATTTGAACCCTTAATTCAGAACGAGAAACACCACTATAAATGTTGTGAGAGATTAGGTTACAAACACAAATTCTCACAGGGATAATGAATTAAGGGAAATTGCTTAAAAAACAGTAAATCTAAAGGAGTCTAGTGCAATAAGGAGATCACAGGGAACCCTCAACACGAATCCAATTGAGAACGTATGGTTCACAGCAACCTTTTCAAATTCACCATTACAATTACAGAGCACAGCTTAAACAGCTCTCGGATTTGTAGTCTTGGATATAATTCTCTTTTGAATTACAGAAGTATCTCGCAACAATCAATTACAAATAAAAGCTAGGCTATTACAGGAGTTTCAGACAAGCTATCTGAATTGGAAATGAGGCAATAGAAATGAAACTCGAAATCTGGATACCCAAATTGGGCAAATGGTTCATCTATTTATAGTTTCCCCCAAGTCTAGCTTAGATGTGTATCAACCAATCAGAATTGGTTAGATCTGTATCAACCAATAGGAGTTGAGCACAAGGATCCAGATCTATTTTGGCCAATCAGAATTTCTTGATTTGGTTTAGCCAATCAGATGACAGAAGCATCAATTCTGTTATGTAATTCAAAATTTTGTTAGAGCTTCTAGAAGTTCCCGCCAAGTGATTTCATCTTCGGGTGTTCACATGGGGTGGAATATGCCTTTGGTTCATGCTCAAAATCTTTTGAAATGTCCCTAGGTTTTTAACTGCATTGGGGCACGTACAAAGATTACTGAATTACCCTTGCAAATTCTGGGGGTCTTCAGAATACCATTTCGCATAGTTTGGAGAACTTTTCGCAAGGTACTGTGACTTCTGAAGCTCTTTTCGCACAGTTCAAGTTCTTTTCGAAAAGTTCAGAAATCTTTTCGAAGAGTTCAGGTGCTCTTCGAAAACTAAGCCTGGAGCTTTGAGTTCTTTTCGCAAAGTTCAAGTTCTTTTCGAAAAGTTCAAAAATCTTTTCGAAGAGTTCAGGTGCTCTTCAAAAACTAAGCCTGGAGCTTTGAGTTCTTTTCGCAAAGTTCAAGTACTTTTCGAAAAGTTCAGATTCTTTTTGAAAAGTTTAGATTCTTTTCGAAAAGCAATTTGTAATGCATTCTTCTGTTCGAATAGCTCCACACCTCTTTCCATGTTGAAACCAGGCCTTTGTCCTCTTTAGTCTAGGCATTTTGACAGTTAGTGAGGTTGTCCCTTCTCCTTCTTCCTTCGGATCAACATGGATTATCATCTTTTTGGCACTTTTAGACTGCTTTCATCGTTAAGCCTGCCTTTATTGTTAGCTATGAAACAAACACATAAAACACTAATTTAGTTCTCTCAAAGGTCTATCAAGACCCAGGTTAAAGGGTGGAAAATGGTATTTTCTAGTTCTCAACAAGGATCCACCAGAATAATCTTGGCTTGGCATCCTTTTTAAACAATAAATATTTCAGTATAAAATGACCAAAGAAAATGATGATCATTGATCCTAATAGGTACTATCGAAATTTATCCAATGCAAACACGACATCAAAATGCTCCTCGGTGGTAGTGTAGTTAACCTAAGCATTTATGAATGTAGACACCCAAATTTAGCCCAAGGCCTGATCGAACTATATTTCGAGAGAGGCGCATTTCTGAGCTTTTGATGGCATGTATGGAACCCTTAGGAATCACCCTAGATCCCCCAGGAACCTACCCCGAACCTTTAGAAACCAACCTTGACCCTTAGACCCCTTTTTTAACCCTAACCTAACCTTCCCAAGCAATAAGGAGGAGGGGTGCACTAGAACTGGCTACGACCCTCTACAGTGACCAACTCTTATACCATTGAAGAGTAGAGGTCGTCAGCTTTCCAACAAGCGAAGAATTGCCCCAATCAGAGGTATATATCAGAAGATGTGGCAGTCCAAACCCGGAGGGCAGGAAGGTAATTTTAAGGTGGCCCCCCCTAGGGATTTGGCTAGACTATTAGTCGCGCTAGGCTATTTCTCCCCAGAAATGGCCTAGCGTAACTAATAGTTGCACCAGGTATAAATTTTGCCTGGTGCAACTATTAGTTGCACTAGTGTTAAGACCTGAAAAGTACCACTTTTCACCCCTTAACTTAACCTTTGATTAGACCCTTAGCCATCTAATAAGTTCTTGCTAAGTCTTTTATATAGGTAATAATCAGCAGTGAAATAAGGTCAGGAATCCTGCTAAGGAGCCTGTTTTGGCACCAGAAGTCCCTAAGAAGGATGGACTCTGAATTCAGACCTGAAATGAGCCTCGCGCAGCTGACCCAAGCTTTAAAGGATTCAGGAGAAATATACCTCGCTTGATTCTCGAGGCGAGAGGAGAACCGAAGACTCTTCGCGACTATCGGCAAGAACTCATGGGATGCAAATATCATAAGAAAACTCCTCGCATAGTTCTTGCGCTATTCAAGAAGAAAGCATCCTCGCGAAGACAGAGCCATCCTCGCAAAGATCAATTAAGACATGGAACCTCATGCAGTTCAAAACTCATTAAAGCCTCGCGAGGAAACTCGCGAAGTCCATTGAGGAGAAGTGCTCGTGCAGTTCTCGCGCTATTCAAATCCTTCCTTGCGAAGATCAACCCAGCGAATGCCCAGCTATCTCGCAACTGCTTGAACTCCAACCCCGCGACATCTGAGGCTTTGATGTCTACTCAACCTCGCGAAGCCCAATCCAGCGAGAGCGTAATTCTCTATCGCGCGACTGCCTAAACAACAGACCAAGGCAACCTCGGGACGGTTGAAGCTTCAATGTCAAACCATCCTCGTGAAGAGCAAGAGCTACCACGTGACAAGTCTGGGTAACAATAGCTACCTAGCGAAGCTCTGAACTTCAACTTCCATCGCTTCAGCAGAGGACTTTTTGGGAATTTCTAGCGATTAGGGCAGCACTCCCACACTTAAATCTTTGTGCACGTGCCTCGAGGCATCCAAGGATCACTATTAGGCCATGTGGCATCGTTAAAATTAAGGTTTCCTAACCCTAATGCGCCGCCACACCACTACTATATAAACCCATACTTAGCTTAGGTTTAGAGATCTTGGAACACGTCTCATCTCTTGGAGATTTGATCTGAGATCGTTTTTCTTTTCTTTTGTAGCTGTCAGTAGTTTTCTTTTTCTTTTTCCTTCTCTCCATAGTCCAGCACTTGATGGCTATGTCTTTGTATGCATTTTGAACTAGTTTAATGGAAGTTTTGTAATGGATTTTTACATTATGGGATTTGTGTTTGAATGTGATCTGCTCTGTGCAAGGCTACTGCCTTGTGATCTGCCAGTGCTTTGGCTGTGATTCAAAGCAATGGAGGACTGATTCTAAGGGCCACTCAGATCCAAGTGACCTGTGTGTCTGGGCTATCATGGTCTTATACAGCCTTAGCCCCACCACAGGACCCACTAGATCTGAAATCCCCATGGGAGCTTGAGCTGGTAGCCTTGTGACCATGGTGGTGGCAGCGATATTCTTGTTTTATCATGGACTCCGTGAGGAGGATAGCCTCTGGGATAGTCTGTGACCATTCAAGTGGACAGGTTATAGCCTTAGGGTGATTCTAATCCACCAATCCAAGATGGTTCCTTCTTCTCTGCACCTTAGCTTGTATTAGCCTGGTGGGAGATTGTACAGAGGCAGGCTCCCCTATATTTGTATAGATCCACTATCAGATGTTAGATCTAATCTGGTTATAGAGATTGTAGGCTTGTGACTGGACCATTATAGCCTCACTCAAGCAATGGACAGCTAGATCAAGGTTGTACTCAATCTCTTGCTGGTTCTATGTGTCTGGGCTATCATGGTCCTATGCAGCCTTAGCCCCACACTTAGAGATTTAGAGGTTCAGGTTCCCTATGGATTCTTGAGCTGGTAAGCTTGATGAAATAGTGCCTACAATGATTAACTTCTTTTGACCCATCCCTGGATTGTGGTTCCCCTATGGGATAGTCTGTGACCATTTGAGTGGACAGGTTATAATCTTAAGGGATTGAATCATGGTAGAGAGATGGGTTGGATCCTTTCTCCTCAGTGGTGATAACGTAGCCATTGGACAGGATTTCTATAACATCAGATCTGAATCTGAGTTATAAAACTCCTCTGATCTAGGCTCAATAACATACTTATCACCCTTTTATATTTATTTTCCACACTCCATCCTTCCTCTCAACCCTTTCTGTAGTTTAGACATTAGGCTACCTTAGGATCTAGAAACTAAGTGACCTTAACCTCCCTTCCCTTAAGGACTACCATATCTGTAGTCAGATCTAGAGGGACTACTAGAGATGGCTCCCTTGGAGCTGTAGATCATCTTTCCCTGTGGGATAAACTCTTACTTATCAAAACTTGCCACAATGGACCCTGTATCTTGCAGGTCTAGGACTTCTCAGTTGTGCTGATTTCATCCCCTATTTTATTTTGATTTTAAATTTCTTTTACCACAAACAAATAAAGAAAGCACAGCTGGGGATGCAACAAGTTTTTGGCGCCGTTGCCGGGGAAAGTTGATCTATTAGTAGACCCTAAGTTTTTGTACTTTTATTATTCTTTGGTAGTTATGAATAATTGATACTGCTAATGTATTTGTGAATATTTTTTTTGCAGATCTAGACAACGGCAGTGAAGGACAGTTGGACTGCAATTGGAGCTTAGCTACCTCTGTTTGCAAACTCTCTAACTTTTAAAACTCTGTCTATCTTTCTTGAAAATTCTCTAGCAGTATCTAGGATAGTTGTAAATGTATTCTTTGAATAGCTATAAATTAGTTAGATAAATTATTTAATTGTAAAGTTATTCATTTGCAATGTGCCTGCAAGAAGCTCTCCTTGCTATTGGTGTGCTTGTATGCTAGGGAGTAGATCTCTCAGCCCTACTTTAGAGCCTCTTAACCCTGAGTTAGAAAGGAGAAGGAGACTTAGAAGAGACAGGCACACCACAGGAGAGCCCCCAAGTGAATCTGTGACAGTAAATATGGGTTAAGAACAACCCAGAACTCTCAAGGAGTTGAATGCTCCGGATGACTATAACTCCCATTTTAGCATTCAATTCCCTGATGTTCAGGGGAATTATGAAATAAAACTTCAATCATCCAGATGCTGCCCTCTTTCCACGGGCTTAGCAAGGAGGACCCTTACAAGCACATTGACCAGTTCTTAGCCTTGTGCACCACTTTTAATATCACTGGTTTGGGACCTGAGGCTACTAGGCTCAGACTCTTTCCCTTCTCTCTGAAGGATAGGGCCAGTACCTGGTTGACCACTCTTTCCAACAATAGCATTGCTTCATGGAAAGACCTGCAAACCAAGTTCCTAGTTGAGAACTAGAAACTACCATTTTCCACCCTTTAACCTAGGCCTTGATAGACCCTTGAGAGAACTAAATAAGTGTTTTAAGTGCTTGTGTTATAGCTAACAATAAAGACAGGCTTAACCATGAAAGCAGCCTAAAAGTGCCAAAAAGATGATAATCCATGTCGATCCAAAGGAAGAAAGAGAAGGGACAACCTCACTAGCCGTCAAAATGCCTGAACTGAAGAGGCAAAGACCTAGTCTCAACCCAGAAAAGAAATGTGGAGCAATTCAAATAGAAAAATGCACTACAGAGTGCTTTCGAAAAGAATCTGAACATTTCGAAAAGAACCTGAACTCTGCGAAAAGAACTAAAAGCTCCAGGATTAGTTTTCGAAGAGCACCTGAACTCTTCGAAAGGATGATTGACCTATTCAAAAAGAAGAGAACTCCTTGCGAACAGAACCTGAACTTTGCGAAAAGAGCTTCAGGAGTCACAGTACCTTGCGAAAAGTTTCCTAAACTATGCGAAATGGTATTCTGGAGATTCCTAGCTTTTGCAAGGGTAATTTAGTAATCTTTTTCATGCGTCCCAATGCATTTAAAAACCTAGGGACATTCTAGAAGATTCTAAGCACGAAGTGAAGGCATATTCCACCCCATGTGAGCACCCGAAGATGAAATCACTTGGCGGGAACTTCTAGAAGCTCTAACAGATTTTCAAATTGCATAACAGAATTGATGCTTATATTGCCTGATTGGCTGAACCAGATCGAGCAATTCTGATTGGCCAGAACAGATCTGGATCCTTGTGCTTGACTACCATTGGTTGATACAGATCTGAGCACTTCTGATTGGTCGATACGCATCTGAGCTAGACCTGGGGAAAACTATAAATAGATGAACCATTTGCCCAATTTGGGCATCCAGATTTTGAGTTTCATTCTATTCCCCCATTTCCAAATCAGCTACTTTGTCTGAAACCCCTGTAATAGCCTAACTTTTACTTGCGATTGAGAGCTGTGAGATACCTCTGTAATTTAAAAGAGAATTGTATTCAAGACTATAAATCTGAGAGCTGTTTAAGCTATGCTCTGTAATTGTAATGGTGAATTTGAAAAAGTTATTGTAAACCGTACATTCTCAATTGGATTCGTGTTAAGGGTTCCCTCTGATCTCCTTATTGCACTAGACTCCTTTAGATTTACTGTTTTTCATGCAATTTCCCTTGATTCATTAACCCTGTGGGAATTAGTGTTTGTAACCTAATCTCTCATAGCATTTGTAGTGATATTTCTTGTTCTAAATTAAGGATTTAGATTAAAGACTATTGGATGGTCTGTGGCCATTGAAGTGGACAGACCATAGCCATAAGCCTAAATCTAATCCTTGAGTTAGATTTATTTCTCTTACATCTGTGCTTGTAGCCAGATGAAGATTGGATCATCTCTCATTTGATCTGCAGTCATTCTCATTGTGTTTCAAGGACCAAATCAAAGTTAGATATTATTTCTCCATTTTTATAAGTTTACATCAAAATTCCCCCAACTCAGATCTGAATCATTTAGTTTTATCATTTAGTTAATGTGACAAATCAACCTCCCATCTTATGTGCTTTGTAGATAGGATAAGAGGCCAGATTTTGTAGCTCAGATCTGGAGGTTTATCTTGCATTTTAAACAAATTCTCTGTGGACGATTTTTTACTCACTTACATTTAAAACTTGCTACAATTGGCCCTGATCTTGCAGGCTAATTCACTTCTCTCTGTGCTGATATTTCTTTACTCTTTTTAATGTTCCAGATTCATTATAACTTAGCAAATGTAAATCTGTTTTCAAAACACAAATAAATCATGCACACATAGAATCACCAAAAAGTTTTTGGCCCCGTTGCCGGGGAATTTGTTTTAAAATAGGTAGACCTAAGTTTTCATTTTTTTTTTTACAGCAGTGCTAAACTATTCTATTGTTTATATCTGTGCAGTTATTCATATCCATTTTGAAGAGGAGAATCTACTTTAAAAGGAATTCTAAAGGTTTGCTGTGCATAAATCTAATTCTCTGTTCTGTGTTGAATGTTTGGTAGGAGGACTCTCTGCCCTGAGATTGTCCCTCTAAATTTATAAGTTGAAAGGCTATTACGAACCAGACAAACAACACAGAATTCTGCTGAAACAGTTACTATGGGTGAAGAACCTCGACTTTTGAGGGATTACTTTGCACCTGGTGCTTATAATTCTCCCTTTTGCATTCAATTTCCTACTGTTGAAGGAAATTATGAGATCAAATCATCGACTATCCAAATGCTTCCTTCCTTCCATGGGTTGAGTAAGGAAGATCCATACAAACATGTGGATGAATTCTTGTCTCTTTGCACCACATTCAACATAGCTGGACTTGGTCCAGAGGCAACCAAGCTTAGGCTCTTTCCTTTTTCATTAAAGGACAAAGCTAGAGCATGGTTGTCTATGTTAGCACCAAATAGTATCACTTCTTGGAATGATTTGCAGTGTCAATTTTTAGCCAAATACTTCCTAATGTCTAAAACAAGCCAATTGAGACAAAATATTATTTCCTTCTCACAAAACTCAATTGAAACTTTCCATGAAGCATGGGAAAGGTTTAAGGAACTTTTAAGGCAATGTCCTCATCATCAAATTTTCCGATGGCAGCATGTTCAAAGCTTCTATCAAGGAATTGATCAAAAAGGCAAGAATATGGTAGATGCTTCCTGTGGAGGCACTTACTTGCAAAAAACTGTTGAGGAGGTTTGGGACTTATTTGAAGTAATTGGTGAAAACTCAACTCAACAGGAATCTTTGTCAAGAGATATTAAGAATCCTGCTAGGTTGAACATTCAGCAAACCACCAAAGGAAAGATTTATGAGGTGAATGAGTTGGAAAGAAAGATGGATAATTTAACCACAAAGTTTGATAGATTGATGGACTCACTTAAAAATCGAATGGTTGCAAGAGTATAGGAGGCATGTCTGATATGCCAGTCCCCTACTCATTCACTTGACCAATGTCCTGCTGCACCACAGTTCCCAGATCTAGTGGTGGAACAAGCTCATGCTGCCCAATCATTTGGACAGATGCAGTCAAATGAATATCCATGGAGAGGGCACCCCAATTTGAGGTGGAACCAGGAGAATTATCAATCATAACAGCAGCAGCAAACAAAGAACCAATTGCCTTTCAAAACTGCTCAGCCTTATCAGCAGAATTTTTGTGCCAAGCCAAATTTCAGCAGCCCATTCCACAACAACCTGTACAGCAATCTGCTCCAGTTCAAATCCCTTCCAGGTCCCCTTCTTTTGAAGATCAAGTCCTAAATTCACTCCAGAATTTAGGATCTTTAACTCTGACTGTAAACTTTCACAGTCAGAGCATAAAGAAGATTGAAGAAACATTGGGTCAACTTTCAAATACTTTGATCAAAAGAGAGGAAGGAAAGTTACCCAGCCAACCTTTGAACAATCCCAAAGGGCAGTTCATGATTGGAGAGGCTTCTATTTCACATGAAGACGTAAAAACTGTCACAACTTTGAGAAGTGGAAGAATTATAAATAACAAAGTGGGTACTGAAGAAGAAAAAAGTGAGGAAAATGATAAGAAGAGCAAAGATAATGTTAGCGTATATGTACCTTGTAAAATAAAAAAAATCAAAAATCAAAAAATCAAAAAGATTCTGATAATGCTTCTAAAGCTGTAGATGAAGGACTAGTTCCTCATTTACCATTTCCTCATGCCATGAAATCTGTATCCCCTTTTGATAAAGGGAACACAAAAATAGATGAAATGATGGAGACTTTCAAGCAAGTCAAGATAAATCTACCTTTGCTTGATGCAATCAAACAAATTCCAGCATATACAAAATTTTTGAAAGATATTTGCACTCACAAAAGACAGTCTAGGATATAGTTATCCAAGGTCTTTGTTGTGGAAAGAGTTAATCAGGTGTTGTCTATTACCACACCTCCTAAACTTCAAGATCCTGGAGTCCCCACAATCCCTTGCATTATTGGGGAACATACCATTGAAAAGGCTTTATTAGATTTGGGTGCTAGTGTCAACCTGCTTCCGTATTCTATATATGAGAAACTAGGTTTGGGAGAATTAAAACCCACTCATGTGGTGTTACAACTAGCAGACAAATCTGAAATAAAGCCAGTTGGGATGATTGAGGATGTATTGGTGGGAGTAGATAAATTTTTCTATCCTGCTGATTTTCTAGTTTTGGACATGGAACCTACAAAAAGCAAAACTTCCATCCCTGTCATTTTGGGAAGACCATTCACAGCTAAAGAAATGCTTTCATTCAATGCAGGTCTGGTATTATGGAAGTCTCTTTTGGAAATATGAAGGTGAAATTAAATGTTTATAATGCAGTCACACAACCTCAATTCAGCTCTGAGGAATGTTTTCATGTTGATCTATTGGATGAACTAGTGGAAGGGACTTTACAATAGTTTTTGCAGTGTGAAGATTTAACCACAGATTCTAAAGATGCTTGGGGAAATTCCGAGGAAGAAACATTTTGCACCTCAAAGTCTGAGGAAGTAAATGCTGTGCAAGGAACTCATAATCAATCGGCAAGTTTCTCTTCTTGGAAACCTGCTATTCTTCCCCTTCCACAAACAGCTAAGGTACCTTTGCTACCTTCTTTTCTCAGCCCACGTGATGTAGAACTGAAGCAGTTGCCAGAAAATTTGAAATATGTGTTTTTAGGAGACCATAAATCATTGCCTGTGATTATTTCTTCCTCCCTCACAAAGGAGCAGGAGGAAGAGTTGTTGATTGTTTTGAAACAACATGAAAGGGCAATTGGCTGGACTATTGCTGATTTGGGAGGAATCAGTCCAGCTGTTTGCATGCATAAAATCTATTTAGAAGAAGATGCAAAGCCTTCTAGGGAAATGCAAAGGAGGTTGAACCCTCATATGCAAGAAGTGGTCATGAAAGAGGTTGTTAAGTTGTTGGATGCAGGGGTCATTTACCCCATTTCAGATTCAGCTTGGGTGGCACCTACACAGGTGGTACCTAAGAAATCTGGGATCACTGTGGTAACCTCAGATTCTGGTGAGCTCATTTCAACCAGGCAAACCATTGGTTGGAGGGTCTGTATTGATTACAGAAAATTAAATTCAATGACCAGAAAAGACCATTTCCCTCTCCCATTTATTGATCAAATTTTAGATAAGCTAGCAGGAAAAGCTTATTACTGTCTTCTTGATGGTTACTCTGGTTACAACCAAATTCCTGTGTACCCACAAGATCAGGAAAAGACCACATTCACTTGCCCTTTTGGCACTTTTGCCTATAGGAGAATGCCTTTTGGTCTTTGTAATGCTCCTTCTACCTTTCAAAGATGCATGTACTCCATTTTCTCTGATATGATTGACAAATTTATGGAGATTTTTATGGATGATTTTTCAATCTATGGAGACAGTTTTGCCCAGTGTTTACATCATCTCAAATTGGTGTTACAGAGATGTGAAGAAACCAATCTAGTTTTGAGCTGGGAGAAGAGCCATTTCTTGGTCACCCAAGGCATTGTCCTTGGCCATGTTGTCTCCCACAAGGGCATTGAGGTAGACAGAGCAAAAATTGATTTAATTGCACATTTACCACCTCCCAAACCTGTTAAACAGATCAGAAGTTTTCTGGGACATGCTGCATTTTATAGAAGGTTTATTAAGGACTTCAGTAAAATAACCAAGCCTCTTTGTCATTTATTGTACCAAGATGTCCCTTTTGTTTTAAACAATGAATGCATGAAGGCATTTAAATTCTTAAAAAACTGTTTGATTTCAGCTCCAATATTACAGTCTCCAGATTATTCACTGCCTTTTGAACTGATGTGTGATGCATCAGATTATGCTTTGGAGCTGTCCTTGGACAGAGAAAGGATAAGCTGCGTCATGTCATAGCTTATGCCAGTAGATCAATGATTGATGCCCAACTCAATTACACAACAACTGAGAAGGAGCTGCTGGCAATTGTTTTTGCTTTAGAGAAATTCAGGTCATATGTCTTGGGTTCACAAATAGTGGTGTTCACTGACCACTCTGCCTTGAAATACCTTCTGTCTAAGGACACCAAACCAAGATTAATCAGGTGGATCCTCTTATTACAGGAATTTGATTTACAGATCAAAGATAAAAAGGGTGTGGAGAATGTGGTGGCTGATCACCTGTCTAGAATTTTAACTGCTGAGATTGATAGGCTGCCTATCAATGAATCTTTCCCTGATGAGCAACTTTTTGCTATTAGTATGCACACCCCTTGGTTTGCAAACATAGTCAACTTTTTGGCTACTGGAAGAATTCCTCAACATTGGAATAAAATGGATAAAGATCTTTTCTTCTCAAAGGTTAAACATTTTATTTGGGAAGATCCTTATCTGTTTAAGATTTGTGCAGACCAAATAATAAGAATTTCATAGCATACTTTCTATGTGTCATGAACAGGCCTGTGGAGGTCATTTTAGTGGAAACAAAACTGCTGCAAAGGTTTTGCAGTATGGATTCTATTGGCCTACACTTTTCAAAGATGCTCTGCAGCACTATAAGTCTTGCCAGAACTGCCAGAAATTGGGCAGCATTTCCAAGAGAAACTCAATGCCTTTACAACCCATTTTGGTAGTTGAATTGTTTGATATTTGGGGGATATACTTCATGGGTCCCTTTCCTCCTTCCAATGGGTGTAATTTCATTTTAGTAGCCGTGGATTATGTATCCAAATGGGTTGAAGCCATAGCCACTAAAACCAATGATCACAGAGTGGTTCTGAAATTTTTAAAGGATCACATTTTTTCCTGGTTTGGTTTTCCCAGAGCTATTATCAGTGATGGGGGAAGCCATTTTTGTAATAAACATTTTGAAGCTTTATTAAAAAAATACTCTGTGACTCATAGAGTAGCTACTCCATATCATCCACAAACCAGTGGACAAGTGGAGATTTCCAATAGAGAAATCAAACATATATTGGAAAAGACTGTGAAGAAGGACAGAAAGGATTGGTCCTTTAAGCTGAATGATGCATTGTGGGCATATAGGACAGCCTATAAAACCCCAATTGGCATGTCACCATTCAGATTGGTCTATGGCAAAGCATGCCATTTACCACTGGAGTTAGAATATAAAGCCTTTTGGGCTATTAAAACATTGAACATGGATCCGACTCATCCGGTAATCACGTGAAACGCGCAACTTCTTTGAGTTAGAGGAGCTGAGAATGGTTGCATACACCAATTCAAGATCTTATAAAGAGAAAAGAAAAGCCTTCCATGATAAAAATTTGTTGAGAAAAGAGTTCACAGTTGGCTCTAAGGTATGGCTATTTAACTCAAAAGTCAAGTTTTTTCCTGGAAAGCTGAGATCCAGATGGGAAGGGCCATATACTGTCATTCATGCAGCTCCTTCTGGGGCTGTTGAAATTTTAGACCCAATTGATGGAAGAATCTTGAAAGTAAATGGTCAGAGGTTCAAACCATGCATTGAAAATATCCAGGAGCCTGTGCTGACCATCTATCATCAAGAACCTCCCCAAATCTGATGGTATACAACTGTACAATATGTTTTTGTTCTGTAGTTTTTGCATAGTTTTCTATTTTCTCTATTTTTAGTCATGTTTGTTCTCTTTTCGAGAAGTTTAAATATGTGAAAAATTAATTCGCAAAGTAAAAATTGTCTTTTCACAAAGTTCAATTTGCTTTTCGAAAAGGATCTGGATTTGTAACGAACTGCTCGAAAGTAATGATTTGCTTTTCGAATAGTTGTTTCTGAAGCCATTTGCTTTTCGAATAGTTGTTTCTGAAGCCATTTGCTTTTTGAATGGTACTGATGCCATTCGCCATTCTCTGTTGTAGAAAGGACTGTTTTGGAATTTTTCGAAAACTTAAAAATGACTTTGCGAAAATAACTTTGAGCATATTTAAACCCTTTCGAAGTAAGGGTTTCATATTCGAAAGCTTTCTGAGAACGTCCTGTTCCACAGAAACCCCATTTCTTTCTTTCCTTGCGTGATTTTAGAATTCAGCCACACTTTTCTTCACATTTGTTCGATCATTTAAGCTTGAAGAGAGGGATTTTAGCTTCTGGTTCTGGTGGATTTCAGCGAGCAAGAAACATGTTCAACCAAAACCCTAGATTTCGGTATTTTTCTGTGCATTTCCTCTGTTTATCATTTGCAAAGTTTGATTTTGTGTCAGCATTTGTTGTGGGCATTTTTATACACAACTTTAGAATGGGGAAAGCTGAAAAATCACTGGCTGCCATGTTCCCAAAATCTTCTGCTAAGAAAATTAGCAAACCAACCCCAAAAGGAAAAACCAAAGCTTCAGCCAAAAGAAAACTATCAATGGATAGAGCTGATAGGATTGAGAAAGGGAAGAAGGTTAGACATGAGGAACCCATCCCAGCAGCTGCTAGTCCTGAGCCTGAGCTTCCTCCTCTGCCTATGCATTTGGTACTGCCAAATCCATTCATTGAAGCTCAGAAGCTGATTCCTGAGCTTATCGTGGATGAAACTTTTTTCGTCAACAAACTGATCCTATCTTTAAGATACATTAGGGATGCCTCACTGAGCAATATCCTTACCCCTCTGCCAGAGAAAATTTATCTGTGAATGGTGAAATTATGGTACCAAAACCTGGTAAAAGTGACAGAGAAAGATGCTGATGTCCCTACTCTTGTTATTTTCATTGGTGATTGTGATTTAACTGTCACATATGAAGACGTTGGGAATGCTTTGGGGATACCTTTTCAACATGATCCTGTTGGCCTATTGGCTGCACCAGAAGCAGCCTCTTTCAAAGAAATGGCTGCACATTTAACCCAACGGATCGTTGGAACTGGACAGTCCATAATGAGGAGAGACCTAGCACCTCAATTTTTACTGATGGATTCAATTTTGAGGGGAAGTTTTTATGTCACTGGGCACAGCCAAGAAAGGAGGACACCAATTTTAGAGGCTCTCTTTCATTTTTCTAAGGGGCAATTTTTCAATGCCCCTATGTTAATTTTTGAAGTCATGGCTAATATTAGTGCCAAGTTGAAAAAGGAGCAGAAATTAGCTGGAATCCCATTTGGTAGACTGATCACAGCCCTACTAAGAGCTAAGTTTGACATTGATGACCAGGAGCCATTTGAAGTCATAGCTCCTCATACTTTTGGGAAAAAGGCTTGGACTACAAGCCAAGCAATGCTGAAAAGAATGAGAGAGGAAGGTGAGCCTGCACCTGCAATTGCTACTGAGCCTGCATCTGCAGCTGCTAGTGGACCTGCCATACATGAACCTGCCCCTGCAGCTCCCTTAGAACCTGCTTTGCCAGACCCTGAGGTGACCAGCTCTTTAGCTGCACCCATTCTTGAAGAAGCTATCCTTCCTGTGGTGACCAGCTCTTCAGCTGCACCCATTCTTGAAGAAGTTGTCATTTTACCCTCCTCACCTAGTCCAGCTCCTGCCACTTCACCTATTCCAGCAGTCCCATCTCCCATACCCACCATTATCCCAATTGCAGACTCCCCCTCTACACCAACCACTCCAGCCATACTCACACCACCAATTTCTCCCACCAATGCCCAAGACCTGGCCACAGATTTTATTGAACAATCTCCTAGCACTCCTCTTCTCCAAAGCCTCTCAAGTTCACCTGCTCCTTCAGCCCACACACCTGAAGTAACCCATACCCCTGAACCTGAGCCTTTCACTACAGAGGCTTATTCATCATTGATGGGGTCTATTTTTGAAAACGTTGGGCTTGAATCTGTCCCTATACCTGACCCTCCTCATTTCACTCACTTGGCTACTTCTCCCTTTACAGCCATTTCACCCATTGCACCTCCACCATCCACTTCAGTTTTACCAGCCCCTGCTATGCATACCACACCCACACCTGAATCAATTAGCCAAATATTTACCTTTCTCCAATCCATCCAAGCCCAACTACAGATCAACACAGATAATCAGTCTGTGACCAATGACCTTCTCCAAACCTTAGCCTCCACATCCCACACAACTACCTTAGCCACTGTACCTGCTGTTGATGACCATGCTACCCAAACTGAACCTGAGGTAGTATTGGTTGATCTGCCCACCCTCACCACTACTGCCCATGCTACCCAAACTGAACCTGAGGTAGCTCTTGTTGAGCCCCCTTCACCTCTCCTCACTTTCTCTGATCAAGCCAATCAGACCGACCCTGAAGTCATCCTTCTGGACCCCTCTTCTCCCACTCCCACAGCTGGGATACCTTTGGTCCCCTACCATTCCATTCCCATTCCCAGATTTGCCACTCTCAAAAGGGCTATGGAAGAAAATCCATATATCTGTCGAGATGTCCTCAAGGGGTTAGCTGATTTGCAAGCTTACATTAGAACCCCTTATGAAAACCAGATTCGGAAATTGGAGTTATTCATGAAATTTGAGAGAGAAAATGAAGGACCTGTTGGGTCAAACTTTTCAGATGGTTAGGAGTGAGCAGCACAAGGTGACCATGTTGCAAGCACAGCTTGAACAGGAAAAACTGAGGACTATTAGACTTGGAAAGTACATTGGCCTCAACAAAAAGATCAAATCAGAGGAATACACTGTGCTGTAAAACACAATCCAGGAGAAGGCTAAATCGAGTTCAGACTCCAATACTGATTCTAGTTCTAACTCTGACAGTGACTCCAGTTCTGATCCCATTGAACCAACTTATGATACAGATTTTGACCCCAGTTATTAGATCATATTATACTTATCTATGTTATGAGTTTGTAATATAAAATTCTGGTTTTTCTTGTGTAATTACTGTGCATTTCAGTTCTTTCTTCTTGTCATTATGATTTCTGCTTGATTGTTTCTTTTCTTTGCTTTGGACCAGTGCGGACCCTGCTCACCATAGGTTTGGGGGTGTGGCAGAAATGTCAATAATTGAGTTAACATCAATGCAGCTTATGATCAGTAGAATTTTTGAAAGTGAAGTAATTTCACACCTGTTGTTTTGAAAAATGAGGAAGTTAAAACTTTTTGAAATTAATTTCTACTGTAATTCTAATACTTTCATGAAGTGAATGTCAGAAAATTTCCAAAAGAAAATTGATGTTTTAGTAAACCTAAAAAGAGAGAAAACAGTGATGATATACCTCAGGAATTTGATAGAAAATCACACCCAGTGAGATTTGTACCTGAAATGTATTCTTTGGAGGTATGAATTGGCAATTTTTTCTGCTCTAGGGACTGTTTAAACCTGCTTGTTATCACTAGAAGTTACATATATCCAAGTTAAAATAGTTTGACAGCAATCATGATATTAAAGACATGATGTAAGGCCTCCTTTTAGACAGTTTGAACTACAAAAAGCCCAACCTTTTGAAACTGCCCCTGATACACACCAATTGAGCTTTATAAAGCCAAGATTTCTTTGAAACCTCATCAACCTCATTTAGCCTAACCCTCACTCTGAGAATTCAGAAGGTAAAGGAAAGAAAGCTGAAGAAAGGTTAGTTAGGTAACAGTTTGGTAAAAAAATAATTGAAGGCAATGATGTATCAGCAGAAGAAATGTGGCATTCCAGTCAATGTTGCTTTGAAAAAAAAAAAAAAAAAAGAGAAGGCATTTTATTGGAAGTTTGAAAAAGAAAGAGAAAAAGATGGCCACTTTGGCTCTGAAAATTCAAAGAAGAAGATGAAATTGTGATGAATTGAAGAAGGTGTGTCTATCACCTCCTTACCTTGACTGACTTCTCAATTTTGAACTCCATTCCATCCCTTTATTCTTGATAAATTTCACCCATAAGCCACATTACAACCCAAGTTAAAGTCCTTACTGATCAATGATGGATTGAGCTGTCACATGGAGATAAGGATTTGTGTAATCTATGGTGAAAAGAGTAGTGAATTCAGAACTAAAAAGCAATGCCTATGCTCATGCTTACAGTCCTATTTGTGGGCTGTAACTGCTCTTAAGCCATGTGAAATAGTACAACCCTCTTACTTACATGTTGAGTGAAAACCTGGTGAGAGTTGGGTTTGAAATCGACTTATTTGGGGTAACATCAAAGCTGGTTCTCAAATAGAATGCAAGCTGTTCATTAATTTTTCTTGTAAATAACTTTTTGACCCAAATTGAGTGAATGGTAAAAGGAATTACAGCAGAATTTTAGTTTTGAACTGATGTTTTCTTGAAAATCTTCTTACAGCCTGACTGATGCAGGTGTGAATAATCTGATCGGATGAAAGTTTGCTTTAACAGAACTGCATTGATCTTAACTGATTTATTGGAGAAGTTTGTGGGTACCTTCACTGAAAACCCTCAGGAGACTTCACTCCTCCACTAGGGATCACCTAAGGGTTTAAAAGGCTTGTTGTATATGCTAAATGCAACTGTGTTCCCTACAAAAGTGGTTTTTTATTCTATTTTTAATTTTGACTTTGCTAAGGGACTAGCAAAGGTTAGGTTTGGGGGTGTGTTAAGAACTAGAAAATACCATTTTCCACCCTTTAACCAAGGCCTTGATATACCCCTTGAGAGAACTAAATAAGTGTTTTAAGTGCTTGTGTTACAGCTAACAATAAAGACAGGCTTAACCATGAAAGCAGCCTAAAAGTGCCAAAAAGATGATAATCCATGTCGATCCAAAGGAAGAAAGAGAAGGGACAACCTCACTAGCTGTCAAAATGCCTGAACTGAAGAGGCAAAGACCTGGTCTCAACCCAGAAAAGAAATGTGGAGCAATTCGAACAGAAAAATGCACTACAGAGTGCTTTTCGAAAAGAATCTGAACATTTCGAAAAGAACCTGAACTCTGCGAAAAGAACTAAAAGCTCCAGGCTTAGTTTTCGAAGAGCACCTGAACTCTTCGAAAGGATGATTGACCTATTCGAAAAGAAGAGAACTCCTTGCGAACAGAACCTGAACTTTGCGAAAAGAGCTTCAGGAGTCACAGTACCTTGCGAAAAGTTCCCTAAACTATGCGAAATGGTATTCTGGAGATTCCTAGCTTTTGCAAGGGTAATTCAGTAATCTTTTTCACGCGTCCCAATGCATTTAAAAACCTAGGGACATTCCAGAAGATTCTAAGCACGAAGCGAAGGCATATTCCGCCCCATGTGAGCACCCGAAGATGAAATCACTTGGCGGGAACTTCTAAAAGCTCTAACAGATTTTCAAATTGTATAACAGAATTGATGATTATGTCGCCTGATTGGCTGAACGGGATCGAGCAATCCTGATTGGCCAAAACAGATCTGCATCCTTGTGCTCGACTACCATTGGTTGATACAGATCTGAGCACTTCTGATTGGTCGATACGCATCTGAGCTAGACCTGGGGAAAACTATAAATAGATGAACCATTTGCCCAATTTGGGCATCCAGATTTTGAGTTTCATTCCTATTCCCCCATTTCCAAATCAGCTAGTTTGTCTGAAACCCCTGTAATAGCCTAACTTTTACTTGCAATTGAGAGCTGTGAGATACCTCTGTAATTCAAAAGAGAATTGTATTCAAGACTACAAATCTGAGAGCTGTTTAAGCTGTGCTCTGTAATTGTAATGGTGAATTTGAAAAGGTTGCTGTAAACCGTACATTCTCAATTGGATTCGTGTTAAGGGTTCCCTCTGATCTCCTTATTGCACTAGACTCCTTTAGATTTACTATTTTTCATGCAATTTCCCTTGATTCATTAACACTGTGGGAATTAGTATTTGTAACCTAATCTCTCACAGCATTTGTAGTGATATTTCTTGTTCTAAATTAAGGGTTTAGATTAAGGACTATTGGATGGTCTGTGGCCATTGAAGTGGACAGACCATAGCTATAAGCCTAAATCTAATCCTCGAGTTATATTTATTTCTCTTACATCTGTGCTTATAGCCAAATGAAGATTGGATCATCTCTCATTTGATCTGCAGTCATTCTCATTATGTTTCAAGGACCAAATCAAAGTTAGATATTATTTCTCCATTTTTATAAGTTTAGATCAAAATTTTCCCAACTCAGATCTGGATCATTTAGTTTAACTTTTACTTTTATCATTTAGTTAATGTGACAAATTCAACCTCCCATCTTATGTGCTTTGTAGATAGGATAAGAGGCCAGATCTGGTAGCTTAGATCTGGAGGTTTATCTTGCATTTTTAACAAATTCTCTGTGGACGATCTTTTACTCACTTACATTTAAAACTTGCTACAATTGGCCCTGATCTTGCAGGCTAATTCACTTCTCTCTGTACTGATATTTCTTTACTCTTTTTAATGTTCCAGATTCATTATAACTTAGAAGATGCAAATCTGTTTTCAAAACACAAATAAATCATGCACACATAGAATCACCAACATTCCTGACCAAGTTCTTCCCTGAGACCAAAACTAGCCAGTTGAGGAAGGCAATTCTTGCTTTTGCCCAAGCCCCAACTGAGAATTTTAATCAAGCCTGGGATAGGTTTAAGGAAATGCTAAAAAATGCCCCCACCACAAGATCCCAGACTTGCAGCTTGTACAAAGCTTCTACAATGGGATTGATTAGAAAAATAGAGATATGGTCGATGCCTCTTGTGGTGGATCCTACATGCATAAGACTGCTGATGAGGCATGGGAATTGTTTGAGGTGATTAGTGAAAATGCTTTTCAAAAGCTATCCTTGGAAAGGACTAGTCAGGAGTCTGAGTCAAAAGTGGGGCCTGCTGCTACATCAAGAGGAAAAGTTTATGAGGTGTCTGGGAACAATGGCCTGCAGCTGCAAATGGCAAACCTCTAGGGAAGTTTGACAAATTATTGACTGTGATACAACCCAGAAGGGCTGCTCAAGTGGTGGAGGCATGTCTGATATGCCAGTCCCCACAGCACACAGTGGAAGAATGTCCATCTGCAGGGCAATATCTCGAATTGGTATTGGAACATGCTGCTGCTGCTCAATCTTATGGCCAGCAACAATCTGGGGGCTACAATGGATAGCCATATGGTTACCAGCACCAAAATGCTGGTTACCAATGCAGAGACCACCAAATTCTGAGGTGGAGGCAAGACAATTATATGCAGCCCGAGCAGATGTTGGCTTTACCTAAAAGGCCACAGCAGCAGTTCAATCAAGGGTATGCCCCTAGGTCTAACTTCCAGCACCATCAGTAGCCCCATCAGCAATAAAATCAATTGCTCTTACCCCCATCTCAACCCAGAAATACTTCTTTCGAGAACTAGGTCTTGACCTCACTGCAAAACCTGGGTTCCTTGGCTCAGACTGTGAATTCTCATGGTCAGAGCATCAAAAAGATGGAAGAGCAGATTGGCCAACTAGCGAATACCTTAGCCAAAAGAGAGGAGGGAAGGTTGTCCAGTCAACCAGTGGTTAATCCCAAGGGCCAATTTTTGATTGGTGAAGGATCCTCAAACCTTGAAGGGGATCTTTCACTGAATTGATGCTAAGAACTATGCACTTTGTATGTTATGTATTTTACTATTTATAGAAATTTTTAGTGATCTTGTTGGAGTCTGAGTTTAGTGCTTTATGCCTACTTTTATTCCTGTTCCCTTTGTTTGATAATTTCAAGTGATTGAATGATGATGGTATTGTTTGAATTCTTTTCATGATGTGTGAATTTAATGCTTTGAGAGTATGGGAATTTTTGAATGTTTTATAATGCTTATGGGTGTCCCTGGAAGAGAGCCTGTGAGAGAATCCACCCACAAAACAAAGGTCAAAATGCTGACTAGTGGGTGTGTGAATTCTGACTCTGTTTAAGCCGTCGCGAGGTTCTGAAAATTTGGTTTGGTTTCCTCTCGCGTAGTTCATAAAGAATTACTTTGCTTTGCTGTCGCGAGTTTCAGATATAGTTGTGTGGGCTTCCTCGCGTAGTTTAAATGCACATCCAATCTCGCGACCCATTCATGCCTATCCAGCGAGCAAATATTTTTAAAGCGCGCCAAGCTTCGCGATATTTAAAATTCAACCCCGCGCTGCTTTTCTTAACTGTTTTCTCTTTCCTCTCCTGCCAGCGAAACCCTAGCTCCCACTCCTCTCAATCTCTCTCCTCCAGCATCCTGTCTACAGTTCGTCGTTCACTTTGAAATTCTAGATTTTTGTTCTTAAAGCTTCCATCAACAGTTGCTCCCTTCTAAGAGCTCTTGTGGTCTATCGTGCATCAAATTTGAACAGAAGCCTAACTTTTAGGGTAAGACTCAGCTCTTAATTTTTTCTTTCAAAATTTCAACTACACACTCACCAAGGAGAATCTTAATGGCTCCTAAAAGTGCACCTGTGAAGAGAGCCCGGGATCAGGCTCTAGTAGAGCCTGCCCCTAAGAACGCCAAGTCCTCTACGACACAACAAAAAGGGAAGGAGGTGGTTCCTAAGGTGGTTGAACAAACACCTGATTACTCTACACCCTCTGAGCTCCTCATTTCCATTCCCTTAGAGCCTGAAGCCATTTTTGATATATCTTTCTTTGAAACAGAGTCGTTGTCAGCACCTACCATTGAGTTCTTGCGCAAGGCTGGTTTGATCCCCTTGATGAAAATGATTCCTGCACTAGCCTACCCTAGGTTAGTTCAACTTTTTTACCAGCACCTTAGGGTCAGACCAGACACACATGGGCAGCCAGGCCTCCTTGTGTTAGTTGATAATTTTGAGATGCTACTCAGCCCAGAGTTGATTGTTGAAGTCATGGGAATCCCTGCCATTTTTTATCCCAACTGTGGTTATGGTTCCCCTGTGAGTGCCCCCATTGATACCATTGCACAGGCCCTTATCAGAGGTTTGAAAGCCACAGGGGACTCCATCAGAAGAAGAGATTTGGATCCCAAATTGCTGTTCATTGATCAAGTGTTGAGGAAGAATATTTATTACTCCGGCCATTATCAAGAGTGGAGGACACCAATTGCTGATGCTCTCTATTCCTTCTCTCTGGGCCATGGATTTAATGCTGCATGGTTAATTTTTGAGGCCATGAAGGATATAATGGTGAAGCTCGGGCTGAAAAAGAAGATCCACACTCTTCCCTATGGAAGACTCATCACCAAATTACTTCTGAGGGAAGGGTACAAGATACCAGTGGGGGAGTTATCTGCTGACGTCACTCCCACCACTTTTACCAAAAGACAATGGGGGATCAGCAGGAGTCTGATGGATCCCTAGAAGAAGAAGAACGTTGAAGCTCAGGTTGTTTCTGAGCAAGGAGAGGGAACTGTTGTGGCAAAGGCCACCCCTGCCCCCAAAAAGAGGGCTAAAGCCCCTGCTCCAAAGAAGGTGGTGCAAGCTTCTGTCACCTCTGCTTCTGCACCAATACCTCCATCCACCACACTTGCCCCTCCATCAGTTCTTTGCCTATTCCATCTCTCCCTTTCCCTCTCTTATCTCCCTTTTCCATTCCACCTCCCCCTGTGATTCGTTCTTGGGTGGAAAGTGTTAAACCCCATGACAACACTCCCCCTTCACCCACCTTACCTCAATACATAGCCCCAGTATCTCCAACATCATCTACATTAAACCCTGACAGCCCTCCCCTGATATCCTACATTAAAAAGAAGACCTCTCACACAACCCTAGCTAGATCCGTAGCTAAACCAACCATCCCTACTTCACCTCCACTCTGAGACCTTGATTTTAATCTTACCACCACTTCAGGGTATCAGGCATTCATGACTACCTTGCTTGATACCATGCCAACCCATGACATCCCTCTCCCAGATTCCCCACTCCCTTCACCACATCACTAACCAGACCTTTCATCTTCTCCCCCTACAACTTTCCATCATGCCCCCACTTCCTCTTTCCAACCTGTTCCCTCCTCGTCTCATACTCCACCCCAACCAACCTCAGACACCCTTACTATCCTTTCCTTAATACATGACATTCAGACCCAGCTATCCACCACAACACAAATCCAAGACCAAATGCAGACTGACATCACCAACATAAAATCCACCCTTCAAACATTGACAAACCCACCCATCTCTACACAACCTCCTACCGCCCCACTGATCCAGCCCCCTTCCACCTCTGACTCCACAGTGCAACCAGACCTCACACCAATTGACTGAACTACACCCTTCACCCTCCAAGACACCATACCCCACCACTCCTTCCCCACTCTACCTATCCTTCCCCCACTCATATTACCTCCACAACAATTTACCAACACTTCCACCCAAACAGACCCCATTCCTTTCCCATCCACCTTTCCCATTCAACCCCACATATTTGTAACCCCACCACTTCCATTTCGACCCTTCACCATTCCATTTTTCCCTTACCCAGAACCATCTACCTCCACTGACCATCCTTCATTTAATTTTCCACCCATGCCTTCCCTTCCACCTCTTATACTACCCCCTCCTCAATTAACTGACCACTCAACACAGACTGCCCCAACAACTTCTACCCCTCCTCTAGACTTCATCACTACAGCCCCCACTTTACCCCCCCAGGATCAATCACCTTCTACTTCTTCCACTCCATTTCTACCAATCTTACCCAGACACTCCTATTACACCCCTCCCTACTTCACCCTCCTCCATGCCATGAGGGACAATGCCTATATTAAGAGGGATATCCTGAGGGGCATAGCACAACTTCGGCAAGCCATTGAGTACCCCTTGCTGCAAAAGTTGAGTGACCTAAAGCTTACTCATAGGCAGAAGCTACGAGATGTTTCAAAGGGGTGGGAGTCAATTTTGAAGACCCTCAATGAGCACAAGGCTGCGGAAACTTACTATAGAATGACTACGAAGATGGAAAAAGCCAATGCCAAAATGGAGAAAAAGCGAGCCTGGATGTATGAAAAGAAACTCCACAATGCTGAGAGATCCACCGGCTCACTAAGGGGCTTTCTGATGCCAAGCTCCTCTATGCTGACAAGCAGATTGAAATTTTGCAAAAGAGGATTGCATCTTTGTTAGGCCAAACAATTGAAGCCACCCCTCTTGCTACAGCACCCCCTGAGGCTCCACCTTCCACACACCCCGAACCATCTTCTTCCATTCCCCTACATCTCCACCTCCTCCACCTCCTCCGCCCCCTACTCAAGAGCATCCACCACCTCCTGCTACAGTGCCTCCCCCTGCCAAATCTCCTGCACCCAAGAGAAAGAGGACTCCTTCCAAGAAACCCACTCCCTCCAAAAGAGCCATTGTAGCCCAAAAAGGAAAAAGGCCAGCCCCTCCATCCCCACCTCCAAAGGTCACCAGAGCTTCTGCTCAGGATAATCCCCATGGTCGCCTACTTTCCAAAGAGGAACGCAGACAGGCTGCTGCTGCCCTTGGTTTGGATCCCACTGAGCTTTTTCCTTCTGACTTAGACTCTGATTCTGCACCACCTATGAATCCAAGTGCCAAGACTCCTGTTGCTGCTCCTTCATCAAGCCCTGCTGATAAAACCTATCCTTAGAGAAGGAAAGTTATAGCTAAATGAACTTCTCACACTGCTGCCTCTCTAAAAATTGGAAAAGAAACATCTGCACAGCTTGAGGAGGCACCACCAATGAGCCAGCCAGTGAAGGGGAAGAGCCTTGTCATTCCTGCAGCAAAGGAACAAGAAAAGTCTTCTGTGGCTCCCCCTAAGCTTGACAAAGGGAAAAGTCCTCTCCTGCCTCAGGTGAAAGAAAAAGATAAATCCCCTGTTGTCCCTCCTGAGCCAGAACAAGCCCAATCTCCTCTCATTCCCCCTCAGCCTCAGCCAAGGAAGGGCCCAAAAAGGGAAGAGTCCCAAAGGAAAAAGTCCTATCAAATCCCCTGAGCCAACCACAGATAAATCTGTAGTGATCCCTCCTCAACCAAAGACCAAAAAAATGAGGGTCAAGGCACCAACCATACCCAAAACTGCGGCCCAAAGAAAGGAAGAGAGGGAATAAAAGAAAAAAGAGGAAGAGGCTTACCTTCAAGGGCATGCCAAGAAGATGGGTTGGGACAAGTTTTGATCCAGATTCTGATTAGATTGTACCTAGGATTTTTTTCTATTTCTGCACTCTTCTGCTTTTGTTTTCTTTTAGTTTGTACATTTCTCATTTTTAATAGATTTTCTTCTTTTGTCATTACTATTTTGCTTTGTCTGTTGTGTGTTTTGCTCCATGTTATTCCCCTTCTTTTTGCAAATAATGGACCTGCTACACACACACCTTTGAATCAGTGAGGACACTACTCCTCATAGGTTTGGGGGTGTGGCAGGCTGACCCTGCCAATGGAATAGTTAACCTAAGTGCAGCAGAGTCATGTGAGTAATATGGAAATGGATCTATGTTTACTTAAGAATCATGAAAAATAAGAAATTTAAAATTTCTACAAACTTTAGACATTATAAACTTTTAATATTTCACATTTTCATGATGATATCACTAAGGAAACTTACTTGTATCAGCACTTAGCGAATCATTAGAGAGAGAAAAAGGTGAAGACATACTTAAAAGTTCAAAGGAAGACCATAACCAGTGAGAATTGGGCCTATAAAAAAATTTTCCATCCTTTGAGGAGTGATTAAGGCAATTTCTTCTAGTTCTAAGGACTGGCTGAGTCACTGTGCTCACTAGAAGTTAGGCAACTCCAAGTTGAAACAACTGACATCACTCATGAGACTTAGGAAAGGATCAAGGCCTTCTCTTGGACAGTTTGAGCCTAAATAGACCAACCTTAAGCAACTGCCCTTGTCCATAACCCCTTTGAGCTTTAAATCATGAATTTCTTCAAAATACACCTGAGTACTTGTACCTGAACCTATGAACCTGATTCAGTCTACCCTCACTCTGAGAATTCAGAAGGTAAAGGAGAAAGAGTTGAAGATGGACTAGCTATGGTCAATATTAGGTGAATGGAGAAGAAGTATCTCAAAATTCTGGCAGTATGGTAACTGAGAACATGGTGGCATTTCAGAAAAGCAAAAACAAAAATAAAAAGAAGAAAAATACATAAAAAAAAACAAAAATAATAATAAAGAAGAGTAAGGGAGGAGTCGAGAGGGAACTTTCATTGGAAAATCAAAATGAAGAAGAGAAACTTATCACTTCAAATCTGAAAATCTCAAAGAAGATGAAGGGAGCTGAATTCAAGAAGGTGAAGTCATGAATCACCTCTTTCACCTACTGATTTCTCAATTTTGAACCCCTTTTCAACCTTCCATTCTTTTTAACCCCACTCCATAAGCCACATTCCAGCCCAGTTAAAAGCCCTTGTGATCCAAAGTTGAGTGAGCTGTCATGTGGAGATAAAGAGTTATCCAATCTATGGTGAGGATCTGTCAATGATGTCAGCACTTAAGAACTCTGCCTATGCTCATGCTTACAGACCCATTTGGGGGATGTAACTGCTCTTGAGCCTGAGAGAAAATGAACCCCTCAACAAGACCCTTATGAGAGTATGCCCTGGAAAGTTTTTGGGTCTGATCTTGAATGCATTAAGTATGACCTATAACCTAATTTTTGATCTAATGATGAGCTCAGTGCTGGCACACACTTGTGCAGTTTTCTGTGGCTGTAAATTGATTGGAAATGTTGTGCATTCATGAGAAGTTTATGCTGTTTAAATTTCTTTTATTTTTACTGATTCAAGAATAAACTAAGTTTGCTCCTTGACTGCTCACTTGATGATATTGCACTTTTGTTAACTGTTTCATTGAGAAGTTTATGGGTGTCTTCACTGAAAACCCTCAGGAGACTTCACTACTCCACTAGGGATCACCTAGGGGTTTAAAAGTCTTGGTACATATGCTAAATGTATCCGTGCTCCCTACGAAAGTGGCATTTAATTTTGGTAGTAGATTTAATGTAGCTTTGCTAAGGGACTAGCAAAGATTAGGTTTGGGGGTGTGTTAAGACCTGAAAAGTACCACTTTTCACCCCTTAACTTAACCTTTGATTAGACCCTTAGCCATCTAATAAGTTCTTGTTAAGTGTTTTATGTAGGTAATAATCAGTAATGAAATAAGGCCAGGAATCCTGCTAAGGAGCCTATTTTGGCACCAGAAGTTTCTCAGAAGGATGGACACTGAATCCAGACCTAAAATGAGCCTCACGCAGCTGACCCAAGCTTTAAAGGATTTAGGAGAAATATACCTCGTGCAGTTCGCTCAGAATGGCTAAGGAGAGAGAGAGCTTCAGAAGACTCTTCACGTAGATACTAGAAGAGAACTCCTCGCACAGTTCTCGCGCTATTCAAGAAGAAAGCATCCTCGCGAAGACAGAACCATCCTCGCGAAGATCAATTAAGACATGGAACCTCGTGCAATTCAGAACTCATTAAAGCCTCGAGAGGAAACTCGCGAAGTCCATTGAGGAGAAGTGCTCGCATAGTTCTCGCATTATTCAAATCCTTCCTCGCGAAGATCAACCCAGCGAATATGCAGCTACCTCACGACTGCTTGAACTCCAACCCCACGACATCTGAGGCTTTGATGTCTACTCAACCTCGTGAAGCCCAATCCAGCGAGAGCGCAATTCTCTACCGCGCGACTGCTTGAAGAATAAACCAAGGCAACCTCGCAACGATTAAAACTTCAATGTCAAACCATCCTCGTGAAGAGCAAGAGCTGCCTAGCGAAGCTCTGAACTTCAACTTCCATCGCTTCAGCAGAGGACTTTCTGGGAATTTCTAGCGATTAGGGCACACACATCCATGCTTAAATCTTTATGCACGCACCTCGAGGTATCCAAGGATCACTATTAGGCCACGTGGCATCGTTAAAATTAGGGTTTCCTAACCCTAATGCGCCTTCACACCACTGCTATATAAACCCATACTTAGGTTAGGTTTAGAGATCTTGGAACACGTCTCATCTCTTAGAGATTTGATCTGAGATCATTTTTCTTTTCTTTTATAGCTGTAAGTAGTTTTCTTTTTCTTTTTCCTTCTCTCCATAGTCCAGCACTTGCTGGCTATGTCTTTGTATGCATTTTGAACTAGTTTAATGGAAGTTTTGTAATAGGATTTTTACATTATGGGATTTTTGTTTGAATGTGATCTGCTCTGTGCAAGGCTGCTGCCTTGTGATCCGCCAGTTCTTTGGTTGTGATTCAAAGCAATGGAGGACTGATTCTAAGGGCCACTCAGATCCAAGTGACCTGTGTGTCTGGGCTATCATGGTCCTATACAGCCTTAGCCCCACCACAGGACCCACTAAATCTGAAATCCCCATGGGAGCTTGAGCTGGTAGCCTTGTGACCATGGTGGTGGCAGCGATATTCTTATTTTGTCTTGGGCTCCATGAGGAGGATAGCCTCTGGGATAGTCTATGACCATTCAAGTGGACAGGTTATAGCCTTAGGGTGATTCTAATCCACCGATCCAAGATGGATCCTTCTTCTCTGCACCTGAGCTTGTATTAGCCTGGTGGGAGATTGTACAGAGGCAGACTCCCCTATATTTGTTTAGATCCGCTATCAGATGTTAGATCTGATCTGGTTATAGAGATTGTAGGCTTGTGACTGGACCATTATAGCCTCACTCAAGCAATGGACAGCTAGATCGAAGGTTGTACTCAATCTCTTGCTGGTTCTATGTGTCTGGGCTATCATGGTCGTGTGCAGCCTTAGCCCCACACATAGAGCTTTAGAGGTTGAGGTTCCCTATGGATTCTTGAGCTGGTAGATTGGATGAAATAGTGCCTATAATGATTAACTTGTTTTGACCCATCCCTGGATTGTGGTTCCCCTATGGGATAGTCTGTGACCATTTGAGTGGACAGGTTATAACCTTAAGGGATTGAATCATGGCAGAGAGATGGGTTCGATCCTTTCTCCTCAGTTGTGATAACGTAGCCATTGGACAGGATTTCTATAACATCAGATCTAAATCTGAGTTACAAAAATCCTCTGATCTAGGCACAATAACATACTTCTCATCCTTTTATATTTATTTTCCACACTCTATCCTTCCTCTCAACCCTTTCTGTAGTTTAGACATTAGGCTACCTTAGGATCTGTAAACTAAGTGACCTTAAACTCCCTTCCTTTAAGGACTGCCAGATCTATAGTCAGATCTGGAGGGACTACTAGAGATGGCTCCCTTGGAGCTGTAGATCATCTTTCCCTGTGGGACAAATTCTTACTTATCAAAACTTGCCACAATGGACCCTGTAACTTGCAGGTCTAGGACTTCTCAGTTGTGCTGATTTCATCCCCTATTTTATTTTGATTTTAAATTTCTTTTGCCATCAACAAATAAAGAAAGCACAGCTAGGGAAGCAACAACCAGGCCAATCCTCCCTAATTTTAAGCCAGGCGGAACTAATAGTTGCGCCAAGGTTAAGAGGTGGCCCCCACCCCGCGAGCTAACTTCCTGTACTGTTCCTCACTGTTTTACTATGCATTTTCCTGGCACAACTATTAGTTGTGCTAGGCATATGAACAGTAACAATCGGTTTTTACCCCGAATTTTGTGTTTGGAGTTTGACTTATTGACCATCTCAACCTTTGGGGTGTGTTTTGATAGTTCTGTTGTACCCCTTCCTTACCTATTTGCAACCCTCCAAGTGGCCTAAAGCCTCACCCCATCATCCACCATTAGAACCACCTTCACGCCTTTCCAAGCTCTCAAAATCCTAAGAAACCATAGATTTGAGATTACCTAATTGCTAACCCCAATTAGCATCTAAGTAGCCTCCTAATCCACTCCTTTCCTATAAATAGAGCCCCCCACCCCTTGGTTTAGGGGTTGAGATTTTTGCTTAAGAGAGAAAGAGCTCTAAGTGAGAAGTTCTTCCTCCCTTTGGTGCACTATTTTCACCTAAAATCTAGAATTCAAAAACCCTTCCCAAGCTTGCTCTTACACCCAAAACCCTTAGCCTAGGTGTGTGTGATCCCCTAGCCTCTCTTCTCCATCTCTTAGCTAGTAGGTCTTAGTGGTTAGAACTCCTTTTTCCATCATTCAAGCTTCCAAAAGCTCATCAAAAGCAAGCCACGCACGGCTCCTCTATGGTGCTGCAAGGGCCCAAGGGCTCCGGCTCTCCCCTTTCTTCTCCTATCTCTTTCTAGCTCCCCCCATCCTCCCATTCGTGCCATTACGCCGCCGATTTTTCGGTAGGAGCAGAGGGGCACAAATAGGATTTAAGCCCTTTTGGGCAAGAGGAAGCTATTTTCCTTGCTTTTATTTTATTTTACTGTTGGCCATTAATAGAGACTGCGTTAAGCGGGTTGATCGGGTGCCTAACACTTCTCGATCGATAATCGAAGCCCCTACCCAAGAGCCTGTGGTGTGGACCGGATTCAGAGTCATATTTATAGCACTTCGGTGCTCATAAAAATGAACTAGGTATCCCGGGACACCGAAAGCTCTAGGTGGTGACTCTATATTTTTCGTCGTTAGAGAGCGCATTATCGCGACAGCGATCGTCCCGATTCTCACGGTTGCACAATGAAGGTATGGCTGGTGTAATAAATTAGTGAGGAATCTTATTTTTTCACTATCCCAGGATGGCACCTATTGCGTAATCAGAAGTATCACACATTACTTCAAAAGGCAAGGAGTAGTTAGGTGATTCAATGATTGGTGCGGATGAGGGAAGGGTTTTAAGCTTATTAAATGCGTCAAGGCAGGCATCGACGAAATTAAAAGGTACATCGTTTGCTAATAAATGGTAAAGTGGTCTCAAGATTTTTGAGAAATCCTTAATAATGCGATGATAGAAGCCGGCATGGCCAAGGAAAGATCAAATTTGTTGTACCGAAGTTGTGGTGGCAGATTTGATATTACATCAATTTTAGCCCTGTGAACTTCTATTCCATTTTTGGAGACAATGTGCCCTAAGACTATGCCTTCTTGACCCATAAAATGGCTCTTCTCCCAACTTAGTACCAAGTTCGCTTCCTCACATCTTTCTAGAACGAGGGCAAGGTGATCAAGACAGGAATTGAAGGTCTGAATACTGAAAAATCATCCATGAATAACTCCAAAAATCTATCTATCATATCAGAAAAAATAGCCATCATGCATCTCTGGAAGGTTGCGGGTGCATTGCATAGCCCAAAGGGCATGCGACAATAGGTGAATGTTCCAAAAGGACGCATGAATGTAGACACTCCCATGTTGCCCTCTCGGAGTATACAAATTTATTTGGTCAACCTTTGACCTTACCCAATTTTATTTATTGTGTTTGTTTCATTCATGATTGTTCATGTTTATTGTTGTGTTTTTTTTTGTCTATTTGTCATGTTTTGGATGTTTTTGGTCCAATGGTGGAAAAGTAAGAAACAAACTGAAAAGTAAAAAAAATGCCCAGTTTGGGGTGCCGGTCTCATGACCTGAATATCGTTACTAAGGTGCTAGCTTTCTGAATGAAATGCCCCAGTGTCAAGTGATGGTAGGGACTTTTATCGGCCTCTCAGATATCCTGGAGTGTGTTAGTAATGATTCCATGTCGGGAAGTAGTTTGATTATTTCGACCACATGCCAGGCTCGATTTTGTAAGTGTTTAACGATCATCATGTATCGTAGCTTTTTAGCGAGGTTGGGATGAGTGGTAGGTAATGTGTGATTGCATCGATTATCATTCAAGAGTTTTCAGCTTTATTTTGAAAGAGATTTTAAAAGTCATTTGACTCATTGTCCGAAAGAGAAATATGGGGGGGAAGAAGAGGTAAGGTCTCTTGATCCAAGGGTAGCTTCTTATTTAACCAATTTTTGAGATAGTAGTCAACTACTTTCTTCTCTGGTGGGTAATGCGGTGCCATAATTGACCTATGACTGGCGAATGCCTTGCGATGACTACGAGGATATTAAGTATATAAGTATGCCTATTTAGGCTACGAGACATGAAGGTCATTGAGTTATGAATGTCGCTGCAAGGTTTAGGATGTCCTTCCCCTGTAGCTGTTTCCTTGGCATGTTACTGAGATAATATAAGTATTTCCCACGTGGGCTTTAATTTCTTCTAGGCGAGGCAGTTGTGTAGGCACTGTTTCTTAGCACTAACTCTTCGACTTCGAGTTCTCGGTCGAGTAAGAGTTATAAGTCAGAGATATTGTTGGGTAGATGATATATGTATACATATTTTTTTTTGTTTTATATATTTTTTGTGTTCCCTACTTCGGGTTCCTGAGGTAGTTCCATTCCTGAGGTAGTTCCCTACCTCGGGTTCCTCGATCCCTTTCGATCTAATTGATCAGGGATGAGAGGCATGTCATGTTTGGGTTTGTGATTTGGATGGCATAAGATTTATCGAATAAGGTATGGAGTCATTTAATTTCTTCTTTTGATGAGTCTTTAATGGTCGGAGTTTCCTTGTCAGGTGGGACCTTCTTTATCCTCTCAATGGAGTGGGGCATGTTGTAAAGTTAGGGTATGAGATAGGGTCCTTCCCATGAGGTTTTGTGTAATGTTATTGTTTTTAGTTGGTGGTTATTCGAGAATATTTCTTGGCTATATTATTTTGATTTGATGAAAGGAGTTAGTTGAAGGGGAGTGTGATGTTGATTTCGTAAAGAGAGTGACAAGGTGAGGTTCTTTGTGGATAAAGAGGTGAACAAAACCTACAAGAAGATGCGATATATATTTTATCAAAATTAGAATTATGCACTATTTGCCAATTTCAAGAATATTGCAATACTTTTAAAAAATATTATTATCAATTGGAACCCCCAATTAATATCTCATGGTTAGAACAATTTTATCATAAACAATTTTCATCAAAGGCTATCCAGATTTTATTAGTAAATTAGCTAAACAAGATACTTTAGGACTTAGAACATCCTTTGTCCTAAGATTAATAGCAGATAGATGTTTAGAAATTAAAGCTAAAAAATAAGTTAAGAATCAAATCATAAATTCTATCTTTGGTCATAAATGTTGCGATAAAATTCTCCAAGAAAATTAGAAAATCGGATGCAATATCCCTAAAAGAAAGGGATATAAGAAAGGTTTTAAGAAGAAAAAATTTAAATGGAAACCTTGGAACAAAAGAAAACGATTTATTAAAAATAAAAAATATATTAAAGAGAAAAAATAGACTGAGAAAACAGATAAAACAATCATGCTAAAAATAAATGTCATTGTTTTATTTGTAACGAAGAAGGGCATTATGCTCCTCAATGCCCAAAACGGGGAAAAAATATAACTAAAATGATTAAATATTTAGATGAAGCAAATCTAGATATTTATTTTGGTGAAGAAATTTTAAGTGAAGATAATAGTATCATTTATGAATTAGAATCCGAAACAGACTTCGATTCTGACATAGATGATCTAATATCTATGTTAAATATAGTCGAAATATCAGAAGAAGTACATCAAATGATTACGTTGAAAGACGTAATAGGTAAAGAAATATCTTTCTCTGAAGAACAACTTCGAAAATTTGAGTTACAACTAAAACTTAATAAAGAAGATATCTATAAAATTTCTCCTTTAGACAAACTCTTGTCTAGAAGAATATTTGAAGCTTTTTCAGGAAATGCTACTGCAAAAAAGACATCTAATCTTACAGCTAAAATAACACTGTTTGATAAAAAGAAAATATTATGATGAAAAAAAGATAATCGAAATTTAAAATATATTCATATTGGTATACTTCAAATATGCATAACAGGATTATTCAGAAATTGTATAGACACACCTATACTAGCTGTAGTGATGGATAAAAGATTACTTAATCCTTTACAATCCTTGATTGGAGGGATTCAATCAAATTTAGCTTATGGAATGATTTTGTTTAAACTAAAACCAAATTATTTTATTTCACTTAACGACCGAAATATTGAAGACACAATAGAAATTAAAATTCAAACAAAGGGATTAGAAATGAAAGAAGATTCACATAACCTAGTCATAACTTGGCAAATAGAACATGAATTAACCTCCAAACCAATAACAAAAATGCACAAATCAAACAAAAACCTGATTGAAATATTTGAACCCAAACCAAATGATTTAGAAATCCAACCCCGATTAATAAACTGGAAAGATTTACAGATACCTAAACAATGGTTATTTGAAGATCTTTTAAAACAAAAACAAAAATCTCAAACCCAGATGATTGGAATACAAGCTTCTGGAAACAATTTATATTTTAGAGATACAAGGACTGCCTCTTTTAATACTATAAAAGATGAATGGCTTCCTGTAAAACATATAATGTAACGTCCCAGAAAATTCATACTTAAATTGTACACCTCGGGAAGCGGACCAACTAGTCGCACGTTTGACCGGGTCACCTTTGACAGAGTCGACTTGTCGATCATAAGTAAATCGAGGTGTATAATATAAAACCCCTTAGTTGGATTAAGTATCCATAAAAAAATACACACACACATGTTCGTTAGATATAGGTGTTTAACACCAAGACAAATGAATAAGTTATAAGGAATAAAAGAGGGAAATAAATTCATTTGTTGAGTAGTTGAGAGGAGACTTAAGAGAAAGAGAGAGTGTGATCGTAAATGCATGTATGATTGGCTGTGAAATCATAGGAGAGTATTGAATACAAATCGTTGATCATGGCTCGCGAGATCTTGGGATCCAGCACGGGATCGAGGAAAGACATTTGGTTTGGGGGTTTGAGAAGCCCTAATAAACTAAGGCTAGGGATCAAAGGAATAATTGATACAAGGTGAGCTGAATTTTCTTAAGAAATTCTTTAAATTAGTTTGATTTATTAGCCGTATGTTTTACATATATGTATAGATATAGAGATATGAGATTGGTGAAGACTTGGAAGGGGTTGGATGAATTCAAGAAGTGATGAACTCGATCCAAAGCTGAGAATAGGCAAATTCGATCAAACGATTTTCCAAACCATTTGAACAAATTTGGCCTGAAGAGATGAATTGAAAAAAAAAAAAGGTTTCTGAGTAAATCGTTCGAACGAAATAGAATTTGTTCGTTTGATTTTGGAAACCGTTTGATCGAAATAAAAATCGATCGAACGATTTTGCTCAGAAGGGAAAAGGGTTTATGGGGAGTTTGTTCGAATGAAATAAAAATCATTCAAACGATATTGAAATTCGTTCGATCGATTTGAGTAAAAACAGGTTTTGAAGCCTAGTTTTGCTTGTAAATGAATTATAATTGAACCTAGGCTTTTTGACCCAGTGTTTAAACATTGTAGTAATATTTTACGTGCATTGATCATACCTAGGTTAAGCCAGACCTTCAAGTTACTCGTAATAGGATCAGGCTAGAGGATCCGAAGGTTCGAGATGCATGTGAGGTTGGGGAATATCTAACTAGTACACTGTATTACGAGCACATATGTAGTGATAGCTTAAGATGCAAGTTTCTTTAAATATTGTTTTGAGTTATAGTTAATGCAAAGAGTAATGTAAGAACACACAGGCATCGCAAAGATGCAATAGACAACGTGACATCCCAGGGATGTGTGGTGGATGTAAAGATCCACTTTAAGAGATAAACAGTAATTATGAATACACAGGCTAGGTGCTATATTCTATGAGCACAAATTCATGGTGAATAACTATATTTATTACACAATTTGGTTTAGGGTTCAGAGAATACCCAACCGACGCGGTGGGATAACCGTGACTGACTTGGCAAGATATCCGTGACCGGTACGGCGGCTAATCCGTACACCAGCAGGCATCCCAGGGATGTATAGTAGTAGTATGCCCGTCGCCTAAGAGACAGGGACGAGGACAACTCCACCAAAATAGTCTGATTAGACAATGATGGAGGGTATTCCATTGGGGCTCGATGCTATATTGCTCGGGGATTATTTAAGTTTAGATTTAAGTCATGATCTCAGCCTGGTTGCAACTAAGGGAACTAGTAGTCATTGAAAGAAATACATGATTAGAGTAATAAATATAGTCAAATGGTTTTATCACATCTTAAAGTTATTTTTCAAGAAACGACATATCTATGAGTGCATGTTTTATTCTTGTCATGAAATATATGTTTGTAAGATGGATATACTTGTTGTGATATTGCCCTATTGAGCTAGGATGTAGCTCACCCTTTGAATATATGTCACAGGTGACGGTTTAGGAATTGATGATAATGTAGGAGTTGCTACTGGCAACGGTGATCCCGGAGATTCAGTGTACTTTCCAAGGGAAGAGTCTGAGCCTCCTCCGGAGAGATTCTTCTAAAAGATTCGCTGCGTATTTTGATAGTGTTTTGTAAAAAGAAAGAGAATTACGGGTTGGTACGTCCAGCCTTATTTTTGAAAGAGTAAACGTATCTGTAATATTCTTTTGCCGAACCATTGAGAGTGACCGTAGCTATGGCATTGATGGTTCGGGTTGGTTCTTTTGTTCATGCGGAGTCATGAAATCAGAACTATCTTTTGGATATGTATTTTTAGATTAACGTATAGTAGAAATGGAGATTTATTTCACATTAGTTTCTTATGCTTAATATGATGAATGGGATGTACCAAGTGTTCTGCACGTACATTATGGGGCACGGCCTCGAGGGCTGTGTCGATGGCACGAGTTTCGAGGTGTCGAAATCTTGGCTGTCACAGTTGATATCAAAGCCCTTTCTTTAGAATTTCTGACAAAGTATTAGACAATTGTCAAAGTGAAGGGATCTTCTGCTAACGAAACCTTGGTTTCATATGCAGAGTGTGATGTCTTTTGGAAGAACGGGTCGACCGAGATGTAACCAGAATAGGAATCAAAGCAGTGAGGAGGGATTTTAGGTAGGGTCTAGTAGTAGAGACCAGGAGAATTCTCGAGAAGGAGAATAGAGGAGTGAAACGGCTGATCGAATCGCATTGGCTATGGACTCTTTGGCGCAATGAATAGCTCGTGCAGAAATGATATTGGCGGTGAATAACGTCAATAATGCCAATAATCATCAGCCACCACCACCACCTCCTCCAGCATTGTTGCCATCATCTTTTGTTGATTTTAGGAGATTGAGACCTCCTAGCTTCTATGGACAGACAGACCTGTTAGAAGCAGAGAAATGGCTGAACCAAATAGAAAAGCTTTTAGACAGATTACGGAGCATAGAAAGTGAGAAGGTAGGATGGGCTTCCTTGCAGTTGGAGGGAGATGCTGATCCATGGTGGAAGTCTGTACTGAGGAGAAGAGAAGTTGAGGACCCTCACCGTCTATGGACTTGGGCAGAGTTTGAAAGGGAGTTCAATAGGGAGTATTTCCCTAAGCAAGTGCGAGTCCAGATGAGGAGAGAGTTCGCAAATCTACAGCAGAGAGGCATGTCGGTCCGAGAGTACGGTGTAGAGTTCACACGGTTATCTCAATTTGCACCGGAGCTATCATCTACAGAAATCATGAAGGTGGCCAAATTTGAAGAGGGTTTAAGACCAAACATCTGCGAAAGAGTGTCAATCTTCGAACTAGAACGCTATGCGGATGTGATGGGAAAAGCCATAGTAGCCGAGAGGGATATATATGGGGTGTATAAGAGAAGAGATCAACACGACGGGACAGGAACAGCTCAAGGGGGAGCGAGTGAGTATAGCTCAGGGAATAAAAAGCCGAGATATACCACGCCGACTCCACTCCCTAGACAGGGCACGCATACAAATTTCTCTAGGCCACCTACGTCCATGTTGGCGAGACCGATCCGATATGGGAACCCTACCGCCACCACCGGAGTATCTGATACCCAAGGCGTCTCTCGAGCAGCCTCCTCTACTGGAAGGGAGACATGTGCCAAATGCGGCAAGCCTCACAGAACGGTTGATTGTAGGAGGGGAATCCAAGGGTGTTACCGATGTGGGAAGCTCGGCCACATAATAAAGGATTGCCCTGAGATGAGCAAAGGGAGACCAACTTCTGCTTCTGCATCACAAACCGTACAGACTAAGAGACCGATTGTATAAGGGAGAACTTATGCAGTTATGGCAGAGGACGCTCAGAACTCCAATGATATCATTCAAGGTGAGTCCTACTTGAGTTTAATTACCATGCTATCGAATATTTACAATGAATTAGTCGAAAAACATTGCATTTTTCTTGGTTAGATTAAGTGTTATTTAAAAGTTTTGTTGGTCACTTGAATATTATGTTTAAGTAAGTAACACGAGTGAAGTGATAAGATGTGTGTGCACTATAGGTACCCTATACATGTTTGGGAAGGAGAGTCGTGGAGCATACGAGGCTAGAGCGTTGATAGACCCAGGGTCTACTCATTCTTTTGTTACTCCTCGATTTGTAAGAAGGATGAGGATCAAGCCAGAGACATTAGATTTCGTCTTGGCTGTGACGGTTCCAACTGGACCGGTAGTTGATGCAGACTTAATCTGCAAGTCAGTAATCGTAGCGATTAAAGATGGAGAGGTTTCTGAGTTATCAGCAAATCTGATTATGTTAGACATGTAAGGATTTGATGTAATCCTTGGCATGGACTAGTTGTCAAAACACTGTGCAACGGTTGACTGCAAAAGCAAGATTTCCATCTTTAGGCCGAATACCAGGAGATCGTTTCGATTTGTTAGAGTAAGAACGAAATTCCTACCACTTGTGTCCGCCATCAAGGCCGAACGCCTAATCAGAAATGGATGCAGTGGTTACTTGGCCTTTTTGATGGATGACAAGGAAAGAAAGAATGTTATTATGGAAATCGCAGTGGTGTGTGAGTTTGAAGATGTCTTCCCAGAGGAATTACCAGGCTTACCTCCGGATCGAGAAGTGGAGTTTGCTATCGACTTAGCACCTGGAACAAAGCCAGTTTCTAAAGCACCGTATAGAATGGCTCCGGCCGAGTTGAAGGAGTTGAAGGAACAACTGCAGGAACTTTTAGATAAGGGGTTTGTCAGACCAAGTGTATCCCCTTGGGGTGCACCAGTCTTGTTTGTTAAGAAGAAGGACGGGTCAATGAGGTTGTGCATTGATTACCGTCAGTTGAACAAACTCACTATAAAGAACAAGTATCCGTTGCCAAGAATAGATGATTTGTTTGACCAGTTACAGAGAGCCAAGTATCTTTCAAAAATTGACTTGAGGTCGGGATATCATAAGCTCAGGGTCAAGGCAGAAGACATTCAAAAGACTGCTTTTAGGACGAGATACGGACACTACGAGTTCTTAGTGATGCCATTTGGGTTAACGAATGTGCCGGAGTCCTTCATGGATTTAATGAATCGGGTGTTTAAACCACACCTGGACTCTTGTGTCATGGTATTTGTCGATGATATCCTCATCTACTCCAAGTCAAGGAAAGAACATGAGGAGCATTTGAGATACGCTCTACAAACGCTGTGAACACCAATTATACGCCAAACTCAGTAAATGAGAGTTTTGGTTAGAAGAAGTTACCTTTTTGGGACACGTCATCTCAAAAGATGGTGTCATAGTGGATCCTACTAAGATTGAGGCAGTAGTGCAGTGGGAGCAACCAAATACCGTCACCGAGGTACGCAGTTTCCTTGGTTTAGTCGGGTATTATAGACGCTTTGTGAAAGGGTTTTCCAAGCTATCGGGCCCACTGACCAAACTCACAAGGAAAGATGTACGATTTGAGTGGACCGATGCGTGCGAAGCAAGCTTTCAAGAACTGAAGAAGCGACTGACCTCAGCCCCGGTACTTGCAATCCCTTCAGGCAGTGGAGGTTTTACAGTTTATAGTGATGCTTCTCATAATGGTTTGGGTTGTGTGCTAAACCAGTATAAAAAGGTGATTGCTTATGGGTCGAGAGAGTTGAAGGACCATGAGAAGAATTACCCGACTCATGACCTCGAGCTCGCAGCAGTCATTTTCGCATTGAAGATTTGGCGACACTATTTGTATGGGAAGACCTTTGAGATTTTCACTGACCATAAAAGCCTCTGATATTTATTTACACAAAAAGAGCTAAACATGAGGCAGAGAAGGTGGATGGAATTTCTCAAAGATTATGACTGCTCTATCCAATATCACCCAGGCAAGGCTAACGTCGTCGCGGATGCTTTGAGTCAGAAGGGTTCGGCTCAATTGGCTAACCTGATACAGGGAATGCACAGGTGGAAATTATTTGAAGATTTGTCAATGTATGATGTGATGATAGAAGTACAGGCTTCAGGTACTCTGTTAGCCAATATTTCAGTTCGACCAATGATCTTCGAACACGTACACGAGTTATGGATGAAAGATGCCGAGATGATTAAGATTCGAAAGGAAGTGATGGAGGGTACTCGACCGGATTTCTCTATAAGGGAGGATGGTTCCTTATTATTCAGGGGACGCCTCTGTATTCCGGTTGATGCCGGTCTACGACAGACTATTTTGGATGAGACACACTAGTCAAAGTACGCCATCCATCCGAGTAGTACAAAAATGTATCAAGATCTGCGTAAGAACTACTGGTGGAGAGGTCTCAAACACGACGTAGCAGAGTATGTGTCCAAATGCTTGATGTGTCAGCAAGTAAAAGTCGATCATCGACACCCTGCTGGTTTGTTATAGCCTCTACCTATACTGAAATGGAAGTGGAAATCTATCTCCATGGATTTCATTGTGGGATTGCCACGGACAGTGAAGAGGTATAATGCCATCTGGGTTGTTGTAGATAGATTAACAAAATCGGCTCATTTCTTGCCCTACAACACCATGTATATGGCGGGCAAACTTGTGGAACTCTATATGAAAGAGATAGTACGCCTACATGGTATTCCAAGCAGTATTGTATCTGATCGTGACCCGATGTATACTTCAAAGTTTTGGCAAAAATTTCAAGAAGGTATGGGTACTCAGTTAGATTTTAGTTCAGTGTTCCATCCACAAACTGATGGGCAGATGGAACGAGTAAACCAAGTGATCGAAGATATGCTCAGGGCATGCATGCTTGAATTACAAGGTTCATGGGATCAACATCTTCCCTTGATCGAGTTTGCTTATAAAAATAGTTTTCGAGCAAGCATCGAAATGGCACCGTACGAAGCTCTTTATGGTAGGCGATGTCGATCGCCCATCAACTGGGAAGAGACCGGAGAAAAATTTGTGCTTGGTCCGGATATTCTCGAAGATAATGCTATAGTTGTCCTGATGATAAGGGAACGACTATGATCAGCACAGAGCCGACAAAATAGATATGCTGATGTCAAGAGAACGAGCCTGGACTTCGCCGTGGGCGATCACGTATTTGTGAAAGTATCCCCTATGAGGGGTGTGATGCGGTTCGACAGAAAAGGGAAGCTCAGTCCTCGTTACATCGGACCCTTTGAAGTTTTGGGTCGAGTCAGAGAAGTAGCCTATCGCATCGGATTACCCTCATTGTTTGATAGGGTGCACAATGTCTTTCATATCTCTATGCTCTGTAAGTACGTAAAGGATCCCACACACATTTTAGGCGGTCAGCCAATTGAGTTACGTGAGGATATGACAATGGTTGAAGACGCTACTCAAATCTTGGACCGAAAGGAGCAAACTCTATGCACTAAGGTCATTCCATTAGTGCTCGTCAAGTGGGGCAACCATCCTATTGAAGAAGCAACGTGGGAGAGAGAGGCTGAGATTCGGGATTTGTATCCCCATTTGTTTGAACAACAGAGAATTTGAATGATAGATGTCGAGTGTGGAGCCCAAGTTTGAGTTGGTTGTAAATGTGGAAACTCCAAATTTCAAATTTTGAATAAGGTGTACAACTAGCTTGAGTTATATTTGAATTCTGTGTTGATCTTTGAATTTTCAATATTATATGTGAAATTCCACTAAGCCTTGTGATGGTTTACATGTAAAATGTGGCCCAATTGTCAGAAATGAACCTCTACCTAATTGGTGGGCGTACAAAAACGTATGGCAAATTTATGCGTAACGTGTAATGTAATTGTTCACGCTATAACGGGTTGCGTATTGGTATACGTGGAAGTTGTTCATGATGCAGCATAACAAAGTTACCTCATCTTGGTATAGAATTTGAAGGGCATGAAGGAACAGCCTCACCTTTAGAAATTTTTACATTTCGTTTGATCAAAATTGAAATTCGATCGAACGAATTTCTATAGGTCAAGGCATCAGGTGTTGCCAGGAAACCGTTCGAACGAAAATCAAAATTGTTCGAACGAAATGACAAGGCCAGTCAGCTTCAAAGTGTTGCCAGGGAATCGTTCGAACGATTTTCAAAATCGTTCGAACGAAATACTTTGGCCAGTGAGATGGGAAATGGCCTAAAATTTGAACCCATGAAATCGTTCGATTGATTTAGAATACGATGGAACGAAAATTTTCAGGGCACTTCAACTAGAGCAATTCGTTCGAACTAATTTTTGAGCTAGCATTCGATAGTTGAAAACCGATCGAACGAATTGAAATTCGTTCGATCGATTTTTGCAATCTATATATTATTGCTTTCGATTTTTTTTCATTCGTTCGAAAGCCAACAACTCTCTCTTGAGTTATAGTTAATGCAAAGAGTAATGTAAATGGCAATGGTGTCTGTGTCTACACAAATAAAAGAGGAAATTTGTTAAGTAAGAGATAAATCATTCCAGGGATGTAAGAACGCACAGGCATCGCAGAGATGCAATAGACAACGTGACGTCCCAGGGATGTGTGGTGGATGTAAAGATCCACTTTAAGAGATAAACTGTAATTATGAATGCATGGGCTGATTGTTATATTCTATTAGCACAAATTCACGGTGAATAACTATATTTATTGCACAATTTAGTTTGAGTTTCAGAGAATACCCAACCGACGCGGCGGGATAATCGTGACTGACTCGACAGAATATCCGTGACCGGTACGGCGGCTAATCTGTACACTAGCAGACATCCCAGGGATGTATAGTAGTAGTATGCCTGTCGCCTAAGAGACAGGGACGAGGACAATTCCATGAAAATAGTCTGATTAGACGACGATGGAGGGTATTCCATCGGGGCTCGATGCCATATTGCTCGGGGATTATTTAAGTTAAGATTTAAGTCATGATCTCAGCCTGGTTGCAACTAAGGGAACTAGTAATCATTGAAAGAAATACATGGTTAGAGTAATAAATGTAGTCAAATGGTTTTATCACATCTTAAAGTTATTTTTCAAGAAACGACATATCTATGAGTGCATGTTTTATTCTTGTCATGAAATATATGTTTGTAAGATGGATATACTTATTGTGATATTGCCTTATTGAGTTAGGATGTAACTCACCCTTTGACTATATGTCACAGGTGATGGTTTAGGAATTGATGATAATGTTGGAGTTGCTACCGGCGAGGGTGATCCCGGAGATTCAGAGTACTTTCCAAGGGAGGAGTCTGAGCCTCCTCCGGAGAGATTCTTCTAGAAGATTCGCTGCGTATTTTGATAGTATTTTGTAAAAAGAAAGAGAATTACGGCTTGATACATCCAGCCTTATTTTTGAAAGAGTAAACGTATCTGTAATATTCTTTTGTCGAACCATTGAGAGTGACCGTAGCTGCGGTACTGATGGTTCGGGTTGGTTCTTTTGTTCATGCGGAGTCATGAAATTAGAACTATCTTTTGGATATGTATTTTTGGATTAACGTATAGTAGAAATAGAGATTTATTTTGCATTAGTTTCTTGTGCTTAATATGATGAATGGGATGTACCAAGTGTTCCACACGTACATTATGGGGCACGGCCTCGAGGGCTCTGCCGAAGGCACGAGGTTCGGGGTGCCGAAATCCGGGCTGTCACATATTGAGTCCAGAGCATCAACATCTAGTGCTCTCAAACCAACTCAAGACCAATCACATATAGCAGTAAAAAATATACAAGTTCCTATCTTACCCGGAACACAAACTCATGAACTAAACACAGTTCAACTTTATCATTTTCGGTCAAAAAATGCTGAAATTTTATTTCCTCCTAATTATGGAAAAAGACGATATACATACGTCTTAGGAAATTTTATGTTTCAAAATTACAAACCATATAATTTATGTGTCTTAATAGATACAGGAGCCACAATAAGTGCTTGTCGGTATAATGCTTTGCCTTCTGAAAAATGTGTTAACATTAAACATCCCATCAAAGTCAAAGGCATTGAAGGAAGAGAAACTGTTATTGAGGTAAAAGCAAAAAATATTTCTATTTGGCTTAGTGATAAAAAATTCATTATTCCTAAAATTTTATGTTTTCCCAACATGCATAGAGATTTCTTGTTAGGTAATAAGTTCATTACTGCCTATTTACAAATGACCTTAACCATAAGTTCTATTGGTCTCTCCCTCAAAGAAGAATTGGTCCACATTCCACTTCTTCAAGTTCATAACTCTAAATGTCATAAAGGCTTTGTCCCTAGCAAGCGTGGTGAGGTTATTGTACAACTTTCTCAAACTCATTGGCTTTTCACAATAGTCAAAGACAATTTTAGTGACAACCCACTAAAATTATGGCATAAAAGTCCACTGTACTGAACCATAACTTTAAAAGATCCTAATATCATAATTCGGGTAAAACCTATGGTCTACACAAAAATAGACATAGATGAATTTGAAATACAAATTAAAGATTTATTAGAGAAAAAACTCATTGAATCTACAAAAGGTCCTCATTCTAGCCCTACATTTTTAGTAAGAAATCATGCTGAAAGAAAACGCGGAAAAGCTAGAATGGTTTTAAATTTCAAAAGACTAAATGAAAATTTAAAATTTGACGGATACTTTAAACCAAGAAAAAATGTTTTGATTAACCAAATCAAAGGATCAAAATTCTTCAGTAAATTCGACTGTAAATCAGGATACTGGCAATTAAAGTTAGATGATAAATTTAAACCTTTAACTGCTTTTAGCACTCCATGTGGACGTTATCAATGGAATGTCATGCCATTTGGTTTGAATACTGCTCCACAAATCTATCAAAGATGGATGGATTCCATTTTTGCCCATTATAAAGAATTTTGTGTGGTATATATCGATGATATCTTAGTATTTTCTAAAACCAAAGAAGAACACAAAAAACATTTAAAACAAATGTGCAATATTTTCCAAAAACATGGAATTATCCTTTCACCTTCTAAAATAGAAGTTGAAAATAAATCAATAGAATTTTTAGGTCTTATTTTAACACATGATGGTTTAAAACTTCAAGATCATCTTATTATAAAAATAAAAAAATTTCCTGAAGAGGTAACTGATAAGAAATAGTTGCAAAGTCTCTTATGTTTATTAAATTATGGAAAAAATTATTTAAAAAATTTAGCATAAAAAGAAAAATCTTTCATCAACAAATTGAAAAAAGAAATAGAATTTACATGGACAGATAAAGATAAAGAGATATTGAAACAAATAAGATAAGATATTGAAGATTGTCCTACTGTTTATCTTTCCACAACCGAAGATAAATTAATTCTCGAAATAGATGCTTCAGATAATTGTTGGGGATGTGTTTTAAAAGCCATTCTTACAGAAGATTGGGAAGAAAAAGATTCTTGTCAATCTAATGGGATAAAACCAAGAAAATCACCTTTAACAAAGACGGTACAAAGTAAAGAAAAATTATGTGCTTATAATTCTGGAAAATTCAAACCAAATAAATAGAATTTTATCATCTTTGAAAAGGAATTATTAGCAATAAAACTTGCCCTCAAAGAATTTCATATATATCTAGCCCCGGAAGTTTTTATTGTCAGAACTGATAACAAGGCAGTTCGAGACTTTTTAATTAATAAATGAGATATTTTAAATGGAAGACGATTGAAATGGTATAATCAAATAGCACTTTATACCTTTGAAGTTTAACATGTTAAAGGAAGTACTAACGTTTTGGCTTATTTCTTAAGCAGAGATCTAAGTTTAAACCACTAACGAAAGTGGCCATATTTATTCCAGGAAGAAGATTTATGTTACCACTAAACCAGTGGATTGAACTCTATAAACGACTGAAGATGACAGAAGAAGGAAACTCCTCTTCTCAACCACCTCCAACCATAAGAAAACCTTATGTTGGAAAAACCATTGTTGAAAAAACCTATGTTGTGTTAAGAGGCCACCAACCAGGAGTATATACCTCTTTTTTAGCTTGCCATAAATAAATTACAAACTTTCCAAACTCTCTTTACCAAGTTCACGATGATTTCAATTAAGCGAAATTAGCTTTTACTTTGTATCAAGTACAACAATAACAATATTTGCTAGAACAAATTAGCATTTCAATGAATAACGTTCCTGATTTTTATAATCCTGAAATAAGTCCAGAACTTTATCATGAGATTAATGGTGGCTGAAAATGCCAACTTCTAAATGACAAGAAACAGTTCAAGCGTCACATGAGCAATCTCTCATAAAATCCATGAAAAAGAGCATAAGCTAGAAAAGCTACAAGATAGTACGAATGTCCTTGTTAAATCCATAGCATGGGATTCTGAAACGTTCGCAGAAAACTTCTCTCTTGAAAAAATCAATCACTTTTTAGAATTAGCAGATCTTATGGATTCAAATTATCTAGACCCCAATTTTCACAAATTAAAAAGAATTTGTTTGTTTGAAAAAATAAAACATATTCTGCCATGTGACATCAGTAAACCCTTGATAGCACAAATTGAAGATTAAGAAATTAAGATTAAATAAATCTTAATGAATAATTATAACATAGCTCAGTGTTATGAAGATTTCCTTCCAAAGTTGTCAGTTTATATGAAAAATCCCATGTATAATCTGGAAGAAAGCCTTGATTGGGGATTAGTAAAATAACTAATCTTTCCTGGTTATCCTATCAATGAATTCCCGATGATGATCAAAACAATGGTCTATCATCTCACCAAATATCTTAATCGCACCATCTACTATACATTTTGGATCACAAGCACAATTGAATGGAGATCAAAAGAAAAATTTTATCAGCCATATCAAATTTGGTTTTTAGATAAACTAAGGACAACGAGTTCGATGAACTCGAAGACCCCATTGCTAAAGCAAGCATCATGGCCATTAATCCAAAATCTTATTGGATTTGTTCTCTTAAAATATTCTCTTCAATGGTCAGGCAAATCCGTGCTGCCGATAATCAATTCAACATATCGGATGGTCAGAGAATTTTCACTATAAATTTACCAATTGAATACATGAGGACTCAAGAGCAAAAAGTTGAGGCAACTTCATTATTATTAAAGTTCGATTCTCGAAAAGATCTTGACCTATCGAAAAATCTCGAGATCGAAACGACGATGTTCGAAGAAGATGAGATGCAAGACATCTATAATCATCATAGTCCTACCTCAGAAGATTCGGTTTTCTACCACAGTCTAGAAAATCGTATGGAAGCATAGTGAACCACACCACTACAACCAATAGCAAGAACGACTCCAGCTCATCTAGGACACGTTGCTACATAGAATCGTCAGCCATGACGTCACCCATTATCTTACTTTAAGAAAAAAGTATGGCATGCGTTGAAAAAGGAGAAAGCATCTTACTGGTGTAAATAAAGTAGTTTGTCCAGATGTGACTAAAGGCTTTGAAAAAGGAGAAAGCATCTTTACTATTGAAGCATCTTTACTATTAAGTAGTTTGTCTAGATGTGTGTGTAAAGTCTATTTAAGGGCATAGCTCACCCTTGATTAAGGTATCGAGTTGGGAAATATTTTCGGAGTCTTATATCCCTAAAAGAAAGGGATGTAAGAAAGGTTTTAAGAAGAAAAAATTTAAATGGAAACCTTGGAACAAAAGAAAACGATTTGTTAAAAATAAAAATATATTAAAAAGAAAAAATAGACTGAGAAAACAGATTAAACAACCATGGCTAAAAAGAAATGTCGTTATTTTATTTGTAACGAAGAAGGATATTATGCTCCTCAATGCCTAAACTGGGAAAAAAATATAACTTAAATGATTAAATATTTAGATGAAGCAAATCTAGATGTTTATTTTGGTGAAGAAATTTCAGGTGATGATAATAGTATCATTTATGAATTAGAATCCGAAATAGACTTCGATTTTGACATAGATGATCTAATATTTATGTTAAATATAGTTGAAATATCAGAAGAAGAACATCAAATGATTACGTTGAAAGACGTAATAGGTAAAGAAATATCTTTCTCTGAAGAACAACTTCAAAAATTTGAGTTACAACAGAAACTTAATAAAGAAGATATCTATATAATTTCTCCTTTAGACAAACTCTTGTCTAGAAGAATATTTGAAGCTTTTTCAGGAAATGCTACTGCAAAAAGCATATCTAATCTTACAGCTAAAATAACACTGTTTGATAAAAAAAATATTACGATGGAAAAAAGAGAATCCAAATTTAAAATATATTCATATTAGTATACTTCAAATATGCATAACAGGATTATTCAAAAATGGTATAGACACACCTATACTAGCTGTAGTGATGGATAAAAGATTACTTAATCCTTTACAATCCTTGATTGGAGGGATTCAATCAAATTTAGCTTATGGAATGGTTTTGTTTAAACTAAAACCAAATTATTTTATTTCACTTAACGACCGAAATATTGAAGACACAATAGAAATTAAAATTCAAACAAAGGGATTAGAAATGAAAGAAGATTCACACAACCTAGCCATAACTTGGCAAACAGAACATAAATTAACCTCTAAACTAATAACAAAAATGCACAAATCAAACAAAAACCTGATTGAAATATTGGAACCCAAACCATATGATTCAGAAATCCAACCATGATTAATAAATTGAAAAGATTTACAGATACCTAAACAATGGTTATTTGGAGATCTTTTAGAACAAAAACCAAAATCTCAAACTTAGATGATTGAAATACAAGCTTCTGGAAACAATTTATATTTTAGAGATACAAGGACTGCCTCTTTTAATACTATAAAAGATGAATGGCTTCCTGTAAAACATATTGAGTCTAGAGCATCAACATCCAGTGCTCTCGAACCAACTCAAGACCAATCACATATAGCTGTAAAAAATATACAAGTTCCTATCTTACCCGGAACACAAACTCATGAACTGAACACAGTTCAACTTTATCATTTTCGGTCAAAAAACGTAAAAATTTTATTATCTCCTAGTTATGGAAAAAGACGATATACATACGTCTTAGGAAATTTTATTTTTCAAAATTATAAACCATATAATTTGTGTCTTAATGGATACAGAAGCCAAAATAAGTGCTTGTCGGTATAATGCTTTGCCTTCTGAAAAATGGGTTAACATTAAACATCCCATGAAAGTCAAAGGCATTGAAGAAAGAGAAACTGTTATTGAGTTAAAAGCAAAAAATATTTCTATTTGGCTTAATGATAAAAAATTCATTATTCCTAAAATTTTCTGTTCTCCCAACATGCATGGAGATTTCTTGTTAGGTAACAATTTCATTGCGGTCTATTTACCAATGACCTTAACCATAGGTTCTATTGGTCTCTCCCTCAAAGAAGAACTAGTCCACATTCCACTTCTTCAAGTTCATAACTCTAAATGTCATAAAGGCATTGCCCCCACCAAGAGTGGTGAGGTTATTACACGACTTTCTCAAACTCATTGGCTTTTCACCGTCCTCAAAGACAATTTTAGTGACAACTCACTAAAATTATGGCATAAAAGTCCACGGTACTATACCATAACTAATCTGGAAGAAAGCCTTGATTGGGGATTAGTAAAACAACTAATCTTTCCTGGTTATCTTAACAATGAATTCCCGATGATGATCAAAACAATGGTCTATCATCTCATCGAAAATCTTAATCGCATCGTCTACTTTACATTTTGGATCACAAGCACAATTGGATGGAGATCAAAAGAAAAATTTTATCAGCCATATCAAATTTGGTTTTTAGATAAAACTAAAGACTACGAGTTCGATGGAGTCGAAAAACCCATGGCTAAAGCAAGCATCATGGCCATTAATCCAAAATCCTATTGGATTCGTTCTCTTAAAACATTCTCTGCAATGGCCAGGCAAATCCGTGCTGCCGATAATCAATTTAACATATCGGATGGTCGGAGGATTTTCACTAAAAATTTATCAATTGAATACATGAGGACTCAAGAGCAAAAAGTTGAAGCAACTTCATTATTATTAAAGTTCAATTCTCGAAAAGATCTTGACCTCTTGAAAAATCTCGAGATCGAAATGACGATGCTTGAAGAAGATGAGATGCAAGACAGCTATAATCATCATAGTCCTACCTCAGAAGATTCGGTATTCTATCACAATCTGGAAAATTGTATGGAAGCATAGTGGACCACATCACTACCACTAGTAGCAAGAACAACTCCAGCTCATCCAAGACACGTTGCTACACAGAATCGTCAGCCCTGATGTTAGAAATTAGAAGCGTCAGCCATGACATCACCCATTATCTTACTTTAAGAAAAAAGTATGGCATGCATTGAAAAAAGAGAAAGCATCTTACTGGTGTAAATAAAGTAGTTTGTCCAGATGTGAGTAAAGGCTTTGAAAAAGGAGAAAGCATCTTTACTATTGAATCATCTTTACTATTAAGTAGTTTGTCTAGATGTGTGTGTAAAGTCTATTTAAGGGCATAGCTCACCCTTGATTAAGGCATCGAGTTGAGAAATATTTCCGCAGTGTTGTAAATCTTTCCAGTTTATTAATCATGGTTGGATTTCCAAATCATATGGTTTGGGTTCAAATATTTCAATCACGTGATTGAAATATTTCAATTGGGTGAACAAGTTAATGAGCCTAGGGAAGCTGAGTCAAATTGTGAGGGCATTCCTGCTATTGTCTTTAGGAAAGCATAAGCGAACCACGAGGGAATCCCTGACATCTTCACACTTCTAGATGTCCTCGTATGGTGGCGGGAGGAGTACAAAACTCCTACTAACTAAAGAATTTGATGATTTGAAGGTGCAGGACTACGACCGAGAGCGCAATTATTGCACCGCATTATCTAAGAGAGAAGAAAGTAGTTGACTACTATTTCATAAAGTTGTTGAATAAGAAGCTACCCACAGATCAATAAACCTTACCTCCTCTTCACCCTTAATTTTTCTTTTCGGACAGTGAGTCAAATGACTTTCAAAATCTCTTTGAGAATAAGACCGAAAACTCTCGAATGACAAGTGATGCAATCACTCATTACCCATCATTCACCTCATCCTTGTTAAAACAATACACGATGATTATACAATAGGGACGAATGTATATTGCACCTCAATCCCAACACCCCAAAGCCACAGCGACATCTCCAATCACACCACCACAAGAGATCACCTCAGGATGAAGAACACGCGAAACGATCGAATCACACGATATAACTAAAATACGGAAATCAGGACACTCTAAAATTGGTTCGAACAGAAAACATAACAAATAGAAAAGAATGAAGGAAAACAATGAATGCGCGAGTATATATAGACGCTCGTCGAATTAAGGGTCGGGCACATGGCACGCAAACCAAATGAGAGCCAGGATAACTATGTGCATTCTGAATTAAGTGCCACACATAATGCATGCAATCTAGCCTTCGTCACTGCAAATAAACAATGAACCAATCCTGTGCCTATCAAGCCGCATGCAATTCTAATCACACGCTTACATGACTGCACAGAATTCGAAAAGTCACCCGAGCACCCCCACCTTGTGGCCCACCGACACTTTGGTTGCGCGCTGCATTCCTTGCAAGGATTCAGATTAAACACAAACAACGCGAAGGATAATCAACCCACTGACTACCCAATCACACACTCGACAACCTGTCCCTATTTTCATTGCACACCCTACTACACGCGCGCAATCATCAAACCCAGCAATGCTAAAAGATAACATCGCACACACATCTACCGCTAGACATACGCATACGTCCAGAACGATGAGCGTAGTCCTTGTTATTCACTGAAAAGTACCAATTTTCACCTCTTAACCTAGCCTTTGCTGGACCTTAAAGCTCACTAATAATCATATTTTAAGTTTGCTTTGTAGTTAACAATAGTCTATGCAGCTTAATATAAAATCCATGCTTATTGGTCTAAAGAAGAGAGGGAATACATGTAAAGGTGACAACGGAGCCAAAGTCTAATGGAACTCCCTGGTGCTCACCATGGTGATTCAATTGTTGGTCATCATTGACCAAAAGCCTAGCAGATAAAAGAAGTTAGATGAGAATGGAGGAAGTTGCAATAGCAGTAAGTGTAATGCATCAAAGTGTCAAAAGAATCATCTCGTAGAGTTGAGGATCCCCCTCGCGAAGCTAAAGATGCAGTGAAAGTTGCACTGGTGCAGATCGGCCGCACAGTCAAGAGGAGAACAGAAAAGACATCACAAAGATCTTGTGATTTAGACCACTCAGAATTTGTCCTCGCGAAGCTCTCACAAAGATCGAGCCCTAAAGTAGCTGCGCGTAGAACATAGCGAGTTCATATGCATAAAGAATAATCTGTCAGCTCGCGGAGTTCTCGCTTAGCCAAAGAAGAGAGAGACACCCAGAATTTCTCTGGTGTAGCTCTCGCACACCCTGGAGCCTAATCAGTTACTACGCGAGCACAGGCGCCTTACTGCGCTAGCACTCGGTGAGACAAAGAGCTTCTGAAGCTCTATCTGCACGAAGAGTCCTGGCGCTCCAGATCATCTTTGCGACAACAAGGCAATGCAAAGGAACTGCGTGATGAACTGAAGATTGACTGCACAAGTAAGCACTTCTCACTAGCTAAATGCTACTCTGCGAAGGCTTTGCAATTGCGTGAATGAACTAATGCCGATGCCAGCCCCGCGAAGCTCGGTCTCTCCACTTCTCAGTTTTAACTGAAGGACTTTTTGGGAATTTCCCAAGGCTAGGGCACACTTCCTAACGTGCAAATTTCGAGGTGCATATATCTAGGCATCCAAGGGTTGAAATAGTGCCACTTCTGTTAGAAAAATTAGGGTTAATCTCTTCAGAGCCAAAGCCTTATGGACAGAGTATATAAGCCGTACTTAGAGATTATTATTTTCATCATTCCTTCATCCTCGGTCAGCTGAGAGTTCCAGTAGGCTAATGTTAAGGTTTGATCATCTCTTTTTCTTATTTTTCTTCTCTCTTAGCCTAGCATTTACTGGCTAATCCCCCTCTAAGCAGCTAACATTAGATTTTTATTTTAGTCTTGTAATAGGTTTAGTAGACATTGGGATTTTGGATGAGAAGTTGTGTACCAGCTGCAGCCTTGAGGGCAGTTCATTGTATGTTTTGTTTTCATTAATGGATTGCTATTTTAATGCTTACTCAATCTATTATTTTCCTATCTGTCCATAGTTCTAAATGGGCTATAGCATACATTTAGTATTTGAGCTTATTGAAAGACCCATGGAAAGCAATGTTGGATCTGTAGAGAGATCTGGGGAGCTCAAAGGCCTGTGGACCATGGTGGTTGCAACCGTCTACATGTTTTTTCTCAGGTCTCTGTGGTATGGACAGACTAATGGGATACCCTGTGACCATTCGAGTGGATAGAGTATAACCCTAAGGTTGTGTCCATTCACATGTTTGAGAAGGATTCTTCTCCCCTGCACATGAGTTCTAGAGCCTTGTGAGGAGGTTTGAACTGGAATTGGCTCCCCTCTGTTTTACTTAGCCGACATTAGATGTTAGATCTGATCTCTTTATAGTAATTGTAGCTTGAGGCTGAGTCATTACAGGCCATTTGTAGCAATGACCAGCTGAATCTAAAGCCCTATTCAACCTGTTGTATGGTCCTTTCTGTGAGAACTAGTGAGCCCTTGGCCTTAGCAAAGCACTTAGGATCTTCTGAGTTGGAATACATATGGATGTCAGCCAGATCTGGGAAGCTTGTAGCACTGGCATTACATAGTGTTGTAATAGCATTCATGGCCTGATCTGATCCAGTGGTTGGGGAAATGATCAGTCCACTCCTTTGGGTTAGATTGGTAATGTCTGTTTTAACCAATGGGATTTGACAGACTCTATCGGATACCCTGTGACCATTAGAGTGGACAGAGTATAGCCCTAAGAGCGCCCCAAATGGCATGGGTTAAATCGGATATTTTTACCTTATTGAGGCTTTTAATAGCGTCTCAGCAAGGACCACTGCAAAGACAGACTAAATCTGAGTTACATCACTGCTTAAACTGTAGCTTAACCTGCTTACTTCTCATAATTTTTTATATTTTATTTTTGTACACACTACCACCATCTTTCCCTTAACCCTTTCTTTAGGATAGGGCTACATTTTATTTCATTATTTTTAGGATTAATTTAGTGTAGTCGTGACGCCCAACTCCCTTTCTTTAGGATTGCCAGATCTTTAGCCAGATCTGGTGGCCTTTTATTATAGCCCATTCTGGGTTCTAGATCAATTTCTCTGTAGGACAAACTCTTACTTATCAAAACTTGCTATAATGGACCCTGTATCTTGCAGGACTGTGTGTATTTCAGACATGCTGTGCTGACCCCATATCCCCACTCTTGATTTATTCTCTCTATTGTTCTTAATAAAATAGCAGCAAGCATCCAAAATAATAGACAAATAAATTTTTGGTACCGCTGTTGGGGATATTGATCTTTTTAGTATACCTGAGTTATATTATCATGTAGACTAACCAATTCTTTGTATTTGTGCCTACTTTAGAACAAAAAGTATTACTGATTATTTGTAGAATTTTGTAGAAATGGATAGCATAAGAAGGAAAAACTAAAGTAACAGTTGGAGTGTAGCTAGCTCTGTTTGCACTTCCTTCCCCCAAAATCTCAATCCATTTAAGTTTAATTCCTTGTTATTTGTTTAGTATAAAACTGTGTAGTTGTTAATTTTTGCTTGAGATTCTTTGTGTGTGCTTGTGAGTATTTTCTATACTTACTGTGGATGTGAGTTTATGCGTGGTCGAAGGTCCTTAAACCCTGAGTTGGAACCTCCAAATCTAGAGGTTGAAAGGATCCTTAGACCTAGGCACAACACACAGGGCCCTACTATTGAGACTGAACCAGCTACTATGGCTAAGAGGCAGAGGACATTAAAGGAATGCAATGCACCTGGAGAGTACACCTCTCTCTTCTGCATTCAGTTTTCCTCTATTGAGGGGAACTATGAAATTAAATCCTCCACCATCACTATGCTGCCTTCATTTCATGTGCTGAGTAAAGAAGATCCCTATAAGTATATCGACCAAGTTTTAGCACTTTACACTACCTTCAACAATGCTGGCTTGGGGCCTGAGGCCACTAAATTGAGGCTTTTTTTATTTTTCGCTAAAGGACAAAGCCATCACATGGCTATCAAAGCTCCCTGCCAACAGCATACAATCCTGGAGTGACCTTCAAACCAAATTCCTAGCAAAAATTTTTCCCATAAACAAAACAAGCCAGATGTGGCCAAATATTTTGTCATTCACTCAGTTGTCAACTGAGAATTTTAATGAAGCTTGGGAAAGATTCTAGGAGATGTTAAAACAATGCCCCCGACACCAAATTCTAATGTGGCAACTTGACTAAGTGTTTTACCAAGGAATTAATCCTAAAAGTAGGGATATGGTGGATGCTTCCTGTGATGGTAGCTACCTCCACAAGACAGCTGAGGAAACATGGGAGCTGTTTGACATAATAGGAGAAAATTCCATAAAGTAGGAGTCTCTGTCACTTAATGACAGTCAGATTTCAACTAAAATGGTGAAAGAGGTCACCCCTAGAGGTGGAATATATGAAGTAAAGGTGCAAGGTGACTTGGAGAGGAAGGTGGACAACCTAAGCTTGAAGTTTGATAAATTGATGAATGTGATGTAGCCTCGGATGGTTGCACAAATGGAGGAATCATGTCTGTTATGCCAATTCCCCACATATTCTATTCATGATTGTACATCTGTCAATTAGTTTCTGGATTTTGTTTTGGAGCATGCCAATGCTGCTCAAACTTTTGGGTCGTAGCCTGCTGGGTATTCTTGGAGGAACCACCCAAATCTGAGGTAGAGACAAGACTCATATCCTCAACAACAGTAGTAGCAAATGGTAGCTCCCTACAGACCCTAGCACTAGGTTAATCAAGGTTACCCACCAAGGCAAAATTTCCTGTTACCTGTCTCACAGTCTAATCAATTGAACCTACCCCCTCAACAGCCCAGATCCTCTTCATTTGAAGAGCAGATGCTGGCTTCAATGCAGAATTTTGGGAGCTTGGTACAAACTATCAATTCTCATGGACAGAGCATCAAGAAGATTGAGGACCAACTGGGTCAGATTTGTAATGCTATGAATAGGAGGGAGGAAGGAAAATTTCCTATTCAACCCCTGACAAACCCGAAAGGTTAATTTATGATTGGTGATGCATCCTCTACTCAGGAGGAGGCAAGTGCCCAGTGATTCAAATATTGGCAATGACTGTACCATATGAAAATGCTGTTTTGATTTGTGTTCCTTGGATTCTATCAGTTGTGTTTTTAGTAAGTTGCTGAATTGCTTGTTTTGTTATGTCTGTGTTTACATTTTGTGAATTTATACTTGTGCATGTGTGTCTTCTGAGTTTGCTGAGTGTTTAATGAAGAATGGTTGAGGTGCCCTTATCATAAGTTACATAAAGTTGAGCTGAAATACTATTTTTAGGATTCTGCAATATTGATGAATTGATGATTGAAAATGGGCATATATTTTTCACGATTGAAATGAAGTACATGTAAGAGTTTGGTGCTCATGCACACTGATTGGGTGCACAATAGCATGGATGCACTAACTAATGTGCTGTACTGAGCTAACAGAGTAATGATTGAGAAGAAATGTTGTCTCGCTGAGCTAAAGAAAGCTTAAATTTGCTGCGCGAGCCACTACTGGGCTTCCTCGCTTGCAAAAAGAATGCGCAAAGGCTATAAAAATGCCTCGCGGAGCTGCTTCTGCTCCATGAACCAAATTTGTATGTGAAGCATGGCTTTAGTGCTGTTCTGTGCGAGAGTTGCGCGAGGTAACTTTCTGAAGCAGCACAGAGCCTCGCACAATAGCACCACTAAGTCAGCTCCATGATTCTCAATGTGAGGCAGCTTGCCCTTCAGTGCACAGAACATCTCGTGGACTTAAAAGCCAACTGCGCAAAAATCCTACTCCGCGAGCACTTATTGCCAACTGCGCGAACCGCGGGATTTGCTCTAGAAACTCAACGAAACCCCTAATTTTCTTCATTTCATCTGTCTGCCCTAGTTTTCGGCGCACTAAACCAGAACTCTCAGTTCTTTCTTTCTTCTCTACCCCTTAAGCCACTCCACCTTAAGTATATTCCTCTTACCATTTTGTTCCCCAGTGTTGGGGAATTTCAGTATGCTGATTTATTGTGTGGTGGTGAAAACAAAATAAAAACAGAGTAAAACAGGGGATGGAATCAGCACATCAGAAATATCTTAGACCTGGAAGATACAGGGTCCTTTATAGAAAGTTTTAATAAGTAAGAGTTTGTCCCACAGGGAGTAGTGATCTAAGCCTAGAAGGTGTATAGTAGACCTCCAGATTTGGCTACAGATCTGGTAATTCTAAGAAGAAAGAGAGCTTTTCGGGTGTCACTAGATCTAATTCTATAAAACTAAAATAAAACAAAACTAAAAGATGGAGGAAGATGGATGGAAAAATAAAGATCAAATGGTAAGAAATAGATTGTCAGGGCCTGATTTTCATTGCAAAATAGATCAAGATCTGAGGATATGCAGCCATCCTTCATTTGGCTACAAGCACAAATGCAAGGTATAAGAATCTGATTTAGACCGGTGGTTTGAATTGATCTTATGGCTATGATCTGTCCACTTCAATGGTCACAGACCATCCAATAGATTTCCTCCATCCCCGGTTTGGATTGGTCTTATGGCTATGATCTGTCCACTTAAATGGTCACAGATCATCTAATAGATTTCCTCCATTCCGATGGCTTCGATCAGAACAAGATAAACACTACAGATGCAGTGGATGCAAGGCCACAGGGACAGACACCCACAAGCATGTCAAACCCAGGTAAATCAGATGGTCATCAAGAGATCTACTAGTTAAGTGGGTGAGCTGATTAACAAACTCCTCTACACAAATCCACATTTCTTCATGCCGAAATTACAATTACAAAACAGATCTGAGCTGCTATCTAGATCTAATCCAACAGGCTGGATTAGAGAGAGAAGGGGGAAGAAGAAAGAAAATTAAAAACCTAAACTAAACCTAAATAAGCTAAGGAGAACTCAGGCAATTCCTTTGTTCCAACTTTCCTTGCTAAAGAAAAACAACAAAATAGATGGGTATTTATACATATGCCTTGATCCTTGTGCCTTGGGTTTCAACCAATCAGAGAGCAGAGATGGATCCCTCTTATGTTGTGCTTAAGTTGCATTCCCGCCAAAAATTAGCTCCTACCCATGTGAAGGGTTTTCTATGCATTGGAGTTCCTAATCTGCCCTTGTCAACTACAAAAATGCCTGCTACTCATCTTCATACTTGCTATCCACAAAATGGACCAAAGCTACCCCTTTTTCCAATTGCACACCTCAAGTGATTGCCCACAAATTATTTTTGGCTGCCCCAAAATACCCCTGTTGGAATTATTTTCAAAAACAGCCCAATGTACCTCTGCTGTTTGTCACCAAAACAGCCCCAAATGGGCCCTGCTTTACTAAACTGCTGATGTTAGATCTCATGGCTGCAGCTTGAAAGAATATCCGCCCCGGTTCTTTTCTCATTCCTTGCCAAGTTAGCAAAGCTGGACTGCTATTGGTACATCAAGAAATCTGAGATGACTGGAAGAGTGTTTTTCAAAATCATCTTGATTTTCTTATCATCGGGTATTCTATTTCTGACTTGAGCTACCAATGCCCTCTACCGTTCCAGGTAGTCACTGAATGCTTCGTCAGGCTTCTGCTTTAGTCAGCCTAGATATGAATTATGGGGTTCAATGCTTATATTATAGACATATTGCTCTTGGAATAGATGGGTCATATCCTTCCAGGTTTTAATCATGGATGGTTCTAGGGAAGTGAACCATCTAAAAGTCGGGCCTGTGAAACTCTTCTAGAACACTTTTGTGAGCAAACGCCCATCCCCTCCGTACTGGCATATGTCTCCACAGTATGACTTGAGATGTGCAATGGGGTTACCCATACCATTGTATTTATCAAAAATTGGTACTTTGAATTTTGGGAGCAAAGGGACTTCTGAAAACAAGCATAAGTCAGAAAAGTTCATGGCATGGATTTTAGCTCCACTCATCTTCATCAGCTGTTTTTGGATCTTGTCCATTTGTTCTTTCAACTGCTATGACTCCTTGGATGATGGGGTCGATCTTTCAACAAGCAGCCTCCATTCACTTCAGGCTACCGGTGGGTTGGTGAGCGTGGGTGGTGGGCGGTTGAAGCTGGTAAATGCCCCTGCATAAGCTCCGCTATTTCGGATCTCATCATCCTCATACTGTGGGTCCACATACGATGGAGGGAGGGTGAGGTTATCTTGTTGGTTCTGGGTAGGCTGGATGGGCTCTTGGTGGGACCACTGTACATGGGGGATGTTTTGATGAGTGGTTTATGGGGTAACAGGATGAGTGAATTACGAATATTGGGTTAGTGCCTGATGAGGCCACTGCACTTGGAGGAACCCTTGGGGAGGGGTTTGAGAGGCATGGGGATGGGTGAACTGAGGGTGGTTAATGGTATGGTTTGGATTCCCATACTAGATTGGTTGTGAGGGATGTGGTTGAATGAGGCCCATGCCCTGTTGAGAGATTGGCTGAGAGGGGCGTATCATTTGGGGGGAATGCAGGACTGTTGGGTGTATGTGGGATATTGTGGAAATTTTGGCGGGTTTGCAAATGAAGCTTCTAGGTTTGGGCCTTGATGGGCTTGGATATAGGACATGGGTCCTGGGTGGGGGCTTGGTCCTGGGCCATTGGTTTTTGATGGGCTTAGCGCATTGGGCCTTGGTGGGATCAGGTTATTGGGCCCTGGTGGGCTTGGGCCTGGGCCATTGGGCGTTGGTGGGCTTGGGCGTAGACCATTGGCCCTTGATGGGCTTGGGTATAAGGTGTTGGGCTTTGACGGACTTTGGTGTAGGGTGTGGGGCCTTAAGGCCCGCTCAGATGGTCCCATGGTTGATGGGAGCCTTGGATGGTATGAACATGGGGGCTTGATTATTTTTTTGGGGGAATGAATTATATAGATTTTGGAGTGTATGGGATGGGTTTGGGGATGCGTGGGATGGATGAGGGAGGCTTTGAGTGGCCTTCCAACTTGTGTATGCCTTGACCATTTCATCCATCACAGTCATGGGATTGGGTGAGGGGGTGGTGGATGTAAATGGTCCATCTAGTGAGGGGGAAGTACGGGGTATGGTTGGGATGGGTGTATGGGAAAAATTAGGCATGGATTGGGACAAATCGGGCATGACCTGCATAGATGGGGAGATATGGGGTGGATTTGGAAAATTGGGCATAGCATGGGTGGATGTGGAAAAATACGGGCTGTTTTGTTTGAATTGGATGTGGGAAAATAATGTGTGACAATAGGGTTAGGTGTGGAAAAATTTGAGGCATCTTGGTTTGATGTGGAAGGATTGGGAACGGTTTGATTTGAGGTGAAGGGAGATGGGGTTCTATGTGGGATGGATGTGGAAGGTGAACTTGGAGTGGACATGGGGGGAATGGGGCATGGATTTAGAGGGAATGTGGAGGATGTAGGTGGAAATATGGGTGCACCGAAGGGCCCAGTGACGGTAAATGGAGGTTGGGTGAGTAGAATGGAGATAGGAATCTCCTCTGAAAGGGAATGAGTTGGGGAACATGGTGGGGATGAATCGGGATCAGCATAAGCCGGGTCAACCGCCCACGACATGGTTGGTTGGCGGGTTGGGTATAGGTTCCTCGGGTGAGGACCAAAATCCCGTCTTCTCCTTCCCCTACAGGATGACGGAGGATAAGGAGATGAAGTTGTGCAGGCACCACAAGCTTTCTATTTTAATTTTTCTTGATTCTTGTTTTATTTTTGTGGTTTAAATTTTTTTGAAATAACAAAATAGAAATCTCCCTTGATTAAAGTGGTGATTCTATCTGGGGCCCTAGGGAACTCCCTTTCCGAGTAGCGTTCATGCCTACCATGTCTCCCATGGTGGGATTTCGACGCGCTTTGGAAGAAACAAAGGGAGACATTTGATCTATGTGAAGGCACGAAAATCTGTGCGACGACCCGATCCCTCGGAAGGGTCAATAAAAGGGTGACCTTTTTTGACCAACGAGGGCGTTTTGGGTGTTGAAAGGTAGGGGGAACAATCGAGAGTATGAAAATCGCTAGGCAGGAGACTCGGGAATAGTGGAAAAGGACCTCAGATTCGGGCTACTCGGCCAGAATAGGCTTAGCGTATGTATTATATACGCTAGGCTAAATACTTGGAGATTTTGGCTTAACGTGTATATTATACACGCTAGAGCATTTCTGAGGATTTTTGGCTTAGCGTGTATGTTATACATGCAAGGAATAAACAGAGTATATAGAATAAATTGACAACAATAGCAGGCCCGAGATTGGTCTATTTTTTTTTGGTTTTTTAGGGACTGATTTTCTTTGTTATTTTGGGTCCCTTCTCTCCGAACCTAGGGATATAAGGCTGATTCGGGACAACTGACACACTCTCCAAGGATTTTAAGCTTTGTAACCAGATCAGTCACCTATCCGATATACCTCTAGCACAAGCGCTTTCTCAGCTAGTGGATGGGGTGATACTTTTTCAGATCATCACCACTAGGGACTAGCGTCGTACTAAGAATTGGGACATTTGTATCGCTATCTAAATTCCCTCCCTTTAAAATCTACCCAACGTGAAAATGAATTAAGTCCCTTAGTTCATATTTAAGGTTCAATTTTTAAATTTAATTTTAAAAGGGGAATTTGCTTAGGTTCAAAAACGGGTTGTGATGATCCCGTGCCACCTCTACCGGTTGGCGTCCACTGATAGTATATGATAACACAAATGTAAAAGCTCAAGTAGGCCCGCCAATTGGCTAAGGCGGTACAATGCACATGTAGGCCCGCCAATCGGCTAAGGCTTGTAAATAACAAAAAAGTAAATGTAAGTAAAGACAATGCTCAAGTAGGACCGCCAATCGGCTAAGGCGTGTAAATGATGAAAAAGTAGGGGTAAGTAAAAATTGAGGGAATCGTAGGGGTGAGTTAAATTTGATAAAATCGTAGGGGTGAGTATTAAAAGAGACAAAAAAGGTTAGTAAACAAAAAAATAAATACAAAACAAAGGAGGCCAAATTTCAAGGGGATGCTCTACAAGCAAGAACTCCCCAGCAGAGTCGCCATCTGTGCAACCGTAGATCTTAGCGACCGTCGTGATGATGCACTTGTAAGAACAAAAAAATATAGAGTCGCCACCCGGAGCTTTTGGTGTCTCGAGAAACCTAAATCAATATTGAAAGCACCGAAGTGTAAAAATATGACTCTAATTTAGCGACTCATGCCAAAGGCTCCTGGGTAGGGGCTTCGTTATCGATCGGGAAGGTGTTAGGTACCTGATCAACCCGCTCGAAAGCGGTCTCTAATTATGGCTAAATCAAAATAAAATATAAAAATAAAACATCACTTCCTTTTGCCCGAAGGCATTATGATCCTATCAAGCTTTCCAAAAATACTTAAAATTTTGGGGTGTAATGACTTGAATCCTTGGATAAAGGAAAAGCAAAGACGGTAGAGGAGTAGAGGGGAGAGCCGGAGCACTTGGGCCATTATAGCACAGCCGTAGACTTTCGTGTGGCTGCATTGGATGAGCTTCTGATAGCTATTAGGTTGATATATGAGTTTTAAACTCTAAGTCATGGTGGCTAAGACGTATAAAAGGAAAGTGACTGACTACTGATATATGTATCTAATTAAGTCTTAACCTATTGCAAGTGCACAATGAAAATTATAGTACTAGCAAAGAATCATTCCCACAGAGATAGGTTATATTATATTAATTTAATTTTTCTGAAAACTAATACTTATCTTTTAAGATTCTAAACTACTGGAGAAACATGAATAAAAGAATTGTTTATTAATCTAATTGCTGAAAATAAATCCTAATCTTCAAACTTTAGATTATGGTCGTCAATCACAATCTTCTGCTATCGGATATTTATGAAATTAAACAATATCGTTACACTATATCTCAAGTATCCTTGGATTGGTCATCAATCAAAACTAGAATCCTATCAATATAGATTTAATCTGATCAACAATCTCCTAAAACTTGGGCGTCAATCAAATTATAGAAAACTGAAGATGGAAAAGTAAAAACCATTACACTAATCTACAAACTTCAACTTGAGTCGTCAATTCAAATTAAAATTCGAAGATGTTTATAAAGCAGGAAATCTAAACTAGAAAGTAAAATGAAATCTAAACTAGAATGCAAAAGTAGAACCATCCAAAGGATTAATCTTTCAGCTTTCTCAGCCTTGGTTGTCAGGCAAGACCTTAGAGAACTGTGGATGATGTTACTTTGTAAATCCTAAATTATTTTTGATCGGAAGAAAACATAGACCTCAGTTGTCAATTGATGCTGTGAAATTCTTCAATGGTTTATTCTTACATCAGGCTCTCTTATCTATAGATCATAAGGAGTCGGTTTATAAGTTCTAATTCTAATAAAAGAAATAAAAGATTTCTATTATAACTCTAATTCTAATTTTATTCTTCCTTGCTTTCTTTAGTTGATGTGCTTTTGGATTGTTCCTTTTTATTCAGTAACAGAGTCCCCTTAAGATACTTCTTCATCAATCTCCCAGATCCGAGATCAGCCAAACTTCTAATTCAGGAGTTCATCTAATTCTGTTCATGATAGTGTTCATTCTCCTGTGATTAGCAGTAGCAGTAGGAAAGCTTCTATTAATATAATCGTAAATCACGATTGTCTCTTTTCTTCTCTTTCTAGAAAATCGTAAATCACGATTTTCTATCTTTCATAGCTTCCTCTTTGGATGATTCTCTGAATTACGATTCATCGCTTTTCTTCTATATTGCTTTAGCTGAAGAATCGTAAATTACGATTCTTATTCCCTTCTTTACTAATAGTGCTCAATCGTCTTTTCACGATTTTCTAGCTTTCAGTATATAGCTAATCGTGTTTTTACATTTAACCATCTTTTACTGCTCTTTTTGAGTTCATTTTGACAAATATTAGCACATTGGCTCTCCTTTACTAATTATCTTTAGTATCTGCACATCATTAGCTTATTAGTAGCATACTCAATCCTAGCATCACTAAGTTAAGGGTGATAAATTGGTATATTATGTGACTGATCAGAAGGCTAGGTGGTAGTTCTCACCAAGGCTAAGGGATTCATGATGGAAGATGGGGTTTAAGGGGTGTTTTTGAAATCTAAAATTTGTATGAGTTTTGTGCACAAAAGGGGAGAAGGAACTCTCTTAATCTTTTCTCTTATGGAAAAAAATTGAAGCAATTAGTAAGGGGGGGTGCCTCTTTATTTATAGAGTTGGGATAGATTAGGAGGGTGGTTAAAGGCTAATGAGATTAGCGATTAGGTAATCCTAAATCTAACAATATTGAGTTTTTCAAGGCTATAGAAAGGTGTGAATGAGGTTCAATGGTAGATGATAGGGTGAGGTTCCAAAAGGGCTAGAGGGTTGGGTGGAGGGTTGCAAATAGGGTTAATGGGGGTGCAACAGTCCTAAGAAAACCCATGCTAAACATTGGGATAGTGAATAAGTCAAACCCCTGAAGTGAATTTCAAACAAAATCCCAAGATCACTGTAGCTAAGCCTAGCATGTATATTATACATGCTAAGCTTATGTGTAGTATTCTTGAGAAATCCAGAGGTTCAGAACCCGCTGTGGAGCCCACAGAAAGCCAATTTTGGCCTAGCGTGTATACTATATACGCTAGGAAAAATTCCTTCAGAAAATGGCCTAGCGTGTATATTATACACACTAGGAAAAATTTCCTCAGAAATGGCCTAGAGTGTATATCATGCACGCTAGGCAAAATGTCTTCATTTTTGCCCCAATACTCAAACCGCCATAACTCTTGATGTATAGTTCTAATTGAGGCGATTCTTAACTCTTTGGAAAGCTTGGAACCTCTACTTTCTAATGGTATATGACTTAGTTTCAGCATAGATCCCCCAAAGCTTTGGCATAACTCTTTCCAACCACTGCCAGAGAGGGTTCGAAACTGGCTTAGGAAGGGTTTCAAGGGTGTAGGGTTGATTCCTAATGGTTTTGGGAAAGTTCCTAAAGGGTATGGGAAGGTTCCTAAGGGTATGGGAGATGCTATCGAAAGCTTGGGGGGGGCGTCTTTCTCGAAGTATGTTTCGATTGGGCCTTGGGCCAAATTTCGGTGTCCACAATGTTGAATATGCCAGAGGTAATTTCCTTTAAGTTTGGGGGAGATTTTTTATTATTTTTGGAGATTATACATCCAGTACATGAAGCACCTTCATAATTTTTTTGGTAGCCCCTGTTTCTATGAACAATGAGGACATTGTCCTATTTAAGTTTGGGGGTACACACTCTGTGTATAATATTGTGATTGAAAAAATATATATATTGTTGCGCCTTCTGTGTAGATTTAATTAGTTCTAATTTAGTTTTAATTTTATATTTTTAGGTTTGTTTTTGTTTATCTGTTAACCATCATATGTGAATTGTGATTAGATAAGATATGATTTCAAAAGCTTCACCATCATCTTAATTGAAGTTCAAACATAAAAATAGAAGTTGTTACGATTCATGCTAGCCCTTCTGTACACTGTATCAAAACTGAAGTTTTGAAACTATACTTTGATTTAAACTGCAGAATTTAGAAATAGTTTCAAAATTGTATACCCAGTGAGGATTTGGACTTATTTCCTTTCTTTGAGAGAGACTGCTATTTTATTGAATTTAATTTTTGTTGAACTTCTTGACTGTGCTTTAATGAAATATCATATTGTTGTTTTTATTTCAATCAAATATTCAACAATTATGTTAACTAATTTTCAAGAACTATTTCGTATATATGCATTGAAACAATATGGCATTCTTACTAGTGAATCTGAAAATGATCTAAGGCATTCTTCTGATTCATTTGAGCAATAAAAGCCTAAATCCCAAAGTAATTTATCCCTTGAACCCATATTAGAACCTTAACCGAATTTCTTTATATCAAAATCTTATAACCCTTAACCATATGTACTACCCAAAGCTTTCGGTCTTTTAATGCTTATACTTATGAGAATTGAGAATAAAGGGAGAAATAGGAGAGTGGAAGGAGTATGTAAAAAAATAGATAAGGGGAATGCTACAGAGGGTACAAATGAAAAGAAATGTATATAATCTGAAAAAAAAAATGGGAGAAAAAGAAAATGAAAAAGAGAAGCAAAAAGCTTGCAAAACTGAGAAATTTATTTTGAAAAGGATATTTGAAAAAGAAGAAATAAAGAAAAAGGGATTTACTGAAGAGAAAAAGTACATGGGAAGAAGTTATCCAACTTTTTAAATACTTACTAAAGCAGAAAAAGAAGAAAAGATGAAGAAGATAGGTGAAAGATAAGCTGAATTCTAATAAATTTTTTTAATCCTTTCTACCTTTCTTTGGAACTTTTAACCAATAGCCCCATTACAAGCCGAATAAAGACCTTTTTGATTCACGATTTGTAACAGCATGAGCCTAGTAGAGATGTGTATAATAAATACTCTGGAAAAATAAGAAGTATACGAAATAGAATTGCTTATGTTTTTTCATGAGATTTATCTTTTTATCATATATCCATCAAATTATTCCTGATATATCATTGTGAGAACCCAAACGTTTTCCTCACTTTTTAAGTGTATGCCAACAGTAAGAATTTGGATGAAATTTTTTTCTAAATCTGCAGTTTAGGAAAGTTTATAATGAATGAACTCTTTCATTGGTACGTACACACTCCACGCTTAATATGAATTGAAATTATTAAGTTTCCGATCGAGGATAACTGCTAGGATGGGAAGTAATGGCTTATGGAATCTTACTTTTGAAAATTATAACAACCATGTGATGATTGATTGATTAGTTTACCAAAAGTAGTTTAGAGTTTTAAAAGTTTGTTTTTCTTTGTTTTGAAAATATAAAAACCCAAAAATATTTGAAGTTTGTAGGTAACTTCACTGATAAACTTCAGGAGGCACAACTCTAGTAGGGATCACCTAGGGGTTTAAAGGTTTATTGCATCAGCTAAATGCATTTGTGCTCCTTATGAAAGTGGCATTAAAATTTTTAGATTAGTTTATCTTTCCTTGCTTGCTAGGGACTACCAAAATGTAAGTTTGGGGATGTGATCAGTCACATAATTTACCATTTTTCTAGCTTTAACGTAGTGATGTTAGACCCTGGTTTTCTATTAACAATATGTTGATGTGCAGATATTTAGAATAGTAAGCAGAAAATAGTCAGAGTGTTAATCTTTGTCAAAATGAACTCAAAAGGCTTTAAGAAAGACGATCGCACAAAGGTATGATCCCAATCGTGTCTGAGAACCAGTCTGTAAGCTAAAGAGAAAGCTTACGATCCAATCGTAACCCCAAGGGAGCTAAACCAAAGAAGAAAAATTAGGAATCATAATGACGATTCTACAGGAAATGCCCAAGACTGGAAAGCACAAAGTGAGGATACGATCGTTCGAGAGCTAGGAATCGTACAGAGAAAGAAGTAAAATCATATTTATGATTTTGTAATATCAAAGCTCACTACTACTACAAATCACGTGAAGATTACACCACCATGCATAGAATAAAAAGAACGCTTAAATTAGAAGTCTTCCATCTTATGGATCCAAGGAGATAGGTTAAAGAAATCCTGAAGATCTCTGCTTCTGAAATAAACGAAAGAGTCTTGTGTGCATCTACTATCCGAAGTAAGGAAGATTAGGATTAGAAGTTTTAGAATTTTTCGAATCTTTTATTTTAGAAGTTTACTTTTATTAGGAGTTGAATAATGTAAACTGACCCCTTGTGAAGCAATAAATAAGAGGGCCCGACACCCAAAAATCTTTATTGAAGGCCTCTCAATCGCAATTGGCAATTGAGGTTGGGATTCATGAAGATCACCTTAGTTTAGTTTAGTTTAGATATCTAAGGTTTCTCGAGAGCAATTGACGCCTGTGATCAGGAGCTGGAAGATTAGAGTAGATTATCTGTAGTTTCTCAAGAGCAATTGATGCCTATGATTGGGAGATGAATGATCTATTTATTGCTTTCTAGTTTAAATTTATTAGTTTCATTATTGCTTTGTAAATATCTAATAGTTCTTTATTTTAATTGACGCCTAAGATTGAGAATTTGAAAGAGTAGTGTAATGGAATTTTCTTTTCCATCTTCAATTTTTTAGTTTTTGATTGACGCCCAAATTTTGGAAGGTTGTAGATTAGTATAAATCTATATTAAAAGAATTCTAGTTTTTGATTTGATGCCAAATTTCTGAAAGGCTAAGATATAGTATAACGGTATATTAGTTTGGTAAACATCGAACTGAAGGAGACTAACTGATGACTAGGATCTGGAACTAAGAGCATGTAGATTTATTTTCCTGCACTTTAGTTTAATTCAAACCATTCTTTATTTTTTTTAAAGCAAATAAAAGTTTCCAAAAATTCCAACCTTCCTCGTGGGAACGATCTTATACTAGTACTACAATTTTCATTGTGTGCTTTCAATAGGTTAAGACAAAGTATGCTTTATGGAGCTGTCAACAAGAGGATTGAAGAGGTAGCTCTTGATCTTATTAAACGCTACCTGACAATCATCGTTCCATTCAATGGGCGAGTCATTCCTCAGTAACTCTAAAATCAGAGTGTAGATAGGAGTTAGTTGTGCAATGAACCGACTGATGCATTGTATTCTGCTCAAGAAACCTCTGACCTCTCTCTCGGTAGATGGTAGAGGCATTTCTATGAGCTTGTAGCTGTTTAGGATGGGTGGTTGTACTACCAGGGGTACCTCCTCCTCAAAGATTGATTGGGACGCAAGGACAGAGGCTTTTTTATGTGCGATCAGCTGATTTTTCCAGTATTGGTCAATTTTTATGACCCGTGCTTAGAAATGTCCTCCTGATGTGTCGCCACGGATGGGTTTTGTCTTCCAGGTTTATCCCCATGGCCTTGGCTGCAGTGGTGGTGAGGGCCTTCTCCTTGGCGTCTTTGATCTCTTCTTCGATAGGCTTGTATCCTAACCCAAATTTTATCTCCTTCCCTCCTCTTGCTCTGATCGGGTCCCTTCAACCTTATAGGGGAGGGCCCAATCCTTTTCCTTTCTTGTAACCCCATTTTTGGAGCATCGCCACTACTACAGTAATTCCTGCTTTGGTTTTCAAGATAACCTTTTTGAGCATTCTGGCGTTGCTGCCACTACGTCATATTGGAAACTGTGGAGGTTCCTGTCCTCGATTGTGTGCGACACATCAAACATCTTGTGGTTCTCTATATTATGTGCAACTTTTTCTCCTTCTCGCCCCTCAGCCAAGATAGCTATAACTCTCTCCTCTGAGATAAACTTGAGCTTCTGGTGCAGGGTTGAGGGTATTGCCCCAATTTCGTGTAGCCATGGGTGCCTCAGTAGTAAATTGAAAGTGGATTTGACATCCATAACTTGAACGGGGATAGAGAAGGTCATAGGCCCAATGGTGAGCTCAAGATAAACTTCTCCCATAACTTCCCTCCTAGTGTTATGAAACCCTCGGGCTCCTATCTTAGTCGGCTGGAACATGGATGGATTGACCCCTATCCAGGTCGCAATTCCTAAAGGGCATACATTTAATGTCGACCCATTGTTTATAAGCACCAGCGGTATTACCAAGTTCCAAGTTTTTGTCGTAATATTGAGGGATCAGGAATGGTTGCCACCTTCAATTGAATGGTTGGCGTCGGAGAATGAGATGGCGTTGGGAGCCAAAACTTGCCTAATCATTTGTCCCACCTCATCTGGGAAACTTTATCGGAGTCATGAACATCCTTAGGGCAACCATTAGATCTTTGAAGTGTGGCAGAGACGTCATTAGTAAGTCCTAGAAGTTGATGTGAGCCACCGTTCTCCTAAGTTGTGTTTCCAACACATTCTCGGCTCATTCTTTCCATGGGATGTACTGCTGCAAGTTTGCTTCTTTCCTCGGGTTGGACTAGTACCGACACCTCTAGTTGTTTAGAGATTCTCCCTGACCGTGAGATGAACTTGACAGTCCCTTCATTCCCACTGCCACTATTGGCATCTATTTGATTGTAATTAAGAGGGACTTGTTGGGGATCATATGTTAGTTTGGGGATCTTGAATGGGGTGAATGAGGGTATCAGCGATGACTGGATGGGCAGTGTGGGAAAATTGGGCCAAATGTGGTTGGTTGGTAATGGAAGTGGGGGCATGGCAAAACTGGGCCAACTATGGTTGATTGGTGCTGAAGGTGGGGGTGTGGCAAACGTGGGCCGAAAACTATGGTTGATTGGTGATGGGGATGGATTGGGTGACATATAGTGGTTAGATGTTGGTGCCGAAAATGCCTGGTATATCGAATTGACGGGGGATGGTGTCGGGAAATAAAGTCTCAAATCTAGGGGTGCTACTTGGGGTGTAGGATTGGGGAAGTAGTCGGCTAAATTCAAGGGCTCGACTACCCCTACGATCTTATTCTCCTGACTCCAGTGCCTTGGTATCACTGAGCTTTCTCCTATGGCGATGTATTCTGAGCGGTCGAATTCTTCCACATCTTCCTCCACCATATTAATGCTGGGCCTCGGGCCCATCCCTCCTTTAGGGCATGGTGGCAACAATGCCTAGAGTATATTGGTGTGCGGATATGGTTGGGGACGTGCTGGGGGGATTATCTTTCCCCCCTTAATGAGATATTGTAATGCATTCTTTAACGAAAAGCAGCGATCGATTGGATGCCCCAGACCCTAGTGGAAGTTAAAGTGCGTGTTGGGATTATAATTTCTCTGGATTGGATTTGGCAGATGTAGCAACTGAAATGGGGTAACCAAACCCTTCTCTATTAACAATAGCAAAAGGGCATTTAGGGATTGCCCCAAGGGATTGATTACTTGGTTAAATCCGGCCCTTCTCTGCTCAGGGGTCATCTGTGTCCTTGGACCATTGCCCGATCTTTGTGATGGCTCTACCTGTGTTGGGGCTTGCTGTATTGCCCCGAACTGGAATGGTGATATACTTGTGGTGGGTTGTGAGGTCATTATTGCTTAGACCTCTGCCCCTTTTCTTATCTCATTCCTCTGTTCTAAAAATTTGTGAACCCTAGTGGCCACAATTTTATTTAAACGACCCTCTCTCACCGCATTTTCATAGTGGTTGGTATTTCTTACTAGATCGGCAAAACTGGCTTATTGCTGGTGTACCAAAAAATTAGATATAATTGGTAATGCGATTTTTGAGATCATCTCAATTTGTTTCTCATCTGTTATGCGGTTCCTCACCTGGGCCGCTAGAGCCCCCCACCTTTCGAGATACTAGTTAAAAGTAAGATCGGATTTCTGATTTAACCAAGCCAAATCAGACTTGCGCGATTCTATGTCGATGTTATCTACATATTGCTCTTGAAATAGGTGGGTGATGTCTCTCCATGTTTTTAACATAGATGGTTTGATGGAAGTGAACCACCTCAGGGCAGACCGATAAGGCTCTTCTGGAATACCTTAATGAGGAGGCACTCATCCCCACCATATTGACACATATCCCCATAGTAGGACTTGAGGTGGGCTATAGGGTTGACGGTGCCATTGTATTTGTCAAATGAGGGCACTTTAAATTTTGGAGCTAAAGGTACCTCAAAAAATAAATAGGGATCTGAGAAATGTGTAGCATGGATCTCAGCTCCTCCAATATTCGTTAATTGTTTCTTTATCTTGTCCATCTATTTTCTCGACAATTCGGACTCCCTAGATGGTAGTGCTGGGCCAGTTCCCCTAATAGGCTATGATGTGCTCTAAATTCGTACTAAAGTATTAAACTATTGCAACCGCACAATGGAAATTATAGCACTAGTATATGAACGTTTCCACAAGGAAGTGATTATCTAATATATTCTCGTCTTTTAAAAATATATATTTGTCTTTTAAGATTCTAAATTACGGGATAAATATGAATAAAAGAATAATTTTTTTAAACTTATTGCATAAAATTAATCTAAATCCTCCTCCTTTCAGATTATGATCATCAATCACAGTTCTTCAGTGCTCGGATATTTATAAATTTAAAGTACCATCACACCGTATTGCAGTCTTCTAGAATTTGGGCATCAATAAAATACTAAAATTCTTTAACACGGATTTAATCTAATCAACAATCTTCCTAAAATTTGGGCGTCAATCAAACTAAATACAATTGAAGATGGAAAAGTAAAAATCGTTACACTAATCTATAAATTCTCAATCTGAGTCATCAATTTAAATAAAAAACTTTTAGATGTTTGCAAAACAGTAAAAGTGCATAAAATAAATCTAAAAGCAATAAGAAGATCTTTCATCCCTCAGTTACAGGCGTCAATTGCTCCTGAGAAACTATAGATACTCTAATCTTTCAGCTCCCAATTGCAGTAGTCAATTGCTCTCGAGAAACCATGGATATCTAAACTAAACTAAGCTAAACTTAATCGAAAGAAAACCCAACCTCAGTAGTCAATTGATTCTGAGAGTTCCTTCGATAATTTTTCTCCTATGCCGAACTCTCTTATTTATAAATCATCAGGATTCAGTTTACAAAACTTAAAATTCTAATAAAAAAACTACTTAAAATAAAAAGTTTCTTAATGTAACTCTAACTCCTAATTTCATCTTTCCTTGCCTTGGAGAGTTGCACCCTGGAATTGCACCTTTGTTTCAACAATAGTGTCCTTTAGGAATCTCTCTTCATTAATCTTCTCGAATCCGTGATCTACCAAACTTCTAATTTAAATAATCTTCTAATTCCGTGTATGGCGGTGTAGCTCTCACGTGATCAGCAACAACAAGAGTCTTTTATAAAATCGTAAATCACGATTTTCTCTTTTCTGCGCATAGCTCTCGGTACGATTCTCTAGTAAGATCAATCGCAATTCTCTTTTATATCACACTCCACCTGAAGTATTGTTAGAAGAATCGTAAATTAAGATTTATCATTTTCTCTTCGGCTTCGTTCAATCGCCAAGTATGATTTCTGGTTTCAATCCTGCGTTGAATCGTCTTTTACTTTCAATCGTCTTTCTTACTGTTTTATGAGCTTATTTTGACGAAGATTAACACTTTGGTTCTCTTTTACTATTTATTCTAAATATCTGCACATCAGTATTTCATTACTAGCAAATTGGGGTCTAGCATCACTAAGTTAAGGGTGATAAAATAGTATATTCTATGACTGATCACACCCCAAACTTATGCTTTGCTAGTCCTAGCAAACAAGGAAAGAAATACTAATATAAATTATAAATTTAAAATGCTACTTTCATAGGGAGCACGATTGCATTTAGAAGATGCAACAAGCCTTTGAACCCCAAGGTGATCCTAGTGGAGGAGTTATAGTCTCCGGAAGATTTTCAATGAGGTTACCTACAAACTTCAAATATTTTTAGATTTTTAAAAATTTTAAAATCTAAACGAAACAAAAGATTGTAAATCTAAACTACTTTTTGTACACTAACTAGTTTTAATCATTATATGGTTGTTGTGATTTTCCCAAAAGTACAAATATTTTTTCATTAACTTTCCATCATAGCAATTATCCTTGATAAGAACTCAACAATTTCAATTCAGTAAAGCATGGAGTGTGTGTGTACCAGTAAAAAGTTTAATCATCATTGATTTTTCTAAACTGCTGATTTAGAAAAAAATTTCATTCAAACTGCCACTATTGGGATACTCTAAAAAAATATTGAACTTTTTGGGTTCTCTCAGTATATGATATGTATGATAATTTCAAATGGATAATTGACTAAAAAGATAAATCTCATGGAAAGATAATCAATTCTATTTATATGTTTCTTTACTTTTCCATAGTATTTATTATAAACATACATACTAGGCTCATGTTGTAGTAAATCATAAATCTAAAAGGTCTTTATTTGGCTTGTAATGGGGCTTTGGGTTAAAAGATTTCTAAAGAAAGGTAGAAAGGATTCAAGGATTTCTAAGAATTTAGTTCTTCTTCCACCTGTCTTCTTCTTCTTTTCTGCTTTTTTATTCAGTAAGTATTCAAAAAGTTGTATAACTTCTTCCCATTATTCTTTTTCTGTTTCTTGTGTAAATCCATTTTCTTCAATTGATTTCAAATATCCTCTTGAAAATTTTCAGCTTGGAAGCTTTTCACTTCACTATCTTTCTGTTTTTCTTAGAATCATAATTACGATTTTTTGATTCTGTCTCATATTTCTTCATTTTCTTTCTTCTCAATTATACTCTTTTCGACATATCCCTTATCTATTTTCTTATAGTTCTTTCAGTCCCTCTTCTTCCATTTTTTTACGTTCTAAGCTCTTAGAAATTGAAAGGGTTCAAGGTTGAATGTTTTGGATAGTACATATGGTTAAGGGTTTATAAGATTTTGGTATAAAAAAATTCTGTTTAGGCTTCTAATATGGGTTCAAGGGATAAATATTTTATGGGATTTTAGCTTTTTGACTTTGACTAAACAAAAGAAGGCCTTAGAACATCTTTATGATTCACTAGCATGAAAGTCATATTGTTTTGATGTTTCTAATAAACAGTTCTATAAAAATAAATTATCATAATCATAGAATATTTTATTCAAATTTACAGCAATATGAGATTTCATTAAAATGCACTCAAGAAGTTCAAAGAGAATTTTGATTCGAATAGAAAGCAGTCCCTCTCATAGTTAAAGAGGAATTATGGCTCAAAAGCTCACTGGTTTTATAAAATTTTGAAACTATAATCTAAACATTGCATTTGAAATCAAAGTATAGTTTCAAACATTCAAATTGATACAGTGTTCAAGAGAGCTAGAAATGAATCGTTGAACTTCTACTACAAAGGATCATAAAGTTTATGGATTTATAAATTTTACTATCATAACTCACATATAATGGTTAAATTTTCCTTATATCTAAAAAAAACTAACTAAGCAAACTATTATACATAGGAGTTGTGTACCCCCCCAAACTTCAATAGGACAATGTCCTCATTGTGCAAAAATAGGGGATACTCAAAAACAATTTCATACCTTAATTGTGCTGCTAGTGAACTGGGCTTAAATTCTACAAAATTATTCAAAAATCTCCCCCCAAAATTGGGAGAAAAAACTTCCAGCATATCTAGATAGAAATTTCCACCATAAATAAAATGAATAGAGACAATAATCAAAAGAAATTTTCATATATTATCTGAAATATTTACAGACTGTATTAAAAGAAAGAAAAATTGATTACATAAAGGATTAAACCTAGGAAAAATCTAGACATGTCCTAACTAAGACACTGGCAGCAACGTCCGAGTCAAAATTTTCTTCGATAAAGATCGGTCCTCGGCTTCTAACCACCTTCAATCAGAGTCTCATTTGTCCCTTTCTGCACTCATATCCACTCCTTGACGGAGTTGCTCCCCCTATATTCGAAATTCCCCCAAACAGAGCACATCACAGATTTTCGTTGGAAAAAATGCATTCCACTCAAGGGAAGTGCTTTGAAGAGCATCTCTTTCCTCCCACAGCCTTTATTGTTCCCTTGCAACAATTCTACAAAGAGAATCAAGAGAATATGGTGAAGAGTATGAGCGATGGAGAGGGGTGGCGAGGTACAGTTCGACCCACCATCATCATAAAGGAACTCACACTAGGGGGGGTTGTGATAGTGGAATGGCTAGGAAGTGGGGGAAGATGGGTTCTTTGAATGGGGCTTCAGATTTGGGTCTGGTTTAGGGTAAGGAATGGTTTCAATGGATGATTCAGCGTCTAGGATGGGTCGTTGGCAGTTCAAATCTTCTACTTTCTTTATTGCAGTCAGGAGCTCAGCCCTATGTATCTCAATGATTCTATCAAGTCTCTCACTGAAATCGCCATTGTTAAGCTCTTCTGCCATAAGGGCTAAGGGTATGGAAAAGGAAGACGAAAGAAATGGGTTTTGGAAAGGTAAAGATCTAGTTTTATAGGGAAATGTTTAGTTTTGAACCGTCACTTTGAGTTAAATGTCAAGGTGTAGGCTCTTAGGCTCAGGTAGTTGGCAAGTGGCAATATTGAATGTGGTGCTTGTCCACTTCCTCTATAAATTAAATGGGTTTGAATTCCAATGCAACTAATAAGATAGGTTATTGGAATCACCTGTTCCCAGGAATTTTCGTTTACGATTCTGTAGAACAATATTGAATTTTTTAACGCTTCGAATCATAATCTCTATGATTTGTCTCTATAAATCACTAAAAAGAAAAATTGTAAATCCATACGCTCAAGGTGACTATATTCCACAAGCGAGGTCTTTATAATTGAATGTGTTCTGACACACTCGAGATCGTAAGGCCTTCCCTAACAAAATTTTCTAATAGCGACAAAAGAAATAGTTCACATATGTTACAGGGTGTTTCAAGTGGAACTCTAGTTGAATTCACGGGGATTTAATGTGCCTCCCAAAAAGTTATGTCCTCTTAGAGTGCCCACTGGCCACTTTGAGAGTGAGTTGAGAGAGTATTATGTATGGCTTGGTATATTGAGCCTCTTTATTTCGACTGCTTTAATTTCTGTCTCTTGATTAAACATCTAGGGTGAATAATTATCTTTAAAAAAATTGGGTATGTCCTTATGTCCACGAATTGGCATGGGACAAGGACAGCCTTGCGAGATCAACTATATTGTCTTTTATTCGATTTAGAGTAGTCGCATGTGCTTAAATTACAGTTTGGCTGTATATATCGACGAGTTATGATATGAAGTTAAGGCACGGCCTTGGAGGTCGTGCAGATGGCACGGATTTCGGGATGCTAAAATTCGGGCTGTCACAATGGCTGGTGAGGATTTTGGTGATTTTGTTGGGGGGTAAAAGGTGTGTGAATTGTGGTTGGTGGCTAGGTTGGGTATGATGGGTGTGGGTGAATAGGATTTGGGTTGGATGGGTGGATTGGGTGATATGTGTTCGCTATTTGGGAAGAAGGGGGTATGCTTGTTAGGTATGGGTGTTTGTGGAAAATTTGGGGAGTCATGGATGGTTTGAAAATGTGGCCCCTAAGGTTTGTGCCTGAATGGGCTTGTGGTTAGACGTAGGGCCTTTGAGGGCCTCTCAGATGGCTCTATGGTTGATGATGGGAACCTTAGAGGGTTGATTGGGATTGGTGCTTTTGGTGAATGAGGTGTGAAGACTTTGGAGGGTTTGTTGTGGATTTAATGGAAGTTGTAGTGAATCGGGGTGGCTTTGGGAAGCCTTCCATGCCATGAATGTACTCATCATCTCTTCTATGATGGCCATAGGATAGGACATGGGGTTTGATGTGGATGGCCCACTTGATGGGGGAGATGTGTGGGGTGGTGGCAATGCTTGGCTTGATGAGGGGGGAAATTGGGTATGCTTTGGGTTGATATGGGGGAAAAATGGGGAGTATGCTCGGTTGACATGGTGGGGGGAGGAAATGGGGTGTTTGTTGGGTTGATGTGGGAGAAAAATGGGGTGTCTGTTCGGTTGATGTATAGGGGAAAATGGGTGCACCGAATGGTCCGGTGATGTTTAATGGGGATTGGGAGGGATTGGAGATGGGAATCTCCTCCGTATAGGAATACGGTAGGATGAATCCTAGTCAATGGTGGATGGATCCAGTGGCTAAGACAGGGCTTGATAGCTGGTGGGGTACGGATTTCTTAGGTATGACCCAAAAGATTTCTTTTTCCTTCTATGGGATGATGGTTGTACGGCTGTTGGTACGCGCTTTTTCTGGGTTCCTTTCGGTCCCCGGAAAGAGTGGCCCAATTCTGTCCAAGTGGACTTTGGCAAAGGCGGTGTTTTTTAGATGTAATTATGTATTGAGAATAAAGAGGTAAATCCTATTAAAATACCTAGTTCGTTGCGATCGCCAGCTGCAGATATTTATCAATGCTGCAATACGTCACTGATCACGCATTCTGGGGTGGAGGTATGGGTTGTTCTCTTTATTGAATCATCGGTCGGCCGATGTCAACAACAGTGGGTCACCTAGAAGTTTAGTTAAGCTAGTTTTCCTAATTCTCTTCTAACTGTTTTACCTTTTCCACTCTTGCTGTAACTCTTCATGGTTTAAATTACATGAGATTATCAGGAGCCTAATTAATTTTTAATCCTATTAGAAGTCTAATTAATCGGAAAATCCTAATTCAACTAGGTTTCCTAACTTGACTAGAAGTCTAATTAATGTCCTAATTTTAATAAAAATCTAATTATGTCAAAATCTAATTTGGATTCCAACTAATTTCCTATTCTTACTAGAAATACTAAAACTATAATTAAATAAAATTTGCTAATTAAGTAAATTAATTCTATAAAAATTCGAATTAATCTATGTATCCTAATTTAATCAAAATTCTAAAAAAGGGGTTTTGGGCCCACTATGCTAAGGTGGATCGGCCCTGCTTTCGGGTATCCTTTGTAAGCTCCCTTGGGCAAATCAGATGGCTAGGGATTGAAAATCTGATTTTTAATTTAGAAATAATAAATTTAAAGATCAAATTTATGAATTATAATGGAATTAAAGGATTGGAATTGCAAACTATAAACTAGAATTACGAAATCAAAATTAGGGACTTTAGGACTGAAACTGAAGTTAAAATGTAGGTCTTAGAGATTAAGATTTGAAAATCAAAGACCTAAGCTCTAGAAATTTAGAACAAAATTTGAGGCTAAAAACTAAAATCAAAATTATGAATTAGAATCTAAGATCTAAAAGTATGAAGAGAAATCAAAAAGCTAACGCTAAGGACTGGTTCTAGCAACTAAGAAATAGAACCAGTGATAATAAACTAAAAATAGGAAAGAATCTAGAATTAAGATCTAAAACTAGAACCTAAGATCTAGAATTAAGAACTAGAACTAAGAACTAAGAACTAAGAACTAGAAGAAATAAAAGCTAGAAGAAAAGTATACTTGAGGCCAGGGCCGCAGAAAGGAATCTTGAAATCCTAAGCTTGAAAGCGAGGAATTCGAAAGAGGAAGAAAGTCGTATTCAATTATTTTTTTGGGTCGTGGTGGTGGGGTCTATTTATAGATATTTGGCCAATTGCGAGTCGTGTGGGGTGCACTCAATTGATCAGTGGATTTCAATTATGCGCCAAGTCTGGTGCGCATAATTGAATTACGCGCCTGGTTTCAGGTGCTTAATCACTTTGATTCGGTGACCGACTCAGTGAGTGACCGGTTGACTGGCTCAGCCGAGTATCCCAATCCTAGTCTAATTGGACTAATGGCACACTCTGCTTCGAGCGCTCAATCCAATTAAGCACATGTTTAAGGGCGCTTAATAGGAGAATTTTGGCAATCTAGGGAGTTAGAGACCAGGTTCCCTTGGGACCCTATTACGCGCATGTGGCAGGATGCGTAAACGGATTGCGTGCTCTGGATAGAGCATGCAAAAAAGTCTCGAGGCGGTGTCTAGAAAGGTAGAAGGCCAGTCCAAAATGGGCAAATTGCACGCTAGTGGTAAAGCGTGCAATATGATTGCACGCACCAGGCAGGGCGTGTAATCAAGGCCTAAGGCGGTTCTCAGGAGAAACAAGCCTAGTCAAAGAAGGACCAATTGCGCACCAACCATGGGGTGTGCAATTGAGTTATGCGCACTAGACAGGACGTGTAATTTGGGACTTTCCTTGGTTTGAGCTGGGTCCGAGTCATAGAGCTATTGTTTTAGCCTAGGTCTCAACCATGTACTATCATTTCAATGCATGGTCCCTGTATAGGGTTTTAAAGTCTTATGAAAAGGTTAGTCCTTTTTCAGAGATAGTGGGCAATGTCAAAGGTTGAGCAAACAAATTTGTATACTTCGAGAGGGCAAAATGGGGGTGTCTACAGATGCCCCTCTTCGGCGCATTCTTGCGGAGTAAGAATGCGTCGAAGAGTAGACACCCCTCATCAGAGGGACCTTCCTATTTTCTTGGAAAATCATAAATGTGAATCGGGGATGCTGAAATAAGATATTTGGCTTTCTTATCTATCAGCACAAGCTAAAATGGAGCATTCGAGGACCCAGTGGTAGCTGTCAAAAGGCGTATTCCATGTCATGGATGCGAGTGACATCCCGTCGCGTATCACAACCTGCTGCTAGTAGCAGTCAATGGGGAAAAATTGGCATAACCTAATCCGTAGGTGTAAGGGGCATCCCGCCACATATCGCGACTTGCTGCAAGGGGCAGTTAAATGGTAGGAGAGTCAATATCCTAGTCTGTAGGTGCAAAAGGCATTCAAACAGAGGGATATACAACACAATCGAGGTATCGGAGAGCATCATACAAATGTCTAGAGGCAAGGTCCAGAGACTGATAATAATAAGATGAAATATCATGTAATGGCGAAGGCCTTCGCAAGTCATGTCAGACCAAGCACGTCATTACTTACACCAATGGCCCGTCAGGTGTTCCTTTTACAGTGGACATTTATGATTTCTTAGAGTCGAATATATTTACTGTTCGATTTCCCAAGGGAAAGAAGGGCATGAAGTGATGAGAGGTGAATTTTTGATAGACAGGAGGTTTATTTATTTTGAAAGTAATTTTTTTTTTGAAAATTTAGGAATTTAACTTAAGATCAATTCGGTTGTAAAATGACGGAAAAAGTGGCTTCCGAGGTATCACTGAGCAGATCCATCGGTACGGGATTTGTGGACCCGACCGTTTGTGTGGTTGTAAGATGACAATTGTCGTGCCAGATGCTCCGTCTAACCTTCTCGTGAATACTGATGATTGTCTCTTATGGGAGGACTACAGTGATTCATGGATAGAGAGAGACCGATTTTGAAAACATTTGACTTAATATTAACTAATTATATTTTACAGAAATATCAAGTAAAGAGAAAAGGGTGATACTTACCTGAATTGTTGTTGAGGGTCTCTGTATGGCCGACGACGGGACTGATTGGTTGTCGCGATGCTATGATAGGACATTGGAGGGTCTCTTTTCTTTCTTCATTTCTGTTGTAGTGAGGTCCTATGGTCACCAATGTGATGGGACATTTCGGGGAGGTTCGCGATGGGACATGGTGGTTCTCCCCTTATGTTTGTATGCTATGATGAGTCCCGCTGGTTGCAGGCAGAATGGGACGGTGGAATGTTTATCCTCCTCCATTGTCAGAGAGCATGTGTTTCAAATGCGGTGGATTCTGGTGATTGCTGTGTGACAAAGGATTTGGGAAGTGGGCTCTCTGCTTTCGCGATAGGACATTGGTTGAGCCTTTCCCTTCATTTTGTTATGTGGAGTTATGCGATGGGGTTTCGAGTAGGTGTAAATGGCGATGGAAACCGGGTGGTGTTCTCTTTTGGTTGTGTATCGTGGTAGTTTATAGCTGAACATTTTAGGTGGTAATGTCGCATCGGGGTGGCTTTATGATGAGGTTATGTTATAATTGCATCACGTCGAGACATGTTCATGAGTGTGTGACCGAGTTTCGGTCTGATGCTCTCTTTAGTTGCTTCGGTATTGTGATGGGACGGTGATGGTGTTTCTTTCTTTGGCATATCTTGGTTATGCAATGAGTTGGAGTTAGTTTGAATGGTGTCGGAGATTGCGACTGGGTTTTCCTATAATCCTAGTGGTGTGGTGAGGCTTTTTTTTTTAACTTTGCGGCAAGACATGGGTGATTCATGCTGGTATGTTTGGATGTTGCAAGTCCTGCCGCGGTGGGACGTAGGTGTGGTCAATGTCCACCTATAAGGTTACGCGATGAGACACGGGAGAGGGATTCTAATCGACATGGGACAAAAGGTGTGAGGGTATGCATTCTATTCGAAGTGTGATCGTAGTTGAGAATTGCGTGTGCAGTATCGGGCATTTAATTAGGTTGCCTGGTGGATCACATGCGCGTTTAATATCATTATGCGCTATGTGGACAGCGTGCAATCGAAGAGGTGCGGGGCCGTCAAAGCGGAGGAGTTTGTGTGTCGATTCAGATTCTGCACATGAGAACCGGCATGTAATCCAACTATGTGCTCGGGCAATCAGACGTCACCAAGTCATTGTCCGGGTGTCCCTTCGGATTTCATGCGGTAATCTAGGCGCGTGTTTTCATTGTGCGCAGGCTTAGCTGCACGTGATTATTTTGTCGAGACTTGTGTGCGGTAGAGGTTCAATTGTGCACCCCGTGGGATGCTTGTGATTGTGTTTAAGCACTTCTGTATATGCGCATAAGTGAATTACGCGCTTTGTTTAGGGCGCTTAATTAAGCAGGTTTCTATATATATCTGAGTTTCTTTCATTTTTCTTCATTCGTTCCTGTTTCACTCTAATTTCCTCGCTTTAGTTATAACTTGTAATCCAACCATGAGATTTTAATGTCATTTCTTCCATTGTTCGTGGTTTTGCATGATCTTCAGCCTGACGGGGCTTCTAATGGTCGTGTGACTTTGAGAATGGGCAGTATTGGGAAGGGAGTGTCCTATACACCCTTCATTATTCTTAGAAGGTGAAGATGGCAGAAGGGAAGTTCTCCAAATAGATGGAAAGGGATATTCCCCAACCAGTCCTCCATCTCACCTCCTGATGCCTCTGATTGGACGCTGCGAGTTTGAGTTTTTTAGCTCAATTTTTGTTTTGGGTTGTAGGTTAGTTCCTAGGTTTTCATTTTGGGTTGTATGTTTAGGAGGTATACCTCCAATGACACTTGTAAGTTAAATCTGTTATATGACTAAAAAGATGTTTATTGTATTTTCTGTATTTGTTGTTCTTATTTATTTTAACTTTAATTTTTGCAATTTATGGGCTTTTAGTTACTTTTTGTCATGGTCGGAGGATGACTCCCATGTTTAGAGTTTAAGGTATCTTGTTTTATTCTTATGTTTGATTAGCATGCAAATTGTGTGAATTTAGGTTTAATTTTTGAATGTTCTAGATGGGTGTTAGATGTTTTATTCTTATTGGTTTTTCTATTTGGTGGTGGATTTGTGTTTCTTAGGGGGGGTATTTTTTGTGATCATTGGTTTATCTGGACCAGTCATGGATTGTGGTCTTTCAGGGGGTATGTGTCTGGCTTAGATTTAGTTAGGTGGAGAGGGTTTAGGAATGTGACATTTGTTGTTTTGTTATTTAGGAGGTGTTGTTATAAATAGGGGCTAGAAGGCTTGGCTTTTTTTTGAATTTTGTGCTAAACTTAGGATTAAAAGTTTTGGGGCATTTCTTTTGTTTATCTAGGGTATTTTTAATTTCTAATTGTCTTTTATTCCTTTTGTTTTTGTATATCGGGTATTAAATCCTAAAGGGCTTGTAATTATTTATCATTGTTATTGTTGAGAATGAGCGGTGTTGGGAATACAGGGTGGTGTGAGGGTCGATAATGTTAATCTGACCCGCAGTGTCACTGCATTGGGGGAAGAGATGGAAGAGTTAAAGACAGGGGAAAAGAAACCAAAGGATAGAGTTGCGTCAGGGTTCTCGTGACCGATGCCAGTTGCTCCTTTCTGGGCTCTGCGGATCGACCACTGGTCGGCCTTCTCTTGGGAACTCCCAAGATGAGTTTTCCATAGGTGTATCTGTCAGATTCTGGGTGTCTTTCTATGAGCCACTCTTTCTTTTTATCCTACTCGGAGCTCTACGATGCCAATGTTTAATCGTGTAACGTGAAGGATTGTATGATAAGCGGCATCTCAGGGGAATTACAGAGTGAAGAGAGGATTTTCGTCATAATTCGTTCAGGATGTGCCTCCTCCCCACGCCCTTCCATAGCTTCCCCTTTCCTGTATTATAATTTTGGGTGTTTCTTTTATGGTTACCGCTTTTAAATTCAAATTTGTCTTTCATTTCAAAGTTGCAATTTTGTATTCTCAAAGGGTCTGCCCTTGGTGTAATTTGTAATAATTTTCCCATGTTAAATAAATTTTATTTCTGATTATGTGAAATTTTATTTAATGTTAATTTGGCTTAGTTAATTTTAGTTAGGTTTTATTATTTTTTATTAATTTTTGATTTTTTATCGGATGCATCCCTATTTAGCCGAAGGCATTTCCATTTAATTAGGAGGTATTAAGTCTAGTTAGGTTTAGAGTATTTTTAATCTAGTTTGGTCTCAATTTGGCATAGGTTTTGGGCGGGCTTAAATGGTTTTAGGTGTTAAAGTTTGGATGTATAGGTAACTTCCTAGTTTTGAGAGCGTAGGTGCCTGAGTTAGGGTATTGTGTGTGAAATTTGGACTGTGTATGGGGTTTTGTGTTTTTCCTTAAGTCTGGTTTTCATCTTCTAGCTGCTGATGGCTGGAACAATTTTTTTGTTGAACCCGAGCAATTACGCTCTGGGTCCAGTGCGCTTAATATGATTGCGCGCTTGGTAAGGTGCGCGCGAATGATAGACCAAGGTCACTGGGTGCATAACTAACATTGTGTGATTCGAACGTCCCCCGGTCAATGTACGGGTGACTTCTGGGTTTACACTCCAGGCACTGGGTGCATAATATAATTGTGCGTTCTATCCAGAACACGCGATCGGCGTTTGGGTGGGCAACAATTTGATTATACGCCCGTTATGAGGCACTTGTTTTCGGTTGAGCGTTGTGGGTATCGCGCGCTATTCAATTGTGGGCCTGAGGACAGGTGCGTGATTAAACCATGCCCTATATAAGGTTGAGGTTTCTATTTCAAATGCACGCTTTTTTAATCCTTTGCAATTTCGAGTTCTCTTGCTTCCTTGTTCCTAATTTTCGTGCCTTCGAGATTTCTTGTGATCTATCCATCCATTTTGGATGCCATTTCTTGTGTTCTCTTTAGCTTTTCGAGCTCATTGAGTTGAGATGGAGTCTGAGGTTATTGACTGGATTTCCTTGACTGCATCCGAGGTAGAGCGGATGGTTGAGGGAGGAGATGTGGTCTCTGAGATCTGCACCAATACTGGCGTTGTAGTCGTGGGTGACGTTGAGATGGTCGTCAGGGAGGAGGTCCCTAAGGTTGACGACAGGGCCGACAAGGATGGTGAGGGTGGTGGTGAGGATGTTGTTCCTCACGAGCCCGCGATCAAGATTCCGTTGGAGGAGTTCTTTGCTCGTGATCTGGTAGGTACCCGTGAACAAGAGTTTCTTTTATTTCTAGGCATTTAGGTTATAACGTAGAGTTCTTAGGATGGAAACCTTTTTAATATTTACGTCAAACTTGCATTTAGTTTTAGGGTGCGTGCACCTTCATGCATCATATTCGTATCTAGTTTCAGGTCACGTTTACTTTATCGCTCTGCATTATTTTTATCATGTTTTGCATGCTTGCCATAGGTTGTTGATTTTATTATTATTGTTATAATTATTGTTATTTAATGAGTTTAATCATTGTCAGTGGTTACGATCAGTAGTAGTGTTGGCATAGGTTAATGTATATTTTGTTTCGTCATCCGTTAGGAGCCTCTGGTGCTAGCCATTAGCATGGTGTGGTCGGAGTCTCATGCCTGGTACCATGCCCTTCCTTAGTTCCAGCGAGCGCAGTCAGTTGCTTTCAGCTACTGACCGATTTTGGAGTTGGAGCCCTTCACGGTAGACCATGGTCTGATCAAGGAGATTCTGGAGAGATGGAGGGAGGAGCAGCAGGCATTGCTATTCCCAGTGGGTATGTTGTTGCCTACCCCGGAGGACTGGGTCCGTATCTCTGGGCTGCGGTTCAAGGGAGCACCGATCACGGGGCAGATGGAGAGTGACTATTAGTCCATGTGTTGGGAGATGTTTGGTGTTGAGTATCGGTACAGCAAATCCGGGACTGGGGTGGTCTAGGTCAGCTGGTTTTTTAACACTTTTACAAGTGGATTCGTTCTTCTGAGGCATCACTTGGAGGTGAGGGAGGCATTTATGACACACCGTGAGGTGATGGCATGCCCAGCACCAGTGATCCAGCTGGGAGTAGCGGTAGATCAAGTACTCTAGGCGTTCTTGATGCATTTCTTCGAGGCGGTCCTCTTCTCGTCCTCGACCCGAGGGTGTGTGACGGGTCTTTTCTTGACTTTGCTGAGGGGCCTAGATCAGGTGCCCACCTATGCTTGGGGAGCAGCAGCGTTGGCACAACTTTACGAGCAACTTTATCGTAGAGGGAGAGGCGTTGCGACACTCGGAGGTTTTCTCCCTTTTCTCTAGGTTAGTTTTGGTTGATTACTAGTTTCGTTAGTAATGTCTTAGTGACTTTAGTGTCTATTTTAGTGATGGTTTTTGACGTCATGTGTCTAGTTATGGGCATATGACCATTTCTCCTTCTTGAGTCTGCAGGTCCCAAGGGAGGTTACTTTCACATTCCCTGGATGCATGTGTGGCTGCAGGCGTTGGGGCACTATCGCCGATCTTCAGACCTGCAGACCGTTCGAGGTCTCTTCGAGGATATGCATGCAGGGTAGGTATGTGTTGTTTGTGTTGTCATGGTGTTTTATATTTCAAGATTTGGATCCATTGATGATGGGTTCTCTATTTTTGGCTATAGGTGATTTGGAGGCCCTATGCAGTGGAGGAGGATGCAGGGCAGGCGGTGATTCAGTCTGGTCAGCCCTTCTTTGATGTAGACATTTAGGTCCATTATTTTGAGAAGGAGGAGCGCATCCGCCTCTCTCGAGCAACTCATCCGTTGGGGCTCCCTCAGGCAGTCCCTCTACAGATTTTCCACTGAGTGGTGAGGAGGATGACCTGTCCTTTTGGTCGCATCTTTTCATTGAGGATGGCAGCTCAGATTGAGGATTTTAGAGCCGAGGGGTCCATGGTTACTGAGGTGCGCGATGAGGCAGGCGCCCGAGAGTTCCTGAGGTGGTTTCATGATATTGGCGGTGGTCAACTCTTTACCCGCCCTTTTCATGGGAGCGGTTCTTTTACAGTTGGTCCTAAATCTACCTCCGCTATGAGGGAGAGACTAGCCGCATTAGAGCAGGGCCACCTAGGTGCAAGCATCCGCGGAGCACTTGATGTGCTTCACAGGGCGATGGAGCGGATATGATGTGCTCCTTGTCCAGACGAGGAGATGTTGCGGTCCTTGATGGACTCGATCTTCCAAGCTAGGACCTCAGAGCATGAGCTGAGGACTCAACTTGCAGAGACTCGGCGATCTCTGGTGAGTGTATTTTCTTATGAGTTTTATCCATTCCTATCTCTAATTGTTTTAGTTTAATAGTCTTATTTGGTCCTGTTTGTTAGACTGCGAGAGAGAGAGAAGTTGCCAGACAGGCGACATTGCTCGAGTCCTACAATAGTCAGTAGCAGGCTGATTGGGCGGTAGTGGCTAGTCTATGCTTCAAGATCGATCGATTGGGGAGTATTTATCCTATTTTACATTAGCAATTGTTAGCGTTTGTTGACTTTGTCAGGTCTAATGTGTTCATTGATATGTGCAGAGAGCTGGGCTTTCCGCTGCTAGGGCTTCTACTCCGACATTCAACCCGTCTTCAGTCGTCTCTTCTATTCAAGAGGATCCGATGATGGCTCAACTCTGGGTGGAGCTAGAGCACTAGGTAAGTTTCTTCGCTCTTTTGAGTCGTCCGATCTTGTGCTGTTTAGTGATTTATTGATGTTGTATTATGTCTTTTCAGCGCCGCCTTGCTGAGGACCTCCAGACGAGGGAGGCGACTGCCGCCTCTCTGCGCTCAGAGAGTCAGGTATATTTTATGTGTAGTTTGCTTGGTTTTTATTTTGTTTGTTAATCAGTTTTATCTGACAAGTTTTGTGTTTATTTGGTTCACATGCAGGGTATTCCTGACTCTGATCCCAAGGCTCCTCCTCAGGAGTCGACTCCTGCTCCTTCACAGGTATATTTGGTTAGCGTGATTATTTTTCGTTCTTGATTTTTAAGTACAATTATATCCTTGATGTTCTTTCTTTGCTTCTATAGCCACCTGCGCTCGAGGTTGCTCCAGCTAATCCATTCACAGGTGCTACCATAGAGTGGCTTCTGTAGGAGTGTTACTCACTGAAAAGTATAATTTTTCACCTCTTAACTAAGCCTTTGATAGACCTTGAAGTAGATTAATAATCATTTGTTAAGTGTGTTTTGTAGTTAGCAATAATCTGTGCAGCTTAATACAAAATCCCTGCTTTTTGGTCCAAAGAAGAGAGAGAATACAAGCAAGGATGACAGCTGGAGCTAAAGCCTAAGGAAACATCTTGGAAGTGCTCACCATGGTGACTTATTTACTGGTCATCATTGACCAAAGTCTAGCAGATGGATGAGGTTAGCTGAGAAATGAGAAGACTGCAACAGCAACAAGTGCAATGCATCAGAGTATCGAAAGACAGATCTCGCAGAGTTGAGGAGCTTCCTCACAAAGCTAAGGATGCAGTGGAAGAGGCCCTCGCATAGATCGGGCGCGCAGTCACAAGGAGAGATATAAAGACGTCACGAAGATCTCTTGGTTTAAAATCCTCAGAATTTGCCATCGCGAAGTTCTCGCAGAGATCAAACCTTAAAATAGTCGCGCGCAGAACTTAGCGAGTCTATATGTATACTGAACAAAATGTACCTCGTGGAGTTCTTGCATGACCAAAGAAGAGAGAGATGCCTAGAATTCTCCTCGTGCAGATCTCGTGTACACTAAAGCCTTACCAGTTACTACACGAGTGCATGAACATAACTGTACGAGTACTTAGTGAGAGAGAGAGAGCTTCTCAAGCTCGACTATGTGAGAATTCCAGACACTCTAGACCATCTCTGTGATAGCCTTCCAATGCAAAGGAACTGCGCGATTAATTGAAGGTTTGCTGTGCGAGTGAGCACTTCCCACCAGCTAAAGGCTACCCCGCGAAGGCTCTGCAACTACGCGAATGAATTAATGGATATGCCAGCCCCGCGAAGCATGGTTTTCCCACTTCTCAGTTTTAATAAAAAAACCTTTTAGGAATTTCCCAAGGCTAGGGTACACTTCTCGAGGTGTAAATCTCGAGGCACACATCTCAAGGCACTCAAGGGTCGTAACGGTGCCACGTCTGCTAGAAAAATAAGGGTTAATCCCTTCAGAACCAAGGCCGCATGAATAGAGTATATAAGCTACACTTAGAGTTTAATTTTAATCATCAATCCTTCCTTCATCCTCTGTCGACTGAGAGTTCTAGCAGGCTAGGGTTAAGGTTTGATCACCTCTTTTTTTTATTTTTCCTCCCTCTTAGCCCAGCATTTGCTGGCTAATCCCCTTATAAGTAGTTAGGCTTAATTCTATTTCAGTTTTATAGTAGGTTTTGTATGCATTGGGATCTTGGATGAGCAGTTTTGTACAGGCTGCAGCCTAAAGGCAGTTCATTATATGGTTTGTTTTTATTAATGGATTGTTTTTTTAATGACTAATTAAATCTAAAGATCTTATGGTTCCCTTAGATGTCTATAGGATCCATACATTTGGGGTTAGCCCATTTAGTTTCTAGTAGATCTATTTTTTACCATCTAATTTCCCTTGGCTTGATAGCCCCATGGAAAGCAATGCTGGATCTATAGTGAGATCTGGGGAGCTCGGAGGCCTGTGGACTATGATGGTTGCAGTAGTTTTCATGTTCTTTCTCTGACCTCTGTGGTATGGACAGACCAATGGGATACCCTGTAACCATTTGAGTGGACAGAGTATAGCCCTAAGGTGGTCTCCAGCCATATGTTTGAGAAGGATTCTTCTTCCCTGCACATAAGCTTTTAGATCCTTGTGAAGAGGTTTTATACAGGAACTGGCTTCCCTCTGTTTTACCTAACCGATATCAGATGTTAGATCTTATTTCTTTGTAATAGTTACAGGTTGAGGTTGAGTCATTACAGGCCTTTTGTAGTAATGACCAGCTGAATTTAGAGCCTTATTCAACATATTACATGGTCCTTTTTGTGGGCACCAGTGAGCAGTTGGCCTTGGCAAAGCACATAGGATTTTATGGGTTGGAATACCTATGGATGTCAGCCAGATGTGTGCCTAGATCTGGGGAGCTTGTAGCACTGACATTACATAGTGCTGTAATAGTATTCATGGCCTGATTTGGTCCAGTGATTGGGAAAATAATCAGTCCACTCCTCTGGATTAGATTAGCAACTTCTAGCTTGGTCCATGGGATTTGACAGACTCTATAGAATAGGTTGTGACCATTTGAGTGGACAGCCTATAGCCTTAAGGGCACCCCAAATGGCATGGGTTAAGTTGGACACTTCTACCTTGTTGAGGATTTTAATAGTGTCTCAGCAAGGAGCACTGCAGAGACAGACTAAATCTAAGTTACATTACTGCTTTAACTCTGAACATAACCCGCTTACTTCTCACATTTTTTTATATTTTATTTTGGCACACACCATCACCATCTTCTTCTTAACCCTTTCTTTAGCATAGGGCTACATTTTATTTCTTTGTTGTTAGGATTAATTTAGTGTAGTCGTGACACCCAGCTCCCTTTCTTTAGGATTGTCAGATCTGTAGCCAAATCTGAACACCTACTATTATAGCCCATTCTGGGTTCTAGATCAATTTCTCTGTGGGATAAACTCTTACTTATCAAAACTTGCTACAATAGGCCCTGTATCTTGCAGGTCTAGGATTACTTTGGTTGTGCTGAATCCATTCTTTTATTTTACTTTGTTTTTAAATTTGTTTCCACCACACAATAAACAACACTAAGGGAATTCGACAACAAGTTTTTGGCGCCGCTGCTGGGGATATTGATCTTTTTAGTAATCCTGAGTTGTACTATATTTTAGATTTCCAAATTCTTTATAGCTGTACCTAAACTAAAATAAAAGTACTACTGATTCTTGGTGGAATTTTGCACAAATGGACAACAGAAGAAGGGAAAAGCTAGAGCTGTAGTTGGAGTGAAGCTAGCTCTGTTTGGACTTCCTTTCCCCTAAATCTCAGCCTATTCATGTTTACTTCCCTGTTATTTGTTTAGTGTAAATCTGTGCAGTTGTTAATTTTTGTTTGAAATATTCTTTGTGTGTGCTTGTGAGCATTTTTTGTACTTACTGTGGGTGTGAGTATATACATGGTAGAAGGTCTTTAAACACTGACCCAGAAGTTTCAAATCTAGAGGTTGAAAGGAACCTTAGACCTAGATCATCCCACAGGGCTCTGCTATTGAAACTGAACCAGCTATCATGGTTGAGAGGCAAAGAACATTAAAGGAGTACAATGCGCCTGGGGAGTACACCTCTCTCTTCTGCATTCAATTCCCCTTTGTTGAAGGGAATTATGAGATTAAATCCTCCACCATCAGTATGCTGCCTTCATTTCATGGGCTTAGTAAAGAAGATCCCTATAAGCATATAGACAAATTTTAGCACTTTGCACTACCTTCAATATTGCTGGCTTGGGGCCTGAGGCCACCAAACTGACGCTTTTTCCTTTCTCAATAAAGGACAATGCCAGCACATGGCTATCAAAGCTCCCAGCCAATAGCATACAGTCATGGAGTGACCTTCAAACCAAATTCCTAGCCAAATTCTTTTCCATGAACAAAACCAGCTAGATGAGGATAAATATTTTATCATTCACTCAGTCCTCAACAGAGGATTTTTATGAAGCTTGGAAAAAATTCCAGAAGATGTTAAAACAATGCCCCCACCACCAAATTCCAATGTGGCAGCTTGTCCAAGTATTTTATAAGGGAATTAATTCCAAGAACAGGGATATGGTGGATGCTTCTTGTGGTGGTAGTTACCTCCACAAGACAACTGAGGAAGATTGAGAGCTATTTGACATAATAGGGGAAAATTTCATGCAGCAGGAGTCTCTGTCATGCAATAATAGCCAGACTTTAGCTAAGATGGTAAAAGAGGCCACTCCTAGAGGTGGAATATATGAAGTGAATGTGCAAGGTGATCTGGAGAGGAAGGTGGACAACCTGAGCTTGAAATTTGACAAACTAATAAATGTGATGTAACCCCGGGTGGTTACACAGGTGGAGGAAGCATGTCTGATATGCCAATCTCCCACATATTCTATTCATGATTGTCCATCTGCCACCCAGTTTCTAGATTTTGTTATGGAGCAAGCCAATGCTGCTCAAACTTTTGGGCAGCAACCTGCTGCATATTCTTGGAGGAACCACCCAAATCTGAGGTGGAGACAAGATTCATATCCTCAACCCTAGCAATAGCAAATGGTAGCTCCTTACAGACCCCAGCACCAGTTTAATCAAGATTACCCACCAAGGCAAAAATTTTTGTTACCTGCCCACCGTCCAACCAGTTGGCGCTGCTCCCACAACAGCCCAAATCCTCTTTATTTGAAGAGTAGATGCTGGCTTCAATGCAAAACTTTGGAAGCTTGGTGCAGACTATCAATTCTCAGGGACAGAGCATCAAGAAGATTGAGGACCAGTAAGGCCAGATTTGTAATGCTCTGAATAGGAGGGAGGAAGGAAAATTGCCTAATCAGCCCCTGACAAATCCGAAAGGTCAGTATATGATTGGTGATGCATCCTCTGCTCAGGAGAAAGCTAGTGCCCAGTGAGAAAAAGGTTTGTAATAAGCGTATATAATATGTATGAAAATGCTGTTTTGTTTTATGTTCTTTAGAAATCTGTCAGTTGTGTGTTTAGAGTGATGTTGAATTGCTTAAGTTGCTTTGTCTGTGTTTGCATTTTTATGATTAAATACATGTGCATATTTGTCATCTGAATTTGCAATGTGTTTTTCGACGAATGGTTGAGGTACCCTTATCATAACTTGCATGTAGTTGAGCTGAAAAATTATTTTTTAGGAGTCTGTAATGTTGATGAATTGATGCTTGAAAATGGGCATATATTTTTCATGGTTGAAATGAAGTACCTGTCTGAGGGTTGGTGCTCATGCATAGTGGTTGGATACACCACAGCATGGATGCACTAACCAATGTGCTGGATTGAGCTAACAAAGTAAAGTTTGTGACGAAATGTTGTTGCGCAGATCTAGTGGACATAAATTTGCTATGTGAGCCATCCCTTAGCTTGCTCGCATGCTAAAAGGCCTGATATATGCCTGAAAAATTGCCTCGCGGAGTTACTTTATGCTCCGTGAGCCCACTCTGAGCGTAAAAATGTGCCATGTGTGGTGTTCTCCGCGACTGCTGCATGAGGTAATAATTATGAAAAGTAATAGCTCTTGCGCACCAAAGCCATTGATTCAGCTCCACGAATTTTTATGTGAGGCAGTTTGTTCTTCTGTGAGACGGAATGTCTTATGGATGTAAATGCCAACTGAGTGAGAATTTTACTCCATGAGCTCCTATTGTCAACTCCGCGAACCATAGGATTTGCTCTATAAACTCAGCGAAGCCCCTCATTTTCTTCATTTCCTCTGTCTGCCCTAGTTTCTCAGCATAAAAAACTGACATCCCTTTCCTCTCCTTTCTTCTCTACTTTATAATCCACACTACCTCAGGCATTTTCCTCTCATCATATTGTTCCCCAGCTACTCCTGATCACTTCGAGCAAGGTTTGGGGGGATTTGAGCCACTGTGTACATTTTTAGGTGGAACCCTAGCTCTAAAATGGTATGATCTCCATTCCTCTCTTTGTGTTGTGATTGATTTATTTATTAGAGAGAAGAAGGGCATAAGTTTAAAGCTTCTGCGCTTACTAAGTGTGATCTGCATGTTCTAAGATTGGTGAGCCCTAATTTTCACAATCTGAGCACCTATGGGCATGGGTTCAAAATTCATAGTTACATTAGCTGCAATGCTGAACCCGTCCGCCAGTGGTAGCCCTTTGGCCACTAGAAAATTTGCAAGGATTGCAGAGGCCTCCACATTGGAGACCTCTGAGGTGCCCTCACCTGCTATTGAACCAATAATCCCTAAGGAGAAGAAAACCGCCCCAAAGAAGAGGGCCAAAGAGCACCCACCTTTTAAGAGCCCTGAAAAATCCAAGAAGAAATAGAAAAAGGACAAGGTTGTGGTCCCTGAGGTTGAGGAGGAAGCAACTACTGACTACCGCAAGGTCCCTTCTGACTTTGTGCAAGTAATCCAACTGGAGGCTGAAACCATCTTTGACAAAGTCTATTTTGACAAACTACCAGCGACCTCTGCCTCCATTGAATTTTTGACCAAGGCATCCCTGCTGCCATTGTTGAGGCCCTCAATGCAGCTGATTTTCTCAAGATTAGTCAGATTATTTTATCCGAATATGAGGTTGAAAATTGGTGATGATGGGAACCCAGCACTGCTAGTATTAATTGATGATTTCGAGATGCTATTCAGCCAAGCAGCCATTGCAAAAATATTGGGGATACCAGCAAGGTATAACCCTGAGTGTGGCTTGGGTCCTCCTTTGATTGCCACCATTACTGAGATAGCTAGGGAATTAATTGGAGGAATCACTGCCTCAGGTGACTCAATGAGGAAGAGGGATTTGAACCCCAACCTCAGGCCCAGAGATGCAGTGTTGAGGAAAAATGTGTATTGCTTTGGGCATGAGTAGGAGAGGAGGTACCCCATAGCTAATGCCCTCTTCTTATTCATAGAAACCACTACTTGGATGCAGCCAAGTTAGTTTTTGAGGGGATTAAAAATTTATGTGAGAAGGTAAAAATCATGAAGAAACCTCATGCCCTTCCTTACTGCAGACTGATTACTGCATTACTGTAGTGGGAGAAATACCCCTTTAAAAGGGAGGAGGAGATTGTGACCCTGAACCCCAAAAAGAGTGGCAAGAAACAATGGGGAATCAATGGCACCATGATAGAGAAGAAGAAAAAGAAGAGAGAGGAGCTACTGAGAGAAGCAGCCCCCACCATTCTTGAAGCAGCTATTACTGTAGCTACTACTGCTGATGTTGTTGTATCCTTCACCTCACTTGTGCCAGCCAGCACAACAATCACCTCCTCAACCATTACCTCTACCTCTATGCCAGCTTCACCTTCAACCCAGACATCACAGCCCATCACAAGCCCACTACCCTTACCTGACCCTATATCACCAACCACTATAGCCACAGCCACCCTACCCATTTCTACCCCCCTATCGATTTTTCCAGCCCACCCTAGCCCACCTGTCAAGACCCAATACCAAAAGAAAAAGAAACCTACCAAAACTCCTGCTACACCCCATCCCACCTATATCTCCCAAACCATTCCAATCCCTGAAACCGTGGCCATTCCAGACCCCATACCCACACCCTATGAACCAGCAACCCATACCTTTGAAACCCCACTTTATTCCCACCTTTTATACCTATCACTGGTGAGCCTGTAGACCAATATATTCCCTTATCCCATGACAGGGAGCCATTTTTAGGAGAGCAATTTTCCACTATGATGTCCACTATCCTAGGAGACATCAACTTAGAGTATACCCCTCTCACAGACTCACCTCACCCTTCACACTTCACCCCTCCACATCATCCATCACCCCAGGTCACAACCTTCACACATAGACCCACTTCTTCCTTTCAACCTGTTCCCCCTACCCAACCCACAGCCACTACCATACCTGACCTCTTACCCCAAATCCTGCACATCCTACTCTCCCTACACTCCCAAATATTGGCCAATACCCAAACCCAAGCTACAATTGAGGCCAATCTTCATTCACTTCACTCCACCTTACACTACAAAAAAATTGACTTTTGGTGGCATTTCTAAAACACCGTGAAAGCCTCATAAAACACCGCTAATTCAATAGTGGCGTTTTCCACAAATGCCTACAATTGAGATGTCGGGAAAAGTATTGGGGGCGTTGTTAGCGGCGTTTCAGAAACGCCGCTAATAGTTTCGCAATTGCGGCACTTCCAAAACGCCGCAAATACGTTCGTAATTGCGGCACTAAGCAAATGCCAGTATTTCTTCTGATAAACGCCGCGATAAATTCGTGGCTCGACGTTTCATAAATGTTGCTAATAGTCCTACTCGCAACACTTCCAAAACGCCGGCTTTTCTCTGATAAAGGCTGCGATAGGTATGATAAACGCCGCGATAGGTATGCAGGGCGGCATTTCATAAACTCCTCTAATAGGTCATAAACGCAGCTAATAGTACTACAATCGCGGCACTTTCAAAATGTCGTGAAAACTGAAATTTGCTCCTTGCCCCAGTTGGTAATGTAGCTCTTTTATTCTTTGGCTCCAACAGAGAGTTGTTTCATATTTGGTAACACAACTCCTCGCCCCATTTGCTCTAACGGAGAGCTGTTTTAAGTGATAAAACTGCTCTCTATTTGTTATCTGCGAGAGCAAAGTTTATCTACTCTGACAAAGAGCTGCTTCTGCGCTTATAAGAGCTAACCCAAACACAACCAATATTTTTCTTCTTAAGAAATTTAGATGATGGCTTTCAATCAAATCAGATAGCAAAGGTGGTATTTCCATACATGACATAAGTCTCAAAAAAATACAAAGTCTTAAGAAATTTGTGAGTGCAAAGCTCAAAAGTTTCAAATGATCCCTAGAATTTGAAGTAATTCTTAAAAGTAATTAAATCTTACATACCCATCAACCAAAAAAACACTTTAGTTGCAACAGAAATTAAGATACTAAAAACAAACAAAACTGTTTTAAAACTTCAACAAGAGGGAATCCACAATTCAAAATTGAACAATGGCATTCGCTACACATCTGCACATTCCTTCCCAATTGATCCTGCAACCAAACACACAAAATTATAAATATTATCAAAGTTAATTGCAATTAAACGAGGCGATTACTAGCCTAATCATTGGCTCAGATAGACCCGAGGTTCTCGCAGCCAGGCTTTTAAAAGCCATAACTTATTATTATTATTATTATTATTATTCAAATCCATGCTTTGACCTTTCACTAAAAAATATACATGCTTTTCCCAAGAATGGCAGAGGGAGATTGACATGATCACCACCATCAGATACCGAATACCAACTCTGAAGGAGAAGTATAAAACTTCTATTCTGTACAAGAACATTTCCGGGTTTTAAGACGAATTTAAGAAACACTTCCTAGAGAAGAAAAAATAGTATGTTAAATGGAGAAAAGCATAAGGGAGAAGAGCAAAACCAACAGAGGGAAAAAATGATAACAAATAAATTTGGAAGATTGATTCTCACAGTGGCATAAAAAGAATTAAAAGAAGAGCTATTGGTCTAGATTCTATTTGTGCATTGAAAAGCTATTTCTACCTTGTGAACCTACAAGCACCAAAGAAATTGAATTGAGTAAAAAAAGTTAGCCATTTAATATATATGAAAATAAACACTTTTTTATTTGCAGAAAACAAAATATAAATTTAGGGGTCAATCCAGAGTCGACCTTGGGCTATTATATCAATTCAAACTGATTGCCTGGGTAATTGGCAATTTAAAACCCCATGTCTCATAATTTGAAGAGGGCAGTTACTTTAGTCAAATATCTTATTCTATCCAGAGACGTGCTCTTAAATTACATGCTCAATAGTGATCAGAAAATCAAGAAACCACTTAAACTTTGATCAAATTATAATTGTTTATGATATGGCCCCCATTATAACAGTAATAAATTGCTAAATTATGGTGCCTCTCGTGAGAAATGTTGAAGCTCCACAATTATAACGTTAGGGGTACCCAAACTGATAAACAGAGTTTGCTCATACTTTAAGAGAAAATAATAATAATAACAAAATGTAGGATAAGAAATCATAAACAAACTACTGCACTGGATTGAAAGATTTGTTGGTAACAAATAAAGCCACTAGAAATCATTTAAGATTTTTTTTTTTTTAAATAATTTTTCTTTCACAATCACAGAGTTGTTTTGCACGAATCTAAACTGTCTTTTTCTGATCAAACAGGCAAATGTGAAAGATCTGAATTTATATGGTCATCTTCATTCAATTTTTAAGGATATTCAATAAGTTGTATACCAAAATTTGGTTGCCCAATGAGAAAATGACATATGTTGCATGCTCTGATCTGACGGTGCACCTGACCTAACCCGACCCGACCTGACTCAACGCCTGACCTGTAAATTCAACCTTAACTATTCGCTTTGTTTATACACGGTCTCTATTGCTGCTAGCCTGCAAAATTTAAAAAAAAAAACTTCATCTACTTAACAATTGACTATAACAATCATGCAAATTAAAAGAAGGTAGATGCTTTATTTAAAAAATGAATGAATAAATACAACAAGAAAAAAAAAAAAGAATAGTTACATATACCTGTGTTAAACTTTGTATCAGCTTCATAAATTCTTGAATCTTGGCCTCCATTGCAGCAATTTTTTCTGCCAACTTTTCTTCCATTTGGCCCTCTAATATAGCCATTCTTTCTGCTACTTTTTTCTCTATTTGAGCGTCCATCATGACTGTTTTTTCAGCTAGTTGGGTCTGGATTTCTTGCACTTGCCCCTTCATTGTAGTGAGCTCACTCGGTAACCCACGATAGCTAGAGCTTGATCGAAAATAACTCGATGGGGTAGGCCTTAATCCAAGGCCCCGAACACGACCAGCTTTCTCATCTCCCATCGCGTAAGTATACGCATCCATTTGGGATGTTGAACCATCAGAGCTCACAGGTGGGTTTTGTATAAAGTCCTGCATCATTGCCTACATCGTAGCTTCTATTTAAATTTTAGCCCACTTATAATTATCAAAAGTTTATAATTTAAACACACAATATTAGCAAGAAGATTGGTAAATTTACCATCTTGGTCTCAGCCTCAGCATTGACAGGCTTGCCATCTTTATGGGAATGCGCCTTCATAAACACATCTACTCGGCTGGGCGTAGTCTGTGTCTCACTCTTCATTCGCTGTGTCAAAAAAATAGTCATTCACTTTGGTGCACACTTAAATAATATAATAAACAACATGCAACTAATTAAAAGTGAATACATTAAATAAAATGCATACCTCCTCATAGCGAACTCTAGCAAAGCTTTTTGAGCCAAATGTATGAGGTAGAATCTGGCATTTCCGGATATCCTTATTTCTTCTGCTTATTTGCTATATTACAAAGTTGATTGATAATGAGATTGTAATACTTACTTTTTCTAGTTAAAATATTACATAATTAAAATTTACCTTTCCATCTTCTAATCGCCAATAGTGAACGAGGGTTTCCCATTGCTTCTGATGTACATTAGGAGGGCAAGGTTGCATTCGAATACCATCATTTGCATGTTTATTGTAGTACTTGGTCTTCAAACGAGACTTATGATCTCTCCATTTTTTTCCGAATGACTTCATTACATAGCCTCGTAGGCTCTTATCAATTTCAAATCTTGTCTGCATAGATAGGGTAAAACTTATATTATAATTATTTTACTCCCATATGTGTTAAAAAAGTAAATATTAAATTGCACATCTTACCAAAATTGTATCCCATACATGTGCTTTCGACTTTTTATCCACCGTACGCCAAGACTTTTTATCAATACGCAATACGCTACCATCCCTTGCTAATGTACCACAAAAATTTGCTAATAAAGTAGCATTTTCTGTTGCTTGACAAAAATTGATATCGATGCCAACATCTATTTTAACACCGTCTTCCAAATCATTCAGATACTTGCAAATGGTTGAACCTCGTTTAGTCCGCTCTTCCAAATTATCCATGGGCAAGTTGTCAAATAAGGAAGCACTATACTCTATCAGCCTCACCTGTCAGAAGGTAGCACTCTACTTTATCAGTACTAAGAATTCATTAATGGAAAATTGAGATATTAAAACTTTTGTGCTCACATGTAAGCCATGAGACAACGCTTGTTGCGAGTTAAAGAAAGATGATGAACAACCGCACCAAAGTGGTATGCATTTCTAGTTGTTTGTATATCCAACCCTTCTTCCTGAATTTTCTTGTTGTAATGTAGCAGCACATGGAGTCAGAGATAAATTTCCAAGGCTCAGAGCACTTTCATATAGCCCATCAAATATTAATGAAATTTAATGAAGCTCTGCAATGCCAAATGCATGCAAAAAAATTCAATTTTCATATTATTAGTTGTACATTTAGGCAAACCCTAGATCAAAAGCATTAACATAACCAAAAATATATACATCTATGCTAGAGGGATGTTTCAGGTGTGTCTATTTACAGAACATATATATTCATCAGTGATATATTGTTACTTCCACATGATCAGAAATATGTGCCCCTATACATTGATGAATCTTCTTTTGTAGGTTGCACAAAGTAATTTGAGAGACTTACTTTTGCAATGTTGTGTGGATGATATTGTTGATATTCGGCAAAGTGGACTTGCACTTCTTGGAGACCTTGCAAGAGTGAGTTGAAAAATTTCCTGTTTGGAACTTTGAAAAAGTTCATGCCTTTAGTGTTTATGGCTTAACAATTTTTTGTGATGCTATATGGACAGGTTTCTCCTGCGAATTTGCATTGAAGGGACATGTATCCAAAAATCACTTATCGGGAGCTTTTAACTATCCGATCTGTGCAGTTTGACACCAGCCCTTCATAATTTTTTCATGACTGATATTAAAGTTCGCCGACCGGATGGTTCACATCCACTTATATACTGCGGGTCTCTAGTATCATTTCATGCTCCAGAATCTCCAGACCATATATATATATATATATATATATATATATATATATATATATATATATATATATATATATATATATATATATATATATATATATATATATATAGTAAACAAAGACCAAGTTCCACTAAAAATTTATGAATGTCAAATGCAAGTAGGTCAGCAAGTTATGGGTGTGTTTAAACGTCTAGCAGAACAAATTCCAAATGCATTCTAAACAGAATAAATTTCGACATTTAACCATATTTTTGTCTCATAAAAGACAATAAGTAGCATATTGCAAAGGCTTGCAAATATATATATCAAATATACAATGTCCTATATATTTTAAAGTATAGTGCGTATAACATCGATACATATCATAAATATCTGAAAATGCCGAACTGTATATCCGCTTTCAATGTCTGTCTCCAATCTAGGTCTCATAGGCTTGAAATCATGACATTCAAATCCATCAGAGCAGCAGCCATTAAAGATATGTTTATAATTTCAAAACGAAGATAAATGAAAAAAAGTGCTCATTTTGAATATTGTGTAACATGGAAGTAGATGAAATAAAGTAATCAGTAGGACTTCTAATAAATTTTGTAACAAGCTGAAATATCAGGGCAAGTGAACACGCACATTCAGATGAGATGTTCAGCACAAGTACAAGGATAAAACATTGAGAAGGAAATGAAAAACTAGCTATCAAACCGAAAAAAAAGAAGGTAAGATCCACCCTGCCACAACTGTTAAGCTCTGTAAGAAAACCGCCTTAGCACCATCCATCCCCACATCTCAAAACAATACATCACTTAATTAAAAAAAAGTACCTTCAAATTCACCCACCCAATCTTTGAGTTCAATGGCACCCACCCAATCTCTGTTTCAGCGTGGGTGAACTCAAAGATTTGGTGGGTAAATTTAAAGGCACTCTTAAAAATTTTTCCTGAATCTGGATTCAATGGATGCTGCTACACATCCAAGTATAACATATTTTCCCTCGCCTAATCGCTCCAAGTTTTGTACTGGAAACTAAACATGTCAATCCATCCAATTGAGAACTCGAATTAAGGATTAAAAATTTGTCCAAAATGGCGTATACACGGGACAGTGGTTTAGCTTAGATTTTTGGCTGTGATGTGGATGGTATGGTTGGAAAGAAATGATTAAATATTTATGGGGAAGAGTAGACCGGTTGGTATTGTGATGAAGCTGGCCAAGGAAAACATCTTGGATTGGGCTCGGTCGAAAATCTTGAAGGGTCAGGTGCGTCTGGAGGTGATGAGGGAGCAATGGGACAGCATGGGAGACTGATCTGTGGGTTCCGGGGGTGCATCTTCTGTTTGTGCTCCTCTGGGTTCTGACAAGGCCACGTCTCTTTCTGCTTTTGGTCTTTTCTGGTTTGCTGGATTTTTATTTCTCACTAAGGTGCAGGGCCATATCCTTTTTACTTCTCTTTAATATATTTGCCTTTATTAATTAAAAACAAAAAAAGACATGTATAAATGGGACACATATCATATCATCATCATCATCCTCAAAACCACCTTGTCTCCGGTCATCTATTTGGGGTCGCCTTTGTGAGCCTTACTTCGCCACTCAATTCTATTCACGGCTAAACTCGCCATTTCTCAATACCTCTGTTCAAGTCTTTAATGGTCATCCTTTTCTATTCCTTGTGCTTCTATCATTTCAATCCTTCATATAGGGGCTGTTTAAGGTCTTTGTGGACACTGCCAAACCATCTCAATTGACATTCTTCATGAAAGAAAAGATAGATGCATACTTTGTATTTCAACTGAACAGTTGAGAACATTGCAACCTTGAGGTCGCAGGTTCAATCCTAGCTAACCAATCAAGAAAACAACCAGCTAACCCATCAAGAAAACAAAAGATAGATGCTTAATCTATGTAAATGTCCTCTTGAATAATTGACATCTTAAGCTCTTCTGAAATCACCGATAACAAATTCTATTCTACCAGAAAAAATTAGATTATTTCAATATTTTTGTACCAAAACATAGGGACCAATAAAGAGTATGGAAACTGATAGTGAAGAAAACAAATATACAATATTCTCATAGATGGGGTAACCAAATTTTCTCATATTACTATTAGTAACTTAATATCAAATTACGATTTCAAGTACTCCCATACCCTCAAATACTGCAATCTTAATCTTGAAGGGTCAAATTCTCAATAATATTTTAATCATGTAAAAACAGTCAATAGTCCTACCATCAAATAACTAGTCTGCAATTCAAGTTAACAAAATCAACAAACCATAAGAATGCTATAAACTTCTTTGAGTCTGAAATTTAATAGGGTAATTACTTCTTATAAGAAGAGAGAACCATAAAATTTAAAACTAAGAAACAAGCATTTACAAAAAAACTTTTTGTTAATGTTGCCAACATCTTTTTGGAATTTCTTATGCCATAACATAGCCAGGAGAAGGATACTTGCATTACGGCCATTTGAAAGTAAAACATACATATTTTTTCTTAAGAAGGCCAGAATGTGACAACCCTAGCCTTTGGTATATGAGTAAAGATTTCCTTTTCACATTGCCTTTCATGTCCTAATTGGAGACTTCATTCCAACGACTCACAAGAGTGAAGCTATGACCATCCCCTCTTTCCTTGGTGAAATGGAACCGTTACTCATATTTTACATATCCACCTGGGATTTGGTCAGGTCCAACTAGTCGAACTCTTAATTTCGTGCATCCAATTTTGAGACTATTGGCTTCAAGGGAATTTGGTCTTTTATCTTTATTGGTGTGCGTTCACTTTTGAAACCCGTGCATCCAACGGTCTCAAAAATTGGTTGAACCAGAGTCCAATTATCAGTTGGACCTGATCAAACCGATTCATTGACCAGTGGTAAAGGTTCAATTTACATGACTAAAACCATCAGATCTGCATCAACTCATTTACTATTAGAACACTAATGTGGTAACCATATCATCAGAAGTTAATTAAAAACATAATCAATATATTATACATAAAGAGAACCCTTACAAAACAATATTCACAGTTTTATGGCATGGCAGAGAAGCCTAATTTGTGTGTGATCCAAGTATGGCATACAGATATTCCAGTTAATATGGTATTCAAAATGAAATTATGAGCTAATTTCAGAGTGTAAAGAAATGAATTAAATGTAAGCATTAGAATTGAAGGGCCTTACTTTTTTCATATTGAAGCAACCAGGTTTGCAGTGAAATCTTTGAGCTCCCAGTGGTTGTCTGCAAATCTATGCCCCAACCTTTTGGCAACAAGGCAAGTAATTACAGATGGCATCAACTGATGCGGCTGAAGAAAAACCAAGGCTAGTCAATTTAATCGAAAGCGATTGCACTTAAACAAAAAAATGAGCTACTACTGACTATTTCTTATAGATGGAACTTCTAGCTAAAAAATTCTAACATTATAAACAAAGAGAGGAAGCAATTTGAACCTAAAAAAAAGGTTAACAATGTAAATAGACTAGCAAAATTACTGCTACCCCAGAACCAAACAAAAGGTTAACAATGCAAATAGGAACATGGATTAGTATAACTAATATACTTTTTAATACTGATGAGATAATTATGTTACTTATGTATAAAAAAAGTTAATACCAGATCTCCCCACATTTTCTACCTTGCTTTCATATATAGCAGTCCAATATAAAAAGACAAATAAAACCTCCAGTTGACCTGAAGTCTGACCCAACTTAGCAATAACAAAATAACAGAAAGACCTAGAGAAATAATATAAAAAACTTGCGATTTCGCCCCATTGTCCGGCCTCTTAAATAGAAAAAAACTGTCTCTATCAATCAATGCAATTGTCAAGTCAAGTGATAATATAAGGGCGCCATTACTTGGGGAGATTCTTTACCCACTCAGATTACATCTCTTGTATTTTCAAATTCAGTTTAATGAAATATCCCATTTTCCATAATAATAAAAAAACAGCGTTAGCAATTGTTTCACACCTTTATTTGCATCGAGAGAGCTTTTGTTTGCCCCCTTCCCTCTATGGAGTCCCATGTTGATTAGTTAATACAGGGGCAGGGACCCCAAGTAGTGAATAATTGAATCCACTGATTGAACCAATGGATTATTGCAGATTAACCTAACCAGAAGATGGATTTTTTTTTATTAGTATATATGTATATATATATATCATCAAGAATAAGCATGTAGAGTTAAGGAGATGAGAAGAGAAAAGATTTGGGACCTTAACACAATCAGTTTCGCTGAGGCACTTTAACTATAGATGATGCTATGGTGCATTTTACATTTTTCGAGGCTTCAATCTATCAATTTGTCGGGTTTGGTAGAACACCATTTTAACTATAGATGATGCTATGGTGCATATTAGTTTGATGTTTAGGAGTTTGAGGGGCAGGTAATTAGTAGGCATTGGTAGGCTTAGACTAGTTGGTTAAATCACAAATAATGTAGGTTTCAGTGTGTTCTTGTGCAGCAAAACCAAAATGGTGAGTTCTTACTAGTGAGCTCAATATGGTCACAAACAAATATTACTTATTAAATCCTCCTAAAGGAGCGATCTACTACCCTCAATTCATTATAATATACTCACACACACAGCTAACAACATAAAAACAACGACTCTATAGTTAGTGTAAATACTTGTCATTTGAGTAGTGTTTCAGCTGTGCCACTTACCCAAATAGTTGAAGTCAAATTTCATGGGCCTCTTGTATTTGCAAACTTCTAATGTCAATGACTACTTTAGTACTTAAATATTCTATGGATTTGATCAAATGAAAAGATAAGCTAGTTTATTGTTTCCTAGTTTTACTTATTCTTAGTCCCACATATCCCTACTTCTGTACTTCTTAGGGCATGTTGTCTACCTTATAGTTGAAATCATCATCGAAGCCAAATTTATTCTTCAAGAGATCAACCTGAGTTTTCCATGGGCCCATATATTAATGTTTGAGGAATATGCTATTTAATATCACTAGTCAGATATAGGATCTAAGATAAAAATGTGTAGTATAATACCTTTTCTTTCTTGGAAGAGTTGATTTCATGGAACTTTACCCAACATAAGCTGTAAGCCCTGGCATACCTAAAAAACCCAACATAATCCTGGTGGGCAGTTACTACACATTCTCTGTTGATAAATTATATACTATGGTCTTGCTGCAAATGCAGTTATAACAAGCAATTAGAAGTATGGAATGAACAAAAAATTGGCAAAATTGTAATACTATAGGGGAATGCAACCGTCTTTATTGTGAGATTCATTGATTTTAATAAATCCAACCTCGTTTATTAAATGTGCCATGAACAGACTAGGCACCTAATAAAAAAGTACCTTCAAGCTGCCACAACAAGAACAAGGCCTCTCCAGATGAAGACGCATACATGAATAAAACCTAAAGCACATTGAATTTATCTAAAAGCAACAATATTTGAATTAAGATTAGAGAACTTCAACCCCAATTTGTTGGCAAGGTGTGTGCCCAAAGAAATTTAAAAGTCACTCACTCAATTGCATCAAATGTAAAATTATGAACTATTTGCATCGCTAAGGGAATCATTGGAATGAGTTTGTTCAAAACGTGACCGGAGAGGAACATCAATGGTGGCTCCAACCACATCTTCCCTCACCCAATTAACAACATCATTATCATCCTCTACAATGTCATTTGCCCGGTGGTTTCCGTATACTTCACTATCCAATAGCTCATCATTTTCACTACTCATATCAAATAAGTCCCTAGGCTTATTCTTCATGACAATATGCCAATCAGGTTCTGTTGGATCCTCCACATAGAAAACCTGCTTTGCTTGAGATGCCAACACGTATGGTTCATCAGTAACTTCCTTGGATTGAAATAACAATCTTTTGAACTTTACAAGAGTAAACCCCAACTCATCAGTTTTAATTCCTCTTCCTTGAGTAATCACATCAAACCGGTCACATTTGAACAACCTAAACTTGAGGTCTTGAGAATATGTCAACTCAATTATGTTCGTTAACTGTCCATAATAAGTTACCTCCCCTGTAACGGGTCGTCTATCCATTACACTTGTGTAGCTCATAATCATAGCAGTGACAACAACACCACTATTTTGTGTTTTAACTCTCTTCTCTTTATCAACGGCTCGAAATTTATATCCGTTAATATTATAACTAGTGAACCTACGAGCTACAGAGTGTGGACCTTTTGCAAGCAAATGAAGACCTTCAGGAAATGGTGTATTAGATTCTTGCAACATTTCTACCTGTTTCACGTGAACAAGAAGGTTAAAGACACTTCTAAATTCTTAAAATAAGGTCTATAATCTTATGTGGGTTGTTCGAACTTACATGTTCTTCAAACCAATCAATGAATTGTTCGTTGTGCATTTTTTGTCTATCATGTGGGCGCGCATTTGAGAAACATAGTACCTCAATGTGTTGTCTGCGTGTAAAGATCTCAATTAAGTAGCAGGCATAACAATGAAAAAAAAAATTCATGAAGTTTGAAGATACTTACTCTAGATAACTCGTGACCATTTCATTGTTGAAAAGGATGTATCGACGTGCTTGCATCCATTCTACCTCACTTAGTATGAATGTTGAGGCACCCCTAAGGACAATTTCATCACGATTCCTTGGGGGTCGATTTAACCTTGTTTCAACATTTTGTAAATACCTCGAGCAGAATGTGAGACATTCTTTTGCAATGAACCCTTCAGGTTGAGCCCTATTGCGCACATATGACTTTAACGTGAACAAATATCTGAATGAAAAAAATATTCTTAAATGAGTGAAATATCGGATGATTTCATAATAAAGAATTAATTTTATATTTATAGGGTTATACCTTTCGATTGGATACATCCATCGGTACTAGACTGGACCACCCAACAGTGCTTCAGATGCCAAATGAATTGGCAAGTGAACCATAACATCAAAAAATGCTAGTGGAATGATTCGGTCCATGTGGCAGAGGACTACCGCAATACGCTTCTCGAGACTTTTTAAATCATCAACCCTATAAACTTTCGAGCACAATTCTGGAAAGAATGTGCTCAATTCTATCAAAGTAGTTGTTACATGTTTGGGCAATAATTTTCAAATTGCCAGGGGAAGAAATTGTTGTAGTATGACATGAGAATCGTGACTTTTCAGACCAGATATCGTGTGTTGTTTAACTTTCACGCACCTTGAAATATTAGAGGAATAACCATCCGGAATCTTTAAATTCTTCAATACACTACAGAACTTCTCTTTTTCATTTTTATCCAAGAAGTAACAGGCGGATGGTAGATAAGCTCGGATATTGCCTTTATGCCAATTAGGGTGGAGTTCATGTCTCAATCTAATTTTCTCCAAGTCGAGACATGCCTTTAACCTATCCTTCGTTTTTCCTTCAATATTCAGTAAAGTTCCAAGAATATTATCACATACATTCTTCTCAATATGCATCACATCTAAATTATGCCTAAGTAAATTATGCTCCCAATATGGTAATTCAAAGAATATACTCTTCTTCTTCCAATTGTATGGCATTTGACCATTTTCCACATTTCTAGGTTTTTTTCGTGCTTGTTTCTTTCCAAAAATATGTGTAATATTTGCTAATTCGTCTAACACATCAGTCCCAGAAAGTGGGTTTGGAGCTTTTCTTATCTCTACAGTACCATCGAAAGATTGCTTATGTTTTTGAAATCCATGATTCGAAGGTAAGAATCGACAATGACCCATATAACAATTCTTCCTACCATTGGATAAGTGTTGGCTACACGTATCTTTATGACATGAAGGACATGCCAACTTCCCTTTCGTACTCCAGCCTGATAATATTGCATATCCCGGGAAGTCACTAATGGTCCAAAGCAAGGATGCATGCAATTGAAATAAAGTTTTCCTTGAAGCATCATAAGTATCGACCCCAAATTCCCACAACTCTTTTAATTCATCAATCAAGGGCCTTAAGTAAACACCAATATCATTTCCGGGGCTAGATGGACCTGGTATAAGCAACGATAAGATCATATTTGGTTGCTTCATACACACCCATGGTGGTAAGTTATAGGGAATAAGTATCACAGGCCATCTGCTATGTGCAATACTCATTGTCCTGAAAGGGTTGAATCCGTTACTTGCCAACCCAAGTCTAACATTACGAGAATCAACTGCAAAAGTAGGGTTGATGAGGTCAAAATGTTTCTAGGCTTGAGAATCTGCAGGATGTCTTAATATACCATCTTTGGTACGACCCTCATCGTGCCATCTCATGTCAGATGCAATTTTTGATGACATGTAGAACCTTTGAAGTCGTGGTTTCAAAGGGAAGTGATGTAGAATTTTTGATGGGCTCTTCCTCTTACTACTTTTTGAATGATCTTCTTGAGTCTTCCATCGTGAAGTGCCACAAACGTCACATGATTGTTTTTCAACTGACTCTTACCAATATAACATACAATCATTTGGACATGCATCAATTTTATTATAATTTAGACCCAAGTCCGAAATAATTTTCTTGCTTTGTGAAAACGTCTCTGGCAACGTAGAACCCTCTGGAAGTGTCTCTCTTAACAAGTCAAGCAACATACTAAATGAAGCATTGCTCCATCCACCCATACATTTAATATGCCATAGCCTAATAACAAAAGACAGAGTTGTGTGTGATTTACAACCTGGATACAAATCCTTTTCGACATCTTGTGTCAATTTATAGAATTTAGCAACACTTGCATTGGGTATATCATTTTTTCGCTCAGTCGAAGAATCCAAATCTTCTCTTGGAAATGGGATTCCAAACGCATCATGCAACATAGTCCTCATATCGTCACCAGTATCGTCCTCATCAAATCCATCGTCTATCATATCATCTTCTGTAGCACTCGTCTGAAGAATGTCCTCTCCATGTAAATACCATGTGGTGTAATTCCAGATGAACCCGTTGCATATAGAATGGGCATATATTGTACTCTCATCTTGGTATACTACATTACCACATTTAATGCACGAACACTTGAACTTACCTTGGAGACAATTTCCATGGGCTATAGCAAAAGCAATAAATCCTTTTACTCCTTTCACGAATTCTTCAGTATTCCTATGCTTTTGGATCCAACTCTTATCCATAATGTCCAAAATTGAATCGATAATCGCTCTTGCTTCTTCCGTTAGTATTCAAAACCCTAAAACAAATGAAGAATAGAGAGATAGTATCATCAAATTCTTTAAACAAACTTATAAATCATGTGTGAACAAGTAATGAAGTTGTTAATCTCAAACTGTCCATTTGAATTTCATGGACAGTTCTAAATTCAGTGATAATCTTCATCTAAATTCTTAAAATAAAGACTATAATCCAGTAATAATCTTTATCTAAAAGTTAACAAAAGGTTGACCTAAAGCACATTGAATTTATCTAAAAGCAGCAACATTTTGACATTTCATGTAACTTTTCAGACAGGCATTTCATTTTATTCTCACTTGCATTGGTAAGCATTAACAAAACCTAGATCAAATCTTAGAGCAAAACCATAAATTCACGATACAAATCACATGAATCGCAGTAATAAACTACAATAAGCATAAAGCTATCAAGTTTCAAACCACATGCAATAGACTCTAGGCCACGTGGACCCCACCTGGTTCAAATGCAAGAATCATCCATGCATTCGAACCCATATCCCGGCCCTTGTGTGTGTGTATATATATATATAGAGAGAGAGAGAGAGAGAGAGAGAATTGATTTCTGATGCACAAATTCCGATGCTATAACAATTGACAGCATATATCAGCCTGAAACTTAAAAAAGAGCAAAAAAAAGACATCTAGTCCTTCACTATCATATTTAAAGAAGCTTAAATAATGGCAACACAAACATTATACAAACAGATAGGGACCCTTAAAATAGAACTCCTTTTATGAAGCCTATATTACTCCATTAGATCCAATCAAAAGCTGACTATCACAATGTGAAGGCTCCCACAATCTGTGACATATAATCTGTGATTAGCAACTTAATTTAAACATTATCTTGTTTAAAGTTAAATTGTGAAAAATCTAAGGGTTCAAATAGGTCAAGCCATGGTGAACCTTTTAATTTAAACATTAAACCCGAGCCCAACTCGACCCATTTATTTAAATCTCAACCTAATCCTGGACCTACTGGTTAAGTTGAGTGAGTGCTAGGTGACTTAGTGCTCGGGCAAGTTTTGGGATGTGTAGCATGTGAACTAACATGTGCACGTGTGCCATGATCTAAAAATCTTTGGGTGACTTCAAATCAACAATTAATGTTCTTAATTGTAGAACATTAAGAACTGTAATACTGGTGTACCACAGAGAAAGGGAATCAACAGCAGTTCATCAACATGAAAATAATCAGCAGAGTATAGCAGCGGTGGAGATGAAGGCAACTTTTCCACAAAGGGATAGGGTTCAAATTTTCTGCATAAAGTTTCAATAGTCAGAGATAAAGATCTCTATCAACAACAGCACTATACAAAGAATAAAATATTGTATTCAATCTGTTCCAAACTGTTTGGAAAATAAAAATATATACTAGAGCCTCTAGGCTCCTAGTTATTAACAAAGTAATGTTCCAAATAAAGAAAGAGTTCCAGTCTCTTAGGCAATAATTTTTTTGAAGTAATAATAGAAACTAATATATTTTAACCTCCTATTTTCACCATAACTAACAACCCTAAATTATACAACTCAAAACTAAAAGAAACTTAAATCTGTGATCACAAGTAATCCCGAGAGCAATCTCTCAGCCCCCTCGCGTGATCACTTAAGTGACGATGTGAGGGGCAGATATCAACACTAAACGATTTTTTTTTTAGGATGGATTTTGAAGTTGTAGTTTGTGATTGAAGCATATTGCTGGATTCCTAGGTTTATAAATCGCATTCTAGGAATAAATCTCTGGCCATCAATCAACCCATTGATCATTGCAATAGTACTCCAAGTAAAAATTGGGAGGATTGATTGATGGTGTGAGATTGGTGTACAAATAAATAATATTTACTAGGGTACTGACCAATCTCTATTTACCAAAAATAGCGATATAATTATTTTGGGGCCACTTCTTGGTGCAATGGTAAAAGGCTTAGGCTGTTTCCTGGTGGAAGAACCCTGTCAGAAATAACATTTACAGATGTCAAGGTCCGTGACTAATGTGAGTGAAAAGTTTGACACAAGGGTGCAAATGGGTCCGTTAGGGGGTGTGAACCGGACTATACAATGGGTTGGGTCTAGTGGAAGGAAGGAAGGAAGAAGTTTGGTAATTGGACCTTTGAAAGAAAGGAGCGATGGGTGTTAATTAATGAATATGGGCATTTTTGGGTTTTCACATTTGTAGCTTAGGGTTAAACAATAAACCCAAACAAAAAGTTGACGGTTGTAATTGTAAGGGGGTATTTCTACAGGGAACAACACATGCTTAAGTCAGGGGGTTGTTTGTAATTTCAAGATAAATCAACGGGGGTATTTGGAAAATGCCCTAAAATAAAATGGGTAACTCTCATAAAGGTGGGGCTAATAACCCATATCAAGATGCTATTAAAATAAAACGGGTAAATAAAGCTCTTTAGCAATTATATATATATATATATATATATATATATATATATATATATATATATATAATTTTTAAGGACTGAGCCCAATCCAAATGTAAATCAGGTCAGGTTCGAGTCAGGTTAGGTCTCCTCCAACATTTAGCGGATCAAACTCAATTTTCAATCAGGTCCAACTGGTTGGGTCCAAATCGGATTCAGGTTAATTCTCGGGTTGGGTAGAGTCAATTGGACCCATTTGATTTGCACTACTTTGATAGATATATTTGTGTACAATGACCAGACATCTCATTACGCAAAATGAGCTGAATGTGCACTAATTTCCATGCACTTTAAAGCCTGTGGATGTCTCAAGCTTCACCTTGCTGGCACACAGCTGACAAGCATCAACTCATTTCTACGATGGCACATAAGCTCATTTCTACGATGAGCCATCGGCAGTCGATGCATTTTTGGGGGTAGCCGGTAGGAAAGTACCGGTTCTTTTTCTAGTTACAAATATATCGATGATACACTCCTAGAGCTTTGATGATCGCAGCTGGAAAAAAATAGAAAAAAAAAAGTAACTCGAAAAACTGAGATTCCATCGTGTCTACTCAAAACTCAGCTAGATCGAGTCAACTGGGTCAAGTTTTGGGTGACTGTACTGAGTTTATAAAACATGATTTGAACCGATAGAATCAAGCTGATAATATAAAAATATGATATGATAAATTCTACATAACAAACATAATAAATTTTACCAATAGATTCAACAGAACCTTAGTTCAAGAAATTATACCAAACTTAGAAAGCAATTCAACAAGAACGAATCAAACTAAAAAAGTCTTAAAGAATCCAATAGATTTACTTTTAAACTAAATTTTACAAAAATTGCAAACGGCATTGAAGAAATAATAAAAATAAACCCAATTTAAGAATAAAACCCTAAATCTAAGAAAAAAAAATAGAACCTAGATCAAATCGAAAAGCTACCTCAAAGGTGTTCCGAGATCTACGCACGATATTTCGAGATGTACGCACGGTGTTTCGAAATCGACAATCTAGCTTTGATGTTTCGATTCTCAGATTCAAATGATGTTCAAAAATTAAAAAACCTTGAGATCGATGGAATCCTTTTTGAACAATGGCAATGGATGGATGGAGTTTGATTTCAAACAGCGGCAATGGAATGATGGAATCCGATCTCGAACAGCGACAATGAAATGATGGAATCTGATCTCGAACAGCGGCAATGAAACGATGGAATCTGATCTGGTACAGCAGTAATGGATCGTTGGAATCAGATCTGGAACAGTAGCAATGGATCATTGGATCGTTGGAATCAGATCTGGAACAACAGCAATGGATCGTTGGAATCAAATCTGGAACAACAACAATGGATCATTGGATCGTTGGAATCAGATCTGGAACAGCAGCAATGGATCGTTGGAATCAGATCTGGAATAGCAGCAATGGATCGTTGGATCGTTGGAATCAGATCTGGAACAACAGCAATGGATCGTTGGAATTAGATTGCATGCAGCGCCAATGAATCGATGGAGAGAAGGGTTTGGGTGGGAAATAGGGTTTCGATGGAGAAAAAGAGAGTGTGATTTTGGAGAGAGAGAGAGAGAGTGGGTTTGGGTTTGAGAGAGAGGTTTGGGCAGAAATATATCCCGCATTTGGCGTCGGGTCGAGAAAGAAAATCCCGCGTTTGGCGTCGGGTTGAGAGAGAAAGACTGAGGCGTTTTATTTGGGAATATCCTGTGTTTCTATATATTTAGCTAAAGAGTGATATGCCGCCAATTGTTTGGCAAATGAGCGCGAATATTAGGCGGGATCTAACTATTTCGCATATTTTGCGATGCTTTATCATAAAATGATGCCAATAATTATTTATTGCGACATTTTTTGTCAAATGCCTCAAAAAATGTGTCGCTAAAAGTCTATTTTTTTGTAGTGTTACCAAACCCTACCTCCATCCCAACTATTTTACAATCCATCCAAGCAACTTTAACCACTCTAACCTAGCCTCCCCACCAGTCACCTCTCCCTACATCAATCCTTAATCCCCCACCTGCTCTTACACCCATTGCACCTCTCTCAGAAACTTCTCCCAATACCTTCAGTGATGCCTCCACCCAAACTGAGCCTAACCCTCAACTACCTATACTGAAGCCTACCCTTCATGTCCCTCACCCTCTGCCCTCCACCCCACTTCTGTCCTCATCTAATCCCCTTTCATTATAGGTTGGCCCTTCTTCCATTGCTGATCTATCCATATATCCTATCTTTGCTACCCCCATGCCCCCTTACTCCACCTTCATCAGAGCCATGAAAGCCAATGCTTACATAAAAAGAGATGTAGTTTAGGGCTTGGCTGACTTGAAAGCTATAGTACGACAACCCCTCCTTGATAAAATTAAACTCCTAATGTTTGCTCATAATGTTGAGAAAAAGGAAATCAAGCAAGGATGGAGAGAGATTATGGTCCAGTACAATGACGCAAAGAACATAGTAGAGAGTCAGGAAGATGTCATCAAGGAACTGAAAGAGAAACTGCGATTGACTGAGGAGTGAGCTTATGATTATGGAGTGACTATTGCTACTTTAGAGAAGAGAGCAAATGCACAAATTGACCGAGAGTTGGCAGAAGCTCTCTTTAAAGAACTAAACCCAGATGTACCTCTCCAGCAAACAGCTCTTGATGCAATAGGTCCTAGCCCAGTCAAACCTGGACTCAAAATCAAGGAACCTACCCAAAAACCTGCCCCCACTCCAACAAGAAAAGGCATAGCCAAACCTAGGAAATCTACTTCCAAAAGATCACTATCTAAGACTGCCACTTTGAAGCAAGCAAAGAGGAAAGGAATCCAGGAACCACCTGCTAAGGCCAAGGACTCTGATGATTAAATTGTGCACATGTATTTAGTTAGGCAGTAGTGTATAAATTTTGTACTTTTCTTTCCCTTACTATGTACATACTTTAGATGTTATAATGAAATGTCTTTTTTTGATATTTTGTTTTGTTCACTGTCTTGTTTCTGTGTATTTGTTTATGTGTTGTTTGTTATGTGTTGTCTGTTTCCTGGTGTGTCATTTTCTTTTAAAATCTCTGTCTTGAGCCTGCGGCACATCCATAGCTAACACTGAATCAGTGAGGACACTGCTCCTCATAGGTTTTGGGGTGTGGCAGGATCTGCCATTGAAGCAGTTAACCTAAGTGCAGCAGAATCAAGTGAGTAAGATAGAAATGGAGCCATGTTCACTTAAGAATCATAAAAAATGGAGAAATTTAAAAAATTTTGTAAACCATTAAGCACTACAAGCTTTTAAATTTTAGCATTTCCATGATGTGAACACCAAGAAAACTCACTTGTATCAGTACTTAGTGAATCACTAAGGAGAGAAAAAGGTAAGGACATGCCCAACAGTTCAATGGAAGACCATTACTAGTGAGATTTGGGCCTACAAAAATTTTTCCTTTCTTAGAGGAGTGACTGAGGTAATTTTCCTAGCTCTAAAGACTGGCTGAGTCAATACCCTCACTAGAAGTTTGGCACCTCCAAGTTGAAACAACTGACAGCACTCATAACACCTAGGAAAGGATCAAGGCCTTCTCTTGGACAGTTTGAGCTCAAACAGACAAACCCTAATCAATTGCCCTGGTACACACACCCTTTGAGCCTTAATTTCAAATTTTCTTCAAAATACACCTGACTGCTTATACATGGACCTATGGACCTGATTCAAACCTACCCTCACTCTCAGAACTCAGAAGGTAAAGGAGAAGGAGCTGAAGATGGACAAGATAAGGTCAAGATTGGGTGAATGGAGAAAAGAGACCAAAAGCGTAGCAGTGTAGCAGCTGAGGAGAGAGATGGCAAGTCAGAAAAAAAAGAAAAAAAAAGGGAAAAATGCATCCAAAAGAAAGGAAAACAATAATGAAGAGGAATAAAAGAGGAGTTAAGAGGAAAAGCTTATTGAAAAATCAAAAAAATCAGAGGAGAAGATGGCCACTTCAAATCTGAAAAATTTTATAGAAGATGAAAGGTGCTAAATTACAGGAGGGGAAGTCATGAATCACCTCCTTCTCCTACTGATTTCTGAATTTTGAATCCATTTTCAACCTTCCATTCTTTATAACCTATCCCATAAGCCACATTACAACCCAGTCAAAAAACCTTGTGATCTAAAGTTGAATGAGCTGTCATGCAGAGACAGAGAGTTGTCCAATCTTTGGTAAGGAATAGCGAATGATGCCAGAACTTAGATGCTATGCCTATGCTCATGCCTATAGACCCATTTAGGGCCTGTAACTGCTTATGAGCTTGAGAGAAAATTGAAACCCTCAAAGTTCCTTGTGAGAAGTATACCCTGGTAAGCATTGGGTCTGATGTTGAATGTATTGGGCATGACCTATAACCTAATTTTTGAATTAATGATGAACTCAGTACTGACCTACATGTGATGTTTCCCCTGCTGTGAGCTAATTGGAAATGATGTGCATCTATGTAGAAGCTGTGATGAGTAAATGTCTTTGCATATCATATGTTCAAATTCCTCATATATTTTCTTTTGTTGAATCAAAGGTGAACTAATGCTCTATTTCTTGACAGCTAACTTGATAATTTTCCACTTCTGTTAACTATTTTATTTAGAAGTTTGTGAGTATCTTCACTAAAAACCCTCAGGAGACTTCACTCCTCCACTAGGGATCACCTAGGGGCTTAAAAGGCTTGGTACATATGCTAAATGTATCCGTGATCCCTATGAAAGTGGCATTTAAATTCTTAGGATAGTTATTTTAATTTTTCCTTTGCTTAGGGACTAGCAAAGATTAGGTTTGGGGTGTTGTTGTTGATTCTAAGTGTGCATGATTTATTTGTGTTGTAAAAACAGATTTACAGGTGATGAATTGTCCTGAATTTAGAAAACTAAAAAGAATAAAGAAACATCAGCACAGAGAGAACTTAATTAGCCTGCAAGATCAGGGCCAATTGTAGCAAGTTTTAAATGTAAGTAAGTAAAAGATCGTCCTCAAGGAATTGATTTAAAATGTAAGATAAACCTTCAGATCTGACCTCTTATCCTATATACAAAGAACATAAGATGGGGGGTTGAATTTGTCACATTAACTAAATGATCAAAGTAAAAATTAAAACTAAATGATAAAAGTAAAAGTTAAAACAAAATGATCCAGATCCGAGTTGGGGAGATTTGATGCAAATTAATAAGAATGGAGAAATAATATCTAACTTCGATTTAGTACTTGATTGCAGAATGAGAATAAATGTAAAACAAATGAGATATTATCCAATCTTCATCTGGCTACCAACACAGATGCAAGAGAAAGTAATCCAAGTCAAGGATTGGAATTGAGTTGGACTTATGGCTATGGTCTGTCCACTTCAATGGACACAGATCATCCAATAGTCTTCAATTCGAATCCATGATTCAGAACAAAAAACACCACTACAAATGCTGTGAGAAATTAGTTTACAAACGCCAATTCTCACAGGGGTAATGAATTAAGGGAAATTGCTTTAAAAATAGTAAATCTAAAGGAATCTAATGAAATAAGGAGATCATAGGGAACCCTTAACACGAATCCAATTGAGAACATATGTTTCACAGCAACCTTTTCAAATTCACCATTACAATTACAGAGCACAGCTTAAATAGCTCTCGGATTTGTAGTCTTGAATACAATTCTCATGTGAAGTACAGAGATATCTCACAGCTCTCAATTACAAATAAAAGCTAGGCTATTACAGGAATTTCAGACAAGCTATCTGAAATGGAATGGCAATAGAAATGAAACTCAAAATCTGGATACCCAAATTGGACAAATGGTTCATCTATTTATTGTTTTCCCCAAGTCTAGCTCAGATGTGTATCAACCAATCAGAATTGGTTAGATCTGTATGAACCAATAGGAGTCGAGCACAAGGATCCAGATCTGTTTTGGCCAATCAGAACTGCTTCATATGGTTGAGCCAATCAGATGACAGAAGCATCAATTCTGTTATGTAAAAAATCTGTTAGAGCTTCTAGAAGTTCCCGCCAAGTGATTTCATCTTCGGGTGTTCACATGGGGTGGAATATGCCTTTAGTTCATGCTCAGAATCTTCTGAAATATCCCTGGGTTTTTAAATGCATTGGGGCGCGTGCAGAGATTGCTGAATTATCCTTACAGATGCTAGGAATCTTCAGAATATCATTTCACACAGTTTGGAGAACTTTTCGCAAGGTACTGTGACTTCTGAAGCTCTTTTCGCACAGTTCTGGTGATGTTCGCAAGGATTTCTCTTCTTTTCGAATAGGTCAAAAATCCTTTCGAAGAGTTCAGGTGCTCTTTGAAAGCTAAGCCTGGAGCTTTTGGTTCTTTTCACAAAGTTCAGGTTCTTTTCGTAAAGTTCAGATTCTTTTCGAAAAGTTCAGATTCTTTTCGAAAAGTAATCTGTAATGCATTCTTCTATTCGAATAGCTCTACAACTCTTACCAGGTTGAAACTAGGTCTTTGTCCTCTTTAGTTTAGGCATTTTGATAGCTAGTGAGGTTGTCCCTTCTCCTTCTTCCTCCGGATCAACATAGATCATCATCTTTTTGACACTTTTAGGCTGCTTTCAGGGTTAAGCCTGCCTTTATTGTTAGCTGTGAAACAAACACTTAAAACACTTATTTAGTTCTCTCAAAAGTCTATTAAGACCCAGGTTTAGGGGTGGAAAATGGTATTTTCCAGTTCTCAACACACCCCCAAACCTAAGCTTTGCTAGTCCCTGTGCAAAGACAAAATTAAAAACAGAATGAAAAGCCACTTTTGTAAGGAACATAGTTGCATTTAGCATATGCAACAAGCCTTTTAAACCCCTAGGTGATCCCTAGTGGAGGAGTGAAGTCTCCTGAGGGTTTTCAGTGAAGGTACCCACAAACTTCTCCTTAATATCAATGCAGTTCTGTTAAAGCAGACTTTTATCCAGTCAGGTTATTCACACCTGCATCAGTCAAGCTGTAAAAAGATCTTCAAGAAAACATCAGTTTAAAACTAAAATTCTGCTGTAATTCCTTTTACCATTCACTCAGTTTGTGTCAAAAAGTTTTTACAAGAAAAATTAATGAAAAGCTTGCCTTCTATTTGAAAATTCAGTTTTGATGTTACCCCAAATAATTTGATTTCAAACTCAACTCTCACCAGGGTTTTCACTCATCATGCAAATAGGAGGGTTGTACTATTTCACACAGCTCAAGAGCAGTTACAATCCTCAAATAGGACTGTAAGCAGGAGCATAGGCATTGCTTTTCAGTTCTGAATTTACTGCTCTTTTCACCATAGATTACACAAATCCTTATCTCCATGTGACAGCTCAATCCATCATTGATCAGTAAGGACTTTGACTTGGGTTGTAATGTGGCTTATGGGTGAAATTTATCAAGAATAAAGAGGTGGAATGGAGTTCCAAATTGAGAAGTCAGTCAAGGTCAGGAGGTGGTAGACACACCTTCATTTCAGCACAATTTCATCTTTTTCTTTGAATTTTTAGAGACAAAGTGGCCATCTTTTTCTCTTTCTTTTTCAAACTTCCAATGAAATGACTTTTCCTTTTCTTTTTTTTCTTTTTTTTTTTTCTCAAAACAACATTGACTGGAATGCCACATTTCTTTTGTTGATACATCATTGCCTTCAATTATTTTTCTTCTTCTTTTACCAAACTGTTACTCAACTCTCCTTTCTTCAGCTTCCTTTCCTTTACCTTCTGAATTCTCAGAGTCAGGGTTAGGCTAAATGAGGTTGATTAGGTTGGTTGATGAGGTTTCAAAGAAATCTTAGATTTATAAAGCTCAACTGGTGTGTATCAAAGGCAGTTTCAAAAGGTGGGGCTTTTTTGAAGTTCAAACTATCCAAAAGGAGGCCTTACATCATGTCTTTAATATCATGATAGCTGTCAAGTTATTTCAATTTGAATATGTGTAACTTCTAGTGATAGTAAGCAGGTTCAAACAGTCCCTAGGGCAGAAATTTTTTCCAATTCATATCTCGAAAGAATACATTTCAGGCCCAAGTCTCACTGGGTGTAGTTTTCTATCAAATTTCTGAGGTATATCATCACTGTTTTCTCTCTTTTTAGGTTAACTAAACCACCAATTTTATTTTGAAATTTTTTTTTTTTTTTTGACATTCACTTTATGAAAGTATTGGAATTACACTAAAAATCAGTTTTAAAAAGTTTTAACTTCCTCATTTTTCAAAACAACAGGTGTGAAATTACTTTATCTACAAAAAGTCTACTGTGATCATAAGCTACACTGATTTTAACTAAACTATTGGTAATTCTGCTACACCCCCAAACCTATGATGAGCTGTGTCCTCACTGGTATGAAGTGCATAAGCAAAGAAAAGAAAACAATCAAACAGAAATCATAAGGATAGAGAAGAAAGAAAAGAAATGCACAGTAATTACTAATTAACAAAAGTTAACAGAAAATAGTAATTACATATTACAAACACTCAAAACAAACACGTACAATGTATTCTAATAACTACGGTCAAAATCTGTATCATAAGTTGGATCAATGGGATCAGAATTGGAATCACTGTTAGAGTTAGAACTTGAGTCAGTATTGGAGTCTGAACTCGATTTAGCCTTCTCCATGATTGTGCCTTGCAGCTCGGTGTATTCGTCAGATTTGATCTTTTTGGTGAGGCCAATATACTTTTCAAGTCTAGTAGCCCTCAATTTTTCCTGTTCAAGTTGTGCTTGCAAGATGGTAACCTTGTGCTGCTCACTCCTACCAATCTGAAAAGTTTGGCCCATCAAGTCCTGCATCTTCTCTCTCTCAAATTTCATGAACAACTCCAATTTGCGAATCTGGTCTTCATAAGGGGTTCTAATGTAAGCTTGCAGATCAGCTAACCCCTTGAGGACATCGCGAAGGATATAAGGGTTCTCTTCCATAGCCCTTGTGAGAGTGGCAAATGTGGGAATGGGAATGGAGTGGTAGGGGACCAAAGGTATCCCAGCAGTGGGGGTGGGAGAAGAGGAGTCCAAAAGTATGACCTCAGGGTCAGTTTGAGTAGCTTGATCAGAGAAATTGAGGAAAGTTGAAGGGGAATAAAAAAGTACTACCTCAGGTTCTGTTTGGGTAGCATTGTCAGCAGTGGTGAGGATGGGTGGATCTACAAAAACTACCTCAGGGTCTGTTTGGGTAGCATGGTCAGCAACAACAAGTACAGTGGGTAAGGTGATTGTTTGGGATGTGGAGGCTAAGGTTTGGAGAAGGGAATTTGTCATGATTTGTTATTGTTGTTGACTTATAGTTGGGCTTGGATGGATTGGAGAAAGGTAAATATTTGGCAAATTGATTCAAGTGTGGGTGTGGTATACATGGTAGGGGCTGGTAAAATTGATGCAGATGGTTGAGGGGCAATGGGTGAAATGGCTGTAAAGGGGGAAGTAGCCAAATGTGTGAAATGAGGAGGGTCAGGTATAGGTACAGATTCAAGCCCAATATTCTCCAAGATAGATCCCATCAATGAGGTATAGCCCTCTGTAGTGAATCTCTCAGGTTCAGGGGTATGAGTTACTTCAGGTGTATGAATTGAATGGGCAGGTGAACCTGAGAAACTTTGGAGAAGGGGAGTGCTAGGAGAATGTTCAACAAAATTTGTGGGCATCTCTTGGACATTGTTAGGGGAAATTGGTGGTGTGAGTATGGCTGGAGTGGTTCGTGTAGAGGGAGATCTGCAATTGGGATTATGGTGGTTATGAGTGATGGGACAGCTGGAATGGATGAAGGAATAGGAGCTGTGCTAGGTGAAGTGGGTAGGATCATGAGCTCTACAACAATGGGTGCAGCGGAAGAGCTGGTCACACAGGGAGGACAACTTGTTCAATGTCAGCTGCAAGTGAAATAGATGCAGCTAAAGAGCTGGTCACCTCAAGGTCTGGTATAACAAATTCATGGGCAGCTGCAGGGGCTGGTTCAGCTTCTTCCCTCATTTTATTCAAACATGGTTTGGCTCGTAGTCCAAGCCCTCTTCCCAAATGTATGAGGGGAGATAATTCCGAATGGCTCTTGCTCATCAATGTCAAATTTGGCCTTTAACATAGTTGTGATCAACCTTCTAAATGGTATGCCAGCTATTTTCTGTTCCTTTTTCATTTTGGCACTGATGTCAGCCATGGCTTCAAAAATGGGCATAGGGGCATTGAAGAATTGCCCCTTAGAGAAATGAAAGAGGGCCTCCAAAATTGGTGTTCTTCTTTCTTGGCTGTGCCCAGTGACATAAAAACACCCTCTCAAAATGGAATTTATTAGCAAATAGTGGGGTTCTAAGTCTCTCCTCATGATGGACTGCCCACTTCCAACTATGCCTTTGGTTAGATGGGCAGCCATTTCTCTAAAAGAAGCTATTTCTGGTGCAGCTAATGGACCAGCAAGATCATATTGAAATGGTATCCCCAAGGCATTTCCAATGTCTTCATAAGTGACTGTTAAATCGCAATCATCAATGAAAATAGCAAGAGTAGGGACTTCAGCATCCTTCTTCGTTACTTTTACCATGTTTTGGTACCATAATTTCACCATGCATGGATAAATTTTCTCTGGAAGAGGGGTTAGGATATTGCTCAGTGAAGCATCCCTGATGTATTTCAAGGATAGCTTACATTCTGGTTTGTTTGAGAAAAAGTTCTCATCAACAATAAGTTCTGGAATCAGCTTCTGAGCTTCAATGAATGGGTTTGGCAGTACCAAATGCATAGGCAGAGGAGGAAGCTCAGGCTCAGGACTAGCGGCAGCTGTTGGGATGGGTTCCTCATGTCTAACCTTTTTCCCTTTCTCAATCGTATCATCTTTATCCATCGACAGTTTCCTTTTAGCTGAGGTTTTGGCTTTTCCTTTTATGGTGGGTTTGCAAATTTTCTTAGCAGAAGATTTAGGGAACATTGCAGCCAGTGATTTTTCAGCTTTCCCCATTTTAAAACTTTGTTTGAATCTCACACAATGAATGTTGATACCAAATTAAACTTTGTAAAACACAAACAGAGGAAATGCACAGAAAAATATCAAAATCTAGGGTTTTGGTTGGACTCGTTGATCGCTTAATGAAATCCACCAGAATCAGAAGCAAAAAGTCCCCCTCTTCAAGCTTAATCCGTCGAACAAATATGATGAAAATTGGAGCTGAACTCTAAAAGCACGCAGGGATAAAAAGAAAACGGGTTTTCTGTGAAACAAGACGCTCTGGAAAGGCTTTCAAATATGAAACCCTTGCTTCGAAAGGGTTTAAATATGCTCGAAATGATTTTTGCAAAGTATCATTGAAGTTTCTGAAAAGTTCAAAACAGTCCTTTTTTACAAAAGAGAATGGCATCAGAACTTTTCAAAAAGCAAATAGCTTCAGAACCAACTTTTCGAAAAGCCATAGGCTTCAGAACCATCCATTCGAGAAGCAAAAGGCTTCAGAAATAACTATTCGAAAAGCAAACCATTCTTTTCAAGCAGTTAGTTACAGGTCCAAATCCTTTTCAAAAAGAAAATTAAACTTTTCGAAATGAATTTTTTTTCTTTACGAATTAATTTTTCACATATTATAACTTCTCGAATTGAGTGTAAACATGCCTAAAAATAGAGAGGAATAAACTATGCAAAAACTACAAAATAAACATGAGTAAAATAATATGATACAGTTGTTTAACATCAGATTTGTCGAGGCTCTTGATGGTAGATGGTCAGCACAGGCTCCAGGGTATTTTCAATGCATGGTTTGAGCCTCTGACCATTTACTTTCAAGGTTCTCCCATCACTAGGGTCCATAATTTCAACAGCCCCAGAAGGGGATGCTTGAATGACAGTATATGGCCCTTCCCATCTAGATCTCAGCTTTCCAGGAAAAAACTTAAGTTTTGAGTTGAATAGCCATACCTTGGAGCTAGCTATGAACTTTTTTTTTAGCAGATTTTTGTCATAAAAAACCTTAACTTTTTCTTTGTAAGATCTTGCATTGGTGTATGCATCCATTCTCAGCTCCTCCAACTCAGCAAGTTGTAGTTTCTTGTGATTACCAGCAGTAGTAAGATCCATGTTCAAGGTTTTAATAGCCCAAAAGACCTTATATTCTAACTCCACTGGTAAATGACATGCTTTGCGGTAGACCAATCTGAATGGGGACATGCCAATTGGGGTTTTATAGGCTGTCCTATACGCCCATAATGCATCATTCAGCTTAAAGGACCAATCCTTTCTGTCCTTCACAGTCTTTTCCAGTATATGTTTGATTTCTCTATTGGAAATCTCCACTTGTCCACTGGTCTGTGGATGATATGGAGTAGCTACTCTATGAGTCACAGAGTACTTTTTCAATAAAGAATCAAAATGCTTATTACAAAAATGGCTTCCCCCATCACTGATAATAGCTCTGGGGGAACCAAACCTTGAAAAGATGTTGTCCTTTAAAAATTTCAGGACAACTCTATGATCATTGGTTTTAGTGGCTGTGGCTTCAATCCATTTGGATACATAATCCACAGCTACTAAGATGAAATTACAACCATTTGAAGGAGGAAAGGGACCCATGAAATCTATCCCCCAAATATCAAACAATTCAACTACCAAAATGGGCTGTAAAGGCATTGAGTTTCTCTTGGAAATGCTACCCAATTTCTTGCAATTCTGACAAGACTTACAGTGCTGCAGTGCATCTTTGAAAAGTGTAGGCCAATAAAATCCACACTGCAAAACCTTTGCAGCAGTTTTGTTTCCACTAAAATGGCCTCCACAGGCCTGTTCATGATACATGGAAAGTATGCTATGAAAGTCTTCTTCAGGGATACATCTTCTAATTATTTGGTCTGCACAAATCTTGAATAGATAAGGATCCTACAAAATAAAATGTTTAACCTTTGAGAAGAACAGATCTTTATCCATTTTATTCCAGTGTTGAGGGATTCTTCCAGTAGCCAAAAGGTTGACTATATTTGCAAACCAAGGGGTGTGTACACTGATAGCAAAAAGTTGCTCATCAGGGAAAGATTCATAGATAAACAGCCTATCAATCTCAGCAATTAGAATTCTAGACAAGTGGTCAGCCACCACATTTTCCACACCCTTTTTATCTTTAATCTGCAAATCAAACTCCTGTAATAGGAGGATCCACCTGATTAATCTTGGTTTGGTATCCTTCTTAGACAGAAGGTATTTCAAGGCTGAGTGGTCAGTAAATGCCACTATTTGTGAACCCAAAACATATGACCGGAATTTCTCCGAAGTAAAAACAATTGCCAGCAGCTCCTTCTCAGTTGTTGTGTATTTGAGTTGTGCATCAATCATTGATCTGCTGGCATAAGCTATGACATGAGGCAGCTTATCCTTTCTCTGCCCAAGAATAGTTCCCACAGCATAATCTGATGCATCACACATCAGCTCAAAAGGAAGTGAATAGTCTGGAGACTGTAGTATTGGAGCTGAAATCAAACAATTTTTTAAGAATTCAAACGCTTTCAAGCATTCATTGTTGAAAACAAAAGGGACATCTTGGCACAATAAATGACAAAGAGGCTTGGATATTTTACTAATGTCCTTAATGAACCTTCTGTAAAATTCAGCATGCCCCAGAAAACTTCTTATTTGTCTAACAATTTTAGGAGGTGGCAAATGTGCAATTAAATCAATTTTTCCTCTGTCCACCTCAATGCCCTTGTGGGAAACAGCATGGCCAAGGACAATGCCTTTGGTGACCATGAAATGGCTCTTCTCCCAGCTCAAAACTAGATTGGTTTCTTCACATCTCTGTAACACCAAGTTGAGATGATGTAAACACTGGGCAAAACTGTCTCCATATATTGAAAAATCATCCATAAAAATCTCCATAAATTGGTCAATCATATTAGAGAAAATGGAGTACATGCATCTTTGAAAGGTAGTAGGAGCATTATAAAGACCAAAAGGCATTCTCTTATAGGCAAAAGTGCCAAAGCGGCAAGTGAATGTGGTTTTTTCCTGATCTTGTGGATAGACAAGAATCTGGTTGTAACTAGAATAACCATCAAGAAAATAATAATAAGCTTTTCCTGCTAGCTTATCTAAAATTTGATCAATGAATGGAAGAGGGAAATGGTATTTTCTAGTCATTGTGTTTAGTTTTCTGTAATCAATACAGACCCTCCAACCAGTGGTTTCTCTGGTTGAAATAAGCTCACCAGAATCTGAGGTTACAACAGTGATCCCAGATTTCTTAGGCACCACCTGTGTAGGTGCCACCCAAGCTGAATCTGAAATGGGGGAAATGACCCCTGCATCCAATAACTTAACAACCTCTATCATGACCACTTCTTGCATATGAGGGTTCAGCCTCCTTTGTATTTCCCTAGAAGGCTTTGCATCTTCTTCCAAATGAATATTATGCATGCAAATAGCTGGACTGATTCCTCCCAAATCAGCAATAGTCCAGCCAATTGCCCTCTTATGCTGTTCAACAATTCTTCCTCCTGCACCTCAGTGAGGGAGAAAGAAATAATCACAGGCAATATTTTATGTTCTCCTAAAAACACATATTTCAAATTTTCTGGCAACTGTTTCAACTCTACATCAGGTGGGCTGAGAAAAGAAGGTAACAAAGGTACCTTAGCTGTTTGTGGAAGGGGAAGAATAGTAGGTTTCCATGAAGAGAACCTTGCTGATTGATCATGAGTTCCTTGCACAGCATCTACTTCCTCAGACTTTGAGGTACAAACTGTGTCTTCCTCAGCATTTCTCCAAGCATCTATAAAATCTGTGGTTAAATCTTCATACTACAAAAACTGTGGTAAAGTCTCTTCTACCAGTTCATCCAACAAATCAACAAGAAAGCATTCCTCATAACTGAATTGAGGCTGTGTGACTGCATTGTAAACATTTAACTTTGCCTTCATATTTCCAAAAGAGACTTCCATAATACCAGACCTGCATTGAATGCAAGCATTGGCTGTAGCCAGGAATGGTCTCCCCAAAATGACAGGGATGGAAGTTTTTCTTTTTGTAGGTTCCATGTCCAATACCTGAAAATCAGCAGGGTAGAAAAACTTATCTACCCCTACCAACACATCCACAATCACCCCAACTGGCTTTCTTTCAGATCTGTCTGCTAGTTGTAACACCACATGAGTGGGTTTTAATTCTCCCAAACCTAGTTTCTCATATACAGAATATAGAAGCAGGTTGACACTAATAAAGCCTTTTCAATGGTATGTTCCCCAATGATGCAAGGGATTGTGGGGATTCCAGGATCATGGAGTTTAGAAGGTGGGGTAATAGACAAAACCTGATTAACACTTTCCACAGTAAAAACCTTCTTGGATAACTGTATCCTAGATTGTCTTTTGTGAGTGCAAATATCTTTCCAAAATTTTGCATATGCTGGGACTTGTTTGATTGCATCAAGCAAAGGTAGATTTATCTTGACTTGCTTGAAAGTCTCCATCATTTCATCTATTTTTGTATTCCCTTTATCAAAAGGGGATGTAGATTTCATGGCATGAGGAAATGGCAAATGAGGAACTAGTCCATCATTTATAGCTTTAGAATCATTACCAGAATATTTTTTATTTTTCTGTTTTTCATTTTTTTGATTTTTCTGAGGTAGATCAGCACCCCCAATACTAACATCATGCTTATGCTCCAGCTGTATATCTCTAGCAGTTTCCTCAATTTTTGCTTCTTCCTTTTCAGTACCCACATTGTTATTTACAATTCTTCCACTTCTCAAAGTGGTGACGGCTTTTTCTTCTTCATGTGAAACAGAAACCTCTCCAACTATGAACTGTCCTTTGGGTTTGTTCAAAGGTTAGCTGGGTACCCTGCCTTCCTCTCTTTTGGCCAAAGTATTTGAAAGTTGACCCAATGTTTCTTCAATCTTCTTTATGCTCTCACTGTGAAAGTTTACAGTCTGAGTTAAAGACCCTAAATTCTGGAGTGAATTTAGAACTTGGTCTTCAAAAGAAGGGGATCTGGAAGGGGTTTGAACTGGAGCAGATTGCTGTACAGGTTGTACCATCTATTGTGGAATGGGCTGCTGAAAATTTGGCTTGGTATAAAAATTCTGCTGGTAAGGCTGAGCAGTTTTGAAAGGTATTTGATTCTTTGGTTGCTGCTGCTGTTGTGATTGATAATTGCCTTGGCTCCACCTTAAATTGGGGTGCCCTCTCCATGCATATTCATTTGACTGCATCTGTCCAAATGATTGGGCAGCATGAGCTTGCTCCACCACTAGATCTGGGAACTGTCGTGCAGCTGAACATTGATCAAGTGAATGAGTAGGGGACTGGCATATCAGACATGCCTCCTCTATTCTTGCAACCATTGGATTTTTAAGTGAGTCCATCAATTTATCAAACTTAGTGCTCAAATTATCCATCTTCCTTTCCAACTCATTCACCTCATAAATCTTTCCCTTGGTGGTTTGCTGATTGTTCAACCGAGCAGGATTCTCAATGTCTCTTGACAAAGATTCCTGTTGGGTTGAATTTTCACCAATCACTTCAAATAAATCCCAGACGTCCTCAACGGTTTTTTTCAAGTAGGTGCCTCCACAGGAAGTATCTATCATATTCTTGCCCTTTTGATCAATTCCCTGATATAAGCTTTGAACAAGCTGCCATCGGAGAATTTGATGATGAGGACATTGCCTTAAAAGTTCTTTAAACCTTTCCCATGCTTCATGGAAAGTTTCAGTTGAGGGTTATGAAAAGGAAATAATATTTTATCTCAACTGGCTGGTCTTACACATAGGGAAGTATTTGGCTAAAAATTGACATTGCAAATCCTTCCAAGAAGTGATACTATTTGGTGCCAACATAGACAACCATGCTCTAGCTTTATCCTTTAATGAAAAAGGAAAGAGCCTAAGCTTGGTGGCCTCTGGACCCAGTCCAGCTTTGTTGAATGTGGTACAAAGAGACAAGAATTCATCCACATGCTTGTATGGATCTTCCTTACTCAAACCATGAAAGGAAGGAAGCATCTGAATAATTGATGATTTGATCTCATAATTTCCTTCAACAGTAGGAAATTGAATGCAAAATGGAGAATTATATGCACCAGGTGTAAAGTAATGCCTTAAAAGTTTAGGTTCTTCACCCATAGTAGCTGTCTCAGCAAAATTCTGTGATGTTTGTCTAGTTCTTAGTAGCCTTCAACTTCTAAATTTAGAGGGACAATCTCAGGATTGAGAGTCCTACCAAACATACAACACAGAAATAGAGAATCAAATTATGCACAGCAAACCTTCAGTATTCCTTTCAAAGTAGATTCCACGCTAAAAATGTATTGGAATAACTGCACAGATTTGAACAATAAAACAATTAGCACTGATGTAATAAAAAACTTAGGTCTACCAATTTTAAAATAAATTCCCCGTCAACGGTGCCAAAAACTTGTTGTTGATTTTAAGTGTGCATGATTTATTTGTGTTTTAAAAATAGATTTACAGGTGATGAATTATCCTGAATTTAGAAAACTAAAAAGAATAAAGAAACATCAGCACAGAGAGAACTTAATTAGCCTGCAAGATCAGAGCCAATTGTGGCAAGTTTTAAATGTAAGTAAGTAAAAGTTCGTCCATAGGGAATTGATTTAAAATGTAAGATAAACCTTCAAATCTGAGCTACCAGATCAGACCTCTTATCCTATATACAAAGCACATAAGATGCGAGGTTGAATTTATCACATTAACTAAATGATAAAAGTAAAAATTAAAACTAAATGATAAAAGTAAAAATTAAAACTAAATGATCCAGATCCGAGTTGGGGAGATTTGATGCAAATTAATAAGAATAGAGAAATAATATCTAACTTCGGTTTAGTACTTGATTGCAAAATGAGAATAAATGTAAAACAAATGAGATATTATCCAATCTTCATCTGGCTACCAGCACAGATGCAAGAGAAAGTAATCCAAGTCAAGGATTGGAATTGAGTTGGACTTATGGCTATGGTCTGCCCACTTCAATGGACACAGATCATCCAATAGTTTTCAATTCGAATCCGTGATTCAGAACAAAAAACACCACTACAAATGCTGTGAGAAATTAGGTTACAAACGCCAATTCTCACAAGGGTAATGAATTAAGAGAAATTGCTTTAAAAATAGTAAATCTAAAGGAATCTAATGAAATAAGGAGATCACAATGAACCCTTAACACGAATCCAATTGAGAACGTACGATTCACAGCAACCTTTTCAAATTCACCATTACAATTACAGAGCACAGCTTAAACAGCTCTCGGATTTGTAGTCTTGAATACAATTCTCACGTGAAGTACAGAGATATCTCACAGCTCTCAATTACAAATAAAAGCTAGGCTAATACAGGAATTTCAGACAAGCTATCTGAAATGGAAATGAGGCAATAGAAATGAAACTCAAAATCTGGATACCCAAATTGGGCAAATGGTTCATCTATTTATAGTTTTCCCCAAGTCTAGCTCAGATGTGTATCAACCAATCAGAATTGGTTAGATCTGTATCAACCAATAGGAGTCGAGCACAAGGATCCAGATCTGTTTTGGCCAATCAGAACTGCTTGATCTGGTTTAGCCAATCAGATGACAGAAGCATCAATTCTGTTATGTAAAAAATCTGTTAGAGCTTCTAGAAGTTCCCGCCAAGTGATTTCATCTTCGGGTGTTCACATGGGGTGGAATATGCCTTTAGTTCGTGCTCAGAATCTTTTGGAATGTCCTTGGGTTTTTAAATGCATTGGGGCGCTTGCAGAGATTACTGAATTACCCTTGCAGATGCTGGGAATCTTCAGAATACCATTTCGCACAGTTTGGAGAACTTTTCGCAAGGTACTGTGACTTCTGATGCTCTTTTCGCACAGTTCTGGTGCTGTTCGCAAGATGTTCTCTTCTTTTCGAATAGGTCAGAAATCCTTTCGAAGAGTTCAGGTGCTCTTCGAAAGCTAAGCCTGGAGCTTTTGGTTCTTTTTGCAAAGTTCAGGTTCTTTTCGAAAAGTTCAGATTGTTTTCAAAAAGCAATCTGTAATACATTCTTCTGTTCGAATAGCTCCACACCTCTTTCCAGGTTGAAACCAGGCCTTTGTCCTCTTTAGTTTAGGCATTTTGACAGCTAGTGAGGTTGTCCCTTCTCCTTCTTCCTCCGAATCAACGTGGATCATCATCTTTTTGGCACTTTTAGGCTGCTTTCAGGGTTAAGCCTGCAAATGCTGTGAGAAATTAGGTTACAATAGTTTTCAATTCGAATCCGTGATTTAGAACAAAAAACACTGCTACAAATGCTGTGAGAAATTAGGTTACAAACGCCAATTCTCACAAGGGTAATGAATTAAGAGAAATTGCTTTAAAAATAGTAAATCTAAAGGAATCTAATGAAATAAGGAGATCACAACGAACCCTTAACACGAATCCAATTGAGAACGTACGATTCACAGTAACCTTTTCAAATTCACCATTACAATTACAGAGCACAGCTTAAATAGCTCTCGGATTTGTAGTCTTGAATACAATTCTCACGTGAAGTACAGAGATATCTCACAGCTCTCAATTACAAATAAAAGCCAGGCTAATACAGGAATTTCAGACAAGCTATCTGAAATGGAAATGAGGCAATAGAAATGAAACTCAAAATCTGGATACCCAAATTGGGCAAATGGTTCATCTATTTATAGTTTTCCCCAAGTCTAGCTCAGATGTGTATCAACGAATCAGAATTGGTTAAATCTGTATCAACCAATAGGAGTCGAGCACAAGGATCCATATCTGTTTTGGCCAATCAGAACTGCTTCATATGGTTGAGCCAATCAGATGACAGAAGCATCAATTCTGTTATGTAAAAAATCTGTTAGAGCTTCTAGAAGTTCCCGCCAAGTGATTTCATCTTCGGGTGTTCACATGGGGTGGAATATGCCTTTAGTTCGTGCTCAGAATCTTTTGGAATGTCCTTGGGTTTTTAAATGCATTGGGGCGCATGCAGAGATTACTGAATTACCCTTGCAGATGCTGGGAATCTTCAGAATACCATTTCGCACAGTTTGGAGAACTTTTCGCAAGGTACTGTGACTTCTGAAGCTCTTTTCACACAGTTTTGGTGCTGTTCACAAGATGTTCTCTTCTTTTCGAATAGGTCAGAAATCCTTTCGAAGAGTTCAGGTGCTCTTCGAAAGCTAAGCCTGGAGCTTTTGGTTCTTTTTGCAAAGTTCAGGTTCTTTTCGAAAAGTTCAGATTGTTTTCGAAAAGCAATCTGTAATACATTCTTCTGTTCGAATAGCTCCACACTTCTTTCCAGGTTGAAACCAGGCCTTTGTCCTCTTTAGTTTAGGCATTTTGACAGCTAGTGAGGTTGTCCCTTCTCCTTCTTCCTCCGGATCAACGTGGATCATCATCTTTTTGGCACTTTTAGGCTGCTTTCAGGGTTAAGCCTGCCTTTATTGTTAGCAGTGAAACAAATACTTAAAATACTTATTTAGTTCTCTCAAAAGTCTATCAAGACCCAGGTTAAGGGATGGAAAATGGTATTTTCCAGTTCTCAACACACCGCCAAACTTAAGCTTTGCTAGTCCCTGAGCAAAGACAAAATTAAAAACAGAATGAAAAGCCACTTTTGTAGGGAACACAGTTGCATTTAACATATGCAACAAGCCTTTTAAACCCCTAGGTGATCCCTAGTGGAGTGAAGTCTCCTGAGGGTTTTCATTGAAGGTACCCACAAACTTCTCCAATAAATCTGTTAATATCAATGCAGCTCATAAAGGCACTTTTATCCAACAAAGTTATTCACACGTGATCACCAAGTCAGAAAAGATCTTCAAGAAAACATCAGTTTAAAACTAAAGTTCTGTTGTAATTCCTTTTACCATTCACTCAGTTTGTGTCAAAAAGTTTTTACGGGAAAAATTAATGAAAAGCTTGCCTTCTATTTGAAAATTCAGTTTTGATGTTACCCGAAATAATTTGATTTCAAACTCAACTCTCACTAGGGTTTTCACTCATGATGCAAATAGGAGGGTTGTACTATTTCACATAGCTCAAGAGCAATTACAATCCTCAAATAGGCCTGTAAGTAGGAGCATAGGCATTGCTTTTCAGTTCTGAATTTACTGCTCTCTTCACCATAGATTACACAAATCCTTATTTCCATGTGACAGCTCAATCCATCATTGATCAGTACGGACTTTGACTTGGGTTGTAATGTGGCTTATGGGCGAAATTTATCAAGAATAAAGAGGTGGAATGGAGTTCCAAATTGAGAAGTCAGTCAAGGTCAGGAGGTGGTAGACACACCTTCTTCATTTCAGCACAATTTCATCTTTTTCTTTGAATTTTCAAAGCCAAAGTAGCCATCTTTTTCTCTTTCTTTTACAAACTTCCAATGAAATGACTTTTCCCTTTCTTTTTCTTTTCTTTTTTTTTTTTTTTTTTTTTTCTCAAAGCAACATTGACTGGAATGCCACATATCTTTTGTTAATACATCATTGCCTTCAATTATTTTTCTTCTTCTTTTACCAAACTATTACTCAACTCTCCTTTCTTCATCTTCCTTTCGTTTACCTTCTGAATTCTCAGAGTGAGGGTTAGGTTAAATGAGGTTGATTAGGTTGGTTGATGAGGTTTCAAAGAAATCTTGGATTTATAAAGCTCAACTGGTGTGTATCGAAGGCAGTTTCAAAAGGTGGGGCTTTTTTGAAGTTCAAACTGTCCAAAAGGAGGCCTTACATCATGTCTTTAATATCATGATAGCTGTCAAGTTATTTCAATTTGAATATGTGTAACTTCTAGTGATAGTAAGCAGGTTCAAACAGTCCCTAGGGCAGAAAATTTTGCCAATTCATATCTCGAAAGAATACATTTCAGGCCCAAGTCTCACTGGGTGTAGTTTTCTATCAAATTCCTGAGGTATATCATCACTGTTTTCTCTCTTTTTAGGTTTACTAAAACATCCATTTTATTTTGAAATTTTTTTTTTTTTTCTTTTTTTTTTTTTTTTTTTTTCACATTGACTTCATGAAAGTATTGGAACTACAGTAAAAATCAGTTTTAAAAAGTTTTAACTTCCTCATTTTTCAAAACAACAGGTGTGAAATTACTTTATTTACAAAAATTCTGCTGTGATCATAAGCTGCACTGATTTTAACTAAACTATTGGTAATTCTGCTACACTCCCAAACCTATGATGAGCTGTGTCCTCACTAGTCTGAAGTGCATAAGCAAAGAAAAGAAAACAATCAAACAGAAATCATAAGGACAGAGAAGGAAGAAAAGAAATGCATAGTAATTACTAATTAACAAAAAAAGAAAACAGGAATTACATATTACAAACACTCAAAACAAACACGTACAATGTATTCTAATAACTGGGGTCAAAATCTGTATCATAAGTTGGTTCAATGGGATCAGAACTGGAATCACTGTTAGAGTTAGAACTTGAGTCAGTATTGGAGTCTGAACTCGATTTAGCCTTCTCCTGGATTGTGCCTTGCAGCTCGGTGTACTCCTCAGATTTGATCTTTTTGGTGAGGCCAATATACTTTTCAAGTCTAGTAGCCCTCAATTTTTCCTGTTCAAGTTGTGCTTGCAAGATGGTAACCTTGTGCTGCTCACTCCAAACCATCTGAAAAGTTTGGCCCAACAAGTTCTGCATCTTCTCTCTCTCAAATTTCATGAACAACTCCAATTTTCGAATCTGGTCTTCATAAGGGGTTCTAATGTAAGCTTGCAGATCAGCTAACCCCTTGAGGACATCGCGAAGGATATAAGGGTTCTCTTCCATAGCCCTTGTGAGAGTGGCAAATGTGGGAATGGGAATGGAGTGGTAGGGGACCAAAGGTATCCCAGCAGTGGGGGTGGGAGAAGAGGAATCTAAAAGTATGACCTTGGGGTCAATTTGAGTAGCTTGATCAGAGAAATTGAGGAAAGTTGAAGGGGAATCAAAAAGTACTACCTCAGGTTCTGTTTGGGTAGCATTGTCAGCATTGGTGAGGATGGGTGGATCTACAAGAACTACCTCAGGGTCTGTTTGGGTAGCATGGTCAGCAACAGCAAGTACAGTGGCTAAGGTGGTTGTTTGGGATGTGGAGGCTATGGTTTGGAGAAGGGAATTTGTCACAGACTGATTGTCTGTGTTGACCTATAGTTGGGCTTGGATGGATTAGAGAAAGGTAAATATTTGGCTAATTGATTCAGGTGTGGGTGTGGTATATAGGGTAGGGGCTGGTAAAATTGATGTAGATGGTTGAGGGGCAATGGGTGAAATGGCTGTAAAGGGGGAAGTAGCCAAATGGGTGAAATGATGAGGGTCAGGTATAGGTACAGATTCAAGCTCAATATTCTCCAAGATAGATCCCATCAATGAGGAATAGGCCTCTGTAATGAATATCTCAGGTTCAGGGGTATGAGTTACTTCAGGTGTATGAATTGAATGGGCAGGTGAACCTGAGAAACTTTGGAGAAGGGGAGTGCTAGGAGAATGTTCAACAAAATCTGTGGCCATCTCTTGGACATTGTTAGGGGAAATTGGTGGTGTGAGTATGGCTGGAGTGGTTCGTGTAGAGGGAGAGGCTGCAATTGGGATTATGGTGGCTATGAGTGATGGGACAGCTGGAATGGATGAAGGAATAGGAGCTGTGCTAGGTGAAGTGGGTAAGATCATGAGCTCTTCAACAATGGGTGCAGCGGAAGAGCTGGTCACCACAGGGAGGACAACTTGTTCAATGTCAGCTGCAAGTGAAATAGGTGCAGCTAAAGAGCTGGTCACCTCAGGGTCTGGTATAGCAAATTCGTGGGCAGCTGCAGGGGCTGGTTCAGCTTCTTCCCTCATTTTATTCAACATGGTTTGGCTTGTAGTCCAAGCCCTCTTCCCAAATGCATGAGGGGAGATAATTTCGAATGGCTCTTGCTCATCAATGTCAAATTTGGCCCTTAACATGGCTGTGATCAGCCTTCCAAATGGTATGCTAGCTATTTTCTGTACCTTTTTCATCTTGGCACTGATGTCAGCCATGGCTTCAAAAATGAGCATAGGGGCATTGAAGAATTGCCCCTTAGAGAAATTAAAGAGGACCACCAAAATTGGTGTTCTTCTTTCCTGGCTGTACCCAGTGATATAAAAACACCCTCTCAAATGGAATCCATTAGCAAACAGTGGGGTTTTAAGTCTCTCCTCATGATGGACTGCCCACTTCCAACTATGCCTTTGGTTAGATGGGCAGCCATTTCTCTAAAAGAAGCTATTTCTGGTGCAGCTAATGGACCAGCAGGATCATATTAAAATGGTATCCCCAAGGCATTTCCAATGTCTTCATAAGTGACTGTTAAATCGCAATCATCAATGAAAATAACAAGAGTAGGGACATCAGCATCCTTCTCCGTCACTTTTACCATGTTTTGGTACCATAATTTCACCATGCGTGGATAAATTTTCTCTGGAAGAGGGGTTAGGATATTGCTCAGTGAAGCATCCCTGATGTATTTCAAGGATAGCTTACATTTAGGTTTGTTTGAGAAAAAGTTCTCATCAACAATAAGTTCTGGAATCAGCTTCTGAGCTTCAATGAATGGTTTTGGCAGTACCAAATGCATAGGCAGAGGAGGAAGCTCAGGCTCAGGACTAGCTGCAGCTGTTGGGATGGGTTCCTCATGTCTAACCTTTTTCCCTTTCTCAATCGTATCGGCTTTATCCATCGGCAGTTTCCTTTTAGCTGAGGTTTAGGATTTTCCTTTTTTGGAGGTTTTGCTAATTTTCCTAGCAGAAGATTTAGGAAACATTGCAGCCAGTGATTTTTCAGCTTTCCCCATTTTAAAACTTTGTTTGAATCTCACACAATGAATGCTGATATCAAATTGAACTTTACAAAACACAAACAGAGGAAATGCACAGAAAAATACCGAAATCAAGGGTTTTGGTTGGACTCGTTGATCACTTAATGAAATCCACCAGAATCAGAAGCAAAAAGTTCCCCTCTTCAAGCTTAATCCGTCGAACAAATATGAAGAAAATTGGAGCTGAACTCTAAAAGCACGCAGGGATAAAAGAAAATGAGTTTTCTGTGAAACAGGACGCTTTGGAAAGGCTTTCGAATATGAAACCCTTGCTTCGAAAGGGTTTAAATATGCTAAAAATGATTTTCGCAAAGTATCATTGAAGTTTTTGAAAAGTTCAAAACAGTCCTTTTTCAGAAAAGAGAATGGCATCAGAACTTTTCGAAAAGCAAATAGCTTCAGAACCAACTTTTCGAAAAGCCACAGGCTTCAGAACCATCCATTCGAAAAGCAGACCATTCTTTTTTAGCAGTTAGTTACAGGTCTAGATCCTTTTCGAAAAGAAAATTAAACTTTTCGAAATGAATTTTTTTTCTTTGCGAATTAATTTTTCACATATTATAACTTCTAGAATTGATTGTAAACATGCCTAAAAACAGAGAGGAATAAACTATGCAAAAACTACAGAATAAACATGAGTAAAATACATATGATACAGTTGTTTAACATCATATTTGTAGAGGCTCTTGATGGTAGATGGTCAGCACAGGCTCCAGGGTATTTTCAATGCATGGTTTGAGCCTCTGACCATTTACTTTCAAGGTTCTCCCATCACTGGGGTCAATAATTTCAACAGCCCCAGAAGGTGATGCTTGAATGACAGTATATGGCCCTTCCCATCTAGATCTCAGCTTTCCAGGAAAAAACTTAAGTTTTGAGTTGAATAGCCATACCTTGGAGCCAACTATGAACTTTTTTTTTTGCAGATTTTTGTCATAAAAAACCTTAACTTTTTCTTTGTAAGATCTTGCATTGGTGTATGCATCCATTCTCAGCTCCTCCAACTCAGGAAGTTGCAGTTTTCTGTGATTACCAGCAGTAGTAAGATCCATGTTTAAGGTTTTAATAGCCCAAAAGGCCTTATATTCTAACTCCACTGGTAAATGGCATGCTTTGCCATAGACCAATCTGAATGGGGACATGCCAATTGGGGTTTTATAGGCTGTCCTATATGCCCATAAGGCATCATTCAGCTTAAAGGACCAATCCTTTTTGTCCTTCACAGTCTTTTCCAGTATATGTTTGATTTCTCTATTGGAAATCTCCACTTGTCCACTGGTCTCTAGATGATATGGAGTAGCTACTCTATGAGTCACAGAATACTTTTTCAATAAAATTTCAAAATGCTTATTACAAAAATGGCTTCCCCCATCACTGATAATAGCTCTGGGGAAACCAAACCGGGAAAAGATGTTATCCTTTAAAAATTTCAGGACAACTCTATGATCATTGGTTTTAGTGGTTGTGGCTTCAACCAATTTGGATACATAATCCACAGCTACTAAGATGAAATTACAATCATTTGAAGGAGGAAAGGGACCCATGAAATCTATCCCCCAAATATCAAACAATTCAACTACCAAAATGGGTTGTAAAGGCATTGAGTTTCTCTTGGAAATGCTACCCAATTTCTGGCAATTCTGACAAGACTTACAGTGCTGTAGTTCATCTTTGAAAAGTGTAGGCCAATAAAATTCACACTGCAAAACCTTTGCAGCAGTTTTGTTTCCACTAAAGTGGCCTCCACAGGCCTGTTCATGATACATGGAAAGTATGCTATGAAAGTCTTCTTCAGGGATACATCTTCTAATTATTTGGTCTGCACAAATCTTGAATAGATAAGGATCCTACAAAATAAAATGTTTAACCTTTGAGAAGAACAGATCTTTATCCATTTTATTCCAGTGTTGAGGGATTCTTCCAGTAGCCAAAAGGTTGACTATATTTGCAAACCAAGGGGTGTGTACACTGATAGCAAAAAGTTGCTCATCAGGGAAAGATTCATAGATAGACAGCCTATCAATCTCAGCAATTAGAATTCTAGACAAGTGGTCAGCCACCACATTTTCCACACCCTTTTTATCTTTAATCTGCAAATCAAACTCTTGTAATAGGAGGATCCACCTGATTAATCTTGGTTTGGTATCCTTCTTAGACAGAAGGTATTTCAAGGCTGAGTGGTCAGTAAACGCCACTATTTGTGAACCCAAAACATATGACCTGAATTTCTCTGAAGGAAAAACAATTGCCAGCAGCTCCTTCTCAGTTGTTGTATAATTGAGCTGTGCATCAATCACTGATCTACTGGCGTAAGCTATGACATGAGGCAACTTATCCTTTCTCTGCCCAAGAACAGCTCCCAAAGCATAATCTGATGCATACACATCAGCTCAAAAGGAAGTGAATAGTCTGAAGACTGTAGTATTGGAGCTGAAATCAAACAATTTTTTAAGAATTCAAATGCCTTCAAGAATTAATTATTGAAAACAAAAGGGACATCATTGCACAATAAATGACAAAGAGGCTTGGATATTTTACTAAAGTCCTTAATGAACCTTCTGTAAAATCCAGCATGCCCCAGAAAACTTCTGATTTGTCTAACAGTTTTAGGAGGTGGCAAATGTGCAATTAAATCAATTTTTGCTCTGTCCACCTCAATGCCCTTGTGGGAAACAGCATGGCCAAGGACAATGCCTTGGGTGACCATGAAATGGGTCTTCTCCCAGCTCAAAACTAGATTGGTGTCTTCACATCTCTGTAACACCAAGATGAGATGATGTAAACACTGGGCAAAACTGTCTCCATATATTGAAAAATCATCCATAAATATCTCCATAAATTGGTCAATCATATCAGAGAAAATGGAGTACATGCATCTTTGAAAGGTAGCAGGAGCATTACAAAGACCAAAAGGCATTCTCCTATAGGCAAAAGTGCCAAAGGGGCAAGTGAATGTGGTCTTTTCCTGATCTTGTGGATATATAGGAATCTGGTTGTAACCAAAATAACCATCAAGAAAACAATAATAAGCTTTTCCTGCTAGCTTATCTAAAATTTGATCAATGAATGGAAGAGGGAAATGGTCTTTTCTAGTCATTGTGTTTAGTTTTCTGTAATCAATACAGACCCTCCATCCAGTGGTTTGTCTGGTTGAAATAAGCTCACCAGAATCTAAGGTTACAACAGTGATCCCAGATTTCTTAGGTACCACCTGTGTAGGTGCCACCCAAGCCGAATCTTAAATGGGGTAAATGACCCCTGCATCCAACAACATAACAACCTCTTTCATTACCACTTCTTGCATATGAGGGTTCAGCCTCCTCTGCATTTCCCTAGAAGGCTTTGCATCTTCTTCCAAATGAATTTTATGCATGCAAACAGCTAGACTGATTCCTCCCAAATCAGCAATAGTCCAGCCAATTGCCCTCTTATGCTGTTTCAATACAGTCAACAATTCTTCCTCCTGCACCTCAGTGAGGGAGGAAGAAATAATCACAGGCAATGTTTTATGGTCTCCTAAAAACACATATTTCAGATTTTCTGGCAACTGTTTCAACTCTACATCAAGTGGGCTGAGAAAAGAAGGTAACAAAGGTACCTTAGCTGTTTGTGGAAGGGGAAGAATAGTAGGTTTCCATGAAGAGAACCTTGCTGATTGATCATGGGTTCCTTGCACAGCATCTACTTCCTCAGACTTTGAGATACAAACTGTTTCTTCCTCAGCATTTCTCCAAGCATCTTTAAAATCTGTGGTTAAATCTTCATACTACAAAAACTGTGGTTAAGTCTCTTCTACCAGTTCATCCAACAAATCAACAAGAAAGCATTCCTCAGAACTGAATTGAGGCTGTGTGACTGCATTATAAATATTTAACTTTACCTTCATATTTCCAAAAGAGACTTCCATAATACCAAACCTGCATTGAATGCAAGCATTGGCTGTAGCCAGGAATGGCCTCCCCAAAATGACAGGGATGGAAGTTTTGTTTTTTATAGGTTCCATGTCCAATACCAGAAAATCAGCAGGGTAGAAAAACTTATCTACCCCTACCAACACATCCTCAATCACCCCAACTGGCTTTCTTTCAGATCTGTCTGCTAGTTGTAACACCACATGAGTATGTTTTAATTCTCCCAAACCTAGTTTCTCATATACAGAATATGGAAGCAGGTTGACACTAGCACCCAAATCTAATAAAGCCTTTTCAGTGGTATGCTCTCCAATGATGCAAGGGATTGTGGGGATTCCAGGATCTTGGAGTTTAGGATGTGTGGTAATGGACAAAGCCTGATTAACTCTTTCCATAACAAAAACCTTCTTGGATAACTGTATCCTAGATTGTCTTTTGTGAGTGCAAATATCTTTCCAAAATTTTCCCATATGCTGGGACTTGTTTGATTGCATCAAGAAAAGGTAGATTTATCTTGACTTGAAAGTCTCCATCATTTCATCTATTTTTGTATTCCCTTTATCAAAAGGGGATGCAGATTTCATGGCATGAGGAAATGGCAAATGAGGAACTAGTCCATCATTTATAGCTTTAGAATCATTACCAGAATATTTTTTATTTTTCTGTTTTTCATTTTTTTGATTTTTCTAAGGTACATCGCACCCCCAATACTAACATCATGCTTATGCTCCTGCTGCATATCTCTAGCGGTTTTCTCAATTTTTGCTTCTCCCTTTTTAGTACCCACATTGTTATTTACAATTCTTCCACTTCTCAAAGTGGTGACGGCTTTTACTTCTTCACGTGAAACAGAAACCTCTCCAACCATGAATTGTCCTTTGGGATTGTTCAAAGGTTAGCTGGGTAACCTGCCTTCCTCTCTTTTGGCCTAAGTATTTGAAAGTTGACCCAATGTTTCTTCAATCTTCTTTATGCTCTCACTGTGAAAGTTTACAGTCTGAGTTAAAGACCCTAAATTCTGGAGTGAATTTAGAACTTGGTCTTCAAAAGAAGGGGATCTGGAAGGGGTTTGAACTGGAGCAGATTGTCATCTGTTGTGGAATGGGTTGCTGAAAATTTGGCTTGGTATAAAATTCTCTTTGCCGTAAGGTATTTGATTCTTTGGTTGCTGCTGCTGTTGTGATTGATAATTGCCTTAGCCCCACCTTAAATTGGGGTGCCCTCTCCGTGCATACTCATTTGACTGCATCTGTCCAAATGATTGGGCAGCATGAGCTTGCTCCACCACTAGATCTGGGAACTGTGGTGCAACTGGACATTGATCAAGTGAATGAGTAGGGGACTGGCATATCAGACATGCCTCCTCTATTCTTGCAACCATTGGATTTTTAAGTGAGTCCAGCAATCTATCAAACTTAGTGGTCAAATTATCCATTTTCGTTTCCAACTCATTCACCTCATAAATCATTCCCTTGGTGGTTTGCTGATTGTTCAACCGAGCAGGATTCTCAATGTCTCTTGACAAAGATTCCTGTTGAGTTGAATTTTCACCAATCACTTCAAATAAATCCCAGACCTCCTCAACTTTTTTTTTCAAGTAAGTGCCTCCACAGGAAGCATCTACCATATTCTTGCCCTTTTGATCAATTCCCTGATAGAAGCTTTGAACAAGCTGCCATTGGGGAATTTGATGATGAGGACATTGCCTTAAAAGTTTTTTAAACGTTTCCCATGCTTCATGGAAAGTTTCAGTTGAGGGTTGTGAAAAGGAAATAATATTTTATCTCAACTAGCTGGTCTTACACATAGGGAAGTATTTGGCTAAAAATTGACATTGCAAATCATTCCAAGAAGTGATACTATTTGGTGCCAACATAGACAGCCATGCTCTAGCTTTATCCTTTAATGAAAAAGGAAAGAGCCTAAGCTTGGTTGCCTCTGGACCCAGTCCAGCTATGTTGAATGTGGTGCAAAGAGACAAGAATTCATCCACATGCTTGTATGGATCTTCCTTACTCAAACCATGGAAGGAAGGAAGCATCTGAATAGTTGATGATTTGATCTCATAATTTCCTTCAACAGTAGGCAATTGAATGCAAAATGGAGAATTATATGAACCAGGTGCAAAGTAATGCCTTAAAAGTCTAGGTTCTTCACCCATAGTAGCTGTCTCAGTAAAATTTTGTGATGTTTGTCTAGTTCTTAGTAACCTTTCAACTTCTAAATTCAGAGGGACTATCTTTGGATTGAGAGTCCTCCTACCAAACATACAATACAGAAATAGAGAATCAAATTATGCACCGCAAACCTTCAGTATTCCTTTCAAAGTAGATTCCACGCTCAAAATGTATTGGAATAACTGCACATATTTGAACAATAAAACAATTAGCACTGATGTAATAAAAAACTTAGGTCTACCAATTTTAAAATAAATTCCCCAGCAACGGCGCCAAAAACTTGTTGATTCTATGTGTGCATGATTTATTTTTGTTTTAAAAATAGATTTACAGATGATGAATTGTCCTGAATTTAGAAAACTAAAAAGAATAAAGAAACATCAGCACAGAGAGAACTTAATTAGCCTGCAAGATCAGGGCCAATTGTAGCAAGTTTTAAATGTAAGTAAGTAAAAGATCGTCAATAGGGAATTGATTTAAAATGTAAGATAAACCTTCATATCTGAGCTACCAGATCTGACCTCTTATCCTATATACAAAGCACATAAGATGGGAGGTTGAATTTGTCACATTAACTAAATGATAAAAGTAAAAATTATAACTAAATGATCCAGATCCGAGTTGGGGAGATTTTATGCAAATTAATAAGAATGGAGAAATAATATCTAACTTCCGTTTAGTACTTGATTGCAGAATGAGAATAAATGTAAAACAAATGAGATATTATCCAATCTTCATCTGCCTACCAGCACAGATGCAAGAGAAAGTAATCCAAGTCAAGGATTGGAATTGAGGTGGATTTATGGCTATGGTCTGTGCACTTCAATGGACACAGATCATCCAATAGTTTTCAATTCAAATCTATGATTCAGAACAAAAAACACCACTACAAATGCTGTGAGAAATTAGGTTACAAACGCCAATTCTCACAAGGGTAATGTATTAAGAGAAATTACTTTAAAAACAGTAAATCTAAAGGAATCTAATGAAATAAGGAGATCACAGGGAACCCTTAACATGAATCTAATTGAGGACGTACGATTCACAGCAACCTTTTCAAATTCACCATTACAATTATAGAGCACAGCTTAAACTTCTCTCGGATTTGTAGTCTTGAATACAATTCTCACGTGAAGTACAGAGATATCTCACAGCTCTCAATTACAAATAAAAGCTAGGCTATTACAGGAATTTCAGACAAGCTATCTGAAATGGAAATGAGGTAATAGAAATGAAACTCAAAATCTGGATACCCAAATTGGGCAAATGGTTCATCTATTTATAGTTTTCCCCAAGTCTAGCTCAGATGTGTATCAACCAATCAGAATTGGTTAGATCTGTATCAACCAATAGGAGTCGAGCACAAGGATCCATATCTGTTTTGGCTAATCAGAACTGCATGATCTGGTTCAGCCAATCAGATGATAGAAGCATCAATTCTATTATGTAAAAAATCTGTTAGAGCTTCTAGAAGTTCCCGCCAAGTGATTTCATCTTCGGGTGTTCACATGGGGTAAAATATGCCTTTGGCTCGTGCTCAAAATCTTTCGGAATGTCCCTGGGTTTTTAAATGCATTAGGGCGCGTGCAGAGATTACTGAATTACCCTTGCAGATGCTGGGAATCTTTAGAATACCATTTCGCACAGTTTGGAGAACTTTTCTCAAGCTACTGTGACTTCTGAAGCTCTTTTCACACAGTTCTGATGCTGTTCGCAAGGAGTTCTCTTCTTTTCAAATAGGTCAAAAATCCTTTTGAAGAGTTCAGGTGCTCTTCGAAAGCTAAGCCTGGAGCTATTGGTTCTTTTCGCAAAGTTTAGGTTCTTTTCGAAAAGTTCAGATTCTTTTCGAAAAGTTCAGATTTTTTTCGAAAAGCAATCTGTAATGCATTCTTCTGTTCGAATAGATCCACACCTCTTTCCAGGTTGAAACCAGGCCTTTGTCCTCTTTAGTTTAGGCATTTTGACAGCTAGTGAGGTTGTCCCTTCTCCTTCCTCCGAATCAACATGGATCATCATCTTTTTGGCACTTTTGGGCTGCTTTCAGGGTTAAGCCTGCCTTTATTGTTAGCTGTGAAACAAACACTTAAAACACTTATTTAGTTCTCTCAAAAGTCTATCAAGACCTAGGTTAAGGGGTGGAAAATGGTATTTTCCAGTTCTCAATAGGTGTGTTATTCACTGAAAAGTACCACTTTTTACCTCTGAACGTAGCCTTTGATAGTCCTTGAAGCAGACTAATAATCATTTGTTAACTGTGTTTTGTAATTGGCAATAATCTGTACAGCTTAATTCCAAATCCCTACTTTTTGATCCAAAGAAGAGAGAGAAACAAGCATGGATGACAGCTGGAGCCAAAGCCTAAGGGAACACCTTGGTAGTGCTCACCATGGTGACTTATTTGCTGGTCATCATTGACCAAAGTCTAGCAAATGGATGAGGTTAGCTGAGAATGGAGAAGACTACAATAGCAACAAGTGAAATGCAACAGAGTATCAAAAGATAGATCTCGCAGAATTGAGGAGCGTCCTCGCGAAGCTAAGGATTTAGTGGAAGAGGCCCTCGCACAGATGGGGCGCGCAGTCACAAGGAGAGCCGTAAAGACATTGTGAAGTTCTCGCGAAAATCAAGCCTTAAAGCAGCCACGCACAGGACATAGCAAGTCTATATGTATACTAAACAAAATATACGTCACGGAGTTCTTGCATGCCCAAAGAAGAGAGAGACGCCCAGAATTCTCCTCGCGCAGATCTCGCGCACTCTAAAGCCTTCCCAGTTACTATGTGAGCACAGGAACATAACTGCGCGAGTACTTAATGAGAGAGAGAGAGCTTTTGAAGCTCTACTGTGCGAGAATTCTAGGCGCTCCAAACCATCTCTGCAATAGCCTTATAATGCAAAGGAACTGTGCGATTAACTGAAGGTTTGCTATGCCAGTGAGCACTTCCCATCGAGTAAAGGCTACTCTGTGAAGGCTCTGCAGCTGCGTGAATGAATTAATGCATATGCCAACCCTGCAAAGCATGATTTCCCCACTTCTCAGTTTTAATAGGAGGACCTTTTGGGAATTTTCCAAGGCTAGGGCACGCTTCCTGAGGCACAGATCTCGAGGTGCACATCTCAAGGCACTCAAGGGTCATAATAGTGCCACGTCTGCTAGAAAAATTAGGGTTAATCCCTTCAGAACCAAGGTCGCATGGACAGAGTATATAAGCTACACTTCGAGTTTTATTTTAATCATCAATCCTTCCTTCATCCTCTGTCGACTGAGAGTTCTAGCAGGCTAGGGTTAGGGTTAGGGTTTGATCACCACTTTTTCTTATTTTTCTTCTCTCTTAGCTCAGTATTTGCTGGCTAATCCCCTTGCAAGTAGTTAGGCTTAGTTCTATTTCAGTTCTATATTAGGTTTTGTATACATTGAGATCTTGGATGGGCAGTTGTGTACAGGCTGTAACCTGGAGGCAGTTCATTATAAGGTTTGGTTTTATTAATGGATTACTGTTTTAATGACTAATTGAATCTAAATATCTTATGGTTCCCTTAGAAGTCTATAGGATCCATGTTTTTGGGGCTAGCCCGTTCAGTTTCTAATAGATCTATTGTTTACCATCTAATTTCACTTAGTTTGATAGCCCCATCGAAAGCAATGCTGGATCTATAATGAGATCTGGGGAGCTCGGAGGCCTGTGGACCATGATGGTTGCATTAGTTTACATGTTCTTTCTCAGGCCTCTTTGGTATGGACAGACCAATGGGATACCCTATGACCATTTGAGTGGACAGAGTATAGCCTTAAGGTGGTGTCCAGCCACATGTTTGAGAAGGATTCTTCTCTCCTGCACATGAGCTTCTAGAGCCTTGTGAGGAGGTTTTGTACAAGAACTGGCTCCCCTCTGTTTTACCTAACTGATATCAGATGTTAGATTTGATTTCTCTGTAGTAGTTATAGCTTGAGGCTGAATCATTGCTGTCCTTTTGTAGCAATGACCAGCTGAATTTAGAGCCTTATTCAACCTATTACATGGTCCTTTTTGTCGGCACCAGTGAGCCATTGGTCTTGGTAAAGCACTTAGGATTTTATGGGTTGGAATACTTATGGATGTCAGCAAGATCTGTGCGCTGATCTGGGGAGCTTGTAGCACTGGCTTTATATAGTGCTGTAATAGTATCCATGGCCTGATCTGGTCCAACGGTTGGGGAAATGATCAGTCCACTCCACTGGATTAGATTAGCAACTTCTAGCTTGATCAATAGGATTTGACAGACTCTATAGGATAGGCTGTGACCATTTGAGTGGACAGCCTATAGCCTTAAGAGCACCCCAAATGGCATGGATTACGTTGGACACTTCTACCTTGATGAGGCTTATGATAGCGTCTCAGCAAGGAGCACTGCAAAGATAATCTAAATCTGAGTTACATTACTGCTTTAACTCTGAACTTAACCTGCTTACTTCTCACCATTTTTTTTATATTTTATTTTGGCACACACCACCACCATCTTCTTCTTAACCCTTTCTTTAGGATAGGGCTATATTTTATTTCTCTATTATTAGGATTAATTTAGTATAGTCGTGACACCCAACTCCCTTTCTTTAGGATTGTCAGATCTGTAGCCAGATCTGAAGGCCTACTATTATAGCCCATTCTGGGCTCTAGATCAATTTCTCTGTGGGATATACTCTTACTTATCAAAACATGCTACAATAAGCCCTGTATCTTATAGGTCTAGGATTACTTTGGTTGTGCTGAATCCATTCTTTTATTTTACTTTATTTTTGAATTTGTTTCCACCACACAATAAACAACACGAAGGGAATCCGACAACAAGGAGCATGATGAGCTGGTATGTCTTCATTGTCCACACTCTTTGTCTTATTATGCATATGCATCTTCTTAGCCTTCGACTTGTACAAGTACATAAACTGGAACTGTCACGCTTGGAGGTGCAGTGTTAAGTGGTGAAAAATGCCACTTTTCACCCTTTAACCTGACCATTGATAGACCTGTGAGCACACTAATAAGCCTCTGTCGAGTGCATTTTGTAGACAACAATAAAAGATGACACTTATGCAGAAAACCACTCAAGAATGCCCTAAAAGGCGGCCATCTCTCAGCATAGGATAAACCCAGCAACAACACCCCAGAGGGTATCACATCACTGATTAGAGCGCGTGGCTACAGTAGGGCAAGGCGAAGGAAGTAAAAATAGGCTGAAAACATCCTGTCGAGAGGTCACCTGAAGACTTTGATAGGAGCTGAAAGCAAATAAAGGAGGAATTCGTGCAGTTGAAAATGTTTCGATAAGATCTGAAGGCAGAAGAAGGATGGATTCATGTGGATTGAGGAGTTTGATAAGATCCAAGAACCTATCAAGCAGCTGAAAGAAAGGAAGAAACCATCCTATCGAGAGCCTACCTGAGGTGTAAAGGGAACCTATCGAGATGGAGGGGCTGGAACAGAACCTACCGAGATGGAGGCGCTGGAACAGAACCTACCAAAGGGTGCTTGAGCCTTTCAATAGGAGTGAGAGCAACCCTATCAAAACGATGGCATGCAGAGCGGAACCTACCGAAATGGTCCTCCAACCTGTTAAAAAACTTCCCCAACCTGTCGAATGCTCCAAGCCAAAGACTGAGAATGCTGAAGCTCTAAGAGAAGGCTCATCCTATTGGAACCTATCGAAGAGATCTGAGAGCCTTGAGAAAGGACCAAAAAGCTCCATTTGAACCTGTCGAAAGCTTCCTAAACCTGTCAAAATCATGTGCAGAACTTCTCAGAAACTCACCTATGCACACGCTGAGACTTGCTGACCTGTTGCATGCAACTCGAGGCACTTGGTGACTGACACAATGGTTCTAGAAGATGCCCTAGGAAACCCTAACCAACCCACGTGTTCTAACAGAACCCTAACAAACTCTGAAGACCTTTTACAAGGGATTTTTGGCGGGAAAAATAGAGGAGAAAGCTATATATAGAGACCGCCAATTGTAATTGGAGGAGGATCGAGATCTGAGCAAAATTCTAGAAAATAGAGCTCACAGAGAAATTCCATTTTCCCTCCTTTAGCCCAACAATAGTTGGTTAAGTCCCCTGAGTAGTGAGGAGAGAGGTTAGATTTGTAATTGGGTAAGGTTGAGATTGCTATTATGGGTGCTGCACAGACTACAGATCTGAGAGCATTTTCATTCTAGAGTTAGTTTGATTGCAATGTAAATGTTGTTTCTAATGCTTTAATTAGATCTAAAGTTCCTTTGGTTTCATTTGGTGATCGATCAGATTTGTGTAGAGGAGTCTGTAGATCAGCTCACCCACTTAACTGGTAGACCTCTTGGATACCATCCGATCTCCCTGGATCTGATACTCCTGTAATTCCCTGAGTCTATGACCTTGGAATTGCATCATCTATAGTGGTTTTAATTGTTCTGATTGATGCTTTTGCTTTGAAGGAGATCCCTAAGATGGTCTGTGACCATTAAAGTGGACAGATCATAACCTTAAGATTAGTCCAAGCTCAGGCCCCAATTGGATTCGTCTGCTGTGAATCCATGGATCAGATAAAATCTATAGGATGGTCTGTGACCATTAAAGTTGAAAGATCATAGCCTTAAGACCAGGTGGATCCTATGATTTGGAGTAGAATCTTCTATCGTGCAGCTATGGTTATAGCCAGCTGAGGGAATTGTGTGCCCTGAACCCCTGTGGCATGATTAATCGAACCTGATTTCAGTGAGAGCAATTTCCAAGCTACTCTTCTCCATTTTTTGCTTTATACTCCTTTCCCCTGTAAGGTCTAAATTCCCAAGCTCGATCCAAGTTAGTGTTTGTATTATTTTAGCTTAGCTTAAGTGACAATCTGTTTTAAACCTCTCCCCTATCTTTTAGCCAACTTAGCATTAGTTAAGGGTGCCAAATCACTTACAGATCTAGAGATTTACCATATTTTTAAACCAACCTCTTTGTGGACATTCCCTTACCATCTTTCTAAAACTTGCTACTACAGACCATGATTACTTGCAGGTCTGTGTGAGTGTGTTTTGCCTAGTTTTATTAACTGATTTTAGACCCTCTTTGGAGGGAAGGCAAACACATTAACAAGTTTTTGGCACTGTTGTCGGGGAGGTGTGTTTAGAAATTGGTAGATCTAAGTTTTGTAGTTGTTGGTTTGATTTTACTAACTGCATTTATAAGTTTTGTTGTTTATTCAGTATTTTGTGTGCATTTCATCAGATCTGAGGCTACCAGTAAGAGAAGAATTGTGCTGGAGGCTGCTCTGTAGTTTGCATCCCTCTACTCTCCATTTATTTTTCAGATCTGTTGATATTTCTTAGAGTAGTTAGAAAGTTTGGTTGATTCTACTTGTTGTGTTGAGGATCTGTTCTGCATTCAGAATTTGAGTGTTGTATGTTTAGTAGGAGAACTCTCCAACCTCAGATTATTCCACTAAATCCATAGGTTGAAAGACTTCTGAGATCCAGACCAACTACACCCACATCTGTTGCAATTGACTCTGTAGAAATGGGTGAGCAACAGCAGCCGAGAACCCTCAAGGAGTTTAATGCACCAAGGGTCTATAATTCTCCCTTTTGCATTCAATTCCCAACTGCTCAAGGAAACTATGAGATAAAATCTTCCATAATTCAAATGTTGCCCTCATTTCATGGCCTGACTAAAGAAGACCCCTACAAGCACATTGATGAATTCTTGAGACTGTGCACTACATTCAACATCACAGGTTTAGGGGAGGAGGCCACCAGGATGAGACTCTTTCCCTTTTCATTAAAAGACAGGGCCAAGACCTGGTTGTCCATGCTTCCACCCAACAACATTCAGTCCTGGAGTGACCTCCAATGTCAATTTCTGGCCAGTTGAGGAAGGGTATCATCTCTTTTACCCAAGATCCAACTAAAGATTTTCATCAATCCTGGGAGAGATTTAAGGAACTCTTAAAGAAATGCCCCCACCATCAAATCCCTGAATGGCAATTGGTTTAAAGCTTTTATCAGGGAATTGATTCTAAGAGCAGAGACATGATAGATGCTTCCTGTGGTGGCACCTACCTCCATAAAACTGCTGAGGAGGCATTAGAGCTCTATGATATCATTAGCGAGAACTCTATGCAAAGGGAAACCTTAGCTAGAGATCTAGAGCCTCCTAGGTTGGTGAAGGAAAATACTTCAAGAGGGAAGTTATATGAAGTGAGTATGCCAACTGATTTGGAAAGGAAAGTGGACAGCCTAGCCTTGAAATTTGATAGGCTGATGGGAGCAATGCAGTCACCTGTGGCTGCTAGGGTGGAGGAGGCGTGTGCCATATGCCAGTCTCCTGCTCACCCCCTTGAAGAATGCCCATCTGCTGGCCAGTTTCCTGATTTTATAACAGAGCATGTGGCTGCAACTCAGTCTTATGGGCAGCAGCGTGCTGTTGGGTATCAATGGAGAAATCACCCCAATTTGAGGTGGAGACAAGATGCATACCCCAGCCACCACCAGCAGCCCATGCCCTACAGAAATACTTAGCCCTAACCCCAAGGTTATGTTCCAAGGCCTCAGTATCAGCAACCAATGGCCGAACCTGTAGCCCTTCCTATGCAACAATCTGCACCTCCTCCAGTTGTGAGAGCATCTTCCTTTGAGGAACAAGTTCTATCTTCACTGCAGAACTTGAACTCCTTATCCCAAACTGTGCACTCGCACAATCAGAGCATAAAAAAGATAGAGGATCAGCTTGGTCAGTTGTCTAATGCTTTGACTAGAAGAGAAGGAGGGAAGCTACCTAGCCAATCATAGGACAACCCACGAAAGCAGGATGTAGTGGGTGAAGTTTCCTCCACCTATGAGGAAGCCAAATCTGTTACAACATTGAGAAGTGGTAGGTTAGTGGACAACCAAGTAGGCTGTGAGCCTGTGAGGAACTTGGAGGAAGGAAATGAAGGGATTTCTATAAGAACACAACAAAGGCCACTAGTGGTAGACTTGAAAGAACAACCAACTGTGAATAAAGTGGATAATAAGGATCCTCAAGAAAAGAAAAAAATAAAAAAGAAAGAAGCCCCATTGACTAAGGTTGCAAATGAGGGAGCAATCCCACGTTTGCCATTTCCTAAGGCACTACAAGCACCTTCCCCTTTTGATAAAGGGTAAGGAAAAATTGAGGAAATGATGGAGACTTTCAAGCAAGTAAAGATCAATTTGCCCTTACTTGATGCCATTAAACAAGTCCCAGCCTATGCCAAGTTTTTAAAAGAACTATGCACCCATAAAAGATAATCTAAGATGCACCTATCCAAGAAAGGCTTCTCAGCAGAGAAAGTGAAACAAATTTTGTCAATTGCAACACCAATCAAATTTCAAGACCCTGGAACCCCCTCTATCCCCTACATCATTGGGGATCACATCATTGACAAAGCCCTATTAGGTCTGGGAGTCAGTGTAAACTTGCTTCCATATTCACTTTATGAGAAGCTGGGCTTGGGAGAATTAAAGCCCACACATGTGATCCTGCAACTGGCTGATAGATCTGAAAGGAAACTCGTGGGGATAATTAAATATGTGTTTGTTGGAGTTGACAAATTCTTTTATCCTGCTGACTTTTTGGTGTTGGACATGGAACCAAGCAAATGTGCTTCTTCCATACCTGTGATTCTCGGAAGGCCCTTTTTGGCCATTGCCAATGCTCACATACAATGTAGGTATGGAATCATGAAAGGTCATTTGGAAACATGAAGGTTAAGCTGAATGTGTATAGCACTGGCTATCAACCCTATCCTGAAGAGGCTTATTTTTCCATTAATGAAAAAAAAAAAGAAAAAAAATGATTCATGAAAATACACATTGGCAGTTGCAAGACAATGCTTGGTTCACCGATGGCAAACTACACTCAGGGGAGGGACACTGGCTGAAGAAAGAATCCATGAAAGGTACTGATTATGCAAATTCTATGGACCTCCCAGACCCTCCGGATTAGCCCCTCCAGTCAGTATGTATCATATGTACTATGCTTTGCATTTGTTTTAGGTGTTTACTTTATTGTTAATTGATTTTTTTTCCTGCAATAAAAAAAATAATAATAATAATAATTACCAGCTGTCCTGAGATAATGGGAGCTTGGCCATAAGGGAAAAAAACTGTAGAGCAGCACAGCAGACGAGCCTACTGAGTGCTGAAGCTGAGAGTGCCAAGAAACACAACCTTATTTGGTTACTGGGAGCTTTCGATAGGTCAAGTTCACTTTTCGTTAGGTCACACGGTGATTTCGACAGGATAATTGATGGTTTCGATAGGCATTGAGGCCTATTGGAAGGTTGGTTCTACCTATCGGGATCCTATCGAATCATCCCTTTTGGAAGCTTTGTCAACTGAGCTTTCAATAGGATGCATAATCCTATCGAAACCATCCAATGCATCCTATCGAAATTGTATTTCACCCCTTATATACCTATCGATAGGTCATTTGGGCCTCACTCCCTACTCTCTGCTAAACCCTAGCTCTCTTCCTCTCTCTTTCGCCTCCCTCCTTTTTCCGCTAAATTCTCACAGAGCCTTCAGCCATTCAGTCTGCCATTTTATACGTGCATTCAGCTTGGGCGGAGGAGCATTGTGCATATGATTTTAGAGAATTTGGAGCTGTGTATTTACGATATCTGTTAAACTCTAGGAATTTTGTGGTAAGTTGCCTTCCCACCGCCAATCTGTCGTTGTTCCAATTGCTAACCTCTGAATTCCATTACAAGTTGGTGAGTGAACATTCCCTGAGAGTAAATGGCAGAACTTGAGGAAACCCTAGCAAACCTACTCCGAAAACCAACTGCTTCTACCCCCAAATCTTCCAAGAAATTGAAGCCAGTTTCCAAACCACCTGTTAAGAGGAAGCTCTCTGAAGAGACACCCAAGAAGCCCCCTAAAGCCAAGAAAGCCAAAGTGGTAGAAATTCAGGAGCCAGTGGTGGAAACAACCTTAGCGAGAGTTGCTCCTATAGTAGAGCTTCCAACTGGGTTAACTACCCCCAATGAGTTTGTAGAGAATTTAAGTCTTGTCCCTGAGACAGATTTTGATCTGGCATATTTTGCCAACATTGGGGAGTGCCAGGGGACATTGGAATATTTGAAGAAAGAAGGTCTACTACCCCTGCAAACCCTTGAAAGAAAATGTGTACCCCAGGTTTGTGAAATTGTGGTACCAGAACCTGACAAAGAAGGTGGTGCCTGGGGCTGAGGATGTACTAGAAATCTTGGGTGATGACTGGCAGCTGATTGTCGATTGCAGAGACATTGGGATGGCTTTGGGAGTCCCATATCAATTTGACTCCGCTAGAGCTGAGGGAGCACCTATAGGCACTACATTTAGGGATATGGCTAAATAGCTTACTAACGGAATAGTGGGCTCTGGTGAATCCCTGATGAGAAGAGATCTCCATCCTACGCTAAGACTCATTGATACCATTTTGAGGAAAAATGTCTATGTCATTGGCCATTTGCAAGAGTGAAGGGCCCCATTAGTGGATGCCCTATACTTCTATTCAAAGGGGTAATTTGTGAATGCACCTAAGCTGATTTTTAAAACAATGGTGGACATTAATGACAAGGTGCTGAAGAGACAAGCTTTTGCTAAGAGAGGAGGTCTGCCTTTCTGCAGACTCATCACATGTCTGCTCAAGACTGGAAAGTATGTGATCAGGAGAAATGAGTCAATGGAGAAGCTGACCATCAAATTGTATGGAAAGCGGGAATGGTCCACCAGCCTCACTTTGATTAAGAAGAGTAAGCCAGTTGGAATGGAGGAGGCTGAGAAGGCACCCACTACCATAGCAGCAGATCCCCCCCATGAAATACCCTCATCCACCTTTCCACCTACCATACCTGTCCCATTACCTACCCCTCCACCCACATTTCTCTTTCCCTTTGAATCAGTTCCTCCTCCAATAGACCCCATTCCAACCACCACTCAAGTTTTCCCACCTGAAATCCTTGACCTCCCACCATTTTCAGAGCCTACCCCTACCATACCATCTCCACCTACCGACCAAACTCCTCTGCATACATAGGGTGTGGACCAGTTCACCACTATTGGATTCACCGCCCTCATGACCTCCATTGTGGAGGATGTGGCTCATGAATACACCCCACTGCCTAACTCCCCACACCCTACTCCCCCGCACTTTAACCATGCACCCTCTTCTCCCTTCCATCATGTCCAAGCTCCTGCCCCTTCTACCCCCACCATGCTTGACACCTTCACTCAAATTCTATCCCTCCTCCAATCCATTCAATCCCAATTAACCATCAACACTGACAACCAAACCCTCATGAGCTCCTGCCTTCACCCCATTCAGTCCATACTTATCCCATCCCATCCAGCCCCTCAACCATCTCACATATCCCCTCTTGCTTCTCCCATACATACCCCACACCCTATTGCTGCCCAGTCTAAGGAGGTAGTAGCACCAGCCCTCCCCATACTTTCCTCACCACCAACCACTTTACCCTCATCACCAGATCTACTTGCCTCTACAGTAGCTGAATCCCCCCTACCCCCCACCACCTCCCCACCTGTTTTCCATGATGCCTCCACCCAAACTGATCCATGGGTGGATTTGGTTCTCTCCACCCCCTCCTCTTCATCCACTACACCCCTGTCCTTGCCCATTGTCCTTAGATAAAACATGTACATCCCCCCTTAACTCACCCTGCTGTATGCCATGAGTGACAACCCTTACATCCAGAGGGATGTCCTGAGAGGTATGGCTGCACTCCGAGCTTCCATTGAAGCCCCTTACGAGGAGAGGATTGCCAACATAGAATTAGAGCACATAATAAAGCTCCGAGATATCTCTCAAGGGTGGTATGAAATCCTGACTCGTTGTGAGTCCGCAAAATAGTTGGCAGCTGCTGAGAGTCAAATTGCCAAATATGAGAAGAAGAATTTTGAGCTTCTCAAGAAAAAATTAGCCAATGCTCAGGAGATACTCAAGGCCACCAAGTAACTCTCTGATGCCAACCTGCTTTATGTCGCAAAACAAATTGACATATTGGAGAAAAAGGTTGCTTCCTTTACCTCTCAGCCATTTCAACCTACCCTTCTAGTTACCATACCTCCTACTGTGCCTCCCTCCACTCAATCTTGTCCCCCTTTTACAACTCAACCTCCTCCCACCCCACCTGTGGATGTGCACCCTCCTCCAGCCCAAGCACCTCCCCCTACTCAACCTGCCCCTCTAGTATCTAAAAGGGCTCCCCCAAAGAAGAAAGTTACTGCCAAACGATCTGCTCCCTCTGCTGCTTCTGTCAAGATAGGAAAGAAGCCTGCTGCCAAATCCAAAGAAGCGCACCCCACCAAGCCTCAAACCCAACCTGACACCTCCTTCACCTTACTCTCAAGGGAGGAAAGAAGGGCAGCTGCTGCGGCTCTCGGATTGGAGCCCTTTGCCCTTTTTCCTTCTGATTCGGATTCAGATTCTGCTGCTGCTGTTGATCTAAAAGGCAAACAACCTGCTGCACTGTTTGAGGAGGCAACAAAGAACCCACAACCGAAAGCAAAATCTAAAGGAAAAGCTCCTTTATCTAAGGATGAGCTGAAAATCTTAGCTGACCTCTATGGTTGGCTAGATTATGCCTGTAAATAGATATGGCAGTTTGCTATTTTAGTTTCTTTCTCACTTGCCTCATGTATATGTTTGGCATATTAATACAATTTTGTCTTCTTGTATTTTTTTTACTTTGTCAATATTTTCTCCCCATGCCTCTCTCCTGATTTCATAGTGTATAACAGTGTGGTCACTATTTAGTTTAGGTTTGGGGGTGTGGCACGTATGCCAATAAATTAGTTAATTTCAGTACAGCCAGGTGAAAAAAGGAGTTTGAGGAAATAAAGTGAATTCTCACCTAATTCAGAAAATTTTTATTTTGGAATTGAAATAAACTGCAGTTTTAACATTGTTCATAAAGTAAATGTCAACGAATTTGGAAAAAAAAAAATGATGTTTAGTGAACCTGAAATGAGAGAAAACTGTAAGCGCACACCCCAGAAAATTTGATGGAAGGCCATACCCAGTGAGACTTGGGCCTGAAATTTTTTTAATTTCTTTGAAGGGTGTTTTGGCAATTTTTTTGCTCTGAGGATTGACTGGACCTAATTCTGATCACTAGAAGTTAGGCAAATCCAAGTTGAAAGAACTTGATAGCATTCATGACATTGAGGACATGAAGTAAGGCCATTCCTTGGACAATTTGAGCCTAAAATTTTCCCACCTTTGAACTACCCTTGATACACACCACTTGAGCCTTAAAAGTCCCAAATTTTCTTGATGAAAACCAGAAAATTTGAACCCAAAACCCTTTGACCTATTTCAGCTCACCCTCAATTTGGGAAATCAGGAAAAAGAAGGAAAAGTTAGGTTAGAGGAGCAAGGTTTTAAATTTGGTTGAAAGAAAGGAAAGCACATTTTGTGGTGTTATGGCATTCAAGTTCATAAAAAAAAAAATTAATAATAAAAAATAGAGCAAAAGGATGAGAAAGAGAACTCACTTCATTTGAAAATCTACAAGAAGATAAGAAGCTGATCACTTCAAGTTTGAAATTCTAAAAAGAAAATGAAGAGGTGCTGAAATGAAGGTTGAGCTGCAGACCACCTCCTTACCTTTACTAATTTCTCAATTTGAATCCCTTTTACCCTTTCATTCTTTAAACAATTTCACCTGACAAGCCACTTTACAACCCAATAAAAGACCCTACTGATCTAAAATGGATTGAACTGTCATGTGGAGATGAGGATTTGTTTGATCTATGGAGAAAAGAGTTAGAAAATTTCAGAAACTAGAGCAATGCCTATGCTCATGCTTGCAGTCCTATTTGAGGGTTGCAACTGCTCTTTAGCTGTGTGAAATGATGCACCCTACTATCTTTATTGTGAGTGACAGCCCTAGTAAGACTTGGGTCTGAAATTTGATTTGAATGGGGCATTATCAAAACAAAATTCTTAAATGAATGGTGAGCTCTGCATCAAAATTTTGAAAGAAAGGCCTTGACATGAACTGAGTGATGATTGCAGCAGACTTTCATGATCCAAAGGGATGCTCTCCCAATTGAAATTCCTCTAAAGGTGCATGGTGTGAATCCATTTTATCTACTCAAACTCTGCTTTAACCGGTTGCACTACGATTAACTAAATTTAATTGGAGAAGTTTGTGGGTATCTTCACTTAAATCCCTTAGGAGACTTCAGTCCTCCACTAGGGATCACCTAGGGATTTAAAAGGCTTGGTGTATATGCTAAATGCATCCATGCTCCCTACGAAAATGGCATTTTTAATTCTTTTTAATTCTCCTTTGCTCAGGGACTAGCAAAGCTTAGGTTTGGGGGTGTGTTATGTGGTGAAAAATGCCACTTTTCACCCTTTAACCTGACCATTGAAAGACCTGTGAGCACACTAATAAGCCTCTGTCGAGTGCATTTTGTAGACAACAATAAAAGATGACACTAATGCAGAAAACCACTCAAGAATGCCCAAAAAGGGAGCCATCTCTCGGCACAGGACAAACCCAGCAATAGCACACCAGAGGGTAGCACATCACTGGACCCTTAGAGCGCGTGGCTACAATAGGGCAAGGCGAAGGAAGTGAAAACAAGCTAGAAATATCCTGTCGAGAGGTCACCTGAAGACTTCAATAGGAGCTAAAAGCAAAGAAAGGAGGAATTCGTGCAGTTGAAAAGGTTTCAATAGGATCTGAAGGCAGAAGAAGGATGGATTCGTGTGGATTGAGGAGTTTGAGAAGATCCAAGAACCTATCAAGCAGCTAAAAGACAGGAAGAAACCATCCTATCGAAAGCCTGCCTGAGGTGTAAAGGGAACCTATCGAATGGTTTCCTGAACCTATCGAGATGGAGGCGCAGGAACAAAACCTATCGAAGGGTGCTTGAGCCTTTCGATAGGAGTGAGAGCAACCCTATCGAAACGATGGCATGCAGAGCGGAACCTATCGAAATGGTCCTCCAACTTGTCGAAAAACTTCCCCAACCTGTCGAATGCTCCAGGCCAAAGACTGAGAATGCTGAAGCTCTAAGAGAAGGCTCATCCTATCGGTACCTATCAAAGAGATTTGAGAACCTAGCGAAAGGACCAAAAAGCTTCATTTAAACCTGTCGAAAGCTTCTTAAACCTATCGAAATCGTGTGCAGAACTTCTCAGAAACTCAGCTATGCACACGCTGAGACTTGGTGACCTGCTGCATGCAACCCGAGGCACTTGGTGATCGGCACGACAGTTCCAGAAGATGCCCTAGGAAACCCTAACCGACCCCACGGGCTCTAACAGAACCCAAACAAACTCTAAGGACCTTCTAGAAGGGATTTTTAGCAGGAAAAAATAGAGGAGAAAGCTATATATAAAGACCCTGTTGCTGTTCTAAGTGTGCATGATTTATTTGTATTTTGAAAACAGATTTGCAAATGATAAATTATACTGAATCTGGAAAATTAAAAAGAATAAGAAATATCAGCACAGAGAGAAGTTAATTAACCTACAAGATCAGGGCTAATTGTAGCAAGTTTTAAATGTAAGTGAGTAAAAGATCGTCCACAGGGAATTGATTTAAAATGAATGGTAAACCTCCAGATCTGAGCTACCAGATCTGGCCTCTAATCCTATCTACAAAGCGAATAAGATGAGAGGTTGAATTTGTCACATTAACTAAATTATCTAAAAGTAGAATTTAAACTAAGTGATCTAGATCCGAGTTGGGGGAATTGGATGTAAACGTAATAAGAATGGAGAAATAATAGTTGACTTAAGCTTAGTAATTGATTACAGAATGAGAACTTGTGTAGCACAGTTGAGAAAGTCTCAAATCTTCATCTGGCTACCAGCTCAGATGTAAGAGAAAATAATCCAACTCAAGGATTAGGATCGAGTTGAACTTATGGCTATGATCTGTCCACTGTGATGGACACAGATCATTCAATAGTCTTCAATTCGGATTCTTGATTCAGAACATGAGCACCACTACAAATGGTGTAAGAAATTAGGTTACAAACGCAGATTCTCACAAGGATAATGAATTAAGGGAAATTGTTTTAAAAACAGTAAATCTAAAGAAGTATAATGAGTAAGGAGATCACAAGAAACCCTCAACATGAATCCGATTGAGAACTTACTGTTGAAAGCAACCTTTTCAAATCCACCATTACAATTACAAAGCACAACTTAAACAGCTCTCGGATTTGTAGTCTTGAATACAATTCTCACATGAATTACATAAGTATCTCACAGTTCTCAGTTACAAACAAAAGCTAGACTATTACAGAGGTTTCAGACAAGCTATCTAAATTGGAAATGGGGCAGCAAAAATGAAACTCAAACTCTGGATACCCAAATTGGGCAAATAGTTCATCTATTTATAATTTTTCCCCAAGTCCATTTCAGATGTGCATTAACCAATCAGAATTCGTTAGATCCATATCAGCCAATAGGAGTCGAGCACAAGGATCCAGATCTATTCTGGGCAATCAGAATTGCTTGATCTGGTTCAGCCAATCAGGCGACAGAAGCATCAATTCTGTTATGTAATTCAAAAATCTGTTTGAACTTCTAGAAGTTCCTGCCAAGTAATTTCATCTTTGGGTGTTCACATGGAGTGGAATATGCCTCTGGTTCGTGCTCAGAATCTTCTAGAATGTCCCTGGATTTTCTAATGCATTGGGGCGCGTGCAGAGATTACTGAATTGCCCTTACGAACGCTGGGAATCTTCAAAATACCATTTCGCATAGTTTTGAGACCTTTTCTAAAGGCATTGTAACTTCTGAAGCTCTATTCGCACAGATCTGGTGCTGTTCGCAAGGAATTTTCTTCTTTTCGAATAGGTCAGGAATCTTTTCGAATAGATCAAGTGTTCTTCGAACACTAAGCCTGGAGCTTTTAGTTCTTTTCGCAGAGTTTAGGTTCTTTTCGAATAGTTCAGGCATCCTATCGAAAAGCATTCTGTAATGCATTCTTCTTTTCGAGTAGCTCTAAACCTCTTTCTAGGTTGAAACCCAGCCTTTGTCCTCTTTAGTTTAGGCATTTGGACAGCCAGTGGGGCTGTCCCTTTTCTTTCTTCCTCTAGATCAAAATGGATCATCTTCTTTTTGGCACTTTTAAGCTGCTTTCAGGGTTAAGCCTGCCTTTATTGTTAGCTGTAAAACAAACACTTAAAATACTTATTTAGTTCTCTCAAAGGTCTATCAAGACCCAGGTTAAGGGGTGGAAAATGGTATTTTCCAGTTCTCAACACACCCCTAAACCTAAGCTTTGCTAGTCCCTGAGCAAAGACAAAATTTAAAAATAGAATGAAAAGCCATTTTTGTAGGGAGCACAGTTACATTTAGCATATGCAACAAGCCTTTTAAACCCCTAGGTCATCCCTAGTGGAGGAGTGAAGTCTCCTAAGGGTTTTCAGTGAAGGTACCCACAAACTTCTCCAATAAATCAGTTAATATCAATGCAGTTCTGTTAAAGCAGACTTTCATCCAATCAGATTATTCACACCTGCATTAGTCAGGCTGTAGGAGGAATCTCAAGAAACTATTAGTTCAAAACTAAAATTCTGCTGTAATTCCTTTTACCATTCACTCAGTTTGTGTCAAAAAATTTTTACAAGACAAATTAATGAAAAGCATGCCTTCTATTTGAGAATTCAGTTTTGATGTTACCCCAATGAGTTGATTTCAAACCCAACTCTCTCCAGGATTTTCACTCACCATGCAAGTAAGAGGGTTGTACTATTTCACACAGCTCAAGAGCAGTTACAGCCCTCAAATAGGACTGTAAGCAGGAGCATAGGCATTATTTTTTAGTTCTGAATTCACTGCTTTTTTCACCATAGATTATACTAATCCTTATCTCCATGTGATAGCTCAATCCATCTTTGATCAGTAAGGACTTTAACTTGGGTTGTAATGTGGCTTATGGGTGAAATTTATCAAGAAAAAGTGGGTGGAATGGAGTTCAAAATTTTAGAAGTCAGTCAAGGTAAGGTGGTATGGACACCTTCTTTATTTCAGCACAATTTCATCTTCTTCTTTGAATTTTCAGAGCCAAAGTGGCCATCTTTTTCCCTTTCTTTTTCAATCTTCCAATGAAATGACTTCTCCTTTTCTTTTTTTTCTTTTTTTTTTTTCAAAGCAACATTGACTGGAATGCCACATTTCATTTACTGATACATCATTGCCTTCAATTATTTTTCTTTTTCTTTTACCAAACTGTTACCCAACTCTCCTTTCTTCAGCTTTCTTTCCTTTACCTTCTGAATTCTCAGAGTGAGGGTTAGGCTAAATGAGGTTGATGAGGTTTCAAAGAAATCTTTGATTTATAAAGTTCAAATGGTGTGTATCAAGGGCAGTTTTAAAAGGTGGGGCTTTTTGAAGTTTAAACTGTCCAAAAGGAGGCCTTACATCATGTCTTTAATATCATGATTGCTGTCAAACTATTTTAACATGGATATGTGTAACTTCTAGTGATAACAAGCAGGTTCAAACAGTCCCTAGAGCAGAAAAAATTGCCAATTCATACCTCTAAAAGAATACATTTCAGCAGGCCCAAATCTCGCTGGGTGTGGTTTTCTATCAAATTCCTTAAGTATATCATCATTGTTTTCTCTCTTTTTAGGTTTACTAAAACATCAATTTTTTTTTGGAAATTTTCCGACATTCACTTCATGAAAGTATTAGAATTACACTAGAAATCAATTTTAAAAAATTTTAACTTCCTCATTTTTCAAAACAACAGGTGTGAAATTACTTCATTTTCAAAAATTCTGCTGGTCATAAGCTGCACCAAGCATTAACTTATTTTATTGGCATACCTGCCATACCCCCAAACCTAAGATGAACATTGTCCTCAATGTTCTAGACAGTGAGAAACTAGGGGCAGCAGGGTGAAATGAGAAAGAAGAAAAAAAGAAAAATATGAGCAGAAAAATCTAAACTATGGAGCAGAAAATATAAATGCAAAACTAAATACATGAATAGGGAAAATGGAAAAAATGATATACAAATGCAGAAAATTACTGCTAAACCAGAAAAAATAGCAAAACAAATCTAGAAAAACTAAATGTATGAACAGAAAAAAGAAGAGTACTGTGAAGGAAATGAAAGGAAACTAACGCTAATAACAGAAAAAAAAATAATTTCAGATCCAAAAATAGAATTTCATAATTATAAAAAATCAGCGAAAAAAAAAATTAGGAACCGAGTACTAAACTACCAAAATGTAAAAAATTAGTGAAATCAAGACCTAAGAAAGAAAAATCAGCGATCTAAAAATAGAATTTTAAACTAAAATTCCTAAAATAAAAAATCCTAAAAGAAACTCTAAACCACCTGTGCCAACAGAAACCCCCCTGCTACTTGTGTGAGTATGAATCAATATGAATTTGAAATTGATGAAGCATGAGAGTACACAGTTAAAAATAGGATTCATACATAGCTGAGACCTATTTATGGAGCAGAAATCTTGTAGGAAAATAAAGTCAGTGGCTCCATTGAATATTCAAAAGAGCCTACGAGCCACTGCTCATTATCCTACATGATGAAAAAATTAAAAAAACATGATCTCAGCAGGTCCAAATGGGAAAATTGGATACAAACAAAGAAAAACAGCCCATCTAGAAGATATATTTTTTTTATGCTTTTAAATTTTTTTATTTTATTTTATTTTATTTATTTGTTTTGGGTCAGCCCGGGGTCCATAAGAGCCCTTATTTACTACTGCTTAAAAAATAATAAGAAACAACTCAAAATTTTTCTAATTGTGTTTTCATTTTCTTTTATTTTTGTATTTGGTTTTATATAAGAAAATCAGCATGCCTAAAAGACAACAGAAATTATAATCACAATAAACATTAAGCACAGCAGAACTGCTGGTTTCAAGAATTTAAAAATAGAAAATGAATGCAAAGGAGAAGGTGATGCAAACTCAAGCAGATCTGCTCCAGCTTTAGTCCAGATGCTCCTTGTTGGACGGCTGCTCCAGATCTGTAAAAATCCAAAAACTGCAGCAGTACCTTATTCAAGTATATTGACAAAAATAAAAAGAAAAACTCAGGCTACTGCCCAAATTTGGCAAAAAGACAAAAGAGTGGCAGCAACATTTATTCAAATAACTAGAAGGTAAAGAATAAAAACTCAGAAAAATAAAAAAATTATGCTGCAATAAAACAGGTTTTCTATACAAAACTGCAGTAGACATTTAATAAAGCACTTGGAATACAAAGTGCAGGTTTAAAGCAAAAATTAAAATAAAAATCAGATCTACAAAATTGAAAAACTTAGGTCTACCAATTTTAAAATCTATTCCCCGGCAGCGGCGCCAAAAACTTGTTGTTGTTCTAAGTGTACATGATTTATTTGTATTTTGAAAACAGATTTGCAAATGATAAATTATACTGAATCTGGAAAATTAAAAAGAATAAGAAATATCGGCACAGAGAGAAGTTAATTAACCTACAAGATCAGGGCCAATTGTAGCAAGTTTTAAATGTAAGTGAGTAAAAGATCGTCCACAGGGAATTGATTTAAAATGAATGGTAAACCTCCAGATTTGAGCTACCAGATCTGGCCTCTAATCCTATCTACAAAGCGAATAAGATGAGAGGTTGAATTTGTCACATTAACTAAATTATCTAAAAGTAGAATTTAAACTAAGTGATTCAGATTCGAGTTGGGGGAATTGGATGTAAACTTAATAAGAATGGAGAAATAATAGTTGACTTAAGCTTAGTAACTGATTACAGAATGAGAACTAGTGTAGCACAGTCGAGAAAGTCTCAAATCTTCATCTGGCTACTAGCTTAGATGTAAGAGAAAATAATCCAACTCAAGGATTAGGATCGAGTTGAACTTATGGCTATGATCTATCCACTATCATGGACACAGATCATCCAATAGTCTTCAATTCGGATTCTTGATTCAGAACATGAGCACCACTACAAATGCTGTAAGAAATTAGGTTACAAACACAGATTCTCACAGGGATAATGAATTAAGGGAAATTGCTTTAAAAATAGTAAATCTAAAGGAGTCTAATGAGTAAGGAGATCACAAGGAACCCTCAACATTAATCAGATTGAGAACGTACTGTTGAAAGCAACCTTTTCAAATCCACCATTACAATTACAGAGCACAGCTTAAACAGCTCTCGAATTTGTAGTCTTGAATACAATTCTCACATGAATTACATAAGTATCTCACAGTTCTCAGTTACAAACAAAAGCTAGACTATTACAGAGGTTTCAGACAAGCTATCTGAATTGGAAATGGGGCAGCAGAAATGAAACTCAAACTCTGGATACCCAAATTGGGCAAATAGTTCGTCTATTTATAGTTTTTCCCCAAGTCCATTTCTGATGTGCATTAACCAATCAGAATTGGTTAGATCCATATCAACCAATAGGAGTCGAGCACAAGGATTAAGATCTGTTCTGGCCAATCAGAATTGCTTGATCTGGTTCAGCCAATCAAGCGATAAAACCATCAATTTTGTTATGTAATTCAAAAATCTGTTTGAACTTCTAGAAGTTCTTGCCAAGTAATTTCATATTTGGGTGTTCACATGGAGTAGAATATGCCTCTGGTTCGTGCTCAGAATCCTTCAAAATATCCCTGGGCTATCTAATGCATTGGGGTATGTGTAGAGATTACTGAATTGCCCTTGCGGATGCTGGGAATCTTCAGAATACCATTTCGCATAGTTTGGAGACCTTTTCGAAAGGCATTGTAACTTCTAAAGCTCTATTCGCACAGATCTGGTGCTGTTTGCAAGGAATTTTCTTCTTTTCGAATAGGTCAGGAATCTTTTCGAATAGATCAGGTGCTCTTCGAACACTAAGCCTGGAGCTTTTAGTTCTTTTCGCAGAGTTCAGGTTCTTTTCGAATAGTTCAGGCATCCTATCGAAAAGTATTCTGTAATGCATTCTTCTTTTCGAGTAGCTTTAAACCTATTTCTAGGTTGAAACCAAGCCTTTGTCCTCTTTAGTTTAGGCATTTGGACAGCCAGTGGGGCTGTCCCCTTCTCTTTCTTCCTCTAGATCAAAATGGATCATGTTTTTAGCACTTTTAAGCTGCTTTCAGGGTTAAGCCTGCCTTTATTGTTAGCTGTAAAACAAACACTTAAAACACTTATTTAGTTCTCTCAAAGGTCTATCAGGACCCAGGTTAAGGGGTGGAAAATGGTATTTTCCAGTTCTCAACATAACCCCAATTGTAATTGGAGGAGGATCAAGATCTGAGCAAAATTCTAGAAAATAGAGCTCGTAGAGAAATTCCATTTTCCCTCCTTTAGCCCGACAATGGTTGGTTAAGTCCCCTAAGTAGCCAGGACAGAGGTGAGATCTATAATTGGGTAAGGTTGAGATTGCTATTGTGGGTTCACTACTGCACAGACTACAGATCTGAGAGCATTTCCATTATAGAGTGAGTTTGATTGCAATGTAAATGTTGTTTTGAATGCTTTAATTAGATCTAAAGTTCCTTTGGTTTCATTTGGTGATCGATCGGATTTGTGTGGAGGAGTCTGTAGATCAGCTCACCCACTTAACTGGTAGACCTCTTGGATACCATCCGATCTCCCTGGATCTGATACTCCTGTAATTCCCTAAGTTCGTGACCTTGGAATTACAACATCTATAGTGATTTTAATTATTCTGATTGATGCTTTTGCTTCGGAGGAGATCCTTAGGATGGTCTGTGACCATTAAAGTGGACATATCATAACCTTAAGATTAGTCCAAGCTCAGGCTCCAATTGGATTCGTCTGCTATAAATCCATGGATCAGATAAAGTCTATAGGATGGTCTGTGACCATTAAAGTGGACAGATCATAGCCTTAAGACCAGGTGGATTCTGTGATTTGGAGTGGAATCTTCTACCCTACAGCTATGCTTATAGCCAGCTGAGGGAATTGTGTGCCCTGAACTCCTGTGGCATGATTAATCGAACCTGATTTCAGTGAGACCAATTTCCAAGCTACTCTTCTCTATTTTCTGCTTTTTACTCCTTTCCCCTGCATGTTCTAAATTCCCAAGCTCGATCCAAGTTAGTGTTTGTATTATTTTAGCTTAGATTAAGTGAAAATCCATTTTAAAACTCTCCCCTATCTTTTAGCTAACTTAGCATTAGTTAGGGTCCCAGATCTCTTACAGATCTGGAGATTTACAATATTTTTAAACCAACCTCTCTGTGGACATTCCCTTACTCACCATCTTTTTAAAACTTGCTACAACAGACCCTGATTACTTGTAGGTCTGTGTGAGTGTGTTTTGCCTAGTTTTATTAAGTGATTTTAGACCCTCTTTGGAGGGAAGGCAAACACATCAACATGCAGCGTGTTCAAGCCCACGAGGAGTGCAGTGAGGTTCCTGCTAAAATCTTTGAGCGTCATGTGCAGGAGTTGATCATGGACCTCATGGTTGAGCGGAGGACTCGGTCAGCAGAGATGGAGAGTGCTCACACCATAGTTTGTGCTATAATGCAGTTGACGATCGAGCTTTTACAACACAAGCTAGAGAGGGTAGGAGGGAGTGTGCGAGAGATGATCGATCATCTCCCAAGGTCGGGATCGCGGGCTAGCGACTCACTCGTAGAGATTCATCGAGGGGTTCATGAGTGCATGAGGGCTTATGCTTGCCTTTGGTCCTCTACATTCACATTCTCGACGGGCCTCCACCCAGGCAAGCGAGGGAGGTTCTATTGCTAGGCCCTCTCCCCATAGGGAGTGTCCTCTGACTCCTGGTGTTGGGATTGAGTTGTCAGGGGGTTAGACCCCAGACCCAGGGGTCGAGGATATGGGAGATGATAGAGAGAATCCCTCACAAAGGTAGAAAAGGGAGTAGGGCATTTTTATTATTTTTCATTCATTGGATATACAGGGGGTATGCCATAGGTGACAGATGTAAAAGAAACTTTTGATATATGTAAGAGATTTTTTGTTTAGATGTACCTGGCTTAGCTTCATTTTTTTGTTACCTTCTATATTTCACACGTCTTGTTTTTGGTACCGTCACCTATTATTGGGACTTGGTTGCTCCTTGAGTTGGCTCAATAATAGTTGAAGGTTGATCTGCATCTGTACATGAGAGCAAAGTTGTTAGTAATTTTATTCTCCCCCTTGCCGATTGTCAAGGGGGAGGTGTCTCAGACCGGGGACTAGTGAGAAAAGATGTATATTTTATGTCTTTTTTTTTTCTCTTTTCGTTTCTCTTTTTTTTATACTATTACAAAGAAAAAGAAAACAGTGCAATAGGGAAAGCAAATAACTAAAAGAAAATTCTAAAACTAAAAAATGCCCCAGTGTGGAAGAGTAGTAGAATTGATAGTGTAGTATCTTCAAGAATATTCCTCAGGTGGTAAATTCATCATTCTGCATCTTCTTTATGGGCAAGCAGGAGCCTTTAATGTGATTCTTCCTCTTAAAATAATAAAAATGCCCTAGTGTCGAGGTGCAATGGAGCTTCTCTGGGTTTCGATAAGTACTTTGGGTCTACAGGGAGCCATGCGTATTTGGTGGGTTGGTTTTGAAGAAAAGTTTATTAATCATCAAACCAGAGGGGATTGTTTAATCAGCCGTATATCGGGGGTCTACCTTTGATAGTGGTCATCCTATCTCATGGTCATCATTATGGAGAGCGTGTGGTAAGCATAATAAAAATTAAGGGTGAAAGAGGGATAAGGCTGAGTGATGTGGGGGAATAGTTTGTATTTGACATTTTTTAAAAGAGATGAGTAACAGTCTTTTTCTCAGAGTGGGTATGGGTTGACATGATTGAGCCTCTGTCATGTTTTGGTACCATCAAAGTCTCACATTCTATGGTTAGCTGGAGTTCGTCCTCCTCCCGCCACCTTACGATGACATCTAGTAGTAGGGGACTCCAGGGATGCCTTCGTGGCTTGCTTATAATTTTCTAGTAAGGTTACCAGAAATGTCCTCACAATTTGCTTATGCTTCCCTGAGCTCATTGACTTGTTCATTCATGGTATTGCTCTCACTCAATTTTTTTCGTATGTGTATATATATTTCTTTTTTCGAAAGCAACCTTCTAACACAAGAATAGTGAGTTTTGATTGAGCCTAGCATCTTTATTTTTTGTGCTTTAATATCTCCTCTAATGGCGGGAAAGGGAGATGAGAATCGGGTGTTACTTATGTTTTTGAAAGAGGTCAGGTATGCCACTAGTCCTTTGATCAAAATGCCCGAATAGGAAGGTGGGCAGTAAATTGGAAGTCTTAAGGATATTCCAGGAAATAAAGATTGTACGACCAACGAATGGGTTGTGACAACTGCGGGGGTGATAGATATAAGTATTTGGCTACAAGATGTGATGATCACAAGGCTAAGGGTAGTATTTTATAAGGTACATGGCGTTCCAAGGGCTAGGGAGTTCTTCCCCATCCTGGTTCACTAGCTTGTATGCATTCCCTAGATATGCGACTGCTATGACATATGGGCCCTCCCAGTTCGGTTTTAGTTTTCCCATTGGATGGGCATGTTTGGATGGCATGATTTTCTTCAAGACTAATTCTCCAATATCGAAAGGTTGCTCAAGGGCTTTCTTATCGTAAGCCCTGGCCACTCTCTTTTGATATACCTGAGCATGATCAGCTACACTTAGATGTGTCTCATCAAGTTATTCTAGCTCAGCAAGCAGAGCAATTCTCCTTTCGTCTAAGGATAGTTGATAATCAAGTTGGATCTATAAGGAATGTATCTCATAAGGTAGGACTACATCCATCCCATATCTGAGGAGGTAAGGAGTTTGGCCAATGGCCGTGTGAATAAAAGTCCTATAGTCCTAGAGTACTTCGGTAGTCGTTTAGGCCAGTTGCCTCCGTTGCTCGTCTCCATTGTTCGTTTTAGAATTTAGATCAACATTTTATTTGTAGCTTCTGCTTGTCCATTTTTTTGAGGGTAGAATGGTGATGAGTGGTGTAGGTCTATGTCGAATTTCTTACATAGTTTCTTTGTCTTCTCGGCGATGAATTGTGGTCCATTATCGGTGACGAACATCCTGGGTACTCCAAATCGGGTGATGATGTTTCGAATGATAAACCTCACAAGTGACGAAGTGGTGATCATGACATAAGATTCAGCTTCTGCCCATTTAGTGCAGTATTAAGTTGCAGTAAGTATGAATGCGTGCTTGTGAGTGTTCCAAACTGTGTCGGTAAAGGGTCCGATGATATCAAAGGCCCACATTGAGAATGGCCACGGCAAGGTTATAGGGTTCAATGCAACTGATGGAGCTTTGATAAGTGCGGTGTGTTCTTGGCATTGTCTGCAACATTGGACGTAGAGGTGGCAATCTCTTATCATTGTCGGCCAAAAGTAGCTTTATCGTATGATCTAATCCGCAAGTCTCTGTCTACCAGCGTGGCTGCTGCAGGCACTGGCGTGTGATTCTCAGATGAAGTATTATCCTTCGACTGTCGTGAGTAGTATTCCTTTGGTGAAGGCTTCTTTATATAAGGTTTCGCCAAGTATATGAAATTTCACACATCGATTTCTTATGGTTTTTCGTTCGATCTTTGTAGCATAAGGAGGGATATGTTGATGCTTTAGGAAATTTTAGATGTCGAAGTACCATGGTTGCCCGTCGTCGGTTGGTGATTTTTTAAATTTGAATGTGGCGACGGTAGCTTCTTTCTTCGTAGAAATGATAGGGGCAGGCTGCCCTTCATTTTCATGTGATCTTCTGGTGTAATTGGTAGTTATGATTTTACTTGCCACGCAACTTTGTGTGCTAGCGTTGTCAACCTCTCGATGAAAAAGGATTTTGTATCTTATCAAACTTGTATTTGTATGACTAAGGTTAGTGTGGCGAGAGAATCTGCGAGCTCGTTCTCTAATCTAAGAATATGCGTGAAAGAGATTCTTTCAAATTTCTTTATTAAGAACTGAGCTATCTCCTAGTAGGCCATCATTCGTCTTTCCTTGGTTTTCCACTCCCCAATAACTTCTGATATCACAAGTTTGGAATCATCAATTGTCTTCAATTGCTTGACTCCTAGCTGTAGCGCTGCTCGTACTCCGCAAATGAAAGCTTCATATTCTGCAACATTGTTGGTGACTGGAAAGTCGAGTTGGAAAGCGTTTGGCATGACAATTCCTTCTAGGCTTAGTAGGACTTTCCCGATACCTTTCCCTTTATGGTTAAGAGCACCGTCAAAATAGAGAGTCCATGAGGTCTTATCAGTCTCTTCATTGTGAATTGAGAGTAGCTCTTCATCAGGGAAGTATGCGTGCACAGGCTCGTTGTCTAGGAGTGGTCAGTCGATGAGGTAATCAGCGATCGCTTATCCTTTGACGGATTTTTGTGTGACATAGGTGATGTCGAATTCTTGCAGTAACATGTGCCATCGGACGATCTTCTTAAAGGTAGCGGGCTTCTTGAAGATGTACTTTAGAGGGTCCTTGCGTACTAGTACTAATATTTTGTGTGCTCCGAAGTAGTGCTATAGTTTTAATGAGACCCACACTAGTGCGAGGCAGGTCTTCTCCATTGGCATGTATTTTTGTTCGTACTCGACCATCATCCTACTGGGGTAGTAGATAGCCTTCTCTCTTTTGTTGTCTTCTTCATATTGTTAAAAAATTACTTCCATCGCTTTATCGTTTGCTGAGAGGTAAAGGATTAGGGGTCTTTCAGGAATGGGTTGCGATAGTATTGGGGGGTTGAGGAGGTACTTCTTGATACTGTCGAAGGCTTGCTGACACTGGTCATCCCATTTGTACTAAACTCTCCTTTTAAGTAACTTATAGAAAGGGTCGCATCGATCTAAGTGCTGGGAGATGAATCTCTTAATAAACTGCAATCTTCTAATCAAGCCTGGTAGTTCTTTGATGTTGCTAGGAGGTGGCATCTCAAGAATGGAGCTGACCTTTATCGGGTCAACTTCCATACCTTGTTTGCTGACTATGAACCCTAATAATTTTTTAGAGTTTACTTCGAATGCACATTTCTTTGGATTCATCTTTTGTGGATATTGCTCGGATCTTTGTAACACCAGTCGTAGTGCTTCAGCATGTCCTACTCGTGTCTGAGACTTCACTAGGTTGTCATCGTCATAGACTTCAACACATTTATGCATCATGTCATGAAATATGGCCGTCAAGGCACATTGATATGTGGCTCTTGCATTCTTGAGCCTAAAGGGCATGACAGCATAGCAATAGGTTCCCCATGGTGTGGTAACAAAGACTTTTCTTGGTTTGATTCTGCTAATTTAATCTGGTTGTATCCGGAGAAGCCATCTATAAAGGATAACATCTCATTTCTAGTAGTGTTTTCGACTAGGGTGTCGATGTGTGGTAGAGGGAAGTCATCTTTTGAGGATGCTTTGTTGAGATTTCAAAAATCGATGCATACCCACACTCTGCAGTCCTTCTTGGAGACAGGTACTATGTTGGCAATCCATTTGGGTAGAGGACAACTCGAATAAATTTCACTTTGTGTAACTTGTCAACTTCCTCTTTGACTTGAAGCGCTGTCTTGGGGTGCATCCTTCTGAATTTATGCTTGATGGATTTAGCATCGGGTTTTAAGACCAACCGATGTTCTACTAAGCTTGGGTCCAATCCAGGCATATCCTCATAGGACCATGTGAAAGAGTTGAGGTGATCTTGGAGGACTTGGATAATTTGTTGTCGTTCCTTGGGTTTGAGTGTCGCGTTGATCATCAGCTTCTTGGGCTTCTCCTCGGTGCCAAAATTTATTTTTTCAATTGGTTCTATGGCAGCTTGAGTTTGCTCATCGAAGTGCTTGATGACCCCATTGGAAATCCTATGTTTCCTCGGCGACTGACGCTCCTTCATCGTCTATAAGCTCATACACTACAAAATCACTACATTGGGGGGTTAGCTTTGCGAGAGGTAGTCCTTCATTGGTGAAGTTGATAACCGTGTAATCATTTGTGAGGTGAAGGTCAAGGCTATCCATTCACCTCTCAAAGTCTCAAAGTATCTTGTCGGGTATGATAACTGGCTTGTTATTGCGTCGGGATGTCTTACTTCCTTGAGAGGAAGAAACAGTAGAGTTGCATCGAGTTAGCTCGAGATACGACTGGGTGACGTCGAAGGCGTCGACGAGTCTGGGAAAATCAGTTGGTTTTTCTTGGGCTTCATTGGTGCATTCGCCACTTGTAGACTTGGGGGAAAGGCCTCCCTGTCGGTTGCTGAAGGGATATGGGATGGAGAGTTCCCTCTCTTTTCTTAAATTTTCTAATTTTTTTGGTTTTCCATTTTTTTATTTTTAGGGATTCTAGGATTTTCTATTTTTCTTATTTTTGATAATAAGTATGGTATAGGGTCAGTTTCCTGAGGCAGAACCGACGAGGTTACTTCTCCTAGTTGGGGAAGTGCGACGGCTGTTGAGGTCGTTCGATCGAGTCTTCAGATGATGTGAACTCGATCTAAATTTTGTATTTTTTTTATATGATCTTCATCTGAGATGATCCTCTTGATGACCGATGTTAGCGACAGTTTGTCAGTCGATTCTTCTTCCTCTTCTACTACGTGAAGCGCTTCGTCGTCGAAGAGAGTCTGAAGATGATAGTCATCCAAACTCTCATCTTCGGAATCATACCAGGCGTTCTTTTGTCTATAAGATTCTTTGCTTCGTATTAATCAAAGATACTATTCGATGAACTTAATTACTGAATCTGGGTTGCCTTAAACCATTTTCCATAGTGTGGGAAGGGGATTGGTCTGACCTTCTCTTTAAAAGTCTTCTATTATTATGGTGCAGGTCTGGTAATAGGGTGTATATGGGTGAATGATGCATGGAAAATTTTGTGGGCACTCCCATGTAGTGAAGAAATGCTCGAAAGTATCATCATTGAAGTCAGAATATGGGAATTCCTTCCTTTCTACCTTGTAGTATGCGATGACAAGTATACAGGCCTGACAACAAGGCTGATATGGGTGAGATATGCAGGGATACTCCCAGGGGCATTCCCATCCTTCATGATCAGAGCTGACGTCACTATCATCAAGGTCAAGATCTCCTTCTTCATCTGATTGTCCTTGGAAGCTATGTTCCAGTTGTTCTGGTAACTCAAGTGACATTCAGAAGATGTGGAGCTGAGGTGCTTCTGGGATTGAAGCGCATCAAGTTTTAACTCCTCTTCGACTTCTATGAAGGTGATATGGGACTCTTCTGACTTCATTGTTTGCCAAATCTCGTCCATGACTGCTTTTTGAGATCGCAACATCATAGTTGTGCATCGGTCGCAGTATGCCAATTTCGAGTAGGAACATTGAAACGGGCATTGCCAATTATCAAGCATGTACTGGTAATTGAAGCTATCATCGGTGTCTGAATTCTCAGCTTGAGAGATATTCTCTTGTCTGAACCATTCTAACTGATCCACTCTTGGGTGGTCTTCAAGCTCTGTGTCATTGAGGTTTGTCCAACAGTCCTCTTCTTCACTCATCATCAAGAAGGAGTCCCTTCGTTGTGACTCGGTTGGTTGATATGACTCTGGCTCTTCTACATCTCTAAGGGTGGCAATGTGGAAATCTTCCTTATCCGTTGATGCCTAATCTTCTACGTACGGTTCTGACTTGGGAGATTCCCTTCTTCACTCTTTAGGTGATCTAAATAGGGGTCCGACTCCTTCAAGAGGCTTGTCTATATCATCGCTTTCCAAGTTTAAATTCGTCAAATCAGTGAAGGCCTTAGCCATTTGCTTGATCTTAGTTGCCTATGATTTGGTGAAAGATGATTCTTTTTTCTTCTTCGGCATATGAGCCTTCTCAGTAGTTCCATGTATGAAATGGTCATAGAGCGACCACTTTGGTGAAGTAGGTAGGAGATCGGCTTGCTTGTTGTCCGACTGGTAGCCTAATCCGATGTGTTTGCACATTTTCTTCGGGACGACCGGTCTTATGCATCCTTGCTTATCTTTGTCGAGTCTAGTATGAGGGACGTATCCTAGCTGATACATCTGGTCCCATCCTTTTGTCGCGGTTGGGTTTATGTCATACAGTCGGGTGAGATCGGGTCCGACTTCTCTTCTCATTACTCTTTGATGGTGGGTTAGAAGGCACCAAGGGTAGCTAACTTCCGCTACTGATGCGTTGTCAGGGTCCTGCATTTTTTTTATATGACCTGTGTTGAGTACCGAGTCCTGTGCTATTGGAATACTTGTTGCACAGTCTGTGTCTATTTCTTTAAGGGGAGTATCGGCATATATTTTGACGATGGAATATTCGTGCTGGAATTTGAAACACTGGTGACACATTGATGCTACTATTTTCAATGATTCCAACCACTTCCTTCCCAATATCAAATTATTAAGTGCTTGAGGAATCAGAGACATGGAAAGTGACATCCTTGGTAATTGGCCCAAGGCGGACTTGCAACTTGATGGTTCCCTTGATGAAGTGTCGAGAGCCATCATAAGCGATGAAGGATAAGGATGAAGGCCTTATATCTTGTTTGGTGTATTCAAGGATCTTCAACGTCATTATAGGACAAATGTCAAGTCTTACTCCTGTGTCGACCAATGCGTGAGGTACTGAAAATCCTCTGATTATGATGATCAGATAAATAGGAGCCAAACTTTTACGTAACGATTCTTTAGGCATGTTGGCTTCAGTGAGTGTAATTGCAGGGGGTTGAGTCATAATCGAAGTGATCTCATGTAGCTAATCCAGAGTGGTATCTTCATTTACATGCGTCTCATCCACTGTCTCCACAAGCAGTCGGTGATGCTCTGGCGATTTCTTAATGAGCTCAAGGATCGATATTTGTGTTGGCACCTTCGTGAGGTGTCATAGAAGATCGTATTCCTGACCTGTTTCTAGGGCAAGTTCTTTGTCGGGTCAATGCACTCTACACCCATTCTATTGAGTTGGTTGAGGCACTGGTGCCGGAGGCAGAGGGATCACGTGAGGTGGAGGAGGCAAGTTTGCTCCTCGATCCTTGGTTATCCGGTCAGATGGTTGTGTATTGTTGCTTTGCTTTTATCAAGGGAAAGGTGGTGGCTGATAGTTGGTCCTAGATTTAAGGACTGGGCATGTCTGCTGCTAACCTTGGGGTGTTGAAGGATTCATTGACGTACTTGCGATTAAAGGAGAGAAATTGGGTGAAGGAATGTGTACTGGAGCCATGCCATTCTAAAGTGGGAGGTATTGAGTGTAGTCTTCCTCTTCAAGGAATGCGGATATTAGCACTTCTTTCTTAGTAGGTTCTTCCTCCTGCTATCTTCTCTCTACCAGTGATGGGCATCCTTTAGTTGTCTCCTTGCATTGATGATTGGTAGTATTTTGGGTGACGCTATCTACCCATGCCGTGATCTGTTCTGCAATTTGAAGGACATGGTCCTCATATTCTGGCTCGACATCATCGGGATCTACATGAACATTCGGGGGTGTAGAAGGTTCTACGGGTTGAATGATAGGTCTTCGAGCTCAGAAAGATTGAACTCAAAGTCAAGTGAAGTTTGGATATAGTCGTTGAGTTGGTGGTTTAACTTGGGTTATGAAGGTAGAAGGGTGAGGTGGAGTAATAGTGGGCCTCAGAGGGCCATCTAAACTGGTCGTAGCATCAGGATGACTAACTTGCATGATGAGGGCAGATGGGCGAAAAGGGGCTTGGCCCGGGTGGTCTACCGTGGTGACATGGGTGATTAGTCCTTGATTATGGTTTGGCAGAGGGTTGTTGATGATTCTAAGGTTTTTACAGAGGCGGTTGGTTATTTTGGTTAGAATTTTAAAGGGATTCCCAGTCAATCTGGTTACGATCATTCATGTCATATATCATATCTCTCAACTCCCAACAGTCCTCCAGGTTATGTCCAGCGTATCAGTGAAAAGTACAGAACTTAGTGTAATCAAGGTTAGCAAGCCAGGGTTGTGGCCACTCTGGTGGGAAGCGAATGAGGTTCTGATCGCTTTGGAGGTGGAAAATATTGAGGATGGTATTGGGTAATGGAGGATAGTGATCTCGTCTAGGCTAATAGGGACCTCGGGTCTGCTGATTAAAATTTTGGGGTGGGGTACATTATTGTAGCCCTGGGTATTGGTAGGATAATTTCAGGCAACATTTTAGTTCTGGTTAGGGTAGTGGTTTCGGTTAGGATATTGGTTCTGATTTTGATTGGCATACCATTGCTGATTCTGGTACTGACTCTGACCAGAGTTCCTTTGCTGGTTTTTTCCATTACCTTGATTTTGATTAGCGATCGTATTGACTTGCTCAGAGCCGGAGCCTTTCTTATTATTTTGGGGCTTTGAATCATTGAAAAGGCGAGGTCTCCTCCCTTTATGTGTCGTTAAATGCGATTGACACATAGGTGAAGAGTAGTGAAATTTGGGCAATCGCTTATGATCAAAGTGCTTCGAAGGGGCTATCTAGCATTATCTATGATGATGTCAATTGCATCTTTTTCTCTCATTGGACTTCCTATACGAGCTGTGAGTTTCCTTCAGCGTGATATAAAATTGGTGAAGTTTTCTTCGATCTCTTGCTTCGTCATTGTTAAGTGGTGAAAAATGCCACTTTTCACCCTACAACCTGACCATTGATAGACCTGTGAGGAGACTAATAAGCCCTTGTCAAGTGTATTTTGTAGACAACAATAAAAGAAGATACTAAGGAAGAAAGGCACTCAAGAATGCCCAATAAGGGGCCATCTCTCAGCACAGGACGAACTCAGCAATAACACACCAAAGGGTAGCACATCATTGAACCCTTGGAGCGCATGGCTGTAGCAGGGCAAGGTGAAGAAAGTGAGAATAGGTTGAAAACGTCCTATCGATTGGTCACCTGAAGAGTTCGATAGGAGCTGAAAGGATTAAAAGGAAGGAATTCGTGCAGTTGAGAAGGGTTGGACAGGATCAGAAGGCAGAAAAAGGAAGAATTTGTGTAGGAGTGAAGAATTCGATAGGATCCAAGAACCTATCGAGCAGTTGAAAGAGAAAGAGAATTCAACCTATCAAAAGCTAGCTTGAGGGAAAAAGAAGACCTATTGAAAGGTTCCCTGAACCTATCGAATGGTCCACTGAACTTATCGAAATAGAAGTGCTGAGACAGTACCTATCACAAAATGACTTGAACCTTTCGATAGGAACAAGGGTAATCCGATCGAAGCAATAGAATGTGAATCCTCAACCTATCGGATCTCTCTTCCATCCTGTCAAAGGCCCCAGATCAAGTGCAGTGAAGCTAAAGCATCTAAGCCCAACCTATCGAAACCTATCGAAAGAGGCTACAAGCTTACTTTTAACCTGTCGGAAGCTTCTCCAACCTGTCAAAATCGTGTGCTGAACTTCTCAGAACTATGTTATGCACACGATGAGACTTGGTAACCTGCTGCACGCAAACTGAGGCACTTTAGTGACCGGCGTGCTTTAATAGAACTCTAACAAACTTTGACAACCTTCTAGAAGGGATTTTTTGTAGGAAAAATAGAGGAGAAAGCTATATATAGAGATCCCCAATTGCCATTAGGGGAGGATCAAAATTCTGGATAATTTCCTAGAGACCAGAGCTTGCAGCAAGATTCTATTTTCCTTCATTTAGCCCAACCATGGTTGGCTAATTCCCTAGGAGCAGCAAGGAGTGAGTTAGATCTGTGATTGGGTAAGGTTAAGAGTGTTGTTGGGGTTAATTGTTGCATAGACTACACATCTGAGAGCATTCCATTGTAAGAGTGACCTTGTTTGCAATGTAAATGCTGTTTTAAATGTTTTAATTAGATCTATAGCTCTTTTGATTCCTTTTGGTACTTGATCGGATTTGTGTAGAGGAGTTGCTTGATCAGCTCACCCACTTAACTGGTAGACCTCTTGGATATCATCTGAATTCTCTGGATCTGATAGCTCTGTAATTTTCAGCGTCTGTGACCTGAAAATTGCAGCATCTGTAGTGGTTTTAATTGTTCTAATTGAGGCTCTGGCTTTATAGGAGATCTCTAGGATGGTCTATGACCATTAAAGTCGACAGATCATAACCTTAAGGTAAATCTAAGCTCAGGCCTCAATTGGATTCATCTGCTGCAATCCATGGATTCGATAAAGCCTATAGGATGGTCTGTGACCATTAAAGTGGATAGATCATAGCCTTAAGGCCAGGTGGATCCTGTGATTTGAAGTGAAATTTATACCTTACAGCTGTGCTCGTGGCCAGTGCTTGTGGCCAGCCGAGGGACTTATGTGCTTTTGAACCCCTGTAATATGCTTAGCTCAACCTAATTGCAGTGAAAACAACCTCCAAGCTGTTCTTCTCCATCTTTGAGTTTTTAAACTGTCCATCTGCAAGATCTGAGGCTCCAGATTCGATCTAAGACAATCTACATTTTAATTATAGTTAGTTTAAGTGACAACCCTATCCAAACTTCTCCCCTATCTTTTAGCTAAATTAGGAATGGCTACAGTGCCAGATCTCTTACAGATTTGGAGATTTACTCAATTCCAAACCACCTCTCTGTGGACTTTCCCTTACTTTTAAAACTTGCTACAAAGGACCCTGTATCTTGCGGGTCTAGGATATTTTAGATGTGCTGAATCCATCTACTATTTTACTTTATTTCTATTTTGCTTTTATCATTACACACTAAATCAGCACACTGGAAATCCCCAACAAGTTTTTGGCGCCACTGCCAGGGAGGTGTTTGTGAATTTGATAGATCTAGTTTTGTTTTATAAATCTGTAATTGTGTGTTTGATTTCACTAACTGCATCTGCAGGTTTTGCTATTTTTTTTTGTGTACATTCCATCAGATCTGAGTACAGAGTGAAAGGAGAGCCGTGCTGAAGGCTGCTCTATAGTTTGCATCCCTTTTTCCCCTATTTATTTTCAGATTTGCTGATTTTATTTTTTTTAGAGTAGTAGTCAATTGTGCTGCTTCTTTCAGTTGTGTGAGGATTTATTCTCCATTCAGTTTGCGAGTGTTGTATGTTTAGTTGGAGAACTCATCAACCTCAGATTATTCCACTAAATCCAGAGGTTGAAAGACTTCTTAGATCCAGACCAACTACATCCACAGCTGTTGAAATTGAATCTGTTGAAATAGGTGAGCAGTAGCAGCCTCGAACTCTCAAGGAATTCAATGCACCAGGGGTCTACAATGCCCCCTTCTGCATTCAATTCCCTGCTGCTCAAGGAAACTATGAGATCAAATCATCCATCATTCAGATGTTGCCCTCATTTCATGGCCTGACCAAGGAGGACCCTTATAAGCATATAGACGAATTCTTAGGACTATGCACTACCTTCAACATCACAGGTTTGGGGGAGGAGGCAACTAGGATGAGGCTCTTTCCTTTTTCATTAAAGGACAGAGCCAGGACCTGGTTGTCCATGCTCCCACACAAATAGTATTCAGTCCTGGAGTGATCTCCAATGTCAGTTTTTGGCCAAATTCTTTCCTATGTCAAAGACTAGTCAGTTAAGGAAGGGTATCATCTCTTTTACCCAAGATCCAACTGAAGACTTTCATCAATCCTGGGAGAGATTTAAAGAACTCCTCAATAAATGCCCCTACCATCAAATCCCTGAATGGAAATTGGTTTAAAGCTTTTACAAGGGAATTGATGCTCAAAGCAGAGATATGATAAATGCCTCCTGTGGTGGCACCTATCTCCATAAAACTGCTGAGGAGGCATGGGAGTTGTTTGACATTATCAGTGAGAACTCTATGCAAAGGGAAACCTTAGCAAGAGATCTAGAGCCTCCTAAATTGATGAAAGAGAACACCTCAAGAGGAAAGATATATGAAGTGAGTGTGCCAAGTGAGTTGGAAAGGAAAGTGGGAGCAATGCAGTCACCTGTGGCTGCTAGAGTGGAGGAGGCATGTGCCATTTGTTAGTCCCTTGCTCATCCCTTGGAAGAATTCCCATCTGCTGACCAATTTCCTGATTTTATAATAGAGCATGTGGCTGCAACTCAGTCTTATGGGCAGCAGCCTGCTGCTGGGTATCAATGGAGAAACCACTCCAATCTGAGGTGGAGACAAGAGCCCATGCCCTCTGAAATGCCCTCTATCGAGAAGGTTATGCCCAAAGGCCTCAGTATCAGCAACCAATGGCCCAACATGTAGCTCCTCCTGTGCAGCAAGCTGCACCTACTCCAGCTGTGAGAACACCATCTTTTGAGGAACATGTTCTATCTTCATTACAAAACTTGAACACCTTAACCCAAACTGTGCACTCTCACAACTAGAGCATCAAGAAGATAGAGGATAAGCTTGGTCAGCTGTCTGATGCTCTGACTAGGACAGAAGGAGGAAGGTTACTTAGCCAACCATAGGGTAATCCACAAAGACAATCTGTAGTGGATGAAGTTTCCTCCACCTATGAGGAAGCCAAATCTGTGACAACTTTGAGGAGTGGCAGACTTGTGGACAATCAAGTGGGCTGTGAGCCTATGGGAAGTTTGAAGGAAGAAAATGGAATGAGTTCTCCAAGAACATAACAAAAGCCACCAGTGGTGGACCTGCAGAAACAACCCAGTGTCAATAAAGAGGATGATATGGATCCTCAAGGAAAAGAAAAAATCAAAAAGAAAGAAGCCACATTGGCTAAGGCTGCAAGTGAGGGAGCACCCCCATACTTGCCATTTCCCAAGGCATTGCAAGGACCCTCCCCTTTTGACAAAGGGCAGGGCAAAATTGAGGAAATGATGGAGACTTTCAAACAAGTAAAGATCAATCTACCTTTACTTGATGCCATTAAACAAGTCCAAGCCTATGCCAAATTCTTGAAAGACCTATGCACCCATAAAAGATAGTCCAGGATACACCTATCCAAGAAAGTCTTTTCAGTAGAAAAAGTCAAGCATGCCCTGTCCATTGCAAATCCTCCCAAACTTCAAGACCCTGGACTCCCCACCATCCCCTGCATCATTGGAGACCATACCATTGACAAAGCCCTATTAGATCTGGGAGCCAGTGTAAATTTGCTTCCATATTCAGTATATGAGAGCTGGACTTAGGAAAATTAAAGGCCACACATGTTGTTATACAGTTGGCCGACAGATCTGAACGGAAACTTGTGGGGATAATCGAGGATGTTTTGGTGGGAGTTAACAAATTCTTTTATCCTGGTAACTTTTTTGTGCTGGATATGGAACCAGGAAGGAATGCCACCTCCATACCTGTGATCCTAGGCAAACCCTTTTTTGCCACAGCTAACGCTTGTATTCAATGCAGGTCTGGAATAATGGAAGTGTCATTTGGAAATATGAAGGTCAAGTTTAATGTCTACAACGTAGCCAATCAACCTCATCCTAATGAGGATTGTTTTTCTCTCGACATAATAGATGAGGTTGTGCAAGAAAATGAATTCCATTTGGAGATTAAAGACAAGAAGGGAGTGGAAAATGTGGTTGCTGATCATCTGTCTAGGATCCAAGTTGCAGAAACAGAGAGCCTGCCCATTAATAATTCTTTTCCAGATGAGCAACTGTTTGCTGTGGAGATCAGTATGCCCTGGTTTACTAATATCGCGAACTACCTTGCTGTGAAAAGGATACCTCTACATTGGAATGACAATGATAGAAACTTGTTTTTCTCCTAGATCAAACACTATATATAGGAGGATCCTTATCTTTTTAAGCATTGTTCAGACCAAGTAATTCGAAGATGTGTATCGGAAATAGAGTTCCACCATATTTTAACCATGAGTCAAGAACATGCTTGTGGAGGCCACTTCAATGGTAACAAGACTGTTGTGAAGGTGCTTCAGAGTTGTTTCTATTGGCCTACTCTGTTCAAAGATGCCCAACAACATTGCAAAGCTTGTCCTCGATGCCAGCAGATGGGAAGTATTACTAAGAGGAATTCCATGCCTTTGCAACCCATACTCGTGGTCGAATTGTTTGATGTCTGGGGTATTGACTTTATGGGACCATTTCCCCCTCCTGTGGATATAATTTCATCCTTGTAGCTGTGGACTATGTGCCCAAATGGGTAGAGGCCATAGCTACAAGGACAAACGACCACAAAGTTGTCATTAAATTCCTCAAAGATAACATCTTCTCCAGGTTTGGCATCCCCAAAGCCATCATTAGTGATGGGGGGAAGCCATTTCTGTAATAAACCTTTGGATAAGCTGCTGGAAAAGTACTCTGTGACCCACAGGGTAGCCACTCCCTACCACTCACAAACCAGTGGGCAAGTAGAAATTTCCAATAGGGAAATCAAACACATTTTAGAGAAGACTATGAGAAGTGATAGGAGGGACTGGTCCATGAAATTGACAGATGCCTTATGGGCTTATAGGATTCTCGCCTATAAGACCCCCATAGGTATGTCCCCATTCAGAGTAGTTTACGGCAAGGCATGCCATTTTCCCATGGAATTAGAACACAAAGCATACTGGGCTATTAAAGCAATAACTTTTGATTTCAACTCTACTGATATACACAGGAAACTGCAGTTAGCTGAGCTGGAGGAGCTCAAATTAGAAGCATACGCCAATGCTCAGACTTGCAAAGAGAAGACCAAAGCCTTGCACGACAGACATCTGCTATGGAAAGAATTCAAACCCAATGATAAGGTGTGGATGTTCAATTCTAGATTAAAATTCTTTCCAGGAAAGTTGCAGTCCAGATGGGATGGAATCTTCATAATTGTACATGTTTCCCCATCTGGAGCTGTTGAAGTCAGGGACCCTACAGATGGTAGAGTCATGAAGGTCAATGGCCAGAGGCTCAAACTGTGTGTGGACAAGATTTGTGAGCCTGAAAAGAGCATTGATCTTCAAGACCCTCCAGATTAAAAGGGGATTTTTGCTTGTATCATATGTAAATTGTGTGATTTATTTGTATCAATAAAGCACCGGTTGGCCTAGCAGCACAACTTTCAGGGTGGTGGGACTGGGCACTACACTCAAATACCCAATTATTAGTTTTTAGAACCCTTCGATAAGACAGCTGATGATTTTGATAGGATTCTGGACGTTTTCGAGGGGCACGGAGCTTTGACGATAGGTGAAACCAACCCCTCGATAGGTTAAATAAGGCAACATAAACTTTTTTGATAGGTTCTAGGTACCTATTGGAACCTATCAAAATGACGAATCGCATCGAATTCCAACCTATTTTTGAGAACTGGAAAATACCATTTTTCACCCCTTAATCTAGGCCTTGATAGACCCTTGAGAGAACTAAATAAGTGTTTTAAGTGCCTATGTTGCAGCTAACAATAAAGACAGGCTTAACCATAAAAGCAGCTTAAAAGTGTCAAAAAGATGACAATCCATGTCAGTCCAAAGAAAGGAAGTGAAGAAACAACCTCATCAGCTGTTGAAAGGTCTAAAGTAAAGAGGCAAAGACCTGTAGGCGAAGCAGGGAACAATTCGAACAGAGAAATGCACTACAGAGTTCTTTTCGCAAAGAACCTGCACTTTTTATAAAGAACCTTGAACTCTGCGAAAAGGACTAAAACTCCAGGCATAGCTTTCGAAGAGCATCTGAACTCCTCAAAGAGAAGATTGAACTTTGCGAAAAGGTCCCCAAGCTTTGCGAATAGATCTCCAGAAGTTACAGTTCTTTTCGAAAAGGTCTCCAATCTGTGTGAAAAGAGCTTCAGAAGTCACAACACTTTGCGAAAAGACCCTTAACCTCTACGAAAAGGTATTTTGGAGATTCGCAGCTTTAACAAGGGTAATTCAGTAATCTATTGTACGCGTCCCAATGCGTTTTAAAACCCAAGGACATTCTGAAAGATTCTGAGCACGAACCAAAGGCATATTCCACCCCACGTGAGCACCCAAAGATGAAATTACTTGGCGGGAACTTCTAGAAACTCTAACAGACTTTCAAAATGCATAACAGAATTGATGCCTTTTTTCACGATTGATTGGTGAACCATCAAGCGATTCGATTGGCGAACAGATCTGGATCCGATCCCGGTGCTCGACTCCTATTGGCGTCTGAGATCTATCCAATTACGATTGGTTGATAAACATCCGAAATGGCTTAGGAAAACTATAAATAGACGAACCATTTGCCCAATTTGGGTATCCAGTTTTGAGTTTCATTTCTAATCCCCATTTCCGGCCAGAATGACATACGTAATCCTTGTAATAGCCTACTTTGTACTTGCATTTGAGAGCTGTGAGACATTTCTGTAATTCAAAAGAGAGTTGTATTCAAGACTACAAATCTGAGAGCTGTTTAAGCTGCGCTCTGTAATTGTAACGGTGGATTTGAAAAGGTTGCTGTAAACTATGCATTCTCCATTGGACTCATGTCAAGGGTTCCCTCTGATCTCCTCAGTACATTAGACTCCTTTAGATTCATTGTTTTGCATGCAATTTCCCTTGATTCATTAATCCTATGAGAATTAGTGTTGGTAACCTAATCTCTCACGGCATTTGTAGTGATGCTTCTTGTTCTAAACTAAGGCTTTGGATTAAAGACTGTTGGATGGTTTGTGGCCATTAAAGTGGACAGACCATAGCCATAAGCTTAAACCTAATCCTTAAATTAGATTTATCTCTCTTACATCTGTGCTTGTAGCCAGATGAAGATTGGATCACCTCTGTTGAGCTGTAGTTATTTTCATTAGATTTCAAGGGCCAAATCAAAGTTAGAGATTACTTCTTCATTTTTTGTATAAGTTTACCTCAAACGTTTCCCCAACTCAAATCTGGATCATTTAGTTTAATCTTTACTTTTATTATTTAGTTAACGTGACAAATTCAACCTCCCATCTTATGTGCTTTGTAGATAGGATCAGAGGCCAGATCTGGTAGCTCAGATCTGGAGGTTTATCTTAAATTTTAAATCAATTCCCTGTGGATGATCTTTTACTCACTTACATTTAAAACTTGCTACAATTGGCCCTGATCTTGCAGGCTAATTCACTTCTATCTGTGCTGATATTTCTTTACTCTTTTTAATATTCTAGATTCATTATAACTTAGCAGTTGCAAACCTGTTTTCAAAACACAAATAAATCATGCACACTAAGAAGCAACAACAAGTTTTTGGCGCCGTTGCCGGGGATTAGATTTTAAAATTGTTAGACCTAAGTTTTTCAATTTTGTAGATTTGATTTTCATTTTAATTTTTGCTTTAAAACTGCACGTTGCATTCCAAGTGCTTGATTAAATGTCTACTGCAGTTTTGTATAGAAAACCTGTTTTACTGCAGCAGAATTTTTTTATTTTTTTTATTCTTTGCCTTCTAGTTATTTGAATAAATGCTGCTGCCACTCTTTTGGCTTTTTGTCAAATTTGGGCAGTAGCCTGAGTTTTTCTTTTTATTTTTGTCAATATACTTGAATAAGGTACTGCTGCAGTTTTTGGATTTTTGCAGATCTGGAGCAGCCGTCCAACAAGGAGCATCTGGACTAAAGCTGGAGCAGATCTGCTTGAGTTTGCATCCCCTTCTCCTTTGCATTCATTTTCTATTTTTAAATTCTTGAGAACCAGCAGTTCTACTGTGTTTAATGTTTGTTTTGATTATAATTTCTGCTGTCTTTTAGGCATGCTGATTTTTTTTTTTTTTTTTTTTTTTTTTTTACAAAAACCAAATACAAAATAAAAGAAAATGAAAACACAAATAGAAAATCTCTGAGTTGTTTCTCATTATTTTCAGCAGTAGTAAATAAGGGCTCTTGTTGAGCCCGGGCTGATCCAAAACAAGTAAAAAAAAAAATTATAAAAACAAAAAAAATATATATATATATAGATATCTTCCGGATGGGCTGTTTTTCTCCATTTGCATCCACTTTTCCCATCTGGACTTGCTGAGATCATTTTTTCTTTTTTAGGAATCATGTAGGATAATGAGTAGTGGATCATAGGCTATTTTGAATATTCAATGGACCCACTGATTTTATTTTCCTTAGAGATTTCTTCATCATAAATGGGTCTCAGCTGTGTGTGAACCCTGTTTTTAATATGTGCTCCCATGCTTCATTTTTTTTATTATTCATACACATCATCAACAAAGGGGTCAGTCTTATGAATCTTGCTTTTCACTGTATTCCTGCTAATCATTTTTAGAATCACTTAGACTCATAAGCATCTCAGGCTTTTGGGTTTGTTTCTTTGGGCTTAGGATATATCATTTGGCATTTCTGTTTTAGGAATTTTAGTTTCAAATTCTGTTTTTAGATCGCTGATTTTTTTTTCTTTCTTAGGTTAATGTGTCCTCGTTTTACTGATTTTCGTCATTTTTCTGTGAGTACAGTTAGTTTCTAACTTTGTTTTCCTATTTTGCATTAACAAATTCTGTTTTTGTATCAACACTTTTCTATTTTTTTCAACTTTGTATGCAATCCCTTACCTTGTTTTTACTGTTTCTCTGTTATTAGCATTAGTTTCCTTTCATTTGCATAGTAATCCTTCTATTTGTTAGATTTTATTTAGCAGTTCTAGCGTTGTTTTGTTGATTTTTCTTGCATTTGTATATCATGTTTTCCATTTCCTTGCTCATATCTTCAGTTTTACATTTTTATTTTCTGCTGCATATAGTTTAGATTTTTTCTGTTCTTAGTTTTTCTTTCTTCTTTTACCCTGCTGCCCCTAGTCTCTCATTGTCTAGAACATTGAGGACAATGTTCATCTTAGGTTTGGGGGTATGGCAGGTATGCCAATAAAATAAGTTAATGCTTGATGCAGCTTATGACCAGCAGAATTTTTGAAAATGAAGTAATTTCACACCTGTTGTTTTGAAAAATGAGGAAGTTAAAACTTTTTAAAATTGATTTCTAGTGTAATTCTAATACTTTCATGAAGTGAAGGTCAGAAAATTTCTAAAAAAATTGATGTTTTAGTAAACCTAAAATGAGAGAAAACAGTGATGATATACCTCAAGAATTTGATAGAAAACCACACCCAGTGAGATTTGGGCCTGCTGAAATGTATTCTTTGGAGGTATGAATTGGCAATTTTTTCTGCTCTAGGGACTGTTTGAACCGGCTTGTTATCACTAGAAGTTACATATATCCAAGTTAAAATAGCTTGACAGCAATCATGATATTAAAGACATGATGTAGGGCCTTCTTTTGGACAGTTTGAACTTCAAAAAGCCCCACCTTTTAAAACTGCCCTTGATACACACCAATTGAGCTTTATAAATCCAAGATTTCTTTGAAACCTCATCAACCTCATTTAGCCTAACCCTCACTCTGAGAATTCAGAAGGTAAAGGCAAGAAAGCTGAAGAAAGGTGAGTTGGGTAACAGTTTGGTAAAAGAAAAAGAAAAATAATTGAAGGCAATGATGTATCAGCAGAAGAAATGTGGCATTCCAGTCAATGTTGCTTTGAAAAAAAAGGAGAAGGCATTTCATTGGATGTTTGAAAAAGATGGCCACTTTGGCTCTGAAAATTCAAAGAAGATGAAATTGTGCTGAATTGAAGAAGGTGTGTCTATCACCTCCTTACCTTGACTGACTTCTCAATTTTGAACTCCATTCCACCCCTTTATTCTTGATAAATTTCACCCATAAGCCACATTACAACCCAAGTTAAAGTCCTTACTGATCAATGATGGATTGAGCTGTCATATGGAGATAAGGATTTGTGTAATCTATGGTGAAAAGAGCAGTGAATTCAGAACTAAAAAGCAATGCCTATGCTCCTGCTTACAGTCCTATTTGAGGGTTGTAACTGCTCTTGAGCTGTGTGAAATAGTGCAACCCTCATATTTGCATGGTGAGTGAAAACCCTGGTGAGAGTTGAGTTTGAAATCAAATTATTTGGGGTAACATCAAAACTGAATTCTCAAATAGAAGGCAAGCTTTTCATTAATTTTTCTTGTAAAAACTTTTTGACACCAACTGAGTGAATGGTAAAGGAATTACAGCAGAATTTTAGTTTTGAACTGATGTTTTCTTGAAAATCTTCTTACAACCTGACTGATGCAGGTGTGAATAATCTGATTGGATGAAAGTTTGCTTTAACAGAACTGCATTGATCTTAACTGATTTATTGGAGAAGTTTGTGGGTACCTTCACTGAAAACCCTCAGGAGACTTCACTCCTCCACTAGGGATCACCTAGGGGTTTAAAAGGCTTGTTGCATATGCTAAATGCAACTGTGCTCCCTACAAAAATGGCTTTTCATTCTATTTTTAAATTTTGCCTTTGCTCAGGGACTAGCAAAGCTTAGGTTTGGGAGTGTGTTGAGAACTGGAAAATACCATTTTTCACCCCTTAATCTGGGCCTTGGTAGACCCTTGAGAGAACTAAATAAGTGTTTTAAGTGCCTATGTTGCAGCTAACAATAAAGACAGGCTTAACCATAAAAGCAGCTTAAAAGTGTAAAAAAGATGACAATCCATGTCAGTCCAAAGAAAAGAAGTGAAGAAACAACCTCATCAGCTGTTGAAAGGTCTAAAGTAAAGAGGCAAAGACCTGTAGGAGAAGCAGGGAACAATTCGAACAGAGAAATGCACTACAGAGTTCTTTTCGCAAAGAACCTGCACTTTTCGTAAAGAACCTTGAACTCTGTGAAAAGGACTGAAACTCTAGGCGTAGCTTTCGAAGAGCATCTGAACTCCTGGAAGAGAAGATTGAACTTTGCGAAAAGGTCCCCAAGCTTTGCGAATAGATCTCCAGAAGTTACAGTTCTTTTCGAAAAGGTCTCCAATCTGTGCGAAAAGAGCTTCAGAAGTCACAGCACTTTGCGAAAAGACCCTTAAGCTCTACGAAAAGGTATTTTGGAGATTCGCAGCTTTAACAAGGGTAATTCAATAATCTGTTGCACGCATCCCAATGCATTTTAAAACCCAAGGACATTCCGAAAGATTCTGAGCACGAACCAAAGGCATATTCCACCCCACGTGAGCACCCAAAGATGAAATTACTTGACGGGAACTTCTAGAAACTCTAACAGACTTTCAAAATGCATAACAGAATTGATGCCTTTTTCACCTGATTGGCTGAACCAGATCAAGCAGTTCTAATTGGCCAGAACAGATCTGGATCCTGGTGCTCGACTTCTATTGACTGATACAGATCTATCCAATTCTGATTGGTTGATAAACATCTGAGCTGGCTTAGGGAAAACTATAAATAGACGAACCATTTGCCCAATTTGGGTATCCAGATTTTGAGTTTCATTTCTAATCCCCCATTTCCCAGCCAGACAGCTTGTCTGTAATCCTTGTAATAGCCTACTTTGTACTTGCATTTGAGAGCTGTGAGACATTTCTGTAATTCAAAAGAGAGTTGTATTCAAGACTACAAATCTGAGAGTTGTTTAAGCTGCGCTCTGTAATTGTAACGGTGGATTTGAAAAGGTTGCTGTAAACTATGCATTCCCCATTGGACTCATGTCAAGGGTTCCCTCTGATCTCCTCAGTACATTAGACTCTTTTAGATTCATTGTTTTGCATGCAATTTCCCTTGATTCATTAATCCTATGAGAATTAGTGTTAGTAACCTAATCTCTCACGGCATTTGTAGTGATGCTTCTTGTTCTAAACTAAGGCTTTGGATTAAAGACTGTTGGAGGGTTTGTGGCCATTAAAGTGGACAGACCATAGCCATAAGCTTAAACCTAATCCTTAAATTAGATTTATCTCTCTTACATCTGTGCTTGTAGCCAGATGAAGATTGGATCACCTCTGTTGAGCTGCTGTTATTTTCATTAGATTTCAAGGGCCAAATCAAAGTTAGAGATTACTTCTCCATTTTTTGTGTAAGTTTACCTCAAATGTTTCCCCAACTCAGATCTGGATCATTAAGTTTAATCTTTACTTTTATCATTTAGTTAACGTGACAAATTCAACCTCCCATCATATGTGCTTTGTAGATAGGATCAGAGGCCAGATCTAGTAGCTCAGATCTGGAGGTTTATCTTAAATTTTAAATCAATTCCCTGTGGACGATCTTTTACTCACTTACATTTAAAACTTGCTACAATTGGCCCTGATCTTGCAGGCTAATTCACTTCTATCTGTGCTGGTATTTCTTTACTCTTTTTAATATTCTAGCTTCATTATAACTTAGCAGTTGCAAACCTGTTTTCAAAACACAAATAAATCATGCACACTAAGAAGCAACAACACCTATCGAATGGAAGGTTCCACCTGTCGAGATCCTATCGAAATTGTACCTTTTGTAAGTTTTGACTGCCAAGTCTTCGATAGGACACCTTGACCTATCGCCACCATTCTCGTCATCCTATCAAAATCATTTTCCACACCCGTATCGATCAGGTGGTCCTATCCTGTGCATTTCCTACATACCTAAACCTCTCTCAATGCTTCAGCATTTATGGTGCATGCCCCCTTAACTTATCTTCCCTCCTAAATTTAGCCCATCATGCAGTCCACACTCTATTTCCCACACAACGACCACCACTCCCTGTATTCTAGCCCTTCATTTCCAATTCCCATGCCTGGAAGACTGCGCCACTTTTATTGCATCGTTTCATATTCCAACACCCATGCACCTTACATATTCGCTTCGCCCAGTCCTTACACATCCATTCCACCCTAACCTGCCCAGCTCTTCCAGCCCCCACTCATGGCAGACGACAAATCTCAACATTTGCCTATCAAGTTCTTCCCAGTCTAGCCACCACCACCTCCACCGGTCGAGCCTAATCCTCTTCAATTTCTCTGGAATGAATATGACGAGGTCTAGAGAATCGCCGCCAAGGAGAAAAAGAAAAACCTAAAGAGGGAGAAGAAGAGGCAGAAAACCGAGTCACCGGCTGCTCCCCCCTCGTCATCCTCATCATCATCCACCACCCCACCCCCAGCCCCCTGATCCCACTCTTTTTTTTCTTTTCTTCCCCCCACCCCCCTGGCTTGCAGTTCCTCTTCCCCCCGACGCCGGCTGAGGAAATCCCTAAGCCTGGAGGGACTTCTTCTTTTGTTTTTCCCAAAGGAGATGTCGTCCACATGTCGGTTTTTAGAATATTTATAATGAAATGTTTACTTCATTTCACTTGTTGTTTCTCCGTTCATTTCTTGTTCCATTTATTTTCTCTGAATGTCTACTCAACTACACCCATTTTCTCGAAATAGTGGGAACACTGTTTAGTTTAGGTTTGGGGGTGTGGCTTGTATGCCAATAAACTAGTTAATTTTAGTGCAGCCAAGTTAAAAAGGAATAATCGAAAAGTGAATGAATTCACCTCATATTTGTTGTTAAGAAAACTTTAAAAACCATTTACAACTAAAGTAAGCTGAAGTTTTAACATTTTTCATGAAGGGAATGTCATGAATTTTTGAAGAAAGTTTCTGATGTGTAATAAACCAGCAACGAGAAGAGACTGTGAGGATACTCCCCTGAATTTTGGATGGAAGGCCACACCTAGTGAGATTTGGGCCTGAAAGATATCTTTGAAGAGTGTCATGGCAATTCTTTCTGCTTTAAGGACTGATTGGACCTAATCTGGATCACTAGAAGTTAGGCAAATCCGAGTTGAAACAATTTGACAGTACTCAGGACATTGAAGATGTCAAGTAAGGCCATCCTTTGGACAGTTTGAGCCCAAAATTCCCCACCTGTGAACTGCCCTTGCTGCACCCCACTTGAGCCTTAAAAGCCCCAATTTTTTTTTATGAAAACCAGAAATTCTAAACCCAAAACCTCTTGACCAATTTCATTTCACCCTCAATATGAGAAATCAGGAAGAGGAAGGAGGAGAAAGGTTAGAGGAGCAAGGTCCTAAATCAGCTTAAAAGAAAGAAAAACATAGTTGGTGGTATTTGTGGTATGTTTAAAAAAAAAAAAAGAGCAGAAGAATGAGAAAGAGAAGTCATTTCATTGAAAAAAAAAAAAAAAACTGAAAGGAAGAGAAGAAGCTGGCCACTTTGGCTCTGAAAATTCAAGAAGTAGATGAAATTATTCTGAATTAAAGAAGGTGAAGTCATGAATCACCTCCTTACCTTTACTGATTTCTCAATTTTGAACTCTGTTATCTCTTTTGTTCCTCCACGAACCTCATCCCTAAGCCACATTACAACCCAATAAAAAAAGACCTTACTGATCTGAAAGTGGATTGAGCTGTCATGTGGAGATGAGAATTTGCTCAACCTATGGTGTAACGAGCTGGAAAAGTCATAAATTCAAGCAATGCCTATGCTCCTGCTTGCAATCCTATTTGAGGGTTGTAACTGCTCTTGAGCTTAGTGAAATGATTTACCCCTCTTCTCTGTACTGATGAGCGAACAACCCTGATGAGATTTGGGTCTGAAATCCAGATTGATGGGGGAAGTACCTAAGCAGGATCCTCAAATTGATGGTGAGTTAAGCATAAAATTTCAGAAGAAATGCATGGACACAAACTGAGTGATGATGGAGAGATTTCAGCAAACATTCATATTTCCAAATGGATGCTTTTTCTATTGAATTTCCTTTAATGGATGGGAATGATGTGAATTTATTTGATTTGCTTAAATTCTGCTTTAACAGGTTGCACTATTCTTAACTAAGTTGTGTTGGAAATGTTTGTCGGTACCATCACTTAAAACCCTCAGGAGACTCCACTCCTCCACTAGGGATCACCTAGGGGTTTAAAAGGCTTGGTGCATGTGCTAAATGAATCCATGCTCCCTACAAAAGTGGCATTTTCTTTTTCTTTTAATTCTCCTTTCCTCAAGGACTAGCAAAGCTTAGGTTTGGGGGTATGTTAAGTGGTGAAAAATGCCACTTTTCACCCTATAACCTGACCATTGATAGACCTGTGACCACACTAATAAGCCCTTGTCAAGTGTATTTTGTAGACAACAATAAAAGAAGATACTAAGGAAGAAAAGCACTTAAGAATGCCCAATAAGGGGCCATCTCTCAGCATAGGACGAACTCAGCAATAGCACACCAAAGGGTAGCACATCATTAAACCCTTGGAGAGCATGGCTGCAGTAGGGCAAGGTGAAGAAAGTAAGAATACGATGAAAACGTCCTATCGATTGGTCACTGTGAAGACCTGAAATGTACCACTTTTCACCCATTAACTTAATCTCTGTTAGACCCTTAGTCATTTAATAAAAGACTGTTAAGAAAATTTTGTAGGTAATAACCAGAAGCTGCAAATAGGCCCCTAACCATGCCATGAAGCCCACTGTTGCCCCAGAAGTTCCTCAGATGAAAGAAGGTTGAACCAAGACAGAGAATTGGCTATAGCATAGGCACAGCAAAGCAGAAATAAGTCAAGAAGAATGCCTCGCGCAGATGTCGCAGGGTTTAATTAAACTAGAAAGAATGCTTCACGCAGTTGTCGCGGGCTTCTGAAGGGAGCACACCAACTGGTCGCGCAGTCTTCGCGCCGTTCTCGCACGATTTGATGACAGAAGGAATTGAAAAGAAAACTTGCCACGGTTCTCGCGAGGCTCAGTCATAAGCGCTCGCAAAGCATTCGCGCAGTCTCACGCAGCTCAGAAGAGAAACTCGTTAATCTTCACACGATTCACTAAGGAGAGAGAGCTCCAGGTATTCCTGCGTCCAGCTGCCGCGCAGTGGCCACGGGATACAAACTTTCAAGGAACTACTCGCACAATCCAGAAGCCCACGCACATTGTTTCTTTGTGAGGATCGCGGCGGGATTCATCAAGGAACGAGCCGTGCGCACAATCCCCGCACCATTCGAATGGAAAGAGCAATCCCGCGATGACCGGAGCATCCCCGCGATGACCAAAGTACCAATCCCACGACTGCAAGAGCTTCAAGTCAAATCAACCCCACGATGCCAATTCTATCATGTGATAAGACTTGGAAAACCTTTCTACCTAGCGAGGCATGGGTTCTTAACTTCTCCCCACTTTTGCAGGGGCAATTTGGGAACTTCTAACAACTAGGGCATGCACTCCAATGCTCCAATTTCAGTGCACATACCCAGAGGCATCCAAGGAACAGAAATGGGCCATGATAGCATTGATAAATTAGGGTTTTCCTAACCCTAATTCACAGAGAGCTGACTGCTATATAAGCCAGACCTAGTTTACGTTTAAGGACTTGTCTTCTGTACTCCTTCTAAAAACCAACTGTAGAATTGCAGTAGGCTAAGGTTAGGGTTTAGGCAGTTTCTTTTTCCCTTTTTCTTCTCTCCATATTCCAGCACTTGCTGGCTATGCCTTTGTATATCTATATGAAATAGTTTTAATGGATTTTATAATAGGATTTTGTGCATGTATGGGACTAGTGTTTGAGAGTTATTCTGTACAAGGCCGCTGCCTTGAGATCCTCCATTGCTAAGTGTATTGTAAGCAATGGAGGATTGTTTTTAAGGTTTTCTTTATATCTAAGTGACCTGTGTGTCTAGGTTAGGCAAATTACAGGCCTAGCCCCACTACAGCATCCACTAAATCTGAATCTCCATGGGAGCTTGAGCTGGTAGCCTGGTGAACATGGTGGCGGCAGTAATATTCTTGTTTTATCTTAGCCATCTGTGGGGGGGATAGCCTCTGCGGATAGTCTGTGACCATTTAAGTGGACAGATTATAGCCCTAGGGTGAGGCCAATCCACATATCTAAGACAGACCCTTCTTCTCAACACTTGTGCTTGTAGCCTTGTGAGAGATTGTGCAGAGATAGACTCCCCTGTATTTGTATAGACTCACCATTAGATGGCAGATCTGATCTGGCTGTAGAGATTGTAGGCTTATGACTGGATCACTGCTGTCTTTCTAAAGCAGTGAATAACTATGCTTCAAAGCTAGTACTCAAACTCTTGCTGATTCTGTGTATCCAGGTCAGTGCACATTGCAGACCTAGCCCCACACACAGAACTTTAGAGGTTGAGGTTCCTATGGATTCTTGAGCTGGTAGCCTGGATGAAGTAGTGCCTACAATGATAAACTTGTTCTGACCCATCTCTGAACTGTGGTTCCCCTATTGGATAGTCTGTGACCATTCAAGTAGACAGGTTATAGCCATAAGTGATTAGATCATGGCACAGGGGTGAGTTGAATCCTTTCTCCTCTTTGGTGATAATGTAGCCATTGGACAGGATTTCTATAGCATCAGATCTGAGACTGAGTTATAAAACCCATCAGATCTATACCGAATAGCTTACTTCTCACCCTTTTATATTTATTTTATCACACTCCATCATTCTTCTCAACCCTTTCTGTAGTTTAGGCATTAGGTTACCTTAGGATTTAGATAATAGTGACCTTGAATCCCCTTCCATTTAGGATTGCCAGATCAGTAGCCAGATTTGGAGGGCCTACTAAAGATAGCTCCCTTGGAGCTTTAGATCAACATTCCCTGTGGGACAAACTCTTATAAAACCTTGCTACAATAGGCCTATATCTTGCAGGTCTGTGTATTTTTAGGCTTGCTGCTCTTCAATCTACCTTCTATTTTCACTAACCCCATTCTTATCACCATTTCCAATAAAGTTAGTAGCAAGCACTTAAAATAACTTAACAAGTTTTTGGCGCCGCTACCGGGGATTCTTGATCTATTAGTAGACCCTAGATTTTTGTGTTCTTTATTCTTTGGTAGCTGTACTTGTGAATAATTGATACTGCTGATATACATTTGGAATTTTTCTTGCAGATCTAGACAGTAGCAGAGAAAGGGAGTAGAATTGCACTGGGAGTCTAGCTACCTCTGTTTGCACTTCTCTAACCCTCAAAAACTCAGTCTATTTCTCCTTTAAAAATTCCATAGCAGTTGATTAGGATAGTTGTAATTTTGCTAAGTGCAATGCGTCTGTGAGTAGTCTTCCTTACTGTTGGTGTGTGCATGTAAGGAAGGAGATCCCTTAGTCCTACATTAGAGCCTCCTAACCCTGAGATAGAAAGGGGCAGAAGACCAAAAAGGCCCAGACACACCATAGTTGAGCCCTCTACTGAAATTGAGATAGCAGCCATGGGTGAAGAGCAACCCAGAACATTGAAGGAATTGAATGCTCCTGATGATTATAATTCTCCATTCAGCATTCAATTCCCAGATGTTCAGGGAAACTATGAGATTAAAACCTCCATCATCCAAATGCTTCTCTCTTTCCATGGGCTTAGCAAGGAAGACCCTTACAAGCACATTGACCAATTCTTGGCCCTGTGTACAACATTCTCCATTGCTGGTTTGGGACCAGAAGCCACTAGATTAAGGCTCTTTCCTTTCTCCCTAAAGGACAGGGCCAGCACCTGGTTAGCTACTCTCCCAAACAACAACATCACTTCTTAGAAAGACCTCTAGACATTATTTTTGACCAAATTCTTCCTAGAGACCAAAACCAGCCAGTTGAGGAAAGCAATACTTGCATTTGCCCAATCCCCAACTGAGGATTTTAACCAATCCTGGGATAGATTTAAGGAGATGCTCAAATAATGTCCCCACCACAAGATCCCTGACTGGCAGCTTGTCTAGAGTTTCTATAATGGGATTAATGAGAAAAGTTGAGACATGGTAGATGCCTCTTATGGTGGAACGTACATGCATAAAGCAGCTGATGAGGCATGGGACTTGTTCGAGGTCATCAGTGAGAATGCTTTCCAAAAGGTGTCCTCATTAAGAACTGTTCAAGAGCCTTCTCCTAAGCTGGGGCTTGCTGAAACTTCCAAAGGAAAGATGTATGAAGTTGGTGGAAACAATGACCTGAGAATGCATATGGCAAATCTTTTTTATAAGTTTGATAAACTATTAACTGTGGTACAACCCATATTGGTTGCACAAGTGATGGAGGCATGTCTGATATGCCAATCTCCACAACACATAGTGGAAGAGTGCCCATCTGCAGGGCAATATCCTGAGTATGTGATGGAACAAGCTCCTGCTGCCCAATCATTTGGCCAGCAACAATCTGGTGGCTATAACAAACAACCATTTGGATACCAGTATCAAAATGTTGATTACCAATGGAGAGACCACCCAAATTTGAGGTGGAGACAAGACAATTATATGCAACCACAACAGATGTTGGCCTTACCTCAAAGGCCACAACAGCAGTTTAACCAGGGATATGCCCCAAGGTCAAATTTCCAACATCAGCAGCAGCCCCAGCAACAAAATCAGTTGGTAGTTCCCCCACCTCAGCCCCGAAATGCTTCTTGAGGACCAAATTTTGACCTCATTGCAAAGCCTTGGAGTCTTGACTCAGACTGTGACTTCTCACAGTCAAAGCATAAAGAAAATAGAAGAATAGCTTGGTCAAATATCTAATGCCTTGGCCAAAATAAAAGTGGGCAGGTTGCCAAGCCAGCCAGTGGCCAACCCTAAGGGCTAATATTCGATTGGAGAAGGCTCCTCAAGTTTTGAGGGAGCTAATGCCATCACAACCCTAAGGCTGGTAGACAACCAGGTGGGAAAGGAACAAGGAGAGGTCATTCCCAAAGAACTATCGAGTGAAACTGAAAAGGACTTTGTTAGGGCACAGAGTCAAGAGTTGCTTGCTACCCTGCAACAAGAAAAAAATAAAGAGGCTGTAGTTGAGCCTCAGCAGGAGATAAAAGATGGAAAAAGAAAAAAACAAAAGTTCAGTCATAGGCTTGCAACTAAAGAACCAGCAGTACCTCAGTTGCCATTTCCTCAAGCTTTGAGTGACCCTGCCCCTTTTGATAAGGAGAATGCACAGATAGAGGAAATGATGGAGACCTTTAAGTAGGTAAAAATCAATTTGCCCCTGCTTGATGCAATTCGACAGGTCCCAGCCGATGCCAAATTTTTGAAAGACCTTTGTACTCAGAAAAGGAAAGCTAGAGGCCATTTGTCCAAAAAGGTCTTTGCAATAGATACAGCTAATTCTGTATTAAACATAACAATGTCAGAGAAGTTGCAAGACCCAGGGATACCCACTACTGCCTGCATAATTGGAGACCACACAATTGGAAGGGCCCTTCTAGACCTTTGAGCCAGTGTTAACCTGCTGCCATACAATGTGTATCAGCAGCTAGATTTGGGGGGCTAAAACCCACCCCCATTGTGCTTTTAATGGCTGATAGGTCTGAAAGGAGACCCATGGGAGTGGTAGATGATGTCTTAGTAGGGGTGGACAAGTTCTTCTACCCTGCAGACTTTCTTATTATGGACATAGGCTGCAATAAGAGTACATCCCCGATACTTGTTATTTTGGACAGACCATTCTTGGCCACTGCCAATGCATGCATTCAATGCAGGTCTGGGATCATGGAAGTAACTTTCAGACATATGAAGGTTGAGCTTAATCTGTACAATAGTGCAAAGTACCCTCAGCTGGACAATGAGGAATGCTTACAGTGGATGTACTAGAAGAAGTTGTTGAAGAGGAATTGCCCACTCTGCTTGAGTGGGGCAACATTGTCACAAGTTTAACTGAATTTTGGAACATGGTAGAGGAGGGAAGCCCAGCTGTAATGCCAGAAGACATGACCACATTGAAGTCTTCTGTGGGCTTAGTGCAGCATTCCATTTGGAAACCTACATTGCTGCCCATTCCTCAAACCAACAAACCACCAATCCTACCATCCATGCAACAAGCCCATGATCTGGAGCTCAAGAAGCTTCCAGAAACATTAAAATATGCTTTCCTGGAGAAAGATGAAAAACAACCTGTAATTATCTCCTCTTCTCTTACCAATGAGCAAGAGGAAGAATTACTAACTGTCTTGAGGAAGCATAAAAAGGCAATTGGCTAGACCATTGCAGATCTAGGAGGGATAGATGTATCAATCTGTATGCACAGGATCCTTTTAGAGGAGGGCTCAGCACCCTCCAGAGAAATACAGAGAAAATTGAATCCTCACATGCAGGAAGTGGTCCTAAAAGAAATCATTAAACTGCTAGATGTTGGGGTGATTTACCCCATTTCTGATTTTGAATGGGTGGCACCTATCCAAGTGGTGCCCAAGAAATCTGGCATAACAGTTATCACAACTGAGTCTGGAGAGCTGAGACCAGCCAGGGAGACCACTGGCTGGAGGGTTTGCATAGACTATCAAAAGCTCAACTCTAAGACCAGAAAAGACTACTTCCCTCTCCCTTTTATTGATCAAATTTTGGATAAGTTGGCTGGGAAATCTTTTTACTGTTTTCTTGATGGGTACTCAGGGTACAATCAGATCCCTGTGCACCCTCTTGATCAAGAGAAAACTATATATACTTGTCCTTTTGGCACCTTTGCTTACCGAAGGATGCCTTTTGGGCTGTGTAATGCCCCAGCCACTTTTCAGAGGTGTATGTATGTCATATTTTCTGATATGATTGATAAATTCTTGGAGATTTTTATGGATGATTTTTCTGTTTATGGGGACAGTTTTGGCCAATGTCTGCAACACCTCCACCTGGTCTTGCAAAGATGTGAGGAGACCAATTTGGTCTTAAGTTAGGAAAAGAGCCACTTTATGGTAACATAAGGTATTGTGTTGGGCCATGTAGTCTCTAAAGATGGAATTGAGGTAGACAAGGCCAAAGTTGACCTCATTACAAATTTGTCCCCTCCAAGAACAGTCAAACAAATCAGATCTTTCCTTGGACATGCTGGATTCTATAGGAGGTTCATCAAAGACTTCAACAAAATTGCTAAACCATTGTGCCACTTGCTCTACCAGGATGTGCCATTTGACTTTTCTTCTAAATGTCTTGAGGCTTTTAAGACTTTGAAGGTTTGCCTCACCTCTACCCCTGTACTCCAAACACATGACTATACACTGCCCTTTGAGTTGATGTGTGATGCATCCGACATGGCAATAGGTGTTGTTTTGGGTCAGAGAAAAGATAAGCTGCCTGTGGTCATTGCCTATCTCAGTAAATCACTTGCTGAAGCTCAGTTGAATTACACCACAACTGAGAAAGAGCTTCTGGCAGTGGTTTTTGCTGTGGACAAATTTAGACCTTACCTACTTGGGTCTAAAACTATAATTTTCACAGACCATTCAGCATTGAAGTACCTACTGTCCAAGAAGGATGCTAAGCCCAGGCTGATTAGATGGATAGTCCTATTGCAGGAGTTTGACATTGAAATCAAGGACAAAGAGGTTGTAGAAAATGTGGTGGCTGACCACTTGTCCAATCCTACAAATGATGTCTTCCCGGATGAGCAATTGTTTACCATCCAATCCTTGGTTCCTTGGTATGCACACATAGTCAATTATCTAGCTATAGGCAAGATTCCTGCCCATTGGACCAAAATGGACAAAGACCTATTTTTCTCATGGGTCAAATTCTTTTTCTGGGAGGAACCATACTTATACAAGTATTGTGCAGACCAAATCATCTGAAAATGTGTTTCAGAGAGTGATGTCCCCAGTATTCTGGCCATGTGCTATGAAAATGCCTGTGGAGGCCACTTTAGTGGAAGAAAAATAGCTGACAAAAACTTGTAGTGCAGATTCTATTGGCCTTCTTTATTTAGAGATGCCAATACACACTACAGGACCTGTGAAAGATGTCAAAAATTAGGAGGGCTATCTAAAAGAAACTCAATGCCTTTACAGTCCATCCTTGTTGTGGAACTGTTTGATGTCTGGGGTATTGACTTCATGGGCCCCTTTCCTCCTTGAAATGGTTATCATTTCATCTTAGTGGCAGTGGATTATGTTTCAAAATGGGTAGAAGCCATTGCCACAAGAACTAATGATAATCAGGTTGTTCTCAAGTTTATAAAGCAGAATATCTTCTCAAGATTTGGCACCCCTAGAGCCATTATCAGTGATGGGGGTAGCCATTTCTGCAATAAAAATTTCGAGAGCTTGCTCAAGAAATATGCTGTCACACATAGGATTGCTACTCCCTATCACCCACAAACCAGTGGGCAAGTTGAAATTTCTAATAGGGAGATCAAGCACATCCTTGAGAAGAGTGTGAGGACTGATAGGAAGGACTGGGCTGAAAAGCTTAATGATGCACTGTGGGCTTATAGGACTGCCTATAAGGCTCCCATTGGGATGTCCCCATTCAGACTGGTCTATGGCAAGGCTTGTCATCTCCCAATGGAGTTAGAACACAGGGCCTATTGGGCCATCAAACATTTAAATCTAGACCTAACTTCTGCTGGTCATCACAGGTTGCTGCAGCAGTTAGAATTGGATGAGCTGAGGATGGATGCATATGCCAATGCCCAGATCTGCAAAGAAAGGTCCAAAGCTTTCTTTGACAAGGGGCTATTGAGAAAGAGCTTCATATCTTGTGATAAGGTTTGGTTGTTCAACTCCAAACTTAAATTTTTTCCTGGTAAATTGAAATTCAAATGGGAAGGTCATTACATTGTCATGAGTGTTTCCCCATCTGGTGTTGTGGAAATCAAGGATCCCAAGTCTGGGAAAACCTTGAAGGTGAATGGTCAGAGGCTTAAGCCTTGTTTTGAAAAACCTGCTGAACCCATGGACACCATTCACTTTCAAGGGGATCCTTCATTAAATTGATCCACAGGTGTGTCAATATTGTATCATATGTACTTTGGTTTTGTTAGATTTGTTTTGCTTTCTTTTATTCAAACTCTTTATGAAATTTTAAGTGGCCCCACATGAATCTGAACCTGTCTAGTTTGAATTTTTTTTAATGCTTGGTTTGATGATTACTGCTCTTATATTGATTGTTTTTGCTTGAATGCATAATATGGGAGGGTAATTTTTGTTGTCCTTACTTGAATGATTGATTTTAATGTGTTTGTGGTTCCCCTGATGGTGAGACTCATGACTAGGATCCAGCCACAACACAAATGGAAATGGCAGAACTGAGAGCACATGCTCTATGTTTACTACTTTACTGTTGGGTTCAAAAGGAGGCCTGAGAGACTCTCGCACAGTTCACATAGAACCATTCAATAGTTGTCGCGAGATTCAAGTACACCTAGGAACCTATCGCGCGATCCAAATAGAGCATTTCACTAGCTGTCGTGAGGTTCAGCAGGAAGCCTGGGAGACTCTCGCAGAATTCAAAAGGAATACTTCATTATCTATCGTGAGATTCAAAGGCTATCGCAAGATTCAAAGTGAACCTCAGAGCCGTTCGCACAATCCAAAAGGAGGCCTGGGAGCCTCTCGCGCAATTCACATGAATTCTTCACATGCTGTCGCGCACTCTAAGGTCAACCTAGGAGATTGTCATGCAATCCAAGTTGAATAAGCACCTTCGCTAGGTTTCATTCCCAATCCCACGACCAGATATTCCACGGCGTGCCAAGCTTAGCGAGCGCTTGTCTCCCTTCCTAGTACTCTCTCTTCCTTCTTCATCCAGTGAAACCCTAGCTGTCGGTGCTCCTTTTCCTCTCTCCTCTAGCATCAATCCTACAACCCATCATTCACACCAAGAATCTATAGATTAGTTCCTAGCATCATCCCCATCTATTACCCTCTGCTCAGAGATCTGGCAGTGCCATGTGCGACAGATCAAACCAAACCCTACAATTTTAGGGTAAGCACCCAAATCTCAGTCCCTATTTCTTATATTCAAAAGCAGAGTTTGGAATGGCCCCCAAGAGTACACCAAAGAAGAGGGGAAAAGATAAGGCCCCTGTTGAGACCACTCCTAAGAAAGCCAAGACTTCAAAGGCACCTAAAAAAGGGAAGGAAGTGGTTGAGGAGGTGGAGGAGCCAACCCCTGAGTTTTCTACTCCTTTAGAGCTCATGGCTTCAATCCCCTTGGAGCCTAAAACTAATTTTGACCTGCCATTCTTCGAGAAGGAGCCTCTCTCTGCCCCTGTCGTGCAGTTTATGAGCAAAGCTGGCCTGACACCCTTGATGAGAGGAATTTCAGCACTAGCCTACCCTAGGCTAGTGCAACTCTTTTACCAGGTCAGAAAAGACAAGGATGGACAAGTAGGCTTGCTGGTGTTGATTGATGACTTTGAAATGTTTGTTGGCCCCAAAGTGATTGCAGAAGTATTGGGCATCCCAGCTGCGTTTGACCCTAGCTGTGGATATGGTCCCCCCCTGAGTGCCTCAAATGACACCATTGCAAGGGCTCTGCCTAGAGGATTAAAGGTCTCAGGGGATTCTATCAGAAGAAGAGAGTTGGAGCCTGAACTCCTGTTCATCGACCAAGTCCTGCGAAAGAACATTTACTGCTCAGGACATCAGTAGGAGAGGAGAGCTCCCATTGCGGATGTTGTCTATTCTTTCTCTCTGGGCCATGGGTTCCATGTAGCCTGGTTAATGTTTACGGCTATGGAAGATCTGGTGGAGAAGTTAGGGTAGAACAAGAAGCCACACACACTCCCCTATGCCAGAGTCATCACCAAACTGCTAATAAAGGGGGGGTATAAGATAGCAAAAACTGAGGAGACTACAACCCTTGCCCCTACTACTTTTGCCAAGAGGCAATGGGGAATCAGTAGGAGCCTGATGGAGGCCCAGAAGAAGAAGAAAGCTGAGGCTCAGGCCCCTCCCAAGCAAGCTGCTGAGGAAGCTATCCCAAGGTCTACCCCTGCTACCAAAGAGGTGCTCTCAGAGCCTCTCATTACCACTGTTGCAACAACCACCTTAGCTCCCTCACCTTATACTCCAGGATCCCCTACTCCATCTCTCTCTCACCCTCCTTTGTCTTCATTATCCATCCCCACACCCCCTTCTCCTGTGTTTGGTACCTGGGAGGATACCACCCCCCATGTCAGCCCCTCACCATCCCCTAACTTACCTCAATACACAGCCCCAATACCCCCATCCTCTTCACATAAACCTGACAGCCCTCCACTCATTTCCTATAAAAAAAGGAAAACTACTAAGACAACCCCCACCATCTCCCAGACACCACCCACAATCCCTTTTATCCCCACTGGCACACCTCACATTGAAGAACACAGTACCCCTGTCATGCCTACTACATCCCCATTCACAGACATTGACTTAAACCTTAACACAACTATAGGATTCTAAGCCTTAATGGCTAGTTTCCTTGATACAATGCCAAGCCACTACACCCCCCTCCCGGACTCCCGAATTACATCCCCACATCACTCACCAGAACCCTAATCTCCTCCCTCCACTTTCCATCATGCACCTTCCTCACCCTTTCAACCTGTTCCCTCTTCTATAGAAACTCAACCTCCCAGCCCAGAAACCACCAGCCCAGCCAAAGAAACCAAGGCAGTCTAAGAAAAAGACTCCAGCTGTGGGCAAAGCTAGGAAGAAAACAAGTCCAACTGAGAAGCAAGCCCACAAGAAAGAGGACAAAGCTATACTTAGAAAACATGCACAAAAGATGGGCTGGGATTGATTTACAGATTCAGATTCAGATTCCTCCTCCTCTTAGAACCTAGATTGTAGATTAGGCTTTTCGTGCCTTTGCACTTCTTTTTTAGTTATTGTAATTACAAATGTACATGTTTTTCCAAGTTAATAGAATTTTTCATTTTTTTTGTATATTAATTTATGTGCCATATCTTTTCTGTGTGCTTGTTTATTTTTTTTAATTCAGTCTTCATATTATTCACTTTTGTTAGTAATATGGGGCATAAATTTAGGGGGGCTATTCTCATTTGAAATAGGAATCAATGTGAAGGGAACAGAGTGAATGCATGAATTTGTGCAAGTACAGACCTCAGCACAAATGGTGCACAGAGGTCGAGTGTTGATCTCGATCAAGGGATTAAAATGGCCTCATTTTCATAATCGTGGGCCATGTCAGAGCTTGCTCGCGAGGTCCTGAGCGTGCGCAAAGCAGAATTCCACATCTTCCAGTGTGCAGCTGCGCGATACGCAGGATCACCTTAAATACCAAGGCTAAATTTAGACCATCATTTACTGTGAGCTCTCCTTTCCCATAATCAGTTGTGCGATTCATCATTTCCCAAACACTCCCAATTTATTGCCAAGCTTGAAAAGGGACAAAACTTTAATATGCCGATTCATTTTCCACCGTCCAAGTATTTTAAATACGAAGTTAGTTCGTCTTCCTCTCATCCTTTCTCTTCTAACCCTAGCAGTCCGGCCCTCCTCATAACCATGGTGAATGACAAACCCAACGAGTTCCTAAACAAATTCTATCCTATGTGGTTGGACCCCCCACCGCCTAAGGAGCTGGACCCATTACAATTTCTTTGGGATGAGTATGAAGAGGTCCAAAGGATCCTGGCCAAGGAGGAGAAGAAAAAGGAGATGAGAGAGAAGAAGAAGAAAAAAATCGAACCACCTGCATCTCCTCCACCTTCTTCCTCAAACCCTCCACCACCGACTCCCCCCTGATCCCTGTTCTCCCCCCCCACCCCTATTTTGTTTGTTCTTAAGCTTTTATTTTTTTATTTTTTTAAAAATTTTTCTCTTTTTGTAAATCTTTTTGTAATCTTTTTCAATTCTAATGAATTTTTCTTTTTGTTCTATACTATTCAGTTTCCCATTTTGCTTAGTTCTCTTTCGCTACTCTTATGTATTTTTGTTTGTCTTCTTCTATGTTTATTTGTTCTGTATAGAATCTACTGCACTTTCTCACCTTTGAACCAATGAGGACACTGCTCCTCATGGTTTGGGGGTGTGGCAGGGTAGGGTTGCCAATAGAATAGTTAATTTTAGTACAGTAATGGTGGTATAACTGGGGTGAATAAAGTCAATTTCCACCTGTAAAGAGGAAACTTGTAAAAATTTAAAATATTTTTACAGACTTTTCGAAACTAAAAATGTTAAAATCTTGACACCACCATGAAGCTAACATCAGAAAATTTTTCAGTTAGTACTCTGTAAACCTAAGAGGAGAGAAACAGGTGCAAATGCACCCCATGGGTTAATTTGAGGACCATACATAGTGAGATTTCGCCCATCATTTTCTTTTGATGAGTGTTTTTGGCATTATTGATGCTCTAAGGACTGATTGAGTCAAGACCTTTTCAGTAGAAGTTAGGCATCTCCAAGTCAAAACTGATTGACAACACTCTTAATACTAAGGAACTGATCCAGGGCCTTCATTTGGATAGTTTGAGCCTAAAAATCCAACCTTTTAAAAGCCGTCCTTTTGCATACACTAGTTGAGCCTTAAAAATTCTACTTTTCTTGGACAAACACCAGAATATTTGCACCTTAACCTCATGACCTGATTCAACCTCACCCTCACTCTGAGAATTCAGAAGGTAAAGGAGAAGGAGTTAAAGATAGTGAGAATGGTCCAACATGCTATGGAAAAAAATGAAAAGCAACTTATGAACAACAGTGTATTGCAACTTATGAACAACAGTGTATTAATGGTATTTGTATGGCAGTTCATCATAAAAAAAAATTAAAAAACAAAAACATAAAAAGATTGAATAAAAATAAAAAGAGAAATAGAAAGAGAAGTCTAGAGAAGACCATCATCTGAAATTGAAAAGAAGAGAAGCTGGCCACTTTGATTCTGGAATATATCAAGAAAGATGAAGTTTTGCTGAAATGAAGGTTGTGAAGTCATGAATCACTCCCTACCTTGCTGATTTCTTAATTTTGATTCCCTTTTTACCCCTTGATTCTTTACATCCCTCACCCATAAGCCACATTACAACCCATTCAAAAAGACCTTGTGGATCCAAAGTAAAATGAGCTGTCATGTGGAGATGAGGAGTTGTCCAATCTATGGTGAAAAGTCATGAGGATGTCAAAAATTAGAAGCTTTGCCTATGCTCATGCTTGCAGGCCCATTTGGGGTCTGTAACTGCTCTTGAGCTGTTTTGAATGTGAACACCCTCAGATTATCAATGTTGAGAGATAGCCCTGGTATGAATTGGGTCTGCATTCTAACCTCATTGTGGTTGTATCCAACCTGAATTTTGAATTAAAGGCAAGCTAGGTGCTGATTTTTACACATTGAACTTCTAATGTTAAATGAATGGTGGTGATGCAAACACATGCTAACTTTTGAGTTTTAAATGGCCTGCATCACTGCTACAGTTTCCTCTAAGTGTTAAAGAATGGGTGTGGAATGAAGCTTTATACATCGAAATTTGTGTTGTCATTAACTGCACTATACTTACTGTTCTAATGGTGAAGTTTGTGGGTATCTTCACTGAAAACTCTCAGGACACTTCACTCCTCCTCTAGGGATCACCTAGGGTTTTAAAAGGCTTGGTACATATGCTAAATGTACCCGTGATCCCTACGAAAGTGGTATTTAATTAGTTAAAGCTTTGCTAAGGCACTAGCAAAGATTAGGTTTGGGGGTGTGTTAAGACCTGAAAAGTACCACTTTTCACCCCTTAACTTAATCTCTGTTAGACCCTTCGTCATTTAATAAAAGACTGTTAAGACAATTTTGTAGGTAATAAGCAAAAGCTGCAAATAAGCCCCTAACCATGCCATGAAGCCCACTGTTGCCCCAGAAGTTCCTCGGATGAAAGAAAGTTGAACAAGGATAGAGAATTGGCTGCAGCATAGGTACAACAAAGCAGAAACAAGTCAAGAAGAATGCCTCGCATAGATGTCGTAGGGTTCAATTAAACCAGAAAGAATGCTTCGCGCAGTTGTCGCGGGCTTCTGAAGGGAGCACACCAGCTGGTCGAGTAGTCTTCACGTCGTTCTCACACAGTTTGATGACAGAAGGAATTGAAAAGCAAACTTCACATGGTTCTCATGAGGCTCAGTCATAAGCGCTCGCGAAGCACTCGCACAGTTCAAAAGAGAAGTCGTTAATCTTCACGCGATTCACTAAGGAGAGAGAGCTCCAGGTATTCATGCGCACAGCTGTAGCGTAGTGGCCGTGGGATACAAACTTTCAAGGAACTGCTCGCACAATCCAGAAGCCCATGCACATTGTTTCTTCGTGAGGATCGTCACAGGATTCATCAAGGAACGAGCCGCGTGGGCAATCCCCGCGCCATTCAAATGGAAAGAGCAATCCTGTGACGACCAGAGCTTCCCCGCGATGACCAAAGTACTAATCCAGCGACTGCAAGAGCTTCAAGTTAAATCAACCCCGCGACGCCAATTCTATCACATGATAAGACCTGAAAAGTCTTTCTACCTAGCAAGGCTCGGGTTCTTAACTTCTCCCCACTTCTGTAGGGGCAATCTGGGAACTTCCAACAACTAGGGCACGCAATCTAATGCTCCAATCTTCGTGCGCACACCCTGAGGCATCCAAGGAACAAAAATGGGCCACGATAGCATTGATAAATTAGGGTTTTCCTAACCCTAATTCACAGAGAGCTGATTGCTATATAGGCCTAAGCCTAATTTAGGTTTCGGGAGTTGTCTTCTGTACTCCTTCTGGAAACCAACTGTAGAATTACAGTAGGCTAAGGTTAGGGTTTAGGTACTTTCTTTTTTCCTTTTTCTACTCTCCATAGTCTGGCACTTGCTGGCTATGCCTTTGTATGTCTATATGGAATAGTTTTAATGGATTTTATAATAGGATTTTGTGCATGTATGGGACTGGTGTTTTGAGAGTTGTTCTGTACAAGGCTGCTGCCTTGAGATCCTCCATTGCTAAGTGTATTGTAAACAATGGAGGATTTTTTTTAAGGTTTTATTTAGATGTAAGTGACCTGTGTGTCCTGGTTAGGCACATTGCCGGCCTAGCCCCACCACAGGATCCACTAAATCTGAATCCCCATGGGAGCTTGAGCTGGTAGCCTTGTGAACATGGTGGCGGCAACATTATTCTTGTTATGTCTTAGCCCTCTGTTGGGGGGATAGCTTCTGTGGATAGTCTGTGACCATTTAAGTCGACAGATTATAGCCCTAGGGTGAGGCCAATCCATAGATCTAAGACAGATCCTTCTTCTCTGCACTTGTGCTTATAGCCTTGTGAGAGATTGCGCAGAGACAGACTCCCCTGTATTTGTATAGACCCACCATTAGATGGCAGATCTGATCTGGGTGCAGAGATTATAGGCTTGTGACTAGATCACTGCTGTCTTTCTAAAGCAGTGAACAACTAAGCTTCAAAGCTAGTACTCAAACTCTTGCTGGTTCTGTGTGTCCACGTTAGTGCACATTACAGGCCTAGCCCCACACATAAAACTTTAGAGGTTGAGGTTCTTATGGATTCTTGGGCTGGTAGCCTGTATGAAGTAGTGCCTACAATGATAAACTTGTTCTGACCCATCTCTGGACTGTGGTTCCCCTATTGGATAGTCTGTGACCATTCAAGTGGATAGGTTATAACCATAAGGGATTGGATCATGGCACAGGGGTGAGTTGGATCCTTTCTCCTCTTTGGTGATAATGTAGCCATTGGACAGGATTTCTATAGCATCAGATCTGAGAATGAGTTATAAAACCTATCAGATCTATACCGAATAGCTTACTTCTCACCCTTTTACATTTATTTTCTCACACTCCATCATTCTTCTCAACCCTTTCTGTAGTTTAGGCATTAGATTACCTTAGGATTTTGATAATAGTGACCTTGAATCCCCTTCCATTTAAGATTGCCAGATCTGTAGCTAGATCTGGAGGGCCTACTAAAGATAGCCCCCTTGGAGATTTCGATCAACTTTCCCTATGGGAGAAACTCTTACTTATTAAAACTTGCTATAACAGGCCCTGTATCTTGAATGACTGTGTATTTTTAGGTTTGCTACTCTTCAATCCACCTTCGATTTTCACTAGCCCCATTCTTATCACCATTTCCAATAAAGTTAGTAGCAAGCACTGAAAATAACTTAACAGTCACCTGAAGAGTTGGATAGGAGCTGAAAGGATTGAAAGGAAGGAATTCGTGCAGTTGAGAAGGGTTCGACAGGATCAGAAGGCAGAAAAGGAAGAATTCGTGCAGAAGTGAAGAATTCGATAGGATCCAAGAACCTATCGAGCAGTTGAAAGAGAAAGAGAATTCAACCTATCAAAAGCTAGCTTGAGGGAAAAAGGAAACCTATCGGAAGGTTCCCTGAACCTATCGAATGGTCCACTGAACCTATCGAAATACAAGTGCTGAGACCGTACCTATCGCAGAATGATTTGAACCTTTCGATAGGAACAAGGGTCATCCAATCGAAGCAATAGAATGTGAATCCTCAACCTCTCGAATTACTCTTCCAACCTGTAGAAGGCCCCAGATCAAGTGCAGTGAAGTTGAAGAATCTAAGCCCAACCTATCGAAACATATCGAAGAGACCAGTGAACCTATCGAAAGAGGCTATAAGCTTACTTTTAAGCTGTTAAAAGCTTCTTCAACCTATTGAAATTGTGCGCTGAACTTCTCAGACTATGTTATGCACACAATGAGACTTGGTAATCTATTGCACGTAAACTGAGGCACTTTGGTGACCGACGCGATGTTTTAGAAGATACCCTAGAAGACCCTGACCGACCCATGTGCTTTAACAGAACTCTAACAAACTCTGACAACCTTCTAGAAGAGATTTTTGGCAGGAAAAATAGAGGAGAAAGCTATATATAGAGATCCCCAATTGTCGTTGGGGGAGGATCAAAATTTTGGACAATTTCTTGGAGATCAGAGCTTGCAGCGAGATTCTATTTTCCTTCCTTTAACCCAACCATGGTTGGCTAATTCCCTAGAAGCAGCAAGGAGTGAGTTAGATCTGTGATTGGGTAAGGTTAAGAGTGTTGCTGGGGTTAATTGTTGGATAGACTACAGATCTGAGAGCATTCCATTGTAAGAGTGACCTTGTTTGTAATGTAAATATTGTTTTAAATGTTTTAATTAGATCTAAAGCTCTTTTGATTCCTTTTGGTACTCGATCGAATTTGTGTAGAGGAGTTGCTTGATCAGCTCACCCACTTAACTGGTAGACCTCTTGGATATCATTTGAATTCCCTAGATCGGATATCCCTATAATTTCTTGTGTTTGTGACCTAGAAATTATAGCATCTCCAGTGGTTTTAATTGTTCAAATCGAGGCTCTGGCTTTGTAGGAGATCTCTAGGATGGTCTGTGACTATTAAAGTGGACAGATCATAACCTTAAGGTAAATCTAAGCTCATGCCTCAATTGGATTCATCTGCTGCAATCCATGGATTCGATAAAGCCTATAGGATGGTCTGTGACCATTAAAGTGGATAGATCATAGTCTTAAGGCCAGGTAGATCCTGTGATTTGAAGTGGAATTTATTCCCTGCAGCTGTGCTCATGGCCAGTGCCTACGGCCAGCCGAGGGACCTGTGTATTTTTGAACCCCTGTAATATGCTTAGCTCAACCAAATTATAGTGAAAACAACCTCCAAGCTGTTCTTCTCCATCTTTAAGTTTTTAAACTGTCCATATGCAAGATCTGAGGCTCCAGATTTAATCTAAGACAATCTACATTTTAATTGTAGTTAGTTTAAGTGACAACCCTATCCAAACTTCTCCCCTATCTTTTAGCTAAATTAGGAATAGCTAGGGTGCCAGATCTCTTACAGATCTGGAGATTTACTCAATTCCAAACCCCCTCTCTGTGTTCTTTCCCTTACTTTTAAAACTTGCTACAAAGGACCCCGTATCTTACAAGTCTAGGATATTTTAGATGTGCTGAATCCATCTTCTGTTTTACTTTATTTTTATTTTGCTTTTATCATTACACACTAAATCATCACACTGGAAATCCCCAACCGTCATCATCAAGTCACTGAGACTAATGACCTCTTGTGTCAGATGCTTGTATTGATCTAAGAATTGTCCGACTAATTCTTTAAATGTGTCAATTTTATGTAGAGGGAGCCTGGCGAACCAGTCGAGGGCTTCCTCTTCGAGTGAACTCTGAAAGTAGTGTATTAGAAGTTCGTGATTGTCACGAATAGGCCGACAGTCATTGCAGAATAATGCCAAATGGTGATTTGGATTCCCTGTGCCATTATATTTCTTAAATTTTTGGGCCTTGAATCCCCTAGGTAAATTTTGCGTTGAGACCTCGAGTGGCTGCTCATGGTACAACGGGTTATCATGGTACCCCCATAACGGCAGGTCACTGATTCTAATCCTTCATATTCCTGTCAACTCGAGCCTCTGGTGTATGCTCATGTGCTCTCGAGAGTACAGTTAAGTGCGAAAAGTAATAAAATGAAAGAAAACTAACTAAAAGATAAGAAACTAAAAGTAATAAAACGAAAGAAAACTACCTAGAAGACAAGGAAACTAAACACGGGCGGCTTTGGCCACAAGACATCCCATCGCAATCGCCAGTCTATTGGTATGCGCTTTTTCTCGGTTCCTTTCCATTCTCCGAAAGAGTGGCCCAATTATGTCCAAGTGGACTCTGGCAAAGGCAGAATTTTTTAGAGGCAATTATGTACTGAGACTGAAGAGGTAAATCCTAGGAAAATATTTGGTTCGTTGCGATCGCTAGTTGCAGATATTTATCGACGCTGTAACACATCATTGATCACGCCTTTCGGGGGAGAGGTATGGGTTGTTCTCTTTACTGAATCATCGGCCGGCCGATGTCAGTAGTACTAGGTCGCCTAGAAGTTTAGTTAAGCTAGTTTTCCTAATTCTCTTCTAACAGTTTTACCTTTCTCATTCTTGCTGTAACTCTTGATGGTTTTAATTATATGAGATTATCAGGAGTCTAATTAATCGAGAAATCCTAATTCAACTAGGTTTCCTAACTTGACTAGAAGTCTAATTAATGTCCTAATTCTAATAAAAATCTAATTATGTCAGAATCTAATTTGGATTCCAACTAATTTCCTATTCTTACTAGAAATACTAAAACTATAATTAAATAAACTTTGCTAATTAAGCAAATTAACTTTATCAAAATTCTAATTAATCTATGTATCCTAATTTTATCAGAATTCTAAAAATAGGGGTTTTGGGTCCCCTATGCTAAGGAGGATCAGCCCCATTCTCGGGTACCCTCTGTAAGCTCCCTTGGGCAAATCAGATGGCTAGAGATTAAAAGCCTAATTTTTAATTTAGAAATTATAGATTTTCAAAATTATGAATTATAAAGGAATTAAAGGATTGGAATTGCAAACTATAAACTAGAATTACGAAATCAAAACTAGTGACTTTAGGATTGAAACTGAAGTTATAATATAGGACTTAGAGATTAAGATTTGAAAATCAAAGACCTAAGCTGTAGAAATTTAGAACAAAATTCATGGCTAAAAACTAAAATCAAAACTATGAATTAGAATCTAAGATCTAAAAATATGAAGAGAAATAAAAAAGCTAAAGCTAAGGGCTGATTCTAGTAACTAATAACTAGAACCAGTGATAAGAAACTAAAAATAGGAAAGAATTTAGAATTAAGATCTAAAACTAGAACCTAAGATCTAGAACTAAGAACTAGGACTAAGAACTAAGAACTAGAAGAATTAAAAACTAGAAGAAAAGTAGACCTGAGGCCAGGGCCGTATAAAGGAATCTTGAAATCCTAAGCATGAAAGCGAGGAACTTGAAAGAGGAAGAAAGTCATATTCAATTATTTTTTTGAGTCATGGTGGTGGGGTCTATTTATAGGTATTTGGCCAATTGCACGCCCTGTGGGGTGCGCTCAATTGGTCAGTGGATTTCAATTGCGCGCTTAGTCTGGTGCGCATAATTGAATTACGCGCCTGATTTCAGGCGCTTAATCACTTTCAGTCGGTGATTGACTCAGTGAGTGACTGGTTGACTGGCTCAGCCAGGTATCCCAATCCTAGTCTAATTGGACTAATTGCGCTCTCTGCTTAGAGCACTCAATCCAATTAAGTGCATGTTTAAAGGCGCGTAATAGGGGAATTTTGGCGATCTAGGGAGTTAGAGACCAGGTTCACTTGGGAACCTATTACGCGCATGTGGCAGGATGCGTAAATGGATTGCCCTCTCTGGATAGAGCATGCAATAAAGTCTCGAGGCAGTTTCTAGAAAGGTAGAAGGCCAATCCAAAAAGGGCTAATTGTGCGTTGGTGGCGAAGCGTGCAATATGATTGCGCGCGTCAGGCAAGGCACGTAATCAAGCCCATAAGAAATAAGCCTGGTCCAAGAGGGACCAAATGCACGCCAACCATGGGGCGTGCAATCGAGTTATGCACACTAGACAGGGCGCATAATACGAGACATTTCGGGGTTTGAGCTAGGTCCGAGCCATAGAGCTATTGTTTCTGCCTAGGTCTCAACCATGTACTATTGTTTCAGTGCATGGTCACCGTATAGGATTTTAAAATCTTCAGAAAAGGTTAGTCCTTTTCTGGAGATCGTGGGCTAGGTCAAAGGTTGACCGAACCAATTTGTATACTTCGAGAGGGCAAAATGGGGGTGTCTATAGGAGATCCCGTGGTTACGACACCACGAGCTCTCTTTTTTTATTTATATATATATATATATATATATATATATATATATATATATGGCAATTTTTTGACGATGATGATTTTTGTGTTTTGTTTCCTTGGTTTCCTTGCTTCTTTGTCCCTGGTGCTTTCCTACTTCTTTTTTGAGGCTTTACGTGGTCTTTGAAGTCCCTTCTGAGATGGTGTTAACACCCCCAAAGCTTCCTACGACGAGACCCGAATGCCCTCTTAAGAAGCAAAGAGAAGTCTCTTGATCTTTAAGGACACAAATTTCTACGTGATACCACGATCTCTTGAAAGAGCTAATAAGCGGTTGACCTCACTTGACCGGCGAGAGCGTTGAGTATTTAGGATGTAGGAAGTATCCAGAATCTCAAACCCACATACGGGGGGCGGGGGTACGGGGAACTGTGAAAAAGGCCCCAAATCTAAACACACAATAGCTAAGCTCTACGTGCATACTATGCACGCATATACAAAAAATTGAGATTTTTAAGCTGTGTGTGCATACTATGCACACATGGTTTTTGAACTCATTTTTTGTTGTGCGTGTATACTATGCATGCATGGCTTATGTATTTAACATCTTTCAGGTTGCTATTTCAGAATTGGTCTTTAGCTTGGGGTTTTGGGGCACTGCCTCCTGGGACTTTTTTCTTCGCTTTATTGGGTCCCTCCTCACCATGCCTAAGGGATACAAGGTTGTTTTGATGTAAGCTAATGCCCTCCCCAAGGTTTTAGGTTTGGTAACAAGTTCGATCACTAAACTAATATACCTCCGGAGTAAACACCTTCTCATGTACTTGATGGGGTGGTCCTTTTCAAGATTATCACCACTAGGACTGCCGCTCTACTTGGGACCGAGGTGGGTGTATTGTTGCCTATTTTTTCCTCCCTTTTGCAAAAGCTACTCGCGAGAAATATGATTATTATGTCCCTTTTAGTTCATTTTTAAATAAACTTCAAGGAAGTTACGATTAAGTCCAAAATGGGGCCTTTGCCACCATCGACAAATTGGCTATGAGAGTCTCGTGCTGCCACTACGGACCGGCATTCAATGGTGTTATATGTTCACACGTAATAAAAAAAATGACGGTGTCAGTTAAGCGACCAGGCTGAAAACGTAATGTGTCGAATCATAGGGGTAAGTGAAACAAAAGGTGTCAGTCAAGCGACTAAGCGATAATTGCAAAAATATAAATAGAGAGAATTTAAATCTAATTATCAAGTAGGCCTGCCAAACGGCTTCGGCGGATAAAAACGTGGCTAGTCAAACCACTAGGCAAAAGATGCAAAATCGCAGGGGTAAGTAGTGAGCAAACAAACATGGTGCCAATCAAATGACTAGGCCAATAGGGAAAAAAATGACTAAAAGCAACAAAAACACATCCAATGGGGCCAACTTCAAGCAGAAGTTCTAAAAATTATCCCAGTGGAGTCGCAATCTGTGGAACTGTGGATCTCGTGGACCCGTCGTGACAATGTGCTCAAATATGGAGTCGCCACCTAGAGCTTTTTGTGTGCCAAGATACCCTAAATCAATATCATATGCATCGAAGTGCTAGATTTGACACCGGATTGTCGGTCTACACTAAAGACTATGGGTAGGGACTTTGGTTATCAATCAGGAAGGTGTTAGGCACCCGATTAACCCACCCATAAGCAGTCTCTACAATGACTAAGTACATAAAAAAAAGAAGAAAAATGAGAGGCACTTACCCTTGCCCGAAGGCACTTGGATCTTATTAAGCTCTCATCAATCACTAAAATTTTGATGGCGAAATAGCTCAAATCCTAGGATATGGGAAAAGAAAAATAAGGTAGAGGAAGAGAGGGGAGAGTCGGAGCTCTCTGGCCCTTGTAGCACTGCCGCCAGACTTTCGCGTGGATGCAAACTCTAGTGAGTTTTCAATAGCACAAATGGGTCAGAAAAAGGTTCTAACTTTCTAAGGCTTAGAAGAAGGATGGTTAGACATGTAGGTATGAGAGAACTATACTATGGTTTCAAGGCTTGGGAGTGGTGGATTGAGGAGTGTAATGGTAGGAGAGGCATGGGAGCTAAGGATTTAAGGCTTAGGCAAAGAGAAATGGGGAAGGTGGAGGGATATTTTTGTAGAGTTTCTTTCTTTAGAAAAATTTCAAGGCCCTAAACGAGAGGGGGGTGTAGACACCCCATTTTCGCCCTCTCGGAGTATAGAAACCATTGGCCATTCCCATGAACCCCAAAAAGTGACTCACCCGCTCTAGGAGCCTTAAAACCCTAAACACAGGGACTATATACTGAAAAAATAATATATGATTGAGACCCAGGCTGAAACAATAGCTCTGTGGCTCAGAATCGACTTGACCCTGGAAGATCCAGACTTTTGCTCCATTATAAAGGCGTGCAATTCGTTTGCACGCATGGATACATGCATGCAATTGGTCCCACTTGGACCAACTTCGCTCTTCCCGCAGACTGCCTTAGGACCCGAATTACTCTCATTGCATTATGCACTTATTTCAATTGCCCGCAGAACTATCTGCGCGCAATCAGTCCAACTTGGAATAAGAATACAGTTTTGTGCACCGCCTAAAGTTTTGTATTTCAAGCATTTCTTGATAAGCAGAATTCAATTGCACATGCCCCTACACACGTGTAATTGGTCCAGATATGGACTGGAACTCTAACTCCTTAGACCGCCCAAACTTCTCTATTACACACACTCTGTGCGTAATTAAATTTCACGCATGACTCCATGTGCAGAATTAGTTCCGAGCATAATGGAACTAGGACTCCTCGGCTGAGCCGATCAGCCGGTCACTCCTAAATCAGTGATCGACTCAAAGTGAATTGAGTGATTGGACTATGCGTAGAATTCAATTAAGTGCCTCCGTCCATGCATTCAATTCACCTATTACGCACATGGCCCCACATGTGGAATTAACCCCATATCTATAAAAAGACCCCCCTTCCATGCCAAAACTCACCAATTCTCAATCAATTCACTTGTTTTAGAAATTTTGATGTTCTCTTTGTGGCGCCGAAGAAGGGAGTGAAGCTTTTCTCTGGAGTTCGCAGGGAATGCAAGCTAGCGGCATCGGCCCACTGGCGTTGGTACTCGGAGGAAGAAGCGCCTATCTTCAGGTAACCTCCAGCCCAATTCTTAGATTAGCAAAAATTAAATTCTTAATTTCTAGTATTTACAAAATTACCCTTAGCCTAGTCGATTTGCCAAAGGGAGCCTACGAGACTGATCTTCCCTAGCATAACGGGCCACAACCCCTTTTTAGTTAGAATTGGAGTAGGATTAGGAAATTAGACTAGTTAGACTTAAGGCAACCCACAACTCTTGAAGTCAGTCGGCCGAAATTCAGCAAAGGAGTAAACCCACACCCTATAAAGCATGATCAATGACATGTTGCAGCATCGATAAATTTCTGTAGCTGGAGATCGCATCATCCAGGTACTCTTCATTTAGTATTCGCCTTTTTCTTTCAGCAATTTAATATTTCTTAGTTTATTACTCCATTGCCCTTAACCAAACTCCACTCAGACCAAATTGAGCCACTTCTTTCGGGGACCCAAAGGAACTCAGAAAAAGCGCATACCCACAAACTGGCGATAGCGATGAGGCTCTTTTCGCTAAGGTTGCCCCAGTTTAATTAGTTGGTTTTTTATTTTCCAATTTTTTCTCGCACAAACTCACACTATATACTCCGCTTTTCAAAAAAAAAAAAATTAATGTCAAGCATCAGAAAATTGAGCTTTAATGATATTGACCCACCCCCATAGGCCTCCTTAGCGATCCTGGGTATAATGTTAGGCCATCTCTATGGACTGCCCAATGCTGTGCCCGGGTAAATATGGCTACTAAAAGCGAAAAATACCCCGTTGCTTCACAAAATAAGTATCATAGCGACAGTAGCGGAGAAAGTGGTACTGAGTGAAGCTACCCCAATAGTCAAGTTATAGACCACACTATCAGTGCACTCCCAAAAGGAGGAAAAGAAGTCGATGCCTTGCCCCAGTCTCTTACCAACTTATACAGAGTTACAAGAGACCAGAGACAAATTACTCTGAGGAACAGATGAGGATAAAGAACGCCAACTCCTCTGACTCCCTTGACTTATAACTCACACACCCCTCGCACCTCCTATGACAATAACCGCCGAAGACAACCCTCTCCTGAGACACCTAAAAAAGACACCACCGTAAACATGAGCGATCTTCATCGATTTCTAGACTACTACATGTCTAAGAAAGAGTGTTCTAACCACACTTTTGGATTTGTAAAATTCTGCCAAGACCTCGACTTCACTGTACCCACGGGCTTTAAACCGCTAATATTCAACAAATACAATAGTATGGGAAACTCGGGCCATCACCTGGCATTATTCTGCAACGACTGCCGACAAATCTGCACTAATCATGGGCTCCTCATCCATTACTTTCAACGATCCCAAGAAAAAGACGCCCTTAATTTTTTGCCAACCTGCCCCTAATGGAAATTGAGACATTCAAAAACATAGCCAATAGATTCCTAGACCAACACCAACACCAACACTTGACTCACGAAGGAATTAGTCTGGCCGACCTGATGCACACAAGATAAGAGGATGACGAAAACTTCATGACATTCGCCAACCGCTGGAGGAGGCTCGCTGCCCAAATGGGGATTCAAATAAAAGAAAATGATGTGATAGATATCGTGATAAAAAATAGCCAACAACCCCACCAGAGCACCATCATCTTAAGCGACTATCAATACTTTACAGACTCTATCAGCGTGCTTTATGCATAGAGCATCACCTGAAGAAGGGGAGCCTTAATCTCTCCATAGTAACTTTCGAAGAACCTTCTTCCAACAACCCTAGAGCAAACACCCTACACAAAACTCCAAGCCCCAAACAAATCAACATAAACTAAGAACAACACAAAGTAAACTACCAGCCACAAAATCGAGCCCTAAAACAATGCTCTTACCAACCTCTAATCGCAACCAATACACGAACCTATTGGTGCACGATTTTTATGGGTTCCTTTCGATCCCCAGGAATCAGTGGCCCAATTTTGTCCTGAGCAAACTCTGGCAATGAGGTGTTTTAAATGTTAAAAATAAAGGGGGGATTTCTAGGAACGTTCCTAGTTTATTATGATCGCCAGCTACAGATATTTAACGATGCTGCAACATGTCAGTGATCATGCTTTGGAGCAGGTGTGGGTTACATCTTTATTGAATCACCGGTCTGCCAACATCAGCAGCACTGGCTCTTCTGGAAGTTTAGATAGTTTAGTTTTCTTATTATCGCTGTAATTCGAATTAGTTTAAATTTCCTAGTTCTACTATGAGTCTAACTATGTGAACCTATTATGGTGAATTAATCTACTAGTCTAGTATCCTAATCCTAGTGTGAGTCTACTTGGTTTAAATATTCTAATCTTATTAGAAGTCTTAATTCTACTGTGATTTCTTTGTGTTCGCTCTGCTCACTATTTGTCCCTCCTCAACCTCTCTCTCTCTTTAGGTCAAAGTAAAAAGTCTTTTTATAGGTTTTTTTCTAATTACACGTCCTATTTCAGGCATTAAACTGAATTGCATGCCAGTTAACGGGCACTTATTCGCTTTGAGTCAGTCACTGACTCAATGAGTGACTGACTGACTGGCTCAGCCGAGCTTCCTAGTTCTAATCATGTTAGGACTAATTTCATGCTTACTTTGGAATGGGCAATCTGATTAAGTGTTTCATTCAAAGTGCTTAATTGTGAATTTTGGCGGTCAAGGACTGTGAGACTTGGTCGGGCATAGGCCAATTGCGGACCTGTGATATGGCGCTCAATCCGATTGTGTGTGCCATTGGGAGCGCATGATCGAGTCTTGAGGCAATCTGAAGAAAGGAGGTTTCGTCTAAAAAGAGACTGATTGCACATTTGTGAGTTGGCATGCAATCGAATTATGCGCGTGGTGTTAGGCGCGTAATTCAGGGTTGTCCAGGTCTGGGTCAGGTCTAAAATGCCAGACTATTATTTTAGTCTGCATTTTGACTATATACTATTGTTTTAGTATATAGTCTCCCTATGTTGGGATCTGAGCCACAGAGCTATTGTTTCAGCCTGTGTTCAACTATGTACTATTATTTCAGTGTATGGTTCCCCACATGAGGGTTAGGGGGCCTAAGCCACAGAGCTATTGTTTCAGCCTGTGTTCAGCCATATACTATTATTTTAGCATATGGTTCCCACATTTGGGTTAAAGGATTTTGAGCCACAGAGCTATTATTTTAGCCTGTGTTCAGCCATGTACTATTGTTTCAGTGCATGATTCCCATATTAGGGTTATACTTCCAGAGAAGGTAAGTCCTTTCCAAAAAGTCACGGGCAAGGTCAAAGGTTGACCGAACAACTTTATATATTCTGAGAGGACAAAATGGGGGTGTCTACAGATACCCCTCTTTGGCGCTCTCTTCTGAAGTAAGAATGCGTCGAAGAAGTAGACACCCATCATTCGAGGTGTCTTCTCGTTTCTCTTAGGAAATCACAAATGTGAATTGGAGATGCTGACATGACATGCTTGGCTTTCTTATCTATCAGCGCAAGCTAAAATGGAGCATTTGGAGGCCTAGTGGTAGCTATCGAAAGGCGTACTTTATGTCGTTGTGCAATCGTGGGATTTTTTACGATCCCGTAGCGGCGATGCACTCGCTTGCAAAAAAATAGAGTTGCCACCCAGAGCTTTTGTTGTCCCGGGATACCTATATCATTTTTATGAGCACCGAAGTACTAAAAATATGGCGCTGAATCCGGTCCGCACCAAAGGTTCTTGGGTAGGGGCTGCAGTTATCGATTGGGAAGGTGTTAGGCACCTAATCAACTCGCTTAATGCAGCCTCCACTAATGGCCAAAACTAAAATAAAGTAAAAGAAGAGGAAATGGTTTCCTCTTACCCAAATGGGCCTTAAATCCTATTTGTGCCCCTCTGTTCCTATAGAAAATTCGGCGGCGTAACGGCATAAATGGGAGGATAGGAAATGCTAAAAAGAGATAGGAGAAGAAACGGGACAGCCGGAGCCCTTGGGCCCTTGTAGCACCATAGAGGAGCCTTACGTGGCTTGCTTCGATCGATGAGCTTTTGAAGGCTTGTATGGTATGGAATGGGGTTCTAACTCCTAAGGCTTGAAGCTAAGAGATAGAGAAAGAAGGCTAGGGGATCATACACACCTAACCTAGAGGCTTTTCATGAAGTGCTAAAGTCTAAGGGAGCTTTTTGAAATCTAGAATTTGTATGGAAAGTGTGCACCAAAGGGAGAAAGATTTTCTCACTTTAAGCTCTTTCTCTCTTAGGCCAAAATTCTCAACCTCTAAACCAAAGGGAGGGGGGCTCTATTTATAGGAAATGGGTGGGTTAGGAAACTTAGATGCTAATTGGGTTTAGCCATTAGGTATTCTCACATCTAAGGATTCTTAGGGTTTTTAGAGCCTTGAAATATGTGAGAAGGTCCTCCAATAGTGGATGATGGGGTGAGGCCTTAAGCCACTTAAGGGGTTGTAAATAGGTGGTGAATGGGCACAATAGAACTATCAAAATATACCCCAAATGTCGAGGTGGTCAACAAGTCAAACCCCAATCATGAATTTTGGTGTAAAAAGACATGGTTACTATTCATATGCTTGGCATAACTAATAGTTGCGCCAGGTAAATGTACAGTAAAACAGTGCTGGAGGTTGGCTCGCGAGGGTGGGGTCCACATTTAAAACTGGCACAACTAATAGTTGCGCCAGGCTTAATTTATGGGAGAAGTGGCCTGGCATAACTAATAGTTGCGCCAGGCAAAATTATAACTGGTGCAACTATTAGTTGCGCCAAATCCCTAGGGGGGCCCACAAAGTTTTACTCTTTTGCCCTCCAGGTTCAAACTGCCATATCTTTTGATGTATAACTCCGATTGTGGTGTTTCTTAGACCATTGGAAAGCTGACGTCCTCTACTTTTCAATGGTGTGAGATTCGATCATAGTAGAATGCAGTAGCTAGTCTCGATGGACACACCCTTTTCCAAGGTTTTGGAAGGTTAGGTTTAGGTTCTAAGGGTTGGGATTAATTTCTTAAAGGTTCGGGTTAAGTTCCTAAGGGGTCCAGGGTGATTCCTTAAGATTTGGAAGGGTTCTTAATGGTTCTAGGTTGGTTCCTAAAGGTTCCATGCATGCCATCCAAAGCTCGAAAGTGCACCTTTCTCAGAATGTGTTTCAATCGGGCCTTGGGCCAAATTTCGGTGTCTATAGTCATGGATGAAAGTGAACCCGTCGCATATTGTGACCCACTGTCATAGACAACTGATAGGGGAAGTTAGCATATCCTTCTTCATGGGTTCATGGGGCATCCCGTCGTATGGCGTGACCTGCTGTGAGTGACAGTCAAACAGAAAGGAGAATCACCATATCCTAATCTATGGGTGTAAGGGGCATCCCGTCGCATGTCGCGACCTACTGTAAGGGGCAATCAAATAGAGGGATATGATGCAGTCGAGGTAACGGGGGGCGTCATACAAATGTCTATAAATAAGGTCTAGAGACCAATAATAAAATCATGTAATGTCAAAGGCTTTTGCAAGTCATGTTAGATCGGGCGCGTCATTGCTCACACCAATGCGCGTCAGGCATTCCTTTTCCAATAGGCATTTATAAGTTCTTAGATTAAATATACCTATTCTTCGATTTCTCAGGGGGAATGGCTGGTTTGGATAGATGGTGAGTGAGATGAATTTTGGTAGGTAAGAGGTCTCTTTGCTTGTTATTATTTTAGTTTATTTTTTTATTTTATTTTTTATATTTTTGTTTTGAAAATAAGGGGTTTTGAAAATTCAGAAAGCTTAACTAAAGATAACTTAGGTGGTAAATCTTTGAAAAATGTGACTTTCAAGACATCGCTGAGCAGATCAACCGATACGGGTTTGTGGACCCAACCATTTATGTGGTTGTCAAGATGACACATGGCATGCCGGATACTCCATCTAACCTTCTCGACAAATACTGATGATGGTCTCTTACAGGAGGACTACAATGATTCACGAGTCGAGAGAGATGGGTTTTAAAAACATTTTGACTTAATCATTGCTAACTATATATTTTTTATAAGAAATATCGAGTAAAAGAGAGGGGTGATACTTACCTAAAGTGGTGATGCTTACCTTTGTAGCCCGCAATGGGACTGATTGGCTGTTGTGGTTATAATCACGTTATGACATTCGGGGAGACTTCTCTCTGTCTCCATTTCATGTCTGCTATAGCAGGGGTGGATGGTTGGCAGTTTGATGAAATCTCTTGGGAAAGTGAGTGCTGTGATGGGACATGGTGGTCTTTCCCATTACAGTTGCATGCTGGGATGAGTCCTGATGGTTGCAGGTCGAGATGAGATGCGAGAAAGTCTTTTCTCTTCCTTCCTGTCATAGCAGATCATAGATGTGATGCGACATAGGGGTGTACGTTAAGATGCTAGGGGATTACTGATCATAGGTCTGATGGAGGCATTTGAATCCTGGTGGGATTTTTTTTTGTGTTTGAGATGCGATGGGACGTGGGAAGAGTCCCTCTTCTTTTGCTGGAGTCTAGCGACTACAATGTAGCTAGGGATTTAGGGGATAGGTTCTCTGCTTTCGTGATGGGACATTGGTCGAGCATAGTTAGTGATGGGATTTTTAGAAGGCTTGATTCTATGTAAAGTTTTATGATGTGGATTTTGGGGAGGTGTGATTGGTGTCGGAGATGTAAGATAAGATGAAGTTTATGTGTCTCGATGGGATATGTTCATGATGAGATCGAATCATAGTTGCAGCGCGAGGGGACATATTCATGGATGTGTGGCGGGGTTGTGTCTGGATGTTTTGGGTAGAGTTGTTTGCGATGGGGACGCTGATGGGATATTTGCGCGATAGGTGTGTCCTATTTCTTTCTGTGGCTGATCTTGGGTAATATGAGATTACGTTGTGGTTGCGCCGTGATTAGGCTTGTCTTTGTCTTTGGTCATGCGCTTGAGTTTTGGGGAGGTTTACTTTTGGCTTTTCATGATGGGATGTGTGGTGGCATAGCTGATTTAGGTCAATGAGCTTAGATATTGGGATGGAATTATATATTTGCATTTTATCGCTATGGGATATACTTGATGAGGTCATGTGATGGGATTCTCCCTCTTCGGTCAGATCGTGATGGGATGACAGAAGGTGACGGTGTCACAATAAGGCATGTATGTCTTGTCGCAATGGGACCAGGGGTACGATCAATGTTTCCGGTAAGGCTATGCGATGGGAGAAGAATCTTGACCGAGATGGGATAAAAGGCGTGAGGATGCAGATTCTGTCTAAAGTTGGGTATTACACGCCTGGTACCGGTCGCTTAATTGAATTGTGCGCCTAATTTCGCATGTGTGATTGAAAGTTTGAAGCGGTTGGATGTCTACGTGCGATTTGATTACACGTTGTGTTGTAAGTGTGTAATTCAAATGTCACCAGGTCACTGTGCGGGCGACCTTTTGTATTGCACAGTGTAGGTGGGTCATGCAATAGGATTGCGTGGTTTATAGTGGGTGCATGACCGGAGTGTCACACCGTCTGTGCGGGCGATGGTTTTATTGCGCGCTTCGTTTAGGGCATGTGATTTAACTTGCGCGCGGTTTTCTTTACATGTTACTGAGTTGCGCGCACATGTCCTAGCATGTGATTGAGTTTATACTCTATATAAGCAGCAAAGTCCTCATTTCTTTTGTATCTCTTAGTTTAGTCTCGAGTTTTACCTCTTTCTGAATCCTTTATGCTCAAAAATTTGGGTTTCTGTGATATTGGGTGATCTAACTGTCTGATTGAGATGTCGTTTTCTTCTAATGTTTGTCATTTTGTCTGATCTTTGTCCTAAGGTGATGCTCGGGGATGGCATTATTCTGACAATGGATGGTATTGGGAAAGAGGAGGCTAGCCTTCACATCGATCCCTTTTAGGGAGCAGTAAAGGTAGCGTCGAGGGGGCGACGGCGGCCGAGGTGTTGATGGCGGAAGAGGAGGTGTTATGAGTGGAGGGATGTACTCTCCAACTAGTCCTTCCTGAAGCCTCCGATTGGATGTTCCAAGTCGGGCGTTGCTCCTCGCTTGGTCTCCATTTTAGGTTTAGTTTTCATTTTGGGTTGTAGATTAGGTTCTACGTTTTTGTTTTGGGTTGTATATTCAGGAGGTATGCCTCCGGTGATATAGTATAAAAATATTTATTAAATGAATAAAAGGTATTTGGTATTTGTTTAATTGGACTTGTGTAGACTTTTAATTAAAAAAATTTCTTCTTTCTTTTGACTTAGTTTCTTAGGATTCTTGTCTAGTAGAGTTTCAATTTGGAATTTTAGACGTGTTTATTTTCAGAATTGATTCATAATTAATTTGTAATGTTTATCTTAGGTTTGCTCCGGATTTTACTTGGGTTTAGATTTTATTCGTTAAAGTTGTTGGGACATTTTTTTTTACTAGACAATTATTCTAAAGCTATTTTTTTGGTTTAGAGGTGTCAGAGTTTATTTTTAGGGATTCGTAAGGTGAATGTTTATTTGTTTTGCTCAAGGTAAGGGTGCAAGTCTTACGTTTGGAGTTTAGTTTGTTTGTTCTAGTTTCGTGTTTGGTTTTGGGGGTGACACTTGTTGGCATTGTGTGAACTTGGGGTTTAAAACATCCTAATTTTAACCTTTGGGCCTGTTGTTCTGGGCAGACCTTTTTGTGTTCTGCCTAGGGAATTGCATGCTTAACACCGGGCGCACAACTAGATTGCGTGTCAGCATAAGCGCACGTATTTTAAGATGCTGGATGGGAGCGTTACCTGGTCACTGTGTGGGTGACCTTTGGTATTTGCATGCCGTGGTATAGGTGCTTGGTATAATTATGCGTCTGATATGCGTCGCACAACTGGGGTGTCGGGTTAGGTGTTAAGACCTAAAAAGTACCACTTTTCACCCCTTAACTTAATCTCTGTTAGACCCTTAATCATTTAATAAATGTGTTTTAAGTCGATTCTGTAGGTAATAAGCAGCAGCTACAAATAAACCCCTAACCATGCCAAGAAGCCTACTGCTGACCCAGAAGCCCCTCAGAAGTGTGAAGGTTAAACCCAGACAGAGAATTGGCTGCAATAGAGGCACAACAAAGCAGAAACAAATCAAGAAGAATATCTCGCGCAGATGTCGCAGGGCTCAATTAAACCAGAATGAATGCATCACGTAGTTGTCGCAGACTTATGAAGGGAGCACAGCAACTAGTCGCACAGTCCCTGCACCGTTCGCGCGCAGATGGATGTCAGCAGGGAGTAAAAGGCATAACTCGCGCAGTGCTTGCGGGGTTCAGTCTTAAGCGCTCATGAAGCACTCGCACAGTCTCGCGCAGCTCAAGAGATGAGTCTTCAACCTTCGTGCGATTCACTGAATAGAGAGAGCTCCAGGCATTCCAGCACGCGGCTGTCACGCAGTGGCCGCGGGACACATACTTTCAAGGAATTGCTCGCGCGATCCAGAAGCCCATGTACATTGTTTTCTTCGTGAGGATAGCAGCGAGATTTAGCAAGGAACAAACTGCACGCGCCATTCCCGCGCCATTCAAATGGAAAGACCAATCCCGCGACAACCAAAGCATTCCCGCGACGATCAAAGTACCAACCCCTCGACTGTAAGAGCCTCAAGTAAAAGCAACCCCGCGACACCAATTCTACCATGCGACAAAATCTGCAAATCTTTTCTACTCACCAAGGATCAGGTTCTAAACTTCTCCCAATTTTGTAGGGGCAATCTGGGAACTTTCAATAATTAGGGCACGCACTCCAATGTTCCAATCTCTGTACACACACCCCGAGGCATCCAAGAGACAAGAATGGGCCGCATTTGAATTAATGAAATTAGGGTTTCCTAACCCTAATTCATAGAGAACCGACTACTATATAAGCCTAAGCCTAGCTTAGGTTTAGGGGACTTTTAATCGACTTTTGTTCTCAACTTCTGTGCTTCTTCTTGAAACTGACTGTAGAATTACAGTAGGCTAAGGTTAGGGTTTAGGAGTTTTTCTTTTTCCTTTTTTCCTTTTCTCCATAGTCCAGCACTTGCTGGCTATGCCTTTTGTATGATTATATGGTATAGTTATTAATGGAGTTTTGTGATATGATCTTTTGCATGTATGGGATGGTGTTTTTGTTGTGAGTTGTTCTGTACAAGGTTGCTGCCTTGAGATCCTCCAATGCTAAGTTGTATTGTAAGCAATAGAGGATTGCTTTTAAGGCTATATTTAGATCCAAGTGACCTGTGTGTCCAGCTTAGGCACATTGCAGGCCTTCCCCCACCACGGGATCCACTAAATCTGAATCCCCATGAGAGCTGGAGCTGGTAGCCCTGTGAACATGGTGGCGGCAACAATGTTTTTGTTCTGTCTTAGACCTCTGTGAGGAGGATAGCCTCTATGGATAGTCTGTGACCATTCAAGTGGACAGATTATAGCCCTAGGGTGAGGCCAATCCACAGAACTAAGACAAATTCTTCTTCTCTGCACTTGTGCTTGTAGCCTTGTGAGAGATTGTGCAGAGAAAGATCCCCTATATTTGTATAGACCCACCATCAGATTGCAGATCTGATCCGGCTGTAGAGATTGTAGGCTTGTGACTGGATCACTACTGTCTTTCTATATCAGTGAACAACCAAGTTTAAAAGCTAGTACTCAAACTCTTGCTGGTCCTGTGTGTCCAGGCTCATGCACTTTGTAGGCCTAGCCCCACACACAAAACTTTAGAGGTTGAGGTTACTATGGATTCTTGAGCTTGTAGCATGGATGAAGTAGTGCCTATAATGATAATCTTGTTCTGTCCCATCTCTAGATTGTGGTTCCCCTATTGGATAGTCTGTGACCATTCAAGTGGACAGGTTATAGCCGTAAGGGATTGGATCATGGCACAAGGGTGAGTTGGATCCTTTCTCCTCATTTGTGAAAATGTAGCCATTGGACAGGACTTCTATAGCAGTAGATCTGAGTCTGAGTTATGAGACCCATCATATCTGTACCTAATAACATACTTCTCACCCTTTTATATTTATTTTTTTACACTCCACCCTCTTCCTTAACCCTTTCTGTAGTTTAGACATTAAGTTACCTTAGGATTTAAATTATAGTGACCTTAAATCCCCTTCCATTTAGGATAGCCAGATCTGTAGTCAGATCTGGAGAGTCTACTGAAGATAGCTCCCTTGGAGCTTTAAATCAACTTTTCCTGTGGGACAAACTCTTCCTTATCAAAACTTTCTACAACAGGCCCTGTATCTTGCAGGACTGTGTATTTTTAGGTTTACTGCTCTGTAGTTTTCACTCCATCTTTCATTCATTTTCATTCACCTCATTCTTATCACTGTCTCCAATAAAGTCAGTAGCAAGCACTTAAAATAGCCGAACAAGTTTTTGGCGCCGTTGTCGGGGAATCTTTGATCTAATAGTAGACTCTAGATTTTTGAATTCTTTATTCTTTGGTAGTTGTACTTGCGAATAATTGATACTGCTGATTTACATTTGGAATTTTTCTTACTGATCTGGACCGTAGCAGAGAAGGAGAGTAGAATTGCACTGGGAGTCTACCTACCTCTTTTTGCACTTCTCTAACCTTCAAAACCTCAATTTATTTCTCCTTTGAAGATTCCATAGCAGTTGATTAGGATAGTTACAAATTTTGTTAAGTGCAATGTGCCTGCGAATTGTCTTCCCTGCTGTTGGTGTGTGTGCATGTTAGGAAGGAGATCCCTCAGTCCTACATTAGAGCCTGCTAACCCTGAGATAGAAAGGGGTAGAAGACCGAGAAGGCACAGATACCATAGTCGAGCCCCCTATTGAAATTGAGATAGCAGTTATGGGTGAAGAGCAACCTAGAACATTGAAGCAATTGAATGCTCCGAATGATTACAATTCTTCATTCAGCATTCAATTCCCAGATGTTCAGGGAAACTACGAGATCAAAACTTCCATCATCCAAATGCTTCCCTCTTTCCATGGGCTTAGCAAGGAAGACCCTTACAAGCACATTGACCAGTTCTTAGCCCTGTACACGACATTCTCCATTGCTGGTTTGGGACTAGAAGCAACTAGGTTAAGGCTCTTTCCTTTCTCCCTAAAGGACAGGGCCATGACCTGGTTATCTACTCCCCCAAACAATAGCATCACTTCCTGGAAATACCTCCAGACAAGATTTCTGTCTAAATTTTTCCCAGAGACCAAAACCAGCCAATTAAGGAAAGGCATACTTGCTTTTGCCCAGTCCCCAATTGAAGATTTCAATCAAGCCTAGGACAGATTTAAGGAGATGCTCAAACAATGTCCCCACCATAAGGTCCCTGACTGGCAGCTTGTCCAGAGCTTTTACAATGGGATTGATGAGAAAAGCAGAGACATGGTAGATGCCTCTTGTGGTGGAAAGTACATGCATAAAACACCTGATGAGGCATGGGACTTGTTCGAGGTCATTAGCAAAAATGCTTTCCAGAAGATGTCCTCATCTAGATTTGTTCAAGAGCCTTCTCCTAAGCTGGGGTTGGCTGAAACTTCTAAAGGAAAGATGTATGTAGTTAGGGGATGACTTGAGAATGTAGATGGCCAATCTTACTGATAGATTTGATAAACTTTTAACTGTGGTGCAGTCTCAGAATGATTGCACAAGTGACGGAGCCATGTCTGATATGCTAATCTCTACAACACAGTGGAAGAGTGCCCAGTTGCAGAGCAATACTCGGAGTATGTGATGGAACAGGCTGCTGCTGCCCAATCTTTTGGATAGCAACAATCTGGTGGCTATAATAAATAGCCATATGGATACCAGCACCAAAATGCTGGTTACCAATGGAGAGACCACCCAAATTTGAGGTGGAGGCAAGACAATTATATGCAGCCACAACAGATGTTGGCCTTACCTCAAAGGCCACAACAGCAATTTAACCAGGGTTATACCCCAAGGTCAAATTTCCAGCAGCAACAGCAGCCCTAGCAACAAAATCAATTGGTAGTTCCTCTTGGTGTATTTTTAGTTGCTTGCTACTGACTTTTATTGGAGACAGTGATAAGAATGTAGTGAATGAAAATGAATGGAAGGTGGATTGAAAATTGTAGAGCAGCAAGCCTAAAATACGCATAGTCCTGCAAGATACAGGGCCTGTTGTAGCAAGTTTTGATAAGTAAGAGTTTGTCCCACAGGGAAAATTGATCTAAAGCTCCAAGGGAGCCATCATTAGTAGGCTCTCCAGATCTGACTACAGATTTGGCAATCCTAAATGGAAGGGGATTTAAGGTCACCAAATTCTAAATCCTAAGGTAACTTAATGTCTGAACCATAGAAAGGGTTGAGGAAACGGATGGAATGGGAGAAAATAAATATAAAAGGGTGAGAAGTATGCTATTGGATCTAGATCTGAGGAGTTTTATAACTCATATTCAAATCTGTTGCCATAGAAATCCTGTCCAATGGCTACATTATCACCACTGAGGAGAAAGGATCCAACTCATCTCTGTGTTATGATCCAATCCCTTAAGGCTATAAACTGTCCACTTAAATGGTCACAGACTATTCCATAGGGGAACCACAATCAAGAGATGGGTCAAAACATGTTTAACATTGTAGGAACTACTTCATTCCAGGCTAATACAAGCTCAGGAATCCATAGAAACCCTCATCCTCTAAAGCTCTATGTGTGGGGCTAGGCCTGTATGGGAGCATGTTAGCCCAGACACATAGAACCAGCAAGAGTTTGAGTACAAGCATTGGAATTAGCTGTCCACTGCTTTAGAGAGACTATAGTGATCCAGTCGCAAGCCTACAATCTCTATAGCCAGATCAGATCTACCATCTGATGGCGGGTCTATACAGATATAGGGGAGTCTATCTCTGCACAATCTCTCACAGGGCTACAAGCACAAGTGTAGAGAAGAATAATCCATCTTGAGTCAATGGGTTGGCTTCACCCTAAGTCTATAACCTGTCCACTTGAATGGTCACAGACTATCCTAGAGGCTATCCTCCTCACAAAGCTCAAGTTAGAACAAGAAACATTACTGCCACCACCATGTTCACAAGGCTACAAAAGCTCATTGCTCCCATGGGGATTTCAGATCTAGTGGGTCCTGTGGTGGGGCTAGGCCTGTATGGGAGCATGTTAGCCCAGACACACAGGTCACTTGGATTTGAGTAAACCATAAAATTAGTCCTCCATTGCTTGCAATACATCCTAGCAATGGAGGATCTCAAGGTAGCAGCCTTGTACAGAACAACTCACAAACAGAAATCCCATAAATGTAAAACACCCTATTATAAAACTCCATTAATCTATTCCAAATAATCATACAAAGGCATAGCTAGCAAATGCCGGACTATGGACAGAAGAAAAAGATAAAAAGAAACTACCTAAACCTAACCTAAACTTACTGGAGATCTACAGCCGATTCCAGAAGAAGAAAAACTAAGTTCCATTCTAAGAAGAATTAAAAAGCCTCCCTTAAGCCTAAACCAAGCTTAGGTTTATATAGCAGTCAGCTTGGCGGCGCTTTAGGGTTAGGAAACCCTAATTTTAATGATGCCACATGGCTTGATACTGTTCCTTAGATGCCTTGAGGCGCGTGCACAGAAATTAGAGCATTGGAGTGCATACCCTAATTGTTAGAAGTTCCCAAAATGTCCTCTATAGAAGTGAGGGAGAGTTAGAGTCCAGAGCCTCGCCAGGTAGCACTGGTTTTTAAGACTGTCGCATGGTAGCACGGTCTTCACGAGATTGGAATAACTTGAAACTCTAGACGTCGTGAGGTTGTCTTAGTTTGCAGCTTAAGCAGTCGTACGATAGAGCATTGAATCCTCGCTGGACAGCTCTGCTCTTCACGGGATTGCACTTTCCTTCTGAATGGCACGGGAATTGCGCGAGCAGTTTGTTCTCAATGGACCTTCGCGAGGGCATAATGTGCATTGGTCTCTAAATTACGCGAGAGGTTTTTTCTGCAGTTTTGCATCTCACGGCCACTGCGCGATAGCTGCGTGTAGAAATACCTAGAGCTCTCTCTCTCCTCAGCTGATTTGAGTGAACTGCGTGAGGTTTTGAGTGTTGCTTTCTATAGCTGCGCGAGTCATGATTCTGAAGCCCTTCTGTCACTAAACTATGTGAGAACAGCGCGGACACTTGGTATGAAGTCTTGGGAAACTCACAAAGATTGCGCGAGGCTTACTTTCTGAATCCTTTGAACCTTGCGGCAATTGTGCGAGGCTCATTTCTTACTCTGTTGCTACTGTGCTTTGCCTTCATGCAGTCAAGTTCTAGTCTGGATTCAGCTTCGATTCTTCTGAGAGACTTCTGGGGTAAAAGTGGTCTCCTTAGCAGGATTAAGGCCTTATTGCAACTGCTGTTCATTACCTACAGAACAGGCTTAAAACACTTTTATTAAATGATTAAGGGTCCAACAGAGATTATGTTAAGGGGTGAAAAGTGGTACTTTTCAGGTCTTAACACACCCTCAAACCTAATCTTTGCTAGTCCCTTAGCAAAGTTGTAAACGCCACTTTCGTAGGGATCACGGATACATTTAGCATATGTACCAAGCCTTTCAAACCCCTAGGTGATCCCTAGTGGAGGAGTGAAGTCTCCTGAGGGTTTTCAGTGAAGACACCCACAAACTTCACCATTAGAGTTAGTTAAGTATAGTGCAGATAATGACAACACAAATTCGAATGTTAAAAGTTTCATTCCATAGTAAATTTATTTAACACTTAGAGGAAATTTGCAGCAATGTTGCAGGCCATTTAAAACTTAAAAGTTAACATGTGTTTGCCTGACCATCATTCATTTAACATTAGAATTTCAATATATAAAAATTAGTATCCAGCTTGCCTTTGATTCAAGATCCAGATTGGATACCACCCTAAAGAGGTAAAAACTCAGACCCAATTCTCACTAGGGCTATTTCTCAACATTAATAAACTGAGGGTGTTCATAATCTCACAGCTCAAGAGCAGTTGCAGACCCCAAATGGGTTTGCAAGCATGAGCATAGGCCAAGCTTCTAATTTCTGACATCTTCAAGGATTTTTACCATAGATTGGACAACTCATCCTCTCCACATGACAGCTCATTTAACTTTGGATCCACAAGGTCTTTTTAGAATGGGTTGTAATGTGGCTTATGGCTGAGGGGTGTACAGAATAAAAGGGGTAAAGTCCAAATTAAGAAATCAGCAAGGTTAGGAGTGGTTCATGACTTCACAACCTTCATTCCAGTAAAAACTTCATCTTCCTCTTCTATTTCAGAGACAAAGTGGCCAGCTTCTCCTCTTCTTTTAAATTTTTAGATGATGATGTTCTCTAGACTTCTCTTTCTTTTCCTCTTTTCATTTTCTTTATTCATTCTTTTGATGAAATGCCACACAACTGCCATTGATATACAGCTGTTCACAAGATGCTTTTCTTCAACTTCCATAGAATATTGGACCATTCTCAGTATCTTTTCCTCCTTCTCCTTTACCTTCTGAATTCTCAGAGTGAGGGTAAGGTTGACTCAGGTAATGAGGTTTAGGTGCAAGTTTTTGGTGTTTGGGAAGAAAGAATATGATTTTAAAGCTCAACTAGTGTATGCAAGAGGGCAGATTTTAAAAGGTTTGGTTTTCAGGCTCAAACAGTGCAAATGAGGGCCTTGGATCATTTCCTTAGTCTCATGAGTTCCATCAATTAGTTTTGATTTGGAGTTGCCCAACTTCTAGTGACAAAGTTTTGATTCAATCAGTCCTTAGAGCATAAATAATGCCAAAAACACTCTTCAAAAGAAAATTCTGGGCCCAAATGTTACTAGGTATGGTCATCACATTTAACTCATGGGTTGTATTTTCATCTGTTCCTCTCGTCTTAGGCTCACTGAGTACTTAACTCTAAAATTTTCTAATATTAGCTTCATGGTGGTGTCAAAATTCAACTTTTTATGTTTCCAACAGTTTATAAAAATTTAAATTTTACATGTTTCCTCATTGTATCAAGTTTAGTGGGAATTAGCTTTATTCATCTTAGTTAAACCACCATTATTGTACTAAACTTAACTATTCTATTGGTGGACTGCCACACCCCCAAACCATTCGGAGCAGTTTCCTCACTGGTTCAAATGGGAGAAGAAAAAAATAAAAAGTAGGATCCAAGCAGTCAGACAAAAATAAACACAAAAGTTAGATAGAGACACAGAGAATGCAAACTGCACATTATAGAAGTAAAAGAAACTTTCATTAAAAGAAAAAGAAAATATGACAAAAAGATGGAAAAGGAAAAGACAAAATGGGGGGGGGGGAATTGTGGCTGTGTACTGAGGTAAGGTAGGGGATGGTGAGTCTTCCCATGGACCAAGCACAGGTGAAGGGGGAGTGGGCATGGAGAATGGAAACAGAGGGGGGTGAGAGATGGATGCAAGAGGGGGGATGGATGCAGGGGAAACAGGTGTTGCTGCAGCTCTGGAAGTGGTAGGCTCTAGGGGTTGCTCCTTTGTAGAAGGGGTAGACCCTGATGCAACTGCTTCTGCTTGCTTGGACAGGGCCTGAGCCTCAGCTTTCTTCTTTTTCAGTCCCCCCATCAAGCTCCTGCTGATTCCCCATTGCCTCTTGGCAAAGGTAGTAGGGGTAAGGGTGGTGGTCGGCTCAGTCCTTCCTATCTTGTAGCCCCCTTTGATCAGCAGCAAGGTGATGATTCTTGGGTAGGGTAGCGTGTGAGGCTTCTTGTTTGATCCTAACTTCTCCACCACGACCTTCATAGGCTCAAAAATCAGCCAGGCTGCATGGAAGCCATGGCCCATGTGGTAAGAGTAGACAGCATCCGCAATGGGGGTTCTCCTCTCTTCCTGATGTCCTGAGCAATATATGTTCTTCCGCAGGACTTGGTCAATGAATAGTAGTTCAGGTTCTAGTTCCCTCCTTCTGATTGAGTCCCCGGTGACTTTTAATCCTCTAGTTAGGGCCAGTGCAATTGTATCAATCGATGCAGTCAGAGGGGGGCCATATCCACGGTTGGGATTGAATGCTGCTGGGATGCCCAACACTTCAGCGATCATCTTAGGGCCCACTAACATATCAAAGTCGTCAATCATTACCAGCAAGCACCCTTGTCCATCACTGTCTCTCTTAACCTTGATGTGCTAATAAAATAGCTGCACTAGCCTGGGGTAGGCTAGTGCTGGAATTCCTCTCATCAATGGCATTAGGCCCGCTTTGCTCAGAAATTATATTACAGGGGCATAGAGTGGTTCTTTTTCAAAAAATGGGACATTAAAGGTTGTTTGAAGCTCCAATGGAATTGACTCCATGAGCTCAGAAGGAGTAGAGAACTTTGTGGTTGGTACCGCCACTTCCTCAACCACAGGTCTTCGTGGGATTGCACTTTCCTTCTGAATGGCGTGGGAATCGCGCGAGCAGTTTGTTCCTCAATGAACTTTCGCGAGGATTCTCATGAGGGCGTGATGTGCATTGGTCTCTAAACTGCACAAAAGGTTTCTTCTGCAGTTTTGCATCCGGCGGCCACTGCGCGATAGCTGCACGCAGAAATACCTAGAGCTCTCTCTCTCCTCAACTGATTTGAGTGAACTGCGTGAGGTTTTGAGTGCTGCTTTCTTAAGCTGTGCGAGTCATGATACTGAAGCCCTTCTGTCACTAAACTATGCGAGAACAGCGCGGACACTTGGTATGAAGTCTTGGGAAACTCACGAGGACTGCGCGAGGCTTACTTTCTGAATCCTTTGAACCTTGCGGCAACTACGCGAGGCTCATTTCTTGCTCTGTTGCTGCTGTGCTTTTCCTTCATGCAGTCAAGTTCTAGTTTGGATCCAGCTTCCATTCTTCTGAGAGACTTCTGGGGCAAAAGTAGGCTCCTTAGCAGGACTAAGGCCTTATTACAGGTGTTGTTGATTACCTACAGAACAGGCCTAAAACACTTTTATTAAATGATTAAGGGTCCAATAGAGATTAAGTTAGGGGGTGAAAAGTGGTACTTTTCAGGTCTTAACAGTTTCCGCACCTCAGCCCCGAAGTGCTTCTTTCGAGGACCAGGTTTTGGCCCAATTACAAAGCCTTGGACCCTTGAATCAGACTGTGACTTCTCACAGTCAAAGCATAAAGAAGATAGAAGCGCAATTAGGCCAAATAGCCAATTCCTTGGCCAAAAGAGAAGAGGGCAGGTTGCCAAGCCAGCCAGTAGCCAACCCTAAGGGCCAGTATTCGATTGGAGAAGGCTCCTTAATTTTTGAGGGGGCCAATGCCATCACAGCCCTAAGGTCTGGCAGGTTGGTAGACAACCAGGTGGGAAGGGAACAAGGAGAGGTCATTCCCAAGGAACTGTCGAGTGAAAGTGAAAGAGATTTCGTTAGAGCACCGAGTCAAGAACTGCCTGCTACCATTCAAGAAGGGAAAAATAAAGAGGCTGTAGTTGAGCCTCAGCAAGAGATAAAAGTAGAAAAAAGAAAAAAAAAAAAAAGTTCAGTCATAGGCTTGCAGCAGAGGAACCAGCAGTACCTCAGCTACCATTTCCTCAAGCTTTGAGTGGCCCTGCCCCTTTCGATAAGGGGCACGCACAAATCTAGGAAATGATTGAGACCTTTAAGCAGGTCAAGATAAATTTACCCCTACTAGATGCAATCCGACAGGTCCCAGTCAATGTAAAGTTTTTGAAAGACCTTTGTACTCAGAAAATGAAGGCCAGAGGCCATTTGTCCACAAAGGTCTTTGCAACTGATACAGTTAATTCTGTATTAACCATGACAATGCCTGAGAAGTTGTAAGACCCATGGATACCCACTATTCCCTGTATTATTGGAGACCACACGATTGGAAGGACCCTTTTAGACATTGAAGCCAGTGTTAACCTTTTGCCATAAAGTGCGTATTAGCAGCTAGGTTTGGGGGAGCTGAAGCCCACCCCCATTGTTCTATTGATGGCTGATAGGTCTGAGAGGAAACCCATGGGAGTGGTTGAGGATGTCTTAGTAGGGGTAGACAAGTTCTTCTATACTGCAGACGTCCTTATTTTGGACATGGGCTGCAATAAGAGTACATCCCCGATACCTGTTATTCTGGGTAGACCATTCTTGGCCACTGCTAATGCATGCATTCAATGCAGGTCTGGGATTAAGGAGGTCACTTTTGAACATATGAAAGTAGAGCTTAATGTGTATAACAGTGCAAAGTACCCTCAGCTGGACAATGAGGAATGCTTTGCAGTGGATGTACTAGAAGAAATTATTGAAGAAGAACTGCCCACTCTGCTGAAGTGGGGCGACATTGTCATTAATTTAACTGATGTTTGGAACATGGTGGAGGAAGGAAGCCTAGCTTTAATGCCAGAAGACATGTCCCTATTGAGGTCTTCTGTGGGCTTGGTGCAACATTCCAATTGGAAACCTACATTGCTGTCCTTCCTCCAACCAACAATGCCCCAATCCTACCATCCATCCAACAAGCCCCTGATCTGGAGCTCAAGAAGCTCCCAGAGACATTGAAATATGCTTTTCTCGAGAAAGATGAGAAACTTTCTATAATTATCTCTTCTCTTATCAGTGAGCAAGAGGAGAAATTGCTAATAGTTTTGAGTAAGCATAAGAAAGCAATTGGCTAGACCATTGCTGATCTAGGAGGGATTAATGAATCAATCTATAGTATAGGATTCATCTAGAGGACGGCTCAACACCCTCCAGGGAAATACAAAGGAAACTGAATCCTCAAATGCAGGAAGTGGTCCTGAAAGAAATCATTAAATTGCTGGATGTTGGGGTAATTTACCCCATTTCTGATTCTGAATAGGTTGCACCTATCCAAGTGGTGCCCAACAAATCTGGCATAACAGTGATCACAATGGAGTCTGGAGAGTTGAGACTAGCTAGGGAGACCACTGGCTGGAGAGTTTGCATCAATTATCGAAAACTCAACTCCAAGACCAGAAAAGACCACTTTCCCCTCACCTTTATTGATAAAATTTTGGATAAGTTGGCTGGGAAAGCTTTTTACTATTTTCTTAATGGATACTCAGGGTACAATTAGATCCCTGTCCACCCTCTTGATCAAGAGAAAACCACTTTTACTTGTCCTTTTGTCACCTTTGCTTACAGAAGGATGCCTTTTGGATTGTGTAATGCCCCAGCCACCTTTCAGAGGTGTATGTATGACATCTTTTCTGATATGATTGACAAATTTTTAGAAATTTTTATGGATAATTTTTTGGTTTATGGGGATTGCCTTGACCAATGTCTGCAAAACCTCCACAAGGTTTTACAAAGATGTGAGGAGACCAATTTGGTCTTAAGTTGGGAAAAGAGTCACTTCATGGTAACACAAGGAATTCTGTTCGGCCAAGTAGTCTCTAAAGATGGAATTGAGGTAGACAAGGCCAAAGTTTACCTCATTGCAAATTTTACCCCTCCAAAAATAGTCAAACAAATCAGATTTTTCCTTGGGCATGCTCGATTCTACAAGAGGTTCATCAAAGACGTCAGCAAAATTGCTAAACCGTTGTGCCACCTGCTCTGCCAGGATGTGCCCTTTGACTTTTCCGCTGAATGTCTTAAGGCTTTTAAAACTTTAAAAATCTACCTCACCTCTGCCCCTGTACTCCAAACACCTGACTATACCCTACCCTTTGAGTTGATGTGTGATGCATCTGACTTGGCAATAGGTGCTGTCTTGGGCTAGAGAAAAGATAAGTTGCCTGTGGTCATTGCATATCTCAGCAAATCACTTGCTGAAGCTCAACTGAACTACACAACAACTAAGAAAGAGCTTCTGGCAGTGGTTTTTACTGTGGACAAGTTTAGACTGTACCTACTTGGGTCTAAAACTGTCATCTTCACTGACCACTCAATATTAAAGTACCTACTGTCCAAGAAGGATGCAAAGCCCAGGTTGATTCGATGGATACTCCTGTTAGAGGAGTTTGACATCGAAATCAAGGACAAAAAGGGTGTAGAAAATGTGGTGGCTGGCCACTTGTCCAGAATTATGTTGGAGAAAGGTGCTGATTACCTTGCTACAAATGATGTCTTCCTGGATGAGCAAGTGTTTTCCATCCAATCTTTAGTTCCTTGGTATGCACATATTGTCAATTATCTAGTTATAGGCAAGATTCCTGCCCATTGGACAAAAATGGACAAAGACCTATTTTTCTGACAGGTCAAATACTTTATCTGGGAGGAACCTTGCTTGTACAAGTATTGTGCAGACCAAATCATTCGAAAATGTATTCTCGAAAGTGATGTCCCTAGTATTCTGGCCATGTGCCATAAAAATGCCTGTGGGGGTCATTTTAGTGGGAGAAAAATAGCTGATAAACAGTTATGTTGCAGTGTGGGTTCTATTGGCCTTCTCTTTTCAGAGATGCCAATACACACTGCAAGACCTGTGAAAGATGTCAAAAATTAGGAGGGCTGTCCAAACAAAACTCAATGCCTTTACAGCCTATCCTTGTTGTAGAACTGTTTGATGTGTGGGGTATTGACTTTATGGGCCCCTTCCCTCCTTCAAATTATTTTCATTTCATCTTAGTGGCAGTGGACTATGTTTTCAAATGGGTAGAAGCCATTGCCACAAGAACAAACGATAATCAAGTTGTCCTCAGATTTATAAAGTAGAATATCTTCTCGAGATTTGCCACCCCTAGAGTCATTATCAGTGATGGGGGTAGCCATTTCTGCAATAAAAATTTTGGGAGCTTGCTCAAGAAATATTTTGTCACCCATAGGACTACTACTCCCTACCACCCACAAACCAGTGGGCAAGTTGAAATTTCAAATAGGGAGATCACGCACATCCTAGAGAAGACTGTGAGGACTGATAGGAAAGATTGGGCTGACAAGCTTAATGATGCACTGTGGGCTTCTTTGACTACCTATAGGACTCCCATTGGTATGTCGCCATTCAGACTAGTTTATGGCAAGGCCTGTCATCTCCCAGTGGAGTTAGAACACAAGGCCTATTGGGCCATCAAACATTTTAATCTAGATCTAACTTCTGCTTGTCATCACAGGTTTCTGCAGCTGTCAGAATTGGAAGAACTAAGGATGGATGTGTATGCCAATGCCAGGATCTGCAAGGAAAGATCCAAAGCTTTCTTTGACAAAGGGCTGTTGAGAAAGAGTTTCATAGCTAGCGACAAGGTTTGGTTGTTTAACTCCAAACTTAAATTCTTTCCTGGCAAATTGAATTCCAGAAGGGAAGGTCCCTATATTGTCATGCATGTTTCCCGATCTGGTGTTGTGGAAATCAAGGATCATAACTCTAGGAGAACCTTGAAGGTGAATGGTCAGAGGCTTAACCCTTGTTTTGAAAAACCTGCCGAACCCATGGACACCATTCAGTTTCAAGGGGATCCTTCTTCAAACTGATCCACAGGTATGTCAATATTGTATCATATGTACTTTGTTTTTGGTAGATTTATCTTGCTTTCTTTTGTTTATATTCTCTAGGATTTGTTGGTGTAGCATTTTTTGTAGTATTTCTATTTCTCTTTTTTCTTCTCTGTTTCTTTCTTCTCTGCAGTAGCTACTGCACTTTCTCACCTTTGAACCAGTGTGGACACTGCTCCTCATAGGTTTGGGGGTGTGGCAGGATAGGTTTGCCAATAAAATACTTAATTTTAGTGTAGTAATGGTGGTAAAAAATGTGACGAATAAAGTTAATTTCCACTTTACTTGATACAATTACGAAACTTGTAAAAATTTAAATATTTTTGCAGACTTTTCGAAACAAAAAAAGTTAAAAATCTTGACACCACCATGAAGCTGATATTAGAAATTTTTTTTCAGTTAGTACTTAGTGAACCTAAGAGGAGAGAAACAGATGAAAATACACCCCATGGGTTAAATTTCATGACCATACCTAGTGAGATTTGGGCCCAACATTTTCTTCTGAAGAGTGTTTTTGGCATTATTTCTGCTCTAAGGACTGATTGAAGCAAGACTTTTTCACTAGAAGTTGTGCACCACCAAATGAAAACTAATTGACAGCACTCATGATACTAAGGAAATTATCCAAGGCCCTCATTTGGACAGTTTGAGCCTGAAAATCCAACCTTTTAAAATCTGCCCTTTTGCATACACTACTTGAGCCTTAAAATCATACTTTTCTTTCACAAATACCAGAACACTTGCACCTTAACTTCATTACCTGAGTCAACCTTACCCTCACTCTGAGAATTCAGAAGGTAAAGGAGGAGTTAAAGATACTGAGAATGGTCCAACATTCTGTGGAAGGAGAAGAAAAGCAACTTGTAAACAGTTGTGTATCAATGGCAGTTGTGTGGCAGTACATCAAAAGAATGAATAATAAATAAAAAGAGAAAAAGAAAGAGAAGTCTAGAGAAGAACATCATCTGAAAATTGAAAAGAAGAGGAGAAGTTGGCCACATTGAGTCTGAAATATTAAAAGAAAGATGAAGTTTTTGCTGAAATGAAGGTTGTGAAGTCATGAATCACTCCTTACCTTGTTGATTTCTTAATTTGGATTCCCTTTTTACCCCTTTATTCTTTACATCCCTCAGCCATAAGCCACATTACAACCCATTCAAAAAGGCCTTGTGGATCCAAAGTTAAATGAGCTGTCATGTGGAGATGAGGAGTTGTCCAATCTATGGTGAAAATTCTTGAAGATGTCAGAAATTAGAAGCTTTGCCTATGCTCATGCTTGCAGGCCCATTTGGGGTCTGTAACTGCTCTTGAGCTGTTTTGAAAGTGAACACCCTCAGGTTGTTAATGTTGAGAGATAGCCCTAGTGAGAATTGGGTCTGAATTTTAACCTCATTGGGGTTGTACCCAACCTGAATTTTGAATTAAAGGCAAGCTGGGTACTGATTTTTATACATTGAAATTCTAATGATAAATGAATGGTGGTAAGGCAAACACATGTTAACTTTTATGTTTTAAATGGCCTGCAACATTGCTACAGTTTCCTCTAAGTGTTAAAAAAATTTGGGTGTCGAATGCAGCTTTAAACTTCGAAATCTGTGTTGTCATTATCTGCACTATACTTAACTGATTCTAATGGTGAAGTTTGTGGGTGTCTTCACTGAAAACTCCCAGGAGACTTCACTCCTCCTCTAGGGATCACCTAGGGATTTAAAAGGCTTGGTACATATGCTAAATGTACCCGTGATCCCTATGAAAGTGGCATTTAATTACAGCTTTGCTAAGGGACTAGCAAAGATTAGGTTTGGGGGTGTGTTAAGACCTGAAAAGTACCACTTTTCACCCCTTAACTTAATCTCTGTTAAACCCTTAATCATTTAATAAATGTTTTTTAAGTCGATTCTGTAGGTAATAAGCAGCAGCTACAAATAAACCCCTAACCATGCCAAGAAGCCTACTGCTGACCCAGAAGCCCCTTAGAAGTGTGAAGGTTAAACCCAGACAGAGACTTGGCTGCAACAGAGGCATAGCAAAGCAGAAACAAATCAAGAAGAATTCCTCATGCAGATGTCGCAGGGCTCAATTAAACCAGAATGAATGCGTCACATAGTTGTCATGGATTTCTGAAGGGAGCACAGCAACTGGTTGCGCAGTCCCCGCGCCGTTCGCGCGCAGATGGATGTCAGCAGGGAGTAAAAAGCATAACTCGCGCAGTGCTCGCGAGGTTCAATCTTAAGCGCTCGCGAAGCACTCACACAGTCTCGCGCAGCTCAAGAGATGAGTCTTCAACCTTCGCACTATTCACTGAATAGAGGGAGCCCCAGGCATTCCAGCGCGCGGCTGTCGCGCAGTGGCCGTGGGACACATACTTTCAAGGAACTGCTCGCGCAATCAAGAAGCCCATGTACATTGTTTTCTTCAGAGGATAGCTGAGGGATTCAGCAAGGAACAAATTGCGCGCGCCATTCTCGCACCATTCAAATGGAAAGACCGATCCCGCGACGATCAAAGCATTCCCATGATGATCAAAGTACCAACCCCACGACTGCAAGAGCCTCAAGTAAAAGCAACCCCACGACGCCAATTCTACCACGCGGTAAGATCTGCAAATCTTTTTCACTCAGCGAGGATCGAGTTCTAAACTTCTCCCCAATTCTGCAAGGGCAATCTAGGAACTTCCAAGGGACAAGAATGGGCCGCATTTGCATTGATGAAATTAGGGTTTCCTAATCCTAATTCACAGAGAACCGATAGCTATATAAGCCTAAGCCTACCTTAGGTTTAGGGGACTTTTAATGGACTTTTATTCTCGACTTTTGTGCTTGTTCTTGAAACCGACTGTAGAATTACAGTAGGCTAAGGTTAGGGTTTAGGAGTTTTTCTTTTTCCTTTTTTCCTTCTCTCCATAGTCCAGCACTAGCTGGCTATGCCTTTTGTAAGATTATATGGTACAATTTTTAATGGAGTTTTGTAATAGGATCTATTGCATGTATGGGATGGTGTTTTTATTGTGAGTTGTTCTGTATAAGGCCGCTATTTTGAGATCCTCCAATGCTAAGTTGTATTGTAAACAATAAAGGATTGCTTTTAAGGCTTTATTTAGATCTAAGTGACCTGTGTGTCCAGGTTAGGCACATTGCAGGCCTTCCCCCACCATAGGATCCACTAAATCTGAATCCCCATGAGAGCTGGAGCTAGTAGCCCTGTGAACATGGTGGCGGTAGCAATGTTGTTGTTCTGTCTTAGACCTCTGTGAGGAGGATAGCCTCTGTGGATAGTCTGTGACCATTCAAGTGGACAGATTATAGCCATAGGGTGAGGCCAATCCACATAACTAAGACAGATTCTTCTTCTCTGCACTTGTGCTTGTAGCCTCGTGAGAGATTGTGTAGAGACAGACTCCCCTATATTTGTATAGACCCACCATCAAATTGCAGATCTGATCCGACTGTAGAGATTATAGGCTTGTGACTGGATCACTGATGTCTTTCTATAACAGTGAGCAGCCATGTTTAAAAGGTAGTACTCAAACTCTTGTTGATCCTGTGTGTCCAGTCTCGTGCACTTTGTAGACCTAGCCCCACACACAGAACTTTAGAGGTTGAGGTTACTATGGATTCTTGAGCTTGTAGCTTGGATGAAGTAGTGCCTACAATGATAATCTTGTTCAGACCCACCTCTGGATTGTGGTTCCCCTATTGGATAGTCTGTGATCATTCAAGTGGACAGGTTATAGCCATAAGGGATTGGATCATGGCACACGGGTGAGTTGGCTCCTTTCTCCTCTTTGGTGATAATGTAGCCATTGGACAGGACTTCTATAGCAGTAGATCTGAGTCTGAGTTATGAGACCTATCAAATCCGTACCTAATAACATACTTCTCATCCTTTTATATTTAGTTTTTCACACTCCACCCTTTCTTAACCCTTTCTGTAGTTTAGACATTAAGGTACCTTAGGATTTAGATTATAGTGACCTTAAATCCCCTTCCATTTAGGATTGCCAAATCTGTAGTCAGATCTAGAGAGCCTACTAAAGATAACTCCCTTGGAGCTTTAGATCAACTTTCCCTGTGGGACAAACTATTTCTTATCAAAACTTGCTATAACAGGCCCTGTATCTTGCAGTACTGTGTATTTTTAGGCTTGCTGCTCTGTAGTTTTCACTCCAACTTTCATTCATTTTCATTCACCTCATTCTTGTCACTGTCTCCAATGATGTCAGTAGCAAGCACTTAAACATGATTGGAAGGGCCCTTTTAGACCTTGGAGCCAGTGTTAACCTATTGCCATACAGTGTGTATTAGCATCTAGGTTTAGGGGAGCTGAAGCCCACCCCCATTGTTCTATTGATGGCTGATAGGTCTGAGAGGAAACCCATGGGAGTGGTTGAGGATGTCTTAGTGGGGATATACAAGTACTTCTACCTTGTAGACTTCCTTGTTTTGGACATGGGCTGCAACAAGAGTACATCCCTGATACCTGTTATTCTGGGCAAACCATTCTTGGCCACTGCCAATGCATGCATTCAATGCAGGTTTTAGATTATGGAGGTCACATTCGGACATATAAAAGTTGAGCTTAATGTGTACAACAGTGCAAAGTACCCTCAGCTGAACAATGAGGAATGCTTTGCAGTGGATGTACTAGAAGAAATTGTTGAAGAAGAACTGCCCACTCTGCTGGAGTGGGGCAACATTGTCACTAATATAACTGAAGTTTGAAACATGGTGGAGGAAGGAAGCCTAGCTTTAATATTAGAAGACATGTCCCTATTGAGGTCTTCTGTGGGCTTAGTGCAGCATTCAAATTGGAAACCTACATTGCAGCCCCTTCCTCCAACCAACAATGCACCAATCCTGCCATCCATCCAACTAGCCCCTGATCTTGAGCTCAAGAAGCTCCCAAAGATATGGAAATATGCTTTCCCCAAGAAAGATTAGAAACTTCCTGTAATTATCTCCTCTTCTCTTACCAGTGAGCAAGAGGAGAAATTGCTAACAGTTTTGAGGAAGCACAAGAAAGCAATTTGCTGGACCATTGCTAATCTAAGTGGGATTGATGCATCAATCTATATGCATAGGATTCATCTAGAGGAGGGCTCAACACCCTCCAGGGAAAAGCAGAGGAAACTGAATCCTCACATGCAGGAAGTGGTCCTGAAAGAAATCATTAAATTGCTGGATGCTGGGGTACTTTCCCCATTTCTGATTCTGAATGGGTGGCACCTATCCAAGTGGTGCCCAAGAAATCTGGCATAACAGTGATCACAATGGAGTCTGGAGAGTTGAGACCAGCCAGGGAGACCATTGGCTGGAGAGTTTGCATCGATTATCAAAAACTCAACTCCAAGACCAGAAAAGACCCCTTCCCCCTCCCCTTTATTGATCAAATTTTGGATAAGTTGGCTGGGAAAGCTTTTTACTATTTTCTTGATGGATACACAGCGTATAATCAGATCCTTGTGCACCCTCTGGATCAAGAGAAAACCACTTTTACTTATCCTTTTGGCACCTTTGCTTATAGAAGGAAGCCTTTTGAATTGTGTAATGCCCCAGCCACCTTTCAGAGGTGTATGTATGCCATCTTTTCTGAGATGATTGACAAATTTTTGGAAATTTTTATGAATGATTTTTCGGTTTATGGGGATAGCTTTGACCAATGTCTGCAACACCTCCACAAGGTCTTACAAAGATGTGAGGACACCAATTTGGTCTTAAGTTGGGAAAAGAGTCACTTCATGGTAACACAAGAAATTATGTTGGGCCATGAAGTCTCTAAAGATGGAATTGAGGTAGACAAGGCCAAAGTTGACCTCATTGCAAATTTGCCCCCTCCAAAAACAGTCAAATAATCAGATCTTTCCTTGGGCATGCTGGATTCTACAGGAGGTTCATCAAAGACTTCAACAAAATTGCTAAACCATTGTGCCACCTACTCTGCCAGGATGTGCCCTTTGTCTTTTCTGCTAAATGTCTTAAGGCTTTTGAAACTTAAAAATCTGCCTCACCTCTACCCCTGTACTCAAAACACCTGACTATACCCTACCATTTGAGTTGATGTGTGATGCATCTAACTTGGCAATAGGTGCTGCCTTGGGTCAGAGAAAAGATAAGCTGCCTGTGGTCATTGCATATCTCAGCAAATCACTTGCTGAAGCTCAGATGAACTACACAACAACCGAGAAAGAGCTTCTGGCAGTGGTTTTTGCTGTGGACAAGTTTAGACCTTACCTACTTGGGTCTAAAACTATCATCTTCACTGACCACTCAGCATTAAAGTACCTACTATCCAAGAAGGATGCAAAGCCCGGGTTGATTCGATGGATACTCTTGTTACAGGAGTTTGACATCGAAATCAAGGACAAAAAGGGTGTAGAAAATGTGGTGGCTGACCACTTGTCCAGAATTATGTTGGAGAAAGGTGCTAATGACCTTACTACAAATGATGTCTTCCCAGATGAGCAACTGTTTGCCATCCAATCTTTAGTTCCTTGGTATGCACATATTGTCAATTATCTAGTTATAGGTAAGATTCCTGCCCATTGGACAAAAATGGACAAAGACCTATTTTTCTCACAGGTCAAATTCTTTTTCTAGGAGGAACCTTGCTTGTACAAGTATTGTGCAGACCAAATCATTCGGAAATGTGTTCCCGAAAGTGATGTCCCTAGTATTCTGGCCATGTGTCATGAAAATGCTTGTGGGGGTCATTTTAGTGGGAGAAAAACAATTGATAAAGTGTTATAGTGTGGGCTCTATTAGCCTTCTCTTTTTAGAGATGCCAATACACACTGCAAGACCTGTGAAAGATGTCAGAAATTAGGTGGGCTGTCCAAATGAAACTCAATGCCTTTACAGCCCATCCTTGTTGTAGAACTGTTTGATGTGTGGGGTATTGACTTTATGGACCCCTTTCTTCCTTCAAATGGTTTTCATTTCATCTTAGTGGCAGTGGACTACATTTCCAAATGGGTAGAAGCCATTGCCACAAGAACAAATGATAATCAGGTTGTCCTCAGATTTATAAAGAAAAAATCTTCTCGAGATTTGGCACTTCTAGAGCCATTATTAGTGACGAGGGTAGCCATTTCTGCAACAGAAATTTTGAGAGCTTGCTTAAGAAATATTCTGTCTCCCATAGGACTGCTACTCCCTACCACCCACAAGCTAGTGGGCAAGTTAAAATTTCAAATAGGGAGATCAAGCACATCCTAGAGAAGACTGTGAGGACTGATAGGAAAGATTGGACTAACAAACTTAATGATCCACTATGGGCTTATAGGACTTCCTATAACACTCCCATTGGTATGTCTGCATTCAGACTAGTTTATGGCAAGGCCTGCCATCTCCCAGTGGAGTTAAAACACAGGGCCTATTGGGCCATCAAACATTTAAATCTAGATGTAACTTCTGCTAGTCATAACAGGTTACTGCAGCTGTCAGAATTGGAAGAACTAAGGATGGATGCGTATGCCAAGGCCAGGATCTACAAGGAAAGATCCAAAGCTTTCTTTGACAAAGGACTGTTGAGAAAGAGTTTCATAGCTGGCGACAAGGTTTGGTTGTTTAACTCCAAACTTAAATTCTTTCCTGCCAAATTGAAATCCAGATGGAAAGTTCCCTACATTGTCATGCATATTCCCCCATCTGGTGCTGTGGAAATCAAGGATCCCAAGTCTGGGAGAACCTTGAAGGTGAATGGTCATACAGTGCGTGATGTGCATTGGTCTCTGAATTGCGCGAGAGGTTTTTTCTGCAGTTTTGCATCCAGCGGCCACTGCGCGATAGCTGCGCATAGAAATACCTGGCGCTCTCTCTCTCCTCAACTGATTTGAGTGAACTGCGCGAGGTTTTGAGTACTGCTTTCTTGAGCTGTGCGAGTCATGATTCTGAAGCCCTTCTGTCACTAAACTGTGTGAGAATAGCGTGGACACTTGGTATGAAGTCTTGGGAAACTCGCGAGGACTGTGCGAGGCTTACTTTCTGAATCCTTTGAACCTTGCGGCAACTATGTGAGGCTCATTTCTTGCTCTATTACTACTGTGCTTTGCCTTCATGCAGTCAAGTTCTAGTTTGGATCCAGCTTCCATTCTTCTGAGAGACTTCTGGGGCAAAAGTGGGCTCCTTAGCAGGATTAAGGCCTTATTACAGGTGCTGTTGATTACCTACAGAACAGGCTTAAAACACTTTTATTAAATGATTAAGGGTCCAACAGAGATTAAGTTAGGGGGTGAAAAGTGGTACTTTTCAGGTCTTAACAGTTTTCGCACCTCAGGCCCGAAGTGCTTCTTTCGAGGGCCAGGTTTTGGCCCAATTGCAAAGCCTTGGACCCTTGAATCAGAAGGTGACTTCTCACAGTCAAAGCATAAAGAAGATAGAAGAGCAATTAGGCCAAAAAGCCAATTCCTTGGCTAAAAGGGAAGAGAGCAGATTGCCAAGCCAGCCAGTAGCCAACCCTAAGGGCCAGTATTCGATTGGAGACGGCTCCTTAAATTTTGAGGGGACTAATGCCATCACAGCCCTAAGGTCTGTCAAGTTGGTAGACAACCCGGTGGGAAGGGAACAAGGAGAGGTCATTCCCAGGGAACTGTCGAGTGAAAGTGAAAGAGATTTTGTCAGAGCACAGAGTCAAGAATTGCCTACTACCATTCAACAAGGGAAAAATAAAGAGCCTGTAGTTGAGCCTCAGCAGGAGATAAAAGTAGAAAAAAGAAAAAAATAAAAGTTCAGTAATAGGCTTGTAGCTGAGGAAACAACAGTACCTTAGCTACCATTTCCTCAAGCTTTGAGTGGCCCTGCCCCTTTTGATAAGGGGCACGCACAGATCTAGGAAATGATAGAGACCTTTAAGAAGGTCAAGATAAATTTACACCTGCTAGATGCAATCCGACAGGTCCCAGCTAATGCAATGTTTCTGAAAGACCTTTGTACTCAGAAAAGGAAGGCCAGAGGCCATTTGTCCACAAAGGTCTTTGCAACTGATACAGTTAATTCTGTATTAACCATGACAATGCCTGAGAAGTTGCAAGACCCAGGGATACCCACTATTCCTTGTATTATTAGAGACCACACGATTGGAAGGACCCTTTTAGACCTTGGAGCCAGTGTTAACCTGTTGCCATACAGTGCGAATCAGTAGCTAGGTTTGGGGGAGCTGAAGCCCACCCCCATTGTTCTATTGATGGCTGATAGGTCTGAGAGGAAACCCATGGGAGTGGTTGAGAATGTCTTAGTGGGGGTAGACAAGTTCTTCTATACTGCAGACTTCCTTGTTTTAGACATGGGCTGTAACAAGAGTACATCGCCGATACCTGTTATTCTGGGTAGACCATTCTTGGCCACAGCCAATGCATGCATTCAATGTAGGTCTGGGATTATGGAGGTCACTTTCGGACATATGAAAGTTGAGCTTAATGTGTAGAACAGTGCAAAGTACCCTCAGCTGGGCAATGAGGAATGCTTTATTGTGGATGCACTAGAAGAAATTGTCGAAGAAGAACTGCCCACTCTACTGGAGTGGGGCAACATTGTCACTAATTTAACTGAAGTTTGAAACACGGTGGAGGAAGGAAGCCTAGCTTTAATGCCAGAAGACATGTCCCTATTGAGGTCTTCTGTGGGCTTAGTGCAACATTCCAATTGGAAACCTACATTGCTGCCCCTTCCTCCAACCAACAATGCCCCAATCCTGCCATCCATCCAACAATCCCCAGATCTGGAGCTCAAGAAGCTCCCAGAGACATTGAAATATGCTTTTCTCGAGAAAGATGTTAAACTTCCTGTAATTATCTCCTCTTCTCTTACCAGTGAGCAAGAGGAGAAATTGCTAACAGTTTTGAGTAAGCATAAAAAATCAATTGGCTAGACCATTACTGATCTAGGAGGGATTGATGCATCAATTTGTATGCATAGGATTTATCTAGAGGATGGCTCAACACCCTCTAGGGAAATGTAGAGGAAACTGAATCCTCACATGCAGGAAGTGGTCCTGAAAGAAATAATTAAATTGCTGAATGTTAGGGTAATTTACCCCATTTCTGATTCTGAATGGGTGGCACCTATCCAAGTGGTGCCCAAGAAATCTGGCATAACAGTGATCACAACCAAGTCTGGAGAGTTGAGACTAGCCAGGGAGACCACTGGCTGGAGAGTTTGCATCGATTATCGAAAACTCAACCCCAAGACCAGAAAAGACCACTTTTCCCTCACCTTTATTGATCAAATTTTGGATAAGTTGGCTGGGAAAGCTTTTTACTATTTTCTTAATGGATACTCAGAGTACAATTAGATCCCTGTGCACCCTCTTGATCAAGAGAAAACCACTTTTACTTGTCCTTTTGTCACCTTTGCTTACAGAAGGATGCCTTTTGGATTGTGTAATGCCTCAGCCACCTTTTAGAGGTGTATGTATGCCATCTTTTTTAATATGATTGTCAAATTTTTAGAAATTTTTATGGATGATTTTTCGATTTATGGGGATAGCTTTGACCAATGTCTGCAACACCTCCACAAGGTCTTACAAAGATGTGAGGAGACCAATTTGGTCTTAAGTTGGGAAAAGAGTCACTTCATGGTAACACAAGGAATTGTGTTGGGCCAAGTAGTCTCTAAAGATGGAATTAAGGTAGACAAGGCCAAAGTTGACCTCAATGCAAATTTTCACTCTCTAAAAATAGTCAAACAAATCAGATTTTTCCTTGGGCATGCTGGATTCTAGAGGAGGTTCATCAAAGACTTCAACAAAATTGATAAACCGTTGTGCCACCTGCTCTGCCAGGATGTGCCCTTTGACTTTTCTGTTGAATGTCTTATGGCTTTTAAAACTTTAAAAATCTACCTCACCTCCGCCCCTGTACTCCAAACACCTGACTATACCCTGCCCTTTGAGTTGATGTGTGATGCATCTGACTTGGCAATAGGTAATGTCTTGGGCAAGAGAAAAGATAAGTTGCCTGTGGTCATTGCATATCTCAGCAAATCACTTGCTGAAGCTCAGCTGAACTACACAACAACTAAGAAAGAGCTTCTGGCAGTGGTTTTTACTATGGACAAGTTTAGACCTTACCTACTTGGGTCTAAAACGGTCATCTTCACTGACCACTCAATATTAAAGCACCTACTGTCCAAGAAGGATGCAAAGCCCAGGTTGATTCGATGGATACTCTTGTTACAGGAGTTTGACATCGAAATCAAAGACAAAAAGGGTGTAGAAAATGTGGTGGCTGACCACTTGTCCAGAATTATGTTGGAGAAAGGTGCTGATTACCTTGCTACAAATGATGTCTTCTCGAATGAGCAAGTGTTTGCCATCCAATCTTTAGTTACTTGGTATGCACATCTTGTCAATTATATAGTTATAGGCAAGATTCCTGCCCATTGGGCAAAATTAGACAAAGACCTATTTTTCTCACAGGTCAAATTCTTTTTCTGGGAGGAACCTTGCTTGTACAAGTATTGTGCAGACCAAATCATTCGAAAATGTGTTCCCGAAATTGATGTCCCCAGTATTCTGGCCATGTGCCATGAAAATGCCTGTGGGGGTCATTTTAGTAGGAGAAAAATAGTTGACAAAGTGTTGCAGTGTGGGTTCTATTGGCCTTCTCTTTTCAAAGATGCCAATACACACTGCAAGACCTGTGAAAGATGTCAAAAATTAGGAGGGCTATCCAAACGAAACTCAATGCCTTTACAGCCTATCCTTGTTGTAGAACTGTTTGATATGTGGGGTATTGACTTTATGGGCCCCTTTCCTCCTTCAAATGATTTTCATTTTATTTTAGTGGCAGTGGACTACGTTTTCAAATGGGTAGAAGCCATTGCCACAAGAACAAATGATAATCAAGTTGTCCTCAGATTTATAAAGCAGAATATCTTCTCGAGATTTGGCACCCCTAGAGCCATTATCAGTGATGGGGGTAGCCATTTCTGCAACAAAAATTTTGGGAGCTTGCTCAAGTAATATTCTGTCACCCATAGGACTGCTACTCCCTACCACCCACAAACCAGTGGGCAAGTTGAAATTTCAAATAGGGAGATCAAGCACATCCTAGAGAAGACTGTGAGGACTGATAGGAATGATTGGGCTGACAAGCTGAATGATGCACTGTGGGCTTCTAGGACTGCCTATAAGACTCCCATTGGTATGTCGACTTTCAGACTGGTTTATGGCAAGGCCTGTCATCTCCCAGTGGAGTTAGAACACAGGGCCTATTGGGCCATCAAGCATTTAAATCTAAATCTAACTTCTGCTGGTCATAACAGGTTGCTGCAGCTGTCAGAATTGGAAGAACTAAAGATGGATGTGTATGCCAATGCCAGGATCTACAAGGAAGGATTCAAAGCTTTCTTTGACAAAGGGCTGTTGAGAAAGAGTTTCATAGCTAGCGACAAGGTTTGGTTGTTTAACTCCAAACTTAAATTCTTTCCTGGCAAATTGAATTCCAGATGGGAAGGTCCCTATATTGTCATGCAAGTTTCCCCATCTGGTGTTGTGGAAATCAAAGATCCCAAGTCTGGGAGAACCTTGAAGGTGAATGGTCAGAGGCTTAACCCTTGTTTTGATAAACCTACCGAACCCATGGACACCATTCACTTCCAAGGGGTTCCTTCTTCAAACTGATCCATAGGTATGTCATTATTGTATCATATGTACTTTGGTTTTGGTAGATTTATCTTGCTTTCTTTTGTTTATATTCTCTAGGATTTGTTGGTGTAGCATTTTTTGTAGTATTTCTATTTCTCTGTTTTCTTCTCTGTTTCTTTCTTCTCTGCAGTAGCTACTACACTTTCTCACCTTTGAACCAGTGTGGACACTGCTCCTCATAGGTTTGGGGGTGTAGCAGGATAGGTTTGCCAATAGAATAGTTAATTTTAATGCAGTAATGGAGGTAAAAAAAGTGATGAATAAAGTTAATTTCCACTTAACTTGATACAATTAGGAAACTCGTAAAAATTTAAATATTTTTGCAGACTTTTCGTAACAGAAAAAGTTAAAACTCTTGACACCACCATGAAGCTAATATTAGAAAAAAATTTCAGTTAGTTCTTAGTGAACCTAAGAGGAGAGAAACAGATGAAAATACACCCCATGGGTAAAATTTGATGACCATACCTAGTGAGATTTGGGCCCAGCATTTTTTTTGAAGAGTGTTTTTGGCATTATTTCTGCTCTAAGGACTAATTGAAGCAAGACTTTTTCACTAGAAGTTTTGCACCTCCAAATCAAAACTAATTGACAACACTCATGATACTAAGGAAATGACCCAAGGCCCACATTTGGACAGTTTAAGCTTGAAAATCCAACCTTTTAAAATCTGCCATTTTGCATACACTAGTTGAGCCTTAAAATCATACTTTTCTTTCACAAATACCGGAACACTTGGACCTTAACCTCATGACCTGAGTCAACCTTACCCTTACTCTGAGAATTCAGAAGGTAAAGGAGAAGGAGTTAAAGATACTGAGAATGGTCAAACATTCTGTGGAAGGGGATGAAAAGCAACTTGTAAACTGTTGTGTATCAATGGCAGTTGTGTGGCAGTTCATCAAAAGATGAATAAAAAATAAAAAGAGAAAAAGAAAGAGAAGTCTAGAGAAGAACATCATTTGAAATTTGAAAAGAAGAGGAGAAGTTGGCCACATTGAGTCTGAAATATTAAAAGAAAGATGAAGTTTTTGCTTAAGTGAAGGTTGTGAAGTCATGAATCACTCCTTACCTTGTTAATTTCTTAAGTTGGATTCCCTTTTTATCCCTTTATTCTTTACATCCCTCAGCCATAAGCCACATTACAACCCATTCAAAATGGCCTTGTGGATCCAAAGTTAAATGAGCTGTCATGTGGAGATGAGGAGTTGTCCAATCTATGGTGAAAATTCTTGAAGATGTCAGAAATTAGAAGCTTTGCCTATGCTCATGGTTGCAGGCCCATTTGGGGTCTGTAACTGCTCTTGAGCTATTTTGAATGTGAACACCCTTAGGTTGTTAATGTTGAGAGATAGCCCTAGTGATAATTGGGTCTGAATTTTAACCTCATTGGGGTTGTATCCAACCTGAATTTTGAATTAAAGGCAAGCTGGGTACTGATTTTTATACATTGAAATTCTAATGATAAATGAATGGTGGTAAGGCAAACACATGTTAACTTTTATATTTTAAATAGCCTGCAACATTGCTACAGTTTCCTCTAAGTGTTAAAAAAATTTAGGTGTGGAATGCAGCTTTAAACGTCGAAATCTGTGTCGTCATTATCTGCGCTATACTTAACTAATTCTAATGGTGAAGTTTGTGGGTGTCTTCACTTAAAACCCCCAGGAGACTTCACTCCTCCTCTAGGGATCACCAAGGGGTTTAAAAGGCTTGGTATATATGTTAAATGTACCCGTGATGCCTACGAAAGTGGCATTTAATTACAGCTTTGCTAAGGGATTAGCAAAGTTTTGGTTTGGGAGTGTGTTAAGACCTAAAAAGTACCACTTTTCACCCCTTAACTTGTTCTCTGTTAGACCCTTAATCATTTAATAAATGTGTTTTAAGTCGATTCTGTAGGTAATAAGCAGCAGCTGCAAATAAACCCCTAACCATGCTAAAAAGCCTACTGCTAACCCAGAAGCCCCTTAGAAGTGTGAAGGTTAAACCCAGACAGAGAATTAGCTGCAACAGAGGCATAGTAAAGCAGAAACAAATCAAGAAGAATGCCTCATGCAGATGTCGCAGGGCTCAATTAAACCAGAATGAATGCGTCGCGTAGTTGTCACGGATTTCTAAAGGGTGCACAACCACTGGTTGCGCAGTCCCCGTGCCGTTCGCGGGCAGATGGATGTCAACAGGGAGTAAAAAGCATAGCTCACGCAGTGCTCGCGAGGCTCAGTCTTAAGCGCTCGCGAAGCACTCACGTTGTCTCGCACAGCTCAAGAGATGAGTCTTCAACCTTCGCGCGATTCACTGAATAGAGAGAGCTCCAGGCATTTCAGCACGCGGTTGTCGCGCAGTGGCCGCGGGACACATACTTTTGAGAAACTGCTCGTGCGATCAAGAAGCCCATGTACATTGTTTTCTTCACGATGATAGCCGAGGGATTTTGCAAGGAACGAACTGCATGCGCCATTCTCGCACCATTCTAATGGAAAGACCAATCCCGCGACGACCAAAGCATTCCCGCGATGATCAAAGTACCAACCCCGTGACTGCAATAGCCCTCAAGTAAAAGCAACCCAGCGATGCCAATTCTACCACGTGGCAAGATCTGTAAATCTTTTTCACTCAGCAAGGATCAGGTTCTAAACTTATCCCCAATTCTGTAGGGGCAATCTAGGAACTTCCAACAATTAGGGCACATACTCTAATGCTCTAATCTCTGTGCACACGCCCCGAGGCATCCAAGGGACAAGAATGGGCCGCATTTGCACTGATGTAATTAGGATTTCCTAACCCTAATTCACAGAGAATCGATTGCTGTATAAGCCTAAGCCTAGCTTAGGTTTAGGGAACTTTTAATGGACTTTTATTCTTGACTTTTGTGCTTGTTCTTAAAACCGCTTGTAGAATTACAGTAGGCTAAGGTTAGGGTTTAGGAGTTTTTCTTTTTCCTTTTTTCCTTCTCTCCATAGTCCATCACTTGCTGGCTATGCCTTTTGTATGATTATATGGTACAGTTTTTAATGGAGTTTTGTAATAGGATCTACTGCATGTATGGGATGGTGTTTTTGTTGTGAGTTGTTTTGTACAAGGCTGCTGCCTTGAGATCCTCCAATGCTAAGTTGTATTGTAAGCAATGGAGGATTTCTTTTAAGGCTTTATTTAGATCTAAGGGACTTCTGTGTCCAGGTTAGGCACATTGCAGGCCTTCCCCCACCATAAGATCCACTAAATCTGAATCCCCATGAGAGCTGGAGCTAGTAGCCCTGTGAACATGGTGGCGGTAGCAATGCTGTTGTTCTGTCTTAGACCTCTGTGAGGAGGATAGCCTCTGTGGATAGTCTGTGACCATTCCAGTGGATAGATTATAGCCCTAGGGTGAGGCCAATCCACATAACTAAGACAGATTCTTCTTCTCTGCACTTGTGCTTGTAGCCTTGTGAGAGATTGTGCAGAGACAGACTCCCCTATATTTTTATAGACCCATCATCAGATTACAGATCTGATCCGACTATAGAGATTGTAGGCTTGTGACTGGATCACTGATGTCTTTATATAGCAGTGAACAGCCATGTTTAAAAGGTAGTACTCAAACTCTCGCTGATCCTGTGTGTCCAGGCTCGTGCACATTGTAGGCCTAGCCCCACACATAAAACTTTAGAGGTTGAGGTTCCTATGGATTCTTAAGCTTGTAGCCTGGATGAAGTAGTGCCTACAATGATATTCTTGTTCTGACCCATCTCTGGATTGTGGTTCCCCTATTGGATAATCTGTGATCATTCAAATGGATAGGTTATAGCCATAAGGGATTGGATCATGGCACAGGGGTGAGTTGGCTCCTTTCTCCTCTTTGGTGATAATGTAGCCATTGGACAGGACTTCTATAGCAGTAGATCTGAGTCTGAGTTATGAGACCTATCAAATCCGTACCTAATAACATACTTCTCATCCTTTTATATTTAGTTTTTCACACTCCGCCCTTTCTTAACCCTTTCTGTAGTTTAGACATTAAGGTACCTTAGGATTTAGATTATAGTGACCTTAAATCCCCTTCCATTTAGGATTGCTAGATCTGTAGTCAGATCTAGAGAGCCTACTAAAGATAACTCCCTTGGAGCTTTAGACCAACTTTCCCTGTGGGAGAAACTATTACTTATCAAAACTTGCTATAACAGGCCCTGTATCTTGCAGTACTGTGTATTTTTAGGCTTGCTGCTCTGTAGTTTTCACTCCAACTTTCATTCATTTTCATTCACCTCATTCTTGTCACTGTCTCCAATAAAGTCAGTAGCAAGCACTTAAACATGATTGGAAGGGCCCTTTTTAGACCTTGGAGCCAGTGTTAACCTGTTGCCATACAGTGTGTATTAGCATCTAGGTTTAGGGGAGCTGAAGCCCACCCCCATTGTTCTATTGATGGCTGATAGGTCTGAGAGGAAACCTATGGGAGTGGTTGAGGATGTCTTAGTGGGGGTAGACAACTTCTTCTACCCTACAGACTTCCTTGTTTTGGACATGGGCTGCAACAAGAGTACATCCCCGATACCTGTTACTCTGGTCAAACCATTCTTGGCCACTGCCAATGCATGCATTTAATGCAGGTCTGAGATTATGGAGGTCACTTTCGGACATATGAAAGTTGAGCTTAATGTATATAACAGTGCAAAGTACCCTCAGCTGGACAATGAGGAATGCTTTGCAGTGGATGTACTAGAAGAAATTGTTGATGAAGAACTGCCCACTCTGCTGGAGTGGGGCAACATTGTCACAAATTTAACTGAAGTTTGAAACATGGTGGAGGAAGGAAGCCTAGCCTTAATGTTAGAAGACATGTCCCTATTGAGGTCTTCTGTGGGCTTAGTGCAGCATTCAAATTGGAAACCTACGTTGCAGCCCCTTCCTCCAACCATTAATGCACCAATCCTGCCATCCATCCAACAAGCCCCTGATCTGGAGCTCAAGAAGCTCCCAGAGATATTGAAATATGCTTTCCTCAAGAAAGACGAGAAACTTCTTGTAATTATCTCTTCTCTTACCAGTGAGCAAGAGGAGAAATTGCTAATACACACTGCAAGACCTGTGAAAGATGTCAAAAATTAGGAGGGCTGTCCAAACGAAACTCAATGCCTTTACAGCCTATCCTTGTTGTAGAACTGTTTGATGTGTGGGGTATTGACATTATGGGCCCCTTTCCTCCTTCAAATTATTTTCATTTCATCTTAGTGGCAGTGGACTACGTTTTCAAATGGGTAGAAGCCATTGCCACAGGAACAAACAATAATCAAGTTGTCCTCAGATTTATAAAGCAGAATATCTTCTCAAGATTTGGCAACCCTAGAGCCATTATCAGTGATGGGGGTAGCCATTTCTGCAACAAATATTTTGGGAGCTTGCTCAAGAAATATTCTATCACCCATAGGACTGCTACTCCCTACCACCCACAAACCAGTGGGCAAGTTGAAATTTCAAATAGGGAGATGAAGCACATCCTAGAGAAGACTGGGAGGACTGATAGGAAAGATTGGGCTGACAAGCTTAATGATGCACTGTGGGCTTCTTTGATTGCCTATAGGACTCCCATTGGTATGTCGCCATTCAGACTGGTTTATGGCAAGGCATGTCATCTCCCAGTGGAGTTAGAACACAGGGCCTATTGGGCCATCAAACATTTTAATCTAGATCTAACTTCTGCTTGTCATCACAGGTTTCTGCAGTTGTCAGAATTGGAAGAACTAAGGATGGATGTGTATGCCAATGCCAGGATCTGCAAGGAAAGATCCAAAGCTTTCTTTGACAAAGGGCTGTTGAGAAAGAGTTTCATAGCTAGCGACAAGGTTTGGTTGTTTAACTCCAAACTTAAATTCTTTCCTGGCAGATTGAATTTCAGAAGGGAAGGTCCCTATATTGTCATGCATGTTTCCCCATCTGGTGTTGTGGAAATTAAGGATCATAAGTCTGGGAGAACCTTGAAGGTGAATGGTCAGAGGCTTAACCCTTGTTTTGAAAAACCTGCCGAACCCATGGACACCATTCAGTTCAAGGGGATCCTTCTTCAAACTGATCCACAGGTATGTCAATATTGTATCATATGTACTTTATTTTTGTTAGATTTATCTTGCTTTCTTTTGTTTATATTCTCTAGGATTTGTTGGTGTAGCATTTTTTATAGTATTTCTATTTTTCTTTTTTCTTCTCTGTTTCTTTCTTCTCTGCAGTAGCTACTGCACTTTTTCACCTTTGAATCAGTGTGGACACTGCTCCTCATAGGTTTGGGGGTGTGGCAGGATAGGTTTGCCAACAAAATAGTTAATTTTAGTGTAGTAATGGTGGTAAAAAATGTGATGAATAAAGTTAATTTCCACTTTACTTGATACAATTACGAAACTTGTAAAAATTTAAATATTTTTGCAGACTTTTCGAAACAAAAAAAGTTAAAAATCTTGACACCACCATGAAGCTGATATTAGAAAATTTTTTTCAGTTAGTACTTAGTGAACCTAAGAGGAGAGAAACAAATGAAAATACACCCCATGGGTTAAATTTCATGACCATACCTAGTGAGATTTGGGCCCAACATTTTCTTCTGAAGAGTGTTTTTGGCATTATTTCTGCTCTAAGGACTGATTGAAGCAAGACTTTTTTACTAGAAGTTGTGCACCACCAAATGAAAACTAATTGACAGCACTCATGATACTAAGGAAATTATCCAAGGCCCTCATTTGGACAGTTTGAGCCTGAAAATCCAACCTTTTAAAATCTGCCCTTTTGCATACACTACTTGAGCCTTAAAATCATACTTTTCTTTCACAAATAGAAGAACACTTGCACCTTAAGCTCATTACCTGAGTCAACCTTACCCTCACTCTGAGAATTCAGAAGGTAAAGGAGAAGGAGTTAAAGATACTGAGAATGGTCCAACATTCTGTGGAAGGAGAAGAAAAGCAACTTGTAAACAGTTGTGTATCAATGGCAGTTGTGTGGCAGTTCATCAAAAGAATGAATAATAAATAAAAAGAGAAAAAGAAAGAGAAGTCTAGAGAAGAACATCATCTAAAAATTGAAAAGAAGAGGAGAAGTTGGCCACATTGAGTCTGAAATATTAAAAGAAAGATGATGTTTTTGCTGAAATGAAGGTTGTGAAGTCATGAATCACTCCTCTAAGTGTTAAAAAAATTTGGGTGTCGAATGCAGCTTTAAACTTCGAAATCTGTGTTGTCATTATCTGCACTATACTTAACTGATTCTAATGGTGAAGTTTGTGGGTGTCTTCACTGAAAACTCCCAGGAGACTTCACTCCTCCTCTAGGGATCACCTAGAGATTTAAAAGGCTTGGTACATATGCTAAATGTACCCGTGATCCCTATGAAAGTGGCATTTAATTACAGCTTTGCTAAGGGACTAGCAAAGATTAGGTTTGGGGGTGTGTTAAGACCTGAAAAGTACCACTTTTGATCCCTTAACTTAATCTCTGTTAGACCCTTAATCATTTAATAAATGTATTTTAAGTCGATTATGTAGGTAATAAGCAGCAGCTGTAAATAAACCCCTAACCATACCAAGAAGCCTACTGCTGACCCAGAAGCCCCTTAGAAGTGTGAAGGTTAAACCCAGACAGAGAATTGGCTGCAACAGAGGCATAGCAAAGCAGAGACAAATCAAGAAGAATGCCTCATGCAGATGTCGCAGGGCTCAATTAAACCAGAATGAATGCATCGCGTAGTTGTCATGGATCAAGGAGCAGAATGTTGCACAGCCCCCACGCTGTCGCAGTGGATCTCAAAGAGGAGTAAAAAGCATAACTCACGCAGTGCTCACGAGGTTCAGTCTTAAGCACTCGCGAAACACTCACACAGTCTCGTGCAGCTCAAGAGATGAGTCTTCAACCTTCACACTATTCACTGAATAGAGAGAGCCCCAGGCATTCCAGCGCGCGGCTGTCGCGCAGTGGCCGTGGGACACATACTTTCAAGGAACTGCTCGCGCAATCAAGAAGCCCATGTACATTGTTTTCTTCACGAGGATAGCTGAGGGATTCAGCAAGGAATGAACTGCGCGCGCCATTCTCACACCATTCAAATGGAAAGACCGATCCCGCGACGACCAAAGCATTCCCACGATGATCAAAGTACCAACCCCGCGACTGCAAGAGCCTCAAGTAAAAGCAACCCCATGACACCAATTCTACCACGCGGCAAGATCTGCAAATCTTTTTCACTCAGCAAGGATCGGGTTCTAAACTTCTCCCCAATTCTGCAAGGGCAATCTAGGAACTTCCAACAATTAGGGCACATACTCCAATACTCTAATCTCCGTGCACATGCCCCGAGGCATCCAAGGGACAAGAATGGGCCGCATTTGCATTGATGAAATTAGGGTTTCCTAACCCTAATTCACAGAGAACCGATAGCTATATAAGCCTAAGCCTACCTTAGGTTTAGGGGACTTTTAATGGACTTTTTTTCTCGACTTCTGTGCTTGTTCTTGAAATCGACTGTAGAATTACAGTAGGCTAAGGTTAGGGTTTAGGAGTTTTTCTTTTTCCTTTTTTCCTTCTCTCCATAGTCCAGCACTTGCTGGCTATGCCTTTTGTAAGATTATATGGTACAATTTTTAATGGAGTTTTGTAATAGGATCTATTGTATGTATGGGATGGTGTTTTTGTTGTGAGTTGTTCTGTATAAGGCTGCTATCTTGAGATCCTCCAATGCTAAGTTGTATTGTAAGCAATAGAGGATTGCTTTTAAGGCTTTATTTAGATCTAAGTGACCTGTGTGTCCAAGTTAGGCACATTACAGGCCTTCCCCCACCATAGGATCCACTAAATCTGAATCCCCATGAGAGCTGGAGCTAGTAGCCCTGTGAACATGGTGGCGGTAGCAATGTTGTTGTTCTGTCTTAGACCTCTGTGAGGAGGATAGCCTCTGTGGATAGTCTGTGACCATTCAAGTGGACAGATTATAGCCATAGGGTGAGGCCAATCCACATAACTAAGACAGATTCTTCTTCTCTGCAGTTGTGCTTGTAGCCTTGTAAGAGATTGTGTAGAGACAGACTCCCCTATATTTGTATAGACCCACCATCAAATTACAGATCTGATCCGACTGTAGAGATTATAGGCTTGTGACTAGATCACTGATGTCTTTCTATAGCAGTGAGCAGCCATGTTTAAAAGGTAGTACTCAAACTCTTGTGGATCCTGTGTGTCCAGGCTCGTGCACTTTGTAGGCCTAGCCCCACACACAGAACTTTAGAGGTTGAGGTTCCTATGGATTCTTGAGCTTGTAGATTGGATGAAGTAGTGCCTACAATGATAATCTTGTTCAGACCCATCTCTGGATTGTGGTTCCCCTATTGGATAGTCTGTGATCATTCAAGTGGACAGGATATAGCCATAAGGGATTGGATCATGGCACACGGGTGAGTTGGCTCCTTTCTCCTCTTTGGTGATAATGTAGCCATTGGACAGGACTTCTATAGCAGTAGATCTGAGTCTGAGTTATGAGACCTATCAAATCCGTACCTAATAACATACTTCTCATCCTTTTATATTTAGTTTTTCACACTCCGCCCTTTCTTAACCCTTTCTGTAGTTTAGACATTAAGGTACCTTAGGATTTAGATTATAGTGACCTTAAATCCCCTTCCATTTAGGATTGCTAGATCTGTAGTCAGATCTAGAGAGCCTACTAAAGATAACTCCCTTGGAGCTTTAGACCAACTTTCCCTGTGGGAGAAACTATTACTTATCAAAACTTGCTATAACAGGCCCTGTATCTTGCAGTACTGTGTATTTTTAGGCTTGCTGCTCTGTAGTTTTCACTCCAACTTTCATTCATTTTCATTCACCTCATTCTTGTCACTGTCTCCAATAAAGTCAGTAGCAAGCACTTAAACATGATTGGAAGGGCCCTTTTTAGACCTTGGAGCCAGTGTTAACCTGTTGCCATACAGTGTGTATTAGCATCTAGGTTTAGGGGAGCTGAAGCCCACCCCCATTGTTCTATTGATGGCTGATAGGTCTGAGAGGAAACCCATGGGAGTGGTTGAGGATGTCTTAGTGGGGATATACAAGTACTTCTACCGTGTAGACTTCCTTGTTTTGGACATGGGCTGCAACAAGAGTACATCCCCGATACCTGTTATTCTGGGCAAACCATTCTTGGCCACTGCCAATGCATGCATTCAATGCAGGTTTTGGATTATGGAGGTCACTTTCGGACATATAAAAGTTGAGCTTAATGTGTACAACAGTGCAAAGTACCCTCAGCTGGACAATGAGGAATGCTTTGCAGTGGATGTACTAGAAGAAATTGTTGAAGAAGAACTGCCCACTCTGCTGGAGTGGGGCAACATTGTCACTAATTTAACTGAAGTTTGAAACATGGTGGAGGAAGGAAGCCTAGCTTTAATATTAGAAGACATGTCCCTATTGAGGTCTTCTGTGGGCTTAGTGCAGCATTCAAATTGGAAACCTACATTGCAGCCCCTTCCTCCAACCAACAATTCACCAATCCTGCCATCCATCCAACTAGCCCCTGATCAGGAGCACAAGAAGCTCCCAAAGATATTGAAATATGCTTTCCCCAAGAAAGACGAGAAACTTCCTGTAATTATCTCCTCTTCTCTTACCAGTGAGCAAGAGGAGAATTTGCTAACAGTTTTGAGGAAGCACAAGAAAGCAATTGGCTGGACCATTGCTAATCTAAGAGGGATTGATGCATCAATCTGTATGCATAGGATTCATCTAGAGGAGGGCTCAACACCCTCCAGGTAAAAGCAGAGGAAACTGAATCCTCACATGCAGGAAGTGGTCCTGAAAGAAATCATTAAATTGCTGGATGCTAGGGTAATTTACCCCATTTCTGATTCTGAATGGGTGGCACCTATACAACTGGTGCCCAAGAAATCTGGCATAACAGTGATCACAATGGAGTCTGGAGAGTTGAGACCAGCCAGGGAGACCATTGGCTGGAGAGTTTACATCGATTATCGAAAACTCAACTCCAACACCAGAAAAGATCACTTCCCCCTCCCCTTTATTGATCAAATTTTGGATAAGTTGGCTGGGAAAGCTTTTTACTATTTTATTAATGGATACTCAGGGTATAATCAGATCCCTGTGCACCCTCTTGATCAAGAGAAAACCACTTTTATTTGTCCTTTTGACACCTTTGCTTATAGAAGGAAGCCTTTTATATTGTGTAATGCCCCAGCCACCTTTCAGAGGTCTATGTATGCCATCTTTTCTGATATGATTGATAAATTTTTGGAAATTTTTATGAATGATTTTTCGGTTTATGGGGATGGCTTTGACCAATGTCTGCAACACCTCCACATGGTCTTACGAAGATGTGAGGAGACCAATTTGGTCTTAAGTTGCGAAAAGAGTCACTTCATGGTAACACAAGGAATTATGTTGGGCCATGAAGTCTCTAAAGATGGAATTGAGGTAGACAAGGCTAAAGTTGACCTCATTGCAAATTTGCCCCCTCCAAAAATAGTCAAACAAATCCGATCTTTCCTTGGGCATGATGGATTCTACAGGAGGTTCATCAAAGACTTCAACAGAATTGCTAAACCATTGTGCCACCTACTCTGCCAGGATGTGCCCTTTGTCTTCTCTACTAAATGTCTTAAGGCTTTTGAAACTTAGAAATCTGCCTCACCTCTGCCACCGTACTCCAAACACCTGACTATACCCTACCCTTTGAGTTGATGTGTGATGCATCTAACTTAGCAATAGGTGTTGTCTTGGGTCAGAGAAAAGATCAGCTGCCTGTGGTCATTGCATATCTCAGTAAATCACTTGCTGAAGCTCAGCTGAATTACACAACAACTGAGAAAGAGCTTCTGGCGGTGGTTTTTACTGTGGACAAGTTTAGACCTTACCTACTTGGGTCTAAAACTATCATCTTCCCTGACCACTCAGCATTAAAGTACCTACTGTTTAAGAAGGATGCAAGGCCCAGGTTGATTCGATGGATACTCCTATTACAGGAGTTTGACATCGAAATCAAGGACAAAAAGGGTGTACAAAATGTGGTGGCTGACCACTTGTCCAGAATTATGTTGGAGAAAGGTGCTGCTGACCTTACTACAAATGATGTCTTCCCGGATGAGCAACTGTTTGCCATCCAATCTTTAGTTCCTTGGTATGCATATATTCTCAATTATCTAGTTATAAGCAAGATTCGTGCCCATTGGACAAAAATGGACAAAAAACTATTTTTCTCACAGGTCAAATTCTTTTTCTGGGAAGAACCTTGCTTGAACAAGTATTGTGCAAACCAAATCATTCAAAAATGTGTTCCCAAAAGTGATATCCCCAGTATTCTGGCCATGTGTCATGAAAATGCCTGTGGGGATCATTTTAGTAGGAGAAAAATTACTGATAAAGTGTTGCAGTGTGGGCTCTATTGGCCTTCTCTTTTCAGAGATGCCAATACACACTGCAAGACCTGTGAAAGATGTCAGAAATTAGGAGGGCTGTCCAAACGAAACTCAATGCCTTTACAGCCCATCCTTGTTGTAGAACTGTTTGATGTGTGGGGTATTGACTTTATGGGCCCCTTTCCTCCTTCAAATGGTTTTCATTTCATCTTAGTGGCAGTGGACTACGTTTCCAAGTTGAAGCCATTGCCACAAGAACAAATGATAATCAGGTTGTCCTCAGATTTATAAAGTAGAATATCTTCTCGAGATTTGGCACCCCTAGAGCCATTATCAGTGATGGGGGTAGCCATTTCTGCAACAGAAATTTTGAGAGCTTGCTCAAGAAATATTCTGTCAACCATAGGACTGCTACTCCCTACCACCCATAAACTAGTGGGCAAGTTAAAATTTCAAATAGGGAGATCAAGCACATCCTAGAGAAGACTGTGAGGACTGATAAGAAAGATTGGGCTGACAAACTTAATGATGCACTATGGGCTTATAGGACTGCCTATAAGACTCCCATTGGTATGTCCCCATTCAGACTGGTTTATGGCAAGGCCTGTCATCTCCCAGTGGAGTTAAAACACAGGGCCTATTGGGCCATCAAACATTTAAATCTAGATCTAACTTCTCCTGGTCATAACTGGTTGCTGCAGCTGTCAGAATTGGAAGAACTAAGGATGGATGCGTATGCCAATGCCAGGATCTACAAGGAAAGATCCAAAGCTTTCTTTGACAAAGGGCTGTTGAGAAAGAGTTTCATAGCTGGCGACAAGGTTTGGTTGTTTAACTCCAAACTTAAATTCTTTCCTGGCAAATTGAAATCCAGATGGGAGTGTCCCTACATTTTCATGCATATTTCCCCATCTGGTGCTGTGGAAATCAAGGATCCGAAGTCTAGGAGAACCTTGAAGGTGAATGGTCAGAGGCTTAAGCCTTGTTTTGGAAAACCTACCGAACCATGGACACCATTCACTTTCAAGGGGATCCTTCTTCAAACTGTTCCATAGGTGTGTCATTATTATATCATATGTACTATTTTTGGTAGATTTATCTTGCTTTCTTTTGTTTATATTCTCTAGGATTTGTTAGTGTAGCAGTTATTGTATTATTTCTATTTCTCGGTTTCTTTCTTCTCTGTAGTAGCTACTGCACTTTCTCACCTTTGAACCAGTGTGGACACTGCTCCTCATAGGTTTGGGGGTGTGGCAGGATAGATCTACCAATAGAATAGTTAATTTTAGTGCAGTAATGGTGGTAAAAAATGTGATGAATAAAGTTAATTTCCACTTAACTTGATACAATTAGGAAACTTGTAAAAATTTAAATATTTTTACAGACTTTTCAAAACAGAAAAGTTAAAAATATTGAGACCAACATGAAGCTAGTATTAGAAATTTTTTTCTGTTAGTACTTAGTGAACCTAAGAGGAGAGAAACAGATGAAAACACACCCCATCATGACCATACCTAGTGGGATTTGGGACCAGCATTTTCTTTTGAAGAGTGTTTTTGGCATTATTTCTGTTCTGAGGACTGATTGAATCACGACTTTTTCACTAGAATTTGTGCACCTCCAAATCAAAACTAATTGACAGCACTCATGATACTAAGTAAATGATCCAAGGCCCTCATTTGGACAGTTCGAGCCTGAAAATCCAACCTTTTAAAATCTGGCCTTTTGCGTACACTAGTTGAGCCTTAAAATCATTCTTTTCTTTTGCAAACACCAGAACACTCGCACCTTAGCCTCATGACCTGAGTCAACCTTACCCTAATGTTGAGAATTCAGAAGGTAAAGGAGAAGGAGTTAAAGATACTGAGAATGGTCCAACATTCTGTGGAAGGTGAAGAAAAGCAACTTGTAAATAGCTGTGTATCAATGGCAGTTGTGTGGCAGTTCATCAAAAGAATGAATAAAAAAGAAAAAGAGAAAAAGAGAGAGAAGTCTAGAGAATAACATCATCTGAAAATTGAAAAGAAGAGGAGAAGCTGCCACTTTGAGTCTGAAATATAAAAAAAAAAAGATGAAGTTTTTGCTGAAATGAAGGTTGTGAAGTCATGAATCACTCCTTACCTTGCTGATTTCTTAATTTAGATTCCCTTTTTACCCCTTTATTCTTTACATCCCTCAGCCATAAGCCACATTACAACCCATTCAAAAAGACCTTGTGGATCCAAAGTTAAATGAGCTGTTATGTGGAGATGAGGAGTTGTCCAATCTATGGTGAAAATTCTTGAAGATGTCAGAAATTAGAAGCTTTGCTTATGCTTATGCTTGCAGGCCCATTTGGGGTCTGTAACTGCTCTTGAGCTGTTTTGAATGTGAACACCCTCAGGTTGTTAATGTTGAGAGATAGCCCTAGTGAGAATTGGGTCTGAATTTAAACCTCATTGGGGTTGTATCCAACCTGAATTTTGAATTAAAGGCAAGCTGGGTACTGATTTTTATACATTGAAATTCTAAGATAAATGAATGGTGGTAAGGCAAATACATGTTAACTTTTATGTTTTAAATGGCCTGCAACATTGCTGTAGTTTCCTCTAAGTGTTAAAAAAATTTGGGTGTGGAATGCAGCTTTAAACATCAAAATCTGTGTTGTCATTATCTGCAATATACTTAACTGATTCTAATGGTGAAGTTTGTGGGTGTCTCCACTTAAAACCCCTAGGAGACTTCACTCCTCCTCTAGGGATCACCTAGGGGTTTAAAAAGCTTGGTACATATGCTAAATGTACCCGTGATCCCTACGAAAGTGGCATTTAATTAAAGCTTTGCTAAGGGACTAGCAAAGATTAGGTTTGGGGGTGTGTTAAGACCTAAAAAGTACCACTTTTCACCCCTTAACTTAATCTATGTTAGACCCTTAATCATTTAATAAATGTGTTTTAAGTCGATTATGTAGGTAATAAGCAGCAACAGCAAATAAACCCCTAACCATGCCAAGAAGCCTACTGCTGACCTAGAAGCCCCTCATAAGTGTGAAGGTTAAACCCAAACAGAGAATTGGCTGCAGCAGAGGCACAGCAAAGCAGAAACCAATCAAGAAGAATGCTTCGCACAGATGTCGCAGGGCTCAATTAAACTAGAATGAATGCGTCGCGCAGTTGTCGCAGACTTCTGAAGGGAGCATAGCAACTGGTTGCACAGTCCTCACGCCGTTCGCGCGCAGATGGATGTCAGCAGGGAGTAAAAAGCATAACTTGCGCAGTGCTCATGAGGTTTAGTCTTAAGTGCTCACGAAGCACTCGCGCAGTCTCGTGCAGCTCAAGAGATGAGTCTTCAACCTTCGCGCGATTCATTGAATAGAGAGAGCTCCAGGCATTCCAGCGCGCGGTTGTCTCGCAGTGGCCGTGAGAGACATACTTTCAAGGAACCGCTCGCGCGATCCAAAAGCCCATGTACATTATTTTCTTCGCGAGGATAGCCGCGGGATTTAGCAAGGAACGAACTGTGCACGCCATTCTTCTGCCATTCAAATGGAAAGACAAATCCTGCGACAACAAAAGCATTCCCGCGATGATCAAAGTACCAACCCCGCGACTGCAAGAGCCTCAAGTAAAAGCAACCCTGCGACACCAATTCTACCACGCGACAAGATCTACAAATCTTTTCTACTCAGCGAGGATTGGGTTCTAAACTTCTCCCCAATTTTGTAGGGGTAATCCAAATAGAGCCTGGGAGACTCGCATAATCCAAATAGAGCACTTCAATAGCTGTCGCGAGATTCAAAGTAAGCCCGGGAGACTCTCGCGCAATTCGAATGGAAACTTCACATTTCTTTCTAAATTAATAAAATTTCTTTTTGTATATTGCTTTGTGAATCTTGTCCGTGTATGTTTATATATATATTTTTATGACTCTTACCCTGCACTTCCTAGCCTTTGAACTAGTGAGGACACTGCTCCTAATGGTTTAGGGGTGTGGCAGGGTAGATCTACCAACAGAATAGTTAACTTTAGTGCATTAATGGTGCTATAATTGGGATGAATAAAGTTAATTTTCACTTAACTTGCTGTAATGAGAAAATTTGTTAAAATATTAAAATATTTTTTGCAGACATTTTGAAACATAAAATTTTAAAATCTTAGCACCACCATGAAGCTAGCATCAGAAAATTTTCCAGTTAGTACTTAGTGAACCTAAGAGGAGAGAAACAGGTGCCCAAGGGTTAATTTGAGGACCACACCTAGGAAGATTTGGGCCCATCATTTTCTTTTGAAGAGTGTTTTTGGCATTATTTATTCTCTAAGGACTGATTGAGTCAAGACTTTTTCACTAGAGTTTAGGCACCTCCAAATCAAAACTGATTGATAGCACTCATGACACTAAGGAAATGATCCAAGGCCTTCATTTGGACAGTTTGGGCCTGAAAATCTAACCTTTTAAAACTTCCCTTTTCCATACACTAGTTGAGCCTTAAAAATCCTACTTTTCTTTGACAAATACCAGAGTACTTGCACCTTAACCTCATGACCTGATTCAACCTCACCCTCACTCTGAGAATTCAGAAGGTAAAGGAGAAGGAGTTAAAGATAGTGAGAGTGGTCTAACACTTGGTGGAAGGTGAAGAAAATCAACTTATGAACAACAATGTATCAATGGTATTTGTGTGGAAGTTCATCACAAAAATCATAAAAATATTGAATAAAAATAAAAAGAGAAAAAGAAAGAGAAGCCTAGAGAAGAACATCATTTGAAATTTTAAAAAAAGAGGAGAAGTTGGCCACTTTGAATCTAAAAAATATCAAGGAAGATGAAGTTTTGCTGAAATGAAGGTTGTGAAGTCATGAATCACTCCTTACCTTACTGATTTCTTAATTTTGATTCCCTTTTTACCCCTTGATTCTCTATATCCCTCACCCATAAGCCACATTACAACCCATTCAAAAAGACCTTGTAGATCCAAAGTGAAATGAGCTGTCATGTGGAAATGAGGAGTTGTCCAATCTATGGTGAAAAGTCATGAGGATGTCAGAAATTAGAAGCTTTGCCTATACTCATGCTTGCAGGCCCATTTGGGGTCTATAACTGCTCTTGAGCTATTTTGAATGTGAACACCCTCAGATTGTCAATGTTGAGAGATAGCCCTGTTGAGAATTGGGTCTGAATTTTAACCTCATTTGGATTGTATCCAACCTGATTTTTGAATTTAAGGCAAGCTTGGTACTGATTTTTACACATTGAATTTCTAATGTAAAATGAATGGTGGTGATGCAAACACATGCTAATTTTATGCTTTAAATGGCCTGCATTACTGCTATAATTTCCTCTGAATTCCAAAGGAAAGTGGATTGATACTTTATTCATTGAAATTTGTTTTGCCATTGACTGCACTACTGTTAACTATTTTTCTTTAGAAGTTTGTGGGTAACTTCACTGAAAACCCTCAGGAGACTTCACTCCTCCACTAGGGATCACCTAGGGGTTTAAAAGGCTTGGTACATATGCTAAATGTACCCGTGATCCCTACAAAAGTGGCATTGAATTAGTTAAAGCTTTGCTAAGGGACTAGCAAAGATTAGGTTTGGGGGTGTGTTAAGACCTGAAAAGTACCACTTTTCACCCCTTAACTTAATCTCTGTTAGAACCTTACTCATTTAATAAATGTGTTTTAAGAGTATCCTGTAGGTAATAAGCAGCAGCTGAAGATAAGGCCCTAATCATGCCAAGAAGCTTACTTTTGTCCCAGAAGTATCTCAAGAGAAAGGAAGTTAGACCCAGACAGAGAGTGGCTGCAGCATAGGCACAACAAAGCAGCAACAAGTTAAGAAGTGAGCCTTGCGCAGATGTCGCAGGGTTCAATTGTTCAGAGAAAAAGGCTTCGCACAATTATCGTGGGTTTCTGAAGGCAGCACACCAATTGCTAGAGCCGTTCTCGCATAGATTGATGACAGAAGGGATTGAAAAGCAGACTTCACGCAGTGCTCACGAGGCTCAGTTATAAGCTCTCGCGCAATCTCGCACAGCTCAAGAAAGGGGCCTTCAGGGAACTGCTCTCGTGATCCAGAGGCCTATGCACATTGCTTCTTCATGTGGATCTCTGTGAGATTCAATAAGGAATGAACCACGCACGCAACTCTCGCGCCATTCAAACGAAAAGCGCAATCCCGCGACGACCAGAGAAATCCTGCGATGACCAAACCATCTATCTCGCGACTACAAGAGCTTCAAGTCAATTCAATCCCGTGACGGCAACTCTATCACGCAATAAGACCTGGAAATCCTTGTTACCTAGCGATGCTCGGGATCTTAACTTCCCCCTCTTCTGTAGTGGTAGTCTTGGAACTTCCAGCAACTAGGGCATGCACTCCAATGCTCCAATCTTTGTGCACATGCCCCAAGGCATCTAAGGAACAGAAATGGGCCACAATTGCATCTATAAAATTAGGGTAACCCTAATGCTCCCACAGCTGACTGCTAGATAAGCCTAAGCCTAGTTTAGGTTTAGGGACACTTCTATCTCAATCTTCTTGAATCAGCTGTAGAGTTCTAATAGGCTAAGGTTAGGGTTTAGGCAGCTTCTTTTTCCTTTTTTTCTTCTCTCAATAGTCCAGCACTTGCTGGCTATGCCTTTGTATGTTTATTTGGAACAGTTTTAATGGTGTTTTATAATAGGATGTTATACTTATATGGGATTAGTGTTTTGAGAGTTGTTCTGTACAAGGTTGCTGCCTTGAGATCCTCCATTGCTAGGTTGTATTGTAAGAAATGGAGGATTGTTTTTAAAGATTTATTCAGATCCAAGTGACTTGTGTGTCCAAGTTAGGCACATTACAGGCCTATGCCCCACCACAGGATCCACTAAATCTGAATTCCCATGGGAGCCTGAGCTGGTAGCCTTGTGAACATGGTGGTAGCAGCAATTTTCTTGTTCTGTCTCAAACCTCTGTGAGGAGGATAGCCTCTGTGAATAGTCTGTGACCATTTAAGTGGACAGGTTATAGCCCTAGGGTGAGGCCAATCCATAGATCTAAGATAGATTTTCTTCTCTCCACTTGTGCTTGTAGCCCTGTGAGAGATTGTGCAGAGACAGACTCCCCTGTATTTGAATAGACCCACCATCAGATGGCAGATCTAATCTGGCTGTAGAGATTGTAGGCTTGTGACTGGATCACTGTTGTCTTTCTAAAGCAGTGATAGCTAGGCCTAAAGCTAATACTCAAACTCTTGCTGGTCCTGTGTGTCCAGGCTAGTGCACATTGTAGGCCTAGCCCCACACACAGAACTTTAAAGGTTGAGGTTCCTATGGATTCTTGAGCTGGTAGCCTAGATGAAGTAGTGCCTACAATGATAAACTTGTTTTGACCCACCTATGGACTGTGGTTCCCCTATTGGATAGTTTATGATCATTTAAGTGGACAGGTTATAGCCATAAGGGATTAGATCATGGCACAGGGGTGAGTTGGATCCTTTCTCCTCTTTGGTGATAATGTAGCCATTGGACAGGATTTCTATAGCAGCAGATTTGAGTCTGAGTTATAAGACCCATCAGATCTATACCTAATAGCTTACTTCTCACCCTTTTATATTTATTTTCTCACACTCCATCATTCTTCCCAACCATTTTTGTAGTTTAGGCATTAGGTTACCTTAGGATTTACACAATAGTGACCTTAAATCCCCTTCCTTTTAAGATTGCCAGATCTGTAGTCAGATCTGGAGGGCCTACTAAAGAAAGCTCCCTTGGAGCTTGAGATCAATTTTTCCTATGGGACAAACATTTACTTATTAAAACTTGCTACAACGGGCCCTGTAACTTACATGTCTGCGTATGTTTAGACTTGCTGTTCTATAGTTTTCAATCCACCTTTGATTTATTTTCACTAACACATTCTTATCACTGTTTTCAATAAAGTTAGTAGCAAGCACTTAAAATACCCTAACATTAGGGCGATGGTTAGAGATGAGGTACCGAAGGGTGCCCAAGTGGTGGTCAGGGAGGAGGTACTCGAGAATCATCAGGGTGTAGCTGAGGATGACGGCGAGAGAGCTGAGGATGAGGCTGAGAGAGCTGAGGAGCATCAGGCTCGCACACACTTCCCGCTAGAGGATTTCTTCGCCCGAGGCTAGGTAGGTACCCATGAGCTAGAGTTCCTTCATTTTTCTAGGCATTTGGTTATGACATCGATTATTGATTGGGTGCCCCTTCATGCATCATGACTGCACCTAGTGATAGGTCATGTTTCAGTTTTGTTGTTCTTATCATGTTTTTCATGCTTGTTATGGCTATTACTGTGCGTTTTAATATACCATATTTGCTTTTAGCTCTAGGTCTACTTGTCTCTCATTGTAGGTATGTGTGTTAGTCTTATTATACTTTTACTTGTTTTTCGTTCGATAGGAGCCTCCGCAGCTGGCTATCAGCTCGACATAGACTGAGTCCCACACTTGGTATCGTGTCTTGCTGGAGTTTTAGAAGGCATGGTTGTTGTCTTTTAGCTTTGGGCTGATCTTGGTGTTGGAGCCTTTTCAGATCGACTGTGGTCTGATTTGGCAATTATGGAGAGGTGGAGGGAGGAGCATCTGGAGCTTCTCTTTCTGATTGGTATGTTGCTGTTGACTCCAGAGGAGTGGGTCTGCATCACTAGTCTTCATTTTGAGGATGAGTTGATTACGAGGTGGATGGTAGGAGATTTTTTAGAGGTGTGCAAGGAGATTTTAGGTGTACCTTATAGATCTAGTGGATCGGGGCTAGGGGTAGTTCGAGTCACTTGGTTCTTTTACACATTTTCCAGTGGCTTCATCCATTCGAGGCATCATTCAGAGTCGAAGGCATCTTTCGAGGCGGGTAGTGTGGCGATGGCGGGTCGGGAGCATGTGGTTGAGTAGGGGTTGGCTGCAGATGGGTGCCTCGAGCATTCTTAATGCATTTCTTTGGTGCAGTACTCTTCTCTTCTTTGACTCAGGGATGCATCACTGGGTTATTTTTTATGCTTCTCGGGGATTTTGAATGGGTCCCCACCTATGCTTGGGGTGCGGTTGCATTGGCGCATCTCGATGAGCAGCCTTATCATTAGGGGCGAGGTGTCGTGACGTTCGGAGGTTTCCTTCCCTTCCTCCAGGTGAGTTTTACTTAATTGGTGTCATAATGTCTTTATTTTTTTTATTTCTGCGTTTTGCTCTTTGGTCGTAGCAACTATTCAACATTTCTTTTTTTTTCTTTTTCTTTCTAGTTTTGGAGGTATGATCATTTTTCTTTCTTCCTCCATGGTCCCGACGAAGATTACGTTCATGTTTTCGCGGATGCATGTGAGGAGGCTAGCATTGGATCGTCGTTGTTGGTCTTCAAGTCTTCAGGCCGTGTGAGGTCTTTCTAAGGATATGCATGCTGGGCAGGTAGGTGTTGTCTATATTGTCATTACATTTTCTCGGATTGGTGCTTTTATTTCTCCAGCTTCAGCATTTATTGACAAGTTTGCCTATTAGTTTTACAGGTGATTTGGAGGCCCTATGCAGCTGGGGAGGACGCCGATGTGCCACTGATTCAGTCTAGCTAGGCCTTCTTTGATGTGGACATATGGGTCCATTGTTTTAAGAAGGTGGAGAGGATCCACCAATCTCAAGTGGTACGGCAGCTGGGACTCGCTCAGGGAGTCCCTCCAGAGATTCAACAGAGAGTGGCGAAGAGGATGACCGGTCCCCCTAGTTGGGACTTCGCGAGCTGGATGGTGCTTTAGATGGCTGATTTAACAGCTAGGGGGACTATGACAAGGGCGCGTGATGAGGCAGATGTGTAAGAGTTTGTGAGATGGTTCGGGGCATTGGATGGTGGGCGCCTCTTCACACGTCCCTTCCATGGGAGTGGTTCTTTTGCTGTTTATGGGACTGAGTCAGCGTCGGCATTGAGGGAGAGATTGGCCGTGTTAGAGTAGTGCCATCTCACGGTGGGTGTACGGGGAGCATTGGATGCCCTTCATAGGCCGATGGAGCAGGCAGGGAGCGCTCCTCATCCTGATGAGGAGATGTTACGCTCCCTAGCCTCCTCGGTTGCTCAACCTAGGGGAGTGAAGGATGGGATGAGGGTTCAGCTAACGGAGACTCAACGGCTCCTGGTGAGTTAGTTCATTAGTCTAGTTGTTTATATATTATGGTTACTCAAATTTCCAGTCATTCTGATATAGTTGTTGTGTGTCTTTTTCTTTCAGCCAGTCTGAGAGGGAGGTTGAGAACGCCACTCAAGCGACGATGGTTGAGTTATTGCGTAGCCAGCAGTAGGCTGGCCAGGAGGTAGAGGCTAGTCTGCGATATGAGATTGTTCGATTGGTAAGTGTCATCCTTGGTTTATTAATTGCTAGTATTTTGTGGATTCTTATTAGTTCTCAATGTTGGCAGAGGGCATAGCTTTCACCTCGGGGGCTTCTGCTCAGGCATTCGATCCTTCCTCAGTTGCCTCTTCCAGCCGGGAGGATCTAGCGATGGCACAGCTTCGGGCCGGACTAGAGCACTAGGTGAGTTTCTTCAATCTTTTGATCCATTTGTATGATTGTAGTAGTTCATTGGGTGTTATTACTTTGCTTTTCTCAATAGTCTACTAACATCATGAGGTATTTCAGCATCAAGTCGCTGAGGACTTTCAGACGAGGGAGGCAACTACTGCGTCTCTCTAAATAAAACCTTAAAAATAATCCTCAATTGCTTACAATACAACTTAGCAATGGAGGATCTCAAGGTAGCAGCCTTGTACAGAATAACTCACAAAACACCAATCCCATACATGCATAAAATCCTATTATAACACTCATTTATTCTATTCCAAATAGACATACAAAGACATAGCCAGCAAGTGTTGGACTATGGAAAGAAGAAAAAGGGAAAAAGAAACTACCTAAACCCTAACCTTAGCCTACTGTAATTCTACACTTGATTGAGGAAGAAGGAGTATAGAGGACAAGTCCTCCAAACCTAAACTAGGCTTAGACTTATATAGCAGTCAGCTCTGTGAGAATTAGGGTTAGGAAAACCCTAATTTATCAATGCTAACATGGCCCATTTGTGTTCCTTCGATGCCTCGAGCCGTGTACACGGAGATTGAAGCATTGGAGTATGTGCCCTAGTTGCTGGAAGTTCCCAAATTGCCCCTGCAGAAGTGGGGGAGAAGTTAAGAACCCGAGCCTCGCTAGGTAGAAAGGCTTTGGAGGTCTTACCGCATGATAGAATTGGTGTCACGGTGTTGATTTGACTTGAAGCTCTTGCCTTCACGGGATTGGTACTTTGGTCATCGCGGGGATGCTCTGGTCGCCGCGGGATTACTCTTTCCATTTGAATGGCGCGGTAATTACGCGCAGGAGTGCCTGGAGCTCTCTCTCTTTAGCGAATCGCGTGAAGATTGAAGACTCATTTCTTGAGCTACGTGAGACTGCGTGAGTGCTTATGACTAAGACTCGTGAGAACTGTGCGAAGTATTCTTTTTACTCCCTGCTGACATCCATTTATGCGTGAACGGCGCAAAGACTGCACGACCAGTTGATGTGCTCCCTTCAGAAGCCAGCGACAACTGTGCGAAGCATTCTTTCTGGTTCAATTGAGCCCTGTGACATCTGCGCGAGGCATTCTTCTTGACTTGTTTCTGCTTTGCTGTGCCTATGCTGCAGCCAATTCTCTGTCTGAGTTCAACCTCCTTTCTTCTAAGGAACTTCTGGGGCAACAGTAGGCTTCATGGCATGGTTAGGGGCTCATTTGCAGCTTCTACTTATTACCTATAAAATTGTCTTAACAGTCATTTATTAAATGACTAAGGGTTTAACAGAGATTAAGTTAAGGGGTGAAAAGTGGTACTTTTTAGGTCTTAACATTCTCTACACCCCAAGATTCAGGTATAGTTTCTGGTTTGGTGTAATTCAGTTTAGGTTATTTTATTTATTTTGTTCCGATATATCTTGCGTTGGTGTGTTTGGCTTTTGTGTAGGCTGTTCCGAACTCTGCTCCTAAGGCTCCCTTTCAAGGGTCTGCCCCTGTTCCTTCTTCAGTATGTTTTAGTTATTATGGTTATAGTTATTACATTAGTCGCAATGTTTTTTGACATACCTATTTGTTCACGTTGTACCTGCCCACATTTGTTGTTCCTTCCATGCCGCCTATTGATCCAGTGACCGCTGGGACGGTTAAGCACCTTCTTAAAGGTTCATTCGAGGACTTTCTTATCGTAAGCCCTGACTACTCTCCTCTAATATACCTGAGAGTGATTAGCTGCCCTTAGACGTGTTTCATCGAGCTGCTCTAGCTGCATGAGTAGGGTAATTCTCCTCTCATCTAAAGATAGCTCATCATCGAGTTGAATCCGTAAGGATGGTACTTATATCTCATATGGTAGGACTGCCTCCATCCTGTAAGCAAGGAGGTAGGGAGTTTGGCCAGTGGCCGTACGAATAGAGATCTTATAGGCCTGGAGTGCTTCTGGAAGTCATTCAGACCAGTCGGCTCCATTGCTCATCTCTACTGTGCATTTCAAAATTTGAATAAGTGTTTTATTCTTGGCTTTTGCTTGCCCATTGCCTTGAGGGTAGAATGGTGATGAGTGGTATAGATCGATGCCGAACTTCTTGCATAACTTCTTCATCTTCTCTATGATAAACTATGGTCCGTTGTCAGAGACAAACATCTTGGGTACTCCAAACCTGGTGATGATATTTTGAACGATAAACCTCAACAGTGTTGAAGCGATGATTCTGACGTAAGATTCAGTTTCTGCCCATTTGGTGTAGTATTCGGTTGCCGTAAGTATGAATGCGTACTTGTGAGTGTTCCCAACTGTGTCTGTGAAAGGTCTGATGACGTCGAAAGCTCACATCGAAAATAGCCATGGCGAGGTCATAGTGTTTAATGCAATTGATGGATCTTGGATGAGTGTGGTCTGTTCTTTGCATTGTTTGTAGAATTAGATGTAGAGGTGGTAGTCTATTATCATTTTCGGCCAGAAGTAGCCTTGTCGTATGGTTTGATCAGCGAGTCTCTATCTATCCGCATGGGCACCACAGGCACTGGAGTGTGCTTCTTGAATGATGTATTATCCTTTGGCGGTTGTGCCGCATCTTAGCAGTACTCCTTTTGTGAAGGTTTCATTGTACAATATTTCACCGAGTATGAAGAATTGGGTGCATCGATTCCTTATAGTCTTTCGTTCGATCTTTGTGGCATATGGAGGAACGTGTTGATGGTTCAAGAAGTTTCAAATATCAAAATACCATGACTGCCCGTCGTCGGTTAGTGATTTTTCAAACCTAAATGTAGCAACTGCAATTTTTGCCTTGACGTGATTTTCCAGAGTGATTGCTTCATTTGGTCCCAAGCTCGTGGGGAGGACTGGTAATTCTCTCTTAGCCGTCCATGTTATCTCATGGGTAGGTACTGTAAGCTTTTCAATGAAGAAGGTCTTGGTACTTTGTCTGATGGATATTTGGATAACTGAGATTCACATGGCAAGGTAGTCTGCAAGCTCATTTTCTAATCTAGGGATGTGCGTGAAAGAGATTCTTTAAAATTTCTTTACCAAATATTGGGCGGTTTCTAGATATGCCATTAGTCTCATTTCCTAGGTCTTCCACTCTCCTATAACTTGTGAAACTATGAGCTTGGAATTACCGATGGTTTTCAACTATTTAACGCCTAATTGTAGTGCTGCTCGCAGTCCAACTATGAAAGCCATATATTCTGTGATATTATTAGTAATAGGGAAGTGTAGTTAAAAAGCCTTAGATATGACAACTCCTTTTGGGGCTAGCAGGACTACCCGATGCCTTTTCCTTTATGATTTAGAGCACCATCGAAATAAAGGATCCATGACGTCTCAACAGGCTCTTCGTTATGAATTGTGAGTAGGTCTTCATCGGAGAATTCTATGTGTATGGGCTCATTACTCGAGAGTGGGAGATCTGTGAGGTAATCAGTGATTGCTTGTCCTTTGATTGACTTCTGTGTGACATAAGTGATGTCAAGTTCTTGTAATAGCATATGCCAGTGAGCGATCATTCCTATTGTTGCGGGCTTTTCGAATAGATACTTTAGAGGGTCCATTCAGGCTAGTACTAGTATCTTATGTGCTTCGAAGTAGTGATGTAATTTGGTTGAGACCCACACTAATGTGAGGCAGGTTTTTTCCATTAGAATATATTTTCACTCGTACTCGACCATCGTCCTACTTAAGTAGTAGATAGCCTTCTCTCTCTTGCTATCTTCTTCATATTGTCCCAGAATTACTCTCATTGCTTTATCATTTGCTGAGAGGTAGAGAATCAGGGGTCTTTTGGGGATTAGTGGTGATGGTATTGGAGGGTTAAGGAGGTTCTTCTTGATATTGTCAAAGGCTTCCTGACACTGGTTTTCCATTTGTACTTAGTTCCTCCTTTAAGTAGTCTGTAGAAAGGATCACATATGTCTGAGTGCTGGGAGATGAATCTCCTGATGAATTGTAAACTTCCTATCAGGCCTCGTAATCCATTGATATTACGGGGAGGTGGCATCTCCAGGATGGCTCTGAATTTTGTAGGGTCGACTTCGATCCCTCGCTTGCTGACTATGAAATCGAGTAATTTTTTGAAGGTGACTCCGAAGACACATTTCTTTGGGTTCATTTTTAGCTGATACTTCTTAGCTCTTTGTAGTACTAGTCGGAGTGCTTCAACATGTCCTGCTCATGTTTGGGACTACACTAATATGTCATCTACGCAGACTTCTACGCATTTATCCATCCTGTCATGAAAAATAGCCATCATGGCGCGTTGATACGTGGCTCCTGTGTTCTTGAGTCTGAAAGGCATGACAACATAACAGTAAGTTCCCCAGGGTGTAGTGAAAGAAGTCTTTTTTTGGTCGGACTCTGCTAATTTGATCTAATTATACCCAGAGAAACTATCCATAAAGGATAGCATCTCATGTCTAGCGGTGTTGTCGACTAGAGTGTTAATGTGTGAAAGTGGGAAGTTGTCTTTTGGGTATGCCTAGTTTAGGTTTCAAAAGTCAACACAAACTCGTACTCTGCCATCTTTCTTAGCGACAAGTACTATATTGGCGACCCACATGGGGTAGAGGACGACTCAGATGAATTTAGCTTTGTGTAATTTGTCAACTTCCTCTTTAACTTGAAGGATCATTTTTGGGTGCATCCTTCAGAGTTTCTGCTTAACAGGCTTTGCATCGGGTTCCAAGAAAAGTCGATGTTTTACTAAACTTAGGTCTAAACCAAGCATATCTTCATAGGACCATGCAAAGGAGTCGAGGTGTTCTTGTAGGACTTGTACGATTTGTTGACGTTCCTTGGAGTTAAGCATTGCGCTAATTAGTAGCTTCTTGGGTTTCTCTTCAGTGCCAAAGTTGATTTATTTTGTAGGTTCTTTGGCAGCTTGGGTTTACTCGTCGAAATGTTTGATGACTCATTGGATGTCTTGCGCCTCTTCGGTGACTGGTGTTCCTTGTTCATCATCGGTAAGCTCGTACACTTCAAAATTGCTACACTGGGGAGTTAATTTTGTGAAAGGTAACCCTTCATCGACATAATTTATGACTGAGAGATCTTTGGTAAGGTGAAGGTCAAGGCTATTGATCCTTTTCTCAAAGTTGCAAAGTATCTCATCCGGTATGATCACTGGTTTGTTGTTTTGCTTAGATGCCTTGCATCTTCGTGCGGGAGAGGGGATAGAAACCTTAGGAGAAAAGTCTCCTTGTTGGTTGCAAAATTGATTCGGGACGAAGGGGGTTCCCTTTCTTTTCTGAGGTTTTCTAGGTTTTTTAGATTTTCAATTTCTAAATTTTTAGGGTGTTCTCCTTTTTCTATTATTTTTATTTTTGATTTCTAAATTTTGAGGTTTTCTGGTACAAAGTCGGTCGCCTCAAGAGGCACCGGGAGGGTTGCTTCCTCTATCTGAGGGAGCGAGACGGTTGCTAGAGCCGTTCGGGCAATTCTTCATGAAATGTGAACTTGTTCTGAATTTGGCATTTTTTTTGGATTCCCCATCTGATGGGATCTTTTGAATAAGCAACACTGGTGATAGCATTGCTGGTGTTCAAATTTTCTCTATCACATTGGTTGCCTCATCTTCGAAGAAGCTCTGGAGATCGTAATCGGTCAAACTATTATCTTCTGAATTATAATGCCACCGCTCCCCCTATCGACACTGAAAGGGGACAACACCCCACAAGAAGATTTTAGCTCGCATAGCATCCACCTCAGCCTTGGCCTTGAGGATGGGAATGCCCATAGGACTCCCCTTGTATCACTCACCCATACCAACCCTGCTGCCGGGCATGCATAGAATATTAGAATGTTTCGCTAGCCGGATCCAACATTTAGTAATAGTAGGATCGAATGACTTCGACCTTGTGATGACAGAAGCAAGTAATGGCCTACCGACTCGATTATTGGCATAAGAAGAAGAAAATTCCAATGGCCATCTGGACGACCCAGAAGAAGACACTCATGTTACCTTCATAGAGTTCGAGGAAGAAATTGAACTAAATACTACTCCATCCCCAGACGCATCACAACTCCAAATATTCTGAAAATATCTCAAGGAAGAGTAGTAACCCCCTCCGAGCAATGACGAAGACTACTAGATAGACCTCCTTGCACTCGAGTTAGCAGAGCAGGCCAACCAAGGACTTCAGGCATTGTCAGATCAAGAAGATGAGTTCAATACCAGCCTCTACTCTAACTCAGAAGGATGGAAATGCCCTTAGGAATCTCCCTGCATTTCTCACCATTACCAGCCTCGCTGCCGAACATGCCTATTCATCCTAACATACTATGAAGTTCAGGGGAGAGAGTTCACTACCCTTCATCATTGCCTGTCATGATCCAAGTGTCCTCTTTCCATGTTGACTGTAAGTGCTCTTCACCATCTTGCAAGGCTACTATGTAAAAATCTTTGTCATCAGTGGATTCCCAATCTCCTACTTACGGTTCGAGTTCCTAGAGGTTCTTCCCTTCTCTCCTCTGTAAACTCCTTAGTGCCAAACAGGGGTTTGATTCCCTTGAGTGGTTTGTCGATATAATCATTTAGATTCGTTAAATCATTAAATACTTTAGCCATTCATTCGATCTCCGCCTTTTGGGATTTAGTGGACACTTCCTTCTGCCTCGGTATATTTGCTTTCTTAGTGGTCCCGTAGACGAAGTGGTCATATAAAGACTATTTTGGTGAGGTAGGGAACAAGTCGGCTTGTGGGCCGTCTGATTGGTAACCTAACCTATGTGTTTACGTATTTGCCTTATGATGACAGGCCCTACACGACCTTGCTTATTTTAACTAAGTCTGGTGTGGGGGATGTACCCTAGCTGATACATAAGATCCCAACCTTTTGTCACAGTTGGATTGATGTCATAGAGTTTGGCAAGGTCTGGGCCAACCTCTCTTCTTGTTAATTTTTGTTGATGCGTTGGGGGAGAACTAGGAGGGATAGGGGGACAGACTTCTGCAATGGTTGCCTCATCGGGAATTTGGGTTTTCTGAATATGGCCTGTGTTCAACACAGAATCATGGGCTATCGGAATACTCATCATGTAATCAGTGTCCATCTCCTAGAGGGGTGCATCAGCGTATATACAAACAATGGAAACCTCATACGAGAATTTGCCTCATTAGTGGTATGTGGATATGACGGCCTTCACTGACTCTAAGCATTTTCTTCCTAAGATAAGATTGTAAGTACTAGAGGAATCAGAAACATAGAAAGTGACATCTTTTGTTACAGGTTCGATGTGAACCTAGAGTTTGATAGTTTCTTTGACGAAATGACGTGAGTCGTCATAAGCTATAAGAGATAGTGCTGAGGGCCTGATGTCCTGCTCCGTGTATTCGAGCATTTTTAATGTTGTGATAGGGTAGATATTAAGTCCTGCTCCTGTATTGTCCAATGCATGGGGTATAGAGAATCGTCTAATTATGACTATAACGTATATGAGAGCTGAGCTTCCCCGGAGTTACTCTTTAGGCATGTTTGCATCCATGAAAGTGAGTATCGGAGGTTGTGCCATGATGGAGGTAATTTGATGTAGCTCATCCAATGTGTCCTCATCGACTTGTGTGCCTTCAAACATCTTTATCAGCAGTCAATGATGGTCAGGCAATTTCTTGATGAGTTCTAGTATTGATATCTTGGTCGAGATCTTTTGGAGATGTCGCAGGAGGTCGTATTCTTGTCCTAGCTCGAGTGTAATTTCTTTGCCTGGCTGATGAGCCTTGGCAATGGGTGGTTGGAGCGATTGAGGTGTGGGGATTGGTGGTGGGATAATGTGAGGTGGGGGAGGAAAGTTAACTTCCGTCCTCGCACGTCCCTCTATGGGGGTTGTGCATTCATGGACTCCTTATTTCAAGGAAAAGGTGGAGGTGGATAATTGGTTCCTGACTTAAAGATCGAGCAAGCCGGTTGTTGACCGAGCCCAGTGTTGCTCGATGTTGATGTATCTGTGAAGTGAGTGAAATTCTAGGACGGAGCGCATACTTTGCATTGTGTCGCTCCATGGTGGGAGATGCTGTGTGTAATCTTCTTCTTCTAGAAAAGCAATGACCAGTGTCTCGCACGTGACAGGATGTTCTTCTTGTTCACTCACTTCTATGTTTAGGAAACACTCAGTCCTTGTCTCATCTTCTTGGCTTGGGGTCTTTCAGGTGACACTATCTACCCATGCGGTGATTTGAAGAACATGATCTTCATACTCGAGTTTTGAATCGGACGAGGGGAGCGGCAATGGTGTTGGTTCAAGATTTGGAGGGGTCGAAGGTTCTGGTGGACGACTATGGAGGAATGTTATTCGGGCCCTAAAGGAGTGAACTTGTATCTAAGTGAATTTTTGGTAAGGAGGTGGGCTCGACGGGGTAATTCGAGTGATCAAGGCCGAGGGGTGCGAGGGTGGATGAGCTCCCACAAGGGTGGCAAAAGTGTTGGAAGGTTGGAGGCGAGTGATTAAGGTGGAGGGCTGGAAAGAGGATTGATTAGGGAGATCGACGCTGGTGACCTGGGTTGGTGTTCCTTGGTTGTGGTTTGGCATGGGGTTATTAATGATTCCTAAGTCCTGTTGGGGTTAGGATTCTTGAGCGTTTCTTAATCAATTTGGTTTCGACATTCATCTCATAGATTACATCACAAAGGACCCAACAATCTTTCAGATTATGTCCTACTGTAGGAATCGAAGAAGATTATGAGTGTTAAGGAGACACTAGATGTTGGGGATTGTATCAAGTAAAGGGTGGTAGTGTTCCCGTCTCGATTGATAGGGGTCTCTAGCTTGAATAAAATTTTGTGGTGGGGGTACGTTATTGTAGCTTTGCGTGTGGGCCGATCAATTCTGCGTTGTATTCTGATTCTGGTAAGTATTGGGATCTTAGTTTCTATTTTGATATTAGCCCTAATTCTAGTTTTGGCCTTGGTTCTAGTTCGCGTATCTTTGTTGATTCGCGCCTTGATTTTTGTTCATGTGTCGTTGGTGATTTTCATTCTGCCTGAAATTTCTCGGCTGGATGTTTTCGTTCCTAACATTCTGTCCTTGATTGACAATGGTGTTGACGTGCTCAGTTCCTGATGCTTTCTTGCTATTTTTGGACTTTGATTCACCGAAAGAGCTCGCTCTTGACGCGACTATGGATAGGACAAGGTCTCTGCCTTTGATGTGTCGCGCTAGTCGGGATGCTCTGGAGTGGAGTGCAGTGAAGTCGAGACAGTCACTTATGACAAGCCCGCTCTTTTATGGTTCTCTGGTGTTATCAATAATAATATCAATCAATTCTTTCTCTTTCATCAAATTGTCGGTCCTAGCAGCAAGTTTCTTCCATCTGACGACGAAGTCGGTGAACTCTTCAACAGGTCCTTGCTTTGTCACCATTAGATCATTGAGACTGATTGTTTCTTGGATCAAGTGTTTGTATTGGTCCAGGAATTGAGCGACTAAATCATCAAATGTATCTATCTTATATAGCAGGAGTCCTATAAACCAATCTAGAGCTTTTCCTTCTAATGAGCATTGGAAATAATGGATGAGAAGTCTTGAATTATCGCGTATTGGTTAATAGTCATTACAGAACAGGGCCAAGTGATGGTTTGGATTTCTCGTGTTGTTGTACTTGGTAAATTTTTATGGTTTGAATCCCATCGGTAAGTTAAATTTGACATCCCGACAGAACTTCTCGAATCTGAATGAGTGACCAATGCGCTCCCTCTTGGCCATGTATTCATCGAGCATCTTAGGGAGATCTTCGATCTTAACGGTGTTGTCTTTTATAGCAACTCACGAGCAAACCTTGTCCAAAGAATCATCGTGAAAGAATCTGTGAGCACGTTGTCTCAATGGTGAGGTGCGGGCTGACACTGTTCTCGGGGTAGGTGGCGGTCTCTCCTGCTATTCTTGTTCTTCCGAATCTTGTCGTGCCCTAACGGTCTCATATGCAGCAGCCAGTCCTCAAAGCAATTCCTCAGCATCATTGTCTCCTATTTGTATTCTCTGAATACTGAGTTCTACAATTTATTGAGCAGTGAGGTTTTTTCCGGTGTTACTATCCCTGTTACTATCCCTCCCATTGTAGTTATTATCGGCTTGCTGGGTAGAAAAGGATTTGTCGTGATATTCCCATAATGGCGGGTCTCCTAATCTCAATCTTCGTATACCGGGCATCTCGAGTCTTTGGCGAAGACTCATATATTCAAGGGAATTTGAAATAATGCGATGGAAAGAAAAGGAAAGGAAAATAAAAAAAACTAAGTATCTAAACAAGGAAGAGTTTGGCAAAAGTGTCCCATCGTGATGACCAGTTTGTTGGTGCGCACTTTTTCTGGGCTCCTTTCGGTCCCTAGGAATCAGTTGCCCAATTATGTCCTGAGCGGACTCTGGCAATGTGCTGTTTTGAATGTTGAAAATAAAGGGCGGATTTCTAGGAAGGTTCCTAGTTTGTTGCGATCGCTAGCTGCAATTATTTAACGACGCTGCAACACATCAATGGTCAAACTTTGGACCGGGTGTGGGTTACTTCTTTACTGAATCGTCGGCCTGCCAATGTAAGCAGCACTAGCTCTTCTTAAAGTTTAGATAGTTTAGTTTTCTTATTATCGTTGTAATTCAAATTGGTTTAAATTTCCTGGTTCTACTATGAGTCTAACTATGTGATCCTATTGTGGTGAATTAATCTATTATTCTAGTATCCTAATCCTAGTGAGAGTCTAGTTGGTTTAAATATTCTAATCTTATTAGAATCTTAATTCTACTATGATTTTAAAAGGTCTTCTAATGCTATTAGAAGTCTAATTAATTTAGTATCCTAATCCTACTAGGAGTCTAATTAATTTAATTTCCTTAATCCTATTAGCAATCTAATTAATTAGGTTTCCTAATCCTACTAGAAGTCTAATTAATTTGAGTGTTTTAATATTATTAGAAATCTAATTAATTAAGTTTCCTAATCCCACTAGAAGTCTAATTAATATTAATCTCGTAATCGTACTAGAAATGCCAATATTCTAAATCTAGTGAAACTCCGATTAAAGCAAGTATACTAATTGTACTGAAATTCTAAGTAAAGCAAATGTACTAATTTACTGAAATTCTAATTAAAGCAAGTATACTAATTTTACTGGAATTCTAATTAAAGCAACCCAAAAAAGGGGGTTTGAGCCCGCTATGCTAAAGAGGATTGGCCTCGTTCTTGAGTACCCTCCATAGGCTCCCTTGGGTAAATTGGGTGGCTGAGGTTAAAGCCAATTAAATTTTGAGTTATAAGATAATATTTTTTTGGGTTATAATTGTGAATTAAATTTTGAAACTAGAAATTAAGAATTGAACTATAAATTGGGATTTTAAAATTTTCAAATTGGGGAATGAAGATTAAAATTTAATATCTGAGGACCGAATTCGGGACCAAAATAAAAAAATCAGACCATATGATTAAGGACTGATTTTAGAAACTAAGAACTAGAACAAGAGATTAATAATAGGACTAGAGATTGAGATTTCAGAGCAAAATTAAAGTTTATGGTTGGTAATTAGGCAGTCTGATTAAGGACTGGTTCCAGATTTTGGGAGCTAGAACCAGATGTTAAAAATTGCTGTCTAAGAAAAAGGTGCTACGGTCTAAGGCTGAAAGTTTAATGTTAATAGCTGAAATAGAAAAAACCTAAATCTGAGAGCTAAAAATTATGATCGAAAACTAAAAGCTAAATTTTACCTAAGGCTAGGGCTGTGGAGAGGAATCTCAAAATGGGAATCCTAACTGAGGAGGGTTTGAAACTCGAATCTTGGAGTTGTTGTGTTTTCTCTCTGAGTTCGCTCTGCTCACTCTTTATCCCTCCTCTCCCTCTCTCTCTCTGGGTCGACGTAAAAAGTCTTTTTCTAGGTTTTTTCTAATTACGCACCCTGTTTTAGGTGTTTAACTGAATTGCACGCCGGTTAACTGACATTTATTCACTTTGAGTCGGTCAGCTTCAATTCCTATTAATGGTGATTCTGATCTATACTTCACTTTTTCATATTTGATTTCCCTGGATTAGATATTCCTGTGGATGCTTGAGCTTGTAGCCTGGCACCCACAACATCTGCACTAGTTTACCTATTCCAATCAAGATCCTGGAATTGGAACAATCTCTGGGATGATCTGTGGCCACTAAAATGGAGAGATCATAACCTTAGGGTTACTTCAATTCTTTGGTTGAGATTAGATTCTTATACCTTGCATCTGAGCTTGTAGTCAGATGAAGGATTGTAGGAAATCTGTCCTATACATTACCTTTGATCCAATTGATTTTTAGTAAAGACCAAAATCCCTAGTTGCTGCTCTCCACCTTTCGATTTTAAGCTTTTCATTTTTCTTTAACTCTGTGTTTAATAAAATTTGGATCAATTACATTTAATTTTGTAGTTTTTAGTAAAGTGACAAATCTTAGCAACCTCTCTTCTTGTCTATTTTGATTTAGTTTAAATTACAATAGAGTGCCAGATCTGTCATAGATCTGGAGATTTATCATAGTTTAATCACATTTCCATATGAACATACCCTGACTTATCTATTAAAGCTTGCTGCAACGGCCTTGGTTCTTGCAGGACTGCTTGGTTGCCTTAAGCCCACTTGCTGTAGTTTGTTCATTTAATTTATCGTTTTAACCATTTAATAATTGTAAGGTAAGAAAGACAACAGTGCCTGTGATATGGCGCTCAATATGATTGTGCGTGCCACATGGAGCGTGCGATCAAGTGTCGAGGAGGTCTGAAGAAAGGAGGTTTGGTCTGAAAAGGGACTGACTGCACATTTGTGAGTTGGCATGCAATTGAATAGCACACGTGGTGTTAGGCGCGTAATTCGGGGTTGTCTAGGTTCGGGTCGGGTTTGAAATGCCAGACTATTATTTTAGTTTGCATTTCAACTATATACTATTGTTTCAGTATATAGTCTCCCTACGTTGGGATCTGAGCCGCAGAGCTATTGTTTTAGCCTGTGTTCATCCATGTACTATTATTTCAGTGCATGATTCCCCACGTTAGGGTTAGGGGGTCTGGGCCACAGAGCTATTGCTTCAGCCTATGTTCAGCCATATACTATTGTTTCAACATATGGTTCCCACATTAGGGTTAAAGGGGTCTGAGTCACAGAGCTATTGTCTCAGCCTGTGTTCAGTCATGTACTATTGTTTTAGTGCATGGTTCCCATATTAGGGTTGTGAAACTTCCAGAGAAGGTAAGTCCTTTCTAAAAAGTCATGGGCAAGGTCAAAGGTTAACCGAACGACTTTATATATTTTGAGAGGACAAAATGGGGGTGTCTATAGAACCCACACTCTGATCGACAGTAACCTTTACACCATGACTAAAACCAATTACCATACCTTGAACAGGACACAAGCCGACTACCCAATGACACCACGAAAACTAACCTCACGTATTAGAACCTGTTGTTCGATCGGATCCAACCTGCATACGACACAATACAATCATTCACTCCTGCCCCATTTCATCCGGCTAGCCTGATTCGAACGATTGAACCTCCCTTGGAGCACGTTTGTACCATTCACTCACAACCAACTAGCCATATCCCTTGTACATATAAATGCAAAATCACCTTTCGCCCTAAACCAGTCACCAAGATCACTAAAATCCAACCTATCACTGAATTCACCCCTAAACTAACTCAACCCATCACCATGCTCATCACCAAGCTCAACGCACTTACCCCTAAACTAACCCAACTTATCATTGAAATCGTGGAACCCAGTCTTGGATCAACTCAACCCATCAGCAAAATCGACACACTTACCCCCAAACTAACTTAACCTTCCCTTGAACTTGATAACCTACCCACCAATGAATCAATCCACACGCTCCCTCAACAAATTCCCAAACCAACTCCACGATCACGACTAAACAAGCTCACCTATCGGTTCCAAAAGTGATTCCCGCATCAATTTATCCATATACTACGGCCCCATTCATACTTAAACAGATCACAAAGATAAACTTCAAACCTAAACCCATGATGAATCCATTACTAAAATCACTGGCCTTCTCACTCCCAAACCAACTCTCGGACCAATCATCCCACAAATTCCAAAACTAAATGTTGAACCTAAACCTCCAACCGAGTCCATTCCTAAAACCTTGAACCCCCTCGCATATGAACCAACCTCAAAACTCAAATGCATGATCGAACACATCGCTCCACCAATCGCAGAACTGACCCTTGAATTAATCTCTACACCTGCTCCAAAAAGTGAACTCATTACCCTCAGGAGACTTCACTCCTCCACTAGGGATCACCTAGGGATTTAAAAGGCTTGGTACATATGCTAAATGTACCTGTGATCCCTACGAAAGTGGCATTTAATTAGTTAAAGCTTTGCTAAGGGACTAGCAAAGATTAGGTTTGGGGGTGTGTTAAGACCTGAAAAGTACCACTTTTCACCCCTTAACTTAATCTTTGTTAGACCCTTAGTCATTTAATAAATATATTTTAAGTCTATCCTATAGGTAATAAGCAGCAGCTAAAGATAAGGCCCTAACCATGCCAAGAAGCTTACTTTTGCCCCAGAAGTGTCTCAGGAGAAAGGAAGTTAGACCTAGACAGAGACTGGCTGTAGCATAGGCGCAGCAAAGCAGCAGTAAGTTAAGAAGTGAGCCTCGCGCAGATATCGCAGGGTTCAATTGTTCAGAGAAAAAGGCTTCGCACAGTTGTCGCGGGTTTCTGAAGGCAACACACCAATAGCTCATGCCGTTCTTGGGTAGATTGATGACAAAAGGGATTGAAAAGCATACTTCACGCAGTGCTCGTGAGACTCAGTCATAAGCTCTCGCGCAGTCTCGCGCAGCTCAAGAAAGGAGCCTTCAATCTTTGCGCGATTCCTTTGAGGAGAGCTCAGGCATTCTCGGCAATTGCAGCGATGGCGTAGGATCTGAGACCTTGAGTGGAACTGCTCGCGTGATCCCGAGGCCTACGCACATTACTTCTTCATGAGGATCTCCGCGAGATTCACCAAGGAATGAACCACGCGCATAACTCTCGCGCCATTCAAATGGAAAGCGCAATCCCGCGACGACTAGAGAAATCTCGTGATGACCAAACCATCTATCCCGGGACTGTAATAGCTTCAAGTCAATTCAATCCCACAACGCCAACTCTATCACACGATAAGACCTAGAAATCCTTGCTACCTAGTAAGGCTCGGGATCTTAACTTCCCCCTCTTCTGTAGGGGTAGAATGGGAACTTCCAGCAATTAGGGCACGCACTCTAATGCTCCAATCTCCGTGCACACGCCGCGAGGCATCCAAGGAACATAAATGGGCCATGATTGCATCGATAAAATTTGGGTTTTCCTAACCCTAATGCTCCCACAGTTGACTGCTACATAAGCCTAAGCCTAGTTTAGGTTTAGGGAGACTTCTATCTCCATCTTCTTGAATCAGCTGTAGAGTTCCAGTAGGCTAAGGTTAGGGTTTAGGCAACTTCTTTTTCCCTTTTTTCATCTCTCCATAGTTCAGCACTTGCTGGCTATGCCTTTGTATGTTTATTTGGAACAGTTTTAATGGTGTTTTATAATAGGATGTTATACTTATATGGGATTGGTGTTTTGAGAGTTGTTCTGTACAAGGGTATTGCCTTGAGATCCTCTATTGCTAGGTTGTATTGTAAGCAATGGAGGATTGTTTTTGAGCTTTTATTCAGATCCAAGTGACTTGTGTGTCCAAGTTAGGCACATTGCAAGCCTATGCCCCACCACAGGATCCACTAAATATGAATTCCCATGGGAGCCTGATCTGGTAGCCTTGTGAACATGGTGGTAGCAGTAATTTTCTTGTTCTGTCTCAGACCTCTGTGAGGAGGATAGCCTCTATGGATAGTCTGTGACCATTTAAGTGGACAGGTTATAGCCCTAGGGTGAGGCCAATCCACAGATCTAAGACAGATTCTTCTTCTCTATACTTGTGCTTCTAGCCCTGTGAGAGATTGTGCAGAGACAGACTCCCCTATATTTGTATAGACCCACCATCAGATGGCAGATCTGATCTGGCTATTGAGATTGTAGGCTTGTGACTAGATCACTGCTATCTTTCTAAAGCAGTGAACAACTAGGCCTAAAGCTATTACTCAAACTCTTGCTGGTCCTGTGTGTCCAGGCTAGTTCACATTGCAGGCCTAGCCCCACACATAGAACTTTAGAGGTTGAGGTTCCTATGGATTCTTAAGCTGATAGCCTGGATGAAGTAGTACCTATAATGATAAACTTGTTCTGACCCACCTAAGGACTGTGGTTCCCCTATTGGATAGTCTGTGACCATTTAAGTGGATAGGTTATAGCCAAAAGGGATTGGATCATGGCACAGGGGTGAGTTGGATCCTTTCTCCTCTTTGGTGATAATGTAGCCATTGGACAGGATTTCTATAGCAACAGATCTAAGTCTGAGTTATAAGACCCATCAGATCTATACCTAATAGCTTACTTCTCACCCTTTCATATTTATTTTCTCACACTCCATCATTCTTCCCAACCATTTTTGTAGTTTAGGCATTAGGTTACCTTAGGATTTAGACAATAGTGACCTTAAATCGCCTTCCATTTAGGATTGCCAGATCTGTAGTCAGATCTGGAGGGCCTACTAAGGAAAGCTCCCTTGGAGCTTTAGATCAATTTTCCCTGTGGGACAAACTCTTACTTATTAAAACTTGCTACAACAGGCCTTGTATCTTGTAGGTCTATGTATTTTTAGACTTGCTGCTCTGTAGTTTTCAATCTACCTTTGATATATTTTCACTAGCACATTCATATCACTGTTTTCAATAAAGTTAGCAGCAAGCACTTTAAATACCCTAACATCAAGGCGATGGTTAGAGAGGAGGTACCGAAGGGTGACTAAGTGATGGTCAGGGAGGAGGTACCCGAGATTCATCAGGGTGTAGCTGAGGATGACGGCGAGAGAGCTGAGGATGAGGCTGAGAGAGATGAGGAGCATCAGGCTCGCACACACTTCCTGCTGGAGGATTTCTTCACCCGAGGCTAGGTAGGTACCCATGGGCTAGAGCTCCTTCATTTTTCTAGGCATTTGGTTATGACATAGACTTATTAGGAGCTGGAAACCCTTTTAATTTATGTCGAACTTACATCGATTATTGATTTGGTGCTCCTTCATGCATCATGACTGAACCTAGTGATAGGTAATGTTTCTGTTTTGTTGTTCTTATCATGTTTTTAATGCTTGTTATGGACTATTACTGTGTGTTTTAATATACCTTGTTTACTTTTAGCTCTAGGTCTACTTGTCTCTCATTGTAGGTATGTGTGTTAGTCTTATTATATTTTTACTTATTTTTCGTTCGATAGGAGCCTCCGTAGTTGGCTATCAGCTCGACATGGACAGAGTTCAACACTTGCTATCATGTCTTGCTGTAGTTTTAGAAGGCATGGTTGTTGTCTTTTAGCTTTGGGCCGATCTTGGTGTTGGAGCCTTTTCAGGTCAACTGTGGTCTGATTTTGGCAATTCTGGAGAGGTGGAGGGAGGAGCATCAAGTGCTTCTCTTTCTGATTGGTATGTTGCTGTCGACTCCAGAGGAGTGGGTCTGCATCACTGGTCTTTGTTTTGACCTTGCGGAAGGAGGATCCTAGAGGTAGAACTCTAGCTGCTTCCAGATTAGGGCGCTCGCTCGTGGTTCAATGGCGGAATCTCAAGTTCCTCATGGTTTTAGGGATCGGGTCGGATGAGTTTATTATGAGGCGGATGGCAGGAGATTATCTAGAGGTGTGCAAGGAGATTTTAGGTGTACCTTATAGATCTAGTGAATCGGGGCTACGGGTAGTTCGAGTCACTTGGTTCTTTTACACATTTTCCAGTGGCTTCATCCCTCTGAGGCATCATTTAGAGCCGAAGGCATCTTTCGAGGCGCGTTGTGTGGCGATGGCGGGTCGGGAGCCTGTGGTTGAGTCAGGGTTGGCTACAGATAGGGTGCCTCGAGAATTCTTAATGCATTTCTTTGGTGCAGTACTCTTCTCTTCTTTGACTCAGGGATGCATCACCGGGTTATTTTTTATGCTTCTTGGGGATTTGGATTAGGTCCCCACCTATGCTTGGGGTGCGGTCGCATTGGCGAATCTGGATGAGCAGCCTTATCATTAGGGGCAAGGTGTCGTGACGATCGGAGGTTTCCTTCCCTTCCTCCAGGTGAGTTTTACTTAATTGGTGTCATAATATCTTTATTTTTTTTTGTTTCTGCTTTTTGCTCTTTGGTCGTAGCAACTATTCAGCATTTCTTTTTTTTTCTTTTTCTCTCTAGTTTTGGAGGTATGATCATTTTTCTTTCTTCCTCCATGTGTCCCGACGAAGATTACGTTCACGTTTTCGCAGATGCATGTGAGGAGGCTCGCGTTGGGTCGTCGTTGTTGGTCTTCGAGTCTTCAGGCCGCTATATTGTCATTACATTTTCTCGGATTGGTGCTTTTATTTCTCCAGCTTCAGCATTTATTGACAAGTTTGCCTATTAGTTTTACCGGTGATATTGAGGCCCTATGCAGCTGGGGAGGACACCGATGTGCCAGTGATTCAGTCTGGCTAGGACTTCTTTGATGTGGACATATGGGTCCATTATTTTGAGAAGGTGGAGAGGACCCACCTATCTCGAGTGGTACAGCAGCTAGGACTCGCTTAGGGAGTCCCTCCAGAGATTCGCCAGAGAGTGTCGAAGAGGATGACCGGTCCCCCTAGTTGGAACTTCGTGAGCCGGATGGTGCTTCAAATGGCTGATTTTAGAGCTGGGGGGACTATGACAAGGGCGCGTGATGCGGCAGATGTTTGAGAGTTCGTGAGATGGTTCAGGGCATTGGATGGTGGGCGCCTCTTCACACGCCCCTTAAATGGGAGTGGTTCTTTTGCTGTCAACGGGCCTTAGTCAGCGTCGGCATTGAGGGAGAGATTGGCCGTGTTAGAGCAGTGCCCTCTCACGGTGGGTATACGGGGAGCATTGGATGCCCTTCATAGGCCGATGGAGCAGGCAGGGTGCGCTCCTCGTCCTGATGAGTAGATGTTACGCTCCCTAGCGTCCTCGGTTGCTCAAGCTAGGGGAGCGAAGGATGAGATGAGGTTTCAGCTAGCGGAGACTCGACGGCTCCTGGTGAGTTAGTTCATTAGTCTAGTTGTTTATATATTATGTTGACTCAATTTTCCAGTCATTCTAATATAGTTGATATGTCTCGTTTTCTTTCGGCCAGTCCGAGAGGGAGGTTGAGAACGCCAGTCAAGCGACGATGGTTGAGTTATTGCGCAGTTTGCAATAGGCTGGCCGGGAGGTAGAGGCTAGTCTGCGATATGAGATTGTTCAATTGGTAAGTGTCATCCTTGGTTTATTAATTGCTGGTATTTTTTGAATTCTTATTAGTTCTCGATGTTGGCAGAGGGCAGAGCTTTCACCACGGGGGCTTCTGCTTAGGCATTCGATCCTTCCTCAGTTACCTCTTCCAGTCGGGAGGATCTAGCGATGGCTCAGCTTCAGGCCGGACTAGAGCACTAGGTGAGTTTCTTCAATCTTTTGATCCATTTAGATGATTGTAGTAGTTCATTGGGTGTTATTGCTTTGCTTTTCTCAATAGTCTGCTAACATCATGTGGTATTTCAGCATCAAGTCACTGAGGACTTTCAGACGAGGGAGGCAACTGTTGCCTCTCTCTAAATAAAACCTTAAAAACAATCCTCCATTGCTTACAATACAACTTAGCAATGGAGGATCTCAAGGCAGCAGCCTTGTACAGAACAACTCACAAAACACCAATCCCATACATGCATAAAATCCTATTATAACACTCATTTATTCTATTCCAAATAGACATACAAAGACATAGCCAGCAAGTGTTGGACTATGGAGAGAAGAAAAAGGGAAAAAGAAACTGCCTAAACCCTAACCTTAGCCTACTGTAATTCTACAGTTGATTAAGGAAGAAGGAGTACAGAAGACAAGTCCTCCAAACCTAAACTAGCCTTAGACTTATATAGCAGTCAGCTCTGTGAGAATTAGGGTTAGGAAAGCCCTAATTTATCAATGCTAATGTGGCCCATTTCTATTACTTGGATGCCTCGGGGCGTGTGCACAGAGATTAGAGCATTGGAGTGCGTGCCCTAGTTGTTGGAAGTTTCCAGATTGCCCCTGCAGAAGTGGGGGAGAAGTTAAGAACCTGAGCCTCGCTAGGTAGAAAGGCTTTGCAGGTCTTATCGTGTGATAGAGTTGGCATCACGGGGTTGATTTGACTTGAAGCTCTTGCCATCGCGAGATTAGTACTTTGGTCATTGTGAGGATGCTCTGGTCGTCGTGGGATTGCTCTTTCCATTTGAATGGCGTAGGAATTATGCACGTGGCTCGTTCCTTGATGAATCCCGCTGTGACCCTCTTGAAGAAACAATGTGCATGGGTTTTTGGATCACGTGAGCAGTTCCTTGAAATTTTATATCCCGCGGCAACTGCGCGACAGCGGCGCGCAGGACTGCCTGGAGCTCTCTCTTCAGTGAATCGGACGAAGATTGGAGACTCATTTATTGAGCTGTGCGAGACTATGTGAGTACTGCGCAAGCGCTTATGACTGAGACTCGTGAGAACTACGCAAAGTTTGCTTTTTACTCCCTGCTGACATCCATTTGATCCCGAACTGCGCGAAGACTGTGCGACCAGTTGATGTGCTCCCTTCAAAAGCTAGCGACAACTACGCGAAGCATTCTTTCTGGTTCAATTGAGCCCTGCGACATCTGCGTGAGGCATTCTTCTTGACTTGTTTCTGCTTTGTTGTGCCTATGCTGCAACCAATTCTCTATCTGGGTTCAACCTCCTTTCTTCTGAAGAACTTCTGGGGCAACAGTAGGCTTCATGGCATGGTTAGGGGCTTATTTGTAGCTTCTGCTTATTACCTACAAAATTGTCTTAATAGTCATTTATTAAATGACTAAGGGTCTAACAGAGATTAAGTTAAGGGGTGGAAAGTGGTACTTTTCAGGTCTTAACACTCTCTACACCCCGAGATTCAGGTATAGTTTCTGGTTTGGTGTAATTCAGTTTAGGTTATTTAATTTATTTTGTTCCGATATATCTTGCATTGGTGTGTTTGGCTTTTGTGCAGGCTATTCCGAACTCTGCTCCTGAGGCTCTGTTAAGACCTGAAAAGTACCACTTTTCACCCCTTAACTTAGCCTTTGATTAGACCCTTAGCCATCTAATAAAGGTTTGTTAAGTGTTTTCTGTAAGCAATAAATAGCAGTACAATAAGGCCAGGTATCCTATTAAGAAACCCATGATTGGCACCAGAAGTCCCTCAGAAGAATGAACCATGAATCCAGACCTGAGGTAAGGCTCGCGCAGCTGACAAAGCTCCAAAGGATTTAGGAATTTAGGCTTCGCGCAATCCTTGCTATGTTCCCCAAGACTTCGCGAGAAGTTCTCGTGCAGTGGAGTGACAGAAGAGCTTCAGAAGCCTTGAGTCGTGCAGCTCTCGCAAAGTTTAGAAATTAAAGGTCGCACAGTCTCGCACAATTCAAGAGAGCTTCAGGAAAGTTGTCGCGCAGCAGCCGCCCAGTTACCACGAGATACAAAGCATCAAAGGAGCTGTCGCACAGTTCAGAAAAGCCTCAAAGCTATCGCGAGGATCCTGGCGAAGATCTATCAAGAAATGGACTCTCGCGCAGCTCAGAAACTATTAAAGCCTCGCGAGGATCCTCACGAAGATCCATTGGAGTGATGCTCGCGTAGTTCCTGCGCTATTCCAACCCAACCTCGCGAAGCCCAATCCAGCGAGAGCTTAACTATCTACCTCGCGACTGCTCAAAGCATCAAGAAGCTGCAACCCCGCGACGTCTAAAGTTTTATTGCTAACTCATCCTCGCGAAGTTAGTGCTACCACACGATGAGTCTGGGAAATGATGGCTACCTAGCGAAGCTCTGAACTTTAACCTTCCATCGCTTCAGCAGAGGACTTTCTGGGAATTTCCAAGGATTAGGGCACACACTCCCACACTCAAATCTCTGTACACTCGCCTCGACGCATCCAAAGAATAGTATTCGGCCATGTGGCATCGTTAAAATTAGGGTTTCCTAACCCTAATGCACCGCCACACCACTGCTATATAAACCTAAGCTTGGTTTAGGTTTAAAGGGGTAGGAAGAGTCCAAATTTTATCCCTGATACAGGATCTGAGACTTTTTTCTTTTTTGTTCTTCTATAGTTGTAAGTAGTTTTCCTTTTTCTTTTTCTTTCTCTCCATAGTCCAGCACTTGCTGGCTATGCCTTTGTATGTATTTTTAGAACTAGTTTAATGGATGTTTTGTAATAGGATATGTACTTTTCTGGGATGTGTGCGAATGAGAGTTGCTCTGTGCAAGGCTGCTGCCTTGTGATCCGCCATTGCTTTTGCTGTGATTCAAAGCAATGGAGGACTGATTCTAAGGATCCATTCAGATCTAAGTGACCTGTGTGTCTGGGCTATCATGGTCCTATACAGCCTTAGCCTCACCACAAGACCGACTAGATCTGAAATCCCCATGGGAGCCTGAGCTGGTAGCCTTGTGACCATGGTGGTGGCAGCAATATTACTGTTTTGTTTTGGACTCTATGAGGAGGATAGCCTCTGGGATAGTCTGTGACCATTCAAGTAGACAGGCTATAGCCTTAGGGTGAAGCCAATCCGTAGGTTCCAAGATGGATTCTTCTTCTCTGCACATGTGCTTGTAGCCTTGTGGGAGATTGTACAGAGGCAGACTCCCCTATATTTGTATAGACCCGCCATCAAATGTTAGATCCGATCTGGTTATGGAGATTGTAGGCTTGTGACTGGACCATTGTAGTCCCACTCAAGCAATGGACAACTAGATCGAAGGTTGTACTCAATCCCTTACTGGTTCTATGTGTCTGCGCTAACATGGTCCTATACAGCCCTAGCCCCACACATAGAGCATAGAGGTTGAGGTTCGCTATGGATTTTTGAGCTTGTAGCCTGGATGAAGTAGTGCCTACAATGATTAAGTTGTTTTGACCCATCTCTGGACTGTGGTTCCCCTATGGGATAGTCTGTGACCATTTGAGTGGACAGGTTATAGCATTAAGGGATTGGATCATGGCACAGAGATGGGTTGGATTCTTTCTCCTCAGTGGTGATAATGTAGCCATTGGACAGGATTTCTATAACATCATATCTGAATTTGAGTTACAAAACTCCTCTGAACTAGACCCAATAGCATACTTCTCACCCTTTTATATTTATTTTTCCACACTCCATCCATCTTCTCAACCCTTTCTGTAGTTAATTCATTAGGCTACCTTAGAATATTTAGAATAAGTGACCCTAAACTCCCTTCCTTTTTAGGACTGCCAGATCTGGAGGGACTACTACAGATGGCTCCCTTGGAGCCGTAGATCACCTTTTCCCTGTGGGACAAACTCTTACTTATCAAAACTTGCTACAATGGACCCTGTATCTTGTAGGTCTAGGATTTCTCAGTTGTGCCGATTCCATCCCCTGTTTTCCTTTGATTTTAAATTGCTTTTACCACCAACAAATAAAGTAAGCACACTGGGAATCACCACAAGTTTTTGACGCCGTTGCCAGGGATAAGATGATCTATTAGTAGACCCTTAGTTTTTATATTTTTAGTATTCTTTGTAGCTGTGAATAATTGATACTGCTGATGTAATTTTGAATCTTTCTTGCAGATCAAGACTGCAGTAGAGAAGGATAGTGGACTGCATTTGGCGATTAGCTACCTCTGTTTGCATTTCTCTAACCTTTAAAACTCACTCTAGTTTCTTTGAAAATTCCATAGCAGTTATTTAGGATAATTGAAAATTTATGTTTTCTTAAATAGCAGTAAATTTGTTAGATAAATTCTTTGAGTCAAGTGCAATGTGCCTGCAAGGAGTTGTCCCTGCTGGTGGTGTGTTTGTATGCTAGGTAGGAGATCTCTTAGTCCTACTTTGGAGCCTTTCAACCCTGAGCTAGAAAGGGGTAGAAGGCTTAGGAGGAACAGGCACACCACAGTAGAGCCCCCAATTGAATCTGAGACAGTAGCCATGGGTGAAGAACAACCCAAAACTCTCAAGGAGTTGAATGCTCCGGATGACTATAACTCTCCATTTAGCATTCAATTCCCTGATGTTCAAGGGAATTATGAAATTAAAACTTCAATCATCCAGATGCTACCCTCTTTCCATGGGCTTAGCAAGGAAGACCCTTACAAGCACATTGACTAGTTCTTAGCCTTGTGCACCACATTCAATATCGCTGGTTTGGGACCAGAGGCCACTAAACTCAGGCTCTTTCCCTTCTCTCTGAAGGATAGGGCTAGTACCTGGTTGGCTACTCTTCCCAACAATGGCATCACTTCATGGAAAGACCTGCAGACCAAGTTTCTGACAAAGTTCTTCCCTGAGACCAAAACTAGCCAGTTGAGGAAGGCAATTCTTGCTTTTGCCCAATCCCCAACTGAGGATTTTAATCAAGCCTGGGATAGGTTTAAGGAAATACTCAAACAATGTCCCCACCACAAGATCCCAGACTGACAGCTTATACAAAGCTTCTACAATGGGATTGATGAGAAAAATAGAGATATGGTTGATGCCTCTTGTGGTGAAACCTACATGCACAAGACTGCTGATGAGGCATGGGAATTATTTGAAGTAATCAGTGAAAATGCTTTTCAAAAGCTATCCCTGGCAAAAACTAGTCAGGAGTCTGTGTCAAAAGTTGGGCCTGCTACATTGTCAAGAGGAAAAGTTTATGAGGTGTCTGGGAATAATGACCTGTAGCTATAGATGACAAACCTCTCAGAGAAGTTTGACAAATTACAGACTGTGATGCAACCCAACAGGGCTGCTCAAGTGGTGGAGGCATGTCTGATATGCCAGTCCCCACAGCACATAATAGAGGAATGTCCATCTGTATGGCAATATCCAGAATTGGTATTGGAACATGCTGCTGCTGCACAATCTTTTGGCTAGCAACAATTTGGTGGCTACAACAGACAACCATTTGGATACTAGCACCAAAATGCTGGTTACCAATGGAGAGACCACCCAAATCTGAGGTGGAGGCAAGACAATTATATGCAGCCCCAAAGGCCACAACAGCAGTTCAATCAGGGATATGCCCCTAGGTCTAATTTCCAACACCAGCAGCAGCCCCATCAGCAACAAAATCAATTGGTCTTACCCCCATCTCAACCCAGAAATACTTCTTTCGAGGACCAGGTCTTGACCTCACTGCAAAACTTGGGGTCCGTGGCTCAGACTGTGAATTCTCATGGTCAGAGCATAAAGAAGATGGAAGAGCAGATTGGCCAACTAGCGAATGCCTTAGCTAAAAGGGAGGAGGGGAGGTTGCCCAGTCAGCTAGTGGTTAATCTCAAGGGCCAATTTTTTATTGGTGAAGGATCCTCAAACCTTGAGGGGCAGGGGGAACTTTCATTAAATTTATTCACAAAACTGTGCATTGTGTATGTTATGTATTTTAGTATGGTTCATTTTTTTTTCTTTTTATAGGAATTTCTAGTGATCTTGTCGGAGTCTGAGTGTATATGACCTAAAAATTCTTCTGCCTGCTTTGCTTCTTGTCCCCTTTGAATTGATGATTTTGACTGAATGAATGATGATTATACTGTTTTGATAATGAGAATGCTTTTTTTTAGATATGAGGTTTTGATTAAATGCTTTTTGAGTAATTGCATGATTAATTGTTGGAAAAGCATGGAGAGTCCTGTTTAGAATGACTAAGGGTGTCCCTGGAAAAGAGAATGTGAGAGAAACCACCCACAAAACAAAGGAAAATGATAGACTAATGGGTGTGTGATCCTTGTCTCTGTTTAGCTGTCGCGAGGTTCTGAAAAATAGGCGTGGTTTCTTCTCGCGCAGTTCATAAGATGTTATCCTGCTAAGTTGTCGGGAGATTCAATACAATTGTGTGGACTCTCTCGCGTGATCCAAATGAAAGTCCAATCTCGTGACCCACTCCTTCCCATCCAGCGAGCAGATAATTTTAAAGTGTGCCAAGCCTCGCGATATATATAATCCAACCCCGCGCTGCTTTCCTTTTCTGTTTTCTCTTTCTTCTCCAGCCAGCGAAACCCTAGCTCTGACTCCCATTAATCTCTCTCCTCCAGCATCCATTTACAGTCCATCATTCACCTTCTAATTCTGGGGATTTGTTCCTAAAGCCTCCATCACTAGTTGCCCTCTGATAGGAGCTCTCGCGGTCTTTCGTGCATCAGATTGAACAGAACCCTAAGTTTTAGGGTAAGACTCAGCTCTCAACCTTTTCTTTTTATTTTTCAAACTACACATTCACAGAGGAGAAGTTCAATGGCCCCTAAGGGCGCACCTGTGAAAAGAGCAAGGGATAAGGCTCCCGTGGAGCCCAGTCCCAAGAAGGCCAAGTCCTCAACGGCGCCACAAAAAGGGAAAGAAGTGGTTCAGGATGTGGCTGAGCTACCACCTGATTACTCTACACCCTCTGAGCTCCTGACTCCCATTCCCTTGGAACCTGAAGCTATTTTTGACCTATCTTTCTTTGAAACGGAACCTCTGTCAGCCCCTGCCATTGAGTTCATGCGCAAGGCTGGTTTGACCCCCCTGCTACAAGCCATCCCTGCACTAGCCTACCCTAGACTAGTGCAACTCTTTTACCAGAACATTAGGGCTAGACCAGACCAACGTGGGCAGCCAGGCCTCCTTGTGTTAGTTGACAATTTTGAAATGTTACTCAACCCTGAGTTGATTGCTGAAGTAATGGGCATCCCTGCTATCTTTGACCCCAACTGTGTATATGGCCCCCCCGTGAGTACCCCCATTGACACCATTGCACAGGCCCTTACTAGAGGAGTGAAGGCCACAAGGGATTCCATCAGGAGAAGAGACCTAGACCCTAAACTTCTGTTCATTGATCAAGTTCTGCGAAAGAACATTTATTGTGCCGGCCATCAGCAGGAGAGGAGGACCCCAATTGCTGATGCTATCTATTCCTTCTCTCTAGGCCATGGATTCCATGCTGCCTGGTTGATTTTTGAGTCCATGAAGGATATAATGGTGAAGCTAGGGCTGAAAAAGAAGCTCCACACTCTCCCCTATGCAAGGCTCATCTCCAGACTACTCTTGAGGGGAGGGTATAAGATACCAGTGGGGGAGTTAACTATTGACCTCACCCCTACAACTTTTGCAAAGAGGAAATGGGGGATCAGCAGGAGTCTAATGGATCCCCAAAAGAAGAAGAAGAAGGCTGAGGCTCAGGTTGCTTCTGAGCAAGGAGAGGGGACTGTTGTGGTAAAGGCCACCCTTGCTCCCAAAAAGGTGGCTAAAGCTCCTGCTCCCAAGAAGGTGGTGCAAGCTCCTGTCACTACTGATTCTGCAGCAATACCTCCATCCACCACACCTTTCACTCCATCAGTTCCTTTGCCTATTCCATCTGTCCCTTTTCCTCTTTTGTCTCCCTTATCCATACCCTCACGTTTCCTTGTGATTAGTACTGTTGAGGACATTGACCCCCATGACAGCCCTTTCCCTTCACCTACATTACCTCAGTACACACCCCTAATTCTCCCATCATCTGAACTGAACCCTGATAGCCCTCCCTTGATATCCTATATAAAAAAGAAAACCTCTCACACAACCCCTGCCATATCCTTACCTAAACCAACCACCCCTATCATTCCCATAGAAACCCCACATATTGACCAAGACACAGTCCAAACCATCCCTACTTCACCTCCACTCAAAGACCTTGACTTTAACCTCGCCACTACTTCTGGATATCAGGCCTTCATGACTACATTGGTTGACACCATTGCAACCAATGATATCCCTCTCCCAGATTCCCCACTTCCTTCCCCACATCACTCACCAGACCCTCCATCTCCTCCTCCTACAACCTTCCATCATGCCCCTACTTCCCCTTTCCAACCTATTCCCTCTTCTTCTCATACTCCACCCCAACCAAACTCAAATACACTTACCCATATCCTTTCCCTAATACATGACATTCAGACCCAACTATCAACCACAACACATACCCAAGACCAAATGCAGACTGACATCACCAACATCAAATCCACCCTTCAAACATTGATAAAACCAGCCATCTCTGCACAAACACCTCCTACCCCACAAATCCAGTCCCCTTCCACCTCTGACTCCACAGTGCAACCAGATCTTTCCCTCATTGACTTAACTACCACCCTCACCCTCCAAGACACCATACCCCACCACTCCTTCCCCACTCTACTTATCCTTCCCCCACTCATATTACCTCCACCACAATTTACCAGCACATCCACCCAAACAGACCCCATTCCTTTCCCATCCACATTTTCCATCCACCCACACACACTTTTGGCCCCACCAGTTCCTTTCATCCCATTCACTATCCCCTATTACCCTTCCTTAGCTCCACCCACTTCCACTGCATCCACCTCATTTTCTATTCCACCCATGCCCTCCATTCCACCTCTCATGTTACCTTCTCCTAGATTCTCTGACAAGTCGACTCAAACAGACCCAGAACTTTTTGCCCAGCCCCCACATGTGAATGTCCTCCCTACCACCATTACTCCACCCCTCCAGGACCAATCACCTTCTACTTCTTCCACTCCCTTTCTACCAATCTTACCAAGACATTCCTATTACACCCCTCCTTACTTCATGTTGCTGTTTCTAGTGTGCATGATTTATTTGTGTTTTAAAAACAGATTTGCAAATGCTAAGTTAAAAAGAATAAAGAAATATCAGCACATAGAGAAGTGAATTAGCCTGCAAGATCAGGGCCAATTGTAGCAAGTTTTAAATGTAAGTGAGTAAAAGATCGTCCATAGAGAATTTGTTTAAAATATAAGATAAACCTCCAGATCTAAGCTACCAGATCTGGCCTCTTATCCTATCCACAAGGCACATAAGATGGGAGGTTGAATTTGTCACGTTAACTAAATGATAAAAGTAGAAGTTAAACTAAATGATCCAGATCTGAGTTGGGGGGATTTTGATGTAAACTTATAAAAATGGAGAAATAATATCTAACTTTGATTTGGTCCTTGAAACATAATGAGAATGACTGCAGGTCAAATTAGAGATGATCCAATCTTCATCTGGCTATAAGCACAGATGCAAGAGAAATAAATCTAACTCAAGGATTAGATTTAGGCTTATGGCTATGGTCTGTCCACTTCAATGGCCACAGACCATCCAATAGTCTTTAATCTAAACCCTTAATTCAGAACAAAAAATATCACTACAAATGCTATGAGAGATTAGGTTACAAACACTAATTCCCACAGGGTTAATGAATCAAGGGAAGTTGCATGAAAAACAGTAAATCTAAAGGAGTCTAGTGCAATAAGGAGATCAGAGGGAACCCTTAACACGAATCCAATTGAGAATGCACGGTTTATAGCAACCTTTTCAAATTCACATTAATAATTACAGAGCACAGCTTAAACAGCTCTCAGATTTGTAGTCTTAAATACAATTCTCTTTTGAATTACAGAGGTATCTCACAGCTCTCAATTGCAAGTAAAAGTTAGGTTATTACAAGGGTTTCAGACAAGCTAGCTGATTTGGAAATGGGGGAATAGAAATGAAACTCAAAATCTGAATCCCCAAATTGGGCAAATGGTTCATCTATTTATAGTTTCCCCCAGGTCTAGCTCAGATGCGTATCGACCAATCAGAAGTGCTCAGATCTATATCAACCAATGGTGGTCGAGCATAAGGATCCAGGTCTGTTCTGGCCAATCAGAATTGCTCGATTTGGTTCAACCAATCAGGCGACAGAAGCATCAATTCTGTTATGCAATTTGAAAATCTGTTAGAGCTTCTAGAAGTTCTCGCCAAGTGATTTCATCTTCGAGTGCTCACATGGGGTGGAATATGCCTTCGCTTCGTGCTTAGAATCTTCTGGAATGTCCCTAGGTTTTTAAATGCATTGGGGCGCGTGTAAAAGATTACTGAATTACCCTTGCAGAAGCTAGGAATCTCCAGAATACCATTTCGCATAGTTTAGGGAACTTTTCGCAAGGTACTGTGACTTCTGAAGCTCTTTTCGCAAAGTTCAAGTTCTGTTCGCAAGGAGTTCTCTTCTTTTTTAATAGGTCAAACATCCTTTCGAAGAGTTCAGGTGCTCTTCGAAAACTAAGCCTGGAGCTCTTAGTTCTTTTCGCAGAGTTCAGGTTCTTTTTGAAATATTCAGATTCTTTTCGAAAAGCACTCTGTAGTGCATTCTTCTGTTCGAATTGCTCCACATTTCTTTTCTGGGTTGAGACCAGGTCTTTGCCTCTTCAGTTTAGGCATTTTGACAGCTAGTGAGGTTGTCCCTTCTCTTTCTTCCTTTGGATCAACATGGTTTATCATCTTTTTGGGACTTTTAGGCTGCTTTCATGGTTAAGCCTGTCTTTATTATTAGATGTAACACAAGCACTTAAAACACTTATTTAGTTCTCTCAAGGGTCTATCAAGGCCCAGGTTAAAGGGTAGAAAATGGTATTTTCTAGTTCTCAACACACCCCCAAACCTAAGCTTTGCTTGTCCCAGAGCAAAGACAGAATTAAAAACAGAATAAAAAGCCACTTTTGTAGGGAACACAGTTGCATTTAGCATATGCAACAAGCCTTTTAAACCCCTAGGTGATCCCTAGTGGAGGAGTGAAGTCTCCTCAGGGTTTTCAGTGAAGGTACCCACAAACTTCTCCAATAAATCAGTTAATATCGATGCAGTTCTGTTAAAGCAAGCTTTCATCCAATCATATTATTCACACCTGCATCAGTCAAGTTATAAGAGGATTTTCACGAAAACATCAGTTCAAAATTGAGATTCTGCTGTAACTCTTTTACCATTTACTTGATTTGTGTCAAAAAGTTTCTAAAAGAAAAATTAATGAAAAGCTTGCCTTCTATTTGAGAATTCAGTTTTGATGTTACCCCAATGAGTTGATTTCAAACCCAACTCTCTCCAGGATTTTCACTCAACATGGAAGTCAGAGGGTTGTACTATTTCACACGGCTCAAGAGCAATTACAGCCCTCAAATGGGACTGTAAGCATGAGTATAGGCAATGCTTTTTAGTTCTGAATTCACTACTCTTTTCACCATAGATTACACAAATCTTTATCTCCATGTGACAGCTCAATCCATCATTGATCAGTAAGGACTTTAACTTGGGTTGTAATGTGGCTTATGGGTGAAATTTATCAAGAATAAAGGGGTGGAATGGAGTTCAAAATTGAGAAGTCAGTCAAGGTAAGGGGGTGATAGACACACCTTCTTCAATTCAGCACAATTTCATCTTCTTCTTTGAATTTTCAGAGCCAAAGTGGCCATCTTTTTCTCTTTCTTTTTCAAACTTCCAATGAACTGCCTTCTCCTTTTTCTTTTTCTTTTTTATTTTTTATATTTTTTTATCAAGGTAACATTGACTGGAATGCGACATTTCTTCTGCTGATACATCATTGCCTTCAATTATGATTCTTCCGCTTTTATCAAACTGTTACTCCATTCTCCTTTCTTCAGCTTCCTTCCCTTTATCTTCTGACTTCTCAGAGTGAGGGTTAGGCTAAATGAGGTTGATGAGGTTATTTGATGAGGTTTCAAAGAAATCTTAGATTTATAAAGCTCAAATGGTGTGTATCAAGGGCAGTTTCAAAAGGTGGGGCTTTGTAAGGTTCAAACTGTCCAGAAGGAGGCCTTACATCATGTCTTTAATATCATGATTGTTGTCAAGTTATTTCAATTTGAATATGTGTAACTTCTAGTGAAAATAAGCAGGTTGAAACAGTCCTTAGAGCAGAAAAATTTGCCAATTCATATCTCCAAAGAACACATTTCATGCCCAAGTCTCACTGGGTGCAGTTTTCTATCAAATTCCTGAGGTGTATTGTCACTGTTTTCCCTCCTTTTAGGTTTACTAAAACATCAATTTTTTTATTTTGAAAATTTTCTGACATTCCCTTCATGAAGGTATTGGAATTACACTAAAAATCAGTTTTTAAAAGTTTTAACTTCCTCATTTTTCAAGTGTGCAATCACTTTATTTTCAAAAATTCTACTGATGATCAGCTGCATTAATGTTAACTCACTTATTGGCATTTCTGCCACACCCCCAAACCTATGGTGAGCAGGGTCTGCATTGGTCCAAAATGTATTATCAAAGAAAAGAAACAAACAATCATAATGCCAAGAAGAAAGAAAAGAAATGCACAATGTATGTACAATGCATTAACACAAAACCAAAATTTTATATTAAAGACTCATAAAACAGAAATGTACAATGGATGCTAATAACTGGGATCAAAGTCTGTATCATAAGTTGGTTCAATGGGATCAGAACTGGAGTCGCTGTCAGAGTCAGAACTAGAGTCAGTATTGGAGTCTGAACTCGATTTAGCCTTCTCCTGGATTGTGTTTTGCAGCTCAGTGTATTCCTCTGATTTGATCTTTTTGGTGAGGTCAATGTACTTTCCAAGTCTAGTGGATCTTAGTTTTTCCTGTTCAAGTTGTGCTTGCAACATGGTCACCTTGTGCTGCTCACTCCTAACCATCTGAAAAGTTTGACCCAGCAGGTCCTGCATTTTCTCTCTCTCAAATTTCATGAACAACTCTAATTTACAAATTTGGTTCTCAAAAGGGGTTCTAATGTAAGCTTGCAAATCAGCTAACCCTTTTATGACATCACGACGAATATATGGGTTCTCTTCCATAGCCTTTTTTAGGGCAGCAAATCTGGGAATGGGAATGGAGTGGTAGGGGACCAAAGGTATCCCAGCAGTGGGAATGGGAGAAGAGGAATCCAACAGAATAATTTCAGGGTCTGTCTGATTGGCTTGATCAGAGAAAGTGAGGAGAGGTGAAGGGGACCCAACAAGAGCTAACTCAGGTTCTGTTTGGGTAGCATGGGCAGTAGTGGTGAGGGTGGGTGGATCAACCAATACTACCTCAGGTTCTGTTTGGGTAGCATGGGCAGTAGTGGTGAGGGTGGGTGGATCAACCAATACTACCTCAGGTTCTGTTTGGGTAGCATGGTCATCAGTTGTGTGGGATGTGGAGGCTAAGGTTTGGAGAAGGGCATTGGTCACAGACTGATTGTCTGTGTTGATCTGTAGTTGGGCTTGGATGGATTGGAGAAAGGTAAATATTTGGCTAATTACTTCAGGTGTGGGTGTGGTATGCATAGTAGGGGCTGGTAAAACTGAAGTGGATGGTTGAGGTGCAATGGGTGAAATGGCTGTAAAGGGTGAACTAGCTAGATGAGTGAAATGAGGGGGGTCAGGTATAGGGACAGATTCAAGCCCAATATTTTCAAAAATAGACCCCATCAATGATGAATAAGCCTCTGTAGTGAAAATATCAGGTTCAGGGGTATGGATTACTTTAGGTGTGTGGGCTGAATGAGCAGGTGAACTTGAGAGGTTTTGGAGAAGAGGAGTGCTAGGAGATTGTTCAATAAAATCTGTGGCCAGGTCTTGGACATTGTTGGGAGAAATTGGTGGTGTGAGTATGACTGGAGTGGTTGGTGTAGAGGGAGAGTCTGCAATTGGGATAATGGTGGTTATGGGAGATGGGACTGCTGGAATGGGTGAAGTGGCAGGAGCTGGGCTAGGTGAGGAGGGTAAAATGACAACTTCTTCAAGAATGGGTGCAGTTGAAGAGCTGGTCACCACAGGAAGGACAGCTTGCTCATTGTCGGCTGGAAGTACAATAGGTGTAGCTAAAGAGCTGGTCACCTCAGGGTCTGGCAAAGCAGGTTCTAAGGTAGTAGGGCAGGTTCTGTATGCATGGCGGGTCCACTAGCATTGCAGATGCAAGCTCAGCTCAAGAGTAATTGCAGGCTCACCTTCCTCTCTCATTCTGTTCAGCATTGCTTCACTTGTAGTCCAAGCCTTTTTCCCAAAAGTATGAGGAGATATAATTTCAAATGGCTCCTGGTCATCAATGTCAAACTTAGCTCTTAGTTAGGCTGTGATCAGCCTACCAAATGGGATTCCAGCTAATTTCTGCTCATTTTTCAACTTGGCACTAATATCAGCCATGGCTTTAAAAATTTACATAGGGGCATTGAAAAATTGCCCCTTAGAAAAATGAAAAAGAGCCTCCAAAATTGGTGTCCTTCTTTCCTGGCTGTGCCCCGTGACATAAAAACTTCCCCTCAAAATTGAATCCATTAGTAAAAATTGAGGTGCTAGGTCTCTCCTCATTATGGATTGTCCAGTTCCAACTATCCCTTGGGTTAAATGTGCAGCCATTTCTCTAAAAGCGGCTGCTTCTGGTGCAGCCAATGGACCAGCAGGATCATACTGAAAAGGTATCCCCAAAGCATTCCCAATGTCTTCATATGTGACAGTTAGATCACAATCATCAATAAAAATAACAAGAGTAGGGACATCAGCATCCTTTTCTGTCACTTTTACCAAGTTTTGGTACCATAATCTCACCATTCGCGGATAAATTTTCTCTGGCAGAGGGGTAAGGATATTGCTCAGTGAGGCATCCCTAATGTATTTTAAAGATAGCTGACAGTCCGGTTTGTTGGAGAAAAAGTTCTCATCAACAATAAGCTCAGGAATCGACTTCTGAGCTTCAATGAATGGATTTGGCAGTACCAAATGCATAGGCAGAGGAGGAAGCTCGAGCTCGGGACTAGCTGTTGGGGTTCCTCATGTCTAACCTTCTTCCCTTTCTCAATCCTATCGCCTTTATCAATTGATAGTTTCCTTTTGGTTTTTCCTTTTGGGCTTGGTTTGCTAATTTATTTAGCAGAAGATTTGGGGAACATGGCAGCCAGTGATTTTTCAGCTTTCCCCATTCTAAAGCTTTGTATAAAAACTCCCACAACAAATGCTGACACCAAATCAAACTTTGCAAATGATAAACAGAGGAAATGCACAGAAAAACACCGAAATCTAGGGTTTTGGTTGAACTTGTTGCTTGCTCGCTGAAATCCACCAGAACCAGAAGCTAAAATCCCTCTTTTCAAGCTTAAATGATCAAACAAATGTGAAGAAAAGTGTGGCTGAATTCTAAAATCACGCAAGGAAGGAAAGAAATAGGGTTTCTGTGAAACAGGACGTTCTCAGAAAGCTTTCGAATATGAAACCCTTACTTCGAAAGGGTTTAAATATGCTCAAAGTTATTTTCGCAAAGTAATTTTTAAGTTTTCGAAAAGTTCAAAACAATCCTTTTTACAAAAGAGAATGGCATCAGTACCATTCAAGAAGCAACTAGCTTCAAAAACAACTTTTCGAAAAGCAAATAGCTTCAGAAACAACTATTCGAAAAGCAAATCATTGCTTTCTAGCAGTTCGTTACAAATCCAGATCCTTTTTGAAAAGCAGATTAAACTTTGCGAAAAGACAATTTTTACTTTGCGAATTAATTTTTCACATATTTAAACTTCTCGAAAAGAGAACAAACATGACTAAAAACAGAGAAAAAGAAAGCTATGCAAAAACTACAAAACAAAAACATATTGTACTGTTGTATACCATCAGATTTGGGGAGGTTCTTGATGATAGATGGTCAGCACAGGCTCCTGGGTATTTTCAATGCATGGTTTGAGCCTCTGACCATTTACTTTCAAGATTCTTCCATCACTTGGGTCCAAAATTTCAACAACCCCAGAAGGTGATGCATGAATGACAGTATTTGGCCCTTCCCATCTGGATCTCAGCTTTCCAGGGAAAAACTTAAGTTTTGAGTTAAATAGCCATACCTTAGAGCTAGCTATGAACTCTTTTCTCAACAAATTTTTATCATGGAAGGCTTTGACTTTCTCTTTGTAAGATCTTGAATTGGTGTATGCATCCATTCTCAGCTCCTCCAACTCAGCAAGTTGCAGTTTCCTGTGATTACCAACAGTAGTTAGAACCATGTTCAATGTTTTAATAGCCCAAAAGGCTTTATATTCTAACTCCACTGGTAAATGGCATGCTTTGCCATAAACCAATCTGAATGGGGACATACCAATTGGGGTTTTGTAAGCTGTCCTATATGCCCATAATGCATCATTCAGCTTAAAGGACCAATCCTTTCTGTCCTTCTTCACAGTCTTGTCCAGTATATGTTTGATTTCTCTATGGAAATCTCCACTTGTCCACTGGTTTGTGGATGATATGGAGTAGCTACTCTATGAGTCACAGAGTATTTTTTCAATAAAGCTTCAAATTACAAAAATGGCTTCCCCCATCACTGATAATAGCTCTGGGAAAACCAAACCTGGAAAAAATGTTATCCTTTAAAAATTTCAGAACCACTCTGTGATCATTGGTTTTAGTGGCTGTGGCTTCAACCCATTTGGATACATAATCCACAGCTACTAAGATGAAATTACACCCATTGGAAGGAGGAAAGGGACCCATGAAGTCTATCCCCCAAATATCAAACAATTCAACTACCAAAATGGGCTGTAAAGGCATTGAGTTTCTCTTGGAAATGCTGCCCAATTTTTGGCAGTTCTGACAAGACTTACAGTGCTGCAGAGCATCTTTGAAAAGTGTAGGCCAATAAAATCCACACTGCAAAACCTTTGCAGCAGTTTTGTTTCCACTAAAATGACCTCCACAGGCCTGTTCATGACACATAGAAAGTATGCTATGAAAGTCTTCTTCAGGGACACATCTTCTTATTATTTGGTCTGCACAAATCTTAAACAGATAAGGATCTTCCCAAATAAAATGTTTAACCTTTGAGAAGAAAAGATCTTTATCCATTTTATTCCAATGTTGAGGAATTCTTCCAGTAGCCAAAAAGTTGACTATGTTTGCAAACCAAGGGGTGTGTATACTGATAGCAAAAAGTTGCTCATCAGGGAAAGATTCATTGATAGGCAGCCTATCAATCTCAGCAGTTAAAATTCTAGACAGGTGATCAGCCACCACATTCTCCACACCCTTTTTATCTTTGATCTATAAATCAAACTCTTGTAATAGGAGGATCCACCTGATTAATCTTGGTTTGGTGTCCTTCTTAGACAGAAGATATTTCAGGGCTAAGTGGTCAGTGAACACCACTATTTGTGATCCCAAAACATATAACCTGAATTTCTCTAAAGCAAAAATAATTGCCAGCAGCTCCTTCTCATTTGTTGTGTAATTGAGTTGTGCATCAATCATTTATCTACTAGCATAAGCTATGACATGAGGCAGCTTATCCTTTCTCTGCCCAAGAACAGCTCCCAAAGCATAATCTGATGCATCACACATCAGTTCAAAAGGCAGTGAATAATCTGGAGACTGTAATATTGGAGCTGAAATCAAACAGTTTTTTAAGAATTCAAATGCCTTCAAGCATTCATTGTTGAAAACAAAAGGGACATCTTGGCACAATAACTGACAAAGAGGCTTGGATATTTTACTGAAGTCCTTAATGAACCTTCTGTAGAATCCAGCATGTCCCAAAAAACTTCTGATCTGTTTAATAGTTTTGGGAGGTGCCAAATGTACAATTAAATCAATTTTTGCTCTGTCCACCTCAATGCCCTTGTGGGAAACAACTTGGCCAAGGACAATGCCTTGGGTGACCATGAAAGGCTCTTTTCTCAGCTCAAAACTAGATTGGTTTCTTCACATCTCTGTAATACCAATTTGAGATGATGTAAACACTGGGAAAAACTCTCTCCGTAGATTGAAAATTCATCCATAAAAATCTCCATAAATTGGTCAATCATATCTGAGAAAATGGAGTATATGCCTCTTTGAAAGGTAGCAGGAGCATTACAAAGACCAAAAGGCATTCTCCTATAGGCAAAAGTGCTAAAAGGGCAAGTGAATGTGGTCTTTTCTTGATCTTGTGGATACACAAGAATCTGGTTGTAACCAGAGTAACCATCAAGAAAACAGTAATAATCTTTTCCTGCTAGCTTATCTACAATTTGATCAATGAAGGGAAGAGGGAAATGGTCTTTTATGGTCATTGAGTTTAATTTTCTGTAATCAATACAGACCCTCCAACCAGTTGTTTGTCTGGTTGACATAAGCTCACCAGAATCAGAGGTTACAACAGTGATCCCAGATTTCTTAGGTACCACCTGTGTAGGTGCCACCCAAGCTGAATCTGAAATGGGGTAAATGACCCCTGCATCCAACAGCTTAACAACCTCTTTCATGACCACTTCTTGCATATGAGGATTCAGCCTCCTTTGCATTTCCCAAGAAGGCTTTGCATCTTCTTCCAAATGAATTTTATGCATGCAAACAGCTGGACTGATTCCTCCCAAATCAGCAATAGTCCAACCAATTGCTTTCTTATGTTGTTTCAATACAATCAACAACTCTTCCTCCTGCTCCTTTGTGAGGGAGGAAGAAATAATCACAGGCAATGTTTTATGGTCTCCTAAAAACACATATTTCAAATTTCCTGGCAACTGCTTTAGCTCTACATCCGGTGAGCTGAGAAAGGAAGGTAACAAAGGTACCTTGGCTATTTGTAGAAGAGGAAGAATAACAGGTTTCCATGAAGAGAAACTTGTTGATTGATTATGAGTTCCTTGTACAATATTTGCTTCCTCAGACTTTGAGGTCCAGATCATTTCTTCCATAGCATTTTTCCAAGCATTTTTCAAGTCTGTGGTAAAATCTTCACACTGTAAAAACTATGGTAGAGTCTCTTCCACTAGTTCATCCAATAGATCAACAAAAAAACATTCCTCAGAACTGAATTGAGGCTGTGTGACTGCATTATAAACATTTAATTTCACCTTCATATTTCCAAAAGAGACTTCCATAATACCAGACCTGCATTGAATGCAAGCATTTGCTGTAGTCAGGAATGGTCTCCCCAAAATGACAGGGATGGAAGTTTTGCTTTTTGTAGGTTCCATGTCCAAAACCAGAAAATCAGCAGGATAGAAAAACTTATCTACTCCTACCAATACATCCTCAATCATCCCAACTGGCTTTCTTTTAGGATCATCTGCGCTAGTTGTAACACCACATGAGTGGGTTTTAATTCTCCCAAACCTAGTTTCTCATACACAGAATATGGAAGCAGGTTGACACTAGCACCCAAATCTAATAAAGCCTTTTCAATGGTATGTTCCCCAATAATGCAAGGGATTGTGGGGATTCCAGGATCTTGAAGTTTAGGAGGTGTGGACAACACCTGATTAACTCTTTCCACAACAAAGTCCTTCTTGGATAACTGTATCCTAGACTGTCTTTTGTGAGTGCAAATATCTTTCAAAAATTTTGCATATGCTGGAATTTGTTTGATTGCATCAAGCAAAGGTAGATTTATCTTGACTTGCTTAAAAGTCTCCATCATTTCATCTATTTTTGTGTTCCTTTTATCAAAAGGGGATACAGATTTTATGGCATGAGGAAATGGTAAATGAGGAACTAGTCTTTCATCTACAGCTTTAGAAGCATTATCAGAATCTTTTTGAATTTTTTGTTTTTCATTTTTTTGATTTTTCTGAGGTACATCAGCACCCCCAATGCTAACATCATGTTGCTCCTGCTGCATATCTTTATCATTTTCCTCAATTTTTTCTTCTTCCTTGTCAGTAGCCACTTTGTTATTTACAATTCTTCCACTTCTCAAAGTTGTGACAGTTTTTACTTCTTCATGTGAAATAGAAGCCTCTCCAACTATGAACTGTCCTTTGGGATTGTTCAAAGGTTGGCTGGGTAACTTTCCTTCCTCTCTTTTGGCCAAAGTATTTGAAAGTTGATCCAATGTTTCTTCAATCTTCTTTATGCTCTGACTGTGAAAGTTCACAGTCTGAGTTAAAGATCCAAAATTTTGGAGTGAATTTAGGACTTGATCTTCAAAAGAAAGGGATCTGGAAGGGACTTGGACTGGAGCAGATTGCTGTACAGGTTGTTGTGGAATGGGCTGCAGAAAATTTGGCTTGGCATAAAAATTCTGCTGATAAGGCTGAGCAGTTTTGAAAGGCATTTGGTTCTTTGGTTGCTGCTGCTGTTGTGATTGATAATTCCCCTGGCTCCACCTCAAATTGGGGTGTCCTCTCCATGGATATTCATTTGACTGCATCTGTCCAAATGATTGGGCAGCATGAGCTTGTTCCACCACTAGATCTGGGAACTGTGGTGCAGCGGGACATTGGACAAGTGAATGAGTAGGGGACTGGCATATCAGACATGCCTCCTCTACTCTTGCAACCATTGGATTTTTAAGTGAGTCCATCAATCTATCAAACTTTGTGGTTAAATTATCCATCTTCCTTTCTAACTCATTCACCTCATAAATCTTTCCTTTGGTGATTTGCTGATTGTTCAACCTAGCAGAATTCTCAATATCTCTTGGCAAAGATTCCTGTTGAGTTGAATTTTCACCAATTACTTCAAATAAGTCCCAAACCTCCTCAACTGTTTTTTGCAAGTAAGTGCCTCCACAGGAAGCATCTACCATATTCTTGCCCTTTTGATCAATTCCTTGATAGAAGCTTTGAACAAGCTGCCATCGGGGAGTCTGATGATGAGGACATTGCCTTAAAAGTTCCTTAAACCTTTCCCATGCTTCATGGAAAGTTTCAGTTGAGTTTTGTGAGAAGGAAATAATACTTTGTCTCAATTGGCTTGTTTTAGACATAGGGAAGTATTTAGCTAAACATTGACACTGCAAATCATTCCAAGAAGTGATACTATTTGGTGCCAACATAGACAACCATGCTCTAGCTTTGTCCTTTAATGAAAAAGGAAAGAGCCTAAGCTTGGTTGCTTCGGACCAAGTCCAACTATGTTGAATGTGGTGCAAAGAGACAAGAATTCATCTACATGTTTATATGGATCTTCCTTACTCAAACCATGGAAGGAAGGAAGCATTTGGATAGTTGATAATTTGATCTCATAATTTCCTTCAACAGTAGGAAATTGAATGCAAAATGGAGAATTATAGGCACCAGGTGCAAAGTAATCCTTCAAAAGTCGAGGTTCTTCACCCATAGTAGCTGTTTCAGCAGAATTCTGTGATGATTTTTGGTTTGTAGTAGCCTTTCAACTTCTAAATTTTGAGGGACAATCTCAGGGCTGAGAGTCCTCCTACCAAACATACAACACAGAACAAAGAATCAGATTATGCACAGCAAACCTTTAGAATTCCTTTTAAAGTAGATTCCACTCTTCAAAATGTATATGAATAGCTGCACAGATTTAAACAATAGAATAGTTTAGCACTGATGTAAAGATAACAACAAAATGAAAACTTAGGTCTACCTATTTTAAAACAAATTCCCTGGCAACGGCGCTAAAAAGTTGTTGTTGTTTCTAGTGTGCATGATTTATTTGTGTTTTGAAAACAGATTTGCAAATGCTAAGTTAAAAAGAATAAAGAAATATCAGCACAGAGAGAAGTGAATTAGCCTGCAAGATCAACGCCAATTGTAGCCAGTTTTAAATGTAAGTGAGTAAAAGATCGTCCACAGAGAATTTGTTTAAAATGTAAGATAAACCTCCAGATCTGAGCTACCAGATCTGGCCTCTTATCCTATCTACAAGGCACATAAGATGGGAGGTTGAATTTTTCACGTTAACTAAATGATAAAAGTAAAAGTTAAACTAAATGATCCAGATCTGAGTTGGGGGGATTTTGATGTAAGCTTATAAAAATGGAGAAGTAATATCTAACTTTGATTTGGTCCTTGAAACACAATGAGAATGACTGCAGGTCAAATGAGAGATGATCCAATCTTCATCTGGCTACAAGCACAGATGCAAGAGAAATAAATCTAGCTCAAGGATTAGATTTAGGCTTATGGCTATGGTCTGTCCACTTCAATGGCCACAGACCATCCAATAGTCTTTAATCTAAACCCTTAATTCAGAATAAGAAATATCACTACAAATGCTGTGAGAGATTAGGTTACAAACACTAATTCCCACAGGGTTAATGAATCAAGGGAAGTTGCATGAACAACAGTAAATCTAAAGGAGTCTAGTGCAATAAGGAGATCAGAGGGAACCCTTAACACGAATCCAATTGAGAACATACGGTTTACAGCAACCTTTTCAAATTCACATTTATAATTACAGAGCACAGCTTAAACAGCTCTCACATTTGTAGTCTTGAATACAATTCTCTTTTGAATTACAGAGGTATCTCACAGCTCTCAATTGTAAGTAAAAGTTAGGCTATTACAAGGGTTTCAGACAACCTAGCTGATTTGGAAATGGGGGAATAGAAATGAAACTCAAAATCTGGATCCTCAAATTGGGCAAATGGTTCATCTATTTATAGTTTCCCCCAGGTCTAGCTCAGATGCATATCGACCAATCAGAAGTGCTCAGATCTGTATCAACCAATGGTAGTCGAGCACAAGGATTCAGATCTATTCTGGCCAATCAGAATTGCTTGATTTGGTTCAGCCAATTAGGCGACAGAAGCATCAATTCTGTTATGTAATTTGAAAATATGTTAGAGCTTCTAAAAGTTCCCGCCAAGTGATTTCATCTTTGGGTGCTCACATGGGGTGGAATATGCCTTCGCTTCGTGCTTAGAATCTTCTGAAATGTCCCTAGGTTTTTAAATGCATTGGGGCACATGCAAAAGATTACTGAATTACCCTTGCAGAAGCTAGGAATCTCCAGAATACCATTTCACATAATTTAGGGAACTTTTCGCAAGGTACTGTGACTTCTGAAGCTCTTTTCACAATGTTCAGGTTCTGTTCGCAAGGAGTTCTCTTCTTTTCGAATAGGTCGAACATCCTTTCGAAGAGTTCAGGTGCTCTTTGAAAACTAAGCCTAGAGCTCTTAGTTCTTTTCACAGAGTTCAGGTTCTTTTTTAAATGTTCAGATTCTTTTCGGAAAGCACTCTGTAGTGCATTTTTCTGTTCGAATTGCTCCACATTTCTTTTCTGGGTTGAGACCAGGTCTTTGCCTCTTCAGTTCAGGCATTTTGACAGCTAGTGAGGTTGTCCCTTCTCTTTCTTCCTTTGAATCAACATGGTTTATCATCTTTTTGGCAATTTTAGGCTGCTTTCATGGTTAAGCCTGTCTTTATTGTTAGCTGTAACACAAGCACTTAAAACACTTATTTAGTTCTCTCAAGGGTCTATCAAGGCTTAAGTTAAAGGGTGGAAAATGGTATTTTCTAGTTCTCAACACTTCACCCTCCTCCATGCCATGAGGGACAATGCCTACATCAAGAGGGATGTTCTTAGAGGGATTGGCACAACTTCGACAACCCATTGAATCTTCTTGGCTGCAGAAATTGAGTGACTTGAAGCTTGCTCACAGACAGCAGCTGAGAGATATTTCAAAGGGGTGGGAGACAATTTTAGAGACCCTCAATGAGAAAATGGCTGCAGCAACTTACTACAAACTGAATGCAGAGATGGAGAAAACCAATGCCGAACAAGAGCAAAAGTGAGCCCGGATGTATGAACAGAAACTTAACAATGCTCAGGAGACCCACAGGCTCACTAAGGGGCTTTCTGATGCCAAACTCCTCTATGCTGAACAGCAGATTGAAATTTTGCAAAAAAGGATTGCATCTCTGTTAGGCAAACCAATTCAGGCCACCCCTCTTGCTACAGCACCCCCTGAGGCCCCACCTTCCACACACCTCAGACCATCTTCTTCCATTCCCCCTGCTCCTACATCTACATCTCCACCTCCTCCACCTCCTACTCAAGTACCTCCACCACCTCCTACTCAAGTACCTCCACCACCTCCTGCTCCAGTGCCTCCCCTTGCTAAATCTCCTGCACCTAAGAGAAAAAGAGCTACTTCCACGAAACCTTCCCCCTCCAAAAGAGCCACTGTTGCCCAAAAAGGGAAAAAGCCTGCACCTCCATCCCCACCCCCAAAGGCCACCAGAGCTTCTGCTCAGGATGACCCCTATGGTCGGTTACTTTCCAAAGATGAAGGCAGAAATGCTGTTGCAGCCCTTGTATTGGACCCCACTGCTCTCTTTCCCTCTGATTCCGAGTCTGACTCTGCACCACCTATGGATCCAAGTGTTAAAAGTCCTGTTGCTCCTCCTTCATCAGACCCTGATGAGCAAACTTATCCTCAGAGAAGGAAAGTTACAGCTAAGAGGACTACTCACACAGCTGCCTCTATAAAAATTGGAAAAGAACAATCTGCCCAGTCTGAGGAGGCACCACCACTGAACCAGCAAGATAAACGTAAGAGCCCGGTTGTCCCTCCTGAGCCAGAAAAAGCAAAATCTCCTCTTATTCCCCCTTAGACTCAGCAAGGGCAAGGCCCAAAAGGGAAGGGCCCAAAAGGGAAGAGTCCCAAAGGAAAAAGTCCTATCAAATCACCTGAGCAAACCACAGACAAATCCCCAATGATCCTTCCTGCACCAAAGGCCCCCAAAATAAGGGTGAGGGCACCAAAAGCTCCAACCATGCCCAAAACTGCAGCCCAAAGAAAGGAAGAGAGGGAAAGAAAGAAAAAAGAGGAAGAGGCTCTCCTTCGAGAGCATGCCAAGAAGATGGGTTGGGACTAGGTTTCATTCAGGCTCCGATTAGCTTGTACTTAGGATTTTTCTATTTCTACATTTTCTTTTTCTCCTGTTGTTTTTCATTTTGTACATTTCTCTCTTATAATAGATCTTCTTCTCTTGTCATTGGTATTTTTCTTTGTCTTGTGTCTGTTTTACTCCATGTTATTTCTTTTTATTTTGCCATTAATAAATTCGCTGCACACCCACCTTTGAACCAGTGGACACTGTTGTTGCTTCTTTGTGTGCTTGATTTATTTGTGTTTTGAAAACAGGTTTTCAACTGCTAAGTTATAATGAATTTAAAATATTGAAAAGAGTAAAGAAATATCAGCACAGATAGAAGTGAATTAGCCTGCAAGATCAGGGCCAATTGTAGCAAGTTTTAAATGTAAGTGAGTGAAAGATCGTCCACAGAGAATTTGTCTAAAATACAAGATAAACCTCCAGATCTGAGCTACCAGATCTGGCCTCTTATCCTATCTAGAAAGCACATAAGATGGGGTGGTTGAATTTGTCACATTAACTAAATGATAAAAAGTAAAAGTTAAACTAAATGATCCAGATCCGAGTTGGGGGAACGTTTGAGGTAAACTTATAAAAAATGGAGAAGTAATATCTAACTTTGATTTGGTCCTTGAAATCTAATGAGAATGACTGCAGCTCAACTGAGAGATGATCCAATCTTCATCTGACTACAAGCGCAGATGTAAGAGAAATAAATCTAATTCAAGGATTAGGTTTAAGCTTATGGCTATGGTCTGTCCACTTTAATGGCCACAAACCATCCAATAGTCTTGAATCCAAATCCTTAATCTAGAACAAGAAACATCACTACAAATGCCGTGAGAGACTAGGTTACAAACACTAACTCTCACAGGATTAATGAATCAAGGGAAATTGCATGAAAAACAGTGAATCTAAAGGAGTCTAATGCAATAAGGAGATCAGAGGGAACCCTTAACATGAGTCCAATGGAGAATGCACGGTTTATAGCAACCTTTTCAACTTCACCATTATAATTACAGAGCACAGCTTAAACAGCTCTCAGATTTGTAGTCTTGAATATAACTCTCCTTCGAATTACAGAAGTATCTCATAGCTCTCAATTGCAAGTAAAAAGTGAGGCTATTACAGGGATTTCAGACAAACTATCTGATTTGGAAATGGGGGATTAGGAATGAAACTCAAAATCTGGATGCCCAAATTGGGCAAATGGTTAGTCTATTTATAGTTTTCCCTAAGTCCAACTCAGATGTGTATAAACCAATCAGAAGTGCTCAGATCTGTATTGACCAATGGTAGTCGAGCACGAGGATCCAGATCTGTTCTGGCCAATCAGAATTCCTCGATTTGGTTCAGCCAATCAGGTGAAAAAGGCATCAATTTTGTTATGCATCTTGAAACTCTGTTAGAGTTTCTAGAAGTTCCCGCCAAGTTATTTCATCTCTGAGTGCTCACGTGGGGTGGAATATACCTTCGCTTCATGCTTAGAATCCTCTAAAATGTCCCTAGGTTTTTAAATGCATTGGGATGCGTGAAACAGATTACTGAATTGCCCTTGCAAAAGCTGGGAATCTCCAGAATACCTTTTCGCATAGCTTAGGGGACTTTTCGCAAGGTGTTGTAACTCCTGAAGCTTTTTTCGCAATGTTTTGGTTCTGTTCGAATTGAGTTTTCTTCTTTTAGAAAAGGTCAATCATCTCTTCGAAGAGTTCAGATGCTCTTCAAAAGCTAAGCCTGGAGTTTTAGTTCTTTTCGCAGAGTTCAGGTTCTTTGCGAACAGTTCAGGTTCTTTGCGAAAAGTGCTCTGTAGCGCATTTTTCTATTCGAATTGCTCCATACTTCTTTTTTGGGTTGACATGGATTGTCCTCTTCAATTCAGACCATTCAACAGCTAGTGAGGTTGTTTCTTCTCTTTCTTTCTTTGGATTGACATGGATTGTCATCTTTTTGGCACTTTTAAGCTGCTTTTATGGTTAAGCCTGTCTTTATTGTTAGCTGCAACACAAGCACTTAAAACACTTATTTAGTTCTCTCAAAGGTCTATCAAGACTCATGTTCAGGGGTGAAAAATGGTATTTTTCAGTTCTCAACACACCCCCAAACCTAAGCTTTGCTAGTCCCTTAGCAAAGACAAAATTAAAAACAAAGTAAAAAGCCACTTTTGTAGGGAGCACAGTTGCATTTAGCATATGCAACAAGCCTTTTAAACCCCTAGGTGATCCCTAGTGGAGGAGTGAAGTCTCCTGAGGGTTTTTAGTGAAGGTACCCACAAACTTCTTCAATAAATCAGTTAAGATCATCACTGATTGCATGAACTTTCATCCACTCTGTTTATTCACACCTGCATCAGTCATGTTGTAAGAAGATTTTTCAAGAAAAACATCAGTTTAAAACTAAAATTCTGTTGTAATTCTTGTTACTACTCAATCAATTTATGTCAAAGGTTATTTACAAGAAAAATTAACGAACAACTTACCTTCGATTTAGGAATCTAGCTTCGATGTTACCCCAATGAGTTGATTTCAAACCCAACTCTCACCAGGATTTTCACTCAACATGCAAGTAAGAGGGTTGTACTATTTCACTCAAGAGAGCGCATACTCAAATAGGATCAAGCATGAGCATAGGCATTGCTTTTAGTTCGGAATTCCCTGCTCTTTTCACCATAGATTACACAAATTCTTATCTCCATGTGATAGCTCAATCCATCATTGATCAGTAAGGACTTTACTGGGGTTGTAATGTGGCTTATGGGTGAAATTTCTCATGAATAAAGGGGTGGAATGGTGTTCAAATTTGAGAAGTCAGTCAAGGTAAGGAGGTGATATACAGACCTTCTTTACTTCAGCATATTTTCATTTTCTTCTTTGAATTTCCAGAGCCAAAGTGGCCATCTTTTTCTCTTTCTTTTTCAAACTTCCAATGAAATGCCTTCTCTCTTTTTGTTTTGCTCAAATATTATTATTTTTTTTTTTAAAATTAGCATTGACTGGAATGCCACATTTCCTCTGCTGTTACATCATTGCCTTCAACTTGTACCCTTCTTTTGTTATCAAATTGTTACTCAATTCTCCTTTCTTCAGCTTCCTTCCCTTTATCTTCTGACCTCTCGGAGTGAGGCTTAGGCTAAATGAAGTTGATGAGGTTTATTGGATGAGGTTTCAAAGGAATCTTAGATTTGTACAGCTCAAATGGTGTGTATCAAGGGCATTTTCAAAAGGTGGGGCTTTGTAAGGTTCAAATTGTCCAAAAGGAGGCCTTACATCATGTCTTTAATATCACGAGTGCTATCAAATTATTTCAATCAGTCCCAAAAGCAGAAAAAATTGCCAATTCATACCTCTAAAGAATACATTTCAGGCCCAAACCTCACTGGGGTGGTTTTTTTATCAAATTCCTGAGGTGTATCCTCACTGTTTTCCTTCTTTTTAGGTTTACTAAAGCATCAATTTTCTTTTGGAAATTTCCTTACATTCACTTCATGAAAGTATTAGAATTACACTAGAAATTAATTTCAAAAGGTTTTTAACTTCTTCACATTTTTTCTTTTTTTCAAAACAGCAGGTGTGAAATTACTTTATTTTCAAAAATTCTACTGATCATAAGTTGTACTGATGTTAACTCAATTATTGATTTTTGTCACCCCCCAAACCAAAGGGGAGCAGGGTCCATGCTGGTCCAAAGCAGAGAAAAGATATAAGCAAGGAGAGAAAAAAAAATATATCATGATGACAAAAGGACAGACAGAAATGCACAGGAATTACACAAGAAACAATAGAATTTTATATTACAAACTCATAACACAGATAAGTACAATGTGATCTAATAACTGGGGTCAAAATCTATATCATAAGTTGGTTCAATTGGCTCAGAACTGGAGTCACTGTCAGAATCAGAACTAGAATCAGTATTGGAGTCTGAACTTGATTGAGCTTTCTCATGGAGTGTGTTTTGCAGCTCAGTATATTCCTCTGATTTTATCTTTTTAGTGAGGCCAATGTACTTGCCAAGTCTAGTGGTCTTCAGTTTTTCTTGGTCAAGCTGTGCTTGCAACATGGTCACCTGTGTTGCTCACTCCGAACCATCTGAAATGTTTGACCCAGCAAGTCCTTCATTTTCTCTCTCTCAAATTTCATAAATAACTCCAACTTTCGAATCTGGTTTTCATAAGGGGTTCGAATGTAGGCTTGTAAATCAGCTAACCCCTTTAGAACATCTCGACAGATATAAGGATTTTCTTCCATGGCTCTTCTGAGGGTGGCAAATCTGGGAAGGGGAATGGAATGGTAGGGGACCAAAGGTGTCCCAGCTGTGGGAGGGGGAGAAGAAGTGTCCAGAAGGAGGACTTCAGGGTCGGTCTCAGTGGCTTGCTCAGAGAAAGTGGGGAGTGGTGAAGGGGATGCAACTAGAGGGACTTCAGGTTCAGTTTGGGTTGCATGGGCAGTAGTGGTGGGGGTGGGTAGATCAACCAATACTACCTCTGGTTCAGTTTGGGTAGCATGGGAATCAACAGTAGGTACAGGGGTAATGGTGGTTGTGTGGGATGTGGAGGCTAAGGTTTGGAGCAGGTCATTGGTCACAAACTGGTTTTCTATGTTGATTTGGAGTTGGGCTTGGATGGATTGGAGGTAGGCAAGTATTTGGTTAATAGATGTAGGTGGGGGAGAGGTGGCCATAGTAGGGACTGGTACAACTGAAGTGGAGGGTGGGGGTGCAATGGCTGTAAAGGGAGAAGTAGGTAAGTGAGTGAAATGATGAGGGTCAGGTATAGGGATAGGTTCAAGCCCCATGGTTTCAAAAAGAGATCCCATTAAGGAAGAATAAGCCTCTGTAGTGAAAGGCTCAGGTTCAGGTGTATGGGATACTTAAGGTGTGTGGGCTGAATGAGCAGGTGAATTTGAGGGGCTTTGGAGCAGAGGAGTGCAGGGAGATGGGGCAATAAAGTCTGCAGCTAAAACATGGGCATTTGTGGGAGAAATTGGTGGTGTGAGTATGGTTGGAGTGGTTGGTGTAGAGGGGGAATCTATAATTGGAATAATGGAGGGTATGGGAGATGGGACAGCTGGGATAGGTGAAGTGGCAGGGGCTGGAATACGGGAGGAGGGTGAAAGGTCAACTTCCTCAAGAATTGGTGCAGCTGAAGAGCTGGTCACCATGGGAAGGATAGTTTCTTCAAAAATGGGTGCAACTAAAGAGCTGGTCACCAAGTGTCCGCAGAGTCGCTTCAAGAAGTGGTGCAATAAAGAGTTGGTCACCAGTGTTCTCGCCAAAACCGGTTCTAAAGGGAACCAGGGCGGTTCAGTGTGTTCATTACCTACCGCAGTGCAGCTCTCTCATTCTTCTCGGCATGGCTTGTAGCGTCCAAGCCTTTTTCCCAAAATTGTGAGGAGCAATGACTTCAAATGGCTCCTCATTATCAATGTCAAACTTGGCTCGAGGAGGGTCGTGATCAATCTACCAAATGGGAGGCCCTAATTTCTGCTCCTTTTCAACTTAGCACTAATATCGCCATGGCTTTAAAAATTAACATAGGGGCATTGAAAAACCTGCCTTAGAAAATGAAAGAGAGCCTCAAGAATTGGTGTTCTCTCTCTTGGCGTGCCCGTGACATAAAACTTCCCTCAAAATGGAGTCCATCAATAGAAATTGGGGGCTAGGTCTCTCCTCATGATGGACCGGTGCCCACAATTCCTTGGGTTAAATGTGCAGCCATTTCTCTAAAGGAGGCTGTTTCTGGAGCAGCCAATAGACCAGAAGGATCAAATTGGAAGGGTATCCCCAAAGCATTCCCTATGTCTTCAAATGTGACAGTAAGATCGCAATCATCAATAAAGATAACCAGGGTAGGGACATCAGCATCTCTTTCAGTGACCTTGATTAGGTTTTGGTACTATAACTTCACCATTCGTGGGTAAATTTTCTTTGGCAAGGGGGTAAGGATATTGCTTAGTGAGGCATCTCTTATGTATTTTAAAGATAACAGGCAATCCGGTTTGTTGACGAAAAAAGTTTCGTCCACAATCAGCTCAGGAATTAGCTTCTGAGCTTCAATGAATGGATTTGGTAGTACCAAATGTATAGGCAGAGGAGGAAGCTCAGGCTCAGGGCTAGTAGCAGTAGGGATGGGTTCCTCATGTCGAACTTTCTTTCCTTTCTCCACCCTATCCGCTTTATCCATAGATAGTTTTCTTTTGGCTGAAGTTTTGGCTTTTCCTATTGGGGTAGGTTTGCTAACTTTCTTAGCAGAGGATTTTGGGAACATGGCAGCCAATGATTTCTCTGCTTTTCCCATTCTAAATTGATGTATGAAAATGCCCACAACAGATGCTGACACAAAATCAAATTTTCCAAATGATAAATAGAGAGAATGTGCAGAGAAATACCGAGATCTAGGGTTTTTGATTGAACGAGTTGTTTGCTTGCAGAAATCCCTCAGACTAGAAGCTAAAATCCTTCTCTGAAAACTCAAATGATCAAACAAAGGTGAAAAAATGTAGCAAGCTTCTCAAATCGCGCAAGGAAAGAACGAAATAGGGTTTTTGTGGAACAGGTCGCTCTTCTGAAAGATTTCGAATATGAAACCCCTACTTCGAAAGGGTTTAAATATACTCAGAGTTAATTTCGCAAAGTTCTTTTTAAGTTTTCGAAAAGTTCCAAAATAGACCTTTTTACAACTGCGAATGGCATCAGTACCATTCGAAAAGTTAATAGCTTCAGAAACATCTTTTCGAAAAGAAACTAGCTTCAGAAATATCTTTTCGAAAAGAAAATAGCTTCAGAACCAACTATTCGAAAAGCAAATCCTTGCTTTAAGATTAGATACAAATCCAGTCTTTCGAAAAGTAAATTGAACTTTGCGAAAAGATAATTATTACTTTGCGACTTAACTTGGAGCATATTTAAACCATGCGAAAAGAGACAAATCATGAATAAAAATAGAAACAAAGAAACTAAGCAAAAACTATGAAATAAAAACATAATGTACAGTTATCTACCATCAGATTCTTGGAGGTTCGTGATGACAGATGGGCAGCACAGGCTCCTGGGTATTTTCAATGCATGGTTTGTGCCTCTGACCATCTACTTTCAGGATTCTTCCATTACTTGGATCAAGGATGTCAACAGCTCCCGAAGGAGCTGTCTGAATGACAGTGTATGGCCCTTCCCATCTGGATCTCAGCTTTCCTGGAAAAAACTTGAGTTTTGAGTTAAATAACCATACCTTAGAGCCAGCTGTGAACTCTTTTCTCAATAAATTTTTATCATGGAAAGTTTTGACTTTCTCTTTGTAAAATCTTGAATTTGTGTACGCATCCATTCTCAGCTCCTCCAACTCAGCAAGTTGCAGTTTCCTGTGATTACCAGCAGTAGTTAGATCCATGTTCAATGTTTTAATGGCCCAAAAAGCTTTATATTCTAACTCTACTGGTAAATGGCATGCTTTGCCATAGACCAACCTGAATGGGGACATACCAATTGGGGTTTTATAGGTTGTCCTGTATGCCCACAATGCATCATTCAGTTTAAAGGACCAATCCTTTCTGTCCTTCTTCACAGTCTTTTCCAAAATATGCTTGATTTCTCTATTGGAAATCTCCACTTGTCCACTGGTTTGTGGATGATATGGAGTGGCTACTCTATGAGTCACAGAGTATTTTTTCAATAAAGTTTCAAATTGTCTATTACAAAAATGGCTTCCCCCATCACTGACAATGGCTTTGGGAAAACCAAACCTGGAAAAACTGTGATTCTTAAGAAATTTAAGAACCACTTTGTGATTGTTTGTTTTAGTGGCTGTGGCTTCAATCCATTTGGATACATAATCCACAGCTACTAAAATGAAATTATACCCATTGGAAGGAGGAAAGGGACCCATGAAGTCTATCCCCCAAACATCAAACAACTACCAAAATAGGCTGTAAAGGCATTGAGTTTCTCTTGGAAATTCTGCCCAATTTCTGACAGTTCTGGCAAGACTTACAATGCTGCAGGGCATCTTTGAAAAGTGTAGGACAATAAAATCCACACTGCAAAACCTTTGCAGCAGTTTTGTTTCCACTAAAATGACCTCCATAGGCCTGTGCATGACACATAGAAAGTATTCTATGAAATTCTTGGTCAGGGATACATTTTCTTATTATTTGGTATGCACAACTCTTAAATAGATAAGGATCTTCCCAGATGAAATGTTTAACCTTTGAGAAGAAAAGATCTTTATCCATTTTATTCCAATGTTGAGGAATTCTTCCAGTAGCCAAAAAGTTGACTATGTTTGCAAACCAAGGAGTGTGTACACTAATGGCAAAAAGTTGCTCATCAGGGAAAGATTCATTGATAGGCAGCCTATCAATCTCAGTTAAAATTCTGAGTGTGATCAGCCACCACATTCTCCACCCCCTTTTTATCTTTGATCTGTAAATCAAATTCCTGTAATAGGAGAATCCACCTGATTAATCTTGGTTTGGTATCCTTCTTAGACGGAAGGTATTTCAAGGCAGAGTGGTCAGTGAACACCACTATTTGTGAACCCAAGACATATGACCTAAATTTCTCTAAAGCAAAAACAATTGCCAGCAGCTCTTTCTCAGTTGTTGTGTAATTGAGCTGTGCATCAATCATTGATCTACTGGCATAACCTATGACATGAGGCAGCTTTTCTTTTCTCTGTCGAAGGACAGCTCCCAAAGCATAATCTGATGCATCACACATCAGTTCAAAAGGTAGTGAATAATCTGGAGACTGCAATATTGGAGCTGAAATCAAACAGTTTTTCAAGAATTCAAAAGCCTTCATGCATTCATTATTGAAAACAAAAGGGACATCTTGGCACAACAAATGACAAAGTGGTTTGGTTATTTTACTGAAGTCCTTAATGAACCTTCTGTAAAATCCAAAGATGTCCCTAAAACTTCTGATTTGTTTAACAGTTTTGGGAGGTGGTAAATGTGCAATTAAATCAATTTTTGCTCTGTCCACCTCAATGCCCTTGTGGGAAACAACTTGTCGAAGGACAATGCCTTGGGTGACCATGAAATGGCTCTTTTCTCAGCTCAAAACTAGATTGGTTTCTTCACATCTCTGTAATACCAATTTGAGATGATGTAAACACTGGGAAAAACTCTCTCCGTAGATTGAAAAATCATCCATAAAAATCTCCATAAATTGGTCAATCATATCGGAGAAAATAGAATACATGCATCTTTGAAAGGTAGCAGGAGCATTACAAAGACCAAAAGGCATTCTCCTATAGGCAAAAGTGCCAAAAGGGCAAGTGAATGTGGTCTTTTCCTGATCTTGTGGGTACACAAGAATCTGGTTGTAACCAGAGTAACCATCAAGAAAACAGTAATAAGCTTTTCCTGCTAGCTTATCTAAAATCTGATCAATGAATTGGAGGGAGAAATGGTCTTTTCTGGTCATTGCATTTAATTTTTTGTAATCAATACAGACTCTCCACCCAGTTGTTTGTCTGGTTATCATAAGCTCACCAGAATCTGAGGTTACAACAGTGATCCAAGATTTCTTAAGTACCACCTGTGTAGGTGCCACCCAAGCTGAATCTGAAATGGGGTAAATGACCCCTGCATCCAACAACTTAACAACCTCTTTCATGACCACTTCTTGCATATGAGGGTTTAGCCTCCTTTGCATTTCCCTAGAAGGCTTTGCATCTTCTTCCAAATGGATTTTGTGCATGCAAACAGCTGGACTGATTCCTCCTAAATCAGCAATAGTCTAGCCAATTGCCCTTCTATGTTCTTCACCCATAGTAGCAGAATTCTGTGTTGTTTGTTTGGTTCGTAGTAGCCTTTCAACTTCTAAATTCAGTGGGACAATCTCAGGGCTGAGAGTCCTCCTACCAAACATACAACTCAGAATAAAAAATCTGATTATTCACAGCAAACCTTCAGAATTCCTTTTTAAGTAGTTTCCCTTCTTCAAAAATTGGACATGAATAGCTGCACAGGTATAAACAATAGAATAGTTTAGTACTGATAAAAAAAATAAAAGTGAAAACTTAGGTCTACCTATTTTAGAACAAATTCCCCCGCAGCGGTACCAAAAACATGTTGTTGCTTCTCTGTGTGCTTGATTTAAACTAAATGATCCAGATCCGAGTTGGGGGAACGTTTGAGGTAAACTAATAAAAAATGGAGAAGTAATATCTAACTTTGATTTGGTCCTTGAAATCTAATGAGAATGGCTGCAGCTCAACTGAGAGATGATCCAATCTTCATCTGACTACAAGCGCAGATGTAAGAGAAATAAATCTAATTCAAGGATTAGGTTTAAGCTTATGGCTATGGTCTGTCCACTTTAATGGCCACAAACCATCCAATAGTCTTGAATCCAAATCCTTAATCTAGAACAAGAAACATCACTACAAATGCCATGAGAGACTAGGTTACAAACACTAACTCTCACAGGATTAATGAATCAAGGGAAATTGCATGAAAAACAGTGAATCTAAAGGAGTCTAATGCAATAAGCAGATCAGAGGGAACCCTTAACATGAGTCCAATGGAGAATGCACGGTTTACAGTAACCTTTTCAACTTCACCATTACAATTACAGAGCACAGCTTAAACAGCTCTCAGATTTGTAGTCTTGAATATAACTCTCCTTTGAATTACAGAAGTATCTCACAGCTCTCAATTCCAAGTAAAAAGTGAGGCTATTACAGGGATTTCAGACAAACTATCTGATTTGGAAATGGGGGATTAGGAATGAAACTCAAAATCTGGATGCTCAAATTGGGCAAATGGTTCGTCTATTAATAGTTTTCCCTAAGTCCAGCTCAGATGTGTATCAACCAATCAGAAGTGCTCAGATCTGTATTGACCAATGGTAGTCGAGCACGAGGATCCAGATCTGTTCTGGCCAATCAGGTGGAAAAGGCATCAATTCTGTTATGCATCTTGAAAGTCTGTTAGAGTTTCTAGAAGTTCCCGCCAAGTTATTTCATCTCTGGGTGCTCACGTGGGGTGGAATATGCCTTCGCTTCATGCTTAGAATCCTCTGAAATGTCCCTAGGTTTTTAAATGCATTGGGACGCGTGAAACAGATTATTGAATTGCCCTTGCAAAAGCTGGGAATCTCCAGAATACCTTTTCGCATAGCTTAGGGGACTTTTGGCAAGGTGTTGTAACTCCTGAAGCTCTTTTCGCAATGTTCTGGTTCTGTTCGAATTGAGTTTTCTTCTTTTTGAAAAGGTCAATCATCTCTTCGAAGAGTTCAGATGCTCTTCGAAAGCTAAGCCTGGAGTTTTAGTTCTTTTCGCAGAGTTCAGGTTCTTTGCGAACAGTTCAGGTTCTTTGCAAAAAGTGCTCTGTAGCGCATTTTTCTGTTCGAATTGCTCCATACTTCTTTTCTGGGTTGAGACCAGGTCTTTGCCTCTTCAATTCAGACCTTTCAACAGCTAGTGAGGTTGTTTCTTCTCTTTCTTTCTTTGGATTGACATGGATTGTCATCTTTTTGGCACTTTTAAGCTGCTTTTATGGTTAAGCCTGTCTTTATTGTTAGCTGCAACACAAGCACTTAAAACACTTATTTAGTTCTCTCAAAGGTCTATCAAGACTCAAGTTCAGGGGTGAAAAATGGTATTTTTCAGTTCTCAACAGACACTGCTCCTCATAGGTTTGGGGGTGTGGCAGGCAAATCCTGCCAATAAAATTGTTAACCTAAGTGCAACAGATTCATGTGAGTAATATGGAAATGGAACCATGTTCATCTAAGAATCATGAAAAATAAGGAATTTAAACTTTTGCCAGAACTTTAGGCATTACAAACTTTTAAAATTTCACATTTCCATGATGAGATCACCAAGGAAACTCACTTGTATCAGCACTTAGTGAATCATTAGAGAGAGAAAAAGGTAAGGACATACTTAAGAATTCAAAGGAAGACCATAACCAGTGAGATTTGGGCCTATACAATATTTTTTTCTTTGAGGAGTGACTAAGGCAATTTCTTCTAGCTCTAACGACTGGCTGAGTGACTGTGCTCACTAGAAGTTATGCAACTCCAAGTTGAAACAACTGACAGCACTCATGAGACTTAGGAAAGGATCAAGGCCTTCTCTTGGACAGTTTGAGCCTAAATAGACCAACCTTAAGCAACTGCCCTTGTCCATACCCCCTTTGAGCTTTAAATCCTAAATTTCTTCAAAATGCACCTGAGTACTTGTACCTGAACCTATGAACCTGATTCAGCCAACCCTCACTCTGAGAATTTCGAAGGTAAAGGAGAAAGAGTTGAAGATGGACTAGCTATGGTCAACTCTAGATGAATGGAGAAAAAGTATTTCAAAATTCTGGCAGTATGGTAACTGAGGAAATGGTGACATTTCATAAAAGCAAAAACAAAATAAAAAGAAGAAAAATGCATCAAAAAGAAATAAAAACAATATGAAGAGGAGTAAGAGAGGAGTCAAGAGGGAACTCTCATTGGGAAAATTGAAATCAAGAAGAGAAACTGATCACTTCAAATCTGAAAACCTCAAAGAAGATGAAAGAAGCTGAATTAAAGAAGGTGAAGTCATGAATCACCTTCTTCACCTACTGATTTCTCAATTTTGAACCCCTTTTCGACCTTCCATTCTTTTTAACCCCACTCCATAAGCCACATTACAGCCCAGTTAAAGCCCTTGAGACCAGAGTTGAATGAGCTATCATGCTGAGACAGAGAGTTGTTCAATCTATGGTGAGGATCTGTCAATGATGCTAGAACTTCAGAGCTATGCCTACGCTCATGCTTACAAATCCATTTGGGGGATGTAACTGCTCTTGAGCTTGAGAGAAAATGAAACCCTCAACAGTTCTTTATGAGAGTATGCCCTGGAGAGTTTTGGGTCTGATCCTGAATGCATTAAGTGTGACCTATAACCTAATTTTTGATCTAGTAATGAGCTCAGTGCTGACACACATGTGAATTGTTCTTTGGTGTAAACTGATTGGAAATGTTGTGCTTTCATGAGAAGCTTATACTGTTTAAATTTCTATGCAGCCAAGGTGTTTGAATTTCTTATATTTTTACTGATTCAAGGGTGAACTAACTCTATTTCTTGACTGCTCACTTGATAATAATGCACTTTTGTTAACTGTCTCATTGCGAAGTTTGTGGGTGTCTTCACTGAAAACCCTCAGGAGATTTCACTCCTCCACTGGGGATCACCTAGGGGTTTAAAAGGCTTGGTACATATGCTAAATGTATTCGTGCTCCCTATGAAAGTGGCATTTAATTTCTGTAGTTGATCTAATGTAGCTTTGCTAAGGGACTAGCAAAGATTAGGTTTAGGAGTGTGTTAAGACCTGAAAAGTACCACTTTTCACCCCTTAACTTAGCCTTTGATTAGACCCTTAGCCATCTAATAAAGGTTTGTTAAGTGTTTTCTGTAAGCAATAAATAGCAGTACAATAAGGCCAGGTATCCTATTAAGGAACCCATGATTGGCACCAGAAGTCCCTCAGAAGAATGAGCCATGAATCCAGACCTGAGGTAAGCCTCGCACAGCTGACAAAGCTCCAAAGGATTCAGGAATTTAGGCTTCATGCAGTCCTCGCTACGTTCCCCAAGACTTCACGAGAAGTTCTCGCACAGTGGAGTGACAGAAGAGCTTCAGAAGCCTTGAGTCGCGCCGCTCTCGCGAAGTTCAGAAGTTAAAGGTCGCGCAGTCTAGTGCAGTTCAAGAGAGCTTCCGAAAAGTTATCGCATAGCCGCCCAGTTGCCGCGAGATACAAAGCATCAAAGGAGCTGTCGCGCAGCTCAGAAAAGCCTCAAAGCTATCGCGAGGATCCTCGCAAAGTTCTATCAAGAAATGGACTCTCACGCAGCTCAGAAACTATTAAAGCCTTGCGAGGATCCTCGTGAAGATCCATTGGAGTGATACTCGCGTACTTCCTGTGCTATTCCAACCCAACCTCGCGAAGCCCAATCCAACGAGAGCTTAACTATCTACCTCGCGACTGCTCAAAGCATCAAGGAGCTGCAACCCTACGATGTCTGAAGTTTTAATGCTAACTCATCCTCGCGAAGTCAGTGCTATGTTAAGACCTGAAAAGTGCCACTTTTCACTCCTTAACTTAACCTTTGATTAGACCCTTAGCCACCTAATAAGTTCTTGTTAAGTTTTTTGTGTAGGTAATAATCAGCAGTGAAATAAGGCCAGGAATCTTGTTAAGGAGCCTGCTTTGGCACCAGAAATCCCTCAGAAGAATGAACTCTGAATCCAGACCTGAAATGAGCCTCGCGCAGCTGACTCAAGCTTTAGAGGATTCAGGAGAAATATGCCTCGCGCAATTCAACTAAGCTTCTCAAGACTTTACAGCAACCTCTCGCGCAGATGAGTGACTGAAGAGCTTTAAAAACTCAAACTCGCGCAGATCTCGCGAAGCTCAAGAGTAGAACACATCACACAGTGTCGCGCAGTTCTCGCACCGTTCAAGAAGAAAACATCCTGGCGAAGGCAAAGCCATCCTCACAAAGATCAATTAAGACATGGAACCTCGCGCATTTCATAACTCATTAAAAGCTTCGCGAGGTAACTCGCAAAGTCCAGTAAAGAGAAGTGCTCGTGAAGTTCCCGCGCTGTTCAAATTCACTCTCGCGAAGATCAGCCCAGCGAAGATCGAGCAACCTCACGACTGCGACATCTGACACTATGTTTTCTACTCAACCTCGCAAAGCCCAATCCAGCGAGAGCGCCATTCTCTACCACAAGACTGCATGAAGAGCAAACCAAGGTAACCTCATGACGGCTGAAGCTGTAATGTCAAATCATCCTAGCGAAGAGCAAAGAGCAACCACGCGACAAGTCTGGGAAACTATAGCTACCTAGCGAAGCTCTGAACCTAAACTTCCATCTCTCAGCAGAGGACCTTCTGGGAATTTCCAGTGATTAGGGCACGCACTCTCATGCTCAAATCTCCATGCACGCACCTCGAGGCATCCAAGGATCACTGTTAGGCCATGTGGCATCCTTAAAATTAGGGTTTCCTAACCCTAATGCGCCGCCACCGGACTGCTATATAAGCCCATACCTAGCTTAGGTTTAGGTATCTGGGAACACATCTCAGATCATTTGTCTTTTTCTCTTTCTTTTTATCTGTAAGTAGTTTTCTTTTTCTCTTTCCTTCTCTCCATAGTCCAGCACTTGCTGGCTATGCCTTTGTATGTGTTTTTGAATTAGATCAATGGAAATTCTCTAATAGGATCTGTATTTTATGGGATTTATGTTTGAATGTGAGATGCTCTGTGCAAGGCTGCTGCCTGTTGATCCGCCATTGCTTTGGCTGTGTTTCAAAGCAATGGAGGATTGATTCTAAGGGCCACTCAGATCCAAGTGACCTATGTGTCTGGGCTATCATGGTCCTACAGCCTTAGCCCCACCACAGGACCCACTAAATCTGAAATTCTCATGGGAGCTTGAGTTGGTAGCCTTGTGACCATGGTGGTAGTAGCGATATTCTTGTTTTGTCTTGGGCTCTGTGAGGAGGATAACCTCTGGGATAGTATGTGACCATTTAAGTGGACAGATTATAGCCTTAGGGTGATTCTAATCCATTGATCCAAGATGGATCCTTCTTCTTTACACCTGAGCTTGTAGAAGCCTGGTGAGAGATTGTACTGAGGCAGACTCCCCTATATCTGTATAGATCCACCATCAGATGTTGGATCTGATCTGGTTATAGAGATTGTAGGCTAGTGAATAGACCATTGTAGCCTCACTCAAGCAATGGACAACTAGTTCGAAGGTTGTACTCAATCTCTTACTGGTTCTATGTGTCTGGGAAATCATGGTCCTATACAGCCTTAGCCCCACATATAGAGCTTTAGAGATAGAGGTTCCCTATGGATTCTTGAGCTGGTAGCCTGGATCAAATAGTGCCTGCAATGATTTACTTGTGTTTTTGACCCATCCCTGGATAGCGGCTCCCCTATGGGATAATCTGTGACCATTTGAGTGGACAGGTTATAGCCTTAAGGGTGGAATCATGGCAGAGTGATGGGTTGGATCCTTTCTCCTCAGTGGTGGTAATGTAGCCACTCGACAGGACTTCTATAACATCAGATCTGAATCTGAGTTACACAACTCCTCTGATCTGAGCTCAATAACATACTTCTCACCCTTTTATATTTATTTTCCAGACTCCATCTATCCTTTCAACCCTTTCTGTAGTTTAGATATTAGAATACTTAGAATAAGTAACCTTAAACTCCCCTCCTTTTAGGACTGCCAGATCTGTAGTCAGATCTGGAGGGACTACTAGAGATGGCTCCTTTGGAGCTATAGATCACCTCTCCCTGTGGGACAAACTCTTACTTATCAAAACTTGATACAAAGGACCCTGTATCTTGCAGGTATAGGACTTCTGAGTTGTGCTGAATTCACCCCCTGTTTTACTCTTCCTTTGATTTTCAATGACTTTCACCACCAACCAATAATGTAAGCACACCAGAAGGAATCAACAAGTTTTTGGCGCCGTTGCCGGGGAGAGATGATCTATTAGTAGACCCGTAGTTTTTATATTCTTAGTATTCTTTGCACATGTAAATAATTGATACTGCTAACATAATTTTGAACCATTCTTACAGATCAAGACAGCAGCAGTGAAGGATAGTTGGACTGCAATTGGAGCTTAGCTACCTCTATTTGCAAACTCTCTGACTTTTTAAAGCTCTGTCTATCTTTCTTAAAAAAAATTTCTAGCAGTATCTAGGATAGTTTAAATGTATTCTTTGAATAGCCGTAAACTAGTTAGATAAATTTGTTAGTGTACAATCATTCTTTTGCAATGTGCCTGCCAGATGCTTTCTTTGCTGTTGGTGTGCTTGTATGCTAGGGAGGAGATCCCTCAGCCCTGCTTTAGAGCCTCTTAACCAAGAGTTAGAAAGGGGAAGGAGACTTAGAAGAGACAGGCACACCACAGGAGAGCCCCCAAGTGAATCTGTGACAGCAATTATGGGTGAAGAACAACCCAAAACCCTCAAGGAGTTGAATGCTCCAGATGACTATAACTCCCCTTTTAGCATTCAATTCCCTGATGTTCAGGGGAACTATGAGATAAAAACTTCAATCATCCAGATGTTGTCAGCTTTCCATGGGCTTAGCAAAAGAGGACCCTTACAACCATATTGACCAGTTCTTGGCCTTGTGCACCACTTTTAATATCACTGGTTTAGGACCTGAGGCTACTAGGCTCAGACTCTTTCCCTTCTCTCTGAAGGATAGGGCCAGTACCTGGCTGACCACTCTTCCCAACAATAGCATTGCTTCATGGAAAGACCTGCAGACCAGATTCCTAACCAAGTTCTTCCCTGAGACCAAAACTAGCCAGTTGAGGAAAGAGATTCTTGCGTTTGCTCAATCCCCAACTGAAGATTTTTACCAGTCCTGGGATAGGTTTAAAGAGATGCTCAAACAATGCCCCCACCACAAGATCCCTGAGTGGCAGCTTGTACAAAGCTTCTACAATGGGATTGATGAGAAAAATAGAGATATGGTTGATGCCTCTTGTGGTGGATCCTACATGCACAAGACTGCTGAGGAGGCATGGGAATTGTTTGAGGTGATTAGTGAGAATGCTTTTCAAAAGCCATCCCTGGCAAGAACTAGTCAGGAATCTGAGTCAAAGGTGGGGCCTGCTGCTGGATCAAAAGGAAAAGTTTATGAGGTGTCTGGGAACAATGACCTGCAGCTGCAGATGGCAAACCTCTCTATGAAGTTTGATAAATTATTGACTGTGATGCAACCCAGAAGGGCTGCTCATGTGGCGGAGGCATGTCTGATATGCCAGTCCCCACAGCACACAGTGGAGGAATGTCCATCTGCAGGGCAATTTCCTGAATTGGTTTTGAAACATGCTGCTGCTCAATCTTATGGCCAGCAACAATCTGGGGGCTACAATAGGCAGCCATATGGATACCAGCACCAAAATGCTGGTTACCAATGGAGAGACCACCCAAATCTGAGGTGGAAGCAAGACAACTACATGCAGCCCCAGCAGATGTTGGCCTTACCACAAAGGCCACAGCAGCAGTTCAATCAAGGGAATGCCCCTAGGTCTACCTTCCAGCACCATCAGCAGCCCCATCAGCAGCAAAATCAGTTGGTCTTACCCCCTTCTCAACCTAGAAATACTTCTTTCGAGGACCAGGTCTTGACCTCACTGTAAAACCTGGGTTCCTTGGCTCAGACTGTGAACTCTCATGGTCAGAGCATCAAGAAGATGGAAGAACAGATTGGACAACTAGCGAACACCTTAGCCAAACGAGAAGAGGGAAGGTTGCCCAGTCAACCACTGGTTAATCCCAAGGGCCAATTTTTGATTGGTGAAGGACACTGCTCCTCGTAGGTTTGGGGGTATGGCAGGCAGACCCTGCCAATGGAATAGTTAACATAAGTGCAGCAGACTCATCTGAGTAATATGGAAATAGACCTCTGTTCACTTAAGAATCATGAAATTAAGAAGTTTAACATTTATGCAAACCTTGGACATTATAAACCTCTAATACTCCACATTTCCATGATAATATCACCAAGGAAACTCACTTGTATCAGCACTCAGTGAATCAGTAGAGAGAGAAAAAGGTGAGGACATACTTGAAAATTCAAAGGAAGACCATATCCAGTGAGAATTGGGCCTATAAAATTTTTTTCCATCTTTTGAGGAGTAACCAAGGCAATCCCTTCTAGTTCTAAAGACTGACTGAGTCACTGTGCTCACTAGAAGTTAGGTAACTCCAAGTTGAAACAACTGACAGTACTCATGAGACGGAAAGGATCAAGGCCTTCTCTTGGACAGTTTGAGCCTAAAAAGACCAATCCTAAAGCAACTGCCCTTGTCCATACCCCCTTTCAGCTTTAAATCCTAAATTTCTTCAAAATACACCTGAGTATTTTAACCTGAACCCATGAACCTGATTCAACCTACCCTCACTCTGAGAATTCAGACGGTAAAGGAGAAAGAGTTGAAGATGGACTAGCTATGGTCAACATTAGGTGAATGGAGAAGAAGGATCTCAAAAATCTAGCAATATGGTAACTGAGAACATGGTGGCATTTTTGAAAAGCAAAAACAAAATAAAAAGAAGGAAACTCCAGTAAAAAGAAACAAAAATAATAATAAAAAGGAATAAGAGAGAAGTCAAGAGGAACTTTCATTGGAAAATCAAAATCAAGAAGAGAAACTGATCACGTCAAATCTGAAAATCTCAAAGAAGATGCAAGGAGCTAAACTCAAGAAGGTGAAGTCATGAATCACCTCTGTCACCTACTGATTTCTCAATTTTGAACCACTTCTCAACCCTCCATTCTTTCAACCCCACTCCATAAGCCACATTACAGCCCTGTTAAAAGCCCTTGTGATCCAAAGTTGAGTGAGCTGTCATGTGAAGATAAAGAGTTATCCAATCTATGGTGAGGAACTGCCAATGATGTCAGCACTTAAGAACTCTGCCTATGCTCATGCTTACAAACCCATTTGGGGGATGTAACTGCTCTTGAGCCTGTGAGAGAATGAACCCCTCAACAAAACCCTTATGAGAGTATGAACTGCAAAGTTTTTGGGTCTGAACTTGAATGTATTATGTATGACCTTAACCTAATTTTTGACCTAAGGATAAGCTCAGTGCTGGCACACACTTGTGCTGTGTTCTGTGATTGAAAACTATTTGGAAATGCTGTGCAATCATGGAGAGTTTATGTTGTTTAAGTTACTGTGCAACCAATGAATTAAATTTCTTTTATGTGTACTGATTCAAGAGTAGACTAAATCTGATTCCTTGATTGCTCATTGGATGATATTGCACTTTTGTTAACTGTTTCATTGGAGAAGTTTGTGGGTGTCTTCACTGAAAACCCTCAGGAGACTTCACTCCTCCACTAGGGATCACCTAGGGGTTTAAAAGGCTTGGTACATATGCTAAATGTATCCGTGCTCCCTACGAAAGTGGCATTTAATTTTTAGAGTAGATTTAATGTAGCTTTGCTAAGGGACTAGCAAAGATTAAGTTTGGGGGTATGTTAAGACCTGAAAAATACCACTTTTCACCCCTTAACTTAACCTTTAATTAGACCCTTAGCCACCTAATAAGTTCTTGTTAAGTGTTTTATGTAGGTAATAATCAGCAGTGAAATAAGGCCAGGAATCCTGTTAAGGAGCCTGCTTTGGCACCAAATCCTCGTAAGAATGAACTCAATCCGCACTGAATTAGCCTCGCGCAGCTGACTCAAGCTTTAGAGGATTCAGGAGAAATATGCCTCGCACAGTTCAACTGAGCTTCCCAAGACTTTACAGTAACCTCACGCACAGATGAGTGACTGAAGAGCTTCAGAAACTCAAGCTCACGCAGCTCTCGCGAAGCTCAAGAGTAGAACACATCGTGCAGTGTCGCACAGTTCTTGCGCCATTCAAGAAGAAAACATCCTGGCGAAGGCAAAGCCATCCTCGCGAAGATCAATTAAGACATGGAACCTCACACAGTTCAGAACTCATTAAAAGCCTCGCGAGGTAACTCGCGAAGTCCAGTAAAGAGAAGTGCTCGCGAAGTTCCCATGCTGTTCAAATTCACTCTCGCAAAGATCAGCCCAGCGAAGACTGAGCAACCTCGCGACTGCTTGAACTTCAACCCCGCGACATCTGAGACTGTGTTTTCTATTCAACCGCGCAAAGCCTAATCCAGCGAGAGCACAATTCTCTACCACGCGACTGCCTGAAGAGCAAACCAAGGCAACCTCATGACAGCTGAAGCTGCAATGTCAAATCATCCTAGCGAAGAGCAAAGAGCTACCACGCGACAAGTCTAGGAAACTATAGCTACCTAGCGAAGCTCTGAACCTAAACTTTCATCTCTTCAGTAGAGGACCTTCTAGGAATTTCTAGCGATTAGGGCACGCACTCCCATGCTCAAATCTCTGTGCACGCACCTCGAGGCATCTAAGGATCACTGTTAGGCCATGTGACCATGGTGGTAGCAGCGATATTCTTGTTTTGTCTTGGGCTCCGTGAGGAGGATAACCTTTGGGATATTCTGTGACCATTTAAGTGGACAGATTATAGCCTTAGGGTGATTCTAATCCACCGATCCAAGATGGATCCTTCTTCTTTACACCTGAGCTTGTAGAAGCCTGGTGAGAGATTGTATAGAGGCAGACTCCCCTATATTTATATAGATCCACTATCAGATATTGGATCTGGTTATAGAGATTGCAAGCTGGTGACTGGACCATTGTAGCCTCACTCAAGCAATGGACAGCTAGATCGAAGGTTGTACTCAATCTCTTGCTGGTTCTATGTGTCTGGGCTATCATGGTCCTATACAGCCTTACCCCCATATATAGAGCTTTAAAGATTGAGGTTCCCTATGGATTCTTGAGCTGGTAGCCAGAATGAAATAGTGCCTGCAATGATTTACTTGTTGTGTTTTGACCCATCCCTGGATAGTGGCTCCCCTATGGGATAATCTGTGACCATTTGAGTGGACAGGTTATAGCCTTATGGGTGGAATCATGGTAGAGTGCTTGGTTGGATCCTTTCTCCTTAGTGGTGATAATGTAGCCACTGGACAGGACTTCTATAACATCAAATCTGAATCTGAGTTATACAACTCCTCAGATCTGGGCTCAATAACATACTTCTCACCCTTTTATATTTATTTTCCACACTCTATCTATCCTTTCAACCCTTTCTGTAGTTTAGACATTAGAATAATTAGAATAAGTGACCTTAAACTCCCCTCCTTTTAGGACTGCCAGATTTGTAGTCAGATCTGGAGGGACTACTAGAGATGGCTCCTTTGGAGCTATAGATCACCTCTCCCTGTGGGATAAACTCTTACTTATCAAAACTTGCTACAAAGGACCCTGTATCTTGCAGGTCTAGGACTTCTAAGTTGTGCTGAATTCACCCCCTGTTTTACTCTTCCTTTGATTTTCAATGACTTTCACCACCAACCAATAATGTAAGCACACCAGAAGGAATCAACCTGTTACCACACGACGAGTATGGGAAACGATGGCTACCTAGCGAAGCTCTGAACTTTAACCTTCCATCGCTTCAGTAGAGGACTTTCTGAGAATTTCCAAGGATTAGGGCACACACTCCCACGCTCAAATCTCCATGCACGCGCCTCGAGGCATCCAAGGAATAGTATTCGGCCACATGGCATCATTAAAATTACCACTACTATATAAACCTAAGTCTGGTTTAGGTTTAAAGTGGTCGGAAGAGTCTAGATTTTATCCCTGATACGGGATCTGAGACTTTTTTCTTTTCTGTTCTTCTGTAGTTGTTAGTAGTTTTCCTTTTTCTTTTTCTTTCTCTCCATAGTCCAGCACTTGCTGGCTATGCCTTTGTACGCATTTTTGGAACTAGTTTATTGGATGTTTTGTAATAGGATATGTACTTTTATGGGATGTGTGCGAATGAGAGTTGGTCTGTGCAAGGCTGCTACCTTGTGATCCGCCATTGCTTTGGCTGTGATTCAAAGCAATGGAGGACTGATTCTAAGGATCCATTCAGATCCAAGTGACCTATGTGTCTGGGCTATCATGGTCCGATATAGCCTTAGCCCCACCACAGGACCCACTAGATCTGAAATCCCCATGGGAGCCTGAGCTGGTAGCCTTGTGACCATGGTGGTGGCAGCAATATTACTGTTCTGTTTTGGAATCTATGAGGAGGATAGCCTCTGGGATAGTCTGTGACCATTCAAGTGGACAGGCTATAGCCTTAGGGTGAAGCCAATCCGTAGGATCCAAGATGGATCTTCTTCTCTGCACATGTGCTTGTAGCCTTGTGGGAGATTGTACAGAGGCAGACTCCCCTATATTTGTATAGACCCGCCATCAGATGTTAGATCTGATCTGGTTATGGAGATTGTAGGCTTGTGATTGGACCATTATAGTCCCTCTCAAGTAATAGACAGCTAGATCGAAGGTTGTACTTATTCCCTTGCTGGTTCTATGTGTCTGGGCTAACATGTTCCTATACAGCCCTAGCCCCACACATAAAGCTTTAGAGGTTGAGGTTCCCTAATGATTCTTGAGCTTGTAGCCTGGATGAAGTAGTGCCTACAATGATTAACTTGTTTTGACCCATCTCTGGACTGTGGTTCCCCTATGGGATAGTCTATGACAATTTGAGTGGATAGGTTAAAGCCTTAAGGGATTGGATCATGGCACAGAGATGGGTTGGATTCTTTCTCCTCAGTGGTGAAAATGTAGCCATTGGACATGATTTTTATAACATCAGATCTGAATCTGGGTTACAAAACTCCTCTGAACTAGACCCAATAGCATACTTCTTACCCTTTTATATTTATTTTCCCACACTCCATCCATCTTCTCAACCCTTTCTGTAGTTAATTCATTAGGCTACCTTAGAATATTTGGAATAAGTGACCGTAAACTCCCTTCCTTTTTAGGACTGCCAAATCTGTAGTCAGATCTTGAGGGACTACTAGAGATGGCTCCCTTGGAGCCGTAGATCACCTTTTCCCTGTGGGACAAACTCTTACTTATCAAAACTTGCTACAATGGACCCTGTATCTTGTAGGTCTAGGATTTCTCAGTTGTGCCGATTCCATCCCCTGTTTTACTTTGATTTTAAATTGCTTTTACCACCAACAAATAAAATAAGCACACTAGGAATCGCAACAGGCTCCCCCTCAAGGGTCTGCCCCTATTCCTTCCCCAATATGTTTTAGTTATTGTGGTTATAGTTATTACATTAGTCGCAATGTTTTCTGACATATCTATTTGTTCACATTGTAGCTTCCCACATTTGTTGTTCCTTCCATGCTGCCTGTTGATCCAGTGACCGGTGCGACGGTTAAGCGCCTTCTTAGAGAGAGGGTGGATCTAGTATGATTCCCTTCTTTTCAATTATTTTTCTTACAAATGTTCGTATATATATATATATATATATATATATATATTTGTTTTCTTTGACTCGGTGTGGTAACACAGGTTCGCCAGCTTGAGGAGACGCGCCTAGAGGCGATGCGAGCATGTGCCACTCCTGAGGTAAGATGAATCCTTGGGGACATGTATAGCCATGAGGACCTGCTTGTCGAGATGATGGTTTCGCAGGGGACTCAGACTTAGGCAATGGAGGTGGCGCATTAGACGACGCGGGCAAAGATGCAGACGACCCTAGATTGGTTGCAGTATCGTCTAACGAGGAGTGAGCGAGGAGTGCGCAGGATGGTTAGTCAACTTGTTGGGTAGAAGTCAAGGGCTATGGGTTCCTCGGCCAGGCAGCCTCTTCATATGACACGTGATCATGTCAAGGATTATGTTCATGAGGATTCTGTCATTCAGGAGTTTCTTGCTGGATATCCTCCTCGCTCTCGATCGAGGCGGTCCGCTAGTCAGGCAAGTGAGGGGGGTTCAATTGTAGGGCCTCCTCGCTCCTCGTCTAGAGGTTTCGGCGACTCTGGGTGCTGAGATTGTGTTTTTGGAGGATCAGTCTACAGACCTTCGGGCTGATGATACTGGGGACAACGGTGATCAACCATCCCAGCGGCAACGTAGGGAGCTGGGGTGTATGTTTGCCTTTCTTTTATATTATTCTTTGTGCCATGCTCATTGTATATACAAGGGGTATGCCCTCGGTGATGTTTGTAAAAAGAAAATTTTGATGCATATAAATATAAACAATTTTTTTTTTCAGTTCAGATGTACCTGTGTTGGCTCATTTTCTTTTAGTTACCTCTTGCATTTGCCTTTCACTTCTGGTGCCATCAATTGTCATCAGGACTTGGATGCTTCTTGAGCTAGCCTAGTGATGGTTGAGAGTTGCTTTGTATCAACACATATAAAGGCAAGGCTATCAATAATTTTTGTTCTTCCCCTTGCTAGTTGTCAAAGGGGGCAAGTGTCTCAGACCAGGGTCTGGTAGTAAAAGATGGATATATGGTCTTCTTTTTTTTTTCTTCTTATTTTTTCTCTTCTTCATATTATTATTATTATTATTTTTTTGGAAATGAAAATAATGCAACAGAGAAAGCCAATAACTAAAATAAAAAAAAAATACCCCAGGGTAGGAGCGTGGCGGGATCGACAGTGTAGTATCTCTGATAGCACTCTCTGGATGGTGACTTCGTTATTTCGCACCCTCTTTATGGGCAAGTTGGATCTTCTAAGGTGATTCTCCTTCTGAGAAAAAAAAAATTCCCTAGTGTCTATGTTCGATGGAGCTTCTGTGGGTTTTTAGATGAGCACTTTGGGTCTATAAGTTGCCATGGGTATTTGGTGAGTTAGTTTTGAAGAAAAGTTCATCAATACTATCATCTAACTAGGGGAGGTCATTTTGATTATGTCAGTTGTATATTGGGGTTTATCTTTTGGTGGTGGTCATCCTATCCCGCGGTTATTATCAAGGAGGATGTGTTAGGTATAGTGGGTGATTGCATCAATTGACATTTATCGGTTTTCGAGTTTCATTCCTAGGAATATCCTGCAAGGCTTCCGATTTATCATCCAAAAAGTAAAAAGTAGAAGAGGGGTAAGGCTCAGTGATGTGGGGAGCAGCTTGTACCTAATGCTTTCCAAAAAGGATGAGTAACAATCTTTTTCTCAGAGGGGATACGGGGTGCCATGATGGAGATCTTCGTCATGTTTCGATACCATCAAAATCTCACATTCTATAGTTAATAGGAGTTTGTCCTCCTCCCGTCACCTTACGACGATATCTAGTAGTATGGGGACATCAGGGATGCCCTCACATCTTTCTTATACATTTCTAGTAAAGTTACCAGAGATGTCCTCATGGCCTGCTTATGCTTCCCTAAGGTCATTGACTGGTTCATTCGTCGTATTGCTCTCTCTCGATTTTTTTATTGTATATATGCATTTTTTTTAAAGCATCTTGCTAGCGCAAGAATAATGAGTTTTGATTGAACCTGACATATTTATTTTTTTCTTTTACTCTAACATCTCCTCTAATGGCGGGGAAAGGAAAGTGAGGATCGGGTGTTACTTATGCTTTTAAAAGAGGTTAGGTGTGTCACTAGTCCTTCTATCAATTCGCTCGAATGAGAAGTGGGCGATAAATTGGAGGTCTTAAGGATATTTTGTGAATTAAAGGCGTACGACCAATGAATGGTTCGTGACAACTACGAGGGTGGTAAGTATAAGTATCGAACCACGGGATGTGATGATCATAGGGCTAAGGGTAATATTTTCTAAGGTACATGGCGTTCCTTCCCTGTCTTGGTTTGCTAGTTTGTATGCATTCCTAGGGTATGCGGCTGCTATAACTTAAGGGCCTTCCCAGTTCGGTTTCAAATTTCCTTTTGGATGGATGTGCTTAGAAGGCATGATTTTCTTCAAGACTAATTCTCTAATATTAAAGTTCATTCGAGGACTTTCTTATCGTAAGCCCTGACTACTCTCCTTTGATATACCTGAGAGTGATTAGCAGCCCTTAGATGTGTTTCATCGAGCTGCTCTAGCTGCGTGAGTAGGGAAATTCTCCTCTCATCTAAAGATAGCTCATCATTGAGTTAAATCCGTAAGGATGGTACTTATATCTCATATGATAGGGCTGCCTCCATCCTCTAGGCAAGGAGGTAGAGAGTTTGGCTAGTGGCCATACGAATAGAGGTCTTATAGGCCTAGAGAGCTTCTGGTAGTCATTCAGATTAGGTAGCTCCATTGCTTGTCTCTACTGTGCATTTCAGAATTTGAATAAGTGTTTTATTCGTGGCTTCTGCTTGCCCATTGCCTTGAGGGTAGAATGGCGATGAGAGGTATAAAACGATGCTGAACTTCTTGCATAACTTCTTCATCTTCTCTATGATGAACTGTGGTCCGTTGTCGGTGACAAACATCTTGGGTACTCCAAACCTGGTGATGATATTCCGAATGATAAACCTCAAGAGTGTTGAAGCGGTGATTCTGACATAAGATTCAGTTTCTGCCCATTTGGTGTAGTATTCGGTTGCCGTAAGTATGAATGCGTACGTGTGAGTGTTCCCAACTGTGTCTGTGAAAGGTCTGATGACGTTGAAAGCTCACATCAAAAATAGCCATGGCGAGGTCATATTGTTTAATGCAACTGATGGATCTTGGATGAGTGTGGTGTGTTCTTTGCATTATTTGTAGAATCTGACGTAGAGGTGGTAGTCTATTATCATTTTCGGCCAGAAGTAGCCTTGTCGTAAGGTTTGATCAGGGAGTCTCTATCTACCAACATGGGCACCACAGGCATTGGAATGTGCTTATTGAATGATGTATTGTCCTTTGGCGGTTGTGCCGCATCGTAGCAGTACTCCTTTGGTGAAGGTTTCATTGTACAATATTTCACCGAGTATGAAGAATTGGGCGCATCGGTTCCTTATAGTCTATCGTTCGATCTTCGTGGCATATGGAGGAATGTGTTGATGCTTCAAGAAGTTCTAGATATCGAAATACCATGACTGCCCGTTGTCGGTTGGTGATTTTTCAAACCTAACTATAGCAACTTTTATTTTTACCTTGATGTGATTTTTCAGAGTGATTGCTTCATTTGGTCCCATGCTCGTGGGGAGGACTGGTAATTCTCTCTTAACCGTCCTTGTTATCTCGTGGGTAGGTACTGTAAGCTTTTCGATGAAGAAGGTCTTGGTAGTTTGTGTGATGGATATTTGGATAACCGAGATTCACATGGCAAGGGAGTCTGCGAGCTCATTTTCTAATCTAGGGATGCGCGTGAAAGAGATTCTTTAAAATTTCTTTACCAAATATTGGGCGGTTTCTAAATATGTCATTAGTCTCATTTCCTTGGTCTTCCACTATCCTATAATTTGTGAAACTATGAGCTTGGAAATACCGATGGTTTTCAACTGTTTAACGCCTAATTAAAGTGCTGCTCGCAGCCCAGCTATGAAAGCCATATATTCTACGATATTATTAGTATCAGGGAAGTCTACTTAAAAAGCCTTAGATATGACAACTCCTTTCGTGGTTAGCAGGACTATCCCGATGCCTTTTCCTTTATGATTTAGAGCACCATCGAAATAAAGGATCCATGATGTCTTATCAGGCTCTTCGTTATGAATTGTGAGTAGGTCTTCATCGGAGAATTCTATGTGTATGGGCTCATTTCTCGAGAGTGGGAGATCTGCGATGTAATCGGTGATTGCTTGTCTTTTGATTGACTTCTGCGTGACATAAGTGATGTCAAGTTCTTGTAATAGCTTATGCCAGTGAGCGATCATTCCTATTGTTGCGGGCTTTTCAAATACGTACTTCAGATATTCGGGCTAGTACTAGTATCTTATGTGCTCCGAAGTAGTGATGTAATTTGGTTGAGACCCACACTAATGTGAGGTAGGTCTTTTCCATTGGAATATATTTTCGCTCGTACTCGACCATCTTCCTACTTAAGTAGTAGATAGCCTTCTCTCTCTTGCTATCTTCTTCATATTGTCCCAGAATTACTCCCATTGCTTTGTCATTTGCTGAGAGGTAGAGAATCAAGGGTCTTTCGGGGATTGGTGGTGATGGTACTGGAGGGTTAAGGAGGTACTTCTTGATGTTGTCAAAGGCTTCCTGACACTGGTTACCCATTTGTACTTAGTTCCGCCTTTAAGTAGTCTGTAGAAAGGATCGCATCTATCTGAGTGCTGGGAGATGAATCTCCTGATGAATTGCAAACTTCCTATCAGGCCTCATAATCCATTGATATTACGGGGAGGTGGCATCTCTAGGATGGCTCTGACTTTTGTAGGGTCGACTTCGATCCCTCGCTTACTGACTATGAAACCGAGTAATTTTTCGAAGGTGACTCCGAGGACACATTTCTTTGGGTTAATTTTTAGCTGATACTTCTCAGCTCTTTGTAATACTAGTCGGAGTGCTTCAACATGTCCTGCTCATGTTTGGGACTGCAGTAATATATCATCGACGTGGACTTCTACACATTTATCCATCATGTAATGAAAAATAGCCATCATGGCGCGTTGATACGTGGCTCCTGTGTTCTTGAGTCTGAAAGGCATGACAACATAGCAGTAAGTTCCCCAGGGTGTAGTGAAAGAAGTCTTTTCTTGGTCAGATTCTGCTAATTTGATCTTATTATACCCAGAGAAACTATCCATAAAGGATAGCATCTCATGTCTAGCGGTGTTGTCGACTAGAGTGTCAATGTGAGAAAGTGGGAAGTTGTCTTTTGGGTATGCCTGGTTTAGGTTTCAAAAGTCAATGCAAACCCGTACGCTGCCATCTTTCTTAGCGACAAGTACTATATTGGCGACCCACATGGGGTAGAGGACGACTCAGATGAATTTAGCTTTGTGTAATTTGTCAACTTCCTCTTTAACTTGAAGGGCCATTTTTGGGTGCATCCTTCAGAGTTTCTGCTTAACAGGCTTTGCATCGGGTTCCAAGACAAGGCGATGTTCTACTAAACTTGGGTCTAAACCAAGCATATCTTCTTAGGACCATGCAAAGGAGTCGAGGTGTTCTTGTAGGACTTGTACGATATGTTGACATTCCTTGGAGTTAAGCGTTGCGCTAATTAGTAGCTTCTTGGGTTTCTCTTCAGTGCCAAAGTTGATTTCTTCTATAGGTTCTGTGGCAGCTTGGGTTTACTCGTCGAAATGCTTGATGACTCATTGGAAGTCTTGTGCCTCCTCGGTGACTGGTGTTCCTTCTTCATCGTCGGTAAGCTCGTACACTGCAAAATTGCTACACTGGGGAGTTGATTTTGTGAAAGGTAACCCTTCATCGACATAATTTATGACTGAGAGATCTTTGGTAAGGTGAAGGTCAAGGCTATTGATCCTTTTCTCAAAGTTGCAAAGTATCTCATCTGGTATGATCACTGGCTTGTTGTTTTGCTTGGATGCCTTGCATCTTCGTGCGGGAGAGGGGATAGAAACCTTAGGAGAAAAGTGTCCTTGTTGGTCTCAAAATTGATTCGGGACGAAGGGGGTTCCCTTTCTTTTATGAGGTTTTCTGGTTTTTTTAGATTTTCAATTTCTAAATTTTTAGGGTGTTCTCCTTTTTCTATTATTTTTATTTTCGATTTCTAAATTTTTAGGTTTTCTGGTACAAAGTCGATCGCCTCAAGAGGCACCGGGAGGGTTGCTTCCTCTATCTGAGGGAGCGAGACGGTTGCTAGAGTCGTTTGGGCAATTCTTCAAGAAATGTGAACTTGTTATGAATTTGGCATTTTTTTTTGGAGTCCCCATCTGATGGGATCTTTTGAATAAGCGACACTGGTGATAGCGTTGCTGGTGTTCAGATTTCCTCTATCACATTGGTTGCCTCATCTTCGATGAAGCTCTGGAGATCGTAATCGATCAAACTATTATCTTTTGAATTATAATGCCACCGCTCCCCCTGTCGGCACTGAAAGGGGACAACACCCCACAAGAATATTTTAGCTCGCATAGCATCCACCTCAACCTTGGCCTTGAAGGATGGGAATGCCCATAGGACTCCCCTTGTATCACTCACCCATACCAACCCTGCTGCCGGGCATGCACAGCATATTAGAACGTTTCGCTAGCTGGATCCAACATGTAGTAATAGTAGGATCGAATGACTTCGACCTTGTGATGACAGAAGCAAGTAATGGCCAACCAACTCGGTTATTGGCATAAGAAGAAGAAAATTCCAACGGCCATATGGTCAACCCAGAAGAAGACACTCATGTTACCTTCATAGAGTTTGAAGAAGAAATTGAACTAGATACTCCTCCATCCCCAGATGCATCACAACTCCAAATATTCTGGTAACCCCCTCCGAGCAATGACGATGACTACTAGATAGACCTCCTTGCACTCGAGTTAGCGGAGCAGGCCAACCAAGGACTTCAGGCATTGTCAGATCAAGAAGACGAGTTCAATACCAGCCTTGACTCCAACTCAGAAGGATGGAAATGCCCTTAGGAATCTCCCTACATTTCTCACCATTACCAACCTCGCTGTCGCACATGCGTATTCATCCTAACATACTATGAAGTTCAAGGGAGAGAGTTCACTACCCTTCATCATTGCCTGTCATGATCTAAGTGTCCTCTTTCCATGTTGACTGTAAGTGCTCTTCACCATCTTTCAAGGCTGCTATGTAAAAATCTTTGTCATCAGTGGATTCCCAATCTCCTACTTGTGATTCAAGTTCTAGAGGTTCTTCCCTTCTCTCTTCTATAAACTCCTTAGTGTCAAACAAGGGTTTGATTCCCTTGAGTGGCTTGTCGATATAATCATTTAGATTCGTTCAATCATTAAATACTTTAGCCATTCATTTGATCTCCACCTCTTGGGATTTAGTGGACACTTCCTTCTGCCTCAGTATATTTGCTTTCTTAGTGGTCCCGTAGACGAAGTGGTCATATAAAGACTCTTTTGGTGAGGTAGGGAACAAGTCAGCTTGTGGGCCGTCCAATTGGTAACCTAACCTATGTGTTTACGTATCTGCCTTAAGACGACAGGCCCTACACGACCTTGCTTAATTTAACCAAGTCTGATGTGGGGGATGTACCCGAGCTGATACATAAGGTCCCAACCTTTTGTCATAGTTGGGTTGATGTCATAGAGTTTGGCAAGGTCTGGGCCAACCTCTCTTCTTGTTAATTTTTGTTGATGTGTTGGGGGAGAACTAGGAGGGATAGGGGGACAGACTTCTGCAACGGTTGCCTCATTGGGGATTCGGGTTTTCTGAATATGACATGTGTTCAACACAGAATCATGGGCTAACAGAATACTTATCATGTAATTAGTGTCCATCTCCTAGAGGGGTCCATCAGCGTATATACAGACAATGGAGACCTCATACGAGAATTTGACGCATTAGTGGTATGTGGATATGACGGCCTTCACTAACTCTAAGCATTTTCTTCCTAGGATAAGATTGTAAGTACTAGAGGAATCAGAAACCTGGAAAGTGACATCTTTTATTACAGGTTCGATGTGAACCTAGAGTTTGATAGTTTCTTTAATGAAATGACGCGAGCCATCATAAGCTATAAGAGATAGTGCTGAGGGCCTGATGTCCTGCTCCATGTATTCGAGCATTTTTAATGTTATGATAGGGCAGATATTAAGTCCTGCTCCTGTATCGACCAATGCATGGGGTATAGAGAATCCTCTAATTATGACTGTAAGGTATATGAGAGCTGAGTTTCCCCAGAGTTACTCTTTAGGCATGTTTGCATCCATGAAAGTGAGTATCGGAGGTTGTGCCACGATGGAGGTAATTTGATGTAGCTCAATCAATGTTGTGCCCTCATTGACTTGTGTGTCTTCAAACGTCGTTATCAGCAGTTGATGATGGTCAGGCAATTTCTTGATGAGTTCTAGTATTCATATCTTGGTCGGGATCTTTTGGAGATGCCGCAAGAGGTCATATTCTTGCCCTAGCTCGAGTGTAATTTCTTTGCCTGGCCGATGAGCCTTGGGGACGGGTGGTTGGAGCGATTGAGGTGTGGGGATTGGTGGAGGGATAATGTGAGGTGGGGGAGGCAAGTTAACTTCCTTTCCTCTCACGTCCCCCTCTGGTGGTTGTGCATTCATGGACTCCTTATTTCAAGGAAAAGGTGGAGGTAGATAATTGGTTCCTGACTTAAAGATCGAGCAAACTGGTTGTTGACCGAGCCCGGTGCTGCGCGATGTTGATGTATCTGTGAAGTGAGTGAAATTCTAGGACAGAGCACATACTTGCATTGTGTCGCTCCAAGGTGGGAGATGCTGTGTGTAATCTTCTTCTTCTAGGAAAGCAAAGACCAGTGTTTCGCACGTGACAGGATGTTCTTCTTGTTCACTCTCTTCTATGTTTAGGAAACACTCAGTCCTTGTCTCATCTTCTTGGCTTGGGGTCTTTCAGTTGACACTATCTACCCATGCGGTGATTTGGGCTGTGATTTGAAGAACATGATCTTCATACTCGAGTTCTGAATCGGACGAGGAGAGCAGCAATGGTGTTGGTTCAAGATTTGGAGGGGTCGAAGGTTCTGGTAGACGACTATGGAGGAATGTTATTCGGGCCCTAAAGGAGTGAACTCGTATCTAAGTGAATTTTTGGTAAGGAGGTGGGCTCGGCGGGGTAATTCGAGTGATCAAGGCCGAGGGGTGTGAGGGTGGATGAGCTCCCACAGGGGTGGAAGAAGTGTTGGAAGGTTAGAGGCGAGTGATTAAGGTGGAGGGCTGGAAAGAGGATTGATCAGGGAGATCGACGGTCGTGACCTGGGCTGGTGTTCCTTGGTTGTGGTTAGGCATGGGGTTATTAATGATTCCTAAGTCCTTTTGGGTTGACTATTGTTAGGGTTAGGATTCCTGAGCGTTTCCCAGTCAATTTGGTTTCGGGCATTCATCTCATAGATTACATCACGGAGGACCCAACAGTCTTTCAGATTATGTCATGTTGTAGGAATCGAAGAGGATTCTGATTGTTAAGGAGACAGAAGATGTTGGGGATTGTATCAAGTAAAGGGTGGTAGTGTTACCGTCTCGACTGATAGGGGCCTCTAGCTTGAATAAAATTTTGTGGTGGGGGTACGTTATTGTAGCTCTGCGTGTGGACCGATCAATTCTGCGTTGTATTCTGATTCTGGTAAGTATTGGGATATTAGTTTCTATTTTGATTTTGGCCCTAATTCTAGGTTTGGCCTTGGTTCTAGTTCGCATATCTTTGTTGATTCGTGCCTTGATTTTTGTTCATGTGTCGTTGCTGATTTTGATTCTGCCTGAAATTTCTCGGTTGGATGTTTTCGTTCCTGACATTCTATCCTTGATTGACAATGGTGTTGACCTGCTCAGTTCCTTAGGCTTTCTTGCTATTTTTCGACTTTGATTCACCGAAAGAGCTCGCTCTCGACGTGACTATGGATAGGACAAGGTCTCTGCCTTTGATGTGTCGCGCTAGTCGGGATGCTCAGGAGTGGAGTGCAGTGAAGTCGAGACAATCACTTATGACAAGCCCACTCTTTAATGGTTCTCTGGTGTTATCAATAATAATATCAATCAATTCTTTCTCTTTCATCGAATTGTCGGTCCTAGCAGCAAGTTTCTTCCATTTGATGACAAAGTCGGTGAACTCTTCAACAAGTCCTTGCTTTGTCACCATTAGATCATTGAGACTGACTATTTTTTGGATCAAGTGTTTGTATTGGTCCAGGAATTGAGCGACTAAATCATCGAATGTATCCATCCTATATAGCAGGAGTCCTATAAACCAATCTAGAGCTTTTCCTTCTAATGAGCGTTGGAAATAATGGATGAGAAGTCTTGGATTATCGCGTATGGGTCGACAATCATTGCAAAACAGGGCCAAGTGATGGTTTGGATTTCTCGTGTTGTTGTACTTGGTAAATTTTTATGGTTTGAATCCCATCGGTAAGTTAAATTCTACATCCCGACAGAACTTCTCGAATCTGAATGAGTGACCAGGGCGCTCCCTCTTGGCCATGTATTCATCGAGCATCTTAGGGAGATCTTCGATCTTAACGGTGTTGTCTTTTACAGCAACTCGTGAGTAAACGTTGTCTAAGGAATCATCGTGAAAGAATGTGTGAGCACGTTGTCTCAATGGTGAGGTGTGGGCTGACACTGTTCTCTGGGTAGGTGGCGGTCTCTCCTGCTATTCTTGTTCTTCTGAATCTTGTCATGCCCTAACGGTCTCATATGCAGCAGCCAGTCCTCAAAGCAATTCCTTAGCGTCATTGTCTCCTCTTTGTATTCTCTGAATCCTGAGTTCTATAATTTATTGAGCAGTGAGGTTTTTTTCGGTGTTACTATCCCTGTTACTATCCCTCCCGTTGTAGTTATTATCGGCTTGCTAGGTAGAAAAGGGATATTTCTGATCGCCAGCCATGTTAATCTCAGATTGTCGTAGGCTGGAATCATAAGGTGATTTTTCCTCGTTTATGGGGTTGTCGTGATATCCCCATAATGGCGAGTCTCCTAATCTCAATCTTCGTATACCGGGCATCTCGAGTCTTTGGCGAAGACTCATATATTCAAGGGAATTTGAAATAATGCGATGGAAAGAAAAGGAAAGGAAAATAAAAAAAACTAAGTATCTAAACAAGGAAGAGTTTGGCAAAAGCGTCCCATTGTGATCGCAAGTTTGTTGGTGCGCACTTTTTCTGGCCTCCTTTCGGTCCCTGGGAATCAGTGGCCCAATTCTGTCCTGAGTGAACTCTTGCAATGCGGTGTTTTGAATATTGAAAATAAAGGGCGGATTTCTAGGAAGGTTCCTAGTTTGTTGCGATCACTAGCTGCAATTATTTAACGACGCTGCAACACATCAATAATCAAACTTTGGACCGGGTGTGGGTTACTTCTTTACTGAATCGTCGGCCTGCCAATGTCAGCAGCACTAGCTCTTCTTGAAGTTTAGATAGTTTAGTTTTCTTATTATCGTTGTAATTCTAATTGGTTTAAATTTCCTAGTTCTACTATGAATCTAACTATGTGAACCTATTGTGGTGAATTAATCTACTATTCTAGTATTCTAATCCTAGTGAGAGTCTAGTTGGTTTAAATATTCTAATCTTATAAGAAGTCTTAATTCTACTGTGATTTTAAAAGGTCTTCTAATGCTATTAGAAGTCTAATTAATTTAGTATCCTAATCCTACTAGGAGTCTAATTAATTTAATTTCCTTAATTCTATTAGCAATCTAATTAATTAGGTTTCCTACTCCTACTAGAAGTCTAATTAATTTGAGTGTTTTAATATTATTAGAAATCTAATTAATTAAGTTTCCTAATCCCACTAGAAGTCTAATTAATATTAGTCTCCTAATCGTGCTAGAAATGCCAATATTCTAATTCTAGTGAAACTCCGATTAAAGCAAGTATACTAATTGTACTTAAATTCTAAGTAAAGCAAACGTACTAATTTACTGAAATTCTAATTAAAGCAAGTATACTAATTTTACTGGAATTCTAATTAAAGCAACCAAAAAAAGGGGGTTTGGGCCCGCTATGCTAAGGAGGATTGGCCTCGTTCTCGAGTACCCTCCATAGGCTCCCTTGGGTAAATCTGGTGGCTGAGGTTAAAGCAAATTAAATTTTGAGTTATAAGATAATATTTTTTTGGGTTATAATTGTGAATTAAAATTTGAAACTAGAAATTAAGAATTGAACTATAAATTGGGATTTTAAAATTTTCATCTTGGGGAATTAAGACTAAAATTTAATATCTGAGTACCGAATTCGGGACCAAAATCAAAAAATCAGACCGTATGATTAAGGACTGATTTTAGAAATTAAGAACTAGAACAAGAGATTAATAATAGGACTAGAGATTGAGATTTTAGAGCAAAATTAAAGCTTATGGTTGGTAATTAGGCAGTCTGATTAAGGACTGGTTCCAGATTTTGGGAGCTAGAACCAGATGTTAAAAATTACTGTCTAAGAAAAAGGTGCTACGGTCTAAGGCTGAAAGTTTAATGTTAATAGCTGAAATAGAAAAAACCTAAATCTGAGAGCTAAAAATTATGATCGAAAACTAAAAGCTAAATTTTACCTAAGGCTAGGGTTGTAGAGAGGAATCTCAAAATGGGAATCCTAACTGAGGAGGGTTTGAAACTCGAATCTTGGAGTCGTTGTGTTTTCTCTCTGAGTTCGCTCTGCTCACTCTTTATCCCTCCTCTCCCTCTCTCTCTCTGGGTCGAAGTAAAAAGTCTTTTTCTAGGTTTTTTTCTATTTACGCGCCCTGTTTCAAGTGTTTAACTGAATTGCGTGCCGGTTAACCGACGTATATTCACTTTGAGCCGGTCACCTTCAATTCCTATTAAAGGTGATTCTGATCTATACTTCACTTTTTTGTATTTGATTTCCCTGGATTAGATATTCCTGTGGATGCTTGAGCTTATAGCCTGGCACCCACAACATCTGCAGTAGTTTACCTATTCCAATCAAGATCCTGGAATTTGAACAATCTCTGGGATGATCTGTGGCCACTAAAATGGAGAGATCATAACCTTAGGGTTACTTCAATTCTTTGGTTGAGATTAGATTCTTATTCCTTGCATCTGAGCTTGTAGTCAGATGAAGGATTGTAGGAAATCTGTCCTATACATTGCCTTTGATCCAATTGATTTTTAGTAAAGACCAAAATCCTTAGCTGCTGCTCTCCACCTTTCGATTTTAAGCTTTTCATTTTTCTTTAACTCTGTGTTTAATCAAATTTGGATCAATTACATTTAATTTTGTAGGTTTTAGTAAAGTGACTAATCTTAGAAACCTCTCTTCTTGTGTGTTTTGATTTAGTTTAAATTATGATAAAGTGCCAGATCTGTCATAGATCTGGAGAATTATCATAGTTTAATCACATTTCCATATGAACATACCTTGACTTATCTATTAAAGCTTGCTGCAACGGCCCTGGTTCTTGCAGGACTGCTTGCTTGCCTTAAGCCCACTTGTTGTAGTTTGTTCATTTAATTTCTTGTTTTAACCATTTAATAATTGTAAGGTAAGAAAGACAACAGCGCCTGTGATATGGTGCTCAATCTGATTGTGCGTGCCACATGGAGCGTGCGATCGAGTTTCGAGGAGGTCTAAAGAAAGGAGGTTTGGTCTAAAAAGGGACTGATTGCATATTTGTGAGTTGGCATACAATTGAATAGCACACGTGGTGTTAGGCGCGCAATTCGGGGTTGTCTAGGTTTTGGTCGGGTTTGAAATGCCAGACTATTATTTCAGTCTGCATTTCAACTATATACTATTGTTTCAGTATATAGTCTCCCTACGTTGGGATCTGAGCCGCAGAGCTATTGTTTTAGCTTGTGTTCAGCCATGTACTATTATTTCAGTGCATGATTCCCCACGTTAGGGTTAGGGGGTCTGAGCCACAGAGCTATTGCTTCAGCCTGTGTTCAGCCATATACTATTGTGTCAACATATGGTTCCCACATTAGGGTTAAAGGGGTGTGAGCCACAGAGCTATTGTCTCAGCCTGTGTTCAGCCATGTACTATTGTTTTAGTGCATGGTTCCCATATTAGGGTTGTGAAACTTCCAAAGAAGGTAAGTCCTTTCCAAAAAGTCATGGGCAAGGTCAAAGGTTGACCGAACGACTTTATATATTTCGAGAGGGCAAAATGGGGGTGTCTATAGAACCCACACTCTGATCGACAGTAACCTCTACACCATGACCAAAACCAATTACCATACCTTGAACAGGACCAAAGCCGACTACCCAATGACACCACGAAAACTAACCTCACGTATTACAACCTATTGTTCGATCAGATCCAACCTGCATACGACACAATACAATCATTCACTCCTGCCCCATGTCATCCGGCTAGCCTGATTCGAAGGATTGAACCTCCCTTGGAGCACGTTTGTACCATTCACTCACAACCAACTAACCATATCCCTTGTACATATAAATGCAAAATCACCTTTCGCCCTAAACCAGTCACCAAGATCACTAAAATCCAACCTATCACTGAATTCACCCCTAAACTAACTCAACCCATCACCATGCTCATCACCAAGCTCAACGCACTTACCCCTAAACTAACCCAACTTATCATTGAAATCTTGGAACCCAGTCTCGGATCAACTCAACCCATCACCAAAATCGACACACTTACTCCCAAACTAGCTTAACCTTCCCTTGAACTTGATAACCTACCCACCAATGAATCAATCCACACGCTCCCTCAACAAATACCCAAACCTACTCCACGATCAACCACTAAACAAGCTCACCTATCGGTTCCAAAAGTGATTCCCGAATCAATTTATCCATATACTACGGCCCCATTCATACTTAAACAGATAACAAAGATAAACTTCAAACCTAAACCCATGATGAATCCATTCCTAAAATCACTGGCCTTCTTGCTCCCAAACCAACTCTCGGACCAATCATCCCACAAATTCCAAAACTAAATGTTGAACCTAAACCTCCAACTGAGTTCATTCCTAAAACCTTGAGCCCCCTCGCATCTGAACCAACCTCAAAACTCAAATGCATGATCGAACACATCGCTCCACCAATCGCAGAACTGACCCTTGAATTAATCTCTACACCTACTCCAAAAAGTGAACTCATTACCGAACAACTTGTCCCACTAACCTTAGGATCAACTCTTGAGCCAATCATCAAGCCCACTACAACATCAACTTCCAAACTTGAACTTATCACTAAATCTATCATTTCACTCACCCCAGAACACACCTCCAAGGACAAAGTCATTAACAAAGTCATCGCCCAACCAACTTTGGAATCAACTCCTGGATCAACCCCTCTGCCCACTTCAGAACCTAAACTCACTACCACCTCACCGACGTCAAAACAAAATCTTGAACCCGAATCTGTTTTCAAACACACCTCCGAACCATCCATTTCACTCACTCCAAAATCAACCGTTGAATCAATCTCAGAACCAACTCACAAATAAATCTCTACACCCGCCTCAAAACCTGAACTCACCACCGAACTTATCACCTCACCAACCACGAAACAGAACCCCATACTCAAACCTATTATCAAAGCTAAACCTATCATCGAACCCAAAGCTATCATCAAAACCGAACCTATTATAAAAAATAAACCCATCATTGCACCCAAACCTGTCATCAGACCTAAACTTGTTGCCAAACCCAACGTTGTAACCAAACCTAAATCCACTACCGACCATAAACTTGTAACCTAAATCTAGGCCTATCATCAAACTTGAACCCATCATTGAACCCGAACCAAGCATCGAACCCGAACTTACCATTAAACCAAAACCCATCATCAAGTATGAACCTAGCATCGAACCCGAACATGAACCTATGATCAAACTTAAACTTGAACCTATTATCGAACATGAGCCCACTGTCAAACCTAAATTTGAACCTGTCACCAAACCGGAACTGATCAAACTCAAACCTATCATTGAATCTACCTCTACAACATCAATATCAACCATTGAACCTATAAAAAAATCATCACTCCTCCCACTCATGAAACTATACCAAACTTAGATCTTACGACCCCGATCAACACCCAAATCAATGTCGCTAAATCCTCAAATCTCACCATGATATGAAATCAACATCACAACTAAAATTGCATCTAACCCCTAGATCCAAATCTCCATAAACCTCACGATCAAAACCGTCACGGCACCCCAACCGGCAACGACACCACTACATAAAACTCTTAACACTAAACCTCATCCAAAAACTATAAACAAAACTTTAAAACAACCTCACAATAAACTCTAAGTGTGAATCATACAAAACAAGTAGAATCAAACAAAACTAAACATCTACACGCCAAGGAAGGATCTACTACCATGGTCCACACTTCCTGACCTTCTCCTTTTGTTCTGCCTTTGTCTCACCCTATCACTCTCTTTACGAAATAAACATCACACTCTCCTTCAACTGACTCCTTTCATCAAATCAAAACAACATAACCCAAAAATATTCTCAAATAATCTCCAACTAAAACCTAAAATAACAATACATAAAATCTCATTGGAAGGACCCTGTCTCATGCCCCAACTTTACAACATGCCCCACTCCACTGAGAGGCTATAGAAAGCTCCACCAAAAAAGGAAACTCCAACCATCAAAGACTTATCTAAAGAAGAAATTAAATGACTCCACACCTTATTCGATAAATCTTATGCCATCCAAATCACAAACCTAAACATGACCTCTCTCTCATCCCAGATCAATCAGATCGAGGGTGACCGAGGACCAGCGACAAATCGACAAATCACTGATAGATGGTCACTCCGACCATTCAATATGTCCACTAGTTGGACATTCTGAGTTAGTCTCTTCTTGAATGAACTGATGTTGTATCATAGTAAACTAACAAAAAAATCAAAAATATATATACAGAAAAAAAACCAAAAAATATATATAAATATATACTTGAAAATAAAAAAAATATTTTTATCCAGCAATATCTCTGACTCACATTTTATGCCGAAACTAATCAAACTTATACCAAACCAAAAACTTGATGCTGGGGGAACTAGTGCTAAGAAACAATGCCTACACAATGGCCTCGCCTGGAGGAAATCAAAGCCCACGTGGGAAGAACTTATATTATTTTACCAGCATGCCAAGGAAACAGCTACCAGGGGAAGGACTTCCTAACCCTTAGAATGTTATCCGTAACTCAATGATCATCATGTCTCGTAGCTTAAACAGGCAAAACTATATATATGTATCATCCTCGTAGTCATCGCAAGGCATTCACCAGTCGTAGGTCATTATTTTTGAAAAATATTTTAAGAATCATCTGACTCATTAACCACCCTCCTATTCGGGCACGTTGATCGAAAGGTCTAGTGGACCATAAAACTTTTTGAAATGTAAAAAACTCTGGATTCTCATACACCACTTTCCCGCCATTGGAGTCGATGTTAGATAAAAAAAAAATGAAAATGTAAGTTTCCATCAATTTAGAATTCTGAAATTTGGATAAAAATGGTGCACTAAAGGGGGAAAGGAAAGCTCTTAATCTTTTCTCTTTGGAAAATTTTTCAAGCCTCTAATACAAGGGGGGGGTCTCTATTTATAGAAAAAGGGTAGGTTAGGAGGGTGCTTAGAGGCTAATGAGATTAGCAATTAGGTAATCTCCTAATCTAAGGTTTTCTAAGATTTTGAAAGCTTAGATATGTGGGCAAGGGGATTCAATGGTGGATGATAGGGTGAGATTTCAAATGACTAAAGGGTTGCAAATAGGGTAAATATGGGTGCAACTGTCCTAATGAAACCCATCCCAAACTTTGGGATGGTTAACAAGTCAAACCCCAAAAGTGAAATTTGAACAAAAACTATCAGTTACTGTAGCTAAGCTTGGCGCATGTATTAGATGTGCCAAGCATAGCTACAGTGTCTAAAAGTCTAGAGCCCGAGGGGGGTCCCACTTGTACTTGGTGTAAGTATTAGATGCGCCAAGCCATTTCTGGGAAAAAATGGTTTGGTGCATGTAATACATGCGCCACATATGCCCTAGCCAAGTGTGGTTTCCAGGCCTTGCTCGGATTGCCGTAACTTTTGATGTACAACTCGGATTGAGGTGATTCTTCGCTTGTTGGAAAGCTAAGAACCTCTACTTTTTAATGGTATAAGATTTAGTCATTGTAGAGGTATTTGCTAACCCTGGTTCATCTCTCTATCCAATGCCTGAGAGGGTTAACTAAGGGTTTCGGGGAGGTTTCTAAAGGGTGGGGGTAATTCCTAAGGGTTTAGGGCCAGTTCCGAGGGGTCTGGGAAGTTTCTTAAGGGTATGGGCCAGTTCCTAGGGGTCTGGGAAGTTTCCTAAGGGTATGGGAGAATCTATCGGAAGCTCGGGAGTTCGCCTCTCTCGAAGTATTTTTCGATCGGGCCTTGGGCTAAATTTGGGTGTCTACAGATGCCCCTCTTTGGTATCTAATCACTTATGATTGAATGCCAAAGAGAAGAGACATCTGAAGAGGCCCAAGGCATCACTGACGGGTCCATTATATTCAGAATGAACCTCAAACATATGGTGGGTAACATGGTGAGTAAACGAAAGCCCTGTATGTCAGGAAAAACGTCTGTTTCTCAAGGTTATCGGTCCTCAAGCGCTTAGCGACATTACTGGGTATAACCGAGGTAGAGCGAGTTGCGAAAGCCCAATATATTGGGAAAAATATTCACTTATCGAGATGATTGAAGATGTTTGATGTTCAAGTTTCATTTTGAATCCAACAGCGCTGTAAGTGAGAGGGTGATCGACCCATACTTAAAGATAGGCGTGAGGCAAATACGCGAAGGTTCACAATTTATGTCCAATCATGTAAAAAATTGATTGCCCCATTTGATCGGCCACGGGTGCCACTGCCCAAAGCAGGGTTCGAGGTCTTTGGATGAACCCAACGGTCCTGAAGTTGATATAGCATGACTACCCGAGCGGAGCGAATTGATGTCGCAACGATTTCTGGGAGTACATGTGCTTCTTGTTATTTTTATGTAACATTTTATGTAGAATTTTTTTATTATTTTATGTGAATTTTTATATGGAGTTTTTTGGTATTTTATGTGGATTTTTATGTGGAACTTTTTGGTTTTTTTTGTTATTTTGTGTGGAGATTTTTTGTTCTTTTTTCTCTGTTATTTCATGTGTGCTCAGGATGCTTATTCCAAGCCACTTATTCTAGCACAGCCTCCTGGGCATGTAAAATGGAGATTGACATGCCTCTTTGGGGGTGTGTGCACCTCCTCGGGTCTGAGGAAGGTCAGGCTCAGTGTGTGGCACACACAAGGCAAGCCAAAATTGGCTAGGAATAGCCTAGCGCGCTAGGCCAAATCTGGCCCGAAATAGCCTGGGGCATGTAATACATGCACCAGGCCAAAACGGGGCTAAAACATGCTTGGCGCATGTATTACATGTGCCAAGCCATGACTGGGGGTTTTTAAAACACCCGAGCCTGAGCCAAAAGGGGACTTTTTAAAAAAAATTCTCTCCCTCCCTCTCTAAACCAAAACGGGACTCCTTCCTAGGGTTCCTTTGGATATATTCCAAGCATGCTTCATTGCTGGTGTTCGCTCGCGCCGATTAATCATGCGCTCTACACCGGATCAAGTACTCAATTTCTTTTGAAAGTAATCACTTTAAACCCATTTTTATTTTATTTTTCTTAAAATCTTTTGCAATGTGGTCATGATTCTTGCTTTTCTAGATGATAAGTGAATGATATTTCTTGCAAGTGTGATTATCCATGATTGGTTTGACCTTATTCCATGCAAATGATGCCCTATATTTTTCTTTTTCTTGAGTTATTATATATTTTTTAATTAGGGCATTCCTTCTCTTTTTTTTTTTTTTCCTTTTTTGGATTTTTTTGGATTGCATAAATGCTCACACATATATTTTTGATTCGATTTTTTTGGGTTGTACATGTATGTATTTTTTTTTTTTTTGTTTTTTTGGATTTTTTTGGATGCATAAATGCACACACATGTACATATTTGTTTTGTGTTTTATTATTGGATTTTTTGGTTGCATGAATGCACATGCATGTATATATATATATTTTTTGTCTTTTTTGGATTATTTTTTTTGGTTGCATAAATGCATATGTATGTGTTTTTGTTATGTTTTTTTTGGATTTTTTGGTTTCATGAATTAACATGTATGTGTATTTTGTTTTGTTTTGTTGGATTTTTGATTGCATAAATGCACATGTATATATTTTTTGCTTTTGTTTTTTTGGATTTTTGATTGCATAAATGCACATGTATGTATTTTTTATTTTGTTTTTTAGGATTTTTTATTGCATAAATGCACATGCATATATTTTTTGTTTTGTTTTTTTGGATTTTTGATTGCATAAATGCACATGTATTATTTTATTTTTTTTGTTCCCTCCTTTTTTGAAAATACGGGTGATTTGATGATGATTTTTTTTTAAAATGATGATGATGATTAGGAAAGAAAAAGGTCCTACTTACCTCCCTGTTAGCCTGTTTAGCAAATGATTTCTTGCTATCGATATGTCTTGATTCTATTGCTTGTATCCGTCTCAGGATGTAGAGTGAGGAGTATGCACAGGAGGAGGGGTAGGAGCATGAAGAGGGGCCGGAAGTAGTCTATGGTTCCTGAGGGGAACAATTTTTTGTAGTGCAACGCTCCTCCCATCCCTGGTATGAATTGCAAGGCAAGGCCGCCCGTACTAGTCTCCTTCATCAGTAGTACGTTCATGTCTCCAACTTTGGAATCGCCGAGAAGGTAACGAAATAGGCTTTGTTGTTTTATGTGAGCTTGTTATATCTTCCGCATCCGACACCTCTTTATTTGGATGCAGGACTTGCCCTCCGTCACCTTCTTAGGAGGCTGGCTGGACCTTCAACGCTTCTATCTCTGCCTCCCTCCGGTCGTGAAGTTCCTTCTTGGCTAGGCTGATTTTGGGGACTTCCTCTCATGCCCTGCCATGCGGGCTGACGCAGCCTATCTGAAGGCCTTGATCGAGCACTTTCGTCCTGAGGCCATGACCTTTCATATGGTCGTGGCGGAGATGACTCTTACCCCTGTCGATTGGCCTATGATTACGGGGATTCGGATAGGGGGTATGCAAGTGGCTGACCTTCCCGTGCCTAGTCGGGATTAGGTGATTCAGCTGATCGGGGATTATCCCACCTCCGCAAACCTACATGGCATTGAAGTTAAAATGTCCTAGCGATCTAATCTGTTTGCAGAGAATGAACTGTGGACCTGGGGTAGCTAGATGCACATATTTTCATTCAGCCAGAGCGTGCGGTAATGTTGGCTCGCATTTCGCTCGTCTTCCTGCAAGGCAAGTCCCTCCTCTCAAATGCCAGTGGCGGCCGGGTCTCATTGTCCCTGCTTAGTCTTATAGTAAATTGGGACGACGTGCATAGATACGAATGGGGTGGGGCCAGATAAGCCATTTTGATGTCTAGTCTAGCCCAAGTCTCATTGGGGAACTCAATTTCTGTTATTGGCTTCTGGCCGAAAATTGAGGTAACCACTGACTCCTTTGCTTTTCCTAGTTTATTGGTTAGTCATCCATCATATTTCTGACACCTTCTGTATACTGTTCTTTTCAGATTTTGAGCTATCAGCATTTCTAGCCTGGCCGCCCCCTCTTACATTTTGACGTATACACGTATCCACTCATGAGGAGCTAGAAAACATACCGCCATAGGGATGTTGGCATGAAGCATCTAGAAATGGGCCTGAGGTCCCAGCTCGACCTACTGATCCTGGAGTAGGTATGACTATTTGTCTCTTTTCTTTCTCAGCATTTCTTTTTATGCGACCTGCATGGCTGACGGGACACTTTTCTATCTGGGCAAGCTATCTATGATCCTTACATTGGTTCTCCTTTTTGGGAGCCAGTCACTATAGGTTCATCTGAATTTTTTGTTGACCGCCACGTCATCTTCTTCAACGAAGCTAGGGCCAGGGCATATTACTTGGGAGAGAGAGTGGTCCACCAGTATCGAGACGATTTTACCATGCCACAGGCTCCTCCTGTGGATGTCATGGCTCCTGGGCGTACTGTTGAGGAGCTCTCTGCTTGGTTTCTTCATCATGGGGCTCCCATCAATGATCTCCTCGTGCCCAGGGGTACCAGCTGTGGTATGAGTCCCTACCCTATCGGTCCATTCTTCCACGCTTCGTACCTGGTGCCAATTTTTTGTCCTTTGGGTGGTTCATAATCTCAGGTGTTTCTCTCTTCCTTAGGCATATTTTTAACGGTTCTGATATAGTTTTGGCTCCTACTGACTGAAACTCTGCTCCTTTTCACAGTTTGAGTCGAGAGGAGACTCCGATGATGATGACGAGGCAGCGGCGGGTACTGCTGATGCTATGGGAGCTGGTCCCTCAGGTGCCTCTGGTACTGACACCTTTGGTAGTTTGACAGTGGAGGTCTAGGGGACATTTAGGCTCCCCCATGATGCCTTCCTTGAGGGTTTATGTAAGGCCGTAGAGGAGCGGACCTGTATATCTATTGAAGCAATTCGGATCCCTCCTCCCGAATTGGCTCCTGGGGTAAGCAAGTTTTCTCTTTTTACATGCTTGTTTCTTAGAAGAATGCATGTGATGGCTCGTGTAGCTGAATGTCTCTTTCCTTTTTTTATAGGACTACGAGTCGATGGTGAACCAGGAGAAGTATTACCGCAACATAGTCGGCCTTCGGGATGTGGAAGTGGTTAATATCATACTGACTAGTTCTGATCATTGCCCTGCTATTTTTCTCTTTCAAGTGATCTTCACTGATGGCTTTGGGTATGACTTTCAACGTACTCATGAAAAGGAGTCACGCTCCCTACTTAGCCGACTTTCTCAGGTGTGGGCTCGAGTGGGAGATGTCCGGACATATCAGAGCTCTTCACGTAGGCACAAGAAGTACAAGGGTGCTAATAAAGATTAAGCTTTACTTTAGAATTTTGAGACTTTTTGGGACATATATTTGTTGAGACTAAGTAATGGATGATGTGGCACTTGCTGATTTTGTTTGGATGGTTTTTCTAGTTTTTTCAGATGAATGTTGGTGCCTTTCCTTTTAATTGCATGCTCTATCTCTTCTTTTGCTTACTGTAGTATATAAGATTGCTTGCAGGATGGGTTTGATTTTGTCAAAAGGGATGACCTCCGGGGCCATATACATTGTTAACACTGGGCCACTATTTCCACGCCGGTGTGGATTTTTCCGGCACGAAGATTTATACAAGTTAGATGTGACAAAAAACCAAGTTTACCCCTCTGTATAGGACCTGTTGTGTGTCTTTATAGACAAGAGGCATAAAGTGCAGGCAAGCAGTCAAAAAAACTCGTCCCCAACCTTCACTTTTTTGCATGTGGGGGCCTAAGTGACCTGGCGCATATATTACAAGCGCCAGGCCAAATCTGGGGAAATTTGCATTAGCGCATGTATTTCATGCGCCAAGTGCTTCCAAAGGGCAGTGGGGCCTTCTTAAGCCTGGGAATTCACTTTCTTCCTCTCTTGAACTTGACTTGTCATTTTTTACTCCCCTTTTTTTCTTCTCTTGCCCCCAAGGTGGGTCCATTGTCCTACATTGAATTTTTATTCTCGAGAACATCTTTGTACATCAATGGACCCACTTTCAAACCCCATATCTCATGGGGGGTTCAGGACCACGATACTTCCCTCTTTGGGTGTGGGGCCCAGTTTTCTAAGGAAGTGGCTTGAGAGCATGAACGAGAGCGAGCTTGCAGGTTTGGATCAGCTCGGCTTGGCCCGTCTCGCGTCCTTCATTGAAGTTCCTGTACTTTGGGATTTCATTCATGCCACGGGTTTATTTTGGGGAGTTAACACCCATGTTTTCCATTTTAAGAATCGTGAGTTGACTCTTACTCTCGAGGAGCTCTCGAATCTATCGGGTTTTAAGCTGCATAGAGACCTTATGAGAGTGCTTCCAAAATCGGGCTATGCCAGAGCCACTCAGATCACCTTGGGCTTGAAGAAAAATGATTATGAGAAAAGTCTCATTGGGGGGCCTACCATGCGTTCGGTAGAATTCCTAAGAGAACTTTTTGGAGAAGAAAGCCTACAAAAGTTGTCGATCAAAAATCCTCATAACGTGAAGGCGTTTGACCTTTGCCTCATCTCTGAGGTTCTTTTCTATATTGGGGGTGATAGCTTCTCGCTTGCACTTTGTGATGTCTTGGCGGAAATAGAGGGAGGCCGCTCTGTGATGTATATGGTGCTAGCGGAGCTTTATCGCTGCCTTGATGCCTTCACTTTGGGCAAGGTGGAGGGCCTCCGAGGATGTCCCATCTTGCTCCAAATTTGACTTGGGGAGCATCTTGCTATCTTGGGAATTGTGCCCTACGTTTATGTTGCTTGTGGAGAGGTGGCCCACTACTTTCTGGGTAGATGCCATATGCTTCCACTGGGAGATATGAAGGATTTAAAGCTTTGGCTAGTCGAAGCTGAGTTGGTGTGGAGTCTTCCTTGGTCAGATCGGACCTTCCCAGTGGTTCGCTCCAGAGATCATGAGGGCATCACTCTCCTCGATTTGACTAGCAGCCCTTACTACTTCCCATTTCGGGTGATGCATCGGTTTGGTTACCCTCAGCAGGTGCCTTGTGTGATAAAGCCACCCCTGTGTGACCTGATTTTCTCTCGGGGGTCCTCTGGGGACATGGATAGGATAGCTGCTCTCTGGGAGACGCATCAGTTGACGCTCATGTGTGATCTAAAGTAGGGGGATTCTCTTTTGTCTTCCTCGAAGTACGAGACTTGGCTACTATCTGAGAAGCCTATTGTTGGTCACTTGGATTAGACAGAGAATAGTGATACGGTGGGGCCTTGGCCAAGGAAGGAGTCGATGCTTCAGAGGCATATTGAGTTATTGATGAACGAGAAGTGCATCCTGCATGAAAATTTAGAGAAACAGGCGGTTAGATCAGAGGTGGCAGAGGCAGGGCTGATGCAGTTGAGTGTGAGTTCCTTCCTCTGGAAGGATCCTTGAGTGACGCTCTTGGTGCCACTGACGTCCCAAAAGCAGTATAGGAGTCTCCACGGTTGCTGGATGATAGAGCGGGATATGTGAGAGGATGCTTTGCATGCAGATATCTGTGCCTTGAAGCACAAATTGGGTCGTTGATTCCCTCCTGCACATACTTTTTGCACAGATAAGACCATAGAAAGGGCGTAAGAAACCCCTAATTAGATATATCTTTTTGGTATACATATTTTCTTTATGTTTTTTTTTGTTTTTGCACTTTTGTGAAGAAAGGAAGAAAGATGCTAGATATCTCATATATTATTTTTTGGGATGCGGTGTCAGCTATATACAGGTTTTTATATGAGAAAGGGAAATCTATTATCTTACAAACCTTCTATCTTTTCCCTATTTTTTTATAAAATAGGGAGGATTGTGCCGATTATTCCTTTGGAGAGGTGGCACACAGTGTGAGCCCGACATGGGAAAGGAAAATTTATTATCTTTTGTAAATGTGGTCTTTCGGGTCATCAAGATCAATCATCCCGGAGTGGTGGGTGCGCATAGTGGGGGTGTGAAGATGGGAAGGGAAATCTATTATCTTTGAAAAAAATGGTCTCCTTGCCCTCTCTTTTTGTTTTCTTCTTTTTTTTTTTGGTTTGATGCCTTAATTATCGGGGGGATGACGGGTCCCCTTTTGAGCATGGTTGAACCCCCCTTTCATGGTTGGTCAGCATGAAGTTCAGCAATTTCTATCAAGGCCAGAACATCTAACCCTTTGGATCGAATCCTCATTTTATCCTTACCCTAGGTCATACGTTTGACGGTGCAGCTTGTGAAGTTATTCTTGGTTGGGAACCGATTCGAGCTAACATGAGCAACCTCATCGCGAATCGGGTAATGAGGGAGGGGAACTGAGGGGATCTTCTTTCTTTTCTTTGTTAATTTCTCTTTTTCAACTTTCTTACTACAATGCTCAAGGTGGGTTTTCGTCATGCCTGTTATTTCCCTCTTTTTATCCATAGCGCCCTCTCAGGTTTTCACTACCATGGGTTTGTATTTTTATCCCAGGCGCCCTCTCGGGTTTTCACCTGGTTAGCACAAACTCGCTATTTTTACCCATGGCGCCCTTTCGGGTTTTCACCACGTCGTCTTTGCTTTGAGCTTGTATTATTATTTTTATTTTCTTTTCTTTTATCTTATCAAAGGCCACGACATGGACGTCGATTCCGTCATAGCCGGCTAGATGAAATTCTTTGGTTGTCTCACAGCTTGGCTCATGCTGACTCGATGGATACTGTGATTGCTCGTGGACCTTAAAGAGGGCTTTTTTCTTAGAATGTATTGTGGCCATGGGATAGGTTAGGAATTTTGAAGGTATTCTGGGTTTTTAAAGGTTTCAAGCTGCCATAATACACCTCTTCCTTCGGGGGTTTTGACTGTACATGCCCCATTTTCTTTTCTATATTTTTTTTATTCTTTTTGCTTTTCTTTTTAGACATCCTCTTTTTGGGATTTTGCTTTTCTGATTTTTTTTGTATTTGATAGTAAGTCCTTTTCTCCTTTTTTTGTTGGTATTATACACACATTTTTTGGAGCGGTTTGTGAAAGAAAGGCCGATGGCTCAATGGAGGTAGCAAAGGGTATGGTCATTTAGGGACACTTTTTGGCTACTGAGCTTTGAAATGATATCCTCTTTTTAAATTACCCATAAGCAGTCACGTATCCATTTCTGTCAATACTTACCATGCCGCGGAGACCTAGGAGTAGAATCGTCGAACGTATCCAACATTGATGGGCTTAGGAAAGTGATCTCCGTCCACGGTGGCGAGGCGGATGGCATATCTCGAGAGCACCTCTCGGATGACGTAAGGTCCTTCACAGTTGGGCTTGAATTTCCCTCTCGGATCGGTGTGGAGGGACGAAAAGATTTTCTTAAGTACGATGTCCCCTACCTTCAAATCTCAACCTCAAACATGTTTGTTGTAAGCGCATGCGATTCGCCCTTGGTACACATGGGTATGACACAAGGCAAGGAGCCTTTTCTCGCGCAGCAGTTCAACTGCTTAAAGCGGGATCTGTCTCTCTCAGCTTCGGGTAGGCCAGACTCCATGAGAATGTTGAGCGACGCTACTTTAACTTCTACCAGCAGGACGACCTCAGTCCCATGCACAAGGGAGAATGGTGTTGCCTCTGTAGCAGTGCGGATCGATGTTCTGTAGGCCCATAAAGCGAATGGTAACATTTTGCTCCAATCTCAATAGGTGATGACCATCTTCTCAAGGATGCGGATGACCATTTTGCTAGCAGGTTCCACGGCCCCATTGGTCTGTGGCCAATATGGTGACGAGCGATGATGTTTGATCTTGTACTGCTCGCAAAATACCCTGATGCGCTTGTTCGTAAAGTTCGTGCCATTGTCCGTGATGATATCTTTGGGTATGACAAATTGGCAAACAATATTACTTTTGACGAATTTCTCAACATGTCGGGCCGTGATGTTCATGTAGGATGCGGCCTCTACCCATTTGGTGAAGTATTGATTGGCGACCAAGATGAATTGATGTCCATTTGATGCTTTTGGATTGACTTTTCCGATGACATCGAGGCCCCAAGTGGCGAATGGCCATGGAGTGGTCATGCTGTGAAGATCAATGGTTGGAGCGTGGATCATACTAGAGTGCTGTTGGCATTTGTAGCACTTGCGAATTTGCTTACAACAATCGGATTCCATAGTCCCCTAGAAGTATCCTTGGCATAAAATCTTTTTGGCGAGCATGTGGCCATTGATGTGGGCACCGCATACTCCCTTATGAATCTCTTTCATAATGTTCATTGCCATGCTTTCGATTAGGTATTGGAGCAAGATGATGTTATATGACCGCTTGTAGAGACACTCTCCGCAGATGCCGTAGTTTGCCGCTAAACGTTGAATGGTCCATTTGTCCTCTCTGGTCGTCCCCTCAGGGAGTGCCCGAGTCTCGAGGAAATTCTTAATATCTAAGAACGACGATGGCTCATCATCCAACCTTGGGGGTTCCTCAATCTGGAGGTAGAAGGCTGTCTTGTTCCTTTGTTCAATCATGATTGGCTTCATCTCAACACCGTAGGGGATTTCTACCATTGATGCCAAAGTTGCTAATGCGTCGGCGAAGCGATTCCTTATCAGTGGGACATAGGAGAAAGTAATATCATTGAAGCATGCTATCAGATCTTCGAGCTGTTCATGGTATGGGATCAACTTCTCATCCTTCGTCTTTTAATCTCTATTCGTCCGGCATATGATCAACTGTAAATTGCCTAATACCCTGAGGCGGGTTACTTTCAGGTCAAGTGTCGCTTGCAATTCAGCAGCATAGGCCTCATATTCAGCCATGTTGTTAGTGCAGGGGAAGTTGAGTTTGATGGAAACTGGTATGTGAGGTCCTTTTGGCGAGATCAGAATAGCGCCGACTCCTTGACCTTCGGCATTTGTCTCTTCGTCTAAGTGCATCACCCAAGACTCCTCTGTCTCTACTGTATCATCCTCTGTCATGAACAAGATGTCCTTGTCTAGGAATTTGGTCCTTCGAGGTTCATAATCGGGTAAAGGGTTTTTGGCAAGATGATTAGCAAGTGCTTCCCCCTTGATTAATTTCTGCATGACATATGTGATGTCAAACTCTGATAGGAGAAGTTGCCAGCACGCAGTTCGCTCGATGAGGGTCAGCTTTTCGAATAGGTACTTTAATGGATCCATGCGTGCTAGGAGTAGAATAGCCTAGGATAACTAGTAGTGGAGAGTCTCTGTGTGCCCCATACGAGAGCTAAGCATGCTTTCTCCATATGAGAATAGCGCGTCTTGTACTCAGTGAACTTCGTACTTAGGTAGTAGATGGCCTACTCTCTTCTTCTTGCCTCGCCATGCTATCCTAGGATACATCCCATCGAAACATCCATCTTGGAGAGATACATTCAGAGTGGTCTCCCAGGCTTGGGTGGTACTAATACAGGAGGGTTGAGAAGTTAGTCCTTAATTTTATCGAATGCTGCCTGACAATCGTCATTCCATTCAATGGGAGAATCTTTCCTTAGTAGCTTGAAGATTAACATGCAGATGGGAGTGAGCTATGCAATAAATCGACTGATGTACTGTATCCTACCTAAGAAACCTCTAACCTCCTTTTCAGTAGACGGTGGTGGCATTTCCGTGATGGCCTTTACCTTGATCGGGTTAACCTTAATACCTTTCTTGTTGACAACGAAACCCAACAACTTTCCTGACATGACACCGAATGCACATTTTTGAGGATTCGGGCATAACCTATATTTTTTCAGCCTCTCAAATAGTTTTTGGAGGTTTATCAGATGGTCACTTCGTTCTGGTGACTTGGTGATCATGTCGTCGACGTATACCTCAATTTCTCGGTGCATCATGTCATGAAATAGTGTCGTCATAGCTCTCTGGTATGTTGCCCCGGCATTCTTTAGCCCAAATGGCATGACGTTATAGCAGAAAGTTTTCGAAGGAGTGATAAATGTTGTCTTCTCTCGGTCCGCCTCTGCCATCCTTATCTGATTGTATCTGGAGAATTCATCCATGAACGAAAGCATCCTGTGCTTAGCAATGTTATCAACCAAGATGTCGATGTGCGGTAATGGGAAATCATCTTTTGGGCTCACCTTGTTTAGTTTTCTAAAATCGATGCACATGCAAACCTTTCCGTCCTTCTTGATATGGGGTAGAGTGGCAACTCATGCTCGACCAAATCGGTGTCTAAACCAGGCATGTCCTTGTATGACCATGCGAAGACATCTTGATATGACCGAAGGAAATCAATCATGCTTTTTCTTTCCACGGGAGATAGCGATGTTCTGATCTTAGTGATTCTAGGAATCTCTTCAGTCCCTACATTGATGTCCTTTGTTTCCTCAACAATGGGGGTAGGGCCATGGTCAAAGTCAACAAACCGCTGAAGGAGTTTATTGGGGAGCTCCTCGGTAGGAATTTCCTCATCCAGACTCATGACTCCTACCTCTTCTTGTATTTCTACAGAAAAGGGGTCGATTTCACGTGGGATGGGTAATCTATCAAGGAAGCATTTTCTTTAACTTTATTCAGAATTTTAAAAGATAATATTTTTGGATTTTGTATTTTTTAATGCTTTTGGGATTTTCGTTTTCTTCATAAATAGGCTCTTGGCAATACGAGTCCCTATATATACACGGTATTACCTTCCAAAGGCTGTTAAGCAGTGAAAAATACCATTTTTCACCTCCTAACTTGACCTCTGTTGGACCCCTGAGCTGACTAATAAGGTATTTTAAGTATGTTTTGTAGATAAGCAATAAAATCTAGCCTTAGTGCAGATATCCACCTAAAAAGGCCAAAGAAGCAATCTGCTCCTCATCATGTGTTCACAACAGCCCAAAGGGCTATCAGTCACACAATCAGAGCTTTATAAATTCATGAGAAGGTCATGGGATCAACAAGGCATGCTTGAGACCAAGCACAGTTGCAAAGACGACAGATTTTACCCACCAAGAGGTTGCTGAGTGATAACAGATGGAAGAAAACACACCAAAGGTAGGTGCTAGTTGAAGTAACTCAAGGCAGAAGCTGTCTAGATGTTCTGAAGCCCAAATGTCGATCTACCAAGAGGATCCAGTAAGCTATCACAAGGATCTAGTTGCTTGTCGATAGGTTGTTCTTGCCTTAAAAGAATCCTATCGACACCTTACCTAAAGGTGCAAGGGAAGTCACGAGGTTCAATTGAACCCATCGAGCAGATCTAGAGAAGCTTTTGACAGGAGTTTCCAGAACCTGTTGAGATGATCCCTAACCTGTCGAACACTTCACCTAGTCAACAGGTTAATTATAACCTGTCGATAGGATGAACGAAGAACTGAATAGAAGGTGTCGAGAGCCACTTCAATCCCGTCGAGATATGTTAATCCTATCGACTTGTGCACTTCAACTTAGCAAGAGGTTTTCCAAACCTACCGAAATACAGAGCAAGCAGATTAAGAACCTGTCGAGAAGTTTCCTGAACCTCTCGACATTCATTTTGGGAACTTCTCATGACCCTTCTTCAATAGCTACAACTTCTGAATTTTGCACACATGATCCAAGGCACTACAGCGACCCCTGAGGGGTATTTTTAGAATTCAACTAAGCACAAGCGGGAACTCTAACTACCTCACATGTACTGGTCAGTTGTGAACCAATAAGAGAAAAGGTTCTAGAAGAAGGATCAGCCACATCAACATAACTGCATTATTCTTTTGACTTCTGATTGGCTGAAGCAGATCTGAGAAGAAGGTATAAATAGAGGAGCAATCACATTGAAAAATCATCCAGAAATTGAGTGAGCAAGAACCAAGTCCGAATTCATTTTCCCTCTAATTTTTCCCTCTCTTTCCCCTCTTCTTCTTCCTTATTTCTAGCCAATTATGGTTGGCTAAAACTTCTCTAGCAGCTAGGGTGAGATTATGAGCAGTAATTAAGAGTTTCAGAGGCTTTATAAGGATTGGATGTTGCAAAGATTGTAGATCTGAGCACAACATTATAAGTAGTGACATTGAAATGTAATTGTGGGATCTAGAGTTAATTCTAAGCTATACTTTAATTATTCGTATTTGATTTTCCTAGTTTGGATACTCCTGTGGGCCAGCCAGAAATGGGGAGCTTGTAGCCTAGCATTCACAGGATCTACAATGGTTAACCTGTTCTAATCAAGATCATTGGCTGAAGACAATCTCTAGGATGGTTTATGACCATTCAAGTGGACAAGTCATAGCCTTAGGACTGCTCTGATACTCTGGTTAAGATCAGATCTTTATACCATATATCTGTCGGGATCAAACCTGGGGAGCTTGTAGCCAAAGGAAGGATTGCTGCAGATCTGATCTAAGCATTGCCTTTGATTCATTTAATTTTTAGTGAAAGACGAAATCCCTCGCTGTTGCTCTCCATCCTTTGATTTTTAATCAATTTCCCTTCACTTCTGTGTTTTCTTAAAATCTGGATCAACTATATTTAATTTTTGTAGTTCGTAGTGACAAAAGCCCAAAACTTCTCCTCTTTCCTGCTTTAGTGTAGCTTAAATTAGGATAGAGTGTCAGATCTATTGCAGATCTGAAGATTTACCATAGTTCACTCACATTTTTCTGTGGACATACCCTTACCTAATTATCAAAACTTGCTACAATAGCCTTGTATCTTGCATGTCTAGGAGATTGTAGTTGTGTTGAATCCACCCTCTGTTTCAATCTGATTTTATTTTACTTTTACCATTACACAATAAATCAGCACACTCGATTTTCGCAACAAGTTTTTGGCACCGCTGTCAGGGAACTGTGATCCAAATTTGGTAGTTCTAAGTTTTTTTTTCTAATTTTTAGATTTATAATTGTGATTGCTTGTTAAGTGTTTGACTAATTGCTCCTGTAGTATTTTGTAGCCTAATTTTCTTTTCATATCTGGATCTGTGGTGCTCCGAGGAGCATTGTGCTAGAGGTTGTGCTAAAGTCTGTATCCCTCTACCCCTTTTGTTTTTCCTGATCTATGATTTTTAGCTTTATTAGCTATTTGTGCTTGTTCCTATTTATTGTATTAAACTTGAACTGTAATCTGTTTAAGTGTGCTTTGAGATTATGAGTGGTGTATATTTGGAAGAAGAACTCTCAACCCTTAGATTGTGCCATTAAATCCAGAGGTTGAAAGGATTCTTAGACTCACACAAACCCCACCTACATCTGCTGCAATTAAATCTGTTGAAATGGGTGAGCAAATAAGGTTGTTGTTAAAGGACTACTATGCACCTGGTGGATATAATTCTCTTTTTTGCATATAGTTTCCTACTTTGGAAACTAATTATGAAATTAAGTCTTCAACGATTCAGATGCTCCTTTCTTTCCATAGTTTGAGTAAAGAGGACCCATACAAGCATGTTAATTAATTCCCTGCCTTGTATACCACCTTTAACATTACAGGTCTAGGGCCAAAAGCCACCAAGCTTAGGCTATTTCCTTTTTCATTAAAGGATAAAGCCAGGTCCTAGTTATCCTTGTTTCCCCCTAATAGTATCAACCCTTGGGATGACATGCAAAGCCAATTCCTAGCTAAGTTCTTCCCCATGTCTAGAACCAGTCAGTTGAGGAAGAGTATCCTCTCATTTTCTCAACTCCCAACTGAAGGGTTCCATGAGGCATGGGAGAGATTTAAGGAGCTATTGAGGCGGTGCCCCCACCATAAAATTCCTGAATGGCAACTCATCCAAAGTTTCTATCAAGGAATTGACTCCAAGAGTAGAAATATGGTGGATGCTTCTTGTGGAGTCACATACCTTCATAAAACAGCTGAGAAAGCATGGGAATTGTTTGATGTCATTGGTGAAAACTCATTACAACAAGAGTCTCTTGCTAGGGATGTCGATAACCCAGGAGGAATGTTGAAGGAGAATACAACAAGAGGTAAAATGTATGAGATTGGTGGGTATAATGATTTGGAAAGAAAGGTAGCCAGTTTAACTCAAAGGTTGGAGAAAATGATGGAAGAAAGGCAGTCTCCAATGGTCGCTAATGTGGGAGGGGCATGTCCCATCTGTCAATCTCCCACTCATCCCATTCAAGATTGCCCCTCTGCTGAGTAATTTCTAGAACTGGTGATGGAACATGTGAATGCTGCCCAGTCTTTTGGTCAGCAGTCAACTGCTGGTTATTCTTGGAGAAACCATCCTAACCTGAGGTGGAAGCAAGACAATGTTTAAAATTAAAACCAGCAGTAGCAGTTCCAACCTCAGTTTTATCAGCAACTGCAGCAAATGCCTTTTAAACCTGCTCCCCAGACCTATCAACAGAATTTTGTTCCAAGGACACACTACCAGCAACCCATGGTTCAGCCTATGCAACAAAATGCACCAACTCGAGCTTCTAGAATAGCCTCTTTTAAAGAACAAGTTCTGACCTTATTACAGAACTTGGGCCTGTTGTCCCAAACAGTCCACTCTCATAGTCAAAGCATTAAAAAGATTGAAGATCATCTTGGTCAACTATCTAATGCATTGACAAAGAGCGAGGAAGGTAGGCTGCCTAGTCAGCCCAAGGACAATCCAAAGAGATAATATGTGGTAGGTGAAGTCTCTTCTTTCCATAAGGAAGCCAAATCTGTCACCACATTAAGAAGTGCAAGGTTGGTGGACAATCAATTAGGCTATGGGCCTTTGAAAAATTAAGAGAAAGAAAATAAAGCAGTTCCAAAGAATGTATAGCAGGAGCAGCCCAGTTTGAATAAGGAGAATGTTAATGCTCCCCAATAGCAAATTGAAAAAAATGAAGAAATTAAAAATAAAAATAAAGAAAAAATTGATGAGTTGGCTAAGGCTACAAATGGGAGGCCAACTCCTCATTTGCCATTTTCCAATGCTTTGAAAGTAGCTTCCCCTTTTGATAAAGGGACTGCCAAAGTAGAGGAAATGATGAAAACTTTTAAGCAAGTAAAGATCAACTTGCCTTTACTTGATGCAATCAAGCAAGTGTCAGCCTATACCAATTTTTAAAAAGATCTTTACACCCACAAAAGACAATCGAGGATACATCTATCCAAGAAAGTCTCTTTATCAGAAAAAGTGAATCAAGTCTTGACTATAGAAATTCCAACAAAGCTCCAAGACCCTGGAGTCCCCACTATCCCTTGCATTATTGGGGATCATACCATTGAAAAAGCCTTATTAGATCTGGGAGCTAGTGTGAATTTGCTTCCATACCCAGTTTATGAGAAGCTGGGCTTAGGTGAGTTGAAAGCCACACATATGGTCTTACAACTAGCTGACAGATCAGAGAGGAAGCATGTGGGAATTATAGAAGATGTCTTGGTTGCAGTGGACAAATTCTTTTATCCTTCTGATTTTCTGGTGCTGGATATGGAGCCAAGCAAGTGTGCTACTTCCATCCCTGTGATTTTGGGCAGGCGATTTTTGGCCATTGCTAATGCATGCATACAATGTAGATCAGGGGTCATGGAAGTAACTTTTGGTAATATGAAAGTTAAATTGAATGTTTACAATACAGCTCATCAGCCCCATTTAGATTATGAGGATTGTTTTTTCATTGAGCTGATGGATGAGTTGGTGGAAGAAACTCTACCCCAACTGCTACATAGTAATGATTTGTTTGATGTTTCTGATGAAGTTTGGAATGAAACAGTGGACGAGAAAGCCTCCACATCTGAGCTTGAGCAAGTGCAAACTGTAAATTTGGAAATGAGACCAACAAAGCATAATCAGGGAAACCAACTTTGTTATCTCTTCCACCACCTTCTAAGGCACCCCTATTGCCTTCACTCATCAATCCCCCAGATGTGGAGCTAAAGCAACTCCCAAAATCTTTAAAGTATGCCTTTCTAGCAGCTAATAAGAAATTATAAGTCATAATTTCTTCTTCCCTCACTCTTGAGCAAGAGGAAGAGCTGCTTTGTGTGCTTAGGAAGAATAAGAGAGCAATAGGGTGAACTATTGAAGATCTTGGAGGCATAAAATCTTGTTGTGTACATGCACAAGATTCATCTTGAAGAGGACTCCAAACCCTCTAGAGAGATGCAAAGAAAATTGAACCCACACATGCAGGAGATTGTCATGAAAGAAATTGTCAAACTGTTAGATGCTGGGGTCATCTACCCCATCCTAGATTCTCAGTGGGTGGCACCTACCCAAGTGGTGCCTAAGAAATCAGGGATCATTGTAGTACATGCAGACTCAGGAGAGCTGATCCCAACCAGATAGACCACTGGTTGGAGGGTGTGTATAGATTACAGGAAACTCAATGAGAAAACCAGCAAAGACCATTTCCCATTGCCCTTCATTGATCTAATCTTAGATAAGCTGGCAGGCAAAGAATTTTACTATTTTATTGATGGTTATTCTGGGTACAATCAGATCCCTGTATACCCACAAGATCAAGAGAAAAATACCTTTACATGCCCCTTTGGAACATTTGCATACAGAAGGATGCCATTTGGATTATATAATGCACCTGCCACCTTTCAAAGATGTATGTATGCTATTTTCTCTGACATGATTGATCAGTTCTTGAAGATTTTTATGGATGATTTTTGCATTTATGGGGATGATTTTAGCCAATGCTTGCATCTCCTTAGATTGGTGTTGCAAATATGTGAAGAAACCAACCTAGTCTTGACTTGGGAGAAGAGTCACTTCATGGTGAATCAAGGCACTGTCTTAGGACATGTTGTCTCCTACAAAGGAAAATAGAGGTTGATCAAGCTAAAATAGATTAATTGCACATCTATCCCCACCCAAAACTGTTAAGCAAGTCAGATCATTCTTGGGACATGCTGGTTTCTATCGAAGGTTCATCAAAGATTTCAGCAAAATCTCCAAACCTCTTTGCCACTTGTTGTGCTAAGAGGTTCCATTTGAATTCAATAATGAATGCCTGGTTGCCTTTGAATTGTTGAAGACATGTTTGACTACTGGTCCCATTTTACAGACTCTTGATTTCTCCTTGCCATTCAAACTGATGTGTGATGCATTAGACTTTGCTATTGGTGCGGTCTTGGGACAAAGAAAAGATAAAGCACCAAGTGTAGTGGCTTATGCAAGCAAATCCATGGCTAATGCTCAGCTGTATTACACAACAACTGAAAAGGAACTGTTGGCCATTGTATTTGCTTTGGAGAAATTCAGATCATATGTTATGGGATCTAAGATCATTGTGTTTACTGACCACTCAGCCTTAAAATATCTCTTGTCCAAAAAGGATGCTAAAGCTAGACTGATAAGATGGGCTTTTACTTTTGCAGGAGTTTGATTTAGAGATCAAGGACAAGAAGAGGGTTGAGAATGTGGTAGCACACCACCTATCTAGAATCCTAACTACTGAACATGAGAGCTTGCCCATTAATGATTCCTTCCCAGATGAGTAGCTTTGTACTGTAGAGATGAGTGTGTCCTGGTTTCCCACATAGTAACTATCTAGCTGTAGGTACAATTCCCCCACATTGGAATAAGGATGATAGGAATCTATTTTTCTCACAGATTCGATATTACATGTGGGAGGACCCTTACCTTTTTAAGTATTATGCAGACCAGGTGGTAAGAAGATGTGTGCCTGAAACTGAATTTAAAAACTTTCTAACCATGTGCCATGAATAGGCTTGCGGAGGCCATTTTAGTGGTAATAAAACTGCTGTAAAGGTGCTTCAAAGTGGCTTCTATTGGCCCACTCTTTTCAAGGATGCCTTTCAGCATTGCAAAGCCTGCTCTAGATGCCAGCAAATGGGGAGTATTTCCACATGAAACTCCATGCCTCTACATCCCATTCTTGTGGTTGAGCTTTTTGATATTTGGGGGATAGACTTTATGGGCCCCTTCCCTCCTTCCCATGGTTATAATTATATTCTTGTGGCTGTGGACTATGTGTCCACATGGGTTGATGCCGTAGCCACTAGAATTAATGATCACAAGGTTATCCTCAACGTTTTTGAAGGATAATATTTTCTTTAGGTTTAACACCCCCAGAACCATTATCAGTGATGGGGGGAGCCATTTTTGCAACAAATAGTTTGAGAACCTCCTTAGAAATAACTTTGTTATACACAGAGTTGCCACCCCATACCACCCACAAACCAGTGGGCAGGTGGAATTTCTAACAGAGAGATCAAACATATTTTGGAGAAAACAGTGAGAGTGGATCAGAAGGATTTGTTTATGAAGCTATCTGATGCCCTGTGGGCTTATAGAACTGCCTATAAGACTCCCATTGAAATGTTTCCTTTCGGGCAGGTATATCGCAAGGCATGCCATTTACCAGTGGAGCTTGAGCACAAGGCATATTGGGCTATCAAAGCATTAAATACTGACTTAACTTCTGCTGGCATTCAGAGGAAACTCTAGCTGTCTGAGTTGGAAGAGCTGAGGTTGGATGCTTATTCCAATGCGACCATCTACAAGGAGAAAACCAAGGCCTTCTTTGACAAGCAGTTGTTAAGAAAAGAGTTCATTATTGGCAACAAGGTATGGCTTTTCAACTCTAAGCTAAAAAGTTTCTCAGGGAAATTGAGATCCAGATGGGAGGGACCCTACATAGTTGAGCATGTATCCCTAGCTGGAGCAGTTGAAATTAAGGATCCTAACGATGGCAGGATTATGAAAGTAAATGGTCAGAGGCTCAAAACTGTTGTTGAAACTATGGAGGCCATAATGACCACTTCCCTTCAAGAACCTCCATTACTTGATTGATTCTCAACAATGTATTGTATGTACCATAGTTGTTGTTTTGGTGTTTTTATTACTGTTTAGCAGAGTCATTAGGGTTCTACTGGTGTATAATTGTCTGTCGATAGGATTGCTGAACTTGTCGATAGCTTCTAAGGGTCTTTGGTTGTAATTCTTGATAGGTTCATAGAACCTGTTGAGGGGATGAATGGCGAATTCAAGGAACCTGGCAAAGGCTGGGTGAACTTCTTGAAATGACGCAGTTGGTAACCTAGACCCATCGACAGGATTGTGTGAACCTCCCGAGAGGTTCACCAGTGTTTCACTCGTCGATAGGTTGTACCAACCTGTCGAAGCATTGCCCCCCCAATCTTGTCAAAGCTCCTTTTCCTTCGTGTCTGAACATTAATTCCTCTTGTCTCCCTGCCTCAACTCCCATTGCTATAAATAAACCACCATGCACTCCGCGGTACCAGTCCCCATATTATCGCACGACGTTCCACACTTTTCGTAACCGACTTGCCACCTACCACCAATACCATTTTAGCAATTATGACTTGGGAAGATGAGAAAATTTAATGTGACGATTCGCATCCCACCTCCTACGTTTTAAATACCTACCTGGTTCACCTCCTTCGCAGATGTTTGCGTTTAACCTCCTCCGTTCATCCCTATCCACAACCATGGCGGACGAAAAACCCATTGAGCTTCCAATAAAATTTGAACTAGTTTGGGGGACTCCACCGCCACCTCCAGAACCCGACCCCTTACAGTTCCTATGGGATGAGTATGAGGCAGTCCAAAGGATTTTGGCAAAGGAGGAGAAGAAAAGAATACAAGAAAGAAAAGGAAAAGGAAGATGGAACCATCTGCACCTTCCTCCCTATCCCCCTCCCTCCCACCACCACCTGCTCCCTAAGCCCGCTCGCATCCCCATTCACGGCTGCAACCACAGTTCCTCTTCCGGCCATGACAGTTGAGGATATCACGACGAAACCAAGGGCACATTTCTTTTTGGAAGGGATGTTTTATTCGAGGCCGTGGAGGTTGCTGTCAGAGTCATGTCTAAGTTAGAATGTGTCTAGGTTTTCTTATATATATGTCTCAATTTTCTCCATTGTACATTTTCTTTTGATTTAAATGCCATTTCTTTTGTTGTGATTTGTTTCTTTGATATAAATGTATAGTGTTTGTTTTATTTCTTTTGTGCATCTCTATTTTTTCCTGCTGCACACCCTCATTTATCTTTGACACGGTGAGGACACTGCTCCTCATAGGTTTCGGGGAATGGCAAGGTTTGCCAATGGATAGTTAATAGTAGTGTAACAAGGTTCAATAGAAATTGAGAAAATAAAGTAAATTCCCACCTTAATTTTTTTTTAAGGAAAATAAATACCTTTTAATATTGGAATATGCTACAGTTCTGACACTATAATGAAGCAAATGTCAGGAATTTTTATTCAAAAATTTGCACTTAGTGAACTTGAAAGGAGAGAAGATCTGTGAGGATACTCCCCAGAAAATTTGATGGAAGACCATACCCAGTGAGATTTGGGCCTGAGAAATTTTTTTTCTTGAAGAGTGTCTTGGCAAATTTTTTTCTGTTCTAAGGACTGATTGGATGTAGTTTTGATCACTAGAAGTTAGGCAAATCGAAGTTGAAATAGCTTGACAGCACTCTTGGCATTGAGGACATGAAGTAAGGCAATTCCTTGGACAGTTTGAGCTTAAAATACCCTTACCCTTGGAACTGCCCTTGATACACACCATTTGAGCCTTGAAATCCAAGCTTTTCTTTGATAAAAACCCAGAAAATTTGAACCCAAAACCTCAATGACGTGATGTAGCCTGACCCTCACTATGAGATTTCATAAGGTAAAGGAGCAGGAATTGAAGAGGTTAAAAAAGCAAGGTTTGACAATTTGGTAAAAGAAGAAAATACATGTGAAGACAAGAGTGATGAGTAATTGTAGCATGCCAGCCCATATAAGAAAAAAAAAAACAGAGAGAGAAGAAAAGAAAAACAGAAAATCAAAACAAAAAGAACGGGAAAAGGAAGTCATTTCCTTGAAAGATTGAAATGACGATTAGAAACTGATCACTTCAAATCTTAAAATTCAAGAAGTAGATGGAAGATGTACTGAAATGACGAAGGTGTTGTCTAGACCACCTCCTTGCCTTACTGATTTCTCAATTTGAGTCCTTTTTACCCCATTATTCTATATAACTTCACCTTTAAGCCACATTACATCCCAATAAAAAGACCTTACTGATCTGAAATGGATTGAGCTGTCATGTGGAGAAAAGAAGTGGTCTGATCTATGTTGAAAAGAGTTAGAAAATTTTATAAATTAGAGCAATGCCTATGCTCATGCTTGCAGTCCTATTGGAGGGCTATAACTGCTCCTAAGCTATGTGAACTGATGCACCCTTCAAGTTTCATTCTGAGTGACAACCTTGGTGAGCTTTGGATATGAATTTAAGTTTGTTGGAGGTTGTTTCATAACAAAAATTCTCAATTTAATAGTTAGCTATGTATTAAATTTTGGATAAAATGCCTTCATATGAGCTGATTGATTGTGAAGGAATTGCAGTAGAATTTCAGTTTCAAAAAAAAATGTTGTGTCTTTTATAAGAACCTTCTGAACTTAAAGGAACAAGGTGTGGAATGAATTTTATTTTGGCTTGATTTTTGTTCTCAGCATGCTGCATTAACATTAACTGAACCATTGAGGAAGTTTGTGGGTAACTTCACTGAAAACCCTCAAGAGACTTCACTCCTCCACTAGGGATCACTTAGGGGTTTAAAAGGCTTGATGCATATGCTAAATGCATCTATGTTTCCTACAAAAGTGGCATTTTTTATTTTCAATAATTGTTTTTACTTTCTCCTTAGCTCAGGGACTAGAGAAGCTTAGGTTTGGGGGTGTGGTAAGCAGTGAAAAATACCCTTTTTTACCTCCTAACTTGACCTTTGTTGGACCCCTGAGTTGACTAATAAGGTGTTTTAAGTATGTTTTGTAGATAAGCAATAAAATCCTTCCTTAGTGTAGATATCCACCTAAACAGGCCAAAGAAGCAATTTGCTCCTCATCATGTGTTCACAACAGCCGAAAGGCCTGTCAGTCATGCAACCAGAGCTTTATAAATTCATGAGAAGGTCATGAGATCAACAAGACATACTTGAGACCAAACACAGTTGCAAAGAAGATAGATTGAACCCACCAAGAGGTTGCTGAGTGCTAACAGATGGAAGACAACACACGAAAGATAGCTATCAACTAAAGAAACTCAAGGCAGAAGCTGTCGAGAAGTTCTGAAGCCCAAATGCCAATATATTGAGAGGATCCAGTAAGCTATCGCAAGGTTCCAGTTGCTTGTCGATAGGTTGTACTTGCCTTAAAAGAATTCTATTGACACCTTACCTAAAGGTGCAAGGGAAGTCGCGAGGTTCAACTGAACCTATCAAGCAGATCGAGAGAAGCTTTCGACAGGACTTTCCAGAACCTGTCAAGATGATCCCCAACATGTTGAACACTTCACCCAAGTCGACAGGTTCATTGTAACCTGTCGACAGGATGAAAAAAGAACTGAACAGAAGGTGTCGAGAGCCACTTCAATCCTGTCGAGATATGTCAATCCTATCGACTTGTGCACTTCAACTCAGCCAGAGGTTTTCCAAACCTATTGAAATACAGAGTAAGCAGATTAAGAACATGTCGAGAAGTTCCCTAAACCACTCAACATTCATTTCGGGAACTTCTCACGGCCCTTCTTCAGCAGCTACAACTTTCGGATTTCACACACACGATCCAAGGCACGACAGCGACCCCTGAGGGGTATTTTTGGTATTCAACTGAGCACAAGCGAGAACTCTAACTACCTCACATGTACTTATCAGTTGTGAACTAATAGGAGAAAAGCTTATAGAGGAAGGATTGGCCACATCTGTATAACTGCATTATTCTTTTGAGTTCTGATTGGCTAAAACGGATTTGAGAAGAAAGTATAAATAGAGGGGCAATCATATTGAAAAATCATCCAAAAATTAAGAGAGCAAGAGCCAAGTCCGAATTCATTTTCCCTCCAATTTTTCCCTCTCTTTCCCCTCTTCTTCTTCCTCATTTTTAGCCAATTATGGTTGGCTAAAACTTCTCTAGTAGCTAGGGTTAGGTTATGAGCTATAATTAAGAGTTTCAGAGGCTTTATAAGGATTGGATGTTGCACAGATTGTAGATCTGAGCACAACATTGTAAGTAGTGACATTGCAATGGAATTGTCGGATTTAGAGTTAATTTTGAGCTATACTTCAATTATTCATATTTGACTTCTCTAGTTTGGATACTCCTGTGGGCCAGTCAGAAATGGGGAGCTTGTAGCCTGGCATTCACAGCATCTACAATGGTTAACCTGTTCTAATCAAGATCATTGGCTGAACACAATCTCGAAGATGATCTGTGACCATTCAAGTGGACAGGTCATAGCCTTAGGATTGCTCTGATTTTCTGGTTAAGATCAGATCCTTATACCATGCATCTGTTGGGGTCAAACCTAGGGAGCTTGTAGCCAGAGGAAGGATTGTTGCAGATCTGATCTAAACATTGCTTTTGATTCATTTAATTTTCTGTGAAAGACCAAATCCCTAGCTGCTGCTCTCCATCCTTTGATTTTAATCCATTTCCCTTCACTTCTGTGTTATCTTAAAATTTGGATCAATTGCATTTAATTTCTATAGTTCATAGTGACAAAAACCCAAAACCTCTCCTCTTTCCTGCTTTAGTGTAACTTAAATTAGGATAGAGTGCCAGATCTATTGCAGATCTGGAGATTTGCCATAGTTCACTCACATTTCCTTGTGGACATACCCTTACTTACCTATCAAAACATGCTACAATAGCCCTGGATCTTGCAGGTCTAGGAGATTGTAGTTGTGCTGAATCCACCTCTATTTCAATTTGATTTTATTTTGCTTTTACCATTACACAAGAAATCAGCACACTCGATTTCTGTAAGAAGGGCTTTTCTCACTTTTATAGGTTATTTGTTTTTAGGAAACGGGTATCGTATTTTAGGCCAGTCGTCGCTTTCAGAGTTTGGGGCATAGATCCCCAATTCCGTACCTGTGGTGCCGCTCCCTTACCATTTTGGATGAAGGGGGTTGGCCGATATGATTCTTCAAAGTCAACCTCCATCATGCTGATCATGGACTCGTCTGAGATTCTATCCTCATACATTAGCAGAGTCCTATGGTGATTTACCACAGGGGGAGATTGGGCAGGTATGGGAGACTCTTTCTCAAAAAGGGACAGAGCGACCAAGTCTATCTCTAGGTTAGGAGGGATGATCTAAGGATTGGTAAGGTGGGCAGGGGTGCTGGTTTGTGTGGGGTTAATTGCATTGCCCCATTTCGATCTATTTTTATGATCCCCGCACTCACAAAAGTGTTCTGAATGTGAGGTCTGGGACGGGGCTTCTCTTCTAAGATGATTACTCGAGCTCTAGCAGCTACTATGGTTCGGGCCTTCTCTTTGGCTCCTCGGACCTCTTCTTCTGTGGGCTTGTAACCTAACCCAAATTAGACCTATTGTCCACCTTTTTCCTTGACTGGCTCTCTCCTACCTTGCGACAGGGGACCCAATCCCCTTCCTTTCTGATAGCCCCATTTTTGGAGAATGGCCATAGTCGCTACCATCCTACCTATGGTTTTCAGGGTGATGCTCTCTGGGGGTTCTGGGACTACCATCTATACCTCGTATATGAAATTGTGAAGGTCCATATCTTCGGTCATGTGTGGTATGTCAAGCACTTTGGGGTTCTTAATGCTGTGGATAGCCTTCTCCTTTTCCTCATGCCCCTCACCTATGATGGCGATGACCTTCTAGCCAGACACGAATATGAGCTTCTGGTGCAGGGTCGAAGGTATCTTCCCAACCTCATGTAACCAAGGGCATCCTAATAACAGATTGAAAGAAGATTTGATGTCCATTACTTGAAAAGGTATAGAAATGGTCATTGGCCTGATCACAAGCTCAAGATTAACTTCCCTGATTATTTCCTTTATTGTAGTATCAATCCCTCTAGCGCTTGTTCATGTTGGTCTCAACATACGAGGGTCCATGCCTATTTTGGTGGCGGTTCTTAGGGGGCACACATTAAGAGCATACCCATTATCAATCAACACCAATGGGATTACCATGTTTTCAGCCTCTATGGTGATATTGAGGGATTTAGCATGATTATTTTCCTCCTCCGGTAGATCCGTATTCGAGAAAGAGATAGCATTGGGACCCATCACATGTTCGATTATCTGTCCAACCTCATCTGGGCTTACTTGGAGTGAGACGTGTGCATTTTTTAATGCCCCCATTAATGCTTGGAAATGGAGTGGGGACGTCATTAACAGAACCCAAACCGTGATATGGGTCGGCATCCTCCTGAGCTGGGTCTCGAGTATGTGCTCACGGCTCATCTTGTCAAACGGGTTTACTGTAGTAGTATCTTTCTTTCCCTCTGGCTGGGCTGGTACTAGCACTGGTGCATCTGGCTACTTGGAGATCATCCCCGACCTGGTGACAAAATTAGCTGCCCCTTCCCTACTGCTATCAGCATTGACGTCTGTCTGTTCATAGCTGAGTGGGACCTGATGAGGATTGTAAGTCGGTCCCGAGATCTGGAACGAGGAAGAGGTGGGTACTGGGGACATTGGTGCGAGGGATTGGAATGGGTGGGTATGACATGGTTAACTTCTGGAAGAGTGGAGAAGGTGGGCCAAATGGGGTTGGTGAGGACCATGGAAGACTGAATTGGGGGTGATGTGATGGGGGTGGGCCATTGATAACTGATGGGCGCCGGAGGCGGATGTGGGACATAATTAGCCATTGGGTAATTGGTGGAGGATGCTGCATATGGTTGATAGGAGTTAATTTAGACATAGTTAACGAGAGCTGGTGCTGGGAAGTATGCCCTAAGATCTATGGGTTCTATTTGTGGAGTGGGGTTGGGAAAGTAGTCGACCAGATTCAAGGGTTCGATCACCCCAATACTTCCATCTCCCCAATCCCTTTGTAATGGTGCCACAAAATTTCCCTGGTTGCAAATGCAATCTAACGGGTCAAAATCTTAATCATCCTCTGCCACCATGCCGATAGTGGGTCTCGGACCTGCCCCTCTTGGTGGGTGTGGGGATAGCAGTACCTGGTGAATGTTGGCATGTTGGTTGGCTTGGGGAAGGGCAGGGGGAATGATTTTGTTGGCCTCAATTAGATCCTATATTACATGCTTCAAAGAGAAGCAACAATCAGTAGGGTGACCCGATCCCTGATGGAAGTTACTGTGGGTGTTGGGGTCATAGTTCCTTGGGATGGGATTTGGTGGATGACGCGATTGGAGTGTTGTGACCAACCCTTTTTCTATTAGTAAGGGTAATAAAACATTCAGTGATTGCCCCAAAGGTGTGAAAACTCGATCAAAGCAGGCCTTTCTCTATTCTAAGGTCATCTGGGCCCCCTGTCCATTCACGGTTCTCTGTATCGGCTTGCTTCCGACTGAAGCTGGTTGTGCGGCATTAAATTGGAATGAGATTATACTGGTGTTGGGCCTGGTATTTATGATGTTCTACACCTCTGCCCCAGTTCTTCTATCATTTCTTTGCTCAGAGAATCTCCTGACCCTACTGGCCCGACCGGATATATTCTTATTTAATCGCCCTTCTCTGATAATGTCCTCACAATGACTGGCGTTCCTCACCAAATCAGTAAAGTTAGACTGCTGTTGGTAAATGAGGAAGTCTGAGATAATGGGCAAGGTATTTTTTGAAATCATCACTATCTGCTCGTCGTCAGGTATTTTATTTCTTACCTGAGCTGCCAACGCTCTCCAACGCGCAAGGTAATCGCTGAAGGTCTCAATAGGGTTCTGCTTTAACCAAGCCAGATCTAACTCACAAGGCTCAATGTCTGTGTTGTAGACATACTGCTCTTAGAATAAATGTGTCAGATCTTTCCATGTTTTTGTCATGGACATTTCTAGGGATGTGAACCACCTCAAGGTCAGGTCCGTCAGACTCTTCTGAAATACTTTTATAAGCAGGCGTTCGTCTCCCCCCATATTGGTACATGTCCCCACAGTAGGACTTGAGGTGTGCGATGGGGTTGCTCGTGCCTTTTTATTTATCAAAGACCGACATTTTGAATTTTGGGGGTAAGGGAACTTCCGCAAATAGACATAAGTTTGAGAAATCTGTGGCATAGATTTTGGCTCCACCCATCTTTAACAACTGCTTCTGGATTTTGTCCAACTGTTCTTTCAACTGCACAGACTCTTTAGATAGCTGGGGCGGTGTTTTCAACAGTCGGCCTTGATTCACTTAGTGCTACCAGGTGGTTGGTGATTATGGGTGGAGGATTGATGCTTGCAAATGCCCCAGCGTAAGCCTCGCTATTCCTGATCTCATCTTCCTCATATTGTGGGTCTATATTTGGCGCAGTGAGGATGAGATTTTCTTGTTGGTTCTGGCTGGGCTGGATAGGTGTCGGGTGGGATCATTGGAGGTGAGGAAAATTTTGTGGAGTGATAGGATGAGTGGAATTTAGATTTTGGGTGAAGCCCTGTTTGGGCCATTGTGTTTGAGGGAATGCTTGGGGATGGACTTGAGGTGTATGAGGATGGGGGAATTGGTGAAGGGTATGTGTTGGGTTCCTACCTGGGCCGGGGTGTGAGGTTTGTGTGTGAGGGAGATATTGAGGGAATTGTGGAGGGTATGGGTATGTGGACCCAAGGTTTGGGCCTTGCTGGGCTTGGGTATTGGATGAGGAATTTGGAGGGGTTTGGGCCATAAGGCCTTGGGAAATTTTGCCCATTAGGCTTTGTTGGCTTTGGGCTATTGGGCCCTGGTAGATCTAGTCCATTGGGCCTTGATGGGTCTAGCCCATTGAGCCCTGATGGGTCTTGCCATTGGGCCCTGATGGGTATGGCCCATTGGGTCTTAATGGGTCTGGCCCATTGGGTCTTAATTGGTCTGGCCCATTGGGACTTAAAGGGTGTGGGTGATGAGGGTTTGGTCCATTGGGCCTTGGTGGGTGTGGATGATGGGGCTTTAGGCCATTGGGGCTTCGTGGGTTTGAGGTAATGAAGCATGGAGGTTTTGGAATGTGGATGATGGGTTTGAACATGTGTAGTGGGAATGAGGGGGGATGTTTTGGGAGGCTTTCCAACTACTGTAAGCTCGGACCATTTCATCCATCATGGCCATTGGAGGGGGATTGGATGGAGGTGGTTCATTTCAGGGTATTTGGGGTGTGGATGATGTAGATGCATAGAAAAAATTAGGCATGGCCCTAGTAAAATTGGGCATGACCTAGGTAAATGAGGGTATACGGGGTGGATCAGAGAAACTAGGTGTGACATGGGTAAATGCGGGTGGATCAGATATATGTTGGGAGGCTAAAAAATGGTGTGTGTTGGTGAAGGTGGAAAAGTGAGCCGGGTTTTGGGTGGATGTGGATGGAATGTGAGATGGATCTGGGATGGACATGGCGGGGGGAATAGACCTTGCTTGTGAGAACGAAAGGGAGTGGGGTGTTGGATTTTGGGGGTTTTGAGTGGGGTGCTGGCACCACAACAATTGGGTTTTTTAGTTTATTTAATTTTTTTGAAATTGTGTATTTGGATTTTTACGATGAAGGATTCTGGGGGCTTTGAATTCTAGTTTCGAGTGGTATTTGTACCCCAAATAAATCTCGCGGTGAGACCCCGACGTGCTTCGAAAGTGTTAAAGGGGAACCCTTTGATCTATTGAAGGCATGCGAATCAATGCAAACAACTCGATCCCCTAGAACGGGTCAATAAGAAGTTGCCCTCTTTTGACCGGCGGGGGCGTATTGGGTGTCGGATAGTGCGGGACCTAATCAGAGGTGCTAAACCACTAAGCGGGGAACTCAGGATGGTTGGATAGGCCTCAGATTTTGGGCTGTTCTACTTAGTTGAGATCAACCACTACTTGGTGCGAGTATTACATGCGGTAGACCAGCTTTGGTCCAATTTATGCTTGGAGCATCTATTACATGCGCCAGAGAAAATCTAGGATTTCCAGACTTGGCGCGTGTATTAGTTGTGCCAAGCAAAATCTGGGGTTTTCAGACTTGGCGTGTGTATTAGTAGCGCCAGGCAAACAATGGGGTAAGATACCCCCAACAGCAGATCAACAAGCCCGAATTCACTCTTTTTTCTTCGTTTTCTGGAAGCAATGCTTTCTGGGACCGATTACTTAGTTGCACCGGGTCTCTCCTCACCGAACCTAGGGATACAAGGTCACTTTGGGACTTCTAATGCTCTCCCCAAGGGTTTTAAGCTTTGTAACAGGATATGTTACCCACGCGATATACCTCCAGTGCAAACGCCTTCTCAGATACTAGGTGGGGTGGTTCTTTTCTGGATCATCACCACTAGGGGCTGCCGTCGTACTAAGAATCGGGACGTTTGCATCTTTTCCTAGAATTCGCAACCCTTGAAAAATCTGCCCTCATAAAAATTCAATTAAAGTCCTCTTCTGGTTCAATTTTAATTTCAAATTTTAGAGGAATTTTTCTTTTAAGTCCAAAATATTGTGGTGATGGTCCCGTGCTGCCTCTACGGGCCGGTGTCCACTAATGAAATATATTTGCGGATATGTAAAAGCTCACGTAAGCCTGCCAAACGGCTAAGGCATGTAAAAGCACAAGTAAGCCCGCCAATCTGGTAAGGCATGTAAATGATGGAAAAATAAAGGAATTATAAGGACGGTGCTCAAGTAGGCTCTCCAATCGGCTAAGGCATGTAAATGACGGGAAAGTAGGGGTAAGTAAAAGCAAGACCGAATCGTAGGGGTGAGTAAAAGAAAGAAAAAAATGAAAAAGAGAAGAAACAAAAGCAAATGTTAGTAAAAATAAAAAGAAAGGCCAAATTTCAAGGGCAAGCTCTACTAGCTAGTCCCCAGCAGAGTCGCCATCTGTGCAACCGTGGGATTTTTTACGATCCCGTCGTGACAATGCGCACTCTCTAAAAGATATGGTCACCACCTAAAGCATTTTGTGTCCCAGGAAACCTAGATCAATTTTATGAGCACCAAAGTGCCAAAAATGTAACACTTATTCACCAGTCTACGCCAAAAGCTCTTGGGTAGGGGTTTCGGTTATTGATCTGGAAGGTGTTAGGCACCGATCAACCCGCTCTAAAGCGGTCTCTACTTATGGCAAAAAAAAAATGAAAATAGCACTTCCCCTTTGTCCTAAGGCAGTTGGATCCTATTTGTGCCCCTCCATACTTGCCGAGATTTTGGCAACATAACGGCACAAATTTGAGGATAGGAGAAAAACTAAGAAGGTAGAGGAATAGAGGGGAGAGTCGGAGCTCTCGGGCCCTTGTAGCACCACTGTGGACCTCCGCGTAGGTGCACTTGATAGGCTTCCGATAGCTTAGATGGTGGAATGGTGGGTTCTAACCTCTAAAGCTTGATGGCTAAGGGATAGAGGAAGAAGGCTAGGGGGTAACTCTCTCCTAACTTAAAGGTTTTTGATAGAAGAGGGGGGCCTAAAAATGATTTTAGAATTCTGGAATTTGGATGAGAATGGTGCACCAAAGGGGGAAAGGAAAGCTCTTAATCTTATCTCTCTTTGGAAATTTTTTCAAACCTCTAATCTAAGGGGGGGGGGGTCTCTATTTATAGAAAAAGGGTATGTTAGGAGGGTGCTTAGAGGCTAATTGGGATTAACAATTAGGTAATCTCCTAATCTAAGGTTTTCTAGAATTTTGAAAGCTTAAAAATGTGGGCAAGGGGCTTCAATGGTGGATGATAGAGTGAGGTTTCAAATGACTAAAGAGTTCCAAATAGCATAAACACGGGTGCAACAGTCCTAATGAAACCCATCCCAAACTTTGAGATGGTCAACAAGTCAAACCCCAAAAGTGAAATTTGAGTAAAAACTATCAGTTACTGTAGCTAAGCCTGGCGCATGTATTCGATGCGCCAAGCATAGCTACAGTGTCTAAAAATCCAGAGCCTAAGGTGGGTCCCACTAGTACTTGGCGCAAGTATTAGATGCGCCTGGCGCATGTATTACATATGCCCTAGCCAAGTGTGGTTTCCGGGCCTCGCTCGGATTGCCGTAACTTTTGATGTACAACTCGGCTTGAGATGATTCTTGGCTTGTTTGAAAGATGAGAACCTCTACTTTTTAATGATATAAGATTTAGTCTCAATAGAGGTCCCTACCAGCCCTAGTTCATCTCTCTCTAACCAATGCCTGGGAGGGTTAACTAAGGGTTTCGGGGAGGTTTCTAAAGGTTGGGGATAATTCCTAAGGGTTTAGGGTCAGTTCCTAGGGATTTGGGAAGTTTCCTAAGGCTATGGGGCCAATTCCTAGGGGTCTGGAAAGTTTCCTAAGGGTATGGGAGAAGCTATCGGAAGCTCGGGGGTGCGCCTCTCTCAAAATATGTTTCGATCGTGCCTTGGCCCAAATTTGGTTGACTACAATATCTAATTTGTTTTGGTGAATCCCTAATTGGTTTACACAAAATTGTTTTTATTCATGAGTTTAAATAAGATGGTCATTTTAAACTAAAGAATTATCTTATAATATCAAGTTTAGAAATTTATGTAGTTTAAAACTAATTTTTATCGATTAAATCAGATTGTTAAATCTATCTTTTATATTTAAATCAGAATTTTAAAATCTTATTTTAAAAAAAAAATTCCATTAAACCAGAAGTTTAAAATTTATTTTATATTGTCGCAGATTTTTCATTTAATCAGAGATTTTATTAAACTAAGAGTTTTAGAGACTAAATTTTTATTTTAATTATTATAAAGCAAATTTATTTTAATTTTGGTTAACCGGGTGTCTTCTTAAATAGGGATTTCAAATAACTGATGAACCCCAATCTTCGATCACCATGCTCTCCCTCTTTTTCCCAACTTTGACAATATCTTTATTGACTACTTTTTCCCCTTGTGTCCAGGTAACCATGGGAACTATTAAACTTTGTGCACGGCACATGAGTCCCTTGGATCTAATGATTGAGGCAAGTGGCCTATCCCATAATACGTACTAAATACATACTTTCGTAGATACCGATATTTTGTTTTGAACATAAAGTATACCATACATCAATATAGTTAAACTAAAAGTCAGGTTTTTGATGGTAGTACTGTACAATTGGTAAATATATTACTTGAGGATCATTTTCTTATTAACAAGTATATCATAACATAGGAATGTTGTATGGATTGTTGATTCATTAGAATTTTCACATGATATCATTTGTCATTAAATTTTAGATTGTTTCGAAATGAGTATTTATAGAGCATTGGTATAAATCTTAGATAGGTTTTCAAATGAAATGAATATGAAAGGTTAATGATAAATAACTTGGCTTAAAGATTTGAGTGCATGATATGATATTTGAATAAGATCCCCATGGGGCCCCGTAATAGTTTTGGACGAACAAGTTCACTTGTGTACTTCTGTAACAAGAAGTAAACCCCATCAAATCGGATCGACACGGTTGACAATGGGATTGTCATAGATATGGACCCTCCTCTATGACTGGTACCCAAGATGAATTGATATGTGGATGTAAATGCATGTGGATCGGTGCTATTTCATGACAATTGTACAATATATGTAGTACAACTTTCGGCTAAGTTATTTTCTTTTCTTCATTGCATATAATATAATGTGTAACAACCCCAACTTTTCTAGCGTGGAATCGTTGACTTCGACGATGATGCGGCTTGATTTCACCAGTTTGACCTTCGTCAAACTTTTCACGTATGTGACGTGGCCTTTGACCCATTTATCTCTATAGGGTAAGTTCACCCAACCGCAAATATGGGATGAATTCCTTACGCAAACTGATCTTTGAAACTTGAACTCTTATATGGTGTGTGTGTTGCACACAACTCGAGCCCTCGGATCGGACCAAGTTTGATTTCCTCTTTCAAGGACCATGGTATAACATTGGTGTAGTTAATTAATTTTAAATAGATTAGAACAAGATGAGTGGTGTACACATGATCATGGACGATCATGTGCACCCTAGGCACAAACCTGGCCCAAGCCCCAATATTTTCGGACACTTGTGCGTCGATTAGTTTTGGCATCGGTGAGACGTGCGTTGTGCGTCGTGCACCATGCATAGTCCAATTGGGTAGTCAAGACCCATTCGTTAGGGGCCATAGGAGGCCTGAATCAAGACCCATTAATGAAAGCCTCGAGACAGACTCATTAGTTAACAGCCCAAGAATCAAGACCTAGTGATTAATTAGGTTCATGGATTAAGACCCAATAGTTGTGGCCTTAAGATAGAGCCCATACACCGACTTGTGGTGTACCAGCTCCACACCTAACCAACTACACTTATTATAAAAAGCAAAACCCCATAACCTTAGCCTCATTTGCAAACCCATTTGAGAGGAGAAAAGGGCCGTGAGAGGGATACTGAGAGAAAGGCTTCATCTTCTTCTCATTTCCTTCCTTTTTAGTGAGATCATAACCATTGATCGTTCTAAAATTTCTTCATTCAACTTGGGAAATCATTGCTTCGCCTTGTATCGTCAAGAGACCTCGAGCTTTGGCACCGCTAGGCTCAAATGGAGGAACTCTAGCCATTGATCTCCTCAAATTTCTCTTCTCAAGTATTTGATTTGGTCTATAACTGCAAAGAAGTGATCAATCCGTGGTTGAACGGTAAGTTCAGCATTGATTCCTTAGATTTTGGCCATCGCAATCCTCGCATGCACACTTAACGAAGGTAGTCTTCAAAATCTACCGCAAACATGTGTGAATTTTAGAATGATTCATGGGAATTAGATGTGATTAGTGTGTGTGTTTGGATTTCATGCAACGGTTTGGAAGGAAATTGATGCATGCAATAGACGACGAGTTAGGCGTTGATCTTTCTTTGTATCGATGATCATGGATCTTGCGTGCTAGAATTAGGAGGTAAGAATTTTGATTTGTGATGAGAAATGCATTTTTAGACTTAGGATCACTAGATGTGATTTTGGGCATTTCAGGTCGAGGAGGAAGAAACCCACATGAAACGGGTCATAGTAAACTCACCGCAGCGACCCTAAAACTCGCTGCGGTGAGACCCTACCTGAAGCACTAATCGTGGCGATTGCTACATGGAAAAATAGGCAAAAAGTGGCACTGTTCTTTCTCGCCATGGCAAACTATTGATGTCTGAAGGCCTCGCTGCGGCGAGCTACATTCTCACCGCAGCGAGATACTATTCAAAGTGCTAAATACCTGTTCGGTATTTTGTTCATGACTTTTGACCCCAAACTCCGATTGGTGCAATTCTTGATTCGTTGGAAAGGGAACAACGAGCCCTATGACTTTCCTGAATTAATAAATTCATGAATCTAATTTTTTGAAGGTCAAAAATAGATGGCAATTAGGGACAAGTTTGACATGATCCAAAGTCAACACGAACTTGTCCTTTTTGCCCTAATTTTGAGAAAACTTTAGGAACTTTGCCATGTGTAATACATAATCATTGACATATAAATATACAAATGCTTCGTGATGTAGGTTAAGGTTTGGGAACGTCCGTGAGGATTTTTACACCGTTTTGCATGACCTTGCGTGATTTCGCAACCGAGGTAGGGGAACTTCATTAACTAATGGCATTTTGACTTGAATTCATAGATTTGCATGATGTAGTTAACTTAAATGTTTGAAAGGCTTTGGATTGTTAAGAATTTTATAGTTTCTAAATGTTGAAAAATGAATATATGTTTGACTTTTGAAATTTTGAATCAAACTCATGTTTTAGAAATGAATCCAGCCTTTGAAATTGTTAGCACTAAAAGTCTTGAACCTGGAATATGAACCTTGCGTGTTTCATTGAATTTTGAGTTTCGAACATGACCATTAGAACTGATGTTGAAAACTGATTTTTCAAGTATGCATTCATTTTTGAAACCTGTGAATTATCGGATCCTTGAAATTTGATTGTATCGAACTATGAATCTTGAACATGAACTCTGAATCTGAATGTGGCATTTGAACATGAATCCGAACTTAAAAAATAAGAACTTGTGAATCGAATTGGCATGGCGGTCAAACCCGTGAATCGAACCGCCACGACAGTTAAACCCATGAATCGAACTGGCAAGGAGGGATATCCGTGAATCGAAGCTGCACAGTAGGATATTCGTGAATCGAGCATGCATGGTGGTCATACCCATGAATCGAACCGGCAAGGCTGGATATCCGTGAATCGAATCGGCATGGCGGTTACACCCGTGAATCGAATCGGCACGGTGAGATATACATGAATCGAATCGAACTGGCATGGTGGGATATCCGTGAATCGAACTTGTAAAGTATGTGAATGAGTCGAATAATAATCCAGACAAATTGAAGTGGATCGCTATGGGCAGATTTTTTGTATACATTGTGGGCCGCTATGGGCGGATTATACATGCATGTGTGGACCGCTATGGGCGGATTATGTGTACAACTGTGAACCGCTATGGGCAGATTAATCGTACTATTATGGACCACTAGGGCGGATTACATGCACACAGATCGAACTCGAAATTTGAAAGTGACTCCGAATCGACTCTGAATCTGAACTCGAACATGAACTTGAAATTGTCCTTGTGTTGACATGAAATGCTTCCGCACCTTGATTTTCATTTCGGGATAAATAGTTTCAAAACTTAGTTTATTGTATGATATGAAATTGCCTTCAAACTAGCCATCTTGTACTTAAGATTTGTAAAATTTGTCTTGATATAGACTTGTCATTGAATTTCGGCTATATAGACTTGTCATTGAATTTTGACTCAGTTTTTGGCACGAAATGCTTCTGAAATCAGTTTCCATTTTCAACATGAAAGTTAGTCTTTATTTTGTATGAAAAATGTTTTGAAAGCCAACTTCTGATTTGACTTGATAATGTTTTCTTACTTTATGGTAAGTGAATCTATGAATGCATCTGCTGGAATGTAATTGATCTTAAGTTCTTCTACTGAGATTAGATTGTAGCTCACCCCTCGACTATACGTCACAGGTTGCAGGTCTCAATTTGGATTCAGAGCTTGAGTCGTATCTTCCACCTTAGTCTAGGGGAGTTGACTCGACTTAGTCTTGGATCTTTGTGGTTGGACTTAGTAGGTCCGACCTTTTGTAGAATGGTAGAATTAGAATTGGATGTATATTCTTATTCACCATTGTTTAGATGATGGTCTGCCATCACCGGTTGTTTTATTTTGGTTAGAACATGTTTCGTATAAGAATAGAATTCTCCTGTTTTGCCACACACATTAATTATTTTAATTTTCGTAGGTTGTGGTTGTACCATGCTCACTGTATTTTGGATCATGATCTGCGACCCGACGGTCAATTTTCCCTTGTGGCTTAAAGTTTAAAAAGAAATTGTTTGGAAAATCCGGGTTGTCACATAATGTGTTGATGTAGATTGTCATATGCCTCACATGACCAATTGTTGTATCAGGATTGATATTCCGAAATGATAAACTATATTCAATTTGATCATCAAAACAATAGACTTTATGTTAGTTATTATTGGGGGTCATTTGTTGAGTTATATCTCACCCTTGTTGCTATTTAAATTTCAAAGACCGGACCTCGTGGCTCCGTAGCTACTTTTCAGGAAGAGACCCTAGAGGACTTGTTGAACTTGCTTTGGTTAGAAGTTGTTTTAATTTGAGAATGAAATGAATGAAACATTGAATTCTAGTTAATGAGAATAAACTATTGTGGTTCCTTTATTTGAATTTTGATTATTGAATGCGTTCATGTGCCGAGATGGATCCTGTATCGAATTTCAGGGTGGGACAATTTAGTATCAAAGAACAATTTTACCAAAACCCTATATGACCTTAGGTTGTCGACTAATAAGTTAATAATAAATCGAATATTACCTATAGAGAATAACTTAGGTATTCCCTTGGTTACCAGGAAATGGTGAGAGTGCGTCAAACTGCTGGGTAATGTTGCATTAAGCGTCCATGTACGCCACTCCAAGATATGAACGAGCCTATTATGAATCCACTTGCTAAACACCTAAGCCATGTCAACTTCTCATCTTCGTCTGAGTCCTCCAGTGACTTTTAGCATACCTCTGGACCTTTGGAGGTGATTGAAATCTCTGATAATTAAAATGTCCAAATAGAACCTATTTATGAAGACACAAAATCTGAATCGGAATACACATCATCATAATATATCATATTATCTGATGACGATGATGTGGAGGCCGATTTGGAACTGGAACCTATGGAGGCGGATGAGACATCTAAAGAAGAACCGGAGGAAATAACTGCTTCTTCTAAGGATGAAGGGCCAAAAGAATTAGATGCCTCTTCAGATGGCGAGGAACCTGAGGAAATAGAGATCTATGACCTAATTGAGACCGAGATAATAGATATCTCAGATGATGAGTAGATTAGTTTTAGAAATACAAAGGATAGATCAAGTTGTAACTTTAAGATGTAATTTGTTTCTCAAATAAATCATGATGTATGACAACTTTAATTAATTAAATAAAATGAGTGAATATATTATGAAATGTGTTTTACGGCCTTTGATTTCAAATAGTATTTACTTTGACTTCTTATCATTACTAGATAGCTAAAGAGAAACATACTATACCCGTCACTAACTCAACTAACTCAGTTTATGTCGAAAAAGTTTTAGAAGGAATACAAACATTTCTGGCAACCATGGTCCAGAAAGGGACAAATTTCACATCCTCTGACATCACTCACCATGATGCTAGAGCCGGACTTGAAAGATTGAAGAATATGAATCCCCCAATCTTTAGAGAAACTACAAATCCGTTAGAGGTTGAACAAAGGATTGAAGATGTTGAAAAGATCTTTCTTGCGATAAAGTGTACAGAGGAAATGAAGGCCATTTATGTTGCTTTCTTTCTGGTTAGTGAATCTGAGAGGTGGTGGAAAATGATGGTGAGGTCTCATGTAGAGACTGAAGAGGTGGTTGTATGGGAGAAATTTGTCAAGTTATTTTTCGAGAAGTACTTTTTGAAGCATGTTCGAAAAAAGAAGAAATGTGAGTTCCTTAAGTTGGAGTAGGGGAATCTAAGTGTCGCTGATTATGAAGCAAAGTTCGTTGATTTAGAACGATTTTATAGAGACCCTCTATTCGAAGCAGACCGAGATGAGAAGTTTGATAGGGGTCTCAGTCTCATTATTCATACGTACATTTTCATATTCATTTTGAAAGATTACTCCTTATCAGTTCGACAAGCAATGGTTGTAGAAGAAGATTGCAAGGAACTCCACGAGTTCCACGTAAAGAAGAGGGAATCATCAGGCAACAATAGGAATGCACCAATCCTTCCAAGCAATAATCATAAACAACCTCAATTTGAAAGTTTACAGGCCCTCGCCCTTCCTTATCCTTCATGCAACATTTGTGGAAGGCACCATGGCATCATGCCCTACAAGATGATGAATGCCACTTGCTTCAATTGTAGAGAATTTGGGTGTCTCGGACGTGTTCAATGCTGAAGAGGACTTATAGTAGTTGCGAAAAACTAGGGGAGATAGTAAAATATTGCGGTGTGATGAAGAACGCCCAACCTATTCAGCAATAGTAACCACAGCAGCAGCGACAACAACTCATGTAGTACCAACCACACCAAGGCAAATAACTGACTGCTCTACAACGATCTACTCAACAGGAACACCCGACCGTTCAAGGGCAAGTATTTTCCTTACTCAGAAGAATGCAGAAACCTCAGAGAACGTAATTCAAGGTACCTTATCCATCTCTAAGAAAGTTGTTAAAGTTTTAATTGATTAGGGTTCAAGTCATTCATTTACTTCACCAGCATTTGCTAGATACTTGAAATCTATGCCACAACATTTATATTTTCCACACTTAGTATCTGATCAACCTTTAAAACCATACATTTTAGACCCGAATCTTGGCATTGCTAGCCTTTGAAAGATGACTAATATTTCCATTTACTTGACTTCATGAATAAGAGGTTTTCAAAAAAATAGGGTAAGAAAAAAGTTAAAAGATCAATGAAGGAAAAAAGTAGAAACAAAAGCCAAAAAAAGAAGAAAGAAAGGAAGAAAAGAGCCCAGAAAAAGTCAATCTCAAATGGTCAAAGTCCCAACTTGACCGATCGAAATTTCAAAAGAATATGAAGAAAACTACAAATCTCGACTGGTCACATCTCGACCTGTCGAGATTAGAGAATAGAAAGAAGAAAAAGAATAAAATCGATTTGGTCGAGTTTAACAGAAGCAGCCACCTCAACCGGTCGAGATTGGGATTTTAGGAGTAGTTCAAGGTTGGAAATTCTGTAATTAGAGAGTCTAAAATAATTTTCTTTCCCAATTAAATTTAGAGTTGTTTTAGGATTTCTTTCATAGTTTATCTCAATATAATAGGGCCTTATGCATCTATAAATAAGGACCCTAGGTGTAGTTTCAAATATACCTTTTAGTTCATAGTTCTTAGAAAAAAACTTTTCAATTCATAATTTTCTAGCTTTAGTTTCATAGTTTAATAGCTTTCCAGATTTTGAGAGTGTGTGAGATTGAGGGAATTGTAAACCATTGTTATATGGTTGAATCAGTGATGATGAAGATCAAAATAACGATGCATGGCTATTTTTCGAAGTTTTACATCTCTTGTAAATCAAAGATAAGTTTTAATTCAAATTTCTATTTTCTTTTCTAATTTGAATTTATGTTGCAATGATTGAATGATTGGGATTCACTTTTGTTATTGTTGATGTTTCTAAAACGTTTTACTTTTATTTTTGATAATCATAATCTCCTTGTAGGGATTAGGGTTCGATTTAATAGCATATTCACTTTCGAATTAGTATTGTAGTCTAAGTTGATTGGTTTCATGCTATGGTGCTTACGGATTAGATCGCTAGAGATTAGATGGATCATATCATCCTCACTAGTATATGACTATGAATAGAATCTGATAATTTTACCTAGTTTAGCTTGTAGCGAAAAGAGGGTTATTACCCAAAATTCAAATGAGATTAGGACTAGAATTACGAATTATTATGAATATGCGATCAAAAGGGATCGTAGACTATTTTCTCTATTGCTTTTCAAATCTGTTTTTATTACTTTTTCTAGATAATCATAGTTAGATGTACTTCTAAAACTTTTTTCTAATCAAGGCTTTAATTTAGATAGACAGTTAATCCTTGTTATACAATACCCTTAGTACTTGCCCTAGTTCCTCAAACTTGTGCACTTGCAAGGTCTACATTATTTAATGATAAAGTTTTTAGAGCCGCTGTCGGGGATTACAACTTTATTTGAATTATTGTCTTTTATGTAGTTCTATATTAGTAATTTTCTAATAATTATTTCTATTTTTTCAGATTTGGAGACCGGGGTTCAAGTCTACTAAAGCTTCACAAGGGATAACCGCGAGAGGCTAAGATACGTATCTCTATTTCCATATTTGTTTTTATTATTTTCTTTAGTTGTTTAGTGATTTATGCCGAGGTTAAGATCGCAGTTTCCATCTCTAGAGCGACTGGACCTTGAGATTGAGAGGACTTGAAGGTGTAATCATGCTTTCTTTAAGCTCCTCTCAACCATCTATAAGTTTACCCGTAATATTCCCCCGATTTTTCCTCCGCTTAAACTTATTATGGCAGGAGAAGACCAGCTTGCGTCTAGAACATTGAGGGAGTATTATACTCCTTCCGCTCTTTTATCTCCCACAAGTATTTGGCTTCCCGTGGCCACCGGCAATGGGACCTTTGAGATGAAGCCCAACTTTATTCAAATGGTTTCTAATTTTCATGGGCTTAATCACGAAGATCTCTATAAACACTTGGGTGAATTTATGAAAGTGTGCATTATTTTTAAAATAAATACACTCACGAAAGATGCCACTAGACTGAGGTTGTTTCCATTTTCACTAAATGATAAGGCAAAATAATGGTTGAATTCTTTTCCCAAGGATTCGATTACTAGTAGGGAAGTGTTACAAATTAAGTTCCTTACTAAATACTTTCCGATCGGTAAGACGAACCAAATCCGGAAAGCTATTACTACTTTCCATCAAATTCTGGATGAGCAATTCCATGAGAGTTGGGAACGACTTAGTGAGCTTTCACGTAAGTGTCCTCATCATGAGGTTCCTAATTGGTAAATAGTGCAAAGATTTTACGAAGGCTTGTCCGAGCATAATCGGCATATGATTGATGCTTCTTGTGGGGGTACGTTCCTTACCAAGACGACAGAAGATGCTTGGGAATTGTTTGAAAACATAAGCAAGAACTCAAAGCCACATGCCACATTGAGTAAGACCGATCCCCGAGGTCTCACACAATACATCTCCTAAGCTAGGAGGTTTATATGAAGTAAAACCAATGACGGATATTTCTACCAAAGTTAAGGCTTTGAAAAAGAAATTCGAGTCTATCTTGAGAGCAAAATTGCACCCAATTTCTCAAATAAGTGAGGCTTGTGGTATATGCCAATGCCCATTTCATATGGTACCCGAATGCCCAGTCAACATGGTTAATTCCTACCTACGAGCAGAAAACAGTTTCAATAATATGTACAATCCAGGTTAGAGGAATCACCCAAATTTTTCTTGGAGAAATAATATGGGACAAGGTACAAATCACCCTTTTTGGCCAACATATACATCACTGTCAGGTTTTTAACAACCTAAATTATAGCCCAATGGGCAGTAGCAATTCAAACCTCAAAGGAGTAATAATTTTGAAGAGACTGTGTTAACATCCCTTCAAGATTTGCAACAACAGTCCAGCAACAAACGCAATTACTCCGCTCTCATATGCAATCAATTGCTAAGCTATCCAAATTTGGCAACTAACCATCGCATTAAATAAGAGAGAAGAGGGTCGATTACCATCACAAATGGTGAACAATCCTATAGGTCAAGTTATGATGGGAAAGACTTCTTCTCCACTTGAGAAAACTCAAGCTATTACAACCTTAAGGAGTAGAAATGTTGTGGACAATAAAGTGGTAATGCCACCAATGTCGGAGGAAGTTAGGCAACCTAGAAATTGCGTTGAGGTTGATGAGGAGCATGAAACAGAGGATTTATCTTTAAAAGTCCCTCCCAAGAAACTTCTTCCTCAAAGGAAAGAAACATCCAAGGCTTCAGCTGAGGTATCATGTGTGCCTAGAGCCCCATTTCTGCAACCCTTGGGTCGACCTTCTCCTTTCGATAAAAGCAAAGTGAGGATGGAGGAGATGATCAATACCTTTAAACAAGTGAAGATCAATTTCCCACTTTTAGATTTCATTAAACAAATTCCTGCTTATGCTAAATTTTTGAAAGACTTATGCACCATAAAAAGGAGATCTCGATCTCACCTTTCTAAAAAGGTTTTTTTGATATAGCAAGTAAGTTACGTTCTAAACAACACCACCCGGCATAAATGAAAATATCTGAGAGCGCCTACTATTTGTTATGCTATAGGTGACCACACGTAGACACTCAAATTTGGCCCAAGGCTCGATCAACTTACAGTTCTAGAAAGGCGTACCCCCCGAGCTTCTGAAAGCATTTCTCAAACCCCTAGGAATCATCCCAAAACATTTTTCTAAAACCCTTAGGAATCAACCCTAACCTTACCCTTCCGAGGCTTGATTCAAATCTTTATGAACAGTGGATAGAAACAGCAATGCCAAACTTTATAGAGATCTCTGCTAGAATAGAATTCAACTCCATTGGAAAGAAAATGTTCCCAGCTTTCCAACAAGGTAAGAATTGCCTCAATCCGAGTTATATATTGAAAGATATGGTAGTTTGAAAATCGGGCAGAGTTACGAGAAATTTACCTAGAGTGTCTAATAGACACGCTAGGCCAATTTTAGTAGATTTTGGCCTAGCGTGTCTAAAAGACACGCTAGGCAAAAATGGCTTCTGTGGACCCCATGACAGGTTCTGAACATCAAGGATTCTTAGGGAACATTTCTATACCTAGTGTGTCTAAAGGATACGCTAAGCTTAGGAACAATATTTTTGGGAATTTGGTCAAAATTCGAAATTGGAGTTTGACTTGTTGACCACCCCATCCATTGGGGTTGGTTTCGGTAGGACTATTGCACCCCCACTAGCGTTCTTTTTTACTCTTTTTCCATTTAGAAGCCTATCATATCATCTACCATTGAAACCCATTTCCCACCTATCTAAGCTCCTAAAACACTAGAAAACCTTAGATTATGATTACCTAATTGCTAAACCCATTACGACTTAAACTCTCCCATAATCCAACCGTCCTCTATACATAGAGAGCCACACCCCATTGATTAAAGTCTTGAAAAAAATTCCAAAGAGAGAAAAAATATTAGAGACGTCCTCCATTTTTTAGCATATATCCCTCAAAATTCCAGCACCCGTTTGGGCTCTTTAGATCCCATTTTCCACCATCAATCCCTTAGCTTAGGTAAGAACTACCTCCTAGCCTACCTCTCCTTCATCCTAGCTCCTAAACCTTAGAGTGTAAGACCTATCCTTCAACCCATTTGCTTTCAGAGGCTCATCAAAGACGCTCTCGCGCGAAGATCTATCAGTGCTACAAGGGCCCAAGAGCTCTGGCTCTCCCCCCTATTCCTCTACCTTCTTTGCTTTTCCTCTATCCTAGAATTGAGCCGTTAGGCTGCCCAAATTTTGGAAAGCAGGAAGGGTTCAATAGGATCGATGTGCCTTCGAGAAAGGGAAACTGCTGCTCACTTTGTTTCTTATATATATATATATATATATTATAAATATTATAAATCTGCCACATATAGACCCGACCATAGTAGAGACCGCTTACGAGCGGGTCAATCGGATGCCGAACACCTTCCCGATTGATAACCGAAGCCCTTACCCAAGAGCCTTCGGCTTAGACCGGTGAATCAGAGTCATATTTGATACTTCGGTGCTTTCAATATTGATTTGGGTTTTCCAAGACAGCAAAAGCTCCAGGTGGCGACTCTATTTTTTCTTATGAGCGCATCATTGTGATAAACCTGCAAGGTCCACAGTTGCATAGATGGCGACTCTGTTGGGGATATTTTATAACTTCTACTTGAAGTTGGTCCCATTGCTTGTTTTTTCTTCCTTTTTATTGTTGTTTTTGAATGTTGGTTGTGCTGTGTTCTTTTTATTACAAAACTGATAAAGGTATGGCAGCAAGAAAGAATAGGCAAAATAATAATAAAAAGAGGATAAAAATGGATTGAACACAACAACAAAACAAACACACAGTCCTGCACGATCCAGGGCTATTGTAGCAAGTTTTGATAAGTAAGAGTTTGTCCCACAAGGATTTATGATCTAAAAATAATAGTATAGTAGATATCCAGATCTGCTACAAATCTGGCTGCTCTAAACCTAAACTAGAAACCGAGGTAAAGACAGGGAGTTTTGGGTTGCCAGAAAACTAAACTAAAACATAAATAAAAGTTGTAGTTCTGAAATAAAAGAAAGGGGGTTTTGAAGAAGGAAGGAAACAGTTTGATAAAATTAAAAAAAAAGTGGGAAGTAAATATCTAAGGACTGATTTTTACTGAAAAAAGCATTGCAAAGCAGAGCAAGAGGTGGATCTGCAGCTGTCCATCATTTGGCTACAAGCTCAAATGCAAGGTAGAAGAATCCTACTCAACCTTGAGATGTGGAATAGTCCTAGGGCTATATCTTGTCCAATTAATTGGTCACAAGATATCCCATGGATATACTCCAGTCATGGGGGTTAAAAGGCAAAACAAGAAAATCATTGCAATCGCTATGTTTACAAGGCTACAAGCTCATGCATCCATAGGTACATACAATCTATAAAAATCTAAATAAAAAATACAAGAACATTATAGATTGAATGGAACAGTAAAAATAATTTTCCATTGCTTAAAAAGGAACTTAAAATGGTTTGCCCTCAAGGTTGCAGTCTCTACTAGACTCTAGACCCTTTACAATGCTAATACAGTCTTTTTACAGCTTATCTCAGCCCTAACTATTACAAAGATTTATCCCAACATTGCTGAGCTAAGGAAAGAAGAAAAGAAAAGGAAAGATGACCTAATCCTTAAAGATGAACTAAAGCAAGAATATCCTGGCTAGTCCCCTTGCCGAGCTACCTTTTTCTCCATACTTTACACCCTATTTATACAACCCATCAAGTAGCTTTTTGCAGCCAATCAGAGAAGAGGAGAATTAAATTAATTAAGATTCTACTGATGTGGCTCATTTACAGCTAAGTATTTTCCCTAATAGTTAGGAAAAGCACATCATATTGGGAAATGTGCCCCAAGTGCTATGAAAGTTCCACAAATTCCCTTGAAGTCTGTAAATAACAGCTGGAACCCAAGCCTCGAGTGGCTGAAGCTTCAGAATATAAAACTCGAGCAGATCTTGAGTGGATAAAGTTATTCTGAATGGTTCTCGAGTGGCTAAGACTCTTTTTGAGGGATTCTCGACAGGTTTAAGGTCTGAAGCTAGATCTTCTTGAGTGGTTAGAGCTTCAGGCATTAATTTTGAGTGGATGGTTCTCTTCCTAAAGGAATCTTGAGTGGTTGCCGACAGGTAGGAATTGAAGGCGTTGTATGCTCGACAAGTTCTCTAAAGTGCTCGAGTGGATAAAAGGCAGCGGTCCTCAACTGTTCGATAGGTTATTTATGAAGGTCAGGAACCACTCGAATGCATGCTATAGGTTTCTAATGTGCTTGAGTTTGCTCTAGTTGCAGCATTGATGTTCTCGAGAGCTGCTCGAGCTGGAGTTTCTGAAGGTGCATCTACTCGAGACAGCTTGAGTGGAATATTTGTGAAGGCACAGAGCTGCTCGAGATTACTTGAGTGGTTGCTACAACAGTCTTCTGAAATGCTTGATGTAGCTTCAAATCTGCTCGAGCTCAAGGTTTTGCTTCTCTGCTGCCTTGTCCACTCTGCTGCTGCACTCCATTAGGTCTGGGCCCCACTTATCTTTCACTGCAGGACTTCTAGTGGTCCAGGGCATGCTGAATAGCTCAAATTGTGGGGACCACCATGGTTCATCCAGTGTCTTTCCATCAGCTTCAATGTTGGACTGCTACACTATTTTTGGCATTTTTTTAGATGGATTGCTACACTAAGCTACAGATTATTGCTAACTACACAAACACACTTAAAAATCAGTTATTAAATAGCTCAAAGGTCTATTCAAGGCCAGGTTAGGAGGTGGAAAGTGGCATAATTAAGAGATTAACACACCCCCAAACCTAATCTTTTCTAGTCCTCGAGCAAAGGAAAAAATTAAACAGTTATTTTAAAATTTTAAATGCCACTTTCGTAGGGAGTACAGATGCATTTAGCATATGCATCAAACCTTTTAAACCCCTAGGTGATCCCTAGTGGAGGAGTGAAGTCTCCTGAAGGTTTTCAGTGAAGATACCCACAAACTTCACAATAAAATAGTTAAGCATAGTGTAAACAGTGGCAAGTCAGATATCAACACATAAATCTTCATTCCACATCTTAAACTTGTAAATTTAGAGGAGGTTAAAATAGTAATTGCAAACAGTTTTACACTTAAATCAACATGTATTTCCATCACAACTAGTTAACTTATATCAAGAGTGTAGTGTGTGAAAATTAGTACTAAGCTCACCATTAATTCAAAATTCAAGTTTAAACATTACCCCAATAAATTTAATTTTAGTCCCAATCCTCACCAGGGCTATCACTCAGAAATGAAGCCAAGGGTGTATCACATTTATTACAGCTCAAGATCAGTTACAAACCTCAAATAGGTCTGTAAGCATGAGCATAGGCATTGCTGCTAATTCCTGACATCTTCATATTCTTTTCACCATAGATTAGACATCCCTTTATCTCCACATGATAGCTCATTTCACTTTGGATCATTGAGGACTTTTAGATGGGTTATAATGTGGCTTATGGTTGAGGTTTAAAAAGAATAAAAGGGGTAGAAAGGGTTCAAAACTGAGAAATCAACTAAGAGGTAGGAGGTGATTCATGACTTCACCTTCTTCATCACAGCACTGCTTCATCTTCTTTGATGTTTTTCAGATCTGAAGTGGCCAGCTTTTTCTCTTCTTTTCAGTTTTTTCAGATGAAGTACTTCTCTTCTCTCCTTCCACCAAATGTTGAACCATGCTCACCTATCTTCAACATCTTCTCCTGTACCTTATGAAATCTCAGAGTGAGGGTAAGGCTGAATCAGGTCATGAGGTTCAGGTTTAAGTACTCTAGTGTTTGGTTAATGAAAAATAGATTTTAAAGGATCAAATAGTGTGAACAAAGGTGCAGTTAAATGGGTAGGAATTTCAGGCTCAAACTATCCAAATGATGGCCTTTAATCATCTCCTTGGTGTCATGAGTGTTGCCAACAGTTTCAATTTTGGGAGCGTAACTTCTAGTGAAAAGGTATTGAATCAATCATTCCTTAGAGGAAAAATAATTGCCAAAGACACTCTTTAAAAGAAATTTATTTTTATAGGCCAAAATCTCACTGGATTTAGTCTTTAATTGAATTCATGGGGTATATCCTCATCCTTTTCTCTCCTCTCTGGTTTACTAAGTACTGATTGTAAAAAAGTTTCTTGATGTTAACTTCATAGAAGTGTTAAATTTTCAAAGGATTTCAGTTTTAGAATATCTGCCAACAGTTTTAATCTCCTTTTTCATAATTGGTTATGTGGGAATTAACTTTATTTATTTCAATCTAACTACATTGTTGCACTAAATTTACCTACTTCATTGGTGTACCTTGTTATACCCCCCAACCTAAGATAATGATTGACCTCAATATTTTAATAAAGTGTGTATTTAGGGGAAGCGAGGTTCAGAAAAGAAGAACAAAAGGTGCAGAAAATAAAAAGACAAGTATGTTAACAAACTGAATTTTATTCACACAAACATAGAGTTAATTGCAAATATTGTACAAACTAGACAATGATTACATCATGCTAACTGGAAAATAAAGCAACACATCACAGAAAAAAAAATCCTAAAACAACAACTTCCCAAAATAGAAAAAATCTACGTAGGGTTTGAATATGAATCCACATCTATGTCCTCAACTGCTGTTCCTTTTCCTTTTTTCACACTGTTAGCCTTTGCAGCACCTGCTTTTGTTTTTGAAACAGCTGATTTCCTTGGTTTTGTACTGCTCTTCTGAGGTTGAGGCTCTTCAATATTCACACCCTTGGCTTTTGCTGGAGGTTGTATATCTTGAACACCCAATGACATCAGAGTGGCTGTTAATGAATCACATAGACTAGAATATTTGTTAGCCCTCTGTTCATAAATTTTAGAGATAGCCATAGTAGTGTCTAATTTTTCTTGCGTGGTCCTCAACTCCTTATTATAATCTAGTGTTGGTTATAAAATTACTAGTGCTGTTATTTTTATTATAAAAGTGTGGTACAAATATGGGAATAAAATAAATCAGAAGAAGGGGGAGTAAAATGGAATGAAACGGCACCAAAAATAGCAATCTATACACAGCCCTGCAAGATCTAGGGCTGTTGTAGCAAGTTTTGATAAGAGTTTGTCCCATAGGGAGTGATGATCTAAAACCCAAAGGTTGTATAGTAAATCTCCAGATCTTGCTACAGATTTGGCAACTCTAAACCTACACTAGAAAGTAAGGTAAAGAGAGGGTGTTTAGGTGTCACAAAACAAAACAAAACTAAAAATAGAAATAAAACTACAGCTAATGAAAGGAGACAAAGAAGAATGATGATGGCATGGTAAAATAAAGTAAAAAGGTAGAAAAGTAGACAACTATGTATTATTCATCACTGCAACTCAGATCAAGATGTTGGATCTGTAGCTATCCTTCACTTAGCTACAAGCACAAGTGTAAGGTAGAAGAAACATACCTAACCCAGAGTCCTGAACTAATCTTAGGGCTGCATTCTGTCCACTTGAATAGTCACAACATATCCTAGGAATTTCATCGAAGCAAAAGGTTAGAGCCAAAATAAGAAAACCATTGCAAACACTATGTTTGCATGGTTACAAGCTCATGCAACCAAAGGATCAAACAATTTGTGAAAATTAAGTGAAAATCATAAGAAATCATAGATTGAATGGGGCATTGAAATCAGCTGGTCATTGCTACAAAGAGGCTTGCAATGACCCAACTCTCAAGTATACAATCTGTGCAAGATCTCAGGTCGATTCACTGAAAATGATGTCGCAAAATAAAGGAGAAGTTGGCTCTACAATAGTCCCTCATTTGGCTACAAGCACAAAGGCAGGGAAAAAGAATCTGGCTCAACCCTATGATCTAGACCAGTCTTAGGGTTGTATTCCATCCACTTAAATGGTCATAGAACATCCCATAGATGTTGTCTAGTCAAGGGTTAAACTAGAACAGGAAAACTACAACAACCACTATGTGTGCATGACTACAAGCACATACATCCATAGGTGCAATAAACTCATACAGATCTATGTGAAAAACACCAGAAAAATACAGATTTAATGGAGCTTTAAAAATGACATTTCATTGAATAAAAAAAACATACAATGATTGGCCCTCAAGGCAGTAGTCTTTACAAAATCTCAAAAGTGCTCACTAAGTTATTACAAAATCGATTGCAAAATTTTAATATACCTAGTTGCTACAAAGAACATTAACCCAACATTGCTACCTAGCTAAGGAAGAAGAAAGAAGAAAATAAAAAGGAAATAAAACCCTAAAATATAAACCCTAAAAGTGAGATGAGGCTAATCCTGGCTCCCTTCCCAAGACAGCTTATAGCTGTATTTATACAATCCATAAAGTATTTTATGCTTTGGCCAATCAAAAAAAAGGAAGAAATACAATATTTGGAGCTGGTGTCGTGGCCCATTTGTGGCCAAGTAATGTCTTGTGATGCGTGTCATAGCTCTACACCTTGGGATGTGTTCCCTAGATGCTGTGGAATCTTAAAAATGCCCCCTGAATGTTGAATACACAAGCTGGAACCTATGCCTCGAGTGGTTGAGCTTCAGAATTTAAATCTCGAGTGGTTCTCGAGCAGATGGAATGCTTCAAGCAACTTCACTTCAGAACTACTCGATAGCTTCAATGCAGTAGCTCGACAGGCCGATTTTGTCCATGCTACAGCTCTACAGGTTAGTTTTAGATACTCGAGAGCTTGCAGCACTTCAGCCAGCAACTCGACAGGCTAGTTTCAGTTGCTCGACAGCTTGATATGTTGTAGCAATGAGCTGACATGATGGGTGTTTCAGGCATCAGCTCGACAGGTTCATTGTAGCAACTCTATGGACTGCTCAAGTGTGCTTTTGAGGCTGCTACACAGCTGCTAGAGTGATTGTTTGCTGCACACATGATATACTCAAGTGTGGACTTGCTGTAAGAGAGTGTGAGCTGCTCAATAATGTATTTCAAAATTTTCATTTTGTATAGTTTATACCAGAATCACTCCACTGTGCTTAGGCTCGACTTCTCTCTCTCACTGGGACTTCTAGGATCCCGAGGCATGCTAACCAACCCCAATGGTGTGAACCACCATGGTGCAATCAATGTAATTCCCATCAGCTCCACTTCTTATCTCAAAACTCTTTCTTCTTGGCTCATAAATGATGGATTGCTGCACTAAGCTACAGTTTATTGTCATCTACAAAAACACACTTAAAAATTTATTATTAATCAGCTAAAAGGTCCATTAAAGGCCAAGTTAGGAGGTGGAAAGTGGTATATTTCAGCGATCAACACACTCCCAAACCTAATCTTTGCTAGTCCTCGAGCAAAGGAAAAATTAAAACAGTTATTCTAAATAGTAAATGACACTTTCGTAGGGAGCACATATGCATTTAGCTTATGCATCAAGCCTTTTAAACCCCTAGGTGATCCCTAGTGGAGGAGTGAAGTCTCCTGAGGGTTTTCAGTAAAGATACCCACAAACTTCCCAATTAAAACAGTTAAGCATAGTGCAGCCAATGACAAAATAGATTTAAATAAAGCATCATTCCATACCTATTCTTTAAAAAACAGAGGAGTTAAAAGAACAATGCAAGTAATTTAAAACTAAAACCAGCATGTATTTACATCTCCACCAATCAGTTTACATCAAGAATACAATGTGTGCAATCAATACTAGGCTCACTATTAATTTAAAAATCAAGTGTAGATACTACCCCAATGAAGTTATATTTCAGACCCAATCCTCATCGGGTCTATCTCTCAACAATGAAAATCAAGGTGTTCATATTCTCATTAGATCATGATCAGTCACAGACATCAAATAGGCCTGCAAGCATGAGCATAGGCATTGCATCTAAGTTTTGACATCCTCAAGTACTTTTCACTATAGATTGGGCATCTCCTCATCTCCACATGATAGCTCATTTCACTTTGGATCAACAAGGTATTCTTAATGGGTTATAATATGGCTTATGGTTGAGGTTTAAAAAGAATAGGAGGGGTAGAAAGAATTCAAAACTGAGAAATCAACAAGAGGAGGAGGTGATTTACGACTTCACCTTCTTCATTTTAGCAATGCTTCATCTTCTATCATGTTTTTCATATCCGAAGTGGCCAACTTCTTCTCTTCCCTTTACTTTTTTTTTTCAGATGAAGTTCTTCTCTTGACTTCTCTTTCTTTTTCTTTTTTATATATTTAATTTTTTATTTTTATTTATTTTTTTATGAAATGTCACACCTATACCACTGCTACACAGTTGTTTACAGTTTACTTTTCTTCTCCTTCCACCAAATGGTGAACCCATCCCACCTATCTTCAAGTTCTTCCCCTTTAGCTTCTGAAATCTCAGAGTGAGGGTAAGGCTGAACCATGTCATGAGGTTTAGGTGCAAGTACTCTAGTGTTTGTTAAAGAAAATTTAGATTTTAAGGCTCAAAGAGTGTATGAAAAAGGGTAGTTCAATGAGTAGGAATTTTAGGCTCAAACTGTCCAAATGAATGCCTTAGATCATCTCCTTGGTGTCATGAGTGCTGCCAATCAGTTTCAATTTGGGGGTGCCTAACTTCTAGTGATAAGATTTTGAATCAGTCATTCCTTAGAGCAGAAAAATTGCCAAAAACACACTTCAAAAGAAAATTGATAGGCCCAAATCTCACCATGTATGGTCTTCATTTGCACTCAAGGGGCATATTTTCACCTTTTTTCTCTCCTCTCTAGTTCACTAAGTACTAATTGAAAAAAATTTCTTGATTTTAGCTTAATGGAGGTGTTAAACTTTTTTAAAATTTTCAGTTTTAAAATGTCAGCAAAATTTTTTAATTTCCTCTGTCTAACATGATTAGGTAGGAATTGACTTTATTTATCTCAATTCAACCAACACTGTTACACTAAAATTAACTATTTTACTGGCCTACCACCCTGCCATACCCCCAAACCTAAGATACACAATGTCCTCACTGTTTCAGCAATATTCTCATTAGGGGCAGTAGGGTTTGTAAGAGAAAAACAACTAAAGTATAGCAGAGAACTAAGAGAAAATTAAACTAAAAGATTACATCAAATTATACTAGGAAAGTGAAGAAGAGAATTTATACAGAAGGACAACTAAGAAATCAAAACAACTACACAAATTCCTAAAACAGCGACTATATAAAATAAAAATTACACTAACAATACACAACAATTGGACAGAAAATAGCAAGTACATTAAAAACAACAACTATACTAAACTCTTAAAATAGTATAATCCTAAACACAACATCCTAAAAATGATCTAAGTATGAATCTACATTAATGACACACATTTTTAAGCCAGATTCATAAAACATCAAATCACACAAGCATAATATTTACACAATTTAAAAACATGAATAGTTTTATTACATATGTTATACAGCTGAGATCAAATATCAGTGGAAGGTCTTGAAAGTGAATGATTTCAGAGGCTCCACAGAATTTTCAAAACAGAGTATGAGCCTCTGCTCATTAACCTTCATGATTATTCCCAAAACTTAAGTTCCATGATCTCAGTAGTCTGGATGGGGATGCATGAATGACAGTAAATTGGTCACCCATCTGAATCTCAGCTGAATTGGAAAGAACTAAAATTTAAAAATGAAAAGCCATACCTTTGCATTTGCATCAAACCTGAGATCCTTCAGCTCAGCAGTTTTAGTTGCATGAGAGATGCAGGGAACAACTCCAGCTCCTTATCGGGTGGACAATTAATAGAGGGTTGAGGGAGAACAGAATGGGAGCCTCCTCAGTTCGAAATTCAACAATTTAACAAACCTCAGCCTAGGTCCAGTAGTTTGGGCAAGGTGTCCACCACCATCTCATCCAGGATAGCAACTGATTAACAATCCTTTTTTTTAAACTGGGGCTCAACAGCAGCCCCATTATTCAGCACCTGCTGCTCAATAGCAGGAACTCAATCCTCTCTCTCTTCTGCACACCTTTTTCCATTAAAAACCTCTTGGTGTTCCACAACCTTACCAATCCTCAGCGTATGAATGACCCTAGCTTCCTCATTGGTTGAAGAAGCTTCACCAATCATGTATTGCCCTTTGAGATTGGTAACAGTTTGGCTTGGGAGTCTGCCCTCATTCCTTCTTATCAGAGCATTAGAAATTTGACCTAGCTGGTCTTCTATCTTTTTGATGCTTTGACTATGGGAATTCACAGTCTGTGAAATGGAGCTAAGGTTTTATAATAAAGACAAAACCTACTCCTCAAAGGAGGGGGCTCTTAGTTGTGGTGAGGGCAAAAATAATTGACTTGGCTGGGGGGACTGATGTGGGAAATGCTCTAGAGGGTACTACTAGTTGGAACTGTGGGGCAGTGAATGTTGCTGCTGGGTGTGCTGAAATTTATCCTGTCCCCACCTCAAATTAGGGTGGTTCCTCTAAGTATACCATTCAAGCTGCTGTCCAAATGATTGGACAACATTGGCATGCTCATTTGCTAAGTCTGGAAATGGACTATCAGAGGGACAGTCAAGATGTGAATGTGTGGGTGAGTAGCATATCATATATGCCTCTCCAACCTGTGCAGCCATGTGAGGCTGCACCACACTCGTCAATTTATCAAACTTTTAAGGACAAACTATCCACTTTCCTCTCTAGGTTATTGTATACAGTTAATTCATGCAATTTCCCATTAGAAGTGGGTTCTTTTGCACCTCTAGCAGTAGGCTCGGAGTCATTTCTTGTCAAAGATTCATGCTGCATAGAGCTTTCACTTATCACCTCAAACAAGTCCCAAGCTTCTACATCATTCTTGCTGAGATAGGTGCCACCACATGACGCTTCAATCATGGATCTGCTTTTAACATCTATCCCCTGGTAGAAGCTTTGAATAAGTTGCCACCTTGGGATCTGGTGGTGTGGGCATTGTCTCAACAACTCTTTAAATCTATCCCAAGCTTCATAAAATTGTTCAGTTAGGGACATGATGCATCAATCAAGGATCTACTTTTAACATCTATCCCCTGGTAGAAGCTTGGAATAAGCTGCCACCTAGTGATCTGGTGGTGTGGGCATTGCCTCAGCAACTCTTTAAATCTATCTCAAGCTTCATAAAATTGTTCAGTTAGGGACTGAGCAAAAGATTATGCTCCTCATCAACTGACTTATTTTACTAATTGAGAAAAATTTAGCCAAGAATTGGCATTGCAGATCATTCCAAGATTGTATGCTATTGGCTGGGAGCATGGTGAGCCAATTTCTAGCCTTATCCTTTAATGAAAAAGGAAAACACCTCAATTTGGTGACTTCAGCTCTCAAACCAGCAAAATTAAAGGTAGTACATAGAGAAAGAAATGGATCTATGCTGATAGGGGTCCTCTTTGCTTAACCCATGAAAAGTTTGCAACATTTGGATGGTTTGGACCTTAATTTCATAGTTGTCCTCAACATTGGGGAATTGAATGCAGAAGGGGGATGAGTATGCCGCTGGTGCATAATACTCCCTCAATGGCCTTGGTTGCTCTCCCATCTCAGATGCTTTTAAATTTTCAACAAGGGTGTGTGTTGCTGGCCTAGAGCTCCGGACTCTCTCAATTTCAGGATTCAAAGGTTCTAGCTCAGGAATGACAGACCTTCTTCCCAGCATACAATACATACATAGCAAAGAAAATGACACTCACAGCAAATAGAATAAAAAATACTAAAAGCTAACACTACTGCTGAAATTTAAGGCTACAGAAATGAAATAAAAATAGGGGAGAGAGAGATGTAAACTAAGGCAAAATTGCTTAAGCTGCAGTTGATCTCTCTAGTTTGTTACTGCTCCAGAGTTACAAAAATGAAAAACTTCAGCAAGAATTTATTCAAACACAAAATAGGCAATAAATCTAAAATAGAAAATAAAGAAAGACTGTAAACTAAAACAAAGTATTGCAGCTGTAATTTAATCAAACACTACATCTACAACAAATAAATCTAAATAAAAACTCAGATTTACTACTTAGAACAAAACTCCCCGGCAATGGCGCAAAAAACTTGTTGGTTATAAAATTTCTAGTGCTCTTATTTTTATTATAAAAGTGTGGTAAAAATATGACAATAAAATAAATCAGAAAAAGGGGGAGTAAAATGGAATGAAATAAAACCAAAAGTAGCAATCTATACACATTCCTGCAAGATCTGGGGCTATTGTAGCAAGTTTTGATAAGTAAGAGTTTGTCCCACAGAGAGTGATGATTTAAAACCCAAAGGTTCTATAGTAAATCTCCAGATCTGGCTATAGATCTGACAACTCTAAACCTACACTGGAAAGCAAGGTAAAGAGAGGGTGTTTATGTGTTATAAAACAAAACAAAACTAAAAACAGAAATAAAACTACAGCTAAAGAAAGGGGGTTAAGAAAAATGATGATGGTGTGGTAAAATAAAGTAAAAAGGTGAAGAAGTAGAAAGCTATGTGTTTTTCATTACTGTAACTCAGATCAAGATGCTGGATCTGCAACTATCGTTCACTTGTCTATAAGCACAAGTGCAAGATAGAAGAATCCAACCTAACCTAGAGGCTTGAACTGATCTTAGGGTTGTATTCTGTCCACTTCAATGGTCACAGCATATCCCAGGAATTTCATCCAAGCAAAAGGTTAGAGCTGAAACAAGAAAACCATTACAGACACTATATTTGTAAGGCTACAAGCTTGTGCAATCATAGGATCAAACAGTTAGTGAAAATCATAAGAAATCATAGATTGAATGGGGCATTGAAATCAGCTGGTCATTTCTACAAAGTGGCTTGCAATGATCTAGCTCTTATGTCTGCAATCTGTGTAAGATCTCAGGTCTATTCACTGAAAATGGTGTTATAAAATAGAGGAGAAGTTGGCTTTGCAATAGCCCCTCATTTGACTATAACACAAAGGCAGAGAAATAGAATCTGGCTCAGCCCTGTGATCTAGACCAGTCTTAGGTTGTATTCCATCCACTTAAATGGTCATAGAACATCCTATAGATGTGGTCCAGTCAATGGATTAAATTAGAATAGGAAAACTATTGCAGCCACTATGTGTGCGTGGCTACAAGCACATACATCCATAAGTGCATTAAACCCATACAGATCTATGTAAAAAAAACATATTTATTGGTGCTTTAAAATGGGTATTTCATTGAATAAAAAGGACTTACAATGATTAGCCCTCAAGGCAGCAGTCTTTGCAAAATCTCAAAATTGCTCATTAAGTTATTACAAAACCGATTGCAAAACTGAAATATACCTAGCTACTACAAAGAACATTAACCTAACATTGCTGCTTAGCTAAGGAAGAAGAAAGGAGAAAATAAAAAGGAAATAAAACCCTACAAGTGAGCTCAGGCTAATCCTGGCTCCCTTCCCAAGACAGCTTATAGTTGTATTTATACAATCCATAAAGTATTTTATGCTTTGGCCAATCAAAAAAAAGGAAGAAATACAATATTTGGAGCTGGTGTCGTGGCCCATTTGTGACCAAGTAATGCCTTGGGATGTGTGGGACAACTCAGAAACTTTGGATGTGTGCCCTATATGTTGTGGAATCCTAAAAATACCCCCTGAATGTTGAATACATAAGCTGGAGCCTGTGCCTCGAGTGGCTACGCTTCAGAATTTAAATCTCGAGTGGTTCTCAAGCAGTTGGAATGCTTCAGATAGCTTCACTTCAGAACTACTCGGCAGCTTCAATGCAGTAGCTCGACAGGTTAGTTTCAGCTGCTCGAGAGCTTGCAGCAGTTCAGCCAACAACTTGACAGGATAGTTTCAGCTGCTCGACAGCTTGATATGCTACAGTAATGAGCTCAACAGGATGGGGGCTTTAGGCATCAACTTGATAGGTTCATTACAGTAGCTCTATGTACAGCTCGAGTGTGCTTTTGAGGCTGCTACGCAACTACTAGAGTGCTGGTTTACTGCCCACATGATGTACTCGAGTGTGGACATGCTGCAAGAGAGTGTGAGCTGCTCGAGAGGTTGCTATTTGAAGGCGCATAGCCGTTCACCAATGGATTTCAGATTTTACATTTTGTATAGTTTATACCAACAGCACTCCACTATGCTTAGGCTCCACTTCTCTCTCACTGGGACTTCTAAGATCCCAAGGTATGGTAAACAGTCCCAATGGTGTGAACCACCATGATGCACTAAGCTGTAGTTTATTATTATCTACAAAAATACACTAAAAAATCTATTATTAACCTGCTCAAAGGTCCATTAAAGGTTGGGTTAGGAGGTGGAAAGTGGTATATTTCAGCGATTAACATCCATCATAACTGCCTGTAAGGTTTTCCAATAAAGAGGCTTCATTAAGGCAAGATATTCCTCACATATCAGCAAGGCACTACTGCTCACAAAGGCTACCAGCTGGCACACATCCTCAGCCAGATATGCATTGGCATTCATAAAGGTAGTGAGGGTGGGTGCTTGAGGTAATATGGTTGGATTATATGGTACAATGGCCCAGTTGGATGGAACATTAATAGAAGTAGATAACAACAAGCTCAGTTCCAGTTTGGGTAGATGGGGAGGGAATGGATGGTAGGGCTAGGGTCAGCTCCTCCTAAGTGGTTTCAGTTAGGGTGAAGGTTGAGGATATGGAAAGGGGTATCATAGCCAGCTCTTCAAAGTCAAAGTCAGTTTGGGTGGCAGCAACAACTGTTCTCACAGATGTAGAAGGCTGCTAGTATGGAGGAGTGATAGAGACTTGAATAGGTGTGGGTGGTTGGGCCGGTGGGATAAAAGTTTTAAGGGTTGATTGGATGGAGTTAAGGCTTGTTTGGATGGAGGCCTGATTTTCTGTGTTGGTATGGATTTGGGATTGGAGAGAGGTTAGGAGGGAAATGATTTGGGTTAGAGGGTCAGGTATGGTTGGGGTTACAGGTTGGGTGGGAGGGATTGGTTGGAATGGTGAGGTTGGGGCATGGCTAAATGGGTATGGGTGTGGGGATTCAGGGAGAGGGTTGTACTCATGCCTAATATCCCCCACAATGGAGTCTATTAAGGCTGAGTACCCTTCTATTGTAAACTAGTCTTAGGTCATATTGAATTGGTCTAGGTTAGGTGACAATGGAGGGGAATGGGTAGGAAAGGGAATTGGGTCTATGGACTCAATGGGGTGAGGTGGTTCAATGGTAGTAGCCATTGGCTAACTGTCATCATAGGTAAAAGGGGAAGGTGGGTCTGGTATTGGGCATGGCATGTCAGTGGGTACGGTAGTGGATAAGCTAGGTTTTGTGGTAGGTACTGTGGTGGGGTGTTGGGTCTTCTTTTTATCGGTTTTTCGAATTGGAGGTGTAGGAAAGTTGTAGGGAAATGTTATGGGAGAAGTAGGAGCTGATATAAGAAGGGATTGGGAAGGTAAGGTTGGTGGAGTGGGGTGGACATGTAAGGATGATGGTAAGGATGGAATATTATGTAGGATGGGAGGTAGTGAAGGTGGTATAGACGCAAGAATAGAAGGTAGGGTGGAAGGTGGTGGGGCAGATATGGGAGGTGCAGAAGTAGAAGGAATTATGGAGGATAATACTGGTGCTGGAATGGGAGGAAAGGTGGATGATGGAGGAGTTACTGATGTGGCTACTGAAGATTACATAGGTGTTGCTACAGAAGTAGTTGTAGAAGGGGCTGTAGAAGTGGCAGCAGAAGTGGCTACTTCAGACTCCATTTTCTTCTTGTTCTTCATCAATGATGTGCTAGTTTTCCACTGCCTTTTTCCGAATTCAGTTGGTGGCAACTCAGCAGTGGGTTCTCCTACCTTCCATACATATCCTCCTGTCTTAAGCAAGGCCATGATCAGTCTACTATAGGGTAAACCTTGTATTCTCTCTCTCTTCTTCACCTTGCCATGTATATCTTCCATCCCCTCAAAAATCAGCTTGGCAGCATTGAAGAAATGGCCCTTGGAGAAAGAGTGCAGTGCATCTACAATTAGGACCCTCCTCTCCTACTAGTGTCCGTCCACAAACACATTCTTCCTCAAAACACTCTCCATAAATAGTAGGTTTGTGCTGAATTCACTCCTCATCAGTGAATCACCAAAGACTTTCTTCCCTTGAGTTAAATGTTGGAACACCTCCATTGAGGCACTGATTGGGGGTCATCTATCAACAAAACTAGCACAGGGTCCTGCTGATTTGGCCCTCCCCCTGACTCTTTTGTCCTAATATTCTGATACCACAGCTTCACTAACCTTGGATATACAGTTTCTTCCAAAGGCCTCAACAGGGAATCCATGGAGGCTTTTGTCAAAAACTCAATGGCATCCTTGACCCACTCTTCCTTGGTGAAGAAGGACCTATCAAAGGTGGTTTCAGGTACTAGGCTATGATTTTCCACAAAGTCATTTGGGGTAGTGAAGGGGTCAAACTCAGGAACAACTACCTTGCCCTTCTTTTGTTTCTTTGTAGCCCCCTCACCCTTCTTCTTCTTCTTCTCTGGTTTACTTGTACTGACTTTGGATTTCTTGGGTGATGGTTGGGCCATAGGATCTATAGGGGCTGAGGGGACAATCCTCTTGGATTTTTTGGTCAGTGAAAGAGGCTGGGTTTCGACAGGACTGACCAATGTAGTTAGGGTTTCCTCAAATTCAGGATTGTCAGCCATTTTGAAACCCTAGCTTCTATCTGATTTCTTCCAATCCCTAAGTTTCCCCAAAACTCAAAATCCACTAAAACCTAGTAGAGATTTCTCAATCTATTAGAACATACACAGTGAACAAGTGGATTGAGAAAGAAGTGAGAGCTTACCACAACTAGGGTTTGCTAGGGCATTCCGCAGTGCTCTAAATCGAGAGATCTTTGGTGTGAATTTTGTGGCTTGAGTAGCAGAGCAAAGTGTTAGCAATATATGACAAGTAGAGTAGCAAGTAGCATGCAGTGGAGTGGGAAAAGGAAATCCAAAATAGTGAAAGGGGGTGAGTGTTTAGCACAAAGGGAAGAAATGGGAGAATGAACCTGACGAGGGTTTTATAGGCTCAGGAGAACAAGCTTCGACAAGATGAAGCTTTTGGTAAAATATCTCGAACAGATCTCGAGTGGCTATGATTTAGCGCAGGAACCTGTCGAAGCTTCAATTGCATTTTGACAGGATAAAGCTTCAGGACTGATTTTTCTTAAGCAGATGGTATTAAGCCCATTATCCTATCAAGGCTACATATGTGTGGCTTGAGCAGACGCTCAAGCTGTTCATTTAAGCTCTGGAGCCTATTAAGCTGAAGTCTATTGGCTTGAGTAGATGCTTTTAAAGCACTGGAGCCTATCGAAGCTCTAGATATTGTCTCGACCAGAGGTCGAGTAGCTGCTTTTAAGTATTGAAGCTTGTCGTAGCACTGCATTGCCTTAAGGAGAACTGTCTCAAGAGAATACCTGAAGGTCTCTGATCTTCTCGAGAAAGCTAGAAATAGCTCAGTGCACCCTTGTGCAGACAAGCACACTCTCATACATTTAAAGGTTCATGATTCCTAATGGTAAATAGACTCATTCTCATTTAATCAGCACATCAACAATTGCACACAATAGGATTCATGAAAAACAAACCCTAAGAACACAATATTTACATAATTTAAAAATATAAACATGGTTATGGTACACATGGTGCAAGGCTGGAGATCACACATCAATGGGAGGTTCTTGAAAGTGGATTGTTTCAGAAGGATCCACAACATTCTCTATATAGAGCTTGAGTCTCTGACCATTGACTTTCATAACCCTTATAGAAGTAGAGTCCATGATCTCAATAGCAATAGATGGGAATGCATGAATGACAGTAAATGGCCCATCCCATCTGGATCTTAACTTGCCTAGAAAAAACATCAACTTAGAATTGAAAAGCCATACCTTAGCTCTATCAAGAAAGTCCTTCCTTAGAAGGTTCTTGTCAAAGAAGGCCTTAGGTTTCTCCTTGTAAATTTTAGAATCTGAGTAGGCATCCAGCCTATGTTCTTCCAGCTCAGACAACTGCTGCTTTCTATTCAAACTAGCAGCCGTTAGATCCATGTTTAAATTTTTAATGGCCCAATAGGCCCTGTGCTCTAACTCCATTGGAAGATGACAAGCTTTGCCATAAACCAGTCTCAATGGGGACATCCCTATAGTGGTCTTATAGGCTGTCTTATAGGCCCACAATGCATCAGTCAATTTCAAGGACCAATCCTTCCTGTCTTTCCTGACTGTCTTCTCTAGAATGTGCTTGATTTCTCTATTAGAAATCTCCACTTGCCCATTGGTGGTCTGTGGGTGGTATGGAGTAGCAATTCTATGAGTAACAAAATACTTTTTGGGCAAGCTCTCAAAGTACTTGTTACAGAAATGGCTCCTCCCATCACTTATGATGGCTTTGGGGGTGTCAAATCTAGAAGATCTTTTCTTTTACAAACCTTAGTACAACTCTATGATCATTTGTCCTTGTGACAATAGCTTCCACCCATTTGGAAATATAGTCAACAGCCATAAGGATGAAATTAAAGCTCGTTGAAGGAGAGAAAGAAGCCATGAAATCTATCCCCTAAACATCAAATAGCTAAACAACAAGGATGGGTTGCAATGACATTGAATCCCTTTTTTATATGCCCCCCATCCTTTGACATCTCATGCAAGAATGCAGTGCTCAAAAGCATTCTTGAACAAGGATGACCAATAGAAATCACACTGCAGCACCTTTGTTGCTGTCTTTTTCCCTCCAAAGTGACCGCCATAGGCATTTCCATGACACATGGTCAGAATACTATAAACTTCACTGTTAGGGACATACTTTCGGATCACCTGGTCTACACAATATTTATAGAGGTAAGGATCCTCCCAGAAAAATACTTGACTTGCGAAAGGAACAAGTCTTTGTCCATCTTGGACCAGTGAGAAGGGATCCCACCTACAACATGGTAACTTACAATATTTGCAAACCAGGGCACACTTGACTTGATGGAAAATAATTGTTCATCAAGGAATGAATCCTTAAGTGGTGTTGCAACACTTTCATCAATCACAATCCGGGATAAGTAACAACTACCACATTTTCTACCCCTTTCTTGTCCTAGATTTCGAGATCAAACTCCTACAGGAGTAAGATCCATTGAATCAGCCTAGGTTTTGCATCTTTCTTTCCTAGCAAGTATTTTAGGGCAGAGTGGTCAATAAAAATTATAATTTTAGACCCTAACAAATAAGGTCTAAACTTGTCCAAAGCAATCAGTATAGCCAGAAGCTCTTTCTCAGTAGTTGTATAATTTAGCTAAACTTTTGTCAGTGTTTTACTGGCATAGTAAAGTATACAGGGCTGTTTCTCCCTTCTCTGTCCTAAAATAGCTCCAACAATAAAATTGGATGCAACACACATCAATTCAAAGGGTAGAGTGTAATCTTGGGCCTAGATCACTGGGGCAGAGGTCAAACATTTTTTAATATCTCAAATGCCTTCATGCATTCAGCATCAAACACAAATGGTACATCTTGGCAAAGCAAGTGGCACAATGGCTTGGGGATCTTGTTGAAATCTTTAATGAACCTTCTATAAAAACCAACATGTCCAAAAAATGATCTAACTTGTTTGATGGTTATTAGTGGGGGCAGATGTAAAATTAGGTCAATCTTTGCCTTGTCAACCTCTATGCCCTTCTGGGATACCACATGACTAAGCACAATTCCTTTAGTGACCATAAAGTGACCCTTTTCTCAGTTCAAAATTAAGTTAGTTTCTTCAAACCTTTGAAGCACAAGACAGAGGTGATGCAAACATTGATTGAAATCATCCCCATAGACTGAAAAGTCATCCATGAAGATTTCCAAAAACTTATCAATCATATTAGAAAAAATGGCCTACATGTACCTTTGAAAAGTGGCAGGAGCATTGGACAATCCAAATGGTATCCTTCTATAGGCAAAGGTGCCAAATGGATAGGTGAAAGCAGTCTTTTCCTGCTCTTGAGGATACACTAGTATCTGGTTGTAACCAGAATATCCATCAAGAAAGCAATAATAGGCTCTGCCTGCCAACTTGTCCAAAATCTGATCAATAAAAGGCAAAGGGAAGTGGTCCTTTCTGGTCTTAGAGTTTAATTTCCTGTAATCTATGTAAACACTTGAACTAGTGGTCTCTCTGGTTGGCATCAACTCTCCAGACTCATTTAACATGACTGTGATGACAGATTTCTTGGGGACCACCTGGATAGGTGATTCCCACTCAAAATTAGAAATAGGGTAAATGACTCTAGCATCTAGCAATTTGACAATTTCTTTCATTACTACTTCCTGGATGTGAGGGTTCAGCTTTCTCTATATTTCCTTAGAGGGTTTAGAACCATCTTCCAAGTGAATTTTGTGCATGCAAATAGATGGATCAATTCCTCCCGAATCAGCAATTGTCCATCCAATGGCTTTCTTATGCGTCCTGAGGACATAAAGTAATTCCTCCTCTAGATCCTCAGTGAGAGGAGGACATAATTACTGGTAATTTTTCATTCTGCCCTAAGAATGCATATTTCAAAGAATCTAGGAGCTACTTCAGCTCTAGGTTTGGTGGACTTTTCACAGAAGGTAGCAAAGGTACCTTCGAGGGTTGAGGGAGGGGCAGCAAGGTAGGTCTCCATGTAGAGTGCTACACTAGGCTCACTGAAGAATCTAGTCTGTTCACTTCTTCAGCAACTAGAGTGGGGCCTCCTTCTCAGCAACCTCAGTCCACACTTTCTCAAAATCATCTAACACCATATCCCAATCCAGCAGTCTGGGTAAGGTTTCTTCCACCAATTCGTCTATGAAATCTACTGTAAAACAACCCTCATTGTCAAGTTGAGGTTGGTTGGCAGCATTGTACACATTAAGCCTAACTTTCATATTTTCAAAAGTAACTTTTATCACTCCATACCTGCATTAAATGCAAGCATTGGCAGTGGCCAGAAATGGTTTGTCCAAAATGACAGGTTCTAGAGTGTTGCACTTGGTAGGCTCCATGTCTAACACCAAAAAATCAGCTGAGTAGAAAATTTTATCTACTCCCACCAGCACATCTTCCACAATTCCCATAGGTTTTCTCTCAGACTTGTCAGCCAATTGGACGACCACAGGTGTCGGCTTTAGCTCCCCCAAACCTAGCTTTTCATACACTGAGTATGGAAGCAGGTTGACACTAGCTCCCAAATCCAAGAGAGCTCTTCCTATGGTGTGGACACCTATGATGCAGGGGATGGTAGGTAACCCTGGGTCTTAAAGCTTAACTGGGGTAACTATGGACAAAACGAATTTTACTTTTTCAGCTGCAAAAACTTTCTTAGACAAGTGGATCCTACCTTTTCTCTTTTGAGTGTACAAGTCCTTAAGGAACTTAGTATAGGCCGGGACCTACCTAATGGCATCAAGCAAAGACAAATTGATTTTCACCTACTTGAATGTATCCATCATCTCCTCCATTCTAGCATTTCCTTTATCAAAAGGAGAAGGCCCTTTGAAAGCCTGAGGAAATGGCAGATGAGGTACTGCTGGTACCTCAACTGTTGACCTAGCATCCATATCACTATTTTTGGTTTTTTTACTTTTTTTCAACTGTTGGGGCTCAACAATAGCCCCATTATTTTCCTCCTGTTGCTCTACAATAGGAATTGAGTCTCCTCCTTTTGCACTCTTCTTTGTCTCACAACCTACTTTGCCTCATGAGTTGAGGAAGCTTCACCAATCATAAATTGTCCCTTGGGGTTGGTCATTGTCTGGCTTGAAAGCCTACCCTCTTCTCACTTAGTCAGAGTGTTTAAAATTTGACCAAGTTGGTCTTCAATCTTTTTTATACTCTGACTGTGGGAGTTCACAGTCAGTGACAAGGAGCTGGGGTTTTGTATTGAGGATCAAACCTGCTTCTCAAAGGAGGGGGCTCTGGTCTGTGGTGGTAGCAAGGTCAACTAATTTGGCTATGCCACAGGCTGGGGGAATTATTGTCTTTGAACATAACCTTGATTGTACTGCTGGGTGGGTCTATAGGGCAGTGCCTGCTACTGCTAGAGTTGCTGAAAGTTATCTTATCTCCACCTCAAATTAGGGTGGTTCTTCTAGGATACCCAGCAAGCTGATACCCATATGATTGGGCAGCATTAGCAGGCTCCATTACTAACTCAGGATATTGATCAACAGATGGACAATCTAACAGTGAGTGTGGGTGATTGGCATATCAGACATGCCTCTCCAACCTATGTAGTTGTTTAGGGCTGCAACACACTCAGCACTTTATCAAATTTCTGAGACAAACTGTCCACTTTCTTCTCTAGGTCACTATACACATTTAATTCATACAACTTCTCTATAGAAGTGGTTTCTCTTGCAGCTCTAACAGCAATCTCAATGTCATTTCGTGGCAGAGTCTCTTGCTGCATAGAGTTTTTACTAATAATATCAAACATGTCCCAAGCTTCTTCATCATTCTTGCTGAGATAAGTTCCACCACATGAAGCATCCACCATATCTCTACTTTTAGAATCAATCCCCTGGTAAAAGCTTTGAACAAGCTATCACTTGGGGATTTAGTGGTGTGGGCACTGCCTCAACAATTCCTCAATCTTTTCCAGGCTTCATGGAAATCTTCAGTTGGAAACTGAGCAAAAGAAATAATGCTCTTTCTCAACTGACTAGTTCTGTTCATGGGGAAAAATTTAGCCAAGAACTAACACTGTAGGGCATTCCAATATGTTATGCTATTAGGTGGGAGAATGTTAAGCCAATTTCTATCCTTATCCTTTAATGAAAAAGGAAAAAGCCTCATTTTAGTGGCTTCATCTTCAATTTCAGTAATTTAAATGTAGTGCACAAGAAAAGAAACTCACTAATGTGCTTGTAAGTGTCCTCTTTATTTAATCCATGAAAGGATGGTAACATTTGGATGGTATGTGGTTTAATCTCATAATTACCCTTAGCTGTAGAGAATTGAATGTAAGAGGGGGATGAATATGTCCCTGGTGCATAGTAATCCCTTAGGGGTCTAGGTTGCTCTCTCATCTCAAATGGATCTATAAGTTCAACAAGGGTATGTGTTGTTTGCATAGGTCAAAGGACTCTCTATATTTCAAGATTTATAGGTTCTAATTTAGGATGAAGAGACCTTCTACCCAGCATATAACACACAACAAGTAAAAATTTCTTACAGGAACACACAATAGAAAATTTATAAAAAAATAAAAAGCAAAAAAAAAAGCACTGCTGCTGATATTAAGAAAGCAAAAATGAAACTATGACAAGGGAGAAAAAGGTGTAAACTAAGGCAGATTGTGATTCAGCTGCAGCTATTTGCTCCCCTCTTTGCTACTGCTTCAACTCTACACAAATCCTAAAAATATAGTAATAATTTATTCAAACACCACAAATGCAGTAAACAAATCTAAATGAAAACGTAAAGAAAACCTCAGATCTACTACTTTGATCATCAATCCCCAACAACGGCGCCAAAAACTTATTGTTTTTGAATGCTGGTTATGCTGCGTTCTTTTTATTATAAAACTGATAAAGGTATGGCAGCAAGAAAGAATAGGCAAAAGAAGAATAAAATGGGGATGAAAATGGATTGAATATAGCAGCAAAACAAACACATAGTCCTACAAGATCAAGGGCTGTTGAAGCAAGTTTTGATAAGTAAGAGTTTGTCCCATAGGGATTTATGATCTAAAAATATTAGTATGGTAGATCTCTAGATTTGCTACAAATCTGACAGCTCTAAACCTAAACTAGAAGGCAAGGTAAGGAGAGGATGTTTTGGGGTTGTCACAAAGTAAACTAAAATAGAAATAAAAATAATAATTAGAAAATAAAAGAAAGGGGGTTTTGAAGAAGGAAGGAAACGGTTTGATAAAATAAACAGAAAATGTGGGAAGTAAATAGCTAGGGACTAATTTTTACTGAAAAAGATATTGGATCTACAGCTGTCCTTCATTTGACTACAAGCTCAAATGCAAGGTAGAAGAATCCAACTCAACCCTGAGATGTGGACTAGTCCTAGGGCTATATCTTGTCTACTTAAATGGTCACAAGATATCTCATGGATATACTCCAGTCATGGGGGTTAAAAGCCAGAATAAGCAAATCACTGCAGCCACTATGTAAAGCTACAAGCTCATGCATCCATAGGTGCATACAATCTATAAAGTTCTAAATGAAAAACACAAGAATATTACAGATTGAATGGAACAGTAAAAATAGCTTTTCATTGCTTAAAATGGAACTTATAATGGTCTGCCCTCAAGGTTGCATTCTCTGCCAGACTCCAGATCCTTTACAATGCTAATACACAGTCCTTTTACAACTTATCTCGGCCCTAACTATTACAAAGATTTAGCCCAACATTGCTGAGCTAAGGAAATAAGAAAAGAAAAAGAAAGATGACCTAACCCTAAAAGATGAATTAAAGCACGAATATTCTGGTTGGTTCCCTTGCCTAGCTACATTTTTCTGCATAGTTTACATCATATAAGTACAATTCATAAAGTAGTTTTTTGCCTTGGACAATCAGAGAAGAGGAGAATCAAATTAGTTAGGATTTTGCTGATGTGGCTCATTTGTAGCCAAGTATTTCCCCTAATAGTTGGAAAAGCACAACACATTGGGAAATGTGCCCCAAGTGATGTGGAATTTCCACAAATGCCCTTGAAGTCTGTAAATAACAGTTGGAACCCGAGCCTCGAGTGGTTGAAGTATCAGAATATAAAACTCGAGCAGATCTCGAGTGGATAAAGTGATTCTAAATGGTTCTCGAGCGGCTGGGACTCTTTTTGAAGGATTCTCGACAAGTTTAAGGTTTGAAGCCATATCTGCTCGAGTGGTTAGAGCTTCAAGCATATAATTTCGAGTGGATGGCTCTCTTCCTGAAGGAATCTCGAGTGGTTGCCGACAGGTAGGATCTGAAGGTGCTGTATGCTCGACAGGTTCTCTGAGGGCAGTTGATAGGTTCTCTGAAGTGCTCAAGTGGATAAAAGGTAGCAGTCCTCTGCTCAACAAGTTATTTCTAAAGGCCAGGAACCACTCGAGTGCATGTTGCAAGTTTTGAATGTGCTCGAGTTTGCTCTAGCTGTAGCATTGATGTGTCCAGAGCTGTTCGAGCTGGAGTTTCTGAAGGTGCATCTACTCGAGACAGCTCGAGTGGATTATTTGTGAAGGCACAGAGCTGCTCGAGATTGCTCGAGTGGTTGTTGCAGTAGTCTTTTGAATTGTTCAAGGTAGCTTCAGATCTGTTCGAGCTCAAAGTTCTTCTCTGCTTCCTTGTCCACACTGCTGCTGCACTCCATTAGGTGTGGGCCCCACTTCTCTTTCACTGTCTTTCCATCAGCTTTAGTGTTGGACTCTCATTCTCTTCTTCTTGGCTTTTTTTTGGATGGATTGCTATACTAAGCTGTAGATTATTGCTAACTACACAACACACTTAAAAAATTAGTTATTAAACAACTCAAAGGTCTATTAAAGGTTAGGTTAAGAGGTAGAAAGTGGCATAATTTAGTGATTAACATTTACTAACTTTTCAAATTTATGTCATTTTTTATATACTTACCCCTACGATTCGGTCATTTACATGCCTAAGCCATTTGACGGGCCTACTTTAGCATTTATGATTCTGTCATTTACACGCCTTAGCTGATCGGTGGGCCTCCTTGAGCATCTTTTTTTCTTTTTATCATTTTACAAACCTTAGCCGTTTGGCAGGTTACTTGCTAAGCTAAGGTCATATTCCCTTAGTGGACGCTGGCCCGTAGAGGCGGCACGGAATTGTCACCACCCATTTTTGAACCTAGGCAAATTGCCTTTTTAAAATTGAATTTAAAATTGAACCTTAAAAGTGAACTAAGGGACTTAATTCATCTTTACATTGGGTAGACTTTTAAGAAGGGTGAGAATTTAGGCAGCGATACAAATATCCCGGTTCTTAGTACAGCGGTAGCCCCTAGTGGTAATGATCCAGAAATGTACCACACCATCCAGTATCTAAGAAGGCGCTTGCGCCAGAGGTATATCGGGTGGACAACCGAGATGAAGAAAAAGCCCTAAAACCCTTGGAGAGTGCATTAGTTGTCTCGAAACGGCCTTGTATCCCTAGGTACGGTGAGGAGAAACCTGGAATACTAAGAAAAAATGGTCCCCGGAAGCACGTCTTCCCGAAAACCCAAAAAATAGACCAATTTCAGGCATGCTGCTTCTGTCAAAAAATATATAAACACCTTTTAGCCTAGCATGCGTAATTGACACGCTAAGTACAAAACCCCCAGATTTTGCGTCTAATACACACGCTAAGCCAAAATGCTAGAAATTTAGCCTAGCGTGTGTAATACACACACTAAGCCAAATCTCTAAGATTTTAGGCTAGTGTATATAATACATACACTAGACTATTCTAGGAATGAGCAGCACGAATCCGAGGCCCTTTTCACCCTTCCCGAGCCCCCCGCTTAGTAATCTTCATACTCCCGATTGTTCCCCCACCTTTTGACACCCAAAATGCCCTCGCCGGTTAAAAGAGGTCACCTCTTATTGACTCTTTCGAGGAATTGGGACGTCATGTGAATTTTTGTGCCTTCACATAGATCAAAGGATTCCCTTTGATTCTTTCAAAGTGGATCGGAATCCCATCGTGGGAGGCATCAGAGGTGTGAATGCCGCCCGAAAAGGGAGTACCCCAGGGCCTCGGATAAAGCACCACCTTAATCAAGGGATAGATTTTTTATTTTTTTCATTCAAAAAATAAATAAAACCAAAAAAATCAATCAAGAAAAAAATCAAAACCTAAAAAAGGATCTTGTGGTGTCGGAACAATAGCATCACCTTATCCTCCACCATTCCATAGGGGAAGGAGAAGACGGGTTTTTAGTCCTCACCCGAGGAACCTGTACCCGACCGACCCATCTGTCTTGGGCAGTTGATCCAACCTACATCGACCCCGATTCATCCCCTCCACCTTCCCCCCTACATTCCCAATCGGAGGAGATTCCTATTTCCATTTTCCTCACCTAATTCTCCCATACCCACTCCACACTTTCCCTCCAATCCAAATCCACCACATATCTCCCCATCTACCTAGTTCATGACCAATTTTCCTCACCCGTCCACCATGCCCAATTTTTCCTCATTTACCCAAACCATGCCCAACTTTCCTCTCCCATCTACCCAGGTCATGCCCAATTTTCCCCACCTACCAACCCAACATATACCCTATTTTTCCCACGCCTCCAGCCAAGCCATACCCAATTTTTCCCCATCCTCACAAACCATGAACATTTCACCGCCTCTACCCAGGTCATCCCCAATTTTCCATCTACATCTACCCAGGTCATGCCCATTTTCTCCCATACATCCCCCTCATCAGGTGCGCCATCCACTTCCAACCCCATACCCGACCCCATGGCCATGATGGAAGACATGGTTAGGAACTACACCATGTGGAAGGCCTCCCAAAGCCTTCCTCATACACCCCAAGTGCCCAAACCCCAACAAACCCTCCAAATCCTTCACACCTCTTTCATCCAAAATGTCAATCCCAATCAACCTCCCATAATCCACACCACACAAGGCCCCTCTCATCAGTCATGGGTCATCTAAGTGGGCCTCAAGGCCCAATACCTAATACCCAAACCCATCAAGGCCCAATACCCAACACCCAAGCCCATCAAGGCCCAATACCCTATACCCATGCCCATCAAGGCCCAATACCCAACACCCAAGCCCATCAAGACCCAATACCCAAGCCCATCAGGGCCCAGTACCCCATACCCAAGCCCACCTAGGGCCAAACTCGAGAGCTTCATTTGCAAGCCTTCTACCATTCCCCCAATATCTCACATTCACCTATGCCCAACAAATCCCCATTCCCCCTCAGATAGTACACCCCTCTCTTCTAATCCCTCAACCCGGCATGGGCTCCATTTGTCCACACCCCTCACACCCAACCCAATATGGGGATCCATCCCATACCCATCCTCTTACCTCCCAACCCAGCCAGTAAAATCCCCACCAAGCGCAGTGCCCACATCAGGAACCCCACCAAAATCCCTCATTCACTGATCCCCTTACCTCGCAAATAAATCACCAAAACCCTTATCAACCCTAATAGCCTCATCAGGCATTCGCCCAACCCATCCAAAACTCACAGGCTAATCTCACCCTTCCACCACCATATGTTGATCCACAATATGAGGAGGATGAGATCAGAAATAATGGGGCATATGCAGGGGCATTTGCCAATTTCAATCCCCACAACCCACCATTACCAATCCACAGACCGTTCAGAATGAAGGGGGACCAGCCTTAGCATTGCACTCAAGAGAGTCAGAGCTGTTAAAAGAACAAATAGATATAATCCAAAAGTAGTTAATGAAGCTGGGCGGGACCGAGATTCAGGCCACCGAATTTTTTGATTTATGCTTGTTTGCAGAAGTACCATTACCCGACAAGTTTTAATGCCCACATTTGATAAATACAATGGCACGGGTAACCCAATTGTCCATCTAAAATTGTACTGTGGAGACATGTGCCAGTATGGAGGAGATGAATGTTTTCTCATAAAAGTTTTTCGAAAGAGCCTTATGGGTCCGGCCTTGAGATGGTTCATGTCTATTCAGCCATCTATGCTCAAAACATGGAAAGACCTCACCCATTTGTTTCAAGAGAAATATGACTATAGCATAGACATCGAACCGTGCAAATAAGATCTAGCACGATTGAAATAAATACCCGATGAGGCCTTTAACGAGTACCTAGGGAGATGGAGGACCCTAGTAGCCCATGTAAAGAACTGCATCCCAGATGATGAGCAGATCGAGATGGTCTCAAAAATAGCACTACCTGTTATCTCTAACTTTTTGGTTTACCAGCAGCAAGCCAGTTTCGCTAACCTGATATGAAATGTCAACCTTTGTGAAGACAAATTGAGAAAAGGGTAGTTGAACAAAAATCTGGCCAGTGGGGTATGAAAATTTACTAAGCAAAGAGGAATCGGGGTAGATGTCTAGACAATAGTAACACACAGCCCAGCACCAGCATGGTACCCTTTTAGCTCATGGCAGCACAGCCCGCACCAACACCAACAAGTCATGTTTCGAGGCAGAACAATGTCCCCTGGGGGCAGCTAACCCCTGAGCAGAGAAGGGCCCGATATAACCAAGTGTTCACTCCCTTAGGACAATCCCTAAATATCCTCTTGCCTTTACTGATCGAGAAGGATTTGGTCACTTAGCTTCAACCCCGACCTCCACCAAATCTAATCCTGAGAAATTATGATCTGAATATGCATTATAATTTTTACCAGGGACCGGGCCACCCAACCGATCAATGCTTTCCATTAAAGCATGTGATCCAAGATCTGACAGAGGCGGGGAAGCTCATTCCTTCCGCAGCTTCGCAAGCAAACCCTCACATTAGCATCCATCAAGCATCATTGTAGTCGCACCCGCAGGGAGGAATGGGACTAAGGGCCACCATTAATATGTTGGAGGAAGGGATGGACGAGTTCAATCCCTTAGAATACATCAGCATAAAAGAGAGTTTAAAGTCACCAGGGCAATGGAACCATGGGAATGAGGCCATAGGGATGATTGAGCAGTTGAACTTAGCCAATTATTTTCCAAACCCTACACCACAAGAAGCACCTATGGATTTGAGGATGTACTTTCTTGCACCCACGCTTGTTAACCATGTGAAGCTTAAATTTTACTCATCCCTGATATATCAACCATTCCCGACACCAATAGTCGATCACTATGTGTCACCCAATCCATCGCCGACACTAATCTAATATAGTTGGCCCAATTTTTCTCCACCCCTAATCAATCCACCTCCAGTACCCCTCTATTACAATGGACCCAATTTTTCCATACCCTCACCAATCTACCCATCTTTCGCACCAGTCAACTAGATTTGGCCCAGTTTTGCCCCACCGGTCCAATCATATCCTACGCCACCATCCATCCCATTCTAAATTCTCAAGCCAACATATGATCCCCATCAGGTCCCACTCAACTATAGTTAAACAGATGCCAATGTTGGTACCATCATAGAGGGGGCAGTTGATTTTGTTACTCATTTAGGGAGGATTTCTAAACAACCTGAGGTATCACCGTTTGAGGCCTATTAATGACGTCCCCACTCTATTTCCAAGCCCTGATGGGGGTATTAAAAGACGCATATGTATCTGATAAAGTTTCCCCAGACGAGGTGGGACAGATGATTGGACAGGTGTTGGCTCCTAATGCCATCTCGTTCTCAGACACTAATCTCCCGGTTGAAGGAGGCAACCATTCCCAATCCCTCAATGTCGCAGTCGAAACAGGAAATATGGTGATACCGTTGGTTTTGATCGACAACAAATCGACATTAAATGTGTGCCCTTTGAGGATTGCAACCAACATAGGGATCGATCCTTCCACATTCAGGCCAGTGAGAATAAGCGCGAGAGGGTTCGATAACACTAGGAGGGAAATCATTAGAAAAGTTGACCTTGAGCTCTTTATTGGGCCAATAGCCTTCTCCATCCTTTTCCAAATTATGGATATGAAGTCCACCTTCAACCTGCTGCTAGGGCACCCATGGGTGTAAGAAATCAGGGTAGTTCCCTCCACCCTACATCAACAGCTCAAGTTCATATCAGAGCAGAAGGTCATAACAATCATGGGAGAAGGGCGAGAAGTAAGAGAGAAAATGACCCATAACATCGAGAACCTTAAGGTATTGGATGTGCCACACAAAGCTGAAGACACACATCTCCATAGTTTTCAATATGCTATGTTAATAGTGGCGCCCGAACACCTTGGAAAGGTCACCGAAGAAACCAGAGGAATGATTGCAACAGTAGCAATACTCTAGAAATGGGGCTACCAAAAAGGGAAAGGGCTAGGCCCTCACTTGAAGGCCTCACCCAGTCAGAGCCAAGGGTGGATAGCAGACCAAATTCAACTTAGGCTACAACCCTACCAAAGAGGATGTCTAGGAAGCTAAGAAAAAGGCCGAACCATTGCCATAGCCATATCCTAGGGGATAGACTTAGAGGATGAGCCCTGCCCAAGACCTCACATCAGAAGAACCTTTGTAAGCGCGGGGGTTATAAAAATTGACAAGAATTTGGCAACACAGCTAACCCCACATAAACAGATGCCCATTCATGAAACCAATCCCCAAATCATCCCTCCCGAGATTGAAGTAGACTAACCTCACTATCACTCTTCGAGGAAGAGGTAACACTACTTGCACAGCCACATGTCCAAAACCATCTCAAGCCTGTGTTAAGGTTTGAGGACCAGGTCTCAGACAAGCCAATGGTAAACATGATGGAGGTTGACCCTAAAAAGCCATCTCAATCAACTTCTTCTATAAGAGTAGATAAAGGTGAAACACCTCAGGTGAGGAATTGGTCTTCAATGCCCCTAACTTAGAAAGCATCAAATGGTCTTAAATATGACATCAACTTTCTAAAAGAAATAATCTATAAAAAGTGAGATTAGCCCTTGGCAGGCAATACCCTGTGTATATAGAGACCCACCTCGCTAAGGGCCCTTCTCCGAAGAAAAAGAAAAAGAAAAAAATATATATAAAAGAAATACAAGAAATTCTAAAAAATAGTCTTTTAAAATCCTCGATAAAATCTAAGAAAAAAAAGCCTTAATCAAAAAACCTGTCCCACATGAAATCGACCCCTTTCCTGTAGAAATATAAGAAGAGGTAGGAATCATGAATCTGGATGAGAAGATCCCCTCTGAGGAGCTTCCTAATAGGCTCCATGACCAATTTATCGATTTTGAGCATGGCCCTACCCTGATCGTTGAAGAGACTGAAGATGCCAATCTAGGTACCGAGGAGGTTCCTAGAATCACTAAGATCGGAATACTGTTGTCTCCTAAGAAAAGAAAAAGCATGATTGATTTCCTTCAGACATACCAAGACGTCTTTCCATGGTCATACGAGGACATTTCAAGAATAATATGTCTACAACATAGATACTGAACCTCACAAGATGAATCTAGCCCGGCTAAAGCAGAAGCCCGATGAAGCATTCAATGACTATCTAGAGCGATGGAGGGCATTGGCAGCTCAGGTCATAATACCCGATGACGAGTAATTCGAGATGATCTTGAAAAACACTTTGCCAGTCCTCTCAGATTTTCTGGTATACCAATAGCACTTTAGCATCATAGATTTGGTAGGAAATATCAATCGATGTGAAGATGCCATAAGAGAAGGACGGTTAAATAAAATCATAAACAACGGGGTTCGGAGGTTCACTGAATAGAGGAATGATAGGAGAATTGAAACGAATGTATAGATGGTCGTAAATACACGACCTAACACCAACATAACTCTATTTCAGTTCAAGGCAGCACAGCCAGCCCCAGTCAAAAGCGAGCTAATATTGAGGACAGAAAATTGATAGGGGACACTGATGACCCAAGAACAAAGAAGGGCACGTTTTGATCGAGTCTTCATACCATTAGGGCAGTCCTTGAATATCTTATTGCCTTTACTGATTGAAAAAAGTTTGGTCGCTGCACTCCAACCGCGACATTTGCCAAATCCGATCCCAAGGAATTGCGCCCTCAATACTCATTGTAATTTCCATCAAGGACTGCGCTACCCAACCGATCATTGCTTCCCTTTGAAGCATACGATACAAGACTTAATAGAGGTCAGCAAGATCATTCCTCTAGCACTTCCCTAGGCCAACCAACATGCCAATATACATCAGGCACCACTACTACCACATCTACCAGGTGGAGCAGGCCCCAAGCAGACTATCAGCATGATTGAGGAGGATGACAAGGAGTTTGACCCTTCAGAGTGTATCCGCACTTGTGAAGATTTTGTAGCACCAAAGCAGAGAGATCAAGAGGATAGAGGCATCAGAGTAAGTGAGAGTCTGAATCTGACCGATTACATTCCCATGCCACCAGCAGAACTCTTAGATTTGAGGGTGTATTTCTCATCACCAGCTCCCATCAGCTATGTCCAAACCAGCCAGTATCAACATATGCAGCAGCAACCCCCACCAATTACCTCCTTCGGGACCGGTTAATTATCAATGGCCTACCCCTATCACACCGCCCCCAATCCCTACTAACCCCACATGGCCTATTTTCACCACCCCCCGATCAATCCAACAGAGGTTAACCAAGTGTGAACCCACCATTCCAATCCCTTAGTGTAAGTACCTTTTAGGCCTATGTCCACTCCATTTCAAAACCCAGGACTAAGCTACGATCACCATTAGGTTCCGCTCAGTTACGATTAGACAGATGTCAATACAGGCAGCAGTAGAGAGGGGTCAGTAGATTTCTTCACTCGATCGGGAAGAATCTCAAGGCAACCAGAAGTACCAACACCAACTCGTTCAGAAGAGAAGAAAGAACCTACAACTATAATCCCCTTCGAGAAAATGAGTCGAGCGCACATACTTGAAACACGATTAGAAATGATGCCCACGCACATCACGGTCTGAGACCTATTAATGACATCACCGCTTCATTTCCAAGGTTTGATGGGGGCATTAAAGGATGCACTATAAACCCCAGACGAGGTGGGACAAATTCTCGGGCAAGTGTTAGCTCCCAATGCCATTTCCTTTTCAGATGCTGATTTATCATATGAGGGAAATAATCACTCTAAACCCCTCAACATCACTGTAGAAACTGGGAACCTAGTGATTCCATTAGTGTTGAAGACAATGGGTCTTCTTTGAATGTGTGTCCTCTCAGAACCGCGACCAAGATAGGTGTGGATCCCTCTGTTTTCAGGCCACAAGAACAAGTGCTAGAGGATTTAATAACATGAGAAGAGAGATAATTAGAGAAGTTGACCTTGAGCTCGTCATCGGGGCAATGACCTTTTCCATACCCTTCCAAGTTATGGACATCAAATCTACATTTAATCTGCTATTGGGGTGACCCTAGTTACATGAGGTCGGGGCAATACCTTGCACCATGCACCAAAAATTGAGGTTTATATTAGAATAAAAAATTATCACCATTCTGGGTGAAGGGCAGGGAGAAAGAGACAAAGCTACCCACAACATCGAGAACCCCAAAATATTGGATGTACTGCATAGGACTGAACACACAGACCTCCATAGCTTTGAGTATGATGTGTTGACGATAATCCCGGAGCCCCTCGAAAGGATCACATTGAAAACCGATGGTGGAATGATTGCAGCCATAGCCACGCTCCAGAAATGGGGCGATCAGAAGGGTAAAGGGTTAGGACCTTGTCTGCAAGGATGAAGGGATCTAGTCAAAGTCAAAAACGGATAACAGGTTAGATTCGGCCTTGACTACAGGCCTACTGAAGAAGAGACTAAGGAAAAGGCTTGAGCCCTTGCTACTATAAAAGCTCAGGGAATAGACCTAAAAGACGAACCCCACCCGTGGCCTCACATCTGAAGTACATTTGTGAGTGTCAGGGTTGTAAAAATTGATCAGAATGGGGCAATACAACTAACCCCACACAAGCTGGCGCCCTGATTGACCCAACCAATCCCCAAATCATCCCTCCCAATTTTGAAATTGACCTAGCCTTCCTGTCCCTTTTCAAGGAGGAGTTTCCCATGCCTATACATCCCCCCCTATGGTAAACCACCATAGAACCATGCTGACATTTGAGGATAGGGTCTAGGACAAGCCTAGGATAAATATGATGGAGGCTGACCCCCATGAGCCGTCCCAATTATCCTCCTCCATCAGAGTAGATGAAAGTGCATCATCAGGTACGATATTGGGTGACTGTGCCCCTAACTCTGGTAGCTTCGAGTGGCCTAAAATTTGGCACCCGCTCCCCTAAAAAAAATAACCTATAAAAAGTGAGGTGAGCCCTTGGCAAGCAATACCATGTGTATATAGGGACCAGCCTTGCCAAGGGCCTAGTTTCGAAGAAAAAGAAAAATCTAAAAAAATAAAAGAAATGAAAAATAATCTAAAAAAATTATCTTTCAAAATTCTCAAGAAAATCAAAGAAAAAGGTGCCTTAATAAAAAAGTCTGCCCCCACGTGAAATCGATCCCTTTCCTTTAGAAATACAAGAAGAGATAGGAGTCACAAGTCTGGATTAGGAAATCCCAACCGAGGAGCTCCCTAATGAGCTCCTGAACCGGTTTGCTAATTTTGAGCATGGCCCTACGCCGATTGTTGAAGAAACAGAGGACGTCAATCTAGGGCCGAGGAAATTCCTAGAATCACCAAGATCAAAATGTCACTGTCTCTCGAGGAAAGAAAAAGCATGATTGATTTCCTTCGATCATACTAAGACGTCTTTGCATGATCATATGAGGACATGCTTAGTTTGGATACCAAATTGGTCGAGCATGAGCTGCCACTTTATCCAGATGTTAGGCTTGTCAAGCAGAAGTTGAGACGCCTTAGGCCAGAATGGATGTTGAAAGTAAATGATGAAGTTATAAAATAGTACAATGCAGGATTTCTCATAGTCTCTAAGTACCCCCAGTGGCTAGCCAATATTGTCTCGGTACCAAAGAAAGATGGAAAGGTTCGTATGTGCATCGACTTCCGAAACCTGAACAAAGCAAGCCCAAAGGATGACTTCCCATTGCCCTACATCAACATCTTGGTCGATAACACTGTGAGGCATGGGATGCTCTCGTTCATGGATGGATTCTCCAGATACAATCAAATCAAGATGGCAAAAGTAGACCGAAAGAAGTTAACATTCATTACCTCATGGGAAACTTTCTGCTATCGAGTCATGCCATTCGGGTTGAAGGATGCTGGCGCAACATACCAAAGACCGATGACAGCGCTCTTCCACGACATGATGCACCGAGAAATTTAGGTATACATTGACGACATGATCGCCAAGTCACCAGAGAGAAGTGACCATCTAATAAATCTCCAAAAACTCTTTGAGAGGCTGAGAAAATATAGGTTGCGTCTGAACCCTCAGAAATGTGCATTCGACTCCATGTTAGGAAATTATTGGGCTTCATTGTCAGCAGGAGAGGCATAAGGGTTGAATCGATGAAAGTAAAAGCTATCATTGAAATGCTACCGCCATCTACCAAGAAAGAGGTCAGAGGCTTCTTGGGCAGGATATAGTACATCAGTCGGTTCATTGCACTGCTAACTCCTATCTACACTCTGATCTTCAAGTTACTAAGGAAAGATTTGCCAGTTGAATGGAATGATGACTGTCAGGCAACATTTGATAAAATTAAAGGTTACCTTCTCAACCCACCAGTTTTGGTGTCGCTCGAACCAGGGATACCACTCTTAATGTATCTCTCCACAATGAAAGTTTCAATGGGATGTGTCCTAGGACAACATGATGAAACGAGAAGAAGAGAGCACACCATCTACTATCTCAGCAAGAAGTTTACTGACTACGAGACACATTATTCTCATCTGGAGAAAGTATGCCTGGCTCTCGTATGGGCTACACAGAGGCTCCGCCACTACTTGCTATCCCAAGCTGTTCTACTCCTGGCACGAATGGATCCATTGAAATACTTATTTGAGAAGCCGGCTCTCACTAGCCGAACTACACACTAGCAACTTCTCCTATCTGAATTTAACATCACATATGTCACACAAAAGTTGATCGAGGGGCAAGCACTTGTTGATCATCTTACCGAAAATCCATTACCTGACTACGAGCCTTTGAGGATTAAATTCCTAGATGAGTACATCTTCTTCATGACAAAGGATGATATGGCGGAGATAGAAAAATCATGGGTAATGCACTTTGATAGGGTGGCAAATGTCGAAGGTCAAGGAGTTGTTGCTATTCTAATTTCGCCAAAAGGCTCATGTACCAGTCTTCATCAAACTCAGCTTCCCGTGCACAAACAATATGGCTGAATATGAAGCCTGCGCAGCCGGCTTACAAGCAGCACTTGACTTGAATGTAACTCATCCCAGGGTATTTGGTGACTCACAACTGATTATATGCTAGACCAGCGGAGATGGGAAGATGAAGGATGAAAAGTTGATCCCATACCATGAGCACCTTGAAGATCTGATAGCATGCTTGGATGATGCTACCTTCTCCTATGTCTCGGGAGTAAGAAATCGCTTTGCCGATGCACTAGCAACGTTGGCATCGATGGTCAAAATTCCATATGAAGTTGAGATGAAGCCAATCATGATTGAGCAGAGGAATGAGCTGACCTTCTACCTCCAGATTGAGGGATCCACGACATTAGAGGATGAACCTCCAAGGTTCTCAAATATCAAGAATTTCTTTAAAACTCGTACTTTTCCTAAGGAGACATCCATGGAAGACGGACGGACCATCCAGCGATTAGCAACCAATTATGCCATCTGTGGTAAGTGCCTCTACAAGCGGTCATATAATAACATCTTCCTTAGATGCCTAACTGAAGGCAAGGCGGCCAATATCATGAAAGAATCTATGGAGTATGCGGAGCCCATGTTAATGGACACATGCTCGCCAAAGAAGATCCTACGGCAATGGTATTTCTGGACTATAATGGAAGCTGACTGTTGCAAGCACATGTAGAAGTGTTACAAAGGCTAAGAGCACTCTAGTTTAATACATGCTCCTACTATAAATCTACACAGCATGACCACTCTCTGGCCATTTGCCACATGGGGCCTCGATGTAGTTGGAAAAGTCAATCCGAAAGTGTCAAATGGGCATTAGTTCATCCTCGTCGCCATTGAATACTTCACCAAATGGATAGAAGTGACATCTTATACAAATATCACGGTCAGTCATGTTGAGAAGTTTATCAAGAATAACATCATTTACTAATTCGATGTACCCAAGGACATCATCACAGATAACAGTACCAACTTTGTGAACAAGAGCATTAGAGCCTTCTGCAAGCAATACAAAATCAAATATCATCGCTTGTCACCATATCGGCCATAAACCAATGGAGCTGTAGAAGCGGCTAACAAGACAGTCGTCTGAATCCTTGAAAGGATGGTCGTCACCTATCGCGATTGGAGTGATAAGTTACCTTTCGCACTATGGGCCTATTGAACGTCAATCCGTATTGCTACAGGGGAAACACCATTCTTCCTTGTGTATGGAACTAAGGCCGTGCTACCAGTTGAAGTTGAAGTACCTTCACTCCGCATCCTCATCGATTCGAGTCTACCAGAGGCCAAAAGAGAGAGGTCCCGCTTTGAGCAGCTGAACCTACTAGACAAGAAAAGGCTCCTAGCCTTGTGTCACACCTAGGCCTATCAGAGAAAGATCGGACGTCCTTACAACAAGCGTGTTTGCATCCGAGATTTAAAGGTGGGTGACACAGTACTCAAGAAAATCTTCCTGTCTCTCCACCGATCCAAGAGGGAAATTCAAACCAAATTGGGAAGGGCCCTTCATCATTCAAGAAGTACTCCCTGGATATGCACTCCGCCTCACCACCATGGACGGAGATCACTTTCTTGAGCCCATCAATAGTAGATATGTACGCCGATTCTACTACTAGTCTCCGCGACAAGGTAAGTATTGATAAGATGGATACATGACTGCTTAAGGACCCCATAAAAGTGGCCATCATTTCAAAGCCATGTAGCCAAAAAAAGTATCCATGAATACTTATACCCTTGCTACACCCGTTGAGCCATTTGCCTTTCTTTCGTTAAACCCCTCCCCAGAAAAGAAGACGGAAAAAGTGTATATACCAAATAAAAAAAGAGAAAAAGAGTTACCATCAAATCTAAATAATAATAATAATAAGAAAAGTAAAATCCCAAAAAGAGGGTGTATGAAAAAATAAAAAATAGAAAAGAAAAGAGATAGAAAAATCATAGGGCGTGTACAGTAAAAATCTCCCAAGGAATAAGTGTATTACGGCAACTGGAACCCAATCAAAGAAACCTTTTAACCCCAGAATACCTTCAAAATTCCTAACCTTTCCCGTGTCCACGATACATCCCTGAAGAAAGCCCTCTTTAAGGTCCACAAGAAATCACTGTATCCCTTGAGTCAGCATGAGCCAGGCTATGAGACAATAAAAAAACTCCATCCAGCCAGCTATGACGGAGTCATCGTCTATATCATGGCCTTTGAGAAAATTAAGAAGAAAAGAAAAAGAAAAAATACAAGCTTAAAGAAAAAAAGACGTGGTGAAAACTCGAACAGGCGCCATGGGTAAAAACAGCAAGCTTGTGCGGACCAGGTGAAAACCTGAAAAGGCGTCTGGGGTAAAAATATATACCTACGGACATAGTGAAAACCTGAAAGGGGCATTATGAGTAAAAAAAGAGGGGCGGCTACAGGCATGGTAAAAACCCATCTTAGGTGCTGTGAGTAAAAATGTTCAAGGGAAAGAGAAGAATTCAGTTACTCCGTTGGTTATGATTCCAGGGTCTGGTCCTCATTTGGGCCGCTCATGTTAGCTCATATCGGATCTTGATCAAGTGTATTTTTAGACCGCACCATCAAATGTATGGCCTGAGGTAAGGATAAAAGGTTAATTCTCTCTGAAGGGATAAACATTCTGACCTTGATAAAATACTTAACCTCACTTGGGTCCAACCGCATGAATGGGTTCGGTTATGCTCAGAACGGGACCCGTCACCTCATCCAAAGGTTGAGGCATCAAACAAAGGAGGGAAAGGAGAGGACCACACTTTGTAAAAGATAATAAATTTCCCTTTCCTATTTTCAGGCCGACACTATGTGCACCACACCTTAAGATGATCGATTTGATGACCGGTGTCTCCCTTTACGGAGAAAGGAGAGGACCACACTTTGTTAAAGATAATAAATTTTCCTTTCCCATTTTAGGTCAACACTATGTGAACCACACCTGGAGATGATCAGTTCGATGACCGGTGTCTCCCTTTACAGTGAAAGGAGAGTTCCACACTTTGTAAAAGATAATAAATTTCTCTTTCCCATTTTTAGGTCGTCACTATGCACACCACACCTCAAGATGATCGGTTTGATGACCGGTGTCTCCCTCTATGGAGAAAGGAAAGGACCACACTTTGTAAAAGATAATAAATTTTTCTTTCCCATTTTCAGGCCGACACTGTATGCACCACACCTTGAGATGATCGATTTGATGATTGGTGTCTCCATTTACGGAAAAAGGAGCGGACCCCACTTTATAAAAGATAATAAATTTCTCTTTCCTATTTTCATCCCCGTACTGTGTGCACCACATCTCAAAAGGATGATTGGTGTAATGCCCAATTTCTCCCTTTTACAAAAGAAAAGAAAGATAATATAATAGATTTTCCTTTTCCATTTACATGTCTATACTACACTTGCACCACATCTCAAAAAATAATCGGTGTGATGCCTTGCGTACCCTCTATAAAATTAAAAAGCAACAAAAACATGAAAAAATATATGTATGCCCCAAAAAAATATAACAGGGGTTCTTATGCCCCTCCCTGTGGTGATTCGATATATGCATAAGGTATGTGCAGGTCTAGGTCAATGACGCAACTCGCGCTTCAAAGCATGAATCTTGGCACATAAGGCATCCTCCTGAGTATCCCAATTTGTCATCCAGCGGCCATGTAGGCTCTTACTCAGCTTCCTGAAAGCATCAGTAATGCCAAGAGCATCACTCAGGGCTCCTTCTAGATGGACCTCACACTCTACAAAACCAGCTCTTGCTTCTACAACATCTGCTCTGACCTTGAGTTTCTGTAAACGTTCGTGCAGGACCCATTTCTCACCTACCAACAGCTCAATCCAAGCAGAAGTGCTGACTCCTTCCTCGGCCATGGTCCCTCCGCACCACCACTCTCCACTGGATTCACAAGACGAACAGAAGGCCTCTCAGAGAGTAGCCAAGCCTCATACCCTGGAGAAGTCAAAAGAGAATCCCTTGGCTCTAAGCCGCACATGTGCGTCGATTGATGCGTCACCCAAAGAGCGGCTATCCCGTCCAAATCCCCAGAGGACCCCAAAGAAAAAACCAGTCCACACAGGGGGAGGTCTCTTTGAGCAGGGCACCAGCTGAGTATAACTAAACTGGTGCAGCACCCAAGAGGGAAAATAATAAGTACTGCCAGTCAAGCCAAGAAAGGTGATGCCCTCATGATATCTAGATCGAACAACTAGGAAGGTCCTGTCCAACCATGGAAGCCTCCACACCAACTCAGCCTCGGCCAGCCAAAGTTTCTCCTTGCATATATTCCCTCGTGGCAGCTTATGGCATCAGCCCAAAACGTAGCGAACCGCCTCTCCACGAACCACATAAAAGCGGGGCACAGGCCCCACAATGGTGAGATGCTCCCCAAGCCAAACCTGGAGCACAGCAAGGCATCCCCGGAAGCAGTCAATCTTTCCCAAAGCAAAAGCATCAACTCAGCTATAAAGCTCTGCCAGTACCATGTGCATCACCGAGCGACCCCCTTCAAGCTCTGCCAGTAGGTCGCAAAGTGCCAGAGAAATGCTCTCCCCCTAGTGTAGAAAAGGACCTCTGAGAGAAGGCAGAGAGCGAAAGCTTTTACATTATGGACGTTTCTAACTGGCAATTTTCACAAGCTTTCATCACCAAAAAGCTCTCTTAGTGTTAGGATATTTTTAAGTGCTTGCTACAGCCATTATTGAAGATAGTGATAAGAATGGGGTTAATGAAAATGAATTGAAGGTGGATTGAAGAGCAGCAAGCCTAAAAATACACAGTCTTGCAAGATACAAGGCCTGTTGTAGCAAGTTTTGATAAGTAAGAGTTTGTCCCAAAGGGAAAGTTGATCTAAAGCTCCAAGGGAGCTATCTTTAGTAGGCCCTCCAGATCTGGCAACAGATCTGGTAATCCTAAATGGAAGGGGATTTATGGTCACTATAGTCTAAATCCTAAGGTAACTTAATGCCTAAACTACAGAAAGGGTTGAGAAGAGTGATGGAGTGTGAGAAAATAAATATAAAAGGGTGAGAAGTATGCAATTAGGTACAGATCTGATGGGTCTTATAACTCAGACTCAGATCAGCTACTATAGAAATCCTATCCAATGGCTACATTATCACCAAAGGGGAGAAAGGATCTAACTCACCCCTGTGCCATGATCCAATCCCTTATGGCTATAACCTGTCCTCTTAAATGGTCACAGACTATCCAATAGGAGAACCACAATCCAGAGATGGGTCAGAACAAGTTTATCATTATAGGCACTACTTCATCCAGGCTACAAGCTCAAGAATCCATAGGAACCTCAACCTCTAAAGTTCTGTGTGTGGGACTAAGCCTACAACGTGCACTAGCCTGGACACACAAAACCAGCAAGAGTTTGAGTACTAGCTTTTACACTTGGTTGTTCACTGCTTTAGAAAGACAGCAGTGATCAAATCACGAGCCTACAATCTCTACGACCAGATCAGATCTGCCATCTGATGGAGGGTCTATACAAACACAGGCGAGACTGTCTCTGCACAATCTCTCACAAGGCTACAAGAACAAGTGTAGAGAAGAAAAATCTATCTTAGATCTGTGGATTAGCCTCACCCTAGGGCTATAATCTGTCCACTTGAATGGTCACAGACTATCCATAGAGGCTATCCTCCTCGCAGTGGTCTACGATAGAACAAGAACATTGCTGCCGCCACCATTTTCACAAGGCTACTAGCTCAAGCTCCCATGGGGATTCAGATGTAGTGGGTCCTGTGGTGGGGCTAGGCCTGGAATGTGCCTAACCTGGACACACAGGTCACTTGGATCTAAGTAAAACCTTAAAGTCAATCCTTCATTACTTACAATACAACTTAGCAATGGAGGATCTCAAGGCAGTAGCCTTGCATAAAACAACTCACAAAACACCAATCTCATACATGCAATAGATTCTATTACAAAACTCCATTAAAACTTTACCAAATAATCATACAAAGGCATAGCCAGCAAGTGCTGGACTATGGACAGAAGGAAAAAGGAAAAAGAAAACTCCTAAACCCCAACCTTAACCTACTGTAATTCTACAATCAGTTTCAAGAAGGAGTACAGAAGTCAAGTCCAAAAAAGATCCTTAAACCTAAGCTAGGCTTAGGCTTATATAGTAGTCGGCTCTCCGTGATTTAGGGCTTGGAAAACCCTAATTTCATCAATGAAATTGTGGCCCATTCTTGTCCCTTGGATGCCTCGAGGTGTGTGCACGGAGATTGGAGCATTGGAGTGTGTGCCCTAATTGCTGAAAGTTTCCAAATTGCCCCTACAGAAGTAGGGAGAAGTTAAGAACCTGAGCCTTGCTAGGTAGAAAGGCTTTCCAAGTCTTGTCACGTGATAGAATTGGCGTCACGGGGTTGCTTTGACTTGAAGCTCTTGTAGTCGCAGGGTTGGTACTTTGGTCATCGCGGGGATGCTATGGGCTTCGCGGGATTGGTCTTTCCATTTAAATGGCGAGGGAATTACGCGCACAGTTCGTTCCTTGAGGAATCCCGCGGCTATCCTCGTGAAGAAAATAATGTACATGGGCTTCTGGATCGTGCGAGCAGTTCCTTAAAAGTATGTGTCCCGCCGCCACTACGCGACAGTCGCGCGCTGGAATGCCTGGAGCTCTCTCTATTTAGGAAATCGCGTGAAGGTTGAGGACTCATCTCTTGAGCTTCGTGAGACTGCGCGAGCGCTTAAGACTAAACCTCGTGAGAATCGCATGAAGTATGCTTTTTACTCCCTACTGACATCTATCTGCATGCAAACGGTGCAAGGAATGCGCGACCAGTTGGTGTGCCCCCTTCAGAAGCCCATGACAACTGCGCGAAGTATTCTTCCTGGTTCAGTTGAACCCTACGACATCTGTGCGAGGCATTCTTCTTGATATTTTTCTGCTTTGCTGTGCCACTGCTGCAGCCAACTCTCCGTCTGGGTTCAACCTTTATTCTTCTGAGGAACTTCTGAGGCAACAGTAGGCTTCATGACATGGTTAGGGGTTTATTTGCAGTTGCGGCTTATTACCTATAGGATAGACTTAAAACACATTTATTAAATGATTCAGGGTCTAACAGAGATTAAGCTAAGGGGTGAAAAGTGGTACTTTTCAGGTCTTAACACACCCCAAACCTAATCTTTGCTAGTCCCTTAGCAAAGCTGTAACTAATTAAATGCCACTTTCGTAGGGATCACGAGTACATTTAGCATATGTACCAAGCCTTTTAAACCCCTAGGTGATCCCTAGTGGAGGAGTGCAGTCTCTTGAGGGTTTTCAGTGAAGACACCCACAAACTTCACCATTAGAACAATTAAGTATAGTGCAGTTAATGATAGCACATATTTAAATGTACAAAGCTTCATTCCACACCCATTCTTTAACACTTAGAGGAAACTGCAGCAGTATTGCAGGCCATTTAAAACTTAAAAGTTAACATGTGTTTGCATCACCACCATTCATTTTATATTAGAAATTCAATGTGTACAATTCAATACCCAGTGTTGATGTTCTAAGTGTGCATGATTTATTTGTGTTTTGAAAACATACTTGCAAATGATGCATTGTACTGAATATTAAAAAGAAAAAAAGAAAATATCAGCACAGAGAGAACATAATTAGCCTGCAAGATCAGGGCCAATTGTAGCAAGTTTTAAATGTAAGTGAGTAAAAGATCATCCACAGGGAATTGATTTAAAATTTAAGATAAACCTCCATATCTGAGCTACCAGATCTGGCCTCTTATCCTATCTAGAAAGCACATAAGATGGGAGGTTGAATTTGTCACATTAACTAAATGATAAAAGTAAAAATTAAACTAAGTGATCCAGATCCGAGTTGGGGAAACGTTTGTGATAAACTTATATAAAAAATGGAGAAGTAATATCTAACTTCGATTTGGTCTTTGAAATCTAATGAGAATAACTGCAGCTCAACAGAGGTGATCCAATCTTCATCTGGCTACAAGCACAGATGTAAGAGAGATAAATCTAATTCAAGGATTAGGCTTACACTTAAGGCTATGGTCTGTCCACTTTAATGGCCACAAACCATCCAATAGTCTTTAATCCAAATCCTTAATTTAGAACAAGAAGCATCACTACAAATGCCGTGAGAGATTAGGTTACCAACACTAATTCTCACAGGATTAATGAATCAAGGGAAGTTGCATGAAAAACAGTAAATCTAAAGGAGTCTAATGCAATAAGGAGATCAGAGGGAACCCTCGACATGAGTCCAATTGAGAATGTACGGTTTACAACAACCTTTTCAAATCCCCCATTACAATTACAGAGCATAGCTTAAACAACTCTCAGATTTGTAGTCTTGAATAAAACTCTCTTTTGAATTACAGAAATGTCTCACAGCTCTCAAATGCAAGTACAAAGTAGGCTATTACAAGGATTACAGACAAGCTGTCTGGCTGGGAAATGGGGGATTAGAAATGAAACTCAAAATCTGGATACCCAAATTGGGCAAATGGTTCGTCTATTTATAGTTTTCCCTAAGCCAGCTCAGATGTGTATCAACCAATCAGAGGTTCTCAGATCTGTATTGACCAATGGTAGTCGAGCACGGGGATCGAGATCTATTCTGGCCAATCAGAATTCCTCGATCTGTTTCAGCCAATCAGGTGAAAAAGGCATCAATTCTGTTATGCAGTTTGTTAGAGTTTCTAGAAGTTCCCGCCAAGTTATTCCCTCTCTAAGTGCTCACGTGGGGTGGAATATTCCTTCGCTTTATGCTTAGAACCCTCTGGAATGTCCCTAGGTTTTAAAACGCATTGCGACGCGTGCAACAGATTACTGAATTGCCCTTGTTAAAGCTGCGAATCTCCAGAATACCTTTTCGCAGAGCTTAGGGGCCTTTTCGTAAAGTGCTCTGACTTCTGAAGCTCTTTTCGCAATGTTCAATCTCTCTTCGAATTGTGTTTTCTCCTTTTCGCAAAGTTCAATCTTCTCTTCGAAGTGTGTTTTCTCCTTTTCGCAAAGTTCAATCTTCTCTTCGAGGAGTTCAGATGCTCTTCGAAAGCTACTCCTGGAGTTTTAGTCCTTTTCGCAGAGTTCAAGGTTCTTTCTGAAAGTCACGGTTCTTTCGAAAAGAACTCAGTAGTGCATTTCTCTGTTCGAATTGTTCCTGCTTACTTCTTTACTTTAGACTTTTCAACAGCTGATGAGGTTGTTTCTTCACTTCCTTTCTTTGGACTGACATGGATTGTCATCTTTTTGGCACTTTTAAGCTATTTTTATGGTTAAGCCTGTCTTTATTGTTAGCTGCAACATAGGCACTTAAAACACTTATTTAGTTCTCTCAAGGGTCTATCAAGGCCCAGATTAAGGGGTGAAAAATGGTATTTTCCAGTTCTCAACACACCCCCAAACCTAAGCTTTGCTAGTCCCTGAACAAAGATAAAATTTAGAAATAGAATGAAAAGCCATTTTTGTAGGGAGCACAGTTGCATTTAGCATATGCAACAAGCCTTTTAAACCCCTAGGTGATCCCTAGTGGAGGAGTGAAGTCTCCTGAGGGTTTTCAGTGAAGGTACCCACAAACTTCTCCAATAAATCAGTTAAGATCAATGCAGTTCTGTTAAAGCAAACTTTCATCCAATCAGATTATTCACACCTGCATCAATCAGGTTGTAAGAAGATTTTTAAGAAAACATCAGTTCAAAACTAAAATTCTGCTGTAATTCCTTTACCATTCACTCAGTTGGTGTCAAAAAGTTTTTACAAGAAAAATTAAAGAAAAGCTTGCCTTCAATTTGAGAATTCAGTTTTGATGTTTCCCCAAATAATTTGATTTCAAACTCAACTCTCACCAGGGTTTTCACTCATCATGCAAATATGAGGGTTGCACTATTTCACACAGCTCAAGAGCAATTGCAGTCCTCAAATAGGATTGTAAGCAGGAGCATAGGCATTGCTTTTCAGTTCTGAATTTACTACTTTTTTAACCATAGATTACACAAATCCTTATCTCCATGTGACAGCTCAATCCATCTTTTTTGATCAGTAAGGACTTTAACTTGGGTTGTAATGTGGCTTATGGGTGAAATTTATCAAGAATAAAAGGGTTGGAATGGAGTTCAAAATTTTGGAAGTCAGTCAAGGTAAGGAGGTGGTATGGACACCTTCTTTATTTCAGCACAATTTCATCTTCTTCTTTGAATTTTCAGAGCCAAAGTGGCCATCTTTTTCTCTTTCTTTTTCAAATTTCCAATGAAATGACTTCTCCCCTTTTTTTTTTCTTTTCTTTTTTTTTTTTTTTTTTGTTCTAAGTGTGCATGATTTATTTGTGTTTTGAAAACATACTTGCAAATGATGCATTGTACTGAATATTAAAAAGAAAAAAAAATATATCAGCACAGAGAGAACATAATTAGCCTGCAAGATCAGGGCCAATTGTAGCAAGTTTTAAATGTGAGTAAAAGATCGTCCATAGGGAATTGATTTAAAATTTAAGATAAACCTCCAGATCTGAGCTACCAGATCTGGCCTCTTATCCTATCTAGAAAGCACATAAGATGGGAGGTTGAATTTGTCACATTAACTAAATGATAAAAATAAAAATTAAACTAAGTGATCCAGATCCGAGTTGGGGAAACGTTTGTGGTAAACTTATATAAAAAATAGAGAAGTAATATCTAACTTCGATTTGGTCTTTGAAATCTAATGAGAATAACTGCAGCTCAACAGAGGTGATCCAATCTTCATCTGGCTACAAGCACAGATGTAAGAGAGATAAATCTAATTCAAGGATTAGGCTTACACTTAAGGCTATGGTCTGTCCACTTTAATGGCCACAAACCATCCAATAGTCTTTAATCCAAATCCTTAATTTAGAACAAGAAGCATCACTACAAATGCCGTGAGAGATTAGGTTACCAACACTAATTCTCACAGGATTAATGAATCAAGGGAAGTTGCATGAAAAACAGTAAATCTAAAGGAGTCTAATGCAATAAGGAGATCAGAGGGAACCCTCGACATGAGTCCAATTGAGAATGTACGGTTTACAACAACCTTTTCAAATCCCCCATTACAATTACAGAGCATAGCTTAAACAACTCTCAGATTTGTAGTCTTGAATAAAACTCTGTTTTGAATTACAGAAATGGCTCACAGCTCCCAAATGCAAGTACAAAGTAGGCTATTACAAGGATTACAGACAAGCTGTCTGGCTGGGAAATGGGGGATTAGAAATGAAACTCAAAATCTGGATACCCAAATTGGGCAAATGGTTCGTCTATTTATAGTTTTCCCTAAGCCAGCTCAGATGTGTATCAACCAATCAGAGGTTCTCAGATCTGTATTGACCAATGGTAGTCGAGCACGGGGATCGAGATCTATTCTGGCCAATCGTAATTCCTCGATCTGCTTTGATAATCGGTGAAAAAGGCATCAATTCTGTTATGCAGTTTGTTAGAGTTTCTAGAAGTTCCCGCCAAGTTATTCCCTCTCTAAGTGCTCACGTGGGGTGGAATATTCCTTCGCTTTATGCTTAGAACCCTCTGGAAGGTCCCTAGGTTTTAAAACGCATTGCGACGCGTGCAACAGATTACTGAATTGCCCTTGTTAAAGCTGCGAATCTCCAGAATACCTTTTCGCAGAGCTTAGGGGCCTTTTCGCAAAGTGCTCTGACTTCTGAAGCTCTTTTCGCAATGTTCAATCTCTCTTCGAATTGTGTTTTCTCCTTTTCGCAAAGTTCAATCTTCTCTTCGAAGTGTGTTTTCTCCTTTTCTCAAAGTTCAATCTTCTCTTCGAGGAGTTCAGATGCTCTTCGAAAGCTACTCCTGGAGTTTGTCCTTTTCGCAGAGTTCAAGGTTCTTTACGAAAAGTGCAGGTTCTTTGCGAAAAGAACTCTGTAGTGCATTTCTCTGTTCGGATTGTTCCCTGTTTCGCTTACAGGTCTTTGCCTCTTTACTTTAGACTTTTCAAGAGCTGATGAGGTTGTTTCTTCACTTCCTTTCTTTGGACTGACATGGATTGTCATCTTTTTGGCACTTTTAAGCTTTTTTATGGTTTAGCCTGTCTTTATTGTTAGCTGCAACATAAGCACTTAAAACACTTATTTAGTTCTCTCAAGGGTCTATCAAGGCCCAGATTAAGGGGTGAAAAATGGTATTTTCCAGTTCTCAACACCCAGCTTGCCTTAAATTTAAAATTTAGGTTGGATCCCCAATGAAGTCAAAATTTAGACCCAATTCTCACTACGGCTATCTCTCAATATTAACAATCTGAGGGTGTTCACATTCAAAATAGCTCAAGAGCAGTTACAGACCCCAAATGGGCCTGCAACCATGAGCATAGGTAAAGCTTCTAATTTCTGATATCCTCATAAATTTTCACCATAGATTGGACAACTCCTCATCTCCACATGACAACTCATTTTACTTCGGATCCACAAGGTCTTTCTGAATGGGTTGTAATGTGGCTTATGGGTGAGGGATGTAAAGAATCAAGGGGTTAAAAGGGAATCAAAATTAAGAAATCAGCAAGGTAAGGAGTGATTCATGACTTCACAACCTTCATTTCAGCAAAACTTCATCTTACTTGATGTATTCCCGAATCAAAGTGGCAAGCGTCTCCTCTTCTTTTCAATTTTCAGATGATGTTCTTCTCTAGACTTCTCTTTCTTTTTCTTTTTTTATTTTTATTCATTCTTTTTATGATTTTTTTTATGATGAACTACCACGCAACTGCCATTGATACACTGCTGTTCACAAGTTGCTTTTCTTCACCCTCCACAAAATGTTGGACCATTCTCACTATCTTTAACTCCTCCTTTACCTTCTGAATTCTCAAAGTGAGGGTGACGTTGAATCAGGTCATGAGGTTAAGGTGCAAGTATTCTAGTGTCTGTCAAAGAAAAGTACGATTTTTAAGGCTCAATTAGTGTATGCAAAAGGGCAGATTTCAAAAGGTTGGATTTTCAGGCTCAAACTGTCCAAATGAAGGCCTTGGATCATTTCCTTAGTATCATGAGTGCTGTCAATTAGTTTTGATTTGGAGGTGCACAACTTCTAGTGAAAAAGTCTTGATTCAAGCAGTCCTTATAATAGAAATAATGCCAAAAACACTCTTCAAAATAAAATGATGGGCCCAAACCTCACTATGTATGGTCTTCAAATTAACCCATGGGGTGTTTTTCATCTATTTCTCTCCTCTTAGGTTCACTGAGTATTGACTGAAACATTTTCTAATATTAGCTTCATGGTGGTGTCAAGATTTTTAACTTTTTCAATTTCGAAAAGTCTGACAAAATATTTTAATTTTTTACAAGTTCCCTCATTGTATCAAGTTAAGTGGAAATTGACTTTATTCATCCCAGTTATACCACCATTACTGCACTAAAATTAATTATTCTATTGGCAGACCTACCCTGCTACACCCCCAAACCATGAGGCGCAGTGTCCACACTGGTTCAAAGGCTAGACTGGATGTGCAGTAGATTGAATTCATAACAAAGAAACATAGAAGAAGACAGAGAAACATAAATAATCAAAAAATACTAAACTGAACAGTATAGAAGCAAAAGAAACATTCATTATAATAAAAAGAAAATATTACAAAAAGATGTAAAAAGGAAGAAAAATAAAATAGAGGGGGGGAGAGAGGGATCAAGGGGGAGTCGGTGGGGGAGGGTTTGAGGAAGATGGTGGGGGAGAGGCAGGTGGGTCAATTTTTCTCTTCTTTTTCTCTCTCTTCTCCTTTTTCTTCTCCTCCTTTGCCAGAATCCGCTGGACTTCTTCATACTCATCCCACAGAAATTGTAACGGGTCCGGCTCCTTAGGCGGTGGGGGGTCCAAGCACATGGGGTAGAATTTGTTAGGGAACTAGTTGGGTTTGTCACTCGCCATGGTTGTGAGGAGGGCCAGACTGCTAGGTTTAGAAGAGGAAGGATGACATGAAGGGGAGCTAATGTCCTATTTAAAAGACTTGGACGGTGAAAAATTAATCGGCGTAATAAAGTTGTGTCCCTTTCCAAGCTCGACAATAAATTGATATTGTGTGGAATCGCACAACCGATTATGGGAAAAGAGAACGCACAATAAATGGAGGTCTAAAGATAGGCTTGATATTTAAGGGGATCCTGTGTATCGCGCAGCTGCACACTGGAAGGTGTGGAATTCTGGTTCGTGCGCGTTCAGGACTCCGCATTAAGCTCAAGCAGGGCCCACGATTGTGAAAATGTGTCCATTTTAATCCCTTGATCGAGATCAACACTCGACCTCTAGGCACCATTTGTGCTGAGGCTTGTACTTGCATCCATTCAGTGCCATCTACATCTACCCTTCACATGGATTCCTCTGGCAAATGAGCATAGCGTCCCTAAATTCATCTCCCATGACAAAATTGAACAAAATGAAGACTAAAATAGAAAAAACTTAGACAAGCACAAAGAATAGATCAATATACAGAAAAAAAATTATATTAACTGGAAAAACATGTACAATTGTAATTACAAGGAGAAGATTGGAAGGTGACGAAAAGAAAAACCTAAGTACAATCTCATCTAAGAGGAAGAATCAGAATTAGAATCTGTAAACCAATCCCAGCCCATCTTTTTAGCATGGTCCCGAAGGGCAGCTTTTTCCTCTTTTTTCTTTTCTTGCTTGGACGTTCTTGTTTGGGCTGGTGGTTTTCTCATGGTTGGAGCATTTGGTGCCCTCACCCTTATTTTTGGTTGCTTTGGTATTTTTGGTTCCTTGGGTTCTTGAGGGGCTTTTCGTTTTCTTTTCTGAGTGGGGGCTATAGAGATTTGCCTTTGTCTTCCTCAGTGGAGGCCATTGGTGATTTCCCTTTTACGTTGGGTTCAGGCTGGCCAGGGGGTTTTACCTCCTCAAATTGGGCAGCTGGCTCTTTGCCAATTTTTATAGAGGCTGCTATGGAAGCAGTCCTCTTAGCAGTGACTTTCCTCTATTTAAGATAAGTTTGCTCTTTTGGAGATGCAGCAGAGGCCTTGGTAGGTGGAGGTTGCTCTGTAGGAGGTGATGAAGGAGGGGCAGGAGGGGCCTTCCCTTTCTCTGGCTGGACCTGTGGTTGTGCCTCCTCAGACTAGGCAACTGGCTCTAGAGTAGCTTTAGGCTTAGGGTCTGGCATGCGAACAGAGAGTGGGGTGGGCTGCTAAGGAGCATTTCTGGCAGCAGCCAAAGCAGCTTCCAAGGAGGCTATTTGGATTTTGTGTTTGAGGAGGTTAGTCTCATGGATTTCCTTTTAGATTCTAAAGATCTCCTGGGCATTGTGGAGCCTCTTTTCAAACAGTCTGGCCTGCGTCTTCTCTGTAGCAGCGTTTGCTTTCTCCAGCTCCAAATTCAGCTCATTATAAGTAGCTATAGATTTAGCCTTTTGATAGGCCTCCAGGATATTCGTCCACCCCAAGGAGATGCCCAATAGTTGTTTTCTGTGGGCCTCCTTCCTTTCATCAATCTACTGCAGCAGGGGGGTCTCAATGGATTGGCGAAGTTGGGCCATGCCCCTCAGGACATCCTTCTGAAGATAGGGATTGTCCCTCATGGCATGGAGGATGGTGAGGTAGGGAGGGATGTAAAAGAAATGTTTGGGTGCGATGGGCAGTGAGGAAGTGGAAGGAGCAAGCTGTGATTGGTCCTGGGGGGGAAGGGGGATAACAGTGGGTAAGTCTAGTTGTGGGGGGAGGGGGACAGGTTCTGGGTCTGTTTGTGTCTGTTTGTCAGTGTATGTTGGAGGGGGTAGGATAAGAGGTGGGATGGAGCGTAGAGGGGGAAAAGAAAATGAAGTAGGCTCCCTAGGGGTAGGTGGTGGAGGAAAAATGGGAATGGTGTAAGGTATGAAAGAGAATGGTGGGGTTGTGGGGATTAAAGGGATTGTTGGTGGTGGGGAGGTTGGGAGTCAGGGCTGAAGTCATGCGGGTCTCTTTGTCAGTGGAAAGGACCAGGGGGGTTGTAGGGGATTGTTGAGGGATGGGTGGGTTGGTTAATGTCTGAAGGGCGGATTGGATGGATGTGAGTTCAGTCTGCATCTGGTCCTGTGTGCGTGTAGTGGTGGATAATTGGGATTGGATGTCTTGGATAAGGGATAGGATAAGTGTCAGTGTGTCGGGGCTGGGAGGTTAAGTTTGTGTAAAAGAGGGCACTGGTTGAAAAGGTGAGGAAGGGGCATGATGGAAAGTGGAGGGAGGGGGAGAGTGGGGTTATGATGAGTGATGTTGGGATGTAGTTGGGGAGTCTGGGAGGGGGGTGTAGTGGGTAGGCATGGTGTCAAGGAAACTAGCCATAAAGGCTTGGAAACCTATGGTTGTGTTAAGATTTAAGTCAATGTCTGTGAGGGGGGATGTAGTAGGTATGGCTGGGATGGTGTCTTCTTCAAGGTGAGTTGCGTCAGTGAGGATAGAAGGGATTGTGGGAGGTGTCTGGGATATGGTGGGGGTTGTCTCGATGGTTTTCTATTTTTTATAGAAATGAGTGGAGGGTTGTCTTATGGGAAGCTGATGGGGGTATTGGGGCTGTGTATTGAGGTAAGGTAGCCGATGGAGAGTCCTCCCAGGTACCAATCACAGGTGAAGGAGGAGTGGGCATAGATGATGAGGACAGAGGAGGGTGAGAGAGAGATGGAATAGGTGTATTGGATGTTGGAGTAAAAGGTGGAGTGGCTGAGGTGGCAGCTGTAGTAGTGGTGGTCATGACAGGCTCTGGAAGCCCCTCTTTGGTAGCAGGGGTAGACCTTGGGACAACTTCCTCAACAGCTTTCTTGGGAGGGACCTGAGCCTCAGCTTTCCTCTTCTTCTGGGCCTCCATCAGGCTCCTGCTGATTCCCCATTGCCTCTTAGAAAAAGTAGTAGGGGCAAGGGTTGTAGTCCCCTCTATTTTAGATATCTTGTACCCCCCTTTTAAAAGTAGCTTGGTAATGATTCTGCATAGGGGAGTGTGTGAGGCTTCTTGTTCTGCCCTATCTTCTCCACTAGGTCTTTCATTGCCTCAAAGATGAGCCAGGCTACATGGAAGCCATAGCCTATAGAGAAAGAATAGACAGCATCGGCAATGGGAGTTCTCCTCTCCTGCTGATGTCCTGAGCAGTAAATGTACTTTCGTAAGACTTGGTCAAAGAAGAGGAGTTCAGGCTCCAATTCTCTTCTTCAGATCGAATCCCCTGAGGCCTTTAATCCTCTGGTCAAAGCTCTTGCAATTGTATCAATGGAGGCACTAAGGGGGGGGGCATATCCATAGCTAGGGTTGAATGCGGTTGGGATGCCCAATACTTCTGCAATCACTTTGGGGCACACTAGCATCTCAAAATCATCAATCAGCACCAGCAAGCATACTTGTCCATCTTGTCCTTTTTGACCCTGATGTGCTAGTAAAACAGTTGCACTAACCTAGGGTAGGCTAGTGTTGGAATTCCACTGAGCAAGGGCGTCAGGCCAGCTTTGCTCATAAACTGCACGACAGGGGCAAAGAGAGGCTCCTTCTCAAAGAATGGCAGGTCAAAAGCTGTTTCAGGCTCCAAGGGGATTGAAACCATGAGCTCAGATGGAGTAGAAAACTTAGGGGTTGGCTCCTCCGCCTCCTCAACCACTTCCTTCCCTTTTTTAGGTGCCTTTGAAGTCTTGGCCTTCTTAGGGGTGGTCTCAATAGGGGCCTTATCCTTGCTCCTCTTCTTTGGTGCGCTCTTGGGGGCCATTACAACTTCTACCTTCGAATATGAGAAATGGAGATTGAGTTATAAGTGCTTACCCTAAAATCCTAGGGTTTGGTTTGATCTGACGCACAAGGCACCGCGAGATCTTTGAGCAGAGGGCAATAGATGGGGGTGATGCTAGGAACAAATCTGTTGATTCCTGGTGTGAATGACAGATTATAGAGTGGACGCTGGAGGAGAGAGGTAGAAGAGCGCCAGAAGCTAGGGTTTCACAGAGTGAAGAAGAAAGAGAATACTGGAAAGGGAGACAAGCGCGGGGTTAAAATACTTATCACAAAGCTAGGCGCGCTTTGGAACATCTGGTCGCAGGATTGGGAATGAACCTAGCGAAGGTGTTTTTTAACTTCGACTACACGACAATCTCCCAAGTTGACCTTGGAGCGCGTGATAGTATGTGAAGAATTCATGTGAATTGCGCGAGCGGCTCCTAGGTCTCCATTTAGATTGCACAAAAAACTCTGAGGTTCACTTTGAATCTCGTGACAGCCTTAGAATCTCGCGACAGCTAATGAAGTATGCTCTTTGTATTGCACGAGAGTCTCCCAGGCTTCCTGCTGAACCCCGCGACAGGCTTTGAATCTTTCAATGGCTAATGAAAAACTCTATGTGGATCGCGCTAGAGGTTCTCAGGTGCACTTGAATCTCACGACAGCTATTAAATGGTTCTATGTGAACTGCGTGAGGGTCTCTCAGGCCTCCTTTTGGACACAGCGACAGTAAAGTATCAAACAAAGAGCATGTGCTCTCTGTTTTTCCATTTCCAGTTGTGCTGTGGTTGGATCCTAGGCATGACTCTCACCATGGGTACCTCTAGACACATTAAAAATCAACAATTCAAGCAAGGACAATAAAAATCAACCTCCCACATTATGCATTCAAATAAAATCTATCAATTAAAGAGCAGTAAGCATCAAACCAAGCATAAAAAGTTCAAACCAGACAGGTTCAGATTCAGATGGGACCACTAACGGTTCCTAGAGAATTTGAACAAAAGAAAGCAAGATAAATCTACCAAAACCAAAGTACATATGACACAATGATGACACACCTGTGGATCAGTTTAAAGAAGGATCCCCTTGAAAGTGAATGGTGTCCATGGGTTTGGCAAGTTTTTCAAAATGAGGCTTAAGCCTCTGACCATTCACCTTCAAGGTTCTCGCAGACTTAGGATCCTTGATTTCCACAGCACCAGATAGGGAAACATGCTTGACAATATTGGGACCTTCCCATTTGAATTTCAATTTGCCAGGAAAAAATTTAAGTTTGGAATTAAACAACCAAACCTTGTCACCAGCTATGAAACTCTTTCTCAACACACCTTTGTCAAAGAAAGCTTTGGACCTTTCCTTGTAGATCCAGGCATTGGCATACGCATCCATCCTTAGCTCATCCAATTCTAACAGCTGCAGCAACCAGTGATGACCAGCAGAAGTTAGGTCTAGATTTAAATGTTTAATGGCCCAATAGGCTCTGTGTTCTAACTCCACTGAGAGATGAAAAGCCTTGCCATAAACCAGTCTGAAAGGGGACATACCAATGGGAGTCTTATAGGCAGTCCTATAAGCCCACAGTGCATCATTAAGCTTGTCAGCACAATCTTTCCTATCATCCTCACAGTCTTCTCTAAGATGTGCTTGATCTCCCTATTAGAAATTTCAACTTGCCCACTGGTTTGTGGGTGGTAGGGAGTAGCAATCCTATGGGTGACAGAATATTTCTTGAGCAAGCTCTCGAAATTTCTGTTGCAGAAATGGCTACCCCCATCATTGATAATGGTTCTAAGGGTGCCAAATCTTGAGAAGATATTCTACTTTATAAACTTGAGGATAACTTGATTATCATTAGTTCTTGTGGCAATGGCTTCTACCCATTTGGAAACGTAATCCACTGCCACTAAGATGAAATGAAAACCATTTGAAGGAGGAAAAGGGCCCATGAAATCAATACCCCAGACATCAAATAGTTCCACAACAAGGATGGGTTGCAAAGGCATTGAGTTTCTTTTAGACAACCCTCCTAATTTTTGACATCTTTCACAAGTCCTGCAGTGTGTATTGGCATCTCTGAAAAGAGAAGGCCAATAGAACCCACATTGCAAGACTTTGTCAGCTATTTTTCTTCCACTAAAGTGGCCTCCACAGGCATTTTCATGGCACATGGCCAGAATACTGGGGACATCACTCTCGGGAACACATTTCCGGATGATTTGGTCTACACAATACTTGTATAAGAAAGGTTCTTCCCAAAAAAAGAATTTGACCTGTGAGAAAAATAGGTCTCTGTCCATTTTAGTCCAATGGGTAGGAATCTTGTATATAACTAGATTATTTGCAATATGTGCATACCAGGGAACCAAGGATTGGATGGCAAATAATTGCTCATCCGGGAAGACATCATTTGTAGCAAGGTCATCAACACCTTTTTCCAAAACAATTCTGGACAAGTGCTCAGCCACCACATTTTCTACACCCATTTTGTCCTTGATTTCAATGTCAAACTCCTGCAACAAGAGTATCCATCTAATCAACCTAGGCTTCGCATCCTTCTTGGACAATAGGTACTTCAATGCTGAGTGGTCAGTGAAGATTACAGTTTTAGACCCAAGTAGGTATGGTCTAAATTTGTCCATAGTAAAAACCACTGCCAGAAGCTCTTTCTCAGTTGTGGTATAATTCACCGAGCTCAAAGCAAGTGATTCTTTGAGATAGGCAATGAAAGACTTATCTTTTCTCTGGCCCAAAACAACACCTATTGCCAGGTCAGATGCATCACACATCAACTCAAAGGAGAGTGTATAGTCAGGTGTTTGGAGTACAGGGGTAGAGGTGAGGCAAATTTTCAAAGTTTCAAAAGCCTCAAGACATTCAGCAGAAAAGTCAAAGGGCACATTCTGGCAGAGCAGGTGACACAATGGTTTAGCAATTTTACTAAAGTCTTTGATGAACCTCCTGTAGAATCCAACATGTCTAAGGAAAGATCTTATTTGTTTGACTGTTCTTGGAGGGGGCAAATTTGCATTGAGGTCAACTTTGGCCTTATCTACCTCAATCCTGTCTTTAGAGACTACATGGCCCAACACAATACCTTGTGTTACCATGAAGTGGCTCTTTTCCCAACTTAAGACCAAATTGGTCTCCTCACATCTTTGCAAGACCAGGTTGAGGTGTTGCAGACATTGGCCAAAACTGTCCCCATAAACAGAAAAATCATCCATAAAAATTTCCAAGAATTTGTCAATCATATAAGAAAATATGACATATATACACCTCTGAAAGGTGGCTGGAGCATTACACAGCCCAAAAGGCATCCTTCTGTAAGCAAAGATGCCAAAAGGGCAAGTAAATGTAGTTTTCTCTTGATCAAGAGGGGGCACAGGGATTTGGTTGTACCCTGAGTACCTATCAAGAAAACAGTAAAAAGCTTTCCCAGCCAACTTATCCAAAATTTGATCAATAAAGGGGAGAGGGAAGTGGTCTTTTCATGTCTTGGAGTTGAGCTTTCGATAATCGATGTAAACTCTCCAACCAATGGTTTCCCTGGCTAGTCCCAGTTCTCCAAACTCAGTTGTTATCACTATTATGCCAGACTTCTTGGGCACCACCTGAATAGGTGCCACCCATTCAGAATCAGAAATGGGGTAAATTATCCCAGCATCCAGTAATTTGATAATTTCTTTTAGGACCACCTCCTGCATGTGAGGAATCAGTTTCCTCTACATTTCCCTGGAGGGTGTTGACCCCTCCCCTAGATGGATCCTATGCATATAGATTGATGCATCAATCTCTCCTAGATCAGCAATGGTCCAGCCAATTGCCTTCTTGTGCTTCCTCAAAGCTGTTAGCAATTCCTCCTCTTGCTCATTAGTAAGAGAAGAGGAGATAATTACAGGAAGTTTTTCATCATTCTCAAGGAAAGCATATTTCAATGTCTCTGAAAGCATCTTGAGCTCCAGATCAGGGGCTTGTTGGATGGATGGAAGGATTGGTGCTTTGTTGGTTTGAGGAAGGAGCAGCAATGTAGGTTTCTACCTGGAATGCTGCACTAAGCCCACAGAAGACTTTAATGGGGACATGTCTTCTGGCATTAAAGCTGGGTTTCCTTCCTCTATCATGTTCCAAACTTCAGTTAAATTTGTGACAATGTTGCCCACTCCAGCAGAGTGGGCAGTTCTTCTTCAACAACTTCTTCTAGTACATCCACTGCAAAGCATTCCTCATTATCCAGCTGAGGGTACTTTGCACTGTTATACACATTAAGCTCAACTTTCATATGTCCGAAAGTTACCTCCATGATCCCAGACCTGCATTGAATGCATGCGTTGGCAGTGGCTAAGAATGGTCTACGCAAAATAATAGGTATCGGGGATGTACTCTTGTTACAGCCTATGTCCAAAACAAGGAAGTCTGCAGGGTAGAAGAACTTGTCTACCCCCACTAAGACATCCTCAACCACTCCCATGGGTCTCCTCTCAGACCTATCAACCATCAACAGCACAATGGGGGTGGGTTTTAGCTCCCCCAAACCTAGCTGCTGATACACACTATACGGCAGCAAGTTAACACTGGCTGCAAGGTCTGGAAGGGCCCTTCCAATGGTGTGGTCTCCAATTATACAGAGAATAGTGGGTATCCCTGGGTCTTGCAACTTCTCAGGCATTGTCATAGTTAATACAAAATTAACTGTATCAGTTGTAAAGACCTTTTTGGACAAATGGCCTCTAGCCTTCCTTTTCTGAGTACAAAGGTCTTTCAGAAATTTTGCATAGGCTAGGACCTGTCGGATTGCATCAAGCAGGGGTAAATTGATCTTTACCTGCTTAAAGGTCTCCATCATTTCCTCGATCTGTGCATTCCCCTTATCAAAAGGGGCAGGGCCACTCAAAGCTTGAGGAAATGGTAGCTGAGGTACTGCTATTCCTCAACTGCAAGCCTATGACTAAACTTTCGTTTTTTTCTTTTTCCTTCTTTTTTTTCCTGTTGAGGCTCAACTATAGTCTCTTTATTTTTCCCTTGTTGAAGGGTAGCAGGCAATTCTTGACTCTGTGCTCTAACAAAGTCCTTATCACTTTCACTCGAAAGTTCTTTGGGAATGACCTCTCCTTGTTCCTTTCCCATCTGGTTGTCTACCAGCCTGCCAGACCTTAGAGCTGTGATAGCATTAGCCCCCTCAAAATTTGAGGAGCCTTCTCCAATCGAATATTGGCCCTTAGGGTTGGCTACTGGCTGGCTTGGCAACCTGCCCTCTTCTCTTTTGGCCAAGGCATTGGCTATTTGGCCAAGCTGCTCTTCTATTTTCTTTATGCTTTGACTGTGAGAAATCACTGTCTGATTCAAAGGTTCAAGGCTTTGCAATTTGGTGAAAACCTGGTCCTCGAAAGAAGCACTTCGAGGTTTAGGTGGGGGAACTACCAACTAATTTTGCTGTTGGGGCTGTTGCTAATGTTGGAAATTCGACCTTGGGGCATATCCCTGGTTAAACTGCTGTTGTGGCCTTTGAGGTAAGGCCAAAATCTGTTGTGGCTGCATATAATTGTCTTGTCTCCACCTCAAATTTGGGTGGTCTCTCCATTGGTAACCAGTATTTTGGTGTTGGTATCCATATGGTTGTTTGTTGTAGCCACCAGATTGTTGCTGTCCAAAAGATTGGGCAGCAGCAGCCTGTTTCATCACATACTCAGGGTATTTCCCTGCAGATGGGCACTCTTCCACTGTGTGTTATGGAGATTGGCATATCAGACATGCCTCCATCACTTGTGCAGCCATTCGTGGCTGCACCACAGTTAAAAGTTTATCAAACTTATCCGAAAGATTGGCCATCTACATTCTCAGGTCATCATTTCCCCTAACTTCATACATCTTTCCTTTAGAGGTTTCAGCAAACCCCAGATTAGGAGAAGGCTCTTGAACAGTTCTAGATGAGGACACCTTTTGGAAAGTATTTTCGCTGATGACCTCGAACAAGTCCCATGCCTCATCAACTGTTTTATGCATGTGCGTTCCACCACAAGAGGCATCTACCATGTCTCTTCTTTTCTCATCAATCCCATTATAGAAGCTCTGGACAAGCTACCATTCCGGGATCTTGTGGTCGGGACATTGTTTGAGCATCTCCTTAAATCTATCCCAGGATTGATTAAAATCCTCAGTTGGGGATTGGGCAAAAGCAATTATTGCTTTCCTCAACTGGCTGGTCTTGGTCTCTAGGAAAAATTTGGTCAGAAATCTTGTCTGGAGGTCTTTCCAAGTAGTGATACTGTTGTTTAGGAGAGTAAACAACTAGGTGCTGGCCCTGTCCTTTAGGGAGAAAGGAAAGAGCCTTAACCTAGTGGCTTCTGGTCCCAAACCAGCGATAGAGAATGTTGAAACAGGGCCAATAATTGGTCAATGTGCTTGTAAGGGTCTTCCTTGCTAAGCCCATGGAAAGAGGGAACCATTTGGATGATGGAGGTTTTAATCTCGTAGTTTCCCTGAACATCTGGGAATTGAATGTTGAATGGAGAGTTATAATCATCAGGAGCATTCAATTCCTTCAATGTTCTAGGTTGCTCTTCACCCATAACTGCTGTCTCAATTTCAATAGGGGACTCGACTGTGGTGTGTCTATGCCTTCTTGGTCCTCTACCCCTTTCTATCTCAGGGTTAGGAGGCTCTAATGTAAGACTGAGGGATCTCCTTCCTAACATGCACACAAACCAACAGCAGGGAAGACTACTCGCAGACACATTGCACTTAACAAAATTACAACTATCCTAATCAACTGCTATGGAATTTTCAAAAGAGAAATAAACTGAGGTTTTGAGGGTTAGAGAAGTGCAAATAGAGGTAGCTAGACTCCCAGTACAATTCTACTTTCCTTCTCTACTACTGTCCAGATCTGTAAGAAAAATTCTAAATGTAAATCAGTAGTATCAATTATTCACAAGTATAGCTACCAAAGAATAAAGAATACAAAAATCTAGGTCCACTAATAGATCAAGGGTCCCCGGCAACGACGCCAAAAACTTGTTAGGATATTTTTAAGTGCTTGCTACTGCATTTATTGGAGACAGTGATAAGAATGGGGTTAATGAAAATGAATCGAAGGTGGATTGAAGAGCAGCAAGCCTAAAAATACACAGTCCTACAAGATACAGGGCCTGTTGTAGCAAATTTTGATAAGTAAGAGTTTGTTCCACAGGAAAAGTTAATCTAAAGCTCCAAGGGAGCTATCTTTAGTAGGCCCTCCAGATCTGGCTACAGATCTGGCAATCCTAAATGGAAGGGGATTTATGGTCACTATAGTCTAAATCCTAAGGTAACTTAATGCCTAAACTACAGAAAGGGTTAAGAAGAGTGATGGAGTGTGAGAAAATAAGTATAAAAGGGTGAGAAGTATGCTATTAGGTACAGATCTGATGGGTCTTATAACTCAGACTCAGATCTGCTGCTATAGAAATCCTGTCCAATGGCTACATTATCACCAAAGGGGAGAAAGGATCCAACTCACCCTTGTGCCATGATCCAATCCCTTATGGCCATAACCTGTCCACTTAAATGGTCACAGACTATCCAATAGGGGAACCACAATCCAGAGATGGGTCAGAACAAGTTTATCATTATAGGCACTACTTCATCCAGGCTACAAGCTCAAGAATCCATAGGAACCTCAACCACTAAAGTTCTGTGTGTGGGGCTAGGCCTACAACATGCACTAGCCTGGACACACAGAACCAGCAAGAGTTTGAGTACTAACTTTTAAACTTGGTTGTTCACTGCTTTAGAAAGACAGTAGTGATCCAGTCACAAGCCTACAATCTCTACAGCCAGATCAGATCTGCCATCTAATGGTGGGTTTATGCAAATACAGGGGAGTCTGTCTCTGCACAATCTCTCACAAGGCTACAAGCACAAGTACAGAGAAGAAAATTTTGTCTTAGATCTGTGGATTGGCCTCACCCTAGGGCTATAATCTGTCCACTTGAATGGTCACAGACTATCGATAGAGGCTATCCTCCTCGCAGAGGTCTAAGATAAAACAAGAACATTGTTGCCGCCACCATGTTCACAAGGCTACCAGCTCAAGCTCCCATGGGGATTAAGATTTAGTGGGTCCTGTGGTGGGGCTAGGCCTGCAATGTGCCTAACCTGGACACACAGGTCACTTGGATCTAAGTAAAACCTTAAAGACAATCCTCCATTGCTTACAATACAACTTAGCAATGGAGGATCTCAAGGCAGCAACCTTGTACAGAACAACTCATAAAATACTAATCTCATACATGCAATAGATCCTATTACAAAACTCCATTAAAAATATACCAAATAATCATACAAAGGCATAGCCAGCAAGTGCTGGACTATGGAGAGAAGGAAAAAGGAAAAAGAAAACTCCCTAACCCTAACCTTAACCTACTATAATTCTATAGTCGGTTTCAAGAAGGAGTACATAAGTCAAGTCTAAAAAAGATCCTTAAACCTAAGCTAGGCTTAAGCTTATATAGCAGTCGGCTCTCCGTGAATTAGGGTTTGGAAAATCCTAATTTCATCAATGCAATTGCAGTTCATTCTTGTCCCTTGGATGCCTCGAGGCGTGTGCACAGAGATTGGAGCATTAGAGTGCGTGCCCTAATTGCTGGAAGTTCCTAAATTGCCCTTGCAGAAGTGGGGAGAAGTTAAGAACTCGAGCCTCGCTAGGTAGAAAGGCTTCCCAGGTCTTATGACATGATTGAATTGGCATTGCGAGGTTACTTTGACTTGAAGCTCTTGCAGTCGCGGGGTTGGTACTTTGGTCATCGCGAGGATGCTCTGGGTGTCGTGGGATTGGTCTTTCCATTTGAATGTCACGGGAATTGCGCGTGCAGTTCATTCCTTGATGAATCCCACGGTGATCCTCGCGAAGAAAATAATGTACATGGGCTTCTTGATCGCGCGAGCAGTTCCTTAAAAGTATGTGTCCCACGGCCACTGCGCGACAGCCGCACGCTGGAATGCCTGGAGCTCTCTCTATTCATTGAATCACGCGAAGGTTGAGGACTCATCTCTTGAGCTGCGCGAGACTGTGCTAGTGCTTCATGAGCGCTTAAGATTGAACCTCGCAAGAACCGCACGAAGTATGCTTTTTACTCCCTGCTGACATCTATCTGCTCGCGAACGGCGCGAGGACTGCGCGACCAGTTGGTGTGCTCCCTTCAGAAGCCCGCGATAACTGCACGAAGCATTCTTCCTGGTTCATTTGAACCCTACGACATTTACGTGAGGCATTCTTCTTGATATTTTTATGCTTTGCTGTGCCACTGCTGCAGCCAACTCTCTGTCTGGGTCCAACCTTCCTTCTTCTAAGGAACTTCTGAGGCAACAGTAGGCTTCATGGCATGGTTAGGGGCTTATTTGCAGCTACTTCTTATTACCTACAGGATACACTTAAAACACATTTATTAAATGATTCAGGGTCTAATAGAGATTAAGCTAAGAGGTGAAAAGTGGTACTTTTCAGGTCTTAACACTCAAGAATTTCATCGAATACTTAGTGGGCCCATCGACAAGGCTTTTCTCATAATCGGCTTTCTTCAAGCCTAATGTCGTGTGGACGACTTTAACATAGCTTGGTTTCAGCACTATCCTAGCAAGACCTCTATGCAGCTTCAAACATGATAGGTTGGAGAGTTCTTCAAGAGTGGGAGTTAGCTTGCGGTTCCCAAAGCAGAATACATGGGCATCCACATCCCAATGTGAAGTCGCAGCATAAAGAAAATCCCAAAGCAAAGGAATACCAAGGAAGGACGAGAGACAGGCCTACCGGAGTTGATCCAAACCTGTCGGCTCACTCTCATTCTGGCTATCGAGCCATTCCTTCAAAAAGTTGGGCCCTGCATCCAAGGAGGGAAGTGAGAATGTCCCGGACCCCCTAAGGGAGGCGGGGTTGAAAAGCGGGTCCATGGCCATACAAAGATGTTTTGAGAAATCACAATTCAATGTAGGATGATGGACCCACCCTCGGGAAGGAGAAAAGAAAGAATGGCAGCAAAAATAAAAAACCCAACTAGAAATACCAAGAAAGGGGTGCCTTCTCAAGTCTTAAAGACCACACACTGCCTAGAATATACATAGCGTGTATAATATACACGCTAGTTCAAAATCTCCCAGATTTTGCCTAGCGTGTATATTACACAAGCTAAGCCAAAGAAACCCCATATTTTGCCTAGCATGTGTAATATATACACTAGGCCAGAAATCACCCAGATTTTGCCTAGCATGTATATTACACACTCTAGGCCAAAAAACCCCAATAAAAAGAGAGAGGGAATATTTTTTACCGGTCCTTTTAACCAGCCCACATACACTTTCTTTTTCTCATACAAAGCTCCCCAGATCACGGGCTGGGAAACCAAAATGACACACGCTAACCTATTCACATGTTTTTTTTCTCTTTCAGGTATCACTTGCATAAACATGCAGGTTTTGGCCATTTTTTCCACCAAATACACGACCCAAGGGCCATTGTCCCAATTCAGGGCCCATCCGACAGATAATCAAGCATGTCACATCCAGAAGAGAGAGAGGGAATAATTAAAAAGGGAAAGCGATAACATTCATTCCAAAAAATAAATCATCCAAAATATGTTCAATCATCCATTACATTTAATTCCTGAAAACAAAAGATAATGTTCAAAAGTCTCAAATGTTTCTAAAAGCAAGAAAGGAAAAGTAAGCAGCTCCTAATTGGTGCCCTTGGTCCTCTTTCGCCAGCGCGAAGTACTCTGATAGGTCCGCACATCCCCCACCCGGGACCATGCCCGGGACAATCTACTAAGCAATGAGCATGACTCCTTTTCACGAGCACATTGCCAACATCACATCAAAAGGTCAGTTAAGGTGGATAGAAAAATAAGGCAGCAAAGCAACAAGCAAAACCAATCAGGGTAATACTTACCACTTCCACATCCCAAAGGCCGACAATATGGCGGTGGTATTTTGCCTGGTTGACAGCCAACTCATAGTCCTGCCAAGGGGAAGACAGAAAGAGTGGCCAGCTACATGGGAAACGATACAAAGATAGGCATATCCTCAAAATAATAAGCAGAAAAGAAAACTCACCCCCAGAACCAACTCAAGAGGAGGAACCCTAACTGCCTTAGCCGATATATGAGCCCCCTCTGCCACATCAGCACATAGGTCTGAGAGGAGTGCATCATCGAAATGCCTAAAGGTCCCCTCGACCTCCACAGTTGAGGCCCCTGAGGCCCCCAACCAGAAGGGTCTGAAGGACCAGCACCTAACGCCTCTGCAGGACCCACCTCTGCCACGTCCTCAACAGAATCCTCCTCTACCTCAAACTAAAGAAGGGGGATAAAAATCTAGTTAGTATGGAAAAATCAAGACAAACATGAATGCATATATGGGAGAAAGAAAAGAGGAAAAATACCAGAGATCGTGGCCCTCCGAATGCCAAAATGTTGGCACCTAGTACAATGCGTGGGAAGAGGGACCGGTACGGGAGAGACTAGTACCACATTTGATACCCCCCATGCTCAAAGTGACCATCAACTGGGAGCCCATGACGAACAAGCCCACCTGCCAACTCCTCGATCGTACCCTCCGGTGATTTTACATCCCGAGGAGGACCCTGCGGCACCGCGAAGTAGTCTCGGTACTGATGCACCACCCTCTCCCCCAAGTAATACGCTCTAACCCAGGATCCATAGAAGAAGATGATGTGACAATTGATAAACAGTCGGGATTGGACCATGACAACACGATCTCAGAAGGGGGAGCTGTTGGCTTCTTACCTTGTGTTCAAAAAGAGGTTTAAAATCACATAATTAAAGGATCTATTGGTTGCACATACCAAGGCAAGCAGACAAATAGACCTACAAGTATTAAGGGCCTGTTGTAGCAAGTTTTAAAGGGTAAGTAAGGGTATATTCACAGGGAAATGTCAACTAAAAATTAAGTAAATTTCCAGATCTAGGGCAAATCTGGCACCCTACCTAATACTAAAATAACAAAAGAGAGAGGAGAGGTTTTAAGGGGTTGTCACTTTAAACTAAACTATAGAAACACAATTAAATGCAAAAATGAATTGATATTAAATCCAGAGTTTAGATCTTGCAAGTGAGGAGAATATTTAGTAAAATTGGAAACAGAAAATGGAGAGAAATAGCCTGGAGTTTGGTCTTGCTGCAATTGGATTGAGCTAACAGTGTCACAAAGAATTCAAAGTGCATCAATCCCTCATCTGGCTATAGGCACAGCTGCAAGGTTAAAGTATTTGATCTAAGTAAGAGATTTGGATTGATTTTAAGGCTATGATCTGTCCACTTCAATGGTCACAAATCATCCAATAGATTTACCCCATTCTCAGGTTTCCATCAGAACATTATAATCACTACAAATGTTGCAACCTGTCAGGCCATAAACACAGGCAATTGCAGGAATATTAGACTTAGGGAGATCAAATGGTATCCAAGAGGTCTACCAGTTAAGTGGGTGAGTTGAATCCCATCTACACAAATCTGATCGAACACCAAATGAAACCAGATGAACTATGGATCTAATTAAAATAATAAAACTAGCATTACATTGAAATAAACTCACTATACAATGAAATGCTCTAAGATTTGTAGTCTGTGCATTATCTGACCCTCAATAACACTCTCAACTCTCCCCAATTACAGTTCCAACCTCACTCCTTGCTGCTCCAAAGAAATTAGCCAACCATAGTTGGGCAAAAAGGAAGAATAGAGAATTTCAATGCAAGCTCTGATCTCAAAAATTGATCCCCCTTTTTTTGGCAGCTTCCCTCCTTATATAGCTCTCCCCTTCAGCCTCAGATCTATTTTTCCTGCCAATCACAGCTCAGCTGGAATAATTCTGTTAAACCCTCTTTTATTTCCTTTCTAGAAGGCTCTCTCAGTTAGTTAGAGTTGGGGGAGTGCACGTGGGTCGATTAGGGTTTCCCAGAGCACTTCTAGAAACTTCATGCTGATCACCAGAGTGCCTCAGATTGCGTATAGCAAGTCACCAACTTGCAGCGTGTGCACAATAGCTTTTCTGAGAAGTCCTTCAGTCGATTTCGATAAGTTCTTGAAGCTTTCGACAAGTTCTAAACAGGCCTTTTGTTCCTTTCGCTAGGATTCAAGATCCTTTCGATAGGTTCTGATAGGTTGCTCCTAAGATTAAAGCTCCAACATCCATAGCCTTCATCTGGTGTGTTCGATAGGTTGGGGAATCCCTTCGATAGATTGATCTCTGCGCAATAAATTTTATAAAGGTTTGCTTCTAGCTCCTATAGACAAGTTCCAGACTTCTCGATAGGTTCTCTTCGAGCTCAGGCAACCATTCGATAGGATGCTCACTTTTCGTTTCCGACTACACAATAGGTTCTGAATCCTATCGAATACTCCCATCCTCACGACTTCTTCCTTTTTTCAGCCTTCAGATCCTATTGACAGGTTCCAATAGCCTCTCAAGAGATTGTTTTCAGCCTGTTTTCACTGCTTCAAAGCTGCTTTGATGTTGCTCCATGCCCTAAGTGGGCCATTGTTGGGTACGAACTGCACTGAGAGATGGATTTCTGCACTATGATTGCCTTTTACTGCTATCTACAAGACATACTCAACAAGCATTTATTAGTTCACTCATAGGTCTATCAAAGCTCATGTTAAGGGGTGAAAAGTGATACTTTTCAAATATTAACACACCCCCAAACCTAAGCTTTGCTAGTCCCTGAGCAAAGGAAGAATAAAGAAAACTAAAATGCCACTTTTGTAGGGAGCACAGATGCTTTTAGCATATGCATCAAGCCTTTTAAACTCCTAAGTGATCCCTAAGTGGAGGAGTGAAGTCTCCTGAGGGTTTTCAGTGAAGGTACCTACAAACTTCTCCAATAAAATCAGTTAATACTTTTGCAACATGTTAAAATAGAGTTTAAGGGAAATGAAATAAATTCCACACCATGTCCCTTCAATTTTTGAGGATTTTCAACAGAAAAATCATCAGTTTAAAACCTAAAATTCTGCTGTAATTCCTTCATCATCAATCAGTTTATGTCAAGGCATTGTGCCTGAAAATTGATGCAAATCTCACCTTTAATTTAAGAATTCTGTTTTGATAATACCCCAAACAACTTCGATTTCAGACCCAAATCTTACCAGGGTTGTTCACTCACAATAAAAGTAGAAGGGTGCTTCATCTCTCACACAGCTCAAGAACAGTTGCATCCCTCAAATAGGACTGCAAGCATGAGCATAGGCATTGCTCTAATTTCTAAAATTTCTAACTCTTTTCACCATAGATTAAATAAATCATCATCTCCACATGACAGCTCAATCCATTTTAGATCAGTAGGGTCTTTTTTTATTGGGTTGTAATGTGGCTTATGGGTGAAATTTGTAAAAGAATAATGGGGTAAAAAGGATTCAAATTGAGAAATCAGTAAAAGTAAGGAGGTGGTCTAGACAACACCTTCTTCATTTCAGCACAATTCCATCTACTTCTTGAATTTTTAGATTTGAAGTGGCCAGTTTCTAATCCTCTTTTAAGTCTTTCAATGAAATGACTTCTTTTTCTCATTCCTTTTCTTTGATTTTCTATTTTTCCTTTTCTTTTTGTATTTTTCTCCATTTTTCTTTTTATGGGTTGGAATGCCACAACACCACCAAATGTTCTTTCTTCTTTCTCAACCAACCCTCAAACCAGCTCTACCTTCTGAAATCTTAGAGTGAGGGTTAGGCTGTATCAGGTCACTGAGGTTTGGGTTCAAATTTTCTGATTTTTATCAAAGAAAACTGGGAATTTTAAGGCTCAAATGGTGTGTATCAAGGGCAGTTCAAAGGTGGGACATTTTAAGCTCAAACTGTCTAAGGGATAGCCTTTCTTCATGTCTTCAATGTCATGAATGCTGTCAAGCTATTTGAATTTGGAATTGCTTAACCTCTAGTGATCGAAACTAGATTCAATCAGTCCTTATAGCAGAAAAATTGCTAAGACACTCTTCAAAGAAAAAAAAAATTTCAGGCCCAAATGTCACTGGTATGGCCTTCCATCAAATTTCTGGGGTGTATCCTCACAGTTTTCTCTCCTTTCAGGTTCACTAAGCATCACTTTTTGAAAATTTTTGACATTTGCTTCATGAAAAATGTTAAAACTATAGCTCAGATCAGTTTTAAAAAGTTTTTAATTTCCTTTTTTTTTCTAAAATCAGGTGGGAAATCACTTTATTTTCAAAAACGTTTTTCAACATTGCTGCACTAGCATTAACTCATTTCATTGGCACACCTGCCATACCCCCAAACCTAAATTAAACAGTGTCCTTATTGTTCAGAGAACATGGTAACAATGAAAAGGTTAGATGAAGAAATAGATACACAATAAGCACAAAGAAAGACAGAGTACAGAAAAGAAACTATGATGAACAGCTAACATATGTACATGGTCTAAATCATTAAGGGAAAACAAACAAAAATAGTCTATATTTATTTACAAGCATCATCAGGCCAATCATACAAGTCTGCCAAATTTTTCAAATCCTCCTTGGATAAAGGAGCTTTTCCTTTAGGTTGGTGGGTTTGTGGTAGGCTTTGATTTTTTGGATGACTTTGGGGTGGAAGAAGCTGGTTGCCGAAATAGGTCAGCTAGGGTTTCTTCGGAATGGACCATTATGCTCTCAAAATTTGATCTCTTAAAGCTTACTCACCAATTTGAATTAATATTCTGAAGTAAACAACTAGGAAAACAACAGAGTGAAGCAGAGAGACAGCTTACCCAAAACTCCTAGGGTTTTACAGAAATCGTGATGCATAACTCCAATTTCCCAAAAATCAGGTGCAAAATGCTCCTTTGTGTGGGCTGAATGAACTTGAGGAGTGGCAAAATGAGTGGCAAAAGATCCTTAGAGTATTTGGCCGAAAATGAGAGCGGCGACCAATGAGGAAGAGAGAGGTACGGTTTCGCAGGAGGTGTTGAATGAGCAAAAATGACCTAACGACAGGTGTATAAAGAGTGAAAATTGATTTCGATAGGACGAGCTGAGTGATTTCGATAGGTCAAAGCGTCCTATCGAACACTAGAAAGAATACAACGTGCAGATGAGATGCTTTGATAAGTCAATCCTTCCTATCGATAGGTTCATGTAGTACATTATTCATCCTCTCGATTGGTTCCAGATAGGTATCCAGAACCTATCAAAAACTTCTTTCTGACCTTTTGAACCTATCGAAGAGTTGTTTCACCTATCGACAAGTCTCAGTGCCTATCGAAATCCTCAAATGACCTATCGAAAGGTCCCATATGCTCATAGAAACTGCATTTTTGTGTTCTGTTAAGCCTCAGCACCAAGCAAACTCCTTTGTTGTGCTTCCATTTACGTTGTTTTCATTATTGACATACTCCATTGGTCCCTAGACTGCTTGGCAAGATTGATATGATGACCTAATGCTAGCATGACAAATTTATTGAAAATGAACAAAACATCAAAATAGAAAGTAATCACTTAAAATAAAATCAAAATATAGTACATATGATACATACTGAAATCATGTATAAATTGGAGGGTCCTGAAAATCAATGGTCTCCTCAGGCTCACAAATTTTTTCAACACAAATCTTTAGCCTCTGCCCATTGACTTTCATGACTACCATCTTTGGAGTTCATGATTTCTATAGCCCCGGATGGGGAAACATGTAAAACTGTGTAAGGCTCATCCCATCTGAACTGCAATTTTCTTGAAAAGAATTTTAATCTTGAATTGAACAACCATACCTTGTCACCTATTTTAAATTCTTCCGCAGCAAATGCCTGTCATGAAAGACTTTGGTTTGTTCCTTGTAGATCTGGGCATTTGAATATGCTTCCATCCTTAACTCATCAAGCTCAGATAATTGCAGTTTCCTATTCACACCAGCAGAAGTTAAGCCAGAATTTAATGCTTTAATGGCCCAATATGTTCTATGTTCTAACTCAACAGGCAAGTGACATGCCTTGCCATATACTAGCCTGAATGGGGACATCCCTATGGGGGTCTTATAGGTAGTCATATAAGCCCACAAGGCATCTGGTAGTTTTATGGACCAATCTCTCCTATCAACTCGCACAGTCTTCTCTAGGATGTGTTTGATTTCCCTATTAGAAATCTCTACTTGCCCACTGATTTGTGGGAGGTAGGGAGTAGCAACTCTGTGGGTCACAGAGTATTTTTTCAACAGTTTTTCAAAAGGTTTGTTGCAAAAGTGGCTTCCTCCATCACTAATAATATCTTTGGGGGTGCCAAACCTAGAGAAGATGTTGTCCTTTAGAACTTAATGACAACCTTATGATCATTTGTTCTTGTAGCTATGGCCTCTACCCATTTTGACACATAGTCCACAGCTACAAGGATGAAATTATATCCATAGGAGGGGGGAAAAGGTCCCATAAAATCGATTCCCCATATGTCAAATAGTTCAATAACAAGCATAGGTTGCAAGGGCATGGAGTTTCTTTTTGTAATTCTTCCCGTTTGCTAGCATTTTGAATAAGCTTTGCAATGCTGTATGGCATCCTTGAACAGAGTGGGCCAATAGAAACCACTTTGAAGCACCTTCGCAACAGTCTTATTACCACTGAAATGGCCCCCACAAGCCTGTTCATGACACATGGTTAGAATATTTTCAAACTGAGTTTCAGGAACACATCTTCTTATCACCTGGTCTGCACAATACTTAAAAAGGTAAGGATCCTCCCACATGTAATATTGAATGTGTGAGAAGAATAGATTCCTATCATCCTTACTCCAATGTGGGGTTTACCGTTCCCACAACAAGATAGTTTACTATGTTGGCAAACCAGGGCATACTTATCTCCACAGTAAAAAGTTGCTCATCTAGGAAAGAATCATTGATGGGCAAGCTCTCTATTTCAGCATCTGGAATCCTTGATAAGTGGTCTTTGATTTCCAAGTTGAATTCCTGCAGAAGAAGAATCCATCTAATTAGTCTAGCTTTAGCCTCCTTCTTAGACAAGAGGTATTTCAGTGCTGAATGGTCAGTAAACACAGTGAACTTGGATCCCAACACATATGATCTGAAGTTTTCCAAAGAAAATACAATGGCCAGCAGCTCCTTTTCAGTTGTGGTGTAATTTGATTGAGCATCAATCATTGATTTACTAGCATATGCCACCACACATGGTGCTTTGTCTTTCCTTTATCCCAGCACTGGACCAATGGCAAAGTCTGGTGCATCACACATCAGCTCAAATGGCAGAGAAAAATTAGGAGCTTGCAATATAGGAGCAGTAGTCAAACAAGTCTTTAGAAGTTCAAAAGCAGATAAGCATTCATCATTGAACACAAATGGAACCTCTTGGCACAATAAGTGGCAAAGAGGCTTGAAAATTTTGCTAAAGTCTTTGATGAACCTCCTGTAGAATCCAGCATGGCCCAAGAATGATCCTACTTGTTTGACAATTTTGGGAGGTGGTAAATGTGCTATTAAATTAATTTTAGCTTGATCAACCTCTATTCCTCTTTGGTAAATAACATGTCCTAGGACAATACCTTGAGTCACTATGAAAGGACTCTTTTCCCAACTCAAAACTAGGTTGGTCTCCTCACACCTTTACAGCACAAGGCTGAGATGGTGCAAGCATTGGCTAAAATCATCCCCATAAATAGAGAAATCATCCATAAAAATCTCTAGAAACTTATCAATCATGTCAGAAAAGATAGCATACATGCATCTTTGAAAAGTGGCAGGTGCATTATATAGCCCAAATGGCATCCTTATGTATGCAAAGGTTCGAAATGGATAAGTGAATGTAGTTTTTTCTTGATCTTGAGGGTAAACAGGAATTTGGTTGTATCCTAAATAACCATCAAAAAAATAGTAAAAAGCCTTACCTGCCAACTTATCTAAGATATGATTTATAAAAGGCAATGGGAAGTGATCTTTGCTAGTTTTCTCATTGAGCTTGCGATAGTCTATGCATACCCTCCAACAAGTGGTCTGCCTGGTTGGAATTAGCTCACCTGAGTCTGCTTCAACTACTGTGATCCCATATTTCTTGGGCACCACTTGGGTAGGGGCCACCCATTGAGAATCTGAGATAGGGTAAATGACCCCAGCATCAAGAAGTTTGACTACTTCCTTCATTACAACTTCCTACATGTGTGGGCTGAGCTTCCTTTGCATCTCTCTAGAAGGTTTAGAGCCATCTTCAAGATGAATTTTGTGCATGCACACAGCTGGATTTATCCCCCCCAAATCTGCAATAGTCCACCTTATTACTCTCTTATGCCTTTTTAGCACACAAAGCAATTCTTCTTCCTGCTCAAGAGTGAGGGAAGAAGAGATTATCACTTTCAGTTTGTGATTGGCTCCTAAAAAGTCATATTTTAAAGATTTTGAGAGTTGCTTTAACTCCACATCTGGGGGATTGATGAGTGAAAGCAGTAGGGCTGCCTCAGAAGGTGGTGGAAGAGGTAATAAAGCAGGAGTCCATGGGTGATGCTTTGCTGGCTCTGCTTCAGAATTTACACTCTCCACTTGCTTAATCTCATATGTGGAAGCTCTCTTCCACTATTTCATTCTATACTTCTTCAAAAACATTAAACAAATCATTACCATGCAGCAGCTGAGGTAGATTTTCTTGCACAAACTCATCCAGCACATCAATGGAAAAATAGTCCTCATTTTCTAAGTGGGGCTGATGGGCTGCATTGTACACGCTCAACTTGACTTTCATATTGCCAAAAGATACTTCCATGACCCCTGATCTACATTATATACAAGCATTTGCAGTGGCCAAAAAGGGCCTGCCTAAGATCACAGGGATAGAAGTAGCACACTTGCTCGGCTCCATATCCAACACCAGGAAATCAGCAGGATAAAAGAATTTGTCAACCCCAATCAAGACATCTTCAATGATCCCCAAAGGCTTCCTTTCATATCTGTCAGCTAGTTGTAAGACCACATGTGTGGGCTTCAACTCCCCTAAGCCCAACTTCTCATATACTGAATATGGAAGCAAATTCACACTAGCTCCCAGATCTAACAAGGCTTTTTCAATGGTATGATCCCCAATGATGCAGGGGATAGTGGAGACGCTAGGGTCTTGAAGTTTTGTAGGAGTTGCAATAGTCAGTATTTGTTTCACTTTTTCTGCTGAAAAGACTTTCTTGGATAGATGTATCCTTGATTGTCTTTTGTGGGTGCAAAGGTCTTTTAAAAACTTGGCATAGGCTGAAACCTACTTGATTGAATCAAGTAGAGCCAGATTGATCTCCACTTGCTTAAAAGTTTCCATCATTTCCTCTATTTTGGCATGCCCTTTATCAAAAGGGGAAGGTGCTTGCATTGCCCTAGGAAATGGAAAATATGGGACTGCTCCCCCATTTGCAGCCTTAGCCAACTCATCATCTCTTTTTTTTATTTTATTTTTTTCTTGAGGACCATCATTATCCTTCTTATTCAACATGGGTTGCTCCTGTTGTACCTTCTCTTTTTCTTTTTCTGAATTTTTCCAAGGTCCACAGCCTACTTGATTGTCCACCAACCTTCCACTTCTTAATGTGGTGATAGATTTGACTTCCTCATGGGAAGAAGAAAGATCACCTACCACATATTGTCTCCTTGGGTTATCCATGGGTTGGCTAGACGGCCTCCCTTCCTCTCTCTTGGTCAAAGCATTAGATAGCTGACCAAGATAATCTTCTATCTTTTTAATGCTTTGTCTATGAAAGTGTACAGTTTGATACAAGGATCTTAAGTTCTACAGTGAGGCCAGAACTTGTTCCTCAAATGAAAGTGATCAAGCAGCTGGAGGGGGTGCAGCTTGCTGCATAGGCTGAGCCACAAGCTGAGTCATGGGTTGTTGATAGTGGGGCCTTGGAAAGTAATTCTGGTGGTAGGGCAGAGCATTTTTATAAGGCATGGGTTGTTGTGGCTGCTGCTACTGGTTTGGAAAAGTATCTTGTCTCCACCTCAAGTTGGGGTGGCTTCTCCATTGGTAACCAGCAGTAGGTTGTTGCCCGAAAGACTGAGTGGCAGCCACATGCTCCATCACAAAGTCTAAAAATTGAACAGCTGAGGGGCATTCCTCAAGGGAGTGAGTGGGGGACTGACATATAACACATGCCTCCTCTACTTGAGCAGCCATGGGTGACTGCATTACTCCCATGAGCTTATCAAACTTTTGGGTCAAACTATCCAGTTTCCTTTCCAAATCATTGTGCCCACTCACCTCATACATCTTTCCTCTTGTGGTATTTTCTTTCACCATTCTAGGGATATCTAAGTCCCTGGACAATGTCTCTGTCTGCATGGAGTTCTCACTGATGATGTCAAACAATTCCAAAGCCTCCTCAACAATTTTGTGGAGGTAAGTACCACCACAAGAGACATCTACCATATCTCTGTTTTTAGAATCAATTCCTGATAGAAACTTTGAACAAGCTGCCATTTCAGGATTTGATGATGGGAACATTTCTTCAGGAGTTCTTTGAATCTCTCCCATGCTTGGTGAAAGTCCTCAGTTGGGTCTTGAGCAAATGAGATAATGTCCTTCCTCAACTAGCTTGTCTTTGACATGGGGAAAAACTTGACCAAAAATTGACATTGAAGATTACTCCAGGACTGAATACTGTTGGGTGGGAGCATTGACAACCAAGTCCTGTCTCTATCCTTTAATGAAAAAGGAAAGAGTCTCATCCTGGTTGCTTCCTCCTCCAAACCTGTAATATTGAATGTAGTGCACAGTCTTAGAAATTCATCACTATGCTTATATGGGTCTTCTTTGGTCAGGCCATGGAATGAGGGTAACATTTGGATTATGGAAGACTTGATCTCATAGTTCCCTTGAACAACAGGGAATTTAATGCAGAAGGGGGAATTGTAAACCCTTGGAGCATTGAATTCCTTCAAGGTTCTAGGTTGCTCACCCATTTCAGCATATTCAGATGCAACAGATGTGGGTGAGATTTGTTTAGACCTAAGAACTCTTTCAACCTCTGGATTTAATGGAACAATCTGAGGATTGAGAGTTCTCCTTCCAAACATACACCACTCACAATCTTAATGCACAAAAGATGCAGAGCAAATTTAACACAACAATCAGGAACAAGCACAATTAACTAATAAATCTATAAATCTATAAATCCATAGATCAAAAAAATAAAAGGAGTAGAGGGATGCAAACTTTAGCACAACTTCCAATCTATTAAAAACAACAAAAACTATTCCAAAAAAGCAAAAACTTTCAAAAGTAGTTAGTGAAAAACTAAATAGTCTATTAAAGATCTACAATCTATACAAAAACAAACTTAGATCTACCAATTTTAAGCACACAGATCCCCGGCAACGGCGCCAAAAACTTGTTTGCTTCTTACCTTGTATTCAAAAGGAGGTTTAAAATCACATAATTAAAGGATCTATTAGTTGCACACACCAAGGTAAGCAAACAAACAGACCTGCAAGTAATCAGGGCCTGTTGTAGCAAGTTTTGAAGGGTAAGTAAGGGTATGTTCACAGGGAAATGTGAGCTGAAAATTAAGTAAATCTCCAGATCTAGGACAGATCTGGCACCCTACCTAATACCAAAATAGCAAAAGAGAGAGGAGAGGTTTTAAGGGATTGTCACTTTAAACTAAACTACAGAAACACAATTAAATGCATAAATGAATTGAGATTAAATCCAGAGTTCAGATCTTGGAAGTGAGGGGAATATTTGGTGAAATTGGAAACAGAAAATGGAGAGAAACAACATGAAGTTTGGTCTTGCTGCAATTGGATTGAGCTGACAGTGTCATAAAGAATTCATAGTGCATCAATCTTTCATCTGGCTATAAGCACAGCTGTAGGTTAAAAGGATCTGATCTAAGCCAGAGATTTGGATTGATCTTAAGGCTATGATCTGTCCACTTCCATGGTCACAAATCATCTAATAGATTCACCTCATTCCCAAGTTTCCATCAGAACATTATAATCACTACAAATGTTGCAACTGCCAGGCCACAAACATAGGCAATTGCAAGAATATTAGACTTAGGGAGATCAAATGGTATCCAAGAGGTCTCCCAGTTATGTGGGTGAGCTGAATCCCATCTACACAAATCTGATTGAACACCAAATGAAACCAGATGAACTATGGATCTAATTAAAATAATAAATCCAGCATTACATTGAAATAAACTCACTATACAATGAAATGCTCTCAGATTTGTAGTCTATGCATTATCTGACCCTCAATAACACTCTCAACTCTCCCCAATTACAGATCCAACCTCACTCCTTGCTACTCTAAAGAAATTAGCCATCCATAGTTGGGAAAAAAGGAAGAATAGAGAATTTCAATACATGCTCTGATCTCGAGAATTGATCCCCCTTTTTCTAGCAGCTTCCCTCCTTATATAGCTCTCTCCTTCAGCCTTAGATCTATTTTTCCCGCCAATCACAGCTCAGCTGGAATAATTCCGTTATTCCCTCTTTTATTCCCCTTCTAGAAGGCTCTCTCAGTTAGTTAGAGTTGGGGGAAAGCACGTGGATCGGTTAGGGTTTCCCAGGGCACTTTTAAAAACTTTATGTCAGTCACCAGAGTGCCTCTAATTGCATGCAGTAGGTCATCAACTTGTAGCGTGTGCACAACAACTTTTCTGAGAAGTCCTTCAGTTGATTTCGATAGGTTCTTAAAGCTTTCGACAAGTTCTAAACAGGCCTTTTATTCCTTTCGCTAGGATTCAGGATCCTTTCGATAGGTTTCAATAGGTTGCTCCTGAGTATAGAGCTCCAGCATCCACAGCCTTCATCTGGTGTGTTCGACAGGTTGGGGAATCCTTTCGATAGGTTAATCTCTGTGCAATAAATTTTGATAGGTTTGCTTCTAGCTCCTATCAACAGGTTTCAGACTTCTTGATAGGTTCTCTTCGAACCCAAGCAACCATTCGATAGGATGCTCCCTTTTCATTTCTGACTACGAGATAGGTTCTGGATTCTATCGAATACTCCCATCCTCACAATTTCTTCCTTTTTTCAGCCTTCAAATCCTATCGACAAGTTCCAGTAACATCTCGACAGGTTGTTTTTAGCTTGTTTTCACTCCTTCAAAGCTGGTTTGTTGTTGCTGCATGCCCTAAGTTGGCCATTGTTGGGTCTGAACTGCATTAAGATATGGATTTCTGCACTATGACTGCCTTTTACTACTATCTACGAGACATACTCAACAAGTAGTTATTAGTCCACTCATAGGTCTATCAAAACTCATGTTATAAGGTGAAAAGTGGTACTTTTCAGAGATTAACAGGAGCTGACATAGGGATTAAAGGTCACCTGCTCGGAAAAGAAAGGGCTCTATTAGTCAAAGCAACACCATCTAAAAGTCTACGGAAAAGAGAGAGAGAGAGAGGGGTAAAGTTGATACCTACTCCGGGATCATCAAGTCAAAATGGGTCCTTAGACCCAGCTCCAAATGTTTCATCCCCAGGTCCCTGCAACGACTCTTATGCTAGCTGCTCATGAGGGGGTATGTGAACTCGTTTGAATAGAGGAGGGGGCAGCCTGACACGAAATGTAAATATCCCCAAACCTGAAAGGATGAGCAAACATGAAAATATGTCAAAAGAAAGCGAAAAGACAAACCATGGGTGATGGAAAAATGAAAAAAAAAGTCACCTCGATCGCAAGCTAGAAGTCCAGATTAGAGGCCACATCCCCAACTGAGGCCTTGACCAAACTGACCATCAACATGGCATATCCTTCTCCCCCCCAGTCGAAACGATACACGTTCTCCCAATTTCCCATCAAAATAGGGAGGGTTAGTGAGATCCGATCACCACTGGTATTGGCGAGAATGGTCTTATCCCGCAGGAAGACAAGTGAGATATGGGAGAGCATCAGTGCACGCTCGGGCTCAATGACGATATCCATATCCAGCTGGTCCGGATCCACTAACACGTCAACATCGAACTGATCAGCTAACCAGGATAGCTTGACCTTGGAGTCGGTCATATCTCGGGAGGTGGGGTAATCCCCGAGCAGCCCAATCACCTCCACACAGTCTGGTATGCAGGGAGGAACCACTAGTATCCCTCCTATCCCGATCCCGGTAATCATAGACCAGCCAACTGGGGTGCTGGTCATCTCGGCCATAGACATATGGAAGGTCATCGTCTCATACCAGAACCACTCCACCATGGCTTTCACGTAGGCCATATCCCACCTCATGGCCGGGCACAACAGGAAGTCCCCAAACGCTAGCTTGGGCCAGAAGGAACCTCACAACCTGGGGAAGACAAGTGTAGAGGCATTGGAGGTCGAACTAGCCTCCAAGGAACATGATCAGGGACAGAGGTTGCATCAAAAGAATAAGGGATATCAGATCCAAAAGCAAAGAGGCTCGAGCAAGTAAGAGCAGCCAAAGGATACATCTTTTACCTTACTAACAATGATAAAATGGAGATATGGGTGTACTGTTGATGCAGTAACCCACGGCGTGCGACTTCGCCCTGCATTTCCCACCAGTCGCGAGAGGACCGCTGCACCTGAATAAGGCCCTCCCCTCTGGCACCATAAGTCACATCGGGACCACCCTCATGACCAAGGTCCTCTTCACTCAGCATCCTAGAAGGGGAACATGCAGTAGGTATATAAAAATCATCATCATCAACCAAAATCAAAATCAAATCATCAAGGGTGTTGTTAGAAATATCAAATCAAAGGAAGGTAAGTATACCTCTCTCACACCAGATTTTTTTCCAAAAGCAAAAGGGGGGGCACATCCAAAAAGAAAAAAAATCATCATCAAGTCATACACCCATCCAAAGAAAAAGGGAGAAAGAAATCTTTAATGATTTCAAAACCCCACAATGCATACACAGTGAAATTATGGTTGGGGAGGGATTCAAAAATTCAAAATCAAATCACTTTTTTCCATCATGCATTTAAAAATAAATAAATAAATAAAAATCAATCAAGATCACACTTGTATAAAAAGGAAAATCAAAATTTTCAAACAAAAGCCAATCCATTTTCCAAAAAGAATTCCATAAAAAAATCAAAATACACCCTCTTTTCAAACCAAAATTCATGCAAATGAATGCAACTGTCATGAAATAGATCACACATGCAAAGAAAATCATTTAGATAGATCATAATACAAAGATCATCATCTCTATCCCAAAAATCCCTAACCACATTGGAAATAAATCTAGATAAAAAAAATAGAGTTTAAAATGGTTACCTTGAATGAGAAATGAACCTTAGAACCAGCGGGAGAAAGCATGACTAATCGGCGATGGTAAACAACGGCATGATGTCGAGGTTCAAATCGAATCAATGGAGCACAAGGGAAGCCTTCCGGTTCAGTGTAGGAGAGAGGAGGGAAGGAAATTTTTGAAAAAACACCCTTTCAGCTCAAGCCCGGCCGATTTAAGGCACCTTTTTACATAGCGTGTATATTATACACGCTAGGCTTAATTTTGCCAGATTTCGTCTAGCGTACATAATATACACGCTAGGCATAAACCTGCCAGATTTGGCCTACCATGTATATTACACACACTAGGCTTAAATCCTCCCTTCCAATTGTAGGTGTTCTCTTTTTAAGTGGCACACGTCTCAAAAAGCGCATCGACTTTCATTCAATCCTCTTGAGGATTGTGCTAAAATAAAAATGTTTAGGGACGATGAGCACGCTCAATATCTTGAACAAACATTAAAAAGAAAAAAATAACAAAAAAAAAATACATATATGTATATATAAATAATACATAAAACACAAAACAACAAAAATATGTGACTAACCAAAAGTGGCACACACTCCCAAAAAGTGTTGCGACATCAATATTCGCTCTGCTCGGGTAGATGTGCTAAATTATCTCTGAGACCGACGAGTTCACTCAGAGACCTCGAACCCTACCTCGTGTAGGGGCACCCGTGACCAATCGAATGGGCAATCAATGCATCATGCGACTGGACACAAACTATAGATCTTCACGTCTTTGCTTTGTGCCAGTCTTTAAGTATGGGTCGATCACCCTCCCGCTCGCAGGGCTGTTTTATTCAAAATGAAACTTGAACATAAAAACATTATCAATCATTTCGAGGAGCGAATGTTTTTCCCAGCATAATGGGCTTTCGCAACTCACACCATCTCGGTCATGCCTAGTAATGTCACTAAGCGCTTGGGGACCAATAGCCTTAACGAACAGACATTTTTCCCTACATACAGTGCTTCTGTGTACTCACCATGTTACCATTTGTTGTTTGAGGTTCGCTTTGAATACGGCAGACCCGTTAGCATGCCTTGGACCTCTTCGGATGTCTTTTTCTTTGGCGTTCGATCATTAGTGATCGGATACCAAAGAGGGGAATCTGTAGACACCCAAATTTGGCCCAAGGCATGATTGAAACAGACTTCGAGAAAGGCACCCCCATATGCAAATGGCTTGAAAATTTTCCAACAGAGAGAAAAAATTAGAGATCTCCTTTCTCCCCTTGTGTGCAGAAAACCCATACAAATTCCGTAATTAAAAACCCTCCTTTAAACCCCCTCTCCCATCATAAATTTCTTAGCCTAGCTGAGAACTACCCCTTGTTCTCTTCCTTCACTTCTTAGCTACCAAGCCTTAGAGATTAGAACCCTTCTTTCAACTTCTATAGCTATCGGAAGCTCATCAAGTCCCCACACACGGAGGTCCACAACTATGCTACAAGGGCCCGAGGGCTCCGGCTCTCCCCTCTATTCCTCTACCTTGTTTGCTTTTTCCTCTATCCTTGAATTTACGCCGCTGACTTTTCGGTGATTGCGGGGGGCGTAAATAGGATCAGAGCACCTTAGGGCAAGAGGAAGTGCTATTCTATTTTTATTTTTCCTTTTTCCTTTTGGCCATAAGTAGAGACCGCTTATGAGCAGATTGATCGGGTGCCTAACACCTTTTCGATCAATAATCAAAGCCCCTACCCAAGAGCTTTTCACGTAGATCGGATTCAGTCATATTTTTGGTACTTCGGTGCTTATAATATTGATTTAGGTTTCTCGAGACTCCAAAAGCTTCGGGTTATGACTCTATATATATATTTCGAGCACATTGTCGCGATGGATTTGATAAAAATCCACGGTTGCATAGGTGTACATGATCGCACTTGATCATGCGTGTGCCATTTTTCTTGTATTAAATTATTCATTAATAATAACTAAAAAAACCCATGTGTTTTAATCCTAGTGTTTTGGGGAGGTGGGCTCGAGCTTGGTCCGCTCTCAGGTTTGAATCGCGTGCAACATACACACTTAACCTACGGGTTCAAGTTTCAAATTGGTGCTCAAGTTATGGATTTGGTTTTCAGATTTGCAATTGGGTGTATTTACCTAATTAAGATAGGTGGGTCAGAGACCGTGTCACAAGCATCAGAGGTTTGACCAAAGTCAAACTAGTCTAAATAGTCGCATTATCATTGAAGGTCAATGATTCAACGTCGGAAAAAAATCAAGGTCGTTACATTGACTGATCGAGTTTGTATACAAATAAATGTGAGACTGGATAGAGAGCACATTACTCTCTACCCATTCTCGACTGGTCAAGTTTATATACACATAAAGGAGGTGAGTGGACAGAGAACACACTGTTCTCTACCCTATCTCGAGCGGTTGAGATTGGATCTCGATAGGTCGAGTTCACATAAAAATAAAAGAACAGAGAGGACAAAAAGCACACTGCTCACTATCCAATCTCAACCAGTCGAGATTGGATCTTGTTCGGTCGAGTTCATATATTTTTTTCCAAATGGCAGACTAGGTAGAGAGTTCATTTTCTCTGCCCAATCTCGACAGGTCGAGTTTTTATCTTGACCTGTCGAAATTAAAATAAAAAATTCTAAATCTCGACTGGTTTAGTTTGCAACTCAACCGGTCGAGATTGTAAAAATCTGTAGAATGAGAGGGCAGAGAGTTGCTTTGTGCTCTGCCCATCTTGACCGGTCGAGATTTTGATTGCGAGGCCTATTTAAGGCCTAGCGGTCAGTCGAAATGGGTTTATTCCCATTTCGATCGATGGACTCCCTCACTCCTCTCTTTCTCCTTTCTCCTTTCTCCTTTCTCCTTCCCTTTTCCCCCCATTTTTCCAACCCCACCGTTTCAACATTTTGTAGTTTTGTGGCGCGTGTTCTCCGGTGGTTTCCATCCATAGTCTTCTTCCTCGCTTCGGAGGATTCACCACTAGGATTTGGGCAATCTCTCCCTCTTTCTTTCTTTTTATCTTTTTTTTTCATTTTTGCTTTCATGGCACTAAGAAAGGATAAAGGCAAGGCTCCGATGGTCCATCCTAAAAAGAAGGCACAGACCACATCGCCTTGAAACCCCAGCACCGATATCCGTATCAATACTTGGGCATCCATGGCTTCAGCTTCCCAACCCTCCACCACCACTTCCACACCACCCACTGTTGTTCCTGCCTCCTCACCATTCCTTAAGCGTAACAAACCTGCTGAGGCTCTGTTGCTCCACGAGCTCCTTATCGAACACTTGCTCGACATGGACTTTTTTTATGTCCTACCCGAGGCCCAGTTTGCCCTAAATTGCCTTCATCGGGTCGGTTTGGCATCTCTTTTAGTACCATCTTCAACGGTTGTTTACCCACGATTGGTCCGATTGTTTTATCAGCACCTTGAATATCACGTATCATCGTCGGACCGATTCCAAACCCAAATCGGCGAATTCGATTTGGAGTTCACTCGGGAGGACTTGGCCCAACTAATGGGCTTTTGATAGCTCTTTTTATACCAAAATTATCACCTGGCAAGTGTACAAGGGAATTGTAGCACATGTAAGGGTATCGATCCACAAGGAAAACTTTTAAAAGGAATCCATCTATAAGTCTTAGAAAATAAGTTGGTTTTGGGTTTTAAAAACTAAATTGTAGAAATTAAACAGATTTGATTTTGAGAGTTAATTATAACTAATGTTGAATAGTAAAGCTATGAAAGACTGATTAGAAAACAAGCCTACGTTCCCTTATCGCAGATTCATAATCCTAGTTAATTATCTCTAATTCCTCTTAATTCTGTAATTATCTTAAGGCGACAATGACAGCATAAGCAGAAGATAAGATCAGTTTAAGGTAATAATGACAACATAGACTTCTCTAGCAATAATCTCGTTAATGAAACTAAGGCAACAACGGCAATATGGTCAGTGATGAAAGTCTAGCAATTCTAAACCTAAGTTAACAACAGCAACATAGTATTTAGAACCATAGAAATCTTGAAATCCTTTTAAAACTCATATTCATTAACCAATTACAATGCGAATTAAGAAAATTAAGAAACTATTAGCTAACCATACTTATCTTTGATATGTCGGTTCCCAAACTCTAGAAAACTTAGCCACTCATCTTCATAATGAATTCTATTAATTGAAAACAACTTACAAAAACTATTATGAAAACTCGAAACTAAAACTCTAAAAATTAAGAAAAACTAAACTAAAAGCTAATTGTCTACTAAATTGTCCCTCATTAATTGTGTTGGCCCTCTTAGTTATAGATTCATAAGAGTCTCATTGCATGCTAAATTAAAAGATTAACTTCCTATTATAATTCTAATATAAAAATAGAATGCTACTCAAACTGAAAGTTTCAAAAATATATGCCCTTCAAATATGACTCTAATTCTGGCATCTTCTCTACAAATTGTGAATTTCTTTTGACTTAAAATAGGTGAAATCATAGCATGCGATCGATTGTAATTTTTCTCATTCTTGGAATCATGGATTACAATTATAGGGTTCTTGATCAGTCACATAATATACCAATTTATCACCCTTAACTTAGTGATGCTAGGACTTAGTTTGTTATTAATAAGTTACTAATGTGTAGATATTCAAGAAAAGCAGCAAAAGAGAACCAAAATGATATTATTTATCAAAATGAACTCATAAAGCAATAAAAAGACGATTAAACCAAAAGACGAATCTTCACTTACTGAAAGGATGAAAAATCATGTTTTATGATTTTGCGGAACGATGGAAAGCAAAAGAAAAATTGAAAATTGTAATTTACGATTCTTTAGAGAAAGCCGTTCAAAAGAAGAGCGATACATAAGTAAGTGATGAATCGTAAATGAAGAATCATTCTATAGGAAGCTATATAGAGAGTAAAGAAGAGAAAATCATGATTTATGATTTTCCAGAAATAAACTTTCTAAAGTTGTTGATCACGTGAGATTAATTCCGCCATACAAAAAATTAGAAGAATTCTTGACTTAGAAGTCTGGCCAATCACGGATCTGAGAGATTGATGAAGAAGACTTTTAAAGGACTCTGTTGCTGAAATAAAGAAAGAAATCTAGAAGTACATCAATAGAATGAAAGAAAGGAAAGATAAGAATTAGAAGTAGAGTTATATTAGGATAGTTTTATTTTAGTAGTTTCTTTTATTAGAATTAGGTGTTTTGTAAACCAACCCCTTATGATCAATAAATAAGAGGTCTTGTTATAGGAATAACCATCGAAGAATTTTACAACATCAATTGACAACTATGGTTTGTATTTTTTCCCAATCAAAGTAGTTTAGGATTTACAAAGTAACATCGTCCATAGTTCTCTTAGGTCTTGCCTGACAATCAAGGCTGAGGAAGCTGACAAATCAATCCTTTGGATGGTTATACTTTTTCGTTCAAGTTTAGATATATTTTATTGTAATTTCCTGCTTTGTAAACATCGTCGAATTTAATTTGAATTGACAACTCAGGTTGAATTTTGCTGATTAGTGTAATAGTTTTTTATTTTTCATCTTTAATTTTCTAGATTTTGATTGACGCTCAAATTCTAGAAGAGTGAGTGTAGACACCCAAATTTTGCCCAAGGCCCGATCGAAACACATTTCGAGAGAGGCACATCTCCGAGCTTTTGATGGCATGTATGGAACCCTTAGGAACCCTTTCAAGAGCTTAAGATCCATCCCAAACCCTTAGTAATTATCTTAGATCCCTTAAGAATCTTCCCGAACCTTAGAAACCAATCTCGAACCCGTAGAACCCATCCTGGACCTAAACTTAGCTTTCCCGAGTAATGGATGAAGAGTGGTCCACGAGGACTAGCTGTGACCTTCTACTATGATTGAATCTCATATCATTAAAAAGTAAAAGTCTTCATCTTTCCAACGGTCTAAGAATCACCCCAATTGGAGCTGTGTATAAAAAGATATCGCATCCCAAACTTGAAGGGTAGAATGGTAAATTCATCTGACCCTATTAGGGATTTGGTGCAACTAATAGTTGTGCCAGATATAGGTGGGTCCCTGTTAAGTAGTGAAAAATGCCACTTTTCACCCCTTAACCTGACCATTGATAGACCTATGAGCACACTAATAAGTCTCTATCAAGTGCATTTTGTAGACAGCAATAAAAGAGGACATTAATGCAGAAAACCACTCATCAATGCCTAAAAAGGAGCTACCTCTCAGAACAGGACGAACCCAGCAACAACACACCAAACGGTAGCACATCATTGAACCCTTGGAGCGGGGTGGCTACAGCAGGGCAAGGTGAAGGAAGTTAGAATAGGATGAAAACATCCTATCGATTGGTCACCTGAAGACTTCAATAGGAGCTGAAAGCAAAGAAAAGAAGAATTCGTGCAGTTGAAAGAGTTTTGATAGGATCTGAAGGTAGAAGAAGGATGGATTCGTGCAAATGGAGAAGTTCGATAGGATCCAAGAACCTATAGAACAGCTGAAAGGAAGGAATCATCCTGTCAAAAACTTACCTGAGGCATCAAAGGGACCTATCGAATGGTTTATTCAAACCTATCGAGATGAAGGCACCAGAACAGAACCTATTGAAGGGAACTTGAGCCTTTCGATAGGAGTGAGAGTAATCCTATCGAAAGGATAGCATACAAAGCGGAACCTATTGAAATGGTTCTCTGACCTGTCGAAGATTCCCTCCAACCTGTCGAATACTCCAAACCAAGGACTGAGAAGGCTGGAACTCCAAGCGAAGTCTCATCCTATCGGAACCTATTGAAGAGATCTGAGAACCTAGCGAAAGGACCAAAATGCTCTATTTAAACCTGTCGAAAGCTTCTCCAACCTGTCGAAATCATGTGCAAAACTTCTCAGAAATTCAGCTGTGCACCCATTATGATTCACTGACCTGCTGCACGCAACCTGAGGCACTTGTGACTGACACGATTGTTCCAGAAGATGCCCTAGGAAGCCCTAATCGACCCACGTTCTTTAACAGAACTCTAACAAACTCTGACGACCTTCTAGAAGGGATTTTTGGCAGGAAAAATAGAGGAGAAAGCTACATATAGAGATCCCCAATTGCAATTGGGAGGAGATCGAGATCTAAGCCAAATTTTGGAGATTAGCGCTTGCAGAGCAATTCCATTTTCCCCTCTTTAGCCCAACCATGGTTGGCTAATTCCCCTGGAGTAGTGAGGAGAGAAGTTAGATCTGTAATTGGGTAAGGTTAAGAGTGCTATTGTAGGTTCCTAGCTGCACAGACTACAGATCTGAGAGTATTTCCTTTGTAGAGTGACCTTGCTTGCAATGTTAATACTGATTTTAATGCTTTAATTAGATCTAAAGTTCCTTTGGTTCCATTTGCTGATCGATCGGATCTATGTAGAGGAGTCTGTATATCAGCTCACCCACTTAACTGGTAGACCTCTTGGATACCACCTGATCTCCCTGGATTTGATGCTCCTGTGATTCCTTGAGTCTGTGACCTGGGAATTGCAGCATCTGTAATGGTTTTAAATGTTCTAATTGATGCTCTGGCCTTGAAGGAGATCCCTAGGATGGTCTGTGACTATTAAAGTGGACAGATCATAACCTTAAGATGAATCTAAGATCAGGCTCTAATTGGATTCATCTGTTGCAATCCATGGATTCGATAAAGTCTCTAGGATGGTCTGTGACTATTGAAGTGGACAGATCATAGCTTAAGACCAGGTGGATCTTATGTTTTTGAGTGGAATTTATACACTACAGCTGTGCTTGTTGCCAGCAAGGGAATTGTGTTCTCTGAACCTCTGTAACATGATTAATTGAATCTGATTTCAGTGAATACTAATCTCTAAGCTACTCTTCTCCATTTTCTGCTTCTTACCTCCTTCCCCTGCAAGATCTAAGCTCCTACACTCGATCCAATTTAGTTTATGTTTAATCTTAGCTTAGCTTATGTGACAATCCATTTCAAACCTCTCCCCTGTCTTTTAGCTAAATTAGCAATAGTTAGGGTGCCAGATCTCACACAGATCTAGAGATTTATAATATTTTTAAGCAAACTCCCTGTGGACATTCCCTTACTCACCATTCTCTTAAAGCTTGCTACAACAGACCCTGATTACTTGCAGGTCTGTGTGAGTGTGTTTGCCTAGTTTCATTAGTAATTTTAATACCTCATTTGAGGGAAGGTAAGCACAACCAACAAGTTTTTGGCGCGGCTGCCGGGGAGGCATTTTTAAAAATTGATAGATCTAAGTTTTGATCATAGATCTATAGTTTTTGTTGAAGTTTACTAACTGCATTTGTAAGTTGTGTTGTTTTTCAGTGTTTTGTGTGCATTTCATCAGATCTATGGCTACCAGTGAGAGGAGAATCGTGTTGGAGACTACTATGTAGTTTGCATCCCTCTACTCCCCTGTTATTTTTCAGATCCGTTGATAATTTTTTTAGAATCATTAGAAATTTTGATTGATCCTACTTTTCGTGTTGAGAATCTGCTCTGTATTTAGAGTTTGAGTGTTATATGTTTGGTAGGAGAACTCTCCAACCTCAGATTATTCAATTAAATTTAGAGCTTGAAAGCCTTCTTAGATCCAGACCAGCCACACCCACATCTGCTGCAATTGACTCTGCAGAAATGGGTGAGCAACAGCAGCCTAGAACTCTGAAGGAATTCAATGCACCAGGGGTTTATAATTTCCCCTTCTGCATTCAATTCCCAGCTGCTTAGGGAAACTATGAGATAAAATAATCCATCATTCAAATGATGCCCTCATTTCATTGCCTGACCAAAGAAGACCCTTACAAGCACATTGATGAGTTCTTGGGACTGTGCACTACATTTAATATCACAGGTTTGGGGGAGGAGGCCACCAGGATGAGACTCTTTCCTTTTTCATTGAAGGACAGAGCCAGGACCTGGTTGTCCTTGCTTCCACCCAACAACATTCAGTCCTGGAATGATCTCCAACGTCTATTTCTGGCCAAATTCTTCCCTATGTCAAAGACCAGCCAGTTGAGAAAGGGTATCATCTCTTTTACCCAAGATCCAACTGAAGATTTTCATCAATCCTAGGAGAGATTTAAGGAACTCCTCAAGAAATGCCCCCACCATCAAATCCCTGAACGACAATTGGTTCAAAGCTTTTATTAGGGAATTGATGCTAAAAGCAGAGATATGATAGATGCTTCCTGTGGTGGCACCTATCTCCACAAAACTGCTGAGGAGGCATGGGAGCTCTTTGATATTATTAGTGAGAACTCTATGCAAAGGGAAACCTTAGCAAGAGATCTAGAACCCCCCAGATTGATGAAGGAGAACACCTCAAGGGGAAAGATATATGAAGTGAGTGTGCCAAGTGAGTTGGAAAGAAAAGTGGAATGCCTAACCCTGAAATTTGATAGGCTGATGGGAGCAATGCAGTCTCCTGTGGCTACCAGAGTGGAGGAGGCATGTGCCATATGCCAGTCCCCTGCGCATTCCCTTGAAGAATGCCCATCTACTGACCAGTTTCCTGATTTTATAATAGAGCATGTGGCTGCAGCTCAATCTTATGGGCAGCAACCTGCTGCTGGGTATCAATGGAGAGACCACCCCAATTTGAGGTGGAGATAAGATGCATACCCCAGCCAGCAGCAACAACAGCCTCAGTAGCCCATGCCCTATAGAAATGCTCAACCCTATCGAGAAGGTTATGCCCCAAGGCCTCAGTATCAGCAACCCATGGCCCAACCTGTAGCTCCTCCTGTGCAACAAGCTGCACCTCCTCCAACAGTGAGAACACCATCCTTTGAGGAACAAGTTCTATCTTCACTACAAAGCTTGAACACCTTAACCCAAACTGTGCATTCTCACAACCAAAGCATCAAAAAGATAGAGGACTAACTTGGTCAGCTGTCTGATGCTCTGACTAGGAGAGAGGGAGGAAGGCTGCCTAGCTAACCACAGGACAACCCACGAAGGCAGTTTGTAGTGGGTTAAGTTTCCTCCACTTTTAAGGAAGCCAAATCTGTTACAACTTTGAGAAGTGGTAAGCTAGTGGACACCCAAGTGGGCTGTGAGCCTGTGAGGAACTTGGAGGAAGAAAATGAAGCAATTTCTACTAGCACACAACAAAGACCACCAGTGGTAGACTTGAAGGAGCAATCAGTTGTGAATAAAGAGGATGATGAGAATCCTCAAGAAAAGAAAAAAATCAAAAAGAAAGAGACCCTATTGGCTAAGGCTGCAAGTGAGGGAGCAATCCCACTTTGCCATTTCCTAAGGCACTACAAGCACCTTCCCCTTTTGATAAAGGGCAAGGAAAAATTGAGGAAATGATGGAGACTTTCAAGCAAGTAAAGATCAATTTGCCTTTACTTGATGCCATTAAACAATTCCCAGCCTATGCCAAGTTTTTAAAAGACATGTGCACCTATAAAAGATAGTCTAGGATACACCTATCCAAGAAAGTCTTTTCAGCAAAAAAAGTTAAACATGTCCTGTCCAGTAGATCTGGGAGCCTGTGTAAATTTTCTTTCATATTCAGTATATGAGAAGCTGGGCTTAGGCAAATTAAAGCCCACACATGTGGTTCTCTAGCTGACTGACATATCTAAAAAGAAACCTGTGGGGATAATCGAAGATGTTTTGGTTGGAGTTAACAAATTCTTTTATCCTGCTGACTTTTTGGTGCTGGATATGGAACCAGGTAGGAATACCACTTCCATACCTGTGATTCTAGGCAGAGCCATCTTGGCCACAGCTAATGCCTGTATTCAATGCAGGTCTGGAATCATGAAAGTGTCATTTGGAAATATGAAGGTCAAATAAAATGTGTACAACGCAGCAAATCAACCTCATCCTAATGTGGACTATTTTTCTCTTGATGTGGTAGATGACGTTGTCCAGGAAAATGTAAATATGCTGCTACATGGTAAGAAATGGTCTAATGAACTAGCCGAAGTATGGAAGGAAACAGAGGTAGAGCAGGGTCTCACCTCTGAGTTCGAGCATGTGAAACTTGTCTCTTCTGAAGCTCCACCAGCACAGCACTATCCATGGAGGCCTCCTTTGTTACCCTTACCACCCCCCTCTAAAGCACCCCTATTGCCCTCCCTCATCAGTCCCCCAAAGGGGGAGTTAAAGCAACTCCCCAAAACTTTGAAATATGCCTTTTTAGGAGAAAACACCAAATTGCCTGTGATAATCTCTTCTTCCCTCACCCTTGAGGAGGAAACAGAACTAATTTGTGTACTAAAAAGGCATAAGAAGGCAATAGGATGGACCATTGCAGACCTTGGGGGAATCAATCCTGCTGTGTGCATGCATAAAATTCATCTCGAGGAAGGATCCAAACCTTCCAGAGAGATACAGAGAAAACTTAACCCACACATGCAGGAGGTTGTGATGAAGGAGGTAATCAAACTCCTAGATGCGGGGATCATTTATCCCATCTCGATTCACAATGGGTAGCACCTACTCAGGTAGTACCCAAGAAATCTGGCTTTATAGTTGTTGAAGCAGATTCAGGAGAGCTGATCCCAACCAGTCAGACCACTGGTTGGAGGGTATGCATAGATTACCGAAAACTCAATGAAAAGACCAGCAAGGATCACTTCCCACTGCCCTTCATAGACCAAATTTTGGACAAGCTGGCAGGCAAGGCCTATTACTGTTTCCTTGATGGATATTTAGGGTACAATCAGATCCCTGTATACCCCCAGGGCCTAGAAAAAACCACATTCACTTTCCCATTTGGGACCTTTGCATACAGAAGGATGCCATTTGGGTTGTGTAATGCACCTGCCACGTTCCAAAGATGCATGTATGCTATCTTTTCTGACATGATCGATAAGTTTTTAGAAATTTTTATGGATGATTTCTCCATTTATGGAGATGATTTTAGCCAATGCCTACACCACCTTAGCTCCGTACTGTAAAGGTGTGAGGAAACCAACCTAGTTCTGAGTTGGGAGAAAAGTCACTTTATGGTGACTCAAGGCACTGTTCTAGGACATGTTGTCTCTCACAAGGGAATCAAGGTTGACTAAGCTAAGATCGATTTAATTGCTCATTTGCCCCCTTCGAAAACTGTCAAAGAAGTTAGGTCATTTCTGGATCATGCTGGTTTCTATAGGAGGTTCATCAAGGACTTCAGTAAAATCTCCAAACCCCTTTGTCACCTGTTGTGCCAAGATGTACCTTTTGACTTTAATGATGAATGCCAAGTTGCTTTTGAACTGTTAAAAACATGTTTGACCACAGCCCCCATCCTGCAATCCCCTGATTTTTCTCTGCCATTTGAGCTGATGTGTGATGCATCAGATTTTGCCATCGGGGCAGTGTTGGGCCAAAGAAAAGACAAGGCACCTTCTATGGTAGCATATGCCAGTAAATCAATGGTTGATGCTCAATTGAATTACACTACAACTGAGAAATAACTATTAGCCATTGCTTTTGCCTTAGAAAAATTCAGGTCTTATGTGCTGGGTTCAAAAATTATTGTGTTCACTGACCACTCAGCCTTGAAATACCTCTTGTCTGAAAAAGAAGCTAAAGCACGACTAATCAGATGGATTCTTCTCTTGCAGGAATTCAATTTAGAGATTAAGGACAAGAAGGGAGTTCAGAACGTGGTGGCTAACCATCTGGCAAGGATCCCAACAACTGACACAGAAAGCTTGCCCATCAATGACTCCTTCCCAGATGAGCAGCTTCTGACTGTCCAGATAAGTATGCCCTGGTTTGTCAATATTGTCAACTACCTAGCTGTGGGTAAAATTCCTCCACATTGGAGCAAGGATGATAAAAAATCTCTTCTTCACACAGATTCGACATTACATGTGGGAGGATCCCTACCTTTTTAAGCATTGTGCAGTCCAGGTGATCAGACGTTGTGTTCCTGAAACAGAGTTCTACAGCATCCTAACCATGTGTCATGAACAGGCTTGCGGGGGCTACTTCAGTGGTAACAAGACGGCTGCCAAGGTCCTTTAAAGTGGTTTCTATTGGCCTACCCAATTCAAGGATTCCTGGCAGCACTGTAAAGCTTGTCATCAATGCCAGCAAATGGGCAGCATTACCAGGAGAAACTCTATGCCCTTGCAACCTATACTTGTTATTGAACTGTTTGATATTTGGGGAATCGACTTTATGGGACCTTTCCCCCATTCTGTGGATACAATTTCATCCTTGTCGCTGTGGATTACGTATCCAAATGGGTAGAAGCCATAGCCACAAGGACAAATGATCACAAAGTCAACATTCAATTCCTGAAAGACAACATCTTCTCCAGATTTGGCTTTCCTAAAGCTATTATTAGTGATGGGGGAAGCCACTTTTGTAATAAACCTTTTGACAAACTGATGGAAAGATACTCTATTACCAACGGAGTAGCCACTCCCTACCACCCACAAACCAGTGGGCAGGTAGAGATTTCCAACAGGGAAATTAAACATATTCTTGAGAAGACTATGAGAATCGACAGAAGAGATTGGTCCAGCAAGTTGACTAATGCCTTATGGGCTTATAAAACAGCCTACAAAACCCCCATAGGCATGTCTCCATTCAGATTAGTATATGGCAAGGCTGTCACTTCCCTGTTGAATTGCAACACAAAGTGTATTGGGCCATTAAAGCAGTAAACTCTGACTTACCCTCAGCTAGTATTCTCAGGAAGCTCCAACTATCCGAGCTGGATGAACTATGATTGGAAGCTTATGAAAATGCCTGGAGTTACAAGGAAAGGACCAAAGCCTTCCATGATAGACAGTTGCTCCGCAAAGAGTTTAAGCTCGATGACAAGGTATGGTTGTTCAACTTCAGCATGAAATTCTTTCCAGGAAAGTTGCAGCCCAGATGGGATGGACCTTTCACAGTGGTACACGTTTCCCCATCTGGAGCTGTTGAAGTCATGCACCCTACAGATGGCAGAACCTTTAAGGTCAATGGTCAGAGGCTGAAACTTTGTGTTGACAACATTTGTGAGCCTGAAGAGACCATTGATCTTCAGGATCCCCCAGGTTAATAACTGACTTCAATTTGTATCTTACGTATTATATTTGATTTATACCTCGATTATTTCCACCGATATTCTTTGCAATAAAATGGCAATGTCAAGTTCAAGCTTCGTTTCAAATTTCACCCGCAGTCTAGGAATAAATGGCATAAGGTCAGAGGCTAATTTTGCTAGCTTGAAGCATAGCAGATGAGTTGTTGGGTACGAAGGCTCAATGCTCTGCACACACAGGCCATATTTTTTGAGCTCATTGGACCTCTCGATAGGTCATTTGGACCTTTCGCTAGGTCAGCCACTGATGTTGATAGGATTGGTGAGGATTTCGATATGTATTGTGACCTCTCGATAGGTGAGAACAACCTTGCGATAGGTTCTGGACTCTTGCCTGGAACCTATCGACAAGAGTGCAAATGTAATACCCCACCTATCAAAAAGTTTTTCTCACCCATCAGCATCCTAACGAAGTGAATGTTCTATCCACCCCCCATTCGACAGGACACCGACCTATCACAAGCAGATAACCTAGCCTATCGAATGCATAGTTGTTCTGTTCGATAGGGCGGGTTAAACATATCGAGAGCTTCCAACTGCCAGTCCCATACTTGTTCAACTTCGATAGGAAGCCTTAACCTGTCGACACTCTACACTCACCCTATCGAAATTGACTTTCCCCCCCTCACTCCTTCCATACTTACTATATAGTGCGTTGCACGAAAATTTCACCACGTGTACCATGTACAACTGCACACAGCACGAGCCTTAAATTCCCCACGCTAAATATAGGCTGCTAGTTAATGCACGTTTTCATTCCTCATGCTGATTGTTCAAATTCACCATTCATTCCCTTCATCGATGGTGGTGATATTGAATGCACCGCTTCATATTCCCTCACACTTCCACCTTAAATAGATGCAGATGGCTCGACTTTGGCCCATTCCTTCCCTTCTACCCTCTGCACACCTCCTCATAATTATGGCAGATGACAAGCCCACATTCACTCCTGTGCAACTCTACCTCTTATGGCTGGAGCCATTACCGCCCAAGGAACCAGACCCGTTGCAATTCCTATGGGATGAATATGAGGAGGCACAGCGGATCCTCTCTAAGGAGGAAAAGGATAAAGATTGGAAGGAGACGAGGAGGCTGAAGACTGAGCCACCGGCTTCTCCACAGCCATCCCCCTCCACCACCCACCACCCATCCCCCTAACCCCCTTCTTTTTCCATTTCTTCCCCCCCTCCTGGCTTACAGTTCGTCTTCCACCTGATGCAGGCTACGGATACTCCTGAGCCAGGGGGAGGCTTTTTCGTTTGCCAAGACAATTTTGTCCCCCGGCTTACTTTCTGTTTCCTTGTGCTTGACCATTGTACTACCATGCTCTGTTTTATGCTCTATTTTACTTCTGTAATAAACTGATTTCTCTTTCTTTAGTTGTTTACTTGCTTTGGGTTTTTGCTCTGTTAATAAATGGCGACACCCCCTTTGCTGTCAACAGTGAGGACACTATTTAGTTTAGGTTTGGGGGTATGGCATGTATGTATGCCAATAAATTAGTTACTTTTAGTACAGCTAGGCTAAAATGAAGTGTTTGAAATTAATTAGAGTAAATTCTCACTGAAATTTTTGTAAAAAGAGGAAATTAAGAAAATAACTAATTGAAATTGAAATAAGCCGTAGTCCAACAGACATCATGAGACAAATGTCAACAAATTGTGAAAAATAATTTTGATGTGCAGTAATCCTGAAATGAGAGAAAATTGTGAAGACACAACCCCTGAAAATTAGATGGAAGGCCATACCCAGTGAGATTTGGGCCTGAAAAAGTTTCTTTGAAGAGTGCCTTGGCAATTTTTCTACTCTATGGACTGATTGGATCTAATTTTAATCAGTAGAAGTTAGGAAAATCCGAATTGAAACAGATTGACATCATTCATGACATTGAGGACATGAAGTAAGGCCATCCCTTGGTCAGTTTGAGCTTAAAATGTCCCACCTTTGAGATGCCCTTGATGCACACCACTTGAGCCTTAAATGTCCCAATTTTCTTTGATGAAAACCAGAAATTCTAAGCCCAAAACCTTTTGACCTATTTCAGTTCACCCCTAATATGAGAAATCAGGAAGAAGAAGGAGAAGCAGGATCAGAGGAGCGAGGAGTTAAATCTGGTTGAAAGAAAGAAAAACACAATTGGTGGTATTCCAATTAAAAAAATAAAAAATAGAGCAAAAGAATGACAAAGAGAAGTTATTTCATTGAAAGACTGAAAGGAAGAGAAGAAGCTGGCCACTTTGGCTCTGAAAATTCAAGAAGTAGATGGAATTGTGCTGAAATGAAGAATGATTCTAGATCACCTCCTTACCTTCACTGATTTCTCAATTTGAACCCCTTTTACCCTTTCATTTTGTTACAAACGTTATCCCTAAGCCACATTACAACCCAATAAAAAGACATTACTGATCTGAAATAGATTGAGCTGTCATGTGGAGATAAGGATCTGTCTAATCTATGGTAAAAAGAGTTAGAAAATTTTAGAAAATTAGAGCAATGCCTAAGCTCATGCTTACAGCCCTATTTGAGGACTGTAACTGCTCTTGAGCTGTGTGAAATTCTACACCCTTCATTGTTGTTGTGAGTTAACAACCCTGGTGAGACTTGGGCCTGAGATTCAATTTGATGGGGGTAGTATCAAAACAGAATTCTCAAATGAAAGGTGAGCCATGCATCAACCATCAGACATAATGCCTTGACATGAACCAATTGATGATGAAGGAATTACTGTAAAAATTCATGTTTTGAGTTGGTGATCTTTCTGCTGAAAACCCTCTAGAACTGAAAAGACTTGATGAGAATTTATTCTAGTTCACTAAAACTCTGTTTAACAGGATGTACTATTATTAACTAACCTTATTGGAGAAGTTTGTGGGTACCTTCACTGAAAACCCTCAGGAGACTTCACTCCTCCACTAGGGATCACCTAGGGGTTTAAAAGGCTTGGTGCATATGCAAAATGCATCCGTGCTCCCTACGAAAGTGGCATTTGTATTTCCTTTTAATTTCTCCTTTGCTCAGGGACTAGCAAGGCTTAGGTTTGGGGTGTGTTAAGTGGTGAAAAATACCACTTTTCACCCCTTAACCTGACCATTGATAGACCTATGAGCACACTAATAAGTCTCTATCAAGTGCATTTTGTAGACAGCAATAAAAGAGCACATTAATGTAGAAAACCACTCATGAATGCCTAAAAAGGAGCTACCTCTCAGCACAGGACGAACCCAGCAATAGCACACCAAAGGGTAGCACATCATTAAACCCTTGGAGCGCGTGGCTACAACAGGGCAAGGTGAAGGAAGTTAGAATAGGTTGAAAACATCCTATCGATTGGTTACCTGAAGACTTCGATAGGAGCTGAAAGCAAAGAAAAGAAGAATTCGTACAGTTGAAAGAGTTTCGATAGGATCTGAAGGTAGAAAAAGGATGGATTCGTGCGGATGGAGAAGTTTGATAGGATCCATGAACCTATAAAACAGCTGAAAGGAAGGAATCATCCTCTCAAAAACTTGCCTGAGGCATCAAAGGGACCTATCGAATGCTTTATTCAAACCTATCGAGATGAAGGCACCAGAACAAAACCTATCGAAGGGAACTTGAGCCTTTCGATAGGAGTGAGAGTAATCCTATCGAAAGGATAGCATACAAAGCGGAACCTATCGAAATGGTTCTCTGACCTGTCGAAGAGTCCCTCCAACCTGTCGAATACTCCAAACCAAGGACTGAGAAGGCTGAAACTCCAAGCGAAGGCTCATCCTATCGGAACCTATCGAAGAGATCTGAGAACCTAGCGAAAGGACCAAAATGCTCTATTTGAACCTATCAAAAGCTTCTCCAACCTATCAAAATCGTGTGCAGAACTTCTCAGAAATTCAGCTATGCACACATTGTGATTCACTGACCTGCTGCACGCAACTTGAGGCACTTGTGATCGACACGATGGCTCCAGAAGATGCCCTGGGAAGCCCTAATCGACCCACATGCTTTAATAGAACTGTAACAAACTCTGACGACCTTCTAGAAGGGATTTTTGGTAGGAAAAATAGAGGAGAAAGCTACATATAGAGATCCCCAATTGCAATTGGGAGGAGATCGAGATCTGAACTAAATTATGGAGATTAGCACTTGCAGAGCAATTCCATTTTCCCCTCTTTAGCCCAACCATGGTTGGCTAATTCCCCTGGAGTAGTGAGGAGAGAAGTTAGATCTGTAATTGGGTAAGGTTAAGAGTGCTATTGTAGGTTCCTAGCTGCACAGACTACAGATCTGAGAGTATTTCCATTGTAGAGTGACCTTGTTTGTAATGTCAATACTGATTTTAATGCTTTAATTAGATCTAAAGTTCCTTTGGCTCCATTTGGTGATCGATCGGATCTGTGTAGAGGATTCTATATATCAGCTCACCCACTTAACTGGTAGACCTCTTGGATACCACCTGATCTCCCTGGATTTGATGCTCCTGTGATTCCTAGAGTCTGTGACCTGGGAATTGCAGCATCTGTAGTGGTTTTAATTGTTCTAATTAATGCTCTGGCTTTGAAGGAGATCCCTAGGATGGCCTGTGACCATTAAAGTGGACAGATCATAACCTTAAGATAAGCTCAGGCTCCAATTGGATTCGTCTGCTGCAATCCATGGATTCGATAAAGTCTCTAGGATGGTCTGTGACCATTAAAGTGGATAGATCATAGCTTTAAGACCAGGTGGATCCTGTGATTTGGAGTGGAATTTAGACCCTGCGGCTGTGCTTATAGCCAGCGAGGGAATTGTGTGCTCTGAACCTCTGTAACATGATTAATTGAATCTGATTTCTGTGAATACCAATCTCTAAGCTACTCTTCTCCATTTTCTGCTTCTTACCTCCTTCCCCTGCAAGATCTAACCTCCTACACTCGATCGAATTTAGTTTATGCTTAATCTTAGCTTAGCTTAAGTGACAATCCATTTCAAACCTCTCCTCTATTTTTTAGCTAAATTAGAAATAATTAGGGTACCAGATCTCACACAGATCTGGAGATTTATCATATTTTTAAGCAACCTCCCTGTGGACATTCCCTTACTCACCATTCTTTTAAAGCTTGCTACAACAGACCCTGATTACTTGCAGGTCTGTGTGAGTGTGTTTGCCTAGTTTCATCAATAATTTAATACCTCATTTGAGGGAAGGCAAGCACAACCAATAGTCCCCTCGCGGGCAACCAACCTCCTAGGCACTATTCAAGCATTGCTTTACTATGCATATGCTGGATGCAACTAATAGTTGCTCTTGGCATATGAATAGTAACTGTATATTTTTACCTCAAAAATTGGGATTGGGGTTTGACTTGTTAACCATCTTGACCTTTGGGGTGTGTTTTGCTAGTTCTGTTGCACCCATTTACTACCTATGTGCAATCCTTTAAGTCGTTTAAAGCCTCACCCAATCATCCACCATTGGTGCACCTTCTCACATCTTTAAGGCTCTAAAAATCCTATGAAACCTTAGATGGCCCCTTACCTAATTGCTAATCCCAATTAGCCTCTAAGCACCCTCCTAACCTCTCTTTTTCCCCTAAATAGAGAGGCACCCCCCCTTGCAAATGGCTTGAAAAAAATTGCAATTAAGAGATTAAGGAATCCCTTCTCTCTCTCTCCTCTAGTGCACCATTCCCATACAAATTTTTGATTTTTAAAAACTCCTTTAGACCTTTGCATTTCACTAAAAAGCTCTAGGTTAGGTGTGTGTTACCCCCTAGCCTTCCCTCTTTACCTCTTGGCTATCAAGCCTTAGGAGTTAGATCCCCATTCCATACCATACAAGCCTTCAAAAGCTCACCAAAGCAAGCCAATGTAAGGCTCTACAGCAGTGCAACAAGGGCCCGAGAGCTCGAGCTCTCTCCTCTATTCCTCTACCTTCTTAGTTATTCCACTATCCTTCCATTTGTGCCGTTACGCCACCGAATTTTTGATAGGAACGGAGGGGCACAGATAGGATTTTAAGACCCATTTGAGAAAGAGGAAACTTTTTTCATTTCTTTTATATTATTTTTGTTTTAGTCATTAGTAGAGACCACATTAACAAGTTGATTGGGTGTCTAACACCTTCCTAATCAATAATCGAAGCTCCTATCCAAGAGCCTTTGGCGTAGATCGGATTCAGAATCATTTGTGGCACTTTGGTGCTTATAAAATGATCTAGGTTTCTCGAGATACCAAAAGCTCCATGTGGCGACTCTATAATTATATTAGCGAGTGCATTGTCGTGATGGGATCATCTCGATTCCAATGGTTGCACAGATGGCGACTATGCTAGGGAGTAGCTAGTAGAGCTTCCCCTTGAATTTGGCTCTTTTATTTTTCATTTACTAACATTCTTTATTGCTATTTTTTTATGTATTTATTTACTCACTCCTTCGATTACGTCATTTTTACTTACCCCTACTTTATGTCATTTACGAGCCTTAACCAATTGGCCGGCCTACTTGCGCATAGTCTTTAATTTTTTTTACATTTTCGTCATTTTAAGTGCCTTAGTCGATTGGCGGGCCAACTTGCGCTTTGCATTTAAATTTCTTTCCTTTTACGTAATTTAAAGTGCCTTAGTTGTTTGGCGGGCTTATGTGCGCATTTACGTTTCTTCAATCATATTACAAACAGTGAATGTCGGCCCATAGAGGCGGCAAGGGATCATCACCCCCAGTCATTGAACTTAAGAAAATTCCTTTAAAAGTGAAAAATAAAATTGAACCAACAAGGGGGATCTAAATTAATTTTTGCGAGGTAGATTTTTAAAGGATTGGGTTATTTAGGCACACATACAACCACCCGAGTCTTAGTACGGCGGCAGCCCCTAGTGGTGATGATCCGAAAAAGTCCCAGCCCACCTAGTACCTAAGAAAAGTGCTTACACTTGAGGTATATCGGGTGGGTAGCCTTCTCTTTCAAAGCTTAAAACCCGAGAAAAAGTGAGCGATAGTGAACCCAATTTAGCCTTAAACCCTTAGGTTCGGTGAGAAAGAGAGCGGTGTCAATCCTCGGAAGCCCAACTTCCAGAAAAAGCCAGTTTGGAGACTGTCATAAGAACTAGAGATCCATTTTGCTCTAGCACAAGTATTAGTTGGACCAATGCAAAATGTCCCAGAAATGCACTAGCACAACTATTTGTTGCACCAACTTTAAAAATTGGACATTTTGCTCTAGCGCCACTAATAATTGCGCTAGGCTGGTTCTGAACAGCAACAGTTCAAATCTGTGGCCTATTTCACTCCCCGGACTCCCCGATCAGTGTGTTTAGTGCCTCTGTTTAGGCCCCATAATTTTTGACACCCAACACGCCCTCGTCAGTCAAAAGAAGGCAACTTCTTTTTTATATGTTTCAGGGGATTTGGTAGTTTGCATTGGTTTCTGTGTCTTCAATCCTAGACCCACCAAAGGCCTATGGCCCGGACCCAATGGGACAGACCCACCAAGGGCTCATGGCCAGACCCACCAAGGGCCCATGGCCCAGACACAACAAAGGCCCATGGCCTAGACCCATCAAGGCCCAATGGACCTGACCCACTAAGGTCCCATGGTCTAGACCCATCAAGGCCCAATGGGCTAGACCCACCAAGAGCCCATGACCCAGACCCATCAAGGCCCAATGGGCTAGACCCACCAAGGGCTCATGGCCCATACCCATCAAGGCCCAATGGGCCAGACTTACCAAGGGCCCATTGCTCAGACCCACCAAGTTCCATTAGGTTAGACCCATCAAGGGCCCATGGCCCAAACCCATCAATGGCCCATGGCCTAAACCCAAGCCCAAAACCTTGGAACCTCGCACCAATACCCTTCACAATTTTTCCAAAATTTCACCCACTCACAACCCTCATACCTAGTTCAAACCCATGCCTTACATCAACCCCAATTTACTCATATCCCTACATTCCAAAGTCAGCTTCAAACCTTCCCCCATGCTCAATGTCCTCATCAGGCCCCACTCCTAAATCTAACTTCCACTCATCCCATCACCCAACAAACTTTTCCTCATCCCCAATGGGCTCACCCGACCCCTACTCATGTCATTCCCACCTAGTCCATGCAACACCAGCATGAGAATCCCACCCTCATTGCGCACTATGTTGACCAGCAGTATGAAGAGGATGAGATTAGGAATAATGGAGCCTATGCTGGGGCATTAACCAGCCTTTACCCTCCTCTAATCATTTCTCACTCTCTGATAGCACAAAGTGAAATCCAACAACTGTCAAGAAAGCGGCCCCCATATCTAAGGAGTCAGAGTAGCTGAAAGAACAGCCGGACAAAATATAAAAGCAGTTGATGAAAATTAGTGGTGCTAAAATCCACGCCACGGACTTCACAGATTTGTGCCTATTCGCTGAGGTTCCCTTGCCTCCCAAATTTAAAATGCTGGCTTTTGATAAGTACAACGGCACCAACAATCCTATTGCACACCTCAAGTCCTACTATGGGGACATGTGCCAATATGGAGGGGACAAAAGACTGCTGTTAAAGGTCTTTTAAAAGAGTTTGACCGATCTGACTTTAAGGTGGTTCACGTCTTTGGAACCAATGGAAGGACTTAACACACTTGTTCCAGGAACAATATGTCTATAATATAGACATCGAGCTGCATAAGTCAAACTTGGCCCGATTGAGATAAAAACTGAATGAGACCTTCAACGACTACTTAGGGTGGTGACGAACACTAGCAGCACAGGTCAGAAATAGGATACTTGATGATGAGCAGATTGAAATGATTTCAAAGAATACTCTACCAGTGATCTCATACTTTTTGGTGTACCAGCAGCAGTCAAATTTTACTAATCTGGTGAGGAATTCCAATCGCTATGAAGATGCCATCAGGGAGGAGCACCTGAGTAAGAATGTACCAAGTGGAGCCAGTGGGGTTAGGAGATTTTCAGAACAATGGAATGAGAAGAGAACAAGGGTCGATGTCCAAAACATTGCTAATACCAGGCCCAACAATAACATAACCCCATTCCAATTCCAAGTGGCCCAGCCAGCACCAGTCAAAACTGAGCAGATGTAGAGAGCAGGAAATGATCAAGGAATGCAAATGACTCTGGAGCAAAGGAGAGCCCTCTATGACTGAGTGTTTACACCCTTGGGGCAATCATTAACTGTACTTTTGCCTTTATTAGTAGAAAAGGAATTAGTCAGTATTCGCCAATCACAACCTCCTCCTCACCCGATCCCAAAGAACTATGACCCGAATACCCACTATAATTGTCATCAGGGTTTGAGTCACCCGATTGACTGCTGCTTCCCATTGAAGCATGGGATCCAAGATTTGATCAATGTCAGAAAGATCATTCCAATGACACCTTCTCAAGTAAACTAGCATGCCAACATCCATCAAGTGCCATTGCCCCCACATCCTATCGAAGGAGCAGGTCCCAGACCCACCATCGGGATGAAAGAAGAATGTGAATTTGAGTTTGACCTGTCTGATTACATCAATGATAGGGAGAGCTATGTGGCGCCATTGCCAAGGAATGGTGAAGAAAGGAATATTGGGGTGATTGAACCCCTAAATTTATCAGACTACTTTCCCAGCCCAACACCACGAGTTGAACCCTTAGATCTTAAGGTTTATTTTCCGTCACCCACTCCCATTAATTATGTGTATATAAATGCATCTCAATCATACACCACTACCCCCGTCAATTATCCGATGGCCCATCATACCCCCAATCCCCCGTCAGCACCTATCAGCTACCAATGGCCTAATCTTACCCCTTTTCCCCCAATGCCACCACCCTCAAGCTTCACCACCCCCATTTGGCCCAATTTCACCACTCAATTAGCTATTACTAAGGTAAATCAAGTGTTGCCCAAACCTCTTGAGACCACTGTTGAGAACTGGAAAATACCATTTTCCACCCCTTAATTTGGGCCTTGATAGACCCTTGAGAGAACTAAATAAGTGTTTTAAGTGTTGGTTTTACAGCTAACAATAAAGACATGCTTAACCTTGAAAGTAGCTTAAAAATGCCAAAAAGATGATGACCCATTTGGATCTGGAGGAAGAAGGAGAAAGGACAACCTCACGAGCTGTCAAAATACCTGAACTGAAGAGGCAAAGACCTGGTCTCAACCTAGAGAAGAAGTGTGGAGCAATTCGAACAGAAGAAAGAAGTACAGAGAACTTTTCGTAAAGATTTTGAACTATTCGAAAAGTTTCTGAACTTGTCGAAAAGAAGCTTAACTTTGCGAAAAGAACCAAAAGCTCTAGGTTTAGCTTTCGAAAAGCACTTGAGCTCTTCGAAAGGATTTCAAACCTATTCGAAAAGAAGAGAACTCCTAGCGAACAACATCAGAGCTTTGCGAAATGAACTTCAGAAGGCATAAAACTCTGCGAAAAGTCCCCCAAACTTTGCGAAATGATTTTCTGAAGATTCTTAGCATATGCAAGGGTAATTCAGCAATCTTTTGCACGCGCCCTAATGCAGATACAAATCAGGAACATTCTAGAAGATTCTGAGCACGAACCAAAGGCATATTCCACCCCATGTGAACACCCAAAGAAGAAATCAGTTGGCGGGAACTTCTAGAAGCTCTAACAGATTTTCAAATTGCATAACAAAATTGATGCTTTTGTCGCCTGATTGGTTGAACCAGATCGAGCAATTTGATTGGCCAGAATAGATCTAGATCCTTGTGCTCGACTCCTATTGGCTGATATGGATTTAACCAATTCTGATTGGTTGATGCACATCTGAGATGGACTTGGGGAAAACTATAAATAGATGAACTATTTGCCCAATTTGGGTATCCAGATTTTGAGTTTCATTACTATTCCCCCATTTCCAAATCAGCTAGCTTGTCTGAAACCCTTGTAATAGCCTAACTTTTACTTGCAATTGAAAGCTGTGAGATACCTCTGTAATTCAAAAGAGAATTGTATTCAAGACTACAAATCTGAGAGTTGTTTAAGTTGTGCCCGGTAATTATAATGATGAATTTGAAAAGGTTGCTGTAAACCGTACGTTCTCAATTGGATTCGTGTTAAGGGTTCCCTCTGATCTCCTTATTGCACTAGACTCCTTTAGATTTACTATTTTTCATGCAATTTCCCTTGATTCATTAACCTTGTGGGAATTAGTGTTTGTAATCTAATCTCTCACATCATTTGTAGTGATATTTCTTGTTCTGAATTAAGGGTTTAGATTAAAGACTATTGGATGGTCTGTGGCCATGGAAGTGGACAGACCATAGCCATAAGCCTAAATCTAATCCTTGAGTTAGATTTATTTCTCTTACATCTGTGCTTGTAGCCAGATGAAGATTGGATCATCTCTCATTTGATCTGCAGTCATTCTCATTGTGGTTCAAGGACCAAATCAAAGTTAGATATTATTTCTCCATTTTTATAAGTTTACATCAAAATCCCCCCAACTCAGATCTGGATCATTTAGTTTAACTTTTACTTTTATCATTTAGTTAACGTGACAAATTCAACCTCTCATCTTATGTGCTTTGTAGATAGGATAAGAGGCCAGATCAGGTAGCCCAGATCTGGAGGTTTATCTTGCATTTTAAAATCAATTCCCTGTGGATGATCTTTTACTCACTTATATTTTAGAACATGCTACAATTGGCCCTGATCTTGCAGGCTAATTGAGGTCTCTCTGTGCTAATATTTTAGTCTTCTTTTAGTAAATTCATCCTCTGTAAGTCTGTTTTCAAAACACAAATAAATCATGCACACTAGACTCACCAACAAGTTTTTGGCGCCGTTGCCGGGGAATTTGTTTTAAAATAGGTAGACCTAAGTTTTCATTTTGTTCTTATCTTTACATCAGTGCTAAACTATTCTATTGTTTAAATCTGTGCAGCTATTCATATACATTTTGAAGAGTGGAATCTACTTTAAAAGGAATTCTGAAGGTTTGCTGTGCATAATCTTATTCTCTATTCTGTGTTGTATGTTTGGTAGGAGGACTCTCAGCCCTGAGATTGTCCCTCTAAATTTAGAAGTTGAAAGGCTATTACGGACCAGACAATCATCATCACGAAATTACTACTATGGTGAAGAACCTCGACTTTTGAGGGATTACTTTGCACCTGGTGCTTATAATTCTCCATTTTGCATTCAATTTCCTACTGTTGAAGGAAATTATGAGATCAAATCATCAACTATCCAAATGCTTCCTTCCTTCCATGGTTTGAGTAAGGAAGATCCATATAAGCATGTGCATGAATTTTTATCTCTTTGTACCACATTCAACATAGCTGGACTTGGTCCAGAGGCTACTAAGCTTAGGCTCTTTCCTTTTTCATTAAAGGACAAAGCTAGAGCATGGTTGTCTATGTTGGCACCAAATAGTATCACTTCTTGGAATGATTTGCAGTGTCAATTTTTAGCCAAATACTTCCCTATGTCTAAAACAAGCCAATTGAGACAATGTATTATTTCCTTCTCACAAAACTCAACTGAAACTTTTCATGAAGCATGGGAAAGGTTTAAGGAACTTTTAAGGCAATGTCCTCATCATCAAATTCCCCGATGGCAGCTTTTTCAAAGCTTCTATCAAGGAATTGATCAAAAGGGCAAGAATATGGTAGATGCTTCCTGTGGAGGCACTTACTTGCAAAAAATAGTTGAGGAGGTTTGGGATTTATTTGAAGTAATTGGTGAAAATTCAACTCAACAGGAATCTTTGTCAAGAGATATTGAGAATCCTGCTAGGTTGAACAATCAGCAAACCACCAAAGGAAAGATTTATGAGGTGAATGAGTTAGAAAGGAAGATGGATAATTTAACCACAAAGTTTGATAGATTGATGGACTCACTTAAAAATCCAATGGTTGCAAGAGTAGAGGAGGAGGAGGCATGTCTGATATGCTAGTCCCCTACTCATTCACTTGACCAATGTCCCGCTGCACCACAGTTCCCAAATTTAGTGGTGGAGCAAGCTCATGCTGCCCAATCATTTGGACAGATGCAGTCAAATGAATATCCATGGAGAGGGCACCCCAATTTGAGGTGGAGTCAAGGGAATTATCAATCACAATAGCAGCAGCAACCAAAGAACCAAATGCCTTTCAAAGCGCTTTCGTCCTTATCGAGAATTTTTATGCCAAGCCAATTTTTGGACCCATTCCACAACAACTTTGTCTGACAATGCTCCATTCAAGCCCCTTCAAGAGACCCTTCTTTTGAAGATCAAGTCCTAAATTCACTCCAGAATTTAGGATCTTTAACTCAGACTGTGAACTTTCACAGTCAGAGCATAAAGAAGATTGAAGAAACATTGGGTCAACTTTCAAATACTTTGGCCAAAAGAGAGGAAGGAAAGTTACCCAGCCAACCTTTGAACAATCCCAAAGGACAGTTCATGGTTGGAGAGGCTTCTATTTCACATGAAGAAGTAAAAACTGTCACAACTTTAAGAAGTGGAAGAATTGTAAATAACAAAGTGGGTACTGACAAGGAAGACGAAAAAATTGAGGAAAATGATAAAGATATGCAGCAGGAGCAACATGATGTTAGCATTGGGGGTGCTAATGTACCTCAGAAAAATCCAAAAAATGAAAAACAAAAAATTCAAAAAGATTCTTATAATGTTTCTAAAGCTGTAGATGAAGGACTAGTTCCTCATTTACCATTCCCTCATGCCATGAAATCTGTATCCCCTTTTGATAAAGGGAATACAAAAATAGATGAAATGATGGAGACTTTCAAGCAAGTCAAGATAAATCTACCTTTGCTTGATGCAATCAAACAAATTCCAGCATATGCAAAATTTCTGAAAGATATTTGCACTCACAAAAGACAGTCTAGGATACAGTTATCCAAGAAGGTCTTTGTTGTGGAAAGAGTTAATCAGGTGTTGTCCATTACCGCACCTCCTAAACTTCAAGATCCTAGAATGCCCACAATCCCTTGTATTATTGGGGAACATACCATTGAAAAGGCTTTATTAGATTTGGGTGCTAGTGTCAACCTACTTCCATATTCTGTATACGAAAAACTAGGTTTGGGAGAATTAAAACCCACTCATGTGGTGTTACAACTAGCAGACAGATCTGAAAGAAAGCCAGTTGGGATGATTGAGGATGTATTGGTAGGAGTAGATAAGTTTTTCTACCCTGCTGATTTTCAGATATTGGACATGGAACCTACAAAAAGCAAAACTTCCATCCCTGTCATTTTGGGGAGACCATTCCTGGCTACAGCAAATGCTTGCATTCAATGCAGGTCTGGTATTATGGAAGTCTCTTTTGGAAATATGAAGGTGAAATTAAATGTTTATAATGCAATCACACAGCCTCAATTCAGTTCTGAGGAATGTTTTCTTATTGATCTGTTGGATGAACTGGTGGAAGAGACTCTACCATAGTTTTTGCGGTGTGAAGATTTAACCACAGATTTTAAAGATGCTTGGGGAAAATCTGAGGAAGTAAATGCTGTGCAAGGAACTCATGATCAATCAGTAAGGTTCTCTTCATGGAAACCTGCTAATCTTCCCTTTCCATAAACAGCCAAGGTACCTTTGTTACCTTCTTTTCTCAGCCCACCGGATGTAGAGCTAAAGCAGTTGCCAGAAAATTTGAAATATGTGTTTTTAGAAGACCATAAATCATTGCCTGCGATTATTTCTTCCTCCCTTACTGAGGAGCAGGAGGAAGAGCTGTTGATTGTATTGAAACAGCATAAGAAAGCAATTGGTTGGACTATTGCTGACTTGGGAGGAATCAGTCCAGCTGTTTGCACGCATAATTTTCATTCGGAAGAAGATGCAAAGCCTTCTAGGGAAATGCAGAGGAGGTTGAACCCTCATATGCAAGAAGTGGTCATGAAAGAGGTTGTTAAGTTGTTGGATGCAGGGGTCATTTACCCCATTTCAGATTTAGCTTGGGTGGCACCTACACAGGTGGTACCTAAGAAATCTGGGATCACTATTGTAACCTCAGATTCTGGGGAGCGTATGTCAACCAGACAAACAACTGGTTGGAGGGTCTGTATTGATTACAGAAACTAAACACAATGACTAGAAAAGACCATTTCCCTCTTCCCTTCATTGATCAAATTTTAGATAAGCTAGCAGGAAAAGCTTATTACTGTTTTCTTGATGGGTACTCTGGTTACAACCAGATTCCTGTGTATCCACAAGATCAGGAAAAGACCACATTCACTTGCCCTTTTGGCACTTTTGCCTATAGGAGAATGCCTTTTGGTCTTTGTAATGCTCCTGCTACCTTTCAAAGATGCATGTACTCCATTTTCTCTGATATGATTGACCAATTTATGGAGATTTTTATGGATGATTTTTCAATCTATGGAGACAGTTTTGCCCAGTGTTTACATCATCTCAAATTGGTGTTACAGAGATGTGAAGAAACCAATCTAGTTTTGAGCTAGGAGAAGAGCCATTTCATGGTCACCCAAGGCATTGTCCTTGGCCATGTTGTCTCCCACAAGGGCACTGAGGTGGACAGAGCAAAAATTGATTTAATTGCACATTTGCCACCTCCCAAAACTGTTAAATAGATCAGAAGTTTTCTGGGACATGCTGGATTCTACAGAAGGTTCATTAAGGACTTCAGTAAAATATCCAAGCCTCTTTGTCAGTTATTGTGCCAAGATGTCCCTTTCGTTTTCAACAATGAATGTTTGAAGGCATTTGAATTCTTAAAAAACTGTTTGATTTCAGCTCCAATATTACAGTCTCCAGATTATTCACTGCCTTTTGAACTGATGTGTGATGCATCAGATTATTCTTTGGGAGATGTTCTTGGGCAGAGAAAGGATAAGTTGCCTCATGTCATAGCTTATGCCAGTAGATCAATGATTGATGCACAACTCAATTACACAACAACTGAGAAGGAGCTGCTGGCAATAGTTTTTGCTTTGGAGAAATTCAGGTCATATATTTTGGGTTCACAAATTGTGGTGTTCACTGACCACTCAGCCTTGAAATACCTTCTGTCTAAGAAGAATACCAAACCAAGATTAATCAGGTGGATCCTCCTATTACAGGAGTTTAATTTACAGATTAAAGATAAAAAGGGTGTGGAAAATGTGGTGGCTGACCACCTGTCTCGAATTATAACTGCTGAGATTGATAGGCTACCTATCAATGAATCTTTCCCTGATGAGCAACTTTTTGCTATCAGTATACACACCCCTTGGTTTGCAAACATAGTCAACTTTTTGGCTACTGGAAGAATTCCTCAACATTGGAATAAAATGGATAAAGATCTTTTCTTCTCAAAGGTTAAACATTTTATTTGGGAAGATCCTTATCTGTTTAAGATTTGTGCAGACCAAATAATAAGAAGATGTGTCCCTGAAGAAGACTTTCATAGCATACTTTCTATGTGTCATGAACAGGCCTGTGGAGGTCATTTTAGTGGAAACAAAACTATTGCAAAGGTTTTACAGTGTGGATTTTATTGGCCTACACTTTTCAAAGATGCACTGCAACACTGTAAGTCTTGTTAGAACTGCCAGAGATTGGGCAGCATTTCCAAGAGAAACTCAATGCCTTTACAGCCCATTTTGGTAGTTGAATTGTTTGATATTTGGGGGATAGACTTCATGAGTCCCTTTCCTCCTTCCAATGGGTGTAATTTCATCTTAGTAGCTGTGAATTATGTATCCAAATGGGTTGAAGCCACAGCCACTAAAACCAATGATCACAGAGTGGTTCTGAAAATTTTAAAGGATAACATTTTTTCCAGGTTTGGTTTTCTCAAAGCTATTATCAGTGATGGGGGAAGCCATTTTTATAATAAGCATTTTGAAGCTTTATTGAAAAAATACTCTGTGACTCATAGAGTAGCTACTCCATATCATCCACAAACCAGTGGACAAGTGGAGATTTTCAATAGAGAAATCAAACATATATTGGAAAAGACCATGAAGAAGGACAGAAAGGATTGGTCCTTTAAGATGAATGATGCATTGTGGGCATATAGGACAGCTTACAAAACCCCAATTGGTATGTCCCCATTCAGATTGGTCTATGGAAAAGCATGCCATTTACCAGTGGAGTTAGAATATAAAGCCTTTTGGGCTATTAAAACATTGAACATGGATCTGACTACTACTGGTAATCACAAGAAACTGCAACTTGCTGAGTTGGAGGAGCTGAGAATGGATGCATACACCAATTCAAGATCTTACAAAGAGAAAGTTAAAGCGTTCTATGATAAAAATCTGCTAAGAAAAAAATTCATAACTGGCTCCAAGGTATGGTTATTCAACTCAAAACTTAAGTTTTTCCTGAAGTCGAGATCCGAGATGGGAATGGCCATATATCGTCATTCATGCACTCATACGGACTGTTGAAATTTTGGACCCAAGTGATGGGAGAACCTTGAAAGTAAATGATCAGAGGCTCAAACCATGCATTGAAAATACCCTAGAGCCTGTGCTGACCATCTATCATCAAGAACCTCCCTAAATCTGATGGTATACAACTGTACAATATGTTTTTGTTCTGTAGTTTTTGCATAGCTTTCTTTTTCTCTATTTTTAGTCATGTTTGTTCTCTTTTCGAGAAGTTTAAATATGTGAAAAATTAATTCGCAAAGTAAAAATTGTCTTTTCGCAAAGTTTAATCTGCTTTTCGAAAAGGATCTGGATCTGTAACGAACTGCTCAAAAGCAATGATTTGCTTTTCGAAAAGTTATTTCTGAAGCTATTTACTTTTCGAAAAGTTGTTTCTGAAGCTATTTGCTTCTCGAATGGTACTGATGCCATTCTCTTTTGTAAAAAGGACTGTTTTGAACTTTTCAAAAACTTAAAAAATTACTTTGCGAAAATAATTTTGAATATATTTAACCCTTTCGAAGGATAGGTTTCAGTTTCAAAAAGCCCTCCAGAGTGTCTTCTTTCACAGAAAACCCATTTCATTTCCATCCTTGCGCCCTTTCCAAGTTCAGCCTCAATTTGCTTCATATTTGTTCAACGGATTAAGCTTGAAGAGGGGGACTTTTTGCTTCTAATTCTAGAGGATTTCATCAAGCGGACATCAAGTTCAATTAAAACCCTAGATTTCGGTATTTCTCTGTGCATTTCCTCTGTTTCTGTTTTGCTAGGTTAGAAATTGATATCAGCTTTCATTTTGGGAGATTCAAACAAAGATTTTAAATGGGGAAAGCTGAAAAATCACTGGCTGCCATGTTCCCCAAATCTTCTGCTAAGAAAATTAGCAAACCAACCCCAAAAGAAAAAACCAAAACCTCTGCCAAAAGGAAACTATCAATGGATAAAGCTGATAGGATTGAGAAAGGGAAGAAGGTTAGACATGAGGAACCCATCCCAACAGCTGCTGCTAGTCCTGAGCCTGAGCTTCCTCCTCTGCTTATGCATTTGGTACTGCCAAATCCATTCATTGAAGCTCAGAAGCTGATTCCTGAGCTTATTGTTGATGATAACTTTTTCTCCAACAAATCGGAATGTCAGCTATCTTTAAAATACATTAGGGATGCCTCACTGAGCAATATCCTTACCCCTCTGCCAGAGAAAATTTATCCGCGAATGGTGAGATTATGGTACCAAAACTTGGTAAGAGTCACAAAAAAGGATGCTGATGTCCCTACTCTTGTTATTTTTATTGATGATTGTGATCTAACTATCACATATGAAGACATTGGGAATGCTTTGGGGATACCTTTTCAATATGATCCTGCTAGTCCATTGGCTGCTCCAGAAGCAGCCTCTTTCAGAGAAATGGCTGGACATTTAACCGAAGGGATAGTTGGAACTGGACAATCCATAATGAGGAGAGACTTAGCACCTAAATTTTTACTGATGGATTCAATTTTGAGGGGAAGTTTTTATGTCACAGGGCACAGCCAGGAAAGAAGGAGACCAATTTTAGAGGCTCTCTTTCATTTTTCTAAGGGGCAATTTTTCAATGCCCCTATGTTGATTTTTGAAGCCATGGCTGATATTAGTACCAAGTTGAAAAAGGAGCAGAAATTAGCTGGAATACCATTTGGTAGGCTAATCACAGCCCTACTAAGAGCCAAATTTGACATTGATGAGCAAGAACCATTTGAAGTTATATCTCCTCATAGTTTTGGGAAAAAGGCTTGGACTACAAGTCAAGCGATGTTGAATAGAATGAGGGAGGAAGTAGAGCCTGCCCCTGCAGCTGCTAGTGAACCTGCCATACCTGAACCTGCCCCTACAGCTACCTTAGAACCTGCTTTGCCAGACCCTGAGGTGACCAGCTCTTTAGCTGCACCTATTTTACCTACAGCCGACATTGAGCAAGCTGTCCTTCCTGTGGTGACCAACTCTTCAGCTGCACCCATTCTTGAAGAAGTTGTCATTTTACCCTCCTCACCTAGCCCAGCTCCTGCCACTTCACCCATTCAAGCAGTCCCATCTCCCATAACCACCATTATCCCAATTGCAGACTCCCCCTCTACACCAACCACTCCAGCCATACTCACACCACCAATTTCTCCCAACAATGCCCAAGACATGGCCACAGATTTTATTGAACAATCTCCTAGCACTCCTCTTCTCCAAAGCCTCTCAAGTTCACCTGCTCATTCAGCTCATACACCTGAAGTAACTCATACCCCTGAACCTGAGATATTCACTACAGAGGTTTACTCATCATGATGGGGTCTATTTTTGAAAACATTGGTCTTGAATCAGTACCTATACATGCCCCTCCTCATTTCACTCATTTGGCTACTTCACCTTTTACAACCATTTCACCCATTGCACCTCAACCATCTACTTCAGTTATACCAGCCCCTACTCTGCATACCACACCCACACCTGCGTCAATTAGCCAAATACTTACCTTTCTCCAATCCATTCAAGCACAACTACAGATTAACACAGACAATCAGTCTGTGACAAATGCCCTTCTCCAAACCTTAGCCTCCTCATCCCACACAACTACCTCAGCCACTGTACCTACTGTTGATAGCTATGTGACCCAAACCGACCCTGAGATAGTATTTGTTGATCCACCCACCATCACCACTACTAGCCATGCTACCCAAACAGAACCTGAGGTAGCTCTTGTTGAGTCCCCTTCACCTCTCCTCACTTTCTCTGATCAAGCCAATCAGACAGACCCTGAGATTATTTTGTTGGATTCCTCTTCTCCCACTCCCACTGCTGGGATACCTTTGGTCCCCTACCACTCCATTCCCATTCCCAGATTTGCTGCCCTCAAAAAGGCTATGGAAGAGAACCCATATATTCGTCGTAATGTCATAAAAGGGTTAGCTGATTTGCAAGCTTACATTAGAACCCCTTTTGAGAACCAAATTCAGAAATTAGAGTTCTTCATGGAATTTGAGAGAGAGAAAATGCAGGACCTGCTAGGTCAAACTTTTCAGATGGTTAGGAGTGAGCAGCACAAGGTGACCATGTTGCAAGCACAGCTTGAACAGGAAAAACTGAGGACCACTAGACTTGGAAAGTACATTGGCCTCACCAAAAAGATCAAATCAGAGGAATACACTGAGCTGCAAAAAACAATCTAGGAGAAGGCTAAATCGAGTTCAGACTCCAATACTGACTCTAGTTCTGACTCTGACAGTGACTCCAGTTCTGATCCCATTGAACCAACTTATGATACAGATTTTGACCCCAATTATTAGATCACATTGTACTTTTCTGTGTTATGAGTTTGTAATATACAATTCTGGTTTTTCTTGTGTCCATCAGTAATAACTGTGCATTTCTGTTCTTTCTTCTTATCATTATGATTTCTGCTTGATTGTTTCTTTTCTTTGCTTCGGACCAGTGCAGACCCTACTCACCATAGGTTTGGGGGTGTGGCAGAAATGTCAATAATTGAGTTAACATCAACGCAACTTATGATCAGCAGAATTTTATGAAGTAATTTCACACCTGTTGTTTTGAAAATGAGGAAGTTAAAATTTTGCTTTTAAAGTTGATTTTAAAATAGATTTCTAGTGTAATTCTAATACTTTCATGAAGTGAATGTCAGAAAATTTCCAAATGAAAATTGATGTTGTAGTGAACCTAAAAAGAGAGAAAACAGTGATGATATACTTCAGGAATTTGATAGAAAACCACACCCAGTGAGATTTGGGCCTGCAGAACTGTATTCTTTGGAGGTATGAATTGGCAATTTTTTCTGCTCTTGGGATTGTTTGAACCTGCTTATTTTAACTAGAAGTTACACATATTCAAATTAAAATAACTTGACAGCAATCATGATATTAAAGACATGATGTAAGGCCTCCTTTTGGACAATTTGAACCTTACAAAGCCCCACCTTTTGAAACTGCCCTTGATACACACCATTTGAGCTTTATAAATCTAAGATTTCTTTGAAACCTCATCAAATAACCTCATCAATCTCATTTAGCCTAACCCTCACTCTGTGAAGTCAGAAGATAAAGGGAAGGAAGCTGAAGAAAGGAGAATTGAGTAACAGTTTTATAAAAGAAGAAGAATCATAAGTGAAGGCAATGATGTATCAGCAGAAGAAATGTGGCATTCCAGTCAATGTTGCTTTGAATTGTGGCATTCCAGTCAATGTTACCTTGATAAAAAAAAAAAAAAAAAAAAAAAAAAAAAAAAAAAAAAAAAGGAGAAGGCATTTCATTGGAAGTTTGAAAAAGAAAGAGAAAAAATGGCCTCTTTGGCTCTGAAAATTCAAAGAAGAAGATGAAATTGTGCTGAATTGAAGAAGGTGTGTCTATCACCCCCTTACCTTGACTGACTTCTCAATTTTGAACTCCATTCCACCCCTTTATTCTTGAGAAATTTCACCCATAAGCCACATTACAACCCAAGTAAAGTCCTTGCTGATCAATGATGGATTGAGCTGTCACATGGAGATAAGGATTTGTGTAATCTATGGTGAAAAGAGCAGTGAATTCAGAACTAAAGAGCAATGCCTATGCTCATGCTTACAGTCCTATTTGAGGGCTGTAACTGCTCTTGAGCCGTGTGAAATAGTACAACCCTCTTATTTGCATGTTGAGTGAAAATCCTGGAGAGAGTTGGGTTTGAAATCAACTCATTAGGGTAACATCAAAACTGAATTCTCAAATAGAAGGCAAACTTTTCATTAATTTTTCTTTTAGAAACTTTTTAACACAAATCAAGTGAATGGTAAAAGAGTTACAGTAGAATTTCAATTTTAAACTGATGTTTTCGTGAAAATCCTCTTATAACTTGACTGATGTAGGTGTGAATAATCTGATTGGATGAAAGTCTGTTTTAACAGAACTGCATTGATCGTAACTGATTTATTGGAGAAGTTTGTGGGTACCTTCACTGAAAACCCTCAGGAGACTTCACTCCTCCACTAGGGATCACCTAGGGGTTTAAAAGGCTTGTTGCATATGCTAAATACAACTGTGCTCCCTACAAAAGTGGCTTTTTACTCTTTTTTTTTTTAATTTTGTCTTTGCTCAGGGACTAGCAAAGCTTAGGTTTGGGGGTGTGTTGAGAACTGGAAAATACCATTTTCCACCCCTTAATCTAGGCCTTGATAGACCCTTAAGAGAACTAAATAAGTGTTTTAAGTGTTGGTTTTACAGCTAACAATAAAGACAGGCTTAACCTTGAAAGTAGCTTAAAAATGCCAAAAAGATGATGACCCATCTGGATCTGGAGGAAGAAGGAGAAAGGACAACCTCACGAGCTGTCAAAATACCTGAACTGAAGAGGCAAAGACCTGGTCTCAACCTAGAAAAGAAGTGTCGAGCAATTCGAACAGAAGAAAGCAGTACAGAGAACTTTTCGTAAAGATTTTGAACTATTCGAAAAGTTTTTGAACTTGTCGAAAAGAAGCTTAACTTTGCGAAAAGAACCAAAAGCTCTAGGTTTAGCTTTCGAAAAGCACTTGAACCGAAAGGATTTCAGACTTATTCGAAAAGAAGAGAACTCCTAGCAAACAGCATCAGAGCTTTGCGAAATGAACTTCAGAAGGCACAAAACTCTGCGAAAAGTCCCCAAGACTTTGCGAAATGATTTTCTGAAGACTCTTAGCATCTGCAAGGGTAATTCAGCAATCTTTTGCATGCGCCCCAATGCAGATACAAATCAGGAACGTTCTAGAAGATTCTGAGCATGAACCAAAGGCATATTCCACCCCATGTGAACACCCAAAGAAGAAATCAGTTGCCGGGAACTTCTAGAAGCTCTAACAGATTTTCAAATTGCATAACAGAATTGATGCTTCTGTCGCCTAATTGGCTGAACTAGATCGAGCAATTCTGATTGGCCAGAACAGATCTGGATCCTTGTGCTCGACTCCTATTGGTTGATATGGATTTAACCAATTCTGATTGGTTGATGCACATCTGAGATGGACTTGGGGAAAACTATAAATAGATGAACTATTTCCCAATTTGGGTATCCAGATTTTGAGTTTCATTCCTATTCCCCCATTTCCAAATTAGCTAGCTTGTCTGAAACCCTTGCAATAGCCTAACTTTTACTTGCAATTGAGAGCTGTGAGATACCTCTGTAATTCAAAAGAGAATTGTATTCAAGACTACAAATCTGAGAGTTGTTTAAGTTGTGCTCTCAGTAATGATAGATTTGAAAAGGTTCTTTTATGGTAAACATACGTTCTCAATTGGATTAGTGTTAAGGGTTCCCTGATCTCCTTATTGCACTAGACTCCTTTAGATTTACTATTTTTCATGCAATTTCCCTTGATTCATTAACCACAGAATTAGTGTTTGTAACCTAATCTCTCCGGCATTTGTAGTGATATTTCTTGTTACGAATTAAGGGTTTAGATTAAAGACTATTGGATGATGCATGGCCATTGAAGTGGACAGACCATAGCCATAAGCCTAAATCTAATCCTTGAGTTAGATTTATTTCTCTTACATCTGTGCATGTAGCCAGATGAAGATTGGATCATCTCTCATTTGATCTGCAGTCATTCTCATTGTGGTTCAAGGACCAAATCAAAGTTAGATATTATTTCTCCATTTTTATAAGTTTACATCAAAATCCCCCCAACTCAGATCTAGATCATTTAGTTTAACTTTTACTTTTATCATTTAGTTAACGTGACAAATTCAACCTCCCATCTTATGTGCTTTGTAGATAGGATAAGAGGCCAGATCAGGTAGCCCAGATCTGGAGGTTTATCTTGCATTTTAAAATCAATTCCCTGTGGATGATCTTTTACTCACTTATATTTTAAAACTTGCTACAATTGGCCCTGATCTTGCAGGCTAATTGAGGTCTCTCTGTGCTGATATTTTCGTATTCTTTTAGTAAATTCATCCTCTGTAAGTCTGTTTTCAAAACACAAATAAATCATGCACACTAGACTCACCAACAAGTTTTTGGCGCCGTTGAGTACCTCCAATACCGACAGCTATATCGTTTCAGATCTCGAAACCAACCTATGACCCTCATCAGGTCCCGCTGAGTTACGAACAAACAAATATCAATGTTGGTAGCCATAGAGAAGGGGCAGTAGACTTTGTGACCTGATCCGAGAAGATTTCAAAGCAACCGAAAACACCGACAGCAGCACAAGCGCAACCCGAGGGAAAGAAAGATAGTGCCGTGAATTCGTTTCAGAAAATGAGTCGAGAACATATACTGGAGACTCAGCTGAGAAGAATGCCTGCCCATATTACTGTATGGGATCTATTGATGACGTCCCCACTCCATTTGCAAGTATTAATGGGGGCGTTAAAAAATGTGCATGTATCGCTTCAGGTTAGCCTGGATGAAGTCGAGCAAATAATTGGTCAAGTGATGGCCCCGAGTGCCATTTCTTTTTTTGATGTCGATTTACCTGAGGAAGGAGAGAGTCACTCAAGGTCCTTGAATATAACTATTGAGTTCAAAAATATGGTAATTCGCTTGGTCCTAATCGATAATAGGTCTACATTGAATATATGCCCGCTAAGAATCACCACCAAGATTGTGGTAGATCCATGCATATTGAGGCCCACAAGAACCAGCGCCAGAGGTTTCGATAACACACAAAGGGAAATAATAGGAGAAGTTGATCTTGAGCTATTAATTGGGCCAATGACCTTCTCCATCTTGTTTCAAGTGATGGACATCAAATCCTCATTTTATTTGCTGCTACGGCGCCCGTGGCTACATGAAGTCAGAGCCATACCCTCCGCATTGCTCCAGAAACTCAAATTTGCATATGGGCATAAGATCATCACAATCATCAGAGAGGGGCACAGTAAAAAAGAAAAGGCCACGAACAGTGTCGAAAAGCCCAAAGTGTTGGATGTGCCGCACGCATGTTGACCTCCACATTTTTGAATATGAGGTATCGACGATACTCCCGGAGCCCATTGAGGGCATCATTCTAAAAATCGGAGGTGGTATGGTAGTAGTAGTGGTTATGCTCCAAAAGTGGGGCTATCAAAGAGGTAGAGGAGTGGGGCCCAAACTTCAAGGTAGGAAGGAGCCTGTCACAGCTAAGGGTGGTCAGAAAGTCAGGTTTGGGCTAGGTTACAAGCCCACAGAAGAAGTACAAGAGGCTAAGGAGAAAGCCCATGCAACGGTAGCTGCAAAAGCCAAGGGGATCCACATAGGGGAAAAACCCCGTCCCAGGCCACATATAAGAAATTCATTTGTGAATGTCGGGGCTGTAAAGATTGACCGGAATAGGGAAACCTGATTAACCCCACACAAACCTACAGCACCAGTTCACCCCACCAACCCCTATATCACCCTTCCCAGCCTGGAGATAGACTTGGCTGCATTATCCCTCTTCGAGGAATGACGACTCATACCTGAACAAACTCCTCCTGTGGTGAATCACCATAAAACTATTTTAACATTTGAGGATATCATCTTAGATGAAATGGGGATCAACATGATGGAGGCTGACTCAGAAGAGCCGTATCAGTCACCACCCTCCATCCAAACAGGTAAAGGAGCGGCCTCTCAGGTATGCAACTGGGCATCTTTTCCCCAAACCCTGGAAGCGAGGGGTGGCCTGACATTTGGCACCCATTTTCTAAAAAAAATAACCTATAAAAAGTGAGATAAGCCCTTGGCAGGCAATACCTTGTATATACACAAACTCGTGCTGCCAAGGGTTCGTCTTCGAAGAAAACTAAAATCTCAAAAACATTGGAAAAATACAAAATCCTAAAATCACTAATACAAAGTCTAAAAATATTGTCATTTAAAATTCTAAATAAAATCCCATAAAAAGGTACCTTAATCGAAATACCCGTCCCACGTAAAATCAACCCCTTTCCTATAGAAATACTAGAAGAGATAGGAGTTACGATTCTGGGTTAGGATATTCCTTTGGATCCCCAATGAGATCCTTGACCGGTGTGCCAAATTTGAGCATGGCCCTACCCCCATTGTTGAAGAAATCAAGGATGTTAATCTAAGGACTGAGGAGATTCCCCGAATTACCAAAATCAAAACGTCGCTGTCTCCGGAAGAAAGAAAAAGCATGATCAACTTCCTTCGGGCATACCAAGACATTTTTTCCTGGTCATACAAGGACATGCTTGGTCTGGACACTGATTTGGTCGAGCATGAGTTGCCTCTCTACCCTAATATGAAGTCGGTCAAGCAGAAGCTAAGACGTTTCTGACCCGAGTGGATGTTGAAGGTCAAAGATGAGCTCGTCAAGCAGTATGACGTGGGGTTTCTCATGGTATCTAAGTATCCTCAATGGCTAGCCAATATTGTCCCTGTGTCAAAGAAGGATGGAAAGGTCTGCATGTGTATTGATTTCCACAATTTGAACAAGGCAAGCCTGAAAGACGATTTCTCATTGCCGCACATCGACATCTTGGTCGATAACACTGCTAAGCATAGGATGCTTTCTTTCATGGATGGGTTCTCAGGATACAATCAGATTAAGATGGCAGAGGCAGATCGAGAGAAGACTGCATTCATCACTCCTTGGGGGACCTTTTGCTACCGAGTCATGCCGTTTGGGTTAAAGAATGCCGGTGCAACGTATCAGAGAGCTATGACCGCATTGTTTCACGATATGATGCATCGAGAAATTGAAGTGTATGTCGATGATATGATAGCCAAGTCACCAAAGCGAAGCGATCACTTGGTGAACCTTCAGAAGTTGTTTGAGAGGTTGAGAAAGTGTCGATTATGCCTGAATCCATAGAAGTGCACATTTGGTGCTATGTCCGAGAAATTGTTGGGATTCATTGCCAGCAGGAGAGGGATCGAGGTCGACCCAGTCAAAGTTAAAGCCATCATTGAAATACTACCACCATCTATCAAGAAAGAGGTTAGGGGGTTCTTGTGCAGAATACAGTATATCAGTCGGTACATTACACAGCTAACTCCAATCTGTATGCCAATCTTCAAGCTACTAAGGAAGAACTCGCCCGTTGAATGGAATGATGATTGCTAAGCAGTGTTCAAGAAAATCAAAAGCTACCTCCTTAACCCACCTATTTTGGTACCACCTGAGCCGACGAGACCACTCCTGATGTATCTCTTAATGATGAAAGTCTCGATGGAATGTGTCTTAGGATAGCACGACGAGATGTTAAGAAGAGAGCAGGCCATCTACTATTTGAGCAAGAATTTTACTGATTATGAAACGCGCTATTCTCATATGGAGAAAACATGCCTGGCTCTTGTATGGGCTAATCAGAGGCTCCGCCATTACTTTCTATCCCATGTAGTTCTACTTTTGGCCCGAACAGACCCGTTGAAATACCTGTTCGAGAAGCTAGCTCTCACCGGATGAACCTCATGATGGGAGCTTTTATTGTCTGAGTTTAACATCATGAACGTCACTCAGAAGTCGATCAAGGGGCAGGCACTCACCGATCATCTTGCCGATAATCCTTTGCCACATTATGAACCTTTGAGAACTGAATTCCTTGATGAGGATATTTTGTTCATGACGGAAGACAATACTGAAGAAGCAGAAGAATCTTGGGTAATGCACTTTGATGGGGCAACCAATGCCGAAGGTAAGGGGGTTGGCACCATTTTGATTTTGCCAAAAGGATCCCACGTACCCATCTCTATCAAGCTCAACTTCCCTTGCACTAATAACATGGCCGAGTACGAGGCTTGTGCCGCTAGTTTGCAGGCGGCTCTTGACCTGAATATAACTCACCTCTGAGTATTTGGTGATTCACAGTTGATCATATGCCAGACGAATGGTGACTGGAAGATGAAGGACGAGAAACTGATCCCCTACCACAAGCACCTTGAGGATCTGATAGTTTGTTTCGAAGATGTGACATTCTCATACGTCTCTCAGATTAGGAATCGCTTTGCCGACGCACTAGTGTTGGGATGCTTACCTTCCCCCAAATGAGGGCCTAAAATCATCAATAAAATTAGGCAAACACATGCATACAGACCAGCAAGTATTCAGGGTCTGTTGTAGCAAGCTTTAAAAGAAAAGTGAGTAAGGGAATGTCCACAGGGAGGCTAATTAGAAATGAGATAAATCTCCAGATCTAAGTCAGATCTAGCACCCTAACTATTACTAATTTAGCTAAAAGACAAGGGAGAAGTTTGGAATGGGGTGTCACTTAAACTAAGCTATAATTAAACATAAATTGAATTGGATCGAGTTTAGGAGCATAGATCTTGCAGGGGAAAGGGGTTAAAAAGCAGAAAATGGAGAAGAGTAGCTTGGAGGTTGGTTTTCACTGAAATCAGATTTAATTAATCATGCTACAGAGGTTCAGAGCACACAATTCACTCGCTGGCTATAAGTACAGCTGCAAGGTAGAAATTCCACTCCAAATCACAGGATCCACCTGGTCTTAAGGCTATGATCTATCCACTTTAATGGTCATAGACCATCCTATAGACTTTATCGAATCAATAGATTGCAGCAGATGAATCCAATTGAGGCCTGAGCTTAGATTTAGCTTAAGGCTATGATCTGTCCACTTTAATGGTCACAGACCATCCTAGGGATCTCCTACAAAGCCAGAGCCTCAATTAGAATAATTAAAACCACTACAGATGCTGCAATTCCCGGGTCACAGACTCAAGGAATCATGGGAGCATCAGATCCAGGGAGATTAGATGGTATCCAAGAGGTCTACTAGTTAAGTGGGTGAGCTGATCTACAACTCCTCTACACAAATCTGATCGATCACCAATTGGAACCAGAGGAAATTTAAATCTAATTAAAGCATTAAAAACAGTATTATCATTGCAAACAAGGTCACTTTACAATGAAAATACTCTCAGATCTGTAGGCTGTGCAGCTAGGAATCTACAATAACACTCTTAACCTCACCCAATTACAGATCTAACTTCACTCCTCGCTACTCCAAGGGACTTAGCCAACCATGGTTGGGCTAAAGGAGGGAAATGGAATTGCTCTGCAGGCGTTAATCTCCAGAATTTGGCTCAGATCTCGATCCCCCTCAATGGAAATTGGGGATCTCTATTTATAGCTTTCTCCTATGTTATTCCCTCCAAAAATCCCTTCTATAAGGTCGTCAGAGTTTCTTAGAGTTTTGTTCAAGCACGTGGGTCGGTTAGGGCTTTCTAGGGCATCTTCTGGAATCGTCGTGTGGTCACCAAGTGCCTCGGGTTGCATGCAGCGGGTCACTGAAGTACAACGTGTGCTTAGCTGAATTTCTGAGAAGTTCTGCACATGATTTCGACAGGTTAAGAAAGCTTTCGACAGGTTGGAATCCAGCATTTTAGTCCTCTCGCTAGGTTCTCAAATCCGTTCAATAGGTTTCGATAGGAAGAATCTTCGCTTGGGGTTCCAGCCTTCTCAGTCCTTGATTTGGAGTATTCGACAGGTTGGAGGAACTCTTCGACGGGTTCGAAAACCATTTCGACAGGTTCCGCTCTTCATTCTGCCATTTTGATAGGTTTACCTTCAGTCCTATCGAAAGGCTCAATCACCATTTGATAGGTTCTGTTTCAACAATTTCATCTCGATAGGTTCAATCACCATTTGATAGGTTCCTTTGACGCTTCAGGCAGGTTTTCGATAGGATGGTTTCTTCATTCCTTTCAGCTGTTCGATAGGTTCTTGAATCCTATCAAACTGCTATATCTGCACGAATTTATTCTTCTTCAGCCTTCAGATCCTGTCAAAAACTTCTTCAACTGCACGAATTCTTCTTTCTTTTGCTTTCAGCTCCTATCGAACTCTTCAGGTGACCAATCGATAGGACGTTTTCAACCTATTCTAACTTCCTTCACCTTGCCCTGCTATAGCCACTCGCTCCAAGGGTTCAATGATGTGCTACCCTTTGGTGTGCTGTTGCTCGGTTCGTCCTATGCTGAGAGGTAGCTCCTTTTTGGGCATTCATGAGTGGTTTTCTGCATTAATGTCCTCTTTTATTGCTGTCTACAAAATGCACTTGACAGAGACTTATTAGTGTGCTCATAGGTCTATCAATGGTCAGGTTAAGGGGTGAAAAGTGGCATTTTTCACCACTTAACACACCCCCAAACCTAAGCTTTGCTAGTCCCTGAGCAAAGGAGAATTAAAAGAAAATAAAAATACCACTTTCGTAGGGAGCACGAATGCATTTAGCCTATGCATCAAGCCTTTTAAACCCCTAGGTGATCCCTAGTGGAGGAGTGAAGTCTCCTGAGGGTTTTCAGTGAAGATACCCACAAACTTCCCCAATATGGTTAGTTAATAGTAGTACATCCTGCTAAACAGAGTTTCAGTAAACTAGAATATATTCTCATCATGTCATTTCATATTTAGAGGGTTTTCAGCAGAACAAATCTCTAACTTAAAACATGAATTTTTTGCAGTAATTCCTTCATCATCAATTGGTTCATGTCAAGGCATTGTGTCTAAGGATTGATGCATAGCTCATCCTTCATTTGAGAATTCTGTTTTGATACTACCCCCATCAAATTGGATTTCAGGCCCAAGTCTTACCAGGGCTATTAACTCACAACAACAATGAAGGGTGTAGAATTTCACACAGCTCAAGAGCAGTTACAGTCCTCAAGTAGGGCTGTAAGCATGAGCATAGGCATTGCTCTAATTCCTGAAATTTTCTAACTCTTTTCACCATAGATTAGACAAATCCTTATCTCCACATGATAGCTAAATCCATTTCAGATCAGTAAGGTCTTTTCATTGGGATGTAATGTGGCTTATGGATAAGGTTTGTGAAAGAGCAGGGGGATAGACAGGGCTCAAAATTGAGAAATCAATAAAGGTAAGGAGGTGATCTAGAATCCTTCTTCATTTCAGCACAATTCCATCTACTTCTTGAATTTTTAGAGCCAAAGTGGCCAGCTTCTTCTCTTCCTTTCAATCTTTCAATGAAATGACTTTTCTTTCTCATTCTTTTGCTCTCTTTTTTTTTTTTTATGTGGAACAACCACTTCTCAAACCAGCTCTACCTTCTTCCATTCCTTCACCTTTTCCAAGATATCAATTTGTTTGGCAGCATAGAGTAGGTTGGCATCAAATAGTTCTTTGGTGGCCTTGAGGATCTCCTGAGCATTGGCTAATTTTTTTATTGAGAAGCTCAGAATTCTTCTTCTCATATTTGGCAATGAGACTCTCAGCCACTGCCAGTTGCTTAGCTGACTCATAATGAGTCAGAATTTTCAGACCACCCTTGAGAGATATCGCGGAGTTGAATTCGGTGCTCCAATTCGATGCTGGCAATCCTCTCCTCAAAAGGGGCCTCAATGGAAGCTCGAAGTGCAGCCATACCTCTCAGGACATCCCTGTGGATGTAAGGGTTATCCCGCATGGCATATAGCAAGGTAAGGTAAGGAGGTATGTACATGGATTAGCGAAGGACAATGGGTAAAGGTGGAGTGGAAGAAGAAGAGGGGATGGAAAGAACCAGATCATCCCATGGACCAGTTTGGGTGGAGGCATCCTGGAAAGTAGGTGGGGGTGGTGAAGGGTAGAGTCGCCTGTGGTGAGGAAAGTATGGGGAGAGCTGGTGGGGCTACTTCCTCAGGCAGGGCAGCTGAGTGGAGTGGAGTAGGTATGGGTGAAATAGGAGGGGATAAATGAGGGGGTTGAGGAGCGGAAGAGGATGGGGTAAGGGTGGATTGAATTGATTGAAGACATGAGCTCATGAGGTCTGGGTGTCGGCGTTAATGGTTAATTGGGCCTGCATGGATTGGAGGATGGAAAGGATTTGATTGAGGGTGTCAGGCCTGGTGGGGGTAGAAGGGGTTGGTGCGTGAACATGTTGGAAGGGAGAGGATGGTGCATGGTCAAAATGAGGAGGAGTGGGGTGTGGGGAGTCAGGCAGTGGTGTGTACTCATGAGCGACATCCTCCACAATTGAGGTTATGAGGGCTATGAACCCAGTAGTGGTGAACAGGTCCACACCCTGTGGTTGCAGGGGGTTGGAGATGGAGGAGAAGTGGAAATGGGTTGAGTACTGGGTGGAGAAGGTACGGTAGGGGTAAGCTCGGATAATGTGAGAGGTTCCAGGATGTCAGGGTGGAAAACCTGGGAGGTGGGTGGGGGGAAAATAGGTTCAGAGATGGGTGGGGGGTGGGCTGGTGGAAGAGGGGCTGATATGATTGGAAAAAGCAAAGTCGTTGGAGGGGTAGGTAAAGGGATAGGTAGGGTAGGTGGAGTGGTGGATAAGGGTATCTTTGCAGGAGTCTCTGCTGCCACAGTGGTGGTTGTCTTCTCAGCCGCTTCCCTTCCAACTGGTTGGGCTTTCTTAATCAAAGTAAGGCTGGTTGACCATTCTCGCTTACCATACAATTTAAAGGTCATCTTCTCCATCGGTTCAGATTGCTTAATAACATATTTGCCGGTCTTGAGCAGATAGGTGATGAGTCTGTAAAAAGGCAGGCCACCTCCTTTGGCAAAAGCTTGCCTCTTTAGGACCTTGTAATTGATATCCACCATTGTCTCAAAAATCGGCTTAGGTGCATTTACAAATTGCCCCTTTGAACAAAAGTATAGTGCATCCACTAAAGGGGTCCTTCTCTCTTGCAAATGGCCAGAGACATAGACATTTTCCCTCATATGGTGTCAATGAGTCAGAGGGTAGGATGGAGGTCCCTTATCATCAAAGATTCACCAGAGCCCACTATTCCATTAGTAAGCTGTTTAGCCATTTCCTGAAATGTGGCCCCTGTATGTGCTCCCTCAGCTCTGGTGGAGTCAAATTGCTATGGGACTCCCAAAGCTAGCCCAATATCTCTGCAGTCGATAGTCAGCTGCCAATCATCAATCAAGATTTCTAGTGTATCCTCAGCTCCAGGTACCACCTTCTTTGTCAGGTTCTGGTACCACAATTTCACTTACCTGTTATAGACATTTTCTTTCAAGGGTGAAACTAGGGGTAGTAGACCTTCCTTCTTCAGATATTCCAATGTCCCCTGGCATTCCCCAATGTTAGCAAAGTATGCCAGATCAAAATCCGTCTCAGGAACAAGATTCAATTTTTCTACAAATTCATTGGGGGTGGTTAACCCCATAGGCAGTTCAACTGGAGAGGCAGCTCTCGCTAAGGTTTCTTCTACTCTAGGTTCCTAAATCTCAACAGCTTTAGGGGTCTTTTTGGGTGACATTCCAGTGAGCTTCCTCTTGACAGGTGGTTTGTCAGCTAGCTTCGACTTTTTGGAGGATTTGGGGATGGAAGCAGTTGTTCTCCGGCGTATGTTCGCGAGGGTTTCCTCCAGCTCATCCATTTTACTCTTTAAAAATTTAGCACTCACCAACTGGAAGTGGAGTTTGATGTTTAAAAATCAGAGGATCGAGAGATTGATGGTGGGAAGGCGACTGACCTTAAAATACCTAGCGTTTAACTGAAATCGTACTGCATAGCATTAATTTTTCCAAAATTAGGGGCAAAATGCTTGTACGTGCAAGCTAAATATACTGACAAAAAGGTAGACTGAACAACTAAAGGTTCTCTGAGGAATTAGTGAAGGAAGAGGGAGGCGACAGAGAGAGGAACAAAAGCTAGGGTTTGTAGAAGGAATGGAATGGGGTACAAATGACCTATTGATAGGTATATAAGAGGTGAAATATGATTCCGATAGGATGAGGTGGATGGTTTCGATAGGTTCGTGTGTCCTGTCGAAAGTATAGCACACACAACTCTAAAAGTGGATGATTCGATAGGATCCCGATAGGTGGAACTATCCTTTCGATCAGTTTAAACGGCAGGTGAATCTTCATTTCGATAGGTTCCCGACTGACATCTAGAACCTATCGAAATCTCCATTTTTTCGATCAAAAATTTAGTTTTACCTATCGAGAGGTTCAGTACCTGTCGAAACCATCTAACATCCTGCCGAAATCACCAAGTGACCAATTGAAAAGTGAGCATGACCCGTCAAAAGCTTCTAAAAATCAAATAGAGTTCTATTTCTGGGCACTCGCAGTCTAAGTTCGTAGCAGGCTCTGTTGATGTGATGCCCCATGATTAGATTTGCTTATGAACAACTCCCATTACTTCAGGGAAGCTGAGAAGGATGGTCTATTATTGAGCACGGTAGTTTTGTTGTTTTCTTTTTATTATTGCAAATAAAAGGATCAAATAACAACTAAGTAAACACCTACAAACAAAAACAGAGTATGGTACATATGATACATACTGACTGCAGGGGTTAATTTGGAGGGTATGGAAGGTCCATGGTCTCCTCAGGCTCATCAAACTTGGCGCTTTCCCTAGATCTTTTCCTCAGCCAGTGTCCATTCCCTGGATGCAGTTTTCCATTTGTGAACCAAGCATTTTCCTGCACCAACCAATATGGATTATCATGCATCATTTTCTTTTGGGTATTAATGGAAAAACAAGCCTCTTCAGGAGAGGGTTGATAGCCAGTGTTATACACATTTAGCTTCACCTTCATCTTTCCAAATGACACTTCCATAATCTCATACCTGCATTGTATGTGGGCATTGGCTGTGGCCAAAAAGGGTCTACCTAGAATCACAGGTATGGAAGAAGCACATTTCTTGGTTCCATGTCTAATACCAAAAAGTCAGCAGGATAGAAGAATTTTTCAACTCTAACCAAAACATCCTCAATTATCCCCACAGGTTTCCCTTCAGATCTGTCAGGCAGCTATAGGACCACATGGGTGGGCTTTAATTCTCCCAAGCCCAGCTTCTCATATAGGGAATATGGAAGCAAATTTACGCTGGCTCCTAGATCTAATAAGGCTCTGTCAATGATGTGATCCCCAATTATGCAGGGGATTGTGGGGGTGCTAGGGTCTTGGAATTTGGCTGGGGTTGCAATTGACAAAATTTGTTTCACTTTCTTTGCTGAAAAGACTTTCTTGGATATGTGTATCCTGGATTGTCTTTTATGGGTGCATAGTTCTTTTAAAAACATGGCATAGGATGGGACTTGTTTGATGGCATCAAGTAAAGGCAGATTGATCTTTACTTGCTTGAAAGTCTCCATCATTTCCTCAGTTTTTCCTTACCCTTTATCAAAAGGGGAAGGCCCTTGCAATGCCTTAGGAAATGGCAAATGTGGGGGTGCTCCCTCACTTGCAGCCTTAGCCAATGGGGTCTCTTTCTTTTTTATTTTTTCTTTTTCTTGAGGATCCTCTTTATTAACAATTGGTTGCTCCTACAAGTCCACCACTGGTTTCCTTTGTTGTGTTTTAGGAGAAATCACTCCATTCTCTTTCTCCAAGGTCCTCACAAGCTCATAGCCCACTTGGTTGTCCACTAACCTACCACTTGTCAAGGTTGTAATAAATTTAGCTTCCTCATAAGTGGAGGAAACTTCACCCACTATAAATTGCCTTCGTGGATTGTCCTGTGGTTGGCTAGGCAACCTTCCTCCCTCTCTCCTAGTCAGAGCATCAGACAACTGACCAAGTTGGTCCTCTATCTTCTTGATGCTCTGGCTGTGAGAGTGAACAGTTTGGGACAAGGAACCCAAGTTCTATAGTGAAGATAGAACTTGTTCCTCAAAGGAAGGTGCTCTCACAGCTGGAGGAGGTGCAGGTTGCTGCACAAGAGGAGCTACAGATTGGGCCATGGTTTAATAATACTGAGGCATTGGGGCATACCCTTGGTGATAGGGCTGAGCATTTCTATAGGGCATGGGATGCTGGGGTTGCTGCTGGCTGGGGTATCCATCTTGTCTCCACCTCCGATTGGGGTGGTTTCTCCATTGATACCCAACAGTAGATTGCTGCCCATAGGCTTGAATTGCAGTCACATGCTCTGTTACAAAATTAGGAAATTAGGCAACTGATGGGCATTCATCCAGGGAGTGAGCAGGGGTTGGCATATGGCACATGCCTCCTCCACTGTAACAGCCTTGGGTGACTGCATTGCTCCCATTAATTTGTCAAATTTCACTGCCAGGCTGTCCACTTTACTTCATTTAACTTTCCCCTTGAAGTATTCTCTTTCATCAATCTAGGAGGCTCTAGATCTCTTGCTAAGGTCTCCCTTTGCATAGAGTTCTCACTAATGATATCAAAGAGCTCCCATGCCTCTTGAACAGTTTTATGGAGATAGGTGCCACCACAAGAAGCATCTATCATATCTCTACTTTTTGCATCAATTCCCTAATAAAAGCTTTGAACCAATTGCCATTCAGGAATTTGATGATGAGGGCATTTCTTGAGGAGTTCCTTAAATCTCTCCCAGGATTGATGAAAGTCTTCAGTTGGATCTTGGGTAAAAGAGATGATACCCTTCCTCAACTGGCTGGTCTTTGACATGGGGAAGAATTTGGCCAGAAACTGTCATTGGAGGTTACTCCAGGACTGAATACTGTTAGGTGGAAGCAAAGACAACCAGGTCCTGGCTCTGTCCTTCAATGAAAAAGGAAAGAGTCTCATCCTGGTGGCCTCTTCCCCCAAACCTATGATATTAAATGTGGTGCACAGTCCCAAGAACTTGTCTATATGTTTATAAGGATTCTCCTTGGTTAGGCCATGAAATGAGGGCAACATCTGAATGATGGAAGATTTGATTTCATAGTTTCCTTAAGCAACAGGGAACTGAATGCAGAAGGGGGAATTGTAGATCCCTGGTGCATTGAACTGCTTAAGGGTTCTTGGCTGCTGTTGCTCACTCATTTCTACAGAATCAAATGCAACAGATGTGGGTGTAGATTGTCTGGATCTGAGAAGTCTTTCAACCTCTGGATTTAGTGGAATAATCTAAGGTTGCAGAGTTCTCCTACCAAACATACAACACTTAGATTCTGAATGCAAAATAGATCCAAACACACAACAAACAGAATCAACCAAATATTCTAACTATTCTAACAAAAAGTATTCCACATATCTGAAAAAAATAGGGGAAAAGGGATGCAAACTATAGAGCAGCCTTTAGCACGGCTCTCCTCTCACTCTGTACTTAGATCTGGTGAAATGCAGACAAAAAATACTGAAGAACAGCAAAACTTACAAATGCAGTAAAATCAAACAAAAACTACAATCTATGATCAAAACTTAGATCTATTAATTTCTAAACTGCCTCCCCGGCAGTGGTGCCAAAAACTTGTTGGGATGCTTACCTTCCCCCAAATGAGGGCCTAAAATCATCAATAAAACTAGGCAAACACATGCATACAGACCTGCAAGTATTCAGGGTCTGTTGTAGCAAGCTTTAAAAGAAAAGTGAGTAAGGGAATGTCCACAGGGAGGCTGATAAGAAATGTGATAAATCTCCAGATCTAAGTCAGATCTAGCACCCTAACTATTACTAATTTAGCTAAAAGACAAGGGACAAGTTTAGAATGGGGTGTCACTTAAACTAAGCTACAATTAAACATAAACTGGATTAGATCGAGTTTAGGAGCTTAGATCTTGCAAGAGAAAGGGGGTAAAAAGCCGAAAATGGAGAAGAGTAGCTTGGAGGTTGGTTTTCACTGAAATCAGATTTAATTAATCATGCTACAGAGGATCAAAGCACACAATTCCCTCACTGGCTATCAGCACAGCTGCAGGGTAGAAATTCCACTCCAAATCACAGGATCCACGTGGTCTTAAGGCTATGATCTATCCACTTTAATGGTCACAGACCATCCTATAGACTTTATCGAATCCATGGATTGCAGCAGATGAATCCAATTGAGGCCTGAGCTTAGATTTATCTTAAGGCTATGATCTGTCCACTTTAATGGTCACAGACCATCCTAGGGATCTCCTACAAAGCCAGAGCCTCAATTAGAACAATTAAAACCACTACAGATGTTGCAATTCCCAGGTCACAGACTCAAAGAATCACAAGAGCATCAGATCCAGGGAGATCAGATGGTATCCAAGAGGTCTACCAGTTAAGTGAGTGAGCTGATCTACAACTCCTCTACACAAATCCAATCGATCACCAATTGGAACCAAAGGAAATTTAAATCTAATTAAAGCATTAAAAACAGCATTATCATTGCAAATAAGGTCACTTTACAATGGAAATACTCTCAGATCTGTAGTCTGTGTAGCTAGGAACCTACAATAACACTCTTAACCTCACCCAATTACAGATCTAACTTCGCTCCTTGCTACTCTAAGGGACTTAGCCGACCATGGTTGGGCTAAAGGAGGGAAATGGAATTGCTCTGCAGGCACTAATCTCCAGAATTTGGCTCAGATCTCAATCCCCCTCAATGGAAATTGGGGATCTCTATTTATAGCTTTCTCCTTTATTTTTCCCTCCAAAAATCCCTTCTAGAAGGTCGTCAGAGTTTTTTAGAGTTATGTTCAAGCATGTGGGTCGATTAGGGCTTTCTATGACATCTTCTGGAACCGTCATGTCGGTCACCATGTGCCTCGGGTTGCATGTAGCGGGTCACTGAAGTACGTGTGCTTAGCTGAAATTTTGAGATATTCTATGCATGATTTCGATAGGTTCAGGAAGCTTTTGACAAGTTGGAATCCAGCATTTTGGTCCTCTCGCTAGGTTCTCAGATCCGTTCGATAGGTTTCGATAGGATGAATCTTCGCTTGGGGTTCCAGCCTTCTCAGTCCTTGATTTGGAGTATTCGACGGGTTGGAGGAACTCTTCGACAGGTTGGAAAACCATTTCGACAGGTTTCGCTCTTCATTCCACCATTTCGATAGGTTTTCCTTCAGTCCTATCGAAAGACTCAATCACCATTCGATAGGTTCTATTTCAACACTTTCATCTCGATAGGTTCAATCACCATTCGATAGGTTCCTTTGACGCTTCAGGCAGGTTTTCGATAGGATGGTTTCTTCATTCCTTTCAGCTGTTCGATAGGTTCTTGGATCCTATCGAACTACTCTATCCGCACGAATTTATTCTTCTTCAGCCTTTAGATCCTATCGAAAACTTCTTCAACTGCACGAATTCCTCTTTCCTTTGCTTTCAGCTCCTATCGAACTCTTCAGGTGACCAATCGATAGGACGTTTTCAACCTATTCTCACTTTCTTCACCTTGCCCTACTGTAGCCACGCGCTCTAAAGGTTCAATGATGTGCTACCCTTGGGTGTGATATTGCTGAGTTTGTCCTGTGCTGAGAGATAGCTCCTTTTTAGTCATTCTTGAGTGATTTTCTGCATTAGGACCTTCTTTTATTGTTGTCTATAAAATGCATGTGACAAGAGCTTATTAGTGTGCTCACAGGTCTATCAATGGTCAGGTTATAGGGTGAAAAGTGGCATTTTTTACCACTTAACAACTAGCAACATTGACATCAATGATAGAAATCCCGTATGGTGCTGAGACGAAGCCGATCATGATTGAGCAAAGGAATGAGCGGACCTACTTCCGGATTGAGGAACCTATAAAGCCTGATGATGAGCCACCTTGGTTCTCAGATATCAAGAATTTCCTTGAGACACTAACTTTACCTGAGGGTATGTCCAAGACAGACCGACGAACTATTCAACATTTTGTGACAGGTTAAGTCATTTATGGAGAATGCCTTTACAAGCGATCATACAATAACATCTTACTCAGGTGCCGTACAGAAAGTGAAGCGATCAACATCATGAACGAGATCCAAGATAGAGTATGTGTTGCCCATGTCTGTGGTCTCATGCTCGCCAAGAAAATTCTGCGGCAGCGATACTTTTGGACCACTATAAAATCGAATTGCTACAAACATGTTCAGAAATGCTACAAGTGTCAGGAACACTCCAGTCTAATACATGCTCCTGCCATCGATCTTCCCTGCATGACCACTCCTTGGCCATTTGCTACTTGGGGCCTTGATGTTGTCAGAATGATTAATTCGAAAGCATCAAATGGACATCGATTCATCCTCATCGCCATTGAATACTTCACCAAGTGGGTCAAAGCAGTATCATATGCCAACATCACGGCCAGTCAGGTCGAGAAGTTTCTCATGAATAATATTGTGTGCCGATTTGGAGTACCCAAGGATATCATCACGAATAATGGCACAAACTTTACGAATAAGCATATCTGAGCCTTTTGTGAGAAATACAAAATCAAGCACCATTACTCGTCACCTTATCGACCTCAAACCGATGGATCCGTGGAAGCTACAAACAAGACAGTCATCCGTATCCTAGCAAAAATGGTCATCACTTAACAAGATTGGAGCAAAATGCTGCCATTTGCTTTGGGGGCCTACATAATGTCAATCCGTACTACTACAGGGGCAACACCATTCTCCCTTGTATATGGAACCACGGTCGTCCTACCGGTAGAGGTTGAAGTACCCTCGCTTCGAATCCTCATGGAATCAGGCTTACCCAAAGTAGAGAGATGTCCCGGTTTGAACAATTGAATCTACTGGACGAGAAGAAACTCCTAGCCTTGTGTCATACTCAAGTTACCAGGGGAGAATCGCACGCGCTTATAATAAACATGTTCGCGATCAAGATCTGAAGATAGGAGACACTGTGCTGAAGAAGATCTTTCCATCCCTCCACACAGATCCTAGAGGGAAGTTCAAGCCAAACTGGGAGGGACCTTACGTCATCCGAGAAGTGCTGTCGGGATACGCCATCACCCTCGCCACCATAGACGGAGATCATCTTCCTGAGCCATCATTCTAAGCACCATAGCCAAAAAAGCATCCCTCAAAATAATGATATCCTTTGCTACCCCATTTGAGCATGGGCCTTTCTTTCAAGTAAACCCCTTTCCTAAAAAAATGTGTGTACATATATAAAAAAGGGGAAGTAAAGTTACCATCAAAATCCAAAAAAATCATAAAAGCAAAACCTCAAAAAGAGATTGCCTAAAATAAGATAAAAAAATAGAAGAATCATAGGAGCTTTTACAGTAAAAATCCCCTAAGGAAGAAAGTATGTTGTGAAAAACTGAAGCCGTATCAAGGAAAGCTTCTGAGCCCAACACACCTTCAAATCCTAACCTACCTTATGGCCAAGCTACACCTTGAAGAAAGCCCTCGTTATAGGTTCGAAAGTTGTCATAGTATCTATTAAGTCAACACGAGCTGAGTTGTGAAACGATACCAGAACCCCATATGGCCGGCTATGACAAAATAGACGTCTGGGTCGTGGCTTTCGGGAATAGAAATAAACAGGAAATAAAATAAAAATATAAGCTCAAAGCAAGATGGACGTAGTGAAAACCCAAAAGGGCACTACGAGTAAAAATAGTAAGCTTGTGCGGACCAGGTGAAAATCTGAAAGGACGCTTGGGGTAAGAGAGCTAAACCCATGGACGTGGTGAAAACTCGAAAGGGCTCCACGGGTAAAAAGAGGGCAAAAAATAGGCACGACGAACCCAGCTTGGGTGGATTAAAGAATTAAAAAGAAAAGAAAGGTTTGAACTGATTGAGTAGATTGATGTTTGAAGAGCCCTCCTGATTACTCTCCCTGTTACCCATTTTCTGACTGGGTCGCTCACGTTAGTTCAAATCGGGCCCCAACCAGAATTGTCTTTCTGAAACTGCTTTGTCAAACGTATGACTCAAGGTAAGGAGAAAGGTTTGACTCAATCCGAAGGGATTGACGTTCCAGTCTTGGTAAAGTTGTTGAAACCCACCCAAGATCCGACTACTTAAAGGGGGTTCGACCATGCTCAAAAAGGGACCTGAGATCTCACCCGGTGATTAAGGCATCACACCAAAAAAAAAAAGAACAAAAGCCAAAAAAGAACAAAAAAATCAAGAAAAATATAAATACAAAAAATTGTATATATTTCTACTCTTTTCCATATGTTCAGCATCGTACTTCCATTTCAAGAAATGAAGAAAAAGAACAAAAAAATCAATCAATCAAAAATCCAAAAAATACATATACATATATCCCCACTTTCTTTATGTGTACGTATATATGTACAGCATCATACTTCTATCTCAAAATAAAGAAAAAGAATAAAAAATCTCAGAAAATAAAAATTCAATATATATATAAATCTTGAAAATTGAAAATGTGTAGGTAAATGTTTGTTTCTCCTTCTGTTAATTAAGATTCATATTGTAACCTATATAAAGAAAAAAGGGACTGACGTTTTCTCGAGATGTACAGGAACATCAAACGGTCTAAAGCCGCGAAGCAGGCATCCTCTAAGCGATGGATGGATCAGACGAAGCATCTCACCACCGATTTCCAATCTATTCAAAAAAAAGAAGAAGAAAACCTTTTTGAAAAAGAAAAAAGATAGTCACAATTTTGTGGAACTTTTGCCACGCACATGCGTGCTCCAATGTGGTAAAATGTCAATATTTTATCGACAATGCAGCTATGCTATATTAAAGTCCTGAGTCTGAGGATCGCCTTGGATCTTTGGATCCTACTTTAAAGTGGGAGCAACGGTATCAATCCTGGTCAAACGGTCAAGTTCTGATCGGGTCGACTCCACTACTAAATCTTTGCGATAAGTACTCTATTTTTAGATTCATATGAACTTAATTGTCTTAAGCTTCAAATTCCTTAGAGGAAGGTGTTGGGATGTTTGCTTTCCCTCCAAAGAGGGTCTAAAATCACTAATAAAACTAGGCAAAACACACTCACACAAACCTGCAAGTAATCAGGGTCCATTGTAGCAAGTTTTGAAAAGATGGTGAGTAAGGGAATTTCCACAGGGAGATTAGTTTAAAAGTGTGATAAATCTCCAGATCTGTAAGAAATCTGGCACCCTAACTAATGCTGAGTTAGCTGAAAGACAGGGGAGAGGTTTAAAATGGATTGTCACTTAAGCTAAGCCAAAATTAAACACAAACTAACTTGGATCGAGTTTGAGAATTTAGATCATGTAGGGGAAAGGAGTAAAAAGTAGAAAATGGAGAAGAGTAGCTTGGAATTGGTCTCACTGAAATCTGGTTCGATTAATCATGTCACAGGGGTTCAGGGCACACAATTCCCTCATCTGGTTATAAGCACAGCTGCAAGGTAGAAGATTCCACTCCAAATCACAGGATCCACCTAGTCTTAAGGCTATGATCTGTCCACTTTAATGGTCACAGACCAACCTATAGACTTTATCTGATCCATGGACTTACAGCAGACAAATCCAATTGGAGCTTGAGCTTGGACTAATCTTAAGGTTATAATCTGTCCACTTTAATGGGCACAGACAATCCTAGGAATCTCCTCCGAAGTAAAAGCATCAATCAGAACAATTAAAACCACTACAGATGCTGCAATTCGAAGGTCACAGACTTAGAAAATTACAGGAGTATCATATCCAGGGAGATCGGATGGTATCCAAGAGGTCTACCAGTTAAGTGGGTGAGCTGATCTACAGACTCCTCTATACAAATCTGATCGATCACCAAATGAAACCAAAGGAACTTTAGATCTAATTATAGCATTAAAAATAATATTTACATTGCAATCAAACTCACTCTATAATGGAAATGCTCTCAGATCTGTAGTCTGTGCAGCAGTGAACCCACAATAGCACTCTCAACCTTACCCAATTACAAATCTAACCTCTCTCCTCGCTACTCAGGGGACTTAGCCAACCATTGTTGGGCTACAGGAGGGAAAATAGAATTTCTCTGCGAGCTCTATTTTCTAGAATTTTGCTCAGATCTCCATCCCCCCAATTGCAATTGGGGGTCTTTATATATAACTTTCTCCTCTATTTTTCCTGCCAAAAATCCCTTCTAGAAGGTCCTCAAAGTTTGTTAGGGTTCTGCTAGAGCACGTGGGTCGGTTAGGGTTTCCTAGGGCATCTTCTGAAATCGTTGTGCCGGTCAACAAGTGCCTCGGGTTGCATGCAGCAGGTCACCAAGTCTCAGTGTGTGCATAGCTGAGTTTCTGAGAAGTTCTACACACGATTTTGATAGGTTCGGGAAGCTTTCGACAGGTTCAAATGGAACATTTTGGTCATTTAGCTAGGTTCTCAAATCTCTTCGATAGGTTCTGATAGGATGAGCCTTCTCTTAGAGCTTCAGCATTCTCAGTCCTTGGCCTGGAGCATTCGACAGGTTGGGGAAGCTTTTTGACAGGTTGGAGGACCATTTTGATAGGTTCCGCTCTGCATGCCATCATTTCGATAGGGTTGCTCTCACTCTTATCGAAAGGCTTAAGCACCCTTCGGTAGGTTATGTTCCAGCACCTCCATCTCGATAGGTTTAGGAAACCATTCGATAGGTTCCCTTTACACCTCAGGCAGGCTTTCGATAGGATGGTTTCTTCCTTTCTTTCAACTGCTCGATAGGTTCTTGGATCTTATCGAACTCCTCAATCCACACAAATCCATCCTTCTTCTACCTTCAGATCCTATCGAAACCTTTTCAACTGCACGAATTCCTCCTTTCTTTGCTTTCAGCTCTTATCGAAGGATTCAGGTGACCTCTTGACAAGATGTTTTCTGCCTGTTTTCACTTCCTTCGGCTTGCCCTGCTGTAGCCACACGCTCCAAGGGTCCAGTGATGTGCTACCCTCTGGTGTGCTGTTCCTGGGTTTGTCCCGTGCTGAGAGATGGCCCCCTTTTTAGGCATTCTTGAGTGGTTTTCTGCATTAGTGTCATCTTTTATTGCTAACTACAAAATGCACTCGACAGAGGCTTATTAGTGTGCTAACAAGTCTATCAATGGTCATGTTAAAGGGTGAAAAGTGGCATTTTTCACCACTTACCACACCCCCAAACCTAAGCTTTGCTAGTCACGGATGCATTTAGCATATGCACCAAGCCTTTTAAACCCCTAGGTGATCCACAGTGGAGAAGTGAAGTCTCCTGAGGGTTTTCACTGAAGGTACCCACAAACTTCTCCAATTAAATTTAGTTAATCACAGTGTAACCAGTTAAAGCTGAGTTTGAGTAGGAAAAATGGATTCACACCATGCACCTTTAAAGGCATTTCAACAAGGAGAGCATCCCTTTGGATCATGAAAGTCTGCTGCAATTTCTTCGTCATCCCTCAGTTCATGTCAAGGCCTTTCTTTCAAAAATTTGATGCAGAGCAAACCATTCATTTAAGAATTTTGTTTTGATAATGCCCCATTCAAATCAGATTTCAGACCCAAGTCTTACCAGGGCTGTCACTCACAATAAAGATAGAAGGGTACATCATTTCACACAGCTCAAGAGCAGTTGCAGCCCTCAAATAGGACTGTAAGCATGAGCATAGGCATTGCTCTAGTTTCTGAAATTTTTTAACTCTTTTCTCCATAGATCAAACAAATCCTCATCTCCACATGACAGCTCAATCCATTTTAGATTAGTAGGGTCTTTTACTAGGTTGTAAAGTGGCTTATGGGTTGTAAATTGTTTAAAGAATAAAGGGGTAAAATAGGATTCAAAATTGAGAAATCAGTAAAGTAAGGAGGTGGTCATGACACCTTCTTCATTTCAGCACAGTTCCATCTACTTCTTGAATTTTTAGATTTGAAGTGGCCAGTTTCTAATCCTCTTTTCAATCTTTCAATGGAATAACTTCTCTTTTATTTTTCTTTCTTGTGTTTTTTTTTTTTATGAACTGGAATGCCACAACACCACAAAATGTGTTGTCCTTTCTTTCAACCAAATACCTTGCTCCTCTAACCTCACTTCTTCTTTTTCCTGATTTCTCAGGTTGAGGGTGAACAGAAAAATGGGCCAAGGGATTTTTGGGTTCAAATTTTCTGGTTTTTTGCAAAGAAAAACTAGGATTTCTAAGGCTCAAATGGTGTGTATCAAGGGCAATTCAAAGGTGAACGATTTTAAGCTCAAACTGTCCAAGGGATGGCCTTACTTCATGTCCTCAATGTCATGAGTGCTGTCAAGCTGTTTCAACTTGGATTTGCCTAACTTCTAGTGATTAAAATTAGTTCCCATCAGTCCTTAGAGCAGAAAAAATTGCCAAGACACTCTTCAGAGAAAAAAAAAATATATATATATATATATATATATTTTTTTTTATGTCCAAATCTCACTAGGTATGGCCTTCCATCAAATTTTTTGGGGTGTATCCTTACAGTTTTCTTTCAAGTTCACTAATCATTAGTTTTTTTTTTTTTTCCAAATTCGTTGACATTTACTTTATGAACAATGTTAAAACTGCAGTTTATTTCAATTCCAAAAGAAAAATTTTCTGAATTAGGTGAGAATTCACTTTGTTTCCTCAAACTCGTATTTACCCTGGCTGTACTGAAATTAACTAATTTATTGGCATCCATGCCACACCCCCACACCTAAAATAAACAATGTCCCCACTGTTTACAACATAGAGGGTGGAGTCGTGCGAACACCAAGGGACAAAAACAAAACAAGTAGACAAACAGAAGAAAGAATGACATAAACAAAGCATTTTATTAAAAAGAAACTAAGCGGACAGTCAGTACAATGGTCAAGCACAAGGATGCGAAAGGTAAGGCATTCATGTGGACAAAGTATCCATGGCAAACTAAAAACCTTCCCCATGGCTCAGGGATATCCTCAATTTGCGTCAGGTGGAAGAGGAGCTGCAAGCCAGGAGCGGAGGAAGAAAAGGAAAAAGAGCAGGTTTAGGGGGTGGGGGGAGGGGTGGCGGAGGAGGATGGGGATGGAGAAGCCGGTGGCTCGGTCTTTTGCCTCTTCTTCTCCCTCATATCTTGTTTCTTTTCCTCCTTGGCGAGGATCTATTGTACCTTCTCACATTCATCCTAAAGGAATTGCAACGGGTCTGGTTCCTTGGGCGGTGGTGGCTCCAGCCAGAAGAGGGAGAGTTGAGTAGGAGTGAAGGTGGGCTTGTCATCTGCCATAGTGAAGAGGAGGAGTGCAGAGGGTAGAAGGAGAGGAATGGGATGAAGTCGAGCCATCTGCATCTATTTAAGGTGGATGCATGATGGAATATGAAGTGGCGTATTCAATATCGCCGCCGTCGACGAGAAGGAATGAATGGTTAATTCCACCATTCAGCATGGGGAACGAAATCGTGCATTAATTGGCAGCCTATATTTAGCGCTGGGAGTTACAGCGTGGCACAGACACCCAGGGGGTGCAGAGTTTAAAGCCCGTGTCGTGCGCAGTTGTACACATGGTACATGTGGGGTAAAATACCCGTGAAGTGGATGTGTACAACAAGCATGGAAGGAGTGAGGGCGATTTCGATAGGATGGAATTTTAAATTGTTGACGGGTTAAGGCTTCCTATAGAAGTCACCCAAGTATGCGGCCGGTAGTGGAATGGATTCGATAGGTTCAACCCTTCCTATCGAAAAGAATAAACATTGCATTCGATAAGTTGGGATGACTGCTTTCGATAGGTCGGTGTCCTGTCAAACGCAGGGTAGATAAAACATTCAATTCGCTAGGATGTCGAGGGGTAAAAACAACTTTTCGATAGGTTGGGTAGTACATTTGTCAGTTCTATCGATAGGTTCCAGGTAAGAGTCCAGAACCTATCACAAAGTTGTTCTCACCTATCGAGAAGTCTCAGCAACTAACGAAATCCTCACTAATCCTATCGTCGTCAGTAGCTGACCTAGTGAAAGGTCCAAATGACCTATCGAGAGGTCCTATGAGTTCAATAACATGGCCTATGTGTGCAGGGCTTTAGCCTAAGCACCCAACAACTCATTTGCTATGCTACCAGTTAGTTTATTGAAATGAAGCTGGATCTTGACATGACCATTTTATTATAGAAAGAATCAAGGTATAAATAAAATATAATATATATGATACAATCTGAAGTCAGGTATTAACCTGGAGTATCCTGAAGATCAATGGTCTCTTCAGGCTCACAAATATTGTTGACGCAAAGTTTCAGCCTCTGACCATTGACCTTAAGGATTCTGCCATCTGTAGGATGCATGACTTCGACAGCTCCAGATGGAGAAATGTGTACCACTGTGAAAGGTCCATCCCATCTGGACTGTAGCTTTCCTGGAAAGAATTTCATTATGGAGTTGAACATCCATACCTGGTCATTTGGCTTGAACTCTTTTCGTAGCAAATGCTTGTCATGGAAGGCTTTGGTCCTCTCCTTGTAACTCTGGGCATTTGCATAAGCTTCTAGTCACAATTCATCTAGCTCAGATAACTGGAGTTTCCTGTGAATACCATCTGAGTGTAAGTCAGATTTTACTGCTCTAATGGCCCAATATGCTCTGTGTTGTAATTCAATAGGCAAGTGACATGCCTTGCCATATACTAGTCTGAATGGGGACATGCCTATGGGGGTTTTATAGGCTGTTCTATAAGCCCATAAGGCATCCGTCAATTTGCCGGACCCATCCCTTCTGTCAGTTCTCACAGTCTTCTCAAGAATATGTTTGATTTCCCTATTGGAAATCTCTACTTGCCCACTGGTTTGTGGGTGGTAGGGAGTGGCTACTCTATGGGTAACAGAGTATCTTTCCATTAGCTTATCAAAAGGTTTATTATAGAAGTGGCTTCCCCCTTCACTAATAATAGCTTTAGGAATGCCAAATCTTGAGAAGATGTTGTCTTTCAGGAATTGAATAACGACCTTGTGATCATTTGCCCTCATAGCTATGGCCTCTACCCATTTGGACACGTAGTCCACAGCTACAAGGATGAAATTGTATCCAGCAGAAGGGGGAAAAGGTCCCATAAAGTCGATTCCCCAAATATCGAAAAGTTCGACAACAAGTATAGGTTGTAAGAGCATAAAGTTTCTCCTTGTAATACTGTCCATTTGCTGGCATCAATGATAAGCTTTACAGTGTTGTCGAGCATCTTTGAATAGGGTAGGCCAGTAGAAACCACTTTGAAGAACCTTGGCCGCAGTCTTGTTACCACTGAAGTGGCCCCCACAAGCCTGTTCATGGCACATGGTTAGGATGCTTTGAAACTCAGTTTCAGGTACACAATGTCTGATCACCTGATCTGCGCAGTGCTTAAAGAGGTAAGGATCCTCCCACATGTAACATCGAGTCTGTGCGAAGAACAGATTTTTATCATCCTTATTCCAATGTGGAGGGATCCTACCCACAATAAGGTAATTGACAATATTGGCAAACCAGGGCATACTTATCTAGACAGTAAAAAGCTGCTCATCTATAAAGGAGTCATTAATGGGCAAGCTTTCTGTATCAGCTGCTAGGATCCTTAACAGATGGTCAACCACCATGTTCTCAACTCCCTTCTTGTCTTTAATCTCCACATTGAATTCCTGCAAGAGAAGAATCCACCTGATTAGTCTTGCTTTGGCTTCCTTTTTGGACAAGAGGTATTTCAAAGCTGAGTGGTCAGTGAACACAATAATTTTTTATCCTAGCACATAAGACCTGAATTTTTCTAAGGCAAAGACAATAGCTAAGAGCTCTTTCTCAGTTGTAGTATAATTCAATTGAGCATCAACCATTGATTTACTGGCATATGCTATCACAGAACGGGCCTTGTCTTTTCTTTGACCCAACACTGCCCCAATGGCAAAGTCTAATGCATCACACATCAGCTCCAATGGCAGAGAAAAATCAGGGGATTGCAAGATGGGAGCTGTGGTAAAACAAGTCTTTAACAGTTCAAAAGCAACTCGGCATTTATCATTAAAGTCAAAAGGAATGTCCTGGTACAATAGGTGACAAAGGAGTTTGGAGATTTTGCTGAAGTCCTTAATGAACCTCCTATAGAACCCAACATGGCCCATAAATGACCTAACTTGTTTGACAGTTTTCGGAGGGGGCAAATGAGCAATTAAATCGATTTTAGCTTGATCAACCTTGATTCCTTTGTGAGAGACAACATGTCCTAGAACAGTGCCTTGAGTCACCATGAAGTGACTTTTCTCCCAACTCAGAACTAGGTTGGTCTCCTCACACCTTTGCAGCATGGAGCTGAGGTGGTGTAGGCATTGGCTAAAATCATCTCCATAAATAGAGAAATCATCCATAAAGATCTTCAAAAACTTATCAATCATGTCAGAGAAGATAGCATACATGCATCTTTGGAATGTGGCAGGTGCATTACATAACCCAAATGGCATCCTTCTGTATGCAAAGGTCCCAAATGGGCAAGTGAATGTGGTTTTTTCTTGGTCCTGGGGGTATACAGGGATCTGATTGTACCCTGAATATCCATCAAGAAAACAGTAATAGGCCTTGCTTGCCAGCTTGTCCAAAATTTGATCTATGAAGGGCAATGTGAAGTGATCCTTGCTGGTTTTTTCATTGAGTTTTCGGTAATCTATGCACACCCTCTAACCAGTGGTCTGTCTGGTTGGAATAAGCTCACCTGAATCTGCTTCAACAATTGTAATGTCGGATTTCTTGGGCACTACCTGGGTAGGTGCTACCCATTGTGAATCCGAGATGGGGTAAATTATCCCAGCATCTAGGAGTTTGACTACCTCCTTCCTCACAACCTCCTGCATGTGTGGGTTGGGTTTTCGCTGCATCTCTCTGGAAGGTTTGGAGCCTTCCTCAAGATGAATTTTATGCATGCACACAGCAGGGTTGATTCCCCCAAGGTCTGCAATGGTCCATCCTATTGCCTTCTTATGCCTTTTTAGTACACAAAGTAGTTCTCTTTCCTGCTCAAGGTTGAGGGAAGAAGAGATTATCACAGGCAATTTGGTGTTGTCTCCTAGAAAGGCATATTTCAAAGATTTTGGGAGTTGATTTAACTCCACCTCTGGGGGACTGATGAGGGAGGGAAATAAGGGTGCCTTAGAGGGTGGTGGGAGAGGTAACAAAGTAGGCCTCCATGGATGGTGTTGTGCTGGTGCTGCTCTAGAAGAGATAAGTTTCACATGCTCGATCTCAGAGGTGGGAACCTTCTCTACCATTATTTTCTTTCATACTTCAGCTAACTCATTAAACCATTCCTTACCATGTAGCAGCATATTCACATTTTCTTGGACAACCTCATCTATTACATCAAGAAAAAAATGGTCCTCATCGGGATGAGGTTGATTTGCTGCGTTATACACATTCAATTTGACTTTCATATTTCCAAATGTCACTTCCATGATTCTAGACCTGCATTGAATACAAGCATTAGCTGTGGCCAAAAAGAGCCTGCCTAGAATCACAGGTATGGAAGGAGCACATTTGCTTGGTTCCATGTCCAATACAAAAAAGTCAGCAGGATAGAAGAATTTGTCAACTCCAACCAACACATCTTCAATTATCCCCACGGGTTTCCTTTCAAATCTGTCAGCTAGCTGTAGGACCACATGTGTGGGCTTTAATTCTCCCAAGCTCAGCTTCTCATATAGTGAATATGGAAGCAAATTTACACTGTCTCTTAGATCTAATAAGGCTTTGTCAATAGTGTGATCCCCAATGATGCAGGGGATAGTGGGGAGGCCAGGGTCTTGAAGTTTGGGGGGAGTTGCAATAGGCAGGACTTGCTTAACCTTTTCTGCTACAAAGACCTTAGATAGGTGTATCCTAGAGTGTCTTTTATGGGTGGACAGGTCTTTTAAAAACTTGGCATAGGCTGAGACTTGTTTAATGGCATCAAGTAAGGTCAAATTGATCTTTACTTGCTTGAAAGTCTCCATCATTTCCTCAACTTTCCCTTGTCCTTTATCAAAAGGGGAAGGTGCTTGCAGTGCCTTAGGAAATGGCAAATGTGGGATTGCTCCCTCATTTGCAGCCTTAGTCAATGGGGCTTCTTTTTTTTTTATCTTTTTCTCTTCTTGAGGATCCTCATTATCCTCTTTATTCACAGTTGGTTGTTCTTTCAAGTCCGCCACTGGTGGCCTTTGTTGTGTTCATGTAGAAATCCCTTCATTTCCTTCCTCCAAGCTCCTAACAGGCCCACAGCCTACTTGGTTGTCCACTAGCCTACCACTTCTCAAAGTTCTAACAGATTTGGCTTCCTCATGGGTGGAGGAGACTTCACCCACTACAAACTCTCTTCGTGGGTTGTCCTAGGGTTGGCTAGGCAACCTTCCTCCCTCTCTCCTAGTCAGAGCATCAGACAACTGACCAAGTTAATCCTCTATCTTTTTTATGCTCTGGTTGTGAGAGTGCACAGTTTGGGATAGGGAGTTTAAATTCTACAGTGAAGACAGAACTTGTTACTCAAAGGAGGAGGAGTGTAGAGATGCCTGCAGGAGGGCTCTGAGTTGGGCGGGGTTGCGTCTGAGGCCTTCGGACATAACTTTGGGGATAGGGCTGAGCATTTCTGTAAGGCATGGGCTATTGAGGCTGTTGTTGCTGACTGGGGTTTGCATCTTATCTCCACCTCATATTGGGGTGGTTTCTCCATTAATACCCAGCAGCAGGCTGCTGCCCATAAGACTGAGCTGCAACCACATGCTCTGTGATAAAATCAGGAAACTGAGCAGCAAATGGGCATTCTTCAAGGGAGTGAGCAGGGGACTAGCATATGGCACATGCTTCCTCCACCTTAACAGCCTCAGGTGACTGCATTGCTCCCATCAGCCTATCAAATTTCAGGGCCATGTTGTCCACTTTCCTTTCCAAATTACTTGGCACACTCACTTGATATAACTTCTCTCTTGAAGTATTCTCCTTCACCAACCTAGGAGGCTCTAGATCTCTAGCCAAGGTTTCCCTTTGCATAGAGTTCTCGCTAATGATATCAAAGAGCTCCCATGCCTCAGCAGTTTTATGGAGGTAGGTGCCACCACAGAAGCATCTATCATGTCTCTGCTCTTAGAATCAATTCCTTGATAGAAGCTTTGGACCAATTGCCATTCAGGGATTTGATGGTGGGGGCATTTCTTTAGGAGTTCCTTAAATCTCTCCCAGGATTGATGAAAATCTTCAGTTGGATCTTGGGTAAAAGAGATGATACCCTTCCTCAACTGGCTGGTTTTTTACGTAGGTAAGAACTTGGACAAAAATTGACATTGGAGGTCACTCCAGATCAATGTTGTTGGGTGGAAGCAAGGACAACTGTGTCCCGGCTCGTCTTTAATGAAAAAGGAAAGAGTCTCATCCTGTGGCCTCCTCCCCAAACTCGTGATGTTAAATGTAGTGCATCCCCAAAAACTCATCAATGTGCTTGTAAGGGTCTTCTTTAGTCAGGCCATGAAATGAGGGTAGCATTTGAATTATGGAAGATTTTATCTCATAGTTTCCTTAAGCAGCTTGGAATTGAATGCAGAAGGGGGGGAATTATAGACCCCTGGTGCTTTAAACTCCTTGAGGGTTCTCGACTGCTGTTGCTCACCCATTTCTACAGAGTCAATTGCAACAGATGTGGGTGTAGTTGGTCTGGATCTTAGAAGTCTTTCAACCTCTAGATTTAGTGGAATAATATGAGGCTGGAGAGTTCTCCTACCAAACATACAACACTCAAATTCTGAATGCAGAACAGATCCTCAACACAACAAGTAGAATCAACCAAACTTTCTAACTACTCTAAGAAAAATTAACAGATCTTAAAAATAAAAGGGGAGTAGAAGCATGCAAACTATAGAGCAGCCTCCAACACGATTCTCCTCTCACTGGTAGCCTTAGATCTGATGAAATGCACACAAAATACTGAAAAGCAACAAAACTTACAAATGCAGTTAGTAAAATCAAACCAACAACTACAAAACTTAGATCTACCAATTTCTAAACACACCTCCCCGGCAGCGGTGCCAAAAACTTGTTGGGATGTTTGCCTTCCCTCCAAAGAGGGTCTAAAATCACTAATTAAACTAGGCAAAACACACTCACACAAACCTACAAGTAATCAGGGTCAGTTGTAACAAGTTTTGAAAAGATGGTGAGTAAGGGAATGTTCACAGGGAGGTTAGTTTAAAAGTGTGATAAATCTCCAGATCTGTAAGAGAACTGGCACCCTAACTAATGCTGAGTTAGCTCAAAGATAGGGGAGAGGTTAAAATGGATTGTCACTTAAGCTAAGCTAAAATTAAACACAAACTAACTTAGATCGAGTTTGAGAATTTAGATCTTGTAGGGGAAAGGAGTAAAAAGTAGAAAATGGAGAAGAGTAGCCTGAAAATTGGTCTCACTTAAATCAGGTTCGATTAATCATGCTACAGGGGTTCAGGACACACAATTCCCTCAGCTGGCTATAAGCACAGCTGCAGGGTAGAAGATTCCACTCCAAATCATAGGATCCAGCTGGTCTTAAGGCTATGATCTATCCACTTTAATGGTCACAGACCATCCTAGACTTTATCGGATCCATGGACTTACATCAGACGAATCCAATTGGAGCCTGAGCTTGAACTAATCTTAAGGTTATGATCTATCCAGTTTAATGGTCACAGACCATCCTAGGGATCTCCTCCAAAGCAAAAGCATCAATCAGAATAATTAAAACCACTACAGATGCTGTAATTCCAAGGCCACAGACTTAGGGAATTACAAGAGTATCAGATCCAGGGAGATCGGATGGTATCCAAGTGGTCTACCAATTAAGTGGGTGAGCTAATCTACAGAATCCTCCACACCAATCCGATGGATCACCAAATAAAACCAAAGGAACTTTAGATCTAATTATAACATTAAAAACAACATTTACATTGCAATCAAACTCACTCTACAATGGAAATGCTCTCAGATCTGTAGTCTGTGCAACAGTGAACCCACAATAGCACTCTCAACCTTACCCAATTACAGATCTAACCTCTCTCCTCTCTACTCAGGGGACTTAGCCAACCATTGTTGGGCTAAAGGAGGGAAAATGGAATTTCTCTGCGAGCTCAATTTTCCAAAATTTTGCTCAGATCTCCATCCCCCCAATTGCAATTGGGGGTCTCTATATATAGCTTTCTCCTCTATTTTTCCTGCCAAAAATACCTTCTAGAAGGTCCTCAGAGTTTGTTAGGATTCTATTAGAGCACGTAGGTCGGTTAGGGTTTCCTAGGGCATCTTTTAGAATCGTTGTGTCGGTCACTAAGTGCCTCGAGTTACGTGCAGCAGGTCACCAAGTCTCAGCATGTGCATAGCTGAGTTTCTGAGAAGTTCTGCTCATGATTTTAACAGGTTCGGGAAGCTTTCGACAGGTTCAAATGGAGCTTTTTGGTACATTCGCTAGGTTCTCAGATCTCTTCGATAAGTTTCGATAGGATGAGCCTTCTCTTAGAGCTTCAGCATTCTCAGCCCTTGGCCTAGAGCATTCGACAGGTTTGGGAAGCTTTTTGACAGGTTGGAGGACCATTTTGATAGGTTCCACTCTGCATGCCATCATTTCGATAGGGTTGCTCTCACTCTTATCAAAAGGCTCAAGCACCCTTCGGTAGGTTCTGTTCCAGCGCCTCCATCTCGAGAGGTGTAGGAAACCATTCGATAGGTTCCCTTTACACCTCAGGTAGGCTTTCGATTGGATGGTTTCTTCCTTTCTTTCAGTTGCTCGATAGGTTCTTGGATCTTATCAAACTCCTTAATCGAAACCTTTTCAGCTGTACGAATTCCTCCTTTGCTTTCAGCTCCTATCGAAGTCTTCAGGTGACCTCTCGGTAGAATGTTTTTAGCCTGTTTTCACTTCCTTCCCCTTGCCTTGTTGTAGCCACGTGCTCTAAGGGTCCAGTGATGTGCTACCCTCTTGTGTGATGTTGCTGGGTTTGTCCTATGCTGAGAGATGACCCCCTTTTTGTGCATTCTTGAGTGGTTTTCTACATTAGTATCATCTTTTATTGTTAACTACAAAATGCACTCGACAGAGGCTTATTAGTGTGCTCACAGGTGTATCAATGGTCAGGTTAAAGGGTGAAAAGTGGCATTTTTCACCACTTAACACAAGGTAAAGTTTTGGTTAAAACTAACCTGTCAAAAAGGAAATTACCTATTGAATGACTATGTTCAAATATGCATTATGAAGGGCTCATTTTAGGGTGCAGGCTTAATGTTGAGAACTGGAAAATACCATTTTTCACCCCTTAATCTGGGCCTTGATAGACCCTTGAGAGAACTAAATAAGTGTTTTAAGTGCCTATGTTGCAGCTAACAATAAAGACAGGCTTAACCTTGAAAGTAGCTTAAAAGTGCCAAAAAGATGACAATCCATGTCAGTCCAAAGAAAGGAAGTGAAGAAACAACCTCATCAGCTGTTGAAAGGTCTAAAGTAAAGAGGCAAAGACCTGTAAGCGAAGCAGGGAACAATTCGAACAGAGAAATGCACTACAGAGTTCTTTTCGCAAAGAACCTGCACTTTTCGTAAAGAACCTTGAACTCTGCGAAAAGGACTAAAACTCCAGGCGTAGCTTTCGAAGAGCATCTGAACTCCTTGAAGAGAAGATTGAACTTTGCGAAAAGGTCCCCAAGCTTTGCGAATAGATCTTGATTCTGATTCTTTTTGAAAAGGTCTCCAATCTGTGCGAAAAGAGCTTCAGAAGTCACAGCACTTTGCGAAAAGGCCCTTAAGCTCTGCGAAAAGGTATTCTGGAGATTTGCAGCTTTAACAAGGGCAATTCAGTAATCTGTTGCACGCATCCCAATGCATTTTAAAACCCAAGGACATTCCGAAAGATTCTGAGCACGAACCAAAGGCATATTCCACCCCATGTGAACACCCAAAGATGAAGTACTTGGCGGGAACTTCTAGAAGCTCAAACAGATTTTTGAATTACATAACAGAATTGATGCTTCTATCACTGATTGATTGGTGAACCGGATCAAGCGATTACGATTGGCCAAAATAGATCTGGATCCTTGTGCTCGACTCCTATTGGTTGATACAGATCTATCCAATTCTGATTGGTTGATACACATCTGAGCTGGCTTAGGGAAAGCTATAAATAGACAAACCATTTGCCCAATTTGGGGATCCAGATTTTGAGTTTCATTTCTAATCCCCCATTTCCCAGCCAGACAGCTTGTCTGTAATCCTTATAATAGCCTACTTTGTACTTGCATTTGAGAGCTGTGAGACATTTCTGTAATTCAAAAGAGAGTTGTATTCAAGACTACAAATCTGAGAGCTGTTTAAGCTGCGCTCTGTAATTGTAACGGTGGATTTTAAAAGGTTGCTGTAAACTATGCATTGTCCATTGGACTCATATCAAGGGTTCCCTCTGATCTCCTCAGTACATTAGACTCCTTTAGATTCATTGTTTTGCATGCAATTTCCCTTGATTCATTAATCCTGTAAGAATTAGTGTTGGTAACCTAGTCTCTTACAGCATTTGTAGTGATGTTTCCTGTTTTGAATTGAGGATTTGGATTAAAGACTATTGGATGGTTTGGGGCCATTAAAGTGGACAGACCATAGCCATAAGTGTAAGCCTAATCATTGAATTAGATTTATCTCTCTTACATCTGTGCTTGTAGCCAGATGAAGATTGGATCACCTCTGCTGAGCTGCAGTTATTGTCATTAGATTTCAAAGACCAAATCAAAGTTAGATATTACTTCTCCATTTTTTGTATAAGTTTACCTCAAACGTTTCCCCAACTCAGATCTGGATCATTTAGTTTAATCTTTACTTTTATCATTTAGTTAACGTGACAAATTCAACCTCCCATCTTATGTGCTTTGTAGATAGGATCAGAGGCCAGATCGGGTAGCTCAGATCTGGAGGTTTATCTTAAATTTTAAATCAATTCCCTGTGGACGATCTTTTACTCACTTACATTTAAAACTTGCTACAATTGGCCCTGATCTTGCAGGCTAATTAGGTTCTCTCTGTGCTGATATTTCCTTATTCTTTTTAATATTTAGTACAATGCATCATTTGCAAGTATGTTTTCAAAACACAAATAAATCATGCACAATTAGAACAACAACAAGTTTTTGGCGCCGCTGCCGGGGAATAGATTTTAAAATTGGTAGACCTAAGTTTTTCAATTTTGTAGATTTGATTTTCATTTTAATTTTTGCTTTAAAACTGCACGTTGCATTCCAAGTGCTTGATTAAATGTCTACTGCAGTTTTGTATAGAAAACCTATTTTACTGCAGCAGAATTTTTTTTATTTTTCTGAGTTTTTATTCTTTGCCTTCTAGTTATTTGAATAAATGTTGCTGCCACTCTTTTGTCTTTTTGTCAAATTTGGGCGAGTCTGAGTTTTTCTTTTATTTTTGTCAATACTTGAATAAGTGCTACGCTTTTTGATTTTTGCAGATCTGGAGCGGTAGTCCAACAAGGAGCATCTGGACTAAAGTGGAGCAGATCTGTTTTGAGTTTGCATCCCTTCTCCTTTGCATTCATTTTCTATTTTAAATTCTTGAGAACCGTGATTCTGCTTTGTGTTTAATGTTTGTTTTGATTATAATTTCTACATCTTTTAGGCATCGATTTTTTTTTTACAAAACCAAATACAAAATAAAAGAAAATGAAAACACAAATAGAAAATCTCTAAGTTGTTTCTCATTATTTTCAGCAGCAGTAAATAAGGGCTCTTGTTGAGCCCGGGCTGATCCAAAACAAGTAAAAAAAAAAAAAAAAAAAAGAAAATTATAAAAACAAAAAAAATATATATATATATATAGATATCTTCCGGATGGGCTGTTTTTCTCCATTTGCATCCACTTTTCCCATCTGGACCTGCTGAGATCATTTTTTCTTTTTTAGGAATCATGTAGGATAATGAGTAGTGAATCATAGGCTGTTTTGAATATTCAATGGACCCACTGATTTTATTTTCCTTCGAGATTTCTTCATCATAAATGGGTCTCAGCTGTGTATGAACCCTGTTTTTAATATGTGCTCCCATGCTTCATTATTTTTTTTTAGTCATACACATCATCAACAAAGGGGTCAGCCTTATGAATCTTGCTTTTCACTGTATTCCTGCTAATCATTTTTATAATCACTTAGATTCATAAGTATCTCAGGTTTTTGTTTTTTTTTTCTTTCTTTGGGCTTAGGATGTATCATTTGGCATTAGATTTTCTGTTTTAGGAATTTTAGTTTCAAATTCTGTTTTTAGATCGCTGATTTTTTTTCTTTCTTAGGTTAATGTGTCCTCGTTTTACTGATTTTCGTCATTTTTCTGTGAGTATAGTTAGTTTATAACTTTGTTTTCCTATTTTGCATTCACAAATTCTATTTTTTTTTGTATCAACACTTTTCTTTTTCTTTTTTTAACTTTGTATTCAGTCCCTTACCTTGCTTTTACTGTTTCTCTGTTATTAGCATTAGTTTCCTTCCATTTGCTTTGCAGTTCTTTTATTTTTCTGATCATATATTCAGTTTTTAGATTTTATTTTGTAGCAGTTCTAGCTTAGTTTTGTTATTTTTCTGTTTTATCAGTAATTTCCTATATTTATATAACATTTTTTTCCCTTTTCCTGCTCATATATTCAGTGTTATTTTCTTTATTTTCTGCTGCATATAGCTGCAATTTTTTTTTCTGCTTAGTTTTCCTTTCTTCTTTTATCCTGCTTACGTTTCTCGGTGTCAGAACATTGAGGACAATGTTCATCTTAGGTTTGGGGTATGTATGCCAATAAAATAAGTTAATGCTTGATGCAGCTTATGATCAGCAGAATTTTTGAAAATGAAGTAATCTCACACCTGTTTTTTTGAAAAATGAGGAAGTAAAAACTTTTTAAAATTAATTTCTAGTGTAATTCTAATACTTTCATGAAGTTAATGTCAGAAAATTTCCAAAAGAAAATTGATGTTTTAGTAAACCTAAAAAGAGAGAAACCAGTGATGATATACCTTAGGAATTTGATAGAAAACCACACCCAGTGAGATTTGGACCTGAAATGTATTCTTTGGAGGTATAAATTGGAAATTTTTTCTGCTCTAGGGACTGTTTGAACCTGCTTGTTATCACTAGAAGTTACACATATCCAAGTTAAAATATCTTGACAGCAATCATGATATTAAAGACATGATGTAAGGCCTCCTTTTGGACAGTTTGAACTTCAAAAAGCCCAACCTTTTGAAACTACCCTTGATACACACCAATTGAGCTTTATAAATCCAAGATTTCTTTGAAACCTCATCAACCTCATTTAGCCTAACCCTCACTCTGAGAAATCAGAAGGTAAAGGAAAGAAAGCTGAAGAAAGGTGAGTTGGGTAACAGTTTGGTAAAAGAAAAAGAAAAATAATTGAAGGCAATGATGTATCAGCAGAAGAAATATGGCATTCCAGTCAATGTTGATTTGAAAAAAAAAAAAAAAAAGAGAAGTCATTTCATTGGAAGTTTGAAAAAGAAAGAGAAAAAGATGGCCACTTTGGCTCTGAAAATTCAAAGAAGAAGATGAAATTGTGCTGAAATAAAGAAGGTGTCCATACCACCTCCTTACCTTGACTGACTTCTAAAATTTTGAACTCCATTCCAACCCTTTTATTCTTGATAAATTTCACTCATAAGCCACATTACAACCCAAGTTAAAGTCCCATCGATCAAAGATGGATTGAGTCATCACATGGAGATAAGGATTTGTGTAATCTATGGTGAAAAGAGCGTTGAATTGAACTAAAAAAGCAATGCCTATGCTCCGCCATTACCTCCTATTTGAGGGTCAGAATGCGCTCTTGAGCTGTGTGAAATAGTGCAACCCTCATATTTGCATGGTGAGTGAAAGCCCTGGTGAGAGTTGAGTTTGAAATCAAATTATTTGGGGTAACATCAAAACTGAATTTTCAAATAGAAGGCAAGCTTTTCATTAATTTTTCTTGTAAAAACTTTTTGACACCAACTGAGTGAATGGTAAAGGAATTACAGAATTTTAGTTTTGAATGATGTTTTCTTGAAAATCTTCTTACAACTTTGGTGATGCGTGTGAATAATCTGATTGGATGAAAGTTTGCTTTAACAGAACTGCATTGATCTTAACTGATTTATTGGAGAAGTTTGTGGGTACCTTCACTGAAAACCCTCAGGAGACTTCACTCCTCCACTAGGGATCACCTAGGGGTTTAAAAGGCTTGTTGCATATGCTAAATGCAACTGTGCTCCCTACAAAAATGGCTTTTCATTCTATTTTTAAATTTTGTCTTTGCTCAGGGAGTAGCAAAGCTTAGGTTTGGGGGTGTGTTGAGAACTAGAAAATACCTTTTTTCACCCCTTAATCTGGGCCTTGATAGACCCATGAGAGAACTAAATAAGTGTTTTAAGTGCCTATGTTGCAGCTAACAATAAAGACAGGCTTAACCTTGAAAGTAGCTTAAAAGTGCCAAAAAGATGACAATCCATGTCAGTCCAAAGAAAGGAAGTGAAGAAACAACCTCATCAGCTGTTGAAAGGTCTAAAGTAAAGAGGCAAAGACCTGTAAGCTAAGCAGGGAACAATTCGAACAGAGAAATGCACTACAGAGTTCTTTTCGCAAAGAACCTGCACTTTTCGTAAAGAACCTTGAACTCTGTGAAAAGGACTAAAACTCCAGGCGTAGCTTTCGAAGAGCATCTGAACTCCTCGAAGAGAAGATTGAACTTTGCGAAAAGGTCCCCAAGCTTTGCGAATAGATCTCCAGAAGTTACAGTTCTTTTCGAAAAGGTCTCCAATCTGTGCGAAAAGAGCTTCAGAAGTCACAGCACTTTGCGAAAAGGCCCTTAAGCTCTGCGAAAAGGTATTCTAGATATTTGCAGCTTTAACAAGGGCAATTCAGTAATCTGTTGCACCCGTCCCAATGCATTTTAAAACCCAAGGGCATTCCGAAAGATTCTGAGCACGAACCAAAGGCATATTCCACCCCATGTGAAAACCCAAAGATGAAAGTACTTGGCGGGAACTTCTAGAAGCTCAAACAGATTTTTGAATTACATAACAGAATTGATGCTTCTATCACCTGATTGGCTGAACCAGATCAAGCAGTTCTGATTGGCCAAAATAGATCTGGATCCTTGTGCTCGACTCCTATTGGTTGATACAGATCTATCCAATTCTGATTGGTTGATACACATCTGAGCTGGCTTAGGGAAAGCTATAAATAGACAAACCATTTGCCCAATTTGGGGATCCAGATTTTGAGTTTCATTTCTAATCCCCCATTTCCCAGCCAGACAGCTTGACTGTAATCCTTGTAATAGCCTACTTTGTACTTGCATTTGAGAGCTGTGAGACATTTCTGTAATTCAAAAGAGAGTTGTATTCAACGCTCTTGTAATTGTAAGGGTGGATTTTAAAAGGTTGCTGTAAACTATGCATTCTCCATTGGACTCATGTCAAGGGTTCCCTCTGATCTCCTCAATACATTAGACTCCTTTAGATTCATTGTTTTGCATGTAATTTCCCTTGATTCATTAATCCTGTAAGAATTAGTGTTGGTAATCTAGTCTCTTACAGCATTTGTAGTGATGTTTCCTATTCTGAATTGAGGATTTGGATTAAAGACTATTGGATGGTTTGGGGCCATTAAAGTGGACAGACCATAGCCATAAGTGTAAGCCTAATCATTGAATTAGATTTATCTCTCTTACATCTGTGCTTGTAGCCAGATGAAGATTGGATCACCTCTGCTGAGCTGCAGTTATTGTCATTAGATTTCAAAGACCAAATCAAAGTTAGATATTACTTCTCCATTTTTTGTATAAGTTTACCTCAAACGTTTCCCCAACTCAGATCTGGATCATTTAGTTTAATCTTTACTTTTATCATTTAGTTAACGTGACAAATTCAACCTCCCATCTTATGTGCTTTGTAGATAGGATCAGAGGCCAGATCTGGTAGCTCAGATCTGGAGGTTTATCTTAAATTTTAAATCAATTCCCTGTGGACGATCTTTTACTCACTTACATTTAAAACTTGCTACAATTGGCCCTGATCTTGCAGGCTAATTAGGTTCTCTCTGTGCTGATATTTCCCTATTCTTTTTAATATTCAGTACAATGCATCATTTGCAAGTATATTTTCAAAACACAAATAAATCATGCACAATTAGAACAACAACACTTAAAACCTGCATTTGTATGGTATCCCTGTAAAGTGTACGCCTTGCTTCTGGGTATCCATTGGATGGTTGTTTGTTCTCGTAAATTGTACCCAGACGGGTTTTGGGTCGGGACTTCGATTCCCCTTTATTTTATCTACCCCTAATGAGTGCATGTTTTTGCATAATTGTTCGATAGTAAGATCATCGTTGATGGAGACCAAGATTGAGTGCCTCCTTCGGCTGGCACCAAATTTTGGTCGAATCTGTTTAGTTTTATTTGAAGATGGATACTTGAGGTTTTTGATCTAGCATGGTGCACATGATCAATCGACGCAAGCAAATGCCGGCAATGAGGCACGCGTAGAGGCAATCTAAAGGAACCCTAGAGGAAGCCGGTTTTCTGTTTGAAGAGAGGGGGCAAAAATATTTTTGAAAATATGCCCTTGCTGCCTGAACTCGGGCATTTTGAATTCAAAAACCCAACAATTCTTGCAGCAACTATTAGTTGTGCTAGGCTATTTTGGGCCTCCTTTTGGCTTGGCGCAACTAATAGTTGCGCCAGTCACTTATAAGCGGGTTTTGGGCCCGGTACGGGTCGCCTACATGGCTCGGTACCCTCTCTTTGTTTGTTCCCCCGGATAGATGCATGCGCCGCCTAACGGTGTGTTGATCCTCATTCGACTTACCCAGGAAGCCGTGCCAAGAATAAAGTGGACCGAGAGCAATAGTCATCTCAATCCTATATAGAAAAACGTAAAAAAGTCCAAAAAATAATGAAAGAAAATCCCCACAGAAAAAGCCAAAAATAATAGAATAACTCACATAAAATGATAAAATAATTCATATGAACTAATAGTTCTAAAAAACCAAAAAATCCCATAAAATGATAGCTTAAAAATCAAAAAAATCATCATCATAAAATCACATGAAATGATAACTTAAAAATCAAAAAAATCGTCATCAAAGAATCACATAAAATGATAACTCAAAAATCTAAAAATCACATAAAATGATAAAAAAAAATAAAAATTCTCCACATAAAATAACAAAGATATATCTTTTGAAAAGATAGCACGCTCCCAAAAAGGGTTGTGACATCCATTCACTCCGCTCGGGTAATCGTGCTAAATAAACTTCGGGATCAATGGGTTCACCCAAAGACCTTGAACCCTGCTTCAAGCAGGGACACCCATGACCAGTTAAATTAGGTAGTCTATGCCTCATGTGATTGGACACACACGCGTGTTCCAATGCAGTATAATGTTAATATTTTATCTGCAATGCAGCTGTGCTATATCAATGTCCTAAGTCTAAAGGTTCGCCTTGGATTTTTGGATCCCACTTCAAAGTAGGAGTAACGGTGTCAATTATGGTCAAACAGTCAATGTTTCGGTCCAGTCGACTCCACTGATAAAACTTTGCGACAAGCGCTCAGTTGGCGGATTCATATCAAAGTGAGTGTTTAACTTGAGATTCATCACAAGCTATTTCGAAGGTGTGGACTCTCGGTCTGCACAATCTAGGCATGAGCCCTACGAGGTTTTGAGGTCTAAGTAGCTCCGTTATGAAAAATGTCAATCGTTGGTTGAAACCAACCTGCTGAAAATGAAACTACATATGAACCAAACTATGTGCAAACATGCATGCAGAAGGGTTCATTTCCCTTTATTTTCACAGGCTTAAAACCTGTATTGGAGCGGTATCCCTGTAAAGTGTACGCCTATCTTTGGATGTGGGTCAATCACCCTCCTTACTTACGAAGCTGTTGTACTCAGAATAAATGTTGAACATCAAACTCCTTCAAAACATCTCAAGAAGTAATCATTTTTCCCAGCTATTGGGCTTTCGCAATTCATTTTCCACCTCGGTTATGCCTAGTAATATCGTTAAGCGCTTGGGAACTGATTACCTAGAAAAATGACTATTTTTCCCGACATACAGGGCTTTCATTTTCTCACCATGATACTCATCTGATGTTTGAAGTTTGTTCTGAATGTAACAAACCAGTCAGTAATGCCTTGGGCCTCTTCGAATGACTCTTTCCTTTGGCATTCAATCATTAGTGATCGGATACCAAAGAGGGGCATCTGTAGACACCCAAATTTGGCCTAAGGCCTGATCAGAACACATTTCGAGAGAGGCGCATCTCCGAGCTTTTGATGGCATAATTAGAACCCTTAGGAACCCTTCCAAGACCTTAGGATCCATTCCAAACCCTTAGGAATCACCCTAGATCCCTTAAGAACCTTTTCGAACCCTTAAAACCCAATCCCGAACCATTAGAACCCATCTCAGACCTAAACCTAGCTTTCTCGAGTAATAGAAGAAGAGTGGTGCATCAAGACTAGTTGTAACCTTCTACTGCAATTGAATCTTACACCATTGAAAATTAGAAGTCTTCACCTTTCTAACGGGCTAAGAATCACCCCAATCAGAGCTATGTATAAAAAGACATTGCATCCTAAACCCGAAGGGCAGAATGGTAATTTCATTTGACCCCCATTAGGGATTTGGTATAACTAATAATTGCGCCAGCTATAGGTGTGTCCCCCCGTAGGTAGCCAACCTCCCAAGCACTGTTCAAGCACTGTTTTACTATGCATATGCTTGGCGCAACTATATGAACAGTAACTGTGTATTTTTGCCTCAAAAATTGAGATTGGGGTTTGACTTGTTGACCATCTTGACCGTTGGAGTGTGTTTTGCTAGTTCTGTTGCACCCATTTACTACCTGTGTAATCCCTTAAGTGGTTTAAAGCCTCACCCAACCATCCACCATTAGAGCACCTTCTCACATTTTTCAAGGCTCCAAAAACCCAAGGAAATCTTAGATGGCCATTACCTAATTGCTAATCCCAATTAGCCTCTAGGCACCATCCTAACCTCTCTTTTTCCTATAAATAGAGAGGCACCCCCCTTACTAATGGCATGAAAAAATTTGTAATTAAGAGATTAAGGAATCCCTTCTCTCTCTCTCCTCTATTGCACCATTTGCATACAAATTTCAGAATTCAAAAAACTCCTTTGGACCTTAGCATTTCACTAAAAAGCTCTAGGTTAGGTGTGTGTTATCCCCTAGCCTTCCCTCTCTACCTCTTAGCTATCAAGGCCTTAGGAGTTAGAACTTCATTCCATACCATACAAGCCTTCAAAAGCTCACCGAAGCAAGCCAACGCAAGGCTCCACAGCGATGCAACAATGGCCCGAGAGCTCCGACCCATTTGTGCCATTACGCCGTCGAATTTTAGGTAGGAACGGAGGGGCACAAATAGAATTTTAAGACCTATTTGGACAAGAGGAAGCCTTTTTCATTTCTTTTATATTATTTTTATTTTGGCCATTAGTAGAGACCACATTAAGCGGGTTGATTGGGTGCCTAACACCTTCCCAATCGATAACCGAAGCCCCTACCCAAGAGCATTTGGCGTAGACCGGATTCAGAGTTATATTTGTGGCACTTTGGTGCATATAAAAATGATCCAGGTTTCTCGGAACACCAAAAGCTCCGGGTGGCGACTCTATAATTTCATTAGTAAGCACATCGTCGCGATGGGATCATCTCGATTCCCACGGTTGCACAGTGAGATATAGTGTAACGGTATTATAAACTTGTAAACATCCGATAACTAAAGATTGTGATTGATGACCATAGTTTGTAGTAGGAGGATTTAGGATTTATTTTCTACAAGATTAAGAAACCTTTCCTTATTCATATTTCTCCAGTAGTTTAGAAACTTAATAGATAAGGATAAGTTTTCAAAAAATAAATTAATATGTTGATAAGCCTATCTTCGTGGGAAAGATCCTATGCTAGTACTATGATTTCCATTGTGTGCTTGTAATAGGTTAAGACTTAATTAGATGCACATATAGGCCGCTAACAAGTTTTTGGTGCCGCTGTCGGGTATAGCATTTATTTATATATTAATTTAAGAAAACAAGTATTTATCTTTCTCTTTTTATATTTCTTTATATTTTTAATTTTCTTTGATCAATTCTTAAGCTTTTGCAGGTTTACTCGGAGTAGCAAATTCAAGGTTTCAACACTTCTGCTGGCCACATAAACTAGAGGCTCAGATTTGTCTCTCTCCCTGCTTTCTGAAAAAATAAAAAATAAAAAAAACATATATAATATTATATTTAAGATGCAAGGCCGTGATGGAACATCTTGGCCGAATCTCAACGTGACTTACCCCCCAATAGAATTCCCAACTACTCCTTGATATCCAGCTATGTTGGAGACAGAGCAAGCCTTTGTCTCTCAGTGGGGTAGTGTTGAGAATTCTTACAATTCTCAGTGGGATGATCCTTAAGGCTTCCCAAGGGTAAATCGACAAGAATTACCATATGCATACCCACAACATTCTCTAAATTCCCAACAATCATATAGCCCATACCAATATTTTACGCAACAACCATATCCTTAGAATGGAAATGATGGTGCTATTATGCTCCAAATCCTTCAGGACTTGCAACAATATGCACGCCATCGCTTTAGGGACACTCTTGTTCTCAGTCCATTACAAATCTAGAACCCAAATTGGGTAGTTAGCCTTGCTGTGGGCGGAAAGAGAGTGTAACCAAGAGAGCTCGCAGACACTAACTCCCATAGTTCAAGTTGTTCAGACCTTGAGGAGTGACTAGACTATTGACAATAGAGTAGAGATGCCTACCCCAGTAGTTGTCCCTACAATCGTAGAAAAAGGGAATGAAGCCAAAGAAGAAACCCCCCACAAGAAAAACCAAAAAAATTAGAAAATGAAAAACAAAAAAAAAAAGTAAAAAATAATGAGGACAGTACACCTAAATCTTTGACCGAGGTACCCTATGTGCCAAAGTTACCATTTCCAAATGTTTTTGGTGCACTATCCCCTTTTGACAAAAATCCAAAAAAACTAGAGGAAATTGTTGAGATCTTCAAGGAGGTGAAGATCAATTTGCCCCTATTAGAGGCAATTAAATAAGTCCCAGCCTATGCAAAATTTCTAAAAGAGATGTATACGTAGAAACAAAAGCGGCAAAACAATGTCTCTCAAAAAGTTTTCTTGACGGAGAAAGTAAGGTCACTCTTGCAAGCTAAAACTCTGCCCAAGCTTAAGGATCCTAGGGTGCCTTCAATTCCATGTATCATAGGCAATCATGGAATAAATAAAGCACTTCTGGATCTTGGAGCTAGCATAAATCTGCTACCACACTCTGTTTACGAAAAATTAGGACTAGGAGACATGAGGCCTACGTCGGTAACTCTTCAGTTAGCCGATAGATATGAAAGAAGGCCTGTAGGAATTATTGAAGATGTAATGGTTGGGATCGACAAATTTATTTTTCTTGTCAATTTCCTGGTGTTAGATTGCCACGGCTAATGCTTTTATAAACTGTAAAATCGGGGTAATGGAAATTTCTTTTAGAGATATGTGAATCCAATTAAATATCTTCACTGCAGCCAACCAAATGGCTTCAATAGATGACGAGGAATGCTTCAGCATAGATGAAATTGAAGAGTTAATAGAGGAAGCATTACCTCCAGTCTTATCAAAGAATGTTCTTCAGACTACATTATGCTATACGGGTTTGGAAGAACCAAACCACCAACTGAAGGAGGAGTTCAAATTCAAGATTAAGGATAAGAAGGGAGTTGAGAGTGTGGTGGCTGATCATCTGTCCAGGAGTGAGATGCTTGAGACCATCAGTAAAGAATCTCTGCACGACACCTTTCTGGATGAGCAACTTTTTGCCATCCAAGCAATAGTACCATGGTGTGCCAATATTATGAATTATTTGGCAACAGGAAAGATTCCCCCGACCTGGTCTAATCAAGATAGGTATATTTTCTTTGCTAACGTAAAATACTATATTTGAGAGGATCCTGACCTATTTAAAATATGCCCAGACCAAATAATTAGGAAATGTGTGCCCGACAGTGACACTCACAATATTCTATAATTTTTCCACACATGCTTATGGGGGCCACTTCGGCAAGAAGAAAATGGCTGCCAAGGTACTACAATCGAGATTTTATTGGCCATCGCTATTGAAGGATGCCCATAATTTTTGTCAGGCCTACGACCAGTGCCAAAAGTCAGGAGCCATGTCCCGAAGGAACATGATGCCCCTTCAACCTATTTTGGTCGCAGAGCCCTTTGATGTATGAGGCATTGACTTTATGGGCCCCTTTCCACCTTCATCCGGATTCATATACATACTTGTACCCATTGACTATATATCAAAATAGGTAGAAGCAACAGCTACACGAACAAATGACCATAAGGTGGTAATTTCTTTCATCAAAGAAAATATATTTCCACGGTTTGGAACCCCACGGGCTATTATAAGTGATGGAGGTAGCCATTTTTGCAACAAGTATTTTGAGAGCTTGCTCAAGAAATACGGTGTCACTCTTAAAATTGCAACCCCCTATCACCTGCAAACTAGTGGACAAGTTGAGGTTTCCAATCGTAAAATAAAGAAGATACTGAAAAGAACAGTTCGGCCTGACAGAAAAGACTGGTTCCTAAGATTGAATGATGCCTTATGGGCATACAGGATGGCCTATAAAACACTCATTGGCATGTCTGCATATAGGTTGGTATGTGGAAGATCATGTCATCTACCTGTGGAATTAGAACACAAAGCTCTATGAGCCACCAAAGCATTGAATTTCGAGCTGGATGCATTGGGAGAACAACGAAAACTTGAACTCAATGAGCTAGAGGAAATTCGCAATGATGCTTACCAAAATGCTTGAATTTATAAGGTCAAAACCAAGGCATTTCATGGTAACCACATTTTGATAAAGCGGTTTGAGTCGAGCCAACAAGTTTAGTTATATAATTCAAGGCTAAAACTATTCCCAGGAAAACTACGAAGTCGTTGGGATGGACCTTATAATATTGTGGAAGCATTCCCCCATGGGGCTGTAATCATTCAAGATCCTAAAGACAATAGTAACTTTAAGGTTAATGGACAGAGACTCAAACTGATGATATCTCTAGAAGAAAAAGGGATGGTGACCACAATGGCACTAAAAGACCCAGAGTATAACTGACCAACTCCCGAGCAAAGTCAAGCTACCAACCCATCCGTAGCAAATTTGTGTATATTATATGTTCAATAGCTTGTATGTCTACATATTTTATGGTGCATTGAATTGCAGTGATTATGATTTCTTGCAGCCTGAGTATTCTTTCACAGAAAATCATAGTGACTATGATTGTTGAGAGAATGTTTTGCCCAGGCAATGCAATTGTTATCAGAAAGGCACAACTTCCGATACCAAAGGTGTCGCCTTGATTCACTCTACATAGACACGTCCCTTAGCATTTATTAGGACTACCAACAGATTCACATGATTCAACGCAAAACCATAACGTCCATTTATAGCAACTCTTCGAATTCTTGGTTTGAATCGGTTATAAATAAGCAAGTACCACCTAGTCAATTCTTCCCATCCCTTTTGCCTTCTTTCACAGCCAACGCTCTTGCCATGGATAAACCACACTCCCTAGTTAGCGGGATCACTTAGACGAGATATCACACTCCCTAGTTAGCGAGATCACTTGTTTAAAGATGAGAATAAAGACGTGTACAAGACATAAAGGATAACAGTACATGAACAATGCATGCTAACAGGTATGCAAGAACATCATGAACAGGTATGATATAGCAAAACTGAACTAGTATAACTGAGTTAACATAATTATTCATATTCATGCATCAAAATGATCTTATCATCATTCATACATAACTGATCGTATCATCATTTATAATCACACATCTAACTAAATTAGCATACTAGTCATACGGCCAACTACTTGGATCCTTATCATGCATATCTATTCATCAAACTTGACATGAGCATAGTCATGTAAAGGCATTTATTTAAACTGAAATTAGCATAATCATTAATATTCATCTATCGAACTGAGCTAATCTATTCATCAAAACTGCTCTAGCATATTCATTCATTAATCACATGTCAAATCTGACCTATACTTTCATCATGATTCATAAACTCATCTATCTCTATCTATGATTATTATACATGATTATACATGAGCAATACATGATCATCATTAATCAGAACCATTCCTCTAAATTGATTTAGCATTATCACGTTATCACTATATTTTTAGCATCATCCTTTAACCATAAATCAACACTGATTTCATTAGTATCATATCCATCTCAATTGACATGAGTTCATTATACAAACTGATATTATCACATGCATTTATCATCAACAAAACTGATTGGCATCCTTATAAATCTCTAATCATCTTTCAAAACTATCTTTATATTCAAAGACTATGATGCGGACATATATTCATAGAATAATCTTATGTCGAGCTAAGCTAGCATGGTTCGAGCATCCAAATTTATGGTATAAATATATATGGCGTTGATCTTACTATCATCAAAGCCTAGCATACCTCAGAAGAACTAGCACAACTAGCATATTTATAGCAACCGAAACTATTACTAGCATATGGATCAAACTAACATAGGCATAACTTTAACTTGCTAATCAAGGATGGATTTGAAAATAAAATATAAATTAACAATGTGAACTCCCTACCTTATACCAGGCTTACGTGTAACTGGTTACTCGTGCATGCATGTCTTCAAGCAAACTCGTCATGTGTACCAAATACCTAGGATTTATGGTTATAGTTTTAGTATTTTTAATAGTTTATTGGGTCAACATAGACCCCAAATATATGCACCATTTATGGTCCCAAGCCTTATGGTCAAATTCAGTAAGTCATCCCAGACAAACCCCAAATATGGACCATTTATGCCAGGGTGTTTTCTGCTCTACTATGGCTTCTTTTAACTCAGGCCATTAGCTATTTATTTTGTATAAATATGGATACTATATTTCATATATATGTTGCACAAAAAATTGGATTTTCTTATTCATTTTTGTGGAAAATTTTCGGTGTAGTTTATTCACCAATACGGGTTCCAAAACCCATTTCCACCTGTGATTCATTGTGCTGCCGATTTGGTCTTAGGAAATCGACACCACAGACTGATAATTTATCATCAAGTAAATCCCAAGGAACTAATGTGTTGTTTGTTGTAGCTTTTTGTGGACTCGCGGTTACGATAATGCCTAACGTGTGTCGGTGTCGAGTTCACTAAGCTCATGAGAACGAAGGCTGCAATGAACTGTTCGCGACCCAACAATTGCCTTCGCACTTCTCGTGATTAAATTGCAGGTCACATTGTGATCCAAGGTTTTGAATCCACTGGAGGGGAAGGGGTGCAAGGACAAGGGTGCAAGGGAAGTGGGTTTGGGATTTGCTTTAATGGCTGTGGCTGTGTTTTAATATATGTGCAAGGTCAATTTGCATTAGCTTCCCATCAAGTATGTAGCAGAAAGAATGAAGAATATGGGGACGAGGTTTATAGTGGTTGGTTTCCACTTTGCGTGCATGGAGTCGAAAGATGACTCATGCAGTCGTGTTGTCTTCTGGCGAGAGAACCAGCTTATACACTCATCAGGGATGGAATCCCATGCTATGCTGGAAATTTATGTCTTAGTGTATAGGCATATAAGTCTTAATAGGCCTGACTTTCTTACAAGGCTAATACTCTAGTGATATATATATATATATAAGCCTTATAAGGCTTGGTTATAATATACACCTCATACACTTATCAAAGATATATATATATAGCTGGGATAAAGATGCAAGTGTATTCCTGCTATACCACAGTAAGTATATGGGTAGTGCTTAGCTCCAGTATAAGTCTGCTACACCTAACTCTCTATATGAGTTAGCTTCAAGTTTAGTGTAACGCCACTACACTTATTTCTATAGATATAATAATATCAAAATAATATAAAACTTGATTGTATTCTCTCCTACTCCACGAGATATATATATATATATATGGGATGGTTTAAATTTCAAGTGTATAATTTATCGTAATGAGGACCAAATTTTTACTACAAAATTTTTTTTCCCAGGCCACGACGGTTCCACTATTTAACAATCATCATTAAAATTCTAAGCCAATTCTTTGTGTCACATTTTTGGCACTGGCCTGACCCTTCTCAAGTTCTTACCCGGTATTGTCAGGAAAAAAATGTGGAAACTGTTACACTCTCCAGGCTTAAGAGATTTTCGTCCTCGAAAATAAAAGAAGGCGAGGAAGTGAGATCCAATTCAGTTATATGTTGAAGGCATATCCCATTATAAGACAGAGTAAACATAACTAGGTAATAATGAATAATAAAATATACATAAAACAGATTTAGAACAATGTAAAGTACACAGAATCATGTGCAGTAAGTTTGTCTAACAAATTTAATAAACAATTTACCTCAAGGAAATAAATGAGGATACTGAGCGCGAATATCAGCTTCACGTTCCTCAGTAACCTCATGAAAACCGTGATTTTTCCATTGGACCAATACGAGTGGAATACGTTTTATTCTGAAGATTTGGTCTCTATGATCCAATATCTGAGTTGGCTCTTTAGTCACTGTTAAATCTTCCTGAATATCCAGTGGTTGATAATCCAACACATGAGTTGGATCTGTGATATACTTTCTCAGCATAGACACGTGGAATACGTCGTGTATGCTGGCTAAGTGTGGAGGTAAAGCAACTCGATATGCCACCTCAACAATTCTGCCCAAAAAGATTTGAAATGGTCCGACATAGCGAGGACTGAACCTGCCTTGTTTCCCAAATTGCATCACGCCCTTTGTCGAAGATATTTTAATAAATGCGTGATCGTCAATCCATCATACAGATGTTACTTGATTTATTTTCTTCATTCACCGTGATTCTGGGATAAAATGCAGAACTGAATCCCAACTTCGAACCCATTCCTTCTTGGAAACTCTGCCAGAAGCAGGAGGTATATATCATCAGCTTTTACTTTCATCTGGTGATACCCAGATCGTAGGTCAATTTTTGAAAAGAACCGTGCTCCTTGTAACTGATCAAAGAGATTGTCAATTCTAGGGAGCGGATAATGATTCTTAATCGTCAGCTTATTGAGGTGATAGTAATTAATGCAGAGGTACATCAAACTGTCCTTCTTCTTTTCGAACAATATCGGTGTGCCCCACGGAAACACACTCGGTCTGACAAACCTTTATCAAGAAGCCCTTGCAACTGCTCCTTGAGTTCTTTCAACTCCGTTGGTGCCATTCGATAAGGTGCCTTTGATACCTCATCAGTGCCCGGGGCTAAATCACTAGCGAATTCCACTTCCCTTCCAGGCAAAAATCCTGGCAACTCATCAGGGAAAACATCTGGGAATTCACAGGCAATCGGCATATCAGAAAGTGGAACTTTCTTCTCCTCCTGTTCGTGACGTCGTTCGTGTCTTTGAATGAAAGCCCGATACCCTTGAGCACTATCATCAAGTAATCGACGTGCTCTGAGCACTTAATCGAAAGGGAGTATATTTGACTGTCCCCTAAAAAATCTAGCTGATTCCCTTCCTTGTGGGCAAAAAGTGACAATATTTCTTCTACAATCAATGCTCGCATGATGATTGGATAGCCAATCCATGCCAAGGATTACGTCCAATCCTTGCATATCGAGTAAGATCAATTGGCTACTGCTTCATAGTCGTCGTGACCTTAGATTAGGACGATGATTAATCGACATACCATGTCAGTAGTGACCAACTGTCTAGTTGGGACTGACACGTCTATAAGCAAGTCGAGAGGTTCTGGGGTGGCTCGTAACTTTCCCAACTTTTTAGTAACTTGAGGCATGACTCAGATAATATCGTTGCTGGTTTGGGCATCTTGTGCCATCTTTGATGTCGTTCCCACCATCTTTGGGCACTCCTTAATCCGATGTCCCATCATACCATAATTAAAGCACGCCCCAGACGCTCTACGACATTCATCCATGTTCTGTGTCTTCCCACATTTTCCACAAAATGCTAACGAAATCAATGAAGAAGTGCATGAAGTATGTGAAACTCCGAACGCTCCCATTATAATAGGGTTTGAGTGATGGAATGACCCCGAAGGTGTAGATATAGTCAATTTTGAATAAACACCTTGAGCAGGTTGCTGCGATTCGGGTGTCATCTTTTTCATTTTTGCCATAGGACAATCTTTTATCAAATGTCCTAGTCTGCCACATCTGCAACACTCACCTGTGGCCCACCTACATTTTCTCGTCTTGTGCTGTATTCTGCACCGTTAGCATGACCCAATGAGTGCAGGCGAAGAAGTGCGTGCAGTGGGCTGCACTAGTGTCGTAAGTAACTCAGTCTGCTGGGCCATGGTTCTGACCATTGTCTCCAGTAGTTGTCGAGTTTGTTCATGATCATCCCTCCCAGCATACGTAGTCCTAGATCTTTTGGAAGGCGCCATAGTGATCTGTCAAAATGAAACAAATGTTTCAATTAACAGTAATCGTGACCCTCATGATCCAATGTCTTGGAAACATTAACATCCTACCTCAGATCCTAAAGGCATACTTCGATCACTATTGACCGATCACTTCCGTTAAATGTAGTAATACAGATCCACAACCTATGCTCTAACAGAACCTACTGCTATAGCCTTGAGTCCCTAAAAGACCTAAAGCTTAGGCTCTAACACTGAACAAACATCAAAAGTCATGCCATATATCCGTGCCAGAGTTAAGTCACCAAAGACTTAATGTCGTGCTCTGATACCACCTGTGACAGCCCGACTTTTCCCCTTCTTGAAAATGGGAAAGGTCGTGCCATCGGATCACCTAACATGATCCTGTCATACAAGGGCATCATGAACAAAGTGTTACATATGCGGAAGCGAATTGAATTAATACTGATACATAGTAATATGGCAACAACTTATATTTATTCATTTATCTAAAGCAGCAAACTGAACAGGAATATAAACAGAAACCTATACATGAATTAGTAAACTATCTTAAACCACACTGCTGTTTATATATGTTTAATGTTTAAAAACAAATCTCTCTCTCTCTCTCTCAAACCTCTCAAGGAAAGAAATCCTCAGCAGAACCTTCCTCCTGGTCCTCCTCAGGCTGGTAGGTAGGATCAGCCTCGTGCTCAGGGTCCTGAGCAATATCTGTAGCTAAGACATAAAGTCGTAGGATGAGCTATCATCAAAGCTCAACAGAGAAATTTAAAGTGCTACTTTATATGTTAGATTTCCAATTCACTTCTAGATGCATAAATTACAAACTAAACACATTATATCTTACCTTTTATCTATTCTAGCAACATTTTGCATTTATTCTAGTAACATATAGTATAACAAGCAATAAATCATATAAATATTATATCATGCTAACAGATTCATGGTGAAAAAATATGAGTAATCATATTGACAAGGAATCATGCTGGACAATTATAAAAATCATACTGAAACAAGGCATATATAAGAAACAAGAAAATCAAGCTCTCAAGTTAGCGGGATCACTTGTCAAGCCCCCCGAGTTAGCGGGATCACTTGGACCGAGAAAATCAAGCTCCTGAGTTAGTGGGATCACTTGGACGAGATATCAAGCTCCCGAGTTAGCGGGATCACTTGTTTCAAGACGAGAATAAAGAAGTGTACATGACATCAAGGATAACAGTACATGAACAATGCATGCTAACATGTATGCAAGAACATCATGAACAGGTATGATATAGCAAAACTGAACTAGTATAACTGAGTTAACATAACTATTCATATTCATGCATTGAAACTAATCTTTTCATCACTTGTACATAACTGATCGTATCATCATTTATAATCACACATTTAACTGAATTAGCATAATAGTCATATGGCACAACTGCTTGGATCCTTATCATGCATATCTATTCATCAAACTTGACACGAGCATAGTCATGCAAAGGCATTCATTTAGACTGAAATTAGCATAATCATTAATATTCATCTATCGAACTGAACTAACTATTCATCAAAACTGCTCTAGCATATTCATTCATTAATCACACGTCAAACCCGACCTATACTTTCATCATGATTCATTAACTCATCTAGCTATATCTATGATTATTATACATGATTATACATGAGCAATACATGATCATCATTAATTAGAACCATTCCTCTAAATTGATTTAGCATTATCGCGTTATCACATTATTTTGAGCATCACCCTTTAACTATAAATCAACACTGATTTCATTAGTATCATATCCATCTCAACTGACATGAGTTCGTTATACAAATAGACATTATCACATGCGTTTATCATCAACAAAACTGATTTGCATCCTTATAAATCTCTAATCATCATTTAAAATTGTCTTTATATTCAAAGACTATCCTGCAGACATATATTGATAGAATAATCCTAGTCGAGCTGAACTAGCATAGTTCGAGCGTTCAAATTCATGGTATAAATATATATGGCGTTGATCTTACTATCATCATAGCTTAGTATACCTCAGCAGAACTAGCACAACTAGCATATTTATAGCAACCGAAAATATTATTAGCATATGGATCAAACTAACATAGGCATAACAATAACTTGCTAATTAGGGATGAATTCAAAATTAAAATATAAATTAACAATGTGAACTCCCTACCTTATACCAGGCTTACGTGTAACTGGTTACCCGTGCACGGATGTCTCAAGCAAACTCGTCATTGTGCACCAAATACCTAGGATTTATGGTCATAGTTTTAGTATTTTTAATGGTTTATTGGGTCAACATAGACCCCAAATATGGACCATTTATGGTCCCAAGTCTCATGGTCAAACTCAGTAAGTCATCCCAACACAAACCCCTGACAGAGGTGTCACCAAGTGCGTCAGATGCAGGGTTGCCACGACAAGCAATATAGGTTGTCGCGGCAAGCTTTACAGCTGAGCATATTGCTGTGACTTGTCACCAATTTTTGACCCTTTAAACATTGGATTCAGGAATGTGTTACTTTAGGAAAGTTGTAGGGCTCGTTGTCCCCTTTCCGACGCATTATGAATCATGCTAATCGAAGTTCGAGGTCAAACATTATGATAAAAATACCGAACAGTGGTCTGAGCATAAGGTTGCCACGACAATCCTGAGTACCTTGCCGCGGCAAGCCTGTAAAGTTGTCACGGCAAGCCTATCAGGCTTGGCTTGCCATGGTGTTTTCTGCACTACTATGGCTTCTTTTAACTCAACCAATTAGCTGGTTATTTTGTATAAATATGGATACTATATTTCATATATATATATTACACAAAAAATTGGATTTTCTTATTCATTTTTGTGCAAAATTTTTGGTGTAATTTATTCACCAATACGGGTTCCAAAACCCATTTCAACCTGTGATTCATTGTGCTGCCAATTTGATCTTAGGGAATCGACAAGCAGACTGATAATTTATCATCAAGTAAATCCCAAGGAACTATTGTGTTGTTCGTTGTTCGTTGTACCTTTTTGTGGAGTCGCAGTAATGATAATGCCGAACGTGTGTCGGTGTCGAGTTTGCCGAGCGCATGAGAATGAAGGCCGCAATGAACTCTTTACAACCCAGCAACTGCCTTCGTACTTCTCGCGATTAAATTACAGGTCACCTTGTGATCCAAGGTTCTGAATCCACTAGTGTGGAAGGGGTGCATGGACAAGGGTGCAAGGGAAGTGGGTTTGAGATTTGCTTTAATGGCTGTGGCTGTGTTTTAATATATGTGCAGGGTCAATTTGTATTAGCCTCCCTTCAAGTTTGTAGCAGAAAGAATGAAGGATATGGGGACGAGGTTTATAGTGGTTGGTTTCCACTTTGCGTGCATGGAGTTGAAAGATGACTCATGCAGCCGTGTTGTCATCTGGCAAGAGAAGCAACTTATACACTCATCAGGGATGGAATCCCATGCTATGATGGAAATTTATGTCTTAGTATATATGCATATAAGTCTTAATAGGCTTGGCTTTCTTACAAGGCTAATACACTAGTGATATATATAAGCCTTATAAGGCTTGGTTATAGTATACACCTCATTCACTTATCAAAGATATATATATATATAGCTGGGATAAAAATGCAAATGTATTCCTGCTATACCAATGTAAGTATATGGGTAGTGCTTAGCTCCAGTATAAGTCTGCTATACCTAACTCTCTATATGAGTTAGCTTCAAGTTTAGTGTAACTCTACTACACTTATTTCTATAGATATAATAATATCAAAATAATATAAAACTTGAGTGTATTCTCTCCTACACCACGAGATATATATATATGGGATGGTTTAAATTTTAAGTGTATAATTTATCGTATTGAGGATTGGGTTTTTACTACAAAAATTGTTTTCCCGGGCCACGACGGTTCCACTATTTAGCAGTCATCATTAAAATTCTAAGTCACATTTTTGTACACGACCTTCCTTCTCAAGTTCTTACCCGGTATTGTCAGGAAAAAAATGTGGAAACTGTTACACTCTCCAGGCTTAAGAGATTTTCGTCCTCGAAAATAAAAGAAGGCGAGGAAGTGAGATCCAATTCAGTTATATGTTGAAGGCATATCCCATTATAAGACAGAGTAAACATAACTAGGTAATAATGAATAATAAAATATACATAAAACAGATTTAGAACAATGTAAAGTACACAGAATCATGTGCAGTAAGTTTGTCTAACAAATTTAATAAACAATTTACCTCAAGGAAATAAATGAGGATACTGAGCGCGAATATCAGCTTCACGTTCCTCAGTAACCTCATGAAAACCGTGATTTTTCCATTGGACCAATACGAGTGGAATACGTTTTATTCTTAAGATTTGGTCTCTATGATCCAATATCTGAGTTGGCTCTTTAGTCACTGTTAAATCTTCCTGAATATCCAGTGGTTGATAATCCAACACATGAGTTGGATCTATGATATACTTTCTCAGCATAGACACGTGGAATACGTCGTGTATGCTGGCTAAGTGTGGAGGTAAAGCAACTCGATATGCCACCTCAACAATTCTGCCCAAAAAGATTTGAAATGGTCCGACATAGCGAGGACTGAACTTGCATCACGCCCTTTGTCGGAGATATTTTAATAAATGCATGATCGTCAATCCATCATACAGATGTTACTTGATTTACCCTTTCTGTCTGACCGTCGGTCTGGGGATAAAATGCAGAACTGAATCCCAACTTCGAACCCATTCCTTCTTGGAAACTCTGCCAGAAGCAGGAGGTATATATCATCAGCTTTTACTTTCATCTGGTGATACCCAGATCGTAGGTCAATTTTTGAAAAGAACCGTGCTCCTTGTAACTGATCAAAGAGATTGTGAATTCTAGGGAGCGGATAATGATTCTTAATCGTCAGCTTATTGAGGTGACAGTAATAAATGCAGAGGCACATCAAACTGTCCTTCTTCTTTTCGGACAATACCGGTGTGCCCCACGGAAACACACTCGGTCTGACAAACCTTTATCAAGAAGCCCTTGCAACTGCTCCTTGAGTTCTTTCAACTCCGTTGGTGCCATTCGATAAGGTGCCTTTGATACCTCATCGGTGCCCGGGGCTAAATCACTAGCGAATTCCACTTCCCTTTCAGGCAAAAATCCTGGCAACTCATCAGGGAAAACATCTGGGAATTCACAGGCAATCGGCATATCAGAAAGTGGAACTTTCTTCTCCTCCTGTTCGTGACGTCGTTCGTGTCTTTGAATGAAAGCCCGATACCCTTGAGCACTATCATCAAGTAATCGACGTGCTCTGAGCACTGAATCGAAAGGGAGTATATTTGACTGTACCCTAAAAAATCTAGCTGATTCCCTTCCTTGTGGGCAAAAAGTGACAATATTTCTTCTACAATCAATGCTCGCATGATGATTGGATAGCCAATCCATGCCAAGGATTACGTCCAATCCTTGCATATCGAGTAAGATCAATTGGCTACTGCTTCATAGTCGTCGTGACCTTAGATTAGGACGATGATTAATCGACATACCATGTCAGTAGTGACCAACTGTCTAGTTGGGACTGACACGTCTATAAGCAAGTCGAGAGGTTCTGGGGTGGCTCGTAACTTTCCCAACTTTTTAGTAACTTGAGGCATGACTCAGATAATATCGTTGCTGGTTTAGGCATCTTGTGACATCTTTGATGTCGTTCCCACCAACTCTGGGCCCTCCTTGATCCGATGTCCCATCATACCACAACGAAAGCACGCCCCAAACGCTCTACGACATTTGTCCATGTTATGTGTCTTCCCATATTTTTCACATAATGCTAACAAAATGGATGAAGAAGTGCATGATGTTTGTGGAACTCTGAATGCTCCCGTTATAGTAGGGTTTGAGTGATGGAATGACCCTGAAGGTGTAGGTATAGTCGGTTTCAAATAAACACCTTAAGCTGGTTGCTGCGATTCGGGTGTCGTCTTTTTCGTTTTCACCGTAGGGCAATCTTTTATCAGATGTCCTAGTCTACCACATCTGAAACATTCACATGTGGCCCACCTATATTTCCCCATCTTGTGTTGTACTCTGCACCGTGAACATGACCCAATGAGTGAGGACGAAGAAGTGCATGCAAAGGGCTGCACTAGTGTCATAAGTAACTCAGTCTGTTGGGCCATAGTTCTGACCATTATCTCCAGTAGTTACCGAGTTTGTTGAAGATCATCCCTCCCAGTATGCGCGGTCGTAGATATTTTGCGAGACGTCATAGTGATTTATCAAAATGAAACAAATGTTTCAATTAATGGTAATCGTGGCCCTCATGATCCTATGTCTTGGAAACATTTACATCCTACCTCGGATCCTAAAGGCATACTTCGATCACTATTGATCGATCACTTCTGTTAAACGTGGTCGTACAGATCCACAACCTATGCTCTAACAGAACCTACTACTATAGACTTGAGTCCCTAGAAGACTTAAAGCCTAGGCTCTAACACTAAACAACCATTAAAAGTCATGCCATATATCCGTGCCAGAGTTAAGTCACCAAAGACTTAACGTCGGGCTCTCATACCACCTGTGACAGCCCGACTTTTCCCCTTCTCGAAAATGGGACATATGCGGAAGAGAATGAATTAACTCTGATACGTAGTAATATGGCAACAACTGATATTCATTCATTTATCTAAAGCAGTAAACTGAACGGGAATATAAACCGAAACCTATACATGAGGTAGTAAACTATCTTAAACCATACTGCTATTTATACATGTTTAATGTTTAAAAATAAATCTCTCTCTCTCTCTCCAGCCTCTCAAGGATAGAAGTCCTCAGTCGAACCTTCCTCCTCCTCCTCCTCAGGTAGGTAGGTAGGATCAGCCTCGTGCTCAGGGTCCTGAGCAATATTTGTAGCTAAAACATAAAGTCGTAGGATGAGCTATCATTAAAGCCTAGCAGAGAAATTTAAAGTGCTACTTTATATGTTAGATTTCCAAATCACTTCTAGTTGCATAAGTTACAAACTAAATACATTATATCTTACCTTGTATCTATTCTAGCAACATTTTACATTTATTCTAACAACATATAATATAACAAGTAATAAATCATATCAATATTGTATCATGCTGACAAATTTATAGTAAACAAATACGAGTAATCATACTGACAAGGAATCATGTTGGACAATTACAGAAATCATACTAAAATAAGACATATACAAGAAATAAGCAAATCAAGCTCCCGAGTTAGCGGGATCACTTGTCAAGCTCCCAAGTTAGCAGGATCACTTGGACCGAGAAAAACAAGCACCTGAGTTAGCGGGATCACTTGGACAAGATATCAAGCTCCCGAGTTAGCGGGATCACTTGGACGAGATATCAAGCTCTCGAGGTAGCGGGATCACTTGTTTAAAGATGAGAATAAAGAAGTGTACATGACATCAAGGATAACAGTACATGAATAATGCATGCTAACATGTATGCAAAAACATCATGAACAAGTATGATATAGCAAAACTGAACTAGTATAACTGAGTTAACATAACTATTCATATTCATGCATCGAAACTGATCTTTTCATCACTCGTACATAACTGATCGTATCATCATTTATAATCACACATCTAACTGAATTAGCATAATAGTCATATGGCGCAACTACTTGGATCCTTATCATGCATATCTATTAATCAAACTTGACACGAGCATAGTCATGCGAAGGTATTCATTTAAACTGAAATTAGCATAATCATTAATGTTCATCTATCGAACTGAGCTAACTATTCATCAAAAAAGGTCTAGCATATTCATTCATTAATCACATGTCAAATCTGACCTATACTTTCATCATGATTCATAAACTCATCTATCTCTATCTATGATTATTATACATGATTATACATGAGCAATACATGATCATCATTAATCGGAACCATTCCTCTAAACTGATTTAGCATTATCCCGTTATCACTATATTTTTAGCATCAACCTTTAACCATAAATCAACAGTGATTTCATTAGTATCATATCTATCTCAACTGACCTGAGTTCATTATACAAACAGACATTATCACATGTGTTTATCATCAATAAAATTGATTAGCATCCTTATAAATCTTTAATCATCATTTAAAACTGTCTTTATATTCAAAGACTATCCTATGGACATATATTCATAGAATAATCCTATGTCGAGCTGAATTAGCATGGATCGAGCATCCAAATTCATGGTATAAATATATATGGCATTGATCTTAGTATCATCATAGGTTAGTATACCTCAGCAGAACTAGCACAACTAGCATATTTATAGCAATCGAAACTATTACTAACATATGGATCAAACTAACATAGGCATAACTATAACTTACTAATCAGGGATGAATTCGAAAATAAAATATAAATTAACAATATAAACTCCCTACCTTATATTAGGCTTACGTGTAACTGGTTACCCCAAATATGGACCATTTATGGTCTTAAGTCTCATGGTCAAACTCAGTAAGTCATTCCAGCGTAAACCCCTGACAGAGGTGTCACCAACTGCGTCAGATGCAGGGTTGCCGCAGCAAGCAACATAGGTTGTCGAGGCAAGATTTGCAGCCGAGCATGTTGTTGTAACTTGTCACTAATTTTTTACCCCTTTATCATTGTATTCAGGAATTTTTACTTCATGAACATTATAGGGATCGTTGTCTCCTTTCCAACGCATTAAGAATCGTGCCAATTGGAGTTCGGGGTCAAACGTTATGATAAGCATACCGAACATTGGTCTGAGCATAAGGTTGCCGCAGCAAGCCTGAGTACCTTGCCGCGGCAAGCCTATCAGGCTTGGCTTGCCATGGTGTTTTCTGCTCTACTATGGCTTCTTTTAACTTAAGCAATTAGCTGGTTATTTTGTATAAATCTGGATACTATATTTCATATATATATTGCACAAAAAATTGGATTTTCTTTTTCATTTTTGTGCAAAAATTTTGGTGTAGTTTATTCACCAATACGGGTTCCAAAACCCATTTCAACTTGTGATTCATTGTGCTGCTGATTTGGTCTTAGGGAATCGACACCACAGACTGATAATTCATCATCAAGTAAATCTCAATGAACTAATGTGTTGTTCGTTGTACCTTTTGGTGGACTCGCGGTTATGATAATGCCGAACATGTGTTGGTGTCGAGTTCGCAGAGCTCGTGAGAACGAAGGCCGCAATGAACTCTTCGCGACCCAGCAACTGCCTTCGCACTTCTCACGATTAAATTACCGGTCACCTTGTGATCCAAGGTTCTGAATCCACTGGTGTGGAAGGGGTGCATGGACAAGGGTGCAAGGGAAGTGGGTTTGAGATTTGAGATTTGCTTTAATAGTTGTGGCTGTGTTTTAATATATGTGCAGGGCCAATTTGCATCAGCCTCCCTTCATGTTTGTAGCAGAAAGAATGAAGGATATGGGGACGAGGTTTATAGTGGTTGGTTTCCACTTTGCGTGCATGGAGTGTGCATGGAGTCGAAAGATGACTCATGCAGTCGTGTTGTCTTCTGGCAAGAGAAGCAGCTTATACACTCATCAGGGATGAAATCCCATGCTATGCTGGAAATTTATGTCTTAGTGTATAGGCATATAAATCTTAATAGGCTTCGCTTTCTTACAAGGCGAATACACTAGTGATATATATATAAGCCTTATAAGGCTTGGTTATAGTATACACCTCATACACTTATCAAAGATATATATATAGCTGGGATAAAAATGCAAGTGTATTCCTGCTATACCACAGTAAGTATATGGGTAGTGCTTAGCTCAAGTATAAGTCTGCTATACCTAACTCTCTATATGAGTTAGCTTCAAGTTTAGTGTAACTCCACTACACTTATTTCTATAGATATAATAATATCAAAATAATATAAAACTTGAGTATATTCTCTCCTACACCACGAGATATATATATATATATATATATATATATGGGGTGGTTTAAATTTTAAGTGTATAATTTATCGTATTGAGGACCGGGTTTTTACTACAAAAATTTTTTTCCTAGGCCACACCGGTTCCACTATTTGACAGTCATTATTAAAATTCTAAATCAGTTCTTTGTGTCACGTTTTTGGCACTGGCCTGGCCCTTCTCAAGTTCTTACCCGGTATTGTCAGGATAAAAATGTGGCAGCTATTACACTTAACTTATTGCAAGCATACAATGGAAATTATAGCGTAGCGATATGATCGATCCCACGAAGAAATGATTATCTTCTTATAGATTTTTATCTTCCTGCTTCAAAAATTATCTTTATCTTTTAAGTCCTAAACTGCTGAAAAAACATGAATAAAAGAATGTTTCTTTAATCTAATTTGTATAAAAATAAATCCTAATCCTCCTTTAGATTAAGGTCGTCAATCTCAATCTTCAATTATCGGATGCTCACAAATTTAAAATACCGTTACACCATATTGTAGCCTTTCGGAATTTGGTCATCAATTAAAAACTAAAATTTTTCAATACAAATTTAATCTAATCAACAATTTCCTAAAATCTGGCCATCAATCTAATTCTAGAAAATTAAAGATGGAATAGTAAAACCGTTACACTAATCTGTAAACTTCAACCTAAGTCTTCAATTCAAATCAAAATTTGAAGATGTTTACAAAGCAATAAATAAAAGAAAATAAAATCTATTCTAGAAAGAAAAATAAATATATCCTTCACCCCTCAGCCGCAGTCGTCAATTGCTTCTGAGAAACTATAGATATCTGCATAATTCTTCAACACTTAATAGTAGTCGCCAATTGCTCTCGAGAAACATCTGATATCCAATCTACAAAGTAATAAAATCTACTCTTCTGATCAAAAGAAAACTCAACCTCAGTCATTAATTAATGCTGAGAATTTATTTAATGATTTATTCCTATATCGGGCCCTCTTATTTATAGATCATAAGGATTCAGATTATAAGACTTCTAATTCTAATAAAAGAAACTACTAAAATAAAAGATTCCTAATATAACTCTAATTCTAATTTTATTCTTCCTTGCTTTTGATAGTTTGATGTATTTCGGATTTGTTTCCTTAATAGCAGCAACAGAGTCCTTTTAATATTCTTCTTCATCAATCTCCGAGATTCATGATCAGTCAAACTTCTAATTCCAAAATTTCGATAATTCTGCTTATGACGGTGAAAATTCTCACGTGATAAGTAGCAATAGGAAAGCTTCTATAATCATAATTGTAGATAACGATTATCTCTTTTCTTCTCTTCCTTGGAAAATCATAAATCACGATTTCTATCTTTCCTAGATTCCTCAGTAGACGATGTTCTAATTGCAATTCTTCGCCTTTCTTCTATAGAATTTCTCCGAAGAATCACACATTACGATTTTCTATAGCTCTTCATTAGTAATGCTCTATCGTCAGTAAAATCATAAAACATGATTTTTCTTTTCTTCAATAGCTGGCGAATTGTCTTTTATACTTAATCGTCTTTTTATTGCTCTTTTGGGTTCATTTTGACAAAGATTAATACTTTTACTCTCTGTTACTGGTTATCTTTAAAATCTGTACATTATCAATTTATTAGTAGCAAACTAAGTCCTAGCATCACTAAGTTAAGGGTGATAAAATGATAAATTATGTGACTGATCATACCCCCAAACTTATATTTTGCTAGTCTCTAGCAAACAAGGAAACTAAGAAATTAAATGTCACTTTCATAGGGAGCACGATTGCATTTAGTAGATGCAACAAACCTTTAAACTCCTAGGTGATCCTGTGATAGCCTGGATTTTCTTACCATAAAACCCATGCCGTCGGATCACACGCAAGACCCAAATTATAGTGATGCTATGGTATCGACGTACAACATCACCTACTGGCAGTTCAACCTTTCCTCATATTAAATAATAGGAAGGATTGAGCCATCGCATAATGGTAAGCTCACATAAGCAGAAGCAAATTGTGCAATACAGAAGCATGATAGAGCTAAAGGATGGACATAATGGCAACATAAGAACTCACACGACAAGCTACGGTATATACATGTCTAAAAGTAAGCATCCACCGACGAAAGTCGACCTTCATCTAAACAGTGCATCAAAAACATATCATATCATTTAGTTACATATTCCCTTTACCTGTATCAAAATCTCTAAAAACAAAACATGACTCTTAAAGAAACTGCTCCAAGCTAAGGATAATGACCCTCAAGCAAATCCTCCTCTTCTCCGGGAATGTAATCTAGATTTTCCTCTCTTTCTGGATTATGCTCCAAGTCCATACCTGCAGTTGTGACGTATAGTCGAGGAGTGAGCTTCGTCCAAGCTCAATAGAGAAAATTACCATGCTAAATCATATCTTATCATTCCGATGCATATTCTTGATGCATAATTAAAAGGAGCTAAAACTTGCATTTATATTCAAAAAATATCAAATTTAAGCAAAAACATTCATAAAAATCTCAGCTAGTCAAATCATGAGAGCATTCAAAACATACTTACGCTATGCATAACGAGACAAAAGAGTCAAGACACAATCGAAGCATATGACGGAAACAAGTAAGAAGGTCAATTCACAACACATGGCATGGGTTCATATCATAACGGATCACATAGCATGGTTCGAGACAAAGCATATCATATGGCATTATAGTAAGTATCCCGTATTAGGGAACTGAGCAGTCTGTAGTGGACACAGGGTCGTAACCCCGAGGACTCCACCCCTCTCATGAAGGCTCCACTCCTCATTACACATGCTCACAAATACATAACACATAAGCATAGATCGAGTACACATGGACCTGAACAAGTTTTACAAACTAGCACACAACACAACAAGTAGTCATGAGAATCAAGAGGTGTATATAAGAAATCATACAAGACGTGAATGCAAATGCATCATTAAATATTCATATTTACAAATTTCAAGAGGCATAAAGATAAATGATGGAAAAAGTACATAAATGAAATTCATGGCAAGAATATAATTCCTTTGAAAATAGCTTCATAAAACTTGGCTTTGAGAGAAGATATAAGTTGGCAACGTGTTTTTCCCTATGTGTATTCATGTCGAACACACGTTCAAAGATTCACGGTCCAATGAGTTCAAAACCTTCATCCATGGTGAGTTTATCCTGAATCACGACGTCCATTGCATGTCTTAGTCCACACATATAACTCATAAGCATGCTAGCCAAGTCCCAAGTACATACGTTGAAAATAGCCAAAACAGAGGATCACGCTCGAGCGTGGCTCAATCCCTCTCGAGCGATTCCTTATGGCACCTATGCTTCACACTCGAGCAGTTTTAACCTGAGCAAAATAAGCTTACAAATCATGCTTGAGTGTAGACTTCAGAAGATATCCCGCTCGAGCGGAACTATTCTCGCTTGAGTGTGATTCCAGTATAGATCCCAAGCTCTGCTCAAGTTGTTTTAACCTGAGCGAAATAAACCTAGAATTCCCGCTCGAGCACACGCTTCAAAAAGTCTCTCACTTGAGTGGTCCAACACACGCTCTAGCATATTTCCCATACAATTCCCAACTCTCACTCGAGCGGTTTTGACCCGAGCTAAAATAGCTTGAAATTCCCGCTCGAGCGTACCCCCTTTAAATCTTTTCCTGCTCGAGCGACCCAATACAAGCTCGAGCGTATTCCCAAACTAAATCCTTAGCTCATCCTCGAGCGGTTTCATCCTGAGCGATTTAACTCTACACTTCCCGCTCGAGCGTAGGCTTCAGGTGATATTCCACTCGAGCGATGCGATTCACGCTCGAGCGTACCACACAAAACTGTTGTCTTTAATAGTTCATACCTCAAACTCGAGCCAGCCCTTTATGGCTTCCCGAGATAGTTCTATCACACAACATACCAGCTCTGAACAAGCTATCACTTGCCTACGAGAGTCCTCTTCAAAAATATCACAAAATGCACACCATAACTTACACATTTGCAAAGTTTAACCCTGCGATTTATCCCCAATTTCCCACACATGCTAGGGTTTCAATGATCTAGTTCAATGCCCCCATTCTCGTGACTTTTACGCGATCGATCCTTGAAATCTTTGCATGCGGTCATAAATAGCGCTCCTTAGCATTAACATTCAAAATCTAAAAACATGACGCATGCGATACGAGGGTTACCTCTACGACATTTCACACATGCATAGATCTATTATCCACCGATGTTAGATTAATACCTCCACCACGTCGATTCCCAAATTCGTATCCTCTTGGATGAATGAGTCTCAGAGCTCGTGGTGCTCAAAGGTTATAGGGTTTGATTTCTACTTGAAACGGAAGAGCTTTCGGGATGGATTCAAGGTTTGGTTTCCAAGGAGTTTGAATCGAATCAAGAAGAAGGAGATGGCTTCTCTTCTTCACTCACAGTCGACAAGACCCAATGCAAATACTCGATTGCATGGTTCCGTGCATGTAGTTAAAATAGGGAGGCACTAATTGAGTGTATAGCTCGTACATGATTCCTAAGGTATACACAATGCATCCCTTGGATCCTAGCTCATGGGTCTAAGTGTCCTGTTCCTTCTTTCAAATGGGCCTTCATAAATACGATCTCAATTGGGTCTTACTAGCTAGTCTTCCTTAACTTAAGTATGAGGGTGGCCCAAAAAGGATTTAGTTCCAAAACAGGCCCCCAAGTGATTTGGTTTAAAAGGCTCGTGGTTTAGGTCCAGATAGGCCTTCAATCCAAATTGGTCCTTATGGGTCTCACGTGGCCAGTGCCTACATGGATTCTTCCCGTTCAAGGTTCCATGGTCCGTGACACACCGTCGATCAGGACTTCACACATGTGGTTTTACAGGGTGTCACATCCTCCCCTCCTTAAAGGAATTTTCGTCCTCAAAAATTGAACCTTCTACAAAAACATTGCAAAGTTATATGGGAGCATTGCAAAGGTATACAGAAGCATTGCAAAGGTAAACAAAAGCATTACAAAGGTAAACAAAAGCATTGTAAAGGCATATAAAAGCATTGCAAAGGTATACAAAATGCCCTAGTTAGGAATATTCAATGTCATTACAATTTCTAGTGTATTGACTTCTACGTTACTACGATATTGTCAGTCACAGAACTGGAAATTATCAAGAATGTAGTAGTAACTAATAGTTTACAAATATGTTTCTATCATAGGATCACTATGAACAATCAATGTAATAAGTAACACAACTAAAACATGAATTCAATTATGGGCTCACTAGGCTAATCTATGGCCTGCTCCTTGTTATGTCTCGGTCTAGAGGTTGAAGGACCAGCACCCGAGGTGTCAACATCTGGCACATAAGTTCGTGCTTTGGCAATTCGGTGCTCGGCGGTGGTCAGGAAGCAATAATGCATGATCTCTACTAGCATGCCTTCAAGGAAGTTCTTTTTGGTGTGAATGTCGTTTCGCGGGTGTGGTTCGTCAGAGGGAACTGCCACTGGGGGTTCGCGGTACATCCGGGTCAATGTTTGTTGGGTGCCAACCCATTCCTTAGGTTCAAAATATTGAATGTTGTCATCTCGACTTGGTTCCCCAAGTAATAACACATAGCCGCCCTTTTCGTCTTGGTATTCTTCGACGAACCGTGAGATGAAGTGATCATATGGCATTTCACATAAAGGCTTTTTCCTCGTCTCCAACATTCTCTTGTGCGCAGTCCTAAGACCAACCTGTAGGACGTCAACCACATCAAACCACCTCCTCTCAAATGCCGAGAATAGAGTTTGTAGGGAGGTCCCACTTCGATTCTCCCAGAGATTGACGGGGTACAGGTTGTCGTGGAATACTAGATTGAGCCACCACAAGCAGGGCGGTAACTGAGACCTCGTCACTGTGTGACCCTAAGCATGTTGCCCATGAGTCATTTCGGTGGTGATCTGAGGAAACGGAGTAGGGTCAGTGTTAGGCTCCAGTAGGCCACAGTGTTCATAGAATCTAAGTGGAACACCCATGGTTGTGCAAACCCGATCATGGTCAACGGAGAAATCCCGACCGTCAATGATAGTGTAAATGTATCTGCTCGGTTCGCATTAGAGGTTCTAGTAGAAGAGTTTCACGATTCTTTGGTAATAATACCCATTGAAGGGCTTGAGTAGTGATGTGAGGCCGGCTCTCTCAAGGTTGTCCATCTGTCATTAGAATAGTGGTTCCTGTTCAAAGTATGGAAGGTCGAAGGACCATTCTATTTCGACTAACTTAGCATCCCACTGTGGAGTAGGTTGCTCACCAAGTGATGGTGGTGGATTGGTCCTCGAACGCTTTGAAGACAAGGGTTTTGGGGTCGTAGATTTAGAGGATTTCGAGACCATTTTCTTCTTTAAAGCCATGGATTGAAGGAAAACAAGAAAATTTTCAAAGAGAAAGAGGTTTCTAGGGTTTTACCACTCAAAATGGAGGTATGCGCGAGTGCTAGGGTCAAAATTTGAAGAGATCTTGTGCAAACACGGAGGAATGGCATCCTTTGGAGCGGATCTGGGCTTCTTCTAGCGGAGAAAGGGAGAAAACAAAGCATCAGAGTGTTTTGAAACTTCGCGGGAAAGAATACAAGGGTTTTCACCCCTTTTATAATCTGGATGACCACTTGAGAGGTGTGAAGTACGATCAAGCGTGTTTTAAGTGGACGCTCGAGCGGGCCAGCTTCAAGTACAAGTGTTTAGGGTTGAGTGTTTTCTAGTGTCCTGGTTTCATTAACTGTTGTCCTACCTATATATAGCACCATATTTGGCAGCTGCCAAATGATCAAATGATGATGTAAATTTGTGACACAATTAAAGCTTAGGCATCGACCCCTATGAACATTATCTCTCCTGAAAGTCTTAGCCCGATCTCATGATAAGTGCGAGTAGACTATTACAAAAATAATGGTGCTAACGAAGAACGTGTTCGCGCATCAACTAAAATATCTATAGTTTGCATCAAAATGGAATGTCCATAAAGCTAATATATATCATTTGAACATGAGGGTACACTTCGTTCATACATGTGAGTCCACCTATAGTGAAAACTTGTTTTAACAAATGATACCGGTACAAGGCCTAACAATTTCAAGAAGGTAGATTTGGGTATTGATCGTGAATCTTCGCGTCCCGTTCCCATGTCACTTCCTTGGCAGAGTGGTTGTGCCATTGAATCGGTACCGGGGAATAGTTTTGGTTCTTAAAATCTGCTCCTTATGATCCAACACCTTTACTGAATCTTCTATGAGCGTCAAGTTGTCTTGCACCTCAATAGGTTGGTAGTCTAGCACATGTGATGCATCTCTGACGTACGTTCTCAGCATTGACATGTGGAAGACGTTGTGAATGCTCGACAGCTAGGGTGGTAGGGCAACACGATAGGCTAGCTCACCAATGCTGCCTAGCACTTCAAAAGGGCCAAAGTACCGTGGGCTTAACTTTCCTCATTTGCCAAACCTCATCATGCCCTTGCTTGATGATATCTTTATGAAAACATGATCTCCAACCTATAAGGGATACAACCTTTAGAGCATTTTCACATTAAGTTGACATACATATAATTTATTATTGTGCACAAGGTCACCTGAAATTCCACGTTGGATCTCTTAAGGTTGGCATAACTCTTCTTACGGCTTTGTGCGACCTTTAAACATTCTCGAATGAGTTGAACGGTCTTATTCATGCTCTTAATGAGTTCTGGACCTAATAGAACACAGTCTCCAACTCCTTCCCAATTTAACGAAGATTTACACTGGCAGCCATATAGTGCTTCAAAAGGAGCCATGCCGATACTCACCTGGTAACTGTTGTTGTAGGCGAATTCAACTAACGGCAGGTGCTTATCCCACGACCCTTGGAAATCTAGCATACATGCCCTGAGCATGTCTTCTATTACTTGATTCACCCGTTCGGTTTGTCCATTAGTTTGTGGGTGAAAAGCTAAGCTAAACTCAGGTTTAGAACCCATTCCCTCTTGGAAATGCTACCAAGACTGGGATGTATAGAGTGGGTCCCTGTCAGAGATGATGCTTGCAGGTATGTCATGTAGCCTTACAATCTCCTTCAAATAAAATTCAGCAAGTTTGCTCGCAGTATAGCGCTTGATGTATGGAAGGAAGTGCGCAGATTTGGTCAATCGGTCAATAATTACCTAGATGGCGTTGTGTCCCTTCTGAGTTCTGGGCAAACCCAATATGAAGTCCATCAAAATATCCTCCCATTTCCATTCAAGGACTGGTAGGGGCTGTAGTAACCTAGCAGGGTGTCTGTGGTTGACCTTGACTTGTTGGCATACTAGGCATCTTGCTACATGCTCGACAACATCCTTCCTCATTACTTTCCATCAAAAGTTCTTCAAATCATGATATATTTTGGTGCTACCCTGATGAATAACATATGCTGATCTATGGGCTTCTTCTAGTATTTCTTATCTTAATTCACTATCAGCCGATACACATAATCAACTTTTAAACAATAAGGAACCATAGTCCTTAACCAAAATTCCCAGCTGATTTCCAGTGGCTACACCCTGACTGATGGTCATCGATTCTGAATCTTTCAACTGGCTTTTTCTGATCCTTTCGAAGAGAGTTGAATTGATCTTGATGTTAGCCAAAAGTGCTCCCAATTACTTCACTTTGAATGTCGAGTGATCTGAGGTCAAGTCCTCAAGCAATTTCCATCTCTGTATTCGAGTCACAAGGTGTGATAGCTAAGCAATCAATTTTCGGCTAAGCGCATCCGCTACGACATTCGGTTTCCCCGGGTGGTACTGAATGATGCAATCATAGTCCTTCAAGAATTCCATCCACCTTCTATGCCTCGGATTTAAGTCTTTTTGTGTAAGTATTTGAGGCTCTTGTGGTTGGTAAAAATTTTGAAGGTCTCACCATAGAGGTAATGCCTCCATATCTTCAAACCAAAAATGATTGTTGCAAGCTCCAGATAATGTGTGGGGTAATTTTTCTCGTGATCTTTCAATTACCTTGAACCATAGGTGACAACTTGCTCATGCTGGTTCAACACACAACCCAGATCAGTGTGAGATGCATCGGTAAATACAACGAACCCTCCAGTGCCAGATGGTAGTATAAGCACGGGTGTGGAGGTCAGTCTTCTCTTTAGCTCTTGGAAGCTCTTCTCACACGCATCGGTCCACTCAAATTTGGTGCTTTTCGAGTGAGTTGGGTGAGTGATCCAGCTATTTTTGAGAACCCCTCGACGAATCTGTGATAGTAGCCAACGAAAACCAGAAAACTTCAAACTTTAGTGACCATCCTGGGTTGTTCCCATTTCACCACAGCTTCTATCTTCTATGGGTAAACTGCTAGACCTGATTCTGAAATGATGTGTCCCAAGAAGCTTACTTGTTGTAGCCAAAACTAACACTTGCTGAGTTTTGCATATAACTGCGAGTCTCGTAGTGTTTGCAACAGCAGTCGTAGTTGATGCTCATGTTCTTCTTGCGTCTTTGAGTATACGAGAATGTCATCGATAAAGACAATAATAAACCGAATTAGATATGGCTTGAAGACGCAGTTCATGAGGTCCATAAATGATGCAGGTCCGTTTGTCAACCCAAATGGTATAACGAGAAATTCATAATGGCCATAGCTCGTGCGAAAAGCTATTTTTCTATCATCTTCAGTCTTCACCTTCATTTGGTGGTAATCGGACCGTAAGTCTATCTTGGAGAAAAATTTTACTCCTTGCAATTGGTCAAATAGGTCGTCAATTCATGGTAATAGGTACTGGTTCTTTATAGTCAACTTGTTCAATTGCCGGTAATCGATGCACAGTCGCATTGAACCATCCTTCTTTCTAACAAACAACACTGGTGCTCCCCATGGAGGCACGCTGGGCCTAATAAATCCCTTGTCCAGCAACTCTTGCAACTGTTCTTTCAATTCTTTCAATTTGGCATGTGCCATTCGATACGGGGCTTTTGATACGGGTTTTGTGCCTGGGGCCAAGTCTATATCATAAACTTGACTTCCCTATCAGGCGGTAAGCCTGGCATTCTTTAGGAAAAACATCGAGAAATTCACAGGCTATCAAAATGTCGGTTATGTCAACCTCCTTGTTCTCTTGTCCTTGAATGACCGCAAGGTATTCTTGACAACCCTTATTGATCAGTCGTTTAGCTCTAACTGTGGATATAAAAGGTACTCTGACTGGTCGAATGCAAATGAACTTAAAGGGCTTCTCTCTCTTGGGGTAGAGAGTGACTATCTTCTCTAGGCAATCTACTTTAGCCCGTAATTTAATCAGCCCATCCATGCCGAGGATTGTGTCGAACCCTTTCATTTCAAGCAAAATGAAATTAGCCTTTATTTGGCGATGTGCGATCGTGATGACTATTGATCGGCATATGGTGTTGGTATGGAACGAACTTCCTGTTGGGGTCGAGATAGTGAGAACGAAGTCTAGAGGTTCCGGTGTGAAGTCTATTTCCATAACGAAACTTGGCATAATGAAAGAATGCATAGACCCTGGGTCTATCAATACGAAAGCCCTATGGCCAAATATGTCACTGCTAAGATGGACCACACCTAAATTCAATAAGTACTATCAACTTAGTTGTAGATATGACATGACATGACATAAGTAATTTGACTACAGAGATTATTCTATGGATATACCTTATCTATCTAAAATGTGACATTTTAAACTTAACTAATGTAAGAGAATCTTATACCTTGGATGACGTCGTTGCTAGCTTGAGCTTCGCTTGTTGTCACCGTGTAGGCTTTGCCTTGTACAGTAGGCCTTAAAGATTTCATACCTGGTGTGACAGTGCCTGTAATAGCTTTCATCTCTGGGCAATCCCTAATGTGGTGCCCTATGTGTCCACACTTGAAACAAGCTCCTGTCGTTCTAGGCACTCCTCTATTTTATGTGGCTTCCCACACTTTGCACACACCGGTGTTGGGGTGGAGGAAGCTGCACGAGAAGCTGTCAGTTGCACTTTTGACACACTCGTATTCATCTAGCCTGTTATGTTGAAAGGTCTTGGAGGTCTTGGTGCCAGAGGCAGTAAAGCTGCCTGATCAAAAGACCTCACTGAAGCCAAAGGAACTGGTTGTGATGGTGGCAACATCAAATACTTAGGCCTCTTGCCGGCTTGTTCTGCACTGTTTGATTGGTATTGTGACTTTCGACTCCTCACTTGCTCATCCTTTGTTTTATATAACTCTTCAAGGTCCCTTTCAGCTATGAGGGCCAATCTCACTACCCTCTCATAGGTGGTTGCTTCAGACAATGATATTCTTCCCTTGATAGTGGGCTTCAATCCGTGCCCAAATTTTTGAGTCTTCATCAACTCAGTAGCCACCAATGTTGGTGCAAATTGGGACAATCACGTAAACTCAGTCTTATATTCCTAGACACTCATTTGTCCTTGAACTAGATTGGCGAATTGAATTTCCATTTAACGCCTTTCTATTGTTAGGAAATACTTTCGGTTGAAGACATCGGTAAATTTAGCCCAGGTCCATGGTACTCCCGGTGCCCGAGTCCTCTCAACCGATTTCCACCACGGGTCTACTTCACCCTCGAGCTGGAAAGAAGCCCAACTCACTTTTCCTTCTTTTGTATAGTGTACTTGTTGCAACAATTTCTCAATCTGGTTTAACCATTTTTCAGCCTCCATTGAGTCGGCTTGTCCATAAAATCTCGGAGGCCTTAGTCTTCGGAAGTCTTGCAAGCCCGATGGCTGTCATCTCTCAGCCAACACAGCCATGGTGTTCACCATGGTCTCAAGTAACTGCTGATTGCTATCTCTTCCTAGAGCATTTCTAGTATCATTCCCCGGTCCGGATACATTGTTGTTGTTGTCGGGGGTCTGGGTTACTCCGAGTACATTACTATTGCTATTGACTGGGATTGCATTTACTCCCGAGGCAAAACCCTCCCTAGTAGGAGTATCCCTTATGTTCACGGTCCTTGGTCTACCTTACCTAGGAGGCATTTTGTCCTGCCATAACCAAGCAACAACAAGCCAGATCAAGTTAAGACCCTTGGTCTCAATGTTTGAACCTAATAACTAGACCGAATGCCATAGTTTTTATCCTTCATCATAGCTCTGTATGCCTGCAAGACTAAAAGATGGGCTTTGATACCACCTGTGACAGCCCGGATTTTCTTACCATAAAACTTGTGTTGTAGGATCACACGCAAGACCTGAATCATAGTAATGCTATAGTATCGACGTGCAACATCACCTACTAACAACTCAACCTTTCCTCACATTAAACAATAGGAAGGATCGAGCCATCACATAATGGTACGCTCACATAAGCAGAAGCAAAGTGTGCAACACAGAAGCGTGACAGAGCTAAAGCATGGATATAATGGCAACATAAGAACTCACACGATAAGCTATGGTCTATATATGTCTAAAAGTAAGCATTCACCGACAAAGGCCGACCATCATCTAAATAGTGGATCAAAAGCATATCATATCATTTAGTTACATATTCCCTTTACCTTTATCAAAATCTTTCAAAACAAAACAAGACTCTCAAAGAAACTACTACAAGCTAAGGATAATGACTCTCAGGCAAATCCTCCTCTTCCCTGGGAATGTAATCCAGATCTTCCTCTCTTTCTGGATCACGCTCCAAGTCTCCACCTGCAGCTATGACGTATAGTCCAAGAGTGAGCTTCATCTAAGCTTAGTAGAGAAAATTACCATGCTAAATCACAGCTTATCATTCAGATTCATATTCTTGATGCATAATTAAAAGTAGCTAAAACTTGCATTTATATTCAAAATATATTGAATTTAAGCAAAAACATTCATAAAAATCTCAGCTAGTCAAATCATGAGAGCATTCAAAACATGCTTACGCTATGCATAATGAGACAAAAGAGTCAAGACACAATCGAAGCATATGACGGAACCGAGTAAGAAGGACAATTCATGACACATGGCATGGGTTCATATCATAACGGATCACATAGCATGGTTTGAGACAAAGCATATCATATGGCATTATAGTATCCCATATTAGGGAACTGAGCAGTCTGTAACAGACACAGGGTCATAACCTAGGGGACTCCACGCCTCTCATGGAGGCTCCACTCCCCTTACATATAACACACTCGAGATCGAGTCACATGGAAAGGCATCCCGTATTAGGGAACTGAGCAGTTTGTAGCGAACATAAGGTCGTAACCCCGGGGACTCCACCCTTCTCATGGAGGATCCACTCCTCATTGCACATGCTCATAAATACATAGCACATAAGCATAGATCGAGTACACATGGATCGAAACAAGTTTTACGAAAGAGCACACAACACGACAAGTACTCATAAAAATCAAGAGGCCTATATAAGAAATCATACAAGACATGAATGCAAATGCATCATCAAATATTCATATTTACAAGTTTCAAGGGGCATAAAGATAAATCATGGCAAGAATATAATTCCTTTGAAAATAGAATCATAAAACATGACTTCGAGAGAACATATAAGTTGGTAAGGTGTTTTTCCCTACTTGTATTCATGTCAAACACACGTGCAAAGATTCACGGTCCAATGAGTTCAAAATCTTGGTCCACGGTGAGTTTATCCTGAATCACGATGTCCATTGTATGTCTTAGTCCACACATATAACTCACAAGCATGCTAGCCAAGTCCCAAGTACATACGTTGAAAATAACCAAAACAAAGGATCACGCTCGAGCGATTCCTAGTGGCACCTATGCTTCACGCTCGACCGGTTTTAACCCGGGTGAAATAAGCCTAGAAATCACACTCGAGCGTAGGCTTCAAAAGATATCTTGCTCGAGTGGTACTTGTTAAGACCTGAAAAGTACCACCTTTCATCCCTTAACTTAGCCTTTGATTAGACCCTTAGCCATCTAATAAATGCTTGTTAAGTGTTTTCTATCGGTAATAAAATAGCAGGGCAATAAGGCCATGAATCTTGCTAAGGAGCCTATTTTGGCACCAGAAGTCCCTCAGAACAATGAACCATGAATCCAGACCCTAGAAGAGCCTCACGCAGCTGACAAAGCTCCAGAGGATTCAGAATAATCCACTTCGCGCAGTCCTCACGAAGTCCCAAGACTTCACAAACAAGTTCTCGCGCAGTAGAGTGACAGAAGAGCTTCAGAAGTCTTAAGTCGCGCAACTCTCATGAAGTTTAGAAGTTAAATGTCGCGCAGCTCCCATGCAGTTCAAGAAGACCCCTCTCACCCTCACACGGTTCGCTCAGAACAGTTGAGGAGAGAGAGCTTCAGAATCCTCCCTCGCGTAGTAGTCATGGGATGCAAATATCAGAAAAGCTTCAATGCCTCGCGAGGATCCTCGTGAAGTTCCATTAAGAAGTGAACTTCTCGCACAGTTCTCACGCTGTTCAGAAAGAAAGCAGTCTCGCGAAAGCCTAAATTAGCCTCGCGAAGTAAAACAAAATGCTCGTGCAGTTCCCGTGCTAATTCACAAGTATCAATCCAACTGTGCGAAGCCCAATCCAGCGAGAGCTTAACTGTCTACCTCGCGACTGCTCAAAGCCTCAAGAAGTTGAAACTATGCAACGTCTGAAGCTTTAATGTTAAACTCAACCACGCGAAGACTAGAGCTACCATGCGACAAGTCTGGGAATCAACTGCAACCTGGAAAAGTTCTGAACTCTAACTTCCATCATTCTGCAAAGGACTTTCTAGGGATTTTCAAGGATTAGGGCACGCACTCCCACGCTCAAATCTCCATGCACGTGCCCCGAGGCATCTAAGGATCATTATTCGGCCATGTGACATCATTAAAATTAGGGTTTCCTAACCCTAATGCGCCGCCACACCACTGCTATATAAACCTAAGCCTGGTTTAGGTTTAGGGGATCAAGAGGGAGACTTGGAGTTAGAATTTAGAAGAGGAACTCCTATCTCAGATTTTGTAATTTTTCTTTCTTTCGTTCTTGTTCTTCTTGTAACTGTAAGTAGTTTTCTTTTTCTTCTCTCCATGGCTCAGCACTTGTTGGCCATGCCTTTGTATGTCTATTGAGGTTAGATTAATGATGATTTTGTAATAGGATTTATACTCTTATGTGATTTGTGTATTTGTGAGCTGTTCTGTGCAAGGCTGCTACCTTGTGATCTGCCATTGTTTTGGCTGTGTTTCAAAGCAATGGAGGACTGATTCTAAGGATCCACTCAGATCCAAGTGACCTGTGTGTCTGGGCTATCGCGGTCCTATACAGCCTTAGCCCCACCACAGGTCCCACTAGATCTAAAATTCTCATGGGAGCTTGAGCTGGTAGCCTTGTGACCATGGTGGTAGCAACAATTAACTTGTTTTGTCTTCGGCTCCGTGAGGAGGATAGACTCTAAGATAGTTTGTGACCATTTAAGTGGACAGGCTATAGCCTTAGGGTGAATCCAATACGCCGATCCAAGATGGATCCTGCTTCCCCGAGCCTGGGCTGTTAAGCCTGGTAGGAGATTGTGCAGAGGCAGACTCCCCATATATTTGTATAGACCCGCCATCAGATGTTAAATTTGATCTGGTTATGGAGATTATAGGCTTGTGACTGGACCATTGCAGCCCCATTCAAGCAATGGATAGCTAGATCTAAGGTGGTACTTAATCTCTTGTTGGTTCTATGTGTCTGGGCTATCATGGTCCTATACAGCCTTAGCCCCACACATAGGGCTTAGAGGTTGAGGTTCCCTATGGATTCCCTGAGCTTGTAGCCTGGATGAAGTAGTGCCTACAATGATTAATTTGTTTTAACCCATCTCTGGACTGTGGTTCCCCTATGGGATAGTCTGTGACCATTTAAGTGGATAGGTTATAACCTTAAGGGATTGGATCATGGCGCAGGGATGAGTTGAATTCTTCCTCCTCCTTGGTGATAATGTAGCCATTGGACAGGATTTCCATAACATCTGATCTGAATCTGAGTTACAAAACTCCTCCGATCTAGACTTAATAACCTACTTCTCACCCCTTTTATATTTATTTCCCACAATCCATCCATCTTCTCAACCCTTTCTATAGTTAACTCATTAGGCTATCTTAGAATACTTAGAATAAGTGACCTTAAACTCCCCTCCTTTTAGGACTGCCAGATCTGTAGTCAGACCTGGAGGGACTACTAGAGATGGCTCCTTTGGAGCTGTAGATCACCTTTCCCTGTGGGACAAACTCTTACTTATCAAAACTTGCTACAAATGGACCCTGTATCTTGCAGGTCTAGGATTTCTTAGTTGTGCTGATTCCATCCCTTGTTTTACTCCTTCCTTGATTTTTAAATTGTTTTTACCACCAACAAATAAAACAAGCACACTGGAGTTCGCAACAAGTTTTTGGCGCCGTTGCCGGGGAGTGTTTGATCTATTAGTAGACCCTTAGTTTTTGTATTTTTAGTATTCTCTATAGCTGTGAATAATTGATACTGCTGATGTAATTTTAAATCTTTCTTGCAGATCTGGATAGCAGCAGAGAAGGATAGTGGACTACATTTGGATAGTAGCTACCTCTGTCTGCAATTCTCTAACCTTTAAAACTCAGTCTAGCTTCTTTGAATATTCCATAGCAGTATTTAGGATAGTTGTAAATTTGTTAGATAAATTCTTTGAATCAAGTGTAATGTGCCTACAAGGAGTTGTCCCTGCTGGTGGTGTGGTTGTATGCTAGGTAGGAGATCTCTCAGTCCTACTTTGGAGCCTTTCAACCCTGAACTAGAAAGGGGTAGAAGACTTAGAAGGAACAGACACACCACAGCTGAGCCCCCAAGTGTATCTGAGACAGTATCAATGGGTGAGGAACAACCCAGAACTCTCAAGGAGTTGAATGCTCCAGATGACTATAACTCTCCATTTAGTATTCAATTCCCTGATGTTCAAGGGAACTATGAAATCAAAACTTCTATCATCCAGATGCTGCCCTCTTTCCATGGGCTTAGCAAGGAGGACCCTTACAGGCATATTGACCAATTTTTGGCCTTGTGCACCACATTTAATATTGCTGGCTTGGGACCTGAAGCTACTAGGCTCTTTCCCTTCTCTCTGAAGGATAGGGCTAGTACCTGGCTAGCCACTCTTCCCAACAATGGCATCACATCTTGGAAAGACCTACAGACCAAGTTCCTGAAAAAGTTCTTCCCTGAGACCAAAACTAGCCAATTGAGGAAGGAAATTCTTGCTTTTACATATCCCCAACTGAGGATTTTAATCAAGCCTGAGATAGGTTTAAAGAAATGCTCAAACAATGCCCCCACCACAAGATCCCAAACTGGCAGCTTGTACAAAGCTTCTAAATGGGATTGATGAGAAAAATAGAGATATGGTTGATGCCTCTTGCGGTGGAACCTACATGCACAAGACTACTGATGAGGCATGAGAATTGTTTGATGTAATCAGTGAGAATGCTTTTCAAAAACTATCCCTGACAAGAACTAGTCAGGAGTCTGAGTCAAAAGTGGGGCCTGCTGCATTGTCAAGAGGAAAAGTTTATGAGGTGTCTGGGAACAATGATCTGCAGCTGCAGATGGCAAACCTCTCTTTGAAGTTTGACAAATTACTGACTGTGATGCAACCCAGAAGGGCTGCTCAAGTGGTGGAAGCATGTCTGATATGCCAATCCCCACAAAGACACAAGAGAGGAATGTCCATTTGCGGTGGCAATATCCTCAATTGGTATTAGAACATGTCAGGCAATCTTTAGCCAAGAACAACTGGTGGCTATAAGATGACCATTTGGAAACCAGCACCAAAATGCTAGTTACCAATGGAGAGACCACCCAAATCTGAGGTGGAGGCAAGACAATTATATGCAGCCCCAGCAAATGTTGGCCTTGCCCCAACGGTCACAGCAGCAGTTCAATCAAGGATATGCCCCTAGATCTAATTTCCAACACCAGCAGCAACCCCATCAGCAACAAAATCAATTGGTCTTATTCCCATCTCAACCCAGAAATACTTCTTTTGAAAACCAAGTCTTAACCTCACTGCAAAACATGGGGTCCCTGGCTCAGGCCGTGAATTCTCATGGTCAGAGTATAAAGAAGATGGAAGAGCAGATTGGCCAATTAGCGAATGCCTTAGCTAAAAGGGAAGAGGGGAGGTTATCCAGTCAGCTAGTGGTTAATCCCAAGGGCCAATTTTTGATTGGTGAAGGATCCTCAAACCTTGCGGGGCAAGGAGATCTTTCGTTGACTTGATTCACAGAACTGTGCATTGTGTACTTTATGTATTTTAGTGTGGTTCATTTTTTTTCTGTTCATAGGAATTTCTAGTAATCTTGTCGGAGTCTAAATGTATATGACCTGCAAATTCTTATGCCTGCTTTGGTTCTTAGTCCCTTTGAATTGTTGATTGTGATTAAACAAATGATGGTGGTACTATTTTGATAATGCGAATGCTGTTTGAATTTAATGTTTTGATTTAAATGCTTTTTGAGTAAATGCATGATTAATTATTGGGAGAGTCCTATTTTAATATGACGGAAGGTGTCCCTGGAAAAGAGAATGTGAGAGAATCCACCCACAAAACAATGGAAAATGACAGACTAATGGGTGTGTGACCCTTGTCACTGTTTTAGCTGTCGCGAGGTTGTGAAAAATAGGCGTGGTTTCTTTTCGCGCAGTTCATAAACTGTTATCCTGCTAAGCTGTCGCAAGATTCAACACAATTGTGTGGACTCTCTCGCGCGATCCAAATGAAAGTCCAATCTCACGACCAACTCCTTCCCACCTAGCAAGCAAACATTTTCAAAGTGCGCCAAGCCTCGTGATTTATATAATCCTACCTCGCGCTGCTTTCCTTTTCTATTTTCTCTTCCTTCTCCAGATAGCGAAACCCTAGCTCTGACTCCCATTAATCTCTCTCCTCCAGCATCCATCTTACAGTCCATCAGTCACCTTCTAATTCTGGGAATTTGTTCCTAAAGCCTCCATCACCAGTTTCCCTCTGATAGGCGCTCTTGCAGTTTTGTGTACATCGCATTGAAAAGAACCCTAAGTGTTAAGGGTAAGATTCAACTCTCAACCCTTTCCTTTCATTTTTTAACCTACACATTCATAGAGGAGTAGTTCAATGGCCCCTAAGGGTGTACCTGTGAAAAGAGCAAGGGGTAAGGCTCCCGTGGAGCCCACTCCCAAGAAGGCCAAGTCCTCAGAAGTGCCGCAAAAAGGGAAAGAAGTGGTTCAGGATGTGGCTCCGCCAACACCTGATTACTCTACACCTTCTGAGCTCCTTCCCATTCCCTTGGAACCTGAGGCTATTTTTTACCTATCTTTCTTTAAAACAGAACCTCTGTCAGTCCCTGCCATTGAATTCTTGCGCAAGGCAGGTTTGACCCCCCTGCTGCAAGCCATCCCTACACTAGCCTATCCTAGACTAGTGCAACTTTTTTACCAGCACATTAGGGCTAGACCAGACCACCGTGGGCAGCCAGGCTTCATCGTGTTAGTTGACAATTTTGAAATGTTATTTGGTCCGGAGTTGATTGTTGAAGTGATGGGCATCCCTACTCTCTTTGACCCCAACTGTGGATATGCCCCCCCTGCGAGTGCCCCCATTGATACCATTGCCCAGGCCCTTATCGGAGGATTGAAGGCCACCGGGGATTCCATCAGGAGAAGAGACCTGGACCCAAAACTTCTATTCATTGATCAAGTGCTACGAAAGAACATTTATTGTGTCAGCCATCAGCAGGAGAGGAGGACACCAATTGCTGATGTTGTTTATTCCTTTTCATTGGGCCACAGTTTTCATGCTGCAAGGTTGATTTTTGAGGCTATGAAGGATGTAATGGTGAAGCTTGGGCAAAAAAAGAGGCCCTACACTCTCCCCTATCCAAAGCTCATCACCAAATTACTCTTGCGGGGAGGGTACAATATACCGGTGGGGGAGTTAACTGTTGACCTCCCCCCTACTACTTTCGCAAAGCGACAATGGGGGATCAGCAGGAGTCTGATGGATCCCAGCAAAAAGAAGAGAGCTCAGACTGCTTCTGAGAAAGGAGAGGGGACTGCTGTTGCGAAGACCACCCTTGCTCCCACAAAGGTGGCTAAAGCTCCTGCTCCCAAGAAGGTGGTGCAAGCTCCTATCGCTACTGATTCTGCAGCAAGACCTCCATCCACCACACCTGCCCATCCATCAGTTTCCTTGCCTATTCCATCTTTCCCTTTTCCCCTTTTAGCTCCCTTTCCCATACCCACTCTAGATTTCCCTGTGATTCGTTCCTGGGAGGAAAGTGTTGAACCCCATGCCAGCCCTTTACCCTCACCTACATTACCTCAGTACACACCCCCAATTCCCCCCTCATCTGAACTGAACCCTGACAGCCCTCCCCTGATATCCTACATTAAAAAGAAAACCCCTCACACAACCCCTGCCAGATCCTTACCTAAACCAACCACCCCTATCATCCCCACAGAAACCCCACATATTGACCCAGCCACCATCCCAACCATCCCTACCTCACCTCCACTCACAGACCTTGACTTTAACCTAGCCACTACTTCCGGATATCAAGCCTTCATGACTACACTGCTTGACACCCTGCCAACCCATGATATCCCTCTCCCAGATTCCCCACTTCCTTCCCCACATCACTCACCAGAACCTCCATCTCCTCCTCCTACAACCTTCCACCATGCCCCTACTTCCCCTTTCCAACCTGTTCCCTCTTCTTCTCATACTCCACCCCAACCACACTCAGACACACTAACCCATATCCTTGCCCTAATATATGGCATTCAAACCCAACTATCAACCACAACACATACCTAAGACCAAATGCAGACTGACATCACCACCATCAAATCCACCCTTCAAACATTGACAAAACAGCCCATCTCTGCACAACAACCTCCTACACCACAAATCCAGTCCCCTTCCACCTCTGACTCCACAGTGCACCCAGATTTTCACCCCATTGACACTGTTGAGAAATGAAAATTACCATTTTTCACCCCTTAACTTGAGTCTTGATAGACCTTTGAGAGAACTAAATAAGTGTTTTAAGTGCTTGTGTTGCAGCTAACAATAAAGACAGGCTTAACCATAAAAGCAGCGTAAAAGTGCCAAAAAGATGACAACACATGTCAATCCAAAGAAAGAAAGAGAAGAAACAACCTCAATAGCTGCTGGAAGGTCTGAATTGAAGAGGCAAAGACCTGGTCTCAACCCAAAGAAGAAGTAGGGAACAATTCGAACAGAAAAATGCACTACATAGTACTTTTCGCAAAGAACCTGAACTGTTCGCAAAGAACCTGAAACTCTGCGAAAAGAACAAAAACTCCAGACTTAGCTTTCGAAGAGCATCTGAACTCTTCGAAGAGATGATTTACCTTTTCGAAAAGGAGAAAACTCAATTCGAACAGAACCAGAACCTTGCGAAAAGAGCTTCAGGAGTTAAAACACCTTGCGAAAAGCCCCCTAAACTTTGCGAAAAGGTATTCTGGAGGTTCTCAGCTTTTGCAAGGGCAATTCAGTAATTTGTTTTACGCATCCCAATGCATTTAAAAAGCTAAGGACGTTCCAAAGGATTCTAAGCATGAAGCGAAGGCATATTCCACCCCACGTGAGCACCCAGAGATGAAATAACTTGGCAGGAACTTCTAGAAACTCTAACAGATTTGCAAAATGCATAACAGAATTGATGCCTTTTTCACCTGATTGGCTGAACCAGATTGAGGAATTCTGATTGGCCAGAACAAATCTGGATCCTCGTACTCGACCACCATTGGTCAATACAGATCTGAGCACCTCCGATTGGTTGATACACATCTGAGCTAGACTTGGGGAAAACTATAAATAGACAAACCATTTGCCCTATTTGGGCATCCAGATTTTGAGTTTCATTCCTATTCCCCCATTTCCAAACCAAATAGTTTGTCTGAAATCCCTGTAATAGCTTCACTTTGACTTGCAATTGAGAGCTGTGAGACATTTCTGTAATTCAAAAGAGAGTTGTATTCAAGACTACAAATCTGAGACCTGTTTAAGCTATGCTCTGTAATTGTAATGGTGGATTTGAAAAGGTTGCTGTAAACCGTATATTCTCAATTGGACATGTTGAGGGATCCCTCTGATCTCCTTATTGCATTAGGCTCCTTTAGATTTACTATTTTTCATGCAATTTCCCTTGATTCATTAATCCTGTGAGAATTAGTGTTGGTAACCTAATCTCTCACGGCATTTGTAGTGGTGTTTCTTGTTCTAAACTAAGGCTTTGGATTAAAGACTATTGGATGGTTTGTGGCCATTAAAGTGGACAGACCATAGCCATAAGCTTAAACCTAATCCTTAAATTAGATTTATTTCTCTTACATCTGCGCTTGTAGCCAGATGAAGATTGGATCATCTCTCAGTTGAGCTGCAGTCATTCTCATTAGTTTTCAAGGACCAAATCAAAGTTAGATATTACTTCTCCAATTTTTGTATAAGTTTACCTCAAATGTTTCCCCAACTCGGATCTGGATCACTTAGTTTAATCTTTACTTTTATAATTTAGTTAATGTGACAAATTCAACCTCCCATCTTATGTGCTTTGTAGATAGGATCAGAGGTCAGATCTGGTAGCTCAGATCTGGAGGTTTATCTTGCATTTTAGACAAATTCTCTATGGGCGATCTTTCACTCACTTACATTTAAAACTTGCTACAATTGGCCCTGATCTTGCAGGCTAATTCACTTCTACCTGTGCTGATATTTCTTTACTCTTTTTAATATTCTAGATTCAATATAATTTAGCAGTTGCAAACCTGTTTTCAAAACACACATAAATCAAGCACACTTAGAAGCAACAATAAGTTTTTGGCGCCGTTGCCGAGGAATTTGTTCTAAAATAGGTAGACCTAAGTTTTTACCTTTATTTTTTATATCATTACTAAACTATTCTATTGTTTATACCTATGCAGTTATTCATGTCCAATTTTTGAAGAAGGGAAACTACTTAAAAAGAAATTCTGAAGGTTTGCTGTGAATAATCAGATTTTTTTTTCTGAGTTGTATGTTTGGTAGGAGGACTCTCAGCCCTGAGATTGTCCCACTGAATTTAGAAGTTGAAAGGCTACTACGAACCAAACAAACAACACAGAATTCTGCTACTATGGGTGAAGAACCTCAACTTTTGAGGGATTACTTTGCACCTGGTGCTTATAACTCTCCCTTTTGCATTCAATTTCCTACTGTTGAAGGAAATTATGAGTTCAAATCATCAACTATCCAAATGCTTCCTTCCTTCCATGGGTTGAGTAAGGAAGATCCATACAAACATGTGGATGAATTCTTGGCTCTTTGCACCACATTCAACATAGCTGGACTTGGTCTGTATAAAGCAAGCTTAGGCTCTTTCCTTTTTCATTAAAGGATAAAGCTAGAGCATGGTTATCTATGTTAGCACCAAATAGTATCACTTCTTGGAATGATTTGCAATGTCAATTTTTAGCCAAATATTTCCCAATGTCTAAAACAAGTCAATTGAGACAAAGTATCATTTCCTTCTAACAAAACTCAACTAAAACTTTCCATGAAGCATGGGAACGATTTAAGGAACTTTTAAGGCAATCTCCTCATCATCAAATTTCCAGATGGTAGCTGGTTCAAAGCTTCTATCAAGGAATTGATCAAAAAGGCAAAAATATGGTGGATGCCTCCTGTGGAAGCACTTACTTGCAAAAAATAGTTGAGGAGGTTTGGGACTTGTTTGAAGTAATTGGTGAAAACTCAACTCAACAGGAATCTCTGTCAAGAGATATTGAAAATCCTGCTAGGTTGAACAATCACCAACCCACCAAAGGGAAGATTTATGAGGTGAATGAGTTGGAAAGAAAGATGGACAATTTAACCACAAAGTTTGATAGATTGATGGACTCACTTAAAAATCCAAATGTTGCAAGAGTAGAGGAGGCATGTCTGATATGCCAGTCCCCTACTCATTCAATTGACCAATGTCCTGCTGCACCACAATTCCCAGATTTGATGGTGGAATAAGCTCATACTGCTCAATCATTTGGACAGATGCAGTCAAATGAATATCAATGGAGAGGACACCCCAATTTGAGGTGGAACCAAGGGAATTATCAATCCCAACAGCAGCAACAACCAAAGAACCAAATGCCTTTCAAAATGACCTTTATCGTGAGAATTTTATGCCAAACCAAATTTTCAAGACCCATTCCACAACAACTATGCGTGATGCTTGATTCAAACCCCCTCCAGGTCCCCTTCTTTTGAAGATCAAGTCCTAAATTCACTCCAAAATTTAGGATCTTTAACTCGATCGTGAATTTTCACGAGAGCATAAAGAAGATTGAAGAAACATTGGGACAGCTTTCAACTACTTTGGCAAAAAGAGAGGAAGGAAAGTTACCCAGCCAACCTTTGAACAATCCCAAAGGACAGTTCATGGTTGGAGAAGCTTCTAATTCACATGAAGAAGTAAAAACTGTTACCACTTTGAGAAGTGGAAGAATCATAAATAACAAAGTGGGTACTGAAGAAGAAAAAAATGAGGAAAATGATAAAGATATGCAGCAAGAGCAGCATAGTGATAGCGATAGAGTCTTGATGGACCTCAGAAAAGTTAAAAAAATGAAAAACAAAAAATCCAAAAAGTTTCTGAAAATGCTTCCAAATCTGTAGATGAAGGACTAGTTCCTCATTTATCATTTCCTCATGCAATGAAATCCGAATCCCCTTTTGATAAAGGGAATACAAAAATAGATGAAATGATGGAGACTTTCAAGCAAGTCAAGATAAATCTACCTTTGCTTGAGGCAATCAAACAAATTCCAGCATATGCAAAATTTTTGAAAGATGTTTGCACTCACAAAAGACAGTCTAGGATACATTTGTCCAAGAAGGTCTTTGCTGTGGAAAGAATTAATCAGGTGTTATCCATTGCCACACCTCCTAAACTTCAAGATCCTGAAATCCCCACAATCCCTTGCATTATTAGGGAACATACCATTGAAAAGGCTTTATTAGATCTGGGTGTTAGTGTCAACCTACTTCCATATTCTGTATATGAGAAACTAGGTTTGGGAGAATTAAAACCCACTCATGTGGTGTTACAACTAGCGCATGATCCGAAAGGAAGCCGCTTGGAATGATTGAAGATGTATTGGTAGGAGTAGAATTTTTTCTATCCGCTGATTTTCTAGTTTTGGACATGGAACCAACCAAAAGCCAAACTTCCATCCCCTTATTTTGGGAAGACCATTCTGCTACAAAGAAATGCTTGCATCCAATGCAGGTCTGGTATTATGGAAGTCTCTTTTGGAAATATGAAGGTAAAATTAAATGTTTATAATGCAGTCACACAGCCTCAATTCAGCTCTGAAGAATGTTTTCATGTTGATCTATTGTATGAACTTGTAGAAGGGACTTTACAACAGTTTCTGCAGTGTGAAGATTTCACCACAGATGTTAAAGATGCTTGGGGAAATTCTGAGGAAACAATAGTTTGTATCTCAAGTTTTGAGGAAATAAATGTTGTGCAAGAAATGCATAATCAATCAGCAAGTTTCTCTTCTTAGAAACCTGCTACTCTTCCTCTTCCACAAACAGCTAAGGTACCTTTGTTACCTTCTTTTCTCAGCCCACCTGATTTAGAACTAAAACAGCTGCCAAAAAATTTGAAATATGTGTTTTTAGGAAATCATAAATCATTGCCTGCAATTATTTCTTCCTCCCTCACAAAGGAGCAGGAGGAAGAGCTGTTGGATGTTTTGAAAGAACATAGAAGGGCAATTGGATGGACTATTACTGATTTGGGAGGAATCAGTCCAGCTGTTTGCATGCACAAAATCCATTTGGAAGAAGATGCAAAGCCTTCTAGGGAAATGCAAAGGAGGCTGAACCCTCATATGCAAGAAGTGGTCATAAAAGAGGTTGTTAAGTTGTTGGATGTAGGGGTCATTTACCCCATTTCAGATTCAGCTTGGGTGGCACCTACAAAGGTGGTACCTAAGAAATCTGGGATCATGTTGTTGCTTCTTAGTGTGCTTGATTTATGTGAGTTTTGAAAACAGATTTAAAGCTGCTAAATTACAGTGGTTCAAGACTATATAAACAAATAAAGAAATATCAGCACAGTTAGAAGCGAATTAGCCTGCAAGATCAGGGCCAATTGTAGCAAGTTTTAAATGTAAGTGAGTAAAAGATCGTCCACAGGGAATTGATTTAAAATTTAAGATAAACCTCCAGATCTGAGCTACCAGATCTAGCCTCTGATCCTATCTACAAAGCACATAAGATGGGAGGTTGAATTTGTCACATTAACTAAATGATAAAAGTAAAAATTAAACTAAGTGATCCAGATCTGAGTTGGGGAAACGTTTGAGGTAAACTTATACAAAAAATGGAGAAGTAATATCTAACTTTGATTTGGTCCTTGAAATCTAATGAGAATAACTGCAGCTCAACAGAGGTGATCCAATCTTCATCTGGCTACAAGCACAGATGTAAGAGAGATAAATCTAATTTAAGGATTAGGTTTAAGCTTATGGCTATGGTCTGTCCACTTTAATGGCCACAAACCATCCCACAGTCTTTAATCCAAAGCCTTAATTCAGAACAGGAAACATCACTACAAATGCTGTAAGAGACTAGGTTACCAACACTAATTCTTACAGGATTAATGAATCAAGGGAAATTGCATGCAAAACAATGAATCTAAAGGAGTCTAATGTACTGAGGAGATCGGAGGGAACCCTTGACATGAGTCCAATGGAGAATGCATAGTTTACAGCAACCTTTTAAAATCCACCGTTACAATTATAGAGCGCAGCTTAAACAGCTCTCAGATTTGTAGTCTTGAATACAACTCTCTTTTGAATTACAGAAATGTCTCACAGCTCTCAAATGCAAGTACAAAGTAGGTTATTACAAGGATTACAGACAAGCTGTTTGGCTGGGAAATGGGGGATTAGAAATGAAACTCAAAATCTGGATACCCAAATTGGGCAAATGGTTTGTCTATTTATAGTTTTCCCTAAGCCAGCTCAGATGTGTATCAACCAATAAGAATTGGATAGATCTGTATCAGCCAATAGGAGTCGAGCACCAGGATCCAAATCTGTTCTGGCCAATCAGAACTGCTTGATCTGGTTCAACCAATCAGGTGAAAAAGGCATCAATTCTGTTATGCATTTTGAAAGTCTGTTAGAGTTTCTAGAAGTTCCCGCCAAGTAATTTCATCTTTGGATGCTCACGTGGGGTGAAATATGCCTTTGGTTCGTGCTCAGAATCTTCCGAAATGTCCTTGGGTTTTAAAATGCATTGGGACACGTGCAACAGATTACTAAATTGCCCTTGTTAAAGTTGTGAATCTCTAAAATACCTTTTCGCAGAGCTTAAGGGTCTTTTCGCAAAGTGTTGTGACTTCTGAAGCTCTTTTCGCACAGATTGGAGACCTTTTCGAAAAGAACTGTAACTTCTGGAGATCTATTCGCAAAGCTTGGGGACCTTTTCGCAAAGTTCAATCTTCTCTTCGAGGAGTTCAGATGCTCTTCAAAAGCTACGCCTGGAGTTTTAGTCCTTTTCGCAGAGTTCAAGGTTCTTTACGAAAAGTGCAGGTTCTTTGCGAAAAGAACTCTGTAGTGCATATCTCTATTCGAATTGTCCCCTGCTTCTCCTACAGGTCTTTGCCTCTTTACTTTAGACCTTTCAACAGCTGATGAGGTTGTTTCTTCACTTCCTTTCTTTGGACTGACATGGATTGTCATCTTTTTGGCACTTTTAAGCTGCTTTTATGGTTAAGCCTGTCTTTATTGTTAGCTGCAACATAGGCACTTAAAACACTTATTTAGTTCTCTCAAGGGTCTATCAAGGCCCAGATTAAGGGGTGAAGAGTGGTATCATCCAGTCGTCAACACACCTCCACTCCTAAGCTTTGTTACTTGCCGAGCAAAGACAAAACTTAAAACTAGAATGAAAAGCCATTTTGTAGGGGAGCACAGTTGCATTTAGCATATGCAACAAGCCTTTTAAACCCCTAGGTGATCCCTAGTGGAGGAGTGAAGTCTCGAGGGTTTTAGTGAAGGTACCCACAAACTTCTCCAATAAATCGCCTAAGATCAATGCATTCTGTTAAAGCAAACTTTCATCCAATCAGATTATTCACACCGCCAAAGTTGTAAGAAGATTTTCAAGAAAACATCAATTCAAAACTAAAATTCTGCTGTAATTCCTTTACCATTCACTCGCTTGGTGTCAAAAGTTTTTACAAGAAAATTAACGAAAAGCTTGCCTTCTATTTGAAAATTCAGTTTTGATGTTATCCCAAATAATTTGATTTCAAACTCAACTCTCACCAAGGTTTTCACTCACCATGCAAATATGAGGGTTGCACTATTTCACATTACCAAGAGCAATTACTTCCTCAAATAGGAATGTAAGGAGCATAGGCATTGCTTTTCAGTTCTGAATTTACTACTTTTTTCACCATAGATTACACAAATCCTTATCTCCATGTGACAGCTCAATCCATCATTGATCAGTAAGGACTTTAACTTGGGTTGTAATGTGGCTTATGGGTGAAATTTATCAAGAATAAAAGGGTGGAATGGAGTTCAAAATTGAGAAGTCAGTCAAGGTAAGGAGGTGATAGACACACCTTCTTCAATTCAGCACAATTTCATCTTCTTCTTTGAATTTTCAGAGCCAAAGTGGCCATCTTTTTCAAACTTCCAATGAAATGCCTTCTCCTTTTCTTTTTTTTTTTTTTTTTTTTTTTTTTTTTTTTTCAAATCAACATTGACTGGAATGCCACATTTCTTCTGCTGATACATCATTGCCTTCAATTATTTTTCTTTTTCTTTTACCAAACTGTTACCCAACTCACCTTTCTTCAGCTTTCTTTCCTTTACCTTCTGAATTCTCAGAGTGAGGGTTAGGCTAAATGAGGTTGATGAGGTTTCAAAGAAATCTTGGATTTATAAAGCTCAATTGGTGTGTATCAAGGGCAGTTTCAAAAGGTTGGGCTTTTTTGAAGTTCAAACTGTCCAAAAGGAGGCCTTACATCATGTCTTTAATATCATGATTGCTGTCAAGATATTTTAACTTGGATATGTGTAACTTCTAGTGAAAACAAGCCGGTTCAAACAGTCCCTAGAGCAGAAAAAACTGCCAATTCATACCTCCAAAGAATAAATTTCAGCAAGCCCAAATCTCACTGGGTGTGGTTTTCTATCAAATTCTTGAGGTATATCATCACTGTTTTCTCTCTTTTTAGGTTTACTAAAACATCAATTTTTATTTTGGAAATTTTCTGACATTCACTTCATGAAAGTATTAGAATTACACTAGAAATTAATTTTAAAAAGTTTTAACTTCCTCATTTTAAAAAAAAAACAGGTGCGAGATTACTTCATTTCCAAAAATTCTGCTGATCATAAGTTGCATCAAGCATTAACTTATTTTATTGGCATACCTCCCATACCCCCAAACCTAAGATGAACATTGTCCTTAATGTTCTAGGCATTGAGAAACGAGGGGCAGCAGGACAAAAGAAGAAAGGAAAACTAAGCAGAAAAAAAATTTACAGCTATATGCAGCAGAAAATAAAGAAAATAACACTGAATATATGAGCAGGAAAAGGGAAAAAAAATGTTATATAAATATAGGAAATTACTGATAAAACATAAAAATAACAAAACTAAGCTAGAACTGCTACAAAAATAAAATCTAAAAACTGAATATATGATCAGAAAAATAAAAGAACTGCAAAGCAAATGGAAGGAAACTAATGCTAATAACAGAGAAACAGTAAAAGCAAGGTAAGGGACTGAATACAAAGTTAAAAAAGAAAAAGAAAAGTGTTTCAGAATTTGTGAATGCAAAGTAGGGAAACAAAGTTAGAAACTAACTATACTCACAGAAAAATGACGAAAATCAGTAAAACGGGGACACATTAACCTAAGAAAGAAAAAAATCAAATGATCTAAAACAAAATTTGAAACTAAAATTCCTAAAATGTAAAATCTAATGCCAAATGATATATCCTAAGCCCAAAGAAACAAACCCAAAAGCCCGAGATACTTATGAATCTAAGTGATTATAAAATGATTAGCAGAATACAAAGAAAAGCAAGATTCATAAGACCCCTTTGTTGATGATGTGTATGAATAAAAAAATAATGAAGCATGGGAGCACATATTAAAAATAGGGTTCACACACCGAGACTCATTTATGATGAAGAAATCAAGGAAAATAAAATCAAGGGTCCATTGAATATTCAAAACAGCCTATGATCCACTATTCATTATCCTACATGATTCCTAAAAAGAAAAATGATCTCAACAGGCGGATGGGAAAAGTGGATGCAAATGGAGTAAAACAGCCCATCCCAAACATATCTATATATATATATATATATTTGTTTTTATAATTTTCTTTTTTTTTTTTACTTGTTTTGATCTGCTCAACAAGAGCCCTTATTTACTATCGCTGAAAATAATGAGAAACAACTCAGAGATTTTCTATTTGTGTTTTCATTTTCTTTTATTTTGTATTTGGTTTTGTAAAAAATCAGATGCCTAAAAGAAAGCATAAATTATAATCAAAACAAACATTAAACACAACAGTAATGCTTTGGTTCTCAAAAATTTTAAAATAGAAAATGAATGCAAAGGAGAAGGATGTCAAACTCAAGCAGATCTGCTCCAGCTTTGGTCCAGATGTTCCTTGTTGACCGCTGCTCCAGACCGCAATAATCCAAAATCGCAGCAGAACCTTATTCAAGTATATTGACAAAAATAAAAGAAAAACTCAGTGCTCCGCCCAAATTTGACAAAAGATAAAAAAGTGGCGCAGATTTATTCAAATAACTAGAAGGCAAAGAATATAAACTCGTAAAAATAAAAAAATACTGCGGTAAAAGCAGGGTTTTCTATACAAAAGCTGTAGACATTTAATCAAGCACTTGGAATGCAAAGTGCAGGTTTAAAAGCAAAAATTAAAATAAAAATCAAATCTACAAATAGAAAAACTTAGGTCTACCAATTTTAAAATCTATTCCCCGAGCGCCAAAAACTTGTTGTTCTTCTAAGTGTGCATGATTTATGTGAGTTTGAAAGCAGTTTATATGCTAAATTACATAAACAAATAAAGAAATATCGACAGTTAGAAGCGAATTAGCCTACAAGATCAGGGCCAATTGTAGCAAGTTTCAAATGAAAGTGAGTAAAAGATCGTCCACAGGGAATTGATTTAAAATTTAAGATAAACCTCCAGATCTGAGCTACCAGATCTGGCCTCTGATCCTATCTACAAAGCACATAAGATGGGAGGTTGAATTTGTCACATTAACTAAATGATAAAAGTAAAATTAAACTAAGTGATCCGGATCGAGTTGGGGAAAGCGTTTGAGGTAAACTTATACAAAAATGGAGAAGTAATATCTAACTTTGATTTGGTCCTTGAAATCTAATGAGAATAAGCTGCTGACTCAATAGAGGTGATCAATCTTCATCGGCTACAAGCACGGATGTAAGAGAGATAAATCTAATTTAAGGATTAGGTTTAAGCTTATGGCTATGGTCTCATCCACTTTAATGGCCACAAACCATCCACGCCTTTAATCCAAAGCCTTAATTCGTAAGCAGAAACATCACTACAAATGCTGTAAGAGACTAGGTTACCAACACTAATTCTTACAGGATTAATGAATCAAGGGAAATTGCATGCAAAACAATGAATCTAAAGGAGTCTAATGTACTGAGGAGATCGGAGGGAACCCTTGACATGAGTCCAATGGAGAGTGCATAGTTTACAGCAACCTTTTAAAATCCACCGTTACAATTACAGAGCGCAGCTTAAACAACTCTCAGATTTGTAGTCTTGAATACAACTCTCTTTTGAATTACAGAAATGTCTCACAGCTCTCAAATGCAAGTACAAAGTAGGCTATTACAAGGATTACAGACAAGCTGTCTGGCTGGGAAATGGGGGATTAGAAATGAAACTCAAAATCTGGATACCCAAATTGGGCAAATGGTTTGTCTATTTATAGTTTCCCTAAGCCAGCTCAGATGTGTATCAACCAATAAGAATTGGATAGATCTGACGTACCAATAGAGTCGAGCACCGGGATCCGGATCTGCTCGCCAATCGTAATCGCTTGATCTCGTTCACCAATCGTGAAAAGGCATCAATTCTGTTATGCATTTTGAAAGTTTGTTAGAGTTTCTAGAAGTTCCCGCCAAGTAATTTCATCTTTGGGTGCTCACGTGGGGTGAAATATGCCTTTGGTTCATGCTCAGAATCTTTTGAAATGTCCTTGAGTTTTAAAACGCATTAGGACACGTGCAACAGATTACTAAATTGCCCTTGTTAAAGTTGCGAATCTCCAAAATACCTTTTCGCAGAGCTTAAGGGTCTTTTCGCAAAGTGCTGTGACTTCTGAAGCTCTTTTCGCACAGATTGGAGACCTTTTCGAAAAGAACTGTAACTTCTGGAGATCTATTCGCAAAGCTTGGGAACCTTTTCGCAAAGTTCAATCTTCTCTTCGAGGAGTTCAGATGCTCTTCAAAAGCTACGCCTGGAGTTTTAGTCCTTTTCGCAGAGTTCAAGGTTCTTTACGAAAAGTGCAGGTTCTTTGCGAAAAGAACTCTGTAGTGCATTTCTCTGTTCGAATTGTCCCCTGCTTCTCCTACAGGTCTTTGCCTCTTTACTTTAGACCTTTCACCAGCTGATGAGGTTGTTTCTTCACTTCCTTTCTTTGGACTGACATGGATTGTCATCTTTTTGGCACTTTTAAGTTGCTTTTATGGTTAAGCCTGTCTTTATTGTTAGCTGCAACATAGGCACTTAAAACACTTATTTAGTTCTCTCAAGGGTCTATCAAGGCCCAGATTAAGGGGTGAAAAATGGTATTTTCCAGTTCTCAACAGATCACTGTTGTAACCTCAGATTCTGGTGAGCTTATGTCAACTAGACAAACAACTGGATGGAGGGTTTGTATTGATTACAGAAAATTAAATGCAATGACCAGAAAAGACCATTTCCCCCTCCCATTCATTGATCAGATTTTAGATAAGCTAGCAGGAAAAGCTTATTACTGTTTTCTTGATGGTTACTCTGGGTACAATCAGATTCCTGTGTACCCACAAGATCAGGAAAAGACTACATTCACTTGCCCTTTTGGCACTTTTGCCTATAGGAGAATGCCTTTTGGTCTTTGTAATGCTCCTGCTACCTTTCAAAGATGCATGTATTCCATTTTTTCTGATATGATTGACCAATTTATGGAGATTTTTATGGATGATTTTTCAATCTATGGAGAGTTTTTCCAGTGTTTACATCATCTCAAATTGGTATTACGAGATGTGAAGAAACCAATCTAGTTCTCGAAATGGGAAAAGAGCCATTTCATGGTCACCCAAGGCATTGTCCTTGGCCATGTTGTTTCCACAAGGGCATTGAGGTGGAGCAAAATTGATCTAATTCCACATTTACCACCTCCCAAACTAAGCAAATCGGAAGTTTTACGGGACATGCTTTGGATTTTCTGAAGGTTCATCAAGGACTTGATAAAATAACCAAACCTCTTTGTCATTTGTCAGATGTCAAGATGTCCCTTTTGTTTTCAATAATGAATGCATGAAGGCTTTTGAATTCCTAAAAAACGGTTTGATTTCAGCTCCAATATTGCAGTCTCCAGATTATTCATTACCTTTTGAACTGATGTGTGATGCATCAGATTATGCTTTGGGAGCTGTCCTTGGACAGAGAAAAGAAAAGCTGCCTCATGTCATAGCTTATGCTAGTAGATCAATGATTGATGCACAGCTCAATTACACAACAACTGAGAAGGAGTTGCTGGCAATTGTTTTTGCTTTAGAAAAATTCAGGTCATATGTCTTGGGTTCACAAATAGTGGTGTTCACTGACCACTCTGCTTTGAAATACCTTCTGTCTAAGAAGGACACCAAACCAAGATTAATCAGGTGGATTCTCCTATTACAGGAATTTGATTTACAGATCAAAGATAACTGCTGATATTGATAGGCTGCCTATCAATGAATCTTTCCCTGATGAACAACTTTTTGCCATTAGTATACACACTCCTTGGTTTGCAAGCATAGTCAACTTTTTGGCTACTGGAAGAATTCCTCAACATTGGAATAAAATGGATAAAGATCTTTTCTTCGCAAAGGTTAAATATTTCATCTGGGAAGATCCTCATATGTTCAAGAGTTGTGCAGACCAAATAATAAGAAAATGTGTCCCTGACCAAGAATTTCATAGAATACTTTCTATGTGCCATGAACAGGCTTGTGGAGGTCATTTTAGTGGAAACAAAACTGCTGCAAAGGTTTTGCAGTGCGGATTTTATTGGCCTACACTTTTCAAAGATGCTGCAAAGATTGTAAGTCTTGCCAAAACTGTCAAAAATTGGGCAGCATTTCCAAGAGAAACTCAATGCCTTTACAGCCTATTTTGGTAGTTGAGTTGTTTGATGTTTGGGGGATAGACTTCATGGGTCCTTTTCCTCCTTCCAATGGGAATAATTTCATTTTAGTAGCTGTGGATTATGTATCCAAATGGATTGAAGCCACAGCCACTAAAACAAATGATCACAAAGTGGTTCTTAAATTTCTTAAGGATCACATTTTTTCCAAGTTTGGTTTTCCCAGAGCCATTATAAGTGATGGGGGAAGCCATTTTTGTAATAAACATTTTGAAACTTTATTGAAAAAATACTGCTGACTCATAGAGTAGCCACTCCATATCATCCACAAACCAGTGGACAAGTGGAGATTTCCAATAGAGAAATCAAACATATTTTGGAAAAGACTATGAAGAAGGACAGAAAGGATTGGTCCTTTAAGCTGAATGATGCATTATGGGCATACAGGACAGCTTATAAAACCCCAATTGGTATGTCCCCATTCAGGTTGGTCTATGGCAAAGCATGCCATTTACCAGTAGAGTTAGAATATAAAGCTTTTTGGGCCATTAAAATATTGAACATGAATCTAACTACTGCTGGTAATGACAGGAAACTGCAACTTGCTGAGTTGGAGGAGCTGAGAATGGATCCATACACAAATTCAAGATTGTACAAAGAGAAAGTCAAAACTTTCCATGATAAAATTTATTGAGAAAAGAGTTCACAGCTGGCTCTAAGGTATGGTTATTTAACTCAAAACTCAAGTTTTTCCCAGGAAAGCTGAGATCCAGATGGGAAGGGCCATACACTGTCATTCAGACAGCCCCTTTGGGAGCTTGACATCCTTGATCCAAGTAATGGAAGAATCCTGAAAGTAAATGGTCAGAGGCTCAAACCATGCATTGAAAATACCCAGGAGCCTGTGCTGCCCATCTGTCATCACGAACCTCCAAAAATCTGATGGTGGATAACTGTACATTATGTTTTTTATTTCATAGTTTTTGCTTAGCTTCTTTGTTTCTGTTTTTATTCATGATTTGTCTCTTTTCGCATGGTTTAAATATGCTCCAAGTTAAGTCGCAAAGTAATAATTCTCATTTCACAAAGTTCAATTTACTTTTCGAAAAGACTCTGGATATGTAACGAACTACTCGAAAGCAAAGATTTGCTTTTCGAATAGTTGGTCTGAAGCTATTTTCTTTTCGAAAAGATAGTTCTGAAGCTAATTTCTTTTCGAAAAGATGTTTCTATAGCTCTTAACTTTTCGAATGGTACTGATGCCATTCGCAGTTGTCAAAAGTTCTATTTTGGAACTTTTCGAAAACTTATAAAGAACTTTGCGAAATTAACTCTGAGTAAATTTAAACCCTTTCGAAGTAGGGGTTTCATATTCGAAGGCTTTTTGAAGAGCGACCTGTTCCACGGAAACCCTACTTCGTTCTTTCCTTGCGCAATTTGAGAAGCTTGCTATATTTTTCCTCACCTTTGTTCGATCATTTGGGTTTTCAGAGAAGGATTTTAGCTTCTAGTCTGGGAGATTTCTGCAAGCAAACAACTCGTTCAATTAAAAACCCTAGATCTCGGTATTTCTCTGCACATTATCTCTGTTTATCATTTGAAAATTTTCAATTTGTGTCAGCATCTGTTGTGGGCATTTTCATACATCAATTTCGAATGGGAAAAGCAGAGAAATCGTTAGCTGCCATGTTCCCAAAATCCTCTGCTAAGAAAGTTAGCAAACCTACCCCAAAGGGAAAAGCCAAAACTTGATGAAAACTATCTATGGATAAAGCGGATAGGGTGGAAAAAGGAAGAAAGTGAGACATGAGGAACCCATCTCTGCTGCTGCTAGTCCTGAGCCTGAGCTTCCTCCTCTGCCTATACATTTGGTACTGCCAAATCCATTCATTGAAGCTCAGAAGTTAATTCCTGAGCTGATTGTGGACGAAACTTTTTTCGTCAACAAACCGGAGTGCCTATTATCTTTAAGATACATAAGGGATGCCGCACTAAGCAATATCTTTACCCCTTTGCCAGAGAAAATTTACCCACGAATGGTGAACTTATGGTACCAAAACCTAATCAAGGTCACTGAAAGTGATGCTGATGTCCCTACCCTGGTTATCTTTATTGATGATTGCGATCTTACGGTCACATTTGAAGACATAGGGAATGCTTTGGGGATACCCTTCCAATTTGATCCTGCTGGTCCATTGGCTGCCCCAGAAACAGCCTCCTTTAGAGAAATGGCTGCACATTTGACCCAGGGAATTGTGGGCACTTTGGTCCATCATGAGGAGAGACCTAGCCCCCAATTTCTATTGATGGACTTCATTTGAGGAAGTTTTTTATGTTCAAGCACGACCAAGAGGAGAACACCAATTTTAGAGGCGCTCTTTCACTTTTCTAAGGGGCAATTTTTCAATGCCCCTATGTTAATTTTTGAAGCCATGGCTGATATTAGTGCCAAGTTGAAAAAGGAGCGAGAATTTGGCCTCCCATTTGGTAGATTGATCACAGCCCTCCTCAGAGCCAAGTTTGACATTGATAATGAGGAGCCATTTGAAGTCATTGCTCCTCACAATTTTGGGAAAAAGGCTTGGACTACAAGCCAAGCCATGCTGAGACGAATGAGAGAAGAAGATGAACACTCACCTGCCCCTCAGTGCAGTAATGAACCAAGACCGAACCTAGTTCCCTTAGAACCAGATTTTAAGCCGGAACTGTGTGGTGACCAGCCTCTGTTGAAGAAACTTTCCTTCCCATGGTGACCCGGCTCTTGATTGCACCAATTTTTGAGGAAGTTGGCCTTTCACCCTCCTCCCTATTCCAGCCACTTCACCTATCCCTGTCCCTTCCCCATACCTCCATTATTCCAATTATAGATTCCCCTCTACCAACCACTCCAACCATACTCACCCACCAATCTCTCCCACCAATGACCATGTTTTAGCTGTGAGACTTGCCCCATCTCCCCACTCCTCTGCTCCAAAGCCCTCAAATTCACCTGCTCATTCACACAAGTATCCCATACACACGAGCACAGAGCCTTTCACTCTGAGGCTTATTCTTCCTTAATGGGATCTATTTTTGAAACCATGGGGCTTGAACCTATCCCTATACACCCTCATCATTTCACTCACTTACCTACTCTCTCCCTTTGACCATTGCACCCCCACCCTCCACTTCAGTTGTACCAATCCCTGCTATGCCCACCTCTCCCCCACCTGCCTCTAGTACCCAAATACTTGCCTACCTCCAATCCATCCAAGCCTAACTCCAAATCAACAAAGAAAACCAGTCGGTGACCAATGACCTGCTCCAAACCTTAGCCTCCACATCATACACAACCACCTTTACCCCTTTACCTACTGTTGATTCCCATGCTACCCAAACTGAACCAGAGGTAGTATTGCTTGATCTGCCCAGCCCCACCACTACTACACATGCAACCCAAACTGAACCTGAAGTCCCTCTGGTTGCATCCCCTTCACCACTCCCCACTTTCTCTGAGCAAGCCACTCAGACCGACCCTGAAGTCCACCTTTTGGACACTTCTTCCCCCCCTCCCACAGTTGGGATACCTTTGGTCCCCTACCATTCTATTCCCCTTCCCCGATTTGCCTCCCTCAGACGAGCCATGGAAGAAAATCCCTATATCTGCAGAGATGTTCTGAAAGGGTTGGCTGATTTACAAGCCTACATTCGAACCCCTTATGAAAACCAGATTTGGAAGTTGGAGTTATTTATGAAATTTGAGAGAGAGAAAATGAAGGACTTGCTGGGTCAAACCTTTCAGATGGTTAGGAGTGAGCAGCACAAGGTGACCATGTTACAAGCACAGCTTGACCAGGAAAAACTAAAGACCATTAGACTTGGCAAGTACATTGGCCTCACCAAAAGGATAAAATCAGAAGAATACACTGAGCTGCAAAACACTATCCAGGAGAAAGTTCCATCAAGTTCGGACTCCAATACTGATTCTAGTTCTGATTCTGACAGTGACTCAAGTTCTGAGCCAATTGAACCAACTTATGATACAGATTTTAACCCCAGTTATTAGATCACATTGTACTTTTCTGTGTTATGAGTTTGTAATATAACATTCTGTTTCTTCTTGTGTAATTTCTTTGCATTTCTGTCTGTCTTCTTGGCATCATAATGTTTTATTTTTCTTTCTTGCTTATATCATTTCTCTACTGTGGACCAGTGTGGACCCTGCTCTCCTTAGGTTTGGGGGTATGGCAGGTATGCCAATAAAATAAGTAAGTTAATGCTTGGTGCAGCTTATGATCAGTAGAACTTTTGAAAATGAAGTCATTTCACACTTGTTGTTTTAAAAAATGAGGAAGTTAAAACTTTTTAAAATTAATTTCTACTGTAATTCTAATACTTTCATGAAATGAATGTCAGAAAATTTCTAAAAGAAAATTGATGTTTCAGTAAACCTAAAAAGAGAGAAAACAGTGATGATATACCTCAGGAATTTGATAGAAAACCACACCCAGTGAGATTTGGACCGGAAATGTATTCTTTGGAGGTATGAACTGGCAATTTTTTCTGCTCTAGGGACTGTTTAAACCTGCTTGTTATCACTAGAAGTTATATATATCCAAGTTGAAATTGTTTGACAGCAATCATGATATTAAAGACATGATGTAGGGCCTTCTTTTGGACAGTTTGAACTTCAAAAGCCCCACCTTTTAAAAACTGCCCTTGATACACACCATTTGAGCTTTATAAATCAAAGATTCCTTTGAAACCTCATCAACCTCATTTAGCCTAACCCTCACTCTGAGAATTCAGAAGGTAAAGGAAAGAAAGCTGAAGAAAGGTGCGTTGGGTAATAGTTTGGTAAAAGAAAAAGAAAAATAATTGAAGGCAACGATGTATCAGCAGAAGAAATGGGGCATTCCAGTCAATGTTGATTTGAGAAAATTGGGAGAAGTCATTTCATTGGAAGTTTGAAAAAGAAAGAGAAAAAGATGGCCACTTTGGCTCTGAAAATTCAAAGAAGAAGATGAAATTGTGCTGAAATAAAGAAGGTGTCCATACCACCTCCTTACCTTGACTGACTTCTAAAATTTTGAACTCCACTCCAACCCTTTTATTCTTGATAAATTTCACCCATAAGCCACATTACAACCCAAGTTAAAGTCCTTACTGATCAAAGATGGATTGAGCTGTCACATGGAAATAAGGATTTGTGTAATCTATGGTGAAAAGAGTGGTGAATTCAGAACTAAAAAGCAATGCCTATGCTCCTGCTTAGAGTCCTATTTGAGGGCTGTAACTGCTCTTGAGCTGTGTGAAATACTACAACCCTCTTACTTGCATGTTGAGTGAAAACCTGGTGAGAGCTGGGTTTGAAATCGACTTATTTGGGGTAACATCAAAGCTGGATTCTCAAATAGAAGGCAAGTTGTTCATTAATTTTTCATGTAAATAACTTTTTGACACAAATTGAGTGAATGGTAAAAGGAATTACAACAGAATTTTAGTTTTGAACTGATGTTTTCTTGAAAATCTTCTTACAGCCTGACTGATGCAGGTGTGAATAATCTAATTGGATGAAAGTTTGCTTTAACAGAACTGCATTGATCTTAACTGATTTATTGTAGAAGATTGTGGGTACCTTCACTGAAAACCCTCAGGAGACTTCACTCCTCCACTAGGGATCACCTAGGGGTTTAAAAGGCTTGTTGCATATGCTAAATGCAACTGTGCTCCCTACAAAAGTGGCTTTTTACTTTATTTTTAATTTTATCTTTGCTCGGGGACTCGCAAAGCTTAGGTTTGGGGGTGTGTTGAGAACTGAAAATTACCATTTTTCACCCCTTAACTTGAGTCTTGATAGACCTTTGAGAGAACTAAATAAGTGTTTTAAGTGCTTGTGTTGCAGCTAACAATCAAGACAGGCTTAACCATAAAAGCAGCGTAAAAGTGCCAAAAAGATGACAACCCATGTCAATCCAAAGAAAGAAAGAGAAGAAACAACCTCACTAGCTTGTGGAAGGTCTGAATTGAAGAGGCAAAGACCTGGTCTCAACCCAGAGAAGAAGTAGGGAGCAATTCGAACAGAAAAATGCACTACAGAGTACTTTTCGCAAAGAACCTGAACTATTCGCAAAGAACCTGAAACTCTGCGAAAAGAACAAAAACTCCAGACTTAGCTTTCGAAGAGCATCTGAACTCTTCGAAGAGATGATTTACCTTTTCGAAAAGGAGAAAACTCAATTCGAATAGAACCAGAACCTTGCGAAAACAGCTTCAGGATTTACAACACCTTACGAAAAGCCCCCTAAACTTTGCGAAAAGGTATTCTGGAGGTTCTCAGCTTTTGCAAGGGCAATTCAGTAATCTGTTTCACGCGTCCCAATGCATTTAAAAACTTAGGGACATTCCAAAGGATTCTAAGCATGAAGCGAAGGCATATTCCACCCCACGTGAGCACCCAGAGATGAAATAACTTGGTGGGAACTTCTAGAAACTCTAACAGATTTGCAAAATGCATAACAGAATTGATGCCTTTTTCACCTGATTGGTTGAACCAAATCGAGGAATTCTAATTGGCCAGAACAGATCTGGATCCTCGTGCTCGACCACCATTGGTCAATATAGATTTGAGCACCTCCGATTAGTTGATACACATCTGAGCTGGACTTGGGGAAAACTATAAATAGACGAACCATTTGCCCAATTTGGGCATCCAGATTTTGTGTTTCATTCCTATTCCCCCATTTCCAAACCAGATAGTTTGTCTGAAATTCCTGTAATAGCTTCACTTTGACTTGCAATTGAGAGCTGTGAGACATTTCTGTAATTCAAAAGAGAGTTGTATTCAAGGCTACAAATCTGAGAGCTGTTTAAGCTGTGCTCTGTAATTGTAATGGTGGATTTGAAAAGGTTGCTGTAAACCGTATATTCTCAATTGGACTCATGTTGAGGGATCCCTCTGATCTCCTTATTGCATTAGACTCCTTTAGATTTACTATTTTTCATGCAATTTCCCTTGATTCATTAATCCTGTGAGAATTAGTGTTGGTAACCTAATCTCTCACGGCATTTGTAGTGGTGTTTCTTGTTCTAAACTAAGGCTTTGGATTAAATACTATTGGATGGTTTGTGGCCATTAAAGTGGACAGACCATAGCCATAAGCTTAAACCTAATCCTTAAATTAGATTTATTTCTCTTACATCTGCACTTGTAGCCAGATGAAGATTGGATCATCTCTCAGTTGAGCTGCAGTCATTCTCATTAGTTTTCAAGGACCAAATCAAAGTTAGATATTACTTCTCCAATTTTTGTATAAGTTTACCTCAAACGTTTCCCCAACTCGGATCTGGATCACTTAGTTTAATCTTTACTTTTATCATTTAGTTAATGTGACAAATTCAACCTCCCATCTTATGTGCTTTGTAGATAGGATCAGAGGTCAGATTTGGTAGCTCAGATCTGGAGGTTTATCTTTCATTTTAGACAATTTCTCTGTGGACGATCTTTCACTCACTTACATTTAAAACTTGCTACAATTGGCCCTGATCTTGCAGGCTAATTCACTTCTACCTGTGCTGATATTTCTTTACTCTTTTTAATATTCTAGATTCAATATAATTTAGCAGTTGCAAACCTATTTTCAAAACACACATAAATCACGCACACTTAGAAGCAACAACAGACACCATACCCCACCACTCCTTTCCCCCTCTACCTATCCTTCCCCCACTCATTTTACCCCCACCACAATTTACCAATCAATCAACCCAAACAGACCCCATTCCCTTCCCATCCACCTTTCCCATTAACCCCCTCACATTTTTAACCCCACCCTTACCATTCAGACCCTTCACCATTCCCTTTTACCCTTACCCAGAACCACCCACCTTTAGTTACCCCCCTTCATTTACTTTTCCACCCATGCCGTCCATCCCACCTCTTATCCTACCCCCTCCTCAATTCACTGACCAATCAGCACAAACTGACCCAAAACCTTCTACCCCTCCCCCTCAACCAGACTTCCTCACTGCAGTCTCCACTTTACCCCCCCAAGACCAATCACCTTCTCCTTCTTCCACCCCATTTCTACCAATCTTACCACGACACTCCTACTACACCCCTCCTTACTTCACCCTCCTCCATGCCATGAGGGACAATGCCTACATCAAGAGGGATGTTCTCAGGGGAACGGCCCAACTCCGACAATCCATTGAGTATCCTTTGCTGCAGAAGATGAGTGACCTGAAGCTTGCTCACAGGCAGAAGCTGCAAGATGTTTCAAAGGGGTGGGAGTCAATTTTGGAGACCATCAATGATCACAAGGCTGCGGCAACTTACTACAGAATGACTACGGAGATGGAAAAAGCCAATGCCGAAATGGAGAAAAAGCGAGCCCGGATGTATGAAAAGAAACTCCACAATGCTGAGGAGATCCACCGGCTCACTAAGGGGCTTTCTGATGCCAAACTCCTCTATGCTGACAAGCAGATTGAAATTTTGCAAAAGAGGATTGCATCTTTGTTAGGCCAACCAATTGAAGCCACCCCTCTTGCTACAGCTCCCCCTGAGGCTCCACCTTCGACACACCCCGGACAATCTTCTTCCATCCCCCCAGCTCCTACCTCTACATCTCCACCTCCTCCACCTCCTCCACCCCCTACTTAAGAACCTCCACCACCTCTTGCTACAGTGCCTCCCCTGCCAAATCTCCTGCACCCAAGAGAAAGAGGACTCCTTCCAAGAAACCCACTCCCTCCAAAAGAGTCATTGCTGCCCAAAAAGGGAAAAAGCCTGCTCCTCCATCCCCACCACCAAAGGCCACCAGAGCTTCTACTCAGGATGACCCCCATGGTCGATTACTTTCTAAAGAAGAACGCCGATAGGCTACTGCAGCCCTTGGATTGGACCCCACTATTCTCTTTCCCTCTGATTCCGATTCTGACTCTGCCCCACCTGTGCATCCAAGTTCTACAAATCCTGTTGCTCCCCCTTCTTCTGACCCTGCTGAGCAAATGTATCCTCAGAGAAGGAAAGCTACAGCTAAAAGGACTACTCACATAGCTGCCTCTATCAAAATTGGGAAAGAACAATCTACCGAGTTGTTGGTGAGTCTAGTGTGCATGATTTATTTGTGTTTTGAAAACAGATTTACAAAGGATGAATTTACTAAAAGAATACAAAAATATCAACACAGAGAGATCTCAATTAGCCTGCAAGATCAGGGCCAATTGTAGCAAGTTTTAAAATATAAGTGAGTAAAAAATCGTCCACAGGGAATTGATTTTAAAATGCAAGATAAACCTCCAGATCTGGGCTACCTGATTTGGCCTCTTATCCTATCTACAAAGCAACATAAGATGGGAGGTTGAATTTGTCACATTAACTAAATGATAAAAGTAAAAGCTAAACTAAATGATCCAGATCTGAGTTGGAGGGATTTTGATGTAAACTTATAAAAATGGAGAAATAATATCTAACTTTGATTTGGTCCTTGAACCACAATGAGAATGACTGCAGATCAAATGAGAGATGATCCAATCTTCATCCGGCTACAAGCACAGATGTAAGAGAAATAAATCTAACTCAAGGATTAGATTTAGGCTTATGGCTATGGTCTGTCCACTTCAATGGCCACAGACCATCCAATAGTCTTTAATCTAAACCCTTAATTCAGAACAAGAAATATCACTACAAATGCTGTGAGAGATTAGGTTACAAACACTAATTCCCACAGGGTTAATGAATCAAGGGAAATTGCATGAAAAACAGTAAATCTAAAGGAGTCTAGTGCAATAAGGAGATCAGAGGGAACCCTTAACACGAATCCAATTGAGAACGTACGATTTACAGCAACCTTTTCAAATTCATCATTACAATTACAGAGCACAACTTAAACAGCTCTTAGATTTGTAGTCTTGAATACAATTCTCTTTTGAATTACAGAGGTATCTCACAGCTCTCAATTGCAAGTAAAAGTTAGGCTATTACAAGGGTTTCAGACAAGCTAGCTGATTTAGAAATGGGGGAATAGGAATGAAACTCAAAATCTGGATACCCAAATTGGGCAAATAGTTCATCTATTTATAGTTTTCCCCAAGTCCATCTCAGATGTGCATCAACCAATCAGAATTGGTTAAATTCATATCAGCCAATAGGAGTCGAGCACAAGGATCCAGATCTGTTCTGGCCAATCAGAATTGCTCGATTTGGTTCAGCCAATCAGGCGACAAAAGCATCAATTCTGTTATGCAATTTGAAAATTTGTTAGAGCTTCTAGAAGTTCTCGCCAAGTGATTTCTTCTTTGGGTGTTCACATGGGGTGGAATATGCCTTTGGTTCGTGCTCAAAATCTTCTAGAATGTTCCTAGTTTGTATCTGCATTGGGGCGCGTGCAAAAGATTATTGAATTAAGCTCTAATGTTGTTCGCTAGGAGTTCTCTTCTTTTCGAATAGGTCTGAAATCCTTTCGAAGAGTTCAAGTGCTTTTCGAAGGCTAAACCTGGAGCTTTTGGTTCTTTTCCCAAAGTTAAGCTTCTTTTCGACAAGTTCAGAAACTTTTCAAATAGTTCAAATTCTTTACGAAAAGTTCTCTGTACTGCTTTCTTCTGTTCGAATTGCTCCACACTTCTTTTCTAGGTTGAGACCAGGTCTTTGCCTCTTCAGTTCAGGTATTTTGACAGCTCGTGAGGTTGTCCTTTCTCCTTCTTCCTCCAGATCCAGATGGGTCATCATTTTTTTGGCATTTTTAAGCTACTTTTAAGGTTAAGCCTGTCTTTATTGTTAGCTGTAAAACCAACACTTAAAACACTTATTTAGTTCTCTCAAGGGTCTATCAAGGCCCAAATTAAGAGGTGGAAAATGGTATTTTCCATTTCTCAACACACCCCCAAACCTAAGCTTTGCTAGTCCCTGAGCAAAGACAAAATTAAAAAAATAAAGTAAAAAGCCACTTTTGTAGGGAGCACAGTTGCATTTAGCATATGCAACAAGCCTTTTAAAGCCTTAGGTGATCCCTAGTGGAGGAGTGAAGTCTCCTGAGGGTTTTCAGTGAAGGTGCCCACAAACTTCTCCAATAAATCAGTTAAGATCAATGCAGTTCTGTTAAAACAGACTTTCATCCAATCAGATTATTCACACCTGCATCAGTCAAGTTATAAGAGGATTTTCACGAAAACATCAGTTCAAAATTAAAATTCTGCTGTAACTCTTTTACCATTCACTTGATTTGTGTCAAAAAGTTTCTAAAAGAAAAATTAATGAAAAGCTTGCCTTCTATTTGAGAATTCAGTTTTGATGTTACCCCAATGAGTTGATTTCAAACCCAACTCTCTCCAGGATTTTCACTCAACATGCAAATAAGAGGGTTGTACTATTTCACACGGCTCAAGAGCAGTTACAGCCCTCAAATAGGACTGTAAGCATGAGCATAGGCATTGCTCTTTAGTTCTGAATTCACTGCTCTTTTCACCATAGATTACACAAATCCTTATCTCCATGTGACAGCTCAATCCATCATTGATCAGCAAGGACTTTACTTGGGTTGTAATGTGGCTTATGGGTGAAATTTCTCAAGAATAAAGGGGTGGAATGGACACACCTTCTTCAATTCAGCACAATTTCATCTTCTTCTTTGAATTTTTAGAGCCAAAGTGGCCATCTTTTTCTCTTTCTTTTTCAAACTTCCAATGAAATGCCTTCTCCTTTTCTTTTTTTTTTTTTTTTTTTATCAAGGTAACATTGACTGGAATGCCACAATTCAAAGTAACATTGACTGGAATGCCACATTTCTTCGGCTGATACATCATTGCCTTCACTTATGATTCTTCTTCTTTTATCAAACTGTTACTCAATTCTCCTTTCTTCAGCTTCCTTCCCTTTATCTTCTTACTTCTCAGAGTGAGGGTTAGGCTAAATGAGGTTGATGAGGTTATTTGATGAGGTTTCAAAGAAATCTTAGATTTATAAAGCTCAAATGGTGTGTATCAAGGGCAGTTTCAAAAGGTGGGGCTTTGTAAGGTTCAAACTGTCCAAAAGGAGGCCTTACATCATGTCTTTAATATCATGATTGCTGTCAAGTTATTTCAATTTGAATATGTGTAACTTCTAGTGAAAATAAGTAGGTTCAAACAGTCCCAAGAGCAGAAAAAATTGCAAATTCATACCTCCAAAGAATACATTTCTGCAGGCCCAAATCTCACTGGGTGTGGTTTTCTATCAAATTCCTGAAGTATATCATCACTGTTTTCTCTCTTTTTAGGTTCACTACAACATCAATTTTCTTTTGGAAATTTTCTGACATTCACTTCATGAAAGTATTAGAATTACACTAGAAATCTATTTTAAAATCAACTTTAAAAGCAAAATTTTAACTTCCTCATTTTCAAAACAATAGGTGTGAAATTACTTCATAAAATTCTGCTGATCAACAAGCTGCATTGATGTTAACTCAATTATTGACATTTCTGCCACACCCCCAAATCTATGGTGAGCAGGGTCCGCACTGGTCCGAAGAAAAGAAACAATCAAGCAGAAATCATAATGACAAGAAGAAAGAACAGAAATGCATAGTAATTACTGATGAACACAAGAAAAACCACAATTGTATATTACAAACTCATAACACAGAAAAGTACAATGTGATCTAATAACTGGGGTCAAAATCTGTATCATAAGTTGGTTCAATGGGATCAAAACTGGAGTCACTGTCAGAGTCAGAACTAGAGTCAGTATTGGAGTCTGAACTCGATTTAACCTTCTCCTGGATTGTGTTCTACAGCTTAGTGTATTCCTCTGATTTGATCTTTTTGGTGAGGCCAATGTACTTTCCAAGTCTAGTGGTCCTCAGTTTTTCCTGTTCAAGCTGTGCTTGCAACATGGTCACCTTGTGCTGCTCACTCCTAACCATCTGAAAAGTTTGACCCAGCAGGTCCTGCATTTTCTCTCTCTCAAATTTCATGAACAACTCTAATTTCCGAATTTGGTTCTCAAAAGGGGTTCTAATGTAAGCTTGCAAATCAGCTAACCCTTTTATGACATCACGATGAATATATGGATTCTCTTCCATAGCCTTTTTGAGGGCAACAAATTTGGGAATGGGAATGGAGTGGTAGGGGACCAAAGGTATCCTAGCAGTGGGAGTGGGAGAAGAGGAATCCAACAGAATAATCTCAGGGTCTGTTTGATTGGCTTGATCAGAGAAAGTGAGGAGATGTGAAGGGGACTCAACAAGAGCTACCTCAGGTTCTGTTTGGGTAGCATGGCTAGTAGTGGTGATGGTGGGTGGATCAATAAATACTACCTCAGGGTCGGTTTGGGTAGCATGGCTATCAATAGCCGGTACAGTGGCTGAGGTAGTTGTGTGGGATGAGGAGGCTAAGGTTTGGAGAAGGGCATTTGTCACAGACTGATTGTCTGTGTTAATTTGTAGTTGTGCTGAATGGATTGGAGAAAGGTAAGTATTTGGCTAATTGACTCAGGTGCGGGTGTGGTATGCAGAGTAGGGGCTGGTATAACTGTAGTAGATGGTTGAGGTGCAATGGGTGAAATTGTTGTAAAAGGTGAAGTAGCCAAATGAGTGAAATGAGGAGGGGCATGTATAGGTACAGATTCAAGCCCAATGTTTTCAAAAATAGACCCCATCAATGATGAATAAGCCCTTGTAGTGAACATCTCAGGTTCAGAGGTATGAGTTACTTCAGGTGTATGAGCTGAATGAGCAGGTGAACTTGAGAGGCTTTGGAGAAGAGGAGTGCTAGGGGATTGTTCAATAAAATCTATGGCCATGTCTTGGGCATTGTTGGCAGAAATTGGTGGTGTGAGTATGGCTGGAGTGGTTGGTGTAGAGGGGGAGTCTGCAATTGGGATAATGGTGGTTATGGGAGATGGGACTACTTGAATGGGTGAAGTGGCAGGAGCTGGGCTAGGTGAGGAGGGTACAATGACAACTTCTTCAAGAATGGGTGCAGCTGAAGAGCTGGTCACCACAGGAAGGACAGCTTGCTCAATGTCGGCTGTAGGTAAAATAGGTGCAGCTAAAGAGCTGGTCACCTCAGGGTCTGGCAAAGCAGGTTCTAAGGTAGCTGTAGGGGCAGGTTCATGTATGGCAGGTTCACTAGCAGCTGCAGGGGCAGGCTCTACTTCCTCCCTCATTCTATTCAACATCGCTTGACTTGTAGTCCAAGCCTTTTTCCCAAAAGTATGAGGAGATATAACTTCAAATGGTTCTTGCTCATGAATGTCAAATTTGGCTCTTAGTAGGGCTGTGATCAGCCTACCAAATGGTATTCCAGCTAATTTCTGCTCGTTTTTCAACTTGGCACTAATATCAGCCATGGCTTCAAAAATCAACATAGGGGCTTTGAAAAATTGCCCCTTAGAAAAATGAAAGAGAGCCTCTAAAATTGGTGTCCTTTCCTGGCTGTGCCCTGTGACATAAAAACTTCCCCTCAAAATTGAATCCATCAGTAAAAATTGAGGTGCTAGGTCTCTCCTCATTATGGATTGTCCAGTTCCAACTATCCCTTGGGTTAAATGTGCAGCCATTTCTCTGAAAGAGGCTGCTTCTGGTGCAGCCAATGGACCAGCAGGATCATATTGAAAAGGTATCCCCAAAGCATTCCCAATGTCTTCATATGTGACAGTTAGATCACAATCATCAATAAAAATAACAAGAGTAGGGACATCAGCATCCTTTTCTGTGACTCTTACCAAGTTTTGATACCATAATCTCACCATTCGAGGATAAATTTTCTCTGGCAGAGGGGTAAGGATATTGCTCAGTGAGGCATCCCTAATGTATTTTAAAGATAGCTGACATTCCGGTTTGTTGGAGAAAAAGTTCTCATCAACAATAAGCTCAGGAATCAGCTTCTGAGCTTCAATGAATGGATTTGGCAGTACCAAATGCATAGGCAGAGGAGGAAGCTCAGGCTCAGGACTAGCAGCTGTTGGGATGGGTTCCTCATGTCTAACCTTCTTCCCTTTCTCAATCCTATCAGCTTTATCCATTGATAGTTTCCTTTTGGCTGAGGTTTTGGTTTTTTCTTTTGGGGTTGGTTTGCTAATTTTCTTAGCAGAAGATTTGGGGAACATGGCAGCCAGTGATTTTTCAGCTTTCCCCATTTAAAATCTTTGTTTGAATCTCCCAAAATGAAAGCTGATATCAATTTCTAACCTAGCAAAACAGAAACAGAGGAAATGCATAGAGAAATATCGAAATCTAGGGTTTTAATTGAACTTGATGTCCGCTTGATGAAATCCTCTAGAATTAGAAGCAAAAAGTCCCCCTCTTCAAGCTTATTCCGTTGAACAAATATGAAGCAAATTGAGGCTGAACTTGGAAAGGGCGCAAGGATGGAAATGAAATGGGTTTTCTGTGAAAGAAGACGCTCTTGAGGGCTTTTTGAAACTAAAACCTATCCTTGGAAAGGGTTAAATATATTCAAAATTATTTTCGCAAAGTAATTTTTTAAGTTTTCAAAAAATTCAAAGCAGTCCTTTTTACAAAAGAGAATGGCATCAGTACCATTCGAGAAGCAAATAGCTTCAGAAACAACTTTTCGAAAAGCAAATAGCTTCAGAAACATCTTTTTGAAAAGCACATCATTGCTTTCGAGCAGTTCGTTACAGATCCAGATCCTTTTCGAAAAGCAGATTAAACTTTGCGAAAAGACAATTTTTACTTTGCGAATTAATTTTTCACATATTTAAACTTCTCGAAAAGAGAACAAACATGACTAAAAACAGAGAAAAAGAAAGCTATGAAAAAACTACAGAACAAAAACATATTGTACAGTTGTATACCATCAGATTTGGGGAGGTTCTTGATGATAGATGGTCAGCACAGGCTCCAGGGTATTTTTAATGCATGGTTTGAGCCTCTGACCATTTACTTTCATGGTTCTCCCATCACTTGGGTCCAAAATTTCAACAGCCCCAGAAGGAGCTGCATGAATGACAGTATATGGCCCTTCCCATCTGGATCTCAGCTTCCCAGGAAAAAACTTAAGTTTTGAGTTGAATAACCATACCTTGGAGCCAGTTATGAATTTTTTTCTTAGCAGATTTTTATCATAGAACGCTTTAACTTTCTCTTTGTAAGATCTTGAATTGGTGTATGCATCCATTCTCAGCTCCTCCAACTCAGCAAGTTGCAGTTTCCTGTGATTACCAGCAGTAGTCAGATCCATGTTCAATGTTTTAATAGCCCAAAAGGCTTTATATTCTAACTCCACTGGTAAATGGCATGCTTTGCCATAGACCAATCTGAATGGGGACATACCAATTGGGGTTTTGTAAGCTGTCCTATATGCCCACAATGCATCATTCAGCTTAAAGGACCAATCCTTTCTGTCCTTCTTCACAGTCTTTTCCAGTATATGTTTGATTTCTCTATTGGAAATCTCCACTTGTCCACTGGTTTGTGGATGATATGGAGTAGCTACTCTATGAGTCACAAAGTATTTTTTCAATAAAGCTTCAAAATGTTTATTACAAAAATGGCTTCCCCCATCACTGATAATAGCTCTGGGAAAACCAAACCTGGAAAAAATGTTATCCTTTAAAAATTTCAGAACCACTCTGTGATCATTGGTTTTAGTGGCTGTGGCTTCAACCCATTTGGATACATAATCCACAGCTACTAAGATGAAATTACACCCATTGGAAGGAGGAAAGGGACCCATGAAGTCTATCCCCCAAATATCAAACAATTCAACTACCAAAATGGGTCAGAAGGCATTGTGTTTCTCTTGGAAATCTTTGCCCAATCTCTGGCGATTCGACAAGACTTCTGATCTTTGAGAAAAGTGTAGGCCAATAAAATCCACCGTAAAACCTTTCAAGCAGTTTTGTTTCCACTAAAATGACCTCCACATTCATGACACATAGAAAGTATGCTATGAAAGTCTTCTTGAGGACACATCTTCTTATTATTTGTGCACAAATCTTAAACAGATAAGGATCTTCCCAAATAAAATGTTTAACCTTTGAGAAGAAAAGATCTTTATCCATTTTATTCGAATGTTGAGGAATTCTTCCAGTAGCCAAAAAGTTGACTATATTTGCAAACCAAGGGGTGTGTATACTGATAGCAAAAAGTTGCACATCAGGGAAAGATTCATTGATAGGTAGCCTATCAATCTCAGCAGTTATAATTCGAGACAGGTGGTCAGCCACCACATTTTCCACACCCTTTTCATCTTTAATCTGTAAATCAAACTCCTGTAATAGGAGGATCCACCTGATTAATCTTGGTTTGGTATCCTTCTTAGACAGAAGGTATTTCAAGGCTGAGTGGTCAGTGAACACCACAATTTGTGAACCCAAAACATATTACCTGAATTTCTCCAAAGCAAAAACTATTGCCAGCAGCTCCTTCTCAGTTGTTGTGTAATTGAGTTGTGCATCAATCATTGATCTACTGGCATAAGCTATGACATGAGGCAGCTTATCCTTTCTCTGCCCAAGAACAGCTCCCAAAGCATAATCTGATGCATCACACATCAGTTCAAAAGGCAGTGAATAATCTGGAGACTGTAATATTGGAGCTGAAATCAAACAGTTTTTTAAGAATTCAAATGCCTTCAAACATTCATTGTTGAAAACAAAAGGGACATCTTGGCATAATAACTGACAAAGAGGCTTGGATATTTTACTGAAGTCCTTAATGAACCTTCTGTAGAATCCAGCATGTCCCAAAAAACTTCTTATCTGTTTAATAGTTTTGGGAGGTGGCAAATGTGCAATTAAATCAATTTTTGCTCTGTCCACCTCAATGCCCTTGTGGGAGACAACATGGCCAAGGGCAATGCCTTGGGTGACCATGAAATGGCTCTTCTCCCAGCTCAAAACTAGATTGGTTTCTTCACATCTCTGTAACACCAATTTGAGATGATGTAAACATTGGGAAAAATTATCTCCATAGATTAAAAAATCATCCATAAAAATCTCCATAAATTGGTCAATCATATCAGAGAAAATGGAGTACATGCATCTTTGAAAGGTAGCAGGAGCATTACAAGACCAAAAGGCATTCTCCTATAGGCAAAAGTGCCAAAAGGGCAAGTGAATGTGGTCTTTTCCTGATCTTATGGATACACAGGAATCTGGTTGTAACCAGAGTACCCATCAAGAAAACAGTAATAAGCTTTTCCTGCTAGCTTATCTAAAATGTGATCAATGAAGGGAAGAGGGAAATGGTCTTTTCTAGTCATTGTGTTTAGTTTTCTGTAATCAATACAGACCCTCCAACCAGTTGTTTGTCTGGTTGACATACGCTCCCCAGAATCTGAGGTTACAACAGTGATCCCAGATTTCTTAGGTACCACCTGTGTAGGTGCCACCCAAGCTGAATCTGAAATGGGGTAAATGACCCCTGCATCCAATAACTTAACAACCTCTTTCATGACCACTTCTTGCATATGAGGGTTCAACCTCCTCTGCATTTCCCTAGAAGGCTTTGCATCTTCTTCCAAATGAATTTTATGCATGCAAACAGCTAGACTGATTCCTCCCAAATCAGCAATAGTCCAACCAATTGCTTTCTTATGTTGTTTCAATACAATCAACAGCTCTTCCTCCTGCTCCTCAGTGAGGGAGGAAGAAATAATCGCAGGCAATGATTTATGGTCTCCTAAAAACACATATTTCAAATTTTCTGACAACTGCTTTAGCTCTACATCCAGTGGGCTGAGAAAAGAAGGTAACAAAGGTACCTTGGCTGTTTGTGGAAGGGGAAGAATAGCAGGTTTCCATGAAGAGAACCTTACTGATTAATCATGAGTTCCTTGCACAGCATTTACTTCCTCAGATTTTCCCCAAGCATCTTTAAAATCTGTGGTTAAATCTTCACACTGCAAAAACTGTGGTTGAGTCTCTTCCACCAGTTCATCCAATATATCAATAAGAAAACATTCCTCAGAACTGAATTGAGGCTGTGTGACTGCATTATAAACATTTAATTTCACCTTCATATTTCCAAAAGAGACTTCCATAATACCAGACCTGCATTGAATGCAAGCATTTGCTGTAGCCAGGAATGGTCTCCCCAAAATGACAGGGATGGAAGTTTTGCTTTTTGTAGGTTCCATGTCCAATACCAGAAAATCAGCAGGGTAGAAAAACTTATCTACTCCTACCAATACATCCTCAATCATCCCAACTGACTGTCTTTCAGATCTGTCTGCTAGTTGTAACACCACATGTGTGGGTTTTAATTCTCCCAAACCTAGTTTCTCATATACAGAATAAGGAAGCAGGTTGACACTAGCACCCAAATCTAATAAAGCCTTTTCAATGGTATGTTCCCCAATAATAAAAGGGATTGTGGGGATTCCAAGATCTTGAAGTTTAGGAGGTGTGGTAATGGACAACACCTGATTAACTCTTTCCACAGCAAAGACCTTCTTGGATAACTGTATCCTAGACTGTCTTTTGTGAGTGCAAATATCTTTCAGAAATTTTGCATATGCTGGAATTTGTTTGATTGCATCAAGCAAAGGTAGATTTATCTTGACTTGCTTGAAAGTCTCCATCATTTCATCTATTTTTGTGTTCCCTTTATCAAAAGGGGATACAGATTTCATGGCATGAGGAAATGGTAAATGAGGAACTAGTCCTTCATCTACAGCTTTAGAAGCATTATCAGAATCTTTTTGAATTTTTTATTTTTCATTTTTTAGATTTTTCTTAGGTACATCAGCACCCCCAATGCTAACATTATGCTGCTCTTGCTGCATATCTTTATCATTTTTCTCAATTTTTTCGCCTTCCTTGTCAGTACCCACTTTGTTATTTACAATTCTTCCACTTCTCAAAGTTGTGACAGTTTTTACTACTTCATGTGAAATAGAAGCCTCTCCAACCATGAACTATCCTTTGGGATTGTTCAAAGGTTGGCTGGGTAACTTTTCTTCCTCTCTTTTGGCCAAAGTATTTGAAAGTTGACCCAATGTTTCTTCAATCTTCTTTATGCTCTGACTGTGAAAGTTCACAGTCTGAGTTAAAGATCCTAAACTCTAGAGTGAATTTAGGACTTGATCTTCAAAAGAAGGGGATCTGGAAGGGGCTTGGACTGGAGCAGATTGTTGTACAAGTTGTTGTGGAATGGGCTGCTAAAAATTTGGCTTGGCATAAAAATTCTGCTGATAAGGCTGAGCAGTTTTGAAAGGCATTTGGTTCTTTGGTTGCTGCTGCTGTTGTGATTGATAATTCCCCTAGCTCCACCTCAAATTGGGGTGCCCTCTCCGTGGATATTCATTTGACTGCATCTGTCCAATTGATTGGGCAGCATGAGCTTGCTCCACCACTAAATTTGGGAACTGTAGTGCAGCGGGACATTGGTCAAGTGAATGAGTAGGGGACTGGCATATCAAACATTCCTCCTCTACTCTTGCAACCATTGGATTTTTAAGTGAGTCCATCAATCTATCAAACTTTGTGGTTAAATTATCCATCTTCCTTTCTAACTCATTCACCTCATAAATCTTTCCTTTGGTGGTTTGTTGATTGTTCAACCTAGCAGGATTCTCAATATCTCTTGACAAAGATTCCTGTTGAGTTGAATTTTCACCAATTACTTCAAATAAATCCCAGACCTCCTCAACTGTTTTTTGCAAGTAAGTGCCTCCACAGGAAGCATCTACCATATTCTTGCCCTTTTGATCAATTCCTTGATAGAAGCTTTGAACAAGCTTTCATCGAGGAATTTGATGATGAGGACATTGCCTTAAAAGTTCCTTAAACCTTTCCCATGCTTCATGGAAAGTTTCAGTTGAGTTTTGTGAGAAGGAAATAATACTTTGTCTCAATTGGCTTGTTTTAGACATAAGGAAGTATTTGGCTAAAAATTGACACTGCAAATCATTCCAAGAAGTGATACTATTTGGTGCCAACATAGACAACCATGCTCTAGCTTTGTCCTTTAATGAAAAAGGAAAGAGTCTAAGCTTAGTTGCCTCTGGACCAAGTCCAGCTATGTTGAATGTGGTACAAAGAGACAAAAATTCATCCACATGCTTATATGGATCTTCCTTACTCAAACCATGGAAGGAAGGAAGCATTTGGATAGTTGATGATTTGATCTCATAATTTCCTTCAACAGTAGGAAATTGAATGCAAAATGGAGAATTATAAGCACCAGGTGCAAAGTAATCCCTCAAAAGTCGAGGTTCTTCACCCATAGTAGCTATTTCAGCAGAATTCTGTTATGATTGTCTGGTTCGTAGTAGCCTTTCAACTTCTAAATTTAGAGGGACAATCTCAGGGCTGAGAGTCCTCCTACCAAACATACAACACAGAACAGAGAATCAGATTATGCACAGCAAACCTTCAGAATTCCTTTTAAAGTAGATTCCACTCTTCAAAATGTATATGAATAGCTGCACAGATTTAAACAATAGAATAGTTTAGCACTGATGTAAAGATAAGAACAAAATGAAAACTTAGGTCTACCTATTTTAAAACAAATTCCCCAGCAACGGCGCCAAAAACTTGTTGGTGAGTCTAGTGTGCATGATTTATTTGTGTTTTGAAAACAGACTTACAGAGGATGAATTTACTAAAAGAATACGAAAATATCAGCACAGAGAGATCTCAATTAGCCTTCAAGATCAGGGCCAATTGTAGCAAGTTTTAAAATATAAGTGAGTAAAAGATCGTCCACAGGGAATTGATTTTAAAATGCAAGATAAACCTCCAGATCTGGGCTACCTGATCTGGCCTCTTATCCTATCTACAAGGCAACATAAGATGGGAGGTTGAATTTGTCACATTAACTAAATGATAAAAGTAAAAGTTAAACTAAATGATCCAGATCTGAGTTGGGGGGATTTTGATGTAAACTTATAAAAATGGAGAAATAATATCAAACTTTGATTTGGTCCTTGAACCACAATGAGAATGACTGCAGATCAAATGAGAGATGATCCAATCTTCATCTGGCTACAAGCACAGATGTAAGAGAAATAAATCTAACTCAAGGATTAGATTTAGGCTTATGGCTATGGTCTGTCCACTTCAATGGCCACAGACCATCCAATAATCTTTAATCTAAACCCTTAATTTAGAACAAGAAATATCACTACAAATGCTGTGAGAGATTCGGTTACAAACACTAATTCCCACAGGGTTAATGAATCAAGGGAAATTGCATGAAAAACAGTAAATCTAAAGGAGTCTAGTGCAATAAGGAGATCTGAGGGAACCCTTAACACGAATCCAATTGAGAACGTACGGTTTATAGTAACCTTTTCAAATTCATCATTACAATTACAGAGCATAGCTTAAACAGCTCTCAGATTTGTAGTCTTGAATACAATTCTCTTTTGAATTACAGAAGTATCTCACAGCTCTCAATTGCAAGTAAAAGTTAGGCTATTACAAGGGTTTCAGACAAGCTAGCTGATTTGGAAATGGGAGAATAGGAATGAAACTCAAAATCTGGATACCCAAATTGGGCAAATAGTTCATCTATTTATAGTTTTCCCCAAGTCCATCTCAGATGTGCATCAACCAATCAGAATTGGTCAAATCCATATCAGCCAATAGGAGTCGAGCACAAGGATCCAGATCTGTTCTGGCCAATCAGAATTGCTCGATCTGGTTCAGCCAATCAGGCAATAGAAGCATCAATTCTGTTATGCAATTTGAAAATCTATTAGAGCTTCTAGAAGTTCCCGCCAAGTGATTTCTTCTTTGGGTGTTCACATGGGGTGGAATATGCCTTTGGTTCGTGCTCAGAATCTTCTAGAATGTTCCTGGTTTGTATCTGCATTGGGGTGCATGCAAAAGATTACTGAATTACCCTTGCAGATGCTAAGAATCTTCAGAAAATCATTTCGCAAAGTCTGGGGGACTTTTTCGAGTTACATGCCTTGAAGTTCATTTCTCAAAGCTCTGATGCTGCTCGCTAGGAGTTCTCTTCTTTTCGAATAGGTCTGAAATCCTTTCGAAGAGTTCAAGTGCTTTTCGAAAGCTAAACCTGGAGCTTTTGGTTCTTTTCGCGAAGTTAAGCTTCTTTTTGACAAGTTCAGAAACTTTTCGAATAGTTCAAATTCTTTACGAAAAGTTCTTTGTACTGCTTTCTTCTGTTCGAATTGCTCCACACTTCTTTTCTAGGTTGAGACCAGGTCTTTGCCTCTTCAGTTCAGGTATTTTGACAGCTCGTGAGGTTGTCCTTTCTCCTTCTTCCTCCAGATCCAAATGGGTCATCATCTTTTTGGCATTTTTAAGCTACTTTCAAGGTTAAGCCTATCTTTATTGTTAGCTGTAAAACCAACACTTAAAACACTTATTTAGTTCTCTCAAGGGTCTATCAAGGCCCAGATTAAGGGGTGGAAAATGGTATTTTTTAGTTCTCAACACCAGTCTGAGGAGGCACCACCACTGAAAGATAAAGGCAAGAGCCCGCTTGTCCCTCCTGAGCTAGAAAAAGCTAAATCTCCTCTTATTCCCCCCAAGACTCAGTAAGAGCCAACCTCCCAAGGGAAGAGTCCTAAAGGAAAAGGTCCTATCAAATCACCTGAGTGAACCAAAGCCAAATCTTCAGTGACCCCCCTGAACCAAAGACCCGAAAAATGAGGGTTAGGGCACCAACCTTGCCTAAAACTGATGCCCAACGGAAGGAAGAGCGGGCACGAAAGAAGATAGAGGAAGAGGCTCTCCTTCAAGAGCATGCCAAGAAGATGGGTTGGGACCGGTTTTAATTCAGGCTCCGATTAGCTTGTTCCTAGGATTTTTCCTGTTTTTGCATTTTCTTTTTCTCCTTTTGTCTTTCCTTTTGTACATTTCTCTCTTATATAGTAAATCTTCTTCTTTTGTCATTGCTCTTCTTCTCTATTCTTGGTTGTTTTCTTTCTTGCTATTTCCTTTTATTATGCCCTTAATAAATCTGTTGCACCCACACCTTTGATCCAGTGAGGACACTGCTCCTCTTAGGTTTGGGGGTGTCGCAGGCAGATTCTGCCAATGGAATAGTTAACCTAGGTGCAGGATAATCATGTGAGTAATATGGAAATGGAACCATGTTCACTGGAGAATCAGAAAAATAATGAAATTTAAAATTTTTCCAGACTTTAGACAGTATAAACTTTTAAAATTTCACATCTCCATGATGAGATCACCAAGGACACTCACTTGTATCAACACTTAGTGAATCACTAGAGAAAAAAAAAAAACGTAAGGACATACTTAAGAATTCAAAGGAAGACCACAACCAGTGAGATTTGGGCCTACTATACAAAATTTTTCTTTGAGGAGTGACTAAGGCAATTTTCTTTAGCTCTAAGAACTGGCTGAGTCACTGTGCTCACTAGAAGTTAGGCAACTCCAAGTTGAAACAACTAACAGCACTCATGAGACCTAGGAAAGGATCAAGGCCTTCTCTTGGACAGTTTGAGCCTAAATAAACCAACCTTAAGCAATTGCCCTTGTCCATACCCCCTTTGAGCCTTAAATCCTAAATTTCTTCAAAAATACACCTGAGTACTTGCACCTGAACCTATGTATCTGATTTAACCTTAGCCTCACTCTGAGAATTCAGAAGGTAAAGGAACAAGAGTTGAAGATGGACTACCTATGGTCAACATTAGGTGAAGAAAGAAGAAGTACCTCAAAATCTGGCAGATGGTAACTGAGAAAATGGTGGCATTTCAGAAAAGCAAAAACAAAATAAAAAGAAGGAAAATGCATAAAAAAGAAAGAAAAATAATAATGAAGAGGAGTAAGAGAGTAGTCAAGAGGGAACTTTCATTAAAAAAAAATCGAAATCAAGAAGAGAAACTGATCACTTCAAATCTGAAAACCTCAAAGAAAATGAAAGGAGCTGAATCAAAGAAGGTGAAGTCATGAATCACCTCCTTCACCTACTACTTTCTCAATTTTGAACCCCTTTTCAACCTTCCATTCTTTTTAATAATCCACATTACAGCCCAGTTAAAGCCCTTGTGATCCAAAGTGAGTGAGCTGTCATGTGGAGACAAAGAGTTATTCAATCTATGGTGAGGATCTGTCAATGATGCCAGAACTTCAGAGCTATGCCTATGCTCATGCTTACAAACCCATTTGGGGGATGTAACTGCTCTTGAGCTTGAGAGAAAATGAAACCCTCAACAATTCTTTATGAGAGTATGCCCTGGAGAGTTTTGGGTCTGATATTAAATGCATTAAGCATGATATACAACCTAATTTTTGATCTAGTGATGAACTCAATGTTGACACACGTGTAGTGTCTTTGGTGTAAACCGATTGGAAATATTGTGCTTTCATGAGAAGCTTATACTATTTAAATTTCTGTGCAGCCAATCTGTTTGAATTTCTTATATTTTTAATGATTCAAAGGTGAACTAACTCTGTTCCTTGACTGCTCATCTGATAAATGGCACTTTTGTTAACCGCTTCATTGAGAAGTTTGTGGGTGTCGTCACTGAAAACCCTCAAGAGACTTCACTCCTCCACTAGGGATCACCTAGGGGTTTAAAAGGCTTGGTACATATGCTAAATGTATCCGTGCTCCCTACAAAAGTGGCATTTAAATTCTATAGTTTATTTAGTGTAGCTTTGCTAAGGGACTAGCAAAGATTAGGTTTGGAGGTGTGTTAAGACATGAAAAGTACCACCTTTCACCCCTTAACTTAGCCTTTGATTAGACCCTTAGCCATCTAATAAATACTTGTTAAGTGTTTTCTGTAGGTAATAAAATAGCAGGGCAATAAGGCCATGAATCCTGCTAAGGAGCCTGTTTTGGCACCAGAAGTCCCTCAGAAGAATGAACCATGAATCTAGACCCTAGAAGAGCCTCGCGCAGCTAACGAAGCTCCAGAGGATTCAGAATAATCCACTTCGCGCAGTCCTCGCGAAGTCCCAAGACTTCACAAACAAGTTCTCGCGCAGTAGAGTGACAGAAGAGCTTCAGAAGCCTTGAGTAGCGCAACTCTCGCGAAGTTTAGAAATTAAAGGTCGCGCGGCTCCTGCGCAGTTCAAGAAGACTCCTCTCACCCTCACGCAGTTCGCTTAGAATAGCTGAGGAGAGAGAGCTTCAAAATCCTCCCTCGCGCAGTAGCCGCGGGATGCAAATATCAAGAGAACCCGTCACGCAGTTCAGAAAAGCATCAACGCCTCGTGAGGATCCTCGCGAAGTTCCATTAAGAAGTGAACTTCTCGCACAGTTCTCGCACTGTTCAGAAAGAAAGCAGTCTCGCGAAAGCCTGAATTAGCCTCATGAAGTAAAATGGAATGCTCGCGTAGTTCTTGCGCTAATTCACAAGTATCAATCCAACTGAGCGAAGCCCAATCCAGCGAGAGCTTAACTGTCTACCTCACGACTGCTCAAAGCCTCAAGAAGCTAAAACTACGCGACGTCTGAAGCTTTAATGTTAAACTCAACCACGCGAAGACTAGAGCTACCACGCGATAAGTGTGGGAATCGACTGCAACTTGGCGAAGTTCTGAACTCCAACTTCCATCATTCTGCAGAGGACTTTTTGGGGATTTCCAAGGATTAGGGCATGCACTCCCACGCTCAAATCTCCATGCACACATCCTGAGGCATCCAAGGATCATTATTCGGCCACGTGGCATCATTAAAATTAAGTTTTCCTAACCCTAATGCGCCGCCACACCACTGCTATATAAACCTAAGCCTGGTTTAGGTTTAGGGGATCGAGAGGGAGACTTGGAGTTAGAATTTAGAAGAGGAACTCCTATCTCAGATTTTGTAATTTTTCTTTCTTTCGTTCTTGTTCTTCCTGTAACTGTAAGTAGTTTTCTTTTTCTTCTTTTTCTTCTCTCCATGGCTCAGCACTTGCTGGCGAGGCCTTTGTATGTTTATTGAGGTTAGATTAATGGAGTTTTTGTAATAGGATTTGTACTCTTATGGGATTTGTGTATTTGTGAGCTGTTCTGTGCAAGGCTGCTGCCTTGTGATCTACCATTGTTTTGGTTGTGTTTCAAAGCAATGGAGGACTGATTCTAAGGATCCACTCAGATCCAAGTGACTTGTGTGTGGGCTATCACGGTCCTATACAGCCTTAGCCCCACCACAGGACCCACTAGATCTGAAATTCTCATGGGAGCCTGAGCTGGTAGCCTTGTGACCATGGTGGTAGCAGTAATTAACTTGTTTTGTCTTGAGCTCCGTGAGGAGGATAGCCTCTGGGATAGTCTGTGACCATTTAAGTGGGCAGGCTATAACCTTAGGGTGAATCCAATCCGCCGATCCAAGATGGATCCTGCTTCCCCTAGCCTGAGCTATTAAGCCTGATAGGAGATTGTGCAGAGGCAGACTCCCCATATATTTGTATAGACCCGCCATCAGATGTTAAATTTGATCTGGTTATGGAGATTATAGGCTTATGACTGGACCATTGCAGCCCCATTCAAGCAATGGATGCTAGATCTAAGGTGGTACTCAATCTCTTGCTGGTTCTATGTGTCTGGGCTATCATGGTCCTATACAGCCTTAGCCTCACACATAGGGCTTTAGAGGTTGAGGTTCCCTATGGATTCCCTGAGCTTGTAGCCTGGATGAAGTAGTGCCTACAATGATTAATTTGTTTTAACCCATCTCTGGACTGTGGTTCCCTTATGGGATAGTCTGTGACCATTTAAGTGGACAGGTTATAACCTTAAGGGATTGGATCATGGCACAGGGATGAGTTGAATTCTTCCTCCTCTTTGGTGATAATGTAGCCATTGGACAGGATTTCCATAACATCAGATCTGAATCTGAGTTACAAAACTCCTCCGATCTAGACTCAATAACCTACTTCTCACCCCTTTTATATTTATTTTCCACAATCCATCCATCTTCTCAACCCTTTTTATAGTTAACTCATTAGGCTATCTTAAAATACTTAGAATAAGTGACCTTAAACTCCCCTCCTTTTAGGACTGCCAGATCTGTAGTCAGACCTGGAGGGACTACTAGAGATGGCTCCTTTGGAGCTGTAGATCACCTTTCCCTGTGGGACAAACTCTTACTTATCAAAACTTGCTACAAATGGACCTTGTATCTTGCAGGTCTAGGATTTCTCAGTTGTGCTGATTCCATCCCCTGTTTTACTCTTTCCTTGATTTTTAAATTGTTTTTACCACCAACAAATAAAACAAGCACACTGGAGTTCACAACAGTACTATTCTCGCTTGAGCGTGATTCTAGTATAAATTCGAAGTTTCGCTCAAGCGGTTTTAACTCGAGCGAAATAAACCTAGAATTCTCGCTTGAGCGTACGCTTCAGAAAGTCTCTCGCTCGAGCAGTCCAACACATGCTCGAGCATAATTCCCATACAATTCCCAGGTCCTGCTCAAGCGGTTTTGACCCGAGCTAAAAAAGCTTGAAATTCCTGCTCGAGCATACCTCCTTCAGATCTTTTCCCGCTCGAGCGATCCAATTCATGCTCGAGCGTATTCCCAATGTAAACCCTCAGTTCACGCTCGAGCGATTTCATCCCGAGCGATTTAACTCTACACTTCTCGCTCAAACGTAGGCTTCAGGTGATATTCTCCTCGAGCGATATGATTCATGCTCGAGCATACCACACAAACTGTTGTCTTTAATAGTTCATACCTCGAACTCGAGCAAGCCCTTTATGGCTTCCCGAGATGGCTCTATCACACAACATACCAGCTCTGAACGAGCTATCACTCACCTATGAGACTCCTCTTCAAAAATATCACAAAATGTACACCATAACTTACACATTTGCAAAGTTTAACCCTGCGATTTATCCCCAATTTCTCGCACATGCAAGGGTTTCAATGATCGGGTTCAATGCCCCATTCTCACAACTCTTACACGATCGATCCTTGAAATCTTTGCATGCGGTCATAAGTAGCGCTACTTAGCATTAACATTCAGACTCTAAAAACTCGACGCATGTGATACGAGGGTTACCTCTATGAGATTTCTCACACACAGAGATCTACGATCCATCGGTGTTGGATCAATACCTTCTCTAGGTCGATTCCCAGATTCGTATCCTCTTGGTTGAACGAGTCATAAAGCTCGCGGTGCTCAAAGGTTATAGTGTTCAATTTCTACTTGAAACAGAAGAGCTTTCGAGATGGATTCAAAGTTTGGTTTGCAAGGAGTTTGAATCGAATCAAGAAGAAGAAGGAGATGGCTTTTCTTCTTCACTCACAGCCAACAAGACCCATTGCAAATACTCGATTGCATGGTTACGTGCATGTAGTTAAAATAGGGAGGCACTAATTAAGTGTATAGCTCATACATGATTCCTAAGGTATACACAATGCATCCCTCTGCTCCTAGCTCATGGGCCTAAGTGTCATGTTCCTTCTTTCAAATGGGTCTTCATAAATACGGTCTCAATTGGGTCTTACTAGCTTGTCTTTCTTAACTTAAGCATGAGGGTGGCCCAAAAAGGATTTAGTTCCAAAACAGGCCCCCAAGTGATTTGGTTTAAAAGGCTCATTGTTTAGGTCCAGATAGGCCTTCAATCCAAATTGGTCCTTATGGGTCTCAAGTGGCCAGTGCCCACATGGATTCTTCCCGTTCAAGGTTCCATGGTCCATGACACACCATCGATTAGGACTTTACACGTGTGGTTTTACGAGGTGTCATATATCCCTATGGAGGAGTTGTAGTCTCCTGAATGTTTTCAGTGAAGTTACCTACAAACTTCAAGTATTTTTTTTTTTGGAATTTTCAAAATATTTCTTCAAAAGTGAAAAGAAAGCAAACCTTTTTTTTTTTTTTTTTAAATCTAAACTAACTTTATACATTAAATTAAATTGACTAAATTATCAAATTGGTCAATTCATAGTTTATCACTATTTTCTAAAATTACCAATCCTTTATTCTTACTTTCCATTGCAAAAGTTATCTTTGATTAGAACTCTAACAATTTCAATTCACAATTAGCATAGAGTGTATATGCACTAGTGAAAAGTTTATTCTTCATAAATTTTTCTAAACTGTAGATTTAGAAAATATTTGCTTTCAAAAACTCACTATTGACATACTTTCAAAAAGATATCAAAACTTTCGGGTTGTCTCGATATATTTTTCTAAAGAATTCAGTCAAAGATAATTGCAAAAAATGAATCTCATAGAAAAGATAATCCTATCCTATTCTTATGATTTCTTGTATAATCCATAATATCTATTATCCTTATCTCCACTAGGCTTATGCCTTTGCAAATCGTAAATCAGAAAGGTCTTTCCTTCAGCTTGTAATAGGGTTTTGAGTTTCAAAAGGTATCAAGGAAGGATAGAAAAGGATTCAAAGTTTTTCTGAGAATATAGCTCTTTTTTTTCCTATCTCCTACTTTTCTACTTCAGTAAGTATCCATGATTGGATAACTTCTTCCCATATACGTTTTTTTTTTTTTATATATCCCAGTCCTTCAACTATAAAATCGCATTTTATAATTTTTTTTTCTTTTTCTTCATAGATTTTTTCTAAATCGTAATTTTTTTCAAAAATCATTTTTCACTCCTTTCCCATATTTTCCTTTTTCTTTTTTTCTTTTGTACCTCTTCTAGCATTCCCTTTATCTATTTCATTCTTATTCCTTCTACTCCCTCTTCTTTCCTTCTTTACATTCTAAACTCTCACAAATTATAATGGTTAAAGGTAGAAAGCTTTGGGTAGTACATATGGTTAAAAGTTTATAAAATTTTGGTATAAAGAAATTTCATTTCAGGCTTCTAATATGGGTTCAAAGGATAAAATATTCTAGGATTTTAGCTTTTTGGCTCTGGTTTAAACAAAAGATAGCCTTAAATCATCTTTATGATTTACTAGCATAGATGCCTTATTGCTTTGATATTTCTAATAGATAGTTCTAGACAAAAAAAAATCAGTTCATTATATTCATAGAATAATTCGATTCTAAATTTAACAATATGAGATTTCATATCATTATAGAAGTTCAAAGAAATTTTTCAATATGAATAGAAATAGTCTCTCTCAAAATAAAAGAGGAAATATGGCTCAAAAATCTCACTGGTCTATAATTTTAAAACTATAGTCTAAATTTTTACAGTTTAGATCAATCTATTGTTTCAAACATTCATTCTAATACAGTATTTCAATGAGCTAGGCATGAATTATAATTGTTTTAAATTCTAATTATTAACTTTTATTATAATGAATCGTAAGTTTTCAAGATTTGTAATTTCTTCTATCATAATTCCTATGTACTGATCAGAGAAAAAAAAAATTAATTTTCAAAAACTAAAACTAACTACTGTTATAAAAATAAAACTACTATATTGTGTATCCCCCCCAAACTTAAATAGGACAATGCCCTCATTGGTACAAAAATAGGGGACACAAAATAAAATAAAATAAAAAATTATTAATATACTGATTATTTATCAGAAAAAATCTGTTACCAGATATATACTCTCCCCCAAACTTGAGAGAAAATATATGTGGCTTACTTTTGGAATATCAATAACAAAAAATTAGTAATGTTAGTAACACACACTATTAGTAAAAAATTACAAAGTTAGTAAAATTGAAATTTTATATATAGCGGAATATTTATAAAGAACAGAAAAAATAAAAATAAAAAAAATCAAATTACATAAAAGAAAATAAACCTAGAAAACAAAATCTATGAAAATTATACCTGTGAGATTTGTAATGTTCTATAATATTTTTACTCACGTGTAAAATATGATACAAGAGTGGAATCAGTGGGTTCATCTTCCCCATCTGGCATCTTTGTTGTACAATAACCATCTTTATCTTTATCTGCAGTTGAATCCCCATGTGCTACCAATTCAGCCTCTTCTGTATGTCCTTCCACAATCCTTTAGCAAGAAGTACCTTTCGGGCATTGTTTTTCTTTATCAGCCTTTTCTTTCTCCTTGAGATCCGCAGTTAGTTTTTTAATTACGACAAATTTTAGTTGACTTTCTGTCCTCAGCTTCTCTGCCTCGGCTATTTCCTTTGCTAATGCAACAAGGTAATTCTTCATTTAGGACTCAATCATTTTTACCCGTCTATCATTGAATAAGTATAAGGAATCTCTATCCTCTTGCAGTTGTCGTACATTCCCTTCTGCTACAGTCAGTAAGTGAGTCTTTTCTCTTAGCTATTGCTAGAGTGTTTTCTGGTAATCCTTAAGGGCTTTTTCTCTTACAGTTTGTATATTATTAGGAACTACCATCAAACCTCCAAACTGTTCAAGGATACTGGCAATTTTCTCTTCATATACTCTCTTCTCTTCTTCCCAAGCTTGCTATTTTTCACTCATTTCTGTAGTTTGTTATACTAGTTGGGCATGAAGTGTTGAAGTAGCATCCTGAACTCTCTTTTCTATCTCTACTGCCCATCTCGCACCTTACTCTTATACAACTTTTCGTCGCAAGCTGTCCATTATCTCTGCCCATTTTTGAGCTATCAAGGTGGTATCATGGACTCTCTGTTTAAATTTTGGAAGTCTCCCATCCACTTTTTTACTATACTTGGCAGTAGCATCACTAGTGGGGCATTTGTAGAGATCCATTGCTCTAGTTTCCTCACCCTTCTTAGTACTTCAGGCAGTGGCAATAAGTTTAGTTCATGTCTATGTTGCCATTACTCTATTGCCTTAATCTCCTTTCTATCTTGTGTAATAATGTGGTGCTGACTGGAGGATCCTCAGGGGGTGCTTCTTCTCCATGTAACAATTCTATAAAGCTCTCTCGTGGTAACTCTTAGCTTTGTTCTATTTGGGCTATGAGAGTTTGCTCGATATTGGCTATAAGTATAGGCTGAGCAACAGGGTCTACTGGTACAGGGGTATGGCTAGAAGTAGCCATTCCTGTAATTTGTTGATTAATTGCGAAAAGAATTTCTTTTAATCTTTCTAGAATTGGGCTCACAGGGTCTGCTTCAATGATGATTGACAGTGCATCTGCCATTGTTGAAGGGGGCATAGTAGGCCCTACTGGTGAGTCCAAAGTAGGGTCGTACAGACTAGCTTTGTTTACAACTGGGACTCTTAATTCAGTTATCCTTTCTGATATTTGAGAGCTAATCTATGCTCTCTTATGGGGTGGAGTAGAAGTACTCACACCTTCTTCCAGAACTGCTTCTTCTGGTACTACGAATTTTGTTGTATGCTCTACATTAGTCTCGTCTCTTTCCTCATGAATTTGGGGGACTTGTGGAACAGAGGGGGTACTTTTGGTGCGGGGAGCTAATGGAATTTTCTTCTTATTTTCAGCACCTAAAGTTCTCCTATAAGCTAAAAGTGTTAAGCCTTCCTCTAGTCTTGGTAAAGCTTTTTCCTTGGGGTCTATACTATACCCCACATATATCAGCAAATTCGTTATAAGTCCTCTAAATGGCAGGGTCAACTTCTTCGTCTAGTATTTTTCTTGACTCAGTTTCTCCCTCACGGCAGTGATTGCATTAAAAAGGTAAGAGGGCACATTAAACCAATAACGATTTGCCATTAGGTATAATGCCTTGGAAAATAATGCTCTTCTCTATGTTCCATGTACCATGGGGTGAATAGTCTTATGGATAAGCATGTCAAAAAAGTTAAGTCATAAACTCCTTGCTTCTAGATCATTTCTAAGGAAAAAGGATCTGTCCTGTGGAGCTTTGCCTAATAATTCTATTGCCATTTGGGGAAAGTTGGGGAGGGTATCTGATGGCATCCTGAAAAGGCTGGCCTCTGGGTTATCTTGGGACAATTGTGGTATCTCTAGGGGTGCATTCATAACCCTGGTGACCATTTCCTTTAAAATTTTGATCGGAAATCCATTAATATTAGTGGAGAGGATAGGGGGTAGTCCTTGGCTACCTATGGTCATATTTTTATAAAATAGCCTCACCAATCTAGGATAGACTGGTGTGACTCCTGGCTCCAAGAAATAGGTCAGTCCAGCATTCTTAAAATATTTAATAGCTTATTCACTCATTTCTAATTTTTCTAAGGACTCAACATCCACTGTAATTTCAGCACCCATAATATGATGTTTCATTGAAGTAGGGACTTTATCAACTAGCATAGCAGAGGATGCTTGGTTTTTTCCTTTATCTAGTTTTAGCCCCTTTTTAGGGACAGACACAGACTCTCTCCCAATAGTGGCTTTAGAGGTTTCACTGATAACTACCCCAAAAGATTTAGGTTTCTTCTTAGGTGGGTTTGCTGCTTTTGATTTAGCTTGAAGGGTAGCAGACCAAGCAATACGGTGAATAATTAGGGTGTTATCAGAATTATTACCTTCTTCTTCTTCCACTTCCTCCCTTTTTCGTTTGCCCATTTCACTCATCATGCTTCCACTCTCTTTTTTGCAAAAATTAATACCAACACCATTAATTAAACTTAAATTCCATGCATTAAATAAGATCTCTTGTAGAAACCCTTTCGTTTTACAATTAAAATCATCACCTTGCCACTTTTAAAGATTAAAACCCTAATTTGTAATTGTAGAATGAAACACACGTAGGGTTCTCCCGAATAAAATAGAGGAAGCAAGGGGTTTTTTAAAAAATAAACAGTTAGGTTGGGTGGAAGAACGGTTAAGATTTTGGACGATTTGAAAAAGAGAGGGAAGGTAGGAAGAGAAAACTTGGAAGGTTTTTGAAAATGGGACCGACATATCCTTTTTACAAATATATAGGTCTTGCCTTTAGTGACGACTTATTGAGTTGGTCATCATTGTGTTTTAACCTAGAATCGTAAGTTGATTTTGGCCTTCAGTGAATAAGAATCGCAATCACTACGCTTCTAAACAAACATAACTATGATCAATTGTAAATCCATACGATTGTCTATTATAATATATAGTAGGTATGAATTACGATCTATCATTTTTTAATTAAATGGGTCATATTATAATACCTACATTAACTAAAAAAAGGAGAAATAGTTTACATAGTTTACAATTGGTGCTACGGATGAGTCGGTAGCTTGACAATCCAAGAGGTTTTTATTTTTAATTTTGGAGAGGCGATGTCTCCCCTAGGAATACTTGTCCTCTAGAATTATTTACTGGCTACGTAGGCAATTGACCACTTTCTCTCCTTGCCACTTGAGAAGCTAGCTGGCCTATCTGACTTTCTAACTTTGTTATGGACTCTGTGTGTGAATTAAGTACTTAGGAGAATTGAGCAAGCTGATGTAAGTCTTTTGAATGCTAATGCGATTGTTGCTTTCAATCCTAAAGGATTTGAATAATCGTGGCATCAGGTGCATTGCTCTATAGTCCATATTGGGGTAGCACGACTGTTAATTGAGGTTTTTGTTAGAAAATTTGAGTCTGGGGAAATCTGGGCTACACAGCTGTTGGTGCTAGTTGTGCTCCTCCCATAGAACCATAATTAAATCAGGGTGGTTCCTCAACGATGGGTTATAGGAATTCCCATAATCTCCCCTCTTAAAAGCCATTACTTGTTCACTTTCAATTACCTCCAAGTATGATGGCGCAATTGGGTTTTTAATAAAATTAGGAGTCTGGCTAGTAGCCTGCTATAGAGCTGTTCGGAGTGCTACATTTGGCTATCATTAATGTCACGATTTGCTATTTCAGAGCTAAAATTTTCGCACTCATGTCCTCCTCCTTCTTTACTTTATCTTTGGGGATATCGTAAAGTCCACCCCTCGCTAGCGGGGTGTGGCGAGTAACATCAGGGTCAGATCTAAGCAGAGCCTATTTTAGTTTTGAATTGTTTGACAGTTTCTCGAATAAATTCCAAGACTGCTGGCCATTCTGAACCATAAAGGCTCCTCCACTTACGGCATCGACTGTAGACTGGTTGGTCTCAGTCAACCCTTGATAGAAACTTTACGCTATCGATCAATTTGGTACCTCATGATGAGGACACCTCTATAACAGATCCTTCATTTGTTCCCAACTCTCAAGAAATAATTCTCCTAGCTTTTGCCTGAAGTCTTGAATTGCCTGGCGAATTTGATTAGTTTTACCAATTGGGAAGTACTCGCCCAAGAATTTGGACTGCAATTCCTCCCAGGTGGTAATACTTCTGGCAGGTAACAAAATTAACCATGCCTTCGCCCTATCCTTGAGAGAGAAAGGAAACAAACATAGTTTTACGGCCTCTTTATTGACAGTTGATGTTTGCAATACTGTGCAAAGTTCTATGAAGTCCCTTAGATGCTGGTAGGGATCTTCTTGATCACGCCCATGAAAGGTCTATATAGATTGAAGTGTATGGAGCTTGATTTCATAATTTTGACCCGCAGGTACCTCTGGGAGAACTATACAAGAGGGCTTGGTCAATGTTATGGGGCTGAAATGTTCCTGGATGGACAAATCGTCAACCATTATTAAGGATTCTCTTGTAGCAATTCGGTTTGTTGCCAAATTACGTCAAAGAGTCCTTTCAATTTTTGGATCACACTCGAAAAAATTTAGATTTCAAGATTGGGTGTGATGAAGAAAAGGAAACGCTATTTTTAATTTTTTAAATTTATCAATTTTTTTTTCTAGAAGGCAAGGAGAGAGAACAAATCTAAGCCTCGAGCTTCACTGATCAGGGGAAGTTGACAATTTGAGTCGTCGCTCCGAATAAACTTGCGAAAGATTTAGAAGTGATCAAAGAAAGTTAAAAATATAAAAAAATATAAAAAGAGAGATAAATATTTATGTTTAAAACGAGAATATAAACAAAAATAAAAGATAAATCACTCCCCCGACAGCGGCGCCAAAAACTTGACCGGCTTATAGTATGTATATATTTAAATTAAAATCAAGCCTTAACCTATTACAAGTGCACAATGGAAATTATAGTGTAGCGATAGGATCGTCTCCGAGCTTTTGATGGCAGGTACGAAATCCTTAAGAACCTTTTTGAAACCTTAGGAACCATTCCAAATCCTTAAGAATCACCCTAGATCCCTTAGGAACCTTTTTGAACCCTTAGAAATCCATCCTGACCCTTAGAACCCATTCTGGACCTAAACCTAACTTTCTCAAGCAATAGATGAAGAGTGGTGCACCGGGTGAAGCTGTGACTTTCTACTATAACCAAATCTCATACCATTGAAAAGTAAAAGTCCTCATCTTTCCAACAAGCCAAGAATCACCCCAATCAGAGTTGTGTACGAAAAGATATCGCATTCCGAAGTGTAAGGACAAAATGGTAAATATATTGTAAACCGCCCTAAGGATTTGGCGCAACTAATAGTTGCGCCACATATAAGGTGGGCCCCATCACGGGGAGCCAACTTCTAGGCCATTGTAGGAACACTATTTTATTATTCCTAAGTCAGTTTTTTCTTTAAATTTTGAGATTAGGGTTTGACTTATTGACCATCTTGACCTTTGGGATGTGTTTTGCTAGTTCTGTTACACCCATTTACTATCTATGTGCAACCCCTTAATTGGTTTAAAACCCCGCCCTATCATCCACCATTTTAGCATCTTCTCACACTGTTCAAGGCTCCAAAAATATTAGGAAACCTTAGATGTCTAGATTACCTAATTGCTAATCCAAATTAGCCTCTAAGCACCCTCCTAACCTCTCTTTTTCCTATAAATAGAGAGGTACCCCTCCCTTTATGAAGGCTTGAAAAAATTTGCAATTAAGAGATTAAGGAATCCCTTATCTCTCTTCCCTAGTGCACCATTCCCATACAAATTTTAGAACTTTGAAACTTCCTTTAGACCTTAGCATTTCACCCAAAAGCTCTAGGTTAAGTGTGTGTTACCCTCTAGCCTTTCCTCTCTACCTCTTAGCTATCAAGCCCTAGGAGTTAGAACCTCATTCCTCACCATACAAGGCTTCAAAAGCTCACTGAAGCAAGCTGGCGCAAGGCTCCACAATGGTGCAACAAGGGCCTGAGAGCTTCGGCTCTCCCCTCTATTCTCTACCTTTTCGGTCCTTCCTCTATCCTCCCATTTGTGCCGTTATGCCGCTGAATTTTCAGTAGGAACGGAGGGGCACAAATATGATTTTAAGACCCTTTGGGCAAGAGGAAGGATTTTTCTTTTCTTTTTCATTATTTTTGTTTTGGCCATAAGTAAAGACCGCATTAAGTGGGTTGATTGGGTGCCTAACACCTTCCCAATCGATAACCGAAGCCCATACCCAAGAGCATTTGGCGTAGACCGGATTCAGAGTCATATTTTTGGCACTTTGGTGCTTATAAAATTGATCTAGGTTTCCCGGGACACCAAAAGCTCCAGGTGGCGACTCTAAATATTTATTTGAGAGAACATCGTCGTGACAGATTGTCAAAAATCTATGGTTGCATAGATGGCGACTCTACTGGGGACTAGCTAGTAGAGCTTCCCCTTAAATTTGTCCTCTTTATTTTTTATTTACTAATCCTTTTATTACTATTTTAATTTATTTTTTACTCACCCCTCCGATTACGTCGTTTTACTTACCCATACTTTTACGTCATTTACGACCCTTAGCGGATTGGCGGGCATACTTGGACACTACATTTAATTTCTTTACGTTTCTGTCATTTCAAGCACCTTAGCCGATCGGTTGGTCTACTTGTGCATTGCCATTTAAACTCTTTACATTTCTGTCATTTCAAGTGCTTTAGCCGTTTGGCGAGCCTACTTGCACTTTTAATCTTGCAATCTTTGAACTTAAGAAAATTTTCTTAAAAAGTGAAAGTAAAATAGAACCAACAAAGGGAATTTAAATTGATTTTTGCGGGGTAGATTTTCAAGGGTTGGGTTATTTAGGCACAAATACAAACTCCCGAGTCTTAATACGGCGGCAGTCCCTATTAGTGATGATCCGGAAAAGTCCCAGCCCACCTCGTACCTAAAAAAAGTTCTTGCACTTGAGGTATATCGGGTGGGTAACCTTCTCATTACCAAGCTTAAAACCCAGGAAAAAAGAGAGCGATAGTGAACCCAATTTGGCCTCTAAACCCTTAGGATCAGTGAGGAAAGAGATGGATCATATAAACAGTCAGTCCTCAGAAGCCTAGCTTCCACAAAAAGCCAGTTTGGAGACCCATTTCGGGCTGAGGTTACTACTGTCAAAGAATCTGGAGACCCCTTTTAGTCTAGCCCCACTATTAGTTATGCCAATACAAAATACCCTAAAAGAACACTAGCACAACTATTTGTTGCACTAGCTTTAGTCAGGGAATTTTTACTCTTGTACCACCATTAGTTGCGCCAAGTTGGTTCTACACAGCACCAGTCCGAATCTGTGGCCTATTTCACACTGTGAACTCCTCGATCAATGCCTTTAGTGTCTCTGTTTAGGCCCCGCAACTTCTGACACCCAATACGCCCTCGCTGGTCAAAAGAAGGTGACTTCTTTTTTATTCATTTCAGGGGATCGGATTGTTTGCATTGATTTATGTGCCTTCAATAGATCAAGGGGTTTCCCTTTGATTCTTTCGAAGCGCTTCGGAACCTTTGCTGCAACACCTATTTAGGGTACAAGAGCCACCCGAGAAGGGAATTCAAAAGGCCCCAGAATCCTCATTTCTTTTCACTTATAAAAATTTAAAAAAATTAAAATAAAAAACCCAAAAATAGAGTCTTGATTGGTGCCAGCACAACGGCATCATCGTACCCTCCGTCATCCCGTAAGGGAAGGAGGAAGCTTTACGGGCCCCATCCAAGGCACTAGTACTCGACCTGATACTGAGATCTGTCGTGGGCTGTGGACCCGACTTACGCCGGTCATGACTCATCCCCACCACATTCTCCAACCCATTCCCATACCGAAGAAGCTTATACTTCCACCCCCCTCACCCAATCAACCCTCACCATAATCGACCCGTTTCCCTTCCACCACTTCTCAAAATATCCAAAATTCAAATTTCCCATCATTTTCCAAAGCCATGCCTTCATTCATGACCATCCCCAACCCTTCTCACCTTCCTTCCACACCCGTTCAAAACTGATCCTCTACCTGAACCAACATACCTTATTTCTCATCCGCCCAACCTGGTCCACCCACATCCATCCATACCACATCCAATCCCCCACACATCCCTCCATTTATCCAAGTCATGCCCATCTTTTTCAAAGTCATGACCAACTTTCCTCTCTCATTCTCCACCTCTATGCCCCATACATCTCCCCCATACATGCCTAATCCATCCACCAATGTCCCACCTCATTTCTCCAATCCACCCCATATCCCACACCTCACCCGGGCCATGCCCGATTTTACCGGGGCCATGCCCAATTTTTCCTCTTCACACAGCCCATCTCCATCTGATCCTCCTTCCATGGCCATGATGGAGGAGATGTTCCAAACTTACAAGTGGAAGGCCTCCCAACACATCCCCTCCCATCCACACCACACATCCATGGATCCATCCCATACCCTATCCAGCCTCCATGCATCATTCCCCCATGACCCCCATCAACCCCCATCATCCACACTATCCAAACCCCCATTTCTCACATGCCCCAAGGCCCAAGGCCCAAACCCCCACTTCTCACATGTCCTAAGGCCCAATGGCCCAAATCTCCATTACCCACACACCCCAAGGCCCCATGGCCCAAAAACTCATGACCCATACCCATCAAGGGCCCATGGCTCAGACCCATCAAGGGCTTATGGCCCATACCCACCAATGCCTAATGGCCCAGACCCACCAAGGCCCAATGGGCCAGACCATCAAGTCCCAATGGGCCAGACCCACCAAGGGCCCATGGCCTAGACCAATCAATGCCCAATGAGCTAGATTCATCAAGGCCCAATGGTCCAGACCCATTAATGGCCCATGGCCCCTTGGGCCACACCTATCATGACCAAGGCTTGGTGGCCCAAGCTTCCCAAGGACCCATGGGCCAAACCTTCATAGCCCAACCCTCCCAAAGCTTCATAGCTCAAACCCAAGCCCAGCAAAACCTTGGAGACACACACCCATACCCTTCATAATTCCTCCAAAATTTTACCCATCACAACCCTCATACCCAGCTCAAACCCATGCCTTACATCAACCACAATTCACCCATATCTCAACATCCCAAAGTCAGTTTCAAGCCTTTCCCCATGCCCAATGGCCTCATTAGGCCCCACCCTAAAATCTAACTTCCACTCATCCTATCATCCAACAAACCTTTCCTCATCCCTAATGGACTCACCCAACCCCCATTCATGCCATTCCCCTCCATTCCATGTGGCACCAGCCAGAGAACCCCGCCCTCACTGCACCTTATGTAGACCAGCAATATGAAGAGGACAAGATTAGAAATAGTGGAGCCTATGTTGGGGCATTGACTAGCCTTAACCCTCCTCCTATAATTGCCCACCCCCTAGCAAAAACTTGTTGTCGTCCTAAGTGTGTATGATTTATTTGTATTTTGAAAATAGATTTTTCAAAGGATGGATTATACTTTGATTAGAAAACTAGAAAAAAGAAAGAAATATCAGCACAGAGAGAAATCAATTAGCCTGCAAGATCAGGGCCAATTGTAGAAAGTGTTAAATGTAAGTGAGTAAAAGATCGTCCATAGAGAATTGATTTAAAATGTATGATAAACCTCCAGATTTGAGCTACCAGATCTGGCCTCTAATCCTATCTACAAAGCAAGTAAGATGAGAGGTTGAATTTGTCACATTAATTAAATTATCTACAAGTAAAATTTAAACTAAGTGATCCAGATCCGAGTTGGGGGAATTGGATGCAAAATTAATAAGAATGGAGAAATAACAGTTGACTTAAGCTTAGTAATTGATTGCAGAATGAGAAATAGTGTAGCACAGTTGAGAAAGTATCAAATCTTCATCTGGCTACCAGCTCAGATGTAAGAGAAAATAATCCAATTCAAGGATTAGGATTGAGTTGAACTTATGGCTATGATCTGTCCACTGTCATGGACACAGATCATCCAATAGTTTTCTTCTTCAATCCAAAGTCTTGATTCAGAACATAAGCACCTCTACAAATGCTGTAAGAACCAGGTTACAAACACAGATTCTCACAGGGATAGTGAATTAAGGGAAATTGCTTAAAAAACAGCAAATCTAAAGGAATCTAATGAGTGAGGAGATCACAATGAACCCTCAACATGAATCGGATTGAGAACATACTGATGAAATCAACCTTTTTAAATCCACCATTATAATTACAGAACACAGCTTAAAATAGCTCTCGGATTTGTAGTCTTGAATACAATTCTCACTTGAATTACACAAGTATCTCACAGTTCTCAATTACAGACAAAAGCTAGGCTATTACAGAGGTTTCAGACAAGATATCTTGATCTGAATTGGAAAATGGGGCAGCAGGAATGAAACTCAAATTATGGATGCCTAAATTGGGCAAATAGTTCGTCTATTTGTAGTTTTCCCCAAGTCCAGCTCAGATGTGCATCAACCAATCAGAATTGGTTAGATCCATATCAGCCAATAGGAGTCGAGCATAAGGATCCAGATCTATTCTGGCCAATCAGAACTGCTTGATCTGATTCAGCCAATTGGAAGACAGAGGCATCGAATTCTGTTAGGTAATTCAAAAATCTATTTGAGCTTCTAGAAGTTCCCGCCAAGTAATTTCGTCTTTGGGTTTTAACATGGAGTGGAATATGCCTCTGGTTCGTGCTCAGAATCTTCCAGAATGCTCCTGGGTTTTTAAATGCATTAGGATGCGTGCAGAGATTACTAAAATACCCTTACAGATGCTGGGAATCTTTAGAATTCGATTTCATATAGATTGGGGGTCTTTTCGAAAGGAAAAGTAACTTCTGGAGCTCTATTCGCAAATAGTTTTCTTCTTTTCGAAAGGATCATCAGCAAGTTTGGTACCTTTCGAATAGATCAGGTGCTCTTCGAAAACCAAGCCTGGAGCTTTAGTTCTTTTCGCAGTGTTCATGTTCTTTTCGAATAGATCAAGAATCCTTTCGAATAGCATTCTATAGTGCATTCTTCTTTTCAAATAGCTCCAAACCTATTTTCAGGTTGAAACCAGGCCTTTGTCTCTTCTAGTTTAGGCATTTTGACAGCCAGTGAGGCTATCCCTTCTCCTTCTTCCTTCAGATCAAGATGGGTCATCATCTTTTTGGCACTTTTAAGCTGCTTTCAGGGTTAAGCCTGCCTTTATTGTTAGCTGTAAAATAAACACTTAGAACACTTATTTAGTTCTCTCAAAGGTCTATCAAGGCCCAGGTTAAGGGGTGGAAAATGGTATTTTCCAGTTCTCAACAGTAGCCCAGAGTGAAGTCCAACCAACTAATGAGAAAGTGGCCCCCATACCCAAGGAATCAAAACAATTGAAAGAACAGTTAGACAAAATCCAAACGTAGTTGTTAAAGATGGGTGGTGCTGAAATCCACACCACAAACTTCTCATATTTATATTTGTTTGCTGAGGTCCCCTTGCCTCTAAAATTTAGAATGTCAGCTTTTGACAAGTACAATGACACCGGAAATCCCATAGCACACCTCAGTCTATTGTTGGGACATGTGCCAGTATGGAGGGGCCGAAAGACTATTGATAACGGTTTTTCAGAAAGTTTGATCGGTCCAGCCTTAAGATGGTTTACATCTTTGGAACCATCTATGATGAAAACTTGGAAGGACTTGACGGACTTATTTCAGGAACAATATGTTTATAATATAGACATTGAACCGCGTAAGTTAGATTTGGCCAGTTTAAAGCAGAACCTGAATGAGACCTTTAACGATTATTTAAGGCATTAAAGGGCACTGGCAACTCAGGATAGAAATAGGATACCTGATGATGAACAAATAGAAATAATTTCCAAAATTACCCTACCGGTGATCTCGGACTTTCTAGTGTTTTAGCAACAATCTAGCTTTGCTGATCTGGTAAGGAACACCAATCGCTGTGAAGATGCTATTAGGGATGGTTACTTGAACAAGAATGCACCAAGTGGAGCCATTAGGGTTAGAAGGTTTCCAGAACAGAGGAACGAGAAGAGGACAGGGGCTGATGTTCAGAGCATTGCCAACACTAGGCCCAATAATAATATAACCTTGTTCCAATTTCAAGCAGCCCAGCCAGCACCAGTCAAAACTGAGCAGATGCAGAGAGCAAGGAGTGGGCAAGGAATGAAGATGACTCCGGAGCAAAGGAGAGCCCACTAAGACAAAGTGTTTACACCCCTAGGGCAATCTTTAAGTGTACTTTTACCTTTACTAATTGAAAAGGGATTAGTTACTATTCGTCAACCACAACCTCCTCCTCACCCAATCCCAAAGAATTATGACCCTAATACTCACTGTAATTTCCATCAAGGTCCGGGTCACCCAACTTATCACTGCTTTCCATTGAAGCACATGATCCAAGATTTAATTGATGTGGGGAAAATTATTCCACTCACACCTTCTCAAGTAAACCAGCAAGCAAATATTCATCAGGTGCCATTACCCCCACATCCTACCAGAGGAGCAGGTCCCAAACCCACCATTGGGATGATAGAAGAATGTGAGGAGTTTGAATTTCATCCGTTGAATTATATCAGTGATCGGGATAGCTATGTGGCACCATTGCCGAGAAATTATGAAGAAAGAAATATTCGGGTGATTGAACCACTGAATTTGTCAAATTATTTCCCCAGCCCAGCACCACAAGTTGAGCCCTTAGATCTTAGGGCTTATTTTCCACCACCCACACCTGTCAATTATGTGCATATAAATGCATATCAACCATTCACCACCACCCCCATCAATTACCCGATAGCCCATCAGGCCCCCAATCCCCCGCCAGCACCTATCAGCTACCAATGGCCTACTCCTACCTCTTTTCCCTCGGAGCTACCACCAACAAGTTTCACCACCCCCATCTGGTCCAATTTTTCCACCCAACCATCTATCACATAAGCAAATTAAGTGTTACCCAAACCTCCAGAGCCCGTAGTGCAAGTGCATCCGATACCGACAGTTATACCATTTTAGATTTCGAGACCATCTTACAATCCTCATCAGGTCCCGCTGAGGTATGAACAAACAGATATCAATGCTGGCAACAACAGAGAAGGGGCAGTGGATTTTGTTACCCGATCCGGGAAGATTTTAAAGTAGTCAGAAGCATCGACAGCAGCACAAGCCCAACCAGAAGGAAAGAAAGATAGTGTTGTTAATCCTTTTGAAAAAATGAGTCGAGAATATATACTGGAGATTTAGCTAAGAAGGATGCTAGCTCACATCACTGTATGGGATATGTTAATGACATCCCCACTCCATTTCAAGCATTAATGGGGGTGTTAAATAATGCACATGTATCGCTTCAAGTTAGCCCAGATGAAGTTGGACAAATAATTAGTCAAGTCATGGCTCCAAATGCCATTTCATTCTCAGATGTCGATATACCGGATGAGGGAAATAGTCACTCCAAATCCCTTAACATTACTGTAAAATCCAAAAATATCATAATCTCGCTAGTTTTGATAACAATGGGTCTGCTTTAAACATATGCCCACTGAGAATCGCCACCAAGATTGGGGTAGATCCATGCATGCTGAGACCCACAAGAACCAATGCCTGAGGTTTTGATAATACGAGGAGAGAAATAATGGCAGAAATTGACCTTGAGCAATTAATTGGGCCAATGACCTTCTCCATATTGTTCAAGAGATGGACATCAAATCTTCATTTAATCTATTATTGGGATGCCCCTGGTTGCATGAGGTCAGAGCAATACCATCGATGATGCACTAAAAGCTCAAGTTTGCATCCGAGCATAAGATTATCACTATCATCGGTGAGGGGCATAGCGAGAAAGAAAAAGCCACCAACGACGTCGAAAAGCCTAAAGTGCTGGATGTGCCACACATTACTGAGGATGTCGACCTCCACAGTTTCGAGTATGAGTTATCAGCAGTACTCCCGGAGCCCATTGAGAGCATCATTCCAAGAACCGGAGGTGGAATGGTAGCGGCAATGGGCATGCTCCAAAAGTGGGATTATCAAAAAGGAAGAGAATTGGGGCCTAGACTGCAAGGCAGAAAAGAGCCTGTCATAGCCAAAGGTGGTCAAAAAGTCAAGTTTGGGTTAGGCTACAAGCCCACAGAAGAAGAAGTGTGATAGGCTAAGGAGAAAGCCCGGGCGATGACAGCTGTAAGAACTAGGGAGATACACAGAGGAAAAATCCCATCCCAAGCCACATATCAGGAATTCATTCATGAGTGTCGGGGTTGTGAAGATTGATCGGAATGGGGTAACCCGATTAACCCCACACAAGCCCCCAACACCTGCTCACCCCACTATTGCGACCCCAGTGTGCTTACTTTATTTGTTGGTGGTAAAAGTAATTTAAAATCAAAGTAAAACTGAGGATGAAATCAGCACAACTAAGAAATCCTAGACCTGCAAGATACAGGGTCCATTTGTAGCAAGTTTTGATAAGTAAGAGTTTGTCCCACAAGGAAAAGTGATCTACGGCTCCAAGGGAGCCATCTCTAGTAGTCCCTCCAGATCTGACTATAGATCTGGCAGTCCTAAAAGGAAGGGAGTTTAGGGTCACTTATTCTAAATATCCTAAGGTAGCCTAATGAATTAAGTACAGAAAGGGTTGAGAAGATGGATGGAGTGTGGGAAAATAAATATAAAAGGGTGAGAAGTATGCTATTGGGTCTAGATCAGAGGAGTTTTATAACTAATATTCAGATCTGATATTATAGAAATCCTGTCCAATGGCTACATTATCACCACTGAGGAGAAAGAATCCAACCCATCTCTGTGCCATGATCCAATCCCTTAAGGCTATAACCTGTCCACTCAAATGGTCACAGACTATCCCATAGGGGAACCACAGTCCAGAGATGGGTCAAAACAAGTTAATCATTGTAGGCACTACTTCATCCAAGCTACAAGCTTAAGAATCCATAGGCAACCTCAACCTCTAAAGCTCTATGTGTGGGGCTAGTCAGATAGGACCATGTTAGCCTGCACATAGAACCAAAGAAGGATTGAGTACAACCTTCGATCTAGCTATCCATTGCTTGAATGGGACTACAATGGTCCAGTCATAAGCCTACAATCTCCATAACCTGATCAGATCTAACATCTGATGGTGGGTCTATACAAATATAGGGGAGTCTGCCTCTGTATAATCTCCCACAAGGCTACAAGCACATGTGCAGAGAAGAAGAATCCATCTTGGATCCTACGGATTGGCTTCACCCTAAGGTTATAGCCTGTCCACTTGAATGGTCACAGACTATCCCAGAGGCTATCCTCCTCATAGAGTCCAAAACTGAATAGTAATATTGCTAACACCACCATGGTCACATGGCTACCAGCTCAGGCTCCCATGGGGATTTCAGATCTAGTGGGTCCTGTGGTGGGGCTAAGGCTGTATCGGACCATGATAGCCCAGACACATAGGTCACTAGGATCTGAATGGATCCTTAGAATCAGTCCTCCATTGCTTTGAATCACAGCCAAAACAATGGCGGATCACAAGGCAGCAGCCTTGCACAGAGCAACTCACAAACACACGAATCCCATAAAAGTACAACACCCAATCACAAATTTCATTAATCTAATCTCAATAAACATACATAGGCATGGCCAGCAAGTGCTGGGCCATGGAGAGAAAAAAAAAAGAAAAAGGAAAACTACTTACAACTACAGAAGAACAGAAAAGAAAAAGATCTCAGATCTCGTATCAGTGATAAAGTCTGGACTCCTAAACCTAAACCAAGTTTGGGTTTATATAGCAGTGGTGTGGCGGCCAAAAAGTTGTTGTTCATTCTAAGTGTGCTTGATTTATTTGTGTTTTGAAAACAGGTTTGCAACTGCTAAGTTATAATGAATCTAGAATATTAAAAAGAGTAAAGAAATATCAGCACAGATAGAAGTGAATTAGCCTGCAAGATCAGGGCCAATTGTAGCAAGTTTTAAATGTAAGTGAGTAAAAGATCGTCCACAGGGAATTGATTTAAAATTTAAGATAAACCTTCAGATCTGAGCTACCAGATCTTACCTCTGATCCTATCTACAAAGCACATAAGATGGGAGGTTGAATTTGTCACGTTAACTAAATGATAAAAGTAAAGATTAAACTAAATGATCCAGATCCGAGTTGGGGAGATTTGATGTAAATTAATAAGAATGGAGAAATAATATCTAACTTCGATTTAGTACTTGATTGCAAAATGAGAATAAATGTAGAACAAATGAGATATTATCCAATCTTCATCTGGCTACCAGCACAGATGCAAGAGAAAGTAATCTAACTCAAGGATTAGAGTTAAACTTATGGCTTGCATCACTTCAATGGCCACGAGACCATCCAATAATCTTTACTCGAACCCTTAATTGAACGAAAACACCACTACAAATCTTTGAGAGATTAGGTTACAAACACAAATTCTCGAGGATAATGAATTAAGGGAAATTGCTTAAAACAGTAAATCTAAAGGAGTCTAGTGCAATAAGGAGATCACAGGGAACCCTCAACACGAATCCAATTGAGAGCGTACGGTTCACAGCAACCTTTTCAAATTCACCATTACAATTCTGAGCGACTTAAGCTCTCGGATTTGTAGTCTTGACTACACTTCTCTTTTGAGTTACAAAAGTGTCCCACACCACTCAAGTACAAATAAAAGTTAGTCTATTACAGGAATTTCAGACAAGCTATCTGAATTGGAAATGGGGCAGCAGAAATGAAACTCGAAATCTGGATGCCCAAATTGGGCAAATGGTTCGTCTATTTATAGTTTTCCCTAAGTCCAGCTCAGATGTGTATCTACCAATCAGAGGTGCTCAGATCTGTATTGACCAATGGTGGTTGAGCACAAGGATCCAGATCTGTTCTGACCAATCAGAATTCCTCGATCTGGTTATTAATCGTGAAAAAGGCATCAATTCTATTATGCATTTTGAAAGTCTGTTAGAGTTTCTAGAAGTTCCTGCCAAGTTATTTCATCTCTGGGTGCTCATGTGGGGTAGAATATGCCTTTGGTTCGTGCTCAGAATCTTTCGGAATGTCCCTGGGCTTTTAAATGCATACGTCTGAGAGATTCTTGAATTGCCCTTAGAGATGCTAAGAATCTTGAGGATATCATTTACATGCAGTTTGGAGAACTTTTCGCAAGGTACTGTGACTTCTGAAGCTCTTTTCGCACAGATTGGAGACCTTTTCAAAAAGAACTGTAACTTCTGGAGATCTATTCGCAAAGATTGGAGACCTTTTCAAAAAGAACTGTTACTTCTGGAGATCTATTCGCAAAGATTGGAGACCTTTTCGCAGAGCTTGGGGACCTTTTCGCAAAGATTGGGGACCTTTACGAATAGCATTCTGTAGTGCATTCTTCTTTTCGAATAGCTCTAAACCTCTTTCCAGGTTGAAACCAGGCCTTTGTCCTCTTTATTTTAGGCATTTTGACAGCCCGTGAGGTTGTCCTTTCTCCTTCTTCCTCCAGATCAAGATGGGTCATCATCTTTTTGGCACTTTTAAGCTACTTTCAAGGTTAAGCCTGCCTTTATTGTTAGCTGTAAAACAAACACTTAAAACACTTATTTAGTTCTCTCAAGGGTCTATCAAGGCCCAAATTAAAGGGTGAAAAATGGTATTTTCTAGTTCTCAATAGCATTAGGGTTTGGAAACCCAAATTTTAGTGATGCCATGTGGCCTATTAATGATCCATGGATGCCTCGGGGCACGTGCACAAAGATTTGAGCGTGGGAGTGCATGCCCTAATCCTTGGAAATTCCCAGAAAGTCCTCTGCTGAAGCAATGGAAGGTTAAAGTTCAGAGCTTCGCTAGGTAGCCATCGTTTCCCAGACTCGTCGCGTGGTAGCTATGTTCTTCGCATGGTTAAGTTTGCATTAAAACTTTAGATGTCGCGGGGTTACAGCTTCTTGATGCTTTGAGCAGTCGCGAGGTAGGTAGTTAAGCTCTCACTGGATTGAGCTTCGCGCAGTTGGATTGTTACTTGTGAATAGCACGAGAACTGCGCGAGCATTCCATTTCATAATAGATATTTGCGGGGCTAACTCTGGCTTCGCGAGACTGCTTTCTTCCTTAACAGTGCGAGAACTATGCGAGAAGTTCACTTCTTACTGGAACTTCGCGAGGATGCTCGTGAGGCTTTGGTAGTTTTTGAGCTGCGAGAGAGTCCATTTCTTGATAGATCTTTGTAAGGATCCTCGCGATAGTTTTGAGGCTTTTCTGAATTGCACTATAGTTTCTCTTAACATTTACATCCCGCGGCTACTGCGCGACAGTTGCTCTTGACATTTGCATCCCCCGGCTACTACGCGATAGTTGCGCGAGGCAGGATTCTGAAGCTAGTATGTCACTCAACTGCGCGAGAAGTTGTTGTGAAGTCTTGGGAATTTGCGAGGACTGCGTGAAGCCTAAATTCCTAAATCCTTTGGAGCTTTGTCAGCTGCGCGAGGCTTACCTCAGGTCTGGATTCATGGCTCATTCTTCTGAGGGACTTCTGGTGCCAATCATGGGTTCCTTAACAGGATACCTTGCCTTATTGTACTGCTGTTTATTGCTTACAGAAAACACTTAACAAACGTTTATTAGATGGCTAAGGGTCTAATCAAAGGCTAAGTTAAGGGGTGAAAAGTGGTACTTTTCAGGTCTTAACACACCCCCAAACCTAATCTTTGCTAGTCCCTTAGCAAAGCTACATTAAATCAACTACAGAAATTAAATGCCACTTTCGTAGGGAGCACGGATACATTTAGCGCATGTACCTAGCCTTTTAAACCCCTAGGTGATCCCTAGTGGAGGAGTGAAGTCTCCTAAGGGTTTTCAGTGAAGACACCCACAAACTTCTCAATGAGACAGTTAACAAAAGTGCATTATTATCAAGTGAGCAGTCAAGAAACAGAGTTAGTTCACCCTTGAATCAGTAAGAATATAAGAAATTCAAACACATTAGCTGCACAGAAATTTGAACAGCATCAACATCTCATGAAAGCACAGCATTTCCAATCAATTTACACCAGAGACACTACATAGGTGTGTCAACATTGAGCTCATCACTGGATCAAAAATTAGGTTATAGGTCACACCTAATGCATTCAAGATCCGACCCAAAACTCTCCAGGGCATACTCTCATAAAGAACTATTGAGGGTTTCATTTTCTCTCAAGCTTAAGAGAAGTTACATCCCCCAAATGGGTCTGTAAGCATAAGCACAGGCATAGCTCTGAAGTTCTGGCATCACTGACAGATCCTCACCATAGATTGAGTAACTCTCTGTCTCCACACGATAGCTCACTCAACTCTGGATCACAAGGGCTTTAACTGGGCTGTAATGTGGCTTATAGAGTGGGGTTAAAAAGAATGGAAGGTTGAAAAGGGGTTCAAAATTGAGAAATCAGTAGGTGAAGGAGGTGATTCATGACTTCACCTTCTTTAATTCAGCTCCTTTCATCATCTTTGGGGTTTTCAGATTTGAAGTGATCAGTTTCTCTTCTTGATTTTGACTTTTTTCAATGAAAGTTCCCTCTTGACTCCTCTCTTACTCCTCTTCATTATTGTTTTTGTTTCTTTTTGATGCATTTTTCTTCTTTTTATTTTGTGTTTGCTTTTCTGAAATGCCACCATTTTCTCAGTTACCATACTGCCAGAATTTTGAGATACTTTTTCTCCATTCACCTAGTGTTGATCATAGCTAGTCCATCTTCAACTCTTTCTCCTTTACCTTCTGAATTCTCAGAGTGTGGGTAGGCTGAATCAGGTTCATAGGTTTAGGTACAAGTACTCAGGTGCATTTTGAAGAAATTTAAGATTTAAAGCTCAAAGGGGGTATGGACAAGGGCAGTTGCTTAAGGTTGGCCTATTTAGGCTCAAACTGTCCAAGAGAAGGCCTTGATCCTTTCCTAAGTCTCATGAGTGCTGTCAGTTGTTTCAACTTGGAGTTGCCTAACATATTTCGCCAGTCCTTAGAGCTAGAAGAAATTGCCTTAGTCACTCCTCAAAGAAAAAAAAAATTTATATAGGCCCAAATCTCACTGGTTATGGTCTTCCTTTGAATTCTTAAGTATGTCCTTACCTTTTTCTCTCTGTAGTGATTCACTAAGTGCTGATACAAGTGAGTTTCCTTGGTGATCCCATCATGGAAATGTGAAATTTTAAAAGTTTGTAATGCCTAAAGTTCTGGCAAAGGTTTAAATTTCTTATTTTTCATGATTCTTTCATGAACATGGTTCCATTTCCATATTACTCAAAAGATTCTACTGCACTTAGGTTAACTATTCCATTAGCAGGATCTGCCTGACACACCCCCAAACCTATGAGGAGTAGTGTCCTCACTGATTCAAAGGTGTGTGTATAGCAAATTTATTAATGGCAAAATAAAAGGAAATAACATGGAGCGAAACAGACACAAGACAGAAAAATAGCAATGACAAAAGAAGAAGATCTATTATAAGAGAGAAATGTACAAAATGAAAATAACAGGAGAAAAAGAAAATGCAGAAACAGAAAAATCCTAGGTACAAGCTAATCGGAGCCTGAATCAAACCCAGTCCCAACCCATCTTCTGGGCATGCTCTCGAAGGAGAGCCTCTTCCTCTTTTTTCTTTCGTTCCCTCTCTTCCTTTCTTTGGGCTGCAGTTTTGGGCATGGTTGGAGCTTTTGGTGCCCTCACCCTAATTTTGGGGGCCTTTGGTGTAGGAGGGATCACTGGGGATTTGTTTGTGGTTTGCTCAGGTGATTTGATCAGACTTTTGCCTTTGGGACTCTTCCCTTTTGGGCCCTTCCCTTGCTGAGTCTAAGGGGGAATAAGAGGAGATTTTGCTTTTTCTGGCTCAGGATGGACAACCGGGCTCTTGCCTTTATCTTGCTGGTTCAGTGGTGGTGCCTCCTCAGACTGGGCAGATTGTTCCTTTCTAATTTTTATAGAGGCAGCAGAGTGAGTAGTCCTCTTAACTGTAACTTTCCTTCTCTGAGGATAAGTTTTCTCAACAGTGTCTGATGAAGGAGGAGCAATAGGACTTTTAGCACTAGGATCCACAGGTGGTGCAGAGTCAGACTCTGAATCAGAGGAAAAAAGAGCAGTGGGATCCAATCCAAGGGCTGCAACAGCCTTTATGCATTCATATTTGGAAAGTAACCGACCATGGGAGTCATCCTGAGTAGAAGCTCTGGTGGCCTTTGGTGGTGGGGATAGCGGTGCAGGCTTTTTCCCTTTTTGGGCAGCAGTGTCTCTTTTTAAGGGAGAAGGTTTCTTGGAAGCAGCCCTTTTCTCTTGGGTGCAGGAGATTTAGCAGGGGGAGGCACTGGAGTAGGAGGTGGTGGAGGTACTTGAGTAGGAGGTGGAGGAGGAGGAGATGTAGATGTAGGAGCAGGGGGAATGGAAGAAGATGGATCGGGGTGTGTGGAAGGTGGGGCCTCAGGGGGTGCTGTAGCAAGAGGGGTGGCCTGAATTGGTTGGCCTAACAGAAATGCAATCCTTTTTTGCAAAATTTCAATCTGCTTTTCAGCATAGAGGAGTTTGGCATCAGAAAGCCCCTTAGTGAGCCTATGGATCTCCTGAGCATTGTTAAGTTTCTTTTCATACATTCGGGCTATCTTTTGCTCTAGTTCGGCATTGGCTTTCTCCATCTCCGCATTCAGTTTGTAGTAAGTTGCCGCAGCCTTTTTCTCATTGAGGGTCTCCAAAATTGTCTCCCACCCCTTTGAAATATCTCGCAGTTGCTGTCTATGAGCAAGCTTCAAATCACTCAATTTCTGTAGCCAAGGAAATTCAATGGATTATCGAAGTTGTGTCATTCCCCTGAGAACATCCCTCTTGATGTAGGCATTGTCCCTCATGGCATGGAGTAGGGTGAAGTAAGGAGGGGTGTAATAGGAATGTCTTGGTAAGATTGGTAGAAAGGGAGTTGAAGAAGTAGAAGGTGATTGGTCCTGGAGGGGTGGAGTAATGGTGGTAGGGAGGAAATTCACATGTGGGGGTTGGGCAAAAAGTTCTGGGTCTGTTTGAGTCGAGTTGTCAGAGAATCTAGGAGGAGGTAATATGAGAGGTGGAATGGAGGGCATGGGTGGAAAAGAAAATGAAGTGGATGTAGTGGAAGTGGGTGGAGCTAAGGATAATAGGGGATAGTGAATGGGATGAAAGGAACTGGTGGGGCCCAAAGTGTGGGGGTGGATGGAAAATGTGGATGTGAAAGGAATGGGGCCTGTTTGGGTGGAAGTGTTGGTAAATTGTGGTGGAGGTAATATGAGTGGGGGAAGGGTAGGTAGAGTGGGGAAGGAGTGGTGGGGTATGGTGTCTTGGAGGGTGAGGGTTGTAATTAAGTCAATGGGGGAAAGATCTGGTTGCACTGTGGAGTCAGAGGTGGAAGGGGACTGGATTTGTGGGGTAGGAGGGGTTTGTGCAGAGATGGGTGGTTTTGTCAATGTTTGAAGGGTGGATTTGATGTTGGTGATGTCAGTCTGTATTTGGTCTTGGGTATGTGTTGTGGTTGATAGTTGGGTCTGAATGTCATGTATTAGGAAAAGGATATGGGTAAGTGTGTCTGAGTTTGGTTAGGGTGGAGTATGAGAAGAAGAGGGAATAGGTTGGAAAGGGGAAGTAGGGGCATGATGGAAGGTTGTAGGAGGAGGAGATGGAGGGTCTGGTGAGTGATGTGGGGAAGGAAGTGGGGAATCTAGGAGAGGGATATCATGGGTTGGCATGGTGTCAAGCAATGTAGTCATGAAGGCCTGATATATGGAACTAGTGGCGAGGTTAAATTCAAGGTCTGTGAGTGGCGGTGAAGTAGGGATGGTCTGGACTGTGTCTTGGTCAATATGTGGGGTTTCTGTGGGAATGATAGGGGTGGTTGGTTTAGGTAAGGATATGGCAAGGGTTGTGTGAGAGGTTTTATTTTTAATATAGGATATCAGAGGAGGGCTGTCAGGATTCAATTCAGATGATGGGGGAATTGGGGGTGTGTACTGAGGTAATGTAGGTGAAGGTAAAGGGATGTCATGGGGGTCAATGTCCTCAACAGTACTAATCTCAGGGAAATATGAGGGTATGGATAAGGGAGATAAAAGAGGAAAAGGGAAAGATGGAATAAGTAAAGGAACTGATAGAGGGACAGGTGTGGTGGATGGAGGTATTGCTGCAGAATCAGTAGTGATAGGAGCTTACACTACCTTCTTGGGAGCAGGAGCTTTAGCCACCTTTTTGGGAGCATGGGTGGCCTTTACAACAGCAGTCCCCTCTCCTTACTCAGAAGCAACCTGAACCTCAGCCTTCTTCTTCTTCTTTTGGGGATCCATTAGACTCCTGCTGATCCCCCATTGTCTCTTGGCAAAAGTAGTAGGGGTGAGGTCAATAGTTAACTCTCCCACTGGTATCTTGTACCCTCCCCTCAAAAGTAATTTGGTAATGAGTCTTGCATAAGGGAGAGTGTAGGGCTTCTCCTGATGGAATCCCTGGTGGCCTTCAATCCTCTGGTAAGGGCCTATGCAATGGTATCAATGGGAGCACACACAGGGGGGCCGTATCCACAATTGGGGTCAAAGATAGCAGGGATGCCCATCACTTCCGCAATCAACTCAGGGCTGAGTAACATTTCAAAATTGTCAACTAACACAAGGAGGCCTGGCTGCCCACGTTGGTCTGGTATAGCCCTAATGTCCTGGTAAAAGAGTTGCACTAGTCTAGGGTAGGCTAGTGCAGGGATAGCTTGCAGCAGGGGGGTTAAACCAGCCTTGTGCATGAACTCAATGGCAGGGGCTAACAGAGGCTCCGTTTCAAAGAAAGATAGGTCAAAAACAGCTTTAGGCACCAAGGGAATGGGAGTCAGGAGCTCAGAGGGTGTAGAGTAATCTGGTGTTAGTTCAGCCACTTCCTGAACCACTTCTCTCCCTTTTTGCGGCGCCTTTGAGGACTTGGCCTTCTTAGGAGTGGGCTCCACGGGAGCCTTATCCCTTGCTCTTTTCATAGGTGCACCCTTAGGGGCCATTGAACTTCTCCTCTGTGAATGTATAGTTTGAAAAATGAAAAGAAAAGGTTGAGGGCTGAGTCTTACCCTAAAACTTAGGGTTCTGTTCAATCTGATGCACGAAAGACCGCGAGAGCTCCTAGCAGGGGGCAACTGGTGGAGGAGGCCTTAGGAACAAATCCCCAGAATTAGAAGGTGAATGATGGATTGTAAAATGGATGCTGGAGGAGAGAGATTAATGGGAGTCAGAGCTAGGGTTTCGCTGGCTGGAGAAGAAAGAGAAACAAAAAAGGAAAGCAGCGCGGGGTTGGATTATATATATCGCGAGGCTTGGCGTGCTTTGAAAATGCTGCTCGCTAGATGGGAAGGTGTGGGTCGCGAGATTGGACTTTCAGTTGGAGCGCGCGAGAGAGTCCACACAATTGTATTGAATCTCGCGACAACTTAGCAGGATAACATCTTATGAACTACGCGAGAAGAAACCACGCCTATTTTTCAGAACCTCGCGACAGCTAAACAGAGACAAGGATCACACACCCATTAGTCTGTCATTTTCCTTTGTTTTGTGGGTGGATTCTCTCACATTGTCTTTTCCAGGGACACCCACAGTCATTCTAAAAGGACTCTCCATACTTTCCCAATAATTAATCATGCAATTACTCAAAAAGCATTTAATCAAAACCTCATATGCAAACAGCATTCACATTATCAAAAGAGTATAATCATCATTCATTCACTCAAAATCATCAATTCAAAGGGGACAAGAAGCAAAGTAGGCAGAATAATTTTTCAGGTCATATACCCTCAGACTCCGACAAGATCACTAGAAATTCCTATAAACACTAAACAAATGAACCATACTAAAATAGATATCATACACAATGCACAGCTCTGTGAATCAATTGAATGAAAGTTCCCCCTGCCCCTCAAGGTTTGAGGATCCTTCACCAATCAAAAATTGGCCCTTGGGATTAACCACTGGCTGACTGGGCAACCTCCCCTCCTCTCTTTTAGCTGAGGCATTCGCTAGTTGGCCAATCTGCTCTTCCATCTTCTTTATGCTCTGTCCATGAGAATTCACAGTCTAAGTCACAGACCCCAGATTTTGCAATGAAGTCAAGACCCGGTCCTCGAAGGAAGCATTTCTTGGCTGAGGTTGGGGTAAGACCAATTGATTTTGTTGCTGATGGGGCTACTGCTGGTGTTGGAAATTAGACCTATGGGCATATCCCTGATTGAACTGCTGCTGTGGCCTATGGGGCTGCATATAATTGTCTTGCCTCCACCTCATATTTGGGTGGTCTCACCATTGGTAACTAGCATTTTGGTGCTGGTATCCAAATGGTTGTCTGTTGTAGCCACCATAATGTTGCTGGCCAAATGATTGCACAGCAGCAGCATGCTCTAATACCAATTCAGGATATTGCCCTGCAGATGGACATTCCTCTACTGTGTGTTGTGGGGACTGGCATATCAGACATGCCTCCACCACTTGAGCAGCCCTTCTGGGTTGCATCACAGTCAGTAATTTGTCAAATTTCTCCGAGAGGTTTGCCATCTGCAACTGCAGGTCATTATTCCCAGACACCTCATAAACTTTTCCTCTTGACAATGCAGCAGGCCCCACTTTTGACGCAGACTCCTGACTAGTTCTTGCCTGGGATAGCTTTTGAAAAGCATTTTCACTTATTACTTCAAACAATTCCCATGCCTCATTAGCAGTCTTCTGCATGTAGGTTCCACCACAAGAGGCATCAACCATATCTCAATTTTTCTCATCAATCCCATTGTAGAAGCTTTGTATAAGCTGCCAGAAATCTTATGGTGGGGGCCTTGTTTGAGCATTTCCTTAAACCTATCCCAGGCTTGGTTAAAATCCTCAGTTGGGGCTTGGGCAAAAGCAAGAATTTCCTTCCTCAACTGGCTAGTTTTGGTCTCAGGGAAGAACTTTTTCTGGAACTTGGTCTGTAGGTCTTTCCACGAAGTGATGCCATTGTTGGGAAGAGTAGCCAACTAGGTACTAGCCCTATCCTTCAGAGAGAAGGGAAAGAGCCTGAGTCTAGTGGCCTCTGGTCCCAAACCAGCGATATTGAATGAGGTGCACAAGGCCAAGAACTGGTCAATATGCTTGTAAGGGTCTTCCTTGCTAAGCCCATGGAAAGAGGGCAGCATCTGGATGATTGAAGTTTTAATTTCATAATTTCCTTGAACATCAGGGAATTGAATGCTAAATGGAGAGTTATAGTCATCTGGAGCATTCAACTCCTTGAGAGTTCTGGTTGTTCTTCACCCATGACTACTGTCTCAGATTCAATTGGGGGCTCTACTGTGGTATGCCTGTTCCTTCTAAGTCTTCTACCCGTTTCTAGCACAGGGTAGAAAGGCTCTAAAGTAGGACTAAGAGATCTCCTACCTAGCATACAAACACACCACCAGTAGGGACAACTCCTTGCAGGCACACTGCTCTTGACTCAAGGAATTTATCTAACAAATTTACAGCTATTTAAGAAAACATAAATTTATAACTATACTAAATAACTGCTATGGAATTTTCAAAGAAACAAGACTGAGTTTAAAAGGTTAGAGAATTGCAAACAGAGGTAGCTAATCTCCAAATGCAGTCCACTGTCCTTCTCTGCTGCTGTCTAGACCTACAAGAAAGATTCAAAATTACATCAGCAGTATCAATTATTCACAGCTACACAGAATACTAAAAATACACAAATCCTAGGGGCTACTATTAGATCAACGTTCCCCGGCAACGGCGCCAAAAACTTGTTGCGACCCCAGTGTGCTTACTTTATTTGTTGGTGGTAAAAGCAATTTAAAATCAAAGTAAAACAGGGGATGGGATCAGCACAACTGAGAAATCCTAGACCTGCAAGATACAGGGTCCATTTGTAGCAAGTTTTGATAAGTAAGAGTTTGTCCCACAGGGAAAAGTTATCTACGGCTCCAAGGGAGCCATCTCTAGTAGTCCCTCCAGATCTGACTACAGATCTGGCAGTCCTAAAAGGAAGGGAGTTTAGGGTCACTTATTCTAAATATCCTATGGTAGCCTAATGAATTAACTACAGAAAGGGTTGAGAAGATGGATGGAGTGTGGGAAAATAAATATAAAAGGGTGAGCAGTATGCTATTGGGTCTAGATCAGAGGAGTTTTATAACTCAGATTCAGATCTGATGTTATAGAAATCATGTCCAATGGTTACATTATCACCACTGAGGAGAAAGAATCCAACCCATCTCTGTGCCATGATCCAATCCCTTAAGGCTATAACCTGTCCACTCAAATGGTCACAGACTATCCCATAGGGGAACCACAGTCCAGAGATGGGTCAAAACAAGTTAATCATTGTAGGCACTACTTCATCCAGGCTACAAGCTCAAGAATCCATAGGGAACCTCAACCTCTAAAGCTCTATGTGTGGGGCTAGGGCTGTATAGGACCATGTTAGCCCAGACACATAGAACCAGCAAGGGATTGAGTACAACCTTCGATCTAGCTGTCCATTGCTTGAGTGGGACTACAATGGTCCAGTCACAAGCCTACAATCTCCATAACCAGATCAGATCTAACATCTGATGGCGGGTCTATACAAATATAGGGGAGTCTGCCTCTGTACAATCTCCCACAAGGCTACAAGCACATGTGCAGAGAAGAAGAATCCATCTTGGATCCTACGGATTGGCTTCACCCTAAGGCTATAGCCTGTCCACTTGAATGGTCACAGACTATCCCAGAGGCTATCCTCCTCATAGAGTCCAAAATAGAACAGTAATATTGCTGCCATCACCATGGTCACAATGCTACCAGCTCAGGCTCCCATGGGGATTTCAAATCTAGTGGGTCCTGTGGTGGGGCTAAGGCTGTATCGGACCATGATAGCCCAGACACACAGGTCACTTGGATCTGAATGGATTCTTAGAATCAGTCCTCCATTGCTTTGAATCACAGCCAAAGCAATGGCGAATCCTAAAGCGTGACCTTGCGAGCAACTCACAAACACACGAATCCCATAAAAGTACAACACCCAATCACAAATTCCATTAATCTAATCTCAATAAAAATACATAGGCATGGCCAGCAAGTTCTGGGCGATGGAGAGAAAGAAAAAGAAAAAGGAAAACTACTTACAACTACAGAAGAACAGAAAAGAAAAAGATCTCAGATCTCGTATCAGTGATAAAGTCTGGACTCCTAAACCTAAACCAAGTTTGGGTTTATATAGCAGTGGTGTGGCGACGCATTAGGGTTAGGAAACCCAAATTTTAGCGATGCCATGTGGCCTATTAATGATCCTTGGATGCCTCGGGGTGCATGCACAGAGAATTGAGCGTGGGAGTGCATGCCCTAATCCTTGGAAATTCCCAGAAAGTCCTCTGCTAAAGCGATGGAAGGTTAAAGTTTAGAGCTTCGCTAGGTAGCCATCGTTTCCCAGACTCGTCGCGTGGTAGCTATGTTCTTCACGTGGTTAAGTTTGCATTAAAACTTCAGACATCACGGGGTTGCAGTTTCTTGATGCTTTGAGCAATCGCGAGGTAGGTAGTTAAGCTCTCGCTGGATTGAGCTTCGCACAGTTGGATTGCTACTTGTGAATAGCGCGGGAACTGCACGAGCATTCCATTTCACAATAGATCTTCGTGAGGCTAACTCTGGCTTCGCGAGGCTGCTTTCTTCCTAAACTGCGCGAGAACTGCACGAGAAGTTCACTTCTTACTGAATCTTCGCAAGGCTTTGATAGTTTCTAAGCTGCACGAGAGTCCATTTCTTGATAGATCTTCACAAGGATCCTCGCGATAGCTTTGAGGCTTTTCTGAACTGCACGATAGTTTCTCTTGATATTTGCATCCCGCGGTTACTGCGTGACAATTGCTCTTGACATTTGCATCCCGCGGCTACTGCGCGACAGTTGTGCGAAGCAGGATTCTGAAGCTAGTTTGTCACTCAACTGTGCAAGAAGTTGTTGTGAAGTCTTGGGAATTCGCGAGGACTGCGCGAAGCCTAAATTCCTGAATCCTTTAGAGCTTTGTCAGCTGCGCGAGGCTTCCCTCAGGTCTGGATTCATGGCCCATTCTTCTAAGGGACTTCTGGTGCCAATCATGGGTTCCTTAACATGATACTTGGCCTTATTGTACTGTTGTTTATTGCTTACAGAAAACACTTAACAAACCTTTTTTAGATGGCTAAGGGTCTAATCAAAGGCTAAGTTAAGGGGTGAAAAGTGGTACTTTTCAGGTCTTAACACCCACCAATCCCCACATCACCCTTCCCAGCCTGAAGATAGACATGGCCGCGTTATCCCTCTTTGAGGAGCGATGATCCGTACCTGAATAAATCACCCCCCTGTGGTAAATCACCACAAAACTGTGTTAACATTTGAGGATATCATCTCAGACGAAATGGGGATCAACATGATGAAGGCTGACTCCAAAGAGCTATGTCAATCAGCACCCTCCATCCAAATAGGTAAAGGAGCGGCCTCTCAAGTACGCAACTGGGTATCTTTGCCCCAAACCCTAGAAGCAGGGAGGAGTGGCCTAAAATTCAACACCCATTTCTATAAAAAAAACAACCTATAAAAAGTGAGATAAGCCCTTGGCAGGCAATACCTTGTATATACGCAGACTCGCGCCGCCAAGGGTCCGTCTCCAAAGAAAATAAAAATCCCAAAAACATTAAAAAAATACAAAGTTCAAAAATATTATCAGTTAGTATTCCAAATAAAATACCATAAACAATGCCTTAATTGAAATACCCGTCCCACATAAAATCAACCCCTTTCCTATAGAAATACAAGAAGAGGTAAGAGTTAAGAGTCTGGATGACGATGTCCCTTTGGAGGAGCTCCCCAATGAGCTCCTTGACCAGTTTACCAAATTTGAGCATGGCCCTACCCCCATTGTCAAAGAAACCGAGGACATTAATCTAGGGACTGAGGATATTCTCTGAATTACCAAAATCGGAACATCACTATCTCCCGAAGAAATAAAAAGCATGATCGACTTCCTTTGATCATACCATGATGTTTTTGCCTGGTCATACGAGGACATGACGGTCTGGACACTGATTTGGTCGAGCATGAGTTGCCTCTCTACCCTAATATGAAGTCGGTTAAGTAAAAGCTGAGACGTCTCTAACCTGAGTGGATGTTGAAAGTCAAGGACGAGGTCATCAAGCAGTATGACATGGGGTTTCTCATGGTATCCAAATACCCATAGTGGCTAGCCAATATTATGCCTGTGCCGAAGAAGGATGGTAAGGTCCGCATGTATATCGATTTTCGTAATTTGAACAAGGCGAGCCTAAAGGACGACTTCCCATTACCGCACATCGACATCTTGGTCAATAACACTGCTAAGCATGGGATGCTTTCTTTCATGGACGGATTCTCAGGATATAATCAGATTAAAATGACAGAGGCAGATTGAGAGAAGACGGTGTTCATCACTCCTTGGGGAACCTTTTACTACCATGTTATGATGTTCGAATTGAAGAATGCCGGTGCAACGTACCAAAGAACAATAATGGCACTATTCCACGACATGATGCACTGAGAGATTGAAGTATATGTTGATGATATGATAGCGAAGTCACCAGCGCAAAGCGATCACTTGGTAAACCTCCAAAAGTTGTTCGATAGGTTGAGAAAGTATAGGCTACATCTGAACCCACAGAAGTGCGCATTTGGTGCTATGTCCGAAAAATTGTTGGGATTCATCATCAGTAGGAGAGGATCGAAGTCGACCCAGTCAAAGTCAAAGCTGTCTCCAAAATGCCGCCACCATCTACTGAGAAAGAATTTAGGGAAGAATACAATATATCAGTCAGTTCATTGCACAACTAACTCCATCTATACGCCGATCTTCAAGCTACTAAGGAAGAACTCACCCATTGAATGGAATGACACTGCCAGGCAGCGTTCAAAAAAATCAAAAGCTACCTCCTTAACCCACCTATTTTGGTACCACCTGAGCCAGGGAGACCACTCTTGATGTATCTCTCCACCACAAAAGTCTCAATGGGATGTGTCTCAAGGCAAAAGGACGAGACGGGAAGAAGAGAGAAGGCCATCTATTATCTAAGTAAGAAGTTTACCGATTATGAAACGCGCTAATCTCATCTGGAGAAACCATGCCTGATGATGAGCCACCTTGGTTCTCAGATATTAAGAACTTCCTCGAGATTCTAACTTTCCCTGAGGGTACGTCCAAGATGGACCGGCGAACCATTCAATGTCTAGTGGCATGCTACGTCATTTGTGGAGAATGCCTTTACAAGCGATCGTATGATAACATCTTGCTCCAGTGCCTCACAGAAATTGAAGCGATCAACATCATGAAGGAGGTCCACGAGGGAGTATGCGAGGCCCACATCAGCGGTCACATGCTAGCTAAGAAAATTCTATAGCAGGGATACTTTTAGACCACTATGGAATCAGATTACTACAGACATGTTCGAAAATGCTACAAGGGTCTGGAACACTCCAGTCTTATACACGCTCCTACCATCGATCTTCACTACATGATCACTCCTTGGCCATTTGCTACCTGGGGCCTTGACGTCGTCGGAATGATCAATCCGAAAGCATCAAACGGACATTGGTTCACCCTTGTCGCCATTGAATACTTTACCAAGTGGGTAGAAGTAGCATCATATGCCAACATCACGGCCAGTCACGTCGAGAAGTTCCTCAAGAACAATATTATGTACCGATTTAGGGTACCCAAGGATATCATCACGGATAATGACACAAACTTTGCAAATAAGCACATCCGAGACATCTGGGAGCAATACAAAATCAAGCACCATCACTCATCTCATTATCAGCTTCAAACTAATGGAACCATAGAAGCTGCTAATAAGACAGTTATCCGCATCCTCGAGAAAATAGTCATCACTTACCGTGATTGGAGTGAAATGCTACCATTTGCTTTGTGGGCCTACAAAACATTGATTCGTACTGCTATAGGGGCAACACCATTTTACCTTCTGTATGGAACTGAGGTCATCCTACTGGTAAAGGTTGAAGTACCCTCGCTCTGAATCCTCATGGAATCGGGCTTGCCCAAAGCAGAGAGAAAGAGATCCTGCTTTGAACAATTGAACTTATTAGGCGAGAAGAGACTCTTAGCCTTGTGTCATACTCAAGTTTACCAGGGGTGAATTGCTCACACTTATAATAAACATGTTAGCTGTCAAGATTTGAAGGTGGGAGACACTGTGTTGAAGAAGATCTTCCCATCCCTCCACACATATCCGAGGGTGAAATTCCAACCGAACTGGGAGGGACCTTATGCCATCCGAGAGGTGCTGTCGGGATATGCCATCCACCTCACCACCATGGATGGAGATCATCTTCCTGAGCCCATCAATGTTGGATACGTCCAACGGTTCTACGCTTACTCTATCGCGATAAGGTAAGTATTGCTGAAACAGACATATGACTGCTTAAGAACCACCCAAAAGAGGCCATCATTCTAAGAACAGTAGCCAAAAAGCCTCCTTAAAAATGATGATATCCTTTACTACCCCATTTGAGCCTAGGCCTTTCTTTCAATAAACCCCTTCTCTGAAAAAGAAAAAGTGTGTACATATACAAAAAAAAAATGAGCGGAAGTAGAATTACTATCAGAAAATCTAAAAAAAAAATTCGGAAAAGCAAAACCTCAAAAAGAGATTGCCTGAAATAAAATAAAAAGAATAAAAATATATATATATATAGAAAAAGTGGGGCATGTACAATAAAATCCTCCAAGGAAGAAAGTATGTTGTGAAAAACTGAAACCATATCAAGGAAACCTTTTTAGCCCAGCATACCTTCAAATCCTAACCTAACCCATGGCCAAGCTACACCCTGAAGAAAGCCCTCTTTCTAGGTTCACAAGCAGTCATAATATCTGTTAAATCAACATGAGCTGAGTTGTGAGACGACACCAGAACCCCATCTAGCCGGCTATGATGGAATCGACGTCTATGACGTGGCCTTTGAAAAAAAAAATGAAAGAAATAAAAAGATAATAAATAAAAATACAAGCTCAAAGCAAGATGGATGTGGTGAAAACCTAAGAGGGCACTACGGGTAAAAATAGCAAGCTTGTGCGGATCAGGTGAAAACCCGAAAGGGCGCTTGGTGTAAGAGAGCTAAACCCATGGATGTGGTGAAAACCCAAAAGGGCGCCGCAGATAAAAAGAGAGCAAAATGGGCACAACGAACCCACATTGGGCATTGTGAGTAAAAGAAAGGAAAGAAAAAAATATTGGTTGAAAAAGAAAGGTTGGAATTGATTTATAAGATTGATGTTTGAGAAGCCCTTTTTGTTACTCTCCCTAAAATCGCTTTTTCGACTGGGCCGCTCATGTTAGTTCAAATCGAACCCCAACCAAAATTGTCTTAGTGAAACTGCTTTGTCAAACGTATGACTTAAGGTAAGGAGAAAGGTTTGACGCAATCCAAAGGGATTGATGTTCCAGCCTTGGTAAAGCTGCTGAAACTTACCCAGATCTGACCACTTAAAAGGGGTTTGACCATGCTTAAAAGGGGATTTGAGATCTCACCCTGTGATTGAGGCATCAAAACAAATAAAAAAAAAAAGAGAATAAAGGAGAGGGCGGAAAGTACCTTTTGTCAAAGATAATAATTTTCCTTTTCCACTTTCATGCCCACACCTGGTGCACCTGGGCGGGAAAGCCCCCTTTTATCACAGATAATGATTTTCCTTTTCCATTTTCCAAGCCCACACTTTATGCACTAGGGCTGAAAGACCACTTTCCTTTCCCATTGTTGTGCCCAAGACTGTGCACATTCTGTCTCAAAAGGGGCCCGTTACTTCGCCTCATTGATAAGGCATAAAAAAAAAAGAAGAAAGAAAAGCCAAAAAAGTACAAAAAAATCAAGAAAAGTCTAAATACAAAAAATTGTATATACTTCTACTCTTTTCCATATGCACCTCATCATACTTCCATCTCAAGAAAAAGAACAAAAAATCTCTGAAAATAAAAAAATCCAAAAAATATGTATATATATAGATCATGAAAAATGAAAAAATAATAATAGAGGTAAAAGTTTGATTCTCCTATTGATTAGGATATATTTTTTTGTATATAAACAAAAAATGGACTGACGTTTTCTCGAGATGTGCAAGAACATCAAAAGGTCCGAAGCCTCAAAGCAAGCAACCTCTCAACGATGGACATATCAAATGAAGCATCTCACCACCGACGTCCAGTCCATTCAAAAAGGAAGAGAAGAAAATTATTTTTTTTAAAAAAAGAAGAAAAAAGATAGCCATATTTTTGTGGTACTTTCCCCACGCACATGCGTGCTCCAATGCGATAAAATGCCAATATTTTATCGGCAATGCAGTTGTACTACATTAACATCCTAAGTCTAAGGATCGCCTTGGATCTTTGGATCCTACTTTAAAGTAGCATCAACGGTGTCAATCTCGGTCAAACGGTCAATGTTTCGATCGGGTCGACTCCATTGCTAAATCTTTACGATAAGCGCTCTATTTTTGGACTCATGTAAACTTAAGTGTCTTAAGCTTCAGATTCCTCAGAGGAAAGTCAATTGTTAGTTAAGACCAACCTGTCAAAAGGAAATTACCTATCGAATGACTATTTTCAAATATGCACTCTGAAGGGCTCATTTTAGGGTGTAGACTTAAAACCTGCATTTGTACGGTATCCCTATAAAGTGTACACTTTGCGTTTGGGTATCCGTTGGATGGTCGTTTGTTCTTGTAAACTGTATCTGAATGGGTTCTGGGTCGGGACTTCCATTCCCCTTTGTTTTATCTACCCCTGATGAGTGCATGATTTTGCATAATTATTCAATACAAAACTCATCGTTGATGAAGACCAAGATTGAGTGCCTCCTTCGGTACGCACCCAATTTTGGTCGGATCTGTTCAGTTTTATTTGAGGATGGATACTCGGGGTCTTTGATCTAGCGCAAAGCAGGCGATCAATCTGCGCAAGTAAATGCCGGCGATAAGGCACATGTAGAGGCAATGTAAAGGAACCGTAGGGGAGGCCAATTTTCAGTTTGAAGAGAGGGGGAGAAATTATTTTTTTCGAAACTATACCCTTGCTGCCTGAACTCGGGCGCTTTAAATTCAAACCCCAGCCATGCCTGGTGCAACTAATAGTTGTGCCAGGCTATTTTGAGCCCCCATTTGGCTTGTCGCAACTATTAGTTGTGCCAACCACTTATAGGCCAGGTTTTGGGCCTGATGCAGGTCACAGGCATAGCCCGGTACCCCCCTCTCTTTGTTTTGTTACCCCTGGTAGATGCACGTACCCCCGAATGGCATGACGATCCTCATTCGGCTTGCCCGGGAACCCGTGCTAGAATAAAATGGATTGAGATCAATAAGCATCCCAATCCTACACAGAAAAAATGTGAAAAAAGTCTAAAAAATGATAAAAAATCCAACATAAAAAGCCAAAAATAAGTCACATAAAATCATAGAATAATTCACATAAAATGATAGTTTTTGAAAAACCAAAAAATCTCATAAAATGATAGTTCTGAAAAACCAAAAAAATCCCATAAAATAATAGCTTTAAAAGACCAAAAAAGTCACATAAAATGATAACTTAAAAATCTAAAAATCCCCAAAAAAGGATAAAGAAAATCCAAAAAATAATTCTCATAAAATAATATAAGTGATAAAGTGATAAAATCACATGAAATGATAAACTTAAAATCCAAAAAAATCACATAAAATGATGACTCAAAATCTAAAAATCACATAAAATGATAAACACAAAAAAAGGTCAAAATTTTCTCACATAACATAACAAAAATGTATGTTTTGAAAAGACAGCATATACTCCCAAAAAGCGTTGCGACATATATTCACTCTGCTCGGGTAGTCGGGCTAAATAAACTCCGAGATCAACGGGTTAGCCCAAAGACCTTGAACCATGCTTCAAGCAGGGACACCCGTGACCAGTTAAATGAAGCAGTCTATGCCTCATATGATTGGACGCACAGTTACGCACATGCGTACTCCAATGCGATAAAATATTAATATTTTATTAGAAATGCAGTTGTGCTATATCAATGTCCTAATTCTAAGGTTTGCCTTGGATTTTTGGATCCTACTTCAAAGTAGGAGCAACGGTGTCAATCCCGGTCAAACATTCAACATTTCAATCGGGTCGACTCCACCGCTAAATCTTTGCAATGAGCACTCTATTTCTGGATTCATAAGAACCTGAGTGTCTAACTTAAGATTCATCACACGCTATTTTGGAGGTGTGGACTCTTGGTCTGCACTATCCCGGTATGCGCCCTACGGGGTTTGAGGTTCGGGTAACTCCGTTATAAAAAAGGTCAATCATTGGTTGAGACCAACCTGTTGAAAATGAAACTACATATCAATCAACTATGTGTAAACATGTATACAGAAGGGTTCATTTCCCTTATTTCCGTAGGCTTAAAACCTGTATTGGCATGGTATCCCTATAAAGTGTATGCCATGTGTCTGGGTATTTGTAGGATAATCGTTTGTTCTTATAAATTATACTCGGATGGGATTTGGGTCGAGACATCCATCGCCGTTATTGCTTATCGCTCCTAATGGGTGCATGTTTATGCATAGTTAAATGATTTTTAAATTCATTATTGGCAGAGACCAGGATTAGGTGTCGCCTTCGGTGGGCACCCGATTTAGGTCGGATCTATTAGGTGTTATTGAGATTGAATGCTCTGGGTCATGATGATCTGAGGCACATTATCAAAAATAGTATGTACTCCCAAAAAGCATTGTGATATCTATTCACTCCGCTCGAGTAGTTGTGCTAAATAAATTTCGGGATCAATGGGTTCGCCCAAAGACCTCGGGCCTGGCTTCAAGCAGGGGCACCCGTGACCAGTCAGATGAGGTGATCAATGCCTCATATAATTGGACACAAACTATGGAAACTTGCCTACTTGCATTGCGCCTATCTTTGAATGTGGGTCAATCACCCTCCTTACTTACGAAGTTGTTGTATTCAGAATAAATCTTGAATATCAAACTCCTTCAAATCATCTCGAGCAGCGACTATTTTTCTTAGCTAATAGGCTTTTGCAACTCATTCCTCCTCGATTATGCCTAGTAATATCGCTAAGCGCTTGGGGAGCGATTACCTTGAGAAACGACCATTTTTTCTGACATACAGGGCTTTTGTTTTCTCACCATGTTACTCATCTGATGTTTGAAGTTCGTTCTGAATATAGCAGACCCATCAGTAATGCCTTGGGCCTCTTCAAATGTCTCTTTTGTTTGGCATTCGATCATTAGTGATCAGATACCAAAGAGGGGCATCTGTAGACACCCAAATTTAGCCCAAAGCCCGATCGAGACACATTTTAAGAGAGGCTCATCTTTGAACTTTTGATGGTAAGTATGGAACCCTTAAGAACCTTTTCAAAACCTTAGGAGCCATTCTAAACCCTTAGGAATCACCCTAGATCCCTTAGGAACCTTGCCGAACCCTTAGAAACCCATCCCGCAATGGATGGAGAGTGATGCACCTAGACTAGCTGTGACTTTCTACTATGATTGACTCTTATACCATTGAAAAGTATAAGTCCTTAGCTTTCCAACAAGCCAAGAATCACCCCAATCAGAGCTGTGTACGAAACGATATCGCATTTTGAAGTGTAAGGGTAAAATGATAAATATATTGTAAACCCCTCTAAGGATTTGGCACAAGTATTACTTGCGCCAAGCCATTTCTCCCCAGAAATGGCTTGGCGCAATGCCACATATAAGGTGGGCCCCATCACGGGGAGCCAACTTCCAAGCCACTGTTGGAACATTGTTTTACTGTTCGGCTTATGAACAATAACCCTAGGTTTTTGCCTCAAATTTTGAGATTGGGGCTTTACTTGTTGACCGTCTTGACCTTTAGGGTGTGTGTTGCTAGTTCTGCTGCACCCATTTACTATCTATGGGCAACCACTTAAGTGGGTTAAAGCCCCACCCTATCATCCACCATTGGAGCATCTTCTCACACTTTTCAATGCTTCAAAAACCCTAAGAAACCTTAGATGCCTAGATTACCTAATTGTTAATCCAAATTAGCCTCTAAGCACCCTCTTAACCTCTCTTTTTCCTAGAAATAGAGAGGCACCCCTCCCTGTACAAAGGCTTGAAAAAATTTGCAATTAAGAGATTAAGGAATCCTTTCTCTCTCTCCCTAGTGCACCATTTCCATACAAATTCTAAAACCTTGAAACTTCCTTTAGACCTTAGCATTTGACCCAAAAGCTCTAGGTTAGGTGTGTGTTACCCCCTAGCCTTCCCTCTCTACCTCTTAGCCATGAATCCATAGGAGTTAGAACCTCATTGCTCACCATACAAGCCTTCAAAAGCTCACCGAAGCAAGCCGATGCAAGGCTCCACAACGGTGCAACAAGGACCCGCGAACTCCAGCTCTCCCCTCTATTCCTCTACCTTCTCGGTCCTTCCTCTATCCTCCCATTTGTGTCGTTATGCCGCCAAATTTTTGGAAGGAAAGGAGGGGCACAAATACGATTTTAAGATCCTTTGGGCAAGATGAAGGCTTTTTCTATTCTTTTTCATTATTTTTGTTTTAGCCATAAGTAGAGACCGCACTAAGTGGGTTGATTGGGTGCCTAACACCTTCCCAATTGATAACTGAAGCCCCTACCCAAAAGCCTTTGGCGTAGACCAGATTCAGAGTCATATTTGTGGCACTTTAGTGCTTATAAAATTGATCTAGGTTTCTCAGGATGCCAAAAGCTCTGGGTGGTGACTCTAAATATTTATTTTAGAGCACATCGTCGCGACAGATCGTCAAAAATCCTCGGTTGCACAGATCGATCCCACGAACAAATGATTATCTTCTTATAGATTTTTATATTCCTGCTTCAAAAATTATCTTTAACTTTTAAGTCCTAAACTATTGGAGAAATATGAATAAAAGAATGCTTCTTTAATCTAATTTGAATAAAAATAAATCCTAATCCTCCTTCTTCAAATTAAGGTCATCAATAAAATATCGTTATCGGATGTTTAAATTTAAAATACCATTACACCATATTGTAGCCTTTCAGAATTTGGTCATCAATCAAAAACTAAAATTCTTCAATACAGATTTAATATAATCAACAATCTCCTTAAATCTAGTCGTTAATCAAATTCTAGAAAATTGAAGATGAAAAAGAAAAACCGTTACACTAATCTGCAAAATTCAACCTGAGTCATCAATTCAAATCAAAATTCGAAGATGTTTACAAAACAGTAAATAAAAGAAAATGAAATCTAATCTAGAAAGCAAAATAAATATATCCTTCTCCCCTCAGCCACAATCATCAATTACTTCTAAGAAACTGCATATATCTACACTGATCTTCAGCACCCAATAGCAATCGTCAATTGCTCTTGAGAAACCTCTAATACCTAATCTACAAAGCAATAAAAATATACTCTACTGTTAAAAAGAAAACCCAACCTCAATCATCAATTGATGTTTAGAATTTCTTTGATGATTTATTCCCATACCGGGCCCTCTTATTTATAGATCATAAGGAGTCGGTTTACAAGACTTCTAATTCTAATAAAAGAAGCTACTAAAATAAAATATTCCTAATATAACTCTAATTCTAATTTTATTCTTCCTTGCTTTTGATAGTTTGATGTGTTCTGGATTTCTTTCCTTAATAGCAACAACAGAGTCCTTTTAATATTCTTCTTCATCAATCTCCGAGATCCGTGATCAATCAAACTTCTAATTCTAGAATTCATCAAATTCTGCTTATGACGGTGGAAATTCTCACGTGACCAATAGCAATAAGAAAGCTTCTATAATCGTAATCGTAGATAACAATTATCTCTTTTCTTCTCTTCCATGGAAAATCGTAAATCACGATTTGTCTTTCATAGCTTCCTCAGTAGATGATTTTCTAATTACAATTCTTAGCCTTTCTTCTATACTCTTTCTCTAAAGAATCGCACATTGCAATTTTCTATAGCTCTTCATTAGTAACGCTCTATCATCTGTAAAATCGTAAAACATGATTTTTCTTTTCTACAATAGCCGGTGAATTATCTTTTACGCTTAACCGTCTTTTTATTGCTCTTTTGGGTTCATTTTTACAAAGATTAACACTTTGGCTCTCTTTTGCTTGTTATCTTTAATATCTGCACATCATCAACTTGTTAGTATCAAACTAAGTCCTAGCATCACTAAGTTAAGGGTGATAAAATGGTAAATTATTTGACTGATCAAATATCAATAGTGAGTTTTTGAATGAAAATATTTTCTAAATTAGTAGTTTAGAAAATTTTATGAAGAATAAACTGTTCACTGATGCATACACTCCCTGCTTACTATGAATTGAAAGTGTTGGAGTACTAATCAAGGATAATTGTTATGATGGAAGTAACGATAAAAGACTAGTAATTTTAGAAAATTATAACAAACAATGTGATGACCTACTTGATTAACTTAGTCAACTTAGATTAAATTAGTTAGTATATGAAAATTACTTTAGATTTTTAATTTTTATAAAATTTGAAAAATATTTTGAAAAAGCCAAAAATATTTGAAGTTTGTAAGTAACTTCACTGAAAACCTTGACTACAACTCCTCCACTAGAAATCACCTAGGGGTTTTAAAGGCTTGTTGCATCTGCTAAATGCAATCGTGCTTCCTACGAAAGTGGCATTTAAAATTCTTAGTTTTAGGATATTTTATATTTCCTTGTTTGCTAGGGACTAGCAAAACGTAAGTTTGGGGGTATGATTAGTCACATAATATACCAATTTACCACCCTTAACTTAGTGATGCTAGGGCTTAGCTTGTTACTAATAAGTTACTGATGTGCAGATATTAAAGAAAAGTAGCAAAAGAGAACCAAAATGATAATATTCATCAAAATGAACTCATAAAGTAATAAAAGGATGATTAAATCAAAAGACGAATCTTCGCCTACTGAAAGGATAAAAAATTGTGTTTTACGATTTTGCGGAATGATGCAAAGCAAAAGAAAAATAGAAATTCATAATTTACAATTCTTCAGAGAAAGTAGTTCAAAAGAAGAGCGATACATAAGAAAGCGATGAATCGTTCAATAGGAAGCTGTATAAAGAGTAAAGAAGAGAAAACCGTGATTTATGATTTTCCAGAAATAAACTTTCTAAAGTTGTTGATCACGTTAGATTAACACTGCCATGAATAAAATTAGAAGAATTCTTGACTTAGAAGTCTGACCAATCACGGATCTGAGAGATTGATGAAGAAGACTTTTAAAGGACTCTACTGCTGAAATAAAAAAAGAAATCCATAAGTACATCAATAGCATGAAAGCAACGAAAGATAAGAATTAGAAGTAGAGTTATATTAGGATAGTTATGTTTTAATAATTTCTTTTATTAGAATTAAGAGTTTTGTAAACTGACCCCTTATGATCTATAAATAAGAGGGCTTGGTATAGGAATAGCCATTGAAGAATTTCACAGCATTAATTGATAACTGAGGTTTGTGTTTTCTCTTAATCAAAGTAGTTTATGATTTACAAAGTAGCATCGACCACAATTCTCTAAGGTCCTGCTTAACAACCAAGGCTGAGGAAGTTGAAAGATCAATCCTTTGGATGTATCTACTTTTGCTTTCTAGTTTAGATTTATTTTATTATAATTTCCTTCTTTGTAAACATCTTCGAATTTTAATTTGAATTAATGACTCAAGTTAAAGTTTGCAGATTAGTGTAATGGTTTTTTATTTTCCATCCTTAATTTTCTAGAGTTTGATTGACGCCCAAATTTCTAGTAGATTAAAGATTAATATAAATCTATATTAAATGAAGCTAGATTTTGATTGACGCCCAAATTCTAGAAGAGTGAGATATAGTGTAACGATATTTTAAAATTGTAAACATTCAATAGCTAAAGATTGTGATTGATGACCATAGTCTGAAGTAGGAGGATTTTGGATTTATTTTCTGCAAGTTAGATTAAGAAACCATTCTTTATTCATATTTCTCCAATAGTTTAAAAACTAAAAAGATAAGTATAAGGTTTCAGAAAATAAATTAATATATAGATAAACCTATCTTCGTCGAAACGATCCTATGCTAGTACTATGATTTCCATTATGCGCTTGCAATAGGTTAAGACCTAATTAGGTGCACATATAAGCTGCTAACAGTTCTTCCTTTCGAGAGTGATTGCTTTAATAGTTATGATGAATCATGACTACCAATTTTGTGCCATAATAGTTCATCTTGAGACTTCTGAGCCAAGTCACTATCAATCCTGACCTCTTCTCATGAGATCTTCACTTTCTTCAATCGAAGTCTTTTCGCCAGGTCACGATCAATCATGAGTTTTTCTCGTGAGATCATGATCCACGATCTGAAGGGCATTCTTTTCTGGACTGTTCTCTTCTGCTCATAATTAATCGTGATTCTTTGCTTCTGAGATAGTTCTTCACAATGGGTCAGGCTTTCTTCTCTATGATGTTCTTGTTCAATCTCCCAACTTCACGATCAATTGTGGTCCTTCTATTTTTGACATTGTGGTCTTCACGATTCATCATGACTTTTGAGTCTTCTTTGGCACAAATTTCTCCTTAAGGATCTTTTTCCTATTAAGATTTAATATTCACACAAGAGATGCCATTAGTACTTTAATGTGGACTAACAAGGCCTCATTTAGGGTATCAATGATATATATTATGTGAATGATCAGCTTCCAGTGATCACAACCCGAGGGTAGTGACATGTCTCAATGTCATGATTTCCCCTCGTTCACAGACATGGTGCTAGCCATCTCTGGGTGCCCACCCATTGGTCCCACATTAACCACGCTGGCGGCGCTCCACAAAGATTTATGTTTTATGGATATCATGTTATATAGAACACTTTATCCCATTGCCCATAAAACTCAGCGTCGACTGGATCTCATTCAAATCCTATATGTCGTGCTGAAGTGCTGGTGGTTTCACCCAGCTAAGTTGGCTATCTACGAATTGTTGATACCCTTAGGAAACTATCGCTTAAGCGGTATGACAAGGAGACCTTAGGTCATCCGTATGGGCGTTTCGTTACGCATTTGTTACTCCAAAAGGGGTACAAAATTAACCCGGCAAAAGTCCCTCTGACAGCTCTTCCAAAGAGTTATGACGTGAGTTTGTGGATGTAACACTTGCCCCTTGAATTATGTATCAGTCAACCAGTTAACTAAGGCCTGAGGAGACCTAACTGTGCCAGGTGACTGCCTGAGGCCAGGTCCACCCAAATATATTAAGCACTCACCTGTAGACTGATGGGATAGTACCATTTCTAAGGGCACCCCTTTTATTCAATTGGGTGTTAATAATTAAGTAAAATACACACCACATCTCACATCACATGAGAAGCCTGGGTTGGCTACTACTTCACCTAGACCTGAGAATTGGCTCAAATTAGGACTGATCCTAGGTAATGATGTGGAGATCATCATCAATGATTTAGATTTTGATGATCATCATGGGTCAATAAATTGAGTCAAATTCAAGAAGACTGGATGCACTAACACTCCAGACAATATATATGTGCCTTGAATGGAGCAATGGCAATCCTTGTAATTAATGAAGAAGCCCAAGGGCATTTGTAATTAATTTTTCTAATTAGAAATTAGGATTTTTACCAAGTTCTAGCGCATCCTAGCCACACTCTAGTTGACTAAATTTGACTCCATCTTAGACCGTCGATTTAACTTTGGGAAAATCTAGGGTGTAAGATGAGGCTACACACATGCACCACAAGATGAGGTTCAAAAGTGTACACATACATAAATTGAGGACCTGGAGGAGAGAAAAAACAAGATGCTACAAATTGGAGGGTGGGAAGTGAACCCATGTGGGGTCCACTTATCCCATGCGCATATGGAAAAGGAGGAGAGAGTAGAGAGTAGAGAGAGAGCGAGAGAGAGAGAGAGTTGCTTGGGAAGGGAAGCTAGGACAAGTGTCAAGCCTCATGAAGGATTTGTCCCCTTAACTCCCATGCAAATTTTGAATTCCCTGGGCTCCTCTTCATTTCCTTCTTTTTCTTCCTCCAAAAACACCATTAGAGCTCTCTTCTTCTCTAGTATTTGCCCTCCCAATCCAACCCTTGAAACTTTGATCAAACACCAATAATCCACTCCCCATCACTCCTAGAACCACATATATCAAATAAAGCTTCTTCCCAGCCATTCTCACCACAGAAATTCGAACAAACAGCAAGGAAGAAGCTTAAATATCAAGGTATTGTATTGGTTAATTATAGTCTAAAGTTTCTAGGCTAGTTATGTAGTAGAGTTTTTGGCATAGATTTGGAATTTATTTGATTTTTTTTTAAGTAATTTTGAGAAATTTTGTCACTTGATGGATTAGAACCAATGGAGGTGATGCATGTTATCTACATGATCATGCAAGGCCATCCAATGGACCAAAATCAATCAAGGATTGGACTATGTTCATTGGCAGTCTAGGATTTTCACAAAATGATTTGAAAAATTGGATTTTTGATGGGTTTTTATGGATTTTTTATTTTTGATTTGGATGAATAGATGGGTGGTGAAAGATGAGATGTGGGTGATTATGATCATCTCACATCATCATCACACCATCCATAAGGTGATCGAATGGTCTTGGATCCCTCATATAGTGATCATGATGCAATTAGAACCTTGAGTTGAGTTCATATGCCATTAGGGGCTTAGCATGACTCCCATGGATCAAAATGCCAGAAAACCGATACATATTGTCCGAGGCCAAAACCGATACGTATTGGACGATACATATCGGTATCGGGCAGTACCAGACAATACATTGAATGTATCGTCCGGGCAAGTGCATACATATAGACAATACGGTACATTCAATGTACCGTATCGTTAAGGTCCGATACCGATACGTATCGGTATCGGATGAAATTTTGATCCATGATGACTCCTCCTCTATAGGTTATCACCATGAGGATCTTGTGATCCCAGAAAAATGGTTAAAGATTGAAATTATGTTTTATATTGATGGAAAAATTGATGGTTTTTTATCAACATGATTTATCTTAGCTATTTTTATTGAAAATAAGCTTTTTAAAATAAATGATCATCATATTTAGAAAGTTTGGAACCCATGCAAGACTTTAAATGGTTCTAATTTGGTGTTTTGACAAGTTATATTCCCAAAACATTTAAGATTTGACCACCATTTTGACTTTTTATAAGTTAGTGGCCATAGATGCATATGATAGGTGTTGGTACGCGCTTTTTCTGTGTCCCTTTCGAGTCTCTGGAATAAGTGGCCCAATTCGGTCTGAGTGGAATCTCGCTAAGGGTGATGGAGTAATAAACTATGAAATATTAAATTGCTGAAATTAAAGAGGCGAATATGAAATGGAGGATACTTGGATGCGATCGCCAGCTGCAGATATTTATCGACGCTATAACACATCATTGATCACACTTTAAGAAGAGCAGGGCTTGCAAGTTGAATTTCTTTACTGAACGTCAGCCGACCAACTTCAGCAGCTATGGGCTGCCTTTAATCCAATTAGTTTGGCCTTCTTACTTCTGCTAGGATTCTAACGAATCTAATCTCCTAATCCTATTGGGAGTCTAGTTAACCTAGTCTCCTAATCCTACTAGGAATCAAATTGACTTAGTCTCCTAATCCTACTAGGATTCTAATTGACCTAGTCTCCTACTCCTACTAGGAGTCTAATTAAAACAAGGGGTTGTGGCTTATTATGCCAAGGAGGATCAACCCCATTCCCGGGTACCCGTCGTAAGCTCCCTTGGACAAATCGGGTGGCTAAGGATTATTTTATAAATATTAAATATTTAAAAACTAAATTTAAACTTAGAATTGAGGATTAGGAATAAAAAACCGAGATGGAGAATTAAGAATTTAGAACTAGAACGAAGAATTCGAACTAGCATTAAGAACTAGAAAGAAGAATAAGAACTAGAAAGAAAATTAGGAACTAGAACTAGAACATAGGATCTAAGAACTAGAACTAGCACTGAAAACTAAAAGAAGATTACCTTAAGCTGAGCACTTCTTTCTCCTTCTAGCGCCGCAGAGGAGGAGCTCGAGCTCCCTGGGAGAGGCCTAAGCTCGAGAGAGAAGAGATCTCTATGAAAATTGTGTTGTTGGTCGAGGTAGGGGGGTTTATTTATAGGTATCGGGGTAATTACTCGCCCTTTGGAGGTGCGTAATTAGTTTGTTAGATCCAATTGCGCACCCTGTATAACGCATTTAATTGGATTATGCACCCTGTTCAGTGCGCTTAATCGCTTTGAGTCAGTCACTGACTCAGTGAGTGACCAACTAACTGGCTCAGTCGGGTGTCCTAGTTCCAATCTAGTTGGAACTAATTGCACACCTTGTGTAGTATGCACAATCCAATTAAGTGCTTGCTTATGTGTGCCTGATTGGGGAGTTCGGGCGGTCATGGAAATTAGAGATTAGGTCCAACTGGAGACAATTGTGCACTGGTAATGAAGCATGCAATCGATTATGTGCACTGGTGAGGGCGCGTAATTAGGTCTTCAGGCGGTCAAAGAAAGGTGGAGGACTGGTCCAAGTTGGACCAATTGCATGCCAATGGTGGGACATGCAATCTGATTGTGCGCGCTGAACAGAGTGCAAAACCAGGTTTTAAGGCAATCCGTGGGAAGAGCGGGTTAGTCGTGATTGTAATATTTTTGTATCATATGCCAGATTAGGAATAAAATTTGCAACATAATTCAGACTACCCAAAAATCTTTGTAATTGGGTTTTGTCCAGAATTACATCAGAAAATTTTGAGGCAAATTCAATACTGCGGTCAATTGGAATAATTTGGCCTTGATGAATATTATGACCAAGAAATCGAATAGATGTTTGAAATAGCTTGATTTTAGGAGCAGAAACGACTAATCCATTTTTGTGGATAATGCCTTTGAAAATTTTTAAATGTTTAAAATGCCGGTCAATAGATTTTGAAAAGATAAGTATGTCATCAATATAGACTATAGAAAATTCAGTATATGGAGTGAATATATTATTCATAATATTCTGAAATTCAGAAGGAGCATTTTTAAGGCCAAATGTCATAACATTCCATTCAAAGTGTCCAAAAGGAACAATAAAAGCGGTTTTATACCTGTCAGTCTCGGCCACCTGAATTTGCCAATACCCTGATTTGAGATCAAATTTGGAGAAAATAGTGGTTGAATGTAAGCGATCCAGCAAATCCTTTTTGTTAGGAATAGGATAATGAATCCATTGGAGGCAATCATTCAATGGTTTATAATTGATAACTAATCGAGGAGTCCCTCGTTCTCGTTCAGCATTTTTATTCACATAAAAAGCTGTACAACTCCATGGGGAGTGACAAGGATGAATAAGTTGTTTGTGTAATAAACTGGCAATTTCAGTTTTGCGTAGTTTTAAATAAGCAAGTTTCATTTGACTTGGTCTTGCTTTAGTTGGGATATGTCGTTCATTGAAATCAGGATTATAGGGAAGAAAAATAATATGTTTCTTACGATCCCAAAAAGCATTTGATATTTCACTACAGATTTCATTGTGGTAAGATTTTAAAAGTTGAGAAATCTTGGTTTGTATTGAAGGGGATTCCAATTATTTTTTTAAAGATAAAAACTTGACTTCTTGTTGTAAGAAGTTAAGTTGCTTTTCTTTGAAAAATAAATTAGATTCCACAGAATTGATAACTTTTATTTGTGGTGGAGTTACAAATTGAAATAGGAGATTATGTCCATTGTATTGGGCATAAATACCATTTTCATCTACCTTGGTTAAGGGAAAAATTGAGGTGATAAAAGGAGTACCAAGAATAACTATTTGAGTTAAATCTTTGATAAGTATAAAATTGGCTGGAATACATACTCTATTATTGCAAATTGAGACATAATTTAATTTGTATTTAATTTGCATTTTGTAACCACTAGCATTATTAAGGGTTTGAGTGGTTTTATCAAAATATTGAGTAGGAACCAATCCTTCCTGTATGTAATTTAAATCAGCTCCACTATCAATTAGGGCAACAACATCTTTGATAGTGAATTCTCGATTGATTACCAAAGTAACTTGAATATACCATTTTTGAGATGTTACTTGGCTCATGACATTGATTTGATTATATTGTTGAATTGGTGGTTGAGTAGCAAGAGATTTCTTTTGCTTACTCATCTCAATTTTTAATGAATTAATTTCATGTTTAAGGTCATTGATTGTAACCGGTCTAGGAATAGACTCATTATTTGAGTATTGAGTTTGAGATTCTTTTACTGGGTTAGTAGTTTTGTCTACTAATTCCAATAGAGTTGGTTGAATATTTGTAGGAACATTGGTTCCAGAATTTTCACAATTTGTTTTTGGATGATCAGAAGATGGGGAAAATTCAGATTTTGTCTGAATAAGTTTTGGGTCTTTGTCATAAATTTGGTCTAATTTTTTCTTGATCTTACACCGATTGGCATAATGACCAAACTTTGAACATTTATAATACTGAATGTGTTCTTGTGATTTTGATTTGGATTTAGATTTCTTTGGTGAAAAAGACTCAAACATTTTTTGAGTTTTCTGTTTATAAAAACTTTGAGGATAAGATTTGGATTTAGAATTTTCTGTTGTTTGAGTTAAAACATTGATTTGGAAATTTTTCTATTTTATTTGTTTCTTATAAGATAATTATTTAAATCGGGATTTTAATTGATGAAGAAATTCTTGTTGGGGATTAGTATATTGCATTAAGGAAGTATGTGTTTTTTCAACAGGTTTGATGAAAGCAATGGCTTCCAAATTTACTGTTAATTAGATTGAATGAGATTGAGGGCTGCAACAGAAGGATGAATCGATTGAACGATTGAACCATCTAGTTTCTGCCATTCTTTTTGAAAATCCTCAAGGAGAAATATTCTCCTTTCATCCTGAGTCATTTCAAGATATTTTATTGCTTTAAACCAAGTAATAAATGGAATAATTTGATAAAAGGTTTCAATATATTTGTAAAATTGTTCTTTGAATTCTTGCAATTTTGATGCAGAAAATTTTTTTAAATACCATTCACGGAATGGTGCATATTTGTCTTACTGAAATTCAGCATTGATTTCTTGTCTATTGATAACAAAGTTTTCTGGTTTTATAAAAGCCATAAAAACTTTATTAATGGATTGAGAAATTCATCTCGCTAGTAGTAGGGGATTCCCTCTGTTGTTGGGAATATATCCCATGAGGAATCTGTTATTTAGAAACTTAGATTCCTTCAAGATTAGGTTGATTAAATTCAGAAGGAACAGATGAGTTAACTTCTGAATAAGATGATCGAGCAGTCAGGGTATAGAAACTCTATAAGGGCCTCGAGACCTCGATTAAGAATAACAACTCCTATAAGAAGTTCTGTGGGATGTAGATCTATCAAATTTTAAGATTACATCTCCCTGGGTATTTTGAACAATTTGTTCAATTCCTTGATTTAAAATTTGTTTAGGAGAGACAGCTTGCGGTATATGCCAAGCATCAGGAAAAGTAATATTTTTCTATTTAATTAATTTAGGTGTTGCAACATTGATTGTTTTGGTGTTGGTCTCAATTAAGACCGTCTTTCCTGGTTCAGTGTGATAATTAATTTTAGGAACCAGAGAAGTCATTACCTTATAATGAAGGCGATAGATCAGAGCAATGGTCTTTGATCCAGGCATAAAGTTGTATCCCTCAGTTTAGAGATTAAGGGTACATGCATGTAAAATGTTTTTATTTGTTAAAGATAAAGTTAAATTTGGGAAAACATTGTAGTATACTGGACCAAGGCATAAGCTGGTCTCAATAGCGGCCATCAGAGAGGATCGCCATTCAAGGCATCTAGCATCTCTGAGAGTGCTAAGTATACTAGTATTTTTCAGACCCAATAAGGTCAAAGGTTTAAAGGCAACCTAAATACATCCTAGATGTAGGAAGTTGAATTTGTGAAGGTCATGCAGAAGATCTTCATTTAAAAGCAATTGCAAACATTCGTTTTGACTTTCTTCATTTATACTGAGAGTTTGCTCAGTAGTCTTGATTGACATATCGGTAGACCAATCTTTCCATCCATATTGATAGATTGTTTTAGGATTGATGGAAGGAATTGTCCATCGATTTAATTGATTTTGTTGGTCATCGATTTTAGACCATTTGTCTAATTGTTTATTTTTAATTAATTTTTTGATTGGAAAATTGAAAAGAGACATTTACAGAATTTTTTTTTTTTTTTTTTTTAAACAGTAAAAAAGAAATGGTAAAAGAGCTTTTGGTAAGACCAATAAGACTGTAATTACATATGGGAATAGTAATGTTGGAATAGTTTTACTATAGTGAATAGTGATTCGAAATACTATTCATTAGCATAGTAAATTACTATTTACCTTCTTCTCCATAAATTTTCATGGACTTCTTATAGAAGTTCATTTAGATTTACTACTAGATTGTTGTTGCAAAACTGCGTCCGTCCACGATAACTTTTACGGGGAATCAACCGGCAACAATGCACTCACTGCTACAACGTCATCAAATCATCCCAATGCGACTTCCCACGCTACCACAGCATAGTAGTAAATCTAAACAGACCATTATAAGTCCTCCATAAAAATCGCTGAAGAAGACGAACACTCATGATTAGCCACCCTAATCACGATTCACTACCTCTCAAGATTCCAACACTAGCCACCCGTCATATGTAATTACCACGGGCTTAGCCGGACATGGCTCTGATATCAAACACAGAGTAAGGGGAAAGCATAGTAACGGAAGAGAAGGAAGCACACGAGAAGAAAGCCTTATATCATATATTAATGCCTAATAAAACAGAATTACAAAAGCACTCAAAACATATGGAATCTGACTACTATACACACACTATGCAACTACTATGCATGCATTAAACAAATATAAACTAATAAGGAGGAAGCTTACCGAAACCTTGAGTAGCTTCTCCGATACACACTGATATAAATTAAAAAGGAAGTACAAACTAGAAAAGAAAGAAGAGATGGAAATTTTTGGTGGAATACTCGGTGTCTTGGACAATCCCCAGGCTAACCCTTTTATAAATGATTGCGGACTTGTAACTGATTGAAATCTGCCGCTGAGTGGGACACGTGTGCTATGTGGATTGGATGCAGTCGTTTAGTCCCTTGATAATTGTGTTCTGACGTAAGGGCATGCGTCAGTGCTTCATTATTTGGAGGATGACTTCATGGTGTGCGTCATCAATAGCTGACAAGGCTATTGAGTAGCCAAGACTATTGGAGGCTGTGTTGGCCGACAATAATCTAAATGGTTGGGTCCATGATGATGCGAGAACAAATAGCTGTTTTAGCTTATTTGTCCTTTTACTGATTTGAAGTGACAGCTTCATTGGCTGTATTGACAGTTGCTTGGAGTGATGGACAGCTGTATTGGCTGGTGGACAGCTGTATTGATGGTTGATGAATTATTTCTTGCTTTTGATCTGATTAATGATTGAGTCCCAATATTCACTGAGTGATTGATCAGGACTGTCTGGTTGTGATTCTCCTGCTAGAACATGGAAGGAATTATTGTTTTCAGACGAAGTGAGGGAATCTTCATCCGAATGGGATACTGAATTAAAGGTTTGAAGAAAATGGGCTTTCATGGAAGCAAGACAACAATGATTAATCTGTATTTCAGATAAATCGGGATGTTGTTTTCGAATCATGGATTTGAATATTTCAAAAGGATTAGATTCTAAAGAAGATAAGGAAGCCTCAGGTTTTACTGTTTTGGCATACTGAGAAATGATTGATGAAATTTCAAGCAGTTTTTTGTCAAAGTCGGGAATATTATCCCACCATCGGATCCAGTAAGTTCTTTGGAATGTGGGAAGATGATCAGTAGTGGTAATTTGAATATTCCACATCCAAATCCATGGAATACTGCATTCTGTGAAGAAAAAGAAATCAACTTCAGAGTAATGAGGATTTTTTCTTTTGAATTTAACTCCTTCATATTGATTATATAAAGGAATTAATGATTTGGGCAAAATTTTGGTGGTTGGACCGAAATGACTCCACCAATTATAGAACCAATTGGGAATACCAGCTTGAAGGATATATGGACAAATCTTTAGAAACCAAGAATGTTTCTGTTTGGGATTCATATAATAAAAGGCATTGGTGAAGGACTGGATATAATCCCAATAATTGAAAGAGTGGCCTGAATTGAGTTTTCGGGATTTATTTAGGTCAAAACCCCAAATGGATGGTTTAAGAATTTTATGAATAATGACTTTACTATAAGTAATTGGGCTATCTGACCGTTGGTTTTCCATATGATGGGTAAAGATAATGGATCCAGTAGCAGTCAAAATTGCTTCTACAATTAAACGGGTTTTGCCATCCAATGCAGGAAATCCTTAATTGTCAAGATATCTTCTCTTTAATTGTTAGGGATCAGATATCCATTGTTGATCTTCTAGTTCAATTACCAGAATGGTGGAAAATATTTCCTTTTGAATATAAGAAATTTCTTTTGTTTCAATCTTCTCTTTATTGAGAGAAGTTTTCTCTTTATTGGGAACAGTTTTCTCTTTATTGAGAGAAATATCTTTTTGCACAGACTTTACATTGAAAGCCTCCTTTTGTTCGATATCTATTGCTTTGGATAATTGTCCAAAGTGCATGATCATCGATGGATTCTTGAGTTGAAGATAAGGGGATATTATCCCTTTCTTTGCCTGTTCCTCCTGAGGAGGATGCTGCCATTAAGAAATACCCTACAAAAATTCTCTAGTTAGAAAATCAGGGAGAGAATTTGTTTCTCCTTGTATATATTCAATTTGAAAATCAAAAGAGGATAGTTTAGCTTGCCATCTAGCAAAGATTTATTTTGATGCAAGATTTTTGACATCTTTCTGTAAAACAGATTTTGCTGAACTACAGTCTATTCTAAGTAAGAAGGACTGATTAAGCAAATCATCCTGAAATTTTTGAATACATTTGACAATGGCGAAAACTTCTTTTTTGATAGTTGAATAATTAGTTTGGGCATCTTTCCAAACACCAGAAGTGTATCTAATTAATTCTTCCTTCTGTTTGGAAGGATTGAGTTGTTTTAGAATTCCTCCATAGCCTAGTTGAGAGGCATTTGTCTCAACTATCTTATACCAAAGTGGGTTGGCTAAAGAAAGACAGAGAATTTGTTTGACTTTTAATTTTATTTTGTCGAACAGGTTTGGTATGGTCATCAGTCCATGGGGATGGATTCTTTTGGAGTCGTGATTGTAATATTTTTGCATCATATGCCAGATTAGGAATAAAATTTGCAACATAATTCAGACTGCCCAAAAATCTTTGTAATTGGGTTTTGTCTAGAATTACATCAGGAAATTTTGAGGCAAATTCAATACTGCGGTCAATTGATGAATATTATGACCAAGAAATCGAATAGATGTTTGAAATAGCTTGATTTTAGGAGCAGAAACGACTAATCCATTTTTGTGGATAATGTCTTTGAAAATTTTTAAATGTTTAAAATGTTGTCAATAGATTTTGAAAAGATAAGTATGTCATCAATATAGACTACAGAAAATTCGGTATATGGAGTGAATATATCATTCATAATATTCTGAAATTCAGAAGGAGCATTTTTAAGGCCAAATGTGTTGGTCGAGGTAGGGGGGTTTATTTATAGGTATCGGGGTAATTACTCGCCCTGTGGAGGTGTGTAATTAGTCTGTCAGATCCAATTGTGCACCCTGTATAACGCGTTTAATTGGATTATGCACCCTGTTCAGTGCGTTTAATCGCTTTGAGTCAGTCACTGACTCAGTGAGTGACCGACTGACTGGCTCAGCCGAGTGTCCTAGTTCCAATCTAGTTGGAACTAATTGCACACCTTGTGTAGCATGCACAATCCAATTAAGTGCCTGCTTATGTGTGCCTGATTGGGGAGTTAGGGCGGTCATGGAAATTAGAGATTAGGTCCAACTGGAGACAATTGTGCACTGGTAATGAAGCGTGCAATCGATTATGTGCACTGGTGAGGGCACGTAATTAGGTCTTCAGGCGGTCTAAGAAAGGTGGAGGATTGGTCCAAGTTGGAGATGGTGGGCGTGCAATCGATTCTGCCTTGTTGAGCAGTGCAAAATCGGGTCTTAAGGCAATCTGTGGGAAGAGCGGGTTTGGTCCCAGTGGGACCAATTGCGTGCATGTGTCCATGCATGCAATCAAATGGAGCACGTCTATGAGGGTGTAAAATTCGGGAGCTTTCGGTTGGATCGGGTTTGAGTCATAGGGTTATTATTTCAGCCTTAGACTCAGCCATGCACTATTGCTTCAGCAAATGGTTCTCATATTTAGGTTTTAAGGTCTTCAGAGAAGGTCAGTCCTTCTCTGAAGATTGTTTTCAAGGTCAAAGGTTGACTGAATAGGTTTGTATACTCTAAGAGGGCAAAATTGGGGTGTCTACAGATGACCCTCTTCGGCGCTTCTTATGGAATAAGAATGCGTTGATGAAGTAGACATTCCTCTTCCGAGGAGCCTTCTTGTTTCTTTAGGAAATCACAAGTGTGAATTGGGGAGCTGACATGAAGTGCTTGGCTTTCTTATCTATCAGCGCAAGCAAAAAGGGAGCATTCGGGGGCTTAGTGATAACAATCGAGAGGTGTATCCTCATTTGCGAGTCCAAGTGGCATCCCATTGCATGTCACGACCTGCTAAAAATGGTAGTCAAATGGGGGGAAATTGACGTAATCGATAGGTATATCATCATTTGCGAGTGCAAGTGGCATCCTGTCGCATGTCGCGACCTGCTGCAAGGGGCAGTCAGACAGACGGGAAGTGGTCATATCCTGATCCGCAAGTGCAAGTGACCTACTGTAAGTGGCATTCAAACGGGAGGAAAATGGTGCCAACGTGGTAGCGGGGGGATCATACGAATGTCCTGAAATAAGGTCAAGTGACCGGATAATACGATGTAATATCATGTAATGGCAAAAGCTTTCGCAAGTCATGTCAGACCAGGAGCATCATTACTCACACCAATGGCGTGTCAGGTGTCCTTTTCTAGTGGACATTTGAGATTTCTCAAAGTTGAGCATACTTGGTATTCAGTTTCCCAGGGAAAAGAATGGATTGGAGTGGTGAAAAGTGAATTTTTATAGACAGAGATTTTTTTGAAAATTTGGGGGTTTTAACTTAAGATCAATTCGATAGTAAAACGACAAAAATTGTGGCTTCCGAGACGTCGCTGAGTAGATCAACCAGAATGATATTTGTGGACCCAACTGTTTGTGTGGTTGTCAAGGCGACACTTGGTATGTCGGATACTCTGTCTAATCTTCTCATGAATATTGATGATTGTCTCTTATGGGAGGACTATTGTGATTCACGAGTCGAGAAAGACAAGTTTTGAAAACATTTGACTTAGTATTAGCTACTTATATTTTACAAGGAATATCGAGTAGAAAGAAAGGGGTAATATTTACCTGGTTTGGGCAGTTGTCCTTGTATTGCTCGCAATGGGACTGGCCGGCTGTTGCCCTCGTTGTTGTGTTGTCATGGGACATCAGAGAGTTTCCTCCCCTCCTCCATTTCTGTTGTAGCAGGGCCTGTTGGTTGTTGGCGCGATGGGATGTTCGGATCGCTTGATGAGATGTTAGCGATGGGACCTGATAGTCAGGGTGTGTGATGAGAGGCTCACAATAGGGCTTGATATTTGTTGAGTGCGATGGGACATCTGAGAAATTCCTCTCTTCTATCGATGACTGTATGTTTTTGTTGCGGTGGCGTCTAGTGACCATCACGTGATAAGGCATTTAGGAGTCGTCGTAATGGGACGTGTTATTGTCATGGTAAGTCGTTTGGAAGGAGGTTCAGCTCTTTGTGATGGAACATTGTTGAGCCTCCTTTTCTGGTTGTGTGTTGTGGCGGGTTGCAATGGGACTTGCCTTTAGCCTTGGTGGTGTGGTGGGGTTTTAACGTCACGATGGGACATGGGGGCGGGTGAGGTTGAGAGATGGGACAAGGAAGAGTGATTCTGATCGTGATGGGATGACTAGCATGATCAGCTACTTTGTCATTATTATTATTTACTTTGTGTCGCGATGGAACTTTGATATTTATTTATTAATTTTTTTGGGTTCTATTATAGTGATGAGACTATGAGCAATGATTTTATCCGCCTCGCCCTGCTCCTCATTTAATGTTCTGACAATGGTAATAAATGAAATACTTCGGGCGTTGCTTCATAAAAAATGGTGCAACGTGTCAAATTTTGGGGCGCTTCGTACCATGTACGAAGCGCTAATGCTTCCTTATCGTAGCAGATGCGCTAACAGGAGATAGCACCAGCACTTCTTACCTGAGCGCTAGTGCTTCCCAAAGGGGAGCGAAGCTTCATCTCATAAAAGGGCCATTAATGTTTAACATTCGAGCAATAAATGCTAAACATTCCGTCGATTAATGGACTCCCCGAAGGGATGCTCGAAGGGGTCTCTCAAACAGTAAATGATAATGATTATCATTGAGAACAATGAAGTCAGGCCCCACTTCTCATTTAATGTTCTAACGATGCTAATAAATGAAGGTCGGACGCGCTACGCGTCATACAGAAGGCGTCTTTCATTTCACAAAGGGAGCGTAAACGCTTCGACATAGTCACGTAAACACTTCGCTATTGAAGCGTACGAAGTGTTTACACGACGTGCGCAAGCGATCTCCCCGGTGTGGCGCCTTAAATAATAATAATTTTGAAATGTAATGATCAACATTGAAAATCCTGATATCATGCACCGCTCTTAATTAATGATATTACATCAGACATCGCGATACCGCTTCGTATAGGAAACGCAATCGCCTCCTTCATAGAAGCGTATGTGTAAAACCCCCGATTTTCGGACCCGATTCTTTGGGTGTTACGCTTTACAACCTAGAAAAATCACTCACTATTTTAAATAAGGAGTTATATAATTGATGGTGTGTCATGGCGCACTAGATTCCATCCCAAACCCTATGTGGGATACATATGTAGATGTATTTATTGTACCCGACTCGAACCTCAAGCATGAAACCGAAATCAAACCCATACCAAAACTCAAGTACTTATCTTACTTAGATCTAAACCAAACTCGAGATCCAGCATGGGCGACTCCAAACTCGATACCAAGACATTATTTAGACCAGTTTTAAATATATATATATATATATATATATATATATATATATATATATAATATAAACTATAGGATATAAGTATGTGTAGTGCTAGATGGATCCATACACACTTATTGTGTTAAGAATGAGAACACACTAGCCCAACCCGAGCCCATTAGCCAATATGGGTAATCATGAGCCCTTAGATACAGGTCCGTACACCGAGTTCGGTGCACCAACCCCACACCCAATCAACTCTACTTTAATACACTTAGTATAAAAGACAATAAGCCATTAGAAATTCCCCATTTGCAAGTTCGGTTGGGAGAAGAGAGTAGCCAAGAGTGAGGACCCGAGCACCCCTTCTTCTTACCCTTATGAGACCCCCAGCCATTAGGTCTCTAACGCGTGAAACCGATCATCGACGCAGTAGCAACCATAGCTAGAGATCGAATCATTAAGATCGAGCGCAGAGGGATGCACCGAATTCTGCCGCAATCGATCTCGACCATTCCAAACCCCGCATGCGTGATCCGCAAAAGCTAAATGTTCAATTTACTGTATGTGAGCATTGGTTTCTTAGAACTAGGGTTCATTTCATACATTCTAGACTTCATGCGATGGATTTCCGAAAGATCGGATGCGTGGGAGGCGTTGTAGCTGATTTGCCCCGATCTCGATGCTTTGGATGTTGCATGCACAACCAAATAAAAGGAATAGGTTCAAATTTGTTTTCTACACATGAAACTAGGTAAGATTAGTGGTGTAGGATGGAAATTTTTTAAAGAAATTAGGGATTTCATATCAAGGAAGAAGACCCAACGTCGGAACGTTTGGAATTGCTAAAATCCCACTCGAGCGGCCTTGAATCCCGCTCGAGCATGATCCCACCTAAAGCTGCCCGCTCAAGGAATTTAAGATTATTTTGACTCTGGAAAAACCCGCTCAAGCGGAGTATGTGCTTGCAAATGAACCCTGCTCGAGCATACCTAAATCCCGCTTGAGCATGATCCCACCTGAAGCATCCCACTCAAACGTACCTGAATCCCGCTCGAGCAGGATTTTCGGTTTGAGTCCGGTCCACTATTTTGGCCATAACTTCTTACTCCAACCTCAGAATGGCACGATTCTTGATGCATTGGAAAGAAGACAACAAGACCTAAAACTTTTATGAATTAATAAATTCACAAATATAAAGTTTTAAAGGTCAAATTTGGATCAAAATTTGGTTCAAGTTTGTAGTTAACACGAATTTGCCCATTTCGACCTCGGTGTTGAGAAAATACTTATGCGTGTCAAAGCCAGTAGCATTTAGGATATATCTTCATCATGTATGTCGTGATGTAGGTTAAGGGTTGGAGACTATTAATAGGACCTTCGCCTTGCTTCCATTTCGCACGACCTCAAGTTTAAGGTAGGGAAATGCCACACTCAAGTCCGTCTTGATGTTGATTCATAGATTTGATTATGTTATGAATTTGAATCTTACATAGCTTAAGATCCTTGATTTTGAAACATGCATTTTTCATATATGAAACTTGTCCTGATGTCCTTATATGAAACATGCCTTGATTTTCCATATATGAAACATGTCTTGATTTTCGTATATGACACATGTCTTGATTTTTGTATATAACACATGCCTTGATTTTTCGTATATAGAGCGTGATTTGAATTTCGTATATGCTTTGAGATTTGTGAAATTTTCGATTTACGCGTGGATGATTTGAACTTTCAGTTTAGCATATGATTTTGAAAACATGTCTTGATTTGAATCCCGTGCTTCAAAGTCCGTATATGAAATGCGATTTGGACCTGAAACTAGAAGTGAATCGTGTCTGAAAATTGATTTCCAATAAGAATCTGAGAGCGTAAGTCTATATAAGAATTTGATTTTGAATGTGACATGTGAACTCGAAGATCTAATTAAGACTTCAAAATTGAACTTGAAATCCGAAGCATGCTGTGTGTGTATGAAACCTCGAGCCTTGAAACTTGATTAGACATTCGAAATGTGAATAAGTACGTGAAATTTGGACTAAAATATAGATCGTATAAACACTGGATACTGAATAATGGACACCAAGGTTAAATCGTACCTTGCATTAAATCGGACATCGAGCATCGCATCGGACCGGTATGGCGGGTTAAATCGTACACACTACACTGCATACTGGACACTGAGTATACTGCATTACTAGACCATTACGACAGGTTAAATCGTACACACTGCACTGCATACTAGACACTGCATATAACATTACTAGATTGGCCGGACGGGTTAAACTGTGCATCATGCATTGCATTACTGTACTGACTGACACTTCATTCAACACTGGAAATTGATACTGGACCGACACGTCGTGTTATATGTATACAAAGGATACTGACTGAAATTGAAATAGAATGAATACTGACCGAATCTGTGCTCAAGTGAACTAGAACTCAAGAATTTTCGCTTGTACACTTTGATTTTGAAATACACGATAATGTCTTGCTCGAAACTCGATTTTGAAATACATGATAACTTTTTTTAGAAACTCGATTTTGAAGTACATGATAAGGTTTTGCTCAAATTGGATTTATAAGCATTTGATAATGTGTTTCTTGAACTTGAATTTGGTTTGATCCAAACAAATAATGAAACCGAAGCTTGATTTCACCGATTGGATTTTTAATAAATAAACTCTGTGTTTTTGTCTGAAAAGATTTATATTGGTATTATTTTTCTGTATTGAGCTTGGATGAAGCTCACCCCTCGACTATACATCACAGGTACAAGCAGTGATCGGGACTTGGAGATTTTGGTGGATCTTTCTGTGTTGCAGACCTTCCATCCGAGAAGTTTTTAATCAGAGGCATTGGTAGTATTTTGGGTGTCGTTAAGCTTGAGAAGAGATACATGTAATGAATTTGTAAATTAGATATCAATATTTAGGTGATAGTCGGCTGTCGCCGGTTGTTCTTTTGTTTATTACATGTATAAGCTTGAGTTTTTGTTCTGTCATTTTTACTGCATAAAAATTTCAGTCTGTATGCTCGTTTGATGTGCCATATCTGTATGGAACATGATCTATGATCCGACAGCACGGGTTTTCCCATTTAGTTTAAAGAAAAAAAAAATATCACTCAAAAAATTGTGTTGAGAAAATCCGATTTGTCATAGTATGCGCTTCGAATCAAGTGGTCTTCTCATGTCTTTTCGAATATAATCATGATAAAATCACGATGTCAGGCACGGACTCCCAGCGCCTCGCCACATTCTGCCTTTCTGATTTTACCTTTCTAATTTTGTCAGTGTCAGTGGTAACTATGGTTAATTAGGAAAAGGAGGGATTGTCGCATCAGCAACAAAGGCGCTACGTGTCGAGCTCCTATCAATATGCGTAGAGATATCTCTACGCCCGAGTGCATATCCCCAGGCCTCTCTCTCTCTATATATATATACATATATATATAGGCAAATCGGAACACCAATTTGCCTGAATTGTTCTTGATTTGTTATTTTATCTTTAGTCTAAAGGGCATGCATACAAATTATGATGGGGATGCTTCAATTGATTGATCAATGTTTTAGGATTGCAATGGTGCAAGAAGAAGCAATACTAATTAGTCACAAGCAAGTTTGATGCCTCCTAGTTCATTACCAAGTATGCACAAGGGGGCCTTGATAGGGTAAAAGACCCACCAGTTAAACAGTTAACACTAGCCGATAGTGGGACAAACAAATCAGATCGACCAAGGAGGTTTTTCAAACCCAACCTGTTACAAGTCGAGTTTAAGTTTAAAAAACTCAACCCGTCAGATCAGGTTTAGTTGAAAATCTCGACCTGTAACATAAAATTTTTTATTCAAGTTAGCCCCTCAAACTCCATCTAGTACCTATTTTATATATATATATATATATATGGAAATTTATCGAATCGACCCTATCAGATACACCCTTCCTGCCAGAGACCCCATATTTTCACCTTTACCCAAATAGACTAGCTCCAAGCCCGGTCATCGCTTGCCTTTACGAAATGCCAAAATTACCCCTAAGGTAATAAATAGCCTTCCTTTATTCGACTCATTTCTATTTACCTTTTTTACTTTTTACTTTTTCATTCGAAGTCGGTGGAGAGGCGGTGTCGATTCGTAGTTGCTGGCGCTCCGTTTTTGAATCTTCAAGCTACCAAATCCGTAAGTTAGAAATTAAATTACCTTTCATTGTTGTAGAATTTTTCTTCTTCTTTCGACAGTTTATATTTTGAATTAATTTTCTTTTCGATACTAGAATAATGGAGTGATAACAATTTCTTACACAATCGATAATGATTGTTAAGACAATAGATAACGATTGTTAAGGCGATTGATAACAATTGTTAATACAATCGCTACCGACTATTATGACAATCGATAATGATTGTTAAGACAATCGATAACTATTGTTCAAACAATCGATATCGATTGTTAATACAATCGTTATCGATTGTTATCATAGCCTGATTATAAAAAATATATTTTAGTATTTGAGTCACGCCTTCCAATTTTATTACAGGTCATTTACAAAAGCTGTCAAGATGGTTGTACAGTGAGCTATTGCCAAATGTTCACCTACTAGCATTTCGAAGGTCTACGAGGACACTAGCCTGCAGCGGAAGGAGTTGCTCAGAGAATCAATTTTCGATGGAATATTCCAAATGCCAAAAGGTGTGGGTTTTGTTGGAGATATCGTCAATGCCATATTGAGTTTTTGGGTTGAGAAGAATCACTTCCAAATTGGGAAGAGAGATGTCTATCTTCAGAAGATGGATATTGCTTTAATACTAGGCCTTGCCGTGGTTGAACCCAACAGTATACCCCTTTCGTTAAACCATCGAAAAAGAAAACCATTCAATACAAATATTTTCATGGACCGTCGACTGAAAAAATTATTCAGTCTCATATAGAAAATAGATTAAGGCTAGCGAAAAGTGATGACGACTTCGTAAAGTTGGGTCTTCTATTTATTCTGTGTACATTTCTTTTTTTCGGTCCCACCATCAACTGTCAGGAGACCACGTTGAACTCGTCAATGCCGTCGAGAACTTCAAACAAACTCCGTGGGGTCTGTACGTGTTCAATGACTTGGTGGAGTATATAGAGAAGGGCGTGGAAAATAGAAAGACTACTGACAAGGATAAAGCCCTTAAGCCGTATAATGTTTATGGTTGTATGTGTGTACTTCAAAGAACGCCCTTGATGAACCTTTCCCACGATTATTGAAGTGGGCGGAGAAGCCGTAAACAAGGACGAAAGGCTACACTCTTGGGAAGATGTTGGACAGTAAGGTATGATGTCTATTTAAATACTTCAAATTTGTAAAGGTAAGGACTTTAAAGAGTAAAAGGAAGGTATCGACTTCTTAAACCGTCAATAACGACTCTCAAAGCAGTCGATATCGACTCCTTAACCAGTCGATATCGACTGCTTAACCAGTCGTTATCAACTGCTTAGAGAGTCGGTATCGACTGCTTACAGAGTCGGTGTCGATTGTTTTTAGAGTCATTAATGACAATGTTAATAGTCGATATCGATTGTTTTCGAAGTTGATATATTGCACTAAATAATTGTTTAATTTTCTTTATTCGATCTAGTATATTGATTATTTGGGTGTTTCTTATTTTCTTTGTTGTAACAGGTTTATGCTTCCCTCGAACCAGTTTTCTTCAAGTTGGAGATACCCTTCGTCAGGGAATATCTATGGGGTTGAAAGATTGTTAGGGGAAGAGGAAAGAGATTGGCGAAGAGGTTAAGAAAGATGTGGAAGTCAAATTATGGTCCAAGAAGAAAAGAAATTACCCTCCAATCGCAGAAGTTGATGAGGAAGAATTTGAGGACCAATCGACGTCTGGTGAAGACTCGTCGTCAGAAGAGGTCCCTATCCAATTAGAGTGTCCAAAAACAAGGGACGCCACACAAACAAGCGGCAATGCACCTACCTCCTCTAATGAAGTGTTGTTGAGGATTGACGATATGGCATTAGAAAACTTGAAACTCAATAAAAAAGTGTGAGCCATTTGGAGGAGGTGAAGCAGTTGGTGAAAGAGAGTGAGATCCTCCAAACACGATGCAGCTCCTTGGATGACCGGCTCACTTCAAGGGATGTGGAGCTGCAAATAATTAATCACTCCAACAAGTTGATCTGAAAGGACCAAGGGATCTTGAAATAAATGCTTTAAACGATCTTAGAGGTGGCACCTAAGGTATGGGTCGTAATGTAGTTTGTAAATTTTGCTAAGAAATAAGGTAAGTATCGAATAGATAAACGATCAACTGTTTAAACATTTAACGATTGTTAAAACAGTCGATAACGATTATATTTATAATCGATACCGATTGTGTTTAGAGTTGATATCGATTGTTTGTAGAGTCGATACCGATTGTTAAATCAATTGGTATGGATTGTCTTTAGAATCGATACTGATTGTCTTTAGAACCGATACCAATTGTCTTTAGACTCGATACCGATTGTGTGTAGAGTCAATGACGATTATCTTTAGAGTCGATATCGATTGTACAAGTACTGTAATTACAATTTTCTTATATAAAGATTATTTCGATGTTCAGGGTGGTGTTATTTCGGAATTGATTTCAAAGGTTGCTGTCACAACCGATAAGTTATCGACCAATCAGGTTGACGCCACTAAGAGACCAGCAGATCTGGGACCACGTCCTCCCATGCATGAGGAGGTGGCAGTTGCTGTCAACCATCCTGAGTCTCAGGCAAATAAGGGTTCGGCTGATGACGAGCAACCAACGGACGCTCACTTGAGAGATAGGATTAAGTCAAAAGTAATTGTTGTCGTGAAACCTAGGATCGGACAAAAGCAGCCAAAGAAAAAACTTGGAAACGAGACGATGGCCTCTTCAACAGTTGCACTGACAGCTGAGCAGAGGATCATTTGTTGTTGCTTCTTAGTGTGCTTGATTTATGTGAGTTTTGAAAAACAGATTTATAGCTGCTAAATTACAGTGGTTCTAGACTATATAAACAAATAACGAAATATCAGCACAGTTAGAAGAGAATTAGCCTGCAAGATCAGGGCCAATTGTAGCAAGTTTTAAAAGTAAGTGAGTGAAAGATCGTCCACAGAGAATTTGTTTAAAATGTAAGATAAACCTCCAGATCTGAGCTACCAGATCTGGCTTCTTATCCTATCTAGAAAGCTGATAAGATGAGAGGTTTGAATTTGTCACATTTAACCAACTAAAAACAAAGAAAATTTTAAACTAAATGATCCAGATCCGAGTTGGGGGAGTGATTGAAACAAAGATGGAGAAGTAATATCTAAATCTGATTTGGTCTTTGAAATCTAATGAGAATAACTGCAGCTCAACAGAGGTGATCCAATCTTCATCTGGCTACAAGCACAGATGTAAGAGAGATAAATCTAATTCAAGGATTAGGGTTACGCTTATGGCTATGGTCTGTCCACTTTAATGGCCACAAACCATCCAATAGTTTTTAATCCAAATCCTCAATTCAGAACAATAAACATCACTACAAATGCTGTAAGAGACTAGGTTACCAACACTAATTCTTACAGGATTAATGAATCAAGGGAAATTGCATGCACAACAACGAATCTAAAGGAGTCCAATGTACTGAGGAGATCAGAAGGAACCCTTGACATGAGTCCAATGGAGAATGCATAGTTTACAGCAACCTTTTAAAATTCATCCTTACAATTTACAGGGCACGGCTTAGCAGCTCTCGGATTTGCAGTCGTGGATGCAAACTCTCCTTTGAGTTACAGTAGTATCTCCACGACTCTCAAATGCAAGTACAAAGTAGGCTATTACAAGGATTGCATAAGTCAGTCGGGAAATGGGGGATTAGAAATGAAACTCAAAATCTCGATGCCCAAATTGGGCAAATGGTTCGTCTATTTATAGTTTTCCCCAAGTCTAGCTCAGATGTGTTTCAACCAATCAGAGGTGCTCAGAATGTATTGACCAATGGTGGTCGAGCACGAGGATCCAGATCTGTTCTGGCCAATCAGAATTCTTCGATCTGGTTCAGCCAATCAGGTGATAGAAGCATCAATTCTGTTATGTAATTCAAAAATCTGTTTGAGCTTCTAGAAGTTCCCGCCAAGTAATTTCATCTTTCGGTGTTCACATGGGGTGGAATATGCCTTTGGTTCGTGCTCAGAATCTTCTGGAATGTCCTTGGGTTTTAAAATGCATTGGGACGCGTGCAACAGATTACTGAATTGCCCTTGTTAAAGCTGCGAATCTCCAGAATACCTTTCAGAGCTTAAGGGCCTTTCGCAAAAATCTTGTGACCACGAAGCTCTTTTCGTAATGTTCAATCTCTTTTCGAATTGTGATTTCTACTTTTCGCAAAGTTCAATCTTCTTTTCGAAGAGTTCAGATGCTCTTCGAAAACTAAGCCTGGAGTTTTAGTCCTTTTCGCAGAGTTCCAGGTTCTTTACGAAAAGTGCAGGTTCTTTGCGAAAAGAACTCTGTAGTGCATTTCTCTATTCGAATTGTTCCCTGCTTCTCTTACAGGTCTTTGCCTCTTCCTTTTAGACCTTTCCACACGGTGATGAGGTTGTTTCTTCACTTCCTTCCTTTGAATATGGATTGTCATCTTTTGGCACTTTGAGTTGCTTTTATGGTTAAGCTTCTTTATTGTTAGCAACATAGGCACTTAAAACGCTTATTTAGTTCTCTCAAAGGTCTATCAAGACTTAAGTTTAGGGTGAAAAATGGTATTTTCACTTGTCAACACACCCCAAACCTAAGCTTTGCTAGTCCACGAGCAAAGACAAAATTTAAAAATAGAATGAAAAGCCATTTTTGTAGGGAGCACGATTGCATTTAGCATATGCAACAAGCCTTTTAAACCCCTAGGTGATCCCTAGTGGAGGAGTGAAGTCTCCGAGGGTTTCGAAGGTACCCACAAACTTCTCCAATAAATCGAGTTAAGATCAATGCGATTCTGTTAAAGCAAACTTTCATCCAATCGATTATTCACACACATCGGTCGAGGTTGTAAGAAGATTTTCAAGAAAACATCGATTCAAAACTAAAATTCTCATAATTCCTTTACCATTCACTCGATTGGTGTCAAAAGTTTTACAAGAAAATTAATGAAAAGCTTGCCTTCTATTTGAGAATTCAGGTTTTGATGTTACCCCAAATAATTTGATTTCAAACTCAACTCTCACCGTGGTTTTCACTCACCATGCAAATATGAGGGTTGCACTATTTCACACAGCTCAAGAGCAATTAGAGTCCTCAAATAGGATTGTAAGGAGCATAGGCATTGCTTTGATTACGAATTTACTACTTTTTCACCATAGATTACACAAATCCTTATCTCCATGTGACTCAATCCATCATTGATCGAAGGACTTTAACTTGGGTTGTAATGTGGCTTATGGGTGAAATTTATCAAAAATAAAGGGTGGAATGGAGTTCAAAATTGAGGCGTCGATCAAAGGTAAGGAGGTGATGGACACACCTTCTTCAATTCAGACAATTTCATCTTCTTCTTTGAATTTTCAGAGCCAATGTGTCCATCTTTTTCTCTTTCTTTTTCAAACTTCCAATGAAATGCCTTCTCCATTTCTTTTTTTTTTTTTCTTCTTTCATTTTTTCAAAGCAACATTGGGAATGCCACATTTCTTACGCTAATACAAAGATTGCCTTCAATTATTTTTTTACCAAAGTTACCCAACTCACCTTTCTTGACTTTCTTTCCTTTACCTTACGAATTCTCGAGTGAGGGTTAGGCTAAATGAGGTTGATGAGGTTTCAAAGAAATCTTGGATTTATAAAGCTCAATTGGTGTGTATCAAGGGCAGTTTCAAAAGGTTGGGCTTTTTGAAGTTCAGACTGTCCAAAAGGAGGGCTTACATCATGTCTTTAATATCATGATTCTTTGTCAAGATATTTTAACTTGGATATGTGTAACTTCTAATCGATAACAGGTGTTCAAAGCAGGTTCCTAGAGCAGAAAAAATTTCCAATTTATACCTCCAAAGAATACATTTCAGGTCCAAATCTCACTGAGTGTGGTTTTCTATCAAATTCCTGAGGTATATCATCACTGGTTTCTCTCTTTTTAGGTTTACTAAAACATCAATTTTCTTTTGGAAATTTTCTGACATTCACTTCATGAAAGTATTAGAATTATACTATAAATTAATTTTAAAAAGTTTTAACTTCCTCATTTTTCAAAAAAAACAGGTGTGAGATTACTTCATTTTCAAAAATTCTACTGATCATAAGCTGCAGCAAGCATTAACTTTCTTATTTTATTGGCATACCTGCCATACCCCCAAACCAAAGGGGAGCAGGGTCCACACGAGATCTAGGGTTTATGTTTGAACGAGTTGTTTGCTTTGCAGAAATCCCCCAGATTACAAGCTGAAATCCTTCTCAGAAAAAACAAATGATCTACACAATCAGTTACAAAAGGGTAGTAAACTTGTTAACTCGTGCAAGGAGAGAGCGAAGTAGGGTAGCAGTGAAGAGTCGCTCTGCAGAAAGAGTTTGAAATGAAAACCCGACTTCGAAAGGGGTTTAAATATACTCAAAGTTAATATCGCAAAGCGCCTTTAAGTTTTTGAAAAGTTCCAAAAGAGACCTTTTTACAATTGCGAATGGCATCAGTACCATTCGACAAGTTAATGACTTGAAACATCATTTCGCAAAGGAATTAGCTTGAGAACTATCTTTCGAAAAGAAATTAGCTTCGGCACCAACTATTGAAAAGCACATCTTTGCTTTCGGCGATTCATTCTGACTCAGAGTCTATTGAAAAGCAATTTGGACTTTGCGGCGAATTATGACTTCTTGTTGAACTTTAAGCATGTTTAAACTATGCGAAAAAGATAAAAGCGAAACAAAGGAAATAAGCAAAACTATGATATACAAACATAATATGCTTTTTCTACCATCAAATTTTTGGAGATTCGTGATGATAGATGGGCAGCATAGGCTCCTGGGTATTTTCAATGCATGGTTTGAGCCTCTGACCATTGACCTTTATGATTCTTCCATTACTTGCATCAAGGATGTCAACAGCTCCCGAAGGGGCTGCTTGAATGACAGTGTATGGCCCTTCCCATCTGGATCTCAATTTTCCTGGGAAAAACTTGAGCTTTGAGTTAAATAACCATACCTTAGAACCAGCTGTGAACTCTTTTCTCAATAAATTTTTATCATGAAAAGTTTTGACTTTCTCTTTATATAATCTTGAATTGGTGTATGCATCCATTCGCAGCTCTTCTAACTCAGCAAGTTGCAATTTCCTGTGATTACCAGCAGTAGTTAGATTCATGTTCAATGTTTTAATGGCCCAAAAAGCTTTATATTCTAACTCTACTGGTAAATGGCATGCTTTGCCATAGATCAACCTAAATGGGGACATACCAATTGGGGTTTTATAGGCTGTCCTATATGCCCACAATGCATCATTCAGCTTAAAAGACCAATCCTTTCTGTCCTTCTTCACAGTCTTTTCCAAAATATGTTTGATTTCTCTATTGAAAATCTCCACTTGTCCACTGGTTTGTGGATGATATGGAGTGGCTACTCTATGAGTCACAGAGTATTTCTTCAACAATGTTTCAAAATGTCTATTACAAAAATGGCTTCCCCCATCACTGATAATAGCTCTGGGAAAACCAAACCTGAAAAAAATGTGATCCTTAAGAAATTTCAAAACCACTTTGTGATCATTTGTTTTAGTAGCTGTGGCTACAATCCATTTGGATACATAATCCACAGCTACTAAAATGAAGTTATTCCCATTGGAAGGAGGAAAGGGGCCCATGAAGTCTATCCCCCAAACATCAAACAACTCAACTACCAAAATAGGCTGTAAAGGCATTGAGTTTCTCTTGGAAATGCTGCCTAATTTCTGACAGTTCTGGCAGGATTTACAATGCTGCAGGGCATCCTTGAAAAGTGTAGGCCAATAAAATCCACACTGCAAAACTTTTGCAACAGTTTTGTTCCCACTAAAATGACCTCCACAGGCCTGTTCATGACACATAGAAAGTATTCTATGAAATTCTTGGTCAGGGACACATTTCCTTATTATTTGATCTGCACAACTCTTAAACAGATAAGGATCCTCCCAGATGAAGTGTTTAACTTTTGAGAAGAAAAGATCTTTATCCATTCTATTCCAATGGTGAGGAATTCTTCCAGTAGCCAAAAAGTTGACTATGTTGGCAAACCAAGGAGTGTGTTCACTAATGGCAAAAGTTTCTCATCGGGGAAAGATTCATTGATAGGCAACCTATCAATCTCGTGATTAAAATTCGGAGAGGTGATCACCCACCACATTCTCCACCCCTTTTTTATCTTTAATCTGTAGATCAAATTCCTGTAATAGGAGAATCCACCTGATTAATCTTGGTTTGGTGTCCTTTTTAGACAGAAGGTATTTCAAGGCAGAGTGGTCAGTGAACACCACTATTTGTGAACCCAAGACATATGACCTGAATTTTTCTAAAGCCCAAACAATTGCCAGCTCCTTCTCGCTTGTTGTGTAATTGAGTTGTGCATCAATCATTGATCTCCATAAGCTATAACATGAGGCAGCTTATCTTTTCTCGTCCCAAGGACAGCTCCCAAAGCATAATCGATGCATCACACATCACTTCAAAAGGTAATGAATAACTGAGAATATTGAGTCTGAAATCGGCTTTTTAGGAATTCAAAAGCCTTCATGCATTCATTATTGAAAACAAAGGGACATCTTGGCACAAGAAATGACAAAGAGGTTTAGTTATTTCTTTGAAGTCCTTGATGAACCTTCAGAAAATCCAAAGATGTCCTAAAAACTTCGATTTGTTTAACGATTTTGGGAGGTGGTAAATGTGCAATTAACTTAATTTTACTTTGTCCACCTCAATGCCCTTATGGAAACAACATGGCCTAGGACAATGCCCTAGGTGACCATGAAATGGCTCTTTTCGACTCAAAACGCATTGGTTTCTTCGCATCTTTGTAGTACCAATTTGAGATGGTGTAAACCTTTGGGAAAAACTTGCCATAGATTGAGAAATCATCCATAAAATCTCCATAAATTGGTCAATCATATCGAAAAATTGCATACATGCATCTTTGGAAGGTAGGAGCATTACAAAGACCAAAAGGCATTCTCCTATAGGCAAAAGTGCCAAAAGGGCACGTGAATGTGGTCTTTTCCCGATCTTGTGGGTACACGGTGAATCTGGTTGTAACCGAGTAACCATCAAGAAAATAGTAATAAGCTTTTCCGCTAGCTTATCTAAGATCGATCAATGAATGGGAGGGGAAATGGTCTTTTACGGTCATTGCATTTAATTTTACGTAATCAATCTGAGACTCTCCATCCGATTGTTTGCACGGTTGACATAAGCTCACCGAATCGAGGTTACAACGGTGATTCCAGTTTCTTAGGTACCACCTGTAGGTGCTACCCAGTGAATCAAATGGGGTAAATGACCCTGCATCCAACAACTTAACAACCTCTTTCATGACCACTTCTTGCATATGAGGTTCAACCTTCTTTGCATTTCTCTAAAAGGCTTTGCATCTTCTTCCAAGTGGATTTTGTGCATGCAAACAATTTGGACTAATTCCTCCTAAATCAAAGAATAGTCCAACCAATTGCCATTTTATGTTCTTTCAAGACTATCAACAGTTCTTCCTCTTGCTCCTTTGTGAGAGAGGAAGAAATAATGGTAATGATTTATGATTACCTAAGAACACATACTTCAAATTTTCTGGCAATGCTTTAGTTCTAAATCGTTGAGAAAAGAAGGTAACAAAGGTACCTTAGATGTTTGTGGAAGGGGAGAGTAGCAGTTTCAAGAAGAGAAACTTCGATTGATTAAGAGTTCCTTGCACAACATTTATTTCCTAATTTGAGATACAACTTGCTTTATTTTCAGCATATCCCCAAGCATCTTTAGCCTCTGTGGTGAAGTCTTCACCGCAGAAATTGTTGTAAAGTCCTTCCACAAGTTCATCCAATAGATCAACATGAAAACATTCTTAGATGAATTGAGTGTGTGACTACATTATAAACATTTAATTTTACCTTCATGTTTCCAAATGAGACTTCCATAATGCCGCACTGCATTGAATGTAAGCATTCTTTGTCAGAGAATGGTCTTCCCAAAATGATGAGGATGGAAGTTTTGCTTTTAGTTGGTTCCATATCCAAAACTAGAAAATCGAGATAGAAGAATTTATCTACTCCCACCAATACATCTTCAATCATTCCTCTCGGCTTTCTTTCAGATCATGTCGCTAGTTGTAACACCACATGAGTGGGTTTTAATTCTCCCAAACCTAGTTTCTCATATCTGAGAATATGGAAGTAGGTTGACACTAGCACCAGATCTAATAAAGCCTTTTCAATGGTGTGTTCCCCAATAATGCAAGGGATTGTGGGGATTCCAGGATCTTGAAGTTTAGGAGGTGTAGCAATGGATAACACCGGTTAATTCTTTCCACAAAGAAAGACCTTTTGGACAATGTATCCTAGATTGTCTTTTGTGAGTGCAAACATCTTTCAAAAATTTTGCATATCTTTGGAATTTGTTTGATTGCCTCAAGCAAAGGTAAATTTATCTTGGCTTGCTTGAAAGTCTCCATCATCTCATCTATTTTTGTGTTCCCTTTATCAAAAGGGATCTGATTTCATTGCATGAGGAAATGGTAAATGAGGAACTAATCTTTCATCTGACTTTAGAAGTGTTTTCGAAATTTTTTACTTTTACATTTTTTCATTTTTTGGTTTTAGGTACATCAAGAACCCCTTGCTATCACTATCTTTGCTCTTCTTTGCATATCTTTATCCTCTTCCTCATTTCTTTCTTCTTCGATCCACTTTGTTATCTATCATTTTCCACTTCTCAAAGTGGTGACAGTTTTACTTCTTCATGTGAATTAGAAGCTTCTCAACCATGAACTGCCTTTGGGATTGTTCAAAGGTTGGTAGGGTAACTTTCCTTCCTCTCTTTTGCCAAGGTATTTGAAAATTTGTCCCAATGTTTCTTCAATCGTCTTTATGCTCGGCCGTGAAAATTCACGGTTTGAGTTAAAGATTCTAAATTCTGAAGTGAACTTAGGACTTGATGTTCAAAAGAAAGGGACTGGAAGGGTTTTGAACTAGAGCGATTGCACTTGTTGTGGAATCCGAAAGTTTGGTTTGACATAAAAATTCTCGTCTGGTACCGTGCGGTTTTGAAAGGCATTTGATTCTTTGGTTGTTCTTTGTTGTTGGGATTGGTAATTCCCTTGGTTCCACCTCAAATTGGGGTGTGCCCTCCATGGATATTCACTTGACTGCATCTGTCCAAATGATTGAGCAGCATGAGCTTGTTCCACCATTAAATCTAGGAACTGTGATGCAGCAGGACATTGGTCAAGTGAATGAGTAGGGGACTGGCATATCAGACATGCCTCCTCTACTCTTGAAATATTTGGAGTTTTAAGTGAGTCCATCAATCTATCAAACTTTGTGGTTAGATTGTCCATCTTTCTTTCCAACTCATTCACCTCATAGATCTTCCCTTTGGTGGGTTGGTGGTTGTTCAACCTAGCAGGATTTTCAATTTCTCTTGACAGAGATTCCTGCTGAGTTGAGTTTTCACCAATCACTTCAAATAAGTCCCAAACCTCTTCAACTATTTTTTGCAAGTAAGTGCCTCCACAGGAGGCATCCACCATATTTTTGCCTTTTTGATCAATTCCTTGATAGAAGCTTTGAACCAGCTGCCACCTAGGAATTTGATGATGAGGACATTGCCTTAACAGTTCCTTGAATCTTTCCCATGCTTCATGGAAAGTTTCAGTTGAGTTTTGGGAGAATGAAATGATACTTTGTCTCAATTGGCTTGTTTTAGACATTGGGAAATATTTTGGCTAAGAATTGACACTGTAAATCATTCCAAGAAGTGATACTGTTTGGTGCTAACATGGATAACCATGCTCTAGCTTTATCCTTTAATGAAAAAGGAAAGAGCCTAAGCTTGGTTTAGCTTCGGACCCATCCGACTATGTTGAATGTGGTGCAAAGAGACAAGAATTCATCCACATGTTTGTATGGGTCTTCCTTACTCAACCCATGGAAGGAAGGAAGCATTTGGATAGTTGATGACTTGATCTCATAATTTCCTTCAACAGTAGGAAATTGAATGCAAAAGGGGGAATTATAAGCACCAGGTGCAAAGTAATCCCTCAAAAGTCGAGGTTCTTCACCCATAGTAGCAGAATTCTGTGTTGTTTGTTTGGTTCGTAGTAGCCTTTCAACTTCTAAATTCAATGGGAGAATCTCAGGGCTGAGAGTCCTACCAAACATACAACTCAGAACAAAAAAAAAATCTGATTATGCACAGCAAACCTTCAGAATTCCTTTCAGTAATTTCCCTTCTTTAAAAACCGGAATATGAATAACTGCACAGGTATAAACAATAGAATAGTTTAGTACTGATAAAAATTAAAATGAAAACTTAGGTCTATCTATTTTAGAACAAATTCCCCGGCAACGACGCCAAAAACTTGTTGTTGCTTCTTAGTGTGCTTGATTTATGTGAGTTTTGAAAAATAGATTTATAGCTGCTAAATTACAGTGGTTCTAGACTATATAAACAAATAACGAAATATCGGCACAGTTAGAAGAGAATTAGCCTGCAAGATCAGGGCCAATTGTAGCAAGTTTTAAAAGTAAGTGAGTGAAAGATCGTCCATAGAGAATTTGTTTAAAATGTAAGATAAACCTCCAGATCTGGCTTCTTATCCTATCTAGAAAGCTGATAAGATGAGAGGTTTGAATTTGTCACATTTAACCAACTAAAAACAAAGAAAATTTTAAACTAAATGATCCAGATCCGAGTTGGGGGAGTGATTGAAACAAAGATGGAGAAGTAATATCTAAATCTGATTTGGTCTTTGAAATCTAATGAGAATAACTGCAGCTCAACAGAGGTGATCCAATCTTCATCTGGCTACAAGCACAGATGTAAGAGAGATAAATCTAATTCAAGGATTAGGCTTACGCTTATGGCTATGGTCTGTCCACTTTAATGGCCACAAACCATCCAATAGTTTTTAATCCAAATCCTCAATTCAGAATAATAAACATCACTACAAATGCTGTAAGAGACTAGGTTACCAACACTAATTCTTACAGGATTAATGAATCAAGGGAAATTGCATGCACAACAACGAATCTAAAGGAGTCCAATGTACTGAGGAGATCAGAAGGAACCCTTGACATGAGTCCAATGGAGAATGCATAGTTTACAGCAACCTTTTAAAATTCATCCTTACAATTTACAGAGCACGGCTTAGCAGCTCTCGGATTTGCAGTCGTGGATGCAAACTCTCCTTTGAGTTACAGTATCTCACGACTCTCAAATACAAGTACAAAGTAGGCTATTAAAGGATTGCGAGACAAAGTATGCAGGTCTGGGGAAATGGGGGATTAGAAATGAAACTCAAAATCTCGATGCCCAAATTGGGCAAATGGTTCGTCTATTTATAGTTTTCCCCAAGTCTAGCTCAGATGTGTTTCAACCAATCAGAGGTGCTCAGAATGTATTGACCAATGGTGGTCGAGCACAAGGATCCAGATCTGTTCTGGCCAATCAGAATTCTTCGATCTGGTTCAGCCAATCAGGTGATAGAAGCATCAATTCTGTTATGTAATTCAAAAATCTGTTTGAGCTTCTAGAAGTTCCCGCCAAGTAATTTCATCTTTGGGTGTTCACATGGGGTGGAATATGCCTTTGGTTCGTGCTCAGAATCTTTCGGAATGTCCTTGAGTTTTAAAATGCATTGGGATGCGTGCAACAGATTACTGAATTGCCCTTGTTAAAGCTGTGAATCTCCAGAATACCTTTTCACAGAGCTTAAGGGCCTTTTCGCAAAGTGTTGTGACTTCTGAAGCTCTTTTCGCAATGTTCAATCTCTTTTCGAATTATGTTTTCTACTTTTCGCAAAGTTCAATCTTCTTTTCGAAGAGTTCAGATGCTCTTCGAAAACTAAGCCTGGAGTTTTAGTCCTTTTCGCAGAGTTCCAGGTTCTTTACGAAAAGTGCAGGTTCTTTGCGAAAAGAACTCTGTAGTGCATTTCTCTGCTCGAATTGTTCCCTGCTTCTCTTACAGGTATTTGCCTCTTCCTTTTAGACCTTTCCACAGCTGATGAGGTTGTTTCTTCACTTCCTTCCTTTGGACTGACATGGATTGTCATCTTTTTGACACTTTTGAGCTGCTTTTATGGTTAAGCCTGTCTTTATTGTTAGCTGCAACATAGGCACTTAAAACACTTATTTAGTTCTCTCAAAGGTCTATCAAGACTTAAGTTTAGGGGTGAAAAATGGTATTTTTCACTTGTCAACAATGCCATCTGGAAAGTTCCTATTGAGGATGCCAAGTAAGTTACTTAATGTTTTCGTAATTTTTTTTATGATAGTTATTAGTTAATTTCGTTTTGAATTTAAACATTGGTCGTTATTTCATACAGCACCTACGTAAGCATCATGGGTGATTATACACTCCGGATGCATTCTTTCAAATGTTTGAAAGACCAGGGATTCCTAGACAATATTGTAAGTAACCAAATTTCTCATGTTTAATTTCTTTTCAGTGATGTTATTTTCTTTTCATGTTTAATTTCTTTCAGTACCGATTATTTAAACAATTGATAACGATGGTCTAAACAATCAATAACAATGGTCTAAACAATCGATACCGATTGTCTTAACAGGAGATACCGATTGTATTAACAATCGATAACGATTGTCTTAACAGTCGATACCGATTGTGTATAGAGTCAATAACGGTTCTCTGTATAGTCGATTACTCAAATTTTTTTCTTTCAGATATTAGGAGCCTACCTAAGACTTCTGGAAGTCATTGATGATACTTCTCATCCTAAGCTAAAGGATAAATGCTTTCTTATGAGCCCCATAAGTTTGGCCTATATGGCCCTTGACTATAATGATTTCAAGAAATTTATTGAATCTGAAAAACTCAACGACGAAGTGTTGGGCATACAAATCGAACGGTGGTCTGCACATAAGGAAGAAGTGAACCAAGGCAAGAAGGTGTTCCAAACCTTCTTCTTCAATCGGTTGAGAGATCTCTAGGCTCACCAATGCACCACGGTACATTACGATCGCTGCCAATAATTTTTATAATTTTCAAATTATATCCTCTAATATTATATTATTCATTTTAGATATTTGTTCTAGTTCATTGTCACGAACTATTATATTGGGCGCTTGCGATTGTTAAGGTTGTCGAACGATCGGTAATGATCCTTGACCCTAGTTTGGATATGTCCTCTAAGGAGAAGTATCCCCTCCAATTGAATGTCCTGATAAGAATCTGGGTTCACCAATTGTCAAAACTTATAAATTAAAAATTTTCACTGTTTGCTTATCGTAGCTGTTTATCTTATTTGATATTGCACTTTTCAAAATAGACTCATTACCTTCCCGCACTTTTACATTTATACGGAGACTCTACTGCATTGACCGCTGAGACCTATCTTTAGTCAAGTTCTGATTGTCGGACAAAATCCATTCCCCGATAGAGCAATGGGTAGGACTGTGGGGTGTTTGTGTTGAAGTATATAGAGTACTTCATGACGGGAAAAAAATTTGACTTCACCCAAGATAAAATGAGTCAGATCAAGGCAGAAATTGGCCAAGTCCTTGCCAAATTCACTGTCAATGGAGAAGCCGATGGAGATACGAATGAAGAACCTACTACAGATGCACCCCCTAGTTTTTTTCAAATGTAAATTAAATTGTATTTAGTTGTATTCTTTGGAATGAACATTCATAGAAATTTGTAAATTTATAATCTCATTTATTGACAAATATGTATATAAGTGAGTACATTCGAAAGCCGAACATTTGTAATCTCAAGTACAAATATACCGAGTGTCAAAGAAGTCGATACCGACTGTCAAAACACTCAATAAAGACTGTCAAAGAAGTTGATACCGATTGTAAAAGAAGTCGATATCAATTGTCTATACAGTTGTCAGCGACTGTTTATGCTATCGATGTTGATTGGCTAGACAGTCGTCAGTGACTGTTTATGCTATCGATGACGATTGTATAGATAGTCGTCAGTGACTGTTTATGCTATCGATGATGATTGTATAGATAGTCATCAACGATTGTTTATACAATCGATGACGACTATTTATGAAGTGGTCAACGAGTGTATATACTGTTGTTCTTTAAATGGTTGCAGAGCTATTGCTGGTGTTTATGAGAAAATGCTGAAAATTCTAAAAACTATTTCTTGACATTATTAATAGAAAGTCATCATACATATTACATCTAAATTTATAACTATTAAGAACCGAATTTGCAGTCAAACTTTACCTCGTAAAGTTTCTTATACGATCTAGCCGGCTTCTTGTACTGTTTCTGGATGCGATCTATCTCCATCCACCGTGCGTGAATTACAATTCTATCATCAATCGGTAGATGAGTTGTGTCAAATCTATACCATGGTGCCCTATTTCCAAATGATGATTCTGTATCGGAGGTTCGTTCTTCATTCCTGGCATTAAACTATGTTACAAAAGTGGTCATATAATAAAGAAAAAAATTTATTTAATAATCAAATCTGTACCTAGTGGTAGTGAAATTAGTTTGACGGTTTCCTCCGTCCACAAGTTCGAAAGTTTCAGTGCGTAAACATCTTCTTGACCCTGTCGGTTGTGCAAGCCTACAATTATCATTTGGGTTGGGTTTCGGGACGCGACGTACCTTTACAATGCAAAAAAAATGCAAACCAATCTCTATTAGTAAGCATGTTGCCAAAAAAAAGCTTATTTTTTAATAGATAAAAAAATGTAAGTTACCAAACTCATAGATAGAAATTGCAAGTTACTAAACTCATAGATACGAAACTTTTAATAAAACGCTAATATTAGAGAGCGATTTGTATATAAAGGAAGCAGGTACTGAATCAACCCATCGGTCCCACTGTCGTGCAACTCTTACGATTGTGATCATACTAACTGCACCTGCCACACTGTAGGGCTCTAACTTCACCCTTAGACCATATCCTTCTCTTCCTCGGATAGTCGGTTTGCTTTCGGGAATTATAGGACGGTCTTACTTTCATATTTTTCGACAATTGCTCAACTTGGATTAGCCATTGGCTTTTATCGAGTGTGGGGATCTATTGTTCATCGTATGTTTGTCTAAAGTAAGCGGTGAAAAATCACTTCTCACAGAAGTTATGATAATCGTAACTTCTTCCATTGATGGCCATCACGACATGCGAGCAAGGCAGACCATGAATGTACCAATGGCGAAAAGTACATGTCTTGTGTTTCAAGTTGACGTGATGAATAAAATTTTTAGAGTTTACTTGGAATTGATCGCACCCGTATGATTGAGTTCTCTTTCTATCAGACCATTGCAACACCTTCTTTATGTGCTCGTCTGCTTTCGTCCAGAGGAGGGTGCTCCATTTCTCAGATATATGTTGACACTTTTAAAAATGATTGGCAACTTTCTCTCTAGTAGTTCTTATTAAGTCGACAATTGGTCTCTCTAGAGCTATCTTCACTACTGTGTTTATGCTTTCAGCATTATTTATAGTCAGAGAATCATATTGCCTTCCTTTGATATGTGTGCGTGCCCAATGCTTCGGATCTATTTTTAAAATATACTCTATAACCCAAGGATCAACAACATCTTTCTTCATTTTATTCATAAAGTGATCAAATTTCTCTACTGAATATGCACACACAGCGCTCTACCATACACCAATCACGCCGTTCCTGGAATACTTGTGAACCAAATTTTATGTCATATGTTGCATGCAGTAGCTGTGGTATACGTTGGAGAAGATCTGTTTTACCGCTTTTATCAAACCCTTCGACCTGTCCGTGATAATAACGAAATATTCGCTAAACTCACCGATCACAAACACATCTATCCGTTCAAGAAACCACATCCACATATCCTCTTCTTCTAACTTGATGACGGCAAATGCTAACGATAATATATGGCTATTATCATCTTACGCTCAGGCGAAAGTAGGATCCCTTCGAAACGTCCCTGTAGGTGTGTCATCTACAAGCAATATGAGACGAAGTGTATTGTAGTAGCTTTCGATGCACGGGCTAAAACCCCAAAAAAATCTTTAAAACTTACCGTCAAGCGTAAGTTGAAAGGATGTTCGTACATTAGGATCTATCCTCTCCATCTCCTTCACGTAAGGCCGATTGCTCTTCCCAACTACTTCTAATATCATTCAGGGCGAGTTATTTCTCCCTCCAAGCCTTAGATATATGATTTGCATGTTATAAGTTTTTATAATGTCAAATATTATTGACGCAGGTGTGTAGTTGAATCCTTCCATAAATTTCTCATGTACATAGTTGGCTACGAAGGAGATTATTGCATTACAGTGGCTGTGTGATCCGATCTTAGCGGTCCCGCATGTATGAGTATTATTGAACGTCTTGATTTTGAAAGAGTCGAGCTCAATCAATTTAGACACAAGTATTCGCCATGAACAATCGAGTTCGTAGTATCCGACTGTCACTCGATAACTAGCGGTTTTCAAGGGTCAAATTTGGAAGTTTTTCTCCACCGCGTGTTCTTTCAATGCTCTTTGAAATGTTTGCTTGTCTCTGAAGATCTCTCCAACTTTAAACGTTCAATTCTGGTATTCGATTTCACCTCTTGATCAGAAGACTCGCCCGATGTCGCTGACAATTCATAAGTTCCATCTACTAAGGGATTATCAATGCATCTCAAAAAAAATTTTGAATCCTCTTTTATAAACTCATCCGATTCATTATCAAAATCTTTGTCGTTCTCTTCTAAGTTATTTTCATTAGTAGGTTGAGGATAACTACACCCTTCACTAGCGGTGTTCTGAAGTAGTTGACTAGGCCCTTCACCGAACGAGTTTTGACATGGTTGACTAGGCCCTTCATCGAAGGAGTGTTCATGTGTATAGACATGTGATTGAGCTCCTTCGATAATCCCTATCGATGACATGGTAGAATATAATTCGTGAGTCAGCCAAGTTGTAAATCCACCGGGGAAGATATGACTGAAATCATCTTCATCCCCCACTCTTAGAAACATGTAGTCTAACTCTAGACGATATTGTTGTGACCCATGCATATATTTTAGTGGGTCATCATATGATTCAACTGGAGTATCGTTTAAATTAATAGTTGCTTTCCTGACCAATATTTTCGCCGTAAAACCGCCGTCATCGCCTAACCGAATGATATCATATGTAGGTCTATTATCCTCGAACATACATAGTTGAAAGGAATGGTTACTCATAAAATCAGTCCCGTTAAGAGGTACTTGTTCAGCTTCGACTCGAAAGGAGAATGATTCTTTAATGATGAATACCTTTATAACGCCCACTCCGACTTTATAAAACGAAAATAGGGTGGCCAAATCATCCGAGTCTAAAACGTTGGCAAGCATAGGTGTATTCACTATATTCATAGAGAACTTTATGAAAATTGTTTTATCTGTCCTGGCAAAACTGACAGCGGACATTCTCCTTATGAATCGTTCATAAGAAATACTCGTCAAAATGGTAATAACCCTCCTTCGGCCACCTTCATACAAGCCATTATCGCTTATAAGAAGGCCATTATAGTGACAGAGAAGAGGAATTTTAACCTCAGACATCATCTGTTTAAGAAGAAGAAGGGAGTCAATAGGCTGATGACACAAAGGGGAGACGACAAATTGTCAGTATATCAACTATATAAGCAGTTGATATCAACTGTATAAACAGTTGATAACGACTGTGTATACAATCGATATCGACTGTTTATACAATCAATAACGATTGTATAAACAATTGATAACAACTTTGTATGCAATCGATAACGATTGTTTATACAGTCAATAATGATTATATACACAGTCGTTATCGACTGTTTTAACAGTCGATATCAACTGTTTATACAATCATTATCGATTGCTTAGAGACGTTAAGTCGTTATCAACTATTTCATAATATTGACTAGTAAAATACATTTCCCAAAATAAAATTATATTTCTTATACTGCACCATTATGAGACCCTAATAAACTTAAAATAGGGTTTACACTAGATGATTTGAATATACCTCGCATCTAAACTATATCTTCTTTTCCCAATGGCAAAATGCAGGGGCTTCTTCTCTCGACTCTCTATTTTTTTCTTTCAAATAGCAGATCGGACTGAGAAAGAAGACATCATCACCTTCGCCACCTCTAACTTTTTACTAACTGTAGCAGTTCAAATGAGAAAGAAGGGGATGCATTCATGGGTTAAAGAAAGCCAACTAAGGGGGTAATTTGGACTTTTTATTCTCCTTAGGGTCAACTCGGCTTGCAGCTGGTCAGTTTGGGTAAAGGTGAAAATATAGGGTCTCTGGTGGGAAAGGTGTATCTGACAGGGTCGATCCGATAAATTTCCCATACATATATATATATATATATATATATATATATATATATATATATATATATATATATACACATACACACACGACACATTGTATTTTGTAACAGGTTCAAAATTAGTTAAAAGTTGGGTTGAAATCTGAAAATGTATATGAAGCCTAGGTCAGGTTCATGTCTGCGTCCAGGTACATTAGTACAAGTTCAGGTCATGATATTTTTAACAAGTCAGTTTTAAGTTTAGGTCAAGATTTAGAGTTTAATAGGTCGGCCAGATTTAGGTCAAGGAAACTAGATAACAAGCCACGTTCTCATTAATTAGAATAATAAATGTAGTTCATCATTGTAAAGAATATTAAATATCCTTGAGGACTCTAAGAAGGACAACAATGAGGTCTCGACTGGAGTAGAAGACTTCCAACTCTTGGGACAAGGGTCTTGCAAGCATAGTCAGCAAGTCGCGGTTTCACAAGGTTCAAAATCAGAAAAATTCGACAAATTCAACAAGTTCGAGAAATTAATATTCGGAGGAAAAATGAGATAAATACATAAAAAGAAGATTAACAAGGATAAAACTTTAAAACATATTACAAATCACAATTTGTTAAAAAAGTCATGAATTATTCACGAACTTCGCGAATTTTGAAAGAATAAATTGATTTTTTAAATATTTGCAAATAGTTGATGGTTAATCCGCAAAACCTCAAATTTGCGAATTACTTGTGAATTTTCAAAAATTTCGAAAATCAATATGCTTGCAAGGGGAAAGGAGCGCACGACCTATGCACGCATGCACATACACACACATACCTACTCATAGAGTGTGTAGGATAAGGATTCTATTCTCTCTCTCTCTCTTTTGGTTTTGTAAAGCTGGTAGGTAGGACTTTCTAGTTTTAGAATTGTCACCTAAAGCTGGTAAGTTTAAACACTTGCTTAAATCGTTGATTGATTTGACTCAAATGATGGAGATCATTTTTCATCCCAATCATCGACATAATAAATCTTGAGATCATGGCCTACCATCAGACAGTTAGATATTGATTATGTATGGCAGACATCTCGAAAAGTGATCGTATTCATTTTTTGTGATGTGTGCCACATGAATCAAATTTAGATCATCTGATATTATGCCCATAATCTCAAGATCTATTATGTCGAAGATTGGGATGAAAAATGATCGTCATTATCTTATTCAAAGCACTGAATGATTTAAGCACATTATACCCGGCTGGAGAAGGATGAATCTTAGGCTGTAAATAATGTTACCCCTTACTAGTTTTAGAATTGGGATAATTAGAGAAACATGCCTCAAAAACAAACTTTTTAGCAAAAAAGATCCGACCTCAACCGTTTTAGAAAAACAGAAAAATTAAAAAAAAATGTGCTTTCATGGTTTTTTGAAGTTCCAAAATCCGTGAAAGCACCGCTTTTCTAAAACATTTGAGGTCGGGTCTTTTTTGCTAAAAAGTTTGTTTTTTAAGCATTGTTTTCAAAAGTGCCCATTAGAATTTTCAGCTGTTTATCATGTTAAATAGCCCCATGCTCTGTAATAACCTTAAGAGAAACAAAATTGTTGTTTTGGGAGATTGATTTACAATAATTTCGTTCGCCCTTGCAATAATTTTGGTGAGACGTCCATTCGGTTTAATTCGAATTAATTCGAGAAGATTTGAAGAAAATTTTGAAAAAAAATATAATAAATAATAAAAATATACAAATATATATGTTAACTTCCAGTTGAAAATGATTTCCTTAAATAATGTCATAAGTTTATTACATAATCCGCATACATCAACAGTATACAATAAATTATAATAAAATAATAATAATATATAATCATAAAAAATAGTACGAAATATGGTTAAAGCATATACCACAATGATAATATTTCAGAGATATTAGGAAACTCATCAAGTTTGAAAAAAATTTAGAAAAATTTGGAGAATCAACAAATCAAGTAAATATCCAATGAAAAGTTTGCCAAAATTTGGATTAAGCCTGAGAATTTTGCGTTTGTTGTTTTGGTAGATTGACCATTTCACATTGATTTTTGGATCCCCTTCTGTCATAGGTTTATGTAATGATGTTGTTCCCCATGGTAACTTCCAATACTGCATAATTTGGTGAGGTGTCCGTTCCGTTCATTCGTATAAATTTGAGAAAGGTTCGAGAAAAAAAATTTGAAAAAGAAAAATTAGGGATTATGGAAAATAATAAATAATTAAAATATACAAAAATATATCTTAATTAATGAAAATTTTAAAAAGATATCTTTAAATAATAAGATAAGTTTGTTACATAATCCGCATGCATTAAAAATTTACAATCATAAAAAATTAATATGAAGTATGATTAAAGCATAGGGGTGCTTAATGATAAAAATTAATTGATAGAAATTCAAAAAATTTGTCAAATTCAGAAAAAAATGGGGAAATTTTAAAGAATAGATAAACCAAGTGAATATATATTCAGCCAAAAGTTCAGTTAACAATCTTTTTGAATAATTTTACTAAAATTTTGATTAATTCAGAGAATTTTGTTATAGTGTACAAAATACCTTACTCTTAGCTAGGGATGCAAGTTTAGAACTGAAATCCCCCGAAAAATTGGTCCGCCGAACCGGACCAAAACAAGACTAAAGTCGACCTAAAACCAGAATCGATTCTCAATCGGTTTGGTTTTGATTTTTGATGGTTGAAATCGAAAACCCATTGGGTAGGTTTAGAAAACTGACCAAAACTCTAAAAAAACTGAAAAATATAATTGAAAAATTCAAAAAAAGAGAATAAAAGAATTAATAATAACAATTGAAATTGAAATCTTTCCAAACCAATTTTTTTCGGTTTAAGTTTTGGGTATTCTAAATTTAACAGAACCAAAACCCGACCGATTTGTTTCTCTTACAACCCAACTGAAAACCAAAATTTTCCAATCAAGCCAAAAGATAAAAAAAAAAAAAAAAGGCCAAAATTTTATGTTTCCTTTTAGTTCAGTTAACCGAATCGGCAGCCACCACAGTGTTCGTTGGGCAATGAAATTTTAATTGATCAAGGGTTCCAGAAAAAAGCCGATTGATATTACTGGTACACATCGATCGGACCGTCAGGATTGATGGGATCATTCATTAATGTGCTTCATGCACTACCATATTAATTTCTTTTAGAATTAATGATGTGATTAACAACTGAATCTCATTTAATCAAAAGCCATTGTATTTAATTAATAAACCTTCAAAGGGGGTCAATCTCTTCTTTGAATAAACAAAGGAAAAGGTAAGAAATGCCAAATGAAAGAAACCTCATATTAAACCGATCAACATTCCTTTTTTAGGGGTTGATTTCCTAACAAGTGCACCAGATCCAAGGATAAGGGGATAAGGGACAAGGCCGACCACTTCACGCATCCACATACCAATACACCTACTTTAATTTTTTAATTTATATGAGATGCACGGCCCGTGTAGGCGCATAGCGCTTGAGTTCACGAACTAATTCATCTTAGCAATCAGCTAGGTCTGACTACGGGCCGGGTCAGGCAAAGCCCACCTAAAAGGTAACCTAGCCCTAACTTAGGCAGCTTTGATATACCAAGCTGTAGGCTGTAGCTCTAATTTAGGCGCATCCTGAGGCTTTTAGCTTTCATTATTATTATTATTATTATTATTTTTAAAGGGTACGGCTATTCTTATCCATCTAGTACCATGGTTTTTCATGGCTGAAAATTATTGACTGATTTGGATCAGATGATGGAGATTGTTTTTCGTCTCAATCTTCCAAAAAAATAGATCTTACGATCATGTCGCTATATCAGACAATCAGATGTCGAGTTCACATGGCACACATCCCAAAAGTGATCGAGATCATAGGCAAAGGAGTTGACCTTCACTTTTAGAAATATTTGCAATGTGGAATAAACATCTGACCGTCTGATAGGCGTGCCATAATCTTAAGATCTACAGTGAGAAATATTGAAACATAAAAATTTCTCATAGTCTAAGTCAAATCAATCAATGATTTTCGTCTGTGACAAAATTGTGTAGTATATTAAACTAGTAGAATGGCCTTACCCTTTCCAAATTGTTGTAAACAATTTTTTAATTGAAAATAAAGAGAGTTTTAATGAAGGAAAAGAAAGCCCTAAGACTTTCTTATAGATATTCAATTTAGCAAAATATCCTTACAACTATCCAAAAGCATCTCAAGTAGTTGTAGTAAAACCTGACCAGTTGATTTTTTCGCTTTTCCAATGATAAGAACATATCTAAGCAACTGCCGCTCTGTTAGACTCTAATGAAAACGCAATTTTTGTTTTTCGTCTACACAAATAAGATATTGATGTCTTTTACTAGTTAAGTCCAAGTAAAGCCTCTAGACAGTGTATTTTTTTCAAATGAATCCTTCGATAATGAGACAAAAGGACAAATTATTTTATTTTTTACGGATCAAAAAAATGAATCTAACAGTAATATTAAGGATTATTTTGATAATTTAATTGTAAAAAATTTATATATACAATACACATATATTATTATAATTAAATATATAACTAAAAGATAATCATGGGCCAGGCTTACTTGCTTTAGCTTATCCCAGTTTCAAGCCTTGCCATAAAATCGGCTAGGAGCTTCTGAGCTAGCCTGACCCTATCGACTGCCTTAATAAGGACTGATCCGTATATCTTCTTTTTTAATATATAGGTAAGTTAGGCTCGAACTTGCGACCTTGAGGGTTTTGCTTGTCCGCTCTATTAACTCTGATTCAAGCAAGGCAGAGTTGGAATTGGTACATGTAACTGATCCAAGTTTAATCTTCTCACACTAAAGTGGTCAAACTTGTATTTTCACATATTTAGAATATTACAAATAGCCCTAAACTAATTTGTAGTAATATGGCACCCAATCACATGATTGAAGGCCATCAATAAGTGTGGCTGAATAATTAGTGTTTTTTGTGAAAATATATATATATATATATATATATATATAGATAGATAGATTAGATAGATAGTCATACAGTCAAAAGAATCAATTGCATGTAAAATGAACGGTAAAATCATATTAGACTATCTACTCAGTTCTCACCACAATTGACAGCATTGACTATGCTATTTTATTTATTCATAATTTGCTTACAAAATAATTATGACCATTGAACCGCGCCTATTTATGACAACTCATGATAAGATTAAGTGTCATGTGGCTGTAGATTAGTGCGGGAGAAGATAAGTTACCTTGTCCATGAACTAGGCTACCCTTTTATTATTATCATTGATAAAAGAAGTATCGGAAAACAACTTTACCATTGCTAGCCTCACCATAAGAAAATCTTGGTTATGCCCTGCTAAAATGGGTATATTTTCTAGGGTGAAGAAAGTTTATAAAATGTCCTGGCATTGGGACAATTTGGATAGGTAAAAAGTGTGCTATTAAGCCATGATATGGCTTAGAGCTAGATCAAAATTCTGGATTTTGTTTCGATTTTGGTGGGGGCTGAAATTAAAATTTCGGCCAAAATCTTCAAGCACATTAAAAAAAAAAAAAATTCTTGTATTATCGTTTCAGCTTTGGTAGAGACCGAAACCAAAATATTTCGGCCGAAATTTTCAAATTTCGGCCAAAATTTTGAACCATGGTTTAGAGAAGGAAGATGAGGATTTTATTAAGCCAGGAGAGTCAATCTTTGGCGATGCATTATCAAGCCCATAATTTTTACCAACTCGTACATTAAACAAGGCATGAGGTATCCAACCCGACTTTCAGATTGGGTCGGGCGAAAGTCCGGCTCAGGTCGGCCCTATATATAAACTTGTGGAAATATGAGGTTTTTTACCAGTCGGATCAGGTTTTCAGTTAGGCATTGGTTCAGGTTAAGCATTTACCTGTGACCCGTCGGGTTGCATTGGTTCTAGTCAGGTCAGGTCAGATCCGGCATAAAGCATTTTTCCAATGGACAGCCAAAAATTTGGCCAAACTCGACCTGACCCGTTGTCCTCTAATCAATAAAATTTCCAGGCTTGCTCCCAATAATTATACCAGCCGATAAAAATGGGACAACATTGGTACCAGTACCAGGCATGAACGGTACCAGTGTCAATTCCGAAATTGTAATTTTGTTTTACTTTTGCCATATCAATCCTTTCAAAAGCTGATTTCTCCAAAACACATGCCCCAAATATCCTTAGAAGTCAAACTTTTAAATTTTAATAGGTAAGGTATGAAATTCGGTATCAATACTATGTATCGGTCCATTTTGAACGGGTACGTAATATATCAGCCGATACGGTATCAGTGGGTATATTTTTTTTTAGACAATAAAAAAACATAAAATATAATTATTTTTTTGTATCGGTCAATATCAACCAATATTAAAGAAGTATCAATGCGATACTGATACTAATACGGTGGATACATGATACCATGTTAATTGGATTTTATGACTAAGAGGTTATTAAGCTATATGATATATTTGAAAAGTGTAGACTTATTATATATATATATATATTATAATTAAAAATTAACAGAAGATTTATATATATATTAAAATAGAAAGATCTTACTTGATTAGAGAGTTACCCAGCATGTGCACTACATGTTAAAGAAAAAAAAACAAACAAGTGCTCCACGTTTATTAAAAAAAGGGTTTTTTTGCAAATACTACCCTGAGTTCACAAACATATGTAACTGAAATTTTAATAATAATAAACTAAGAAAATTTATTGTTTAAGCAATCACTTAACCTGGTAATGAAATATTTCCAACTCCGTAACATACATCTATCATTTTACTTCAGCAATTGTGTTCAGATACAACTCTACCACACCCTATGTGATGCAGATGACTATTGACTTGTGAAAAATGAGCACTACCTGGTCTCATCTACACCCCATGGACCTTCAGATGCTGATCCAACAATGCAAGCCAATCATCCAAACCCCATCTAACATGTGACAGATTAGTACATGAACTTTTTCTTAAATAATTAGCTAGGGATAATAAATTTATTTATGTGAATTAGTGTGTTGTTTAGCTAGGAAACAAGTTATTTAAATTTTAGTTGTTCAAAATCTCGAATCAGTCAATAAGAGAATTCCAAATTTTAGTGGAGTAACTGCAGTAAATAAATATGTGAGCATTGTTTTCTTATATATATTTGAGAAAAAAACAACAACCGGATCAGTTTATTATTATTGACCCATGTTAAGAAGGTTTTGGGCATCAGGTGACCCACATATCCAACTTCCCCAAATCCTAACCTAATATAATCCTAATATAATTGGTAAATAAATAAAAATTGATGGGCAAGAAAAATGTTATTCATGTGAAACCCTAGACACAAAAATCTGCTCGAAAAGTCATAAAAATAAAAAACAAAGCAAAACAAAAACTTGACACCAAAACGCAGCTCGAAATTCACCTGGATTTAGAACTTGTACCCAATCTTCGAAAAATATCGGCCCTTTGTTTCTAACCCAATTTTCAAAAAATATTGCCAGCCTGCCCTGCCCAGCCAATAGCTCTGCCTTCATGGCAGTCATGGTATCCACCAACCCAGCATCTGATGTGAAAGTGAATGGAGGTTGGATGTAGGTAGAGGTAGACGGCTGTGATGATTATGGAATAGGGACATCAAAATGGTTGGAGGTCTGGTGGCATCATGATCCTCAAAAGGATCATCAAACTGAGAAGGACAAACCTCAAACTGAGGCTCAGAAATCAATGACCTTGATATGAGTTAATCTGATACTTTCAAAAACGAAAGTATTCTTCTTGAGTGGACTGAATGGGAAAGTGACTTAATTTTAGTGAGATCTTTATCAAGCCCTCTTCTACTCCTTGCTTTTAACCAAGAAGTAATGTAACTTTCTTCTCATCATTGTTTTGCAGATGTCTTTTATTCAGGTATTTGCATAGTCTATGTTCACCTCCTGTTGACCATGGAAATATAAAGGCTTCCAACATCTTACTTGATGATGAGTTTAAGGCTTATCTCCGTGACTGTGGACTATATTTTCTGAGGAAGCATAAGGTAATGCCTTAAGTTCTTTACTTTTTCTAGAAGAAAAGATTTTAAAAAAAATTGAATGAATTTAGAACTGTTGTGCCAACCACCTTTTCTACCAATGGGAGCACTCCTTCCCTATGCTTTTTTAAATTCTGAGAATGTCTAATTCTATCGGGTCATACCTCTATCTAAAGTTCGACGTTTATGGGGGTGGATGGTCACTCTGTTATTTACTCAATTCCAACCTAAGAGTGACCAAGTGAGAAATAACAAGCTTTTGCCATCTGTTTTCAAACCCTTGTTGGAGTTCTGGCAGAATAGTCATAGTATTTTTAGAGATCTTTTAATTGCTTATATAGCTGATCAGAAAAGAAAAAAAGATAGAAAAAGTCATACTTTTTATTTTTGTGCAAATAAAGTTGGCTTCTTCCAATTCCAGTTGGAAATTTTAATTCTCATTTGCAGTCTTTTTTCAAACTATACACTTTTTTTTTCTTGGATTGATGTAAAGCTCCATGATTTCATTAAGTAAATGAGTTCCAACATATCAGCGGCATAGCAAGGTGTTTTACTGAAAGAGACAAGAAAGAAAACAGAACAATAATGAATATGGACTGATACTTGACCTGTTTAACCCAAATTTTGACCCAGTAGTATATCGGGGTGTATCAGTATCGAATGGGGCCTAACCTGATACATATCGGCTGAAAAATGATTAACTGCAGCCATTTTTTTATGCATGAGTTACTGCGTTATTCACATTTCACACAAAGGAACGGATCACTTGCTGCATTGATCAAGATGAGATATTGATCACTGAACATCAGCTTTTAATGCATGTGTGGATGGATTGAATTGTTTTTGCAGTCAGAGCCCGAATCCAGACCTCCAAAGATGATGTCTCATGATCAGTGCCCAAGAGTTTTCACTTCTGGGAATCAAAGTCAAATTCAATATTCCTACTCAAGATGGGATCAGATTCAGATTTCTTAAATCTTTCAAGATTCATGTTTTCCTGTTTCAAAGTTTAAGGCTCTAGGTGTAACTCCATGTAGTTCGACAGTCAACAGGTCAATGGTCCCTGGGGATATGGTCACTCTGATTCTTACCTTTATCTCTAAGCAAAGATTCTTACATTTATTTCTAACCTATGATTCTTCCTTCTCAATCTGGGTTCTAAAACCATCAACTACTATGAATCAGACCATGAAAATAATTTTTGCTCCCAATTTTATAAATAGTGGATCTTTAGATCATGGGTCTACCATCATAGGGTTAGATTTTAATTTCGTGTGGCACTCACCTAAAATGTGATCCGAGAACTATGTTCAACGTAGGCCATGATCATATTCATTTTCCCCGATGTGTGCCATGTGGAAGCAAAATCTGATTATCTGACGGTCAGCCATGATCTCAAGATCTCTAGTGTGGAAGATTGGAACAAAAAAAAGATTTTCATGGTCTGATTCAAAGAAGTCAACAATTTAGCAAGTGAAACGTGGGTTGAGAAGAAGAATTCTGGTTTATAAACAAAAGTGCCATATTAAAATATTAATATGTGAAAGTTGGCTCATGACTAGATTAGGAGTGTCAAAGTGACGGATCTAATTCCGACTCTGCCAGAGATCATTAAAAAAAATACACTGATAGAGTTTACTCGATTTGCATGCAACAAAATGTGAGGAGACGAATTTTTGAAAAATCACATAAAATTTAAATTATTCGTGACTTGTTGAGCAAGTGAAAAATCACATAAAATTTAAATTATTCGTGACTTGTTGAGCAAGTGGCAAGTTAGAAAAAGAACCCGCTGCCTCAAGAAGCTGGAGACGTGAGTTTGAATCCCCCTTGAGGGGACTTTAGGGATTTATCCCTTGTCGAACCGATATATGTTACCTTGGGGCACACATTAGGCTTAGTCGGGTGCTTTAAGAGGCTGGGACACTCAGATTATTTAAGAAAAACAAAACAAAAACACAAATTTTGCAAATAAAATGTAAATTTTAAGACTTTTCATTTCTTCTTAGATTTTTTCCAATTTTTTTTATGATGGGTACCGATTTCCGGGCTTCTTAAAGCACCCACCTAAGTCCCCGGGAACATGCAACACCCGCACATCACATGTACCAGGTAAATAAGGATAAATCCCTACGAGTGGTCAGTGGTCAACAGGGGTGGGATTCAAACTTACGACCTTCGCTTCTTGAGGCATAGTCCTAGCCATTGTGCCTATGGTCTTGATCAAGATCCATTGTAGAGAAGATTGGATTGAAAATAAGGTTCGCCATCATCTGATTCAACGTGATCAATGGTTTTCAGTGTAGGCATCCACCAATATTCTAGTAGGTGCGAGTGGAGGTACCCTTTGTTGCATTTACCCCGCTTTCTCTTCAGGATTTTTTTGCATTTACCCCTCTCAAATGCCTTATTTGTAGTGCCCTTGCTTTTGTAGTTCCATTACTTATTGTTTCCAACTCGTTGACTATTAAAGAATTAACTTTTGACTGCTTTGAATCAGATGATGGAAATCATTTTTCACCACAATCATCCACACAATGAATTTTGAAATTAGGAGCCTACTATCATGCAACAAAATTTGGATTCTACATGGTAGACATCCCAGATAGTTAACATAATCATGGTTGTACGTCAACGTGATCCTTCGATCACTTTTGTAGATGTGTGCGATGTGAACCAAAATCTAACCGTTTGATTATAGACCCATGATCACAAGATCCGCTAGGTCAAAGATCAGGGAGAGAAACAATCTCCATCATCTAGTTTAAAGTAATCAATTTATTTTATCGGAGAGTCTGTCACTGTAGGGCTAACAAGTACAGGAGACAAAAACAAGGGCTGCAATAAGACATTTTTGAAGGGGTTGAGAGCAAAACACCCTTTTTTTGGCCAGTGTTACTACCACACCACATTATGTCACAGACGCCTCACTTACTCAAAGCAACAAACATTGACATCTTTGAAAAAGCAATGAAACTCATTTTTAGTCCCAATCTCCACAAACTAGATCTGAGATTATGATCTACCATCTCATGGCACCACAAAAAATAAGACTATTAGCAGCAGTTTTTTGTTGAAAAAACTGCTGCTATTAGTCCTGTCGCTACCAGAAATTGCCGCTGTTTATCCTGCCGCTACCAAAAAATGCCTTGATAGCAAGTGCCACTGAAACCCTTTATTTTGTAGTGTGGCAAGACGTTGATTATACTTGGCACACATCTCAAAAAGTGAGCATGATCATGTTGTACTATCAAACATGATTCACATTCATGTTTTGGGATTTGTGCCACGTGGAATCAATAACTGATCATCAGAGGGTAGTCCCATGATCTCAACATCTATTGTGTGGAAGATTGGAATGAAACAAATCTCCATCATCTGATTCCAAGCAATCAATATAATATTTACTTTGCTTACATAAGGTGGCTATAACAAAATGTGGGTGGCAGTAACACCAGCCTTTTTTTCTCCTTCCCAATTAAGGACTATGACAAGGGAATGAGAGCCTCTTGCTCTCAAATTTAACCCAACTTATCCATAACCAACAATTAATTAATTAATTAAAAAATCAATATTTGAAAGGAAATTTTTTTTTAAAAACATAGAATTTCCACAGCAGAAACCCAAAAAACCAAAGGACAAATGAAATATGGCTTGAGAATTTATCTTGATGTAGACAAGAAGTTCTCTCTTAACATATGCACATATCTCTTTTTTTTTATGAGTAATGATAAAAATTTATAAAAGAGAAAAAGGGGGAAATTTACAACTGAAAATGGTGGCTAGGAGCAAGAAACTCCTAAGCCAACTAACTAAGAACAAAATAAAATATTAACCAATCCCAACAGGCCCTAGAGAAGCTCCTTTGGCTAGGAGCCAACTATCAAGTTTGCACTACAAGGGATGTGAACGAACCAGACCACTTTGCTTGACAAGGAAGCCTTGATCGAGGCAATCATCCAGGAAAGCCTCCATGGGAGGGAAGCGGAACTAGTAATCCAAGCGAGCATACACTTTGAGTCTCCTTCGATGATTAAATTTGGAGAGTACATGTGAACAATGGTAGAGGTGCCCGTCTCAGCAGCTTTGAGCTCAACCTTGTTGTTGGAGCAGATTCCAACGTGGAAGCTATACTAATCTATCATAAATCCTGATGAATTTGATATAAACCCTCCTCCACCTGCAGGACCTGGGTTGTCGCATGAGCTACCATCGAAATTTAGTTTGATAAAACTAGGGGGTGGGGGAAGCTAAGGAATCATGGGGCGAGTTTTAGGTTTGCCACTCCAACATATTGTGAACCAATTTGCATTGATGTGGCTGTTGTGGTAAGAGATAAAATTGTTATCGATTTTGGCCCAGTTAAAAATTAGGTTACAGGTAGCCCTGTGTAGAGAGAGTAAGGATCTTGAACGCCCCTCAAAAACTATATTGTTTCTCTCTTTCCAGATAATCCACAACACCGTGAAAGGAGTGACTTTCCATAAAATTTTTCCACATTTCCTAAAAGGGGAGCGGGGCCAGTGATTAGTCACATAATTTACCATTTTATCTCCCTTAACTTAATTATGCTAGGCCATAGTTTGCTACCAACCAGATACTGATATGTAGATATTAGAGATAAGCAGTAAAAGAGAGCTTAAGTGTTAATCTTTATCAACATGAACTCAAAAAACAATAAGAAAGACGAACGAACGAAAAAGACGTTTTTTCGCCTATTGAAAGCCAGAGAATCGTAATTTACGATTCTTCAAAAGAGACAAAAGGAGAAAAGCGATAAAGAGTAATTCAGAGAAATCGTCAACCATGAGGAAGCTTTGAGAAATAGAAAATCGTGATTAACGATTTGCTAAAAGAAGCTATGAAAAATAGAAAATCGTGATTAATGATTTTCCAGAAAAGAAGCTTTTCTACTATTGCTATTGCTAATAACATGAGAGTTTAATACCGTCATATAAGACTCCTGCAAGTAGAAGTCTAGTGAACCACAGATCTGAGAAGATTGATAAAGATCTAATTCGAAAGACTCTATTGCTACTCAATAAAGAACAATCCAGAAGCGCAACAATTAAAGAAAGCAAGGAAAGATAAAATTAGAAATTAGAGTTATATTAAGAATCTTTTGTTTTTAGTAGTTTCTTTTATTAGAATTAGATCTTTGTAAATAGACCCCTTATGATCTATAAATAAGAGAGCTCGACATAGGATTAAGCATCGAAGAATTTCAGCATCAATTGACGCCTGAGGTTGGATTTTCTTCCAATCAAAGTAGTGTATACTAGTTAGAGTAGATTAGATATCAGAAGTTTCTTAATAGCAATTGACAACTGAAATTGAGTGTTGAAGATTAGTGCAGATATATGTAATTTCTCAGGAACAATTGACGACTGCGGCTGAAGGGTGAAGGATATATTTTACTTTGCTTTCTAGTTTAGATTTTATTTTCTTTGTAAACATCTCCAAGTTTTAATTTGAATTGATGACTTAAGTTAGAATTTGCAGATTAGTGTAACGGTTTTTACTTTTCCATCTTCAGTTTTCTAGAGTTTGATTGACGCCTAAATTTCTAGTTGATTGTTGATTAGATTAAATCTGTATTGATAGAATCTTAGACTTGATTGACGACTAATGCTAGGAGGCTAGAAATATTGTGTAACGGTATTGTTTATTTTCATAAATATCCTAAAGCTGAAGATTAAGATTGACGACCTTAATCTAAAGAAGGAGGATTAGGATTTATTTTTATGCACTTTAGTTTAATAATCCATTCTTTTATTTATATTTCTCCAGTAGATTAGGAAATCTTAAAGATAAATAAAAGTTTTTAAGATAGGAATTTAGATAAAAGATATGAACTAGGAATTAATACGATAATGAACTCCCTCGTAGGAACGATCCTATGTTAGTACTATAATTTCCATTGTGCGCTTGCAATAGGTTAAGACTTGAATTTAATATAATTATAATACATCATAAGCAATCGAGTTAAGTTTTTGGCACCGCTTCCGGGGAAGCAAAATTTATCCAATTCTTTCAAGTTTTTATCTAATATTTTTATCCTTTTAAAAACTAATATTTATCTTTCTCTTTTTGTATTTATTTATATTTTTATTTTCTTTGATCACTTCTTAAGCTTTTGGAGGTTTATTCGGAGTAACAGATCAGAACTTCAACACTTTTGCTGGCCACAATGACTAGAGGCTCAGATTCGTTTCTCTCCTTGCTTTAAAAAAATAATAATAAAATTAAAAAAAAAAAAAAAAAAAATATATATATATATATATATATATATATATATACATAACCATTTGTTTTTAAAACATGCAAGGCCCCAATTACCCAACGTGGCCAAAATATCAGTCGACTTATGACCCCCAAGAGTACTCACCTACCCCTGAGCAACTCCTCGTTGCTCAATGGGGAAGTCCCAAGAACTTCTATAACCATCCGTGGGGAGACCATTATAATTTTTCACAGATGACCCAGCAAGACTACTCTTATGCACATCAGCAATACCCCTATAATTCTCAACCAATATATGCCGCAAATCATTTTTTTAAACAATCACCTATTACGGACGAAGATGCCACTATTGTTCAGATTCTCCGAGATCTGCAGCAAAATGCACATCAACGTTTTAGGGAATTATCTCGACTTTTCTAAATTTCTCAAGATTTATACTCCTGCTCTTAGACTATTGCAAACCTAGGAACCAAAATTGAACATATTTCTACACAATGGGAGGAAATAGGGAATAATGAAGGATCGTCACTACCAGCGATCAACTTAGGGGGAAAATTGAATGATGAGACAATAAACAACCCTACACCCCATGCCCAAGCTGTTTAAACTTTAGGAACTGGTAAGGTTGTGGATAATAAAGTAGATATTCCTAAACCAATAGACAACCCTAAACCTTAGAAAAAAGAAAACAAAGTTATATAGGAAACCTCACCGCTAGAAAACGCAAAAAAATTAGAAAAAAAAAATTAAGGATAATGGTATACCCATATCTGCGACCGAAGCTCCCTACATACCAAAGTTACCATTCCCTAATGCCTTTGGTACACCATCACCTTTTAACAAAAATCCACAAAAAGTAGAGGAGCTCACAGAAATCTTCAAGGAAGTGAACATTAACCTACCTCTATTAGAGACAATTAAAAAAGTCCCTGCCTATGCACGATTCTTGAAAGAGATGTGCACATAAAAACGAAAACGACGAAATAATGTCTTGCAAAAAGTTTTCTTACCGAGCAAGTAAGCTCAGTCTTACAAGCCAGGACCCCTCCCAAGCTTAAAGATTTGGGAATCCCTACGATTCCCTGTATCATAGGAAACCATGCTATAAACAACGCACTCTTGGATTTGGGAGCAAGCGTAAATTTGCTATCATACTTTGTCTATGAAAAACTAGGACTAAGAGAAATAAGACCTACTTCGATAACTCTTCAGTTAGCCGATAGATCAGAAAGAAGGCCAGTAAGAGTAATTGAAGATGTAATGGTTGGAGTCAATAAATTTATTTTTCCTGTCGACTTCTTGGTGTTGGACATGGAACCAAGTTTGAAATCCCCAACAAAAAATCTCGTTATACTCAGTAGACCATTCCTGGCTACAACCAACGCATGTATTAATTGCAAGACCGGGGTAATGGAAGTTTCTTTTGGAGATATGCAAATTCAGTTGAATGTTTTCTCGGCAGCCAACCATATGGCCTCAATCGACAATGAAGAATGCTTCCACATTGATGAAATAGAAGAACTGATAGAAGAAGCATTGCCTCTCACCCTATCTAAAGAAATGCTACAAGCCTCATCATGGTATACGGATTCAGAAGAATCAGACTTTCAAATAAAAGAAGTAACCTTTGTGTTGGATACATTTGCCTGTGAACTCCAGTCCAAAATATGGAAACCATGGATAGAACCTTTGCCTACTACTTCCAATGAACCCTTACAACCGTCCATCGAAAGAGCCATCTTTAGACCTGAAATTGCTCCCCAACACCCTTAAGTACACTTTCTTTGGACCTAATGGTACTCTACCAGTAATCATTTCATCTGCTCTCAGCAGGGAACAAGAGAACAAGTTGCTGGTCATACTAAATAAATTTAAACGTGCAATTAGGTGGACCGTCGCTGACCTCAAGGGCTTGATCCGTCAATTTGTATGCACCGAATTCATTTGGAGGATAATGCCAAAACCTCATGAGAAAGTCAGTGACGGTTGAATCCAAACATGAGGGACGCAATACAAAAGGTGATTGTAAAATTGTTAGGTGCAGATATTATCTATCCAATTTCCGATAGCCAATGGGTAAGCCCCATTCAGGTAGTTACAAAGAAATCTAGGATTACTGTAAAAGAAAATACATCCGACGAACTAGTGCCATTATGTGAAACCACGGGGTGGCGTGTATTTATTGATTACCGAAAGCTTAACTCCATGACACGCAAGGATCATTTTTTATTGACCAAATCTTGGAAAAACTTGCAGGTCAAGAATATTTCTGCTTTCTAGACGGATATTCAGGGTACAATCAAGTACTGGTGTATCCGGACGACCAGGAAAAGACCACCTTCATGTATCCTTTTGGAACGCTTGCTTACCGACGCATGCCCTTCGGGTTGTGCAATGCACCAACAACCTTCCAAAGATGCATGATGGCTATCTTTTCTGACATGATAGATAGGTTTCTGAAAGTATTTATGGATAATTTTTCGGTATTTGGTTGAACCTTTTCCTGCTTTGATCACCTAGCCCTTGTTCTAGAAATATGCAAAAAAACTAACCTGATGTTGAGCTGGGAGAAGAGCCACTTTATAGTTCAAAAAGGCATTATTTTAGGACATATTGTCTTTAAAAGAGGAATAGAAGTTGACATGGCTAAAATTGATATAATATCTAATCTACCTCCACCTAGGTCACCTACCTCGGTGCGACAGATTCGATCTTTCATGAGCCATGTCGGCTTCTACCGCCGCTTTATTAAAGATTTTTCAAAAATCTCGAGACCCTTATGCCACCTATTAGCTAATGATGTACTCTTCAATTTTGATGATGTTTGTCTTTACGCGTTCAGTAAGCTCAAAGCTCTTCTCTCATCCGCACCAATCACACAATCCCTTGATTATTCCCTACCTTTCAAAATAATGTGTGATACATCCGACTATGCAATAGGCGCCGTCTTAGGACAATGGAAAGATAAGATTTCCCATATAGTTTATTATGCGAGTCATACCTTAATTGAAGCTACACCACTACCAAGAAGAAACTTCTCGCTGTCATATTTGCGCGCATTAGACAAATTTCGACCATATCTATTGGGATTTAAAACTATCATTTTTTTAGATCACTCAGCACTCAAATATTTATTGGTTAAAAAGAATGCCAAACCGAGACTAATTCGATGGATCCTACATTTGTAAGAATTTGACTTCGAAATAAAGGATAAGAAGGGAGTTAAAAATATAGTGGCAGATCATTTGTCCAGACTCGAGATGCCTCAAACCATCAGTGAAGAACCTCTCCATGATACCTTTCCCAACGAACAACTTTTTGCCATACACGTAACAGTTCCATGATATGCCAATATTGTAAATTATTTGGTAACAAGTAAGATCCCCCTAAACTGGTCCAATCAAGACAAATATATTTTCTTTGCCAATGCTAAATATTATATTTAGGAGGGCCCAGACCTATTTTAATTTTGCTCAGACTAAATAATCCGAAAATGTGTGCCCGATAGTGACACCCACAATATCCTATAATTTTGTCACACATATGCTTGTGGGGGCCACTAAGAAAACGACTGCCAACGTACTACAATTAGGATTTTATTGGCCATCATTATTCAAGGATGCTCAAAAAATTTGTCAGGCCTGCGATCAATGCCAGAAATTAGGTGCCATGTCCCGGAGGAATATGATGCCCTTACATCCAATTTTGGTCGCAGAATTCTTTGATGTATGGGGCATAAACTTTATGGGCCCATTCCTACCTTCATACGATTTTATTTATATACTTGTAGCCATTGACTACGTATCTAAATGGGTCGAAGCATCAGCCACAAGGACTAATGATCATAAGGTAGTAGTCTCTTTTATCAAAGAAAACATATTTGTACGGTTTGGAACCCCATGGGCTATTGTAAGTGACGGGGGCAGTCATTTTTGAAATTAGTATTTCGAGAGTTTACTTAATAAATATGGAGTTACACATAAAATCGCAACTCCCTATCACCCTCAAACTAGTGGTCAAGTGGAAGTCTCTAACCGTGAAATAAAGAAATTTTTATAAAGAATCGTTAGACCTGATAGAAAGGACTGGTCCCTAAGACTGCATGATGCTCTATGGGCACATAGAACAGCCTACAAAACCCCTATTGGCATGTCTCCCTTCCGATTGGTATACGAAAAGGCTTGCCATTTACCTATTGAATTAAAGCATAGAGCTTTCTGGGCAATTAAGACACTTAATTTCGAACTAACTGCATCCAGTGAGCAACGGAAACTTGAACTTAATGAGTTAGAGGAGATTTGAAATGATGCCTATCAGAATGCTCGAATTTATGAGGCCAAAACTAAAGCATTTCATGATAAATATATTTTGAAAAAGAGTTTTGAGCCAGGCCAACAAGTCTGGTTATACAATTCAAGGTTAAAACTGTTCCCTGGATAACTACGAAACTGCCGGGACGGACCTTATAATGTCATAGAAGCATTCCCTCATGGGGCTGTCACTATTCTAGATCCCAGAGATAATCGTACATTTAAGGTTAATGGGTAGAGACTTAAACTGATGAAGACTTTACAAGAAAAAGAAATAGTTATCACAATATCACTAAAGGACCCGGAGTATGTCTAATATGCTCTTGGCCAACTGTCGCACTACCGACTCATCCGTAGTAATTTTTTGTATAGTATTATACTACGTATAGAAAACTTAAGAACTAAATGCACGAGCACGAGCAATTATACTAAGTACGGTTTCTTGAACAAAGTTCTCTCCAACTAATAATCGTAGTGATTACAATTGCTGAGATACACCTACACATTTATGAACGGCGCGGCCTTCCATACAAAATGCGTCGCCACAATTCACGCTGCACAGGCACGTCCTTCACCATTAATGGGTATACCAACCGGTTTGCATTCTTCAACACTAGCCATAACCTCCATAACTAACGACTGTTCACATTCTGGATTCTATATAAATAGGGACTTACATCTCCAGTACCTTTATCCCATTCTCTCTGCATCCTCTTTCATTACCAACCTTCTCGCCATGATAAAATCGCTGAGTTGGGCAGAAATTTATGAGGCGTTTGATAGGCTCCTTCAACGGGAGGCCGACGAGATCTCCGCCCTTATAGAAGAAAAGAGGCAGTTGATCAATGAACTCATCTCTCTCCTTCCTAAACAAGGAGAGAATGACGATACACCACCTCCATCTCCTAAGCGGCAAAAAACTTCGCCATGTACACCTCCACCATCTTCTTAAAGTTTTTCTTTTCTGTTGGACACACCCACCCTTGGGTTGTGTCCCTACCTTTTTATTCTTGGTGGCATCATTTTGAAAAAGCTGGAAGAGTTCTTTTCGGATGTTGCTGCCAGTGTCTTAGTCTAGTGTGTGTCTAGATTTTTTTCTTAGAATTTCTTTTGTAATTAATTTTCTTTCCATATTTCTGTAATTAGTTCATATATATGAAAAATAGTTTTTTTTCTTTTTTTGAGGTTTTTGACTAATTTACTAATGGTGCTACTAACATTTAACATTTTTTTATTTTTCCATTAAAACTAGTAGTATTTTTCTCCCAAGTTTGGGGGGAAAGATTTTTGAAATTTTTTTGCAGATTATATACTCGGTTACTAACATAGCAGTAAAATATAGTAAAAATTTTATGTATGTCCCCTATTTTACACAATGAGGACAGTGTCCTATTTAAGTTTGGGGGAGATACAAACTTTTGTTAGTTTACTTTTTGTTAGTTTAATTTTTTTTAGTTTAGTTTTTATTTAAAATTTATTATTTTATAAAGAAAAAAAAAAAAAAATTTAGTTAATCATTATATGCAAAAAAAAAATATATATATATATATAAATTCAAATTTCTTAGCAAACCATCATAGTAGTAGTTCAAAATAAAAATAGTTACAATTCAAAGTAAAGCATCTCTAGAACACTGTATCAGATGAATGTTTGAAACTTTACGATTGACTTAAACTGCAAAATATTTTAGATTATAATTTCAAAATCATATAACCAATGAGCTATAGAGCCTATTTCTACTTTATCCTGAGAGAAAAAGAGACTGTTTTTATTCATGCTTAAATTTTCCTTGAACTTTTCTACTATCTGAAATCTCATAATGTTGAACTTAGAATCAATATATTCTATGATTATGATAATTTATTTAATTAGAACTGTCTATTAAATATATCAAAGCAATAAGACATCCATATTAGTAAATCGTGAAAATGACTGAAGGCCATCTTTTGTTAAACTAGAGCCAAAAACCAAAATTCTAAAATATTTTACTATTTCAACCCATATTAGAAGCCTAAAGACTAAATTTCTTTGTATCATAATTTTATAAACCCTTAACCATATGTACAGCCCAAGACTTTTTATCCTTAACCCTTATAATTTTTTAGAGTTTAGAATATAAAAGAAGGGAAGAAAAGAGAGTGAAAGGAGTATAAGTTAATAGATAAGAGATTAGTGAAAATGGTACAACTGAAAAAGAAATACAAATGTATGAAAATGTGGGAAAAGAAAAGAAAAAGAATGAAAAATCGTAAAAGACGATATTGTGAAAAGAGAAGCACAAAGCTTCCAAAGTGAAAAAAAAGAAGAGAAAAATAGGATTTACAAAAAAAAAAAATGGGAAGAAGTTATCCAAAATAAGGATGCTTACTGAAGCTAAAAAATAGAAGAAGAAGAGAAGGAAGAGCTAAACTCTTGGAAATAATTTTGAATCCTCTTTACCTTTTTCTTTGAAACCTTCTGAAAATCCAATACCCCATTACAAGTCGAAGGAAAGACCTTTGCAATTTATGATTTATAAAAATATGAGTCTAGTAGAGATATATGAAATAGAAACTATGAATAAATAAAGAAATTATATGAAAAGAATTGATTATCCTTTTCATGAGATTTATCTTTTTGTCCTTTGAATTTATCACGAATATATCATATTATGAGAACCCAAAATTTTTATTATTTTTAAGAGTACACCAATAACTGAGAGTTTGGATAAAAATATTTTCTAAAAACAACAGTTTAACAAAATCTATGATAAATAAACTCTTCACTGATATGCACACACTCCACACTATATAAGAATTGAAATTATTGAGTTCTGATCAAGGATAATTGCTGTGACAGCCCAAATTTCGGCACCACGAAGCCCGTGTCATTAGCACGACCTTCAAGGTCGTACCCTACAACCCTGTATGAAGCATTGGTATAAACAGACAACCATACATCAAGTAAAGTATAAGAATTTTAGTCTAACTAAGTCTCCATGCATTAATAATAATAATTTAGCAATCCAAAAAGTCAGTTCTAGTCCTATGCCAATACATGAGCAGAAGAACCGACCCGAACCATCGGTGATAAACTGTTCACCCTAAATGGTTCGACACCATAATCATTGTATTTGGTTACATTCAAAATTAAGGCTTGACATACCAAGCCGTACAGAATGCTCTCAAAACTAACTCTCAAAGTACGCAAGGGGTCTCCTAGAAGAAGTCCTCAGGAGGAGGCTCTAACTCTTCTCCGAGCACGGAATCCGAATCCTCTGGATCCACGTCTCCCGAAGCCTCTGCTGTTGCTAGCACTGGACCTGTGACGTATAGTCAAAAGGGGTGAGCTACATCCTAGCTCAATAGGGAAACACAGTGAACATATAAATTAAGCTCTCACATACATGTTAGAACAAATTTTAAAGCACGATTTATCTGATAGAACTTCTGAGAAAATAATCTAAATAATAGAAAGTAAAATGATAACTGCAACTGTTACCTTATATGATCTTGTTTATTCTCATCTTACTGGTATAGTTAATGATTCGGCCTAATCACTTAAATCTTAACTTAAGTAGTCTCCGAGCAATATAGCATCGAGCCCCGATGGAATACTCACCATCGTCATCTAAATAGACACTTGTTATATGATTCTCAATTTTAAAACTACCCAGGCCCCTTTCTCTTAGGTGGCGGGGTCTATTCTCAAATCTACATCCCTGGGATGTGCTACAAGTGTACGGATTGGCCGCCGTACCGGTCACGGATATCCTGCCGGGTCAGTTGTGGGTATCCCACCACGTCGATGGGGTATTCTAATCAAACCTTAAATAATAAAAATATCGCATGTTCTTTACATATTGTGCTAATTTTATTACATTAGGCCTTATCACTTTTCTTTTATTTCACCGTTAGGTTTGATCTGCATCCCTGGAATGCCACTGATTCAATGCATTATTTAGATGCCCATTATCATATTTCCACATCCCCTGGGGACCTCATGGTTTCATTTTGAATTCACACACACACACACACACACACCCGTTTTGGAATCACATTTGATACATGACTATTCTCTTGAATTACTCTACATATATGGTTTTGACGAATTAAAGTACATGTTTCGAGATATTCCCTACCTCAACGCAAATCCAACGCACTCGTAGAGGTTTACACGTAACAATCTCACGTCAAACCTATATTGCATGTGTCAAGGATACTCTTAGAATGATTTCTAGAACCCTTGGGAACCTTAGCTCCCATGAATTTCACCAAAAGAATTAATAAAATTAATAAACGTGTAGTGCCACGCGCGAGCAGGGACTATTCCTCGCTCGAGCGATCACTTAACCTCGCTCGAGCGACCAATTAACCTTGCTCAAGTGATAAAAATGAGGTACTAATCTCTCGCGCGAGCGAGCACTATTCATCGCTCGAACGGCTACAACAAGGTACTCAACCCTCGCGCGAGCGAGAACTATTTATCGCTCAAGCGGTTACAACGAGGTACTCAACCCTCACGCGTGTGAGAACTATTCATCGCTCGAGCGGTTACAATGAGGTACTCAACCCTCGCGCGAGCGAGAAATATTCATCACTCGAGCGGTTACAATGAGGTACTCAAACCTCGCGCGTGCGAGAACTATTCATCGCTCAAGCGGTTGCAATGAGGTATCTGAAGCTCACGCGATGCCTCACTCGAGCGAGCTTTCCCTTTACTAAGGGTCTCGCTCGAGCGAGCCCAGAACACAATTTATTCTCAGATTTTATATTCTGACCTCACTCGAGCGAGCCATTTAAACCGCTCGAGCGAGGAGCGATGATAACTAACTCTCGATCCGTTCGAGAACTAGTTTCTTACTCCATTTAAGGCCCTATTAATGTCAAAATTATTTGACTAATAATTTATACTTCATATGTAACACAAAAAAACATTTAAAACATACCTCAAATCATTAGATCTTATGTAGACCTGATCCAAGATCACCCAAATGAGGAGAGTTTCAAAAGCTCTTCCTCCAACCTCTTTTCAAATTATCCATAGGCTCAAACCCAAACGATCCTTTCTAAACCGTCTCCTCTTTCTCTCTATTTAACTCTGCCTTTTTCTAAGCTAAATTAGGTCACGTATGGAAGACTTCTCTCTATTTAACTCTCCACTTATCTAGTGAAAGCTAGTGTGTTTCACACATACACCTGTAGTATGTATATATTAATTGTGGTTTCCTTGTGGACCACAAACACACGTGCATGGCATGTGGCGTGCATGGTTCTCAAAAGTCGGGGTTATGACATTCTCCCCACCTTATAAAATTTTTGTCCTCGAAAATTGACGATACACTAGAAAATCAGTACAACTAGAAAAGGCCTTCGAATAGGCTGACTCTTTAGCAAAATCAGTTAATTAAGCATTTTATCCAATGACCAGAAATGAGGCCTGTATTAAGCAATTATAATCTACACTCTATTTGTACAAAATAACAAGACACTTGCATCAATCATCCTAAATATCCTAGAACCCTCTTAACAGCCATTTTCACAATCAGAATGGCATTCATCCTACTTCAATCAATGAGAACCTGCACAAGAAATCACTCACTACTACACAATCAAGTATTTCCACAGACATTGTCCCAAGTAGACCCATTTGATCAAAATATATATATATGTACCAAAGTCATAACCATGCCCACCATAAATTTTGTGACAATCATGTCACGATTGTTTTAAACAAAAAGTATCACATCACAACATGAAATATTACATTGCAGTTTTTCAAAAAGAATTTCAAATGATAGGTGACGACCTAATTGTCACCCTGCTCATACTCCTCATCATCGTCATCATCATCGTCGTCATCATTGTCCTCGTCCCCATCATCATCGTCGTCACCAACCTCCCTGGCGGTAGTGGCACCAGCTGTAGTGGTCCTGGTAGCAGGACCTGAGCTAGATGTGCCAAAGATAGCACCTCGCATAGCACCGATGCGCTCCCGGTATGTCTGCGAAAACTCATGACCCATGAGGTCGATGAGGAGCGACTCCTAGAACCGCTAATGTAGCCAGATCTCCTGCCCTTGTAGGAGGATCTCCCGCATCATACTGCTATTGGTGGTAGGGAAAGGCTGGGAAGACGAAGTGGAGGGAGCAGTCGGTCCCGTCGATGGTGGTTGGCCGCTTGCCGGGCAATCTAACGATCCCGCTTCCTGGTTATGTTTTAGAGGCTCTTCAGGTTTCTGCTTAGGTCTTGGGTGAGGAACGGGACGAGCATAGGGTAGTCGGTTGATAGGTGGTGGAATTGCGCCCTTCTCATTTCTTTTGTAGGCATGTATAATGCCCTTGATAACGACCATAGGGGCGCTAAACCACTGATTATGGAATGCGGAGTGCAGGGCCCACAAAAATGTCTCACGGTGCTCTAGATCATGGCCCGTTGGGTATAAATTTTTCTTAAAAATTATGTCCAAAAACCACATAGTGGCGGCAACTGCGATCGAGTGATCGACTGTCTGGATGCGGTGGCACCGCTAGTAATATCGGCAATGATGGTTGGGAAACCTACGCTCTCAGAAAATGGTGGTAGAGAGAGTGGGTTTGGGGTGTACATATGAGGGCACTGCATGGCAGTGGAAACCTCGGCACTGCCAAAAATAAGTTGTCTCCCGTCTATGTTCACGAGGATCATATCTTCATTCATGTTCGGTTGAAGAGTTTGGTAAAATAATCTTACGAGTCTCAGATAGTACCGAGCTCCAAAGGGTGCTAACAGTGGTCTCAGATGGTTGTTTGTGAGGAAATCTGAGGTCCATTGGGTGGACGTAGGATCCCCAAAACAAGAGGGATGAATCTCCCATTCGGCCTCGAAGACCTTCGCTCCCCACCAATCATCTAGTTGGATTGGGGCACAAGATGGGGATGGCGGTGCTTGTGGTACTTGTGGCATCTTGTTGCGAGAGGATGGCGATCGAATCACAACTCGTTTTCTAGGTTGAGGGTTAGGGCTTGTGGAAGCCATTTGACGTCCAAAGAACATTTTCAAATAAAAAGGTAGACCTAGGGTAGATTTCACCTTTTAAAATGCTTTTGACGGATCGGATCGTCCGAATCCGTCTCGAAATCGTAGAAGAAGGAGCTTGAAAATCCAAAACCCTAACCTCGCTCGCCCAATCTCCCTCGCTTGAAGATGAAATGAGCGAACAGTGATTTGCCTCCTTTTTATACCCTGGCCTCTCTCGAGCGGTCAATAATCCTCGCTCGAGCGATAAATAGTCCTCGCTTGAGCGAGTTTAGAACATTTGGTATTTTAGATTTTATGTGGCTCGCGCGAGCGAGCCCAGAACAGCTTTTCTAGTTCCTTTAACCTCGTATTTTTACTCTAATTTCCTCTAACTTCCAGCATTTCTCTTAGCATAATTTTCTAGGTCGTGCCTTTGGGATTCACTCACAAATGGGCTTCACCAAAATTGAAGTTAATATGCTCAAAATTTTACCAACTTATTCATCCGTTTCAGATAGCAGTTTCGCACATTGACGGTCAAAATATTACGTATCATAACACTTAAATAAAAGAAACTAGCTAGCGTTCTTAAACAAACTAGGATATTGTTCTCTGACATCTGCCTCACGCTCCCACGTTGCTTCCTCGGCCGGATGATTCTTCCATCAAACAAGCACTAACGGAATCACCTTGGTGTGCAGTACTTGCTCCTTTCTATCCAATATCTCTGTTGGTTCCTCTATCATGCTCATATCCTCATGCATCTCAAACAATTTGCTGCTCAACACATGATCAGGGTCATTAAGATACTTCCTAAGCATAGATACGTGGAATACATTGTGTACCTGATCAAATAACGGTGGAAATCTAATGCAATAAGCAACTTCCCCTACTCGACCTAGAACCTCAAATGGTCCAAGATAGCGGGGACTCAACTTCCCTCTCTTTTCAAATCTCATCACCCCCTTTATAGGTGACACTTTCACGAACACATGTTCACCCACTTTAAAGTCTACACTCATCCGCTTGATATCAGCGTAACTTTTCTGTCTGCTCTAAGCCGCTTTGAGTTTTGCCCCTATCATACGAACATAGGTGGCATTATCTTCAAGTATTTCGGATCCTAAAATAAAATTCTCCCCGGTTTCTTCCCAATTGATGGGCGACCTACATCGCCGTCCATAAAGAGCTTCATATGGCGCCATGCCGATGCTCGTCTGAAAACTGTTGTTATATACAAACTCAATCAACGATAGGTGCGGATCCCATGATCCTTGCAATTATAACATGCACGCCCTAAGCATGTCCTCGATGATCTGATTGACCCTCTCCGTCTGTCCATCGGTTTGTGGATAGAATGCGGTACTGAAATCTAGTCGCGTTCCCATTCTTGCTTAAAATTTCTTCCAAAACTTTGATGTATATAATGGGTCACGGTCGGAAATAATGCTACTCGGAATCCCATGCAAGCGGACGATCTCTTTCATATATAGCTCTACAAGTCTTCCCACCATGTACATCGTGTTGTAAGGCAAGAAGTGCACTGACTTGGTCAATTGATCGACGACTACCCAAATGGCATTGTATCCCTTTGCAGTATGCGGTAGTCCAACGATGAAGTCCATAGAGATCGATTCCCACTTTCATTCTGGTATAGGTAGAGGCTGCAATAATCCCGCGGGGTGTCTATGATCGATCTTCACTTGTTGGCACGTCAAACACCGCGACACGTACTCTACCAGGTCTTGCTTCAAACCTCTCCACTAGTAATTCTTTTTCAAGTCCTGATACATCTTTGTGCTACTCGGGTGAATCGCATAGTTGGATTTGTGAGATTCATCAAGAATTGTTCGCTGTAAATCGACATTGTCCGGAATGCAGAGACGACCCTTGAACAATAAGGTACCATCCTCCTTGACTGAAAATTTAGTTCTAATGCTTTCAGTTACATCTTGATGAATCTTGGTTAGCACCGGGTCTTTCATCTGTAGCTCGTGGATATGCTCAAATATCGCCAGTCTCACTAATATATTAGCTAAGAAGGCTCCTGTAGCTTTCGACTCGACGTTCACCGGTCTTCCATCGATGCATACCCAAAATCAAACTAGCCAACTGAGCTGAACCCTTCCGACTCAAGGCATCGGTCACTACATCAGCCTTGCCTAGATGGTACTATATGGAACAGTCATAGTCTTTGAGGAACTCCATCCATCTGCGTTGCCTCATGTTCAGATCTTTCTGTGTAAACAAATATCTAAGGCTTTTATGATCGGTGAAAATCTCAAAAGTCTCACCATACAAGTAATGTCGCCAAATTTTCATTGCAAAAATGACCGCTGCTAATTCTAGATCATGTGTCGAATAATTCTTCTCATGCTCTTTCAACTGTCTCGATCCATATGCTATCACCATTGTGTGTTGATTAAGCACGCAGCCCAACCCACTATACGAAGCATCACTGTATACTGTGAACCCTCCACTGCCTGAAGGAATCGCTAATACTGAAGCTGAAGTGAGTCTCTTCTTGAGTTCTTGAAAACTCTTCTCGCATGCCTCACTCTATTCGAACCTTACACCTTTCCGTGTAAGTATCGTGAGTGGTCCTGATATCTTTGAAAACCCTTCAACAAAACATCAATAGTAACTTGCTAATCCAAGGAAACTACGAATGTCAATCACGGTCGTTGGTTGCTCCTAATTAACCACTGCTTCTATCTTTGCTGGATCTACAATGAAACCATGCTTTGAGACGACATGTCCCAAAAATCTAACTTCTTCTAACCAAAACTCACACTTGCTAAGCTTGGCGTATAATTGGTGTTCACATAGAGTCTGTAGGGCTATTCTCAAGTGCTTCTCATGCTCTTCCTCTGATTTTAAATAGATCAGGATGTCGTCAATAAACACTTCGATAAAAGAGTCTAGGTGTGGTTTAAACACCCTATTCATCAGATCCATGAATGACGCCGGGGCATTTGTCAACCCAAATGGCATCACTAGGAATTCATAGTGTCCGTATCGAGTCCTGAATGCAGTCTTCTGAATATCCTCTGCCTTGACTCTTAACTGATGGTATCCAGATCGCAGATCGATCTTGGAAAAGTATTTTACTCCTTTCAGCTGATCGAACAAGTCATCTATTCTAGGTAAAGGATATCGATTCTTAATAGTGAGTTTGTTCAATTGTTGATAGACAATGCATAGCCGTATTGACCCATCCTTCTTCTTTACGAACAAGACCGGTGCTCCCCATGGGAACACGCTTGGTCTTACAAACCCCTTGTCCATGAGTTCTTGTAACTGCTCTTTCAACTCCTTCAACTCAGTAGGAGCCATTCTATATGGCGCTTTAGAAATAGGCTCCGTTCCTGGTGCTAAGTCGATGGCGAATTCTACTTCCCTTTCTGGAGGTAATCCTGGTAATTCCTCTGGAAATACATCTTCAAATTCTCGCACCACGACTATCTCGGAGATAACATTCTTCTCTTCTTTATGCTCCTTCAAGAATGCCAAGTATCCGCTACACCCTTTTCTGATCAAACGCTCGACTCTGACTGTCGAGATGAGTGGCATATGCGTCGACCTATCTCCTCAAAATCGAAATGATCTCCTCTTATTGGGTCTGAAAATGACGACCTTATTCCTGTAATCTACCGTCGCATAGTGAGTCGACAGCCAATCCATGCCAAGGATCACGTCGAATCCTTGCATGTCTAACAGAATTAGGTTCGCTGGTAGTTCAAAGACGTCTCCATCCATGATTCTCACAATCACGGAGTTGCAACCCTTTTCGGTATCAACCGATTTCCTAGTAGGAATAGTCACAGTTAACACAAAGTCTAACTCCTCTGGGTTAACCTTCATCCTCTTTGTGAAGCAAGGGGTAACAAATGAGTGGGTAGACCCTGAGTCAATCAACACTCGAGCTTCATGTGTCATATCGCTTCCCTTCTTATAGATTTGTAACGTACCTAATCATATATGCACATATATATAATGTCTATCATCATACTAGAAATTATTACATTCAGTTTCTTTTCTATTTTCTATATAAATGCACCTTCTCTATTTAAAGTTTTTCGAGAATTGAAATTCTTTATTTAAAAGAAATCTCACCTTGGATCACATCATTTATATTTTGAGCCTCTTGAGCTGTGACTGCGTAGGCTTTCCCTTGGACGATCAGCTTCCTTGCTTGTATCGGTCGTGGCATAGGAGCTAAAGTCATCTTATCCTTGTTCACCTCAGGACAGCCTTTAATCATGTGGCCCATCTTGCCGCATTTAAAATAGCCTCGCATCCCCTGTCTGCAATTTGTCATTTCGTGAGACTTACCACAGTTGGCACAAGTCTCCCTCGGTGTGGAAGAAGCAGCTCGTGAAAAGCCTTGTGTAACTGTAGCTCCAGTGGAAAAAGCGAGACTCTCATACCTCATTGGTCTCCCCAACGCAAGCAATGGAAATCTTTGATGAGTGGTCTGTTGCGCGGTTCTCCCATACCCTGCTTGGAACGGTTGTCTCTGATTTAGTGCTACGAATCTCGGCTTTTTATTCATCACTTCGTAGTTCCCAATCCTTCCTTGATCTACAATTCCTCTTCCCTGCTGTTCCCTCTGACGGTATCGGTTATTGTTTTCTTCTTCCACTACTAATGCCTTACTCATGACCTCCCTATAGGTCTTCAATTGAAATGGTGCAACTCCTCCTCGTATATCCGGCCTTAAACCCTGTTGGAACCCTTCACTTTCATCACATCAGAAATCACGTAATCTGGAGCGAAACGAGCAAGTCTCATGAATTCTACTTCGTACTCCCTTACTGTTATCTTCCCTTGCATGAATTGTAAAAATTAGATCTCCATCTGATTCCTTACGACATCTAGGAAGTATTGCTTGTTGAACTCTTCAACGAATTCATCCCACATCCAGGGGGAGTTTCCTGAGCCCTAGTCCGTGAAACAGACTTTCACCAAGGCCTAGTCTCCCCATCTAACATGTAAGCTGCCCAACGGACGCTCTCATCCTCCTAAATTCGATAAATGCTGAAGCCACTGACACTGTAGGCCCTACTGGAGGCGTAGGTGGCTGATGTTGCTCGGGGGCGGTATGAGCTACCAAGGATGCTGCCTATTGTGCCATGGAAGTTGCCATGGTTTCCATAGTATGCATCATCTTCTGATGCTCCTCTCTCTTTTTATTTCTTTCTCTCACTCTATCTTGTTCTCTCTGATCTCGATCCTGACAGTTTTGATCTTGATTTTCTGCCTGATCTTGGTTCTCTTGACCACTACCTTCGGGAACCTCCCTATTTCCCAATGGCACTCTATTCGTAGGCGAGATAAACTCATCTTTACTGCGTAAATTCCTATCATGATAGCCCCTGGGTCGGCCTCTTTCCCTAGGAAACATAATGGACTGCATGAGAAACCACGATTTCGTTAGCATAAGTCCCTATGCTCTGAAAAAAGGAATGATTGTCAGAATTCTAAAAGAGATGGCTTTGATACCAATTGTGGCAGCCCAAATTTTGGCACCCCAAAACCCGTGCTATCAGCATGTCCCTCAAGGTCGTACCCTACAACCCTGTACGGAGCATTGGTATAAACAAACAACCATACATAAAGCAAAGTACAAGAATTTTAGTCTAACTAAGTCTCCATGCATTAATAATAATAATTTAGCAATCCAAAAAGTTAGTTCTAGTCCCATGCCAATACTTGAGCAGAAGAATCGACCTGAACCATCGGTGATAAACTGTTCACCCTAGATGGTTCGACACAATAATCATTGTATTTGGTTACATTCAAAATTAAGGCTTGACATATCAAGCCGTACAGAATGCTCTCAAAACTAACTCTCAAAGTACGCAAGGGGTCTCCTAGAAGAAGTCCTCATGAGGAGGCTCTAACTCTTCTTCGGGCACGAAATCCGAATCCTCTGGATCCATGTCTCCCGAAGCCTCTGCTCCTGCTAGCATTGGACCTGTGACGTATAGTCAAAAGGGGTGAGCTACATCCAAGCTCAATATGGAAACACAGTGAACATATAAATTAAGCTCTCACGTACATGATAGAACAGATTTTAAAGCACGATTTATCTGATAGAACTTCTAAAAAAACAATCTAAATAATAGAAAGTGAAATGATAATTGCAATTGTTACCTTACATGATCTTATTTATTCTCATCTTATTAGTATAATTACAGATGCGGCCTAATCACTTAAATCTTAACTTAAGTAGTCGCCGAACAATATAGCATCGAGCCCCGATGGAATACCCACCATCATCATCTAAATAGACACTTGTTATATGATTCTCAATTTCAAAACTACCCAGGCCCCTTTCTCTTAGGTGGCGGGGTCTATTCTCAAATCTATATCCCTGGGATGTGCTACAAGTGTATGGATTGGCCGCCGTACCGGTCACGGATATCCTGCTGAGTCAGTCGTGGGTATCCCGCCACGTCGGTGGGGTATTCTAATCAAACCTTAAATAACAAAAATATCACATGTGCTTTACATATAGTTATTCACCGTGATTGTGCTAATTTTATTACATTAGGCCTTATCATTTTTCTTTCATTTTACAGTTAGGTTTGATCTGCATCCCTGGAATGCCACTGATTCAATGCATCATTTAGATGCCCATTATCACATTTCCACGTCCCCTGGGGACCTCATGGTTTCATTTTGATTTCATACACACACACCCATTTTGGAATCATATTTGATACATGACTATTCTCTTGAATTACTCTACATATATGGTTTTGACGAATTAAAGTACATGTTTCGAGATATTCCCTACCTCAACGCAAATCCAATGCACTCCATTCTCGTAGAGGTTTACACGTAACAATCTCACGTCAAACCTACATTGCATGTGTCAAGGATACCCTTAGAATGATTTCTAGAACCCTTGGGAACCTTAGCTCCCATGAATTTCACCAAAAGAATTAATAAATTAATAAATGTGTAGTGCCTCGCGCGAGCAGGGACTATTCCTCGCTCGAGCGATCACTTAACCTCGCTCGAGAGAGCAATTGACCTCGATCGAGCGATAAAAATAAGGTACTAATCTCTCGCGCGAGTGAGCACTATTTATCGCTCAAACGGTTACAACGAGGTACTCAACCCTCGCGTGAGCAAGAACTATTCATCACTCGAGCGGTTACAATGAGGTACTCAACCCTTGCGCGTGCGAGAACTATTCATCGCTCGAGTGATTACAACGAGGTACTCAACCCTCGCGCGAGCAAGAACCATTCATCACTCGAGCGGTTACAACGAGGTACTCAACCCTCGCGCGTGCGAGAACTATTCATCGCTCGAGCGGTTACAACAAGGTATCTGAAGCTCACGGGATGCCTCACTCGAGCGAGCTTTCCCTTCTCTAAGGGTCTCGCTCGAGCGAGCCCAGAGCACAGTTTATTCTCAGATTTTATATTCCAACCTCGCTCGAGCGAGCCATTTAAACCGCTCGAACGAGGAGCGATGATAACTAACTCTCGATCCGTTCAAGAACCAGTTTCTTACTCCATTTAAGGCCCTATTAATGTCAAACTTATTTGACTAATAATTTATACTTCATATGTAACACACAAAAACATTTAAAACATACCTCAAATCATTAGATCTTATGTAGACCTAATCCAAGATCACCCAAATGAGAAGAGTTTCAAAAGCTCTTCCTCCAACCTCTTTCCAGATTATCCACAGGCTCACCCAAACGATCCTTTCTAAACCGTCTCCTCTTTCTCTCTATTTAACTCTCCCTTTTTCTAAGCTAAATTAGGTCACGTATGGAAGACTTCTCTCTATTTAACTCTCCACTTATATAGTGAAAGCTAGTCTGTTTCACACATACACCTGTAGTGTGTATATATTAATTGTGGTTTCCTTGTGGACCACAAACACACGTGCATGGCATGTGGCGCGCACGGTTCCCAAAAGTCGGGGTTATGACAATTGCGATGATGGGAAGCTAAGGATAAAAGATTTAAAATATTTTAAAATAATGAACATATAATGACTAACTGAGTAATTAATAGAGTACAAAAATTAGTTTATATTTTAAATTTTTAGTTTTGAAAAACTCAAAAATAGTTGAAGTTTATAGGTAACTTCATTTAAAACCTTCAAGAGGCTACAACTTCTCCACTAAGGATCACCTAAGGGTTTAAAGGCTTGTTGCATCTGCTAAATGCAATCATGCTCTCTATGAAAGTACCATTTAAATTTAAGTTTTAAATATTTTATGTTTCCTTGTTTTCTAGGGACTGGCAAAACTTAAGTTTGGGGGTGTGATCAGTCACATAATTGTTGGTGTTCTGAGTGTGCTTGATTTATTTGTGTTTTGAAAACATACTTGCAAATGATGCATTGTACTGAATATTAAAAAGAATAAGAAAATATCAGCACAGAGAGAACATAATTAGCCTGCAAGATCAGGGCCAATTGTAGCAAGTTTTAAATGTAAGTGAGTAAAAGATCGTCCACAGGGAATTGATTTAAAATTTAAGATAAACCTCTAGATCTGAGCTACCAGATCTGACCTCTGATCCTATCTACAAAGTACATAAGATGGGAGGTTGAATTTGTCACATTAACTAAATGATAAAAGTAAAAGCTAAACTAAATGATCCAGATCCGAGTTGGGGGAACGTTTGAGGTAAACTTATAAAAAATGGAGAAATAATATCTAACTTTGATTTGGTCCTTGAAAACTAATGAGAATAACTGCAGCTCAACAGAGGTGATCCAATCTTCATCTGGCTACAAGCATAGATGTAAGAGAGATAAATCTAATTCAAGGATTAGGCTTACACTTATGGCTATGGTCTGTCCACTTTAATGGCCACAAACCATCCAATAGTCTTTAATCCAAATCCTCAATTCAGAACAAGAAACATCACTATAAATGCTATAAGAGACTAGGTTACCAACACTAATTCTCACAGGATTAATGAATCAAGGGAAATTGCATGCAAAACAATGAATCTAAAGGAGTCTAATGTACTGAGGAGATCAGAGGGAACCCTTGACATGAGTCCAATGGAAAATGCATAGTTTACAGCAACCTTTTAAAATTCACCATTACAATTACAGAGCACGGCTTAACAGCTCTCGAATTTGCAGTCTTGGATGCAAACTCTCCTTTGAGTTACTGTGATCTCACACTCTCAAATGCAAGTACAAAGTAGGCTATTACAAGGATTGAGACAAAGGTATGCGGTGGAAATGGGGATTAGAAATGAAACTCAATCTGGATGCCCCAATTGGGCAAATGCTTGTCTATTTATAGCTTTCCCGTGTCCAAATTTCGGATGTGTATCAACCAATCGAGGTTCTCGGATCTGTATTGACCAATGGTAGTCGAGCACGGGATCCAGATCTATTCGCCAATCGTAATTCCTCGATCCGTTCAGCCAATCAGGTGAAAAAGGCATCAATTCTGTTATGCATTTTGAAAGTTTGTTAGAGTTTCTAGAAGTTCCCGCCAAGTTATTCCCTCTCTAGGTGCTCACGTGGGGTGAAATATTCCTTCGCTTCATGCCTAGAACCCTCTGGAATGTCCCTAGATTTTAAAATGCATTGGGATGCGTGCAACAGATTACTGAATTGCCCTTGTTAAAGCTGCGAATCTCCAGAATGCCTCTTCGCACAGCTTAGGGGCCTTTTCGCAAAGTGTTGTGACTCCTGAAGCTCTTTTCGCAATGTTCTGGTTCTGTTCGAATTGTGTTTTCTTCTTTTCTCAAAGTTTAATCCTCTCTTCGAACAGTTCAGATGCTCTTCGAATGCTACGCCTGGAGTTTTATTCCTTTTTCGCGAGTTTGAGTTCTTTCTTGAAAATCTGAGTTCTTTGTGAAAAGGACTCTACAGTGCATTTTTCTTGGTTGTTCCATACTTCTCTTCCAGGTCTTTGCTTCTTCTATTCAAACCTTTCAACAGCTGATGAGGTTGTTTCTTCACTTTCTTCCTTTGGATTGACATGGATTGTCATCTTATTGGCACTTTTAAGCTGCTTTTATGGTTAAGCCTGTCTTTATTGTTAGCTGCAACATAAGCACTTAAAACACTTATTTAGTTCTCTCAAGGGTCTATCAAGGCCCATATTAAGGGGTGAAAAATAGTATTTTCTAGTTCTCAACACACCCCCAAACCTAAGCTTTGCTAGTCCCTGAGCAAAGACAAAATTTAAAAATAGAATTGAAAGCCATTTTTATAGGGAGCACAGTTGCATTTAGCATATGCAACAAGACTTTTAAACCCCTAGGTGATCCCTAGTGGAGGAGTGAAGTCTCCTGAGGGTTTTCAGTGAAGGTACCCACAAACTTCTCCAATAAATCAGTTAAGATCAATGCAGTTCTGTTAAAGCAAACTTTTATCCAATCAGATTATTCACACCTGCATCAGTCAGGTTGTAAGAAGATTTTCAAGAAAACATCAGTTCAAAACTAAAATTCTGCTGTAATTCCTTTACCATTCACTCAGTTGGTGTCAAAAAGTTTTTACAAGAAAAATTAATGAACAGCTAGCCTTTGATTTAGGAATCCAGCTTCGATGTTGCCCTAATCAGTTGATTTTAAACCCAATTCTCACCAGGATTTTCACTCAATAAGCAAATGAGAGGGTTGTACTATTTCACACAGCTCAAGAGCAGTTACAGTCCTCAAATAGGACTGTAAGCAGGAGCATAGGCATTGCTTTTAGTTATAAATTCACTGCTCCTTTCACCATAGATTACACAAATTCTTATCTCCATGTGATAGCTCAATCCATCATTGATCAGTAAGGACTTTTACTTGGGTTTTATTGTGGCTTATGGGTGAAATTTCTCAAAAGGGTTGGAATGGTGTTCATATTTGAGAAGTCAGTCAAGGTCAGGAGGTTATATACAAACCCACTCTTCTTCAACATAGTTTCATCTTCTTCTTTTGAATTTCCAGAGCCAAAGTGGCCATCTTTTTCTCTTTCTTTTTCAAATTTCCAATGAAAATGCCTTCTTTCTTTTGTTTTGCTCAAATATTTTTCTTTTCTTTTTCGAATTAGCACTGACTGCATGCCACATTCTCTATGCTGTTTCATCATTGCCTTCAACTTTTACCCTTCTTTTGCTATTACATTGTTACTCAATTCTCCTTCCTCAGCTTCCTTCCCTTTTTCTTCTGCCTTCTCGGGGTAGGGATTAGGCTAAATGAGGTTGATGAGGTTTATTGGGGGAGATTTCAAAGGCATCATAGATTTATTTAGCTCAAATGGTGTGTATCAAGGGCAGTTTCAAAAGGTGGGGCTTTGTAAAGTTCAAACTGTCCAAAAGGAGGCCTTACATCATGTCTTTAATATCATGAGTGCTATCAAATTATTTCGATTTGGATATGTGTAACTTCTAGTGTAAGTAAGCAGATTCACATAGTCCCAAAAGCAGAAAAGATTGCCAAAGCATACCTCCAAAGAATACATTTCAGGCCCAAACCTCACTGGGTGTGGTTTTATATCAACTTCTTGAGGTATATCTTCACTGTTTTCCTTCATTTTAGGTTTACTAAAACATCAATTTTCGGAAATTTCCTGACATTCACTTCATGAAAGTATTAGAATTACACTAGAAATTAATTTTAAAAAGTTTTAACTTCCTCATTTAAAAAAAAAATAGGTGTGAGATTACTTCATTTTGACAAGTTATCCTGATCATAAGCTGCAGCAAGCATTAGCTTATTTTATTGGCATACCCATACCCCAAACCTAAGATGAACATTGTCCTCAATGTTCTGAACCTTCGAGAAACGAGTGACGGGATAAAAAAGAAGAAAGGAAAACTAAGCAGAAAAAATTTGCATTATATAAATGAAAATAAAGAAAATAACACTGAATATATGAGCAGGAAAAGGGAAAAAAAAAATGTTATATAAATATAGGAAATTACTGATAAAACAGAAAAATAACAAAACTAAGCTAGAACTGCTACAAAATAAAATCTAAAAACTGAATATATGATCAGAAAAATAAAAGAACTGCAAAGCAAATGGAAGGAAACTAATGCTAATAACAGAGAAACAGTAAAAGCAAGGTAAGGGATTGAATACAAAGTTAAAAAAAAGAAAAGTGTTGATACAAAAATAGAATTTGTGAATGCAAAATAGGAAAACAAAGTTAGAAACTAACTATACTCACAGAAAAATGATGAAAATCAGTAAAACGAGGACACATTAACCTAAGAAAGAAAAAAATCTGATCTAAAAATTTGAAACTAAAATTCCTAAAATGTAAAATCTAATGCCAAATGATACATCCTAAGCCCAAAGAAAAAACCCAAAAGCCCGAGATACTTATGAATCTAAGTGATTATAAAAATGATTAGGAATACTGAAAAGCAAGATTCATAAGATCAACCCTTTGTTGATGATTTGTATGAATAAAAAGAATAATGAAGCATGGGAGCACATATTAAAGCAGTTCACAATGAGACCCATTTATGATGAAGAAATCTCAAGGAAAATAAAATCAATGGGTCCATTGAATATTCAAAACAGCCTATGATTCACTACTCATTATCCTACATGATTCCTAAAAAAGAAAAATGATCTCAAAGAGTCCGGATGGGAAAAGTGGATGCAAATGGAGAAAAACATTCCATCCTAAGATATCTATATATATATATATATATATTTGTTTTGAATATTTGCTATTTTTGTTTTATTTACTTGTTTTGGATCAGCCCGGCCTGAACAGGAGCCCTTATTTACTAAAATAATGAGAAACAACTAGATTTTCTATTCGTGTTTTCATTTTCTTTTATTTTGTAATTGGTTTTGTAAAAAAAAATCGGCATGCCTAAAAGGCAATGAAATTATAATCAAAACAAACATTAAACACAATGAGCTATTTGGTTCTCAAGAATTTAAAAATAGAAAATGAATGCAAAGGAGAAGGAGATGCAAACTCAAGCATATCTGCTCCAGCTTTAGTCCAGATGCTCCTTGTTGGACGGCTGCTCCAGATCTACAAAAATCCAAAAACTGCAGCAGTACCTTATTCCAGTATATTGACAAAATAAAAAGAAAAACACAGGCTATTGCCCAAATTTGATAAAAAGACAAAAAAGTGGCAGCAGCATTTATTCAAATAACTAGAAGGCAAAGAATAAAAACTCAGAAAAATAAAAAAAATTCTGCTGCAGTAAAACAGGTTTTCTATACAAAACTGCAGTAGACATTTAATCAAGCACTTGGAATGCAACGTGCAGTTTTGAAGCAAAAATTAAAATAAAAATCAAATCTACAAAATTGAAAAACTTAGGTCTACCAATTTTAAAATCTATTCCCCGGCAACGGCGCCAAAAACTTGTTGTTACTTCTTAGTGTGCTTGATTTATTTGTGTTTTGAAAACATACTTGCAAATGATGCATTGTACTGAATATTAAAAAGAATAAGAAAATATCAGCGCAGAGAGAACATAATTAGCCTGCAAGATCAGGGCCAATTGTAGCAAGTTTTAAATGTAAGTGAGTAAAAGATCGTCCACAGGGAATTGATTTAAAATTTAAGATAAACCTCCAGATCTGAGCTACCAGATCTGACCTCTGATCCTATCTACAAAGCACATAAGATGGGAGGTTGAATTTGTCACATTAACTAAATGATAAAAGTAAAAGCTAAACTAAATGATCCAGATCCGAGTTGGGGGAACGTTTGAGGTAAACTTATAAAAAATGGAGAAATAATATCTAACTTTGATTTGGTCCTTGAAAACTAATGAGAATAACTGCAGCTCAACAGAGGTGATCCAATCTTCATCCGCTACAAAGCACGGATGTAAGAGAGAAAAATCTAATTCAAGGATTAGGCTTACACTTATGGCTATGGTCTGTCCACTTTAATGGCCACAAACCATCCAATAGTCTTTAATCCAAATCCTCAATTCAGAACAAGAAACATCACTACAAATGCTGTAAGAGACTAGGTTACCAACACTAATTCTCACAGGATTAATGAATCAAGGGAAATTGCATGCAAAACAATGAATCTAAAGGAGTCTAATGTACTGAGGAGATCAGAGGGAACCCTTGACATGAGTCCAATGGAGAATGCATAGTTTACAGCAACCTTTTAAAATTCACCATTACAATTACAGAGCACGGCTTAATCTTTCGGATTTGCAGTCTTGGATGCAAACTCTCCTTTGAGTTACTGCAGATCTCACTCTCAAATGCAAGTAAAAAGTAGGCTATTACAAGGATTGCGACAATGTCGTCTGGTGGGAAATGGGGATTAGAAATGAAACTCAACTGGATGCCCCAATTGGGCAAATGCTTCGCCTATTTATAGCTTTCCCGGTCCATTTCGGATGTGTATCAACCAATCGAGGTTCTCGGATCCAGTATTGACCAATGGTAGTCGACACGGGATCCAGATCTATTCGCCAATCAATTCCTCGATCCGTTCAAAATCAGGTGAAAAAGGCATCAATTCTGTTATGCATTTTGAAAGTTTGTTAGAGTTTTTAGAAGTTCCCGCCAAGTTATTCCCTCTCTAGGTGCTCACGTGGGGTGGAATATTCCTTTGCTTCATGCTTGGAATGTCCCTAGGTTTTAAAATGCATTGGGACGCGTGCAACAGATTACTGAATTGCCCTTGTTAAAGCTGCAAATCTCCAGAATGCCTCTTCGCACAGCTTAGGGGCCTTTTCGCAAAGTGTTGTGACTCCTGAAGCTCTTTTCGCAATGTTCTGGTTCTGTTCGAATTGTGTTTTCTTCTTTTTGCAAAGTTCAATCCTCTCTTCGAACAGTTCAGATGCTCTTCGAATGCTACGCCTGGAGTTTTATTCCTTTTCGCAGAGTTTCAGGTTCTTTGCGAAAAGTACAAGTTCTTTGCGAAAAGGACTCTGTAGTGCATTTTTCTGTTCGAATTGTTCCATACTTCTCTTTCAGGTCTTTGCTTCTTCTATTCAGACCTTTCAACAGCTGATGAGGTTGTTTCTTCACTTTCTTCCTTTGGATTGACATGGATTGTCATCTTATTGGCACTTTTAAGCTGCTTTTATGGTTAAGCCTGTCTTTATTGTTAGCTGCAACATAAGCACTTAAAACACTTATTTAGTTCTCTCAAGGGTCTATCAAGGCCCAGATTAAGGGGTGAAAAATAGTATTTTCCAGTTCTCAACAATAATTTACCATTTTATCACCCTTAATTTAGTGATGCTAGGCCATAGTTTGCTACTAACGAGATACTGATGCGCAGATATTAGAGATAAGTAGTAAAAGAGAGCCTAAGTACTAATATTTATCAAAATGAACTCAAAAAGCAATAAGAAAGATGATCGAGCGAAAAAGATATTTTTCCACCTACTGAAAGTCAGAGATTCATAATTTACGATTCTTTAAAATAGACAAAAGGAGAAAAGTGATAAAGCATTATTTAGATAAATTGTCAACCATGAGGATGCTTAGAGAAATAGAAAATCATGATTAACGATTTGCCAAAAGAAGCTATGAAAAATAGAAAATCGTGATTAACGATTTTCCATAAAAGAAGCTTTCCTACTATTGCTACTACTAATCATGTGAGACTTTAACACCGTCATATCCAGAATTAGAAGACTCCTGCAATTAGAAGTCTGGTGAACAACAGATCTAAGAAGATTGATAAAGATCTAATCCGAAGGACTCTATTGCTGCTCAATAAAGAATAATCCAGAAGCACATCAACTAAAGAAATAAAGAAAGATAAAATTAGGAATTAGAGTTATATTAGGAATCTTTTATTTTTAGTAATTTCTTTTATTAGAACTCGATCTTTGTAAACTGACCCCTTATGATCTATAAATAAGAGGGCTCGATATAGGAATAAGCATCGAAGAATTTCAGCATTAATTGACGCTTGAGGTTGAATTTTCTTTCAATCAAAGTAGTATATACTAGTTAGAGTAGATTAGATATCAGAGGTTTCTCAAGAGAAATTGACGACTGCAATTGAGTGCTGAAGATTAGTGTAGATATCTGTAATTTCTCAAGAGCAAATGACGACTGTGGCTGAGGGGTGAAGGATATATTTTACTTTGCTTTCTAGTTTAGATTTTATTTACTTTGTAAACATCTTCAAGTTTTAATTTTAATTGACGACTCAGGTTAGAATTTGCAGATTAGTGTAAAGATTTTTACTTTTCCATCTTCAGTTTCTAGAGTTTGATTGACGCCCAAATTTCTGGTTGATTGTTGATTTGATTAAATCTGTATTAATAGAATTTTAGACTTAATTGACAATCAATGCTAGGAGACTATAAATATAGTGTAACGGTATTATTTATTTTCGTAAATATTCGAAAGCTGAAGATTAAGATTGGCGACCTTAATCTGAAGAAGGAGGATTAAGATTTATTTTTATGCACTTTAGTTTAATAGCCCATTCTTTTATTCATATTTCTCCAGTATATTAGGAAATCTTAAAAATAAATAAAAGTTTTTAAGATAGGGATTTAGATAAAGGATATGAACTAGGAATTAATAAGATAATGAACTTCCTCGTGGGAACGATTCTATGCTAGTACTATAATTTCCATTGTGCGCTTGCAATAGGTTAAGACTTGAATTTAATATAATTATAATAAATAAAATGAATCGAGTCAGTCAGGCAGCTAGCAAGTTAGCAATTGAATCTGGGAGAACCCATTGGATTTGAAAAGCCTCAAATAAGTTTGACCAAATGCCTGAGGCTACTTTGTAATGGATAAAAAGATGATGGATTGACTCCTCTTCAAGTTCGCACATCGAGCATCTGTTTGCGAGCTGCACCCCCTTAGATTTCAAATGGTCAATGGTAAGAACTTTGTCAATTGCAGCAAGCCATGAAAAAAATAGGACACATGCTGGGACTTTAGATTGCCACAACCAGGTCCATTCCAAAGTTGGACAAACAAACATATTTAAGTCCTTATAGTAGCTGCAGACCAAAAACTTCCCGTCTATGGATGCACACCAACTTAGAGAATCTGAGGAGTTGTCAAGAGTTAGAGTAAGCTGAAGTAAGTTGAGGAGTTCAGACAGTTGTGCAATTTTTGAATCAGAGAGTCTGCGCCTAGTAGGAAGATGCCAATTCTGAGTGCCTGACGAGCTGCAATCAAAAGTTTTTCTGTGACAACCCGCCATTTCCTTCCTGAATATCCTTAAGGAACCGTCGCGTTGTCGGATCACTTAACATGATCCTTTCATCAAGGGGGTCCTTTCTTGTACAAGGTTGTGCAAATGCGGAAGCAATGTAATTACTCGGGCAGTTACTAATATGGAAAAAGAACTAGTATCTGTTATTTATCTAAGCATGAAACTAGAAACACTATATATAAGATCAAACGATCTGATGTATAGCTTTCCATCGATGACGGCCACCTGTCACCTAAATTGTGGAAAGAAAACCTATACATCCAAAAACAACACAAAATATCTGAAGCTACCATACATCAGTTATACATGTCTTTTACTTTATCTATCTCTCCTTTCCTCTCTCTCCTCTCTTCACACTCCCCATCGACAAACCTATTTCGGGAAGAACTCTTCTGGGAAATCGTCTTCCTCGTCTTTGCCGTCGTCGTCTTCTCCCTCTTCCTCATTGGGCACGTAAGTAGGATCTACAGCATGCTCCGGATCAGGCTCTGCAGCTAAGACATTTAAGTCGTGGAATGAGCTATCATCAAAGCTCAGCAGAGAATATTACATTGTTAACATACATTGATAGTTTACCACATTCTCATTTAGAAGCATAACTGAAATAAAGAATATGATTATTATAATATGCTGATGTACTGATTTTATGCATGATGCAACATGTATGAGAAATCAAGCTGAAACAAGATATAAATGCAGGCGCAAATAGGAGAACAACAAGGTCAAGCTCCCGAGTTACCAGGATCACTTGAACTACAGAAATCAAGCTCCCGAGTTAGCGGGATCACTTGAACTATAGAAAATCAAGCTCCCGAGTTAGCGAGATCACTTGTCAAGCTCCCGAGTTAGCGAGATCACTTGGACCAAGAAAATCAAGCTCTCGAGTTAGCGGGATCACTTGGACCAAGAAAATCAAGCTCCCGAGTTAGCGGGATCACTTGACTGAAGACTAAGTAATAACATATGAACAATATCATAGATATTAGAATCTGAAGGGTACAATATGGTTGATGCCTTGATATTAGAGAAACTTGCATGTTTAAATGGAAATGCATTTATCATAAAGTATACTAATTCATATCTCGTACAATAACTGCCTCTGCTTGTAAATTGTCGTAATATAAAAACTGATATCACCGTCATGTACTTCCACTGCCTATATATATATATGTCTGCTATATACATCTATTCAACAGTACTACCATTACTATAAGTCATATATTATTTTCATCAACCCAGAAAATAGATACATTCATATGCATTTCTGATGAGAATAAGGAAATCAATCATTTTTTTACCAACGTAGATTCCCTACTTGATCACATACAGTTCTTTGAATTTGATTAGAGGTGAGCTTAAGTGTCAGAGACCAGAGATCAGCTCTTGTTTAATTTGCGCAAAACTACTTAGATGCACCATGTTGCACCTAACATAGGTATAGATTCATACACATATTAAGATAACGGTTTAGTAGACAATAGATGGCTCACTGTATGCCTAAGACGCAAAGATGTAATCACCTAGACCCTTAATGTATCCAAGGTCGAAATGCATAAAAGCACAGCCTAAAACTTCATCTGCTGGAGATTGCCGCGGCAACCTTATAGGGTTGCCGCGGCAAGCCTGAGCATTTTAGGCTTGTCGAGGTTGTCTACTTGGCTTCTTTTTCTTCTTCAATCTGGGTTGTTTCCTTGCTTAGATATATATATATATATATATAATATAAATAAATATATATATATATATATATATATACACATATATGTGTATTATTTGTAGCATTTATATATATATATTTGTTCCATTCACAAATCTTCAATGAAGACTCGAAGTGCAGCAATCTGTGCTCAACTTCATGTCTTTACGCTGAGGTTAACTCTGAGCTACCTCTTCTTATGACCACTCTACTGTACAAGAACGATCAACTTACCTTTTGATGTATACGAGAGTACGATCACGCCGACTTGTAGATCGGCAACGAACCCACGACATCTGCTGATTAGGTGACACAGAAGTAAGCTTAATTATCCACTTCTGTTCTCATGGTCTTCGATTTTTGTTTGCACCTTGCGTGCATGAGCTTTTCAGGGTCAAGTTACTAGAATTTCATTCAAAACTGGATGTGGAAAATGAAGGGACTTCGATTACTGTTTGTAGCTAGTATCTGCACTTTCCGTGCATGAGAACTTAATATGACTCATCGAGTCGTGGAGTGAAGTTACCATGCAAGCTGCTTATAAGTGTCAAGTGGTTGGGCTTTGATACTAAGCCAGTATTGCCTTGTAATTGCATAGTCATAAAAGACAAGCAAAGACTTATTTGAATATAAGTCACTTGTACTTATTTAGTGTATAAGCCTTTTAGGCTAATATTGCATATACTGCCTATATAACTTTTACCAGTATATGCCTATATATCCCAAGTGTCCTAGCATATACATGGATTAGCCATATCTTTATAGCCGGCTGGGGTAGTGAGTCTCGAACGGTTTACACTTCAAGTGACCTGGCTGGGCTAGCTTAGGAGTCATATAGTCACTAGGTATATAATTATATATATATAGAGAGAGAGAGATTCTATAGATATAGATATATCTATATATATCATATATCAATCTGACGACTTGTTTGACCCAGCCGGACTCTTATCTATACTGCGTAGAGTATAATTTATGGGAATCGTTTCATTTTCGACAAGAAGCATTGGGATATAACATGACCTTAAAAACTTCTGAGAATTTTTGTTTGAGGATCAACTCCTCCAACCAAGGGTCGGGCCAAAACTCCATCTCTTCCCCGGAGCCGAGGAGGATGTGGATTTTCTTCATGAAATTGTAGTGTGTTTTGGAAACAGATTTCCCGAAACCAGAGCCCGACGATGACGAAGCTGGGCAAATGAACCAAGAGCTACCATTGGAGCTGTATTTTAACAGCAGAATTCGCCTCCATAAAGATTCTTTCTCCTGCCCAATCCTCCACCACCACTTCGCAAGGAGGGCTAAGTTGAAGGTTCTGAGATTGAGGATACCCGCTCCACCAGCTTCCTTAGGGCGATCAATGAAACCCCAGTTAGCTAGGTGATATTTTTTTTTCTCTCCGGAGTTTGACTAGAGGAAATCTCTCTCAAAATTTTCAATTTTTTGCCAGACCCAAACAGGGCAAGAGAAGAAAGACATGAAGTAAGTTGGTAAGGAATCTAGAATCGACTTGATAAGTGTAACCTTGGCCGCAGGTGATAAAACTTTTGTTTTCCAGCCCGCAAGACGTTGATCTGCTTTCTCAAGGATCGGAGTCCATATTGCTTTTTTCGGAATGCCGAAGCTGATTGGAATACCTAGGTATATAAATGGAAATTTTCCCACCTTACAACCAATGATATGCACTAAGAGATTAATAAATGGCTGGGGCACAGAGACTCCAAGAAGGACTGATTTATCAATGTTAACACGCAGCCCTGATACCGCCTCAAAATAGAGAAGAATCCTTTTTATGTTAGCAACTCCGAAGGGTCGTTTTTCGGAAGGATGATGAGATCGTCCGCATATTGGAGGTGTGACACCATAATTCCATTCTTTTTTATTTCAAAACCATTGAACAAGCTGATGGAATGACCTTTCTCTAGAAGACCATTGAGTCCCTCAGCAACCACCAAAAAAGGAAGGGAGAGAGGGGATCGCCTTGGTGAATTCCGTTGGAAATTGGAAAAAAGCCTTCAGGAATATCATTCACTAAGACAGACATGTGCACCGAAGATAAGCACCCAAAGATCCACTTTCTCCATCGGTCCCCAAAAACCAACCGATCTAACATGTAATCAAGGAATCCCCATTCAACGAAATCATAGCTTTTTCGAAATCTACTTTGATCAAGATTCCTTTTTTTTTTTCTTTTTGTGATAAGTATCTACACATTAGCAACCAGGACCACCCATCCATAATATTCCTGTCTTTTAAGAATGCAGATTGATTTGGGGAAATCAGATCTGCCAGTGCCTTTTTCAAGCAATTTGCTACAACCTTGGCTATAATATTATACAAACCTCCAAACAAGCTGATAGGCCTGAATTGAGAGACCTCTTGCACACCCTCTACTTTAGGAATAAGGGAAATGACAGTAGCGTTGACATCTTTTCCAATCAACCCCATCTCGTAGAACTCTTGGAAAACAATCATGAGGTCTGATCTTATTATCACCCAAAATTTTATGAAAAAAGTGAGAGGAAAACCATCAGGCCCGGGGGTCTTTTCTCCCTCCATTTCAGATATGGTGAAAGTAATCTCCTCATCCTCGAAAGGAGCTTCTAGACATTCCTTGTCCTTCTGCGTGAGATATTTGAACTCTAACCCATCAAGATGAGGCCTAATCTGAGGAGCTTGAGAGAATCTATGGGCAAAATGAGACACTAGGGCTTGAGAGATATGATCATGGCTTGTAAGGTGTTGGTCATCGTGAGTGAGTTTGGAAATGTGATTGAAGTGTTTTTTGTTAGAAGCACGGATATGAAATAGTGTGTATTTCTATCACCGCAACGGATCCAATTGTCCCTTGACAATTGTTTCCAGTACCGCTCTTCTTTGAAAAAAATGGAAGCCAACTGTTCTTTCAAACATTTCCTTTCTTCCCTCTCCTCGGCTAACAAACCTGATGCTCCTTCCTCAATGTCTAATTTACCAATTTCATACAAAATTGTGGTTTTTTTTTAAATATATCCCCAAAAACCTCCTTGTTCCATTTCATTAAACCTTTTTTCATAAGCCTTAATTTTTTCATAAAGATTGAGTCGGCCGAACTAGTGAGCTGAGCCTAGTGTCGGATTTTTCCAGTGTGCTGATTTTATTATGTGGTGAGAACAAATTAAAAATCAAAGTAAAATAAAAGATGGAAATAGCATAACTAAAATAATCCTAAGCCTGCAAGATACAAGGCTATTGTAGCAAGTTTTGATAAGTAAGTGTTTGTCTCACAGAGAAATTGATCTAGAATCCAAAATGGAACATAATAGTAGGCCTCCAGATCTGGCTATAGATCTGACAATCCTAAAGAAAGGGAGTTGGGTGTCACAACTACACTAAATTATCTACAAAGAAAGAAGAGAAATAAAGTGCAGTCCTATCCTAAAAAAGGATTATGAAGAAGGTGGTGAAGGTGTATTAAAATAAATATAAAAGGATGGGAAGTAAGCAGTTTAGGTTAAAGTTCATTCAGTTATGTAACTCAGATTTAGGGCTCTCTCTGCAACCGATCCTTACTGAAGTGCTATCAATAACCTTAGCAAGGTCGAAGAATCCAACTTAACTCATGCCATTTGGGGTGCTCTTAAGGCTATAGTCTGTCCACTCAAATGACCACAATCTATCCAATAGAGTCTATCAAATCTCATTGATTGAATCAGAAAAGCTAACCTAATCCAAAGGAGTGGATTGATCAAACCTAATCCAATGAATAAAATCAGGCCATGAATACCATTGCAGACACTATGTTTGTCAGGCTACAAGCTCTCCAAATCTGCTTACAGATCTGGTAAGCATTCATAGGGGTATTAAACCTAGGAAGATCAGATGGCAATGAAAAGATCTAAAGGTTAAGTGAATGGGCAATTTCCAAAAATACAAATCTGATCGAGAAAACTAATGGAACCAAAAGATCTATAGATTTAAATGGACTTTAAATCAATAATTTATTGCTTAAAAAATGGCTTGCAATAAAATGTTCTCACTGCTGCAATCACTATAGAGAAGTCAGATCTAACATCCGATAGTGGTCAAGTGAAACAAAGGGGAGCCTGTTCCTGCACAATCTCAAATCAGGCTACAAGCTCAAGTGTAGAGAAAAAGAATCCATCTCAGATCTGTGACTAAGATTGCCCTAGGGATATAGTCTGTTCACTCTAATAGTCACAGGCTATCCACAGAGGCTCCCTTACCCACAAATATTGAGATAGAACATATAAACTGTTGCTGCCACCGTAGTCCCAGGGCTACAAGCTCAAGCTTCCATGGGCCTTTCAATAAATTCAAATCCTAAATGCATGCTATAGCCTGAACAAAACTACGGGCAAATAGGAAAATAACAGATTAAGTAAGCATTCAAAACAAATTCCATTGATCTTATATTACCAACAATGAAATCTCTCAAGGCAGCAACCTTGTGCACAACAGCTTAACACAAAATCTCAATGTTTGAATGACCTATTACAAAACCAAATAAAACTACACCTAAATGCTTACCAAAGATTTAGTTAGCAAGTGTTGGGCTAAGAGAGAAGAAAAAAATGGAAAAATAAGTGATCAAACCCTAACCCTAACCCTAATTTGCTTGAGCTCTCAGCTGATAGAGGTTGAAGGAAAGAGTGATTGATAATTTCTAAGTTACAAGCATAGCTTATATACTTATTCCTAATGTTATGGCTGAGAGGAGAGTAAACCCTAATTTTACAAGCAAATGTAGCACTGTTACAACCCTTGGATGTCTTGGGATACATGCATTAGAATTTGTGCCTCGGGGTGCGTGCCTTAGACCTAGGGAAATCCTCAAAAGCTCCTTGAGTAAGGATTGAGAAGTGGAGAGCCCGAGCTTCACGAGGTTGGCACCAGCATATCAATTCTATCACACAGCTATAGAGTGTTCACGGGGTAGAGTTTGCCTTTGAATCTTGTTGTCTCGCGTAGTAGGACTGTAGATGATCGCGCAGCTGCTTCAGATTTGAATGGACTCACGCAGAAGGACTTTTAGTCCTTAGCTTGCTCGCGCAAAAGAGCTTCAGAAACTCCTGTTGCGAGGTACTCACACAGATGCCTTTGCATTTCGTTCGGTTCAGGGTTAAACTTCTAGGCAGGCGAGAGCTGCACGAGAGAACTTTTGGGTGTCTCTCTCTTCCAGAGCCACGCAAGAACTTCGCTAGATCTTTATTGTTATTCATGTCAATTAGACTCGCGAGGTAGTGTGCGAGGTTGCATTAAGGCTTGATCCTCATGAGAACTTCACGAGCTGTATTTCTGAAGGTTTAGTGCGCGACAGCTCCGCGAGCTTCTTCACATGTTGATTGCAGCTGAAGCGTGTGACTGTTGCGCGAGAGGTGATTTGTGATGTCCCCTTCATTAAGCTGTGCAACTTCTTCGCGAGCCCTATTATGTTGCATGTCTTAGTTGCACGAGGGAGCTCTGCCAGTGAATTGAACAGCGCGAGGCAGCACCTCAGCTGTGCGAGATAGGTCATTGGCTCCTTTGCTGCTAGGCACATGATTTTGTTACAGCTTCCTCCACTCTCACCTATACTTCTTTCATCTGTTGGACTTCCTTGGTCCATTATGACATGTAAAATAGTCACCATGGTGTTCCATCACTTTCTGGTTCAGCTGTCATCTTTTGCTTGAATTCTCTCTTTTCTTAGCACCAAAAGCATAAACTTTGTATTAAGTTGCACAAGTTATTCCTAACTATAAAATAAGATAAAAAGGAGTTATTAGTCAGCTTTAAGGTCTAGCAAAGGCTAGGTTAAGAGGTGAAAAGTTGTACTTTTCAGTGATTAACACACCCCCAAACCTAATCTTTGTTAGTCCCTGAGTAAAGTAAAATTTAAACAGCTACTCTAAGAATATAAATGTCACTTTCGTAGGGAGCACGGATACATTTAGCTTATGCATCAAGCCTTTCAAACCCCTAGGTGATTCCTAGTGGAGGAGTGAAGTCTCATGAGGGTTTTTAGTGAAGGTACCTACAAACTTCTCAATGAAACAGTTAACAAAAGTGCACACAGTGGTTAATCAATTTGAAATAAATATAGTTTATTTCACCCTTGCTCTGTCAAAATTAAAGGAGTTCCAAAGTACTATATGTAAACACTAACACCTCGGACATGCATGCATGCTCATTACATCCAATCAGCTGACACCAAGAAAACAATATGTGTAAAACAATACTAAGCTTACCAGTACATCAAAATTCTGGTTCACACAATACCCCAATGATTTCAATCTCAGACCCAATGCTTACCAGGGCTGTCTCTCATAACTGAATTTAAGGGTGTATCATTTCACATAAGCTCAAGAGCAGTTACATACCTCAAATGGGTTTGCAAGCATGAGCATAGACAATTCTTCTAATTTCTGACATTATAAAGTACTTCTCACCATAGATCAGACATCTCCTCATCTTCACATGACTGTTTATTTGACTTTGGATCAACAAAGGCTTTTCATGGGTAGTAATGTGGCTTATTGGTGAGGGTTGGAAAGAATAAAAGGGGTGAAGAGGGATTCAAAATTTGATAAATTACACGCAGGTAGGAGATGATTCATGACTTCACCTTCTTCATTTCAGCACAACTCTATCTTCTTCCTTTGAAATTCCAGTGCTAAAGTGGTCAACTTCTTCTCTTCTTCTTAATATTTCCAATGAAGTTCTTCTTTTGACTTCTTATTCTTTTCTTTTTATTTTTCTTTTTTCTTTTTTTTTCTTGTATTTATATATATATATATATATATATATTTTATGATGGTTGCCACCCATCTACAACTGCTACACTATTATTTACAGATCTCCTCCTCTCTTCTTTTTCGTTCACCAAATGTTAAACTTTACTCACTTATCTTTAACATCCTCTCCATTACCTTCTGAATTCTCAGAGTAAGGGTAGGGCTAAATCAGGTTAAGAGGTTCAAGTTCAAGTACTTTGGTGTTTGCACAAGGTTCGAAAAGTGTATGCACAAGGGTAGTTTCACAGTTTTGATCTTTTAGATTCAAACTGTCCAAATGAAGGCCTTGATCCTTTCCTTAGTGTCATGATTACTGTCAAACAGCTTCAACTTGGAGTGTCTAACTTCTAGTGAAAAGGGCTTGACTCAGTCAGTCCTTAGAACAGAAAAAATTGCCACAGACACTCCTAAAAAAAAACTCACTGGGTATGGTCTTCAATTGCACTCAAAGGGGTATGCTTTCACCTGTTTCCCTCTTTACTGGTTCACTAACTACTGTTTATAAAAAATTTCCTGTTGTTTACCTCATAGAAGTATTGATTTTCAAATGATTTTAGTGTTAAAAAGGTCTGCATAATATGTAGATTTCCTCACTTTCACCATTGCTTAGGTGAAATTCATTATATTTATTCCTCACTTAGTTAAGACTGCTGCACTTAGGTTAACTAGATCATTGGCAATCCTTGCTACACCCCCAAACCAATGAGGAGCAGTGCCCTCACTGATTCAAATATAAGAGGGCAAGTGCAGCAGGGAACAAATACATAATTGACAGTAAAATAAAGCAAATAAAAGCAAGAAACAAGGCACACGCAAACGACTAAAATAAACAAACTACTATAAAGACAGAAAGTATATTATACAATAGAAGCAAAAGAAAATTACATGTAGACACAAAAAGAGTATAAACCTAGGACAAATCTAGACACACACTAAGTTAGATATGACAGTGGCAGAAACTTGCTACTTCGGGAAGAGGAGCTGAAAGCCAGAAAAGGGGGGATAACAGAGACTAAGGAGAAGGATGTTGAGCAGGTGGTGGATGGAGTGAAGAGGAAGTGGTAGAAGATGCAGATGGTTCTATCTTCTATTTATTTTTCTTTCTTCGATTCTTTTTCTTTTCCTCCTTGGCCAAAATCTTTTGTACTTCCTCATACTCATCCCACAGGAATTGTAATGGGTCAGGTTCTTTTGGTGGTAGTGGGTCCTCCCAAACTGGGTAGAACTTTATCGGCAGATCAATGGGTTTGTCATCCACCATAGTTATGGGTAGGGAATGATTGATGGGGTCAAAAGAGAACGAATGCGATGGAGGTGAACTAGCCTTATATTTAAAACGCATGGGTGGTGGAATATTGTTGTTCGGTATGTTAGATGCTTGCTGCTAACTTTATTTGAAAACAGTGATAAGAATGTGTTAGTAAAAATAATTCAAAGGTGGATTGAAAAATATAAAATAGAAAGTCTAAAAATACACACAGACCTACAAGATACAGGGCCTGTTGTAGCAAGTTTTGATAAGTAAGAGTTTGTCCCACAGAGAGTATTGATCTGAAACCTCAAGGGTCATATAGTAGTCTCCAGATCTAGCTACTGATCTGGTAGCACTAAAGAGAGGGGTGTTTAAGTGTCACTAAGCTATATTAAAAACATAAATGCAGAAATAAAACTACAGCTAAAGAAAGGGATAAAGAAGGATGGTGATGGTGTGTACCAAAATAAAATATAAAAATTGGTGAGAAGTAAGCAGGTTACGTTCAGAGTTAAAGTAGTAATATAACTCAGATTTAGTCTGTCTCTGCAGTGCTCCTTGCTGAGACGCTATTAAAAGCCTCAACAAGGTAGAAATATCAAGTTTAACTCATGCCATTTGGGGCGCTCTTAAGGCTATAAGTTCTCCACTCAAATGGTCATAGCCTGTCCCATAGAGTCTATCAAATCCCATTAGTTAAACCAGAAATTACCAATCTAGTCCAATGGAGTGGACTGATCATTTCCCCAGCCACTGGACCAGATCAAGCCATGAACACTATTGCAACACTATGTAATGTTAGTACTACAAGCTCCCCAGATCTGCATACAAATATGGCTGACATCCATAGGTATTTAAACCCATAAGATCCTAAGTGTTTTGCCAAAGCCAATGGCTCACTGATGCCTACAAAAAGAACCATGCAACAAATTGAATAGGACTTTAGATTCAGCTAGTCATTGCTACAAACGGCCTACAATGACTTAGCCTCAAATTACAATTACTACAGAGAGATCAGATCTAACATCTGATGTCGACTAGGTAAAATAGAGGGGAGCCAGTTCCTGTACAAACCTCCTCACAAAGCTCTATAAGCTCATGTGCAGGGGAGAAGAATCCTTCTCAGACATGTGAATGGACAACATCTTAGGGCTAGACTCTATCCACTCGAATGGTCACAGGGTATCCCATTGGTCTATCCATACCACAGAGATCTGAGAAAGAACATACAAACTGTTGCAACCACCATGGTCCACAGGTTAGTCCCAAATACATTGATCCTTTATACATCTAAAGAAACCATAAGATCTTTAAATTCAATTAGGCATTAAAACAACAATTCATTAATAAAAGCAAAACTTAAAATGAACTGCCTCCAGGCTGCAGCTTGTATACAACTGCTCATCAAAAATCCTAATGTATATAAAACTTATTACAAAACTTAAATAAAATACACATAAATGCTTTCCAAAGGTTTAGCCAGCAAGTGCTGAGCTAAGAGAGAAGAAAAATGGAAAAAGAAATGATCAAAACCCTAACCCTAGATGAACACAGGCTATTCCAGGTTCAGATCTCAGGCTATTCTTGGATTTAAAACCCTAAGTGAACCAGGCCAATCCTGGCTCCAAACTCTAATCCTAGAAAGCTAAAATCCCAAACAAGGGGGGGATCTCAGGCTAACCCTTTGATAGTTTACAAATGTAGATAACAGTCCCTTATATAGGCAACCCTTGAAACCCTAATATGCATTAGTCAATCAGATTTCAGCAGGTTTGGAGTTGATTTCGTGGCCTATCTGTGGCCCTTGGATTCTTTGGCAAGTGTGGGACATTGGGATGCATGCCCTAGAAGGTGTGAAATACCTAAAATATCCTTAGAAGCTGAAATAGGCCGCTAGAATTCGTGCCTCGCGTAGATGATAGCTTCAGGTATGCATCTCGCTTAAATCTAGCTGAGTTCTCGCTTAGTTGAAGTTTCAGAAGTTTGATCTCGCTGAGCTGAAATGCTTTAGAAGTTAAATCTCACTGAGTTGAAGCTTTAGAAGTTTGATCTCGCTGAGTTGAAATGTTTCAGAAGTTAAATCCCGCTGAGTTGAAGCTTCAGAAATTATATCTCGCTGAGTTGCAATACAACAGGAGCTTAAATCTCGCAGAGCTGAAATACAACATATTTCAGCAACTTAAATCTCGCTGGGCTGAAATACAATATTTTTCAGCACTGCACCTGTTCGATAGAATGCCTCAAGAGCAGAACAACTCAAATGCATATATTTATCAGCTCTACACCACTCGACTTCGAGTCCGCAACCCGTGGGGGTTTAGTTGAAGTACTCGAGAGGTGCACCACAGCTGCTCGAGTGCGCACAACAGCTGTTCGACAAAATGCTTTCAGCCTATACGCTACTCTAATATGCTAAATATGCAAGTTTACAGCTCATGTTCTTTAATGCAGTTGCTTTGCCGCTTGAATGGTGTAGTGTAGCTGCTATTTTCAGTTGCTCACTGAATGTGCTTGAGAGGTTCCTTGTCCAGCAAGTGCAGTTGCTTGACGATCTTGATTTGTAGCCGTATAAGCTGCTCGACAATAGTTTGCTTCATAGGATAATAGCAGTAGCAGCTGCTGTAGTTCAAAACTGCTCAGCCATGCATTTGCAGCTACAGGTATGCAACTCCAAAAAAAATGCTCGAGACATATGTTTACTGCATATATGATGTGTTTTACTTCTGCACAGCAGCCACATTGCTGTAGCTTGAGTAATTAATGTAGTGATAGTCTCAGCTCGACGGTTTGTGGGCAGTAGCAATGGAGTGCAGCGCGAGTGTATAGTGTTGGCATCAATAATGCCTCTCGTTGGGCAAAGTGTAGCAGAGATTGAATAAATCATTGCAGCTCCGGTGTGATTGTAGCAGTAGGAGTGTGCACAGTAGTGCTTTAAGGTGCCACATAGTGTAGAAATGGTGTGTAAGGTGGAGCTACTCTAAGGCTTGCGAGGCTGCACATGAAATAATACTGCAGCTTGTACTGCTCGCTAAGATGGCATGAAGCAAGCTCATGGGGCTGTAATAATTGCATCTTCAGAATAGCTCGCATGGATAAAATATATGGAGCTTTTACTACTCATGGAGCTAGAAGAATACAACAGTCTATTACCAAATCGTGAGGCTCCAAGATGGAGCTGAAAGTGTAGGCTCACGAAGATCATTTTCAGCCATTCTCGAATCAGCTCGCGAGGATAAAATATATGGAGCTTCAGAACTCCCATCTCATGCAGATTTCACTGGGTTCAGCTCCTTTGTTCATTTGCATCAGCTTTAACTCGGGTGGTTCTCAGTGTGCAGTAGCTATGAGCTTTGCGAGACATCCATAACACAACACCTTTGCTGCCCGATGGGCTCCACTGTGCAGCTCCTCTCCATCCATTCGATAATCACGAAGCAGCATACTAAAGTGCTTGACAAGTTTACCTTGAACACATATATCAGATGCGCTGCTATGATAACTGCTTCGACAAGGGAGTGCAGCTCAATTGATGGAGTGGCAGCTATAAAAGTTCACCTTGAACACATGGTGCAACAATTCCTTCTTCTTGGCTTGAAAAAGCATGGATTGCGTCATTAAGCTCTTATTTCCTATTATCTACAAGGCGCACTTAAAACACTTTATTAGTCCACTCAGAGGTCCATCAAAGGCCGGGTTAATGGGCGAAAAGTGGTACTTTTCAGAGCTTAACACATCTTGAAACCTAATCTTTGCTAGTCCTCGAGCAAAGGAAAAACTAAAACAGTTATTAAAAATAAGAAATGTCACTTTCGTAGGGAGTACGGATGCATTTAGCATATGTACTAAGCCTTTTAAACCCCTAGGTGATCCCTAGTGGAGGAGTGAAGTCTCCTTAGGGTTTTCAGTGAAGATACCCACAAACTTCACCATTACAACAATTAAAAATAGTGTAGTCAATGACAAAACAAATTTCAATGAATAAAGCCTTAGTCCACACCTATCCTTTAAAATCAGAGGAAATTACAGCAGTAATGCAACCATTTAAAACTCAAAATCAACATGTATGTGCATCACCACCAATTAGTTCACAACAGGAATACAATATGCATAAAATCAGTACAAAGCTTACCTTAAATTCAAAAATCAGGTTGGATACAACTCCAATGAAATTAAAATTCAGACCCAATTCTCACCAGAGCTATCTCTCAATACTGAAAATCAAAAGGGTGTTTACATTCTCATCAGCTCAAGAGTAGTTATAGACCCCAAATGGGCCTGCAAGCATGAGCATAGGAAAAGCTTTTAATTTCTGACATCCTCATGACTTTCCACCATAGATTAGACAACTCCTCATCTCCACATGACAACACATTTCACTTTGGATCTACAAGGTCTTTTTAAATGGGTTGTAATGTGGCTTATGAGTGAGGGATATAAAGAACGAAGAGGTAAAAAATGATTCAAAATTGAGAAATCAGCCAGGTAAGGAGTGATTGATGACTTCACTACCTTCATTTCAGCACAACTTCATCTTACTTGATATATTTCAGAATCAAAGTGGACAGCTTCTGTGATAGCCCGGATTTCAACACCCAGAAACCCGTGCCATCAGCACGACCCTCAAGGTCATGCCCTATGATTCTATACGGAGCATTGGTATATACAAGCCAAAGACTACAAGTAAGGCATATACATCTACTCTAAACAAGTTCTCATGCATTTAAAATAAAAGAGTCTCTAAAGACAGTTCTTGTCCCATGCCAATTCATGGGCATAAGAACAGACCCAAACCGTTGGTGATAACTGTTCACCCCAGACGGTTTGTCAAAAGAATAAAGGTATTTAATTATATTCAAATAAAGAGGCTTGACATACAAAGCCGTACCTAATACTCTCAACTCACTCTCAAAGTATGCAAAGGGTCTCCTAGAAGAATTCTTCAGGAGGAGGCTCTGACTCTTCTGTGGGCATGTAATCCGAATCCCCTGGATCAACGTCTCCAGAAGTCTCTGCTTCCGCTAGTCTTGGACCTGCGACGTATAGTCTAAGGGGGGTGAGCTACATCCTACCTCAATAGGGAAACACAGTGAACATATAAATTAAGCACTCACATGTATTCCAAAATAGTTTAAAGATACAATTTATTTGATAGAACTGCTGAAAGACAACAGAATAATTGGAAATAAAATGATGGATACACTATTACTTTGCATGACTTTGTTTATTCTTGTCTTACTGGTATAGTAATGGATTTGGCCTAATCACTTAAATCTAAACTAAAATAGTCCCCGAGCAATATAGCATCGAGCCCCGATGGAATACCCACCATCGTCGTCTAAATAGACACTTGTTATGTGTAAAAATTCAATAGTACCCAAGCCCCTTTCTCTTAGGCGGCAAGGTCTATTCTTAATCCAATATCCCTGGGATGTGCTATTGTGTATGGTTTGGCCGTCGTACCGGTCACGGATATCCTGTCGGGTCTATCGTGGGTATCCCGCTACGTCGGTGGGGAATTCTAATTAAACCGTAAATAACAGAATATCAAATGTTCTCTACATATAGTTATTTACCGTGATTGTGCTAATTTTATTATATTAGGCCTTATCGTTCTTCTTTTATTTCATCATTTGGTTTCATCTGCATCCCTGGGATGCTATTGGTTCAATGCATCATTCAGATGCCCATTGTTACAATTCTACGTCCCCTAGGGACTTCATGTTTTCCATTTAAATTCACACACGCACACATACATGTTGGAAACATATTTATATGACTGTTCTCTGGAGATACTCTACATACATGATTTTGACAAATTAAAGTACATGTTTCAAGATATTCCCCACCTCAAGTAAAATCCAATGCACTCCTTTCTCGTAGAGGTTTACGCGTAACAACTCACGTCACACCTACATTGCATGTGATACGAATTTACTCAGAAAGGTCTCTAGAACCCTTGAAAACACAGCTCTCATAAATTACACTAAAATAAATGAGAAAATTGGGTAATTCCTCGCGCGAGCGGTCATTTAGCCTCGCTCGAGCGAGCGGTCATTTAGCCTTGCTCGAGCGAGCACTTGACCTTGCTCGAGCGGTTACAATTCATCGCTCAAGCGATTATTATTCATCGCTCTAGTGAACACTATTCATCGCTCGAGCGAGCACTGTTCATCGCTCGAGCAATTATAATTTGAGATACCTGGAGCTCTAAGCGATGCCTCGTTCGAGCCAGCTTCTCCTTCACTGTGGGTCTTGCTCGAGCGAGTTCAAGACGTGAATATGCTCAAAATATTCCCTCTTCCCTTGCTCGAGCGAGCCATTTAGACCGCTCGAACGAGCCACGAAAAGATGTATGTTCTCCATCTGTTCGAGAATTATCACCTTCTTCATGAGAGATTTAATAGTGTTAAGGATCATTCGTCCACTAGTTTAAACTCTACTTAAAACATGCGTAAACATCTAAAATCATACCTTACTCGATAGATCTCCTATAGTTTGATCCAAGCTTCGTCTAATCGTGAAGATTTTTAAGGTTCTCTATTGCTAAAAAACAAACGAACCTCTCCTCCTCTTTTACAACCTTCTCTTCTTTCTCTCTATTGCAGCCCTTCTCCTCTTTCTCTCTATTTTAGTTCTCTCTATCTATGTTAATTTAGGTTACGTAGGAGAGACTCTCTCCTCCCCACTTTCACTTATATAGTGAAAGCTAGAAGGTTTCACATATACACACATAGTGTGTATATGTAGTTTTTGGTTTCCTTGTGAATCACAATTACATGTGCATGATATGTGGTACACGTGCATGATATGTGATGTGCACGGTTCCCAAAAATTTGGAGTTATGACATTCACTCCACCTTATAAAATTTTTGTCCTCGAAAATTAACGACACACTAGGAATTAAATATGACTATTTAAAAAGTTTCCGAACAGACATTCGTAGCAACACACCCACAAAATCATAATCAGATAATTCAATACATGGTCCAATGACCCGAGATCATACCTGCATGGAGAATTATTTTTTTTTATCTATACAAAATAAAAAGGCGGTCGTATCAATCAGCCTAATTATTCTAGAACTCTCTTAACGGCTATAATCAGAATGACATTCATTCTACTCCTGTTTATGAGAACCTGCACAAGGCTTTTTATACAACTACATAATCGATTATACACACGCACATTGCACCAAATAGACTTATTTAATCAAAATTTATGCATATCTATATTAAGTCACTATTATGTCCACCCTAGATTTTGTGACAATCATGTCACGATTGTTTCAAACACAATTTTTCACCTCATAATCACGAAATATTACACTGATAATCACAAAAATTTAATTGACAGATGACGGCCTAGTCATCACTCTGCTCATACTCATCATCGTCGTCATCGTCGTCATCATCACCAACCTCCTTGGTGGTAGTGGCACCCACTGTAGTGCTCCTCGTAGCAGGGCCAGAGCTTGATGCTCTAAAAACAACACCTCTCATAGCACCAATGCGCTCCCTGTATGTCTAGGGGTACGCATGGCCCATGAGGTCTATAAGGAGCGCCTCCTGGAACCGCTAATGTAATCTAATCTCCCGCCCCTGCGGGAGGATCTCTCACATCATACCGCTGTCGGTGCTAGGTAGGGGCTGTGAAGATGACGTAGAGGGAGCAGTTGGTCCCACCGGTGCTTGCTGCGTTGCTTGTCGGGAAATCTGACGATCTCTCTTCTTATTCACACTAGTTTGGAGGCTCTTTAGATTTCGGCTTAGGTCTTGGGCGAGGAATGGAATCATGTTGTCGGTAAGCACGAGTTCGTCCGTCCTAATTTGAAATCCCTCCTTCCCATTTTGTGAATCGAGGAGTCGGGAAATCAAACGCGCATAGGGTAATCGGTTGATCGGTGAAGGAATAGCACCCCTTAGGTTTATTTTATGGGCATGCGCCATGCCCTTGATGACTACCATCGGAGCGCTAAACCACCTATTGTGGAAAGCGGTGTGTAGAGCCCACAAAATCGTCTCGCGGCGCTCTTGGTCATGACCAGTCGGGTGTAAATTTTTCTTAAATATAATATCTAGAAACCACATGTGTGGCGGTAATTGGGATCGGGTGATCGATTGGCCTGATGCGGTGACGCCGCCGGTAATGTCGGCGATAATGGTCGGGAAACCTACGTTTCCAAAAAAAGGTGGTAGAGAAAGGGGGTTTGGTGTGTATGTGTCGGGGCACTGCATGGTGGAGGAGACATCGGCACTGCCGAAAATAAGTTCTTTCCCGTCAATGGTGACGAGGATAGAGTCCTCACTCACGTTGGTCTTGAGTGGTTGGTAGAATAACTTTACAAGCCTCGAATAGTACCGAGCTCCAAAAGGGGTGAACAGTGCTCATAAGTGGTTGTTTGTAAGGAAATCCAAAGTCCACTGGGTGGACGTCGAATCCCCAAAACAAGAGGGATGGATCTCCCATTCGGTTTCAAAAACATTCGACCCCCACCATTCATTTAGTTGGATTAGGGTAGGAAGTAGGGATGGGGGTGGTTGTGGTGTCTATGGCGCTTGATTGTGCGATGATGGCGATCGAATCGTCACCCATTTCCTAGGTTGGTGGTTAGGGCTTTGGGATGCCATTGATATTTAAGAAGAATTTATAAATGAAATTAAGGTAGAAATAGTGAAGATTTCACCTTTTTGAACGCTTTTGACGAATCGGATCGTCCGAATCCGGCTTGAATTGAATGTAAAAGCTTGGAGATTAACAAAAAAGAGCCCTAACTCTCGCTCGGGAGTCTCTCGCGTGAAGATGAAATAAAGGAACAGAAATCCGCCCATATATGTACTCTGACCTCGCTCGAGCGATTATAAATTCTCGCTTGAGCGGTCAAAATGCCTAGCTCAAGCGAGCAATAGTCATCACTCGAGCGAAGTTTATGATTTTATGTGGCTTGCTCTAGCGAGCACAAGTGGTTGCTCGAGCAAGCCCAGAAACATTTTTCTGGTGCTCTTTAGCTCGTTTTCTGTCAATAGTCCTCACCACTAGTTTCCTATGTGGTGTATCTAGAATTTTTCACACAAAAAGTTGGTTCTATCATAATTTTGAGTTAATATACTAAAATTTCAAAAAATTTCAATCATTCATTAAAAGAAAAAGAGACTTTCATACCACCAACCATTACATATTATTAATTTGAATAGGACTAATTAGTTGGCAATTTCGAACAAGTTGGGATATTGTTCTCTGACATCCGCCTTACGTTCTCACGTTGCCTCCTCGACTGAATGATTCTTCCATCGGACAAGCACTAAGGGAATAACTTTGGTGTGTAGCACTTGTTCCTTTCTATCCAATATATCTGTCGGTTCTTCTATCATGCTCATATCCTCGTGCATCTCCAATGGTTGACCTTGTAGAACGTGGGAAGGGTCATTCACATACTTTCTGAGTACAGAAATGTGGAAAACGTTATGTACTCGATCGAACACTGGTGGTAATCCAATGCGATATGCCACTTCGCCCACCCGACCCAGAATTTCAAAGGGTCCAAGATAACGGGGACTTAGCTTCCCTCTCTTTCTAAATCTCATCACGCCTTTCATTGGCGGCACCTTCACAAACACGTGTTCACCCACCTTATAGTTCACACTGGTTCGCTTGATATCGACGTAGCTTTTCTGTCTGCTTTGAGCCGCCCTTAGTCTTTCTCTGATTATGCAGACAATAGCGGTGTTATCTTCAAGCAACTCGGGACCCAAAACAAAATTTTCACCCGTTTCCTCCAATTGATTAGCGATTTACATCGCCTTCCGTACAAGGCTTCATACGGTGCCATTCCAATGCTTGTCTGGAAACTGTTGTTGTACGCAAACTCGATCAACGGTAGGTGCTGATCCCATGATCCTTGCAGCTCTAACATACATGCTCTGAACATGTCCTCTATTACTTGATTTACTCACTCTGTTTGCCCATCTATTTGCGGATGGAAAGCTGAACTGAAGTCCAGTCTGGTTCCCATTTCTTCCTAAAATTTCTTCTAAAATTTTGACGTGTATAGTGGATCACGATTCGAAACGATACTGCTTAGGATTCCATGTTGGCGTACTATCTCCTTCATATATAATTCGGCGAGTTTTCCTGCCGTGTACATCGTGTTGTAAGTTAGGAAGTGTGCTGACTTGGTCAGTCGGTCCACGATTACCCAAATGGCATTATATCTCTTTGTAATGTGCAGTAGTCCAACGATGAAGTCCATAGAGATCGATTCCCATTTCCACTCTGGTATTGGCGGAGGTTGTAATAATCTTGCAGGGTGCCTATGATCAATCTTCACTTGCTGACACGTCAAACACCGCGAGACGTATTCTGCCACGTCTTGCTTCATACCTCTCCACCAGTAATTCCTTTTTAAATCTTGGTACATCTTTGTGCAGCCGGGGTGGATAGCAAAATTTGATTTGTGAGTCTCATCGAGAATGGTTCGTCGCAGATCGACATTGTTAGGGATGCAAAGTCAACCCTTGAACAATAGGGAACCATCCTCCCTGATTGAGAATTCTGATCTGATGCCTTCCATTATGTCTTGGCGGACCTTGGTTAGTACTGGGTCTTCCATCTGTAGTTCGCGTATGTGTTCGAATATTACCGGTTTTACTAATATATTGACCGAAAAGGCTCCTGTAGCTTGCGACTTGATGTCCGCACCATATAGTGCCAGATCTTCAAGTAACTTCCATCAGTGCCTTTCCAAAATCAAACTAGTCAACTGCGCTGAATTCTTCCGACTCAAGGCATCGGCTACCACATTAGCCTTGCCTGGATGGTACTGTATGGAACAATCATAGTCTTTGAGGAATTCCACCCATCTGCACTGCCTCATGTTAAGTTCCTTCTGCGTAAATAGGTATCTGAGGCTCTTATGGTCGGTGAAGATTTCGAACGTTTCCCTATATAAATAATGTCTCCAAATCTTCAATGCAAATATGACTGCTGCTAGTTCCAGATCATGCGTTGGATAGTTCTTCTCATGCTCTTTCAATTGTCTTGACCCGTAAGCTATCACCTTTTTGTATTGGTTGAGCACGCAACCCAAATTGTTATACGAAGCATCACTGTAGACCGCGAATCCTCCACTGCCTGAAGGAATGGCTAACACTGGGGCTGAAGTGAGTCTCTTCTTGAGTTCTTGAAAACTCTTCTCGCACACTTCACTCCATTCAAATCTTAAATCCTTTCTTGTAAGCCTCGTAAGAGGTCTCGATATCTTTGAAAACCCCTCTACGAAACGTCGATAATAACCAGCTAGTCCAAGGAAACTTCGGACATCGGTCATGGTCTTTGGTTGCTCCCAGTTCACTACTGCCTCAATCTTAGCGGGATCTACTGTGACACCATGCTTTGAGACGACATGTCCCAAAAAGCTTACCTCTTCTACCCAAAACTTACATTTGCTGATTTTGGCATGTAATTGGTGTTCACTCAAAGTTTGTAGAGCGACTCGTAAGTGTTCTTCATGCTTCGTCTTCAATTTAGAGTAAATCAGGATGTCGTCAACAAACACGACGATGCAGGAGTTCAGGTGTGGTTTAAACACCCGACTCATTAAATCCATAAATGACGCTGGTGCGTTTGTCAACCCGAACGGCATCACCAAAAATTCATAGTGTCCATACCGTGTTCTGAATGTCCTCGGCCTTGACTCTCAACTGATGGTATCCAGATCTCAGATCGACCTTGGAAAAGTACTTCACCCCTTACAACTGATCAAACAAGTCATCTATTCTTGGCAAAGGGTATCGATTCCTCACAGTGAGTTTATTCAAATGTCGATAGTCAATGCACAACCGCATCGACCCATCTTTCTTTTTCACAAATAAAACCGGTGCTCCCCATGGAGACACACTTGGTCTTATAAACCTTTTATCCATAAGCTCTTGCAACTACTCTTTCAACTCCTTCATCTCAGAAGCAGTCATCCTGTGTGGTGCCTTTGAAACAGGCTCCGTTCCTGGTGCTGAGTCAATAGCGAATTCCACTTCTCTCTCTGGAGGAAATCCTGGCAATTCTTCTGGAAATACGTCTTCGAACTCTCGCACTACTGCTATCTCAAAAATAATATTCTTTTCTTCTTTCTACCCCTTCAGAAATGCCAAATAACTGCTACACCCCTTTCTGATTAAACGTTCGGCTCTGACTGCAAAGATGAGTGGCACCTTTGTCGATCTCTCTTCTCGAAATCGAAACGATCTCCTTGTGTTAGGTCAAAAAATGACAGCCTTGTTCTTATAATCCACTCTTCCATAATGATGAGACAGCCAATCCATGCCAAGGATCACATCGAATCCTTGCATGTCCAACAATATCAATTGCGCGTCTAACTCATAGATGACGCCATCCCGGACACTCATTACTACTAATTTGCAGACTAACTCTGTGTCCACTAATTCTCCCGTTGGGATAGACACTGATAACACAAATTCCAGTGTCTCTGGAACAATTTTCATTTTCTTTGCAAATCTAGGAGTGATAAAGGAGTGGGTAGACCCTGGGTCTATCAACACTCGTGCGTCACGTGCTACATAGCATTCTTTTTCATAGACTTGTAACATACCTATAACACATACATATGTATATAGCACATACTTTATTTAGAATTTTCTAACGTATAAAAATAAGTCCAAATGCTTTTCTAATGAATGCACCTATTCTATCAAAAATTGTATTTAAATTAAAACTCTTATTTAAAAGGGATCTCACCTTGAATGACGTCGTGTGCACTCCCTGCTTCTTGGGCGGTGACTGCATAGGCTCTCCCTTGAACAACTGGTTTCCGTGATTGAATAGGTCATGGCATGGAAGCTGAGGTCGTCTTCTCCTTAATTGCCACAGGGAAATCTCTAATCACGTGGCCCATCTTGCCACATTTAAAATAGCCCCGCATTCCTTGCCTACAATCTGCCATTTTATGGAACTTGCCACACTTGCACAAGTCTCTCTTGGTGTTGAAGAAGCAGCTCGTGAAAAACCTTGTGTAACTGTGGCTCCAGTGGAAATAGTAGGACCCTCATAACTCATCGGCCTCCCTGACGCCAGCAATGAGAATCTTTGATGAGTAGTCTGTTGTGCGGCTCTCCCATACCCTGTCTAGAACGGTTGTCTCTAATTCGGTGCTACGAACCTTGGCTTCTTATTCATTGGTTCATAACTCCCAGTCTTGCCTTGATCTATGCTTCCTCTTCCCTACTGTTCCCTTTGACGGTATCGGTTATTGTTTTCTTCTTCGACTACTAATGCCTTACTCATGACCTCTCCATAGGTCTTCAGCTAAAATGGCGCAACTCCTCCTCGGATGTCCGGCCTTAAATCCTGTTGGAACCTCTTCGCTTTCATCACATCAGAAATTACGTAGTCTTGAGCTTAACGAGCCAGTCTCATAAATTCTACTCCGTACTCTCTTACGGTCATCTTTCCTTGCATTAGTTGTAAAAATTGAGTCTCCATCAGATTTCTCACAACCTCTGAAAAGTACTGCTTATTGAACTCTTCAACGAATTCATCCCATGTCCAGGGCATATCTGGAGTTTCTTGAGCCCTAGTCCGCGAAACAGATTTCCACCAAGGCCCAGCCTCCCCATCTAGCATGTAAGCTGCCCAACAGACGCTCTCGTCCTCTGTGCATGTCAGTATACTAAATACCTTCTCCATTTCACTCAGCCAATTTTTGGCTGCCATGGTGTCTGCCTGCCCTGAAAAGCTAGGAGGTCTCATCCTCCTGAATTCGGTAAATGCTGAAGCTACTAGTAGTGTAGGCCCTACTGGAGGCGTAGGTGTCTGATGTTGCTCTGGGGCGGCATGAACTGCCAAGGATGCTGCATGTTGTGCCATGTCAGTTGCCATGGTTTCTATAGTATGCATCATCCTCTGACGCTCCTCTCTTTCTTCATTTCTTTCCCTCACTCTATCTTGTTCTCTTTGATCTCGATCTTGTCGGTCTCATTCCTGATTTTCTGCTTGATTTTGGTTCCCTTCTTGGCCACTGCCCTCGGGAACCTCCCTATTTCCCACTTGGACTTTGTTCGTAGACAAGATGAACTCATCTCTACTGCATAGATTCCTATCATGACCACCCCTGGGTCGGCCTCTTCCTCTAGGAAACTTAACGGTCTGCATAAGAAACCACGGTTTCGTTAGCAAAAGTCCCTATGTTCTGACAAAAATGATTGTTAGAAATTAAAAGAAATGGTTCTGATACCAACTGTGACAGCCCAGATTTTGGCACCCTAAAACTCGTGCCATCAGCACGACCCTCAAGGCCGTGCCCTGTGATTCTATATGGAGCATTGGTATATACAAGCCAAAGACTACAAGTAAGGCACATGCATATACTCTAAACAAGTTTTCATGTATTTAAAATAAAAAGAGTCTCTAAAGACAGTTCTTGTCCCATGCAATTCATGGGCATAAGAACTGAACCAAACAATTGGTGATAACTGTTCACCCCAGACGGTTTCTCAAAAGAATAAAGGTATTTAATTGCATTCAAATAAAGAGGCTTAACATACCAAGCCGTACCTAATACTCTCAACTCACTCTCATAGTGTGCAAAGGGTCTCCTAGAAGAATTCTTCAGGAGGAGGCTCTGACTCTTCTGTGGGCACGTAATCCGAATCCCCTAGATCAACGTCTCCAGAAGTCTCTGCTGCCGCTAGTCCTGGACCTACGACGTATAGTCTAAGGGGGTGAGCTACATCCGAGCTCAATAGGGAAACACAGTGAACATATAAATTAAGCTCTCACATGTATGTCAAAACAATTTAAAGATACAATTTATTTGAAAGAACTGCTAAAAGACAATAGAATAATTGGAAATAAAATGATGGATACACTGTTACTTTTGACTTTGCTTATTCTTGTCTTACTGGTATAGTAATGGATTCGGCCTAATCACTTAAATCTTAACTTAAATAGTTCCCGAGCAATATAGCATCGAGCCCTGATGGAATACCCACCATCATCATCTAAATAGACACTTGTTCTGTATAAAAATTCAATACTACCCAGGCCCCTTTCTCTTAGGCAGTAGGGTCTATTCTCAATCCAACATCCCTGGGATGTGCTATTGTGTATGGTTTGGCCGTCGTACCGGTCACAGATATCCTGCCGAGTCCATCGTGGGTACCCCGCCACGTCGGTGGCGTATTCTAATTAAACCTTAAATAACAGAATATCGAATGTGCTATACATATAGTTATTCACCGTGATTGTGCTAATTTTATTACATTAGGCTTTATTGTTCTTCTTTTGTTTCATCATTTGGTTTCATCCGCATCCCTGGGATGCTACTGGTTCAATGCATCATTCAGATGTCCATTGTTACAATTCTACATCCCCTGGGGACTTCATGTTTTCCATTTAAATTCACACACGCACACACACATGTTGGAAACATATTTATATGACTGTTCTGTTGAGATACTCTATATGATTGAAATACTCTTTATACATGATTTTGACGAATTAAAGTACATGTTTCAAGATATTCCCTACCTCAAGTAAAATCCAACGCGCTCCTTTCTCGTAGAGGTTTACGCGTAACAACTCACGTCACACCTACATTGCATGTGACACGAATTTACTCAGAAAGGTCTCTAGAACCCTTGGAAACACAGCTCTCATAAATTACACTAAAAGAAATGAGAAAATTGGGTAATTCCTCGCGCGAGTGGTCATTTAGCCTCACTCGAGCGAGCACTTGACCTCGCTCGACTGGTTACAATTCATCGCTCGAGGGAGCACTATTCATCGCTCGAGCGAACACTGTTCATCGCTCGAGCGGTTATAATTCGAGATACCTAGAGCTCTAAGCGATGCCTCGCTCCAGCGAGCTTCTCCTTCACTGTGGGTCTCGCTCGAGAGAGTTCAAGATGCGAATATACTCAAAATATTTCCTCTTCCCTCGCTCGAGCGAACCATTTTGACCACTCGAGCGAGCCACGAAAAGATGTATGTTCTCCATCTGTTCGAGAACTATCACCTTCTTCATGAGAGATTTAATTGTGTCAAGGATCATTCGTCCACTAATTTAAACTCTACTTAAAACATATGTAAACATCTAAAATAATACCTAACTCGATATATCTCCTATAGTTTGATCCAAGCTTCGTCTAATCGTAAAGATTTTTAAGGTTCTCTATTGCTCAAAAACCAACGAACCTCTCCTCCTCTTTCACAACCTTCTCTTCTTTCTCTCTATTGCAACCCTTCTCCTCTTTCTCTCTATTTTAGTTCTCTCTATCTATGCTAATTTAGGTTACGTAGGAGAGACTCTCTCCTCCCCACTTTCACTTATATAGTGAAAGCTAGAAGGTTTCACATATACACACATAGTGTGTATATATAGTTTTTGGTTTCCTTGTGAATCACAATTACATGTGCATGATATGTGGTACACGTGCATGGTATGTGATGTGCACGGTTCCCAAAAATCTGGGGTTATGACAGTCACTCCACCTTATAAAATTTTTGTCCTCGAAAATTGACGACACACTAGGAATTAAATACGACTATTTAAAAAGTTTCCTAACAGACCTTCGTAGCAACACACCCACAAAATCATAATCAGATAATTCAATACATGGTCCAATGACCCGAGATCATACCTACATGGAGAATTATTATTGTTTTTATCTATACAAAATAAGAAGGCGGTCGTATCAATCAGCCTAATTATTCTAGAACTCTCTTAACGGCTATAAGCAGAATGACATTCATTCTACTTTTATGAGAACCTGCACAAGGATTTTTATACAACTACATAATCGATTATACACACGCACATTGCCCCAAATAGACTTATTTAATCAAATTTTATGTATATCTATATTAAGTCACTATTATGTCCGCCCTAGATTTTGTGACAATCATGTCATGATTGTTTCAAACAAAAAATTTTCACCTCATAATCACTAAATATTACACTGATAATCACAAAATTTTAAATGACAGATGACGGCCTAGTCATCACTCTGCTCATACTCCTCATCATCGTCCTCCTCATCGTCGTCATCATCATCGTCGTCGTCATTATCATCACCAACCTCCCTGGTAGTTGTGGCACCTGCTGTAGTGCTCCTCGTAGCAGGGCCGGAGCTAGATGCTCTAAAAACAGCACCTCTCATAGCACCAATGCGCTCCCTGGATGTCTGCGGGTATGCATGGCCCATGAGGTCTATAAGGAGCGCCTCCTGGAACTGCTAATGTAATCTGATCTCCCACCCCTGCTGGAGGATCTCTCGCATCATACCGCTGTCGGTGCTAGGTAGGGACTGTGAAGATGACGTAGAGGGAGCAGTTGGTCCCGCCGGTGCGTGCTGCATTGGTTGTCGGGATATCTGACGATCTCTCTTCTTATTCACACTAGTTTGGAGGCTCTTTAGATTTTGGCTTAGGCCTTGGGCGAGGAATGGAATGATGTTGTCAGTGAGCACGAGTTCGTCCGTCCTGATTTGAAATCCCTCCTTCCCATTTCGTGAATCGAGGAGTCAGGAAATCAAACGCACATAGGGTAATCGGTTGATCGGTGGAGGAATAGCACCCCTTAGGTTTCTTTTATGGGCATGCACCATGCCCTTGATGACTACTATCGGAGCGCTAAACCACCTATTGTGGAAAGCGGAGTGTAGAGCCCGCAAAATAGTCTCGCGGTGCTCTTGGTCATGACCGGTCGGGTGTAAATTTTTCTTAAATATAATATCTAGAAACCACATGTGTGACGGTAATTGGGATCGGGTGATCGATTGGCTTGATGCGGTGGCGCCGCCGGTAATGTCGGCGATAATGGTCGAGAAACCTATGTTTCCAGAAAAAGGTGGTAGAGAAAGGGGGTTTGGTGTGTATGTGTCGGGGCACTACATGACGGAGGAGACATCGGCACTGCCAAAAATAAGTTCTTTCCCATCAATGGTGACGAGGATAGAGTCCTCACTCACGTTGGTCTTGAGTGTTTGGTAGAATAACTTTACGAGCCTCGGATAGTACCGAGCTCCAAAAGGGGTCATCAGTGCTCGTAGGTGGTTGTTTGTAAGGAAATTCGAAGTCCATTGGGTGGACGTCGGATCCCCAAAACAAGAGGGATGGATCTCCCATTCGGTTTCAAAAACTTTTGATCCCCACCATTCATTTAGTTGGATTGGGGTAGGAGGTGTGGATGGGTGTGGTTGTGGTGTCTGTGGCGCTTGATTGCGCGATGATGGCGATCGAATCGCCACCCATTTCCTAGGTTGGGGGTTAGGGCTTTGGGATGCCATTGATATTTAAGAAGAATTTATAAATGAAATTAAGGTAGAAATAGTGAAGCTTTCACCTTTTTGAATGCTTTTGACGGATTGGATCGTCTGAATCCGGCTTGAATTGGATGTAAAAGCTTGGAGATTAACAAAAAAGAGCCCTAACTCTCGCTCGAGAGTCTCTCGCGTGAAGATGAAATAAAGGAACAGAAATCTGCCCATATATATACTTTGACCTCGCTTGAGCGGTTATAAATTCTCACTCGAGCGGTCAAAATGTCTATCTCGAGCGTGCAATAGTTATCGCTCGAGCAAGCGAAGTTTATGATTTTATGTGGCTCGCTCGAGCGAGCATAAGTGGTCGCTCGAGTGAGCCCAGAAATGTTTTTCTGGTGCTCTTTAGCTCGTTTTCTGTCAATAGTCCTCACCACTAGTTTCCTATATGGTGTATCTGGAATTTTTTACACAAAAAGTTGGTTCTATCATAATTTAGAGTTAATATACTAAAATTTCAAAAAATTTCAATCATTCATTAAAAGAAAAAGAGACTTTCATACCACTAATCATTACATATTATTAATTTGAATAGGACTAATTAGTTGGAAATTTCGAACAAGTTGGGATATTGTTCTCTGACATCCGCCTCACGTTCCCACGTTGCCTCCTCGACCAGATGATTCTTCCATCGAACAAGCACTAAGGGAATAACTTTGGTGCATAGCACTCGTTCCTTTCTATCCAATATATCTGCCGGTTCTTCTATCATGCTCATATCCTCGTGCATCTCCTCCAATGGTTGACCTTGTAGAACGTGGGAAGGGTCACCCACATACTTTCTGAGCATAGAAATGTGGAAAGCGTTATGTACTCGATCAAACACTTGTGGTAATCTAATGCGATATGCGACTTCGCCCACCCGACCCAGAATTTTGAAAACCGAGATAATGGGGACTTAGCTTCCCTCTCTTTCCAAATCTCATCACGCCTTTCATAGGCGACACCTTCACAAACACGTGTTCACCCACCTTATAGTTGACACTGGTTCGCTTGATATCGGCGTAGCTTTTCTGTTTGCTTTGAGCCGCCCTTAGTCTTTCACTAATCTTGCGGACAATAGCGGCGTTATCTTCAAGCAACTCGGGTCCCAAAACAAAATTTTCACCCATTTCCTCCCAATTGATTGGTGATTTACATCGCCTTCCGTACAAGGCTTCATACGGTGTCATTCCAATGCTTGTCTGGAAACTGTTGTAGTACGCAAACTCGATCAGCGGTAGGTGCTGATCCCATGATCCTTGCAGCTGTAACATACACGCTCTGAGCATGTCTTCTATTACTTGATTTACTCACTCTATTTGCCCATCTGTTTGCGGATGGAAAGCTGAACTGAAGTCCAGTCGGGTTCCCATTCCTTCCTGAAATTTCTTCCAAAATTTTGACGTGTGTAGTGGATCACGATCCGAAATGATACTCCTTGTGATTCCATGTAGGCGTACTATCTCCTTCATATATAATTCTATGAGTTTTCCTACCGTGTACATCGTGTTGTAAGGTAGGAAGTGTACTGACTTGGTCAGTCGATCCATGATTACCCAAATGGTATTATATCTCTTTGTAGTGCGCGGTAGTCCAATGATGAAGTCCATAGAGATCGATTCCCATATCCACTCTGGTATTGGCAGAGGTTGTAATATTCCTGCAGGGTGTCTATGATCAATCTTTACTTGCTGACACGTCAAACACCGTGAGACGTATTCTGCCACGTCTTGCTTCAGACCTCTCCACCAGTAATTGCTTTTTAAATCTTGGTACATCTTTGTGCTGTCAGGGTGGATAGCATAATTTGATTTGTGAGTCTCATCGTTAATGGTTCGTCGCAGATCGACATTGTTAGGGATGAAAAGTCGACCCTTGAACAATAGGGAACCATCCTCCCTGATTAAGAATTCTGATCTGATGCCTTCCATTACGTCTTGACGGACCTTGGATAGTACCAGGTCTTCCATCTGTAGTTTGCGTATGTGTTCGAATATCACCGGTTTCACTAATATGTTGGCTAAAAAGGCTCCTGTAGCTTGCGACTTGATGTCCGCACCATATAATGCCAGATCTTCAAGTAACTTCCATCGGTGCCTTCCCAAAATCAAACTAACCAACTATGTTGAATTCTTTCGACTCAAGGCATCGGCTACCACATTAGCCTTACCTGGATGGTACTGTATGGAACAGTCATAGTCTTTGAGGAATTCCATCCATCTGTGCTACCTCATGTTAAGTTCCTTCTGCGTAAATAAGTATCTGAGGCTTTTATGGTCGGTGAAGATTTCAAACAAAACCCCGTATAAATAATGTCGCCAAATCTTCAACGCAAATATGACCGCTGCTAGTTCCACATCATGCGTCGGATAGTTCTTCTCATGCTCTTTCAACTGTCTTGACCCGTAAGCTATCTCCTTTTTGTGTTGGTTGAGCACGCAACCCAAACCGTTATACGAAGCATCACTGTAGACCTCGAATCCTCCACTGCCTGAAGGAATGGCTAATACTAGGGCTGAAGTGAGTCTCTTCTTGAGTTCTTGAAAACTCTTATTGCACGCTTCACTCCACTCAAATCTTGAATCCTTTCTTGCAAGCCTCGTAAGAGGTCCCGATATCTTTGAAAATCCCTCTACGAAATGTCGATAATAACCTGCTAGTCCAAGGAAACTTCGAACATCGATCACGATCTTTGGTTGCTCCCAATTCACTACTACCTCGATCTTAGCGGGATCTACTGTGACACCATGCTTTGAGACGACAAGTCCCAAAAAGCTGACCTCTTCTAACCAAAATTCACATTTGCTGAGATTGGCTTACAATTGGTGTTCACGCAAAGTTTGCAGAGTGACTCGTAAGTGTTCTTCATGCTCCATCTTCGATTTAGAGTAAATCAGGATGTCGTCAACAAACACGATGACGTAAGAGTCCAGGTGTGGTTTAAACACCTGATTCATTAAATCCATAAACGACGCCAGTGCGTTTGTCTACCAGAACGGCATCACCAAAAATTTATAGTGTCCATACCATTTTCTGAATGCCATTTTCTGAATGTCCTTGGCCTTAACTCTCAACTGATGGTATCAAGATCTCAGATCGATCTTGGAAAAGTACTTCACCCCTTGCAACTGATCGAACAAGTCATCTATTCTTGGCAAAGGGTATCGATTCTTCACAATGAGTTTGTTCAATTGTCGATAGTCAATGCACAATCGCATCGACCCATCTTTCTTTTTCACAAACAAAACCGGTGCTTATTAAGACCAGAAAAGTACCACTTTTCACCCCTTAACTTACCCATTGATTAGACACTTAGTCATCTAATAAATGTTTGTTAAGCTATTTTTGTAGGTAATAAACAGCAGTGCAATAAGGCCATAAATCCTATTAAGGAGCCCATGATTGGCACCAGAAGTCCCTCAGACGAATGAGCCATGAATCCAGACCTGAGGTAAGCCTCGCGCAGCTTCCACAAAGCATCAAAGGATTCAGAAAACTATGCTTCGCGCAGTCCTCGTGAGCTTCCCAAGACTTCACAACAACTTCTCACTCAGTAGAGTAAGAGAAGAGCTTCAGAAGCCTTGAGTCGCACAGCTCTCACAAAGTCAGAAGTTGAAGGTTACGCAGTTCAAGAAGACACTCGCGCAGTTCGCTCAAAATAGCTGAGGAGAGAGAGCTTCAGAATCCTACCTCGCACAGCTGTCGCGCAGTAGCCGCGAGATGCAAATGTCAAGAGAACCTGTTGTGAAGTTCAGAAAAGCCTCAAAGTTATCACGAGGATCCTCGCGAAGTTCCATTAAGAAGTGAACTTCTTGTGCAGTTCTCGCGCTATTCAGGAAGAAAGCAACCTCGCGAAGCCAGAGTTAGCCTCGCAAAGTGAAATGGAATGCTTGCACAGTTCTCGCGCTATTCACAAGTAACAATCCAACCGCACGAAACCCAATCCAGCGAGAGCTTAAGTATCTACCTCGCGACTGCTCAAAGCATTAATAAGCTGCAACCCTGCGACGTCTGAAGTTTTAATGTTAAACTCAACCACGCGAAGAACAGAGCTACCACGCGACAAGTCTGGGAATCGACTGCAACCTGGCAAACCTCTGAACTCCAATTTCCATCATTCTACAGAGGACTTTTTAGGAATTTCCAAGGATTAGGGCACACACTCCCACACTCAAATCTCTATGCACGCACCCCGAGGCATCCAAGGATCATTAATAGGCCAAGTGGCATCGCTAAAATTAGGGTTTCCTAACCCTAATGCGCCGCCACACCCACTGCTATATAAACCTAAGCCTAGTTTAAGTTTGGAGGACTGGAATATCTCTGGGACTTTTACTTTAGAACTTTTTAGACTTTTAGATGGAGGTCATTTTCTTTTCTATTTTTCTGTAGCTGTAAGTAGTTTTCCTTTTCCTTTTTCTTCTCTCCATGGCCCAGCACTTGCTGGCCATGCCTTTGTATGCTTATTGAGATTAGATTAATGGAATTTTTGATTGGGTGTTGTATTTTTATGGGATTCGTGTGTTTGTGAGTTGCTCTGTGCAAGGCTGCTGCCTTGTGATCCACCATTGCTTTGGCTGTGACTCAAAGCAATGGAGGACTGATTCTAAGGACCCATTCAGATCCAAGTGACCTGTGTGTCTGGGCTATCATGGTCCGATACAGCTTTAGCCCCACCACAGGACCCACTAGATCTGAAATCCCCATGGAAGCCTGAGCTAGTAGCCTTGTGACCATGGTGGTGGCAGTAATATTCTTGTTTTGTTTTGGGCTCCGTGAGGAGGATAGCCTCTGGGATAGTCTGTGACCATTCAAGTGGACAGGTTATAGCCTTAGGGTGATTCCAATCCGCCGATCCAAAATGGATCCTTCTTCTCCGAGCCTGAGCTTGTAGCCTGGTAGGAGATTGTACAGAGGCAGACTCCCCTATATTAGTATAGACCCGCCATCAGATGGCAAATCTAATCTGGGTATGGAGATTGTAGACTTGTGACTGGACCATTGTAGTCCCACTCAAGCAGTGGACAACTAGATCTAAGGTGGTACTCAATCTCTTGCTGGTTCTATGTGTCTGGGCTATCATGGTCCTATACAGCCTTAGCCCCACACATAGAGCTTTAGAGGTTGAGGTTCCCTACGGATTCTTGAGCTTATAGCCTGGATGAAGTAGTGCCTACAATGATTAACTTGTTTTGACCCATCTCTAGATTGTCGTTCCCCTATGGGATAGTCTGTGACCATTTAAGTGGACAGGTTATAACCTTAAGGGATTGGATCATGGCACAGGGATGAGTTGGATTCTTTCTCCTCTTTGGTGATAATGTAGCCATTGGAGAGGATTTCTATACCAGCAGATCTGGATCTGAGTCATAAATTCCAGCAGATCTGAACCCAATAGCATACTTCTCACCCTTTTATATTTATTTTCCCTCACTCCATCCATCTTCTCAACCCTTTCTGTAGTTAGTTCATTAGGCTACCTTAGGATACTTAGAATAAGTGACCCTAAACTCCCTTCCTTTTAGGACTGTCAGATCTGTAGTCAGATCTGGAGGGACTACTAGAGATGGCTCCCTTGGAGCTGTAGATCACTTTTTCCTGTGGGACAAACTCTTACTTATCAAAACTTGCTACAAATGGACCCTGTATCTTGCAGGTCTAGGATTTCTCAGTTGTGTTGATTCCATCCCCTATTTTACTTTGATTTTAAATTGCTTTTACCACCAAAAAGTAAGCACACTGGAAGGTTCCCAACAAGATTTTGGCGCCGCTGTCGGGGAAAGATGATCTATTAGTAGACCCCGAGTTTTTGTATTTTTAGTATTCTTTATAACTTTGAATAATTGATACTGCTGATGTAATTCTGAATCTTTCTTGCATATCTAGACAGCAGCAGAGGAAGACAGTGGACTGCATTTGGAGAGTAGCTACCTCTGTTTGCAAATTCTCTAACCTTTAAAACTCTGTCTATTTCTCTTACAATTTCCATAGCAGTATTTAGTATAGTTGTAAATTTATGTTTTCTTAAAATAGCTATAAATGTGTTAGAAAATTCTTTGAGTCAAGCGCAATGTGCCTGCAAGGAGTTGTCCCTGCTGGTGGTGTGTTTGTATGCTAGGTAGGAGATCTCTCAGTCCTACTTTAGAGCCTTTAAAACCTGAGCTAGAAAGGGGTAGAAGACTTAGAAGAAAAAAACACACCACAGTTGAGCCCCCAATTGAATCTGAGACAGTACTCATGGGTGAAGAACAACCCAGAACTCTCAAGGAGTTGAATGCTCTGGATGACTATAACTCTCCATTTAGCATTCAATTCCCTGATGTTTAGGGGAATTATGAAATTAAAACTTCCATCATCCAGATGCTGCCCTCTTTCCATGGGCTTAGCAAGGAGGACCCTTACAAGCATATTGACCAATTTTTGGCCTTGTGCACCACATTCAATATCGCTGGTTTGGGACCTGAGGCTACTAGGCTCAGGCTCTTTCCCTTCTCTCTGAAGGATAGGGCTAGTACCTGGTTGGCTACTCTTCCCAACAATAGCATTGCATCTTGGAAAGACCTACAGACCAAGTTCCTGACAAAGTTCTTCCCTGAGACCAAAACGAGCTAGTTGAGGAAAGAAATTCTTGCTTTCGCCCAATCCCCAACTGAGGATTTTAATAAAGCCTGGGATAGGTTTAAGGAAATGCTCAAACAATGCCCCCACCACAAGATCCCAGACTGGCAACTTGTACAAAGCTTCTACAATGGGATTGATGAGAAAAATAGAGATATGGTTGATACCTCTTGTGGTGGAACCTACATGCACAAGACTGCTGATGAGGCATGGGAATTGTTTGAAGTAATCAGTGAAAATACTTTTCAAAAGCTATCCCTGGCAAGAACTAGTCAGGAGTCTGTGTCAAAAGTGGAGCCTGCTGCATGGTCCAGAGGAAAAGTTTATGAGGTGTCTGGGAACAATGACCTGCAGCTGCAGATGGCAAATCTCTCTTTGAAGTTTGACAAATTACTGACTGTGATGCAACCCAGAAGGGCTGCTCAAGTGGTGGAGGCATGTTTGATATGCCAGTCCCCACAACACACAGTAGAGGAATGTCCATCTGCAGGGTAATATCCTGAATTGGTATTGGAACATGCTGCTGCTGCACAATCTTTTGGCCAGCAATAATCTGGTGGCTACAACAGACAGCCATATGGTTACCAGCACCAAAATGCTAGTTACCAATGGAGAGACCACCCAAATCTGAGGTGGAGGCAAGACAACTATATGCAGCCCCAGCAACTGTTGGCCTTACCCCAAAGGCCACAGCAGCAGTTCAATCAGGGATATGCCCAGAGGTCTAATTTCCAGCACCAGCACCAGCAGCTGCCATTTCCTCAAGCTTTGGGTGGTCCTGTCCCTTTTGAGAAAGGGAATGCCCAGATGGAGGAAATGATGGAGACCTTCAGGCAGGTGAAAATCAATTTGCCCCTGCTTGAGGCAATTAAACAGGTCCCAGCCTATGCAAAGTTCCTGAAAGACCTTTGTACCCAAAAGAGAAAAGCTCGAGGCCATGTGTCCAAAAGAGTCTTTGCAACTGATACAGTGAATTTTGTATTTAACATATCAATGCCTGAGAAGTTGCAAGATCCAGGGATACCCACTATTCCCTGCATAATTGGAGACCATACAATCGAGAAGGCCCTTTTAGACCTTGGAGCCAGTGTTAACCTGCTGCCATACAGTGTATATCTGCAGCTAGGTTTGGGAGAGCTAAAACCTACCCCCATTGTGCTAATGATGGCTAATAGATCTGAGAGAAGGCCTATGGGAATGATTGAGGATGTCTTGGTTGGGGTAGAGAAATTCTTTTACCCTGCTGACTTCCTAGTTTTGGACATGGGCTGCAGCAAAAGTACTAATCTCATACCTGTTATCTTGGGCTAGCCATTCTTGGCCCTTTGCCAATGCATGCATTCGGATCTTGATGCAGGTCATGGAGGTAACTTTCAGACATATGAAAATTGAGCTGAATGTGTATAACAGTGCAAAGCACCCTCAAGAGGACAATGAGGAGAGCTTTGCAGTGGATGTACTAGAAGAAATTGTGGATGAAGAATTGCCCACTCTGCTAGAGTGGAGCAATACTGTCAGGAATTTAGTTAAAGTCTGGGATATGGTGGAGGAAGAAAGCCCAGCTGTGATAACAAAAGACATGACCACATTGAAGTCTTCTGTGGGCTCAGTGCAGCATTCTATTTGGAAACCTACATTGCTGCCTCTTCCTCCAACCACCAATGCACCAATTTTGCCATCTACCCAACAAGCCCCTGATCTGGAACTCAAGAAGCTTCCAGAAACATTAAAATATGCCTTCCTTGAGAAAGGTGATAAGCTTCCTGTGATTATCTCCTCCTCTCTTACTAATGAACAGGAAGAGGAATTACTAATAGTTTTGAGGAAGCACAAAAAGGCAATTGGTTGGACCATTGCAGATCTAGGAGGAATAGATGCATCAATCTGCATGCACAGGATTCATCTTGAGGAGAGATCACTACCCTCCAGGGAAATGCAGAGGAAGTTAAATCCTCACATGCAGGAAGTGGTCCTCAAGGAGATCATTAAATTGCTAGATGCAGGGGTGATTTACCCCATCTCTGATTCTAACTGGGTGACACCTATCCAAGTGGTGCCAAAGAAATCTGGCATAACAGTTATTAAAACCGAATCTAGAGAGTTGAGACTAGCCAGGGAGACCACTGGCTGGAGAGTTTTGTATTGATTATAGAAAGCTCAACTCTAAGACTAGAAAAGACCACTTCCCTCTCCCCTTCATTGACCAAATTTGGACAAATTGGCTGGAAAAGCTTTTTACTGTTTTCTTGATGGGTACTCAGGGTACAATCAGATCCCTGTGCATCCTCAAGACCAAGAGAAAACCACCTTTACCTATCCTTTTGGCACCTTTGCTTACAAAAGGATGCCTTTTGAATGTGTAATGACCACTTTTGAGGTGTATGTATGCCATATTCTACGATACGATTGATAAGTTTTGGAGATTTTATGGATGATTTTTACATCTATAGGGGCGGTTTGGCGATGTCTATAACACCTCAGCCTAGTTTTGCAAAGATGTGAGGAGACCAATTTGGTCTTAAGCTGGGAAAAGAGCCACTTCATGGTTACACAAGGCATTGTGTTGGGCCATGTAGTCACTAAAGAAGGGCTTGAGGTAGACAAGGCCAAAGTTGACCTCATTGCCAATCTGCCCCCTCCAAAAACAATCAAACAAATTAGATCTTTCCTTGGGCATGCAGGATTCTATAGGAGGTTCATTAAGGACTTCAGCAAAATTGCTAAGCCATTGTGCCACCTGCTCTGCCAGGATGTGCCTTTTGACTTCTCAGCTGAATGTCTAAAGGCTTTTGAGACTTTGAAAGTCTGCCTTACCTCTGCCCCTATACTCTAGACACTAGACTATACCCTGCCCTTTGAATTAATGTGTGATGCATCAGATTTGGCAATAGGTGTTGTCTTGGGCCAAAGAAAGGATAAGCTGCCTGTGGTCATTGCTTATGTCAACAAGTCACTTGCTGAAGCTCAGCTGAATTATACCACAAATGAGAAAGAGCTTCTGGCAGTGGTGTATGCTATTGACAAGTTTAGATCCTACCTGCTAGGATCTAAAACTGTAATCTTCACTGACCATTCAGCATTGAAGTACCTATTATCCAAGAAAGATGCTAAGCCCAGGCTGATTAGATGGATACTCCTACTGCAGGAGTTTGACATCGAAATCAAGGACAAAAAGGGTGTGGAAAATGTGGTGGCTGACCACTTGTCTAGAATTGTGTTGGAGAACTGTCTTGATGGACCTACAAATGATGCCTTCTCGGATGAGCAATTATTTGCAATCCAATCCTTGGTCCCCTGGTTTGCCCACATTGTGAATTATCTTGTTTTAGGAAAGACTCCTGCCCACTGGACCAAAGTGGACAAAGACCTATTTTTCTCACAGGTCAAATATTTTTTTTGGGAGGAACCTTGCCTATACAAGTACTGTGCAGACCAAATCATCCGAAGATGTGTTTCCGAAAGTGATGTCCACAATATTCTGGCCATGTGCCATGAAAATGCCTGTGGAGGCCACTTTAGTGGACGAAAAACAGCTAACAAGGTCCTGCAGTGTGGGTTTTATTGGCCTTCTTTATTCAAAGATGCATATACACACTGCAAGGCATGTGAGAGATGTCAAAAATTAGGAGGGCTGTCCAAAAGAAATTCAATGCCTTTGCAGCCCATCCTTGTTGTAGAACTGTTCAATGTATGGGGCATAGACTTCATGGGCCCTTTTCCTCCTAATGGTTACCATTTCATTTTAGTGGCAGTGGATTATGTCTCCAAATGGGTAGAAGCCATTGCCACAAGAGCCAATGACAACAAAGTGGTCCTCAAATTTGTAAGGCAGAACATTTTCTCAAGATTTGGAACCCCTAGAGCTATTATCAGTGATGGGGGTAGCCATTTCTGCAACAGAAATTTTGAGAGCTTACTCAAGAAATATTCTGTGACCCATAAGATTGCTACTCCCTACCACCCACAGACAAGTGGGCAAGTTGAAATTTCCAATAGGGAGATCAAGCACATCCTTGAGAAAACAGTAACGACTGACAAGAGAGATTGGGCTGATAAGCTCAATGATGCACTGTGGGCTTATAGGACTGCCCATAAGACCCCAATTGGAATGTCCCCATTCAGACTGGTCTATGGCAAGGCTTGCCATCTCCCAGTAGAGTTAGAACACAAGGCCTATTGGGCCATTAAAAACTTAAATATGAACCTAACTTCTGCTGGACATCATAGGTCCCTGCAGCTGTCTGAATTGGACGAGCTGAGGATGGATGCCTATGCCAATGCCAGGATCTACAAGGAACGGTCCAAAGCTTTCTTTGACAAGGGCTTACTGAGAAAAAGCTTCGTACCTAGTGGCAAGGTTTGGTTATTTAACTCCAAACTAAAATTCTTTCCTAGCAAACTAAAATCCCGATGGGAAGATCCCTATATTGTCTTAAATGTGTCCCCATCTGGTGCAGTGGAAGTCAAGGATCCCAAATCTGGGCGGACCTTGAAAGTGAATGGTCAGAGACTTAAGCCTGGTCTCGAAAAACCGGCCGACCCTATGAACACTATTCATTTTCAAGGGGCCCTTTCTTCTACCTGACCCACAGTTGTGTCCATGTTGTACTATATTACTTTCGTTTCTTCAATAGTTTTTAGGAAATTGTAGTGTCTCGATGGGGTCTGAGTCTGTTGAGTTTGATAGAGTTTATGTGGGGTTGGCATGATTACTTCTTCTGCGATTTGCGAATTTTTGAATTGAATGTATACTGTTTGAATATTTTTGATGAGTATGCTGCACTACATGAATTGCTCCCTGTTGGGTACTAAGCCCTCGCGCATTCCAAATTGAGATTTGGGAAGCTCTCGCGCAATTCACATAGAGTATTTATTACGCCGTTGCGAGCTTCAACAAATGCTGCAGAGCCTCTCGCGCACTGCATGCTGCAACATCCATCATCGCGAGATTCCGTTCCTATCTCACGATCCCCTTGACCAGCTGCGCGAGTTACATGCATTTGTCATTTCCCATGCTGATTGCTATAACTTTTCACTTCCCAACTCACTCTCAATTAATTGCAGCAACTTGGATGTTATTACACCGATTCATCTTCCACCATCCTCGTCTTTAAATAAACAGGGAGTCCCTTTCATATTCATCTCATCCTTTCTCCTCTCACCCTAGCAGTCCTTCCCTAGTCCTAACAACGGCAGATGACAAGCTTAATGCTCTGCCTAACAAGTTTTATCCGATGTGGTTGGAACCGCCCCCACCTAAAGAGCCGAACCCCCTACAACCCCTCTGGGATGAATACGAGGAGGTTCTGCAGATCCTGGCGAAGGAGGAGAAGGACAAGCACCAGCCTAAGAACAAAAAGCAAAAGATATAACCATCCCCATCCCCAGCCCCGTCCACTCAACCCCTTCCACCACCTTCTCAGCCCCCACATCCTTGATCCCTCTCCCCTCTCTTCTTAGCAGTTTTCTTTTTGTAATTTTTCTTTTTTGTAGTCTTAATGAAATTTTCTTTTCCTGTTATTCTGTGACGTTCTCTGTTTTTGTTTATTTTCATTCTTGCTGTTTTCTTTTCTCTGATAATAAATTTGTTGCACATCCACCTTTGAACCAGTGAGGACACTGCTCCTCATAGGTTTGGGGTGGGTAATGGAATAATGGAATAGTTAACCTAAGTGCAGCAGAATCATGTGAGTAATATGGAAATGGAACCATGTTCACTGGAGAATCAGAAAAATAATAAAATTTAAAATTTTCTCAGACTTTAGACAGTATAAACTTTTAATATTTCACATTTCCATGATGAGATCACCAAGGACACTCACTTGTATCAACACTTAGTGAATCATTCGAGAGAGAAAAAGGTAAGGACATACTTAAGAATTCAAAGGAAGACCATAACCAATGAGATTTGGGCCTACTATACAAATTTTTTTTCTTGAGGAGTGACTAAGGCAATTTCTTCTAGCTCTAAGGACAGGCTGAGTCACTGTTCTCAGTAGAAGTTAGGCAACTCTAAGTTGAAACAACTGACAGCACTCATGAGACTTAGGAAAGGATCAGGGCCTTCTCTTGGACAGTTTGAGCCTAAATAGACCAACCTTAAGCAACTACCCTTGTCCATACCCCCTTTGAGCTTTAAATACTAAATTTCTTCAAAATGCACCTGAGTAATTATACCTGAACCTATGTATCTGATTTAACCTTACCCTCACTCTGAGAATTCAAAAGGTAAAGGAGAAAGAGTTGAAGATGGACTAGTTATGGTCAACATTAGGTGAATAAAGAAGAAGTACCTCAAATTCTGGCAGTATGGCAACTGAGAAAATGGTGGCATTTCGGAAAAGCAAAAACAAAATAAAAAGAAGAAAAAAATGCATCAAAAAGAAACAAAAACAATAATGAAGAGGAGTAAGAGAGGAGTCAAGAGGGAACTTTCATTGAGAAAATCCAAATCAAGAAGAGAAACTGATCACTTCAAATCTGAAAACCTCAAAGAAGATGAAAGGAGCTGAATGAAAGAAGGTGAAGTCATGAATCACCTCCTTCACCTACTGATTTCTCAATTTTGCATCCCTTTTCAACCTTCCATTCTATTTTTAACCCTACTCCATAAGCCACATTATAGCCCAGTTAAAGCCCTTGTGATCCAAAGTTGAGTGAGCTGTCATGTGGAGATAAAGAGTTATCCAATCTATGGTGAGGATCTGTCAATGATGCCAGAACTTCAGAGCTATGCCTATGCTCATGCTTACAAACCCATTTGGGGAATGTAACTGCTCTGGAGCTTGAGAAAAAATGAAACCCTCAACAGTTCTTTATGAGAGTATGCCCTGGAGAGTTTTGGGTCTGATATTGAATGCATTAAGTATGATCTACAACCTAATTTTTGATCCAGTGATGAGCTCAATGTTGACACACCTATGTAGTGTCTCTGGTATAAACTGATTGGAAATGTTATGCTTTCATGAGAAGCTTATACTTTTAAATTTCTGTGTAGCCAATGTGTTTGAATTTCTTATATTTTTACTGATTCAAGGGTGAACTAACTCTGTTTCTTGACTGCTCACTTGATAATAATGCACTTTTGTTAACTGTCTCATTAAGAAGTTTGTGGGTGTCTTCACTGAAAACCCTCAGGAGACTTCACTCCTCCACTAGGGATCACCTAGGGGTTTAAAAGGCTTGGTACATATGCTAAATGTATTCGTGCTCCCTACGAAAGTGGCATTTAATTTCTGTAGTTGATTTAATGTAGCTTTGCGAAGGGACTAGCAAAGATTAGGTTTGGGGTGTGTTAAGACCTGAAAAGTATCACTTTTCACCCCTTAACTTAGCCTTTGATTAGACCCTTAGCCATCTAATAAATGTTTGTTAAGCTATTTTTGTAGGTAATAAACAGCAGTGCAATAAGGCCAGAAATCCTATTAAGGAGCCCATGATTGGCACCAGAAGTCCCTCAGACGAATGAGCCATGAATCCAAACCTGAGTTAAGCCTCGCGCAGCTTCCACAAAGCTTCAAAGGATTCAGAAAACTATGCTTCGCACAGTCCTCGCGAGCTTCCCAAGACTTCACAACAACTTCTCACACAGTAGTGTGAGAGAAGAGCTTCAGAAGCCTTGAGTGCGCAGCTCTCGCGAAGTCAGAAGTTAAAGGTCGCACAGTCTCACGCAGTTCAAGAAGACCCTCGTGCAGTTCACTCAGAACAGCTAAGGAGAGAGAGCTTCAGAATCCTGCCTCGCGCAGCTGTCGCGCAATAGCCGCGAGATGCAAATGTCAAGAGAACCTATCGCACTGTTCAGAAAAGCCTCAAAGCTATCGCGAGGATCCTCATGAATTTTCATTAAGAAGTGAACTTCTTGTGTAATTCTCGCACTGTTCAGGAAGAAAGTAGCCTCGTGAAGCCAGAGTTAGCCTCGCAAAGTGAAATGGAATGCTCGAGTAGTTCTCGCGCTATTCATAAGTAACAATCCAATCGCGCGAAACCCAATCCAGCGAGAGCTTAACTATCTACCTCGCGACTGCTCAAAGCATTAATAAGCTGAAACCCCGCGACGTCTGAAGTTTTAATGTTAAACTCAACCACGTGAAGAACAGAGCTACCACGCAACAAGTCTGGGAATCGACTTCAACCTGGTGAACCTCTGAACTCCAACTTCCATCATTCTGCAGAGGACTTTCTAGGAATTTCCAAGGATTAGGGCACGCACTCCCATACTCAAATCTTTGTGCACGCACCTCGAGGCATCCAAGGATCATTAATAGGCCATGTGGCATCGCTAAAATTAGGGTTTCCTAACCCTAATGCACCGCCACACCCACTGCTATATAAACCTAAGCCTGGTTTAGGTTTGGAGGACTGGAATATCTCTGGGACTTTTACTTTAGAACTTTTTAGACTTTTAGACGGAGATCATTTTCTTTTCTATTTTTCTGTAGTTGTAAGTAGTTTTCCTTTTCCTTTTTCTTCTCTCCATGGCCCAACACTTGCTGGCCATGCCTTTGTATGCTTATTGAGATTAGATTAATGGAATTTGTGATTGGGTGTTGTATTTTTATGGGATTCGTGTGTTTGTCAGTTGCTCTGTGCAAGGTTGCTGCCTTGTGATCCACCATTGCTTTGCCTGTGATTCAAAGCAATGGAGGACTGATTCTAAGGACCCATTCAGATCCAAGTGACCTGTGTGTCTGGGCTATCATGGTCCGATACAGCCTTAGCCCCACCACAGGACCTACTAGATCTGAAATCCCCATGGAAGCCAGAGCTGGTAGCCTTGTGACCATGGAGGTAGCAGCAATATTCTTGTTTTGTTTTGGGCTCCGTGAGGAGGATAGCCTCTGGGGTAGTCTGTGACCATTCAAGTGGACAGGTTATAGCCTTAGGGTGATTCCAATCAGCCGATCCAAAATGGATCCTTCTTCTCCGAGCCTGAGCTTGTAGCCTGGTAGGAGATTGTACAGAGGTAGACTCCCCTATATTAGTATAGACCCGCCATCAGATGGCAGATCTAATCTGGGTATGGAGATTGTAGGCTTGTGACTGGACCATTGTAGTCCCACTCAAGCAGTGGACAGCTAGATCTAAGGTGGTACTCACTCTCTTGCTGGTTCTATGTGTCTGGGCTATCATGGTCCTATACAGCCTTAGCCCCACACATAGAATCCTTGCATGTCTCTGGAACAATTTTCATTGTGTTAGGTCAAAAAATGACAGCCTTGTTCTTATAATCCACTCTTCCATAATGATGAGACAGCCAATCCATGCCAAGGATCACATCGAATCCTTGCATGTCCAACAATATCAATTGCGCGTCTAACTCATAGATGACGCCATCCCGGACACTCATTACTACTAATTTGCAGACTAACTCTGTGTCCACTAATTCTCCCGTTGGGATAGACACTGATAACACAAATTCCAGTGTCTCTGGAACAATTTTCATTTTCTTTGCAAATCTAGGAGTGATAAAGGAGTGGGTAGACCCTGGGTCTATCAACACTCGTGCGTCACGTGCTACATAGCATCCTTTTTCATAGACTTGTAACGTACCTATAACACATACATATACGTATATAGCACCTACTTTATTTAGAATTTTCTAACGTATAAAAATAAGTCCAAATGCTTTTCTAATGAATGCACCTGTTCTATCTAAAATTGTATTTAAATTGAAACTCTTATTTAAAAGGGATCTCACCTTGGATGATGTCGTGTGCACTCCCTGCTTCTTGGGCGGTGACTGCATAGGCTCTCCCTTGAACAACTGGTTTCCGTAATTGAATAGGTCGTGGCATGAAAGGTTAGGTCTTCTTCTCCTTAATTGCCTCAGGGCAATCTCTAATCACGTGGCCCATCTTGCCACATTTAAAATAACCCCGCATTCCTTGCCTGCAATCCGTCGTTTTGTGGGACTTGGCACAAGTCTCTCTTGGTGTTGAAGAAGCAGCTCGTGAAAAACCTTGTGTAACTGTGGCTCCAGTGGAAATAGCAGGACCCTCATACCTCATCGGCCTCCCTGACGCCAGCAATAGGAATCTTTGATGAGTAGTCTATTGTGCGGCTCTCCCATACCCTGTCTGGAATGGTTGTCTCTAATTTGGTGCTACGAACCTCGGCTTCTTATTCATTGGTTCATAACTCCCAGTCCTGCCTTCATCTATGCTTCATCTTCCCTGCTGTTCCCTTTGACGGTATCGGTTATTGTTTTCTTCTTTGACCACTAATGCCTTACTCATGACCTCTCCATAGGTCTTCAGCTGAAATGGCGCAACTCCTCCTCGGATGTTCGGCCTTAAACCCTGTTGGAACCTCTTCGCTTTCATCACATAAGAAATTACATAGTGTGGAGCAAAACGAGCCAGTTTCATAAATTCTACTCCATACTCTCTTACGGTCATCTTTCCTTGCATTAGTTGTAAAAATTGAGTCTCCATCTGATTTCTCACAACCTCCGGAAAGTACTGCTTATTAAACTCTTCAACGAATTCATCCCATGTCCAGGGCATATCTGGAGTTTCTTGAGCCCTAGTCCGCGAAACAGATTTCCACCAAGGCCCAGCCTCCCCATCTAGCATGTAAGCTGCCCAACGGATGCTCTCATCCTCTATGCATGTCAGTACACTAAATACCTTCTCCATTTCACTTAGCCAATTATCGACTGCCATGGTGTCTTCCTGCCCTGAAAAGCTAGGAGGTCTCATCCTCCTGAATTGGATAAATGCTGAAGCTACTGGTAGTGTAGGCCCTACTGGAGGCATAGGTGTCTGATGTTGCTCTGGGACGGCATGAGCTGCCAAGGATGCTGCCTGTTGTGCCATGGCAGTTGCCATGGTTTCTATAGTATGCATCATCCTCTTACGCTCCTCTCTTTCTTCATTTCTTTCCCTCACTCTATCTTGTTCTCTCTGATCTCGATCTTGTCGGTCTCGATCCTGATTTTCTGCTTGATTTTGGTTCTCTTCTTAGCCACTGCCCTCGAGAACCTCTCTATTTCCCAATGGCACTCTGCTCATAGGCGAGATGAACTCATCTCTACTGCGCAGATTCCTATCATGACCACCCCTGGGTCGGCCTCTTCCTCTAGGAAACATAACGGTTTGCATGAGAAACCACAATTTTGTTAGTAAAAGTCTCTATGTTCTGACAAAAATGATTGTCAGAAATTAAAAGAAATGGCTCTGATACCAACTGTGACAGCCCGAATTTTGGCACCCCGAAACCCGTGCCATCAGCACGATCCTCAAGGCCGTGCCCTGTGATTTTGTATGTTGCATTGGTATATACAAGCCAAAGACTACAAGTAAGGCACATGCATCTACTCTAAACAAGTTCTCATGCATTTAAAATAAAAAGAGTCTCTAAAGACAGCTCTTGTCCCATGCCAATTCATGGGCAGAAGAACTGACCCAAACCATTGGTGATAACTGTTCACCCCAGTCGGTTTGTCAAAAGAATAAAGGTATTTAATTACATTCAAATAAAGAGGCTTGACATACCAAGTCGTACCTAATACTCTCAACTCACTCTCAAAGTACGCAAAGGGTCTCCTAGAAGAATTCTTCAGGAGGAGGCTCTGACTCTTTTGTGGGCACGTAATCAGAATCCCCTGGATCAACGTCTCCAGAAGTCTCTGCTGTCGCTAGTCCTGTACCTGCGACGTATAGTCTAAGGGGGGTGAGCTACATCCTAGCTCAATAGGGAAACACAGTGAACATATAAATTAAGCTCTCACATGTATGTCAAATAGTTTAAAGATACAATTTATTTGATAGAATTGCTGAAAGACAATAGAATAATTGGAAATAAAATGATGGATACACTGTTACTTTACATGACTTTGCTTATTCTTGTCTTACTGGTATAGTAATGGATTCGGCCTAATCACTTAAATCTTAACTTAAATACTCCCCGCCCAATATAGCATCGAGCCCCGATAGAATACCCACCATCGTCGTCTAAATAGACACTTGTTATGTGTAAAAATTCAATACTACCCAGGCCCCTTTCTCTTAAGCGACAGGGTCTATTCTCAATCCAACATTCCTGGGATATGCAATTATGTACAGTTTGGCCGCTGTACCGGTCACGGATATCCTGCCGAGTCCGTCGTGGGTATCTAGCCACGTCGGTGGGGTATTCTAATTAAACCTTAAATAACAGAATATCGAATGTGCTCTACATATAGTTATTCACCATGATTGTGCTAATTTTATTACATTAGGCCTTATCGTTCTTCTTTTGTTTCATCATTTGGTTTCATCTGCATCCGTGGGATGCTATTGGTTCAATGCGTCATTCAGATGCCCATTGTTACAATTCTACGTCCCCTGGGGACTTCATGTTTTCCATTTAAATTCACACACGTGCACACACATGTTGGAAACATATTTATATGACTGTTCTCTTGAGATACTCTACATGATTGAAATACTCTACATACATGGTTTTGACGAATTAAAATACATGTTTTAAGATATTCCCTACCTCAAGTAAAATCCAATGCACTCCTTTCTCGTAGAGGTTTACGCGTAACAACTCACGTCACACCTACATTGCATGTGACACGAATTTACTCAGAAATGTCTCTAGAACCCTTAGAAACACAGCTCTCATAAATTATACTAAAAGAAATGAGAAAACTGGGTAATTCCTCGCGCGAGCGGTCATTTAGCCTCGCTCGAGCGAGCACTTGACCTCACTCAAGTGGTGACAATTCATCGCTCGAGCGATTATTATTCATCGCTCGAGCGAGCACTATTCATCGCTCGAGCAGTTATTATTCATCGCTAGAGCGAGCACTGTTCATCGCTCGAGCAGTTATAATTTGAGATACCTGGAGCTCTAAGCGATGCCTCGCTCAAGCGAGCTTCTCCTTCACTGTGGGTCTCGCTCGAGCGAGTTCAAGATGCAAATATGCTCAGAATATTTTCTCTTCCCTCACTTAAGAGAGCCATTTAGACCGCTTGAGCGAGCCACGAAAGGATGTATGTTCTCCATCTGTTTGAGAACTATCACCTTCTTCATGAGAGATTTAATAGTGTCAAGGATCATTCGTCCACTAGTTTAAACTCTACTTAAAACATACGTAAACATCTAAAATCATACCTTACTTGATAGATCTCCTATAGTTTGATCCAAGCTTCGTCTAATCGTGAATATTTTCAAGGTTCTCTATGGCTCAAAAACCAACGAACCTCTCCTCCTCTTTTACAGCCTTCTCTTCTTTCTCTCTATTGCAACCCTTCTCCTCTTTCTCTCTATTTTAGTTCTCTCTATCTATGCTAATTTAGGTTACGTAGGAAAGACTCTCTCCTCCCCACTTTCACTTATATAGTGAAAGCTAGAAGGTTTCATATATACACACATAGTGTGTATATGTAGTTTTTGGTTTCCTTGTGAATCACAATTACATGTGCATGATATGTGGTACACGTGCATGGTATGTGATGTGCACGGTTCTCAAAAATCTTGGGTTATGACTGCTTCTCTTCTTTTCAATTTTCAGATGATGTTCTTCTCTAGACTTCTCTTTCTTTTTCTTTTTTTATTTTTATTTTTATTTAATATTTTTATGATGAACTGCCACACGAAAATCACTGATACACTGTTGTTCATATGTTGCTTTTCTTCTCCTTCCACCAAATGTTGGACCACTCTAACTATCTTCAACTCCTTCTCCTTTACCTTCTGAATTCTCAAAGTGAGGGTACAGTTGAATCGGGTCAAGAGGTTAAGGTGCAAGTACTCCAGCATTTGTCAAAGAAAAGTAGGATTTTTAAGGTTCAACGAGTGTATGCAAAAGGACCGTTTTAAAAGGTTGGATTTTCAGGCTCAAACTGTCCAAATGAAGGCCTTGGATCATTTCCTTAGTGTCATGAGTGTTGTCTATCAGTTTGGATTTGGAGGTGCCTAACTTCTAGTGAAAAGGTCTTGACTCAATCAATCCTTAGAGCAGAAATAATGCCAAAAATACTCTTCAAAAAAAAATGATGGGCCCAAATCTCACTAGGTATGGTCCTCAAATTAACCCATGGGGTGTATTTTCACCTTTTTCTCTCCTCTTAGGTTCACTAAGAAATAACTGAAAAATTTTCTAATGTTAGCTTCATGGTGGTGCAAAGATTTTAAAAATTTTAGTTTCAAAATGTCTGCAAAATTTTTTAATTTTCCACAAAAATTTTCATTCTAACAAGTTAGGTGGGAATTGACTTTATTCATCCCAATTAAACCAACACTGCTGCACTAAAGTTAACTGTTCTATTGGTAGAAGAACAGTTAACTTTGGTGCAGCAGTGTTGGTTTAATTGGGGCAGTAGGGTTGGTAGAAGAAAAACAAACTAAATTACAGCAGAAGAGTAAAGAGAAAACTAAGCTAAAAGTGCAAAAAATTAAACTAAGAAAGGGAAAAAGAGAAAATATACAGAAAATGATAACTAAGAAAATAAAATAACTATACTAAATCCTACAAACAGCAACTATACAATAGAAAGTAAACTAAATACAGAGAGTATATATAAAATAGGCACTAAACTGATTCCCTAAAATACTAACATGATCTGAGTTTGAATCTAAAATATGGAAAATAATAAATCAACATGAATAGCATAAATTTTAAAGCAGGATTCAAACAAAATCAAATCAGACATAATATATACAAACAGTCCAGATGGGGGTGCATGAATGATGAAAATTTAGGTCTCCCATCTGGAACTCAGCTGAATTGGAAGGAACTGAAAAGCAAAAATGAAAGGCCATACCTTTGCATTTGCATCAAACACAGTACAGTTGCATGAGAGATACAGGGAGCAGCTCTAGCTCCACATCAGGTGGAGAGGCAATAACAGGCAGCAAAGGTGCCTTAGATGGCTAAGGGCAGTTGTCCAAGTGAAGTGGTGCACTCACCCCACTGAGAAGCCCAAAATGAGTTCTTTGCAGCACATAGGTGAGGGCCTCCTCAGTCCAACCTTCAAAAATTTTAGCAAATACCTCAGCCCAAGTCCAGCAGGTTGGGCAAGGTTTCATCCACTATCTCACCAATGACTGCAACTATTTAACAAATTTCATTTCCTCCATCATATCCTTCCCCTTATAAGAAAGAGAAGGACCTTTAAAAATTTGAGAAAATGGCAGATGAGGTACTGTGGTCCTCATTTGCTGACTGTTAAGACCTAAAAAGTACCACTTTTTACCCCTTAACTTAACCTTTGATTAGACCCTTAGGCATCTAATAAAGGTTTGTTAAGTGTTTTCTATAGATAATAAACAGCAGTGCAATAAGGCCATAAATCCTGCTAAGGAGCCTGTATTGGCACCAGAAGTCCCTCAGAAGAATGAGCCATGAATCCAGACCTGAGGTAAGCCTCGCGCAGCTGACAAAGCTTCAGAGGATTCAGAAAAATATGCTTCACGTAGTCCTCGCAAGTTCCCAAGACTTCACAACAACTTCTCGCGTAGTTGAGTGACAAACTAGCTTCAGAATCTTGCCTCGCGCAGTTCAGAAAAGCCTCAAAGCTATCGCGAGAATCCTCGGGAAGATCTATAAAGAAATGGACTCTCGCGTAGCTCAGAAACTATCAAAGCTATCGCAAGGATCCTCACAAAGTTCCATTAAGAAGTGAACTTCTCGCACAGTTCTCACGCTGTTCAGGAAGAAAGCAGCCCTCACGAAGCCAGAGTTAGCCTCGCGAAGATCTATTGTGAAATGGAATGCTGGAATGCTCGCGCAGTTCCCGCGCTATTCACAAGTAGCAATCCAACCTCGCAAAGCTCAATCCAGCGAGAGCTTAACTATCTACCTCGCTACTGCTCAAAGCATCAAGAAACTGCAACCCCGTGACATCTGAAGATTAATGCTAACTCATCCTCGCGAAGTTAGTGCTACCACGCGACAAGTCTGGGAATCGACTGAAAGCTGGTGAAGCTCGAAATCCAACTTCCATCATTCTGTAAAGGACATTCTGGGGATTTCCAGTGATTAGGGCACGCACTCCCATGCTCAAATCTTCATGCATGCGCCCTGAGGCATCTAAGGATCATTAATAGGCCACATGACATCGCTAAAATTAGGGTTTCCTAACCCTAATGCGCCGCCACACCACTGCTATATAAACCTAAGCTTGGTTTAGGTTTAGAGAGACCCCCGGAAGAGCTCAGACCTTATCACTGATACGTGATCTGAGATCTTTTTCTTTTCTGTTCTTTTGTAGTTGTAAGTAGTTTTCCTTCTTTTTTTTCTTCTCTCCATGGCCCAGCACTTGCTGGCCATGCTTATGTATGTTTATTGAGATTAGATTAATGGAATTTGTGATTGGATGTTGTACTTTTATGGGATTCGTGTGTTTGTGAGTTGCTCTGTGCAAGGCTGCTGCCTTGAGATCCGTCATTGCATTGGCTGTGATTTAAAGCAATGGAGGACTGATTCTAAGGATCCATTCAGATCCAAGTGACCTGTGTGTCTGGGCTATCATGGTCCTATACAGCCTTAGCCCCACCACAGGACCCACTAGATCTGAAATCCCCATGGAAGCCTGAGTTGGTAGCCTTGTGACCATGGTGGTGGCAGCAATATTCTTGTTTTATTTTGGGCTCCGTGAGGAGGATAGCCTCTGGGATAATCTGTGACCATTCAAGTGGACAGGTTATAGCCTTAGGGTGAATCCAATCCGCCGATCCAAAATGGATCCTTCTTCTCTGAGCCTGAGCTTGTAGCCTGGTAGGAAATTGTGCAGAGGCAGACTCCCCTATATCAGTATAGACCCGCCATCAGATGGCAGATCTGATCTGGTTATGGAGATTATAGGCTTGTGACTGGACCATTGTAGTCCCACTCAAGCAATGGACAGCTAGATCGAAGGTGGTACTCAATCTCTTGCTGGTTTTATGTGTCTAGGCTATCATGGTCCTATACAACCTTAGCCCCACACATAGAGCTTTAGAGGTTGAGGTTCCCTATGGATTCTTGAGCTTGTAGCCTGGATGAAGTAGTGCCTACAATGATTAACTTGTTTTGACCCATCTCTGGATTATGGTTCCCCTATGGGATAGTCTGTGACCATTTAAGTGGACAGGTTATAACCTTAAGGGATTAGATCATGGCACAAGGATGAGTTGGATTATTTCTCCTCTTTGGTGATAATGTAGCCATTGGACAGGATTTCTATACCAGCAGATCTGGATTTGAGTCATAAATTCCAGCAGATTTGAACCCAATAACATACTTCTCACCCTTTTATATTTATTTTCCCACACTCCATCCATCTTCTCAACCCTTTCTGTAGTTAATTCATTAGGCTACCTTAGGATACTTAGAATAAATGACCCTAAACTCCCTTCCTTTTAGGACTGCCAGATCTGTAGTCAGATCTGGAGGGACTACTAGAGATGGCTCCCTTGGAGCTGTAGATCACTTTTCCCTGTGGGACAAACTCTTACTTATCAAAACTTGCTACAAATGGACCCTGTATCTTGCAGGTCTAGGATTTCTCAGTTGTGCTGATTCCATCTCTTGTTTTACTTTGATTTTAAATTGCCTTTACCACCAACAAATAAAGTAAGCACACTGGATTTCGCAACAAGTTTTTGGCGCCACTGTCGGGGATAAGATGATCTATTAGTAGACCCTTAGTTTTTATATTTTTAGTGTTCTTTGTAGCTGTGAGTAATTGATACTGCTGATGTAATTTTGAATCTTTCTTGCAAATCTAGACAGCAGCAGAGAAGGACAGTGGACTGCATTTGGAGATTAGCTACCTCTGTTTGTAAATTCTCTAACCTTTAAAACTCTGTCTATTTCTCTTACAATTTCCATAGCAGTATTTAGTATAGTTGTAAATTTATGTTTTCTTAAATAGCTGTAAGTTTGTTAGATAAACTCGTTGAGTCAAGTACAATGTGCCTGGAAGGAGTTGTCCCTGCTGGTGGTGTGTTTGTATGCTAGGTAGGAGATCACTTAGTCCTACTTTAGAGCCTTTCAACCCTGAGCTAGAAAGGGGTAGAAGACTTAGAAGGAACAGGCACATCACAGTGGAGCCCCCAATTGAATCGGAGATAGTAGTCATGGGTGAAGAACAACCCAGAACTCTCAAGGAGTTGAATGCTCCTGATGTTCAAGGGAATTATGAAATTAAAACTTCAATCATCCAGATGCTGTCCTCTTTCCATGGGCTTAGCAAGGAGGACCCTTACAAGCATATTGACCAATTTTTGGCCTTGTGCACCACATTCAGTATCGCTGGTTTGGGACCTGAGGCCACTAGACTCAGTCTCTTTCCTTTCTCTTTGAAGGATAGGGCTAGTACCTGGTTGGCCACTCTTCCCAACAATAGCATTGCATCTTGGAAAGACCTACAGACCAAGTTCCTGACAAAGTTCTTCCCTGAGACCAAAACTAGCCAGTTGAGGAAGGCAATTCTTGCTTTTGCCCAAGCCCCAACTGAGGATTTTAATCAAGCCTGGGATAGGTTTAAGGAAATGCTCAAACAATGCCCCCACCACAAGATCCCAGACTGGCAGCTTGTACAAAGCTTCTACAATGGGATTGATGAGAAAAATAGGGATATGGTTGATGCTTCTTGTGGTGGAACCTACATGCACAAGACTGCTGATGAGGCATGGGAATTGTTTGAAGTAATAAGTGAAAATGCTTTTCAAAAGCTATCCCTGGCAAGAACTAGTCAGGAGTCTGTGTCAAAAGTGGAGCCTGCTGCATTGTCAAGAGGAAAAGTTTATGAGGTGTCTGGGAACAACGATCTACAGCTGCAGATGGCAAACCTCTCTTTGAAGTTTGACAAATTACTGACTATGATGCAACCCAGAAGGGCTGCTCAAGTGGTGGAGGCATGTCTGATATGCCAGTCCCCACAGCACACAGTAGAGGAATGTCCATCTACAGGGCAATATCCTGAATTGGTATTGGAGCATGCTGCTGTTGCGCAATCTTTTAGCTAGAAACAATCTGGTGACTACAACAGACAGCCGTTTAGATACCAGAACCAAAATGCTGGTTACCAATGGAGAGACCACCCAAATCTGAGGTGGAGGCAAGACAATTATATACAGCCCCAGCAAATGTTGGCCTTACCCCAAAGGCCACAGCAGCAGTTCAATCAGGGATATGCCCCTAGGTCTAATTTCCAACACTAGCAGCAGCCCCATCAGCAACAAAATCAATTGGTCTTACCCCCATCTCAACCCAGAAATACTTCTTTCGAGGACCAGGTCTTGACCTCACTACAAAACCTGGGGTCCGTGGCTCAGACTGTGAATTCTCATGGTCAGAGCATAAAGAAGATGGAAGAGCAGATTGGCCAACTAGCGAATGCCTTAGCTAAAAGAGAGGAGGGGAGGTTGCCCAGTCAGCTAGTGGTTAATCCCAAGGGCCAATTTTTAATTGGTGAAGGATCCTCCAGTCTTGAGGGGTAAGGGGATCTTTCATTGACTTGATTCACAGAATTGTGCATTGTGTGTGTTATGTATTTTAGTATGGTTTGTTTTTTTTTTTACTATTTATAGGAATGCTTAGTGATATCATCGGAGTCTGAGTCTGTATGCCGGAATTTTTCTACCTGCTTTCGTTCTTATTCCCTTTGAATTGATGATTGTGATTGAACAAATGATGGTGGTACTGTTTTGATAATGAGAATGTTGTTTGGATATGATGTTTTGATTAAATGCTTTTTGAGTAATTGCATGCTTAAATGTTGGGAATGCATGAGGGAATCCCTTTTAGAATGACTCAGGGTGTCCTTAGAAAATAGAATGTGAGAGAATCCACCCACAAAACAAAGGAAAATGACAGACTAATGGGTGTGTGATCCTTGTCTCTGTTTTAGCTGTCGCGAGGTTCTGAAAAATAGGCGTGGTTTCTTCTCGCGTAGTTCATAAGATGTTATCCTGCTAAGCTGTCGCGAGATTCAATACAATTATGTGGACTCTCTCGCGCGATCCAAATGAAAGTCCAATCTCGCGACCCACTCCTTCCCATCTAGCGAGCAGACATTTTCAAAGCGCGCCAAGCCTCGCGATATATATAATCCAACCTCGCGCTGCTTTTCTTTTCTATTTTCTCTTTCTTCTCCAGCCAGCAAAACCCTAGCTCTGACTCCCATTAATCTCTCTCCTCCAGCATCCATTTTACAGTCCATCATTCACCTTCAAATTCTGGAGATTTGCTCCTACAGCCTCCTCCATCAGTTGCCCCCTGCTAGGAGCTCTCGCGGTCTTTCGTGCATCAGATGGAACAGAACCCTAAATTTTAGGGTAAGAGTCATCTCTCAACCTTTTCTTTTCATTTTTCAAACTACACATTCACAGAGGAGAAGTTCAATGCCCCCTAAGGGCGCACCTGTGAAAAGAGCAAGGGATAAGGCTCCCATGGAGCCCACTCCCAAGAAGGCCAAGTCCTCAACGGCGCCGCAAAAAGGGAAAGAAGTGGTTCAGGAAGTGGGTGAACTAACACCTGATTACTCTACACCCTCTGAGCTCCTGACTCCCATTCCCTTGGAGCCTGAAGCTATTTTTGACCTATCTTTCTTTGAAACAGAACCTCTGTCAGCCCCTGCCATTGAGTTCATGCGCAAGGCTGGTTTTACCCCCCTGCTGTAAGCTATCCCTGCACTAGCCTACCCTAGACTAGTGCAACTCTTTTACCAGCACATTAGGGCTAGACCAGACCAACATGGGTAGCCAGACCTCCTTTTGTTAGTTGACGATTTTCAAATGTTACTCAGCCTTGAGTTGATTGCTGAAGTGATGGGCATCCCTGCTATCTTTGACCCCAATTGTGGATATGGCCCCCCTGTGTGTTCCCCCATTGATACCATTGCACAGGCCCTTACCAAAGGATTGAAGGCCACCGAGGATTCCATCAGGAGAAGACACCTGGACCCTAAACTTTTGTTCACTGATCAAGTTCTGCGAAAGAACATTTATTGTGCCGGCCATCAGCAGGAGAGGAGGACCTCTATTGCTGATGTTGTTTATTCCTTTTCTCGGGGCCACGATTTTCCTGCTGCAAGGTTAATTTTTGAAGCAATGAAGGATGTGATGGTGAAGCTAGAACAAAAAAAGAAGCTCCACACTCTCCCCTATGCAAGGCTAATCACCAGACTACTCTTGAGGGGATGGTACAAGATACCAGTGGGAGAGTTAACTATTGACATCACCCCTACAACTTTTGCATAGAGGCAATGGGGTATCAGCCGGAGCCTGATGGATCCCAACAAGAAAAAGAAGGCTCAGGTTGCTTCTGAGCAAGGAGAGGGGACTGCTGTTGCAAAGGCCACCCCTGCTCCCAAGAAGGTGGCTAGAGCTCCTGCTCCCAAGAAGGTGGTGCAAGCTCCTGTCACTATTGATTCTGTAGCAATACCTCCATCCACCACACCTGCCCCTCCACCAGTTTCTTTGCCTATTCCTTCTCTCCCTTTCCCTCTTTTATCTCCCTTATCCGTACTCACTCCAGATTTCCCTATGATTCGTTCCTGGGAGGAAGACATTGACCCCCATGACAGCCCTCCCCTGATATCCTATATTAAAATGAGAACCTCTCACACAACCCCTGCCATATCCTTACCTACACCAACCACCCCTATCATTCCCACAGAAACCCCACATATTGACCAAGACACAGTCCAGACCCTCCCTACTTCACCTCCACTCACAGACCTTGACTTTAACCTCGCCACTACTTTCGGATATCAGGCCTTCATGACTACATTGCTTGACACCATGCCAACCCATGATATCCCTCTCCCAGATTCCCCACATCACTCACCAGACCCTCCATCTCCTCCTCCTACAACCTTCCATCATGCCCCTACTTCCCCTTTCCAACCTGCTCCCTCTTCTTCTCATACTCCACCCTAACCAAACTCAGACACACTTACCCATATCCTTTCCCTAATACATGACATTGCACTAACCATCACCCACAACACATACCCAAGACCAAATGCAGACTAACATCACCAACATCAAATCCACCCTTCAAACATTGACAAAACCACCCATCTCTGCACAAACACCTCCTACCCCACAAATCCAGTCCCCTTCCACCTCTGACTCCACAGTGCAACCAGATTTTCCCCTCATTGACTTAACTACAATCCTCACCCTCCAAGACACCATACCCCACCACTCCTTCCCCACTCTACCTATCCTTCCCCCACTCATATTACCTCCACCACAATTTACCAACACTTCCACCCAAACAGACCCCATTCCCCTCCCATCCTCCTTTCCCATTAACCCCCACACATTTTTAACCCCACCATTACCATTCAGACCCTTCACCATTCCATTTTACCCTTACCCAGAACCACCCACCTTCAGTGACCCCACTTCATTTGCTTTTCCACCCATGCCCTCCATCCCACCTCTCATATTAGCCCCTCCTACATTCTCTGACAACTCGACTCAAACCGACCCAGAACTTTTTGCCTAGCCCCCACATGTGAATGTCCTCCCTACCACTTTACCCCCACAGGACCAATCACCTTCTACTTCTTCCACTCCCTTTCTATTAATCTTACCAAGACATTCCTATTACACCCCTCCTTACTTCACCCTCCTCCATGCCATGAGGGACAATGCCTACATCAAGAGGGATGTTCTCAGGGGAATGGCCCAACTTAGACAATCCATTGAGTACCCTTTGCTGCAGAAGTTGAGTGACCTGAAGCTTGCTCATAGACAGAAGCTGAGAGATATTTCAAAGGGGTGGGAGACAATTTTGGAGACCCTCAATGAGAAAAAGGCTGACGCAACTTACTATAAACTGAATGCGGAGATGGAGAAAGCCAATGCCCAGCGGGAGCAAACAAGAGCTCGGATGTATGAAAAGAAACTTAACAATACTCAAGAGATCCACAGGCTCACTAAGGGGCTTTCTGATGCCAAACTCCTCTATGCTGAAAAGCAGATTGAAATTTTGCAAAAAAGGATTGCATCTCTGTTAGGCCAACCAATTCAGGCCACCCCTCTTGCTACCGAACCCCCTGAGGCCCCACCTTCCACTCCCCCTGCTCCTACATCTACATCTCCTCCTCCTCCACCTCCTACTCAAGTACCTCCACCACCTCCTACTCAAGTACCTCCACCACCTCCTACTCAAGTACCTCCACCACCTCCTACTCCAGTGCCTCCCCCTGCTAAATCTCCTGCACCCAAGAGAAAAAGGGCTGCTCCCAAGAAACCTTCTCCCTCCAAAAGAGCCACTGCTGCCTAAAAAGGGAAAAAGCCTGCACCGCCATCCCCACCCCCAAAGGCCACCAGAGCTTCTGCTCAGGATGGACCCCATGGTCGGTTACTTTCCAAAGATGAACGCAGAAAGGCTGCTGCAGCCCTTGGATTGGACCCCACTATTCTCTTTCCCTCTGATTCCGATTCTGACTCTGCACCACCTGAGGATCCAAGTGCTAAGAGTCCTGTTGCTCCTCCTTCATCAGACCCTGCTGAGCAAACTTATCCTCAGAGAAGGAAAGTTACAGCTAAGAGGACTACTCACACAGCTACCTCTATCAAAATTGGAAAAGAACAATCTGCCCAGTCTGAGGAGGCACCACCACTGAACCAGAAAGATAAAGGCAAGAGCCCGGTTGTCCCTCCTGAACCAGAAAAAGCAAAATCTCCTCTTATTCCCCCTCAGACTCAGCAAGGGCAAGGCTCAAAAGGGAAGAGTCCCAAAGGAAAAAGTCCTATCAAATCACCTGAGCAAACCCAAGACAAATCCACAGTGATCCCTCCTGCACCAAAGGCCCCCAAAATGAGGGTGAGGGCACCAAAAGCTCCAACCATGCCCAAAACTACAGCCCAAAAGAAGGAAGAGAGGGAAAGAAAGAAAAAAGAGGAAGAGGCTCTCCTTCGAGAGCATGCCAAGAAGATGGGTTGGGACTGGGCTTGATTCAGGCTCCGATTAGCTTGTACCTAGGATTTTTCTGTTTCTGCATTTTCTTTTTCTCCTGTTATTTTTCATTTTGTACATTTCTCTCTTATATAATAGATCTTCTTTTGTCATTGCTATTTTTCTTTGTCTTCTGTCTGTTTTGCTCCATGTTATTTCCTTTTATTTTGTCATTAATAAATCTGTTGCACACCCACCTTTGAATCAGTGGGGACACTGCTCCTCATAGGTTTGGGGGTGTGGCAGGCAGATCCTGCCAATGAAATAGTTAACAGCAGAATCTTGTGAGTAATATGGAAATGGAATCATGTTCACTGGAGAATCAGAAAAATAATGAAATTTAAAATTTTTCCAGACTTTAGACAATATAAACTTTTAAAATTTTACATTTCCATGATGTGATCACCAAGGAAACTCACTTGTATCAGCACTTAGTGAATCATTAGAGAGAGAAAAAGGTAAGGACATACTTAAGAATTCAAAGGAAGACCATAACCAGTGAGATTTGGGCCTATACAAAAAAAAAATTCTTTGAGGTGTGACTAAGGCAATTTCTTCTAGCTCTAAGGACTGGCTGAGTCACTGTGCTCACTAGAAGTTAGGCAACTCCAAGTTGAAACAACTGACAGCACTCATGAGACTTAGGAAAGGATCAAGGCCTTCTCTTGGACAGTTTGAGCCTAAATAGACCAACCTTAAGCAACTGCCCTTGTCCATACCCCCTTTGAGCTTTAAATCCTAAATTTCTTCAAAATGCACTTGAGTACTTGTACCTGAACCTATGAACCTGATTCAGCCTACCCTCACTCTGAGAATTTAGAAGGTAAAGGAGAAAGAGTTGAAGATGGACTAGCTATGGTCAACATTAGGTGAATAAAGAAGAAGTACCTCAAAATTCTGGCAGTATGGTAACTGAGAAAATGGTGGCATTTCATCAAAGCAAAAACAAAATAAAAAGAAGAAAAATGTAAGAAAAAAGAAACAAAAATAATAATGAAGAGGAGTAAGAGAGGAGTCAAGAGGGAACTTTCATTGGAAAAATCGAAATTAAGAAGAGAACCTGATCACTTCAAATCTGAAAACCTCAAAGAAGATGAAAGGAGCTGAATTAAAGAAGGTGAAGTCATGAATCACCTCCTTCACCTACTGATTTCTCAATTGTGAACCCCTTTTCAACCTTCCATTCTTTTTAACCCCACTCCATAAGTCACATTACAGCCTAGTTAAAGTCCTTGTGATCCAAAGTTGAGTGAGCTGTCATGTGGAGACAGAGAGTTATTCAATCTATGGTGAGGATCTGTCAATGATGTCAGAACTTCAGAGCTATGCCAATGCTCATGCTTACAAACCCAATTGGGGGATGTAACTGCTCTTGAGCTTGAGAGAAAATGAAACTCTCAACAGTTCTTTATGAGAGTATGCCCTGGAGAGTTTTGGGTTTGATATTAAATGCATTAAGTATGATCTACAACCTAATTTTTGATCTAGTGATGAGCTCAGTGCTGACACACATGTGAATTGTTCTTTGGTGTAAACTGATTGGAAATGCTGTGCTTTCATGAGAAGCTTATACTGTTTAAATTTTTGTGCAGCCAAGGTGTTTGAATTTCTTATATTTTTTATTGATTCAAGGGTGAACTAACTCTGTTTCTTGACTGCTCACTTGATAATAATGCACTTTTGTTAACTGTCTCATTGAGAAGTTTGTGGGTGTCTTCACTGAAAACCCTCAAGAGACTTCACTCCTCCATTAGGGATCACCTAGGGGTTTAAAAGGCTTGGTACATATGCTAAATGTATCCGTGCTCCCTACGAAAGTGGCATTTAATTTCTGTTGTTATTTTAATGTAGCTTTGCTAAGGGACTAGCAAAGATTAGGTTTTGGGGTGTGTTAAGACCTGAAAAGTACTACTTTTCACCCCTTAACTTAGCCTTTGATTAGACCCTTAGCCATCTAATAAAGGTTTGTTAAGTATTTTCTGTAGATAATAAACAGCAGTGCAATAAGGCCATAAATCCTGTTAAGGAGCCTGTATTGGCACCAGAAGTCCCTCAGAAGAATGAGCCATGAATCCAGACCTGAGGTAAGCCTCCGGCAGCTGACAAAGCTTCAAAGGATTCAGAAAAATATGCTTCGCGCAATTGAGTGACAGACTAGCTTCAGAATCTTGCCTCGCGCAGCTATCGCGCAGTAGCCGCGGGATGCAAATGTCAAGAGAACCTGTCGCGCAGTTCAGAAAAGCCTCAAAGCTACCGTGAGAATCCTCGCGAAGATCTATCAAGAAATGGACTCTCGCACAGCTCAGAAACTATCAAAGCTATCGCGAGGATCCTCGCAAAGTTCCATTAAGAAGTGAACTTCTCGCGCAGTTCTCGCGTTGTTCAGGAAGAAAGCAGCCTCGCAAAGCTAGAGTTAGCCTAGCGAAGATCTATTGTGAAATGGAATGCTCGCGCAGTTCCCGCGCTATTCACAAGTAGCAATCCAACCTCGCGAAGCTCAATCCAGTGAGAGCTTAACTATCTACCTCGCGACTGCTCAAAGCATCAAGAAGCTGTATCCCCACGACGTCTGAAGTTTAATGCTAACTCATCCTCGTGAAGTCAGTGCTACCACGTGACAAGTCTAGGAATCGACTGCAACCTGGCGAAGCTCGAAACTCCAACTTCCATCATTTTATAGAGGACATTCTGGGGATTTCCAGTTATTAGGGCACGCACTCCCATGCTCGAATCTCTGTGCATGTGCCCCGAGGCATCCAAGGATCATTAATAGGCCACGTGGCATCGCTAAAATTAGGGTTTCCTAACCCTAATGCGCCGCCACACCACTGCTATATAAACCTAAGCTTGGTTTAGGTTTAGAGAGACTCTCGGAAGAGCTCAGACCTTATCACTGATACGTGATCTGAGATCTTTTTCTTTTCTGTTCTTCTGTAGTTGTAAGTAGTTTTCCTTTTTCTTTTTCTTCTCTCCATGGCCTAGTACTTGCTGGTCATGCCTATGTATGTTTATTGAGATTAGATTAATGGAATTTGTGATTGGGTGTTGTACTTTTATGGGATTCGTGTGTTTGTGAGTTGCTCTGTGCAAGGCTGCTGCCTTGAGATCTGCCATTGCTTTGGCTGTGATTCAAAGCAATGGAGGACTGATTCTAAGGATCCATTCAGATCCAAGTGACCTGTGTGTCTAGGCTATCATGGTCCTATACAGCCTTAGCCCCACCACAGGACCCACTAGATCTGAAATCCCCATGGAAGCCTGAGCTGGTAGCCTTGTGACCATAGTGGTGGCAGCAATATTCTTATTTTATTTTGGGCTCCGTGAGGAGGATAGCCTCTGGGATAATCTGTGACCATTCAAGTGGACAGGTTATAGCCTTAGGGTGAATCCAATCCACCGATCTAAAATGGATCCTTATTCTCCGAGCCTAAGCTTGTAGCCTGGTAGGATATTATGCAGATACAGACTCCCCTATATCAGTATAGACCCGCCATCAGATGGAAGATCTGATCTAGTTATGGAGATTGTAGGCTTGTGACTAGACCATTGTAGTCCTACTCAAGCAATGGACAGCTAGATCGAAGGTGGTACTCAATCTCTTGCTGGTTTTATGTGTTTGGGCTATCATGGTCCTATACAGCCTTAGCCCCACACATAGAGCTTTAGAGGTTGAGGTTCCCTATGGATTCTTGAGCTTGTAGCCTGGATGAAGTAGTGCCTACAATGATTAACTTGTTTTGACCCATCTCTGGATTATGGTTCCCCTATGGGATAGTTTGTGACAATTTAAGTGGACAGGTTATAACCTTAAGGGATTGGATCATGGCACAGGATGAATTGGATTCTTTCTCCTCTTTTGTGATAATGTAGCCATTGGACAGGATTTCTTTAACAGCAGACCTGGATCAGAGTCATAAATTCCAGCAGATCTGAACCCAATAGCATACTTCTCACCCTTTTATATTTATTTTCCCACACTCCATCCATCTTCTCAACCCTTTCTGTAGTTAATTCATTAGGCTACCTTAGGATACTTAGAATAAGTGACCCTAAACTCCCTTCCTTTTAGGGCTGCCAAATCTGTAGTCAGATCTGGAGGGACTACTAGAGATGGCTCCCTTGGAGCTGTAGATCACTTTTCCCTGTGGGACAAACTCTTACTTATCAAAACTTGCTACAAATGGACCTTGTATCTTGCAGGTCTAAGATTTCTCAGTTGTGCTGATTCCATCTCCTGTTTTACTTTGATTTTAAATTACTTTTACCACCAACAAATAAAGTAAGCACACTGGATTTCACAACACTGACACATCATTTTTTTTATTTTTTTTAAAGTATTTTTTATTTTTTTTATTTTTTTTAATTTTTTAATTTTTATTACAGCTGTAATTTATTCAAATATTATAAAGACATAAAAATTCTAAAATAGAAAATGAAGAAAAACTTCAAAAATCACATAAAAACTAAAGCCGACATTTATTCAAACACTACAGCTACAAAGAATATAGCTCAACGAAAACACATATTACTATACTAGATCAAAACTCCCCGACAGCGGCGCCAAAAACTTGTTGTTCAGTATTTTAGATGCTTGCTGCTAACTTTAATTGAAAACAGTGATAAGAATGTGTTAGTAAAAATAATTCAAAAGTGGATTGAAAAACATAAAACAGCAAGTCTAAAAATACACACAGACCTGCAAGATGCAGGGCCTGTTGTAGCAAGTTTTGATAAGTAAGAGTTTGTCTCACAGAGAGTATTGATCTGAAACCTCGAGGGTCTTATAGTAGTCTCCAGATCTAGATACAGATCTGACAGCTCTAAAGAGAGAGTGTCACTAAACTATATTAAAAATAAAAATGCAGAAATAAAACTACAGCTAAAGAAAGGGATAAGGAAGGATGGTGATGGTGTGTACCAAAATAAAATATATAAATTGGTGAGAAGTAAGCAGGTTAAATTCAGAGCTAAAGCAGTAATGTAACTCAGATTTAGTCTGTCTTTACAGTGCTCCTTGCTGAGATGCTATCAAAAGTCTCAACAAGGTAGAAATATCTAGTTTAACTCATGCCATTTGGGGCGCTTTTAAGGATATAGGTTGTCCACTCAAATGTTCACAGCCTTTCCTATAGAGTCTATCAAATCCTATTAGTTAAACCAAAAATTGTCAATCTAGTCCAGAGGAGTGAACTGATCATTTCCCTAGCCACTGGACCAGATTAAGCCATGAATACTATTGCAATACTATATAATGCCAGTGCTACAAGCTCCCAAGATATGCGCACAGATCTGACTGACATCCATAGGTATTCCAACCCATAAGATTCTAAGTGCTTTGCCTAGGCCAACGGCTCACTGGTGCCCACAAAAAGGACCATGCAACAGGTTGAATAGGGCTTTAGATTCAGCTGGTCATTGCTACAAATGGCCTGCAATGACTCAGCCTCAAGCTGCAATTACTACAGAGAGATCAGATTTAACATATGATGTCAACTAGGTAAAACAGAGGGCAGCAAGTTCCTGTACAAACCTCCTCACAAGGCTCTAGAAGCTCATGTGCAGGGGAGAAGAATCCTTCTCAGATATGTGAATGGATAACACCTTCGGGCTATACTCTGTCATTCGAATGGTCACAGGATATCCCATTAGTCTGTCCATACCACAAAGATCTAAGAAAGAATATATAAACTGCTACAACCACTATGGTCCACAAGCCTCCGAGCTCCCCATATCTCACTACAGATCCAGCATTGCTTTCCATGGGGCTATCAAACTAAGGAAAATCAGATGGTAAACAATAGATCTATTAGAAACTGAATGGGCTAGTCCCAAATATATGGATCCTATAGACATCTAAAGAAACCATATGATCTTTAAATTCAATTAGGCATTAAAACAACAATCCATTAATAACAGTAAAACTTAAAATGAATTGCCTCCAGGCTGTAGCCTGTACACAACTGCTCATTTAAAATTCTAATGTATACAAAACCTATTACAAAACTTAAATAAAACTACACATAAATGCTTCCCAAAGGTTTAGCTAGCAAGTGCTGAGCTAAGAGAGAAGAAAAATGGAAAAAGAAACGATCAAAACCCTAACCCTACATGAACACAGGCTATTCTTGGTTCAGATCTCAGGCTATTCTTGGATTTAAAACCCTAAGTGAACCAGGCTAATCCTGGCTCCAAACCCTAATCCTAGAAAGCTAAAACCCTAAAAAAAAGGGGGGATCTCAGGCTAACCCTTTGATAGTTTATTAATGTAGATAACAGTCCCTTATATAAGCAACCCCTTGAAACCCTAATATGCATTAGCCAATCAGATTTGAGCAGGTTTGGAGTTGATTTCGTGGCCCATCTGTGGCCCTTCGATTCTCTGGCAAGTGTGAGACATTGGGATGCGTGCTCTAGAAGGTGTGAAATACTCAGAATATCCTTGAGTGCTGAAATAGGCCACTGGAATTTGTGCCTCACGTACATGACAACTTCAGGTATGCATCTCGCTTAAATCTCACTGAGGTCTCACTTAGTTGAAGCTTTAAAAGTTTGATCTTGTTGAGCTGAAATGCTTTAGAAGTTAAATCTCGCTGAGTTGAAGCTTCAGAAGTTTGATCTCGCTGAGCTGAAATGCTTCAGAAGTTAAATCTCGTTGAGTTGAAGCTTCAGAAATTAAATCTCGCTGAATTGCAATACAGTAGGAGCTTAAATCTTACAAAGCTGAAATATAGCATATTTCAGCAACTTAAATCTCGCTGGGCTGAAATACAGCATTTTTCAGCACTGCACATGCTCGACAGAATGCCTCAATAGCAGAATAACTCAAATGCCTATATTTTTCAGCTCTACACTGCACAAGTTATTCTTAACTACAAAACAAGCTAAAAAGGAGTTATTAGTCAGCTTCAAGGTCCAGCAAAGGCTAGGTTAAGAGGTGAAAAGTGGTATTTTTCAGTGATTAACAGAGCCTCCTTCCAAATTTTATCAATTAAAGTAGACACCTCATTTTCGTCAAATCAAAGAGTTAAAACTCTAGAGGGGTATGGTTTAGGAGATTATAATCCTTGAGCCAGCCTGATTGGACAATGATCTGAGATCAGACGGGGAAGAATTTCAGCCTAAAAATCATTGCATGCATCATCCCAATTATTAGAGCAACAAAATAGTCAAATTTGGAGAGAGATGTGTAATCCTAAAGACTTGACCATGTATACGTTTCACCACCCTTGGGAATGTCGAGCAGAGAATTTGAGCGTATGAATTCAGAGAATCCTGCCATGGTCAGGGTAATTCTAGATCTTGCGTTTCTCTCAAAGGTGAAACAGGTCGTGTTAAAATCCCCGGTGATGCACCATGGAGTGTCAGTCGGGGCTAAGTTGATTATGTTCGATTCAAGTTCTTCCCAAAACTGAAGCCTTCCAACATCAAAGTGAGGGCCATAAACATTTGTGATTATAAAAGAAATCGCATCAGAAATTCTGAACAGATAGAGTGTTAAGCTCTATCTCCCCGCCTGTGATCCGATGATCCGAAATCGACCACCACCCCAAGGAGATAAGATCCCTCCAGACGCACCTCTTACGTTGACAACCTCATGTTTCATCAGATTATTTACCCCCAAAGCCCTCATTACAGAGGAATCCACCTTTGACAATTTTGTTTCTTGAAGCAAACAAATATCACACTTTTCCTTGAAAATTAAATCTTTAATCGTGGCCATTTTTTCGGACTGCCAAGCCCTCTGATATTCCAAGAGATCAAAATCATTGATCTACTTCAATATTGACGGCACCCTCAACCACCTCCAGGGGTGGTGTATCACCGTATAATGATTCTCCTCAGAATTCTGATCCTTCGTCTACGATACACGACTCTGTATTAGCTTGTTTCACCATTTTTCCTTTTGATTCTATTTACTTTATAAATTTGGAGAGATCTCTCCCGTCGAACCTGAGCTCCTTCAAGAGCTGCCATTTCCGATGTTGCATCTCTATCAGCCAAACCAGCATTGGGAACTATTCAGGTCTGAGTCACCAATTGTTGACCGGAGGGCTGGGTAGGTGGAGGCGGAGCCGAATAACCATACTGGCAGATGTTCTCCACCAATGGCACATCAATAATGACCAGAAATCTATTCCCTTCCACCTAGACGGTCACCTTTTTAGGAAAACTTTCACGGCTCCCTTGATCAAGACTTCGTTGAGGTTGACCAGATCTAACGACGAGGCATGAAACTCTGAGACAATCCCAAACATCTCAACAGTAGACATAAAGGTGGGAGTGGACCAAGCATGTAGTGGGACACCCCGAATTCGTAGCCATTTTTTAGAGAATGATTTTTCAATCCCACTAGGCGCCGATGGATGCCATTCTTTAACTTTAAAAAGGAAGTCTTTGGGAGGATCATATTTGCCTTTAAGACACATTTCTTTTCCATGAGCAGAGTCAAAAACTAAAAGGAAGGAATTTTGTGAGAGAGTTGATACCTGAGGAATCGGTCTCGCCGGCCATGATTTCTGTAGCCAAGATCTGACCTAATCCAGTGAGGTGATCCGGTCGCATTCGGCCAGTAGGCAACATCTCTACAGAAAACCACTGCGATCCGAGCAATTGGTTACACAAACTATATATATCGATGCGCTGCTCGACCGAGAGGTTGTCAGGCCACCCTGCATAATTTCTCTTCCCTCTGAAAGCTGAGTCGTCAGAGTGTTTGGAGTATGGGATGGGTCCTTTAACGCGTGAGATGTATCTGCCGTTGTTGCCCACCACCGACGAACCATTGTGAATATCTTTAATGTGCCCTTTCGAGAGAACAAAACCATGGGTTGGAACCCCAAGAAGAGAGGATTTCCTACCAGAGCAATTTCGGGAGAAGCATAGGACCCTAGATTTGAAATTGTGGGTCCCACACCGGCAGATCCAATCGCCAACCCGGAAGACCGATTTGCCTAACCGCCGACCAGATCTAGTCACCATTAACTTTGATTTTACTCACCGGAGGGGAGCAGAGGGTTTACTGACCTCTCTTGATATATTTGTTTCTCTAGTTAAGTCTTAACCTATTGCAAGCGCACAATGGAAATTGTAATGCTAGCATAAGATTGTTCCCACGAGGAAGTGTTTTATCTTATTTATATATTAATTTTCTGAAAACTTATATTTATTTTTTAAGATCCTAAACTACTTGAAAATATGAATAAAAGAATGGTTTCTTAAACTAATTTACAGAAAATAAATCCTAAATCCTCCTTCAGATTGTGGTTGTCAATCACAATCTTCAGTTATCGGATGTTTATAAATTTAAAATACTGTTACACTATATCTCAACCCTCTAGAATTTGGGCGTCAATCAAAATCTAGCATACTTCAATATAGATCTATACTAATTTGTAATCTTCCAGAAAATTGGGCGTCAATCAAATTTTAGAAAACCAAAGATGAAAAATAAAAACCATTATACTAATATGCAAATGTAAATCAAGTCGTCAATTCAAACTAAAACTTGGATATGTTTACAAAGCAGTAAATTGTAATAAAATAAATCTAAACTAGAAAATAATAAAAATTATATCTTTCACCCCTCAGTCGCAGGCGTCAATTGCTTCTGTGAAACTATAGATATCTACTCTAATCTTCTAGCTCTCAATCCCAGTCGTCAATTATGATCAAGGAACCTTGTGATATCTAAGCTAAACTACTCTAATGGTTGGAAGAAAATTCAACCTCAAGCGTCAATTAATGCTGAGAATTTCTTCGATGATTAATTCCTATACCAAGCTCTCTTATTTATAGATCATAAGTGATCGGTTTACAAAACTCCTAATTCTAATAAAAGAAACTACTAAAATAAAAGTGTCTTAATATAACTCTACTTCTAATCTTATCTTTCCTTGCTTTTAACAGTCGATGTTCTTCTAGATTTTCTCCTTTATTTCAGCAACAGAGTCCTTTAGGAGTCTTCCTTCGTCAATCTTCTCAGATTCGTGAGTGACCAGACTTCTAAGTAAAGAATTCTTCTAATTATATGCATGACAGTGTAAATCTTCATGTGATCAGTAGTTTCAGAAAGCTTCCTTTTATAAAATCGTAAATCACGATTTTCTTCTTTTACTCTCTAGACGATTCTTTATTTAAGATCGATCACTTTTTTACTTCTGTATCGTACTTCACTTTTGAACGTTTCTTTTGAAGAATCGTAAATTATGATTTCTTACTTCCTTTGTAGCATTCTGCTCAATCGTACAATACGATTTTCCGTCTCTTAGTAGGCGAGGATTCGTCTTTTTTGTTCAATCATCTTTCTTATTATTTTACGAGTTTATTTTGACGAATATTAATACTTTGACTCTCTTTTATTATTTTTCCTTAATATATGTACATCAATAACTTGTTAGTAGCAAACTAAGGTCTTGCATCACTAAGTTAAGGGTGGTAAAATGGTATATTATGTGGCTGATCACACCCCCAAACTTACGCTTTGCTAGTCCCTAGTAAACAAGGAAATATAAAACATCCTATACTAAGAATTTAAATGTTACTTTCGTAGGGAGCATGATTGCATTTAGTAAATGCAACAAGCCTTTAAACCCTTAGGTGATCCCTAGTGGAGGAGTTGTAGTCTCCTGAAGATTTTCAGTGAAGTTACCTACAAACTTCAAATATTTTTAAATTTTTCAAAATATTTTTCCAAACTAAACAAAGGAAACAAAAGGTTAAAAATCCAAACTAATTCTTTACACTGATTATTTAATCATCACATGGTTGTTATGATTTTCAAAGATAGGATTCCCCCAACCACTACTTTCCATCCTAACAGCTATCCTTGATCAGTACTCAACAATTTTAATTCTTTAAAGCGTGGAGTGTGTGCATACCAATGAAAAGTTTATTCTTTATAAATTTTTCTAAACTGCAGATGTAAAAAATATTTTCATTCAAAACTCTCACTATTGACATATTCTCAAAAAGATATAAAAAATTTTGAGTTCTCTCAGTATTATATATATATATATATATATATATATATATATATATATATGAAGAATTTATTCAAAGGATAATTACAAAAATTTTAATCTCATGGAAAAGATAATTTATTATATTCATATGATTCCTTGTGCAATCTATAGTATCTATCATTCATATCTCTACTAGGCTTTATACTTTTGTAAATCGTAAATCAAAAAGGTTTTTCCTTTGGCTTGTAATGGGCTTTGGGTTTCAGAAGGTGTTAAAGAAATGTAGAAAACGATTCAAAGGTTTCTGAGAATTTAGTTCTCCCTTCTCCTATCTTTTCTTCTTCTTTCTTTATTTCAGTATCAGTAAGTATCCACGAATTTGGTTGCTTCTTCCACGAATTTGGATGCTTCTTCCCATTTACTAATTCTTATTTGTAAATCTCATTTATTTTCTCAATCTTGTAAAGTAGTATTTCACAATTTTTTTTTTCCTTTTATCCTTTTGATTTAGAATCGTCTTTTATGATTTTTCATCTCTTTTCTCATATATATATATATATATATATATATATATATATATATATTCAATGTTATCATTTTTTAAAAGGTCCCTTATATGTTGTCTTTTTACTCCTTTCACTCTCTCTTCTTTCATTCTTTTGTATTCTAAATTCTTAGAAAATGTAAGGGTTGAAGGTTGAAAGTTTGGACAGTACATATGATTAAGCGTTTCTCAGATTTTGATACAAAGAAATTCAGTTTAGGCTTCTAATATGGGTTCAAAGGATAAGTTATTTTATGAGATTTTAGCTTTTTGGCTCCGATTTACTCAAAAGATGGCCGTTTAATCATCTTCACGATTTACTAGCATAGATGCCTTATTGTTTTGATGTTTCTAATAGATAGTTCTAGACAAAAAATTAAGTTGTCATAGTCATAAAATATTTTGATTCTAAATTCAGTAATATGAGTTTTCATACAAATATAGTAGAGAAGTTCAAAGGAATTTTGACTTGAATAGAAGCAGTCTCTCTCAAAAAAAGGAAACATTAGGTTATCATAGTCAGAATATTTTTATTCTAAATTCAGCAATATGAGATTTCATACAAACATGTAGAGAAGTTCAAAGGAATTTTAACTTGAATAGAAGCAGTCTCTCTCAAAGAAAGGAAAAATTAGTCTCTAATACTCCTTAGTTTATACAATTTTGAAACTATAGTCTAAATATTGCAGTTCAGATCAATCCATTGTTTCAAACATTCATTCTAAGACTATATAAAGAGCTAAACATGAACTGTAACTATTCTATATTCTTGATTATTGAACTTCTACTATGATGGATTGTAAATTATTTGGAATCATATTTTTGTTTCTATCGTATTCACAATGTGATGTTTAAATATTCAAAGTCCTAAAAATTCTAAAAAAGAAACTAAAATAGAAAGAAAATTTCTCTGCAAAAATTCTAATCTAAAAGAAAATTAAAGTATTATTTATAAAATTAAACTAATATATACACTAGATGTATATCCTCCAAACTTAAATTGGACAATGCCCTCATTGGCACAAAAATATGGGATACAGTCAATATATATTTACCTGTGAGGCTCTAATATCACCGATCGTATACCGGATGTGAAAAAAAATCTTTAAAGAATGTCCCCCAAACTTGAGGAAAACACATCCGTTTTATTTTCAGAGATATCAATAACAAAAATTGAAGAAAAAATTATGAACGATTGCATATTTAGAGAGTTAGTTAATGTACTTCCTCTAGACGTACCAACTGCATGTGAAAGAAATAAGTTACTGTCTCTTTCAAAAAGGGTTAGTTGCTCAATTTGTGTTTCTAACCTTACGATAGATTGTCGAAGGTGGTTGAGTAACTGTGCCTGGATACGGCCATATTGCATCCAGCTTTCAGCTATTTACAATAAGGCTTCCTTTGCAGCAGTATGATTTTAGACTTCTGTGGGGTAAGGAGAAACAGTTGGAGGTTGAAAAACTGCTTGAGTTAGGCCATGGTTAGAACTGCGCCAAAAACTTGACCTCTCTTGATATATTTGGTTCTCTAGTTAAGTCTTAACCTATTGCAAGCACATAATGGAAATTATAATACTAGCATAGGATCGTTCCCACGAGGAAGTGTTTTATCTTATTTATATATTAATTTTCTGAAAACTTATATTTATATTTTAAAATCCTAAACTACTTGAGAAATATGAATAAAAAAATGATTTCTTAAACTAATTTACATAAAATAAATCCTAAATCCTCCTTCTTCAGCTTGTGGTCGTCAATCACAATCTTCAATTATCGGATGTTTACAAATTTATAATACCGTTACGCTATATCTCAGTCCCGTAGAATTTGGGAGTCAATAAAAAATGAGCATCCTTCAATATAGATCTATACTAATCTTTAATCTACCAGAAATTTGGAAGTCAATCAAATTCTAGAAAATCAAAGATGAAAAATAAAAATCACTACACCAATCTGTAAATCTCAATCTGAGTCGTCAATTCAAATTAAAGCTTGGAGATGTTTACAAAGTAATAAATTGCAATAAAATAATTCTAAACTAGAAATTATATCTTTCACCCCTCAGCCGCAGGCGTCAATTGCTTCTGAGAAACTATAGATATCTACTCTAATCTTCTAACTCTCAATCCCAGTCATCAATGGTGATAGAGGAGCCTTGGATATCTAAACTAAACTACTCTAATGATCGAAAGAAAATCCAACCTCAGACGTCAATTGATGTTGAGAATTTTTTCTATGATTAATTCCTATACCAAGCCCTCTTATTTATAGATCATAAGGGATCGGTTTACAAAACTCTTAATTCTAATAAAAGAAACTACTAAAACAAAACTGTCTTGATATAACTCTCCTTCTAATCTTATCTTTCCTTGCTTTCAATATTCGATGTTCTTCTGGATTTCTCCTTTATTTCAGTAGCAGAGTCTTTTAAGAGTCTTCCTTTGTCAATCTTCTCAGATCCGTGAGTGGCTAGGCTTTTAAGTTAAGAATTCTTCTAATTATATACATGGCGGTGTAAATCTTCATGTGATCAGTAGCTTCAGAAAGCTTCTTTTTATAAAATCGTTAATCACAATTTTCTTCTTTTACTCTCTGGACGATTATTTATTTACGATCAATCACTTTTTTACTTCTGTATCATACTTCGCTTCTGAACGTTTCTTCCGAAGAATTGTAAATTACGATTTCTTACTTCCTTCATTTGCAAAGTTTCGCTCAATCATAAAATACGATTTTCCGTCTTTCAGTAGGCGAGGATTTGTCTTTTTCGTTCAATCGTCTTTCTTATTACTTTACGAGTTCATTTTGATGAATATTAACACTTTGGCTCTCTTTTACTATTTTTCCTTAATATCTGTACATTATTAACTTGTTAGTAGCAAACTAATGTCTATTATCACTAAGTTAAGGGTGGTAAAATGGTATATTTTGTGACTGATCATTCACCGGAGGGAATGGGGGCAGAGATTGGTTTAGGGTTCCATAGGGGGATGGGAGCAGAGGTTTATCTCTGTGGGGTTAATATATGCACATATCGATATCGTGCAGAGAACAAAACTTTATCTTCTCCTAAGTATGGTAACAAATAACAGTTGATACCGATACATATCGATTTTCGGCAAGCCGATATGTATCGATGCCAATACGTATAGAGTATCCAACTCGGTATCAGTATCGGTATCGGCCGATACGTATCTGATATTGGCCAATACTTGTATTTTTATTTTTTATTTTTTTTATTTGTTTTAAAATGGGCCAATACGTATTAGATGATTTGTATCAGTCCTCCAAGGACAGATATCTGATACTGATACCGAGTTTGTTATCTTGCTCCTAAGTTATAAAATAAAAGCAACAACTGTACATTCAAAAATAAATAAAATATAAAATATAAAATATTAATAATAATAATAATTATTATTATTATTATAGTAGATTTCAAAATGGTCCGATCAATTGATGTTAACGGTACACATCGATCGGACCATCAGGAGATTATTCATGTGCTTCATATATACACTTTACAGGTACACCAGCTTCTTACCATATATAATTCTTTCAAAATAGATGATGTGATTAATTACAATTCTTGTGGAAGCACCTGGTCATCATCTGAATCTTTGGATATGGAGAAACAAGATTAGATGTGATGTCATTCTTGTTAATGAAGACAATATTTCCAAAGACTGAATAGTCTCCTTATATAGCTAAGCTTCAACACTACTGGTCTCCTGAATTCCATTGCCGAGTGATATATATATATATATATATATATATATATATATTTGCCTATATGTAATTTTCAATTTGTTTCGGGGTTAGAAGGTCTATCTCTTTTTTTTTTTTGAAAGAACGTTATATTAAGACAGAAAGAGGATGATACAAAAAAAGAGGATTTGTGAGGAACAAATCACCCTCAAAACAAGAGAAGAGACAAAACAGGGTCCAAAAACAAAACCCAAGAGATAGAGGGTCTGTCTCTTCCCCTAGGGTTTTTTCCTGAACTATTCAGTTTCCTTCTGCATGTGGGTTTACCTCTCTAAGGTTTCCTATGCCACTCCCTTGTTAAGTTTGATTTTCTCTGGGAAGTCTGGTTTTCCATCTTTGCTCAAGCGAGATGTACTCCGAATCTTTCACGCCTTGTGAATCTTTTGGGGTATATGTTTTTTATTGATACAAAGTAACTTTTCAAATAAACAAATGAAGTTTGCACAAGCACTAAATCTGGGCTGTCTATGCCCTATGACATCTAAAAAAACAACCCATATTAACCAAAGGGAGCCATTACTTGCACTCTGAAAGTTGGCCCTTGCACCGAATTTAACATAAAGATGTGAAAGTTTCGCGACCTCTGCTATTTGAAAACATCATCTAAGCCGTTTGATTTGAGGGCCATGATTTAAAGATATCAAGTACACGAAATACGATCTTCATCATGTGATTAAATGTAGCCAAAGGCTATTATTTGATTGAACAATTGACTACAATAGATCATGGGCTTTGTACTAAATGGCGCCCTGCGCCTTATTTTATCACCAAAAAAATATATGCGGTATTTTTTAACTCTATAGCGCCCATGCATTCGTTGAACCTCCGCCTGCACTAAAAGTCCACGCATGACCCTATAATCTTTTACAATTTTACCCTTTTATTATATGCCCTCATAAGCCACTTAAACTTCAAGTTTTCCATTAATATAAAGCCTTGAACCCTCTCCTCACTCCAAACCAGAACAGTGGCTTTTTGATGAGAGAGAAAATAAACCCTCTCTCTCTCTCTTCTTTCTCTCTCTCACTAATTGAAAACATAAACCTCTATTTGGTGTTGGCGGGCAACTCAGGTTCACGATCGCCGGCGATAGATCGCCGGAGAAGACAGCCAAAAGTTGAACCCTCTCACTTCTTTCTCTCTCTCTCACTAACTCAAAAATGAAACCCTCTATTTGGCCGGCCAGGTTCACGATTGCCGGATCGCTGGAGAAGACACTCTGAAACATAGACAAAAAAAAAGTTTAATTGTAGAGAGAGATAGAGACTAGACAAAGGCAAACCCTCTCTCTCTTCTTTCTCTCTCTCACTAATTGAAAAAATAAACCCTTATGTTGTTGGTGGGCAACTCAAGTTCATGATCACCGGTGATGGATCGCCGGAGAAGAAAGCCAATAGTTGAAGGGCCATTCAAGGGTTATTCGGTAAAATACATTTGCATCGAGCATCGACGCGAGTCATTTAAAAGCTGTAGAGGCATTTTTTAATAATAAAAAGAAAAATCAGGAAAATGGGGATAAAAACTGTGGAGGGGCGTTTTCTGGTATTTTTCTCATAGATCATATGATAAATTTTGTGTTTTGCTCTAATCTCATGCACTAAAGATCTATATAGATCATGAACTTTAAATCTGACAACCCAGATTACGTTTTTACATGTCACATATTCCTAAAATATGAAGTCTTTTTGTAAAGTAAATTCGGTGCAAGGGTACTGCAAGTAAGGGCTCCCTTAACGAAATCATTATATTTAATTAAATAACCTTTAAAAGAGTTCATCTCTTTCTTTGAATAAAGAAAAGGGAAAAGGTGAAGAAATGCCAAATGCAAGAAACCTCACATTAAAAGAATCAACATTCCCTTTTTAGGGGTTGATTTTCAAACATGTGCACCAGATCCAAGGCTGAGGGACGGGGACAAAGGCGATCACTTCACGCATCCACATACAAAGTACACCTATACTTTATAGTAGGTACACGTGCCCGTATACTGCCCTACTGTACACGGATCTTAGTAAATCAGTTAAAGCTGTCAACTGGCCGGATTAATGTGGGCCCAGCCAAAACCTAGCCCAGGGTGGGGTAAGGTCAGGCTTTGCTTATTGTTTCTAAAAGTAATTTTAGTTGAAAATAGAGAGATTTTGCATGAGGGAAGGAAAACTCCTAAGAGATCTTTTTATAAATATTCAAATTAGTAAAATATTAATTTGATAGGGCTTGAGCCTATAGCATAATGGAATGTTAATAATATTCCAACTTCACGGATCGTAGGTCAAGCCATAGTGGCCAAGTCTAGGTAGGGATTAAAACAGATCTAGAACTCACTATAAAATAAAAGATTATTAGCGGTAGCCATAAACTGCCGGTATTAACTAAAAAAGTGCCGCTAATACCCTTATCGCTAATAATCTTAATAGTTTGTTTGTTAATAGTGACACTTTTTTATTATAAAAAACTGCCACTAATAGTCTTATTTTTTGTAGTGAGTATACGAAAAAAAACGATAAATTTCGACAATTTAAAAAAAAACATAAGAAAATTTCAAAAAGTTAAAAATGTTAACAATTATAAAAATAAAAATATATGTTGTGAGCAACACTAGTTTTAAACAAGAAAATATCAAAAACATTTTTTCATAAAAAAATGGGTTTAAAATGCATTTTTAAAAAAAGAAACGAGAATTCTTTGAAAATAACATTTTTTTTCTTTTTCTTCCAAAAAAATGCATTTCAAACATGATATTTTTCAAAGAAAATGCGTTTTTGTTACGATACTTTGAGCTCAACTTACCTGTAAAAAATATATATAAAAACTATTCAATGAGTGTAATGGTAGTACTGAGGGTTATTTTGTTAGATTAATTGGAAGAAGTACTACATATATTATATTACTTATCTTATTATATTTAATAGATAGAATTAAAAGAGATGCAAAGGTAGAGCCACAGAGCCGGGCTTACGGGCTTTAACATATCATGCCCTTAAACAGGTCGACAAAGAGCGAGATTTTGGTTTAAGGCCTTAGCTCAACCTCCAATCTAAGCTTCAAGCCCTAGCCCTAAGATATTAGGGTCAGGCCAGGAAGCTAATGAGCCAGCCTAGCCCTATTGACAACCTTAATTAGGACTACTATGTATAATGTTGCTATCACACAGCTCGTGTACTTAATAGAACTCTGTCCACTTTCCCTTGCTTCGCTTCCCATACTTCGACACTGCTAACTATGCTTTGAGCAAGGCAAAGATGGAATCGTTACAACTAATCAACCGAAATTTAATCTCCTTATGCTAAAATGATCAATATTCATAAATAGTTGTGAACTTCTTAACGTTTCGCCATTTGGGTATAAGGAGATTAGCCCATTCACATTTGAGAGTGAACGGGTATTTTTCCCCCTAGCCCTTAGATAAAGCCCTAAGAGTCCTACATTTAATAATGGTTGTTGTCTATGTGTACCTAGAATTTATATTGAAGTGCTTGGATTTAAACAAGGGTGTAGCCTGGTAGAGCAATACAATATAACTTTGAAAATTTTATATAGCATTTTTTTTTTATAGAGCCTTCTGATATGTGCAAGCTCCCAAATCTAATAATGTGTTGTAGCTCTCAAATTAGAATTTTTTTTGTTTTGTCATTATTTATTTTTGTTTTATTATTATTATTTCTATTAGGGCTGATATGGAAGTATTTCATCAATCCGACGGTTCATATTGACTCATAGGCATGCTTCTTTAAGCTAAGATATATATGCTACAATGATAGATTGTCACTTAAACAATTTAGTTTGGTGAAGATGTGCTTGCACACGGTATAAGGATATATCAGACTCGAACGATGCAAGCTAGATGATTTAAATACCACTCTAGTGTCTAAATACAAGTATTACAATGGCTTTACTGCTGGTAAATCCATTAAGATGGCAGCATCTGATCATCTAAGCAGCAACATTCACATGCATCGATCGTAGTACAAATGCAGTTATTACAATGCATGCTAGATCCTCAAAAGTCCTGATAGTCAACGTTGTCTGTGACTGATGTAGCCACAGTACTGGTGACATCTGCATCACGCTTGACATCATCTATGCCACTATATATTGACCCAACTAACATACCTACTCACATGTGTATATGATATCTTCCTTCTTGATGGCTTACCGCAACGAAAAGGAGGACAAATTAAATTCAACAACCTTCCTTCCTTTTCGGAAAATCCCTTACCAATGACATCCGAAGCAAACATCCAAAATCCTTAATAGCAGTTAACCTGATAAGTATTCATATAAATTGCTAACGTTACAATACAAAAAGACTTCAAACATTTATACTCTTTGAAATGCTATCTACGTCCAATATTTACAAAAAGACTTCAAACATTTATACTCTACGTCCAATATTTACAAAAAGACTTCAAACATTTATACTCTTTGAAATGCTATCTACATCCAATATTCAGTCATTACAATGCTAGCACTCAACAAAAAAACATCTAGAATACATACAATATGCAGTCATTACAATGCTAGCACTCAACAAAAAATGCTAGAAGAAGCTAACTTCGCAACTAGTAATATAATGGTAGCAGTAAATCAAAAAAAGCTTCCAGTCTCATAATGCTAGCAGTAAATCAAAAAGAGCTTCTAGCAAGCGTATCTATTACTGCATATACCTATTTTAATTGTGAAAAGGTATCCCTGAATAGTTACATTTAGCCCTGCACAAATAGGCCATCATGGCCATCCTAAACAAAATTGATAACTGCTTTATGCACAAAAACCCCCCACAGAAACCATATTAGGTTTACCACACCCAACCCCCAAAAGCGTTACCTTTTACTTACACCATTAAAGCTCTTGTCTACACAAAACCTCCCATAGAAGCAGTACCTTTACTTACACCATTGAAGTTCCCAAAAAAGTAGTAATTTTTTGGGCACTTTAGAAAATAATGCCTCAAAAACAAACTTTTTAACAAAAAATACCCAACTTCAAACGTTTTAGAAAAACAACGCTTTCACGGATTTTGAAATTTCAAAATACCGTGAAAGCATTGTTTTTCTAAAACATTTGAAGTTGGATATTTGTTGCCAAAAAGTTTATTTTTGAGGCATGTTTCTCTAATTATCCCTAATTTTTTTATTAGACCGTTAAACCTCTCAAAAAAAAAATAGTTAAGACAACATAACCCAAAAAATCATTGTCAAACCAGTTAATTGGACCAACGAGCTCTTCGGCCTCCGTTGCAACCTGAAACACGCCCACGCCCACCCTCATGGTATAGCTGAAGACGAGCCCTCCCTGCGTTCTGGTGCAGCAGAAGGCGAGCCCTCCCTGCGTTTTGTGACTCGGTCACGTTTAAAGGGGGACTTCATTTTACCCAATTGATTTTAACACTACAAAAATGTCTAAGCCGTCTCCAATAGTCTAAGCCAGTCTCCGATAGCCCCGTCTCCAATGTCTTTAGAGACCAAACATTGGAGACGACTTTTGACCGTCCCCAATATTTGAGCGTATTAGAGACCGCCATAAGCCTTCTCCATTGTCATATCAACACATGTTGGAGACGGCTTTCGACCGTCCCCAATAACAATCTTCTACTATTGGAGATGACTTGAAGCCGTCTCTAATAAGTTTTCTTTCGTTATTGGAGACGGCTTTCAGCCGCCTCCAATAAGTTTTACTCTATTATTGGAGACGGCCGAAAGCCATCTCCAATGAAATTTTTTATTTTTTTAATGCAATTTTTTGCCCCAGGCATCATATTGTCCAACAGTACACATCCATAACCTGTAAATAATATAAAAGAAATAATTATTCTATTTTATATTTTGCACAAGAAGAACCTTAACCTCCCAATGATTTCCGTACCGAGAGGAATATTCCTGCACAAGAATACAATCACCACAAAATCCACAAAAAGAAACTTTGAATTATCGGTACCTTCTTAGCTAGTGTTTGAATTAAAATAAACAAAATATCTAATAACCGCAAATTATTACGCATCAAAAACTAATTTCGCCTCTTTTAAATCATAAAATAGGAAAAATTAGAACACAATAAAACAGGTCCTGACAAATCCAATACCAAATCTTTCCACAATTCTTCTCACGGGTTCTCCAATCGCCCCTCACCGCAAAGGCCTTGCCGCATTTCCGACACATAAAGGGCTTAATTCAATGTTTTCTCTCGCAAAGGCTTTGCTCTTGGGTGGTATGCGTTGTTCCCGCACCCTGGTGCACAACAATAGCAAGAGAGCCTTAGCATTGCTGTTATATAAAACTCACCAAATTGTTCATATCGTGACACTGAATCCAGAAATTCTACAATAATTCTAATGACACCCCGTTAGATTTAAGTAAAAAATACCAAAAATTCAGAGGATTTTAGAGAAAGTATTAGAAAGTAAACTAAAAGATAACCATGAAAACAGAGGAATTGGAGTTCAACTCCCTTGGAAAACACATTTTTCTGCGTATCTAAAACGAAAAACTAAGGATATTTACTTAAAATTGGGACAAGATATCATCCAAGGGTATCAAAACATATATGAAGAATGTAATCTATAGAATTAACTCATCTAAAATGGATAACTCACATAAGATCTGCGTTATCTAGGAATGCTCATAAAGGCATTGCCGTCACGTGAACATCAACTATGTTGTCATGAGTAAACCTACAAACATAATGCATAAAAAAATGAATAAAGGAACATGAACTAATTGGCCATTATAATGTAAAATCATAAGCTAATATGTGTCATTGCTGAAGATCTACAAGTGCATGAGCTAGCTAGTTCCATCACAAACGATCTACAAGTGCATGAGCTAGCTTGTTCCATAACAAAAGATCTACAAGTGCATGAGCTAGTCTCACAGCCATTGAAAAAGCTTCAATAGAATTTCCACATGCTATGATTCTTGGCTGCAATGCCATGAACAGCCCTGAAATCTCACCATCACAAAAGCCAAAGAAAAGACATGTCCATCAGAATATATATGTGTGTGTGTGTGTGTGGATTTGGATATTATGACAGGAATCTCAACACCACCTGCAAGAACACAAAAAAAAAAAAACAACCAAAAAAGTTATGCACAGTTTTGAGACTTGGCACCTTCGATCAAACACTTTGATTTTCCTTGAGAGAAACAATGAGAGAAAATCTAGACCTAGCCCCTTCGATCAAGCAGTCTGATCATGTTCGATAAGCTTGCGAGCAGCCATCAGAACTTGCTCATAAGTGCCTGTTACAGCTTCTTGCAAGGCAACGTGAGATTATAAGCTAGCTTTAGTTTTCCCATTCTACAAATTCTTTAACAAAAGAAAAATACTCACCATGCCCATCAGCAATACATTTTTTCCTGTTTATGCAAAAGATGCCCATAAGGTGGAGCAATTAAGATTATAGATATAACTAGTTTCATCACATCCCTTCATGTCGATGGGATATAAACATTAAAAGGAAAGTGTACAATGGAAGCATATTAAATAGATGTGTAGGTATGAGGAAAATGCTTACCTTGGCTAAAGTTTCAATTATGAGTCATATATTTCTAGATTCGATAAAGAGTCCTAGATTTCGTACCAACATTGCTGCTATCTTTTTAACAGCAACTCATCTTTTATCACTTGTAACAATTTGCTACATCATTGAATAATAACTACAAATTTAACATGGAACGAAACCAATAAAACGAATAAGCTTGAAGATTTCTTAGAAAGGATAAAGTAGAATTAGAACATGAAGCTGTATATGAATATATAACATTAGGGGTGCAAATGGGCCAACCCAATGGATCATTGAATGACCCAATAATATGCACGTCAAATATGCAAAAAACCAAATCAGTAACTCAATATGAAAAATACCAAATCAATAAGCCTAGAACATGTAGGACTTGACGTTCTTTGTGTCTGTTAAACTGTTACCTGTCCCGCGTAAAGTTTCTTAAGGGTGCTCATACCAAAATTCATTTAGCCCCTTGAGATTCTTTAGTAGTATCAATCAACTCTATGCTTTGTTTGTGGATGATTTTCCCATCGACAGACACATATTCATACTGCTCTCTCTCTTGTACCTGGTACCATATCACCCTGCACAAACGGCCAAGCCATTATGGAGGACTTCCATGCATCGATACCACAAGAAGTATGTAAATCAAAATCTCTAATAAATAAATTTTCATAACCTCAAGGCCACATCTTGGTGACTGAATCATATTCAAAAAAATCAATGAGTTCGAATAGTGTGTAAGACATAATTGAATCCAACCTTTCATCCTTTAGAGCAGCATTGGAAGTGTGTAAAACCTCAGGGTTTCACCCTTTTGTCTCTCTAGTTCATACAGTCTTTCTTGGGCAACAGCCAGCTCAGTTGTTCGAACGATCTAGCATTGTAAGCTCAAAAACAGAGAAGTGGGGGGTTTCAATCAAATTATGAACTTAATTTTCCAGCTCTCGAAATGAAGAGGATAGAATAACAAACTTGAAAAGCTCACCTGATTTCTAAGCTCGAATATGCGAGGTTCTTTCTCCAAGTTCTTCCCTAATCCACAGATATATTCCTATTAGCACTTAAGATGAACTTTCCAACAGATACAGGTATATATATATATATATATATATATATATATATATATATATATATATATATATATATCGGAAAAGGGTTGTGTGCCCCGATGGCCTATGTGGAGCTCCATGTGGCACCCCAAAACAATGATTTGGTGCTCTATGGAGCTCGGATGCATTGTTTAGATCAATTCTATTAAAATTATTTTCAAAAAAAAAAAATCATTTAAGACAAAAAAGTCAATTAGTGACTGATTTCAATGGTCTAAATTTCAAGGGTCATAATAGTCACGATGGAGATGAGTTTTTGAAAAAAAAAAATTAAAGACGATCTAAACAAAACAACCTTCCTCCACGTGGCACCAAAACAGTGTTTTGGGAGTATTGGGGCACGCTCACCATGCTCAATTGGGGCACCTAACCGTTGTCCATATATATATATATATATATATATATATATATATAGTAAGCATACACAATGAATATACTCACTGGGAAGTTGCATCGTCTCCTTTTGAAGTTCGTCCCATAGCTGACAGTTAAAAAAATGTGAAATGTCAGTAACAAAATAGTTTAAGAGAAGAGAAGTTTTTTATAAGATGACCAGGAGAAGTTTTTTATATGTAGTTTAAGAGAAATGAAGTTTTTTATAAGATGACCAGGAGATAACCAAAAACAGATAGAAAGTGCCAGAACTTCAACTTTTGTTTGGTAAAACCAAATTTTTGAATTTCTAGGTGCTTTTATAACCTCTTATGGATTTTAATGACCCATGATTTTTCTCAAATTGGAAGGTGAGGTTTGGGAATAGGGTTCCTAAGGTTGGGGGGAAGGAAGCTCAATTCAATTCCAGATGACTTATTTATTCACATTGGGGTGTCCACAACTATGAGCTGGAAATACCTATCCTCATTCAGACGGTCTCCTTCATTTTATTTTCAAGGTTATAGGACTACCGTGGTTGTCAAGTAGTGGGCCATCCAATCCTCATTCTTGGAGATAAAAAAATGTCTCAATACTGGAATTTCATTATTATGTAGGTTTCAGAATCCTTAATTGGAATTTTTTTTTAACAGTGTGTGTAACCTTTTTAAAATTCACTTATTTTGACCATCCATGGCCAATAGAGGTATTTTAACAACCATACAAGGTTCTTGAGGCTATCTTTAAGTTTCCAAGTTTCCAAAGAAACCATTATAATCTCCCTACAAAAGACAATCTCCCTACAGAAGAGCAAATAGAAAACACTAAAATATATAGAGAGAATGATCATGATGCTATCCTAATGCCAAAATTCTAAATCAGATGTTGGCTTAGCAAATAATAATAGATAGAACTGAAAAAATGTGGATTTCAATATTGAATTCATCATAACCATGGCATAATGCATGGGAAGCAATGTTCTTACATATGCTTCATCGTTTACTTCATTGCTTGGTCTTTCTATTTTCACCAATCTCAAAATTCCAACGTTGACATCATCATTCTATACATATTTTGGCTGAAAATAACCTATTCCATTTCTTAGATTGTCAAATCATAGTCCTTTTGCTTGAAAATAACCAATTCTAATTCTCACATCATCAAATCCTCATCCATTAATTGCATCAAGCTACACCATCCAGCAACTTAACAGATAGATTATAGAAGTATGGAAAGCAATAAACAATACAACTTACCTTATTTTGAATTTCATTTGCTCCAGTGAATTCAGAAAGGTGTTGTGCATATCTTTGTTAGATAAAAGCTTTCTTAATTCGTCCACACTGCATGACATTCAAATAAACATGGTATCAGCTTAGCGCAAAAGAAGTCCTTAACCCAATAAAAAAGGTACTCAATTCGGCGCTCATAAAATGGAAATGAAACAAACAGTATATACAATTCAATCAATTTCACGAATCATTTCAATCCCAGCTACCACTTTTGAAGTTTTTTTTGTCATTGTGAACAGTTGACGGAATATATCCATGCTTTCATTGGATGTGGAGATGGAAATTATCAAGCTAAATCCCTGAGAACATCCACTAGGACAAGGGTTAATGCTTTTATTGAAGAAAATCATAAAAAATGATTATTAACATCCTCAGCAATGATGCCCACATATGGTCGTGGATGTGGAGGCCAAGGACACAATTCGGCATTTCATTCAATTTCATATATGGATACAAATACAGATACCATGCTATATTCATATTATACTTTAGAGGATATGATTATGTGTTAAATATATTTTGTACAATCTTTTCAGACCATTGTTTAAGAACTTGCCAAGTTGACTCGTATTGGCCCTAACTAGGTCACCGACCTGTTCAAATTAGGACTGAGCATAACTCAACTGTGGGGCCAACTTTCTGTGTGTCAGTGAGTTGTGTTGAATCTTGGTAGAACGTGATTAGCTTCACTGGCCTGACTAAGTTTTCGCCAAGTTTTGTGAACTCATTTATAATAACTTTGACAGGGCAATTTCTAATATTCAAACCTATGCCAAGAAGTAGCTAAAAAGAAACAAATCAACAATCTTAATGGATTCTTGATATTTTGTATAAGTTTCCTATAAATAAATAACAAATATGTGTTAGTTGGGTATAAGCACCAAGTGGTGTTCCAGCCATGTGTATTGTACATGATTCACACATGATCAAGGACCAATCCCATACACATGACGTTCTAGCATATAGATGGAATACCACTAAAGATCAATCCATCAACGGCTTCTAATCATTCGAATAATACACCTTCCGAGTGGAGTTGTTTCCTGAAATCATTTTAACCTCCCAATTTGATTTCGACAGATGTGGCAAGGAAAGAGTCAAAAGACATAAACCAGTTCAAAAAAATCGGTTGTGAACCTGACTCAACTATATCAATAATTCACAATATCAATGATCAAAATACTGGCAAGAACAGAGGTGAATTTATCATACTATCATCAGTTTGATTCAAAATGGATAATTGTATATGTATCATGACACGTGAGACTAAGGGCTTCCCTTTAGTCCAATCTGGGTTTCTGGCATGGCATTCATATGCAGTATGATTGTAAGATGAAGTTATATCGAATTACCTAAAGTGAGTGGCAAGACTAATAGCGGTAGTTTTTGGTAGCGATAGGACTAATAGCGACTAATAGCAGCGGTTTTTTATTAAAAAAACTGCCGCTAATAGTCTTATTTTTTGTAGTGAATTATTTCAGCCTCAGCAAGTGCACTATTTTTCATGGTGGTGCGCGAAGAGTTGGATTTCGAGCTAGCGACCGTCCAAGGATACATAAATCATGTAGGAATCTCCTGTTTATTTGACTAAGCTTGATGTCTTGAGAAGCCTTGAATAAACACAGTCTTAGAGATTAGAGTACAACGAAATAAAAATTACCAAAACATACTAGTGAGGGCATTGATTCGGCCTACGAAGTCACAGAGAATCTCCATCAACCACTAATCCTGATCAGATTCTGTATGGATTGCTTGATGAACCAAAATCAAATTCGACACAAATAATGAAAAAAAATGACCAAACACAAAATTCCTCATTTTTTTACCAAATCTACGCTCGATTCAATTACTACGAAGCTCCATTTTGCATATTTTGCTCACATTCCAAACACAAAATCTTCAAAAACCCATAATAAAAATCAACAAAACAAAACAGAAAATAAAAATAAACGAACCATTCATCCCCCACAAATTAAAGGTCACCTTTGCATTGCTTCCAAAACCCAAAATATGTAAACCCATGAACATTACATATAGTAGGTACCTGTAGAGATTGTGATCAATGAGAAGAAGTTATCATACCCAAGCCAAACTGTAATCTGATTTGCATAAAAATCATAAGATACTAATAAATAATACAAGACAAGAATGAAGCATGTCTCCTAAGACATAATATGAGTCGTCCATTGAGCGAAATCTCATTTCCAAAGGACCCAACTATAAAATTTCTTCGGGGGCAGCCCCCCCTTGAATTCCTAAGACAAGGGGCACATTACCCCCTTGCAACCCGCAATGGTGACGGTCGTAGCGAATTTATCAACCGAAATACGTCGTCTAACCTGAGATGTCAGGCCTACAAGCCTAACAGAGACCAAACTTAAGCGACAATACATATAATACATATATATGTATTATTTATTAGTATCTTAAAAATCATAAGATACTAATAAATAATACATATAAATCCCACCCCCAACCTTGTGTGGAGTTATGGGATAATTTTCCTACTAAAGTACTAAAAAGCAAGAAATGGTTGATTGCAACAAAAAGTAGTTGAATAAATAATTAAGCGCAGCAAACATGCTTAGCCTTCTAAATGACAGAGACCAAACTTACTTGTATGCCTCAGCAGGAATGTCAGCAAAGTAAGTCTCAATGAGCACATTTAAGCCTGATAACGCTGCTTCTAGCTCAAAGTAGGCATAAGTAAATGCTTTCAATTGGTGAGACTCAAGATGAAACGGGTGGGCTCGTCAAACTCGATCCATGAAGCACCAACAACCTTTAATTCACCCACAACTTCCCTGCACACAATTAGGTTTATCAATATAACAAATCGGCGATCTGATAGAGTCTAGAAAAATGTGATGGTCTAACCAAGTTCCTAAGATATATAAATTAAGTATATATCTATAAAAGATTACAAACAAAAGAATAGCATTCCCCAGCCATATCAACCATCTGAAATCCAGCCATATCAACACAAGGGTAGGCCACCTGACGCTCAAGCTGCTTACTTATTATCTAATTCTTCGCTTTTATTGTAGACCTACCTCGTCTCGAGCTTAATGATCAGTAAACATTGGGACCATTTGGTTCATAGTGTCATCATATAAATTTTAAGGGGCCAACTCTCCTGACTACTATGACTGCTAATTAATCACCTAACATAGTGTTTAAATGATCTTAAACCATCCATGGTATAGGATGTAGGTGATCCTTACAATCAAAATGATAAGATCATAGATTGATGTGCACCACAACAGGTTCAAAATTGGGGTATTAGGGAGATTTAAACCAATCACCAACTCTCAGCATTTCCAAGTCTTTCTAACACTAAATTTATTGAAATTAAACTAAACCAACTCCCCTTACTATATCTATTGTTACTTCTTACTAGGCCTGTCAATGAGTTGGGTTGGGTTGGGCCAAAATTTTTGCTGCCCGACCGATAAGCGTGGTTGGGACCAAATTTTGGCTGCTCGACATGTAAAACCTCAACATTTACCTCAATCTATGCACTTTAAAGTGCAGCTATACAAGGTTGAGGTATGGGGCCTGCCTGTGGGTCTTAACAATTTCTCAACGTGGTTGGGACCAAACTAGGCTTATGAGTTATGACTTCAGCTACGGTTATGGGGCCTGCCTGTGGGTCTTAACAATTTCTCAACGTGGTTGGGACCAAACTAGGCTTATGAGTTATGACTTCAGATACGGTTATGGGGCCTGCCTGTGGGTCTTAACAATTTCTCAACGTAACCTCTTTTTCTTTTCTTTTTGGTCTCTCTCTTCTCTGCCCACCCATTAATTTCGAGTTGGGAGTCTAAGTTGCTCATATAATTGAGGCCCACCTCACTTTGAGCCAATTGTGTCGCACCACATCAGTCTACACTTTGTCCTGCACTCCTACACTTTGTCAAAATTGGTTTGGGTAGGCATTGGCTATCTTCTGATGTCAATACGGGGAGTGGATCTTGACTTAAATTAGCCAAGTTTCTCAATCATACCTGGTAAGCAACCCCCAAAGAGCGCAACTCCCTTCCTGCAAACTTGTCTATGATAGCATGCACTTTTCCAGCAATTTCTCATCTTTCTTGGCATAAATTTAGAATCTGAATTTAAAAGACCAACAGAGTTTGAGCTGTAGCTAAATTATTCCAAGTAAGCTACCAATTGTCAAAGTAAAAGACTAAAATTTACTTACCGAAAAAAGTAGGAAAAAATTAATAATAAAAATATTTATATAATGTTGAAAATGTGAAAGTAGAATTTTCAAGCTAATTGGATAACATTCACAGTAAATTATTCCAGGTAGTCTTTAGCGATTCAAATTACAAACAACAAATTACATCCAATTGTACGTCTATATGAAATAAACCACCTTAGTTTCATTGTCCATTTTATAGTCTTAAACACAAAACTAGTATATGGCACATGGAAACAAGTGGAAAGAGAGGCAAAGGTAGTTAAAGGATGAAGGGTTTTATTTTATTTTTGTAACAATTGGATTTCATGGCATACTTGAAAGCCATACGGGGCTCCTGTTGGTCTATCCTTAGTATATTTCTAGTTAGTTCTGTTGAAATTTTTCTCCTGTATTTTTCTCTCCTTTTTTTCCTTTATTTTGTTTTTCCTTGAGAAAATCTTGGTTTATTTCTTTAATATATGGTTGATGAGATCATCGTAATTGCCGCCTTGTTTTATACATGATTGATTCTATATATGATTGATATGATGTCACATATATATTTGTTTTCATTAAATTGTTGGGCAGCATAATTTCTTTGTTGCCCTGTCCTACCACCCATACAGAATTTGCATCTTCAAATAGAGCAGAGTTGAGCAGAGCAAGCATTGAAGAGTGTTACCTATCTGACATGGTCACTATACACCATCTTTAAGGGTCCAGCTGGTTAGACCCTACCCTATGTACTCAGTGAGTTTCACATTTTGGATGGGCCCATGGTATGCATAGGCCAAATGCTTGTTTGCAACATGAACTATGTGGGATAATAGTAGTGTTGTCAACGGTTCGCTTTTCGCCAAAATTTTGGTCATTTAACGAGAAATTGGCATATGCCTGACCCGATCCGAGAACCCAACCTGACCTGAAAACCTGACTCGACCTGGTTAACAAAAATCCTTATTTTCTTTTATTATATATATAAAATATGAGTTCGGGTTGGGTGGATCAGGTATTTGCTTTGGGACGGTGGACAGGGTTCAACTGGCACTACAAAAAATAAGACTATTAGCGGCAGTTTTTTGGAGCCGCTATTAATAAAAAAACCTTTAAGACTCTTAACAGCAAGGGTATTAGCAGCAGTTTTTTATTAATAGCGGCAGTTTTTGGCTGCCACTAATAGTCTTGTTTTTTGTAGTGTGGTTGGACTTGGACATAGCACTAGAATGACTTTGTTAGTAACAATTTGTAATCGGTGAGGAAGCATAATATGCAGGATGAGTGATATCAATAAGACTTCAGGTAAGTTGACTGGGACTTGGACTTGGACTTTGGACATTTTTTACGGGCAAATAAAAAGGTTAAAAAAAATGGAATTAATTTGAGAAATAAATAAAAGGAAGAGGTGACAGTTTCAAGGGGGAGTAAATAATATATGAACTATATAAAAAATATGAACTATCCTTTATGGATTACAAAGATGCATCCTTTTCGAATTACAAAGAACCGATTATTGCACATTATAAAAAACTACAAACCAGGGAAGCACGACCCTCTGATCAAACAAACAGCACACCGCTAGGCCATCCAAATTTATACACTAAAATTTGGAAGTAAAACTTTCATTTTCTCTCTACATTATTTTCTACAACTAAGAATTTCCCGTCAATATTAGACACGCAACCTTCTATCTAAAACTAAGAATTTCCATTTAGCAGCTTTTATACTATGTCTAAACTATAAAGAAATCAATTACCCTGTTCCAACGCCTAAGGAGATTCACCGTCTAAACTAGTCCTTATTTCCAATAAAAAAACATTTCAATTATAACAAATTGAGCCCATGAATAGTTATATAACCAATCAAACAAATAATAGTAATATTAACCCGTCAAGGCTTCCACAAAAAAAATCCACAAACAACCATATAAAAATTTCTAAAAATAGCCTTCAAGACTTTCAAAATAGCATGACTATGCAACTTAATTAGGGAATACCTTGGGACAGACTCTTAAGGAAACAGTCTCCCCAATGCCAAGCAATACCTAGAGAAAATCACAAAATTAATAAGAGATAGGAAAAATAATTCTCCTGCTTCAAGAAAGAAAATTAAATGAGAGCAAAAGAACCTTTCACAAAGAGAAATCTGAATCACTTAAGTCAAACTGTTGCAAATTTCGATATAGAGATGAAAGAGTGAGGATTCAATTTCAAAATAAAAGCCTGCTGGGGAGCTAGCACCAAGTCTAAACCCAAATTTGCAGTCAAAGTTTCTAGGAAACCCAGTGTCATCAAATATATATATATATATATATATATATATATATATATATATATATATATATATATATATGAGGGCTAGGACGCTAACCACAGGGGTAGAGTTTTAGCGCTACCCACGAGCCAGCTAGACACCATGTGGCACCCAACCAAAGATCGGGTGCCATAGCAACTTGCCCAAGCTTGATAGGTACCATGTAAAAATATGTAAAAAGGAAAAAGTGGTCAAAGACAGCTTATTTGTGTGCAAAATAGGTAACGATAGCCTATGTTGATGGAATTAATCAATTGGAAAGTCAAGAATATTGTCACCTTAAAGTCACAAGTTAAATCCTAGATTACCCATTACCTTAAAAAAATAAAAAATTATATAAGAAAAGATTTGTTTGAAATGTTGGATTTTAAGTTTTCGACAAATTGGCATAAAGGAATTGTTCCATGTTTGCTGATGTAGCCTTTGATTTCGACAACTACAGAGATAATTTGTGAAAGAAACAAGTGAAAAACAGAGGAGGATGGTTTGAGAAAAGAAACCGAACAATGATTTGTGATTCTTCCTAAACTATACCAAAATTGTGTAATAACTAAACTTCAAAAAGAGAGTTGAAGTAAAAAAATGAGTAATTATCAAATTTTTTATAATGAATAATTAATAAAAGAAAAATTAACATAGGTAGAACACAAAATTGAACTCTAGTGTACCAACTGATCTTAAAAGGTGTATGTTTGAAACGTACAAAAGCTTCAAGCATTCAACCACAATTTTTTTGATAAATTAATAGGTGTTGGTCAGGTGTTGACGACGACAATTTTTTATGATTAGATAGTATAATTAAAATGTATTTGGGGTAGGCATGCTTAAGAGTTGAAGTATATGACATATTGGGGGCAATGCTTGTATAATGTATGGACCCTCTGAAAATGTGCAATGGAAACCTGTACCTGGCAGACGAATATGAAAATGTGCAATGGGAAGCCCGTGCCTTCGCCTGGAGAAACCCCTGTTTCATTGCCAACAATTTAGAACCAAATAATCCATATTGTTATTAGCTATCTTGAGTTCTAACTAGATATAAAAAATGAACAAGTACATATAGGCTTGTCAACCAGTCGGGTCGGCCCCATACCTGACCCAACCCGATATTTTATTGGGTCGCGTCGGGCATGAGACATCCGACCTGATCTCCGGGTCGGGTCGACCAAAATGTTTTGTCGGGTCAGGTATTTGCCCGGTCGGGTCAGGTCGACCCGACTCGAAGATCAGGTATTTTTTGTAAAAAAATGTACAAAAAAATAGGGGTTTTTTACCGGGTCGGGTCGGATTCTCGAGTCAGGTAGGTTTTCCGGGTCAGGTTGGGTGCAACACTAGGTGGGGTAGAGCATTTGCAGTTTTCTTATTGGGCAGCCAAATTTTTTACCCGATCCGACCCATTGACAGTCCCAAGTACATACAAATCAACAATACATTCTGTTACACAATTTAGGCATCTAAATGTGTTAAAAAGAGCAAAAGAGTGAAAACCAACAAACTCCATGCTTTGTACAGAGCAAGATCTCAGTCTAGAGAACACAAAGTAGTAAAACCATTCTCTTACTAGGTAGCATGCATGCAGCCGCCAGACAAATCAAAGATTTGAAACCCTACGCTCAAGACTAAACCTCTGCCATATTCCTGTCTTGTTATGTATCCATTTGCCGAAAATCATTGTTATATTCTATGGGAAGAGTCAGAGCCCCAGGGACTGAGGACCCAATCAACAATCCTCGGAGGCCTACTTGCAGAATTTGAGTGTTTTTACATCGACACATCCTAATGCATCAGCACAAGAAGGTGATTTATGGTGTAAACAATATGGAAAATTGCCTATTTATCCTTACTTCTAATGTAGTGTCTAACTCCCAATATTCTCACAAATTGCCAAAAAATCCCTACCTTCAAATTCACTTTAGATAGGCCCTACAGCTATTTTTTTTACTAAAGAGCACTTCCTTTTTTAGCCAAATACACTCCTCAATTGAAAATGGCAAAACAAAATTTGGATGGTTGTATTAACTATTAAGCATTAATGGGGTGCCACGGGCATCGTCCGTTATGAATGCATTTTAGACACGCCATCTAAAACTGACTTCCACATAGTCCAAGGCCCCTGAATCTGTGGAGGCTTGATTTTTTTAGGTTTGTGGAAAATGCGAACTTCATTACCATAGTAATCATACGATATCTTTCAAGAGTCATTTATTTTACGCAACTGTGCTATCATTTATAATGTTTTATTTTTTTTTAAGTGCATATTATGAAAATTAAACAAAAAACTATAGGAACTAACCAAAATAAAATATTTGTGGATGGTTGTATATCCCTTTTTGGGTCTAGCCATATACCAATTTTCTCTCAATCTTCAAGCCCGCCCCCCCCCCCCCCCCCCTGCCCCCTTTTTTCATTAAATTTTTTAGTTATGGATAAAAAAGTTGGCTGCGAAATTAGTATCCCCTAATATTGCAATAAAATTGGTGCAAAGAAGACAACATAAATCAGGAAAATAATAAAATCCTTGAGAATCCAAAATCTCAAGTACACTTGTAGAAAAGAGAAGGAAAATTAGAAAATATTAAGATGTTCGAATATGAACATGCCAATAGGAATATAAGCAATAGCCTCATAGGGCTAAGTTGAGAAGCCAACGATGTTGGAGTAATCTCAGAAAAATACTATAATTCATGGATAAATGAATCTATATATGCGAGTCATAAAAACTGATCCTTTTTGTTAAATAGGATGGATTGTGCTGAATTTTTTGAATTGCAGTGAAGTAGAATGTTCACTTGCATTTGCACCAAATAATATACCAACAATATTTTATAATTTAAATGTCAAATTCTAAAATTCAAAAGAAAAAAAAAACTATTTCAAGTTCTTGAGTTTTGTGGAGGCCCAGATATCGGGATCCCCAAACAGATAACTGAATCAACCCATTTCCCGTAAAAGAAAACTATTTCAAGTTGCTAACATATTAATAAGATAACAAAAATAAAAAGGAAATTGGCAAAGTCAGGTGCCCTCCGAGCCCTCATGTAAAGTCTAACAACGGAAAAGCTGCCCCATTCAAACCTCACTCAGGACCTTGGCCACAATGAAACAAAATGGCTTTCCTAACCTTTCCAATGATTCCAACTGGAAATGTTAATTATTAAGGAAAACTGTTGTGAACCTGAGAACAGTTTAGCATTTGGGTCCTATTTCAAGGGTTGTTCCATGCCAAGGGATTAAAAAGTTCTGAATGTAAACAAATATGTGCTCTACAGCGGTTTCATTAGAATACCAAAAAATTGCAGACCACGAAATATTATTGATGAGTAGTGAAATATGATGACATTTCACCCCTAAATACCTACATTTAGCTATCCGATGAATGCTATCTGATGAGAATTATTAGATTTGATGTTTTTCAGGTAAATACAATCAAAGTGCAGAAAACAGCCCAAGAATTCTGAAAATAATGTCAAAACACTGCAACTTTGGGTCATCGAGAACTTGATGCGACTTGCAGCTCATTTTGGACCATCAAGACGTCAAATTTATGAAATTGCCAAAACATAAAGTTGTAGATCGTTCTGTCAGCTTTCTAACGCCATAAGAATCATGTCAATCCGAGTTTGGAGTAAAAAGATATGGCTGAAATACCAAAGCAGTGTCTGATGCAAAAGTGGGCTAGAATTCATGAAAATCTGGGAGGTCGATGCATTGACCCTTTTGCTTGATTAATCGAGGGACAAAAGTAGTCTGACACGGAATTGACTCTTTAAAGCAGATTTTTAGGGATTTTTGGAGGGTCGATGCATTGACCCTACAGGGCTGATTAATCGACCCTGACTTGTCGAGCTGGAACACCTATGCAATTTGAAAACTATTTAAACCCAAACCAACACTTCGAGTAAGGGAGAATTTTAGAGATTTTAATTTTTTAGAGAATTAGAGTTTTTATTTTTTAGAGTAGATGTAGAGATAGAGATTCTTTATTCTTTTTTAGAGCTTTGTTCTTTTAACTTTTCAGCATTCTTTCCTTCAATTTATTATTTTTATTCAGTTGATTCCTACTTTACATTCAAAGATTAATAAAGAGCATTGTTAATTTTGTTTCTGAAGATCATCGTACTTGTGGGTCAAATAATTTTCTATTAAAGTTTGAGGTATTTTTAATTCATTAAATTTATGTTATTTTCTCTTCCTTATTTATTTATGTCATTTAATTATAACATGTGTGGCTAAATTCTTAGGGATGGAGATCTAATGATTCCCATCCGCGGGATGTACTTCTAATAATATAAATCTAGGATTAAAATATGAGATCTTATTTTATGGTTGTTATGTTATCACGAACGGATGAATCCCCGCCACTAACTGGGATCGAGTGTGCCGGGCCATGCTCTGGATCTCAGATCTGTGACGGTAATTTTACCCCAATCATTGTTATATGGTCTTTTTGCTTTCATCGTGTGGATCTAATTACGAATATGATTCGGGATCGAGTGTGCCGAGCCATGCCCTGGATCTTGGATCTGTAATGGTAAGTTTATCTTAATTACTCCCTAATCTGAAATCAAGTGTGCCGAGCCATGCCCTTGATCTCAGATTTATGGTGGTATTCTTGTTGGAATTTTTACTCACTTTAGGGATGATTTTTATTTGCATCTGAGATCAAGTGTGCCGAGCCATGCCCTTGATCCCATATCTATATATGAAAATCATCTCTGAAGTTAAGCCATGATTGCAGGGATGTAGCGTGGAACCTATCAGGGTTTTGACCATTTATCTTTCATAAAAGATATTTTTTCTTCAATGGTATATCTTATAGTTTAATCGTTAGATTTGTATTATGAGAAAAACAGACCAAAGATGGGAGGATTTAGCATCTTCATCTTTACCTTTATTTCTTGAATCATCAATTAGATTTTAGTTTGTAGTCAGTAATTATCATCTCATAAAACCACCTAAATCATAAGACTGGTAGAATACTGTTAGATCTTGATAGATTTCTTGAATTACTGTCTTATCTTTTTAGATATTCAAAAATAGTCCTCGTGGGAACGATCTCGTACTCCGCACCCACTATATACAATCTGAATCGTGCGCTTGCGAGTAAAACATTACAATTAAAAATCACATCAATTATGTTCCACAAACTTTATGGACAAATGTTGCTAACTAAAATAGCATATAATAACAGAAAAATATTCCCAAACTATAAATTTGATTGCTATAACCGAATAGCTAAAAATTCATGAAGCAAAACAAACAACTATACATATAATTTGAATCACAGCAAACCTTCAGTGGAATCCGAAGCTCGTGAAGCTTTGAGATTCGACTGTAAAACGAACGAGGCATCATGATCCACGTTGGACCTAGAAAATCTAGTGCTATTACTACTCGATCCGAAGATCTGCGGCTAATGCGGGCGCACATCCCTCAGAGACAGCTTCTTCTCATGTGGGGAAAAAACCTAAAATCAACAGCTCTAGTCGGAAGTCGACAATCAAAACAGAAGACGCCACTAGAGATTTACGACCTTGGCAAAAAACAAACCGCTCGTCACAAACCCGATCGATTCAGCTCAAACCGATTTCGATCGTCTCAAACCCTAGCTCACACCGATTTTGATCGACTCAATCCCTAGCTCAAACCACTTCCTCTCAAACCCTAGCTAAAACCGATTTCGATCGTCTCAAATCCTAGGGCAAACCGATTTCGATCGTCTCAAACCCTAGCTCCAACCGCTCCAACCATTTCGATCGTCTCAAACCCAACCATCTTCTGGATACTTTTTTTATTTTTGAAGTCTTCACAGCATACATCAGAATAAATAAATTTTTTAAACTTTGCGGGAGATGTTGGCCCGATGAAGTCGCATTTGCAATCTCTTTGAGATGGCTTAAGCCGTCTCTATAGGTGTGAAAAAGGGACTTTTAGAGACGGTTTTGCATGTGGTCTCAAAAGTTTTAACCCACAGACGGATCACTAAAACTTATGGAGACGGCTCCATAGGCCAAAGCCGTCTCCAATAATAATAATAGAGACCGTTTTTAGAAAGGTCGTCTCCAATAACCTCATTATTGGAGACGAAATCCAAAGCCGTCTCTAAAATCCGTATCCAAAAGTCTTATTTTTTGTAGTGTAATAACCAAATTAATTTTTTTAATGTGTGTCATGTACCTAGTTGAATTTGAATATTTAAATCAACTTGAAGAAGGTACCCACATCGTCTTCTGAAATAAGAGTCTCTTTTAGTGCGTTATCTTCTCTTGCACGATGGGTCTAATGAGTCCCTCTCCCGACCCGTCGTACAGTCCACATGATGGACTCATATAAATGCCTGGCTCGACCTATTTTGTGGCGTGACTAGGCCCGGCCCATGGACCCATTTAGGCCTATGGGCCCATCTGATCTGTCGCCTGGACCGGTCGATAATCGGACTCAAGTCATGACCCGGTCCAACTCATGATCCGGTCCAGTCCATACCCGGCCCATGATTCACGACCCGATTCGGCCCGTTAAACATGACCCATTTGACCTTAAGGCCCGATTCGGTCTGGTCCATCACTTAACCTGGCCTATGATTTATGACCAAATTTGGCTTGTTTAACATGATCCGTTTGACCTTAAGGCCCATTTTGACCCGTATTATTCCTTATTCTTTTCGGGTTATTTCTGGGCTATCTAGAGGTTCGATTTTCAGATATTATATATAAATTTTGACTTTCTCGAACATTTCAGATATGTTTTTGAGGTCTATTTTTGAAAATGAGCTCTCTGTTGTGATTTTTTCTTGACCTGATGTCATTTTGATCATTTTTAATCTGATAATTGTTGTATTCTTTAGTGCATTTAATTAAGGTCGGGTATTTAAAGTTGTGCTCCAGCACCAAGGCTGACACTTACATAATGTTATCCCGATTATTATTAATTTTTTTGGCACTTACCCATAATATGATTTAGATTTGGCGACTGGATCTCTTAAGTGTATTATTTTTTTTTTATTTAAATATTTTTGTGACTATCTTAAATATTATAAAACCCAAATAGAAAATATGGCTTGGAATGATTCTTTTGTACAATAGTGATGATTTTTTCTAGTGCCGTAGTTTTCATAGTGAAGTTTAATTTTGTCCAAGACCATATTACAAATTCAGTAAAAGTGTGTAATAAACGTTGACATCACAACTTAAGGGATTACTTCTGCCCAACGGTGATAAATTACTTAATATTGTGGGATGATTATATTTTACTATTCATTATTTTATGTGTGGGTACTGCTAGCGTGTTGTAACTCGACCCAACGGATGGTCACAATGATATAATTAGTACCACAATCAATAATATCGATTGAGGAAGCGACTAGTGTATTGTGACTCGACCCAACGAAGGGTCATAATGATACATATTGCTTCTCAATAAAACCACGTTGTTTTATTTATTTCTTTATTATATTCCTTACTATAAGTAAATCACTTTAAATATATCCTTGTGGAATGGATCATTGTTATAGTTGTATGTGGATATAATAAAACCCTTAATTATTGTGCAGCATTGAACCCATCTTTTATTACTAATATGATTGGTGGAATTAAACTTTTGAGTGGCTCAAATTATGGCAAATGTAAGGAACAAGTTGTAATTGTTCTAGGCTGCATGGATTTTGATTATACTATATAATCTGATAAATCCAAGGTGCTCATCGCTGATACCTCAACTGAGGATCTGACAGTGAACAATACGGATTTGAAAATATGGGATAGATCAAATCGTATGAGCCTCATGATCATAAAGAGTTTCATTATTGATGCGATCCGGGGAGGTATTCCTGACTTGCATAATGCAAAGGAATACATGCAAGCTATTCAGAAATAATTTCAGGGGACTTCTAAAGCACTTGCCAGTAGTATTATTGTTAAAATGGAAACCATAAAATATGATGGTCATAGTAGCGTACGAGAGCACATTATGAGAATGAGTGGCATGACGACTCAATTGAAAGAAATGGATATGGGTTTTTTTTCTGGTTATCTTGTTCTCTTTATTATGACTTATCTTCCTACACAATTTGGCCCATTTAAGATTAATTATAACACGCAAAAAGAAAAATGAAAGATGGACGAGCTAATCGCTTACTGTGTCCAAGAAGAAGAAAGATTTCGGGCTGAAAAACCTTAAAGTGCTCATTACGCCGCTCTTAGATAATCGAAACGAAATTTCAAGCGAAAGAAGAGATCATATAAAGGAAAGAACATGAAAGCTTCTCCATCTGAAACCAAATAAGGAGAAGCTAGCAGATCTACTTCTGGCATCAAGTGTCACTTCTGTAAGAAGAATGAACACATCAAGAAGAATTATCAGAAATACAGAGATTGGCTAGTTAAGAAAGGTAATGACCTAGTTTTTGTGTGTTTTGAATCACTTTATGTTGATGCTCCACCCAATACTTGGTGGATAAATTCTGGTGCAACTATTTATATAAGTAATTCAATGTAGGGATTTCAATTCAACAGCAAGCTAAGTAAAGGCGAACGAACCATCAAACTCAAAAATAGAGTAGAAGCAGACGTGGAGGCATTGGGATTCTCCGTCTAATTTTAGATAGTGGTTTTATTTTGGATTTAGTTGATACTATTTACGTTTCAAGTATCACTAAAAACCTTATCTCAATTTCTAAATTGGATTCATTAGGTTTTGAATTTAAATTTGGATATAAAATTTTTACTCTATCATTTGATTCCGATATTATGGGTGGTGGCTCATTAGTGGGCAATCTTTATCAGTTGAACTTAGATTCATCGTATGCCTAATCTTTAGTTTCTATGCATGTGGATAATAAAATTAGTAAAAAACGAAAATGAGCATTCGACAACTCTTCCATTTTATGGCATAAACGTTTAAGTCATATATCTAAGGATAGAATAGAGCGATTAATTAAAGATGATATAATTGATGTGCTCGATTTCTCTAATTTTAATACTTGTGTTGATTGCTCCACCCAATAAGAAAGGAGCTATCAGGAGCACGAGTTTACTGGAAATAGTCCACACTGATATTTGTGGATCATTTTCAATTCCTGTTATTGGTGATCAAAAGTATTTTATTACCTTCACTGATGATTATTCTCATTTTAGTTATATATCTCTCATTCATGAGAAATCTGAGGCCCTGAATATGTTTAAAATTTATAAAGCCGAAGTTGAGTTATAACTCAATTCGAAGATTAAAATTATGCGATCTGATAGAGGCGGAAAGTACTATGGTAGATACTTTCAAACAGGTCGCAATCCAGAATCATTTAGCCTGTATCTACAAGAGCATGGAATTGTTGCTCAATACACCATATCGGGAACACCTTAACAGAATGGTGTAGCTGAGCGACGAAATCGTACTCTTATGGATATGGTGAGAAGTATGTTGTACAACTCTAAGTTGCCTATGTTCTTATGGGAAGAAGCCTTGAAAATAACGATGCATATCCTGAATCAGGTTCTTAGTAAGACTGTTCTCAAAACTCCTTATCGGCTATGGGTAGAAAGAAAACCGACTCTAAGATATTTACACATTTGGGGCTGTTTAGCTGAAGCAAAGGTGTATAATCAATAATTAGGAAAATTGGATCCTAAAACTATAAGTTGTCATTTTATTGGTTACCCTGATAGGTCAAAAGACTACATATTTTATTGCCCCACTCATAGTACCCGGATTGTTGAGACTAACTATGCAAAATTCTTTGAGGATCGTGAGAACAATGGGAGTGTTGAGCCTAGGAAAATCACTTTTGAGGAGAATTGGGTTACAATTCTTATCCCTTTTATCTAAGAAAATGTGGCACCAACACCAATTATTCAAGCAAGTGTTGATGCACCTGCAGCTATATCTATTGAAACACCCCACATTGAGGAGGCTCTTGCTCCCATAGTGACTGCTAATGATCAACCATTGCGTAAATCAGAGAGAGTAAAGAAGCCAACCATTTCTGATGATTATATCGTCTACCTTAATAAGAGTGAGTATAATTTTGAAAATGAATCAGATCCTGTTTCCTTTAACCAAGCTATGAAGAGCGACAAATCCACTCAATGACTTGAAGCTATGAAAGATGAGTTGGAATCAATGAAACCTAACTCGGTCTAGGATCTTTGTGAGTTCCCTGAAGGAGTTAAGCCTGCAGGCTGTAAATGGGTATATAAAATTAAACAAGACTCCAAAGGTAATGTAGAAAGATATAAGGCCAAGTTAATCGCTAAAAGGTTCACTCAAAATGAGGGAATATACTATAAAAAGACATTTTCTCTTGCCTCTAGAAAGGAATTATTTCGGATAGTCATGGCATTAGTAGCTCATTTTGACTTAAAATTACATCAAATAAATGTTAAAACTGCTTTTATGAATGGTGACTTGCATGAAAATGTCTTTATGACACAACCTGAAGGTTTTCAGGTTGAGGGGGAGAGTCACTTAGTTTATAAACTCAAAAGGTCTATATATGGTTTAAAACAGGTATCTTGATAATGGTACTTAAAATTTTATGAAGTCATTTCAAACTTTGGTTTTAAAGAAAATACTATAGATCAATGCATATATCTTAAAATCAGTGAGAGCAAGTTTATTATCATTGTTTTGTATATTGATGATATATTGCTTGCAAGTAGTAATTTGAGCATATTACATGAGATAAAAAACTTTTTATCAAAGAGTTTTGATATGAAAGATCTTAGTGAAGCTTCTTACGTGATAGGAATTGAGATTCATCGAGATAGAACCCGTGACATATTGGGATTGTGTCAAAGAGCTTATATTGATAAAGTTCTTAAAAGGTTCAACATGCATAATTATTCCGCTACTGTTGTCCCTGTCATTAAGGGTGATAAATTTAGTCTACTTCAGAGTCCCATAATCGATTTGGAGAGAAAGCAGATGGAGACAATTCCCTATGCATCGGCAGTTGAGAGTCTTATGTATGCACAAGTCTGTACTCGTCCTGACATAGCGTATATAGTTGGCATGCTTAGTAGGTATCAATGTAATCCTGGTTTTGATTATTAGAAAATAACCAAGAAGGTTTTTTGCTATTTACAAGAGACTAAATGGCACATGCTCATGTACAAAAGGTCGAATAGCCTTGAAGTTATTGGTTATTTAGATACGGACTATGTTGGTGTCAAGACACTCGTAGGTCCACATCAAGTTATATTTTTTACTTGCAGGTGGACTTATATCTTGGAAGAGCATTAAGTAAATGTTGACTGCTTTGTCTACTATAAAAGTAGAATTTATTGCATGTTTTGAGGCAATATGGTTAAGGAATTTTATCTCAGGACTTTGAGTTATTGATAGTATTTTAAGGCCACTGAGAATCTTATGTGATAATTTCGCCGTGATAACTATGTCCAATAACAATACGACTTGTAATATCCCAAAAAATTGCGTTAAACAGTGACCTCGAGATCCGTGCCTAATTGGTCGCAGGTTTGACCAATTAGGAGTTCAATGGTTGACATAGAGTGTGATGAACGGATGAGATGTGATGGATTGAGAGATTGTGTAGTGTGTGATGTGAATGTGAAGTCGCATACACCCACAGCGGTGTATGTGCTCAACACACAGGGAAGGGGATAGATAAAAAGGGTTTAATAATCCTAAAATCTGTATTTTGATTGTTGAAGGAGAGTAAAGAAGAGAGAGAGAGAGAAAAGTAAAGAGAGGAGTTATTGCAACTGATTGGAAGGGGGATTCAAGCGATAAAAGCCGGATTCGATACGGTTTAGATCCGTTAAAGCCAAAGCTGGAACCCTAGCCTTTCCAACCACTAGATCTAATCAAATTGAGATTTGATTGAGGTAAATTTCTTGTGAATTAAATGCATAAGATATGGGAGGTTAATCGTAGTTAGAATGGTGTAAAATGTAGGGTAAAAAGGGCTTAGAAAAAGAAGGAAAATAAATGGAGAAAGATTTGGAAGAACAGCCAGAAGGGGGGCAAAATCTGGCAATTTCGATTAATCGAAATTGGGTTTCGATTAATTGAAATTGGCCAAGAAGTTGAAAAGTCAGAGGATCCCGATTTCGATTAATCGAATTGGGTTTCAATTAATCGACTTTGGATTTCGATTAATCGAATTTAGAATCGATTAATCGACCGGGAGCCTATAGTGGACTCCAGTGAAGAAGAGAAATGGGCTTGATGAAATCGACTAATCGAAATGAAAATTCGATTAATCGATTTATAATTTCGATTAATCAATTTGGGATCGATTAATTGATTTGGGATCGATTAATCGATTTTGGAAACTTGATTACTCGAATTGAGAATCGACTTGATAGAGCAGAGAATTTCGATTAATCGAATTGGGTTTCGATTAATCGAATGGGAATCTCGATTAATCGATTTGAGAATCGATTAATCGATATTGGCTTTCGATTAATCGATTTTGGAAATCGATTAATCGACTGGGCCAGTTTATGTTGACTTCTGAGTTTGACTTTGAGATTCTTGGGGGGGTCTTGGACCTCCTTTATTGCATCCTTAGTGATGTGTTTCACCTGTTATGTGGTACCATAGGTGGTACGTGTGAGCAAGTGCACAAGGAGCCACGTGGGACCTTGATGCATTGATCAAACGAAGACTTGAGGTAGGGAACTCCTTGAACATGTACCTTATTTTACAAGGGCATGTATGTAGTGATATAGATTTGAAATTCCAAATGTTTTATTGCTTAAAGAGTTGGGAAAAGTGTGTGTGTGTGACATCAATAAAAGTAATCATAATGAGTCATCCTCAGGGGATGAAGAAGTAAAGAGATAAGAGCATCAGGTGTGATACAAGTGAATGGATACATCCCAGGGATGTATCCACGATTGAATCATGTTTGATAGGGCCTAACTAATATAAGATAGCACATTTACATGGTGAATAACTATATGTAAGGCACCGATATTTTTGTTATTTGAGGTTTGATAGGGTACCCCACCGACGTGGAGGGATATCCACGACTGACACGGCAGGATATCCGTGACCGATACGGTGGCGAAATCGTAGCGGTCACCGGAGGCTTATCTGAGACTAGTGAAACCCCGCCACCAATCCCCAGGGGAAAGAGGCTTGGGTACTACTTGTATTCCCAGGAAATACGTTAAAAGTGTCTATATAGATGACGATGATGGGTATCTCATCGGGGCTCGATGCTATATTGTTCGGGGATTACTTAAGTTGAAAGTTTAAGTTTTGCTTTAGGCCTTTTCAGCATCATTCATGAATAAATAAAAGACATGAGTAAACTACCAGTAAAACGTAATACTTTTTAACTGTTTTCATCAGTAACTGCATAGACACATCATGCATGGCATATCATAGAATATATGTGAGTAATAATTTATATGTTCAACTATGTGTTGTTCCCTATTGAGCTAGGATGTAGCTCACCCTATAGACTATACGTCGCAGGTCCACTACTAGCAGCTGCCGAGGCTTCAGGAGACTCTGACCCCGGTGAGTCGGACCTTGCGGCCGGTGAAGAGTTGGAGCCACCTTCTGAGGACTTCTTCTAGAGGACTCCGTTGTACCGCTTTAACGGCTTTTGGATAGAGATTTGTACGGCTTGGTATGTCAAGCCTTGTTTTGGTTAAACAATGTACATGTATAAATTGAGATTATTCTTTTGGGGCGAACCATCCATGATGATTTGCTATCATCGATGGTTCAGATCGGTTCTCAATTCATGCAGAGGCATGAGGGTAGAACTGTCTTTTGATAAATGCTTTTATGTAGAATTAAATTTCGCAGTTACAATTACTATTTCATTTGTGCTTGATATGCCAATGTTCCATGCTTAGCTAAGGGGCACGGTCAAGATGATCGTACTGATGGCACGGGTTTCGAGGTACTGAAATTCGGGCTGTCACATGACTAGTGGAGGTTCTAAATATATTAATATTACATATCTTATTGTAAGGGAAAAAGTTCATAATCAAATTATATCTGTTGAAAAGATCAGTACGACACTTATGTTGGCTGACCCTCTCACTAAAGGCTTACCTCCTAGGCTCTTTTCGGAGTACGTTGTGCACATGAGATTAAAGGAGAGTTTTGATAGCCTTTGAGAGTGGATATATAAGAGTGAATACATTTGTTTAAATTGATTCTGAAATAAGAATTTTTTTTTTTTTTTTCATTTTTATGCAAATAAAAATTTGAAACATATGGTGGCAATAGATGGCAATAAAGTAGGACCAATAATAGATTAAGTTTACATGTAATCACCATTCAGTTTGTAAACTTACAATCTATATGAAATCATACTAGTTGAAATCTATGTCGGTGATGAATTCCAATACGATAACTAATGGACGGTCATGTATTGATGACATGATACATTGACTACATTGATTTTGTGTTGAAATTCTCACTAGACCAGACTGATTATAAAGACTTTGATTGAGATTGATTAGGACTTATCATTCAAAGAAAGTTAGCTAACATTTGGTAATCGAAGCTTATTAATATAGTGTGGCCAAGTGGGGGACTGTTAGAAGTTTCTATTTTTGTGGCAGTCACTATAGTCAACCCATTGACCGGTGAATGGTGTAAGATCAATCTTAAGATGTATAGTTGTTAATTCGGTGAATTTGAAGAGAATAAGCAACTAATAGTTAAGTCTTTTAGTTATGGTATGATTGTGATTTCTAATCACGATATAATTAGTAATTCAAGTCCTTAATGGGAAAAGACTCTTTGGCTATAAATATAAGGGGTGCTTGGTCCCAACGATTGCTCGATACAATTCAATCCTCCCTATTAGCAAAAGCATTCCCATTGTGTTAGGAGATATTGAGAGCGAGAAGATCATTGAAGATCGGTAACCACCATTAATGGCTCACACTCAAGGTGCACATATACATATTTAATTTATGCATTGATGATTTATTGTTTTGATTGATCATGAGCCTAGATCCTAGGGCATATATTTGAATGGTCGGATCAATAGATCCATTTAGATCCTTCAAAGAAAATAAAAATACTTTGTCAAACCAGCAATCACATATATAGAATCGTGATTTTGTTCAAAAAAAGTAAATCACAATTGCATGTTCTATAAACCAGTGCAAAATAATACAAATTTAGAAAAAACCAACACAAAATAGGGCTTGTAAAAAATCTGAAATGGCGTCCTCCGACTGTTACCTTAATGGGATTTCTTCTTCTCCAATCGATAGCTCTCAACGAAGCCATTTATTAGGGTTCATCTCGTCTTACAAATCCGATTGTAAAACTCTGAAGAACAAACCCTATAATCCTTTCCTCCTATCGTACAAAACCCTCGTCGTTAGATTCTTCTCTTTCACTCACTCTCTCTATTGTTTTCAGACGTGGGAGAGACAAATGCGACAATATGTGACAAGGCATCAGCAAATCTAGGAGTATAGTTGGTATTCCATATGATTTAACTCGAGTTATGGACTTAACCATAATGTCAGGTAAAGTTTTAAACCCTCCATCACCAGAGGTGTCATATGTAAATCAAAGTGCAGCCAAAGGGGCAAAAAACAAATAGTCATAACATGGGGTCCGTATTACAATTATGAGATAAGTCGGGGGGTTATATGCCAAAATCCTTTTTTTATTATTCATAAGAAAATCTTGGTTACACCCCTCCTACAATATGGCCAAACAAAGATTGACACGTTTGATTGCAAGCAACGAAGCGTTTGTAATCTTTTTCAATTCATGTTAATCGTGATTGGTCGTTTGATAGCATTTTCAATACCGTGTTTCCTCCATTTTCACAATCTGCTACACTAAACTGAGTACGAATCCATAGGCTCGTACTGCCTCTTAATAATGTGTTATGACCCGAATTTTGAAAAACCCCGTGTGTGTGGTCATAGATGGGGTGGAGCACCAAGTACGGTACATGTGCCCACACCCTATCATAGCCACACAACTAAATAAAGAAACTTTGAAATGAGATCCGATTGCACTAAAGTTGGTAACTGAATTTTCAAGAGTCGTATTGCGTTAAGACAACTCTACTTAAAATCCCTACCACAAGATTTGTGACCAATTTGCCATAGGTTGACAATAAGATCTCGCTGATCACAGATACCACCAAGACCCACCTGATTGTTCGAAGCAATTTAGAGTCTTTATGGACTCTTTCCTGTATGAGCATATCAAACTTGCCCATTTAAGAGACCCCCACCTTTATAGCTCTCGTCTCCCCCTATCTCACCCTATTAACCCAAGCAACCATTGCAGCAGCTGACCCATCTGCTATCCGCCCCTCCCTCTCTCTATTGTCCTCAAGCTCTCTCTCTCTCTCTCTCTCTCTCTCTATATATATATATATATATCCCCATCCTCTCTCCTCTCTCTAGAACAGCAGCCCCAACTCAATACCTCTCTTTTTCTCTCTCCACCATCTCCGTCTTTAGTCTTACTATTTCAAAAAAAAAAAAAAAAAAAACACAATCAAAGAGAAAGGGACGCCAACTCTCTCTCTCTCTCTCTCTCTCTCTCTCTCTCTCTATATATATATATATATATCCCCAGCCATCTCTTGTTTCCCTTAAATCGACCCCTCTCCCTCTCACCGTCTGAAAACCCAAAAGAAGGCCACTGCGCCCAACATAATTGGGCTTTGGCCAAATCACCTCCGAGTTTAGCAGGGTCAATTTTCAAACTAATTTTTACTTTGGCTCCGAAACATCAGCTTACCAAGTTGAAGGTGTGGCATCGGAGGATGGAAGGACTCCCAGTATCTGGGATACCTTAGCTCACACTGAAAAAGTGGCGACCAAAGACACCGAAGACATAGCATGTGACCAATATCAAAGATACAAGGAAAAATATCAGCCCAAGCAAGGTGATTTTATTGGCCAGAATATATCGGTTTATTGATTTGGTACTTATACAAACTCAACAGAGGGTGTAATTGCAATCCAAAGGGCCTAGGACTTCTTCTGCGGCTGGTTTGTGAACCCCTTGGTATTTGGGGACTATCCAAATGATGTGAAGAAGATTGTTGGGTCAAAGATTCCATGTTTTCACTAAGCATCAATCTAAAGGTATTAAGAGTTCATTCAACTTCATCAGAATCAACCACAACGAGCCAATCAACCGATCCGAATCAGCGATTCCGATTTTGATCCTTCGAATTCGAGCCACTCCGAACCCGAGCCGAAGCGATGCATCAGATCCAATTTGCGTCAACGTGAACCCGTTAATCCTGATCAACCGAATCTTCGAGAAATCTACGCGATCACGCTTCAACAGGTGGGTGCCCTTCTATCCATCCAAATCTATGCTTTTACACTTTTGTGATGATTATATGAAAACTATAATTTTCCATTCTTAGGTTTTGTGTGGATTCACAAGATGGTTATGGTCAAAGGGTTGACCCTATGATTGGACCCATCAGCAGAGAACTATAGTACACTATATTATTCCACATGGCTCACAAGTGTGCTAGCAAAATAGATCCCGAGGACTATAAATTGGGTACAAACAAAGCCCATGTCAAGGATGGGTTGTTGCCCCGTTCTGTGTTTGACTGCGCACTCGATGTGGGGGTCTTCATTTGACCATTTCAATCCTGAAGATTCGATTAGTTTCTGACCTCTATCAAACTGTGGACTCCCCATAAAATCACATGCTTTATATATCTAACGGCTCGCATTGATCCGCATGTCTTTATTTTTATAAATTTTAGTACCCCAAATATGTGAATATATTTATTTACACTTATAATATTTCCTGCATTTATTTATGTAAATCTGTAAATACACTGGCTAAAGGGTCCAATTTTACCCATTAAATTTAGCGAGCAACAAACCTATGGGCCGAAACCCATAGATCGATATAAAGATCATTTGGACATCTGATAAATCGAGGTTCAGATTTCAACCAAGACTGATACACCTCGGTCTTTGCACTACCTAAAGCGGTGTACATAACCACAAAAATTTCTGTACTTTATGCCTATGACACCTTAGTCTAGGGTTTGGTTTGACCCTTTTAGATTTCAAGTTTTAGGCCAAACTAGGACAGGAGACACTAAGAAGGATCTCCCATAAATTTTAAATCTCTTCCCATCCGACGAATAGTTTTATCTGAAAACAGATCTAGCCAAATTAGGCAGCTATACCAATTTTCCAAAAATAATGAAGGGCTTTATACCCTCGGACAACTAACGTCAAGAGGCATGCTTGACTCCCAATCATCACAAAGGACCACGGGTCTTGTGGGTCCATCTAGTCTATGGACCCTTAATAGACTCATACATCCAATGTAGCCAAACGTGTGTTTTAAAAAATCGTAGACCAATCTTCAAGGATGGGCCCAACCCACCTTCTAAATCTCAATGAACTTATCAGATGTATTATTCATTCATGCTATGAAGCATGTGATATGTCAATGATCATACGATGTGATGATCTCGATCAGGAATGAATGATCATTTAGTTTATAGACTAAATTATCAAAATCAATAGTGAAAATCATGGGAAACCTGAATACCCATTACACTGATTATATCAGTAAGATTTGAAGGTTCTAAACTCGTTCACGTTCACCTTAAAATACGTGTATCAAATATTCGATAGTTTATAAGTGATTCAGTCATACTGAGACTAAATCTTATCGGAATCACATAAATGACTAGTCTATTTTTATTAAGTCGATCTAATGAAAACAATCTATCATCATGTTGTTACACACATCTTAGGGTCATGTATCGATTTACTCATGACCTCTTTGTATCTCTCTCTTTTAGCGAAAAGTTGAGCGTACTTAAGAGACTCTAAATCACTTTCTTGCTTGGTTAAGACCTTAGGTTTCCATCTAACGCCATCAGTCAAAGTTTGACTTATGCTATAACTTGTGACTGACTTGAGATCAATTCACTAACCATTCCTTATAATTGATTTAGTTGGTTGGATCATCGTTCGAAATATTACGAGAAATATTAGCTTCCTTATAATTAGTTGCTTTCTTATTTTATGCTTCATTTACATTATATGGCATTCATCACTTAGATGATACGTTAGGGCATATATATGGTAGGTTATAAAGGAATAAAATACGACACACGACTTTTAAGCCTTTGTCATGGTGGGATGATCAATCACATAATTTATAATTTTATCATCTTTAACTTAGTGATACTAGGACTTAGTTTGCTATTAACAAGTTGATGATGTGCAGATATTAAAGATAATCAGTAAAAGAGAGCTATAATGTTAATCTTTGTCAAAGTGAACCTAAAAGAGTAATAAAAAGACGATTAAGCATAAAAGATAATTCATCACTATTGAAGAATAGAAAATCGTGTTTTATGATTTTACAGACGATAGAGCATTGCTATTGAAGAGCTATAGAAAATCGTAATTGACGATTCTTCAAAGAAAGAGAATAGAAGAAAGGCAAGGAATTGTAATTTAGAGAATCATCCAGAGAGGAAGCTATGAAAGATAGAAAATCGTGATTTACGATTTTCTAAGAAAAAGAAGAAAAAGATAATTGTGATCTACGATTACGATTATAGAAGCTTTCCTGTTGTAGTTGTTGTTGATCACATGAGAATTTCCAATACCAAGAACAAGATTAGAAGAACTCTGGAATTAGAAGTTTTACTAATCATAGATCTGAGAGATTGATAAAGAAGAATATTAAAAGGACTCTGCTGCTGAAAATAAGGAAAGAAATCCGGAACACATCAAATATCCAAGAGCAAGAAAGAATAAAATTAGAATTAGAGTTATATTAGGATAGTTTAGTTTCTTTTATTAGAATTAGAAGTCTTGTAAATCGACTCCTTATAATCTATAAATAAGAGAGTTCGGTATAAGAATAAATCCTCAAAGAAATTCTTAGCATCAATTGATTACTGAGGTTGGGTTTTCTTTTGATCAAAATTAGAGTAGTTTTTTATTACTTTGTAGATTAGATATCAGAGATTTCTCAAGAGAAATTGATGACTACTATTGGGTGCTGAAAATTAGTGTAGATATCTGTAGTTTCTCAGAAGCAATTGACTACTGCAGTTGAGGGGTGAAGGATATATTTATTTGCTTTCTAATTTTGATTTTATTATCTTTTATTTATAGCTTTGTAAACATCTTCAAATTTTGATTTGAATTGATGACTCAGGTTAAAGTTTGCAGATTAGTGTAATGGTTTTTACTTTTTCATCTTCAATTTTTTATAATTTGATTGATGCCCAAGTTTTAGAAGATTGTTGATTAGATTAAATCTGTGTTAAATAATTTTAGTTTTTGATTGACGACTAAATTCTGGAAGCCTATAATACGGTATAACGGTATTTTTAATTTGTAAACATCAGATAGCTGAAGATTGCGATTAACGACCTTAATCTGAAGAAGGAAGATTAGGATTTACTTTTATGCAAATTAGATTAAAGAAACATTCTTTTATTCATATTTCTCCAGTAGATTAGGACTTAAAAGATAAAGATAGTTTTTAAAATAAGAATATAAAATCTATAATAAGATAAACATTTCTTCGTGGGATCGATCCTATAGCTACGCTATTATTTTCATTGTGTGATTGTAATATGTTTAGGCTTAAGTTTAATTTAAATATATACATACTATAAGCCGGTCAAGCTTTTGGCGTCGTTGCCGGGGAAGTGATTTATCTTTTATTTTTGTTTATATTTCTATTTTTAAAATAAATATTTATCTTTCTCTTTTTATATTTCTTTATATTTTCAACTTTCTTTGATCACTTCTTAATATTTCGCTGGTTTATTCGGAGCGACGACTCAGAGTCTCAACTTTCCCTGATCAGCAAAGCTCGAGGCTCAGATTTGTTCTCTCTCCATGCCTTCTAAAATATAAATTTGATAAATTTAAAAGTATTAAAATAGAGTTTCCTTTTCTTCATCACACCCGATCTCAAAGTCTAGATTTCTTCGAGTGTGATCCAGAAATTAAAAGGAGACGAAACTTGGCTGCAAACCAAATTTCTACAAGAGAATCCTTAATAATGGCTGACGATTTATCCATTCAGGAATATTTCAACCCCCATAGCATTGACCGAGCCCTCTTGTATAGTTCTACTAGTGGTGTCTGCGAGTCAAAATTATGAAATCAAGCTTCATACACTTCAATCTGTACTGACCTTTTATGGGCTTGATTGAGAAGATCCCTACCAGCATCTAAGGGACTTTATAGAACTTTGCACAGTATTACAACATCAACTACCAACAAAAAGGCCGTAAAACTACGTCTATTTCCTTTCTCTCTCAAGGACAGGGCGAAGGCATGGTTAATCTGATTACCTGCCAGAAGTATAACCACCTGGGAGGAATTACAGTCCACGTTCTTAAGCGAGTACTTTCCAATTGGTAAAACTAACCAAATTCGTCAGGAAATTCATAACTTCAGGCAAAAGGCAGGAGAATTATTTCACGAGAGTTGGGAACAGATGAAGGATCTGTTACGAAGGTGTCCTCATCATGAGGTATCAAATTGGTCGATAGCACAAAGCTTTTATTAAGGGTTGACTGAGACCAACCAGTCTACGGTCGATGCCGTAAGTGGATGAGCCTTTATGGCTCAAAACGGCCAGCAGTCCTAAAATTTATTCGAAAAATTGACCAACAATTCAAAATAGAAATAGGCTCTACTTAGATCTGATCCTGATGTTACTCGCCACACCCCGCTGGCGAAGGGTGGACTTTACGATAGCCCTAAAGATAAAGTAAAGGAGGAGGACATGAGTGAGAAAATTTCAGCTCTGAAACAGCAAATTGCAACATTAATGATAGCCAAATCTAGCACTCTGGACAGCTCTATAACAGGCTACCCTAATAGCTAGACTCATAATTTTACTGAAAATTCAGTTTCGCCACCATACCAGGAGGTAATGGAAAATGAACAAGTGATGGCTTTTCAGAGGAGAGATTACAGGAACACTTATAACCCATCATGGAGGAACCACCCTAGATTTAATTATGGTTCCACGGGAGGAGCACAACTAGCACCAATAGCTGTGCAGCCCAAATTTCCCCAGACTCAAATTTTCCAATAAAAACCCCAATTACCAGTCACGCAGCTCCAATATGGACCACAGCTATTGTTCAGATCCTTCGAGATTTATAGCAACATCGCATCAGCATTCGAAGGACTTACACCAGCCTGCTTAGTTCTTCCAAGTACTCAATTCACACACACAGTCCATAACGAAGTTGAAAAGTCAGATAGGCCAGCTAGCTTCTCAAGTGGCAAGGAGAGAAAGTGGTCAATTGCCTACGCAGCTAATAAATAATCCCAGAGAACAAGTATTCCTGGGGGAGACATCGCCTCCCCAAAATTAAATATAAAAACCTCTTGGATTGTCGAGCTACCGACTAATCTGTAGCACCAATTGTAAACTATGTAAAGTATTTATTTTCTTAATTAATGTAGGTATTATAATATGACCTATTTCATTAAAAAATGATAGATCGTAATTCAATCTTACTGTATATTATAATGGACAATCGTATGAATTTACGATTGGTCGTAGTTATGTTTGTCTAGAAATGCAGCGATAGCGATTCTTATTCACTGAAGGCTAGAATCAACTTACGATTCTAGGTTAACACTCAATGATGACCGACTCAGTAAGTCGTCACTGAAGACAGGACCTACATATTTATAAAAAGGATATGTCGGTCCCATTTTAAAAACCCTTCAAGTATTCTCCTCCTACCTTCCCTCTCTTTTTCAAATTGTCTGTAATCTTAACCATTCTTCCACCATTAATAGAATCCTATGTACATTTTATTTAACACTTACAAATTAGGGTTTCAATCTTTAAAGAGGTAAGGTGATGATTTTAATTATAAAAAGGAAGGGTTTTTGCAAGAGATTTTATTCAATACATAGAATTTAAGTTTAATTAATGGTGTTGATATTAATTTTTAAAGAAAAACGAGTGGAAGTATGACAAATGAAATGGGCAAATGACAAAGGAAAGAAGTGGAAGAAGAAGAAGGTAATGATTCTGATAACACCCAATCATTCACGGTATCGCACGGTCTGCAGCTCCTAAGGCCAAATCAAAAGCAGCAAACCCACCTAAGAAGAAACTCAAGTCCTTCGGGGTAGTTATCAGCGAAACCTCTAAATCCATAACTGGGACAGAGTCCGTGTCTGCCCCTAAAAAGAGATTAAAATTAGATAAAGGAAAAAAGTCAGCATCCTCTGTTATGCCAGTAGATAAAGTCCCTACTTGAATGAAACATCATATTATGGGTGCAGAAATTACAATAGATGTTGAATCCTTAGAAAAATTAGAAATGGGTGGAGAAGCTATTAAATACTTTAAGGATGTCAGGGCTGACCTATTTCTTGGAGTCAGGAGTCACACCAGTCTATCCAAGATTGGTGAGGCTGTTTTATAAAAGTATGACCAAAGACAGCCAAGGACTACCCCCTACCCTCTCCACTAGTATTGATGGACTTTCGATCAAAATTTTAAAGAAAATGGTGCCAGTGTTATGAATGCACCCCTAGAGATACCACAATTGTCCCAAGATAACTCAAAGGCCAACCTTTTGAGGATGCCATCAGATACCTTCTCCAACTTTCCCCAAATGGCAATAGAATTATTAGGAAAAGCTCTACGGGACATGTCCTTTTTCCTTAGAAAGGATCTAGAAGCAAGGAGTTTATTACTCCACTTTTTTTATGTACTTGTCCATATGACTATTCACCCCACGGGGCATGGAACATGGCAAATTGCTATTGGTTCAATGTGCCCTCTTACCTTTTTGAGGTAATCACTATCGTGAGGGAGAAGCTGAGTCAAGAAAAATACCAGAAGAAAAAGTTGAACCTGTCATTTGGAGGACTTATTACGAACCTGCTGATGAATGTGGGGTATAGTATAGACCCCAAGGAAAAAGCTTTACCAAGACTAGAGGAAGGCTTAAAAAATTTAGCCTATAGGAGAACATTAGGTACTGAAAATAAGAAGAAAATCTCATTAGCTCCTCGCACCAAAAGTACCCCCTCTGTACCACACGTCCCTCAAATTCATGAGGAAAGAGAGGAGGCTGATATAGCACAAACAACAGAATTCGTGGGGCCATAAGAAGCATTTCTGAAAGGTGTGAGTACTTCTACTCCACCTCAAAAGAGAGCAAAGATCAGCTCTCTGATATTCGAAAGAATAATTGAATTAAGAACCCCAATTGCATACCAAACCAGTTTGTATGACCCTGCTTTGGACTCACCTGTAGGGCCTGCTATGCCCCTTCAACAGAGGCAGACATACTACCAATCATCACGAAAGCAAACCCTGTGAGCCCAATTTTAGAAAGATTAGAAGAAACTCCTTTTGCAATTAATCAACAGGCTGCGAGAATGGCTACTTCTAGCCGCACCCCTGTACCGGCAGACCCTGTTACTCAACCTACAGCCAATACCGAGCAAACTCTCATAGCCCAAGTAGTGGAAGCAGATCAAAGCTTAGAGTTACCAAGAGGGAGCTTTACGGAATTGTTACATGGAGAAGAAGCACCTCCTGAAGATCATCTAGTCAGTACCACATCACTGCATGAGATAGAAAGAAGAATAAGGGCAGTAGATAAATGGCAACTCCGACATGAACCAAACTTATTGCCATTGCCTGAAGTGCTAAGAAGGGTGAGAAAACTGGAGCAATGGATCTCTACAAATACCCTACCAGTGATGTAATTGCCAAGTGTAGTAAAAAAGTGGATGGGGGACTTCCAAAATTTAAAACAAAGAGTCCATGATACTACCTTGACAACTCAAGAATGGGTAGAGATAATGGACAGAAAAGTTGTACAAGAGCAAAGTGTGAGATGGGCAGCAGAGATAGAAAAGAGAGTTCATAATGCTACCTCATCCCTTCGAACCCAACTAGTGCAGCAAACTACAGAAATGACTGAAAAACAATAAGCTTGGGAAGAAGAGAAGAGAGTATATGAAGAGAAAATTGCCGGTATCCTTGAACAGTTTGAAGGTTTGATGATAGTTCCTGACGATGTAGAAACTATGAGAGAAAAAGCGCTTAAGGACTACCAGAAAACGCTCCAGCAACAGCTAAGAGAAAGACTCACTTACTGACTGTAGTAGAAGGGAAAGTAAGACAACTACAAGAGGATAGAGATTCCTTATGCTTAGTCAATGATAAACAGGTAAAAATGATTGAATTGCAAACTAAGAATTACCTTATCGCATTAGCAAACGAAAAAGCCAAAGCAGAGAAGCTGAGGACAGAAATTTAACTAAAATCTGTTGTAATTAAGAAGCTAACTGCGGATCTCAAGGATAAAGAAAAGGCTGATAAAGAAAAACAGTGCCCTGAAGGTACTTCTTATCCAAGGATTATGAATGAAGGACATATAGCAAAAGCTAAATTGGCAGCACAGGGGAATTCAACTGCAGATAAAGATGGTTATTCTACAGCAGAGATGTCAGATGGGGAAGATGAACCCACTGATTCCACCCTTGTATCATATTCTATCAGTGAGTAAAAACATTATAAAACATTGTAAATCTCACATGTATAATCTCCATAGCTTTTTATTTTCTTTTATGTAATTAGTATTTTTGTTTAATTTTTATCTTTCTGATCATTGTAAATATTCAATAATATATGCAAATTTTTCTAATAGTGTGTGTTACTACCATTACTAACAATTTTTTTTTTCTAACATTTTTGTTATTGATACTCCGAGAATAAGCTGCAGATGTTTTCTCTCAAGTTTGGGGTAGAGTATATATATCTGGTAACAGATTTTTTTTTCTGTAAATAATCAGTATATTAATAATTTTTTTATTTTATGTCCCCTATTTTTATGCCAATGAAGGCATTGTCCGATTTAAGTTTGGGAGAATACATAATTTATGTGTTTAGTAGTTTTATTTTAGTCTTTAAATTATTATTATTTTTATCAGTACCTAGGAATTATGATAGAAAAAAATTATAAATTCTGAAAACTTACGATTCATTATAATAGAAGTTTAATAATTAGAATTTAGAACAGTTATAATTCATGCTTAACTCATTGAAACATTGTATCAGAATGAATGTTTGAAATAATAGATTGATCTAAATTGTAAAAATTTAGACTATAGTTTCAAATCATAAACCAGTAAGATTTTGAGCTATATTTCCTCTTTTATTCTGAGAGAGACTATTTCTAATCAAAATCATAAAAATTTCTTTGAACTTCTATACTGATATGAAATCTCATATTATTGAATTAAGAATCGAATTATTCTATAAATATGATGAACTAATTTTTTTTGTCTAAAATTATCTATTAGAAATATCAAAGCAATAAGGCATATATGCTAGTAAATTGTAAAGATGATTTAAGATCATCTTTTATTTAAACGAGAGCGAAAAAGTCAAAATCCCATAACTTTTTATCCTTTGAATCATATTAGAAGCCTGAAACAAAATTTCTTTGTACCAAAATTTTATAAACCTTTAACCATATGTACTACCCAAAACTTTCTATCTTTAACCCTTATAATTTCTGAGAGTTTAAAATGCCAAGAAGGGAAGAAGAGGGAGTGGAATGAGTAAGAATGAAACAAAGAAGGAATATTAGAAAAGAGGTACAAAAGAAGAAAAAATATATATATGAGAAAGGAGTGAAAAAGAAGAATGATTCTTTAGCAAAAAGCTGTGAAAAGAAAAAAAATCGTAAAAGACAATTTTATAGCTGAAGAACTGGGATATATATATATATATATATATATATATATATATATATATATATAAAGAAGTATATGGGAAGAAGTCATCCAACAATGGATACTTACTGAAATATAATAGTAGAAGAAGATAGGAAAAAGAAGAGCTAAATTCTCCGAAAAATTTTGAATCCTTTTCTACCTTTCCTTGATACCTTCTGAAACCCAAAACCCCATTACAAGCTGAAGGAAAGACCTTTCTGATTTACGATTTACAAAAAGCATAAGCCTAGTAGAGATAAGGATAATAGATAGTATAGATTATACAGGGAATCATAAGAATAAGATAAGATTATTTTTTTTATGAGATTTATTTTTGCAATTATCTTTGACTGAATTCTTTTGAAAAATATACTGAGAGAACCCAAAAGTTTTAATATCTTTTTCAGAGTATGTCAATAGTGAGTTTTTTAAATGAAAATATTTTCTAAATCTGTAGTTTTGAAAATTTTATAAAGAATAAACTATTCACTAGTGCATATACACTTTGTGCTTATTATGAATTGAAATTGTTAGAGTTCTAATCAAGGATAACTGTTGTAATGGAAAATAAGGATAAAGAATTGGTAATTTTAGAAAATCATAATAGACTATGTATTAACCAATTAAGTAGATTAGTTAGATTTTTATTTATTTTTAAAGAAAAATATATTTATAAAAAATATATATATTTAAAGTTTGTAGGTAACTTCATTGAAAACCTTCAGGAGCCTACAACTCCTTCACTAGGGATCACCTAGGAGTTTAAAGGCTTGTTGCATCTGCTAAATGCAATCGTGTTCCCTATGAAAGTGATATTTTATTTCTTAGTTTATATTTCCTTGTTTGCTAGGGACTAGCAAAGATTATGTTTGGAGGTGTGATCAGTCAATTTTATCATCCTTAACTTAGTGATGCTAGGACTTAGTTTGTTACTAATAAGTTAATGATGTGCAGATACTAAAGATAACCAGTAAAAGAGAGTCATAATGTTAATCTTTGTCAAAGTGAACCCAAAAGAATAATAAAAAGACGATTAAGCGTAAATGATAATTCGCCGCTATTGAAGAATAGAAAATCGTGTTTTACGATTTTACACACGATAGAGCATTGCTAATGAAGAGCTATAGAAAATTGTAATTTGGGATTCTTCAAAGAAAGAGAATAGAAGAAAGGCAAGAAATTGTAATTTAGAGAATCATCCAGAGAGGAAGCTATGAAAGATAGAAAATCGTGATTTACGATTTTCTAAGAAAGAGAAAAAAAAAGATAATTGTGAGCTATGATTACGATTATAGAAGCTTTCCTGTTGCAGTTGCTGTTGGTCACGTGAGAATTTTCCACCACCAAGAACAGAATTGGAAGAACTCTGGAATTAGAAGTTTGACTAATCACGGATCTGGAAGAATGATAAAGAAGAATATTAAAAGGAATCTCCTGCTGAAAATAAGGAAAGAAATTCAAAACACATCAAATATCTAAGAGCAAGGAAGAATAAAATTAGAATTAGAGTTATAATAGGATAATTTAGTTTCTTTTATTAGAATTAGAAGTCTTGTAAACTGACTTCCTATGATTTATAAATAAGAGAGCCTGGTATAGGAATAAACCATCAAAGAAATTCTCAGCATCAATTGACGACTGATGTTGGGTTTTATTTTGATCAAAATTAGAGTAGATTTTTATTGCTTTGTAGATTAACTATCAGAGGTTTCTCAAGAGCAATTGACGACTGCTATTGGGTACTGAAGATTAGTGTAGATATCTATAATTTTTCAGAAGCAATTGATGACTGCGGCTAAAGGATGAAGGATTATTTATTTACTTTCTAGTTTAGATTTTATTTTCTTTTATTTACTTTTCGAATTTTGATTTGAATTTTGATTCTGAGAATTTTGATTTGAATTGACGACTCAGGTTAAAGTTTGCAGATTAATGTAACGATTTTTACTTTTTCATCTTCAATTTTCTAGAATTTGATTGACGCCCAAGTTTTAGAATATTATTGATTAGATTAAATCTGTGTTGAAGAATTTTAGTTTTTGATTGTCGACCAAATTCTTGAAGATTACAATACGGTGTAACGATATTTTAAATTTGTAAACATCCGATAGCTGAAGATTGAGATTGACGACCTTAATATGAAAAAGGGGATTATGATTTACTTTTATGCAAATTAGATTAAAAAAATATTCTTTTATTCATACTTCTCCAGTAGTTTAGGACTTATAAGATAGAGATAGTTTTTAAAATAGGAATATAAAATGTATAATAGGATAAACATTTTTTCGTGGGATCAATCCTATCGCTATGCTATAATTTTCATGTGCGCTTGTAATAGGTCAAGACTTATTTTAATTTAAATATATACATACTATAAGCCGGTCATGGGGTTCCTTTCACGATCACGTGAAACTTAGAATGTAGGCATTCATGTACGGATGCAACACTAATATGGGAGTATTGGTTGTCATACGAAATACATTCAGGTTACTACGGAACTCATCCTTTGGAAAGCATGGTTTAGTGAAACTTATTGCACCATAGCTCACTCTAATTTAAGTTGTATGAAAATAATACGATAAGAAAGTGTAAGTAAGAATAAGATAAGATACAGATACACAATGAAGGCCAGCTGAATATGAAATTAAGTTTTACATGTGTGATACCTTACATGTTACCGTAAGGTTACAACGTCTGTAGTCAAGATGGGTCTTAAGGACAATATGATATGACAGTGTCTTGACGTAAGGGGACACTGATTTTTATGCGCACACACTCATCGGGCTAGATGTTGGTTTATGATATGATATGGAGGTTAGGTGACTATCTACACATGGACCTCGTGTGGTAGGCTCGAGCAGCGGCCCTGGCACAGGTCGTATACGTAAGATAAGTAAGATGCGAAATATGTTTTGTAGGCGTACGGAGCTACAATAAGACTTAAGATATGTCACGTAAGTTAAGTTGACAAGACAAGTTAAAAAGGTAATAAGCATTAGAAGCATCATATGCACTGAAATATATTATATTCTTTTAGTTTTATAGCTTTATAGTTATGAAATATTTATTATGTTGTTTATATGAAATTATAAAGGATTCACTTCCACTCATAAGGTTGTACCCACGATCACTTGGGTAGATTATGGTGGATCGGTTGTGCAACCCACTAAGTTTACGTGACTGAGTAAACTCACAATCCTCCCAAAAACTAACAGTTTCAGGTGAAGATATGAACTACACTGCTTTGGTGGACTTGTTGTATCGGTAGATGATACGAATTATGAGGGTGACGACATGGATGACCAGTTAAATGATATCTGGTATGTAGTAATTATTTAGAAAGACTTTGCAGTAGTTGATTGAACTTGTAGTTGTGGTTATTCAATATTGTGGACTCCAATTTCAACGTAAGTTTAATGAAGAGATTTTAATCTGAGAAGAAATTTTGATTCATGAGTTTTGGGAGCCCAATTTTATGCAAGATCTAATAAGATACGTATGTCCGCTTATCGCCTTAACAAGCGTGCGGTGTCATAACACAAAATTCTAGGTCCTTGAGATTGGCTAGGATTCTGGGTCGTGACACAACAACGTGTAATAATGATTACATAGAAAAAGATGAAACGCCGATGCATTACCTGTAAAATGTCTTGCCATTTAGGTAATTTGGATATGTAAATATTGTGCCACTTGGCATGATATGGCTTTGAGAATGAAGGTGAGGGGTTTTGTTAACCAAGGGGAGTCAATCCTTGGTGATGTATTATCAACTTGGGTACTATTATTTATACACCGTGAAACTATGACCTCACCTCACCTCTTCCCGCCGACATGTATTGATGGTCTTTGAATCAGATGATGATCATTTTTCATATAAATCTTCCACACAATGGATCTTTAGATTGTGGGCAAACCATCAAACGGTCATTTTTTTCTTCCATGCGACACACATCCCAAAAAGTGACGCTAAAGTTATATTTGAGAGTGATGTTGTCATGTGATTTTAGGGTCACTTTTTAAGATTTGTGCACATGGAATAGAAAACTGACTGTGAAATAGAAAACTGATTGTCTGATGGAATGCCCATGGTCTCAAGATCTGTTGTACGAATTGGGACGAGAGACGAAGTCACAATGAACTTAAGATTGCGTCTGTCATTCTAAAAAGGACGCCTTTATTTACAACTCAAGATTCTTCCTCCTCAAATCAGGTTTTATGTTTTTCAACTGTTGACTGCTTTGAATCTAATGATAGAGATGGTTTTTATCCCAATATTCAACACAATAAATCTTGAGATCATGGGCTAGTCATCATATGATTAGATTTTGGTTCTAAGTGGAGCACATCCCTATAATGAACTTGATCATAGGCTTACATCAAATGTGGTTCTTGGATCACTTTTCTGGATGTGTGCCATGTGGATGGTAAGACCATGATCTCAAGATCTATTTGTCTAAGATAGGGATGAAAAATATCTCCGTTGTCTTACTCAAAGCACGTACTCAATGGTTTATGCACGTGAAATCAGAAATGATAAGGAAGAACCTTCCGACACTATCTCTTATAAATCTTCCCCGCTTCTCTCTCATACCTCTCTCTGCACGTGCTATCAGGTTAGTTTCTCATAATTATAGATCGTTAAAATTTCTCCTAAAGATCAGCTGCAAAAAACACAGATATAAGTAAAACATATGTTGATAACCTCAAAAATATCAAGCAAAATTAATGAAAAAAGTGCTGATCAATCTAAGGCTGCCAACAGGAACGGTCGACCTGACACCCGATCCACCTGACCTGAATTTTTTGACTAGCCCAGGCATTAAACTTAGCCCATTGGCTCGAGTCGTGCCTGATGCTTCAGACTCGTCCTTCGGGTTGGATCCGAAAAAAATCAGCTCAAGTCGACCCAACCTAAACCTGACTAGATATTTTATACACAAATTCATGAAAATAGGAGGCTTTTTACTAGTCGTATAAGGTTTTCGGTCGGGCATCAGGTCAAGTCGAGCGTTTATTGATCATTCACAAAAAATATATGTTTTGATACCTAATACAAAGTCTTGTTAGTCCAAATTGAGGTACCAATGCAATCTCTTGAGTTATTCTTAAGTCTTAACAAGTGAATGATAGTTAATGAAAAATCTCTACAGAAGCACCTAAAATAGAACTTGAGGATGAGATCCTAAAGTGTCGGAGTGATCTAGAGTATGAGCTGAAAAAACACTAAGGAGATACGTTGACCCCAGAAGAGAAGATCAATGAGAGAAGAAGAGTCAAAGATTGGTCAAAGATCGTAGCTTTTGAAGGATACCACATGAGTGCATAAATCAGAACTCACGATGGATCTTGAGGATCAGGATTGAAGAGGAGTAAGGTCACGATTGATCGTGACCTTGGACGATTGCAAGAGAAGCAAAATTATTTACTCTAGAGAAGAAATCTCATGCAATCGTGGATGATTGCATGAAATTATAGTCACGATTGATTGTGACAAGAAATAGAGAAAATATAAAGTCTTCAGAGAAGAAGCCCTTTCCAATCATGAATTACGATCTCAGGAAGAGAGAGTCAGATTGATTGTGAAGAATTAGGATTGCACAGGAAGAATCAGGATTGCACATAAGACATCAGGATCTCATCCTGTTTATAGAACTCATGCAATCTTGAATCACGATTGCATGGGTTTTTGCCTTGGCCAATCCCAAATTAAGCCACAATTGCACTAGATGATGCTACATAATCAAGATGATTGAGAATCCTCATATGTTAGCTCACGATTCTAGACTCAAGATTGATCGGAAAACATATATTTTTAGAAGTTTCAGTTTAAGTACATTTCTAATTTTACTAGGATTTGTAATCTATTTTTTAGGAATTTAATTTAGAATGTATTAGAACTCGTATGAATCTATAAATAAGAAGTTTTACTATCAATTCGGGGGAGAAGTAGGTAGAAGTATATAAATAGGTAGAAGTAGAGATAGACAGATATAGAGATTTTAATCATTAGAGAGAGTTCCTAGAGATAGGTTTAGAAGTTTGTTTAGCTTTTATTATGTGCTCTGTAATTTCTTTTTAATTAACGAAATCAATTATGAAGATGCGTGGTTGAGTCTTCTAACGCCTGTGAACTCGTTATATCAAAGATAAGTGTGAATAGTTAATTGTTTCTAATTCTTTTAAATTCAGATTGTAATTGGTTAATGAATATGAGTTTAAAAACTTATCTATGAGTTTTAATAGGTTTTCAAGATTTCTTTAATTTTAAATTTTATGTAGCCGTTGTCGCCTTAGGTTTAGAATTACTAGACTTTCATCATCCGACTATATTGCCATTATTGCCTTAGTTAGTTTTATTAACGGAATTATTGCTGGAGAAGTTTATGTTGTCATTGTTACCTTAAACTAATTATATTTTTTTCTTATGTTGTCATTGTTGCCTTAAGATAATTACATAATTCAAAGGAATTAGAGATAATTAACTAGGATTACGAATATGTGATAAGAGAACCTAGACTTATTTTTCTTATCTATCATTTACAACTCTACTTTTCAACATTCGTTACAACTAATTTTTAGAATCATCTGTTTACTTTCTGTAATTTAGTTTTAAAAACCAAAACCAGTTCGTTTTCTAAAGACTTATAGACGTATTTTTTTCAAAAGATTTCTCTGAGGATCGATACCATTACATGTGCTACAATTCCCTTGTATACTGGCAAGGTGATAATTTTGATATGGTAAAATAGTTATCATTTACCCACGACTTGTCAGGTAAGGTCGGGTTGGACATAAGCCACTTTCCCACTGGGCAACCAAAATTTTGGCCTGACCCCGCACCCTTTGACAAATACTCTGTAAATAAGGGAGCTACAACTTGCACACAAAATTTGTACTGTGGCACATGGTTAAAAAGAAAGACTTCATTATTCTTGGGAGGGTACCTCTATTCACGCCCACGCAATCTATGCGGAAGCCTACAGTTGAAACCCACTTAAATCCATTGCTTGCTTCGAATCAGACGATCTAGATCGTTTTCACCCCAATCTTCTACATGATGGATCTTGAGACCATGAACGTACCATTAGACACTACTCTTTATTTCATGTGGTACAAATCCCCAAAATATCTTGTTTGACCATGATGTGTGTCATGTGAAATCTCGTCTCATGTGCAAGTATGTGCTCTCTATTTTTGGGGATTTGTATCACGTGAACTAAAAATAGACCGTCTGATGGTACGTTCTTGGTCTCAAGATCCATCTTGTAGAAGATTGGGGTGAAAAACGATCTAGATTGTTTGATTTGAATCAATCAACAGATTTAAGTGGGTTTCAAACATAGGCACCCTCAAAGATTGCGTGGACGCCAATAGAGGTACCCTTCTTGGAATTGTGTCACATGGAAGACCATCTAAGTGGCATAATTTGAAGACCATGATGGAAAAATGTTTGAGGCCAAAGATGGGAAAGAAAGGCAATCTCTATCATCTGATTCAATGGTTGACTCTAACAAAGCCGATGATAGAGATCATATTTCTTGCCTAAAAGATCTTTCCATCATGGTCTTCAAATCATACTGCTTAGATGGTGTTTCACCTGACAACACAAATCCTAAAAATAATGAACCACCACTACAAGTTTCGTTTGCAACTTGCATATCTTTAATAATTGTGCACCTTCAAAGATTTAACAATTGAGTAAGGGTACTTGCAACCAAAGATTTAATTCCGCAATTGATGCTTTCACCATTAACACTGTTTTCTGCCTTTGAATTAGATAAGGGAGATTATTTTACATCCAAATCTTTCATAAAATAGATCTTGAGATCATGGCCAACTTACTAGACCTTTAGATGTTGATTCCATGTGACACACATCTCTAAAAGTGAATGTCATAATGGCAGACTATGAGAAAGGTTTTCGAGTCACTTTGGAGGTTATGGAATAAACATTTGATGAGTGGGCCATGATCTCAAGATCCATTGTGTGAAATATTGGGACCAAAACCAGTCTCTATTGTCTGGTCAAGGCAGCCAATGGCTTTAACGATTGAATCATCAGTTGTCCGGACCGACTCTCCGACTCCAAATATCCCTATCCTTTGTTTTGTTATAATTAAAATTTAAAAAAATAAATAAAAAATCTCTTTACTTGTTTTAGAGACCATGTGCACCACATGTTAAAGAAATCACGAAAAGTGCTCCACGTCTATAAAAAAATTAGATAGTGTTGCCCATGTTCATAATACTAACTCATTAGAAATAGCCAAATAGGTAGGTGCTCCTCATCTCAATCTCACCCCCTCAACATTGGATGCCTCCATTATAAACAGATAATGCCTGTGTGTGTCATCGTTGTATTAGGTGCAAGGGCTCCTGCATTGGTCACCTCTGGATCAGTCAAAATCAGTGGATCAGTCAAAAATTGGCTTCCATATATATATATATATATATAGCTCTCTAATATTCAATAAAGTACCTTTATTTTCAAATCAAGATTCTTCATCTTTAATGGAGTCTACCTGCTAAAATAATTGACTGATTTGAATTAAATGATGGAGATTATTTTAAATTCCAAAAATACAAATAATGGCTCTCAAGACTAGAGGCCTAATTTTATCAACAAAAAAAATAATTATGAGTTAACATCAAACGGTCAAATTTAAATTTTACTTGGCATACATCTTATAAAGGAATTCAAGAACTACATTTGATGAATGCCATTTAATATTGAAATATGACCGAGATGATCGGCCATTATCACCAGATTCATTTTGTGAAAGATTGGAACTGAAAAAATATCAATTGTAGGATTCAGCCAAGTCAACAGTTGAAATTTGGATTGAAAAGAAAGTATATGGAATTTAAATTACTCATCACTTTTTGAAAAACTATGAGCTTTTTGGAAAAAGAAAAACATTAATTTTAAAAATAAATTGAAATTTTTATGACAGTTTCTATTTTGTAGATTTTTTTCAATTATTTTTTGAAATTCCTTAATTTTTTATTAAAAATTCTGTAAACTGAAATAGTAATTGTTCCCAGGCAATACGTATTGTTAAAACATACCAGATAACTATCGGCCAAACTGACAGATATTAAAACGCCTTTTTTATTTAAAATATTTAAAATATTTATATAATTTAAAGTAATTTAAAAAAATTAAAGTAATTATGTCAAATTCAAGTCAGATAAGCATCAACCATACAACTGATATCGGGCCATAAGTTATGAGGCCAAGCCTATATACCTCATATGAGGATATGACTGCTGTTAAAATATGCTTGTCCCTTAATTTTATATAATAATTTTATATTTATAAAAAGTTGAACTCAAAATAGATGAGATTAAATAATAATAATAATAATAACGTTATATATTGCATGCTTCAAAATTTTGGCTGAATTAACCGAAATTTTGCTTTTGATTCACATCAAAATCAAAACAATAACTGAAAATTTCAGTCATTTACTCACTGTAGCAAAATTTCAGTTTCCATCCTCACTGAAATCAAAAGGAAATCCAAAATTTTGATCCTTAATATATTGTAGTCTCTTTTTTTTGTGAGACAAAAGATTAGAGATTTAAAAAATCAATACATATGGGCTGGATCCTAAGCTATCCAATACGCATCAGATATATTAGATATCAGCCAACCCGGCTAATATTAAGCTACATTTTAATTTTAAATATGAAAATTAATTAAAAAAAATTTCGTCATATTCATATGCTACGCAATGAGGTCTAACCTATCCCTATAGACCAGTATTTAAAATTATGCATGGGCTTGAGCCTATTGGTCCCGAAGTCAAGCCATAATTGGGGGTAGAAGTTTGGTTAACCGAAGTTTCAGTTTCGGCGCCTGTTCACCCAAAACAGAACCCGAGTCAAAATGTTTCGGTAACCGAAGTCCCCACCCCCTTGAGCCAAAACTGAACCGATCTGGTTTGGAGTGGTTCAATTCGGTTTTCTCTGAGTTTTTTAATTTATTTTTTGAAGAGAATTATATTTATTTTCTCCATTTTTCAGGTTTCTTTCAATTTTTTTGGTTTTAGGAACGGTTTTCTCTCACCTACTCAACCGGTTTTCAGTTTTTGGCATCTAAAACAGAAAAGGAACCGCTCCAAAACCGGTTTTCGGTTTTCGGCATCCAAAACAGATACCGAATTGCTCCAAAACCGATTTTTGGTTTTCCGCGTCCAAAACCGAACTGCTCCAAAACCGGTTTTCGGTTTTCGGCATCCAAAACAGAAACCGAATTGCTCCAAAACCGATTTTCAGTTTTCGGCATCCAAAACCGAACTGCTCTAAAACCGGTTTTCGGTTTTCCAGTTTTGGATCGGTTTCTGTTCGGTATTGCTCCAAAACCAATTTTCGGCTTTCGAAACCGCACTGCTCCAAAACTGGTTTTCGGTTTTCCGGTTTCGGATCGGTTTCTGTTCGATTTTGGGTTCATCATTTTTGCAGTTTTTTTTTCCACCCCTAACCTGCTAACCATAGTCCTCAACTAATTAATTAAAATTTCAAAAAATTAAACAAACACACCACACGTAATAACTCCAGAGGAGAAACCCCATAAAACCAAAGGACAAATGAAATAGGGCTTGGAGAATTTATTCTGCATGTAGACAAGAAGCTTCTCCTCTGTTAACATATACATATATTTATACCCTACAGAGAACACAGCTTCACCTTCTTCTAACTTCTAACATTAAAAAGCAGCAACTGTACATTTCAAAAAAAAAAAATTTAATAATAATAATAATTTCCGAAAAAAAAAAAAGCCCCTTCTTAATGAAATTTCATTTCAATCGAACCCACTCAAACCTGCCACCACCCTCCAATGGAACCTCCTTCACCACATCGAAATTATACCTGCAAAAACCAAAAAACCCATGCGGCGCACGTTAAGGTTATTTTTGCTAAAATTAACCGAAGGTGCTAACCTGGTAACCTAACGACCCCAATCTCTCTCTCCTCTCTCTCTCTCTCTCTCTCTCAATTTCCAACTTACTTTTCTGAAAATCGCTTCTGCTCATCGCTCTCCACCTTCGAGAAGAACTCCTCAATCTCCGCCCCAGAAGGCGTGATCACGTCCGTCGATTTCCTTTCCAAATTAATCCTCGCCGTTGGATCCAAATCACCACGGTAGCTACTGGACGGTGTCGCTTCTCTACTGAATAAAAAATTAAACCCAAATTAAAAATTGAAAAAAATAAGTAAAAATAAAAACGAAAATAACTAATATAAAATTTGAAAAAAACCTTTCTCTGGTTTGATTATACGTAGGGTTTTCGAAACCTTCGACCTGCAAATTTCAAGAAAAAAAGGAGCAATTAAACCAAGAAAACGAACTGATTCTCGATCAAATTTCACTAGAATTTCAAAATTCCACCTCTAAATCTCCAGATCCCAACACTTCCTTCAACATCTCGGTGGATCCGTAGCTCGAACACCGAGAAGCCGCGATCTCTTCAGAGCTAGAGCTTCGATCTCTCAAATTTCCAGATTCCGCCGTCAAATTTCTCTTTTCCTGAAAGATCACCAGTCTCCTGCTCCGCAACTGCAAATAAGAGATCGGGAAATCGCCGGAAACCACTTTCTTTCGATTCCCGCTCCCAGGAGCTAGGGTTCGAGCTCTGGTTCGAACCCTAGGTCTTGGGTTCGTACTCGACAACTCCATTACTGTAAACTCCCCAATTCCTTTACATTTCTTCGTAAATTTCCCCATTCATCAGAGACCTTGAGATCCGGGCCGAGGCGACGACGGAGGAGATGGCTTTTGGGTTTGGCCGTTTGGGGGTTTTATTTACGAAATTTAGTTTTATAGTTTCTGTGGTCCTAACCCCGTTAACGGTGACGGAAACAGTAACGGGTTTCCTGACGGCGCCGTTAGATGATTCTGGTTAGAGGACGTTGACACATGGAAGTTGGAGCATTTGGTTTTTACCGGCTGAGGAGGTAGTGGAAGTCGGTTTTGACCGGGTTTAGCCGGTAGAGGATGTACGGTTGTAACGGTTTATGGGGTGGGGAATAACGAGTATGGAGTGCGGTGGTTATATGCCTGCAGCCCGATACTCCTCTCTTTTCTGCGTAATAATTATGCATGAGTGGAGACGGACGTAAATGCCCTTCGTAAAATTTCAAAATTGCAGAATATATCCCTACTTGGAGGTTTCGTTAGGTAGAGGGTCAGAATCTATCCACGTGGATTTTATTTTTTTAAATTAGAATTAAACTTATTGCTATGTACGCGGCCTCCAGATGCTATATACTATATGCCATGTATCAAATTAGCTGATATTAGAAGATTATTTTAAAAATATTAGAAAGCTTAATTAATAATTAAAAATAATTAAAAAATGCATCAAAATGGTATTTTTGGTATTATACCCGATTCATATCAGATATGTATCGGCCAATAGGACTCGATATAATCTGGTATAACCTGATATTTAACCAATTTATCCTAATATTTGACTTTATATCAAATCAAGAGTGTACATCATTTAGGAGAGGGTCAGACTCAAGGATATGGTCGATAATTAAAAAAATTAGAAAATATTGAAAATTGAATTGAACTGAATCGACTGAACCAGAGCCAGATCGATTTGCTTCGATTTCGGTTAAGGGGGTGGGGAATTTGGTTAACCAAAATTGCTGAAACATTTTGATTTTAGGTGACCTGACAACAAACTGAAATTTCGATTTCCGTTAATCAACTGTCACCCCTAATCAGATATGACTAGATATTGGCCTATATAAATTGGGTATGTATATTGTATTGGTAGGGGTTTAACTCGAAACATATCGGCCAATATGTATTACATATGCTTGATATTTAAAATCATGGTTAAGAGATTTTCTATTTGGATCGTTTTTTTTAAGATGTGTGTACGTGGAATCATCATGTGTATGGTAAAGTCTGATATGTGCATTATAATTTAAAGATTTTTACAAACGAATGGATGAAAAATACGATCTCAATCATCTTTGTCAAAGAAATTAAATGGCGTCTAAAATTAACGGCATCTATGTAAATTCAACATATCATTAAGTTTCACTGACATTTGACTACTTTAAATTGGGTGATAGAGATTGTGTTTTGAGTCAATCTCTTGCACCATAAATCCCTTTTTTTTTAATCATTTGCACTATAGATCTTCATAGACAACAAATCACACAGAACACATCATAATTGTAATGGCACACATTGCCAAAAGTGCCTTGAGCGTCAAGAGCATTGACACTCAGGGGATACCTACTAACAATTCTAAAATTTAAAATCTATACGAAGCGAAGCCACCTAAATGGCAGTTCACCATTACGACTAAACACAATGCAAGAGAAACAACCATAAGAGGATTTATACCATCTAATAGGCGATTTGAATCCTTATAATGCTCTTAATAATTGGTGATTTGAATCCTTTAATGCTCTTAATTTTAATGTTAGAGTTAAATTTAAAGGATAGCTTGTCATTTGAACAGGTTAAGTTTAAATGATAGCTTATCATTTGAATGGTTAGATTTAGAGATTGATAAAACTGTACCCTACAAAAAAAGGGAGATGAGAGGTGAGACCGTAAGAGCATAGTGACAAATCTCGTTTTTGGCAATATAATGATAGGGGTTGTTTTGGTTCATTTTGGATAAATTTTGAGAAAAATTTAAAAAGAAATTCAAAAAAATCTCAACAAGTATATATATATATATAATAGTTACTATTTAAAAATAATAAAAACTATTTTTATTTTTATTAATTTTGGTTAAATTTCATTAATTACACTGTAATTACATAAATTGTGAAAATTTGAGCAAAATCACCAAAAGCTTATGTTCGACACCTATTTGGGTGAATTTCGATCAAATTTTAAAAAAATTAGCCAAAATTTATCACTATAAGGGAGAGGCATATATATATATATCTCAACCAACTGGGGAGAGTGAAGTTCGTTTTATTAATCAGAACATTTTGTGTCGTTTACATTAGATTCAACCAAAAAAACATATCCACTTCTACAATCTTATCCATAGCCAAATGAATAATGAGCATGGTTCTCATTTTCTCACATTGACACATGAAAAAGTTATTTGATCAGACGGTCAGTACCCTCTCAAAAGCCCGAATTTTGAGCTAAGTTTAAAATGCAGGTTTCTTGATTGATAAATTGATCAGTGTGCCACGTGTATAAAATTTGATGACATGCACCGCAGTTGGTGCATGGGCTGCACACCATATTCAAACTGATGTTGCACGTGTTACGTTGACAACCGTACCATTCTATTGGTTGGCCCCATCTTGGATTGGTTGATCAGCGAAGTCACCTTTTGCACGCAAAATGAGACTATTGAGGTTTTTAACTGTGCAGTGGGCCGGGCTGGGTTTTTGATAGGCCCAATAATTTTGGACTCTAAAAATAAGGATCGAACCTGGCCAGGTTACAAAATGGGGCTAAATTTGATCCGAATCAAGGTGTCCAAGCAGGTATCGATATTCGTTATTGGCCGATATATATATCACTGCCTTTTTTCAAAAAAATATTACAAAAAAAATAGATAGAGGTATCGATTGGTACGGGCCCATAACTGCCGATACGTATCCGACTGATACCCGTTCTGTATCGGTCGATAATGATATTGGTACATCGGCTGATCCCGATACTTTATATGTGCTTTTGGGCTCACTTTTTTTTATTTAAGCTCAAGAGGCCACCTTGGTGTAATGGTAAGTGTTGTTTGCCCATAGCATTACGTCGTGGGTCGAGTCCAGGCATCAGCCTCTCTGAAAATGGGGATAAGGCTGCCGGGATTGGATCTTTGCCCAATGGTGATGTCCTCAACCGTGTAGTGTTGAGATCAGGGGTTCCAATCATGGTTCAAAATTTCGCCCAAAACTTATTGGTTTTGGTGGTCCCCGAAACGATAACATCAAGATTTCGGGTAATTTTGGTTTCGGACATATTATCGGTCGATAATTTGAAATTATCAGTCAACACCAAAATTTTGACCAAAATTTCGGCCGATATTTTGTTTCTTCAGAAAAAAAAATAAAAATAAAAAAAATTCGGCGGAAAGTTCAAAATTTTGGTTTTGGGCAAGACCGAAACCGAAACGAAAATTGAAATTTTGATCCTTGGTTCTAATCCCATGGACGACCTTTTTGTATATTTAACCTTAAACTTTATTGAAACTGGGTTCAGGCCGGCTCAGATTCAATCCAACCCAACCTTTCACTTAAAATAATTGGGCTAGTGGATGGCCAAGCTCGAGCCAGGTTTTGGAAGGCCTGATTATTTTTATCTTAAAAATTAGGCCGAAAAGTAGCCTACATACAAAATCAAGCTGGGTTTGGCCCAAATGTTTTTAGGCTCAAGTTTACTGTTTAAGCCCAAACCCGTCCTATTGACTCCCTATTCAACGAACGACCAGAGTGTTAAGCACAACAAAATGCCCATTGATCGGATAATTCATTAATTTTCAGTTTTTCACCTCCCTTTATATCTTATCATTTTGAAGCTTCCTTATAGTTTTTACAGCCGGTTGTCTACTTGAAGCTAGCTATATTCCTTTTTCATTTGAAATTAGAACCAACATTAGTTAATTACCATGTGAATTGATCATTGATCAGATGGTTATATTTGCCAAATTCCTATGACTTTTTGTACCATGTAACATCCAAAGAAAATTAACTCACTGATTAATTGCCAAATTCCTACGATTTTGGTTGCGTGTAAGGATTTAGATCACAAATGCACAATTCAAAGTTCTTTTAGACTATCAACCAATCTGTATTACGGGTTGTCCCTTGCGGATGAAAGGGACCTTCCTAGTCTATCTTGAAAAGGATTTTGCCTACAATGAGTGAACCGCCCATTGCAGACAATCAGCTCACATCTCGTCCTGCTCTCTATTGTGACAATTGTGGCAAGCACAAACTTTAAAGAACATGGAAATCCATGCACAGTAACGTTCATGCTGCGAGACAAAATATTACAAGTTTGGGAAACAAAAAAAATATCGGAGAAAGAAAAAATAGAAAGTATTACAAAATTTTAAAAAATACTAAAAAAGTTTAATATATTGAAAAAATTATGAATTATTTGTGATTTTTTTTTTAATTTGCAAATAATTTGTAGAACCTTAAATTTATGAATTATTGGTACATTTATCAAACAATCTGCAAATTTGGTAACTATGCAGCTGACAGGACTCGGCACATTCTTATCAATGAGCCATTCGAAGTCATGGAATTTGTAGACAATGACAATGAGTTGCGTAATGTTAGCGGCACACTAAGTGGACCTTGAGGCATGCAAGGATTTAAATAGATTATAAATGCGTGAATTTAATGAAGTAAGCATGGCTCCAAAGAAGACAGGTCATCAGCTCATTGTACACGGCTCATGGCTCATTGTAGACAAATTCTTTAATAAGATAGATGGACCACATAAATGGTTGGCACGGAAAGCTAAGTCAGTTTTTGCTTTTGGCAACGTTAAGTCTTCGCTTTATCCAAAAGTGCTTTTTTCTACCTTATTGCATGCATGTTATGTAAAGGTAAATTAAGGGTGGGGCCCACCAACTAATTGAATATTTTATGAAAAGTAAGTGGCTTGCTGCTTTCTTGGTAAGTTCGGAGGAGCCCGGCCTGTTTTTATTTTTCGTTTCTGTATTTGCAATTGAATATGCTACATCTACAACTAGGAGTTTTGCCCGTTTGTTGACTGCCTTGAATCAGATGACAGAGATTTTTTTGGTCTAATCTTCTGCAGAACTGATCTTTAGATCACGGATCACCTAGCAAACAAGCAAATGCTGATTTCATATGGTATACATCTCTAAAAGTGACTTAAGAATAATTTTTTGGGATTATGCCATGTGAAATTAAAATTTGACTGATTACTTCTAACCAAATAGAAAAAGAAGAGGAAGATATATAAAAAAGTTGATGATGAACATATATATGAGTAGATCATTTCTAAGATCTAATTCCAATATTCTTACGTGGTGGAAACGCCATTTGATACGCTGAAAAATAGTCTCCATCATTGAATTCAAGACAATCAATAGATTTAGCGTGCGAAAAGCCTGATTAGGATCACGGTATTTTCAGTTGCAAATACTTGTACCCTTCTTTTAAGCCCTTCTCCTTTACGCTGAATCCAATAATACTAGCTATTATTAACTACTAGAATAGAAGCACATGCAATCCATTAAAAAAAAATAGGAGGTTGCCAAAAATTTTAATGTACTTAGTGGGGACATTTTAGGGTCATATTTGAGATCCTCTCTTAAATTGTAGCCCAGTTGGTGGCTCTAAAATAATTGTGGAGAAGCATATTACACTTTATGAATGTTTGTTGATGTTAGGAAGATATTGGGTGGCATTATGATATTGATATTATGTGATGTGTAAGTGCATCAACATTAGGAATTGTTTAATCCCAATTTTTATTAGGGTACTTCTATTTGCACCAATCACAACTTTACAAAACATACCCATTTGGCCCCACATGTAGATGATTTGATAGGTGCGTAGGTGGGTGCTTTACAACTGATGAGGCTGGGCGGCACTGAAATACATGCTACAGAATTTTTTGATTTATGCCTATTTTTCGAAGTATCATTACCCCACAAATTTAAAGTGTCCACTTTTGATAAATATGATGGCACAGGCAATCCGATCTCCCACTTCAAGTCTTATTGTGGGGACATGTGCCAATACGACGGAGATGAATGACTCCTCATTAAAGTGTTCCAAAAAAGTCTCACGGGTTCGACTCTAAGGTAGTTTACATCCATTGAACCATCTATGTTGAAACATGGAAATATCTCACCCATTTGTTTTAAGAGCAATATGTCTATAACATAGACATAGAATTGCGCAAATCAAATCTCTCTCGGTTAAAACAAAAACCTGATGAGGCCTTTAATGAGTACTTTGGAAGATGGAGGGCCCTAGGTGCCCAGGTAAAGAATCGTATCTCGGACGAGGAGCAAATCGAGATGTTATCGAAAACTGCTCTACCCGTTATCTCCGATTTCCTGGTCTACCAGTAGCAAGCCAGTTTCGCTGACCTGGTAAGGAATATTAACCACTGCGAAGACGCATTGAGAGAAGGATGGTTGAACGAAAATGTAGTCAGTGGGGCCAGTGGGGTCTGTAAATTTGTCGAATAAAAGACTGAGGGAAGAGCAGAGGCAAAGGTACAAAATATAATGAACACACGGCCCAATACCAGCATAGTCCCCTTTCGATTCGTGATAGCACAGCCATCACCGACACCATCAAATCAGGCTCCAAGATAGAACAATGTCCCTTGGGGGCAGTAGACCCCCGAGCAGAGAAGAGCTCGATATAACCGAGTGTTCACTCCCCTAGGGCAGTCCTTGAATGTCCTTTTGCCCTTACTGGTCGAAAAGGGTTTGGTCAATGTACTGCAGCCACGACCTCTGCCAAATCCAATCCCAAAAAATTATGACCCCAATACGCACTACAATTTTTACCAGGGACCAAGTCACCCATTCCATTAAAGTATACAATCCAAGACCTGATTGAGGTGGGGAAGCTCATTCCCCCAGCACCTCCCCAAGCCAATCTCCACACTAACATTCATCAGGCGCCGCTACCCCCACACCCGCAGGGAGGAATTGGCCCAAGGGCCACCATCAATATGCTGGAGGAAGCAAGGGAAGAGGTCGACCCCTCAGAATATATCGGCACTGGGAAAAGCTATGAAATACCAGAGCAGTAGAATCAAGGAGGCAAAATCATCGGGGTAGTTGAGCCTTTGAACTTAGTAGATTATTTCCCAAGCCCAACACCTCAAGCAGCACCTCTAAATTTGAGGTTGTATTTTCCCACGCCCGCGCCCGTTTACCATGTACAACCCAATTTTACCCTACCTCCGCAGTACCAATCGTATCGGGCACCAACCCTCGTAAATTATATGGTGCCTAATTTTACCCCACCTTCGGAATTAGCTCCAACCTCCTACAATTGGCCCAACTTCGCCACACCCCCAATCAATCCACCTCCAACACCAACCCAATATAGTTGGCCCAATTTTACTACATCATCATCAATCCAATCACCTCCTGTACCAGTCAACCACATTGACCCAACACTATCACACTAGCCCCGCCAGTTCAATCATACCCGACATCCCCATCAGTCCCTTTTCAAATTCTCGGACAAACATATGATCCCCATCAGGCTCGCACAATTACAATCAGACGGACATTAATGTTAGCAGCAACAGAAAAGGGGCAGTTGAGTTCATAACCCGGTCAGGAAGAATCTCCAAACAGCCTAAAGTACCGATACCAACCCAAGCAGAAGAGAGAAGGAAACCTGCAGCGACGCACCCTATGGAGAAAATGAGCTGAGAACACATGTTAGAAACATAGCTCAAAGGAACGCCAGCTCACATCACCATTTGAGACCTATTGATGACGTCCCCGACCCACTTCCAAGCTATGGGGGCATTGAAAGATGCACACATATTCGATAAGGTCTCGCCAGATGAAGTCGGGCAAATGATCGGGCAGGTATTGGCTCCCAACACCATCTCTTTCTCACACGCTGATCTTCCAAGTGAAGGAAGCAATCATTCTAAACCCCTCAATATCACAATAGAAATGACAAAATTGATGATCCCTTTGGTGCTGGTAGACAACGGATCGACGCTGAATGTATGCCCCCTTAGAATTGCAACCAAGATAGGGGTTGATCCCTCCACATTCAGGCCAACCAGAACAAGTGCAAAATGGTTTGATAATACCAGGAGGGAGGTGATAGGAGAAGTCGATCTTGAGCTCACCATTGGGCTAATGACCTTCTCAATCCCATTCCAAGTCATAGACATCAAGTCCTCCTTCAACCTGCTACTAGGACGCCCATGACCGCACGAAATCGGGGCAATGCCGTCTATTCTACACCAACAGCTCAAATTCATCTTCGAAGAGAGAGTTATATTCATTATGGCAGAAGGGCGAGAGGAAAGAGAGAAATGACCCACAACATCGAGATTCTCAAAGTGCTGAATGTGTCGCACACAGTTGAAGACAGATCTCCATAGCTTTCAATATGAGGTACCAACAGCAGTGGCACCAGAATCTCCTGAAAGGGATACTGAAAAAATTAAAGAATGAATGAATGCAGCGGTAGCCATGCTCCAGAAGTGGGGCTACCAGAAAGGAAAAGGGTTGGGCCCTCGCTTGCAAGGCAGGAGAAACCCGATCAGAGCCAAGGGTAGACAACAGATCAGATTCTGCTTAAGCTACAAGTCTACCGAAGAGGAGGCCCAAGAAGCCAAGGAAAAGGCCCGAACCATTGCCATAGCCAAATCCAGGGGATAGACCTGGAAGATGAGTCTCGTCCTAGACTGCATATCAAGAGCATGTTTGTTAGTATCGGGATCATTAAAATTAACCAGAATGGGGCGACACAGCTGACCCCACACAAACCAGTGGCTATCCATGGAACCAATCCCCTAATCATCCCCTCAAATATTAAAATAGACCTTACCTCCCTATCCCTATTTGAGGAAGAGGTACCCCCGCCAATGCAAACCTCAGGCATAAACCACCACAAGCCCTTATTAACGTTTGAGGATTGGGTCCCAGACGAACTAATGATAAGTATGATGGAGGCTGATTCGTAAAATCCATCTCAATCATCCCCCTCCATCAGACCAGGTAAAGGTGCGACACCGTAGATGAGGAACTGAGCTTCTATGCTCCTAACTTTGGAAGCATCAAATGATCGTAAATACGACCCCAGCTTTCCAAAAAAAAATAACCTATAAAAAGAGAGATTAGCCATTGACAAGCAATGTCATGCATGTACAGAGACCCGCGTTACCAAGGGCCAATTTTCGAAGAAAAGGAAAACCATAAAAAAATAAAAATATATAAAAAACTCCAAAAATATTGTCTTTTAAAATTTCTAAGAAAAAGAAAAATGATGCTTTAATTGAAAAACCCGTCCCACGTGAAACCGATCCCTTTTCTGTAGAAATACAAGAAGAGGTAAAAGCCACGAGTCTGGACGAGGAGGTCCCAACTGAGGAGCTCCCCAATGAGCTCCTTAACCAATATGTTGATTTTGAGAATGTCCCTACGCCGATTGTTGAAGAAACATAAAATGTCAATCTTGGCACCGATGAGGTTCTTAGAATCACTAAGATCGGAACGTCGCTGTCTCCCGAGAAAAGAAAAAGCATGATTGACTTCCTTCGGTCATACCAAGATATCTTTGTATGGTCATATGAGGATATGCCTGATTTGGACACTAATTTTGTCGAGCATGAGTTGCCATTATATCCCGATACGAAGTCGGTTAAGCAGAAGTTAAGACTTCTCAGGCCAGAATGGATGTTAAAAGTAAAAGATGAGGTCATAAAGTAGTATGACGCGGAATTTTTCATAGTCACCAAATACCCGTAGTGGTTAGCTAACATCATCCCGGTATCAAAGAAAGATGGAAAGGCTCGCATGTGCATCGATTTCTAAAACCTCAATAAGGCGAGCCCGAAAGATGACTTCTGTTGAGCACTGAAAAATATCACTTTTCACCCTTTAGCCTGGCCTTTAATAGACCTTTGAGCTGGTTAATAATAGTTTTTAAGTGAGTTTGTATAGACAACAAAAAAATATAGCTTAATATTGCAATCTTTCATTTTCAAGCCAAGAAGAAGGGATTTTGAACCAAACTGTGGAGCTGATGGATTTTTAGAGGATGCACCATGGTGGTTCTCACCATTGGGGGCAATGTGGCATGCTTTGGAGCCTTTGAGGTCCTGCTGAGAGAGAAAGATGGAGCTCAGAGTTAATGATGAGCTGCTGCAGAGGATTAAATGGAACAACTAGTGAAGCTGCTGCTGCAACCAACTTAAGATGTCAAGCTGTTGCAACATTAAAACCAGCCACAACAGCTGCATGGTGAAGCAAGATTCAAGAGGTGCTGCTGTGCTGCAACCTTGAAGGAATACTGTAGCAACCACCTAGCAAACCAAGCAGCTGTTGCACCATACACTGTTAAGCACACTATGCTGAGTAACAACTTCATGAGCTGTAGCTAAACAACTAAGCAACAAATCAGCAGCTCAAGGCAATTTGAATGTGTAGCAGTGTGTGTGAGACACAACACTCAAACAAGCAGTTGCAATTGTTGCACCATAAAGCTGTCTTGCAGTTGAAAATGAGCCCACAAAATGTAGACCTGCTGCAGCATAATTAAGCACTGCTATTGCTGCAAACTAGCCTCTTGAGTTATAACTACTGCAGTTAAGCACCTGAGCTGTGAACCTGAAGATTTGAAGCAGGAGTGCGGCATGGAGACCTGGTGCTGCATTTAATATATGGGAGTAGCATGGCTAATGACCCCAACCTATTAAGCAGCAGCAATGACCGTGAAAACATCAAAGGTGTGAGCAGTTTATTGCAGCACTTTAATCAAACCAACAGCTGCTGCTGCTGCACAATCCAATGGAGCTGTTGTATATATCTCAAACACCAAACAACAGCTGCACTTGCTGATATGGCAATCAAAGCATGCATCTCAAAGTTGCAGCAAGGCCATCTATTTGAGTTGCAGACCCATCATCGCAAGCTGCAGACTTGCTGCACTAAACCTCTAGAGTTGATTGCTGAAGGGACTTGGAGCTCGAGCAGTTAAAGTCAACTACACAAGCTGTTGTTGCTGCTACACTAGTGAATCAAGCAGTTTAGCATCCTGTTGAGTGGATCACTTGCTGCACATTTTGTCTACCTAGCAGATGAGAGGTCCTCTCGAGCACACTGCTGCAGTCATTAAAAGAGCTCGAGCAATTCCAAGGTGGGGGTTTTCAACTTGTCGAGCAGCACAAATTACAGGCTATTTAAACATTTGAGCAGTAATTGAAGCTGTCGAGTGGTTTAAAATGAAGAGAAGTGAAGCTGTCGAGTGGTTAATATTGCTGGAGCAACCACTCGAGTGGTTTAAAGTGCTGAAAAGAACCTTACAAGGTGTTTAAATGCTGCTGGAATGAACTACTTGAGTGGTCTATGTGCTGAAAGAGAACTTGTCACGTGGTTCAAATGAACCTGTTGAGCCACTCAGCTGCAACCATTAAAGAACCCGCAAGGATCTTGAGTGGTTCAAATGAACCTAGCGAGCAGCTTAAAGCTGCAATTTAACCTATTGAGTGGTTCTGAAATAAACCTGGCGAGCTCCACTTTAACTGCTTGAGCAGTTCAAAAACAGCCCACATTTCATCCTGTCGAGCTCCTTAAATGGCCTATTTTTCATCTAAGCGGGATTCTAGTGAGGTGCAACTTCTGAAGTTGTTGAAGCTGCCATTTGCTCGAGATGAAAAGTGTTGAAGCTCATCCTCGCGAGGCACGGGTTCTAACAGCCACACTTCAGCATCCAAGGACTTGTTGGATGTCTCACAACTTCTAAGGCACGCATCCCAATGTCCCACACATCCCAAAGCATCCAAGGGCCACAATGGGCCACGAAATCAACTCCAAACATGCTCATTTCTGATTGGCTATTGCATATAGTTGTTGTAAGGATTGTATATATATAGAGCTATAGTTTTCTTGAAAAATGAGTCAGGATTAGCCTGAGCTCATTTTGGGTTTTCTAGGGTTTTGAGCCAGTCTTGTTTCCCTTTTCCATTTTCTTCTTACTTAGCTCAGCCGCAAAGCTGAGTTAAAGCCTTTTGTAGCAGCTAGGGATAGTTTAGTTTTGCAATGGGTTTTGTATGAACATAGTGAGCTGTTTTGGTTTTTTGCAAGGGCTGCTGCCTTGAGGGCAATCAATGTAAGTTCTTTTTCATCAATGAAATGTCATGTTTAAAGCTCCATTAGATCTATATTTTCTCTGTATTATTCACATAGATTTGTATGGATTTGATGCTCCTATAGTTGCTTGAGCTTGTAGCCCTGCAACCATGGTGGCAACAGTAGTTTTACTGTTCTATCCTCAATCTCTGTGACTGGATTAACCCCTGGGATAGCCCGTGGCCATTCAAGTCAGCAGGTTATAGCCCTAAGGCTGGTCTAAATCACATGGCTGAGATAGATTCTTCTTCTTTGTACTTGAGCTTATAGCTAAGTGAGAGACAGTTGCAGAGCCAACCTCTCCTCTATTTTACATCACTATTTTCAATTTTTAGACTTGGGATTTTGCACAGATTGCAGACTTGTGAGCTGGGTCATTGCAGACATTTTTATAGCAATGACCAGCTAAGTCTAAAGCCCCATTCAACCTGAGATTTTTTATGATTTCCACCTGATTTTCAAGGACTGTTTGCTCCTATGGTTGCTTGAGCTTGTAGCCATGCAACCATAGTGTCTGCAATTGGTTTCTTGTTTTGATTTAATCCATTGACTGGATGAAATTCCTCAGGTATTTTGTGACCATTTAAGTGGACAAAATACAACCCTAAGATCAGTCCAGACCTCTGGGTTAGGTTAGATTTTTCTACCTAGCAAATGTGCTTGTTGCCATCTAAAGGACTGCTGTAGATTCAGTCTAGATCTGAGTTGCATTGTTGATTTACCCATAGCTAGCTATTTCTCCATCTTTTATCTTTATTTTACCACACCATCATCATCATTGTTTTTCTCCTTTCTTCAGTTGTAGTTTATTTCTGTTTTTAGTTATAGGGTAGCTTTGTGACACTTAAACAACCTCTCTTTCCCTTGATTTCTAGTTTAGGTTTAGACTGGCCAAATCTATAGCTAGATGTGGAGATTTACTATACAATCCTTGTGGTTTATATCATCACTCTATGTGGGACAAACTCTTACTTATCGAAACTTGTTACAACAGACCCTGGATCTTGCAGGACTGTGAGTTTGGTTTTGTGTTGTGTTCAATACATTTTATTTTGTTTTATTTTTTTTATTTTTCTTTATTTTCCTCATTTTATTCTTTATCATTTTTATAATAAGAACAGCACAACCAAATTCCCCAACAACTTCCCTTTGCCACACATCGACATCTTGGTCGATAACACTGCCAGGCATGAAATGCTCTCATTCATGGATGGATTCTCCAGCTACAGTCGGATCAAAATGGTGGAAGTGGACCGAGAGAAGACAATATTTATGACTCCATGGGGAATGTTCTGCTACCGAGTCATGCCGTTCAGATTGAAAAATATTGGGGCAGCATATCAGAGAGTGATGACAGCACAGTCCCATGACATGATGCACCAAGAAATTGACGTATACGTCGACGACATGATCGCCAAGTCACCAGAGATAGGTGATCATTTGATAAACCTTCAAAAGCTGTTTGAGAGCCTGAGAAAATATAGGTTGCATTTGAACCCTCAGAAATGCACATTCGGTGCCATGTCAGAAAAACTACTGGGCTTCATCGTCAGCAGAAGAGGCATCAAGGCTGACCCGATCAAAGTAAAAGTTATCATCAAAAGCCCACCGCCATCTACAGAGAAAGAGGTTAGAGGCTTCTTGGTCAGGATACAGTTGATCAGTCGGTTCATTGCACAACTAACTCCTATCTGCATGCCGATTTTCAGGCTATTAAGAAAATATTCGTTCGTTGAATGGAACGATGATTGTCAAGTGGCATTCGATAAGATCAAAGGTTATCTTCTCAAACTGCCTATTTTGGCACCCCTAGTACCCGAGAGACCATTATTAATGTACCTCTCCACGACGGAATTCTCAATGGGATGCGTCCTAGGGCAGCATGATGAGACTGGAAGAAGAGAGCATACCATTTACTACTTAAGTAAGAAATTCACAGACTACGAGACACGTTATTCTCATTTGGAGACAACATGCCTAACTCTCGTTTGGGCTACACAGAGGCTCCATCATTGTCTGTTATCCCAAGCCGTTCTCCTGCTAGCATGAATGGATCTGTTGAAGTACTTGTTTGAAAAGCCAGCCCTAACTGGCCGAACTGAACACTGACAACTTCTCTTATCTGAATTTGACATCATGTATGCCACTCAGAAGTTAATAAGGGGGGGGGGGGCAAACAGTAGCTGATCATCTGGCTGAGAATCCCTTACCTGACTACGAGCTTTTGAAAACTGAATTCTCAGATGAAGAAATCTTGTTTATGACAGAGGATGACACAGAGGAGATAGAGGAGTCCTGGGTAATGCACTTCTACAGGGCAGCAAATGCCGAAGGTCAAGGAGATGGTGCTATTCTAATCTTGCCAAAAGGGCGACACATACCAGTCTCCATCAAGCTTAATTTCCCTTACACCAACAATATGGCCGAGTATGAAACCTGCGCAGCCGGCTTACAAGAAGCACTTGACCTGAACGTAACTCATCTCAGGGTGTTTGGTGACTCACAGCTGATCACTTGCCAAACCAATGGAGACTGGATGACAAAAGATGAAAAGCTGATCCCATACCACGAGCACCTCAAAGATATGATCACATGTATAGATGATGTTACCTTCTCCTATGCCCTGCGAGCAAGAAATCGCTTTGCCGATGCATTAGCTCCATTGCCATCAATGGTTGAAATTCCATATGGCGTCGAAATGAAACCAATCATGATCGGACAAAGGAATGAGCTAGCCTTGTGCCTCCAGTTTGAGGGATCCGAAAAGCCAGATGGTGAGCCTCCATGGTTCTCAAATATCAAAAATTTTCTTGAAACTCGAGCTTTTCTCGAAGGTACGCCAAAGACGGACAGGCAGACCATCCAACGTTTAGTGGTGAACTATGTCATCTATGGCGAGTGCCTCTATAAGTAATCATATAATAACATCCTGCTCAAAAGCCTAATTGAAGGTGAGGCAGCCAACATCATGAAAAAGATCCATGAAGGGATATGTGGGGCCCACGTCAATGGGCACATGCTCGCCAAGAAGATCATACGATAAGGGTATTTCTGGACCACCATGGAAATTGACTGTTGTAAGTACATTCAGAAGTGCTAGAAATGCTAAGAACACTCATGTATGATACATGCTCCAGCCATAGATCTATACAACATGACCACTCCTTGGCCATTCGCCTCATGGGGCCTTGACGTTGTCAGAAAAGCCAATCCGAAAGCTTCGAATGGGCGTCAGTTCATCTTGGTTGCCATCGAATATTTCACCAAATGGGTAGAAGAAGCATCTTACACAATCATTACAGCTAATCATGTCGAGAAGTTTATCAAGAAGAACATCGTTAGTCGATTTGACATGCCCAAGGACATCATCATAGATAACGGCACCAATTTTGCAAATAAGCGCATTAGACCCTTATGCGAGCAATACAAAATCAAACATCATCGCTCGTCACCATATAGGCAGCAAACCAATGGGGCCGTCGAAGCTGCCAACAATACACTCATCTGAATCCTTGAGAAAATAGTCGTCACCTATCGAAACTGGAGTGAAATGTTATCCTTTGCATTATGGGCCTATCGAACATCGATCCGTACCGCTATAAGGGCAACATTGTTCTCCCTTGTGTATGGAACTGAGGCTGAGCTTCCAGTTTGAGGTTGAAGTGATGATCTGTGTTGAAATATGACCATATTTCACACCCTAATACCAACATTTGGCTATCCGATGAAGGCTATCTGACGACTGTTGTACAATTTTAATGGTTTCAGGTATTTTTGTATGTTGGATCTTGCAGAAGCATAAAAGAGCATAATTAACGACAATATGGGAGCATTGAACCATGAAGCCAACAGAAACACCAAAATCTATGGAAGAACTGATTAATCCAGAGAATTAAAAATGTCACACGTTTAACTTAATCAATTCAATCCTGAAAATCAATCGATTGAGGTTATGACAACTGTTCTACCGCCCAAAATCTGAATTTAAAATCAACCGATTGAATTTCATAAATCAATCGATTGAGTTGGATGACAACTATTTCCCTCTCAAGTTCGAATTTAAATTCAAATTGATTGATTTCCTAAAATCAATTGATTTATTTCAAATTCAAATGATTTCACCAAAATTCAGATTTTGAATTCAATCGATTGAATCTTGGAATTTAATCGGTTGACTTGTTTATGAAAGGTTTTTAGTTCGAGCCCTATATAAATAAAATAGTATTTAGGGTATTAGGGAGCCTTTTTTGGTCCTCTTTTGAGGTCCTTTCTGGGCCTAATTTTTTTAGTATTTTTCTTAGGTTTTCTCAAGTTTTCTCTTTAATTTTTTTAGTTTGTAATTGTAGCTTTTGATAATTAGTTTGTAATTAGAAACCAAAGCTTTGTAAGGTTTCAGATCTTTTCCTAAAAGATATGAGCATTTGATAAATTAAAGAACGTGTTTGATGGTTTCAGATTTGTGTCTTGCGTGTGGATCGAAGATGAGCGACTAAAATCACTCATTCAAGGAAGAAGCGAGTCCTAGATAAGTAGTTAATTTATTTCAATTCAATCATGTCTTTTGACAAATATTGAATCATATAGCTAATAGTTTGTGCTTATTGATACATCTTCAAATAGTCATTTATAGCGGTCGATCTTGGTTATCGACGATAATAAAAGGGTTATTCCACCTAGTTCGATCTTGTAGACTGATATAAGATGCCATATGATTGATTATTATTATCGTGATTATACGTTTGTGATACGTTATGCCTTTCGCATGATTCATGCCATGATTGGATCCGTCATAGTGTTGGGATAGGGTATGCCGAATCAAATAATCATATTTCTCCAATCGTTTTGCTTGTAGTAAAATAGGAGTTAATATTTGTATTCCTTGTCATAATTATTGAATCGTATGACTTTAAGTGTATGTCTATTGTTTATCATCGAATACTCATTATAGCCGTCGATTTTGGTTATCGGCGATAATAAAAGAGTCATTCCACCTAGATCGATCTTGTAGACCGATATAGGATGTCATACAATTGATTATTCATGTTGTGGTTTCGCATTTGAGATACGTTATGACTTTCGCATGATTCATGTCATGATTGGATGCGTCATAGTGTTGGGATAGGGTATGTCGGATCAATAATCACATTCTTTTCGATTCATTTTGCTTATAGTAAAAAGATGGTAAATAATTTGACATTGAAATGTGTGATTGATTGTTGGTAGAAAAATTATAAATCTAGGATTAGCAGACTCCTTGATCATCTTTTTATTGTTGTTTGATTAATCATTATTTTCCTTGCACAAATTTTGTTTAGATTTCATTAATCGCATTTTGTGTAGTTGATAGTCTTTCGTCATAGATAATCTCACCTTTGGTACTTCCTTAGGTTCATTTACACTTCTAAAATTAATTAAATTTTGCGCTTCCCTGTGAGTTCGACACCCTTGATTTCGCCGTGTTTCAATAAATCTTGCGCACTTGCTAGGGTATAATTTAAAATCGATCAAGTGCCTTCACTCCGTATCCTCATTGAGTCCAATCTACCAGAAGCTGGGAGAGAGAGATCCCGCTTCGAACAATTATGCATGATCGATTAAAAAATACTTCAGGCTTTGTGTCATACTCAGGTCTATCAAGGGCGAATTGCCACCGCTTACAACAAACGTGTTCGCATTTAAGATTTGATAGTGGGTGACACTGTACTCAAGAAAATCTTCCCTTCTCTCCACGCCGATCTGAGAGAGAAATTCAGGCCCAACTGGGAAGGACCTTATGTCATTCGAGAGGTATTCCTGAGATACGCAATCCGCCTCACCACCATGGACAGAGATCACTTTCCTGAGCCCATCAACGCTGGATACGTATGCTGATTCTACTCTTAGTCTCTACGGCAACGTAAGTATTGATAAAATGGATACGTGACTGTTTAACGACCCCAGAGGCCATCATTTCAAAGCCAAGTAGATAAAAATGTGTCCCTCAACACTTATACTTTTGCTACACCCGTTGAGCCATTGGCCTTTCTTTCATTAAACCCCTCCCAGGAATAGAAAATGTGTGTATATATACCAACAAAAGAGTGAGAAAATAGTTACTATCAAAACCCAAAAAAAATCAGAAAAATAAAACCCCAAAAAGAGATTGTCTAAAAAGAAAAAGAACAAAAAAATATATATAGAAAAGAAAAGAGATAGAAAAGAAAAGAGATAGAAATATCATGGGGCATGTATAGTAAAAATCTTCCAAGGAAGAAATGTATTACATCAGCTAGAACCCAATCAAGGAAACCTTTTAACCTGAGAATACTTTAAAATTCCTAACATATCCCTTTCAAACCCATGGCCAAAATGCATCCCTGAAGAAAGCCCTCTTTAAGATCTACGAGCAATCACAATATCCATTGAATCAACACGAGCCAAGTTGTGAGGCAACAAAAGAATTTCACCCAGCCAGCTGTAACGGAATCGACGTTCATGTCATGGTCTTTGAGAAAGTGAATGAAAGAAAAAAAGAAAAGAAAAATAATATACAAGCTCAAAGCAAAATGGACGTGGTGAATACCTGCAAGTGCGCCACTGGTAAAAATAGCGAGCATGTGCAGACCAGGTGAAACCTGAAAAGGCACCTGGGGTAAAAATACATACCCACGGATGTAGTGGAAATTCCAAAGGGTGCTAGAGGTAAAAAAGAGGGCAACAACGGGCAGAGCGAAAACCTGTCTTGGGTGCTGTGAGTAAAAAAGGTTGAAAACGAAAAAGAGAAAGTCATCGGTTACTCCTTTGGTTATAATTTTGAATTATCTGATCGCCAACTAGGCCACTCATGGTTGCTCAAATCGGGTCCTAATTAGGTAGATCTTTAGACCACACCGTCAAACGCATGACCTGAGGTATGGATAAAAGGTTGATTCAATCTAAAGGGATAGATATTCCGATCTTGGTAAAAATTCTGAACCTCACTCAGGTCTGACCGCATGAACGGGTTTGACTATGCTAAAAAAGGGACCCATTACTTCGTCTCACTATTAAGGCATAAAAAAAAAAAGGAAACAAGAAAAAAAAATCATCAAAAAAATTTGAAAATACAAAAAATATATTCGTATCTCTATTCCCTTTTATATCCATGTGCATATTTACAGCATCGTACTTTCATCTCAAAATAAAGAAAAAGAATAAAAAAATTGAAAAACAAAAATAAAAAAATAGCTAAGTCTTGAAAATTAAAAAAATATAGATAAAAGTTTGCTTCTTCTGTTAATTAATATGCATATTGTTACCTATATAAACAAAAAAGGGACTGACGTTTTCTTGAGAATGTGGAGGAACATCAAATGATCCGAAGCCTTGAAGCAGACATCCTCTCAGCGATGGACATATTAGATGAAGCATCTCACCATCAACGTTCGGTCTATTCAAAAAAAGAAGAACAAAAATCATTTGAAAAAGAAAAAAATCACTTTTTCGTCACGCATAGCTATGCACATGTGTGCTTCAATGCGATAAAATGTCAATGTTTTATCGGTAATACAGTTGTGCTAAATTAATGTCCTAAATCTAAGGTTTGCCTTTGATCTTTGGATCTTACTTCAAAGTAGGAGCGACAGTGTCAATCTCGGTCAAATAGTTAATGTTTCGATCGGTTTGATTTCACCGCTAAATGAGATTACATATCAAACAACTATGTTCAAACATGGATACAAAAGGAATCTTTTTCCCTTAATTTTTTCTTGGTCGCAGGCTTAAAACCTGCACGATATCCCTTAGATAGGCGCCATGCGTCTGGGTATCCGTTTGATGGTCGTTTGTTCCCATAAATTATACCTGGACGGGATCTGAGTCGGGACTTCCATCGCCTTGCTTCTATTTTCCCCTAATGGGTCCATATTTTTACATAGTTGGTATGTTATATGATCATCGTCAAAAGTGGCACACACTCTCAAAAAGCGTTGTGACATCAATATTCGCTTCGTTTGGGTAGTTGTGTTAAATTATCTTCGAGATTGATGGGTTCACCCAAAGATCTCAAATCCTACCTCGTGTAGGGGCACTCGTGGGTAATCAAATGGGGCAATCAATGTCTCATGAGATTAGACACAAACTGTGGATCTTCGCGTCATTGCCTTACGCTAATCTTTAAGTATGGGTAGATCACCCTCCTGCTCACGGGACAGTCCTGTTCGAAATGAATCTTAAACATTGTGCATTTTTAATTACACCATCACGATTTTTCCCAGTAATGTCACTAAGCGCATGGGATCCGGTAGCCTTGAGGAATGGACATTTTCTCAAGTGTTAGGCTTCCGCTACTCTTGAGTGACCCACGTTTTCCCAAGTGTTGGGCTTACGTCACTCTCCATTTAGTTATTTTTCTTTTACTTTTATTTTTTTATGTTTGAGGTTCGCTTTGAATATGGCGAACCCGTTAGCATGCCTTGGGCCTCTTCAGACGTCTCTTTCTTTAGCATCGATTATTAGATACTAAATAAATATATCTGTAGACACCCAAATTTGGCCCAATGCTCGATCGACTCGTACTTTGAGAAAGGCGTACTCCTGAGCTTCCGAAAGTATCTCTCAAGCCCTTAGAACTTAATCCAAACCTTTAGAACCATTCTTAAACCCTTAGGAATCAACCCTAACCTTCTCAAACCTTTAGAAAGCAAAATCGGACCCATAGATCCAATTTCGAATCAACCAAAATAGCTGATGAAAAGAAGAGTGCCAATATTTTCATAGACATTTCCCCAACCTGGGGCCTATACTATTAGAAAGTAGTGGTTATTAGTTTTTCAACGAGCTAAGAATCGCCCAATTCGGAGTTGTACATCAAAAGTTATGACAAAATGAAGTCACAAATTTGTGCAGTAAATTGCAAAACTTGACTCATAGAGCCAGTTTCTAACTAACCAAAATAGCTGATGAAAAGAGGAGTTTCAAAATTTGCATAGATAGTTTTCCAACTTGAGGCCTACACCTTTAGAAATTATAGGTTTTCAGCTTTCCAATGAGCTAATAATCACCTAATTCGAAGTTGTACATCAAAAGTTATGACGAAATGAAGATCGGTGATTTATGCAGGAAATTGCAAAACACTACAAAAAAATAGATTATTAGCGGCAATTTTTTGCAGCAAAAAACTGCCGCTATTATCAAAAAACTAATAAAGACTATTAGCGGCAAGGGTATTAGTGGTAGTTTTTTATTAATAGCAACAATTTTTAGCTGCTGCTAATAGTCTTGTTTTTTGTAGTGAAACCGGGTCGGGCCCCTGCGGGTCTTTAACTTTCAATAATTTGGGCCTAGTTTTCCTTCAAAAAATGGTCAAAATTGACATTAGGGGTGTGACTTGTGAACCATCCCAAAGTTCGAAGTGTGTTTCTTTAGGACCCTAGTGACCCTATTAGCTTCAAGTCACCATCCTATCATCTACCATTAAACCCAAATTCCTCTTCTTCAACCTCTAGAAAACCTCAAAAACTTTAGATTGCCCATTACCTAATTTTTAAACCTATTAGTGACTTAACCCTTCACTAATCACCTCAACCTCTATAAATAGAGAGTCACTCTCCTTGCTTAAGGGGCTTAAAAAAATTTTAAAAGAGAGAAAAACCTAGAGTGCTCCCTCTCCATTTTCAAATATCATTCCTCCATACAAATTTCATATTTGAGTTGTCTTTTAGATCCCATCTTCCATCACCAAACCTTGAGAGTTAGTTAGAACTACCTTTTAGCCTACCTCTCCTACCCTCTAGCTCCCTAGCCTTAGAGGTTCAAACCCATTCCTTAACCCATTTTCTATTGGAAGCTCACAGGAATCGCATCAAAGAGAAGGTCCATAACGGTGCTACAAGGGCTCGAGAGCTCTAGCTCTCCCCTCTACTCCTCTACTTTCTTTGCTTTTTCTCTATCCTAGAATTGAGCCATTATGCTGCCCAAATTTTGGTAGGTGGGAATGACTTAATAGGATCGGTGTGCCTTCGGGCAAGAGAAAGTGCTGCCCATTTTATTTATTTATTTATTTTCTCTCTCTCTCTCTCTCTCTCTCTCTATATATATATATATATATATATATATTATATAAAACAGTCAACACATAGTCCCGGCCATCGTAGAGACCGCTTACGAGAGGGTCAATCGGGTGCTTAACACCTTTCCGATTGATAACCGAAGCCCCTACCCAAGAGCCTTTGATAAAGACCGGTAATCGGAGTAATATTTTTACACTTCGGTGCTTATATATTGATTTTGAGGTATCCCGAGTCACCGAAAACTCCGGGTGGCGACTCCATCATTGAGCGCATCGTCGGGACGGATTGAGAAAAATCATGGTTGTACACAAGTCACACAATCTCACAACTCTCTAAAACTTGAAAACTAAACCTAAAGCATAAAATAAAACTAAACCTAGGACTCTCTTAATCCTAAACACGACAAGTAACTCTTAGAATCACAAAAAATCAGTTGAAGAAGGTTGCCAAAGCTAGACTCTTGGATGCTAGAAATTATAGGCTATGAAGCCTAGAAAATCGCCCCGAAACCTTGTTTTGACCGATTGAGAATGAGTCTTGACCGGTCAAGCTCTCAAATTGCGCTGTAGGTGCGCTGATCCTCTTTTTCCTTGAATATCGACCAGTCAAAATCCATTTCGACCGGTGCAACCTCTTATTCTTTTGAAATGCATCTCCAGACTCGACTGGTTGAAAATGACTTCGACTGATTGAGATTATATTCATAAGAAATCCATTATTTCTGTTTGGTCTCGACCAGTTGAGTTCAGTCTCAACCGGTCCACTTTCAATTTCTGAAGCACTTCTCGTTTTGACTGATCCAAATTCACCACTCAACCAGTCGAAAATTGCAGTTTCTTTTCATTTGTTTTATTCGTCTTTTCTCCTCTACTGTGCTATTTCGACCGGTCCAATTGGATCCCGACCGGTCGAAATTGCCTATTTTGGGCTTCTTCACTCTGTTTCAACTCAGTTTTCTATCGTGGCTTTGGGTCTTCTTCTATTTTACTCTTTTAACCACTTTTGCATACTTTTACCATTCAAACCTGTTGTAACACATCTCATACTAAAAACAAACATTAATAGTTAATTGAGGGTTAGCAAGACCGAGATTTAGACTTAAAATAGACAGTTTTGAAGGCTGATCATGACATCAAAACAATTTTGTGATAGTTTTCAAGCTTTATTAGCCACCACCAGTGATTTAAAGTCTAATATATATATTAGCATAGCGGCTGGCCAAATTGGCCGATATCCCTTGGTCTCTTTTCAAATTAGGATAATTTATTTTGCTTATTTTTTTTCTACAATCAACTCAAAATGAGTATTGTTTTGGATTGATCATGTCACATGCCATGTGATAATACACCCAATTGTAGGATTGCATCTCTACAAGTGGATGCATTTTCCCTCTATTCTAAAAGAGGTCGGAGACAATGCAATTGGTTGCAGGAATCACCCATGCAACCATGCTAGTTGAGCATAATATGGCACCCATCAAGAAAATCGGGTGCCACAACAACTTGAATAAGATCGATTAAGTGTCACACAAAAAAATTGGGCACGATCTAATATATATCCACCGTTTAAAATGTGATCAAAGGTTAATAAACTCAATACACTAAATTTATCGGGCGTCACATTATCTTTGACCCTTCAGACAAAAGTTAAAAAAGAAGAAAGAAATATTTAAAAAAAAAAATCACATTACACATGGCTGATCAATCAAAAGCATGTGTTGTTTTTCAGCTGATCGTGCCAAGTGGCATGTAATAATGCACCCGGTTGTAGGGATGCCATATAGGATATTTAAAACCATGGCAACAACAAGCAAAATTTATTATTATTATTATTATTTTATTAATTATTTGAGAATAGGTAAAGTTGTCGTGCTATTAGAAATGTTGTGGAGTTTCATATGAAATAAAAAAAATGCTCTGGAGTATGGAAAAAGTGTCGTGCTCGTGCAGGTCTCTGAAATCTGAATTAAAAGAGAGGGATTAATGGTCGCATTGACCGGCATGACAAGATCACTGATCTTATGAATAGCCTTTATTTACCCTATCGATCTTACCATGAGCCGACGTGCACCTATTTAAAAGTGCATATATGCAATTTTGTGAAAGTATGCCTTACGATTTGATTGGATGGATAAAAGACTAGTCCATGCATAAATAAATAGATATCATCCATCCAAAAGATTGGAATTGCTTCGTAATCCGTTTGTAGAGTAGTACTTAGGTGGCATGATTTGGTGCCTGTTTAAGTTCTCTTATCTGTACTGCTGCACGCTTTGCAACTAATTTGCATGCGCCGCCGCTGGACAGAAAGCCAGCAGGTGAATGGGACAATCCTCATCTTCCATTCAAGGACGCTAAAAAAATTGAAATTTCTGTAAGATGTCTTGCCAGTAATTTTTAAATTGGCAAGACCCCTTACCAAGGTTGAGAATTGGTGAGATCCCTTACCTAATTGTATGAACTTTCATTATTTTAATTAAATGACCCTATTATTTTTACCAAGCGTCACATTTTGTTGGCGCACTTTAATTCGAGAGTATATGACACATCTGTCTTTTGCCCTTATTTAAATAAAAAAAATTCTTTTTTAACTCATAATACCATTTGGCAATTCCTGAGAGCTCGAATCAAGGTAATCTCATACCTTTTTATAGAATTGTTTCAACTCTAAAATAGAATCGCACGGTACAATCGCGGACGATCGGTATCCCTTCAGTTACCAATCGGATACTGATCAATTGCCAATTAGATAATTATCGGTTACTGCTCGAATACTGTCAGGTTCACAGCTGATTATTATGGTTCATTTTTCTTTGTTTTCGTAATTTTGTATTTTAATTGTGACATATTGTTCATTTTTAGGTCATGTTTATTACTTTTTTGTTGCTTGTAATGCAAATTGACCACATATTGTAGTTCTTAGGTGATAGATATTTGCACCATGGCTCTAATGAATTTCTTGGTAACAAAAATAGTGAGAGAGTTCCATTTGAGCTATGGTCAAATGTGTAGTACCACTTTCAGACAACATAGAGGCATGTTGATCAAGTCTACCAAGGAGTACATCAGTGCCTATGGTATTATAGAAAGTACATCTTCGCTTAGGCATATTAAAAAATGCTTTTTGGTTCCTAAAAATTCCACCAATTACTTTCGGTTATTGCTCAAGAATCGATCAATAACTAGAAAAGAAACACATCATTACCGTCTGGTTATCAATCGGTTACCGTCCGATTAAGGATTAACCGTGCGATAAACGATCGATTAGAATTCATTTATTATTTCGTTTTATAAATTATATTTAACAATAATAAAAATTTAAACTCATCTGAGTTGATTCAAATCTTCAAAATAGAACGATTTATTGATTTACGAGATTAAATAAACAAAATATTTTTTTTAGTTTTAAGCAGAAGGGGCATATTCGTCATTTGCATGCGATAGAATTGCAATGGTTTTTAGCTAGTTTATGTCATATCAACCTCATAAAGACGGTTAGGGCAATTAAAATGGTTAGGTAAGGGATCTCACCAATTCACAAACTTGATAAGGGATCTTGTCAATTTTGAAACTATGGTAAGACATCTTACAAAAATCTCAAAAAATATCCACAAAGTTTTGCTCGTGACATGTGAGGGATGCAAGTTTTGACTCGTACCCGACAAAAAAATTGACCGAACCGATTCTGGTTTGGTTCAGTTTCAATTTTGGGTGGTGAAACCGAAAACATATTACTGTAGACACCCCATTTTTGCCCTCTTGGAGTATACAAACATGTTCGGTCAACCTTTGACATTGCCCAATGACTCTTGGAAAGGACTAACCTTCTCCAGAAGTCCCAAAACCCCGTAGTCAAAGAGCTATATGCTATACAATAGTGTATAGTGGAGTTATGGGTTGAAATTTGAACTCATAGACTCGGATTCGACCCAGCTCGGGATGTTCCCAAATTATACGCATGAATCCATGCGCATAATTCGATTAAACGCAGTATCTTCTGCGTACAATCAGTCCAAGTGGACTGGGGCACACCTTCTGTGCACCGCCCAAAGTCCTAAATTACACTTAGGCTACCTCGCGCATAATTGGTCCAAGTTGGACCAGGACTGGAACTCCTATGACCGCCTGAAGTCCAGGATTATGCACATGATTCCATGCCCATAATTCGATTACATGCAGATTCTTGCGCATAATTAGTTCTAAGCGAATTGGAAGTAGGACACTAGGCTGAGCCAGTGAGTCGGTTACTCGCCAGTCGGTGACAGACTTTTAGGCGATTATGCGCCAAGACCCTGGTGCGCAATTCAATTACACTCGGGAACGCCTGCGCATAATTTTTCAATTATGCACATAACTCCATGTGCGTAATTGCCCGTATACCTATAAATAGGCCTCTACCTCACAACCATTCAACACAATTCTCATTCTCAAGCTTGTTCTTTCTGAAAGTTTGAGGTTCTCTCTGAGACTTCCAAAGAAAGGAGTTGAGCTGCACTTTAGGCCCCCTAGAGTTGCAGACTTTTCTCTAGGAGTGTCAGGGTAGTTAAGTTAGCGGCACTGGCCCACCAACCTTGACTCTTGAAGGAGTACTGAAGGGATAAAAGATCAGCCTTAGCGTTGCCCCTAGGAAACCCTTGCCCAAATTCTTAGCTTAGCACCAATGATTTAAAGACTCATATGTATCAGCATATTAGGTGCAGGGATCTGAAGTCCAATATCTAACGACATATCGGTTGGGTCCTAGGCAGATGCATGTACGATATATTCAATACATATCAGCCAAACCCGACCGATATTCAAAGACCTTTTAAATATTTTTATTTATTTAAAAAAGTATCAAAATATAAAGAGATTTGCAAAAAGGGCATTTTTTGTATATTGTCCAAGTAATATCTGATACAAATCGGCCAATATGACCCAATATGACTTGATATACGGTACGATATTTGACTTCATATAGAATCTAGGTGTATATTTGTACCAGATGGGCTTAACTTGATACATATGGGCTAATATGCATCAAATATGGCCAATATTGAAAACCATGATCGGGTGGGTCCCAGGCCATATCGGCATACTGGGTGGGTCTAAGGCCAATACATATTAGATAAGAATCACCAAAATTGACTCATCTTTAAGCACCCCTTTTTAAACTTTAAAAATAAGTAAATATTAAGAATAACAGAATTTGGAGGAGAATTTTTTGCTATTTTATCCCGTTCATATATCCAATACATATCGGTCATGACCTGCTATGACTCGATTTGAGCTGATATTTGACCTGTTTGACTCAATATTTGAACCCTTACCAAATTGGGGATATATATTGTATTGGATGAAGTCTAACCCGATACATTGGATATGACTGATATTTAAGATCATGGCTTGATGTCCATTTTGTAGGCATGTTTTGAGCTACTGTTGCTACTGCATGATTGGGCTCTCAATGGACTGCTGATTCGAATTCAGCACATACACGATCAGATAATATTGCATGAGCCCTCTAATCAAGACCTTTAAAAACATAAAATAGAGACATGAGAAGAGATATTTCAAGGTACTTCAAAACCATGGGTTGGAGCTCTTTAAGTAGGCAACCATTAACCAATCTAAAGATCCGGTTCCATGTGCACATATACAAGGTCGAGCACTAATCATTGATAAATAATATTACGAAATAATATTTATACCATTTATTTTATGGTTAAAGCCTAAAGGTGAAAATTTTAAATGAAAAAAATTTTAGGTGAAAAATAATATTTTGAACTTAAAAAATAAAGGGGGAAAAGGTTATTTTTTTAAACCGACCTTTTACACTACGTCAAAATGAGGTAAAAACCACTCTAGCAGGATAAAATAAATTACTGCTTAAAACAGTGGTGTAATATTCCACTGCCTAAAATAGTAGCTTTTGAAGTTAAACCACTGTCACATGCAAATCTCATGCGAAACTATCGGGCGGACCCAAAAGAAGCCCTAATTTGAAAACTTTATACGTCTCTTTTCACTCTTTTATATCTCTAACAAAACCGGCTCCCTCTTCATCTCCCTTACTTCTTCTCTCTCTCTGAAATCTTAGCACTTCGTCTCCCTCTCTCACCTCTTCGCCTCCTCCCCTCTCTTTCGCTCTCTCTCCCTCTTCGAAACCTAGCCTCTATCTCCCGCTTCGAAATCCAAGTCTTCGAAACCCTAGCCTCCATCTCCCTCTCTTCTCTCTAATGACTAGCTTTGGGGCTCTGAGACTCCAGGCAGGATGTCTGCATCCACTTCTGTATGGAATTGGTCGTGCGCCCATGATCCAAGCCTGCTCTTGCGTGAGAGGCTGCTGGTAGTCCAACGGATAGATGTACCGTATGGTGTGGTACATCAAAAAGTCCATGCACCGATTCATCTGTTGGTTGTTGACCTCCATCCGAGCCAACACATCCTCGATCGTAGCCGCTCGTTGGCGGTAGGATGAGATAGGTGTGGCAGTCGCTGACTGCGACGGTGGCGTAGGGGATGTAGTAGCGTGAGAGGGTGCCCCCTCAACTGGTGGAACAAAGGGGTGTGCTCCCCCTACCGGCAGGTCCTGATGTGGTGATGGGGGTGGTGGTGGTGCTACTGGTGCTGCCGGTGCTGGTGTCGGGGCTGCTGAGCTCCCAACTGGCAGGGTTCTCTTCAACAATCTATAGCTACGACCCCATGAAGCGATTGAGTAGTACTTCACGTGGTTCATTGCTTTGAGCTCGTGGGGTGAGATGGCATACTCTGGGGCGTTAGAGTAGCACTCAAGCATGCTCGATATGAGACGAGCACAAGGCATTTTCTCCTTTGGTCTTAAATGACCCTTCATCAACTTTCCCTTGATGTAGACCATCCCCTCTAAGACAATCTTGGTGGCGTCGAACCAACGGCCGCGAAAAGCCGCATATAGGGCCTGTTGGACCAACTCCACCCTCTCGGTATCATGGCGCATCGGGTAGAGGTTACACTTGATTATAGAATCAAGCATCCACATATAATGGGGCAAATCGACCCTCCTAATGGATGATCCGGACTCCTTTTTCCCATTAGTCATGATCTCCTCAAATCTCACCTCTTCCGCAAATGGTGGAAAGAGGGTGGTCTCAGGCACGAAGTCCAAGTAGCACTCTAGGGACTCGTGAATGTGGCGACGAGTAAAAGTGTAGTCACGACCATCAATCTTGGTCGTAACAATGTCATCAGTCAGACCCTCCACCAAGCCCTGATAAAATAGGCGAACTAGCCTAGGGTAGTAACACCCGTGTAGCAGCGTTAATAGGTTATCGAGGCTAGCTTTGACCAAATAGTTCCTAGCCCATTTGGTCTCACCCTCGACGTCGGGGTCGGTAAACAAGTCCTCATCGAAAATATACTCATCCTCGAACTTCTTTACCGCCCACCACTCGTTTGGTTGGTGCAAGTCTACGGGTGGTGGTGGTATGGTCGGTGTAGATTCGCGCAAAGACGTGCTCGTCGAACCGGATGTGGTATCCGATGACGACGGGGATGGGGTTGGTAGAGGCGATGGTATTGGTGGTGGCGGTGCGGCGTTCTTACGCCGTACTGGAAGCTTCGAAGCCGCTTGCTTTGTGGTCAAGCGGGTTCGAGGTGGCATTTTGAATCTTAAATCATCGAAAACTAGGGCTTTGATAGCTTGAAATGAAAGGAGTTTCAAATCTAGGGTTTACCTTAGGTGTTAAATCCAAATGCGTGAGGATTTTGAGTCGAAATTGGCTCAAAATCCCCAAAACCGTAGCTTGGATGGAAGGTAGGAGAAGAAGAAAAATGGTGCCCAAAAATGAAAGTTCAAAATGATTTTCGAATGGGAACCAAAATAAAACTTACTCCAACCGTGCAAAATTGATTAATCGATTTCCAAAATTGATTAATCGATTTCCAAAATTGATTAATCGAAGTTCCAAAATCGATTCATCGAATTCATTTCGATTAATCGAAATCATGGTCATTTAAAATTTCTAGCTTTTCCAGCTCACTGGCATGTGCCAGTCGATTAATCGATTTCCCAAATCGATTAATCGATTTTCCAAAATTGATTAATCGAATTTCACCTCGAGTAATCGAAATCGTAATGTCCTTAAATTTTTCTAAAATTTGCAGGTCACTGGCATGTGTTAGTCGAGTAATCGAAATCTTGGATCAATTAATCGATTTAACAAATCGATTAATCGAATTCCCTTCAATTAATCGAAATTTCACTTTACTAATTTTCTGAATCTCCACTCAATCTTCACTCACTGGCGTATGCCAGTCGACTAATCGACCAAAATCGATTAATCGGTTTTCATCAGAATTCAAAATTGTTCTTATTTTTATATCTCTTTTGTTTCCTTGGTAGTACATGACCAGTGGGTCATTGGTTTTGTGAAACATGTCGTCCTAGACATTGCGTGTCATGATGAATCCTAACGATGCAATCTATATCGCATCACGGCACGATCTCCGATTAAAACTTTCTCCATTGGATACATTGGCCAAATGGTTAGTATTGGACTACAATGAACGATTTAAATCCGCAAACATGCTTGCGGTGATACAATTTTGACTCTCAACTTGTTGCAAACAAGTCCGGATATTGCTCTTTCATGTCGGCTTCTCGTTCCCACGTAGCTTCTTCGGCCGGATGATTTCTCCATCGAACAAGCACTAATGGAATCACTTTTGTTCACAACACTTGTTCCTTTCAATCTAATATTTCCGCCGGTTCCTCTATCATGCTCATGTCTTCATGCATCTCTAATGGTTGACCGCTCAACACGTGATTAGGGCCATTAATATACTTCCTGAGCATAGATACGTGAAACACATTGTGTACCCGATCGCATAGCGGTGGTAATCCAATGCGGTAAGCAACTTCTCCAACTCGACCCAAAACTTCGAATGGTCCAAGATAGCGGGGACTTAACTTCCCTCTTTTTCCAAATCTCATCACCCCCTTCATAGGCGACACTTTCACGAATACATGTTCACCCACCTTATAATCTACACTGGTCCGTTTGATGTCAGCGTAGCTTTTCTGCCTGCTCTGAGCCGCTTTGACTTTGGCCCTTATCATATGAACATAGGTGGCATTATCCTCAAGTATCTCGGGTCCCAAAACAAATTTTTCACCGGTTTCTTCCCAATTGATAGGCGATCTACATCGCCGTCCATAAAGAGCTTCATACGGTGCCATGTCGATGCTCGTCAGAAAACTGTTGTTATATGCAAACTCAATCAACGGTAGGTGCTGGTCCCATGATCCTTACAATTCTAACATACACGCCCTAAGCATGTCCTCGATGATCTAATTTACCCGCTATGTTTGCCCATCGATTTGCAAATGGAATGCTGAACTGAAATCCAATCGCGTTCCCATTCCTTCTTGAAATTTCTTTCAAAACTTTGATGTATATAATGGGTCACGATAAAAAATAATGCTACTCAGAATCCCATGTAAACGGACGATCTCTTTCATATATAGCTCTGCGAGTCTTTCTGCCGTATACATTGTGTTGTAAGGCAAGAAGTGCGCTGACTTGGTCAATCGATCGACTACTACCCAAATGGCATTGTACCTCTTTACAGTACGCGGTAGCCCAACTATGAAGTCCATAGAGATCGATTATTCCCACTTCCATTCCGGTATAGGTAGGGGCTGCAATAACCCCGCAGGGTGTCTATGATCGATCTTCACTTGCTGGCACGTCAAACACCGTGACACGTATTCTATCACGTCTTATTTCAAACCTCTCCACCAGTAATTCTTTTTCAAATCTTGGTACATTTTCATACTACCTGGGTGGATCGCATAGTTCGACTTGTGGGCTTCATCAAGGATTGTTCGCCGTAGATCGGTATTGTCCAGAATGCAGAGACGACCCTTGAATAATAAGGAACCATCTTCTTTTACTGAGAAGTCCGGTTTGATGCCTTCAATCACATCTTGACGAATCTTAGTTAAAGTCGGGTCTTTCATCTGTAGCTCGTGGATATGCTCAAATATCACTAGTCTCACCAAAATGTTTGCCAAAAAGGATCCTGTGGCTTGCGACTCGATGTTCGCATCATATAATGCCAGATCTTCAAACAACTTCTATCGGTGCATACCCAAAATCAAACTAACCAACTGCGTTGAACTCTTCCGACTCAAGGCATTGGCTACTACATTAGTCTTGCCTGGATGGTGCTATATGGAACAGTCATAGTCCTTAAGGAACTCCATCCATCTGCGCTACCTCATATTTAGTTCCTTTTGTGTAAATAGATATCTGAGGCTCTTGTGGTCGGTGAAAATCTCAAAAGTCTCACCGTACAAGTAATGCTGCCAAATCTTCAGCGCAAATATGACCACTGCTAGTTCCAGATCATGTGTCAGATAATTTTTCTCATGTTCTTTCAGCTGTCTCGACCCGTAAGCTATCACCTTTTTGTGTTGATTGAGTACACAACTCAAACCATTATACGAAGCATCACTGTTGACCACGAACCCTCCACTGGCTGACGGAATCACTAGTACTGGAGCTGAAGTGAGTCTCTTCTTGAGTTCTTGAAAACTCTTCTCGCATGTTTCACTCCATTCGAACCTTGCATCCTTCCGTGTAAGTCTCGCGAGTGATCCCAATGTCTTTGAAAAACCCTGAATGAAACGCCGATAATAGCCAGGTAGTTCGAGGAAACTACGAACGTCAGTCACGGTCTTTGGTTGCTCCCAATTGACCACTGCTTCTAACTTAGCCGGGTCAACTGTGACACCATGCTTTGAGATGACATGTCCCAAAAAGCTAACTTCCTCTAACCAAAACTCACACTTGCTAAGCTTGGCGTACAGTTGGTGTTCACGCAAGGTTTGTAGAGCAATCCTCAAGTGTTCTTCGTGTTCCGCTTTTGACTTGGAGTATATTAAAATATCGTCGACGAACACAACGACACAGGAGTCTAGGTGTGGTTTAAACACCCGATTCATCAAATCCATAAATGACGCCGGTGCGTTCGTCAACCCAAATGACATAACTAAGAATTCATAGTGTCCGTACCGTGTCCTGAAAGCAGTCTTCTGGATGTCCTCTGACTTGACTCTCAACTGATGGTATCCAGATCTCAGATCGATCTTAGAGAAATACCTTGCTCCTTGCAGCTGGTCGAATAAGTCATCTATTATAGGCAAAGGATACCTATTATTTATAGTGAGTTTGTTTAATTGCCGATAGTCAATGCACAGATGCATCGACCCATCTTTCTTCTTTACAGACAAGACCGGCGCTTCCCATGGAGACACGCTCGATCTAACAAACCCCTTGTCCATGAGCTCTTGTAACTGCTCTTTTTACTCCTTCAACTAAGTAGGAGCCATTCTATATGGTGCTTTAGAAGCAGGCTCCGTTCCTGGTGCTAAGTCGATGGCAAACTTAACTTCCCTATCTGGAGGTAATCCTGGTAATTCCTCCAAAAATACATCTTCAAACTCTCACACCACGACTATCTCGGAGATAATATTCTTCTCTTCCTTATCCTCCTTTAAGAATGCCAAGTAGCCGCTGGACCCTTTTTTGATTAAGCGCTCGGCCCTGACTGCAGAAATAAGTGGCATGTGCGTCAATCTCTCTCATCGAAATCGAAATGATCTCCTAGTGTTAAGTCTGAAGATGACTATCTTGTTCTTACAATCCACGGTCGCACAATGTTGTGACAACCAATCCATGCCAAGGATCACATCAAATCCTTGCATATCTAACATGATCAAATTTGCCTGTAGTTTAAAGACGTCTCCATCCATGATTCTCACGATCACGGAGTTGTAAACCTTCTTGGTATCGATCGACTTCCAAGTCGAAACGGTCATAGTTAACACAAAGTCTAACTCCTCTGGTTTAACTTTCATCTTCTTTGTGAAGCGAGGGGTAATAAATGAGTGGGTAGACCTCGGGTCTATTAACACTCGAGCTTCATATGTGACATCGCTTCCTTTCTCATAAATTTGTAATGTACCTAATCATACATACACATATATATAATGTATACCATCATATAAAAATTATTACATACAGGTTCCTTTCTATTTTCTATATGGATGCACCTACTCTATCTAAAAACATTCAAGAATTAAAATTCTTAATTTAAAAGTAAATCTCACCTTGGATCATGTCGTTTGTATTTTGAGCTTCTTGAGCTATGACCGCGTAGGGTCTCCCTTGGACGATCGGCTTCCTTGCTTTATCGGTCGTGGCACAGAAGCTGAAGCTATCTTCCCTTTTTTCACCTCAGGGCAATCTTTGATCAAATGGCCCACCTTGCCATATCTAAAATAGCCTCGAGTTATCTGCCTACAGTCCGCCATCTTGTAAGACTTACCACATTTGGTAGAAGTCTCCCGCGGTGTGGAAGATGCAGCTCGTGAGAAACCCTGTATAACTGTAGCTTCGGTAGTGATAGCAGGGCTCTCATATCGTATCGGTCTCCCCGACGCGAGAAATGGAAATCTCTGTTGGTTGCTTTACTGTGCCGGTCTTTGATATCCTCCTTGGAATGGTGGTCTCTGATTGTGGGCTACGAATCTCGGCTTTTTGTTCACCGGCTCATAGTTCCCCGTTTTACTCTGATCCACACTCCACCTTCCTTACTGTTCCCTCTGGCGATATTTATTATTATTTTCTTCCTCTACTACGAGCGCCTTGCTCATGACCTCTCCATAGGTCCTCATCTGGAATGGCGCTACTCCTCCCCTCACGTCTGGTCTCAACCCTTGCTGAAACCTCTTCGCTCTCATCATCTCCGTGATGACATAATTAGGCGCGAAGCGAGCGAGTCGCATGAATTCCATTCCATACTCTCTAATAGTCATCTTCCCTTGCACTAGTTATAAGAACTGGATCTCCATCTGATTCCTGACAACTTCTGGGAAATACTGTTTGTTGAACTCTTCAACAAATTCATCCCATGTCCAAGGAACATCTGGAGTCTCCTGAGCCCTAGTTCGTGAAACAGACTTCCACCAAGGCCCAGCCTCCCCATCTAACATGTAGGCTGCCCAACGGACGCTCTCGTCCTCTGTGCATGTGAGCACACTAAATACTTTCTCCATCTTACTTAGCCAGTTCTCAGCTGCCATGGGCTCTGCCTACCCCGAAAAGCTAGGAGGTCTCATCCTCCTAAACTCAGTAAACGCAGAAGACACTTACGGTGTTGGAGCCACTGGAGGTGTCGGTGGCTGATGCTGCTCGTGGGCAGTATGAGCTGTCAAAGATGCTGCCTGCTGTGCCATGGCAGTTGCCATGGTTTTCATAGTGTGCATTATCCTCTGATGCTCCTCTCTATCTTCATTTCTTTCTCTGACTCTCTCTTGTTCCCTCTGATCTTGATCCTGACGATCTCGATCTTGATTCTCTGCCTGATCTTGGTTCCCTTGGCCACCACTGCCTGAAGCCCCTCCATCTCTCAGAGGCACTCGATTGGTATTTGAGATAAAATCATCTTGACTATGCAAACTTCTACTATGGATGCCCTTGGGTCGACCCCTTCCTCTAGAAGACATAACGGCCTGCATGTGAAACTAAAGTTTCGTTAGCAGAAGTCCCTATGCTTTGACAAAAATGATGATTGTCAGAATTTCTAAAAGAAAATGCTTCGATACCAATTGTGACAGCTTGGATTTTGACACTCCGAAACTCATGCCATCAGCACAATCCTCCAGACCATACCCCATAGATACGTACACATAGCAAGCAATAATAAAGAGAATGAACGCATAAGAATTGATACTGAAATAAATCTCCAGTTCTATACATATACTCAAAATCTATAATCTAAAAGATTGTTCAAAACTCATGCCTCTGCATGAGTAAAAGAATCCACCCGAACCATCAGTGGCATCACTTAGTCACCCTAGATGGTTCGCCAAAAGAATATATCTATTTGATTATATTTCCCAAAAATTAAGGCTTGACATACCAAGCCTTATAATAAGCTCTCAAAACTCACTCTATCAAAGTGCTCAGCAAAGTCTCCTAGAAGAAGTCCTCGGGAGGAGGCTCTAACTCTTTCCTGGGCACGTAATCCGAATCACTCGGATCCACGTCTCCCGAAGCCTCGGCCGCCGCTAGCACTAGACCTGTGACGTATAGTCTAAAAGGGTGAGCTACATCCTAGCTCAATGGGGAACAACACAATGAACATATAAGTCAAATCCTCACATATATTCCATGATATTCATAACATGATGTATCTATGCACTCGTTGGAAAACAGTTTAAATAATTATAATATGCCTTAAAGTTTACTCGTGGTTTGCATATTTCACTTTATTATTAATTGTTCATGAACTACACTGAATAGGCCTAAAGAAAACTTAAACCTTCAACTTAAGTAGTCTCCGAGCAATATAGCATCGAGCTCCGATGGAATACCCTCCATCGTCGTCTAAATATATAATTGTTATGAATATGCCATTTTGAATACAACCCAAGTCCCTTTCTCATAGGCGACGGGGTTTAATCTCATCTCAACATCCCTGGGATGTGCTACTGCGTACGGATAGACTGCCGTACTGGTGTACGGATTGGCCGTTGTACCGGTCACGGATATCCTGTCGAGTCAGTCGTGGGTATCCCGCAGTGAGGTATTCTGTTCAAAACTTAAATAACAAAAATATCATGTGCTTTACATATAGTTATTCACCGTATAAATGTGTTACTTTATATCAATTCGGCCTTATCAGTCTTTGCTCAATCTTACTTTATAATTTCACTTACATTCCTGGAATATCTAATTTACTCGCATTACACTGATGCCTTTATCACTTTCTCATCCCCTGGGGATGTCTCATTTTTATTTACTTTCTTGGTGTCATACACATACCCTTTTTAGAAAGATTCTCATGGTTTAAAGCATTATCAATTTATTTCTATATCACTACATACATGCTCTTGCAATTAAAGTATATGTTCAAGGTATTCCCTACCTCAAGTCTTTGAATGTCCAAGCATCAAGGTCCCACACGGCTCCTTATGCTTGTGTTCACACGTACGACCTATGGTACATCATAACATATACAACATGTCAATAAAGATGCAATAGAGAAGGTCCAAGACCTTCCATGAACCCCAAGGTCCAATTAAGAAGTCCAGTCAAACTACAAAAATCGATTAATAGATCTCCAAAATCGATTAATCGAAAATCCCAAAGATAGTTAATCGATCTCTAAATCGAATAGTCGAAAATTTAAAATCGATTAATCGAAATCCAAAATCGATTAATCGATTTCCCAATTTGATTAGTTGATTTTTTCCAAGCCTTATTTCTCCAGCCACTGGAGGTACTCAGTCGATTAGTCGATTCTAAATTGATTAATCGACTTTCAAAATCGATTAATCGATTAATTGAACTCGGGCATTCATACTTTTTCAACTTCTAGACTAAAATCGATTAATCGATTAATCTATTTGACTAAAAGAAAATGAGCCAATCAGGTACATCTAAACAAAAAATCTCTCTCTATATATATGTCAAAATCTTTTCATTTCTTTTTACACTTGTCACCGAGGGCATCCCCCCTATATATACAACACACATATACCATGGATACAAAAAACACACACACACACACCCCTACTCCCTACGCTGCCGCTAGGATGGATGAGGGCCATTGTCCCTAGTATCATTAGTTCGGAGGTCCATAGACTGGTCCTCTAAAAATACAATCTCGGCACCCGGAGTCCTCGAAACCTCTAAACGACGAGGCCCTGTTACAGAACCCCCTCACTCATTTGGCTAATAGATCACCTCCATCGAGAACGAGGAGGATACCTCGCAAGAATATCACGAATGGCCAAATCCCTACGAGCATCATCCCTGATGCGATCATGTGACATGTGACATGTGACGAGATTGCCCAGTCGAGGAACCCGTAGCCCTCGACTCCGAGCCATCAAGCTGACTAACCAACCTACGCACCCCTCACTCACTCCTTGCCAAACGATACTGCAACTAATCTAGGGTCACCTACGACTCTGCCTGCATCATTCGACGCGCTGCCTCTAATGCCTTAGCCTGAGTCCTCTGCACAGCCATCATCTCGACAAATAAGTCAACGCGACTCTGCGTCTCTCCAAGGATTAGTATCGCCTCAAGAGTGGCACGCGCTCGTGCCGCCTCTAGGCGCGCCTCTTCAAGCTGACGGACCTACATAACCACACCAAGTCAAAGGAAAACTAATATATACATGAATAAAATAAGAAACTTTGAAAAGGAAACAGTCATACTAGATCCAGCCTCTCCTCCAGAAGTCGCCCAACTGTCTCAGCAGTCACTGGATCAGCAGGAGGCATAGAAGGAACAATGAATGTAGGCGACTGCAACAAGAACAAACAAATACATCAGAAAAATACTATAATGAAAAATAAACCACGAACACAATAACTAAAACATACCTGAGTAGGGATAGGAACAGACTCCTGAGAAGGAGCCTCGGGAGCAGAGTCCGGAACAGCCTGCACAAAGAACTAAACAAACCAACACAAGACATGTCAGAATAAAATAAAGATGAAATAACCTAAATAGAATTACACCATAAAAAAATACTATACCTGACTCTTTGGGCGTAGAGAGGCAGCAGTTGCCTCCCTCTCCTGAAGATCCTTGGAAACCCGACGCTGAAATACCGCATGATATTAGTGAGCTACTAAGAAAGCGAAACAATGACACCCATCAAACTAATGTAATGATACAAACAAGATAAACGATTGAATTGAACTGACCCAATGATCTAGCTTGGCCCGAAGCTAAGCCATCGCTAGATCCTCCTGACTGGAGGAAGCAACTGAAGATGAATCAAATGCCCGAACGGAACCTCCAACAGCGAGCTCGGTTCTCCACGAACAACAATAAACACGTTAGTTGGTAAGCTCGCAATGCTAACAATTAACAAAACCATGTTCATACAGACACTTACCAATCGGCCAATCTCAGAACGTAAATTGGCCTCCATCGCTCGACCGGCCTGCTGCTGGCCGCGCAATAACTCGATCAAGGCTGCTTGACGAGCAACCTTACCCTCAAGTCTCAAACTGTCCAAAATAAAATAAAATGAGACACCACAATCATGTTAGAGCGACTAGAAGACCGAGTTCACATAATATAAAAAACCATAAATTAACTCACCAAGAGTCGTCGAGTCTCCGCTAGCCGAGCCCCCCAACTCATCCTCCGCAGCCCTAGCCTAAGCAACCGATGAGGCTAAGGAGTGCATCATCTCCTCATCCGGACAAGGAGCACACCCCATCCACTTCATCACCCTATGGAGGGCATCTAATGCCCCCCGTACACTCGCGGTGAGATGGCCCTACTCCAACGCAGTTAACCTCTCCCTCAAGGCCGATGCCTACTCTGGCCCACCGATCGTGAAAGAGCCACTCCTATGGAAGGGACGTGTGAAGAAGCACCCACCACGCAATGCACTAAACCACCGCACATACTCTAGGGCATCCGCCTCGTCATGCGCCCCTGTAACCCTGGTCCCTTCAGCTCTAAAATCCGCTATCTGAAGCGCCATCTGCTCTGTAAAATTCTAGCCAGGAGGGCTGGTTATCCTCTTCGCCACACTATGGCGAATCTCTAGAGGGACTTCCTGAGCAAACCCTAGCTGCCGTACCACTCGAGATGTGTGGATCCTCTTCACCCTCTCAAAACAATAGACCCATATGTCCACATCAAAGAAGTGCCGGCCAGACTGAATCACTGGCATGCCCGCATCCTCCTCATCCGCATACGGCCTCCAAATCACCTACAACCAAGCAAACGAGCCAACCCGTCAATGAAGACTCAAATCCCAAAAGACCGAAATGAAACACAAAAAAAAAATGCATGACGATCTATACTTGCCTCGCGTGCATATCCTCAAAGAGACCGCGTGCGGTCTGAAGATCCGTAGACCAACGACGACCTCTCAACACCTCCCTCCACACGCACATACGCGGAAACGTGAACGTCACCTCCAACGGAACTCCCGGATGAAGAAAAGCAAAATGGTCATACGCCCAGAACTAAAAACAATACAAAAGAAGAAACTCTAAGATCAGAGAAATAGAGACACTATGACATTAATTAACTAAACTCACCTGGAGGAAAGGAAGGAAACCTCCGATTGACGCGACGCCTCATCCCCGATGGTAAAGCTACTCATAGAGATGTGCCAATGCGGTTGCACCCCACGCATAGGTGAAGACTTAATCCAAGTCCTCAAGAACCATAAAAAATAACCCGATGACGCATCCCTGAGTCGAAGAAGAAAAGAGTACTGCATCAAGGAAGTGCATCAAGAATGATCGAAGTACCCTATCCGCAGCCAATCCCGGCTCCACCACGGACCATGGGCTCTCGGCCCGCCACTATCACACAATGCACCTCATAAGACGCCTTCGCCTTTGAATGGTGCCTTGAGGGGATGAAGCCACTCACAAATGTATTAAAAAACCAAGTGACTCGAACTACACCTCACCCCGATCCGCTCGACCTATATGGCACACCTAAAATCTCCTCACACACCTCCAAATACTCTCCTACCATCCGCTCTCAACCCTCTCACCCTCATCCTCAGTGCTCAATCTCGAGCACCTCCTCCCTGATCCTCGACTAGTCAACCTTCAGTACCTCCTCTCTAACCACCTCCCCAACATCCACATCCCTGACAACGTCGGTCAGAGCCTCGAAAGTCTCACCCATCTCTGCCCCAAACATCCTCTCCAACTCAAAAATAGTAATATCGTGCCTACCACCACCCTCAGACTTCATCCTAGGACAAAGAGCTTGAAAAACTAAAGAAAATGGAAGAAATGACACCTAAAATGGACGAACGGATAACGAGTTATCATGAAAACACGAAAATTAGAGTACAAAAAAACAAGGAAACAAAGAATCAAAGACTAAAATGGATCGAATGACGAAAATGAAAAGTTTTTAACTATTTATAGGACCCATCAAAATCGCACGCATAATTGCATGCGCTCAAACCAATCACGCACCACTCTCACCGCGCTTAATTCGGATCACACGACCGTTCTTGAGTGCGTAATCTAATCTTCGCCTACTCAAATCAACCCAACCATCTGGTTGCACATAGCCTACTAAACACATAATTGCTTCAAGCGTCCACACAGTGGCGCGTGAATGCCAATGGTCACCCGTACAGTGACCACCCACCGCCCTAATCGCGCGCCCGATACCATGCATTTAAATTGGTCAAATGACCGGAAACTGACGCTTAAATATGTTCTAACGCTCGGAACCCGCGTCCATCTCTAGTGCGCAATTAATTTATGCGCTTGGAGTAAAGCCCGCAATTCCCCAGAAACACAAGAAAAAACAATGCGCAGGACAGCACGTTCACAAGCCTAAATTGGGTGATCTCCGACACTAATTATTAGCCAAAACCATGCCCTTGTTAAGCCCGATCCAAAACAAAAAAAACTTGCTCCAACTACGCCCAACCTAAGTCAAAAAAAACAAAAACGCTCCTAACATGCCCCGATTCAGAATAAATAAATTAAACAAATAAACCTAGCACTCCAAACAAATCAAATAAGCAATAAAATAAAATAAACCAGAATTTACCAAAGAAATTAAAATCATAATCACTTCATAAATGAATAAAATAATTACAAAATACACCGAGGGCATACCCTCTGAATATACAACTTAAAATAAGAAACTTAAAATCGGCACGTTTAGGCAATGCCCGAATCCGGATTTATTCAGGAAACCAAAAATCCCATCTTCCCCTCTTACCTTAGCATGGTAGCAATTCGACTGCTACCTTGCATTCCCAATCCCGTCCATTCTCAATAATCAACGAAATAAATACAACTCTTCGGGTCCAACACCCGAGATATAAAAAAGAAAGGAAGAAAAGACATTAATGAACAAGAAAATGCCCAAAACAAAAAAAATGCCCCAAAACTTTTAATCCTAAACTTGGAATAAAATTCAAAACAACAAGGACTCAAAACTTTTAGCTCACACATTTATAAACTATACCTCTTGAATTATCAAATGACAAGTGTCACATATTTAAACCCTTCAAATCTAATTAAATCTAAACCAAACACATACCCCCTTTCAAAGACCACAATCCATGGTGGACTCAGATGAACCAATAATTACACAACACTTAACCCCTTAAGAAGCACCAATCCCCCCAAGCCTAGAAAAACCAATACGATTTAAACATTTAACACCCATCTAGAACCTTTGAAAACTCACACCTTTTAAGTCTCATGTTGAATCAAATAAAAGACCAAAACTCAAGTTAAATCAAACTTTAAACCAGACAAAATATTAAACACAAAAATGACTCTCTAAGGTGAGACCCTAAACTGTTTAGGATCCCACCAAAAAAATGCCCCCAACCAAACCCATCGGAACCAAGCAAACCCTCTAAACAAACCCCATAAAAACAAACCGAACTCCAAGCTAAACTAAATCCTGAAATAAGTCAAAAAAATAAGATAAATCCAACTAACCCGCTAATAAGTTTCACCGAATAAACAAGCACGACAAAACACAAAAATAAAATGCCTCTTTATTCATAACTCAAATGTTTTACACAAGTATCACCGGAGGCATACCTCCTGAATATACAACCCAAAACAAAAACTTAAAACTTTAACCTACAACACAAAATAAAGACTGGGTTCAAAACTGAGATGAAGCGAGGAGCAAATTTCGCTCGGAGCATCCAATCGGAGGCTTCAGGGAGAATTGGTTGGGAAACACATCCCTCCACTTTTTACTCCTTCTCTTCCGCTATCTTCACCTCCTCCACCGTCGCCTCCTTAACATTGCCTTCATTTCTCTCTAAAAAGGATCAATGTGAAGACTAGTACCCTCATTCCCAATACTACCCATTCTTAGAATAGTGCCGTCTACGAGCATCACCTCGGGACGGAGATCACGTGAAATAACGAGTATAGAAAGAAACGATGTCCCAATCGGACAGTTAGATCACTCGATATCACTAAACCACAAATTTCATAATACAAGATCTCCAGAAAAAGGTTAAAACTCGAGACTAAACCAGAGAATGAAAAATAAATGAAGACTTCCTTAGGGCTTATATAGAGTACGGACTCAATCACATGCCGGAGCATAGGCACTTAATCAAATTACACGTCATACATGATGTGCACAATCCAAAACACGCGCTATGACCCAAGCGCTCAATGAAACCATCGCCTGCGCCAATGACGTGATGCTTGGATCACACGCAACCTATAGACTGCGCAACCCGATCAAACGACACACTCTCTAGATGCATAATACGAAAGGTCACCTATACACTGACCTAGTGACGCTCCGATCATGGGTTTCTATTATAACGCAAAATACAATCACATGCTCACTCACACATGCGTAAACAACCCCTCCAACCTACGATCGAACGCGTGAAAAAAGGTGCACAATCATATTGAGTGACCTAAAGCAGGCACGTAATACCTGACTTTGGATGAAATCTACACCCTCACACCTTTGTATCCCATCTTGGTCAAAATTCTTCTGTCCCATCGCGTAGCCTCACAGGCTATTCCGGTAAAAAAGAAAAACTTACTCACCCGTCCCATTGTGTACCCTTACACAAGAAGGAAGCATCGACAGCACCCATCCCCATCGCGATAACATGTACACATGCAATATCACCTCAATATCATATCCTATCATAATAAATTAACCATACCATCATATCCCATCGTGAGAAGCCGAAAGAAAATCTCCCGAGAATGTGAGCACGCTACCGCTTACAACGCTCAGTCGATATCCCATTGTGAACACCACTATCTGAAAAAAAAAAGCTTAGATAGTACATGCCATGCCGTATGAAGAAAAAAGGGAAAGATTGATCATGTCCCATCACTAAGGCAAATGGCTCTCTCTCCTGAATTGATCCCCACATCCCACAAGGACTCACCCAACACACAACCAAAGAAAGGGAGAATCCCCAGATCCCATCCCGATATCATTTCTCCCAAGACATCACATCACAACTGCCAAGCCCTGCCACAGTAGACCTGGAGAGAAGGAATCTTCAAAGTCCTACCGCGACACTACGACACCACCAAACCGTGCAAGCTACGCACAATCTAGGTAAGTATCACCCCCATGTAAGTACTACCCACGTTTTTCAATTACTCAATATTCCTCATAAATATATAGTTAGCTATGATTAAACTAAATGTTTTCAAAACTCGTCTCTCTTTTGCTCAGTGAAGTCTAGGGCAAAGAAATAGAATGGAGGAAATGGCAAAAATCATAGGGTTTATAAGGTTGAACCCTTACCTCGCGCAGCTATCGCCAAGTTCTCGCGAAGTACAATTCTCGTGCACTTAACTTCCAACCTCGTGAGAAGTGCTGTCGCGGAGAAGAACCAAGCCTCGCGAGGTCACTTCACGAAGATGAATTTGGGCCTTAGCGCACGAGGCAATCTTGCATCCCTCGCGAGCTAGAGTAGCCAGGCCTCGCGAGGCTTAAAATTTGAATCTCAAGAACCACGCGAGGTAGAAAATTTGTGAATTCTATTCTTCGTGGAGTTCCATATTGCTGCCAAGCTAGAGCCTCACGAGGCTCATTATCAGGCTTCAGCAGACGCCCTTTTGCTTGCGAAGCTCTTGCACGGTACAAAATCTTCATCAGAACCTTGCGAGAAAGCTTCAAGTGGCTTGCGAGTGTGTAATTCCTGCCATTTAGCCTCTCGAGAAAACAAAATTTTAGCCCTTTATCTCAGTGTTGCACATTGGCCAGTGCATCCATACTGTTATGCACCTCTCCATTGTGCATCAGCATCAAATCCTTCACAGGTACTCCATTTCATCATTATCATTGGGTGCTCATTATCAACATCTATTGATAAAAAAATGTACAATTCTAAAGATAGTCTTTGAGATCAAATTCATGACATTTATTCTGAGAGCACCCCAAGCATCAGCAACATACATGGACATCAAATTCAGATGATAAATATGCACATGTACTCAAAACAGAACATAATAAAACAAAATCAAACACACAAGTAAATCATCATCACCCGAAAGCAGTAATTGAAAATTTTATAAGCAACACAAAACAAGAAGACACATTCAACACATATGGTACACATGTTATAAAGCTGTGGATCACTGAGCAGTGGGAGTTTCATGTAGGTGAATGGTCTGAGGAGGCTCCACTGAATGTTCTACACAAATTTTTAGCCTTTGATCATTCACTTTCATGATCTTCCTAGACATAGGATCCGAGATCTCCACAGCACCAGATGGGGAGGCATGAATGACAGTGTAAGGTCCATCCCATCTGGATTTTAACTTCCCTAGAAAAAAATTTAGTTTAGAGTTGAAAAGCCAAACCATAGTACCAGCATTGAAGTCCTTCCTCATTAGCTTCTTGTCAAAGAATGCCTTTGATTTCTCCTTGTATATCCTAGCATTTGAATAGGCATCCAACCTCAGCTCATCAAGCTCTGCCAGTTGCAATTTTCTGTGAGAACCAGCAGTAGTTAGATCAAAGTTTAGTGTTTTGATAGCCCAATAGGCTCTGTGCTCTAACTCTACTGGTAGGTGGCAGGCCTTGCCATAAACCAGTCTAAATGGGGACATGCCAATAGGAGTCTTATAGGCTGTCCTATAAGCCCACAAAGCATCATTCACCTTTTGTGCCCAATCCTTTCTGTCTCTCCTCACAGTCTTCTCTAAGATATGCTTAATCTCCCTATTCAAAATTTTAACTTGCCCACTGGTTTGTGGGTGGTAGGGAGTTGCAATTCTGTGGGTAACAAAATACTTTTTGAGGAGATTCTCAAAAGGCCTATTACAGAAATGGCTCCCCCCATCACTAATAATAGCCCTGGCAGTGCCAAATCTTGAGAAGATATTATCCTTCAAAAATTTAAGGACAACTGTGTGGTCATTTGTCCTTGTGGCAATGGCTTCCACCCATTTGGACCCATAGTCTACTGCCACAAGTATGAAGTTATAACCCATAGATGGAGGAAAGGGACCCATAAAATCAATGCCTAAGATGTCAAAAAGTTCTACCACAAGGATGGGCTGCAATGGCATAGAATATTTCTTGGAAATGCCCCCAACCTTTGACATCTCTCATAGGCTTTGCAATGTATGTTTGCATCTTTGAATAAAGAAGGCCAATAAAAACTACATTGCATAACTTTTATTGCAGCCTTTTTGCCACTGAAGTGACCTCCACATGCTTGCTTATGGCACATAGAAAGAATGCAGTAGAATTCACTTTTAGGTACACATCTCCTAACCACCTGGTCTGCACAATGCTTAAATAGGTAGGGATCCTCCCACAAAAAATGTTTGACCTAAGAGAAAAATAGGTCTTTGTCCATCTTGGAAAAGTGAAGGGGAATCCTACCAATAGGAAGAAAATTGACAATGTGTGCAAACCATGGCATACTAGACTACACAGCAAACATCTGCTCATCAGGGAACAACCCATTAACAGGTGCTGCTGGGCATTCTTCCAAAATAATTCTAGAGAGGTGGTCAGCCACCACATTCTCAACTCCCTTTTTATCTTTGATCTCAAGATCAAACTCCTGTAACAGGAGGATCCATCTGATCAACCTTGGTTTGGCATCCTTCTTGGCCAATAAGTATTTCAGGGCTGAGTGATCAATGAAAATAACAATTTTAAACCCAAATAAGTAAGGTCTAAACTTGTCCACAATAAACACAACAACTAGCAGCTCCTTCTCATTAATGGTGTAGTTGAGCTAAGCTACAGCTAGTGATTTGCTGGCATAATAGATAACTACAGGCAACTTATCTTTCCTCTGTCCTAAGACAACACCTATGGCCAAGTCTGATGCATCACACATTAGTTCAAAGGGGAGTGAGTAATCTAGGGCCTGGATTACAGGAGCAGTAGTAAGACACTTTTTCAAGACCTCAAAGGCCACAAGACACTCAGCAGAGAAGTCAAATGGCATATCCTGACAAAGCAGGTGGCACAATGGCTTTGAAATTTTACTGAAGTCCTTAATGAACCTCCTGTAGAATTCAGCATGTCCTAAAAATGATCTGATTTGTTTGACAGTCCTGGGTGGGGGCAGGTGTGAAATCAAGTCCACTTTAGCCTTGTCAACCTCTGTTCCTTTGTGAGAGACCACATGGCCCAACATAATTTCTTGTGTTACCATAAAGTGGCTCTTTTCTCAGCTCAAGACCAAATTGGTCTCCTCACATCTTTGTAAAACCAGGTCAAGGTGAGTCAAGCATTGGCTAAAGCTATTCCCATAAATTGAGAAATCATCCATGAAGATTTCCAGGAACTTGTCAATCATATCAGAAAAGATTGCATACATGCACCTCTGAAATGTGGCTGGGGCAGTGCATAGTCCAAAAGGCATTCTTCTGTAAGCAAAGGTGCCAAAGGGATATGTGAAAGTAGTTTTTTCTTAATCTTGAGGATACACAGGGATTTGGTTATACCCTGAGTATTCCATCAAGAAAGAAGTAAAATGCCTTCCCGACCAGCTTATCAGTTCCAATAATGTTCTGATTAAATCAATCATGCCAATTGCACTGAGATTCTAACTAAAACAAGTATACAAATTGTACTACAATTTTACTCAAAGCAATTGTAATAATTTTATCGTAATTCTAATTGAAATAAAAAGACTAATTTTTCTACGAGCCTAATTAAACCAATAGATTTAATTTTCTATTCACATATCAACGGAAATAAAAAGACTGATTTTTCTACGATTCTAATTATCGCAAGAATTAATTATGGAAAATATAACTAATCATGCATAAATTGAACTTCCTAAAATTCTGATTTGAAACAATCAATTAACAAAACTAATGGAAAAGAAAATTTGATTTAAACATTCTAACAATTATATCAAGGCCTAATTAATACGAATAATCAATTACATCTAGTTACTAACTAATCAAGGCAACTAGTTACTCCTAAAATTCTAAAAAAAAGGGTTTGGGCCCGTTATGCAAAGGTGGATTGGCCTCATTCCCAAGTACCCTCTGTAAGCTCCTTTGGGTAAATCGGGTGGCTGAGATTAAAGAGAAAAAAATTGAATTTTGGATGGTAAAGTCATATTTTTAGGCTTTTCAGAGTTGGTTTCGGAACAATAGGGGCAAATTGAATTATAAACTAGAATTATGAAAACTAAAATTAATATTTTTGGATTTTTGGAGGTATTAAACTAAGAAATTGAAATTAAAAAAAAAATTTAGGACTGAATTCGGGTATGAAATCAGAAAATCAAACCGTATGATTAAGGATTAGTTATGAACTCTGAGGGTTAGAACCAAAAATTAATGATAGGACTGTAAATTATGATTTTAGAGTAGAATTCAGTCTTAAGGGTCGGTATATCGGACCGATGAATCAAGGACTGGTTCTAAAAGCAGGGAATTAGAACCAGAAATAGAAGATTCGGTCCGAAAAGGGTGCTACGATCTAAGACTGAAAAATAAAATTAAGAATTAATAAATCTAGAGATTATAAGCTATAGGTAGAAACTAAAATATTAAATCCTTATCTAAGGGGGGTCGGGACTGTGCAGAGAATCATTAAATGTTCGAGCATTTGAATCTCGAAATCATGGTTGGGTTCTGTGGGTTCGTATTCAGAGTTCTCTGGTTTCGAAATTTACCGTCTCCTCTCTCAAAATTTACAGCTTCTTCTTCTCTCTTTGAGAGAAAAAACTTTTATAGGTTTTCCTTCAATTACGCGCCTGTTTATGAGCATTTAATTGAATTGCGAGCCTAGATTCCGGTGCTTAATCGCTTTGAGTTGGTCACCGACTCAGTGAGCGACCGGCTGACTTGCTCAGCAAGTCTCCTAGTCCTAACAAATTAGGGCTAATCTGATTAAGTGTTTTACCTGAAGCATTTAATCAAGGAAATGTAGGGGTCAAGGGTAGTAAGACTAGGTCGGGCGTAGGCCAATTGCACGCTGGTGGTGGAGCGCTCAATCTGATCATGCACCTAGATTCAAGCGCGTAATCGAGTCTCGAGAAGGTCTGGGAAAGGAAGTTTGGTCTGAAAAGTGGACTGATCACGTGCTTGTGGTTCTGCGCGTGATTGAATTACGCACTGGGCTTCTAGCACAGAATTCGGGGTTGTCCGGGTTTGGTCTCTAGATTGAAATGCAAGACTATTATTTTAGTTTGCATGCTGGCTATATATTGTTATTTCAGTATATAGTCTCCCTACTTTGGGATCTGAGCCATAGAGCTATTATTTCAGCCTGTGTTCAGCCATGTACTATTGCATGGTCCCACACTATAGGTTAAAAGGGTAAAAGGTTGACTGAACAAGTTTGTGTACTTCGAGAAGGCAAAATGGGGGTGTCTACAGATGCCCCTCTTCGACGGGCTTGCGAAGTAAGAACGCATCGAAGAAGTAGACAACCCTCATTCGAGGTGCTTTCTCGTTTCATTTAGGAATTCACAAATGTGAATTGGGGATGTTGACATGACATGCTTGGCGTTCTTATCTATCAATGCAAGCTTACATGGAGCATTCGGGGGCCCAGTGGTAGCTGTCGAAAGGCACTTTTCGGATCTATGGGTGCATGGCGCATCCCGTCGCATGGCGCGAGCTAACAGAGGGATATAGCGCGATCGAGGTACTAGGGGGCATCATACAAATGTCCATAAGGTCCAGGGACCAATAATACGAAAAGAGAGAGTGTAATATAATATCGAAGGATTTAACAAGTCATGTCAGACTGGGCGCGTCATTGCTCACACCAATGCACGTCAGGCATTCCTTTTCCAATAGGCGTTTGTAAGTTCTTAGATTGAGTATATTTGTTATTCAGTTTCCCAGGGGAAAGGGGCCGGTTTGGGCTGGTAATTAAGGTGAATTTTGTGGGGGTCTTATGAGGTGTGCTCAGTTGAATTATGCGCAGTGGCTCGTGCGCTCGATCCTTTTGGAGTCGCCTTTTAAGTAGGGAATTCTAGTCTTAATGTTTCTGAACAAATGACTCTGCGCAGTGGCGTATGCGTTCGATCCAATTCTGCACAGTGGGATATGCGCTTGATTGTGAGTTCAGGGGTCTTTAAGTTAGGGAATTCTGGTCCTAAGGTATCTGAACAAGTGATTCTGTGTAGTGGCGTATACGCTCGATCCAATTCTGCGTAGTAGGATATGCGCTTGATTGTGAGTTTAGGTGGTCTCAGGAGTTAACGGTCAGCTTTATGATATATGGGTAATGAGGAACTTAATCGATTTTTTTGGTATTTATTTTTTTTGGTATTTAGAGAAAGGGTGAATTGGGTCTATTTACTTTGTTACTTTTTTCCTTATGTTTTTTTTATTTTTGATAGTATTGTTTTCTTTCTGATATTTTTTATTTTTTTATTTTTTTATTTTTTTTAATTTTTTTGTTTATTTTTTTTTTGTAGTAAAAGATTTTTTTTCTAGTAAGTAAGAGGGTCTCAAGGTTTTAAAATTTTAGGGATTTTAACTTAAGATCAATTTCGTGGTAAAATGGCGGAAAACGTGGCTACCAAGACATCGCTGAGCAGATCCACCGGTACGGGATTTGTGGACCCGACCATTTATGTGGTTGTCAAGACGACACTTGGCATACTGGATACTCTATCTAACCTTTTGGACAAATACTGATGATTGTCTCTTATGGGAGGACTATAGTAATTCGCGAGTCGAGAGAGATGAGTTTTGAAAACATTTTGACTTAATCATAAATAACTATGTTTATAAGCAATATCGAGTAACTGAAAAATGAGTAATACTTTCCTGGGGGTGATACTTACCTGGGTTGTGCGATGGGATCTGTGACATTGTGGTGGGATTAGTGATGTTGTAGTGTCGCGACGGGATTTTGTGGCTATCACCGTGATGCAATGTTCTGGGTACACTGTCGCGATGGGACCTTGGAAGATTTTCTTCTCTCCCCTTTTGCTGGTTGTTGATTGAGCCTTGGTGGGAGTCGGCGTGATAGGGCAAGTGGTGTTGTCGTGATACTGCGATGGGCCTTGGGTGGTTTTCGACGGTATGTTCGTGTTATAGCTCGACATTAGTGGGATGCGATGGGACATGATCATATCGTCTCCTTTTCTTTTCTTTTTTTTTGCACTGCCGATGTTGTTTGAGCTTTCTGGGTAGTGATGTCTGCGACGGGAGGTGTGGCGTAGTTAGCAATGGGACGCTGGTAGGATATTTTCGTGCTGGGATGTTGGTCTCTTTGTTTAGCATCTCTTGGGTCAAGTGAGCTCACGTTGCGGTTCCATTGTGTTGGCCTATTGACGTATTTGTGTTTTCAAGATTTTTCGATGGGCTATGGGGGCATGGCTACAATTTTTGCGATGGGATCGGATATCGGGGTGGTGTCATGCGTGTGTGTATTTTTTTTTATCATGGTGGGATGTGCTTGAGTGGCTGCACAATGGGACAGGAGGGTTTCAAATGTGGTAGGTCAGGGGTGACGGTGTCATGCGAGGCATGTACGTCTTGTCTATAATAGGACTAGGGATGTGGTCGACGTTTTTGGTAGGGTTACGTGATGGGAGTAGAGTGAGCGGCTGTCCCTTCTTCGATGTGGATAGCCTATGAGGCTACGCGATGGGACAAAGGGGATTTTCACTTGAAGCGAGATAAATTTTGTGTAAAATCGAGAATTGTGCGTCTTTTTCCAATTGCAGGATTTGATTGGGCACCTGATTTCTGGCGTCCGATTTAGGGCTTAAGGGGTTGTCTACGTGTGTGAATGTTAGCGTGGGATTCAATTGAGCGCTCTAATCCTTGTGCGCGATCGAAGCGTGACCAGGTCAGTGTACGGGTGACCTTTCAAATTGCGCGATGGAAATGGGTCATTTAATAGGATTGTGAGGCCTTTCTCTAGCGCGGGATAGGAAGGTCGCGCCACTTGCGCGGGCAACAGTCTCATTGTGCACCTAGTTGGGAGCGCGGGTTTTTGATTGAACGCGTTGTGGCTGGCGCGTGATCGGATTAAGCATGTGTGGTTAGGCTCGTGATTAAGGTTGTACTATATATAAGCGAGGGAGTCTTTATTTTTTCTCATTCTCTGATTTAGTCTCCAGTTTTAACCTTTCTAAGTGTTCTGGTGTTCCGAGATTCATGTTTCAGCAATATTGAACAATCTAACCGTCAGATTGGGATGGGGTTTCTTCCTATATTCATTATTTCACATGATCTTCACCCTGAGGTGATGCTCGGTGATAGTATATTCTTGGGAATGGGCGGTATTGGGAATGAAGGTGCAAGTCTTCACACCGTTCCTTTTTAGGGAGCAGTGAAGGCAGCGTTGCGGAGGCGGCAACGAAGGAGGTGAAGATGACAGGGAGAGGAGGTGCTGTAAATGGAGGGATGTACTCCCTAACACATTTTCCATCTCTTCTGTCAGTGGCCCGTTTGAGTTCTCAAAGTCTGGTGACAACATCTCTGAAGCCTCCGATTGGATGTTTTGCTCCTCGCTTTGGCTCATTGTGGTTTTGGTTTTTGTTTTGGGTTGTATGTTAGGTTCTAGGTTTTTGTTTTGGGTTGTAATTCAGGAGGTATGCCTCTGGCGATATTGTAAAATTTTGAATTATGAATAAAGGAGTATTTTTTATTTATTTTATTTTTTATTGTCTATTTTCTATTGTGCTCAGCTAGTTGGTTTAAATTTTCTTAATTAATTGTACTTATCTGATTTGTTTTGACATAGTTTTAGGATTTGATTTAGCTTAGTTTTATATTTTTGGATTTATTCAGGGTTTATTTTTTAGATCAGTTCACCTTGTTTGGAGGGTTCACTTGATTCTATTGGTTTGTTGGGCATTTTTGGGTGCTCTTAAACAAGTTAGATTTTATTTTGTTTTATTTAAGGTTTTTTTCTAGTTTCATTTAAGGTGTTTTGTTTGAGGGTTTTTTTTTCTTTTCTTTTGGAATGATACTTGTTAAAACGGTGTGAGTTTTCATGGGTTCTAGATGGTAGTTGTGTGTTTCATTTCTATTGGTTTATCTGAATTTGGGGGATTTGTACTTTTCAGAGGGGCATGTGTTTGGTTTTAGATTTAATTAGATTGGAAGAGTTTCAACTATGTGACATTTGTCAATTTAAGGGGTATGGTTTATAAATGCATGAGTCTATGGTTTTTGGCTTGTTGTTTTCTTATTTCAAGTCTAGAGATTGAAAGTTCGGGTATTTTTTGTTCATTAATGTCTTTTATTCTTTTCTACTTTGTTTCCCAGGTATTGAACCCGAGGAATTGCATTTATTAAGTGGATCATGAGAATAGACAGGATTGGGAATTTGGGGTGATACTAGGGTTGGTGCTATCAATCGAACTCGAAGTGTCAACCCATTGGGAGAAGAGATGGAGGAGAAAAAGGTGGTAGAGAGGAAACCCAAGGATAAGGCAGGGTCAGAGTTCTCGTGACCAATGCCTATTTTTCCTCGGTAGGCTTTGCGGATTAAGTGTTAGTTGCTCCTCATTTTTAATGTGTCCAAGGGGAGCTTCTAATAGTGGGTCCTGCAAGTCCTGGGTGGCTTTCTGCAAGCCACTCTTCCTTTTTTGCCGGCTCGGGGCGAACGGAAGAGGTCATCATGGTTAGAATTCATTCACGATGCGTTCCTCCTCTAGGCTTCTCCTAGATCTCTAGTCTCTCGAATAAGTCCGGATTCGGATTCGGGCATTGCCTGAACGTGCTGATTTTAGCATTCTTATTTTTAAGTTGTATATTCAGAGGGTATGCCCTCGGTGTGTGTTGTAATGATTTTTATTAATATATGGAGTGATTATATTTTTTTATTTCATTTGTGGTTATTCAATAATCTTTTTTTTTGTTTGATTTAATTTATATTTCATTCGTCTCATTGTGGGTGTGATGCTTTTGGTTTTAATTTGGTTGTTTATTTTAGATCTAGGGGCATGTTAAGGATAGTTTTTTTTTCATTTTGTTTTGAGTATTATAGAAGCAAAGTGAGTATTTAATCTTATGGAGGACATGTGAAGGTGTTAGGGGACATTTTTTTGGTTGAGGAAAGTGAAGGAGAGGGCATTTTATTGGGTTTTAATTGTTTTTTGTGAAGTAAAGGGCATTTTTTTGGGTTTTCGGGGCGTAAGTTTTCTTAAATTAAGAGTGTTTTGGGTTGGTCTTCTCAAGGGTGTAATTTAGGTTAGTAGTGAGCGTCAGAATGTCTTTATTTTAGGTTTGAGTTTACTATTATGGGCATGTGAAAATTTTTGTTTTCTGAGAAATTATGCGCTTTAGTCCGGGCGCTTGAATGAATTGCGCGCTCGGGCGTGAACGTGCATTCAAAGGTGCAGGAGGTTATTAAGCGTCAGTTCAGTAGCATTTAATTTGAGTAAGCGCCTGGTTTGATGCGCAGGATCAGGTGAACCTTGGCATTCACGTGCTACTTTTTGGGTACTTAATGTGATTGCGTGCCTAGTGGGAAACGCGTAACCAAGTGGTTGGGTTATAGTGAGTGGGCAACGATTAGATTGTGCGCTAACGATAGGGCGTTTGATCTGAATTAAATGCATAGTGTACTGTGTGTGATTAGATTGAGCACCGAGATTTACGCGCGTGATTCAGGCAAGTTCTATAAATAGTTGAAACCTTTCATTTTTCGTCGCATTATCCATTTTGGTCTTCGATTCTCTAGTTTCCTAGTTTTCTTGTGCTCGAGTTTTTGTGCTTTCGCAAGATCTCGTGATCTGGTCGTCCGTTTGAGGCGCCGTTTCTTCCATTTGCTTTAGTTTTTTGAGTTCTTTATTTCGATATGGAGGGTGAGGGTAGTGTTAGGTGTGAGGCCACTATTTCTGAGTTGGAGAGGATGTTAATAAGATATTTATGCTAGTAAATTGTAAAAATGATCATAGGCCATCTTTTGTTTTAACCAAAAAGCTAAAAAGCCAAAATCCCAAAAATATTTTATCCTTTCAACCCATATTAGAAGCCTGAACTAAATTTATTTGTACCAAGATTTTATAAACCCTTAACCATATGTACTGCCCAAAGCTTTCAACCTTTGACCGTTACATTTTCTGAGAGTTTAGAATAAAAAAAAGGGTAGATGAGGGAGTGAAAGGAGTAAAAGACAACAAATAAGTGACTTACTGAACAAGGGTACAACTGAGAAGAAATTATTTTGAAAAAAAAGAAATATGGGAAAAGAGTAAAAAATATAAAATCGTAACAGACAATTTTATACAAAGAAGCAATCAAAGGGGTAGAATGAAAGAAAAATCGTAAAACATGATTCTATAAGTCTGAGAAAAGAATTGGGATTTTAAAATTAGTAAATGGGAAGAAGTAATTCAATTTTTGAATACTTACTGAAGTAGAAAAGAAGAGAAGAAAAGAAAATAGAGAAGGAAGAATAAAATTCTCTGAAACCTTTGAATCCTATCTACCTTTCTTTGAAACCTTTTTAATCCAAAGCACTATTACAAGCTGAAGGAAAGACTTTTTTATTTACAATTTGCAAAAGCATAATCCTAGTAGAGATGTGAATAATAGACACTATGGAGGGAATCATATAAATAGAATAGATTATCTATTCCATGAGATATATCTTTAGTCAATTATCCTTTGAATAAATTCTTCTGAAAATATATTATATTGAGAGAACCAAAAAAATTTTGATATCTTTTTAAGAGTATGCCAATAGCGAGATTTTTAAATGAGAATATTTTCTAAATTTGCAGTTTAGAAAAATTTATGGAGAATAAACTTTTCACTGGTATGCACACACTCCATGCTTTACAAAATTGAAATTACCGAGTTCTGATCAAGGATAACTGTTAGGATGGAAAGTAGTGGTTGGAGGAATCCTATCTTTGAAAATCATAACAACCATGTGATGATTAAATAATCTGTGTACAGAATTAGCTTAGATTTTTAAATTTCCTTAGTTTAGTTTTAAAAATTTTAAAAATCCAAAAATATTTGAAGTTTGTAGGTAACTTCACTGAAAACCTTCAGAAAACTACAACTCCTCCACTTGGGATCACCTAGGGGTTTAAAGGCTTGTTACATCTGCTAAATGCAATCGTGCTCCCTACCAAAGTGGCATTTAAATTTTAAATTAGTATTTCTATCCTTGTTTGCTAGGGACTAGCAAGTGGTGATCAGTTATAGAATATATCATTTTATTACCCTTAACTTAGTGATGTTAGACCTTAGTTTTCTACTAATAAGTTATGATGTGCAGATGTTAAGAAAAATTAGTAAAAGAGAGCCAAAGTGTTAATATTCATCAAAATAAACTTATAAAGCAGTAAGAAAATTGATCGAACGTAAAGGATGATTTATCACCTACTGAAAGCCAAGAAATCGTACTTTACGATTGAACGAAGTCAAAGAAAAAAAAGAAGAAAAATAGTAATTTATAATTCTTCAAAATACATTCAAAAGCTAAAGTACAATACAACAGAAAGCGATTGATCGCAAATAAGGAATCGTCCAGTGAGTGAAAGCTATAAAATCGTGATTTACGATTTTACAAAAGGGAAGCTTTCTGAAGTTGTTGATCACGTGAGGATTTACACCGCAATGCATAAAATTAGAACTCTTGACATAGAAATCTAGTCAATCACGGATCCTAGAAGATTGACGAAGGAAGACTCCTAAAGGACTCTGTTGCTGAAATGAAGGAGAAAATCGAGAAGAATATTGACTGTTGAAAGTAAGGAAAGATACGATTAGAAGCAGAGTTATAATAGGAATATTTTATTTTAGTAGTTTCTTTTATTAGAATTAGAACAATATAAACCGACTCCTTATGATCTATAAATAAGAGAGCCCGGTATAGGAATAAGATCATCAAGGAAATTCTTAGCATCAATTGATGACTGGGGTTGGGTTTTCTTCTGATTAAATTTAGTTTAATTTAGTTTAGATATCCAAGGTTCTTCGATCACAATTGACAACTGGGATTGAGAGCTAGAAGATTAGTGTAGATATTCATAGTTTCTCAAAAGCAATTGACGCCTACAGCTGAGGGGTGAAATATATAATTTTTATTGCTTTCTAGTTTAGATTTATTTTTGTTGTAATTTACTGCTTTGTAAACATCTCCATTGTTTTGATTTAAATTGGTGACTCAGGTTGAGATTTGCATATTAGTGTAATGGTTTTACTTTTCCATCTTCAATTTTCTCGAATTTGGTTGACCCCCACGTTTTAGGAGATTGTTGATTAGATTAAATCTGTATTGATAGAATTCTAGTTTTGATTGACAACCAATACTAAGAGGCTTAATATATAGTGTAACAGTACTTTAATTTTGTAAATATATGAGAATTGAAGGATTGTGATAGACAACCACAATCTGGAAGGAGCATTCAGGATTTATTTTCTGCAACTTAGTTTTATAAACCATTCTTTTCTTCATATTTGTCAAGTAGTTTAGGATCTTAAAGATAGATATAAGTTTTCAGAAAAAGTAAAATACCCAGAGATAAATCACTTCTTCATGGGAATGATCCTATACTAGCACTGCAATTTTCATTGTGCACTTGCAATAGGTTAAGACTTAATTAGGTACATACAAAGTAGTAAGTCAAGTATACGCAAGGCCCAGTTCTGGGTAGGGACACAGCAGGCTTCAAAAATTGGGTTCGGGGCAAGTCCACTAAGGGTTCATGGGATTCAATTATGGGTTCTATGGGTCTAGTTGGGCCTTCTAAGGGTTTGGGAAGGGTTTTAAGATTTTGGGTTTAAGCGCCAAAGGTTTCAGAGGGGACTTTCGAAAGCTCAGAAGTACACCTTTCTTGAAGTATGCATTGATCCAACCTTAAGCCAAATTGGGTGTCTACAGATGCCCCTCTTTGGTATTCGATCACTAATGATCGCATGCCAAAGAAAGAGACATCCGAAGGGGCCCAAGGTGCTGCTATCGGGTCCGTTGTATTAAAAATGAACCTCGAATATAAGAAAGAAGAAAAAACATGGAGAGTAGCGGAAGCCCATATCATTTAGAAAACATCTATTCCTCAGGATTGAGAGCAGTGGAAGCCCATAACATTGGGAAAATGTCCTTTCCTCAAAACTAACGGCCCCAACCGCTTAATGAAATTACTGGGCATAATCTTGATGGTGTAATTGATGATGTATGATGTTTGAGTTTCATTTTGAATTGAACAACCCTGCTAGCGGGAGGGTGATCGACCCATTCTTCCAAATTGGCATAAAGCAAAGACGGGAAGATCCAACGGTTGTATGGATCTTATGAGACATTGATTGCCCCATTTTGATTGACACGAGTGCCCCAATGCAAAGTAGGGTTCGAGATATTTGGGCGAACCCATCGATTCCGAAGTTAATTTTGCACGACTACTTGAGCGGAGCGAATATTGATGCCCCAATGCTTTTGGGGAATGTGTGCAACTTTTAACAAGCTTGATATTTTTGTTATTTTGAGTTTTTGTTTTTGATGCATTTTTTGTTTAAGGTCTTTGAGCGTGCTCATTAACCTTAAATATTTTTATTTTAGCACAAGTGCCCGAGCAGATCGAAAGGAGGTCAAAATGCTTTGGGAGTGTGTAACACCCAAGAGATTTCGAACCCGAGTCTTCAAGTATGTACTAGTACTCGAGACCCGAAATGATGTACGCCCGATAATCAAGATAAACCAAGTCGTTAATAAGAACTGTGTACCTTTGGAATAGAACCTAAGTATTAATTTGTGTAACTAGTACACATACACCTTGAAAGCACCCTTGGTATGCTTAAGTTTTTAATTTTATTTTAAGGACTAATACACTGAAATTGGTGTATCGACGGCACACGGAATTAAGACCCATGTGTAACACCCTGATAAAGAGTTGAATTAGTAAACACAAGGTCAGGGGATCAAAACCTGTTAGGAACATTAAATCTTAATGTTTATTTGTTTTAAAGGCTAATACACTAAAATTGGTGTATCAGCTGTGCACAATAACCATGACTCGTGGGTATTTAAAGGGTTCCCACACATATGACATGCACAAACTAGAGAAGCAATTTGTGGAGAGCTATAATCATGAGAAAACTCCTTCCTCTTTGGATATTCCACCCTGGGAGATCAAAGCCATCCAATCTTTGGAATTCTCCTTCTCCACTGAAAACTACGATCAACAGAGCATCAATCTCAACTTCATTACAGTACAAACGAAGGAAGTTGAACGATCAAACGGTCGATCGCTTATGCATCGGAAATCTCTACACCGTGAACATAGAATTTCGCATGCATGTAGACTGAGAAGGAAATCCTCGTAACGCGATCATGTGAATCTAGAATACTAAATTCAGGATTGATTATCAAGAATCTAGCCCGCATGCAAAGAAATTTCGAAGATCGGATGCGTGAAAGGCTTAATAGCCGAGTTCTTCAACTTCCAATATTTCAGAACATTGCATGCATGCCCAAATTAGGATAAAATTTATAAATTATGATTTGAATATGAAATTAGGATAGATTGTACAAGAAGAATTAGGTTTATGGAGCTAGAAGAAGAAGCAAAAAGGCATACGAGCTTATCAGGCTTGCCGCAGCGACTCTGAGGCTTTCCATAGTGAGAGGAGTTCTGAAGCACTCGCCGAACATGATTTTTAGGTTATTTTCGCCTGTGAAAATTTGGCTTGGTGAGGCAATGCGTGCCACATGGAATCTGTATACCTTGTCATGGTGACACTATAGCTCGCCGCAGTGAGGTGCTCTATTTTTGTGAGCAAGACCTTGTTTAATGTCTAGTATGGTTCGTTAACACTTAAGGTATGTACGATGTGCCATCTAGGGTAAATACGAAGAACCTTTGAATGGAATTTAGCTTTGATTCAAGCCATTGTGTTCGCAAGTTGTTGACTTTAGGTAGGGAAGAATACTTTTGCCCGATTATATGCTTTCTCGAATTCGTGCCACTGATGAAATTATTTAAATGCATTATATTTTCCAGCAATGTTATATATAAAATCTTGAAATCCTTTAAATGTCATGGTTTAAATGTTTTGATTTGATTTCTGCACTTGACTTACAAGAATTCCGTACTCTATACTTTGATATATCGTTGTATATGCTATCTGCTCCATGTATTTGTTTTGATTCCCTATTATCCATTAATTTCGGCACAAGTGACCCTGTTAATGTAGCTCAGGGGCTCGACAGTTTGACACAAGTGACCCTATTAACATAGCTTAGGGGCTTGACATTCCGGCACAAGTGACCCTATTAACATAGCTCATGGGCTTGGTTTTCCAACACAACTCTTTGACCTTTGTACGAGTACTCATGACTTGTTCCTTTGATATGTTCCGATTCTTGTTTGGAATTATGGACCTGATAAGCATTGCCCCGACACGCTTTGTTTTAAGTATGTTATCCACATTTATGATATAATATATTTTGGTATTAGTTTAATGCTTTGTTTTGGAAATTCAATTTATTTTTTATCAGACATGAACTAGAACTATTTTACTTATGTGTCAAGATCATGAATAAGAAACATAGGATGTAATTTAGCACTGTTTTCTCCCTACTGAGCTTGGACTGTAGATCATTCCTCAACTATACATCGCAGCAGCAGGTGTAGACCTTGAGATGGATCTTGAACTAGAGGAGGACCCAGACTATAATCTAGAAGAGGAGGAAGAGCCACTCGAGGAGTTCTTCCCTTAGCCTGCCTTTTTGGACTTTCGCAAAGTACGAATTATTTTATCTTTTGAATACTTGGTACAGTAATGATCAGACAACTGCATATGTCTTTTGTATAGTTTTGTCAAGTGTTTAGGTGAAGGTCGGTCTTTACCGGTGGATTGTATAGCTTTGTTTACTTTGAAAGGATGGAAATTTACCTGCTAACTTGCTATATTCCTGCCATAGTTTGGGTTTTGGCTACTTGCTTCCGCCCTTATATATGTTTGTCAAGCACTTGATACTATATATGCACTGTATTCGGATTATGTTCTAGGATCCGACGACACGGCTTTCCCTGAGAAACATGTGAGGAAAGTCAGGCCATCACAAGTGGTATCAGAGCCTAGGTTGTATGTCTCATGGTATACCTAAGTTATGGCCTAGATGCAAAAATAATGGCATAGATTTCCATCATAGTTTAGGTTAGATTTGTCGATTAACCGGATTAAGCTTTTGCTTGATCATGATAGGTTAATATGCCAGCACGAAGAGGAAGACCAAGGACATTACACACCGAAGGTGAGACGCATGGCGGAGGGGTAGCCACTAGTCCAAATGCTACTCCTGTAGAAAACAACAACAATGTATTGGGAGTAGGAAACAACATTTGAAATGTTTCAGGAGGCGAGAACAACCAACAATTGCTAGTGACCATGGTGAATATCGTGGCAATACTTGTAGAACGACATCAAACATCCGGTTTCCAAGATCTCCGAAGGATGAGGCCTCCGAGCTTCTATGGTTAGACCGATCCTATGGAAGCTGAAAAGTGATTATATCAGATTGAAAAAGTCCTCGAAAGAGTTAGATGCACTAAAGACAAGAAAGTAAGTTGAGCCTCGTTCCAACTCGAAGGGGAAGTGGACCCTTGCTGGAAATCTGTTGAAAGGACCCGAGCACCTGGAATTCCTTTGACATGGGCTGAATTCACTGAAGTATTCAACAAGAAAAACTTCCCTGCACCAGAGCAACATCAAATGGAGATTAAGTTTACGACTTTGGAACATGGGTAAATGACAGTCGATGTATGCTATTCATCTGGGCAGCACAAAAATGTATCAAGATCTCAAGATGAATTTTTGGTGGAAAGGGTTAAAGTGAGATGTTGTAGAATACGTAGCAAAATCCTTGGTTTGCCAGTAAGTGAAGGTTGACTATAGACACCCTTTAGGTCTTTTGCAGCCATTGCCAATTCCTGAGTGGAAATGGGAAAATATTTCCATAGACTTTATACTTGGGCTACCGAGAACACAAATGGGTATAATGCTATTTGGGTAATCATCAATCGATTAACCAAGTTCGCTCATTTCCTATCCTACAGTACATGCTATACAACCAGTAAATTGGCAGAATTGTACTTAAAGGAAATAGTCAGACTATATGGCATGCCCACAAGCATCGTATCAGATTGGGACCCACTGTATACATCACAGTTCTAGAAACGCTTCCAAGAAGGGATGGGATCAAAGTTAGAATTCATCTCGGCATTTCACCCCCCCAGACCGATAGACAAACTAAAAGGGTAAATCAGGTTATTAAAGATAAGTTAAGGGATTGTATGCTAGATTTCCGAGGATCATGGGATAGACACTTCCCCTTAATTGAATTCTCATATAACAACAATTATCAAGCGAGCCTCGAAATGGCTCCTTTTGAAGCACTTTATGGCCGTCAATGTGAATCTCTGCTCAACTATGAAGAGGTTGGGGAACGTGTATTGTTGGGCTTGGAACTCATCAACAGTATGAGACCATTTGAATTATTCATAAAATAATTGATAGTCGCTCAGAGCCGACAGAAAAGTTATGCCAATCTTAAGAGGACCAACGTTGAATTTCAGGTACATTCGATTAGATTTAATTTTATTACCTTTCTAATTGTTTATATGCAACACTAACACTCACATTTTTGTCAGAATGGAGACTACGTGTTCATTAAAATCTCGCCGACTAAGGGCATGATATGATTCAGGAGACGTGGAAAGCTAAGTCCACTCTACAATGGACCTTTCAAAATTTTGGGTCGAGTTGGCGAAGTGGCGTATCGAATTGCTTTACATCCACCATTGTCCAATGTGTACGACGTATTCCACGTGTCGATGTTGCAGAAATACGTAAGTGACCAAACGCACATGTTGGACTACATGCCAATAGAAGCCCAAGAGGACTTAACATTGATCGAGGAACCAATGAAAATATTTGATCACAAGGAGCAAATATTGAAGACAAAATGAATTCCACTTGTCCTAGTCCAATGGCATAATCACTCTACCGCAGAAGCAATGTGGGAGCGTGAAGCCGAAATCCGCAATCAATACCCGAGCTTTATTGACATAGGTTAGCCACCTTCGATGTGTATGTATCTAATGATCACATTGTAAATGAAATGTGTAACACTCAAGTGTAACAGTGCCTGTATCATATCGATGTACGCAAGTGATAGTGATTACAAACTTTAAAACTCCTACACAATAGTACACTAAGGTAAAGAGATCTGGTATGGAGTACAGCCAGCCAAAACACCATAGAACACATAACCCTCAAATTGTGTACTGCTTGCTGCAGCGAGATTAGAGCTCGTCGTGGCTACTAATGAAGTTACGAGGGGTCCCGAAAACCCCTAATAGGTCATTTCGTGAGTTTGAAAACATCGGGCCCTCTCTCATTTTTCTTCTCCCGTGAAGAACAAGCTTAATTACCCTTCAAAAAGCATGGATTCCTGCACTAAATCTGCTAAAGCTTCAAGTATAGGATCACATGCGACTCAACCAACTCGATTTTTCACCGATTTGAACTTTGCATTGAGGTAAAACCCTCGAATCTATCCATTTCAATTCCATTTCTATTTCTATGACTTCCAAGAAGAAACTCTCATCTAAACTCCCCACTGTATGACCAAAACCCTCTAAACAATCGAAGGGCGAAGTCCCATCGAGTTCGATCCTCCACCAATCCGAGAACAACCCATAAATTGGTGGGGCACAAAAGCCTTTGAACCAAAATGGTCCTTTGACCAGGACATTTTTGTTAATGACGAAACGACCTTCTTGTCATTGAATTACCTTAGATGAGCCAGAATAAAGGCATTACTTCAGCCTGCCCATCCGCATTTTTACCCTCGCCTCAATGAGCTCTTTTTTCAAAACCTCAAACGGGGAAAGACCGAGGGAAAGTTAACCACAAAAATTTATGGGCGAACCTGCCACATAAAGCTTTACAATATTGCCAACACCATGGTCTGTCGCGGCTAGTACGATAATAGCCAGGGACTACAACCACCTCACACGAAGGAGGTGAAATTCCATAACATCATTGCCAAGATGACGAGTGGTCTTCAAGCTTCCGACCAATCAATAACCAGGACCCAATTACCGGTTGACATGGAGTTTCTAGATGTTGTCTTTCGGAGCAACCTTTACCCTCTCCAACACGAGCGAGAAAGGCGAGACACCCTCCTTCAAGCATTGTTTTCCATTCATGAGAACCAGTGGCTCAATGCACAACGAGTTGTCTGGGAGGGCATCATCTATGCTAGCGAGCAGATGTTGAGTACCAACCTCAAACCCTTGTTGTCCATCCCATACGCCAGCATTATATCTTGACTTCTCGAGGGCCATGAAGTCAATGAAAATAATGACCCGTATGCAGTGTCGTCGGATGAAGAGATAAGAACCGACAACATTCAAAAGTATACTAAGAATAAATGGAGCCTGACCCACAAAAGTTGTCAGCTCAGCCTCCGAAATCGACAGCTTCAACATGGGGTGGAGGGTGCCCAACATGAAGACCCTGAACAAGCCGCACCCTAGATGCCAGCTCAACCCCAGCAGCCACCTACCCAGCATGGAGACATCCTCACATTGTCCGAATTCACCCGACAGTTGGAGTATTGCAATCACAGAATTTTACCCAGCTGACAGCGCTGCATCAGGACAATCTCTTGATACACCAACGACTGGATTTCCAAGATGAAATCTGATCAGTCATATAATATACCATCTATCACCCTTAACTTAGTGATGCAAGGACTTAGTTTGTTACTAATAAGTTAATGATGTGTAGATTTTAAGGATCATTAGTAAAAGAGAGTCAAGTGTTAATCTTTGTTAAAATGAACTTAAAAGAGCAGTAAAAGATGATTAAGCGTAAAAAGACAATTCACTGCCTATTAAAGAATGGAAAATCTTATTTTACCATTTTTGCAGAATGATTGAGTGTTGTTACTAAAGAGCTATAGAAATTATAATTTGCTATTCTTCAGAGAAAGAGTATGATATAGAAGAAAAGCGATGAATCGTAATTCAGAGAATTGTCAACTATGAAAAAGCTATAAAAGATGGAAAATTGTGATTTACAATTTTCTAAGAAAGAGAAGAAAAGAGAATAATCATGATTTACGATTATCATATAAGAAGCCTTCCTACTACCATTGTTGTTGCTAATCATGTGAGAATGAACACTACCATGTACAGAATTAGAACTCTTGAATTAGAAGTTTGGCTAAGCACGGATCTGAGAGATTGAAGAAGAAGAATTTTAAGAGGACTCTGCTACTGAATAAAAAGGAACAATCCAGAAGCGCATCAACTAAAGAAAGCAAGGAAGAGTAGAATTAGAAGCAGAATTACACTAGGAATTTTTTATTAGAATTAGAACTTTTAAACCGACTCCTTATGATCTATAAATAAGAGAGCCCGATGTTGGAATAAACTATCGAAGAAATTCTCAGCATCAATTGATGACTTTAGGTTTTCTTTTGGTCAACTTAGAGTAGATTTTTATTGCTTTGTACATTAGATATCCATGGTTTCTCAAGAGAAATTGACAATTGTTATTGGGAATTGAAGATTAGTGTAGATATCTGTAGTTTCTCAGAAGCAATTGACAACTGCGGCTAAGGGGTGAAGGATATATTTACTTTGCTTTCTAGTTTAGATTTTATTTTATTTTATTTCCTACATTGTAAGCATTTTCATATTTTAATTTGAATTGACAACTCAGGTTGAAGTTTGTAGATTTGTGTAACGGTTTTTACTTTTCCATCTTCAGTTTTCTAGAATTTGATTAACGCCCTAGTTAGATTGTTGATTAGATTAAATTTGTATTAATAGGATTCAAGTTTTGTTTGATGACCAACACTAGGATACTTGAGAAATAGTGTAGCAATACTATTTAATTTAATTAACATCTGATAGCATAAGATTGTAATTGAGGGCCATGATTTGAAGTTTGAAGATTAGGATTTATTTTTTGCAAATTAGATTAATAAAAAAATTCTTTTATTCATATTTCTCTAGTAGTTTAGGATATTAAAAGATAAGTACAAGTTTTCAGAAAAATTGAATTAATATAGTAAACCTATCTCTATAGGAACGATCCTTTGTTAGTACTATAATTTCCATTGGGCACTTGCAATAGGTTAAGACTTAATTAGATACACATATAAGTAGCCCAATCAAGTTTTCGGCGCCGCTGTAGGGGATCAGTGCTTTAGTAGATTAATTCAAGAAAACAAGTATTTATCTTTCTCTTTTTATATTTCTTTATATTTTTAATTTTCTTTGATCACTTCTTAAATCTTTCACAGGTTTATTCGGAGCGACGACTCAGAGTCTCAACTTCCCCTAATCAGAGAAGCTCGGGGCTTAGATTTGTTCTCTCTCCCTGTCTTCTAGAATAAAAATTGGATAAAGTTTAAAATACCAAAAATAGAGTTTTCCTTTTTACATCACACCCGATCTCGAAGTTTAGATTTCTTCGAGTATGATTCAGAAATTTAAAGGACTCTCCGATGTAATTTGATAGCAAACTAAATTTCCGCAAGAGAATCCTTAATCATGGCTGACGATTTGCCAATCCAGATACATTTCAGCCCCATAGGTTTGACCGAGCCCTCTTGTATAGTTATACCAGAGGTGCCTACGGGTCAAAATTATGAAATCAAGGTCCATACACTTCAATCTGAACCAATCTTTCTTTCATGGGCTTGATCGAGAAGATCCCTACCAGAATCTAAGGAACTTCATAAAGCTTTGCACAATGTTGCAATTATCGACTGCCAACAAGGAGACCGTAAAGCTACGTTTGTTCCCATTCTCTCTCAAGGATAGGGCGAAGGCATGGTTAATTTCGTTACTTGCCAAAAGTATTACCACATGGGAGGAATTGTAGTCCAAGTTCTTGGGTGAGTACTTCCCAATTGGTAAAACTAACCAAATCCGTCAGGTAATTCAAGACTTCAGGTAGAAGCTAGGAGAATTATTTCATGAGAGCTGGGAACAGATGTAGGATCTGTTACGGAAGTGTCCTCACCATGAGGTACCAAATTAGTCGATAGTGCAATGCTTCTAATAAGAGTTGATTGAGACTAAGTAGTCTACGATCGATGCTGTAAGTGGAGGGGCCTTTATGGCTCAGAATGGCTAGCAGTCCTAAAATTTATTCGAGAAACTGGCCAATAACTCAAAATAGAAACAGGCTCTGCTTAGGTTTGATCCAGATCTCACTTGCCACACCCCACTCGAGAGGGGTGGACTTTACGATATCAACAAAGATAAAATAATGGAGGACATGAGAGTTAAAATATTGGCTCTTGAATATCAAATCGTGACATTAATGGAAACCAAATCTAGCACACCGGACAGCTCTGTACCAAGCTATTCTAATAGCCAGACTTATAATTTTACTGAAAACCTAGCTGCGCCACCATACCAAGAGGTAGTGGAAAATGAATAAGTAAAGGCTTTTCGAAGGGTAGATTATGGGAAGACCTATGACCCGTCATAGAGGAACCATCTTGGATTTAATTATGGTTCCACTGGAGGAGCACAACTAGAAACAATAACTGTGCAACCTAGATTTCTCCAGAGTCAAATTTTCCACCAAAGACCTCAATTGTCGGCAGTGCAGTCCACATTTGGACCACAGAGCCATGCACCTGATGCCACAGTTGTTCAAATCCTCTACGATTTACAACAACAGTGGCCTCAACACTCAAAAGACTTACACCAACTGGCTCAATTTTCCCATGTACTTAATTCACACACGTAGTCCATTTCGAAGCTGAAAAGCCAGATAGGCCAGCTAGCTCCTCAAGTGGCTAAAAGGGAGAGTGGTCAATTGCCTACGTAGCCAGTAAATTTTCCTAGAGGATAAGTGCTCCTGGGGGAGACATTGCCTCCTTAAAATTAAATATAAAAACCTCTTACATCGTCGAGCTACCGACTTATCCATAACACCAATTGTAAATGATCTAAACTATTCCTTTTTTTTAGGTACTATAATACGACCTAAATCGTTGGAGAATAACAGATCGTAATATCATACCCACTGTACATTATAACGAACAATCGTATGGATTTACGATTGATCGTACTCATGTCTTTAAGTAAAAGCATAGTGATTGCGATTCTTACCTACTAAAAGCTAGAATCAACCGACGAATCTAGGTTAAAACTTAAGTGATGACTGGCTCAGCAAGTCGTCACTGAAAGTAAGACCTACATATTCGTAAAAAGGATATGTCGATCCCATTTTCAAAACTTTTCAGTTTTCCCCTCCAACCTTCTCTCTCTGTTTCAAAACATCTAAAATCTTAACCATTCTTCAACTCAGCCCAACCATTTATTTTCCTAAAAACCCCTTACTCCCTTTGTTTTATTTTGAAGAACCCTATGTGCATTTTATTCCACAATTACAAATTAGGATTTCAATCATCAAGGAGGTGATTTTAATTGTAGAATGGAAGGGTATCTGCAATAAATTTTTATTCAATACAAGGAATTCATGGTTAATTAATGGTGTTGTTGTTAACTTTTGCAGAAAAGGGAGTGAAGCATGGCAAACGAGACGGGCAAATGACGAAGGGAAGAGGAAGAAGAAGGTAATAGTTCTGATAACACCCTAATCATTCACTGTATTACATAGTTGGCTACCCTTAAGGCTAAATCAAAAGCAACAGACCCACCCAAGAAGAAACCCAAATCTTTCGGGGTAGTTATCAGAGAAAATCCTAAAAACAAATGAGACAGAATCTGTGTCTGTCCTTAGAAAGGGGCTAAAATTAGATAAAGGTAAAAGGTCAGCGTCCTCTACTATGCTAGCAGATAGACTCCCTACTTCAATGAAACATCATATCGTGGGAGTCGAAATTGCACTAGATGGTGAGTCTTTAGAAATATTGGAAATGGGTGGAGAAGCCATTAAATATTTTAAGGATGTTGGGCTAAATTATTCTTAGAGCCATGAGTCACCAGACTGTCCTAGATTGGTGAGGCTATTTTACAAGAATATGACCAAAAGTAGCCAAGGACCATCCCCAATCCTCACCACCAGTATTAATAGACTTCTGATCGAGATTACAAAGGAAATGCTCATCAGGGTGATGCATGCACCCCTAAAAATACTACAACTGTCCCAAGATAACCCAGAGGCCAACCTTTTGAGGATGCCATCAGATACCCTCCCTAGCTTTATCCAAATTACAACAAAATTATTAGGAAAATCTCTACGGGACATGTCCTTTTTTGTTCGAACGGACCTGGAAGCAAGGAGTTTATCAATTCACTTTTCGACGTGCTAATTCATAAGACTATTCACCCCACAGGTCCTAGAACACAAAGAAAGGCATTATTTGCTAAGGCATTGTACTTAATGGCAAATTGCTATTGGTGCAATGTGCCCTCTTACCTTTTTAAAGTATTCACCACCGTGAGGGAGAAATTGAGTTAAGAAAAATACCAAATGAAGAAGTTGACCTTGCCATTTGGAGGCCTCATCAGGAATTTGCTGATGAATGTGGGGTATAGTATAGACCCCAAGGAAAATTTTTTACTAAGAACAGAGGAAGGCTTAACAATCCCAGCCTATAGGAGAACTTTAGGTGCTGAAAATAAAAAAAAAATCTTGCTAGCTCCTCGCACTAAAAGTACCCCCCTCTGTACCACAAGTCCCACAAATTCATGAGGACTGAGAAGAGACTGCCATAGCAACCAACTGAAATTGTAGCTCCAGAAGAAGTAGTTATGGAAGAATGTGTGAGTGCTTCTACTCCACCTCATGAGAGAGCAGAGATTAGCTCCCTAGTATAAGAAAGAATAACGGAGTCAGGAATCCCAGTTGTAGACCAAGTTAGTCTCTATGATCCTACTCTGGATTCACCAGTAGGGCCTGCAATGCCCCCCTCCACTGAGGCAGACACACTGCCAACTGTTATGGAAGCAGACCCTGTGAGCCCAAATGTTGAGATAAACCAAAAAATTCCTTCACCAATGGACCAACAAAATATGGCTACTTCTAGCCATACCCCAATAGAACCTGTTGCTTGCCTACAATTACAGCCAATACAGAGCAAACCCTCATAACTCAAGCAGTGGAAGAAGGACCAAGCTTCGAGTTACCAAGAGAGAGTTTTACAAAATTATTACATGGGGAAGAAGCACCCCCTGAGGATCCTCCAGTCACTACAACATCAATCCTCGAGTTAGAATGGAGATTGAAGGAAGTGGAGCAATGGCAACATACGCATGAACCAAATCTATTGCCTGAAGTAAAAAGAAGGGTACGAGAACTCGAACAATGGACCTCTACAAATGCCCCATCTTTGGTCAAACTACTAGGTATAGTAAGACAGTGGATGGAGGAATATCAATGACTAAAGAAGAGTGTCTTTGATAGTACCTTGACAGCTCAAGAGCAAGCAGAAGTAATGGACAGCTTGTGATGAAAAGTTGTACAAGATCAAGGTGTGAGATGGGCAGCAGAAATAGAGAAGCGAGTCCAAGATGCCACTTCAACCCTTCAAGCACAGATTACCCAACTGTAAGCAGAGAATAGAATCATGAACGAAAAACAGCAAGCTTGGGAAGAAAGAAGAAAGGTGTATGAAGATAGTGTAGCAACTATACTTGAACAGTCTGAAGTTTAATGGTAGTACCTGACGATGTAGAAACTGTAAGAGAAAAAGTTCTTAAAGACTAACAGAAATAACTCCACCAACAACTGAGTGAGAAGGACCACTCATTGACTATAGTTGAAGGGAAAATAATGCAACTATTAGAAGATAAAGATTTCCTAAGCTCCATCAATGCTAAACAAAAGCAGAAAACTGAGTCTATAACAAATAACAGCGTGGTCGCAATAACAAGAGAATAAGAAATAGCAGAAAAATTGAGAACAGAAATTCAACTAAAATCTGTTGTGATTAAGAAGCTGACTTCTAATTTTAAAGAAAAGGCTGACAAATACTAATAGTGTCGAGAAGGAACTTCTTGCAATATGATTGATGAGGCGGAGCCTGAAATACATGGAGATTCACCTTCAGATGAACAATAAGGTGATTATTCTAAAATTGAGGCATCTGACTGGAAAGATGATCCCACTACTTCTAGCCTTGTACCATACCCTACATCACCAAGTGACTAAAGATATATAGAACATTGTAAGTCTCATAGGTATGACCTCTTTTGATCTTTCCTAGGATTATACATTTTTCATGTAATTAGTGTATTTTTTAGTAGTTCTTTAGTTTTTATTTTCTTTGTTTTCTCTTCATTGTAAATATTTAGTAATATATGAAATTTTCTTTTGACTAATTGACTAACTTTCAATTTTCTTTTACTAACTGTGTAATTGTTACTAATATTTCTAACATTTTTGTTATTGATACTCCGAGAATAAGCTGCGAATATTTTCTTTCAAGTTTGGGGGAGAGTATATATCTGGTAACAGATTTTTTTTGATAAATAATTAGTATATCAATAATTTTTAGAAAATAATTTTAAGTGTTCCCTATTTTTTGTGCCAATGAGGGCATTGTCCGATTTAAGTTTGGGGGGGGGATACACAATTTCTGTGTATAATAGTAAAATTTAGTATAATTAGTATATCAGTAGTTAGTTTAGTAGTTTATTTTTGTAAAAAAAAAAAATTCAAAATTTTTTTAAGTTGTTCAGTACATAGGAATTATGATAGAAAAAATTACAAATCTTGCAAACTTACAATTCATTATAGTAGAAGTTTTAATAATTAGAATATAGAACAGTTACAATTCATGCTTAGCTCGTTAAACACTGTATTAGAATGGATGTTTGAAACAGTAGATTTATCTAAACTACAAAAATTTAGACTATACTTTCAAAATTATAAACCAGTGAGCTTTCGAGCCATATTTCTTCTTTTATTCAGAGAGACACTATTTCTATTCAAACAAAATTTCTTTGAACTTATATACTGTGATGAAATTTCATATTGTCAAATTTAGAATTGAATTATTCTATGAATATGATAAACTGATTTTTTGTCTAGAACTATCTATTAGAAATATCAAAGCAATAAGATATCTATGCTAGTAAATCGTAAAGATGATTTAAAGTCATCTCTTGTTTAAACCAGAGCGAAAATGCTAAAATCCTAAAAATTTTTTATCTTTTGAACCCATATTAGAAGCTTAAACCGAATCTTCTTTGTACTAAAAATCTGATAAACCTTTAAACATATGTACTACCCAAAGCTTTCAACCTTTAACCCTTATAATTTTTGAGAATTTAGAATGTAAAAGAAGGGAAGAAGAGGTAGTGGAAGGAGTAAAAGTAGAAAAGATAAGGTATGCTAAAAAAGTGGTACAGTTGGAGTCTAAAAAAAAAAAAGAACAAAAAGAATAATGGAAAGGAAAGAAAAATTATAAATAAACAATTTTTGAAAAAAGGAAATTACGATTTAGCAAAAGGCTTTCAAAAGAAGAAAAATCGTAAAATATAATTTTACAACTGAAGAATTGGGATATATATGTATAGAGAAATAAATGGCCAGGAAGAAGTTATCCAATCTTGGATAGTTACTGAAGTAGAATAAAGAAGTTAGAAGGTAGAAAAATGAAGAGTTAAATTGTCATTAAAACTTTAAATCATTTTCTACCTTTCTTTGATACCTTCTGAAACCCAAAGCCCCATTAGAAGCCAAAGGAAAGACCTTTTTGATTTATGAGATGGAAAAGCATAAGTGATCAGTCACATAATCTACTATTTTATCACCCTTAACTTAGTGATGCTATTTTTTAGCTTGCTACTAATAAGTTGATGATGTGTAGATGTAAGAGATAAATAGTAAAAGAGAGCCTAAGTGTTAATGTTCATCAAAATGAACTCAAAAAGCAGTTAGAAAGACAATTGAGGGAAAAAGATGATTTCCCGCCTACTAAAAATCAGGCAATCGTAATTTACGAATCTGCAAAAGAGACAAAAGAAGAAAAGCAAAAAATCGTAATCCAGAGAATCATCAATTATGAGGAAGCTATGAAAGATAGAAAATAGTGATTAACAATTTTCTAAGAAAGCAAAGAACATGAGAAATTGTGATTTGTGATTTCCCAAAAAAGAAGCATTCTTGCTATTGCTGTTGCTACTTATCACGTGAGTGAGAACTATCACCACCAAGAATAGAATTAAAAGATATATGAAATTAGAAGTTCGGTGAATCACTGATCTGAGAAGATTATTGAAGATCTACTCCAAAGGACTCTGCCGTTGAAGATTAAAGAGCAATACAAAAGCACATCTACCGTCTGAAGCAAGGAAAGATAAAATTAGGAATTAGAGTTATATTAGGAATCTTTTATTTTTAGTAGTTTATTTTATTAGAATTAGAAGTCTTTGTAAACCGATTTCTTATGATCTATAAATAAGAGAGCCCAGTGTAGGAATAATCATCAAAGAATTTCAGCATCAATTGATGCCTGAGGTTGGATTTTCTTTCGATCAAAGTAGTATAAAATAGATAGAGTAGATTAGATATCAGAGGTTTTTCAAGAGTAATTGACGACTGTAATTGGGTGCTGAAGATTAGTATAGATATCCTAGTTTCTCAGAAGCAATTGATCACTGCGATTGAGGGGTGAAAGATATATTTATTTGCTTTCTAGTTTAGATTTTAATTACTTTATTTCTATGCTTTGTAAACATCTTTAAGTTTTAATTTGAATTGACGACTTAGGTTATAATTTGCAGATTAGTGTGACGGTTTTTACTTTTCCATCTTCAGTTTTCTAAGGTTTGATTGACGCCTAGATTTTAGGAAGTTGTTGATTAGATTAAATTTGTATTGATAGGATCTTAAACTTGATTGACGATCAATGATAAGAAACTAGAGATATAGTATAATGGTATTGTTTATTTTCATAAATATCCGATAGCTGAAGATTAGGATTGACGACGTCAATTAGAAGGAGGATTTAGATTTATTTTATACACTTTATATTAAGAAACCATTCTTTTATTTATATTTTTTCAGTATATTAGATCTTAAAGATAAATAAAAGTTTTTAAAATAAGGATTTAAATAGAAGATATAAATAAGAAGTAATAAAATAAATAAACTTCCTTGGGGGAACGATCCTATGCTAGTACTATAATTTTCATTGTACACTTGCAATAGGTTAAGACCGGAATTTAACACAATTTTAATATACATAATAAGCAACGATCAATAAGCCTAGTAGAGATATGAATAACAGATATTATGGATTATACAGGGAATCATAAGAATAGAATAAGATTATCTTTTCCATGAGATTCATTAATTTTTGCAAGTATCTTTGACTGAATTTTTTTCTGAAAAATATATTGAGAGAACTAAAAAAGTTTCGATATATTTTTGAGAGTATGTTAATAGTGAGTTTTTGAATGAAAATATTTTCTAAATCTGCAATTTAGAAAAATTTATAAAGAATCAACTGTTCACTAATGCATATGCACTCCCTGCTTATTATGAATTGAAAATGTTGGAGTTCTAATCAAAGATAACTGTTATAATGGAAAGTGAGGATAAAAGATTGGTAATTTTAAAAAATCATAATAAGCTTATGTATTGACCAATTTGACCACTTAGGTAACTTAGTCAATTTAATTAGAGTAATAAAATATGTTTAGATTTTTAACTTTCGTTTTCTTTTAATTTTAATTTTGAAAAAAAATTATTTTGAAAAAATCAAAAATATTTGAAGTTTATAGGTAATTTCACTGAAAACCTTTAGGAGACTACAACTCCTCCACTAGGGATCACCTACGAGTTTAAAGGCTTGTTGCATCCGCTAAATGCAATTGTGCACCCTACAAAATTGGCATTTAATTTAAGTTTTTAGTTTATATGTTTCCTTGTTTGCTAGGGACTAGTAAAATGTAAGTTTGGGGGTGTGATCAGTCACATAATATACCATCTTATCACCCTTAACTTAGTGATGCTAGGACTTATTTTGTTACTAATAAGTTAATAATGAACAGATATTAAGGATAATCGGTAAAAGAGAGCCGAAGTGTTATCTTTGTCAAAATGAACTCAAAAGACCAGTAAAAGATGGTTAAGCATAAAAAGACAATTCACCGCCTACTTAAGGATGGAAAATCGTGTTTTATGATTTTTGCAGAACGATTGAGTGTTGTTACTAAAGAGCTATAGAAATTGTAATTTGTGATTCTTCAGAGAAAGAGTATGATATAGAAGAAAAGAGATGAATCGTAATTTAGAAAATCATCAACTATGAGAAAGCTATAAAAGATGGAAAATCGTGATTTATAATTTTCTAAGAAAGAGAAGAAAAGAGAATAATCGTGATTTACGATTATGATATTATAAGCTTTCCTACTACCACTGTTGCTGCTGATCACGTGAAAATGAATACTGTCATGTACAAAATTAGAAGAACTCTTGAATTAGAAGTTTTGCTAAGCACAGATCTGAGAGATTGACGAAGAAGAATCTTAAAAGGACTCTGCTACTGAATTAAAAGGAACAATCCAGAAGTGCAACAAATAAAGAAAGCAAGGAAGAGTAGAATTAGAAGTAGAAATATAATAGGAATCTTTATTAGAAGTAGAACTTGTAAACCAACTCCTTATGATCTATAAATAAGAGAGCCCATTATAGGAATAAACCATCGAAGAAATTCTCAATATCAATTGACGACTGAGGTTGGCTTTTCTTTTGATCAACTTAGAGTATATTTTTATTGCTTTGTAGATTAGATATAAAAGGTTTCTCAAGAGCAATTAACGACTGCTATTGGGAACTGAAGATTAGTGTAGATATCTGTAGTTTCTTCAGAAGCAATTAATGATTGCGGTTGAGGGGTAAAGGATACATTTACTTTGCTTTCTAGTTTAGATTTTATTTTCTTTTATTTCCTTCTTTGTAAACATCTTCATATTTTAATTTGAATTGATGACTCGGGTTGAAGTTTGTAGATTAGTGTAACGGTTTTTACTTTTCCATCTTCAGTTTTCTGGAATTTGATTGATGCCCAAGTTTTAGGAGATTGTTGATTAGATTAAATATGTATTTATAGGATTCTAGTTTCGATTGACGACCAACACTAGGATAGTTGAGATATAGTGTAAAGATACTGTTTAATTTCATAAATATTTGATAGCATAAGATTGTGATTGACGACTATAATATGAAGTTTGAAGATTAGGATTATTTTCTGCAAATTGGATTAATAAACAAATTATTTTATTCATAATTTTCCAGTAGTTTAGGATCTTAAAAGATAACTACAAGTTTTCAGAAAAATTGAATTAATATAGTAAACCTATCTCTGTGGGAACGTTCCTTTCCTAGTACTATAATTTTCATTATGTACTTGCAATAGGTTAAATCCTAATTAGATACACATATAAGTAGCTCAATCAAAATCCTAACGCGATTGATAGAGAAAGCCTATCCGATCAGCTACACTCCATGTTGCTCATGCAAGGGAGTACACCTCAGAGTATACTAGGAATGTGGCTGGTCCGGGAGCTGGCCTATCTAACTCTGGTGCTAGACGTCGCGAGAAACAGCGAGCGGAGCAACCTGGTGAGCGTACGAATAACTGATGAATCCGGTCATTGGTAATTAAATTCCTTAGTAGCTGAATTTTCAATTTATAGCTACTTGCTGATGAGTTAAATAGTAGGACAAACTATAAGTTTTTGGTTAGCTTATAAAATTTGTTATTCTGTTGAGATGCTTGAAATTTTAGAATAATCAATGTTGTGAACAGTACACTTTTAATATATGGATATATGAATACTTGCTCAGGAAAAAAAAATCATTATGCTTGTAGTTTAGGATTTTGAATGACACCGTTCAATTATACTCATCATGATAGTAACCTATTTGGATTAATTTTTGTTAGTACAAGTCCATCGGTTAAATTCCAGATTTTGTTAAAAACAATATCATCTGCAAGAATAGGTAGTATGTTCATGAATATTGCTGTCACAAATGACATGTCGTAGACACGTCACATGACATTAGTATAAATCTCTGATCACACACTCTCGTTGTGAAACTTTTGCGATAGATTTAACTGCACGATGTAGATCATCGGTAGGATACTGTTCGATGATCCATTCTTCCGTCCCCAATATCGTCTCCAATTTTCAAGGATGAAAATTCATTTAAGGGGGGGAGGATGCAACACCCTTGAGATTTCGCACCCGAGTCTTCGAGTATGTACTAGTACTCAAGACCCGAAACAATGTACGACTGATAATCAAGATAAACCGAGTCGTTAATAAGAACTGGGCACATTTGGAATAGGACCTAAGTATTAATTTGTGTAACTAGTACACATACACCTTGAGAGCACCCCTGGTATGCTTAAGTTTTAAATTTTGTTTTAAGGACTAATACACTATAATTGGTGTATCGATAGTACACGGAATCAAGACCCATATGTAACACCTTGATAAAGAGTTGAATTAGTAAACATAGGGTTAGGGGATCAAAACCTGTTATGAACATTAAATCATAATGCTTATTTGTTTTAAAGGCTAATACACCGAAATTTGTGTATCACTTGTGCACAAAAACTAGGACTCGTGGGTATTTAAAGGGTTCCCACGCATATGACATGCACAAACTAGAGAAGCAATTTGTGGAGAGCTAGAACCATGAGAAAACTCCTTCCTCTTTGGATATTCCACCCCGGGAGATCATAGCCATCCAATCTTTTTGGAATTTTCCTTCTCCACCGGAAACTACGATCAGTAGAGCCTCGATCTCGACTTCACTACAATACAAACGAAGGAAGTTGAACGATCAAATGGTCGATCACTTACTCGTCAGAAATCTCTACACCGTGAATGTAGAATTTCGCATGCGTGTAGACTGAGAAGGTAATTCTTGTAACGCGATCATGTGAATCTAGAATTCTAAATTTGGGATCGATTATCAAGAATCTAGGCCACATGCAAAGGAACTTCAAAGATCGGACGGGTGAAAGGCTTAATAACAGAGTTCTTCGACTTTTGATGTTTTAGAACATTGCATGCAAGCCCAAATTAGGATAGAAGTCATAAATTATGATTTGAATATGAAATTAGGATAGATTTTACAAGAATTAGGTTTACGAAGCTAGAAGAAGCAAAAAGGCATGCGAGCTTATCATGCTCACCGAGATGACTATGAGGCTCGCTGCGACGAGAGAAGTTCTAAAGCACTCACCGCGGCGAGTGCTACATGATTTTTAGGCTATTTTTGCCTCTGTGAAAACTCGCCGTAGCAAGGCAATGCGTGCCACATGGAATTTGTATACCTCGCCGCAGTGACACTTTAGCTCGTCACAACGAGGTCCTCTGTTATTGTGAGCTTGAGTTATCGTCTTTTAATGCCAAGCGAGACCTTGTTTTATTTCTAGTATGGTTCGTTAACACTTAAGGTATGCATGATGTGTGATCTAGGGTAAATACGAAGAACCTTTAAAGGGAACTTCGCTTGGATTCGAGCCATTGTGTTCACAAGTTTTTAACATAATTTAGGGAAGAATACTTTTGCCCGATTATATGCTTTCTCGAATTCGTGCCACTGATGCAATTATTTAAATGCATTATATTTTCTAGCAATGTTCTATATAAAATTTTGAAATGCTTTGAATGTCATGCTTTAAATGTTTTGATTTGATTTCCGCACATGACTTACATGAATTCCGTACTATGTACTTTGATATATCGTTGTATTTGTTGTATATGCTATCGGCTCCGTGTATTTATGTGGCAGCCCGGATTTCCACACCCGAAAACCCACACCGTCAGATCAGCCATTAAGGCTGATCCCCTCATACGAACGGAACACTTGGTACATCCGCATGCAAAGCGAAACAAAGCATAAAGTTAAATAAGCAGATAGAGTCATCAAAAGAAATAAATTTCCATTTCTATATATAAAGACAACTCAAGATGACAAAAGACGGTTCTAATCCCATGCAACTCACATGGCCAAAAGAATGGAACCGAACCATTAGTGACAAACAATCATCACCAACACATGGTTCGCAAAACAAAACAAAACTAGCTGGACGTACCAGGCCTTATAATTTAACTCTCCAAACAAAGCTAGCGCAGTACAAATCTACTAGAAGAACTCCTTTGGAGGGGGCTTTGTCTCCACCTCAGGTATGTACTCAGGGTCCTCAGGATCTACATCCTCAGTTCTCGCCGCTAACTCTGAACCTGTGACATATAGTCGAAGGGTGAGCTACATCTAGGATCAATAGGGAAACATAAGCAACATGCATATTATGATATCAAACATATACTTCATGACATAATCGGAAACATGCTTATCTTACGAGATTCACAATTTATAATTTAAAAGCATTTAAATTGACAAAAATGAATATCTGATGCAAAGTTTCAAAACACACTAATCATGGTTACTCAAATCGTTCTCTTAACGCACACACTTAAACAAATCACTTAAATAATCTCTAGAGCAAATATAGCATCGAGAGCTGTATATAATACCGATGCAATACCCCAAACATCATCGTTCAATGAACAATTCATACAAAGTTGCCCAAACTCCTTCGAATTCGAAGACTGGTGCCGAACGGAGTATTTTCATAGATTGAAAATCAAAGAACTGATATCCCGCCGTACCAGGGCACAAGTATGGATATCCCGCCATACCGGTCACAAGAATGCCGCCATGTCGATAGGGTATTCAACACATGAACCTTAAATCAAAGTGTGAAATTTAACTTAAAATTATTCACCGTGTATTTGTGATAATTCATAATAGGTTTGCCTTCAAACTGACATACACATTTATCACATTTACTAGTTTCACAAACACATATTCTTGATGTCGCACACACATATCATAGCTTCTTATTGAGGTCACATACTCACTTATCAAGTTTCACACACACACACTTATGGTTTATTCTTAGTGCACATCCTCACATACTTTTTATGATTAAAAAGTCATAACAAAATTCATGCTAAATGACGAATGAAAACTACACAATCACATACATATTCTTATCATATCACAAAGTTCATGCTGAACAAAATCAAATACATAAGTTACTAAGTTTTCCCTACCTCACACAAAGTCACATGTAAGTTTCCTTATCCCAAGAAAGCTCTCCTAGCCCATAGCTCAAGTTTATACCTAACATACACAATTCATAAACCATACATCAAAAATGACATAAAACAGGAAGATATAAATCTCCCCAAAGTCTCCTCCACAAAAAAAAACAACCGACTGAGACTGCCAAAGTTGATCGATTGAATCATTTTTGATCGGTCGATTTCCTTCAGAAACCAAACCTCTAGCACGCAACTACCGATCGATCGGTTCCCAAATCGATTGATCGGTTTCCAAAATTGATCAATCGATTCCCAAATTAATCGGTTCATTTCTCCAGAAACCAAATTACACGCTCACTGTTTTTCACAAATCGATCGGTCGTGCTCATTTTGATCGATTAGTTTCCTTTAGAAACCCGCACATTCATAACTTGACAAAATCAATTGATCGATTTGAAAATCGATCGGTCGGTTTTGTCAGATTTCACCCATTCTCGAGTTCTAACTTCTCAAACCCATTTTCTTCAAAACATATCTCCTAAATTTCTAATCCTCTCATACACATATATCAATACTAACATAACTGTTATTTACTATTTTCACATTGATTTCTAACCTTAAATCGATCGATTACTCGATCTAGTGCTTTCACATAGCTAGGGCTTCATGGTCGGAGCTTCAGATTCTCCACGATCCCAAGTCCGCAATCAATGCACAATCTCACGCACAAACTTAATTCTTGCACGCACAAGCACACGCATTCAAAGCTCCCTTCCTTTCTATCTCTTCTTAATTTACTCTCTCAACAACCAAACTCAAGATAATAACTCCTCTTGCATTTATTTTCATTTATAACAACTAAGGCTTACGTCTTAAGCCGATACACCATAGCTAGGTATATACAAGTTCATCATAAGGTCCACACCCAATCTAAACTTTTCCATTTCACTAAGTACCTAATCCAATCATAGCTTACTTAATTATTTATACATGGTTAGGTACGTGACCAATCAGACACGTACACCGAGGTGTACTGTTCAATGCTCAAAATTTTTGACACATTACATTCTCCCCTCGGGAATTTTTTTCACCAAAAATGTACCTAAAGAATTTCACTCTGAAGATAGACCTGAACAGTGTTACATTAAAATGCATCATAGCACATACGTATAAGATGTACCCATATGTAACACATCCATAGACATATCTAATCACACATATCGTATCACATAAGCATTTGCGAGCTGCGACTCGTAGTCTGTTGGATACAGCTACCGCATCACACGCGTAAACACCTCCTCATGGTAGTCTAGGCATTTGTGTAAGTGACGATTGTTCTCAGCCATAAGGGCGAGAACATCATCCATAGTAGTAGTCGAGGAGTGCTGTGGTGGTGGTGGCATCTGAAACTGGTCATGGTGCGGAGCTGGAGCTGCTTTCTGATCCACAACGGGCTGTTCCTGGTCTTGTTGGGCATCCGGTGCAGATGGTACTACTGGCTCACCAGGAGGAAGGCTCTTCTTTAATTTGTTACATGTTTTATTCCAATCCGTGAAGGTATACAATTCCACATGGTCACTTAGTCTCGGCACCTCGCCAGAAATTTGATAATCTTCTCCCCCAGGGTAGTCCTCTATCATACTTGAAAGAAGGCGAGCGTATGGGATATGCTCTTCCTGTATAGCTCCCCCTTTCACTAACTTTCCTCTCGCATATTTAATCCCTTCAAAAACCATCAGCCTGTAAAAGCCGAATACAAGGCCCGTTGCACCTCCCCTACCCTTTCAGTCATGTGGCGCATAGGGTAAAGGTTGCACTTAATAATCATATTGAGCATCCACATGTAATGAGGTAAATCAACCCGCTTGATTGCGTTACCCGATCCTTGTCGTCCCTGGGTCATGTTCTCTTTAATCACTAAGAAATCAACGGGTGTCCTGTATGGGGGTAGCAATTTAATCTCACTCCCATAAGAGTCATAACACTCTAAATCTTTACAAGCATGATCTTCAGTAAATTCATAATGACGACCACCGATTTTGGTCGTAATCGTGTCGGGATTATTGGTCTGATGCATATTCTAGTAAAACAATTTCACCAGGCGAGGGTAATAATAATCATGAAGTGGCTTCAGTATATTCTCCAAACCAGCCTTAAGAATATACTCCGTAGCCCATAGAGTATTTCCTTTTACATCCTGTTCTTGGAACAGGGCCTTATCGATAATGTACTTGACCTCAAAATCCTTACTTACCCACCACTCATTGGGCTATTCTAGTTGTGTTGGTGATGGTGGTGGGGAAGAATGGTGTGATGATGATGATGATGATGGTGAGAGTGGCGGTGATGGTGCTGAGGGTGGTCTCGAAGTACTAGGGTGCCTAGGAGGTAGTTTCGAAGCTGGAGCCTTCGAAGTTTGTCGCATTTTGGGTGGCATCTCTAGCATTTTTCAAAAGAAAATAGCAACTAGGGTTCAAAAAATAAGGATTCAATCGAAATGCAACAGCTTTTCATGTTAGGGATTACCTTTGTGGTGTGCTTTGAATTCAATTCGTCGAAAAATCCAAGCCAATAATCCTTTGATATCACTTCTATTATCTCCAAAAGAACACAAGAGAAAACCCTAAGGAAATAAGAAAACCCAAATATGACATTTCGATCCCCAAAAAAAAACCAACTTATATATATATATATATATACGCAGAAATTGATCAATCGATTTTCAAAATCGATCGATTGATTTCAATTTTGATCGATCAATTTTCCATAAACTATAATGTTGCCTTATAATTTAGATCGATCGATTCTCAAGTAAATTTCCAAAATTGATCTGTCGGTTTCCAAAATTGATCGATCGGTTTGCATTTCAATCGGTCAATTTTCATAAGATTTTTATCAGTTCAAAAATTGCTCACTATTTTTATGAATTCGATTGGTCGTGCACATTTTGATCGATCGGTTTCCAAAATCGATTAGTCGATTTACATCTCGATCGATCAGTTTTTACGGATTGAGTCTGTGTCTCAGTTCTATCAAATCGATTGATCGATTTTAATTTTTGATCGGTTGGTTTGAACTGAAACCCCTATACTTGTGTCTTTCACTTCAATTTTAAGTGTAACTCCTACACTTTGATACACCTTTTTCTTATAACTCCATCAAGCTACTTTATCATATTTAAAAGCATCAAGTTTATAACTCAACATCAATTTCATACATTAAGGAGTTAAAATAACAAGAAAGTTACAACTAACTCTCTCTCAACTCTCATTGAACAAGTGAGGGTATTGTTCTCTAATCTCTACCTCACACTCCCAAGTGGCCTCCTTAGTTGAATGATTCCTCCACTTGACAGGCACTAACAAAATACTCTTTGTGTGCAAACTTTGTTCTTTCCGATCAAGTATTTGAATTGACTCTTCTATCATTGTCATAGTCTCGTATAGCTCGATCGGCTGATCGTCCAAAACATGAATCGGATCCTTCATATACTTTCAAAGCATAGATACATGAAACATGTTATGTACCATATCCAGTTGTGGAGGTAATGCAATTCTATAAGCAATTTCACCAACTCTTCCCAAAACTTCAAAGGGTCCAAAGTAGCGTGGGCTTAACTTTCCCCGCTTTCCAAATCTCATGACGCCTTTCATTGGTGAGATCTTAACGAATACATGATCTCCCACATGAAAATCAACACTTGTCCTCTTGATATCGGCATAACTTTTTTGTCTGCTCTAAGCCACCTTGATTCTTTCTCTAATCATATGAACGATAGTGGCATTGCTTTCAATTATTTCTAGACCCAAAATAAACTTTTCTCCGGTCTCTTCCCAATTGATCCATAATCTACATTGTCATCCATGTAGTGCCTTATAAGGTTCCATACCGATACTCGTCTGAAAGCTGTTATTGTATGCAAACTCAATCAATGGTAAATGTTGATCCGATGATCCCTAAAAAATAAGCATACACGCTCTGAGCATATCTTCTATGATCTGATTCACTGGCTCTGTCTGTCCATCCGTCTAGGGGTGGAATGTCGAACTGAAGTCTAACCGTGTATCAATTCCCTCTTGAAACTTTTGCCAAAACTTTGATGTGTGTGACGGGTCATGATCCAAAACAATACTAACTAGAATACCATATAATCGGACTATCTCTTTCATGTACATCTCTACTAGCCTCCCTGCCGTATACATGGTGTTGTATGGCAAGAAGTGAGCTAGCTTGGTTAATCGGTCAATGACTACCCATATGGCATTGAGTCGCTTCGCTATCTATGATAACGCCAATATGAAGTCCATAGAGATTGACTCCCAATTCCACTCTGGTATTGGTGGAGGCTACAATAAACTTGCCGGATGTCTGTGATCTACCTTCACTTGCTGACATACTAAACACTTTGACACGTGCTTAGCCATATCCTGTTTTAAACCTCTCCACCAGTAGTTCTTCCTCATATCCTGATACATCTTGGTGCTACTATGGTGTATGACGCACTTGGACTTGTGGGCTTCATCTAAGATAGTTTGCCAAAGGTCGGCATCCATTGGTATGCATAGACGTCCCCTGAATAATAACGACTCATCCTTAATTGAGAAATCCGGTCTACTGCCATCAATCACTCCCTGTATGATCTTTACTAACTCTGAATCTTTCATCTATAATTCTTGACTTTGATCGAAGATTGTCGGTTGGATAGTGATGTTAGCCAACAAGGCTCTTGAAGCTTGTACCTCGATCTTCGTATCATACAAAGAAAGGTCCTCTAGCAACTTCCATCTATGAATTCCCATGATAAGGCTAGATAATAGAGCTGAACTCTTTCGACTCAAAGCATCTGCTACAACATTAGCCTTGCCTGGGTGGTACTGAATGGAGCATTCGCAGTCCTTGAGAAATTCCATTCTTTCTGTGTAAACAAGTATCTAAGGCTTTTATGATCTGTGAATATCTCAAAGGTTTCTTCGTATAAGTAGTGTCTCCAAATCTTCAACGTGAAGATCACCGCTGCTAGTTCTAAATCATGTGTTTGGTAATTCTTCTTGTGGTCCTTAAGCTGTCTCGACCCATAAGCAATAACCTTCTTATCTTGGTTGAGTACACAACCTAAACCACTGTGTGAAGCGTCGTTGTACACATCAAACCCTCCACTGCCTGAAGGTATAGCCAACACTGGTGTTGTAGTTAACCTCTTCTTGAGTTCTTAGAAACTCTTCTCACAATCATTAGTCCACTCAAACTTCTCATTCTTCCTTGTAAGTTTTATGAGCGGTCTAGAGATCTTTGAAAATCCCTCTACAAACTGTCTATAGTACCCAGCCAGACCAAGGAAACTACAAATCTTAGTCACAGTCTTCGGTTGTTCCCATTCCACTACTGCCTTGATCTTTGTTGGATCCATTGTAACACCATTCTTTGAGACTACATGTCCCAAAAAACTAACTTTCTCTAACCAAAACTCACACTTACTGAGCTTTGCATATAATTGATGTTCACGCAGTGTCTGTAGAGCAATTCTCAGATGTTGTTCATGCTCTTTCTTGGTTTTTGAATAGATGAGGATGTCATTTACAAATACGACCACACAAGTATCAAGGTGTGGTTTAAACACCCGAAAATTAGGTCCATGAATGACGCCGGTGCATTTGTCAATCCAAATGGCATCACCAAGAATTCATAGTGTCCATATCATGTCCTGAATGCCATCTTTTGTATGTCCTCGGCCTTAACTCTCAACTAAAGATATTCAGATCTCAAGTCGATCTTACAAAAGAATCTCGCACCTTGTAACAGATCAAACAAATCATCTATTCTGGGCAAAGGGTATTGATTCTTGATAGTTAACTTGTTCAGCTGACGATAGTCGATGCACAGTCTCATCGACCTGTCCTTCTTTTTCATAAACAAAACCCGTGCTCCCCAAGGAGACTCGCTAGGTCTTATGAATCCTTTATCTAGGAGTTCTTGTAATTGGTATTTCAACTCCTTCAACTTAGCTCGAGCCATTCTATATGGTATTTTAGATACGGACTCCGTACCCGGTGCTAAGTCAATGGTGAACTCCACTTCTCTATCCGGTGGTAATCCTGACAATTCTTCTGAAAACACGTCTTTGAATTTGCATGCAATCGGAATCTCAGTTATAACATTTTTCTCTTCCTTGTGCTCCTTCAGAAAAGCTTAGTACCCACTACATCCCTTCTTTATCAAGCATTCAACTCTGACTACAGATATAAGAGGTACAAAAGTCGATCGCATTCCTAGAAATTTGAATGATCTTCTCGTATTCGGTCTAAAGGTAACCACCTTTCTCCAAAAATCAACACTTGCGCGATGCATCGACAACCAGTTTATGCCAAGGATTACATCAAATCCTTGCATATCCAATAAGATCAAATTCACCATCAATTCATGACTGTCGTACTCCCTGATGGCGACTATAACTGACCGACACACCATATTGGTACTAACTGAATTTCCCATTGGTACTGACACCGCCAAAATAAAGTCCAAGGCTTTGGGAACAGCCTTCATTTTCTTTGCAAACTGAGGCGTAATAAATGAGTGGGTAGACCCTGGGTCTATCAACACTCTTACTTCATAACAAAGGAAACCGCCCTTATCATAAATTTGCAAAGTACCTATATTATACACATACTTCAACAATTACTCGTGCATCAAAAGTTATGTAAAGAACTTGATTTAGAGACTACTTCCTAATATTGATGCATCTTCTCTATCTAAAATTTAAATTAATGTAATAATTAAATTAAAAGAAATTTTCACCTTGGATGATGTCGTTACTATTCTGGGCATCCTGGGCTATTATGACATATGCTCATCCTTGAATCGTAGGTTTCTTCGTCTGCAGCGACCTAGGCAAAGGAGCTGATGCCGTCCTCTCCATTCTTATATCTGGGCAATCATTGATCATGTGCCCCATTTTTCCATATTTGAAGCACCCGCTAGTACCCCGCCTACAATTTATAGTCTTGTGAGGCTTACCACACCTTACACATGTCTCAATTGGGTGGATGATGATGCCCTAGAGAAACCCTGAGTAACTGATACTCTTGTAGTGGTAGCAGGGCTCTCATAACGAATAGGTCTCACAGATGAAGGCATAGGTAGCCTAGAGTAATTGGTCTGACATGGCCTAGAGAAACAGGTTTGAATTGGCTAGCTCTGAATAGGTGCTACGAATCGTGGATTTTGTTCACCGGCTCGTAGTTACCAACTCTACCGTGATCTGCTCTTCCTTTACCTTGCTGATCTTTTCTTCTATACATTTCGTCAATGTCCTCTTCCACAACAAGAGCCTTGCTCATGACTGCTCCGCATGTCTCCAATTCAAAAGCTGAAATTCTATCTCTGATATTTGGCCTTAAGCCACGATGGAATTTCTTGGCCTTCATCAGATCTGAGGCCACATACTCTGGAGCAAAGCGTTCACGTCTCATAAACTCTACCTCATATTCTCTCACTGACATCTTCTCCTGTTCTAACGAAAGGAATTTAACCTCCATATGATTCCGCACCACCTTAGGGAAGTATTGTTTGTTGAACTCCTCTACAAATTCATCCCAGGTACACAATATGCTTGGATTCTCCTATGCCCTTGTTATAGACACGGACTTCCACCATGGGCTCGCTTCTCTATCTAGCATAAATGCTACCCATCTGACACTCTCATCTTCAGTGCACGAAAGCACACTGAATATCTTTTCCATCTCACTGAGCCAGTTCTCAACTTCATTGGCTCTGCTTGCCCTAAAAAATTTAGCGGATGCATCCTCCGAAACTCTGTACATGCTAAGTGTATTGGTGGTGGTGGAGTAGGTGGAACTAGAGGTGTAAGTGGCATTTGCTGATGATTATTTTCATTACTAACTGCCAACAACGCCTCCTACTGAGCCATAACATTTGCCATAATTTCCATAGTATGCATCATTCTTTTTCTTTCTTCTCTTTCTTCATTTCTTTCTAGGTTCCTCTCTTCCGGAATGCTTCTTTCCGGAACCTCCCTATTACCAATCGGAACCCTATAGAAACTTGTGGGAATCTCATCCCCACTTCTCAAGTTCCAACTATGGCCGCCCCTTGGTCGGCCCCTTCCTTTAGCAGACATGACGCTTTGCAATATGAAACCAAAGTTTCATTAGTAGAAGGTCCCTATACTCTGAAAAAATCTAAGACTTATCAAAAATCTCTAAAGCAAAATACTTTGATACCAACTGTGACAGCCCAGATTTCCGCACTCAGAAACCCGTGCCATCAGATTAGTCATTAAGGCCGATCGCCTCATATGAACGGAACACTTTGTACATCCACATGCAAAGAGGAATAAAGCATAAAGTTAAATAAGCAGATAGAGTCATCAAAAGAAATAAATCTCTATTTCTATATATAAAGACAACTCAAGATGACAAAAGACAGTTTTAATCCCATGCAACTCACATGGCCAAAAGAACTGAGTCGAACCATTAGTGATAAACAATCGTCACCAACACATGGTTCGCAAAACAATATACTATGAGACAAATAAAAGTATTCTTATAAAACTAAACTGGATGGAAGTACCAAGCCTTACAATTTAACTCTCAAAATAAAGCTACCGCAATAAAAATCTACTAGAAGAACTCCTCTGGAGGGGGCTCTATCTCCTCCTCAGATATGTACTCAGGGTCAGGATTGACGTCTTCAGTCCCCGCCACTAACTCTGAACCTGTGATGTATAGTCAAAGGGGGAGCTACATCTGTGCTCAATGGGAAAATATAAGAAACAAGCATATTATGATATTAAACATATACTTTATGGCATAATCAAAAACATGCTTATCTTACAAGATTCACAATTTATAATTTAAAAGTATTTAAATTGATAAAAATGAATATCTGATGCAAAGTTTCAAAACACATTAATCATGGTTACTCCATCCACACACTTAAACAAATTGTTCTCTTAATGCACACACTTAAACAAATCACATAAATAATCTCTCGAGCAAATATAGCATCGAGAACCACATATAATACCAATTTAATACCCCAAACATCGTCGTTTAATGAACAATTCACACAAAGTTGCCCAAACTCCTTCGAATTAGGAGATTTGTGCCAAACGAAGTATTTCCACAGATTGAAAATCAAAGAACGGATATCCCACCGTACCGGAGCACAAGTACGGATTTCCCGCCGTACCGCATACAGGCATACCGCCACGTCGGTAAGGTATTCAACATATGAATATTAAATCAAAGTGCGAAATTTAACTTATATGTGCAACCGTGGATTTTTAACTATCCATTGCGACTAGGCACTCGTATGAATAAATAGTCGCCACCTAGAGCTTTTGGTGTCCCGGGAAACCTAAATCAATATTGAAAGCACCGAAGTGCAAAATTATGACTCTAATTTTGATTTATGCGAAAGGCTCTTGGGTAGGGGCTTCAATTTTCAACCAGGAAGGTGTTAGGCACCCGAACAACCCGCTCGTAAGTGGTCTCTACTATGACTGTTTGGATGTGAATATAAAGTATATATATATATATATATAATTATATATATAAAAAGACAAGAAAATGAGCGACACTTTTCCTTGCCCGAATGCACACCGATCCTATTGAGCCCTTCCCGCTTGCCGAAATTTTGGCAGCGTAATGGCTCAATTCTAGGATAGGGGAAAAACAAAGAAGGAAGACGAATAGAGGGGAGAGCTGGAGCACTCGGGCCCTTATAGCACTGATCTGGACCTTCGCGTGGGCTTTAATGGTCGTGAGATGTGTTCTAATCTCTAAGGCTTGGTAACTAAGAGGTAAGAGAAGAAGGCTAAGGGGTAGTTCTAGCTAAATCTCAAGGATTTATGATGGAAAATGGATCGTAAAGGATGAAACTCAGTTCAGGAATTTTATGGGTGAAATGCTAAAAGGGAGGGCACACTAATCTTTTCTCTCTTTTGAATTTTTTTCAAGCCATTTGCAAAGGGGGTGCCTCTCTATTTGTAGGAAAAAGGGAGGTTAGGAGGGTACTTAAGTGCTAATAGGATTAGCAATTAGATAATCTTTTAATCTAAGATTTCCTAAGATTTTGAGATCTTGGAAATATGGGCAATGGGTTTCAATGGTAGATGATAGGATGAGATTTCAAAATAGCACATGGGTTGCAAATAGGTTAAATAGGGGTGCAACAGTCCTAATGAAACCCACCCTAAACATTGGGATAGTCAACAAGTCAAACCCCCAAAGTCATTTTCGAGCAAAATCTAACAGTTACTGTAGCTAAGCCTGGTGTGTGTATTACACACGCTAAGCATAGCTATAGTGCTTGGGAAGAAGCTGGAGGTTTAGGCCCTGGAGCCCACAAAAAGATCCGATCTTGCCTAGCATGTGTAATACACACGCTAGGAAAAATTCTGTCAAAATTGGCCTAACGTATTATACATGCTAGGTAAAATACTTACATTTCTGTCCGATTTATAAATCGTCGTAACTTTCGATGTACAACTCCGATTGAGGAGATTCTTATCTTGTTGGAAATCTGAGGAAGTCCTCTTTCCAATGGTATTTAACTCAGCTCCATAAAAGGTTTGTGTAAATTTTGGCACTCCTCTTTCCAACCACTGCTTAGGAAGGTTCAAAAACTGGTCTAGGATGGGTTCTAAGGGGTCCGAGAAGGTTGTGGTTGATTCCTAACGGTTTGGGATGATTCCTAAGGGTTTGAGAGAGGCTATCGAAAGCTCAGGGGGGCGCCTTTCTCGAATTATGTTTCAATCGGGCCTTGGGCCAAATTTGTGTGTCTACCACTTTGGTATCCGATCACTAATGATTGAATGCCAAAGAAAAAGACATCCAAAGAGGCCTAAAGCACGCTATCGCGTCCGCTGTATTGAAAATGAACCTCAAACAGCAAAAACAGAAAACAAATAAATGGTGAGTAACATAAGCCCAATATTAGGGAAAACATGCGCCACTCGAGAGTAGAGGAAGCCCCAACATTAGGGAAAACTTCCGTTCCTCATAGCCATCGGTCCCCAAGCCCTTAGCAACATTACTGGGCATAACCGAGATGATGAAATGATTGATGATGTTTGATGTTCAAGTTTCATTATGAATCAAACAATCTCGCGAGCGGGAGGGTGATCAACCTTTACCTAAAAACTGGTGCGATACAAAGATGGGAAGATCCATAGTTTGTGCTTATTCATATGAGGCATTGATGGCCCATTTGATCGACCACGGGTGCCCCTGTGGGAAGCAGGGTACGAAGTCATTGAGCGAACCCGTTGACCCTGAAGTTATTTTAGCATGACTACTGCTGGTGGAACTTACCAGTGTGCTGATTTTGTTGTGTGGTGAGAACAAATTAAAAATCAAAATAAAATAAAAGATGGAAACACCACAACTGAAATAATCCTTAGCCTGCAAGATACAGGGCTATTGTAGCAAGTTTTGATAAGTAAGAGTTTGTCTCAAAGAGAAATTGAACTAAAACCCAAAATGGGCTATAATAGTAGGCCTCCAGATCTGGCTACAGATCTGACAATCCTAAAGAAAGGGAGTTGGGTGTCACAACTACACTAAATTGCCTACTAAAAAGAAAAGAAATAAAGTGCACTCCTATCCTAAGAAGGGTTATGAAGAAGGGGGTGATGGTGTGTTAAAATAAAGATAAAAGGATGAGAAGTAAGCAGTCTAGGTTAAAGTTCATTCAGTTATGTAACTCAGATTTAGGGCTCTCTCTGCAGCACATCCTTACAGAAGAGCTATCAATAACCTCAGCAAGGTAGAAGAATCCAACTTAACTGATGCCATTTGAGGGGTTCTTAAGGCTATAGTCTGTCCACTCAAATGGCCAAAGTCTTTCCAATAGAGTCTGTCAAATCCCATTGATTAAGCCAGAAAAGCTAAAATAATCCAAAGGAGTGCGTGGATCAAACCTAATCCAATGAATCAAATCAGGCCATGAATACCATTGCAGACACTACATTTGCCAGGCTACAAGCTCCCCAATTCTGCGTACAGATCTGGCTGACATTCATAGGGGTATTAAACTTATGAAGATCAAATGGCAATCAAAAGATCTAAAGGTTAAGTGAATGGGTCATTCCCAAATACACAAATCCGATGGAGAAACTAATCGAACCAAAGGATCTATAGATTTAAATGGACTTTAAATCAATAATTTATTGCTTAAAACTATCTTGTAATAAAATGTCCTCACATCTGCAATCACTACGGAGAAGCCAGATCTAACATCTAATAGTGGTCAAGTGAAATAGAGGGGAGCTTGTTCGTGCACAATCTCTCACCAGGCTACAAGCTCAAGTGTAGAGAAAAAGAATCCATCTCAGATCTGTGACCAAGATTGCCCTAGGGCTATAGTTTGTCCACTCTAATGGTCACAAGCTATCCACAGAGGCTCCCTTCCCACAAATGATGAGATAGAACATGTAAATTGTTGCTGCCACCATGGTCCCAAGGCTACAAGCTTAAGCTTCCATGGGCCTTTCAATAAGCTCAAATCCTTAATTCATGTAATAACGTGAACAAAACTACGGGCAAATAGGAAAATAACAAATTAAGTAAGCATTCAAATATAAATTCCATTGATTTGATGTTACCAATAATGAAATCTCTCAAGGTAGTAGCCTTGTGCACAACAGCTCAACATAAAATCCCAATGTTTAAATGACCTACTACAAAACTTAAATAAAACTACACCTAAATGCTTACCAAAGATTTAACCAGCAAGTGCTGGGCTAAGAGAGAATAAAAAAGAGAAAAATAGGTGATCAAACCCTAACCCTAATCTGCTTGTGCTCTCAACCCACAGAGGTTGAAGGAAAGAGTGATTGATGGTTTCTAAGTTACAAGCACAACTTATATACATAGCCCTAATACTGTGGCTGAGAGAAGAGTAAACCCTAATTTTTCAAGCAGATGTGGCACTATTACAACCCTTGGATGTCTTGGGATGCTTGCATCGGAATCCATGCCTCGAGAGGTGTGCCCTAGACCTAAGAAAATCCCTAAAAGGTCCTTAAGTTAAGATTGAGAAGAGGAGAGCCCGAGCTTCGCAAGGGTGGCTTCTATATATAACTTCTGTCGCGCAGCTGCAGAGTGTTCGCGAGGTAGAGCTTGGCTTTGAATACTATTGTCTCACATAGCAGGACTGTGAATGATCGCGCAACTGCTTCAGCTTTGAATGCACTCCCGCAGAAGGATGTTCAGTGTTTAGCTTGCTCACGCAGTAGAGCTTCAGACATTTTCTTTCATGAGGTACTAGAGCAGATGCCTTTACATCTCGCTCGATTCAGGGTTGAGCTTCTAAATGAGCGAGAGCTGCGTAGGAGAACTTTTGGGCGTCTCTCTCCTCCAGAGCCACGCAAGAACTTCGCGAGGTCCTTGCTATTGTTCACCCCAATGGGTCTCGCGGGGTAGTGCACGCGGTTGCATTACGTCTTGATCCTCGTGAAAACATCGTGAGTTGTATTTCTGGAGGCTTAGTGCGCAAGAGCTGCGCGAGTTATTTCACAAGTAGATTACAGCTAAACTGCGCGACTGTTTTCATCCTAAGTGTGCATGATTTATTTGTATTTTGAAAATAGATTTTTCAAAGGATGGATTATACTTTGATTAGAAAACTAGAAAAAAAAAAAAGAAATATCAGCACAGAGAGAAATCAATTAGCCTGCAAGATCAGGGCCAATTGTAGCAAGTTTTAAATGTAAGTGAGTAAAAGATCGTCCACAGATAATTGATTTAAAATGTATGGTAAACCTCCAGATCTGAGCTACCAGATCTGGCCTCTAATCCTATCTACAAAGCAAGTAAGATGAGAGGTTGAATTTGTCACATTAACTAAATTATCTACAAGTAAAATTTAAATTAAGTGATCCAGATCCGAGTTGGGGGAATTGGATGCAAAATTAATAAGAATGGAGAAATAACAATTGACTTAAGCTTAGTAATTGATTGCAGAATGAGAAATAGTGTAGCACAGTTGAGAAAGTATAAAATCTTCATCTGGCTACCAGCTCAGATGTAAGAGAAAATAATCCAATTCAAGGATTAGGATTGAGTTGAACTTATGGCTATGATCTGTCCACTGTCATGGACACAGATCATCCAATAGTTTTCTTCTTCAATCCAAAGTCTTGATTCAAAACATAAGCACCACTACAAATGCTGTAAGAACCAGGTTACAAACACAGATTCTCACAGGGATAGTGAATTAAGGGAAATTGCTTAAAAAATAGCAAATCTAAAGGAATATAATGAGTGAGGAGGTCACAATGAACCCTCAACATGAATCTAATTGAGAACGTACTGATGAAAGCAATCTTTTCAAATCCACCATTACAATTACGTAACACCTTAAAAACAAATTTCTGGTTTGTACTCTTGAATACAATTCTCACTTAAATTACACAAGTATCTCACAGTTCTCAATTACAGACAAAAGCTAGGCTATTACAGAGGTTTCAGACAAGCTATCTTGATATGAATTGGAAAATGGGACAGCAGGAATGAAACTCAAATTCTGGATCCCCAAATTGGGCAAATAGTTCGTCTATTTATAGTTTTCCTCAAGTCCAGCTCAGATGTGCCTTAACCAATCAGAATTGGTTAGATCTATATCAACTAATAGGAGTCGAGCACAGGGATCCAGATCTGTTCTGGCCAATCAAAATTGCTTGATCTGGTTCAGCCAATCAGGAGACAGAGGCATCAATTCTGTTAGGTAATTTAAAAATCTGTTTGAGCTTCTAGATGTTCCCGCCAAGTAATTTCATCTTTGGGTGTTCACATGGAGTGTAATATGCCTCTGGTTCGTGCTCAGAATCTTTCAGAATGCTCCTGAGTTTTTAAATGCATTGGGACACGTGCAGAGATTACTAAAATACCCTTACAGATGCTGAGAATCTTTAGAATACGATTTCGCACAGATTGGGGGCCTTTTCGAAAGGAAATGTGACTTCTGGAGCTCTATTCGCACAGATTGGAGGTCTTTTCGAAAGGAAAAGTAACTTCTGGAGCTCTATTTGTAAAGAACTGGTGCTGTATGCAAGGAGTTCTCTTCTTTTCGAAAGGATCATCAACAAGTTTGGTACCTTTCGAATAAATTAGGTGCTCTTCGAAAACCAAGCCTGGAGCTTTAGTTCTTTTCGTAGTGTTTAGGTTCTTTTCGAATAGATCAGGAATCCTTTCGAATAGCATTCTGTAGTGTATTCTTCTTTTCGAATAGCTCCAAACCTATTTCCAAGTTGAAACTAGGCCTTTGTCTCTTCTAGTTTAGGCATTTTGACAACCAGTGAGGCTGTCCCTTCTCCTTCTTCCTCTAGATCAAGATGGGTCATCATCTTTTTGGAACTTTTAAGCTTCTTTCAGGGTTAAGCCTGCCTTTATTGTTAGCTGTAAAACAAACACATAGAACACTTATTTAGTTCTCTCAAAGGTCTATCAAGGCCCAGGTTAAGGTGTGGAAAATGGTATTTTCCAGTTCTCAATAGCGACTGCTGCACGAGAGGACTTCTTTGTGATAACCCCTTCATGGAGCTGCACGACTTCTTCACGAGTTCTAATATGTTGCATGTCTTAGCTGCGTGAGGGAGCTTTGCCAGTGATTTGAACAGCGTGACGTTGCACCTCTGCTGTGCGAGATAGGTCCTTGGCTTCTCTGCCGCCATGCACATGCTTTTGTTGTAGCTTCCTCCGCTCTCACCTATTCTTCTTTCATTTGCTGAACTTTCTTGGTCCATTATGACATGCAAAAAAGTCACCATACCACCATGGTGTTCCATCACTTTCTGGTTCAACTGTCATCTTTTGCTTGAATTCTCTCTCTTCTTGGCACCAAAAGCATAGATTTTATGTTAAGCTGCACAAGTAATTCCTAACTATAAAACAAGCTAAAAAGGAGTTATTGGTCAACTTCAAGGTCTAGCAAAGGCTAGGTTAAAAGGTGAAATGTAGTACTTTTCAGTGAATAACACACCCCCAAACCTAATCTTTGCTAGTCCCTGAGCAAAGCAAAATTTAAACAGCTACTCTAAGAATGTAAATGCCACTTTTATAGGGAGCACGGATGCATTTAGCTTATGCATCAAGCCCTTTAAACCCCTAGGTGATCCCTAGTGGAGGAGTGAAATCTTTTGAGGGTTTTCAGTGAAGGTACCCACAAACTTCTCAATGAAACAACTAACAAAAGTGCATACAGTGGTAAATTAATTTGAAATAAATACAGTTCATTTCACTCTTGCTCTGTCAAAATTAAAGTAGTATATGCAAACATTTTAACACCTCAATCATGCATGCATGCTCATCACATCCATTCACCTGACACCAAGAAAAACAATATGTGCAAAACAGTACTAAGCTTATCAAATACATCAAAATTCAGGTTTAAATAATGCCCCAAGGATTTCAATCTCAGACCTAATGCTTACCAGGGCTGTCTCTCATAACTGAATTTAAGGGTGTATCATTTCACATAAGCTCAAGAGCAGTAACATACCCCAAATGGGTTTGCGAGCATGAGCATGGGCACATCTAATTTCTGACATCATAAAGTACTCTCACCATAGATTAGACATTCCCTCATCTTCACATGACAGTTCATTTGACTTTGGATCAACAAGGGCTTTTCATGGGTTGTAATGTGGCTTATTGGTGAGGGTTGTAAAGAATAAAATGGGTAAAGAGTGGTTCAAAATTAAGAAATCGACACTGGTAGGAGATGATTCATGACTTCACCTTCTTCATTTCAGCACAACTTCATCTTCTTTTAAAATTTCAGAGCTAATGTGGCCAACTTCTTCTCTTCTTTTCAACATTTCCAATGGAATTCTTCTTTTGACTTCTTGTTCTTTTTTTTTTTTTAATGATGATTGCTGCCACACATCTACAAATGCTACACTTTTATTTACAGATCTCCTTCTCTCTTCTTTTCCTTTCACTCAAATGTTAAACTTTACTCACTTATCTTCAACATCCTCTCCTTTACCTTCATAATTCTCAGAGTGAGGGTAGGGCTGAATCAGGTTAAGAGGTTCAGGTTTAAGTACTTTGATGTTTGTTGAATAAAAAGGGACTTTAAGGCTCAACAAGTGTATGCACAAGGGTAGTTTCACAGGTTTAATCTTTTAGGCTCAAACTGTCCAAATGAAGGCGTTGATCCTTTCCTTAGTGTAATGATTACTGTCAAACAACTTCAACTCGGGGTGTCTAACTTTTAGTGAAAAGGGCTTAACTCAGTCAGTCCTTAGAAGAGGAAAAAGTTGCCATAGACACTCCTAAAAAAAAAAAATTTTGGCTCAAAGCTCACTAGGTATGGTCTTCAATTGAACTCAAAGGGGTATGCTTTCACCTGTTTCTCTCCTTACTGGTTTACTAACTATTGTTTATATATAAAATTTCTTGATGTTCACCTCATAGAAGTAATGATTTTCAAATGACTTTAGTGTTAAAAAGGTCTGCACAATTTTTAAATCTCCCCACTTTCAGCATTGCTTAGGTGAAATTCATTCTATTTGTTCCTCACATAGTTCAAACTGCTGCACTTAGGTTAACTAAATCATTGGCAATCCTTGCCATACTCCCAAACCTATGAGGAGCAGTGTCCTCACTGATTCAAAGAGTAGAGGGCAAGTGCAGCAAGGAACAAAGACACACATAAACAAAGCACACATAGGCAAAATGAACACTAAATAAGGGAAGTGAACGCAAGAAACAAAGGCCACATAAACATCTAAAACAAACAACTAGTTATGAAGCAGAAATGAAAATCAAGCAAAACAGAACATAATAAAAAGTAATTTCATTAATGGACCAAAATTTGTACAATGTATGACAAAAGAACTATAGAAAAAAAAAATGAAACTTGCTGCTTCAAGAAGACGAACTGTAAGCCAGAAAGGGGGGGATAACAAGGACTAAGGAGAAGGATGCTGAGCAGGTGGTGGATGGGGTAAAGAGGAAGGGGCAGAAGATCCAGATGGTTCTATCTTCTGTTTCTTCTTCTTTCTCTGATTCTATTTCTTTTCCTCCTTGGCTAAAATCTTTTTTACTTCCTCATACTCGTCCCACAGGAATTGTAGTGGGTCAGGTTCTTTTGGTGGTGGTAGGTCCTCCCAAACTGGGTCGAATTTTATCAGCAGCTCAATGGGTTTCTCATCCACCATAGTTGTGGCTAGGGACGGACTACTAGGGGTCAAAAGAGAACGAATGAGATGGAGATGAACTGGCCTGATATTTAAAATGCATGGGTGGTGGAATACGCATCGGCACATTAAATTTTTCTCATCCTTCCAAGGATAATTGCTATAATGATATTAAAGAAGGTTAGTTAGCAATAAATATGTTGGCTGGGAGAAATATAAAATGTCGTGTGATTTATTATAGGGAATGATCCGACAGAGTACATGTTGGTCTATTATTAGCAATGAGAGTTAAGGCGAAGATATGAAATGAAGAATTCAAAGAAATTTCTCTTGTAGTGTACATTCAGTCCCGCGAGGAGTTCAGTAGTGCCGAAGAAAATAAATGCTTCACAATGTATTTCGTGGAGCTGAGACTTGGCCTTGGTGTGCGAGTTGAATTTCTTTTTGCATAGCTGCACTGTCTAACTTCACGAGACTTTAAAATGTAGAGCATCAAGTGCCTCGCGAGGTTAAATGAGTGGTGACAGTTATTCACGCAGTTCCAAATTTCTGTAAAGATCAAGCCTCGCGGGGCTCAAACTATCATCAGAGCTCCGCGAGATTGAACCTTATGCCTGTTAGCATCGCAAGAATCCATATTTAACCATTTTCTCAGTGTTGCACAGTGGTCAGTGCCTCCATAATATCATGCACCTATCCATTGTCCATCAGCATCAACCCTTTCATATATACTCCATTTCACCATCACAATTATGTGCCTATTATCAACAACTGTTCTTCAAAATTACAGAATTCCAAAGATAGTTTTTCAGATCAAATTTATGTCAATTATCATGAGAGCACCACAACCATACATCAACAGACTTGTACAACAGATTCAGATGACAGATATGCACACATACTCAAAACAACAATGACAAAACACAATCAGACACACAAGCAAATCATTATTCTAAAGCAGTAAATGAAAATTTTCTAAGTAACTAAAAGCAAAACACACAATCAATACATATCGTACACACATTCTTTTGGTTCTTCGCCACTCACCTTCACTTTTCATGACCTCCTTAGTTGCCTTGTGCTACTAAACCATCATCCACATGGTTGGAGTATGCTTCACCAATCATGTACTGCCCCTTGGGGTTGGCTAATGGTTGGTTGACTAGGCAATTTGCCCTCTTCTCTGCTGTTCAACGCATTGCAAATTTGACCAAGCTGGTCCTCTATTTTCTTAATACTTTGCCCATGAGAGTTCACAGTTTTGACTAGGCTCTCCAAATTCTGCATGGATGCCATCATTTGCTCTTCAAAAGAAGAGGATCTAGGTTGTTGTGGGGGCAAGGCCAACTAGTTGGGCTGTGGGGTAGGCAATCGACAATTCTGCCGAGGTGGGTATCCCTAGTTAAACTGGTGCTGAGGTCTATATGGAGCTACCAACTGCTGCTACTGAGGTTGAGGGTAATTATCTTGTCTCCACCTCAAATTTTGGTGGTTCTTCCATGAGTACCCAGCAGGTGCTGCCCAAATGCTTCCGCAGCATTGGCTTGCTCCATAACAAAATTAGAGAATTGGTTGGCTGATAAACAATCATATATTGAATGTGTGGGAGATTGGCATATCAGACATGCCTCCTCCACTTGTGCAACCATTCTAGGTTATGTCATATTCATCAATTTGTCAAACTTCAAACTCAAATTGTCCACCTTCTTCTCCAACTCACTTTGCACCTTTACTTCATATATTCCACCTCTAGGGGTGGCCTCTTTCACCAACCTAGCAGGGGTCGGACTGTTATTGCGAGACAGTGACTCCTGTTGCATGGAATTTTCTCCTATAATATCAAACAACTCTCAAGCCTCATCAGCTGTCTTGTGGAGGTAACTACCACCACATGAGGCATCCACCATATCTCTACTCTTGGGATTAATTCCTTGGTAAAATACTTGCACTAATTACCACATTGGAATTTGGTGGTGGGGGCATTATTTTAATATCTCCTAAAATCTCTCCCATGCTTCATAAAAATCCTCAGTTGAGGACTGAGTAAATGACAAAATACTTGTCCTCATTTGGCTGGTCTTGTTCATGGGAAAGAATTTAGCCAGGAATTGGCTTTGGAGGTCACTCCATATTTCTATGCTATTGGCTGGGAGCGAGAGCTTAGAGAGCCATGTGTTGGCTTTGTCCTTTAGGAAAAAAGGAAAGAGCCTCAGTTTGGTGGCTTCAGGTCCCAAGCCAGCAATATTGAAGGTGGTGCAAAGTGCCAAAAATTGGTCAATGTGCTTGTAAAGATATTTCTTACTAAGCCCATGGTAGGATGGCAGCATATTGATGGTGGAGGACTTGATTTCATGGTTTCCTTTCACTGAAGGGAATTGTATGCAGAAGGGAGAAGTGTAATCTCCTGGTGCATTATATTCCTTCAAGGTTCTTTGCCTCTTAGCCATGGTAGCTAGGTCAGTTTCAACAGTAGGGCCTTGTGTGGTGTTTCTTGGTCCAAGGATCCTTTCAACCTCAGGATTTAGAGGTTCCAACTCAGGGTTAAGGGATCTTCTCCAAAGCATACACTCACAAACTCAGTAGGTAAGGAAAATGCTTACAGCACTCAAAGAATTTCTAAACTAAAATAACAACTAAACAAATTTACACTAAATTAATTACAGGGAATTCAACATTAAAGGGCTAGGTTTCAAGGTAAAAGAAGTGCAAAGAGAGCTAGCTAGACTCCACTTGCAACTCTAGCTTTTCCCTTCTACTGTTGTCCAATTCTGCAAGATTCCAAAAAAAATTAGTAGTACTTTTATTCTACTATGGCACAACTATAAAGAATTTTTTAAACTATAACATAATACAACTCAGGTCTACTACAAAGATCAATATCCCCTATAGCAGCACCAAAAACTTGTTGGTTGGACTTACCAGTGTGCTGATTTTATTGTGTGGTGAGAACAAATTAAAAATAAAAGTAAAATAAAAGATGGAAACAACACAACTGAAATAATCCTAAGCTTGCAAGATATAGGGCTATTGTAGTAAGTTTTGATAAGTAAGAGTTTGTCCCACAGAGAAATTGATCTAGAAGCTAAAATGGGCTATAATAATAAGCATCCAAATCTGGCTATAGATCTCACAATCCTAAAAAAGGAGAGTTGGGTGTCACAACTATATTAAATTACCTACTAAAAAGAAAAGAAATAAAGTGCAGTCCTATCCTAAGAAAGGGTTATAGAGAAGGTGGTGATGGTGTATTAAAATAAAGATAAAAGGATGAGAAGTAAGCAGTCTAGGTTAAAGTTCATTCAGTTATGTAACTCAGATTTAGGGCTCTCTCTACAGCACATCCTTACTAAAATGCTATCAATAACCCTAACAAGGTAGAAGAATCCAACTTAACCTATGCCATTGGGGTGCTCTTAAAACTATAGTTTGTCTACTCAAATGGCCACAGTCTATCCAATAGAGTTTGTCAAATCCTATTGATTAAGCTAGAAAAGCTAACCTAATCCAAAGGAGTGGGTGGATCAAACCCAATCCAATGAATCAAATCAGGCCATAAATACCATTGCAGACACTATGTTTGCCAGGCTACTAGCTCCCTAGTTATGTGTACAAATCTGGCTGGCATTCATAGGGGTATTAAACCTGGAAAGATCAAATGGCAATCAAAAGATCTAAAGCTTAAGTGAATGGGCCATTCCCAAATACACAAATCCGATCGAGAAACTAATGGAAAGAAAAGATCTATAAATTTAAATGGACTTTAAATCAACAATTTATTTCGTAAAACTAGCTTGTAATAAAATGTCCTCACAGCTGCAATCACTACAGAGAAGCCAGATCTAACATGTGATAGTGGTCAAGTGAAACAGAGGGGAGCCTGTTCCTACACAATCTCTCACCAGGCTACAAGATCAAGTGCAGAGAAAAAGGATCCATCTCAGATCTGTGACCAAGATTGCCGTAGCGCTATAGCCTATCCACTCTAATGGTCACAACCTATTCACAGAGGCTCCCTTACCCACAAATGATGAGATAGAACATGTAAACTACTGCTGCCACCATGGTCCCAAGGCTACAAGCTCAAGCTTCCATGGGCCTTTCAATAAGCTCAAATCCTAAATGCATGCTATAGCCTGAAGAAAACTACGGGCAAATAGGAAAATAACAAATTAAGTAAGTATTCAAACATAAATTCCATTGATCTAATGTTACCAACAATGAAATGTCTCAACGCAGTAGCCTTGTGCACAACAGCTCAACCCAATCCCAATGTTTAAATTACTTATTACAAAACTTAAATAAAACTACACCTAAATGCTTACCAAAGATTTAGCCAGCAAGTGCTGGGCTAAGAGAGAAGAAATAATGGTAAAAGAGGTGATCAAATCCTAACCCTAACCCTAATCTGCTTGAGCTCTCAGCCCATAAAGGTTGAAGGAAAGAGTGATTGATGGTTTCTAAGTTACAAGCACAACTTATATTCTTAGTCCTAATACTGTGGCTGAGAGAAGAGTAGACCCTAATTTTTCAAGAAGATGTAGCACTGTTACAACCATTGGATGTCTTAGGATGCATGTATCAGAATCCATGCATTGAGATGTGTGCCATAGACCTGGGGAATTCCCCAAAAGGTCCTTAAGTTAAGATTGAAAAGTGGAGAGCTTGAGCTTCGCAGGGCTGGCTTCTGTATATCACTTCTGGCGCACAGCTGCAGAGTGTTCGCGAGGTAGAGCTTGGCTTTGAATATTGCTATCTTGCATAGCAGGACTGTGGATGATCATGCAACTACTTCGGCTTTGAATGCACTCGCAGAGAAGGATGTTCAGTGTCTAGCTTGCTCATGCAGTAGAGCTTCAGACATTTTCTTTCACAAGGTACTCGCGCAGATGCCTTTGCATCTCGCTCGATTCAGAGTTGAGCTTTTAGGCGCGCGAGAGCTATGCGAGAGAACTTCTGGGCATCTCTCTCCTCCAAAGCCATGCGAGAATTTTGCGAGGTCCTTCCTGTTGTTCGCGCCAATTGGTCTCACAGGGTAGTGCGCACGGCTGCACTACGGCTTGATCCTCACGAGAACTTCACAAGTTGTATTTCTGGAGGCTTAGTGCGTGAGAGCTGCACGAGTTTCTTCATAAGTAGATTGTAGCTAAACTGCACGACTGCTACGCGAGAGTACTTCTTTGTGATAACCCCTTCATTGAGCTGCGAGACTTATTCATGAGCTGTAATATGCAACATGTCTTAGTTGTGCGAGCGAGCTTTGCTAGTGATTTGAACAGCGTGAGGCTACACCTCATCTGTGCGAGATAGGTCCTTGGCTCCTCTGCTGCTATGCACATGCTTCTGTTGCAGCTTCCTCCACTCTCACCTATTCTTCTTTCATCTGCTAAACTTTCTTGGTCCACTATGACATGCAAAATAGTCACCATGGTGTGTACCACCACGGTGTTCCATCACATTCCGGTTCAGCTGTCATCCTTTACTTGAATTCTCTCTCTTCTTGGCACTAAAAGCATAGAATTTGTGTTAAGCTACACGAGCTATTCCTAACTACAAAACAAGCTAAAAAGAAGTTATTAGTCAGCTTCAAGGTCCAGCAAAGACTAGGTTAAAAGGTGAAAAGTGGTACTTTTCAGTGAATAACGACTACTCGAGCAGAGTGAATTGAGGTCGTGATGCTTTTGGGAGTGTGTGCCATTTTTGATAGTGTGTCCTAGGTCAACATGACCTAGAGTACCTAACTTCAATTAATACCAGACAGATCCAGCCAAAATTGGGTACCTACCGAAGGAGGCACTCAATCTTGGTCTCCGTCAACGATGATCTTATTATCGAACAATTATGCAAAAATATGCACTCATCAGGGATAGATAAAAACAAAGGGGAATGGAAGTCCCAACCCAGAACCCATCTTGGTATAATTTACGAGAACAAACATCCATCCAAAGGGATACTCAGACGCAAGGAATACACTTTACAGGGATACTATATAAATGCAGGCTTTAAGACTGCTCCCTAGAATGAGCCCCTCGGAATGCATATTTAAACATAGTCGTTCGTTAGGTAATTTTCATTTTGACAGGTTGATTTTAACCAACAATTGACCTTTTTATTTGGAATCTAAAGTTTCAGACACTTAAGTTCACATGAAACGAAAAACAGAGTGCTCAGCACAAAGATTTAGCAATGGAGTCAACCCAATCAAAACATTGACCGTTTGACCGAGAATGACACCGTTGCTCCTACTTTAAAGTAGGATCCAAAGATCCAAGACGAACCTTAGACTTAGGACATTAATTTAGCATAGCTTCGTTGCCGATAAAATATTGATATTTCACCGCATTGAAACACACATGTGTGTGAAAACACAGATTTCTTTTTTTTTTCTTTTTCAAATGATTGTTTTTCCATTTTTTTCTTTTTTGAATAGACTGACATTAGTGGTGAGATGCCTCCTCTGCTCTGCCCATCGTCAAGAGGTTGCCTGCCTCAAGGCTTTGGGCTGATTGAGTGTTCCTGCACATTTTTCAAGAAAATGTTAGTCCCTTTTTTATTTATATAAGCAACAAATATGCATCCTAAATAACTGAAGGATAAGCAAACTTTTAACTTACACCTATTTATTTCTTTCAAGATGTATATATTATGGATTTTAGTTTTTTGATTTCTTTTCGTTCTTTTTCTTCATTTTGAGATGAAAGTACAATGTGGTGAATATGTACATGGACATGAAAGGGAGTAAAAATATGTATATATATTTTTGTATAGTTTTTCGATTTTCTTTTGCTTTTTTGTATTTTTGTTCTTTTATTTTTCTTGTTTTTTGTTTGATGCCTTAACGAAAAGGTGAAGTGACAGGTACCATTTTGACCATAGTCGAACCCATTCATGGGGGCAGACCTGACTGAGGTTCAAATTTTTACCAAGGTCGGAACGTCTATCCCTTCGAATCGAATTAACCCTTTATCCTTACCATGGGTCATACATTTGACGGTGTGATCAAAAGATACACCTGATTGGGACCTGATTTAAGCTAACATGAGTGGCCCAGTTGAGGATCAGATGGCTTGGAATTGTAACCAAGGGAGTAGCTAAATGATTTTTCTTTTCTTTTTCATCCTTTTTACTCACAACGCCCAAGATGGGTTTTCGTTATGACTTGTTGGGGGATTTCAGTGTGCTGATTATTATGAATTAAAAGAAAGAAAATAAAATTAAAGTAAAAAAGAGGATGGATTCAGCACATCTAAAATATCCTAGACCTGCAAGATACAGGGTCCTTTGTAGAAAGTTTTAATAAGAGTTTGTCCCACAGGGAGTAGTGATCTAAACCTAGGTATATTGTAGACCTGCAGATCTGGCTACAGATCTGGCAATTCTACGAAGAAAGAGAGCTTTTCGGGTATCACTAGATTTAATTTATAAAACTGAATTAAAACTACAAGATTGAAGGAGATGGATGATGAAATAAAATATAAAATGAGGAGAAATAGACAGCTAGGGCCTGGTTTTTATTGCAAAACAGATCAAGAGGTGGGGATTTGCAGCAATCCTTCATTTAGCTACAAGCACAAATGCAAGGTATAAGAATCTGGTTTAGACTGGTGGTTTGGATTGATCTTAAGGCTATGATCTGTCCACTTAAATGGTCACAGATCATTCAATAGATTTCCTCCATTCTGATGGCTTCGATCAGAACAAGATAATCACTACAGATGCTGTGGATGTAAGGCCACAAGCACAGGCACCCACAGGCATATCAAACCCAGGGAAATCAGATGGTCATCAAGAGATTTACCGGAGATGTGGAAGGCTTGGCCCATCTACATAAGAGCCGATCGAGAATCTAATGGGACCACAAGATCTATAGATTTAATTAAACTTTAAAACCAACAATTTATTGCTTTAAACAAAACAACTTATTATGAACTTGTTCCTAGATCGATAGTCTGTGCATCGATCCACATTTCTTCATGCCAAAATTATAATTACAAATAAGATCTGAGCCGCCACCTAGATCTAATCCAACAGGCTGGATTAGAGAGAGAAGGGGGAAGAAAAAAAAGGGAAAATAAAACCTAAAACTAAACCTAAATGAGCTAAGGAGAACTCAGGCTATTCCTTTGTTCCTACTTTCCTTGCTGAAGATAAATAGCAGAATTGATGCATATTTATACATATGCATCGATCAATGTGCCTTGAGTTGCAGCCAATCAGAAGAGAGGATTTCAGTTTAAGCTTAATCCCTGTTTAAGAATTTCAACCAATCAGAGAAGAGATAGGGATCTGGTTTTATTTGTGCCCAACTGAAGCTAATTTACATTCCCACTAAAAATTAGTTCACACCCATGTGCAGAGTTTCCTGTGCATTGGAGTTCCAAAATTTGCCCCTACCGTCCATTGATTTTTGCTGCTGCAACCTTAAGCTGTCGACAGGATTGTTGCTTTAGTAGATGCATTCGATAGGTGCAAGCTGGAGAACTGCTCGATAGGATCAGCTGGAAGCTTCACAGAAGAGTTCGACAGGTTGCAACTCTAGCCTTGAACCAATCGACAGGGCTAATACATGAAGTGCTCGATAGGTTGCTGAAGTGAACCATTCAATAGGTTCATATTGCTGCATTTCGATAGGATGAAGCTTGTAGCCCAAGGAACCCTTCGACAAGTTGGTGGATTGAGCCATTCGATTGGTTCAAAGCTGATACATTGAGGGACTGCTCGATAGGTACAAAACTACAGCATTCATTAAGCATTCGATAGGTTGAATTGCAACCATTTGATAGGTTGAGCTCCAGCTTCATGAACCAATTGATAGGTTTATTGAAGCATTCGATAGGTTCATGCACTTGGCTGCAGCTGATCAAGTTTACCAACCAATCGATAAGTTCAACTCCTATTTGAACACTTCGACAGGTTCAGTAGTTGCCGTATTCAAGGCATCTCGATAGGTTGAGGACTTTTGCTGTGTAAGTTCAACTCCTATTTGAACACTTCGACAGGTTCAGTAGTTGCCGTATTCAAGGCATCTCGATAGGTTGAGGACTTTTGCTGTGTATCCTAGTCGACAGGTTCTCAACAGGTTCATTCAACCATTTGATAGGATGCTCGATAGGTTCATTTTCAGCATCAGGACCTCTCGATAGGTTCGAACAACCAGTCGATAGGTTGGAGGACTCTATTGTTGAACTATTCGATAGGTTCTCAAATTGCTGAGTTCCTAAAACATTCGACAGGTTGGTGTATTCTGCATTGAAACCATTTGATAGGTTGGCAAACCCAGCTTTGATCCACTTCGACAAGTTGTGAGTCTAGTTTTTATGAACCAATCGACAAGTTCATTGAAGCTTTCGATAGGCTCAATTGCTACCACAAAGCACTGCTCGATAGGATGCATTTCTGTCTCAGCACTATTTGGCAAATGCTCTCTTCAGCTTATGAGCTTTAAGTGCAGCTTGCATCATTAAAATTACAATAGCAATAGCTCTTTTTCAGACCATTGGGCTTCACCAGCTTCAACTCCAATTGAATGGCTCCATTTTTTGTTTTTTGTGGCACTTTTTAACTGGATTTCTGTACTATGCTGCAATGTCTTCCTAAACTTCAAAACAAGCTGAAAGTAATTATAAATAGCTCTAAAGCTTAGCAAAAGCCAGGTTTAAAGGTGTAGAAAGTGGAAAAAATCAGTGATTAACACACCTCAAACCTAACCTTTGCTATTCCTCGAGCAAAGTGAAATTTCAAACAACTAACCTATGAAATTAAATGCCACTTTCGTAGGGAACACGGGTGCATTTGGAACATGCACCAAACCTTTTAAACCCCTAGGTGATCCCTATTGGAGGAGTGAAGTCTCCTGAGGGTTTTCAGTGAAGGTACCCATAAACTTCTCCAATAAAATCAGTTAGTACTAATGCAACATGCTAAAACAAAGTTTAAGTAAATAAAATAAATTCCACACCATGTCCATTTAATTTTTAGAGGATTCTCAGCAAAAAAATCATCAGTTTAAAACCTAAAATTCTGCTGTAATTCCTTCATCATCAATCAGTTCATGTCAAGGCATTGTGCCTAAAAATTAATGCAGAGTTCACCTTTAATTTAAGAATTCTATTTTGATAATGCCCCCAAACAAATTTAGATTTCTGACCCAAGTCTTATTAGGGCTATTCACTCACAACAAAAATAGAAGGGTGCATCATTTCACACAACTCAAGAGTAGTTACAGCCCTCAAATAGGACTGCAAGCATGAGCATAGGCATTGCTCTAATTTCTAAAATTTTCTAATTCTCTTCACCATAGATCAAACAAATCCTTGTCTCCACATGACAGCTCAATCCATTTCAGATCAGTAAGGTCTTTTCATTGGGTTGTAATGTGGCTTATGGGTGAAATTTGTAAAAGAATAAAGGGGTAAAATGTGATTCAAAATTGAAAAATCAACTAGGTAAGGAGGTGATTTGCAACTCAACCTTCTTCATTTCAGCACAATTCCATTTTCTTGAATTTTTAGATTTGAAGTGGCCAGTTTCTAATCCTCATTTCAATCTTTCAATGAAATGACTTCTCTTTCTCATTCCTTTTATTTTGCTTTTCTGTTTTTCCTTTTCTTTTTGTATGTTTTTCTTTTTGCATTTTTCTCCATTTTTCTTTTTACGGGCTGTAATGCCACAACACTACCAAATGTGCTTTCCTCTTACTCAACCAAATTTTAAACCTTGCTCCTCTAACCTCACTTCTCATTCTATTTCCTGGTTTCTCAGATTGAGGGTGAACTAAAACAGGTCAAGGGGTTTTGGGTTCAAATTTTCTGATTTTTTATCAAAGAAAAGCTGGGATTTTAAAGGCTCAAATGGTGTGTATCAAGGGCAGTTCAATGGGTAAGGATATTTTCAGCTCAACTGTTCAAGGAATGGCCTTCCTTCATGTCCTCAATGTCATGAATGCTGTCAAGTTGTTTCAACTTGGATTTGCCTAACTTCTAGTGGGCAAAATTAGATCCAATCAATCCTTAGAGCAGAAAAATTGTTAAGACACTCTTCAAAGAAAATTTTTCAGGCCCAAATCTCACTGGGTATGGCCTTCCATCAAAATTTCTGGGGTGTATCCTTACAGTTTCCTCTCATTTCAGGCTCACTAAATACCAATTTTTTAAAATTCTTGACATTTGCTTCATGAAAAATGTTAAAACTACAACTCATTTCAGTTTTTAAAAGTTTTTTTAATTTCCTCTTTTCCAAAAATCAGGTGGGAAGTCACTTTATTTTCAAAAACTTTTTTAACATAGCTACACTAGCATTAACTCATTTCATTGGCACACTTGCCATACCCCCAAACCTAAGATGAACATTGTCCTCTATGTTCTACAAAATGAGAAACTAGGGGCAGCAGGGTAAAAGAAAGAAAAACTAAGCAGAAAAATTGAATGTGCAGCAGAAAATAAAAAAAATATAAAAACAAAACTGAATATACGAGCAGGAAAATGGAAAAAATGATATACCCGTGCAGGAAATTACTGATAAAACAGAAAAAACAACAAAACCAAGCTAGAACTGTTACAAAATAAAATCTAAAAACAGAATATATGGGCAGAAAAAGGACTGCTATGCAAATGAAAGGAAACTATTGCTAATAACAGAAAAATAGTAAAAACAAAGTAAGGAACTGAATACAAAGCTACAAAAACAGAAAAATGCTGATATAAAAATAGATTTGTAGGATAAAAAATAGGAAAACAAAGTTCGAAACTAACTATATTTACAGAAAAATGCAAAAAATCAGTAAAACTAGGACACATTATCCTAAGAAAGAGAAACCAACAACCTAAAAACAAAATTTTTAACTAAAATTCCTAAAATAGAAAATCGTAATACCAAATCATAAATCCCCTAAGCCCAAAGAAAACCCCAAAATCATGAGCCAATCAGATACTTATAAATCTAAGTGATTATAAAAATGATTTGCAGGAAAAATATACAGTGAAAAGCAAGACTCATAAGACTGACCCCTATGTTGATGGTGTGTATGAATCAAAAAGAATTTCTAAGTAATGAAGCATTGGAGCACACATTAAAAATAGGATTCATACAGCTGAGATCCATGTGATGGTGAAGAAATCTCGAAGGAAAATAAAATCAGCGGCTCCATTGAATATTCAAAACAACATATGATCCACTGCTCATTATCCTATATGATTCCTCAAAATGAAAAACCATGACCTCAGTAGGTCTAGATGGGAAAAATGAATAAAAATAAAGAAAAATAGCCCATATGAAGATATTTTTATGTTTTTATAATTTTCTATTTTTTTTGTTTGTTTTGGATTAGCCCGGGCTCAACAAGAGCCCTTATTTACTATTGCTGAAAAATAATAAGAAATTTTAATTTGTATTTTCATTTTCTTCTATTTTTTTATTTGATTTTGTTGACTTATACAAAAATTAGAATGACAGCAAACGCAACAAAACTGTTGGTCAAAAAAATTTAAAAATAGAAAATGAATGCAAAGGAGAAGGGGACGCAAACTTAAGCAGATCTGCTCCTGCTGCAATCCAGATGCTCCTTGTTTGGCAGCTGCTCCAGATCTATAAAAATCTAAAAACTGCACCAGTAACTTATTCAAGTATATTGACAAAAATAAAAATAAAAACTCAGGGTACTGCCCCAATTGGACAAAAAATGCAAAGGGTGACAGCAGCATTTATTCAAATAGCTAGAAGGTAAAAAAAATCAGAGAAATCAGAAATTCTACTGTAATAAAACAGGTTTTCTATACAAAAATTGCAGCAGACATTTAATCAAGCACTTGGAATGCGAAGTGTAGGTTTAAAGCAAAACAATAATAAAACTACAAAATAAAACTCAGATCTACAAAATAAAAATCAGATCTACAAAAATGGAAAACTTAGATCTACTATCTAGATCAAAACTCCCCGGCAGCGGTGCCAAAAACTTGTTGGGAGATTTCAGTGTGCTAATTATTATGAATTAAAAGAAGAAAAATAAAATCAAAGTAAAACAGAGGATGGATTCAGGCCATCTAAAATATCCTAGACCTGCAAGATACAGGGTCCTTTGTAGAAAGTTTTAATAAGTAAGAGTTTGTCCCACAGGGAGTAGTGATCTAAACCTAGAAGGTGTAAAGTCGACCTCCAGATCTGGCTACAGATCTGGCAATTCTAAGAAGAAAGAGTGCTTTTCGGGTGTCACTAGATCTAATTTATAAAACTGAATTAAAACTACAAGATTGAAGGAGATGGATGATGAAATAAAATATAAAATGGGGAGATATAAACAGCTAGGGCCTGGTTTTTATTGCAAAATAGATCAAGAGCTGGGGATTTATAGTAATCCTTCATTTGGCTACAAGCACAAATGCAAGGTATAAGAATCTGATTTAGACCGATGGTTTTGATTAATCTTAAGGCTATGATCTGTCCACTTAAATGGTCACAGATCATCCAATAGATTTTCTTCATTCTGATGGCTTCAATCAGAACAAGATAATCACTACAGATGTTGTGGATGTAAGGCCACAAGCACAGGCACCCACAGGCATATCAAATCCAGGAAAATCAAATGGTCATCAAGAGATCTACCGGAGATGTGGTAGGCTTGGCCCATCTACACAAGAGCTGATCGAGAATCTAATGGGACCACCAGATCTATAAATTTAATTAAGCTTTAAAACCAACAATTCATTTCTTTAAACAAAACAACTTACAATAAACTTTTTCCCAAATCTATAGTAAGTGTATCGATCCACATTTCGTCATGCTAAAATTACAATTAAAAACTAGATCTGAGCCACTACCTAGATCTAATCCAACAGGCTGGATTAGAGAGAGAAGGGGGAAGAGAAAAAAGAAAAAATAAAACCTAAAACTAAACCTAAATGACCTAAGAAGAACTCAGGCTATTCCTTTGTCCCTACTTTCCTTACTGAAGAAAAATAATAAAATAGATGGGTATTTATACATATGCATCGATCCATGTGCCTTGAGTTGCAGCCAATCAAAAGAGAGGATTTCAGTTTAAGCTTAATCCCTGTTTAAGAATTTCAACCAATCAGAGAAGAGATAGGGATCTGTTTTTCCTTGTGCCCAGCTGAAGCTAATTTGCATTCACACCAAAAATTAGTTCACACCCATGTGCAGAGTTTCCTGTGCATTGGAGTTCCCAAATTTGCCCCTGCCGTCCATTGATTTTTGCTACTGCAACCTCAAGCTGTCGACAGGATTGTGGGTTCAGCAGATGCATTCGATAGGTGCAAGCTGGAGGACTGCTCGATAGGATCAGTTGGAAGCTTCATAGAAGAGTTCGACAGGTTACAGCTCCAGCCTTGAACCAATCGATAGGGTTAATACATGAAGTTCTCGATAGGTTGCTGAAGTGAATCATTCGATAGGTTCATATTGCTGCATTTCGATAGGATGAAGCTTGTAGTCCAACGAACCCTTCGACAGGTTGGTGGATTGGGCCATTCGATAGGTTCAAAACTGATACATTGAGGGACTGCTCAATTGGTACAAAACTGCAGCATTCATTAAGCATTCGATTGCTTGAATTGCAACCATTCGATAGGTTGAGCTCCAGCTTCATGAACCAATCGATAGGTTTATTGAAGCATTCGATAGGTTCATGCACTTGGCTATAGCTGATTAAGTTTACCAACCAATCGATAGGTTGAAGCTCCTATTTGAACACTTCAACAAGTTTAGTAGCTATTGTATTCAAGGCATCTCGATAGGTTGAGGGCTTTTGCTGTGTATCCTATTCGACAGGTTCTTGACAGGTTCATTCAACCATTCGATAGGATGCTCGATAGGTTCATTTTCAGCATCAGAACCTCTCGACAGGTTCAAACAACCATTTGATAGATTGGAGGACTCTATTGCTGAACTATTCGATAGGTTCTCAGGCTGTTGAGTTCCTAAAGCATTCGATAGGTTGGTGTATTCTGCATTGAAACCATTCGATAGGTTGGCGAACCCAGCTTTGCTCCACTTCGATAGGTTGTGACTCCAGTTTTTATGAACCAATCGATAAGTTCATTGAAGCTTTCAATAGGCTCAATTGCTGCCACAATGCACTGTTTGATAGGATGCATTTCTATCTCAGCAATATTTGGCAAATGCTCTCTTTAGCTTATGAGCTTTAAAGGCAGCTTGCATCATTAAAATTATAGCAGCAATAACACTTTTTCAAACCATTGGGCTTCTCCTGCTTCAAGTCCAAATGAATGGCTCCATTTTTTGTTCTTTGTGGGACTTTTTAACTAGATTTCTGCACTATGCTGCAATTTCTTCCTAAACTGCAAAACAAGCTGTAAGTAATTATAATCAGCTCTAAAGCTTAGCAAAAGCCAGGTTTAAAGGTGTAGAAAGTGGTAAAAATCAGTGATTAACACCTGTCATTTCCCTCTTATTAACCCAAAGCGCCCTTTCAAGTTTTCACTACGTCCACGGGTTTTTGCATTTTTACCCCAGGCACCTTTTCAGGTTTTCACCTGGTCCGCACACGCTCACTATTTTTTACCCGTTGTGCCCTTGTAGGTTTTCACTACCTCCATTTTGCTTTGAGCTTCTATATTCTTTTCTTTTCTTTTTTTCAAAGGTCACGGCATGGATGTTGACTCCATCATAGCTGACTAGATGAAATTCATTAATTTGTTCTCTCACAGCTTCGTTCGTGTTGACTCAACGGATACTGTGACTACTCGTAGGCCTTAAAGAGCTTCAGGGATGTATCATGACCACGGGAAAGCTTAGGATTTTTTAAGGTATTCTAGGGTTAAAAGGTTTCCTTGATAGGTTCCAGTTGCCATAATACACTTCTTCCTTGGAGAATTTTAACTGTACATGCGCCACTTTTTCTTATCTATTTTTATTCTTTTTACTTTTTTCAGATATCCTCTTTTTGGGATTTTGTTTTTCTAATTTTTGAGATTTTTTATAGTAACTCTTTTTCTTCTTTTCTCTTTTTTTTATTTAGTATATTTTTTCTGTCTTCTTTTCTGCGGAGGGGTTTATTAAAGAAAGGCCTATGGCTCAACAGGTGTAGCAAAGGGTATAATCATTCAGGGACACTTTTTGGCTACTTGGCTTTGAAATGATGACCTCTTTTACGGGGTCCTTAAGAAGTCACATATCCATCTTATCAATACTTACCTTGCTGCCGGTGACTAGGAGTAGAATCGTTGAACGTATAAAGCATTCATGGGCTCAAGAAAGTGATCTCCATCCATGGTGGCGAGGCAGATTGCGTATCCTGGTTATTTCTTAGATGACATAAGGTCCTTCCTAGTTAGGCTTGAATTTCTCTCTCGGATCGGCGTGGAGAGAAGGGAATATTTTCTCGAGTGCGGTATCTCCCACTTTCAGATCTCGACCGTGAACACGTTTTTTGTAAGCGCGTGCGATTCGCCCTTTATAAATTTGGGTGTGACATAATGCTAGGAGCCTTTTCTTCTCTAGTAGGTTCAACTGCTCAAAGTGAGACCTCTCTCTTTTAGCCTCAGGTAGACCAGATTCGATGAGGATACGGTGTGAAGGTACTTCAATCTCTACTGGCAGGTGGCCTCAGTTCCATACACAAGGGAGAACAAGGTTGCCCCTGTAGTGGTAAGGATTTACGTTCGGTAGGCCCATAATGCAAATGGTAACATTTCACTCTAGTCGCGGTATGTGAGAACCATTTTCTCAAGGATGCGGATGACTATTCTTTTGACAGCTTCTACGGCCCCATTGGTTTGCAGTCGATATAGAGGCAGCTCATGCTCAACCAAATCGGTATCTAAACCAGGCATGTCCTCATATGACCATGCAAAGATGTCTTGCTATGACTGAAGGAAATCAATCATGCTTTTTCTTTCCTCGGGAGACAGCTACGTTCCGATCTTAGTGATTTTAGGAACCTCCTCGATACCCAAATTGACATCTTCAGTCTATTCAATGATCGGGGGAGGGCCATGCTCAAAATATCCAAATTGGTGAAGGAGTTCACTGGGACGCTCCCTAGAGGGGATCCTCATCCAGACTAGTGATTCCTACCTCTTCTTATATTTTTCTAGGAAAGGGGTCGATTTCACGTGGAACGAGTTTTTCAGTTAAGGCATCATTCTTCTTGATTTTATCGAGAATTTTTAAAAGATAATTTTTTTTATTATTATTTTATATTTCTTTTATTTTTATTATTATTTTTTTTTTTTGGATTTTTCTTTTTCTTCAGAGATGAGCCCTTGGCAAAGTGGGTCTTTATATACACATGGAATTGCCTGCCAAGGGCTCATCTCACTTTTTATAGGTCATTATTTATTATTTTATTTTGGAAAGCTAGAACCGTATTTACAGCCACTCAATGCTTCCAGGGTTAGGGCCACTGTTGCCCAATTCCTCACCTGTGGTGCTATACCTTTACCTGCTCTGATGAAGGAGGCTAATTAAGATGGCTTTTGGGAGTTAGCCTCAATCATATTTATCATTGGCTCATCTTGAACCTGATCCTTAAAGGTTAACACTAGTTTGGAATGGTTCAGGATAGGTGGCTGTACAGGCATGGGTATCTCCTCCTCAATAACTAATAATGAAGCGAGGTCTATTTCAACTTCTGAAGGGATGATTTGGGGATTGGTTTAGTGGATGGCCACCTGCTTATATGAGGTCAACTGCATTGCCCCATTTTGGTCAATTTTGATTACCCCTGTGCTCACGAATGTGGTTTGGATGTGAGGTCTCGAGTGGGGTTCATCCTCCAAATCTATCCCCCGGGCTTTAGCAGCGACTATGGTTCAAGCCTTCTCCTTGGCTTCCTGAACTTCTTCCTTAGTGGGCTTGTAACCTAACCCAACTCTAACATGTTAGCTGCCTTTCGCTCGGATTGGGTCTCTCCTACCTTGAAAATGGGGACCCAAACCTTTTCTTTTCTGATAGCCCCACTTTTTGAGCATGGCCACTGCTGCAATCATTCCACTTCTGGCTTTTGTGGTGACTTCTCTGATAGGTTCTGGCACCAATGTTGACACATCATACTAGAAGCTATGGGGATTTGTGTCTTCAGCTGTATGGGGTACATCCAACACCTTGAGATTTTTAATGTTATGGGCCATCTTCTCTCCTTCCTCTCGTCCGTCACCTCTGAGGGTAATAACTTTCTCTTCTTAGATAAATTTGAATTGTTGGTGTAGAGTGGAGGGCAGTCCCCCAATTTCATGCAGCTACGGACGTCCTAGGAGCAGGTTGAAGGAGGACTTGATGTCCATGACTTAGAATGGGATTGAGAAGGTCATTGTCCCAATTGTGAGCTCAAGATCGACTTCTCCTATCACCTCCCTCCTAGTATGATCAAACCCTTTTACACTTGTTATGAATGTGGAGGGATCAACCCCTATTTTGGTTGTAGTTCTAAGGGGGCATACATTCAATGCCGAACCATTGTCTCTCAGCACCAAAGAGATTATTAAGTCCTTTGATTCCACTGTGATGTTGAGGGGTTTAGAATGATTGCTTCCCTCACTTGGTAGGTCGGCATCTGAAAATGAGATGGCGTTGGGAGCTAACACCTGCCTGATCATTTCCCCTACTTCATCTGGTGAGACTTTGTCAGATATGTGCGCATCTTTCAATGCTCCCATTAGAGCTTCGAAGTGACGCGGGAATGTCATTAATAGATCCCAAATGGTAAGGTGGGTACTAGAGCAGATGCCTTTACATCTCGCTCGATTCAGGGTTGAGCTTCTAAATGCGCGAGAGCTGCGCAGGAGAACTTTTGGGCGTCTCTCTCCTCCAGAGCCACGCAAGAAATTCGCGAGGTCCTTGCTATTGTTCACTCCAATGGGTCTCGCAGGGTTGTGCACGCGGTTGCATTACGTCTTGATCCTCGTGAAAACTTCGTGAGTTGTATTTCTGGAGGCTTAGTGCGCAAGAGCTACGCGAGTTATTTCACAAGTAGATTACAGCTAAACTGCGCGACTGTTTTCATCCTAAGTGTGCATGATTTATTTGTATTTTGAAAATAGATTTTTCAAAGGATGGATTATACTTTGATTAGAAAACTAGAAAAAAAAAAAGAAATATCAGCACAGAGCGAAATCAAGTAGCCTGCAAGATCAGGGCCAATTGTAGCAAGTTTTAAATGTAAGTGAGTAAAAGATCATCCACAGATAATTGATTTAAAATGTATGGTAAACCTCCAGATCTGAGCTACCAGATCTGGCCTCTAATCCTATCTACAAAGCAAGCAAGATGAGAGGTTGAATTTGTCACATTAACTAAATTATCTACAAGTAAAATTTAAATTAAGTGATCCAGATCCGAGTTGGGGGAATTGGATGCAAAATTAATAAGAATGGAGAAATAACAGTTGACTTAAGCTTAGTAATTGATTGCAGAATGAGAAATAGTGTAGCACAATTGAGAAAGTATAAAATCTTCATCTGGCTACCAGCTCAGATGTAAGAGAAAATAATCCAATTCAAGGATTAGGATTGAGTTGAACTTATGGCTATGATCTGTCCACTGTCATGGACACAAATCATCTAATAGTTTTCTTCTTCAATCCAAAGTCTTGATTCAAAACATAAGCACCACTACAAATGCTGTAAGAACCAGGTTACAAACACAGATTCTCACAGGGATAGTTAATTAAGGGAAATTTCTTAAAAAATAGCAAATCTAAAGGAATATAATGAGTGAGGAGGTCACAATGAACCCTCAACATGAATCCGATTGAGAACGTACTGATGAAAGCAATCTTTTCAAATCCACCATTACAATTACAGAACACAGCTTAAAACAGCTCTCGGATTTGTACTCTTGAATACAATTCTCACTTAAATTACACAAGTATCTCACAGTTCTCAATTACAGACAAAAGCTAGGCTATTACAGAGGTTTCAGACAAGCGATCTTGATATGAATTGGAAAATGGGACAGCAGGAATGAAACTCAAATTCTGGATCACCAAATTGGGCAAATAGTTCGTCTATTTATAGTTTTCCTTAAGTCCAGCTCAGATGTGCCTTAACCAATTAGAATTGGTTAGATCTATATCAACTAATAGGAGTCGAGCACCATTTAATTGACCGGGGGTTGGTGCTAGATATGGGGCAAAATTGGGCACCATTTAATTGACTGGGGTTGGTGCTGGATGTGCTTGGTATTGCGGGGTTGGAGTAAAACTGGGCTACACATGGGAAATGGGTTATAGGAAAATACATCCTTAAATCCAATGGTGATGCTTATAGTGTAGGGCTCGAGAAATAATCGATTAAATTTAATGGCTCAATCACCCTATGATCTAATTCTCATGACTCTACTACCCGAGTACTGCAAACTTCTCTCCCTTAGTGATAAATTTGGAGGGATCAAATTCTTTCATCCCTTCCTCGAACATGTTAATAGTGGCCCTTGGGCCCATTTCTCTCTGCGGGTGTGGTGGTAATGATACCTGCATGATATTGGTGTGCAGGTTTGCTTGGGGGTGCTAGGGGTATGAGTTTCCATCCCTCTATCAAATCCTCTATCGCGTGTTTCAAAAGAAAGCATCTATTAGTTGGATGTCTTGACTCTTGATAGAAATTACAATGTGAGTTGGGGTCATAGTTCTTTGGGATCGGATTCATTAGGGGTCTTGGTTGAAGATGAGTAATCAAACCCTTCTCGATCATCAATGACAAGAGGATATTTAGGGATTGTCCTAGGGGAGTGAATACTCAGTCATATCGGACCCTTCTCTACTTTAGGGTCATTTGCCCCCAGGGGACATTGTTTTGGCTTAGAGCCTGATTTGTTGGTGCTGGTACTGGTTGTGCTACCACGAGCTGAAAAGAGACCATGTTGGTGTTGGGTGTGTATTCATTATATTTTGTACCTCTACCCCTGCTCCTCTCTCAGTCCTTTGTTTGGTGAACTTTCGGACCCCACTAGCCCCACTGGACACATTCTTGCTCAAACGTTCCTCTTTAATTGGGTCCTCACAATGGTTGGCATTTCTTACAAAATCAACGAAGCTAAACTGCTATTGGCATACCAAGAAGTTTGAGATGATTGGCAGAGTATTTTTCGAGATCATCTCGATTTGCTCATCGTCGGGTATTCGATTTCTCACTTAGGCTACCAAGGTTCTCCATCTCCCCAGATAGTCGCTTAACGTCTCATCGAACTTCTGCTTCAAGCGAGCTAGATCAGATTTGCAGGGCTCGATGTCCATGTTGTATACATACTGCTCTTGGAATTAGTGGGTCAGATTTTTTCAAGTTTTAATTATGGATGGTTCAAGGGACGTGAACCATCTCAAAGCGGGGCCTGTGAGGCACTTCTGAAAAACTTTTATGAGCAAACGCTCATCCCCTCCATACTGGCACATATCTCCACAGTATGATTTTAGATGGGAAATTGGGTTGCCTATGCCATCGTATTGATCGAAAGTAGGCACTTTAAATTTGTGGAGAAGTGGTACTTCTGCAAACAGACATAAGTCAGAGAACTCAGTAGCGTGAATTTCAGCTCCTCCCATCTTCATCAGTTGGTTTTGTATTTTGTCCATTTACTCCTTTAGCAATTTGGACTCTTTTGATTGAAAGGCCGGGGTTGGTCCTCATTCATTCAGAATGGCTTGTGGGTGGTGGCGGATTAAAACTGGTAAATGCCCCTGCATAGGCCCCACTATTTATGACCTCGTCCTCTTCATACTGTGGATCAACATAAGGTGGAGGAGGGGTGAGGTTATCTTGTTGGTTTTGAGTGGGCTGGATGGGTGCCTGGTGGGGCCACCGTACATGGGGGAGACCTTGGGGATGGGTTTGAGCAGTAGGAGGGTGGGTGAATTAGGGATGGTTGATGGTATGGGATAGATTCCCATATTAGGTTGGGTGTGAGATATGTGGAAAAGTAGGGCCCATGCCGGGTTGGGGAATTGGGTGAGATGGGTGTATTATCTGAGGGGGAATGGGGGCCTGTTGGGTGTAAGTGAATGTAGGATATTGGGGGAATGATGGAGGGTTTGCAAATGGGGCTCCTAGGTTTAGGCCTTGATGGGCTTTGGTATAGGACAAGGGGGCTTGATGGACTTGGGCTTGGGGTATTGGGCCCTGATGGGATTGGGCTTGGAGCGTTGGGCCTTGATGGGCTTGGGGGTATTGGGCCTTGATGGACTTTGGGTATTGGGCCTTGATGGGCTTATGTTGTTGGGACTTGATGGGCTTAGGATATTGGGCCATGATGGGCTTCGGCAATTGGGCCTTGATGGGTTTGGGGTATTAGGACTTGATGGGCTTGAGCTTTGGCTATTGGGCCTTGGTGAGTTTGGGTATAGGGTGTTGGGCCTTGAGGCCCACACAAATGGCCCCATGCTTGATGGGAGCCTTGGATGGCATTGATAATGGGGGGTTGATTATGATTTTGGGGGAATGAGGTATGTAGATTTTGGAGTGTATGGGATGGGTTTGGAGATGCGGGGGATGGATGAGGGAGGCTTTGAGAGGCCTTCCAAATTGTGTAGGCCCTAACCATTTCATCCATCATGGCCATGGGATTGGGTGAAGTGGTGGATGTAGATGGTCCATCCGATGAGGAGAGGGTATGGGAAAAATTAGGCATGACAGATCAGCCACATAATTTACCATTTTATCACCCTTAACTTAGTGATGCTAGGCTTTAGTTTGCTACTAATATCTTACTGATGTGCAGATATTAGAGATAAATAGTAAAATAGAGTCTAAGTATTAATATTCATCAAAAGGAACTGATAAAGCACTAAAGAATGACAACATAACTAAAAGACAAAACCCTGCATACTAAACAGAATAAAAAATCACTATTTTAGGATTTTCCAAGAGTGAAAGACTATGAAAGCCAAAGAATCGTAATTTATGATTCTCCAAAAGAAACCACTCAAAGGAGAGAAGTAAATAATTGTATTTTTCAGAGAATCGTCCGTCAAGTCTGCTAAGTCATAAGAGTGAGCAGTATGAAGATATAAAATCGTCATTTACAATTTTGTAACAAAACAATAAAACTGAAGAATCATCTTTTACCATTTTCCATCTATGAACCAAACTGAAAGTAGAGAATTGTAATTTAAAATTTTCCACCAAAGAAGAGAGACAGAGAATCAGTATCAACGATTTTATAGAAAGCTTAATTCGCTGCTGTTGCTGATCACGTGAGTGAAGATTATCACCGCCATGAACCAAATTAGAAGATCTCTAGAAGTCTAGTGAATCATGGATCCGAGAAGATTGATGAAGATCTACTCCGAAAGACTATTGTTGAAATAAAGGAGAGCAATCTAGAAGCACATTTACCGTTTAAACCAAGAAATGATAAAATTAGGAATTATATTAGGAATCTTTTATTTTTAGTAGTTTGTTTTATTAGAATTAAAAGTCTTTGTAAATCGACACCTTATGATCTATAAATAAAAGATCTTGGTGTAGGAATAAGCATTGAAGAATTTCAGTATCAATCGACGCCTGAGGTTAGATTTTCTTCTGATCAAAGTAGTGCAAAATAGTTAGAATAGATTAGATATCAAAGGTTTCTCAAGAGCAATTGATGACTGTAATTGGGTGTTGAAGATTAGTGTAGATATCCTAGTTTCTCAGAAGCAATTGACGACTGCAGCTAAGGGGTGAAAGATATATTTATTTGCTTTCTAGTTTATATTTTATTTTCTTTTATTTATAGCTTTGTAAATATCTCCAAGTCTTACTTTGAATTGACGACTCAGGTTAGAATTTGCTTATTAGTGTAACGGTTTTTATTTTTCCATCTTCAGTTTTCTAAGGTTTGATTGACGCCCAGATTTAGGAAATTGTCGATTAGATTAAATCTGTATTGATAGGATCTTAAACTTGATTGACGACCAATGCTAAAAAACTAGAGATATGGTGTAACGGTACTGTTTAAATTCGTAAATATCTGATAACTGTAGATTGGGATTGGCGACCTCAATCAAAATGAGGATTTTGATTAATTTTATGCATTTTAGATTAATAAACCATTCTTTTATCCATATTTCTCTAGTAGATTAGATCTTAAAGATAAATAAAAGTTTTTAACATAAGGATTTGAGTAGAAGATATAAATAAGAAGTAATTAGATAAATAAACTTCCTCGTAGGAACGATCCTATGCTAGTACTATAATTTCCCTTATGCGCTTGTAATAAGTTAAGACTTGAATTTAATATAATAATAATATACATCATAAGCAACCATCAAGTTTTTGGCGCCGCTGTCGGGGAAGTAGAATTTATATTTATTTCAATTTCTATCTAATATTTTTTTTCTTTTAGAAACCAATATTTATCTTTCTTTTTTTTATATTTCTTTATATTTTTATTTTTCTTTGATCACTTCTTAAGATTTTGCAGGTATTTAGAGTTACGGATCAGAACTTCAAAACTTCTGCTGGCCACAGAGACTAGAGTCTCAGATTTGTTTCTCTCCCTACTTTCTAAAAAAATAAATATATATGTAATAATAATAATATCAAAAATATATATTTCTTTCTAACAATTTAGATATGCAAGGCTATAATTAACCATCTTGGTCAAGCTACCAGTTACCTTATGTTCCAGAGGAATACTCAACTATCCACTTTTATCCAACAGAAGCTGAGCAATTCTTTGCTTCTCAATGGGGAAGTTCCGAGAACTCCTATGACCCTTAGTGGGGAAACCATTACGATTTTCCAAGGGTGACCCAACTGCTCTTACCCATATCAGCAATACCCCTATAATTCCCAACCAAAATATGCCACATATCAATTTTTTTATCAACAGCCTATTACAGATGATGATGCCACGATTGTTCAGATCCTCCATGTCTGCAGCAACATGCGCATCAACGTTCTAAGGAATTATCTCAACTTTCCCAAATTTCCCAAGACTTGTATTCCTGTTCTCAGACCATTGCAAACTTAGGAACAAAAATTGAACAAATTGCTACACAATGGGAGGAAACAAGGAGTAATGAAGGATTGCCACTGCCAATCAACTTAGGGGGAAAGTTGAGTGAAGAGACTACACCCAGTCCTACACCTCACATCCAAGCTGTTCAAACTTTACGAATTGGTAAGGTTGTTGATAACAAAGTAGATATGCCTACACCAGTGGCCAACCTTGAGTCTCAGGAAAAAGAAAATGAAGTCATAAAGGAAGTCCCATTGCCAAAAAACCAAAAACAAATTAGAAAATAAAAAATCTAAGAATGATGGTACACCCACATCTGTAACTAAAGTACCCTATGTACCAAAGTTACCTTTTCCTAACGCTTTTGGTGCACCATCACCTTTTGATAAAAATCCCAATAGACTAGCGAAACTCACACAAATCTTTAAAGAAGTGAAGATTAATTTACCTCTATCAGAAGTAATTAAAAAAGTCTTTGCCTATGCCCGATTCCTGAAAGAAATGTGTACACAAAAATGAAAGTGGCGAAACAACATCTCACAGAAAGTTTTCCTAACTGAGCAAGTAAGCTCAATTTTACAAGCTAAGACCCCTCCCAAGCTTAAAAATCCTGGAGTTCCTACAATTCCTTTCATCATAGGAAACCATGCTATAAACGAAACACTCCTAGATCTGGGAGCGACTGCGAATTTGCTACCATACTCTGTTTATGAGAAATTAGGACTTGGAGAAATGAGGCCTACTTCGGTGACTCTTCAGTTAGCCGATAGGTCAGAATGAAGGCCAGTAGGAGTAATAGAAGATGTTATGGTTGGAGTAGATAAATTTGTTTTTTCAGTCGACTTCCTGGTGTTAGACATGGAGCCAAGTTTGAAATCTCTAACATAAATTCCCATTATACTCGGAAGACCATTCTTCGCTACGGCCAACGCATGCATTAACTGTAAAACTAGGGTAATAGAAGTCACTTTTGGGGATATGCGAATCCAGTTAAATGTCTTCTTAGCAACCAACCAAATGGCTTCAATTGATGACGAGGAATGCTTCAACATTGACGAAATTGAGGAATTGATAGAAGAAGCATTGTCCCTCATCCTATCTAAAGATGTGCTTCAAACCGCACTATGGTATACGGATTTGGAAGACTCAAACCTTCAACTAAAAGCAGTAACATCCATGTTGGACATTTCCAGAGCATGGAAACCATGGATAGAACCTCTACCTACCACCTCTAGTGAGTCGTTACAACCATCTATTAAAAAAGTACCATCCTTAGAGTTAAAACCACTTCCTAACACCCTCAAGTATGCATTTCTTAGCCCTAATGAAACTCTCCCAGTAATCATTTCATCTGCTCTTAGCAAGAAATAGGAGAATAAGTTGTTAGCCATACTTACAAAAGATAAATGTGCAATAGGGTGGTCTGTTGCCCACCTTAAAGGGCTTGACCCGTCAATATGTATGCACCACATTCATTTGGAGGACAATGCCAAAACCTCGTGTGAAAGTCAGCGATGGTTAAATCCAAACATGGGGGAAGTAGTACAAAGGAAATCATAAAATTATTAGATGCAGGTGTTATTTACTCGATTTCCGACAGCCAATGCGTAAGTCCCATTCAGGTAGTTCCCAAAAAATCTGGAATTACCGTGAAAAAAATGCATCTGGCAAGCTAGTACCGTTACGCGAAACCACAGGGTGGCATGTATGTATTGACTACCAGAAGCTTAACTCCATGACACACCAGGACCACTTTCCATTACCCTTAATTGACCAAATCTTGGAATAACTTGCGGGTCAAGAACACTTTTGCTTTCTAGATAGATATTCAGGGTATAATCAAGTACCGGTGTATCCGGAGGACCAGAAAAAGACCACCTTCATATGTCCTTATGGAACGTTTGCTTATTGACGCATGCCCTTCGGGTTATGTAATGCACCAGCAACATTCCAAAGATGTATGATGTCCATCTTTGCTGACATGATAGATAGGTTTCTGGAAGTGTTTATGGATGATTTTTTGGTATTTGGTCAGATTTTTATTCCTGTCTTGATCACCTGGCCCTTGTATTAGAAAGATGCGAAGAGACCAATTTGGTGCTAAGTTGGGGAAAGAGCCATTTTTTGGTACAAGAAGGCATTGTCTTAGGACATATCATCTCCAAAAGAGGGATAGAATTTGACAGGGCTAAAATTGATGTGATAGCTAATCTACTGCCACCAACCTCGGTGTAGCAGATTCAATCTTTCCTTGGCCATGCCGGCTTCTACTGTCGCTTTATTAAGGATTTTTCAAAAATCTCGAGACCTTTGTGTCATCTATTGGCAAATGACGTACCTTTCAACTTTGATGATGCCTGCCTTGACGCGTTCAATAAACTCAAAGACCTCCTCTCATTTGCACGAATAATTCAATCTCCTAACTATTCCCTACCTTTTGAAGTAATGTGCGATGCTTTCTACTATGCAATAGGTGCAGTCTTAGGACAATGAAAAAATAAGATTTTTCACGTAATTATTATGCAGTCGTTCCCTGTTAATTATACAACCACTGAGAAGGAGCTTCTTGTAGTCGTATTTGCATTAGACAAATTCTGACTGTATTTATTAGGGTAAAAACTATCATTTTTTTGGATCACTCTGCACTAAAATACTTATTGACTAAAAAGGATGCCAAACCAAGATAAATCTTGTGGATCCTACTTTTACAAGAATTTAACTTTGAAATAAACGATAAGAAAGGAGTTGAAAATGTAGTGGCAGACCATCTATCTAGAATCAAGAAGCCTAAGGCCATCAGTAAAGTACCTCTCCGTGATACCTTTCTAGATGAGCAGCTTTTCGCCTTCCAAGTAACAGTTCCATGGTACGCCAGTATCGTGAACTATTTGGCAATAGGTAAGATTTTCCGAAACTGGTCCAATCAAGATAAATATATTTTCTTTGCTAATGTGAAATATTATATTTAGGAGGACCCATACCTATTTGAAATTTGCTCAAACCAAATAATCAGGAAATGTGTGCTTGACAGTGACACCCACAATATCCTATGATTTTGTCACACATATGCTTGTGGGGGCCACTTCGGTGGAAAGAAAATGGCCGTCAAGGTACTGCAATCAAGATTTTATTGGCCATCATTATTCAAGGATGCTCATAATTTTTATCAGGCCTACGATCAATGCCATAAATCAGGAGCCATGTCCCGAAGGAATATGATGTCCCTACAATCGATTTTAGTCGCAGAACCCTGTGACGTGTGGGTCATAGACTTTATGGGCCCATTTCCACCATCGTTCGGATACATGTATATCCTTATAGCTGTTGACTACGTATCCAAATGGATCGAAGCATCAGCCACAAGGACTATTGTTGGTTCTTTTTCGGGTTGCTGTCTTATTATTGGTGAGAAAACAGTGGTGAAGAAAAATAAATCAAAAGTGAAAAAGTAGAAATTGGTTAAAACAACAAATCTAAAATACACAGCCTGCAAGATACTGGGCTATTATAGCATGTTTTGAGTAAGTAAGAGTTTGTCCCACAAAGAATTGATCTCGAACCCAAAATGAGTTATGTTAGTAGGCCTCCATACCTGGCTACAGATCTGACAATCCTAGAGAAAGAGAGTTGGGTTTCACAACTACACTAACTTAACACTAAAAGAAGAGAAATAAAGTGCAGTCTTATCCTAAAGAAAGGGTTATGAAGAAGGTGGTGATGGTGTGTGTTAAAATAAAGATAAAATGATGGGAAGTAGGCAATTAAGCTAAGGCTAATTCAATTATGTAAATCAAATTTAGGGTTGTCTCTGTAGCAAATCCCTCAGATGGCTACAAACACATCTGTAAGGAGGAAGTATCTAACTGAACTCTTATGGTTTGACCTGGTCTCTTAAGGCTATAACCTGTCCACTTAAATGGTGACAGGCTATCCAATAGAGAGGATCAAACCGCATGAATTAAATCAGAAAACCAATCTGATCCAATGGAATAGACTGATCTTAAGGCTATACCCTGTCCACTTAAATGGTCATAGTTTATCCAATAGATGTCCTCCACCCAATGCATCAAATTAGAACATTAACATCATTGCAGACACCATGTTTGCTAGGCTACAAGCTCAGGCATCCATGGGAGAAAATAGTTCTTGAAAAATAAGTGGAAACCATAGTAATTCAAAAGCTATTTGGGGACTTAAATGCAGCTGGTCATTGCTATAAAAGGCTTGCAATGACTCAGCGCACAAGTCTGCAATCTCTAGAGAGAAATCAGATCTAATATCTGATTTTGGTCAAGTAAAACAAAGGGGAGCTTATTCCTGCAACAACCTCTCACAAGGCTACAAGCTCAAGTGCAGAGGAGAAGAATCCTTCTCAGATCTGTGCCTTGGAATCAACCTAGGGCTATAGTCTGTCCACTTAAATGGTCACAGGCTATCCACAGAGGACTGAGATGGAACATGTAAGTTATTGCTGCCACCATGGTCCCAGGGCTACAAGCTCAAGCTCCCATGGGTATTTCAAATCATATCAAATCCTAAATGCATGACATAGATTGAACAAAACTATTGGCAAATAGAAAAATAATAGATTGAATAAACATTAAAATAGACATTCATTGATTAAACCAATACTTATAATAAGATGTCCTCAAGGTAGCAGCCTTGTGCATAACAACTCTCACAAAAACTCAAAGGTTACAAGACCCATTACAAAAGTTGAATAAAACTAAACCTAATTGCTTACAGGGGATATAACCAGTAAGTGTTGGGCTAAGAGAGAAGAAAAAATGAAAAAAGAGGTGATCAAACCCTAACCCTAGTTTTCTCGAGGTCACAACCGACTGAGGTTGAAGGAGAGATTTTCTATAAGTTAAAATTATAGCTTTTATACTCACTCCTTGATGCCTTCGCTAAGAGAAGATTAAACCCTAATTTTAGGGCAGATGTGGCTTTGTTACAACCCTTGGATGCCTTGGGATGTGTGCCTCAAGATCAGGGCCTCGGGATGTGTGCCCTAGAGCTAGGAAAATTCCTAAAAGGTCCTTAGATATGAAATGAGAAGTGGAGAGCCCGAGCCTCGCGGGGCTGACTTCTGCTCATTAATTCTTTTGCATGGCTTGTAGAGTCCTCGTGAGGTAAGAATTGGCTTGGAAGGTTGTTCACTCGTGCAGGTGGACTTTGAATTGCCGTGCAGCTGCTTGCACTGCAATGCTGTCATGAGGATGAGTTGCATTGAGTTTTCTTTGCTCGCACAGCAAAGCTTTAGGTACCTCCTGTCACGAGGGTCTCACGTGGAAGACTTTCAATCTTGCTCGACTTCTTGTCAAATGCAAAACACAACTCGCTCGGTATAGGGTTGAGCTTTTAAACACGCAAGAACTGCAGGAGAAAATTTTTGGAGCTCTCTCTCCTTTTGAACCACGCGAGAACTTCGTGAGTTTGCTTATGTTCCTTGTGCAAATTGGCCTCGCGAGATTATGCGCGCGGCTAATATGAGATTTGTTCCTTGCGAGAGCTTCGTGAGCTGGATTTTTGAAGGCTTAGTGCGTGAGAGCTTCACGAGTTTCCTTGTACTGTATGTATCATCTGTGCGAGGTAACTTTGCTACTAATTTGAACAGCGCGAGGTCCCATTTCTACTGTGCGAGATAACACCATTTCTCCGCTGCTATTTTGTAGTTGTTGCTGTTGCAGCCTTCTCTCTTTTTTGCATAAAAGGCATGAACTTTGTATTAAGCTGCACAAATTATTACTAACTACAAAACAAGCTAAACAAAGAATTATTAGTCAACTTTAAGGTGTAGTAAAGGCTAGGTTAAGAGGTGAAAAGTGGTACTTTTAAATGAATAATAACTAATTTTTAAAACCTGAACATAGCGACTTCGGTTTCTGTCTTGACGTGATTTTTCAGAGTGATCGCTTCATCTGGTCCCATACTGGTGGGAAGGGTTGGTAATTCTCTCTTGACGGTTCATGCTACCTCATGAGCGGGTACTGCCAGCTTTTCAATGAATGTCTTAGTACTTTGTCCGATGGATATTTAGATGACCGAGGCTAGTGTGGCTAGGGAGTCGGCGAGCTCATTTTCTAATCTAGGGATGTGCGTGAAAGAGATTCTTTCAAATTTCTTTACCAAATATTGAGCAGTTTCTAGGTATGCCATTAGTCTCCTTTCCTTAGTTTTCTATTCTCTTATAACTTGTGAGATCACTAGCTTGGAGTCACCGATAGTTTTTAACTATTTAACACCTTATTGTAGTGCTGCTCGGAGTCCAGCTATAAAAGATTCGTATTTTGTGACATTATTAGTGACAAGGAAGTCTAATTGAAAAGCCTTAGGTATGACAACTCCTTTCGGGCTGAGGAGGACTATCCCGATGCCTTTTCTTTTGTGATTTAGAGCCCCGCTGAAATAAAGGGTCCATGAAGTCTTATCGGGCTCTTTGTTATGAATTATGAGTAGGTCTTCATCGAGGAAATCCGCGTGTATGGGCTCCTCACCCGGGAGTGGGAGATTTGCGAGGTAATCGATAATTGGTTGTCCTTTGATCGACTTCTGCGTAACATAAGTGATATCAAATTCTTGCAAGATCATATGATAGCTAGTGATCTTTTCTGATGTTGCAGGCTTTCCGAATACGTACTTCGGAGGGTCCATTCGGGCTAGTATTAGTATCTTATGTGCTCCAAAGTAGTGCTTTAATTTGGTTGAGGCCCACACCAATGTGAGGCAGGTCTTCTCCATCGAAGTGTATTTCCGTTCGTACTTGACCATCGTCCTACTAAGGTAGTAGATAGCCTTCTCTCTCTTGCCATCTTCTTCATATTGTCCTAGAATCACTCCCATTGCTTTATCGTTTGTTGAGAGGTAGAGGACTAGGGGTCTCTCAGGAACTGGTGGTGATAGTATTGGCGGGTTAAGGAGGTACTTTATGATATTATCGAAGGCTTGCTGACACTGGTCATCCCATTTGTGCTCAGTTCCTCCTTTAAGTAGTCTGCATAAAGGATCGCATCTATTTGAATGCTGAGAGATAAATCTCTTGATGAATTACAATCTTCCTATCAGGCATCGTAACTCTTTGATATTGCTGGGAGGTGGCGTCTCAAGGATGGCTCTGACTTTTGTAGAGTCGACTTCGATCACTCGCTTGCTGGCTATGAAAGTGAGTAATTTTTTGGAGGTGACTTTGAAGAGACATTTCTTTGGGTTCATTTTTAGCTGATATTTCTTAGCTCTTTATAGAACCAATCAGAGTGCTTCAACATGCCCTACTCTTGTTTAGGACTTCACTAATATGCCATCAGCGTAGACTTTTACACATTTATGCATCATGTCATAAAAAATAGCCATCATGGTGCGTTGATACGTGGCTCCTGCGTTCTTGAGCCCAAAAGGCATAATGTGTAATAGTAAGTTCTCCATGGTGTGGTGAAAGAAATCTTCTCTTGGTTAGACTTTACTAATTTGATCCGATTATACCCAGAGAAATCGTCCATAAAAGATAGCATCTCATGTCCAGCGGTGTTGTCGACTAGAGTGTCAAGGTGTGGAAGCGAGAAGTTATCTTTTCGGCATGCCTAGTAGAGGTTTCTAAAGTTAATGCAAACATGCACTCGGCCATCTTTCTTAATGAGAGGTACTATATTGGCGACCCACTTGGGTAGAGGACAACTCGGATGAATTTATCTTTGTGTAATTGTCAACTTCCTCTTCAACTTGAAGGGTTGTTTTTGGGTGCATCCTACAGAGTTTCTACTTAACAGGCTTCACATCAGGTTCTAAGACAAGCCGATGCTCTACTAAACTTGGGTCTAAACCAGGCATGTCCTCATAGGACCATGCGAAGGAGTTGAGGTGCACTTGTAAGACCTGTGCAATTTATTAACAGTCTTTAGAATTATCCGTTGTGCTAATTAATAGCTTCTTAGGTTTCTCTTCAGTGCCAAAGTTAATTTCTTCTATAGGTTCTACGACATCTTGAGTTTGCTCATCAAAATGCTCCATAACCTATAGGAAGTCTGACACCTCTTCGGCGACCGGTTGTGGAGAACTAGAAAATACCATGTTCCACCCTTTAACTTGGGCCTCGATAGACCCTTGAGAGAACTAAATAAGTGTTTTAAGTGCTTGTGTTACAGCTAACAATGAAGACAGGCTTAACCATGAAAGCAGCCTAAAAGTACCAAAAAGATGATAATCCATGTTGATCCAAAGGAAGAAAGAGAAGGGACAACCTCACGAGCTGTCAAAATACCAAAACTGAAGAAGATAAAGGCTTGGTTGTAACCTGGAAAGTGTGGAGCTATTCGAACAGAAGAATGCATTACAGAGTGCTTTTCGAAAAGAACCTGAACTTTGCGAAAAGAACTAAAAGCTCCAGGTTTAGTTTTCGAAGAGCACCTGAACTCTTCGACAAGATTTTTGACCTATTCGAAAAGAAGAGAACTCCATGCAAACAGAACCTAAACTTTGCGAAAAGAGCTTCAGAAGTCACAGTACCTTGAGAAAAGTTCCCCAAACTATGCGAAATGGTATTCTGGAGATTCCTAGCATCTGCAAGGGTAATTCAGTAAACTTTTGAACGCACCCCATTGCATTTAAAAACCCAGGGACATTCCGGATGATTCTGAGCACGAACCAAAGGCATATTCCATCCCATGTGAGCACCCGAAGATGAAATCAATTGGCGGGAACTTCTAGAAGTTCTAACAGATTTTTGAATTACATAACATAATTGTTGCCTCTGTCATCTGATTGGCTAAAACAAATCAAGCAATTCTGATTGGCTAAAATAGATCTGGATCCTCGTGCTTGACTACCATTGGTTGATACTGATCTAAGCACTGCTGATTGGTTGATACACATCTGAGCTAGACCTGGGGGAAACTATAAAGAGATGAACCATTTGCCCAATTTGGGCATCCAGATTTTGAGTTTCATTTCTGTTGCTCAATTTCCAATTCAGATAGCTTATCTAAAACTCTTGTAATAGCCTAACTTTTACTTGCAATTGAGAGCTGTGAGATACTTTTGTAATTCAAGAGAGAATTGTATTCAAGACTACAAATCTGAGAGCTGTTTAAGCTGTGCTCTGTAATGTAATGGTGAATTTGAAAAGGTTGCTGTGAATCGTATGTTCTCAATTGGATTCGTGTTGAGGGTTCCCTGTGATCTCCTTATTGCACTAGACTCCTTTAGATTTACTATTTTTCAAGCAATTTCCCTTGATTCATTATCCCTGTGGGAATTAGTGTTTGTAACCTAATCTTTCACAGCATTTGTAGTGGTGTTTCTTGTTCTGAATTGAGGGTTCAGAGTAAAGACTATTGGATGGTCTGTGGCCATTGAAGTGGACATACCATAGCCATAAGTTTGACTCTAATCCTTGAGTTAGATTACTTCCTCTTGCATCTGTGCTTGTAGCCAGATGAAGATTGGAGCATCTCTCATTTGATCTACTTTTATTCTCATTTTGTTTCAAGAACCAAATCAAAGTTAGATATTATTTCTCCATTCTTATTAATTTATATCAAAATTCCCCCAACTCAGACCTGGATCATTTACTTTAATCTTTACTTTTACCATTTAGTTAATGTGAAAAATTCAACCTCCCATCTTATGTGCTTTGTAGATAGGATTAGAGGCCAGATCTGGTAACTCAAATCTGGTGGTTTATCTTACATTTTAAAAAAATTCTCTGTGGACGATCTTTTACTCACTTATATTTAAAACTTGCTACAATTGGCCCTGATCTTGCAGGCTAATTTACTTCTATCTGTGTTGATATTTCTTTATTCTTTTTAGTTTTCCAAATTCAGTATAATTCATTATTTGTAAGTCTATTTTCAAAACACAAATAAATCATGCACACATAGAATCAAACATCAAGTTTTTAGCGCCACTGCCGGGGAATTTGTTTTAAAATAGGTAGACCTAAGTTTTCATTTTGTTTTTATCTTTACATCAGTGCTAAAATATTCTATTGTTTATATCTGTGCAGTTATTCATATACATTTTGAAGCGTGGAATCTACTTTAAAAGGAATTCTGAAGGTTTATTGTGCATAATCTAATTCTTTATTCTGTGTTGTATGTTTGGTAGGAGGATTCTCAGCCATGAGATTGTCCCTCTAAATTTAGAAGTTGAAAGGCTACTACGAACCAGACAATCATCACAGAATTCTGCTGAAACAGCTACTATGGGTGAAGAACCTCGACTTTTGAGGGATTACTTTGCACCTGGTGCCTATAATTCTCCATTTTGCATTCAATTTCCTACTGTTGAAGGAAATTATGAGATCAAATCATCAACTATCCAAATGCTTCCTTCCTTCCATGGGTTGAGTAAGGAAGATCCATACAAACATGTGGATGAATTCTTGTCTCTTTGCACCACATTCAACATAGCTGGACTTGGTCGGTATAACCAAGCTTAGGCTCTTTCCTTTTTCATTAAAGGACAAAGCTAGAGCATGGTTGTCTATGTTAGCACCAAATAGTATCACTTCTTGGAATGATTTGCAGTGTCAATTTTTAGCCAAATATTTCCCTATGTCTAAAACAAGCCAGTTGAGACAAAGTATTATTTCCTTCTCACAACATTCAACTGAAACTTTTCATGAAGTATGGGAAAGATTTAAAGAACTTTTAAGGCAATGTCCTCATCATCAAATCCCCCGATGGTAGCTTGTTCAAAGTTTCTATCAAGGAATTGATCAAAAGGGCAAGAATATGGTAGATGCTTCCTGTGGAGGCACTTACTTGCAAAAAATAGTTGAGGAGGTCTGGGATTTATTTGAAGTAATTGGTGAAAATTCAACTCAATAGGAATTGTTGTCAAGAGATATTAAGAATCATGCTAGGTTGAACACTCAGCAAACCACCAAAGGAAAGATTTATGAGGTGAATAGAAAGGAAGATGGATAATTTAACCACAAAGTTTGATAGATTGATGGACTCACTTAAAAATCCAATGGTTGTAAGAGTAGAGGAGGCATGTCTGATATGCCAGTCCCCTACTCATTCATATGATCAATGTCCTGCTGCACCACAGTTCCCAGATCTAGTGTGGAACAAGCTCATGCTGCCCAATCATTTGGACAAATGCAGTCAAATGAATATGCATGGAGAGGGCACCCCAATTTAAGGTGGAGCTAGGGCAATTATCAATCGCAATAGCAGCAACAATCAAAGAACCAAGTACCTTTCAAAACTGCTCAGCCTTATCAGCAGAATTTTTATACCAAGCCAACTTTTCAGCAGCCCATTCCACAACAACCTGTACAGCAATCTGCTCCAGTTCAAGCCCCTTCCAGATCCCCTTCTTTTGAAGATCAAGTTCTAAATTCACTCCAGAATTTAGGGTCTTTAACTCAGACTGTGAACTTTCACAGTCAGAGCATAAAGAAGATTGAAGAAACATTGGGTCAACTTTCAAATACTTTGGCCAAAAGAGAGGAAGGAAGGTTACCCAACCAACCTTTGACCGATCCCAAAGGACAGTTCATGGTTGGAGAGGCTTCTGTTTCTCATGAAGAAGTAAAAACTGTCACTACATTGAGAAGTGGAAGAATTGTAAATAACAAAGTGGGTACTGACAAGGAAGAAGAAAAAATTGAGGAAAATGATAGAGATATGCAACAGGAGCAACATGATGTTAGCATTGGGGGTGCTGATGTACCTCAGAAAAATAAAAAAAATGAAAAATAAAAAAATCAAAAAGATTCTGATAATGATTCTAGAGCTGTAGATAAAGGACTAGTTCCTCATTTACCATTTCCTCAGGCCATGAAATCTGTATCCCCTTTTGATAAAGGGAACACAAAAATAGATGAAATGATGGAGACTTTCAAGCAAGTCAAGATAAATCTACCTTTGCTTGATGCAATCAAACAAATTCCAGCATATGCAAAATTTCTGAAAGATATTTGCACTCACAAAAGACAGTCTAGGATACAGTTATCCAAGAAGGTCTTTGATGTGGAAAGACTTAATCAGGTGTTGTCCATTACCATACCTCCTAAACTTCAAGATCCTGGAATCCCCACAATCCCTTGCATTATTGGGGAACATACCATTAAAAAAGCTTTATTAGATCTGGGTGCTAGTGTCAACCTGCTTCCATATTTTGTATATGAGAAACTAGGTTTGGGAGAATTAAAACCCACTCATGTGGTGTTACAACTAGCCAATCGGAAAGCCGATTGGGATGATTGAGGATGTATTGGTAGGAGTAGATAAGTTTTCTACCGGTGATTTTACGGTATTGGACATGGAACCTACAAAAAAGCAAAACTTCCATCCTGTCATTTTGGGGGACCATTCACAGCTCTGACAAATGCTTGCATTCAATGTAGATGCAGTATTATGGAAGTCTCTTTTGGAAATATGAAGGTGAAATTAAATGTTTATAATGTCACACCTCAATTCGATTCGAGGAATGTTTTCTTGTTGATCTATTGGATGAACGGTGGAAGAGACTCTACCACAGTTTTTTGCGGTGAAGATTTAACTTGATTTTAAAGATGCTTGGGGAAAATCGAGGAAGTAAATGCAAGGAACTCATGATCAATCAAGAAGGTTCTCTTCATGGAAACTGCTATTCTTCCCTTCCACAAACAACCAAGGTACCTTTGTTACCTTCTTTTCTCACTCTTTTCTCATTAAGGATGTAGAGCTAAAGCAGTTGCCAGAAAATTTGAAATATGTGTTTTTAGAAGACCATAAAACATTGCCTGCGATTATTTCTTCCTCTCTCACTGAGGAGTAGGAGGAAGAGCTGTTGATTGTATTGAGACAGCATAACAAAGCGATTAATTTGGACTATTCTGATTTGGGAGGAATCACCCAAATTGTTTGCATGCATAAAATTCATTTGGAAGAAGATGCAAAGCTCCTAGGGAAATGCAAAGGAGGTCAATCCTCATATGCAAGAAGTGGTCATGAAAGAGGTTGTTAAACTGTTGGATGGGGGTCATTTACCGCATTTGAGATTCACATGGCACCTACAGTGTGGTACCTAAGAAATCTGGAATCACTGTTGTAACCTCAGATTCTGGTGTGCTTATGTCAACCAGATAAACAACTGGTTGGAGGGTCTGTATTGATTACAGAAAACTAAACACAATGACCAGAAAAGACCATTTCCCTCTTTCCTTCATTGATCAAATTTGGAAAAGCTTTTTTCTTAATGGTTACGTTACAACCAGATTTCCTCAGATATCCACAAGATCAGGAAAAGACCTCATTCACTTGCCCTTTTGGCACTTTTGCCTATAGGAGAATGCCTTTTGGTCTTTGTAATGCTCCTGCTACCTTTCAAAGATGTATGTACTCCATTTTCTCTGATATGATTGACCAATTTATGGAGATTTTTATGGATGAATTTTCAATCTATGGAGACAGTTTTGCCCAGTGTTTACATCATCTCAAATTGGTGTTACAGAGATGTGAAGAAACCAATCAAGTTTTGAGCTGGGAGAAGAGCCATTTCATAGTCACCCAAGGCATTGTCCTTGGCCATGTTGTCTCCCACAAGGGCATTGAGGTGGACAGAGTAAAAATTGATTTAATTGCACATTTGCCACCTCCCAAAATTGTTAAATAAATAAGAAGTTTTCTGGGACATGTTGGATTCTACAAAAGGTTCATTAAGGACTTCAGTAAAATATCCAAGCCTCTTTGTCATTTATTGTGCCAAGATGTCCCTTTTGTTTTCAACAATGAATTCTTGAAGGCATTTGAATTCTTAAAAAACTGTTTGATTTCAGCTCCAATATTACAGTCTCCAGATTATTCACTGCCTTTTGAACTGATGTGTGATGCATCAGATTATGCTTTGGGAGCTGTTCTTGGGCAGAGAAAGGATAAGCTGCCGTATGTCATAGCTTATGCCAGTAGATCAATGATTGATGCACCGCTCAATTACACAACAACTGAGAAGGAGTTGCTGGCAATTGTTTTTGCTTTAGAGAAATGCAGGTCATATGTTTTGGGTTCACAAATAATGGTGTTCACTGACCACTCAGCTCTGAAATACCTTCTATCTAAGAAGGATACCAAACCAAGATTAATCAGGTGGATCCTCCTATTACAGGAGTTTGATCTACAGATCAAAGATAAAAAGGTGCGGAGAATGTGGTGGCTGATCACCTATCTAGAATTTTAACTACTGAGATTGATAGGCTGCCTATCGATGAATCTTCACTGATGAGCAACTTTTTGCTATCAGTATACATACCCCTTGGTTTGCAAACATAGTCAACTTTTTGGCTACTGGAAGAATTCCTCAACATTAGAATAAAATGGATAAAGATCTTTTCTTCTCAAAGGTTAAACATTTTATTTGAGAGGATCCTTATTTGTTCAAGATTTGTGCAGACCAAATAATAAGAAGATGTGTTCCTGAAGAAAACTTTCATAGCATACTTTCTATGTGTCATGAACAAGCCTGTGGAGGTCATTTTAGTGGAAAGAAAACTACTGCAAAGGTTTTGCAGTGTGGATTTTATTGGCTTACACTTTTCAAAGATGCTTTGCAGCACTGTAAGTCTTGCCAGAACTACCAGAAATTGGGCAGCATTTCTAAGAGAAACTCAATGCCATTATAGCCTATTTTGGTAGTTGAATTGTTTGATATTTGGGGGGTAGACTTCATGGATCCCTTTCCTCCTTCCAATGGGTGTAATTTCATCTTAGTAGCTGTGGATTATGTATCCAAATGGGTTGAAGCCACAGCCACTAAAACCAATGATCACAGAGTGGTTCTGAAATTTTTAAAGGATAATATTTTTTCCAGTTTTGGTTTTCCCAGAGCTATTATCAGTGATGGGGGAAGCCATTTTTGTAATAAACATTTTGAAGCTTTATTGAAAAAATACTCTGTGACTCATAGAGTAGCTACTCCATATCATCCACAAACCAGTGGACAAGTGGAGATTTCCAATAGAGAAATCAAACATATACTGGAAAAGATTGTGAAGAAGGACAGAAAGGATTGGTCCTTTAAGCTGAATGATGCATTGTGGGCATATAGGACAGCCTATAAAACCCCAATTGGCTTGTCCCCATTCAGATTGGTCTTTGGCAAAGCATGCCATTTACCAGTGGAGTTAGAATGTAAGGCCTTTTGGGCTATTAAAACCTTGAACATGGATCTTACTACTGCGGGTAATCATAGGAAATTGCAGCTTGAGGAGTTAGAAGAGCTAAGGATGGATGCATACACCACTGCAAGATCTTACAAAGAGAATGTCAAGGCCTTCCATGATAAAAATTTGTTGAGAAAAGAGTTCATAGCTGGCTCTAAGGTATGGCTATTTAACTCAAAACTTAAGTTTCTTCCAGGAAAGCTGAGATCCAGATGGGAAGGGCCATATACAGTCATTCATGCATCTCCTTCTGGGGCTGTTGAAATTTTGGACCCAAGTGATGGAAGAATCTTGAAAGTAAATGGTCAGAGGCTCAAACCATGCATTGAAAATACCCTGGAGCCTGTACTAACCATCTATCATCATGATCCGTCCCATATCTGAGGATAACCAACTGTATAATATGTATTTTATCAATGCTTGTTTTATAATTTTTTCATAATTGTTTGCTCTTTGTTTTTAGTCATTTTACTTTCAATTCTAGAAGTTTAAATATGTGAAAAAATTAACTCGCAAAGAAAAAAATCCTTCTCGAAAAGTTTAATTAACCTTTCGAAAAGGAGCTGAACTTGTAACTAACTACTCGAAAAGAATGATTTGCTTTTCGAATAGTTAGTTCAGAATGATTTGCTTTTCGAAAAGTTAGTTCTGGAGCTATTCATTGCTTGAATAGTTGGTTAAAACCATATGCTTTTGAATGAATGCGATGCCATTCTCACTTGTAAAAAAGGACTATTTTGAACTTTTCGAAAACTACAAAGATATTTGCGAAAATTATTTTAAGCATATTTAAACCCTTTCGCAGTAAGGGTTTCATATTCGAAAGCCTTCTAAGAACGTCCTGTTTCACAGAAACCCTTTTCCTTTCTTTCCTTGCGTGATTTTAGAATTCAGCCACACTTTTCTTCACATTTGTTCGTTCATTTAAGCTTGAAGAGAGGGATTTTAGCATCTGGTTCTGGTGGATTTCAGCAAGCAAGCAACAAGTTCAACCAAAACCCTAGATTTCGGTATTTTTCTGTGCATTTCCTCTGTTTATCATTTGGAAAATTTGATTTGGTATCAGCATTTATTGTGGGAGTTTTTATACAAAGCTTTAGAATGGGAAAAGCTGAAAAATCATTGGCTGAAATGTTCCAAAAATCTTTTGCTAAGAAAATTAGCAAACCGTCAGAAAAAGGAAAAACCAAAGCTTCAGCTAAAAGGAAACTTTCAATGGAGAAAGCTGATATGATTGAGAAGGGGAAAAAGGTGAGATATGAGGAACCCACCCCAACAGCTGACACTAGCCCTGAGTCGGAGCTTCCTCCTTTGCCTATTCATTTGGTACTGCCGAACCCATTTATCGAAACTCAGAAGCTAATTCTAGAATTTATTGTTGATGAGACCTTTTTCTACAACAAACCTGAATGTTAGTTATCTTTGAAATACATTAGGGATGCCTCACTGAGCAATATCTTAACCCCTCTTCCAGAGAAAATTTATCCACGAATGGTGAAATTATGGTACCAAAACTTGGTAAAAGTGAGAAGGATCGATGTCCCTACTCTTGTTATTTTCATTGATGATTGCGATTTAATTGTCACTTATAAAGACATTGGGAATGCTTTGGGGATACCTTTTCAACATGATCCTGCTGGTCCACTGGCCGCACCAGAAACTGCCTCTTTCAGATAAATGGCTGCACATTTAACGCAAGGCATCGTTGGAACTGGACAATCCATAATGAGGAGAGACCTAGCACCTCAATTTTTACTAATGGATTCTATTTTGAGGGGATGTTTTTATGTCACTGGGCACAACCAAGAAAGAAGGACACCAATTTTAGAGGCTCTCTTCCATTTTTCTAAGGGACAATTTTTCAATGCCCCTATGTTGATTTTTGAAGCCATGGCTGATATTAGTACCATGCTGAAAAAGGAGTAGAAATTAGCTGGAATACCATTTGGTAGGCTGATCACAGCCCTACTAAGAGCCAAGTTTGATATTGATGAGCAAGAGCCATTTGAAGTTATATCTCCTCATGCGTTTGGGAAAAAGGCTTGGACTATAAGTCAAGCAATGTTGAAAAGAATGAGGGAGGAAGTGGAACCTGCCCCTGCAGCTGCTATTGAACCGGCCATACCTGAACCTGCGCTTGCAGCTACTATTGAACCTGCTTTGCCATACCCTGAGATGACCAGCTCTTTAGCTGCACCTATTTCAACTGCAGCTGACATTGAACAAGCTGTCTTTCCTATGGTGACCAGCTCTTCAGTTGCACCCATTCTTGAAGAAGTGGTCATCTTACCCACCTCACCTAGGCCAACTCCTATTCTTGCACCCCTTCAAGCAATCCCATCTCCCATAACCAACATAATCCCAGTTGCAGACTCCTCCTCTACACCAACCACTCCAGCCATACTCACACCACCAATCTCTCTCAACAATATCCAAGATTTAGCCCCTGACTTTGTTGAACAAGCTCCTAGTACTCCTTTGCTCCAAAGCTTCTCAGGTTCACCTGCTAATTCAACTAATACACCTGAAGTAACTCATACCCAAACTAAACCTGGGATATTCACTACAGAGGCTTATTCATCACTGATGAGATCTATTTTAGAGAATATTGGGCTTTCATTTGTACCTATACCTGACCCTCCTCATTTCACTCATTTGGCTACTGCACCTCAACATCTACTTCAGTTATACCAGCCCCTACTATGCATACCACACCCACACCTGAATCAATTAGCCAAATATTTACCCTTCTCCAAACCTTAGCCTCCACATCCCACACAAATACCTTAGCCACTGTACCTGCTGTTGATGATCATGCTACCCAAACAGAACTAGAGGTAGTATTTGTTGACCTACCCACCCTCACCACTACTGCCCATGCTACCCAAACATAACCTGAAGTAGTTCTTATTGAGCCCCTTTCACCTCTCCTCACTTTTTCTGATCAAGCCACTCAAACCGACCCTGAGGTCATTCTTTTGGACTCCTCTTCTCCCACTCCCACTGCTGGGATACCTTTGGTCCCCTACCACTCCATTCCCATCCCCAGATTTGCCACTCTTGAAAGGGCTATGGAAGAGAATCCATATATCTGTCAAGATGTCCTCAAAGGGTTAGCTGATTTACAAGCTTACATTAGAACCCCTTATGAAAACCAGATTCGGAAATTAGAGTTATGCATGAAATTTGAGAGAGAGAAGATGCAGGACCTGCTGGGTCAAACTTTTCAGATGGTTAGGAGTGAGCAGCACAAGGTGACCATGTTGCAAGCACAGCTTGAACAGGAAAAATTGAGGACTACAAGACTTGAAAAGTATATTGGCCTCACCAAAAAGATCAAAACTGAGGAATACACCGAGCTGAAAAATACAATCCAGGAGAAGGCTAAATCAAGTTCAGACTCCAACACTGCTTCTATTTCTGACTCTGACAGTGACTCCAGTTCTGATCCCATTGAACCAACTTATGATACAGACTTTGACCCCAGCTATTAGAATACATTGTACATATCTGTTTTATGGGTCTATAATATAAAATTTTGGTTTTGTGTTAATACATTGTACATACATTGTGCATTTCTTTTCTTTTTTCTTTTCATTATAATTTCTGGTTGCTTATTTCTTTTCTTTGCTAATACACTTTGGATCAGTGTGGACCCTGCTCACGATAGGTTTGGGGGTGTGGCAGAAATGCCAATAATTAAGTTAACATTAATGCAGCTGATCATCAATAGAATTTTTGAAAATAAAGTGATTTCACACCTGAAAAATGAAGAAGTTAAAACTTTTAAAATTTATTTTTAGTGTAATTCCAATACTTTCATGAAGGGAATGTCAAAAAATTTTCAAAATTAAAAAATTGATGTTTTAGTAAACCTAAAAGGAGAGAAAACAGTGATGATATACCTCAGGAAGTTGATAGATAACTACACCCAGTGAGACTTGGGCTTGAAATGAATTTTGGGAGATATGAATTGGCAATTTTTCTGCTCTAAGGACTGATTGAACCTGCTTATTTTCACTAGAAGTTACACATATTCAAATTGAAATAACTTGACAGCAATCATGATATTAAAGACATGATGTAAGGCCTCCTTTTGGACAGTTTGAACTTCAAAAAGTCCCACCTTTTGAAACTGCCTTTGATACACACCAGTTGAGCCTTATAAACCCAAGGTTTCTTTGTAACCTCATCAACCAACCTAATCAACCTCATTGAGCCTAACCCTCACTCTGAAAATTCAGAAGGTAAAGGAAAGGAAGCTGAAAAAAGGAGAGTTGGGTAACAGATTGGTAAAAGAAGAAGAAAAATAATTGAAGGCAATGATGCATCAACAAAAGAAATGTTGCACTCCAGTCAATGTTGCTTCGAAAAGAAAAAAAAGTCAGAAAAAGTCATTTTATTGGAAATTTGAAAAAGAAAGAGAAAAAGATGGCCACTTTGGCTCTGAAAATTCAAAGAAGAAGATGAAATTGTGCTGAAATAAAGAAGATGTGTCTACCACTTCCTTACCTTGACTGACTTCTCAATTCTGAATTCCATTCCACCTCTTCATTCTTGATAAAGTTCACTCATAAGCCACAGTACCACCCAAGTCAAAGTCCTTACTGATCAATGATGGATTGAGCTTTCACATGGAGATAAGGATTTGTGTAATCTATGGTGAAAAGAGCAGAGAATTCAGAACTAAAAAGCAAAGCCTATGCTCCTGCTTACAGTTCTATTTGAGGACTATAATTGCTCTTGAGCTGTGTTAAATAGTGCAACCCTCATATTTGCATGGTGAGTGAAAACCCTGGTGAGAGTTGAGTTTGAAATCAAATTATTTGGGGTAACATCATAAACTGAATTTTCAAATAGAAGGCAAGCTTTTCATTAATTTTTCTTATAAAAACTTTTTGACACCAACTGAGTGAATGATAAAGGAATTATAGCTGAATTTTAGCTTTAAACTAATGTTTTCTTGGAGATCTTTTTACAGCTTGACTAATGCAGGTGTGAATAACCTCACTGGATAAAAGTCTGCTTTAAACAGAACTGCATTGATATTAACTGATTTATTGGGGAAGTTTGTGGGTACCTTCACTAAAAACCTTCAGGAGACTTCACTCCTCCACTGGGGATCACCTAGGGGTTTAAAAGGCTTGTTGCATATGCTAAATGCAACTGTGTTTCCTACAAAAGTGGCTTTTTATTCTATTTTTAATTCTGTCTTTGCTCAGGGACTAGCAAAGCTTAGGTTTGGGGGTGTGTTGAGAACTAGAAAATACCATGTTCCACCCTTTAACCTGGGCCTTGGTAGACCCTTGAGAGAACTAAATAAGTGTTTTAAGTGCTTTTGTTACAACTAACAATAAAGACAGGCTTAACCATGAAAGCAGCCTAAAAGTGCCAAAAAGTGCCAAAAAGATGATAATCCATGTTGATCCAAAGGAAGAAAGAGAAGGGACAACCTCACGAGCTGTCAAAATACCAAAACTGAAGAAGACAAAGGCCTGGTTGTAACCTGGAAAGTGTGGAGCTATTCGAACAGAAGAATGCATTATAGAGTGCTTTTTGAAAAGAACCTGAACTTTGCGAAAAGAACTAAAAGCTCCAGGTTTAGTTTTCGAAGAGCACCTGAACTCTTCGACAGGATTTCTGACCTATTCGAAAAGAAGAGAACTCCATGCAATGTAACGAACTTTGCGAAAAGAGCTTCAGAAGTCACAGTACCTTGCAAAAAGTTCCCCAAACTATGCGAAATGGTATTCTGGAGATTCCTAGCATCTGCAAGGGTAATTCAGTAATCTTTTGCATGCACCCCATTGCATTTAAAAACCCAGGGACATTCCAGATGATTCTGAGCACGAACCAAAGGCTTATTCCATCCCATGTGAGCACCCGAAGATGAAATCAATTGGCGGGAACTTTTAGAAGTTCTAACAGATTTTCGAATTACATAACAGAATTGATGCCTCTGTCATCTGATTGGCTGAAACAAATCAAGCAATTCTGATTGGCCAAAATAGATCTGGATCCTCTTGCTCGACTACCATTGGTTGATACAGATCTAAGCACTGCTGATTGGTTGATACACATCTGAGATAGACCTGGGGGAAACTATAAATAGATGAACCATATGCCCAATTTGGGCATCCAGATTTTGAGTTTCATTTCTGTTGCTCCATTTCCAATTCAGATAGCTTATCTGAAACTCTTGTAATAGCCTAACTTTTACTTGCAATTGAGAGCTGTGAGATACTTTTGTAATTCAAGAGAGAATTGTATTCAAGACTACAAATCCGAGAGCTGTTTAAGTTGTGCTCTGTAATTGTAATGGGGAATTTGAAAAGGTTGTTGTGAACTGTACGCTCTCAATTGGATTCGTGTTGAGGGTACCCTGTGATCTCCTTATTGCACTAGACTCCTTTAGATTTACTATTTTTCAAGCAATTTCCCTTGATTCATTATCCCTGTGGGAATTAGTGTTTGTAACCTAATCTTTCACAGCATTTATAGTGGTGTTTCTTGTTCTAAATTGAGGGTTCAGAGTAAAGACTATTGGATGGCCTGTGGCCATTGAAGTGGACATACCATAGCCATAAGTTTAACTCTAATCCTTGAGTTAGATTACTTCCTCTTGCATCTGTGCTTGTAGCCAGATGAAGATTGGAGCATCTGTCATTTGATCTACTTTTATTCTCATTTTGTTTCAAGAACCAAATCAAAGTTAGATATTATTTCTCCATTCTTATTAATTTACATCAAAATCCCCCCAACTCAGACCTAGATCATTTAGTTTAATCGTTACTTTTACCATTTAGTTAATGTGACAAATTCAACCTCTCATCTTATGTGCTTTGTAGATAGGATCAGAGGACAGATCTGGTAGCTCAGATCTGGAGGTTTATCTTACATTTTAAAAAAATTCTCTGTGGATGATCTTTTACTCACTTACATTTAAAACTTGCTACAATTGGCCCTGATCTTGCTGGCTAATTTACTTCTATCTGTGCTGATATTTCTTTATTCTTTTTAGTTTTCCAAATTCTGTATAATTCATTATTTGTAAGTCTATTTTCAAAACACAAATAAATCATGCACACATAGAATCAAACATCACCGGTGTCCTTTCTTCATCTTTGGTAAGCTCATATACTGTAAAATTGTTACACTAGGGATTCAATTTTGCAAAAGGTAACCCTTCATCGGTATAATTTATGATTAAGAGATCTTTAGTAAGGTGAAGGTCAAGGCTATTGATCCTTTTCTCAAAGTCACAAAGTATCTTATCTGATATGATCACTAGCTTGTTGCTTATCTTGGATGCTTTGCATCCTCATGCAGGATAGGGGACATAAGTCTTAGGAGGAAAGTCTCCTCGTTGGTCGAAAACTTGATTCAAAACGTAGGGTTCCTTTTCTTTTCTAAGGTCTTTTGATTTTTTTAGATTTTGGATTTTTTGATTTTTAGAGTTTTCTGCTTTTTCTATTTTTTAATTTTCGATAGTAGATATAGTACAGGGTTGGTCGCCTCAAGAGGCACCAGGAGAGTTGCTTCCTCTAATTGAGGGAGTGAGACGGCTACCAGAGTCGTTCGAACGATTCTTCAGGAAATGTGGATTTGTTCTGAATTTGATATTTTTTTTTTTGGAGTCCTCATCTGATGAGGTCTTTTGAATAAGCGACACCGGTGGCGGCGGTATCAACGTTCGAATTTCCTCTATCACATTGATTGCCTCATTTTAGAAGAAGCTCTGGAGATCATAATCAGTCGAAATATCATCCTCTGAGTTATAATGAGGTTATTCTTCCTGTCGAGGGTGATCTCCTAAGGGATCCTTAGGGGTAGTGAGCACTTTCCCTTGAACTTCATAGTATGTTAGGAGGAGCACGCATGCTCGGCAACGAGGTTGGTAATGGTGAGAAATGCAGGGAGATCCCTAAGGGCATTCCCATCCTTCTAGGTTGAAGTCGAGGCTGGTATCAAACTCATCTTCTTAATCTGACAGTGCTTGAAGTTCTAGGTTAGCCCACTCTGCTAGCTCGAGTGTAGGGAGGTCTATCCAGTAGTCCTCATCATCACTTGAAGAGGGTTGTCATTCTTCCTCGAGAGATTTCCAGAATATTTGGAGTTGTGGCATGTATGAGGATAGAGGACTGTCTAGTTCAAGTTCCTTTTCAAACTCAACGAGGGCGATGTGGGTGTTTCACCCTGGGTCAACCAGATGACTGTTGAGATTTTATGCTTCTGGTGCCGATAGCTGAGTTGGTGGGTCGTTACTTGCTTCCGTTGTTATGAGGTTGGAGTCATTCGATTCTAGCATTGTGAAATGTCAGACCCAGCTAGCAAAGCATTCCAATATGGTGGTGCATGCCCTACAGCAGGGTTGGTATGGGTGAGCGATACAAGGGGAGTCCCATGGGCATTCCCATCCCCCAAGGTCGAGGCCGAGGCGGATGCTATGCAAGTTAAGATTTTCTTGTGGGGTGTCATCTTCTTCCCATGTTAAGTGTAAGTGCTCTTCACTATCTTGCAAGGTGGCTATGTGGAAATCTTCATCATCAGTGGATTCCCAATCTTCTACTTGCGGCTGGAGTTTAGGAGGTTCTCCCTTTCTCTCGTCATTTAGATTCATCAAATCGTTGAATGCTTCAACCATTCATTCAATTTTTACTTCTTGGGATTTAGTGAAGGACACTTCCTTCTGCTTTGGTACATCCGCTTTCTCGGTGGTCCCATAGACGAAGTGGTCGTATAGAGACCATTTTGGTGAGGTAGGGAACAAGTCAGCTTGCGGGCCGTCCGATTGGTAACCTAACCCTATGTTCTTGTGTATTTTCATTGGGACAACGGGTCAGACACGACCTTGCTTGTTTTTACCAAGTCTGGTGTGGGGGATGTATCCGAGTTGATACATGAGATCCCAACCTTTTGTCATAGTAGGGTTAATGTCATAGAGTTTGGCGAGGTTTGGGCCAACCTCTCTTCTCATTAATTTTTATTAATGTGTTGGGGGAGAGCTAGGAGGGGTAGCAGGCCGTCCGATTGGTAACCTTCCTTCTGAATGTGGCTTGTATTTAATACGGAATCATAGGCTATCGGAATACTCACAGCTTAATCAGTGTCCATCTCCTGGAGGGGTGCATTAGTGTATATACAGACAATGAAGTCCTCGTATAGTAATTTGATGCATTGATGGTATGTGGACGCGATGGCTTTTATTGACTCTAACCATTTTCTTCCTAAGATAAGATTATACGTACTAACAGAATCAGAAATATGGAAAGTGACGTCTTTCGTTACAGGTCCAAGGCGAACATGAAGTTTGATAGTTCCTTTGACAAAATGATGCGAGCCGTCATAAGCTATAAGTGATAGTGCGGAGTGTAATGTCCCAGAAAATTTTGTGCTTTTATTGTGCACCTCGAGAAGCGGACCGCCTGGTCAAGCGTTTGACCGAGTCAACATTGACCCGGTTGACGTAATCGGACGGGTAAAAGCGATGTAGTCAAGGCAAGGTTGAATGGTGGTTGTATGTGTACGTGCACTTAATCAGTGTATGTGCTTTACACCCGATTCTAAAAGCTAAAATATAAAATAATAGAAGAAAAGGAAGGAAATGGGTATGCTCTGTTTGTTTTGAGGTTGTTGAGAGAAGTAAAGAGGGAGAGAGAAAGAGAGAGAGAGAGAGAGGGAGTAAGGGCTATGAAATCGGGTGATTTAATCAAAAGAGGAGAATATTAAATGTAGATCGTCGATCTTGGCTCACGAGGTCCAACGGATCGAGCTAGGGATCAAGAAGAAGTTTGATTTGGGGTTTGTGAAACCCTAAGGAGTTAAAGACTAGGATCAAAAGAATCGGATCGAAAGAGGTATGCTTGAGGCTTTGCACACTGAATTTTTAGCAAATACATGGTGCTTATTGTTTTAGAAAAATGAGAAATGGGGCTGTTGAGGATGGTGATGGAGTTGATGAGTTCATGGAGAGATGAACTCGATCCTCACCTGAGATGAGGGAATTTCGTTCGAACGAAATGAGATTTCGTTTGAACGAAATGGGCTGATGAAGCAATAAGGGAAAAAGGAAGTTTTCGTATGAACGAAATTGAATTTCGTTCGAACGATTTCGATTTCGTTCATTCGAAAGGGGCTGGTTTTAGGCTTGGGGCCTATTTGGGCACGAAATAACATTGTGTTTGAGCCTAAACTTGTTGGCCAAGGTTTATTCATGGTGATGATGATCTTCATGCGTTGATCATGCCTAGGTGGTCGCGGATCATCGAATCTCTTGGTCGGAACGAGTAATGGATCAAAAGGTTTTTAGACGCAAGTGAGGTAGGGGAACATCTAAACTAGTACACTGTATTACGAGCACATACGTAGTGATAGTTTATAATGCATGTCTCTTTAAAAGTTGTTTGATCTATGGCTAGATGTAAAGAATAGTGTTGATGCATGTCTCTTTAAAAGTTAATGGTGTATGGTCACGCAAATCATAAGGAAATTCTTAAGTAAGAAGCGATCATCCCAGGGATGTAAGAAATACAAAGGCATCGCAGAGGTGCCACAGAAAAAGTGACATCCCAGGGATGTGTTGTGGATGTAAGGATCCACGTTAAGAAACAAACAGAAATTAAGAATGCACGGGCTGGGTTTTAATATCTATTAGCACAAATTCACGGTGAACAACTATATGTATTGCACAGTTGATTTAAGGTTCAAAGAATACCCAACCGACGCGGCGGTATACCCGTGACTGACGCGGCAGGATATCCGTGACCGGTACGGCGGCGAATCCGTACACTAGTAGACATCCCAGGGATGTATAGTAGCAGTATAGTCGTCACCTACGAGATAGGGACGTGGACAGTGAAATGAAAAATAGTCTGATTAGACGACGATGGAGGGTATTCCATCGGGGCTCGATGCTATATTGCTCGAGGATTATTTAAGTTAAGATTTAAGTGTAGTCTCAGCCTGGTTGCAACTAAAAGGAGGTGAACCTCATCTTGAAATTAAATGAGTAAAGTAATAATTGTAGTCAAGTGTTTTATCGCATTTTCAGTTTACATTTCCAGAAAAGAGTATTGTTGGTTCATGTTTTATTTCTGTCATTAAATGTATGTTTGTAAGATGGATATACTCGTTGTGATATTGCCCTACTGAGCTAGGATGTAGCTCACCCTTGACTATATGTCACAGATGATGATTTAGGCGTATGCACCGACGTGTTGATCCCGAGGACCCGAGTACGCATCGGGGAGGAGTCCGAGCCCTTCGAGAAATTCTTCTAGAAGATTTGCTGCGTATTTTGAGAGTTTTTGGTGAGAAAGTTCTTTCGGCTTGGTACGTCCAGCCACAAATTTTTGTAAAAAAAAAAAATTAAAGATACATGTAATAGCTTTTTGTCGAACCGTTGAGGTGTCCGTAGTTACGGCACTAATGGTTCGGGTTGGTTCTCTTGTTCATGTTGCGGCATGAGTTGAGAACTATCTTTTGGATTTTGTGTTGTGAGTTAACAAATAGTAGAAATGGAGATTTGCTTTCGCATTTTATCTTTCTATGGTTTCTTTTGTGATGGATGTACCAAGTGTTCCGCATTAAATCTTGGGGCACGGCCTCAAGGGCTGTGCCGATGGCACGGGTTTCGAGGTAGCAAAACTCGGGCTGTCTCAGTTGGTATCAGAGCCGGTTTCTTTTGAATGTCTGACATGTCTTGGCTTTTGTCAGAGTGAAGGGACCTTCTGCTAATGAGACTTTGATTTCACGTGCAGAACGCGATGTCTTCTGGAAGAAGGGGCCGACCTAGGGGTAGTCAGAGTAGAAGTCAAAGGGGTGAAGAAGAGATTCGTCCAGAGTCCAGTAGAGACAGAGAAGACCTTAATGAAAGAGATGGAAGAAGGGGTGATGCGACTGATCGCATTGCAGTAGCCATGGAGGCTATGGCCGGTGCTATGGCCCAACAGTCGCAACAGACTGCAATTTTGGCCGAGCAAACGACGTTGATGGCGACTAACAATCCCAATAATCATCAGCCGCCACCACCACCCCCTCCAGCACTGTTACCCTCGTCATTTGTCGACTTTAGGAGACTGAGGCCTCCTAGCTTCTATGGGCAGACTGACCCGTTGGAAGCGGAGAGATGGTTGAATCAAATCAAGAATCTCCTAAGAGTACAGAAAATGAGAAGGTCGGATGGGCCTCCTTCGCTTAGAGGAGATGTCGATCCTTGGTGGAAGCTAAGAGAAAGGGAAGTTGAGGACCCTCACCGACGGTGGACTTGGGCGGAGTTTGTGAGTGAGTTTAATCGGGAGTATTTTCCAAAGCAGATGCGAGTCCAAATGAGAAGGGATTTTGCAAACTTACAACAAAGGGGCATGTCGGTGCGAGAATACGGTGTGGAATTTACACGATTATCTCGATACGCACCAGAGTTGGTGGCTACTGAGAGCATGAAGGCAGATAAGTTTGAAGAAGGGTTGAGACCAAACATCCGCGAACGAGTATCAATCTTTGAACTTGAACGTTATGCAGACGTAATGGGAAAAGCATTAGTGGCCGAAAGAGATATTTATGGAGTTTATAAAAGACGGGATCAACATGATGGAAACCGAACAGTTCAAGGGGGAACAAGTGAGTATGACTCGGGAAACAAAAAGCCGAGGTTTACTACGCCAGCTCCACCCCCTAGACAAATCACGTATTCAAATTCCTCGAGGCCACCTACATCCACAATGGCAAAACCGATACGGTATGAGAACTCCACCGCAACTACGGGGGTGTCCGCTAGTCAAGCTCTCCTCACGAGCACCCTCTGTTACACCAAGGGAAACTCAGGCAAATGCGGCAAGCCTCACAGAACGGTTGATTGTAGGCGGGGAATGCAAGGCTGCTATCGATGTGGAAAGTTGGGACACGTCATCAAAGACTGTCCGGAAACGAACAAGGGACGAGCGGCTTCTGTTTCTACACCAAGGCCGCTTTCAAGCCAAGAGCCGATTGTACAAGGAAGGGTTTATGCCACACGGCGAGGATGCTCGCAATTCCTCCGATATCATATGTGGTGAGTCTTCATTAAGATTGAAATTGCTTACGATATTGACTAGAATATTTTGAAATGCATTTAGTAGAGAAGTTGCATCTGTGTAGGTTAAATAATTGCTTTGATTTTTTTTGTTGAATTGTATGAAATCATGAATAAGTCCGAGACACTAGTGGAATACTAAAATGTGCATCCACTATAGGTAATCAGACGCGTGTATGGGAACGAGAGTCATGGGGCGTGTGAGGTTAGGGCACTAATAGACCTGTGGTCACGATTCATTTGTTACACCTCGGTTCGTAAAGAGAATGAAAGTCAAGCCAAATGCATTAGATTTCGTTCTAGCGGTGACTATCCCAACGGGACGAGCAGTTGACGCAGAATTGGTCTGTAAAGCGGTGACTATAGCCATTGAAGATGGGGAGGTGTATGAATTGTCCGCGAATTTAATTCTTTTAGACATGCAAGGATTCGACGTGATCCTTGGCATGGACTGGTTGTCACAACACTGTGCAACGGTCGATTGCAAAAACAAAATCGTCATCTTTAGGCCGACTTCAAGCAGATCATTTCGATTCAAGGGAGTGAGGACAAAGTTTCTACCACATGTGTCCGCCATCAAGGCCGAACGCCTAATTCGAAATGGATGCAGTGGTTACTTGGCCTTCCTGAAGGATGACAAGAAAGAAAAGAATGTTATTACTGAGATTGCAGTGGTATGTGAGTTTGACGATGTTTTTCCAGAGGAGTTGCCAGGATTACCTCCGGATCGAGAAGTGGAGTTTGCTATCGATTTGGCACCTGGGACGGAGCCGATCTCTAAAGCACCATATAGGATGGCTCCGGCCGAGTTGAAAGAGTTAAAAGAGCAACTGCAAGAACTCCTCGACAAGGGCTTTGTGAGACCGAGTGTATCTCCTTGGGGTGCGCCGGTTTTATTTGTTAAGAAAAAGGACGGTCATCGAGGTCGGCATTGACTACCGTCAACTAACCAAACTCACTATAAAGAACAAGTACCGTTGCCAAGAATACATGACTTGTTTGACCAATTACAAGGGGCGAGATACTTTTCTAAGATCGATCTACGATCTGGATATCACCAACTCGAAAGTTAAAGCGTAAGATATTCGTAAGATCGCTTGGACGAGATACGACACTATGAGTTTTTAGTGATGCCGCTCGGGTTGTGAATGCTCCGCGTCGTTTATGGATCTCATGAATCGGGTATTTAAGCCACACCGACTCTTTTGTCGTTGTATTTGTCGATGATATCCTCATTTATTCTAAGTCAAAGCAAGCGCATGAAGAACACTTGAGAATAGCCTTACAAACGCTGCGTGAACACCAACTATACGCCAAGCTCAATAAATGCGAGTTCTGGTTAGGAGAAGTTAGCTTTTTGGGACATGTCGCCTCAAAGGATGGTGTCACAGTAGATCCTACTAAGATTAAGGCTGTCGTGCAATGGGAACAACCAAAGACGGTCACCGAAGTACGCAGTTTCCTTGGGTTAGCTGGGTATTATAGACGTTTTGTGGAAGGGTTTTCCAAATTATCGGGGCCACTGACTAGACTTACACGCAAAGATGTGCGATTCGAATGGACCGATGCATGTGAAGCAAGCTTTCAAGAACTTAAGAAGCTTTACTTCCTGCAGACTTGCAATTCCTTCAGGCAGTGGAGGTTTTGCAGTGTATAGCGACGCTTCTCATAATGGTTTAGGCTGTGTGCTAAACCAACATAAAAAGGTCATTGCTTATGGGTCAAGACAATTGAAGGACCACGAGAAAAATTACCCAACGCATGACCTCGAGCTCGCAGCGGTCATCTTCGCATTGAAGATATGGAGACATTATTTATATGGGGAGACCTTCGAGATCTTCACTGACCATAAAAGCCTCCGATACTTATTTACATGTATGAACCGAACATGAGGCGTCAAGGTGGATGGAGTTTCTCAAAGATTATGACTGCTCCATTCAATACCACCCAGGCAAGGCCAATGTTGTTGCAGATGCTTTAAGTCGTAAGAACCCGGCTCAGTTAGCGAACCTTGTGATGGGAATGTACAGGTGGAAATTGTTTGAAGACCTGTCAATGTATGATGCTAGGATCGAAGTACAAGCTTCTGGGGCTCTGTTGGCTAATATCTCAGTGAGGCCGATCATTTTCGAACACATACATGAGTTGCAGATGAAAGACCCCGAACTGGTAAAGATGAGGAAAGGGGTAGTGGAAGGTACTAGACCGGATTTTTCGATAAGGGAGGATGGTTCCTTGCTATTCCGGGGACGTCTTTGTATTCCTGTCGATGCCGGTCTGCGGCAAACTATTTTAGATGAATCGCACAAATCTATGTACGCAATCCATCCAGGTAGCACTAAGATGTATCAAGATATGCGTAAGCGCTACTGGTGGAGAGGTCTCAAACACGACGTAGCTGAGTATGTGTCAAAATGTTTAACATGTCAACAAGTGAAGGTGGACCATCGACACCCTGCTGGCTTACTACAACCTCTACCTATACCGGAATGGAAATGGGACTCTATCTCCATGGATTTCGTTGTCGGGTTGCCGCGAACAGCGAAGAGGCACAACGCTATCTGGGTAGTTGTGGATAGACCGACGAAGTTCCGCTCACTTGCCCTACAACTCTATGTATAGCGCAGTAAACTCATGGAGCTCTATATGAAAGAGATAGTGCGCTTGCATGGCATTCCAAGCAAGATAGTATCGATCGCCACCCATTGTACACTTCAAAGTTTTGGCAGAAATTTCAAGAGGGTATGGGTACTGATTAGATTTCATTCGGCGTTCCATCCACAAATCGATGGTACGTAACGGTGAACCAAGTAATTGAAGATATGCTCGTATGGCGTATGCTCGAACTACAGGGATCATGGGATCAACACCTTCCTTTGATCGAATTTGCATACAACAATAGTTTTCAGGCAAGCATCGGAATGGCGCCGTATGAAGCTCTCTACGGTAGGCGATGTAGATCGCCCATCAACTGGGAAGAAACAGGAGAAAAATTTGTGCTTGGTCCGGAAGTTCTTGAAGAAAATGCCAAGTTGGTACGTATGATAAGGGAACGACTCCGATCGGCACAAAGCAGACAAAAGAGCTATGCCGATGTCAAGCGAACGAGCCTAGATTTAGTTGGCGATCATGTGTTTGTGAAAGTGTCACCCATGAAGGGTGTGATGCGGTTCGGAAGGAAGGGAAAGTTAAGTCCTCGTTATATCGGACCCTTCGAAGTCTTGGGTCGAGTTGGCGAGGTAGCCTATCGCATCGGGTTGCCTCCGTTGTTTGATAGGATACACAATGTTTTCCATATTTCTATGCTCCAAAAATACGTAAGGGACCCTACTCATATTTTGACTGATCAACCAGTGCAACTTCAAGAGGACTTGACTACGATTGAAGACGCCACTCAAATTCTCGACCGAAAGGAGCAAATCCTGCGCACTAGGGTCATCCCATTAGTGCTAGTCAAGTGAGGAAACCACCCTATTGAGGAAGCAACTTGGGAGAGAGAAAGGGAAATTCGAGACCTGTATTCCCTTTTCTTTGAGTGATTGACTGTGTGCTTGGTTAAAATGGAACTAATTGTGGAATTTTTATTTTGTGCCGAGTTTTTACGTTTCCACCGTATCCCTATGAAATGGGTACACAAGGTTAGTATTGGGAAAGCGCGAATGATCCTTGTAAAATTTTTTTTTATATACTATGCGGAATTACAACTTTTGAACTCTTTCATCTATATTTTAATATTTTTTATTTTATTTTATTTTATTTTATTTTATTTTATTATTGCACCTAGCACACACACTTCGTTATGGCTTGCGTGTGTGATTCGGGATTCTGTGGGGTATGATCAATTCATTAATTAAATGCACCGATCTATGCGATCGATCTGCACGTAGGTGAACGGTGATTTTTGTTCGAACGAACAAAAATCAGTTCGTTCGAACGATTTTTGAACCCGACGCCCCGGCCACACTTTTCGTTCGAACGAAACCATTTCGTTCGAACGAATTCCCCTATTTATGCTATAGAGGGTTGGTTCCAACCCATTTCGTGCGAACGAAACTCTTCCCCTTCCTCCCTTTTCCTCCTTCCTAGCTTGCAAGGGTTCAACGGATTCGCCGGTTTTCGCCGATTCCGGTCATCTTCAACCTTGGAACCACTTAACCTCAACCGTTTGGGTCGTCTAGAGGTAATCTCCAACCTCTATTTTGTATTACATCACCATTTGCTTAGATCTTCTTCCTTTTGGGGGCAAACCCTTAATCCCCAAATTGAAATTTTCTCATCATGCCACCTAAGACCCAAGTTACGCTAGCGCACCGAAGAAACCGCCCACGGGTTCTTCATCGGCGCCACGAGCACTGGCGCCACCCCCACCATCCGTACGTGAGCGCCCAAATGAGTGGTGGTCAGATAAAGATTTTGAACCCGAATGGATCATCGATCCTAAAACTTTTGCCGATCGTGATGAAACACATTGGGCCTTTGAATACGTCTCTACCGCGGGCTTGACCGGTATCCTTCGCCCATGCAAGGGCAAGCATTACCCTCTAATAGTGCGTCTATTCTATCAAAATATGGAACTCATTGACGACCCGACAATTTTAAAAACAAAGATTGACGGTCGGCCATACACATTCACTTTTGATGATGTGGCCGACGCTTTGGAGTGTTTTCGTACCTACAACCACGAGGATATCGCCCTCGCCGAGCCTTTTCCGAACACATTGGACTACAAATATGTGGCCGCTCAAATGACCCATGGCCGAACTGGTTCGGTCGCCAATTAGTCGCCCATTTACCCCGTGAACTTTGGATGCTCGATTCAATCATCCAATGCAACCTCTATCCCTTACGCCATCGAACCGAGCGGGTCGGTGAAGTTCAAATGGCATTGTTTGCGGCATTTAAGGGCCGATGGTTTAATGCCCCAAAGATGGTCTTGGAAGGATTAAAATATGCACGAAAGAAGATGTTGCCCAACGTGAAAAGATCTACCGACGACATGCCGTATGCCCGACTTATTTCCCTAATGGTCGAGGACTATGCGGGTGATCACACATATACCCTCTCCCCAAGTGAATTTAAATTAACGGGGAACGTCCTTCAATTCACCATGGTCGATTGGAATAGGACCTATGTTAAATTGGTTAAGACACCGATAGCCGAAGAACCACCACAGCCGGAACCCCCGGCTCAGGACCACCCAAAGACATGAGACCCCAGATATGATGACCTCATCGCCAGCTCCACCGCAACACCCTGCTATATGCGGATTACGCACCGCCACATGGGGACATGCCTACCCCAACTTTGACCGATATCTATGCCCTATTGGAGGCCAGTACGCGTCAAATGGCCGAGAACAACCGCCTCCTGCACCGCCGGTTAGACTATCATGACGCACTCCATGCCGAGCAGATGCGTTTTATGTATCCTGATGATTATCTTCAGCGCATGGCGGCAGTGCAGGCTTGGTCTTCGGGTGCATCGACTTCGGGTGCGGGCGGGCAGGGTGATCACGGGAGCATTCCGCCGGGCGGCGGGGCGTCTTGATTGTTTTTATATGGTCTTTTGTTTGATGGTGGATGTTTTGGTTTATTTACTTTTGGCATTGTAAATTTTGGGACAATGTAAATTTTAAAACAGGTACATGAGGACGCGTTTCCTCCGAACGATTGTGGCATGGCTGCCACCCTAAGCTTCGTCACTGCTTTGTTTTCTTTTATCGTATCTATGTATGGGTGTGGATATTTCATTAGTAAGTGTGCCAGTTCTTGATACGTGTACTCTTGCTTCTCTTTGATGTCTCTGTATGTGAATGATTTCAATATCTTTGTGCGTCAGTCACGCGTGCGTGCGGCACCCACTTGTGTGTGCGGCCCCCATGCTGTGGTGTGGGGGAGAACTTGGGAATAATTTTCGGGGACGAAAATTCCCAAGGAGGGGAGAATGTAATGTCCCGGAAAATTTTGTGCTTTTATTGTGCACCTCGAGAAGCGGACCGCCTGGTCAAGCGTTTGACCGAGTCAACATTGACCCGGTTGACGTAATCGGACGGGTAAAAGCGATGTAGTCAAGGCAAGGTTGAATGGTGGTTGTATGTGTACGTGCACTTAATCAGTGTATGTGCTTTACACCCGATTCTAAAAGCTAAAATATAAAATAATAGAAGAAAAGGAAGGAAATGGGTATGCTCTGTTTGTTTTGAGGTTGTTGAGAGAAGTAAAGAGGGAGAGAGAAAGAGAGAGAGAGAGAGAGGGAGTAAGGGCTATGAAATCGGGTGATTTAATCAAAAGAGGAGAATATTAAATGTAGATCGTCGATCTTGGCTCACGAGGTCCAACGGATCGAGCTAGGGATCAAGAAGAAGTTTGATTTGGGGTTTGTGAAACCCTAAGGAGTTAAAGACTAGGATCAAAAGAATCGGATCGAAAGAGGTATGCTTGAGGCTTTGCACACTGAATTTTTAGCAAATACATGGTGCTTATTGTTTTAGAAAAATGAGAAATGGGGCTGTTGAGGATGGTGATGGAGTTGATGAGTTCATGGAGAGATGAACTCGATCCTCACCTGAGATGAGGGAATTTCATTCGAACGAAATGAGATTTCGTTTGAACGAAATGGGCTGATGAAGCAATAAGGGAAAAAGGAAGTTTTCGTATGAACGAAATTGAATTTCGTTCGAACGATTTCGATTTCGTTCATTCGAAAGGGGCTGGTTTTAGGCTTGGGGCCTATTTGGGCACGAAATAACATTGTGTTTGAGCCTAAACTTGTTGGCCAATGTTTATTCATGGTGATGATGATCTTCATGCGTTGACCATGCCTAGGTGGTCGCGGATCATCGAATCTCTTGGTCGGAACGAGTAATGGATCAAAAGGTTTTTAGACGCAAGTGAGGTAGGGGAACATCTACACTAGTACACTGTATTACGAGCACATACGTAGTGATAGTTTATAATGCATGTCTCTTTAAAAGTTGTTTGATCTATGGCTAGATGTAAAGAATAGTGTTGATGCATGTCTCTTTAAAAGTTAATGGTGTATGGTCACGCAAATCATAAGGAAATTCTTAAGTAAGAAGCGATCATCCCAGGGATGTAAGAAATACAAAGGCATCAGAGGTGCCACGAAAAAGTGACATCGAGGATGTGTTGTGGATGTAAGGATCCACGTTAAGAAACAAACAGAAATTAAGAATGCACGGGCTGGGTTTTAATATCTATTAGCACAAATTCACGGTGAACAACTAAATGTATTGCATGTTGATTTAAGGTTCAAAGAATACCAACCGACGCAAGCGGTATACCCGTGATCGACGCGGCAGATATCCGTGACTGCACGGGCGGCAATCCTACACTAGCAGCATATCCTGAGGATGTATAGTAGCGATAGTCGCCACCTACGAGATAGGGACGTGATGGAAATGAAAAATAGTCGCGATTAGACGACGATGGAGGGTATTCCATCGGGCTCGATGCTATATTGCTCGAGGATTATTTAAGTTAAGATTTAAGTGTAGTCTCAGCCTGGTTGCAACTAAAAGGAGGTGAACCTCATCTTGAAATTAAATGAGTAAAGTAATAATTGTAGTCAAGTGTTTTATCGCATTTTCAGTTTACATTTCCAGAAAAGAGTATTGTTGGTTCATGTTTTATTTCTGTCATTAAATGTATGTTTGTAAGATGGATATACTCGTTGTGATATTGCCCTACTGAGCTAGGATGTAGCTCACCCTTGACTATATGTCACAGATGATGATTTAGGCGTGGCGACCGACGTGTTGGATCCCGAGGACCCGGAGTACGTACCGGGGGAGGAGTCTGAGCCCCCTTCAGAGAAATTCTTCTAGAAGATTTGCTGCGTATTTTGAGAGTTTTTGGTGAGAAAGTGCTTTCGACGTTCCGACCACAAATTTTGTAAAAAAAATTAAAGATACATGTAATAGCTTTTTGTCGAACTGCTGAGGTGTCCGTAGTTACTGGCACTAATGGTTCGGGTTGGTTCTCTTGTTCATGTTGCGGCATGAGTTGAGAACTATCTTTTGGATTTTGTGTTGTGAGTTAACAAATAGTAGAAATGGAGATTTGCTTTCGCATTTTATCTTTCTATGGTTTCTTTTGTGATGGATGTACTCAAGGGTCATGGCACGGAGGTTTCGAGGTAGCGAAACTGGGCTATCTCGATGTATCGTGAGCCGGTTTCTTTTGAATGTCTGACATGTCTTGGCTTTTGTCAGAGTGAAGGGACCTTCTGCTAATGAGACTTTGATTTCACGTGCAGAACGCGATGTCTTCTGGAAGAAGGGGCCGACCTAGGGGTAGTCAGAGTAGAAGTCAAAGGGGTGAAGAAGAGATTCGTCCAGAGTCCAGTAGAGACAGAGAAGACCTTAATGAAAGAGATGGAAGAAGGGGTGATGCGACTGATCGCATTGCAGCCATGGAGGCTATGGCGGTGCTATCATGCAACAGACTGCAATTTTGGCCGAGCAAACGACGTTGATGGCGACTAACAATCCCAATAGTCATCAGCCGCCACCACCACCCCTCCAAAGATCTACCCCTCGTCATTTGTCGACTTTAGGAGACTGAGGCCTCCTAGCTTCTATGGGCAGACTGACCCGTTGGAAGCGGAGAGATGGTTGAATCAAATCAAGAATCTCCTAGACCGATTACAGAGTACAGAAAATGAGAAGGTCGGATGGGCCTCCTTTCAGTTAGAGGGAGATGTCGATCCTTGGTGGAAGTCAGTGCTAAGAAAAAGGGAAGTTGAGGACCCTCACCGTCCGTGGACTTGGGCGGAGTTTGTGAGTGAGTTTAATCGGGAGTATTTTCCAAAGCAGATGCGAGTCCAAATGAGAAGGGATTTTGCAAACTTACAACAAAGGGGCATGTCGGTGCGAGAATACGGTGTGGAATTTACACGATTATCTCGATACGCTCCAGAGTTGGTGGCTACTGAGAGCATGAAGGCAGATAAGTTTGAAGAAGGGTTGAGACCAAACATCCGCGAACGAGTATCAATCTTTGAACTTGAACGTTATGCGGACGTAATGGGAAAAGCATTAGTGGCCGAAAGAGATATTTATGGAGTTTATAAAAGACGGGATCAACATGATGGAAACCGAACAGTTCAAGGGGGAACAAGTGAGTATGACTCGGGAAACAAAAAGCCGAGGTTTACTACGCCAGCTCCACCCCCTAGACAAATCACGTATTCAAATTCCTCGAGGCCACCTACATCCACAATGGCAAAACCGATACGGTATGAGAACTCCACCGCAACTACGGGGGTGTCCGCTAGTCAAGCCTCCTCACGAGCACCCTCTGTTACACCAAGGGAAACCTGTGCAAAATGCGGCAAGCCTCACAGAACGGTTGATTGTAGGCGGGGAATGCAAGGCTGCTATCGATGTGGAAAGTTGGGACACGTCATCAAAGATTGTCCGGAAACGAACAAGGGACGAACGGCTTCTGTTTCTACACCAAGGCCGTTTCAAGCTAAGAAGCCGATTGTACAAGGAAGGGTTTATGCCGTCACGGCGGAGGATGCTCGCAATTCCTCCGATATCATACAGGGTGAGTCTTCATTAAGATTGAAATTGCTTATGATATTGACTAGAATATTTTGAAATGCATTTAGTAGAGAAGTTGCATCTGTGTAGGTTAAATAATTGCTTTGATTTTTTGTTGAATTGTATGAAATCATGAATAAGTCCGAGACACTAGTGGAATACTAAAATGTGCATCCACTATGCTGGCGTGTATGGGAACGAGAGTCATGGGGCGTGTGAGGCTAGGGCACTAATAGACCCAGGGTCTACGCATTCATTTGTTACACCTCGGTTCGTAAAGAGAATGAAAGTCAAGCCAAATGCATTAGATTTCGTTCTAGCGGTGACTATCCCAACGGGACGAGCAGTTGACGCAGAATTGGTCTGTAAAGCGGTGACTATAGCCATTGAAGATGGGGAGGTGTATGAATTGTCCGCGAATTTAATTCTTTTAGACATGCAGGGATTCGACGTGATCCTTGGCATGGACTGGTTGTCACAACACTGTGCAACGGTCGATTGCAAAAACAAAATCGTCATCTTTAGGCCGACTTCAAGCAGATCATTTCGATTCAAGGGAGTGAGGACAAAGTTTCTACCACATGTGTCCGCCATCAAGGCCGAACGCCTAATTCGAAATGGATGCAGTGGTTACTTGGCCTTCCTGAAGGATGACAAGAAAGAAAAGAATGTTATTACTGAGATTGCAGTGGTATGTGAGTTTGACGATGTTTTTCCAGAGGAGTTGCCAGGATTACCTCCGGATCGAGAAGTGGAGTTTGCTATCGATTTGGCACCTGGGACGGAGCCGATCTCTAAAGCACCATATAGGATGGCTCCGGCCGAGTTGAAAGAGTTAAAAGAGCAACTGCAAGAACTCCTCGACAAGGGCTTTGTGAGACCGAGTGTATCTCCTTGGGGTGCGCCGGTTTTATTTGTTAAGAAAAAGGACGGGTCACTGAGGCTGTGCATTGACTACCGTCAACTAAACAAACTCACTATAAAGAACAAGTACCGCTAAGAATAGATGACTTGTTTGACCAATTACAAGGGCGAGATACTTTTCTAAGATCGATCTCGATCCGGATATCACCAACTCGAGTTAAAGAAGATATTCAAGACCGCTTTTGGACGAGATATGACACTATGAGTTTTTAGTGATGCCGCTCGGTTGTGAATGCTCCGGCGTCGTTTATGGATCTCATGAATCGGGTATTTAAGCCACACCTGGACTCTTTTGTCGTTGTATTTGTCGATGATATCCTCATTTATTCTAAGTCAAAGCAAGCGCATGAAGAACACTTGAGAATAGCCTTACAAACGTTGCGTGAACACCAACTATACGCCAAGCTCAATAAATGCGAGTTCTGGTTAGAAGAAGTTAGCTTTTTGGGACATGTCGTCTCAAAGGATGGTGTCACAGTAGATCCTACTAAGATTAAGGCTGTCGTGCAATGGGAACAACCAAAGACGGTCACCGAAGTACGCAGTTTCCTTGGGTTAGCTGGGTATTATAGACGTTTTGTGGAAGGGTTTTCCAAATTATCGGGGCCACTGACTAGACTTACACGCAAAGATGTGCGATTCGAATGGACCGATGCATGTGAAGCAAGCTTTCAAGAACTTAAGAAGCGGCTTACTTCTGCCCCGGTACTTGCAATTCCTTCAGGCAGTGGAGGTTTTGCAGTGTATAGCGACGCTTCTCATAATGGTTTAGGCTGTGTGCTAAACCAACATAAAAAGGTCATTGCTTATGGGTCAAGACAATTGAAGGACCACGAGAAAAATTACCCAACGCATGACCTCGAGCTCGCAGCGGTCATCTTCGCATTGAAGATATGGAGACATTATTTATATGGGGAGACCTTCGAGATCTTCACTGACCATAAAAGCCTCCGATACTTATTTACACGTATGAAGGCCCGAACATGAGGCGTCAAGGTGGATGGAGTTTCTCAAAGATTATGACTGCTCCATTCAATACCACCCAGGCAAGGCCAATGTTGTTGCAGATGCTTTAAGTCGTAAGAACCCGGCTCAGTTAGCGAACCTTGTGATGGGAATGTACAGGTGGAAATTGTTTGAAGACCTGTCAATGTATGATGCTAGGATCAAGTACAAGCTTACGGGGCTCATGGCTAATATCTCAGTGAGGCCGATCATTTTCGAACACATACATGAGCTGCAGATGAAAGACCCCGAACTGGTAAAGATTCGGAAAGAGGTAGTGGAAGGTACTAGACCGGATTTTTCGATAAGGGAGGACGGTTCCTTGCTATTCCGGGGACGTCTTTGTATTCCTGTCGATGCCGGTCTGCGGCAAACTATTTTAGATGAATCGCACAAATCTATGTACGCAATCCATCCAGGTAGCACTAAGATGTATCAAGATATGCGTAAGCGCTACTGGTGGAGAGGTCTCAAACACGACGTAGCTGAGTATGTGTCAAAATGTCAACAAGTGAAGGTGGACCATCGACACCTGGGCTTACTACAACCTCTACCTATACCGGAATGGAAATGGGACTCTATCTCCATGGATTGTCGGGTTGCCTTGAGCCGGCGAAGAGGCACAACGCTATCTCGGGTAGTTGTGGATAGAGAAGTCCGCTCACTTCTTGCCCTACAACTCTATGTATAGCGCAGGCAAACTCGCGGAGCTCTATATGAAAGAGATAGTGCGCTTGCATGGCATTCCAAGCAGTATTGTATCTGATCGCGACCCATTGTACACTTCAAAGTTTTGGCAGAAATTTCAAGAGGGTATGGGTACTCGATTAGATTTCGATTCGTTCCATCCACAAATCGATGGATGCATGTAACGGTGAACCAAGTAATTGAAGATATGCTCAGGGCGTGTATGCTCGAACTACAGGGATCATGGGATCAACACCTTCCTTTGATCGAATTTGCATACAACAATAGTTTTCGTGCAAGCATCTAATGGCGCCGTATGAAGTTTTCTCTGATGGCGATGTAGATCGCCCATCAACCGGGAAGAAACAGGAGAAAATTTGTGCTTGGTCCGGAAGTTCTTGAAGAAAATGCCAAGTTGGTACGTATGATAAGGAACGACTCGATCGGCTGGCAGACAAAAGAGCTATGCCGATGTCAAGCGAACGAGCCTAGATTTCGCCGTTGGCGATCATGTGTTTGTGAAAGTGTCACCCATGAAGGGTGTGATGCGGTTCGGAAGGAAGGGAAAGTTAAGTCCTCGTTATATCGGACCCTTCGAAGTCTTGGGTCGAGTTGGCGAGGTAGCCTATCGCATCGGGTTGCCTCCGTTGTTTGATAGGATACACAATGTTTTCCATATTTCTATGCTCCGAAAATACGTAAGGGACCCTACTCATATTTTGACTGATCAACCGGTGCAACTTCAAGAGGACTTGACTACGATTGAAGACGCCACTCAAATTCTCGACCGAAAGGAGCAAATCCTGCGCACTAGGGTCATCCCATTAGTGCTAGTCAAGTGGGGAAACCACCCTGTTGAGGAAGCAACTTGGGAGAGAGAAACGGAAATTCGAGACTTGTATCCCCATTTGTTTGAGTGATTGACTGTGTGCTTGGTTAAAATGGAACTAATTGTGGAATTTTTATTTTGTGCCGAGTTTTTACGTTTCCACCGTATCCCTATGAAATGGGTACACAAGGTTAGTATTGGGAAAGCGCGAATGATCCTTGTAAAATTTTTTTTTATATACTATGCGGAATTACAACTTTTGAACTCTTTCATCTATATTTTAATATTTTTTATTTTATTTTATTTTATTTTATTTTATTTTATTATTGCACCTAGCACACACACTTCGTTATGGCTTGCGTGTGTGATTCGGGATTCTGTGGGGTATGATCAATTCATTAATTAAATGCACCGATCTATGCGATCGTAGGTGAGCGGTGATTTTTGTTGAGCGAACAAAAAATCGATTCGTCGAACGATTTATGAACCCGACGCCCCGCCCACACTTTTCGTCCGAACAAAACCATTTCGTTCGAACGAATTCCCCTATTTATGCTATAGAGGGTTGGTTCCAACCCATTTCGTGCGAACGAAACTCTTCCTTCCTCCTTTTCCTCCTTCCTAGCTTGCAAGGGTTCAACGGATTCGCGGTTTTCGCCGATTCCGGTCATCTTCAACCTTGGAACCACTTAACCTCAACCGTTTGGGTCGTCTAGAGGTAATCTCCAACCTCTATTTTGTATAACATCACCATTTGCTTAGATCTTCTTCCTTTTGGGGGCAAACCCTTAATCCCCAAATTGAAATTTTCTCATCATGCCACCTAAGACCCGCCAAGCTACGGCTAGCGCGGCACCGAAGAAACCGCCCACGGGTTCTTCATCGGCACCACGAGCACTGGCGCCACCCCCACCATCCGTACGTGAGCGCCCAAATGAGTGGTGGTCAGATAAAGATTTTGAACCCGAATGGATCATCGATCCTAAAACTTTTGCCGATCGTGATGAAACACATTGGGCCTTTGAATACGTCTCTACCGCGGGCTTGACCGGTATCCTTCGCCCATGCAAGGACAGTTACTACCCTCGAATAGTGCGTCTATTCTATCAAAATATGGAACTCATTGACGACCCGACAATTTTAAAAACAAAGATTGACGGTCGGCCATACACATTCACTTTTGATGATGTGGCCGACGCTTTGGAGTGTTTTCGTACCTACAACCACGAGGATATCGCCCTCGCCGAGCCTTTTCCGAACACATTGGACTACAAATATGTGGCCGCTCAAATGACCCATGGCCGAACTGGTTCGGGTCGCTCAATTAGTCGCGCCCATTTACCCCGTGAACTTTGGATGCTCGATTCAATCATCCAATGCAACCTCTATCCCTTACGCCATCGAACCGGTCGGTGAAGTTCAAATGGCATTGTTTGCGGCATTTAAGGGCCGATGGTTTAATGCCCCAAAGATGGTCTTGGAAGGATTAAAATATGCACGAAAGAAGATGTTGCCCAACGTGAAAAGATCTACCGACGACATGCCGTATGCCCGACTTATTTCCCTAATGGTCGAGGACTATGCGGGTGATCACACATATACCCTCTCCCCAAGTGAATTTAAATTAACGGGGAACGTCCTTCAATTCACCATGGTCGATTGGAATAGGACCTATGTTAAATTGGTTAAGACACCGATAGCCGAAGAACCACCACAGCCGGAACCCCCGGCTCAGGACCACCCCGCACATGAGACCCCGGTATATGATGACCCTACTGCTCAGGCTCCACCGCAACACCCTGTTGGCCATGCTCCGGATTACGCACCGCCACATGGGGACATGCCTACCCCAACTTTGACCGATATCTATGCCCTATTGGAGGCCAGTACGCGTCAAATGGCCGAGAACAACCGCCTCTTGCACCGCCGGTTAGACTATCATGACGCACTCCATGCCGAGCAGATGCGTTTTATGTATCCTGATGATTATCTTCAGCGCATGGCGATGGTGCTTGGTCTTGGTGCATCGACTTGGTGTGGGGCAGGTGATAACGGAGCATTCACGGGCGGGGACGTCTTGATTGTTTTTATATGGTCTTTTGTTTGATGGTGGATGTTTTGGTTTATTTACTTTTGGCATTGTAAATTTTGGGACAATGTAAATTTTAAAACAGGTACATGAGGACGCGTTTCCTCCGAACGATTGTGGCATGGCTGCCACCCTAAGCTTCGTCGCTGCTTTGTTTTCTTTTATCGTATCTATGTATGGGTGTGGATATTTCATTAGTAAGTGTGCCAGTTCTTGATACGTGTACTCTTGCTTCTCTTTAATGTCTCTGTATGTGAATGATTTCAATATCTTTGTGCGGCTGGTCACGCGTGCTCGTGCACCCACTTGTGTGTGCGGCCCCCATGCTGTGGTGTGGGGGAGAACTTGGGAATAATTTTCGGGGACGAAAATTCCCAAGGAGGGGAGAATGTAATGTCCCGGAAAATTTTGTGCTTTTATTGTGCACCTCGAGAAGCGGACCGCCTGGTCAAGCGTTTGACCGAGTCAACATTGACCCGATTGACGTAATCGGACGGGTAAAAGCGATGTAGTCAAGGCAAGGTTGAATGGTGGTTGTATGTGTACGCACTTAATCTGTATGTGCTTTACACCGATTCTAAAAGCTAAAATATAAAATAATAGAAGAAAAGGAAGGAAATGGGTATGCTCTGTTTGTTTTGAGGTTGTTGAGAGAAGTAAAGAGGAGAGAGAGAGAGAGAGAGGGAGTAAGGGCTATGAAATCGGGTGATTTAATCAAAAGAGGAGAATATTAAATGTAGATCGTCGATCTTGGCTCACGAGGTCCAACGGATCGAGCTAGGGATCAAGAAGAAGTTTGATTTGGGGTTTGTGAAACCCTAAGGAGTTAAAGACTAGGATCAAAAGAATCGGATCGAAAGAGGTATGCTTGAGGCTTTGCACACTGAATTTTTAGCAAATACATGGTGCTTATTGTTTTAGAAAAATGAGAAATGGGGCTGTTGAGGATGGTGATGGAGTTGATGAGTTCATGGAGAGATGAACTCGATCCTCACCTGAGATGAGGGAATGCCGTTCGAACGAAATGAGATTTCGCTTTGAACTAAAATGGGCTGATGAAGCAATAAGGAAAAGGAGTTGTGATGAACGAAATTGAATTTCGTTCGAACGAAATTGAATTTCGTTCGAACGATTTCGATTTCGTTCATTCGAAAGGGGCTGGTTTTAGGCTTGGGGCCTATTTGGGCACGAAATAACATTGTGTTTGAGCCTAAACTTGTTGGCCAAGGTTTATTCATGGTGATGATGATCTTCATGCGTTGATCATGCCTAGGTGGTCGCGGATCATCGAATCTCTTGGTCGGAACGAGTAATGGATCAAAAGGTTTTTAGACGCAAGTGAGGTAGGGGAACATCTAAACTAGTACACTGTATTACGAGCACATACGTAGTGATAGTTTATAATGCATGTCTCTTTAAAAGTTGTTTGATCTATGGCTAGATGTAAAGAATAGTGTTGATGCATGTCTCTTTAAAAGTTAATGGTGTATGGTCACACAAATCATAAGGAAATTCTTAAGTATGAAGCGATCATCCCAGGGATGTAAGAAATACAAAGGCATCGCAGAGGTGCCACAGAAAAAGTGACATCCCAGGGATGTGTTGTGGATGTAAGGATCCACGTTAAGAAACAAATGAAATTAAGAATGCACGGGCTGGGTTTTAATATCTATTAGCACAAATTCACGGTGAACAACTATATGTATTTTGATTTAAGGTTCAAAGAATACCCAACCGACGCGGGCGGTATACCCGTGATCGACGACAGATATTCGGGACTGACGGGCGGCGAATCCAGACACAGCGTACATCCTGTGGATGTATAGTAGCAAAGATAGTCGCCACCTACGAGATAGGGACGTGATGTGAAATGAAAAATAGTCGATTAGACGGCGATGGAGGGTATTCCATCGGGCTCGATGCTATATTGCTCGAGGATTATTTAAGTTAAGATTTAAGTGTAGTCTCAGCCTGGTTGCAACTAAAAGGAGGTGAACCTCATCTTGAAATTAAATGAGTAAAGTAATAATTGTAGTCAAGTGTTTTATCGCATTTTCAGTTTACATTTCAAGAAAAGAGTATTGTTGGTTCATGCTTTATTTCTGTCATTAAATGTATGTTTGTAAGATGGATATACTGATATTGCCCTCTTGAGCTAGGATGTAGCTCACCCTTGACTATATGTCACAGATGATGATTTAGGCGTGGCGACCGACGTGTTGGATCCCGAGGACCCGGAGTACGTACCGGGGGAGGAGTCTGAGCCCCCTTCAGAGAAATTCTTCTAGAAGATTTGCTGCGTATTTTGAGAGTTTTTGGTGAGAAAGTGCTTTCGGCTTGGTACGTCCAGCCACAAATTTTTGTAAAAAAAAAAAATTAAAGATACATGTAATAGCTTTTTGTCGAACCGTTGAGGTGTCCGTAGTTACGGCACTAATGGTTCGGGTTGGTTCTCTTGTTCATGTTGCGGCATGAGTTGAGAACTATCTTTTGGATTTTGTGTTGTGAGTTAACAAATAGTAGAAATGGAGATTTGCTTTCGCATTTTATCTTTCTATGGTTTCTTTTGTGATGGATGTACCAAGTGTTCCGCATTAAATCTTGGGGCACGGCCTCAAGGGCTGTGCCGATGGCACGGGTTTCGAGGTAGCGAAACCTGGGCTGTCACACGGAGGGTCTGACATCCTGCTCTATGTATTCGAGCGTCTTTAATGTTGTGATAGGGCAGATATTGAGTCTTGCCCCTGTATCGACCAACGCATGGAATATGGAGAATCCTCTGACTATGACTGTAAGGTATATGGAAGTTGTGCTTCCACAGAGTGACTCTTTAGGCATGTCTACGTCTATGAAAGTGAGCACTAGGGATTGCACCATGACCGAGGCAATTTGGTGTAGCTCATCCAATGTTAAGTCCTCATCCACTTGTGTGTCCTCAAGTGTCCTTATCAACAATCAGTGATGGTTAGGGGATTTCTTGATGATTTCTAGTATAGATATCTGGGCTGGGATCCTTTGAAGATGCCGCAGAAGGTCATATCCTTGCCCAGGCTTGAGTGCTATTTCTTTGCCTGACCGATGAGCCTTGAGTGCAGGTGGTTGGAGTGGTTGAGGTGCAGGGATAATGTGAGGCGGGGGCGGCAAAGTAGCTTCTGTTTCTCTCACGTTCTCCTTTGAAGGTTGTACGTTCATGAAATCCTTATTCTAAGGGAAAGGTAGAGGTGGGTAATTGGTTCCTGATTTAAGAATTGGGCAAGTCAGTTGTTGACTGAACCCGATGTGGCCCGACGTCAATGTATTTATGAAGTGAGTGAAATTCGAGGTAAGAGCATGTACTTGCATGGTGTTGCTCCAAAGTGAGAGGTATTGTGTGTAATCCTCTTCTTCTAGGAAAGTGGAGACTAGCGTCTCGCATGGGTCAGGATGTTCTTTTTGCTCACTCTCTTTTATGTTTAGTGAACACTCAGTCTTTGCTTCATTTTCTAGGTTCAGAGTCTTTCGAATAACACTTTCTACCCATGGGGTAATTTGGACTGTAGTTTGAAGAACATGGTCTCCATACTCGGGCTCAAAATCAGACGAAGAGAGTGGCAATGGTGTTGGCTCAAGATTTGGAGGGGTTGAAGGTTTTGGTGGTTGACTATGGAGGAATGGTCTCCGAGCCCTAAAGGAGTAGACTCGTATCTGAGTGAATTTTGGGTGAGGAGGCAAGTTCGGTGTGGCAATTAGAGTGATCAAGGTCGAGGGATGCAGGGGTAAAGGAACTCTCGTAGGGGTAGCAAAAGTGTCAAAAGATGGGATGCAAGTGATTAAGGTTGAGGGCTGGAAGAGGGGGCCCGAAAAGATCCACGGTAGTGACCTGGGCCGGTGTTGCCTGGTTGTAGTTAGGTATGGGGTTATTAATGATCCCTAAATTTTGTTGGGGTTGGTTATTGCTAGGGTTAGGATTCCTAAGCCCTTCTCAATCAATTTGATTTTGGTCATTTATGTCATAGATTACATCTCGGAGGACCTAGCAGTCTTCTAGGTTGTGTCTCGTGTATCGATGGAATGCGCAATATTTTCTATAATCTAGATTTGTCTGCTAGGGCTAGGGTCTTTCCTGTAGGAATCGAAGGAGATTATGAGCGTTAAGGAGACAAAAGATGTTGGGGATCATATCAGGTAAAGGGGGATCGTGTTCCCGCCTCGACTGGTAAGGGCCTCTAGCTGGGTTGAAGTTTTGCAGTGGGGGTACGATATTGTAGTTCGGCGTGTGGGCCGGTCAATTCTGTGTCGTATTTTGGTTCTGATAGGTGTTGGGATATTAGTTTCTATTATGGTATTGGCCCTGATTCTGGTTCTGGCCTTGGTTTTGGTTTGCATGTCTTTGTTGATTAGTTCCTTGGTTTTGGTTTGTATATCGTTGTTGATTTTGATTTTGCCCGAAATTTCTCGGTTGGAAGTTTCCGTTCCTAGAGTTTTGTCCTTGATTTAAAACGATGTTAACCTGTTCGGTTCCTGAGGCTTTCTTATTACTTTTTGACTTTGATTCGCTGGAAGAGCCTACATTCGATGTAACTATGGATAGGGTGAGGTCTCTGCCTTTAATGTGTCGTGCTAGTCAGGATGCCCGGGAGTGGAGTGCAATGAAGTCGGGGCAATCACTTATAACAAGCACACTCTTTAATGGTTCCCTAGTATTGTTGATGATGATGTCCACTGAGTCTTTCTCTTTCATTAAAGTGTCGGTCCTGGCAGTGAGTTTCGTCCATTTGGCGATGAAGTCAGTAAAATCTTTATCGGGACCTTGCTTGATCGCCATCAGATCGCTGAGACTGACTATCTCTTGGATTAAGTGCTTGTATTGGTCTAGAAATTGACCAACTAAATTGTTGAATGTCTCTATCTTATAGAGTAGGGGTCCCGCGAACCAATCTAGAGCTTCCCCTTCTAATGAGTGTTGAAAATAGTGAATGAAAAGTCCTTGATTATCATGTATGGGTCGACAATCGTTACAAAAGAAGGCCAAGTGATGGTTTGGATTTCTCGTGCCATTATATTTGGTAAATTTTGGAGGTTTAAATCCTATTGGCAAGTTAAATTTGACATCCCGACAAAATTTCTCGAATCCGAATGAGTGACCAGGGCGCTCTCTCTTGGCCATATATTCGTCGGGCATTTTAGGGAGATCTTCAATTTTGATAGTGCTGTCTTTTAGAGCAACCTATGAGCAAACCTTGTCTAGAGAGTCATCTTTGAAGAATGTGTGGGTAGGTTGTCTCAATGGTGTGATGCAGGCTAGCATTGTGCTCGGGGTAGGCGGTGGCCTTTCTTGTCGTTCTTGGTCCTCTGGAAATTATCGTGACCTAATGGTCTCATATGCGGGAGCCAGTCCTCGAAGTAATTCCTCAGAGTCATCATCTCCTCTTTGTATTCTCTGAATACTGAGCTCTACGATTTATTGAGCAGTATGGTTTTTGTCCAATGTTACCATCTCTCTCATTATGATTATTCTCGATGTGTTGGGTAGAGAAGGGATTCTCTTGTTCACCAGTCATGTTAATCTCGGGTTGTCATAGGCTGGAATTGTAAAGTGGTTCTTCTTCGTACATGGGGTTGTTATGATATCCCCACAATGGTGGGTCTCCTAAACTCACTCTTCATATGCCAGACATCTCGAGTCTTTGACGAAGAGTCATGTATCTAAAGGTATTCGAAATGACGCGATAGAAAGTAAAACAGGAAAAAAAACTAAAAACTGCCTATCTAAAGAGAGGAAAGAGTTCAACAAAAATGTCCCATCACGATCGCCAGTCTGTTGGTGCGCGCTTTTTCTGGGTTCCTTTTGGTTCTCGAAATCAGTGGCCCAATTCTGTTCAAGTGGACTCTAGTGATGCGATGTTTGAAATGTTAGAAATAAAATTAAAAAAGGGAGTTTTTTAGGAAGGTTCCTAGTTTGTTGCGATCGCCAGTTACTGATATTTAACGATGCTGCAACACATCAGAGATCACGCTTTAGAGCGGGTGTGGGTCACTGCCTTACTCAATCATCTGCCTGCAAACGTCAGCAGTTATGACTCTTCCTTATCGTTTAGATAGTTCAGTTTTCCTTTTCTTCCCTGTTACTATTGTAATTCGAATCGGTTCAGATTTCCTAATTCTATTGTGAGTCTAGCGATGTGGGCTTATTATAGTGATTTGATCTAATATTATAATTCTATCAGGAGTCTAATTAATGTAGTGTCCTAATCCTATTAGAATTCTAATTAATTAAGTGTCCTAATACTACTAGAAGTCCAACTAATACTAGTCTCCTAATTATACTAGGAATGCAAACATGTTAATTTTAATGAAACTTTAATTAAATCGAGCATGCTAATTGTACAGAAATTCTAAGTAAAGCAAGTATACTAGTCTTACTGCAATTCTAATTGAAGTAGAAAACTTATTTTTACTAAAGCTCTAATTAAAGCAAGTGAATTAACTTTACTAAAATCCAATTAAAATAAAGGAACTGATTTTTTTCTAGAATTAGAATCAAAGTAATGAATTAATTATACTAAAACTCTTATTAATAAAAAAAGGAATTAACTATACTGGAATCTAATCAAGCAATGAATTAACTATGCTAGAATTATCTAATTTAAAATAGAGGAACTAATTTTATTAGAATTCTAATCAAAGCAATTATTCTAAGGATCTAATCAAAATAAAGCATGGAAATTAATTATACTAAAAATCTAAGAAAATTATGGACTTGATTTTCTAATTCTAATTAAAGCAGTAAAATAATAATAAAAAAAAGGGGTTTTGGGCCCGCTATGCTAAGGTGGATTGGCCTCATTCCCGAGTACCTTCCATAAGCTCCCCTGGGCAAATCGAGTGGCTGAGATTAAAATAAATTGGATTTTGAATTATAAAATAGTATTTTTAGATTTTCGGAGTCGTTTTCGGGGTTATAATTAAAAATTTAAATTATGAAACTAAGATTATCGAAGACTAAATTAATGTTTGGGATTTTAGAAATATTAAACTAAGGAATTAACACTAAAATTTAAAAGTTTTAGGACTGAATTTGGATCCGAAATCAAAAAATCAGGCTGTATGATTAAGGACTGGTTCTAGAACCTACGAACTAGAACAAGAGATTAATGATAGGATTGGAGATTAAAATTTTAGAACGGAATGAGTCTATGGTTGGTGAAATTGGCCGTTAGATTAAGGATTGATTCTAAAAAACTAAGAACTAGAACAAGATATTAAAATTACGGTCCGAAAAAGGGTGCTATGGTCTAAGAGTGAATTAATATTAATAATTTAAAACTAAGAGAAATCCTAAGTCTAAGAACTAAAAACTATGGTCGGAAATTAAAATTAAATTCTTACCTAAGGTCGAGGTTGCGAAGAGAAATCCCGAAGATTCGAAGCTTGAATCTCGAAATCATACCTATGTTCCTCTATGTGTTCATTCTCGGAGTTCTCTAATTTCGAAACCCTAAAAAATTCTATTCTCCTCAAAATTCCTAGCCTCTCCTCCGGCGAATTAGAAAAAATATTTTATAGATTTTTCTCCAATTAAGCACCCTGTTTCAGGCATTTAACTGGATTGCATGTCGGTTTCCCGATGCTTAATCGCTTTGAGTCGGTCACTGACTCAGTGAGCGACCGACTGACTTGCTCAGCGAGTTTCCTAGTTCTAATCATGTTAGAACTAATTGTGCGCCTAGTGCGGGGTGCGTAATCCGATTAAGCGTCTCTTCCGAAGCGCATAATTGAGGAAGCTTAGGGGTCAAGGACAGTAAGACTAGGTTGGGCGTTGGCCGATTGCGCGATGGTGGTCGGGCGCTCAATCCGATCGCGCGTCACATGTCAGGCACGCAATCGAGTCTCGAGGTGGTCTAGGAAAGGAAGCCTGGTGTGAAATGGGACTGATTGCACGTTTGTGGTTTAGCGTGCGATCAAATTGCGCGCGTAGTTTTAGGCACATATTTTGGGGCTGTCTGAGTCCGGGTCAGGTCTGAAATATGAGACTATTGTTTCAGTCTACATTCCGACTATATATTATTGTTTCAGTATATAGTCTCCCTACGTTGGCATCTGAGCCACAAAGCTATTGTTTCAGCCTGTGTTCAACCATGTAATATTGTTTCAGTGCATAGTTCCCAATTTAGGGTTATGGGGCCTGATCTACGGAGCTATTATTTCAGCCTGTGTCCAACCATATACTATTGTTTTAGTATATGGTCCCACACTAGGGTAAAGTGGTCTGAAATGCTAGACTATTGTTTCAGTCTGCATTCCGACTATATACTATTGTTTCAGTATATAATCTCCCTATGTTGGGATCTGAGCCATAGAGCTATTGTTTTAGCCTGCGTTTAGCCATGTACTATTATTTTAGTGCACGGTTCCCACATTAGGATCATGGGGCCTAAGCCATAGAGCTATTGTTTTAGCCTGTGTCCAGCCATATACTATTATTTCAGTATATGGTCCACATTAGGGTAAAGGGGTGGTCAAAGGTTGATCGAACAAATTTGTATATTCCGAGAGGGCAAAATGGGGGTGTTTACAATGAGGTGTAGGTTCAAGTACTCTGGTGTTGGTTGATGAAAAATTGATTTCAAGGCTCAATCAGTGTGAACAAAGGGCAGTTCAATGGGTAGGTCTTTTCATGCTCAAACTATCCAAATGATGGCCTTAAATTATCTCCTTGGTGTCATGTGTACTGTCAATAGTTTTAATTTGGGGAACCTAACTTTTAGTGAAAAGGTATTGAATCAGTCATTCCTTATAGCAGAAAAATTACCAAAGACACTCTTCACAAGAATTTTTTTTTGTATAGGCCCAAATCTCACTAGGTATGGTCTTCAATTGAACTCATGGGGTATATCCTCACCTTTTTCTCTCCTCTTTGGTTTACTAAGTACTGATTGTGAAAAAAATTTCTTGATTTCAACTTCATGAAAGTGTTAAATTTTTAAATGATTTCAGTTTTAAAACATCTACCAACATTTTTAATCTCCTTTTTCACAATTGGTTAAGTGATAATTAACTTTATTTATTTTAATTCAACTAACATTGCTGCACTAAAATTAACTACTTAATTGGTCTACCCTGCCAGACCCCCAAAACTAAGATAAACATTGTCGTCATTCTTTCAATAGACCTGTATGGAGGGGTAGCAGGGTATGGAAAAAAAAAATTAGACTACAATAAAAAATTAAGAGAAAATTAAATTAATAAAAGATTGCAGAAAAGGAAGAGACGATAATGCTAATCAATCTAAAATATATTCACACAAATATAGATTCCATTACAAAAGATTGTACAAACTAAACAAGTAATTACATCATGCTACTGGGAAACAATATAAATTAACACATAACAACACAGCTAAAATAAAACAACAACATCCTAGAACAGAAAAATCTATATAGTGTCCGAATCTGAATCTACATCTATGTGCTCAGCTATTGTTCCTTTCCCTTTCTTTACACTATCAGCCTCCTCTGCAGCACCAGCCTTTGTTCTTAAAGCAGCTGGTTTTTGGTGCTGGCCTTCTAAAATGTAGGCTCTCCAATTTTCACTCCCTTGGCTGTTGATGGAGGCTGCACATCTGTGGGACCCATTGATGAGACTATAGAAGTTAATGTTTCCACTGCTTTGAATAATGGGAGGCTCTCTGTTCATAAATTTTTTACATAGCCACAGTAGTGTCCAACTTTTGTTGCATGACCCTCATTTCCTTGTTGTGATCCAGTATCACTGCCTCCAAATATTTCCAATAGAGAGGCTTCATTTGGGCTAGCTGTTCCTCACATGTCAGAAACACATTATGGCTCACACATGCTACCAGCTAGCACACATCCTTAGCCAGGTATGCATTGTCATTCATAGAGGCTGCGTGGGTGGGTGCTGGAGGTAATATAGTTGGATTGTAAGGTACAATGGCCCAATTTGATGGATCATTAACAGAAGTTGAGATCACAGTAAGCTCAGTACCAGTTTGGGTAGATGGGGAGGGAATGGATGGTAGGGCAAGGGTTAGCTCCTGCTCAGTGGGTGAAGTTTGGATGAAGGTCGAGGAAGTGGAAAGGGGGGCCATAGCTAGCTCTTCAAATTCAAAATTAGTTTGGGTGTGGCAGCATAAACTATTGCCACAGATGTTGAAGGCTACTGGTATTAAGGAGGGGTAGGGACTGGGGTAGGTTTGGGTGGTTGGGTGGTGGGATAAAATTTTGAAGGGTAGATTTGATGGAGTTAAGGCTTGTTTGGATGAATGTTTGGTTTTCAGTGTTGGTATGGATTTGGGATTGGAGGGAGGTTAGGAGGGAAATTATTTAGGATAAAGGGTCAGGTATGGCTGGGGTTACAGGTTGGGTAGGAGGGATTGGTTGGAATGGTGAGGCAGGGGCATGGTTAAAGTGGTAGGGTTGTGGGGATTCAGGTAGAGGGGTGTACTCATGCCTAATGTCCTCCACAATGGAGTCCATTAGGGCTGAGAAACCCTCTGTTGTGAACTAGTCTTGGTTTGGGGAAAATGGAGGGGTAGGGGTAGCAGAGGGAATTAGGTCTATGGGATCCATGGGGTGAGATGATTCAATGGCAATAGCCATTGGCTCACTGCTGTCATAGGTAAAAGGGGAAGGTGGGTCTGGTATTGGTCTGGGTATGTTAGTGGGTATGATAGTGGGTACGCTAGGTTCTGCGGTAGTTGCTAAGGTGGGGTATTGGGATTTCCTTTTATAGGATTTTCGGATTGGAGGTGTAGGAAGGTTGTAGGGGAATGTTATGGTAGGAGTAGGAATTGGAGCTGACACAGACATGGATTGGGAAGGCAGGGTTGGTGGAGTGGGGATTGGTGGGATAAACTCAAGGGTGGATGATGGAATGGGGACTGATGGAATAGATGCAAGAATGGGTGGTGCAGGAATGAAGGGTAGGGTAGTAGGTGGTGGAAGTGGTATAGGTGCAGGGATAGAAGGTAAGGTGGAGGGTAGTGAGAGTGATATGGGAGGTATAGAAGTGGAAGGTAAGGTGGAGGGTGGTACCTATGTTGGAATGGGATGAAGGTTGGATGATGGAAGAGCCTCTAATGTGCTGAGAGGAGGTTGGCCGCAGAAGGTCAGAAATGGCAGAGAGGTAAGCAGATAGCAGATTCCTTTTTCTTCTTCTTCATCAGTGAAATGGTAATTTTCCACTGCCTACTTCCAAATTCAGCTGGTGGCCACTCAGCAGTGGGTTCTCCTACCTTCCACACATATTTTCCTCTCTTTAGTAAGGCTGCTATCAGTCTACTGTAAGGTAATCCTTGCATTTTCTGCCTCTTTTTCACCTTGCCATGTATATCTTCCATCCCCTTCTAAATCAGTTGGCAGCATTGAAGAAGTGCCCCTTGGAGAAACAGTAAAGTGCATCTACAATGGGGACTCTCCTCTCCTGATAGTGTTCAGCCACAAACACATTCTTTCTCAGCACACTATCCATGAATAGTAGGTTGGGCCAAACTCACTCCTCATTAGTGAATCACCAAAAACTTTCTTTCCCTGAGTTAGTTAACTATTTGGCCATCTCCTTCATTGAGGCACTGATTGGGGGTCCCAAGCTGCAAGATGGATCATATGTTGTAGGGATCCCCAATACCTATGCTATATCAGTGGCATCCACCACTGTCGCAAAGTCATCAATCAACACAATTAGCACAGGGTCTTACTGATTTGGCCCTCCCCTAGACTCTTTTGTCCTAATATTCTGATACCACAGCCTTACCAACCTTGGATATACAGTTTCTTCCAAAGGCCTCATCTGTGAATCCATGGAGGCTTTTGTCAGAAACTCAATGGCATCCTTGGCCCACTATTCCTTGGTGAAGAAGGGCATATCAAAAATGGTTTCAGGTGCTAGGATAAGGTTTTCTACAAAGTCATTTGGGGTAGTGAAGGTGTCAACTTCAGGGGTTGCTCCTTTGCCTTTCTTTTATTTCTTTACAGCCCCCTCACCCTTCTTCTTCTTCTCTAGTTTGCTTGTACTAACTTTGGATTTCTTGGGTGATGGTTGGGCCACAGGATCTACAGGGACTAAGAATGCAATCCTCTTGGATTTTCTGGTTAGTGAAAGAGGTTGGGTGTCTGCAGGATTGAGCAATGTAGTTAGGGTTTCCTTAAATTCAAGATTCTTAGCCATTTTGAAACCCTAACTTCTATTTGATTTTTCCCAAACCCTAGGTTTCTCTAAAACTCGAAATCCACTACACCTTAGCAAAAATATCTCAATCTAATAAAGAATACATAGTGAACAAATGGATTGAGAGATAAGTGAGAGCTTACCCAAACTAGGGTTTGCTAGGGCAGTCCACAGTGATCCAAATCGATAGATCTTTAATGAAAACTGTGGGGCTTGAGTAGCTAAGGAAAGTGCCAGCAATATGGGGCAAGTGGATTGGCAAGTAGTGTGCACTGGAGTGGGAAGAAGGAATTCGGAAACGGGGAAGGGGTTGGGTGCTTAGCTCGAAGGAATGAACTGTGAAAAAGAACCTAACGAGGGTTTTATAGCCTCAGGAGACCAAGCTTCGACAGGTTGAAGCTTCAGTCAGACCATCTCGAGTGGTTGCAATTAAATGCAAGATCCTGTCGAAGCTTTAGGAGTAATTCGACAGGATAATGACTTAAAAAATTATTTGCTCGAGCAGATCTCGAGCGGTTAGGTGTTAGTGCAAAATCCTGTCTAGGTATCAAAGGTATTGGCTCGCACAGATGCTTGAGGAGATTGTTTTAAGCTTTAGAGCCTATCGAGGCTCAACTGTTGACTCGAGCAAATGCATTTTAAAGCATTGGAGCCTATCGCAGGTCCATATATTACCTCGAGTAGATGCTCGAGCACCTACTTTTCAGCATTAAAGCCTATCAAAACTCAAGCACTAACTCGAACAGATCTTGAGTAGTTGCATTTCAGGCACAGGAGCTTGTCGAGGCACTATATTGCCTCAGGAATAACTATCCCGAGAGGACACTTTGAAGTACAAGAGCCTCTCGAGGGGCAGTTAGTTTAGCTCAAAATGGTTTCCTGGGTTAACCTTTGATTGCCATACTCCCATGCACATAAAATTAGTACACCTAATGCTACATAGATCATTCAATTAGCGCATCAATAGTTGCACACAACAAGTTTCATGCAAAATAGACTCTAAAAATATAGTATTTAAAGACTTTAAAAACACACATGGATATGATACACATGGTACAAGGCTGGAGATCACACATCAGTGGGAGGTTCTAGAAAGTGGGTGGTTTCAGCAAGCTACACAACATTCTCTATACAGAGCTTGAGCCTCTGACCATTGACATTCATGACCCTTCCAATAGTAGCGTCCATGATCTCAATAGCACCAGATGGGAATGCATGAATAACAGTAAATGGCTCATCCCATCTGGATCATAATTTACTTAGAAAAAACTTCAGCTTAGTGTTGAAAAGCCATACCTTGACTCCATCAGGAAAATCCTTCCTCTTAAGGTTCTTGTCAAAGAAGGCCTTCGCTTTCTCCTTGTAGATTTTAGAACTTGAATAGTGTTGTTGTCCTAAGTGTGCATGATTTATTTATATTTTGAAAACAGATTTTTCAAAGGATGGATTATACTTTGATTAGAAAACTAGAAAAAAGAAAGAAATATCAGCACAGAGAGAAATTAATTAGCCTACAAGGTCAGGGCCAATTGTAGCAAGTTTTAAACATAAGTGAGTAAAAGATCGTCCACAGGGAATTGATTTAAAATGTATGATAAACCTCCATATCTGAGCTACCAGATCTTGCCTCTGATCCTATCTACAAAGCAAATAAGATGGGAGGTTGAATTTGTCACATTAACTAAATTATCTAAAAGTAAAATTTAAACTAAGTGATCTATATCCAAGTTGGGGGAATTGGATGCAAAATTAATAAGAATGGAGAAATAATAGCTACTTAAGCTTAGTAATTGATTGCAGAGTGAGAAATAGTGTAACACAGTTGAGAAAGTATCAAATCTTCATCTGGCTACTAGCTCAGATGTAAGAGAAAATAATCCAATTCAAGGATTAGAATTGAGTTGAACTTATGGCTATGATCTATCCACTGTCATGGACATAGATCATCCAATAGTTTTCAATCCAAAGTCTTGATTCAGAATATAAGCACCACTACAAATGTTGTAAGAACCAGGTTACAAACACATATTCTCACAGGGATAGTGAATTAAGGGAAATTACTTAAAAGCAACAAATCTAAAGGAGTCTAATGAGTGAGGAGATCACAACAAGAACGAAAGTCAAACCAACCAAAACAAGGGAGGCAGCTCAACCTGGCACCAGTGGCATGCATAGAAACTAGCTCGAGCGGGTTTTATTGGAGCTACAATAGCTTGGAAATCCAGCTCGAGCCGGTTGCTTCAGGTAATTTCCCGCTCAAGCGGGTTTCTAAGACACACACACATATCCCAGCTAGAGCGGGTTTTACCCGAGCCAAAATAGCCTGGGAATCCAGCTCGAGAGGGCAGCTTCAGGTGTTTTCTCGCTCGAGCGGGCTCAAATTGAGCTCAAGCGGGTCCTTCATGGCCTAGCCTTTTTAAGGCCTTGAAATTCCAGCTCGAGCTGGCTTAGAAGGCAGCTCGAGCTGGCTCAACAACATACTAACTTAAAATATTCGTTCCTCATTTTTCTTTTTCAAAAATCCTCCGTTCAAATGCGTCTGATTCACACAATAATCTTCTCATGCATATATAAATCAAAGAAACGACACTTCCTCCTAACTTTTTAGGCACATGCAAGGATTTCGATGATCGTATCAAGGTGTATCAGATTTCGCAATTCTCACACGTCTGATCCACGAAATCTCAACATGCGGCCTTGATTCTCAATAATCGGTACTAACGTTAGAATTCTAACCTCACGGGAACGCGTTTCGAGAATTATCTTCTAAGTTTCCCCTCATGCAGAGGCTCACGATCGACATGTAGAGATTCAAATGCAAGAGTGCTCAATCGTTTGATTGCTCACTTCTTTCACTCAGATTGCTATGGAGTTGAGATTGAGGTTCCGGGTTTGTGGAGGCAAAGAGATCTCAAGAGATGAGGTGGCTGTCATTTCAAGAGACTTAGCAGTTAAAAGAAGGGGAATGGTTCATCAAAATCTTGTTTCTTCACCAAGGCACTCCCACGAATTTTGCATGGCTAATTGTTAAAAGTAACGTAATTACCAAGAGGTTTGGATTGAGTGTGCAACCTATACACTCTAAGGCTATGTACATTTCCATCTCATGGTTCCCAATTCAAGGCCCTAAGTGTCTTGTTTCTAATGGGTCTTAAACCATTTGGTTTCTAAATGAGCCCTAAGTGAATTTTCTTCCAAATAGGTCTTAAGTGGATTAGGTCCAGGTCTACCTAATGGCTTCCCTACATGGGCCTCTCACTAATAGTCCAGATCTCTATCCTACCCACGGTCGGTGAGACGACATGCGTCCCTAATTACACGCACTCAAATTTCTAGGGTGTTACATCCTCCCCCCCTTAAGAGAATATTTATCCTCGAAAATTGACGGCAGTGATTGGGGACGAAAGATACATCATCAGTCAGTATAATTACTACGGTTCCACATCATGCAGTTAAACATCCATTTATGCAGTTTTACAATAAGTGAGTATTCAAGGTTTCCTACTAGGACTTACATCATTTACTGTACTAGGGGCTGAAGTTTTGAAATGGTATCATTTCTAAACTAGGTGTTTAAGTTATCGATTGATGGGATATCATTAACTGAAGATGTAAATCATTCTCTCTATCTAGATTACGAATTCCATTCACAATGACATCATCAATGGCATGAACGATTTAACTAAGTGCAATGGACACAGAGCAACTATTTTACTACCCATAATATTGGCTTGTTCATGGATCAAAACATTAGACTGGCATAAAAAATATACAGCTGAGCTAAAAAGTGTACATGTTAACCAACTGATTACTCCATTCAATTGCAGTCGTCAAAACAAAATTTATATACATCGAAGTCTCAATTTGCAACCTTTATTATAGATCATTGATTTCTACGATCAACCCATAGTTATGAAAATGAAACTAATAACTTATACATAGAGTTCTACTGATAGTTTTAGGGCATTCTAATAGCCTACGAAATTCTACTATTCGCCACTTTTTTATTATCTAGTCATTTACAAACATTTTTCTATCTCCGGATACCAACCATAAGAGGCGATCAAATATAAAGACTAAGTCTGCTATTGAACCGTAGGATCACCTGGCTGTTCAGCGGGCTGCTCCTCGCTATGCCTCGCTTCCATAGTCAATGGGCCAGCTCCCAAACTGGAGGCACCTTAGGTAAATCTCGATGTATACTCCGACGTATACAGCTTTGCATGTTCTAAGAATGGTGCGGAGGCCATCGGGAATGCCTCTCTAGTAGGCACGTAAGGATGTTTTCATTGAAATCAAGCCGTTGATGAAGTATGTGGTTGTCTTGACGTAGGGTTGATAGTTGGGTATACGTCTACTGATGTAGGTGCTATAGTACATCCTTCTGATGATTAAACTCGGAGAGTGTGAGGACATCTCACTGCTGTGCCAGTGGTGGTTGGATTGGAATCTATTGAGCACCCTCGGCCATAGGAGCTTGCTGTTCTGGTCCTTGTTGGGCACCCTCCTCTATCCGTTGATGGTGTCGGTTCTTGGTGCTGAGTCACAATGTTTTTAGGCTTCGACTCCAATCACGCATAATCCACTGATGTACGTTATCGGTGTGTCTTTCCTAATAGGTCGGCACCTCAAAGGGGTCATCATTTTCCGTGTCTTCATGCCCCTCCAAGAGTCAGGATATGAGGCGGGAGTATGGCATCGCCAGTAGGGGTTTGGGGACAATGCTTAGCATTTGGTCATGGGCATAAACCATGCCATCAAAAACTACTTTGCGTGCATTAAACCATCGGCCTGCATGAGCCACAAAAAGAGCTTGTAGAATAGGGCTCCTCCGTTCTTGCTCATGTCGAAGTGGGTACAAATTTTTCGTAAATACGTCATCTAAAGGCCACATTTTGGCTAGTAGCTACGCTCTTCTCACTGCCATGTTTACTGAGGTTCTGTCATCTGCCATCTTAGCGACAATGCGATGAAGAAGTACTTCTTTGGGGTGTGGGGGTAATAAGCCATGATTTTTGCGAAATGTCGTACGACAGCCCATAGCTTTGGTGATGTCGCAGACATAGATGTAAAAATTTTGGCCGTTGATCTCAATGGTAAATTCCAGGCATGCTCATCGACTCAGATTTTCATGTTTTGATAGAAAATTAAGACGAGTCGATGTTAGTAGTGAGTATGGAATGGTTGATGCAAAACGTCTAATTTGTCTCGCCAAAGGTAATCGATTGTCCACGAGGTACTATCCTCATCGATGAACAATTCTTGGCTAAATGCCCACTCCGGCTCTAGGGCCTTGTTGTTCCATCACGGAACAGGTTGTTCCTTGGTCGATGGAGGTTCATTCTTCGAACGCTTCAAAGATTGGGGTTTCGGAGTAGGGGATTTAGAGGCGGGTTTCTTTCTAAAAGCCATGAAACTAGAAAAATAAGGAAAAAAACAAATTTCTAAAATGAAAAGAGATGATTTAGGGTTCTACTGATCTCCAAGAAAGAACATGCACACGTTCTAGGAGTCGCTTCCGGCGAGATCTTGCATAAAAGTGGTGAAAACCATGTTCTCGAGGGAGAAATGGGGCTCCTTCTTGTGGAAGAGGGAAGAAAATGGGCTTGGGAGTGTTTTTAAACCTCGCAGGAAATAAACAGAGGGGTTTTCGCCCTATATAAAGCAGTCTCAGTCGCTCGAGAGGGCTCGATGGGAGCTCGAGCGATTTTTAAGTGGCAGCTCGACCAGGTTTTCACGTTCGGCGGGCGAGGTGAGTGGTGACACTGGGTACAAAGCTCAAACTGGTCTCTTTTCAAAGACCCCCCCCCCCTTTTATTTTGCTTAGATTCCAAAGTCAGTGATTCCTCTTTCTTCTACATTACCTTAACTATTTAATTCGTAGGTTCCCAATTATCATTTTGGAACGACTGTACTAGATGCAACATGATCCTTTTTACCACTATGTTCTCAGTCTTATGGTGAAAGAAGATGAGTTGCAACAAAGTTACCTATGCTTATATCTGTTTGAAAAATTCTCATTCTCATATATCAAGGGGAACATTTCTCATACATTAGAGGTCCATATAAGTAGGTGAGACCTTTTCCGATGCATAATAGTAGTCCTAAAACTTACCGACCTCAAACAAAAAGACTCGGGTATTGGTCCTGGATTTCCACCTCTCGTTCCCATGTCGCTTCCACGGTAGTGTAGTTGTACCACTGAATTAGAATGAGTGGAATACGTTTGGTCCCCAAAATCTGTTCTTTGTGATCTAATACCTTCACCGGCCCTTCGATCAGTGTCAAGTCCTCTAGGACTTCAATTCGCTGGTAATCCAACACGTACGGTGTATCTCTCACATCTTTTTTGAGCATCGACATATTGAACACATTGTGGATGCTTGAGAACTGCGGCAGTAAGGCAATGTGATAGGCTACTTTACCAATGATCAGTCACATAATTTACCATTTTATCACCCTTAAATTAGTGATGCTAAGACTTACTTTCCTACTAACAAGTTGATGATGTGCAGATATTAAAGAAAACCAATAAAAGAGAGCCAAAGTATTAATCTTTGTCAATATGAACCCAAAAGAGCAATAAAAAGATGATTAAGCGTAAAAGACAATTCGCCGGTTACAGAAGGATAGAAAAATCATTTTTTATGATTTTACAAACGATAGAGCGTTACTAATGAAGATCCATAGAAAATCATAATTTGCAATTCTTCAAAGAAGAGTATAGAAGAAAGGCGGAGAATTATAATTTAGAGAATCATCTATTGAGAAAGCTATGAAAGACAAAAATCGTGATTTACAATTTTCTAAGAAAGAGAAGAAAATGATAATCGTTATCTACGCTTATGATTATAGAAGCTTTCCTGTTGCTGCTGATCACGTGAGAATTTCCACCACCATGAACAGAATTAGAAGAACTCTTGAATTAGAAGTTTGACTAATCACGGATCTGAGAGATTGATGAAGAAGAATATTAAAAGGACTTTCTTACTACTATTAAGGAAAGAAATCTGGAACACATCAAACTATCAAAAGTAAGGAAGAATAAAATTAGAATTAGAGTTATATTAGGAATCTTTTACTAGTTTCTTTTATTAGGATTAGATCTCTCTAAACCGACTCCTTATGATCTATAAATAAGAGGGCCCGGCATAGAAATAAACCATCGAAGAAATTCTCAGCATCAATTGACGACTAAGGTTGGGTTTTCTTTTGATCATTAGAGTAAATTTTTATTGCTTTGTAGAGATTAGATATCAGAGGTTTCTCGAGAGCAATTGATGACTGCTATTGGGTGCTGAAGATTAGTGTAGATATCTGTAGTTTCTCATAAGCAATTTACGATTGCGACTTAGGGGTGAAGGATATATTTATTTGCTTTCTAGATTAGATTTTATTTTCTTTTATTTACATGCTTTATAAATATCTTCGAATTTTGATTTTAATTGACGACTCAGGTTGAAGTTTGCAGATTAGTGTAACAGTTTTTACTTTTCCATCTTCAATTTTCTTAAATTTGATTGACACCCAGATTTTAAGAGATCACTGATTAGATTAAATCTATGTTGAAAAATTTTAGTTTTTTATTGAGAACCAAATTCTAGAAGGCTACAGTACGGTGTGACGGTATTTTAAATTCATAAACATCCGATTGCCTAAAGTTTCAAATTGACGACCTCAATATGAAGGAGGATTAGGATTTATTTTCATGCAATTAGATTAAAGAAACATTCTTTTATTCATATTTCTCCAGTAGTTTAGGACTTAAAAGATAAAGATAGTTTTTAAAGTAGGAATATAAAAATCTATAATAAGATAATCACTTCTTCGTGGGATCGATCCTATCACTACACTATAATTTGTATTGTACGCTTGCAATAGGTTAAGGCTTGATTTTAATTTAAATATATTCATACTATAAGCCGGTCATCCAACACCACCCAAAATCTCAAAAGGTCTAATATATCGTGGGTTGAGCTTTCCTTGCTTGCCAAATCGTATCACACCCTTCGTTGGTGAGATCTTCACAATTACATGATCTCCAACCTTACGAGAACATGACAATTAGCATTATACCTGTTAAATTGAAATGTAAGACAACATTGTGCACAAAGGTTACCTGAAATTTGACGTTTGATCTTTTAAGATCAACATAACTCTTCTATCGGCTTTAAGCAACCATTAATCATTCACGTATGAGTCGAACAGTCTTGTTCGTGCTCTCTATGAGTCCCGAGCCCAATAACACATGCTCTCCAACCTCCTCTTGGTTGAGTGGAGACTTACATCGATTACCATAGAGTGCTTCAAAAGGAGTCATTCCGATGCTCGATTGGCAGCTATTATTGTACGCGAACTCGATCAAGAGCAAGTGTTTATCCCATGATGAAGAGCAAGTGCAACATACAGGCCCGTAACATATCCTCAATCACCTGATTCACCCTTTCAGTATGTCCATCAATTTGCGGGTGAAATGTCGAGCAAAATTCTAATATGGAAGCCATCCCTTCTTTGAAATGCTGCCAAAACTGAGATGTCTAAAGTCGGTCCTGATCTGACACAATCCTTAAGGGTATGCCATGTAGTCTCACTATCTCCTTCAAATATAATTTTGCTAGCTTGCTAGCAGTATAGCATGTACTGTAAGGAAGAAAATGTGCTGACTTGGTTAATCGGTCGATGAGTACCCAAATTGCATTATGTCCCTTCTTAGTTTTAGGTAAACCAAGAACGAAATCCATAAAATGTTCTCCCATTTCCACTCGGGAATGCGTAGTGGCTGCAATAGACCAGAAGGGTGTTTATGAACGACTTTAACTTGTTGGCAAACCAAGCACTTTGCTACGTGTGCTGCAACATCTCTTTTGAATCCTTTCCACCAATAATTCTTCTTAAGATCCTAATACATCCTGGTGCTGCCCAGATGGATAGCGTATATGGACTGGTGGGCTTCTTCTAATAATTCATGTCACAAGTCAACATCAGTCGACACACATAATCGGCCTCTGAATAAAAAGAACTCGTCGTCCTTACTAGGAAACTCTGCCTGCTTTCCAATGAGTACACCTTATCAGATAGCCATTAATATTCTTCATCAGTCATTTGAAGTTCTTTGATCCTATCAAAGAATGTTGATCTTATCTTGATGTTAACTATCAGAGCCCTCAAATTTTTCACCTTGAATACAGTGTCACATGAGGCTATGTTCTCCAGTAGCTTCAATCTGTGTATCCTAGCCATGAGATGTGACAGCTGAGCAGATGATATTCTGCTTAGAGTGTCAACTACCACGTTTGCCGTCCCTGACTGATACTGGATGGTACAGTTGTAATCTTTGAGGAACTCTATCCATCTCCTCTGTCTTAGATTTAGATCTTTCTAGGTAAATAAATATTTGAGGCTCTTGTGGTCGGTGAATATCTCAAAGGTTTCACCATAGAGGTAATGTCTCCAGATTTTTAAGGCAAATATGATCGTTGCTAGTTCAAGGTCATGCGTCAGGTAGTTCTAATGATTTTTCAGGTGTCTTGAGCCATATGCAACAACCTTCTCATGCTAATTTAATATGCAACCTAACCCATTGTGGGATGCGTCGCTGAATACAGTGAATCCCCAACTGCCTGATTGTAGGGTGAGTACTGTTGCAGAGGCTATTCTTCTTTTCAGCTCTTGAAAGCTCTGCTCACACGACTGATCAGTCACATAATACACCACTTTTCCGCCCTTAACATAGTGATGCAAGACCTTAGTTTGTTACTAACAAGTTACTGATGTGAAGATATTAAGGAAAAATAGCAAAAAAGAGCCAAATTGTTAATATTCGTCAAAATGAACTCATAAAATAATAAGAAAGACGATTGAATGAAAAGGCGAATCATCGCCTACTGAAAGATGAAAAATTATACTTTACGATTGAGCGGAATGCTGCAAAGGAAGAAAGTAAGAAATCGTGATCTACGATTCTTCAAAAATCATTCAAAAGCGAAGTGTAATACAAAAAAAAAGCGATCAATCGTAAATAAAGAATCGTCCAGAGAGTGAAAGCTATAAAATCATGATTTCCGATTTTACGAAAAGGAAGTTTTCTGAAGCTACTAGTCACATGAGGATTTATACCACCATGCATATAATTAGAAGAATTCTTGACTTAGAAATTTGGCCACTCACGAATCTGAGAAGATTGACGAAGGGAGACTCCTAAAATACTCTGTTGCTAAAATAAAGAAGAAAATACCAAAAGTACATCAACTGTTGAAAGAAAGGAACGATAGGATTCGAAGTAGAGTTATATTCGGACACTTTTTGTTTTAGTAGTTTCTTTTATTAGATTTAGGAGTTTTGTAAACAGACCCCTTATGACCTATAAATAAGAGAGCACGGTATAGAAATTAATCAAAGAAGAAATTCTCAACATCAATTGACGCCTGAGGTTGGGTTTTCTTCCGATCATTAGAGTAGTTCAGTTTAGATATCCAAGGTTCGTCGATCACAATTGATGACTGGGATTGAGATCTGGAAGATTAGTGTAGATATCTGTAATTTCTCATAAGCAATTGACACATGCAGCTGAGGGGTGAAAGATATAATTTTTATTGCTTTCTAGTTTAGATTTATTTTCATTGCAATTTACTGCTTTGTAAATATCTCCAAGTTTTAATTTGAATTGACGACTCAGGTTGAGATTTGCAGATTAGTGTAATGGTTTTTATTTTCCATCTTTAATTTTTTAAAGTTTGATTGATGCCAAAATTTCTGGTAGATTAAAGATTAGTATAGATCTATATTGAAGGATGCTAGTTTTTTATTGATGCCCAAATTCTAGAGGACTGAGATATAGTGTAACGGTATTTTAAATTTGTAAACATCCGATAATTGAAGATTATGATTGACGACCATAATCTGAAGAAGGAGGATTTAGGATTTATTTTCTGCAAACTAGTTTAAGAAACCATTCTTTTATTCATATTTCTCAAGCAATTTAAGATCTTAAAAGATAAATATAAGTTTTCAGAAAATTAATATATATAAGATAAAACACTTCCCTGTGGGAACGATCCTATGCTAGTATTACAATTTCCATTGTGCGCTTGCAATAGGTTAAGACTTAATTAGATATATACAAAGTAGCAAGAACATGTTTTTGGCGTCGTTGCCGGAGATTGCAGATTTTATCTTTATATTAGTTTAAGAAAACAAGTATTTATCACTCTTTTTATATTTCTTTATATTATTAATTTTCTTTGATCACTTCTTAAATCTTTTACAGGTTTATTCGGAGTAACTGTGCAACTGTAGGATTTTTTACGGTCCCGTTGCGACGATGCGCACTCTAAAAAAGATATAGAGTCGCCACCCGGAGCTTTCGGTGTCCCAAGAAACCTAGATCAATTTTACAAGCACCGAATTGCCAAAAATGTGACTCTGATTCACCAGTCCACACTAAAGGCTCTTGGGTAGGGGCTTCGGTTATCGATCAGGAAGCTGTTAGGCACCCAATCAACCCACTCTAAAGCGGTCTTTACTTATGGCCAAAGATAAAAAGAAAATGGAAATAAAAAGAGCACTTTCTCTTATCCGAAAGCACTATGATCCTATTTGTGCCCCTCCACCACTATCGAGATTTCGGCAGTGTAACAGCACAAACTCAAGGATAGACCAAAAGCTAAGAACGTAGAGGATTGGAGGGGAGAGCCAGAGATCTCGGGCCATTGTAGCACCACTGTAGTCCTTCGCTTAAGGACGCTTTAGTGAGCTTTCGATAGCTTGGATGGTTGAATGAACGGTTCTAACCCTAAATCATGGTGGCTAAGGGGTAGAGGAAGAAGGCTAGGGGGTAGTGTTCTCCTAAACTCAAGGATTTTTAAAGAAGGACTGGGTTTCTAAGATGATTTAGAATTCAAGAATTTGTATGGATATTTGGTGCACACAAGGGAGGGATAGATCTCTTACTCTTTTCTCTCTCTTGGAAATTTTTCTAGCCTCGAATCCAAGGGGAGGGGGGTGCCTCTCTATTTATAGGAAAAGAGAGGCTTAGGGGATACTTAAAAGCTAATTAGGGTTAGCAATTAGGTAATCCTAAATCTAAGGCTTGTTGGGTTTTTATGGTTATGGAGATGTGTGAGAATGGGTTCAATGGTAGATGATAAGGTGAGGTTTCAAATGAATAGAGGGTTGCAAATAGGGTAAACATGGGTGCAACAGTTCTAATAAAACCCATCCTAAATATTGAGATGGTCAACAAGTCAAACCCTAGAAGTGAAATTCGAGGAAAAACTATCAGTCACTGTAGCTAAGTCTAGCACATGTATTACATGCGCCAAGCATAACTACAGTACCTTGAAATCCAGAGCCCATGAGGGGACCCACCTATACTTGGCATGAGTATTAGATGCGCCAAGACATTTTTTGGAACAAAATGGCTTGGCTCATGTATTACATGTGCCTCGTATGCCTGGATCCTCGCGAGGTTCTCGCGTGGTTCAATGCATGCTTCGCGAGGTTCAAATGCTACCTATTTTGTGCGCAAACTTTGGATCGTCATAAGTTTTAATATACTACTCTGATTAGGGTGATTCTTGGCTTGTTGGAAATCTGGAGACCTCCACTTTTCAATGGTATAATATTGAGTTCCAGAAGATGTCCCTATGAGCCCCAATACATCTCTCTCTGACCATTGCCCGGGAAGGTTAAATGCAGGTTTCGGTGAGGTTTCTAAGGGTATGGGCAAGTTCCTAAGGGTTTAGGAAGATTCCTAAGGGTATGGGAGAAGCTATCGGAAGCTCAGGGGTGCGCCTCTCTGGAAGTATGTCTCGATCGAGCCTTGGGCCAAATTTGACTCTTTATAGATGCCCCTCTTTAGTATTCGATCACTAATGATCGAATGCCAAAGACAAGAGACACCCGAAGAGGCCGAAGGCAATACTGATGGGTCTGCTACATTCCAGAACGAACCTCAAACATCATGTGGGTAACATGGTGAGGAAACGGAATCCCTGTATATCAGGAAAAATGTCTGTTCTTCAAGGTTATCAGTCCCCAAGCGCTTAACGACATTACTAGACATAACCAAGATGGATCAAGTTGCAAAAGTCCAATATGCTAGGAAAAATGTTCGCTTCCTAAGATGATTGAAGATGTTTGATGTTTACGTTTCATTCTGAATAAAATAGCTCTGTAAGTGAGAGGGTGATCGACCCATACTGAAAGATAGGTGTGAAGCAGATATGCGAAGGTCCACAGTTTGTGTCCAATCATGTGAGGCATTGAATACCCCATTTGACTGACCACGGGTGCCCCTGCATGAAGCAAGGTTCGAGGCCTTTGAGAGAATCCATCGGTCTCGAAATTGATTTAGCATGACTACACTAATAGAGCGAATTGATGTCGCACCACTTTTTGGGAGTACATGCCGCTTCTTTGCTTATGTAGAATTTTTTATTATTTTATGTGGAATTGTTTGTTTATTTTATGTGGGTTTTTTTGTATTATTTTGTGTGAATTTTTTTGTGATTTTATGTGGAATTTTTTGGTATTTTATGTGGAAATTTTTTTTTTTTTTATGTGGATTTTTTTTGGACGTTTTTTACTGTTATTTCATGTGTGCTCAGGATGCTTATTGATCTCAAGCCACTTATTCTAGCACAGCCTCCCGGGTCTGTCAAATGGAAGTTGACGTGCAATTTTGGAGGCGTGTGCACCTCCTCGGGTCCGAGGAAGATCAGGCTCGGTGTGTGCAACACCCAAGCTAAGCCAAAATGGGCCAAGAATAGCCTAGCGTGTGTATTATATACGCCATGCCAAATCTGGGAAGAAATAGCTTGGTGCATGTAATACCTGCGCCAGGCAAAAATGGGGCCAAATTATGCTTGGTGCGTGTATTACATGCGCCAAGCCAAAACTGGGGGCTTTTAAAACACCCGAGCCCGAGCCAAAAGGTTTTTTTTTCAAATCTCCTTCCTCCCCCCTTCTCTAAACTGAAACAGAAGTCTCTCCTAGGGTTCCCTTGGATCGATTTGAATCGCACTTCATTGCCGGTGCTTGCTCGTGCCGATTAAACACCAGCTCTACGATGGATCAAGGACCCATTTTCTTGAAGGTAATAATTGTTTAATCCCATTTTCTTGAATTATTTTGCAATGTGGTTATGATTCGTTGCTTCTTTAGATGACATATGGGTGATTTCTCTTGTAAGCATGGCTATCAAGGCTGACTTGATTTTATTTCATGTAAATCGGCTCGAATGATGCCCTATTTTTTTTTCTTGAGTTATTTTTTATTAGGGCATTTCTCTTTTTTTTTTTTGGATCTAGGTTTGGGTACACAAAAAATTTTCTTTTCTTCTTTTTCTTCTTTTTTTCGATTTTTTGGATTGCACACACACACACACATATATATATATATCTTTTTTTTTTTCTTTTTTTCCTTTTTGAGTTTTTTTGGTTGCATAAATGCACACACACACACACACACACACATATATATATATTTTTTATTTTTTATTTTTTTTTGGATTCTTTTTTGGTTACACAAATGCGCACACATGTATATTTTTTCGTTTTCTTTTTACATTTTTTGGTTACACAAATGCGTACACATGCATATATATATATATATGTATATATATTATTTTTTTGTTCTTTGTTTTGGATTTGTTGGTTACACAAATGCGCACACATGTGTGTATATTTTTTCTTCGCATTCGATTTTTTGGGTTGCATAAATGCACATATATGCGTATATATATATATATATATTTTTTTTTTATTTTATTTTATTTTTTTGTTCTCTCTTTTTCTTTGAAAATGTGGGTGATTCGATGATGATTTTTTGAGAATGATGGGTGGTGTTTTTTCATTTTTTTTATTCTCTTTTTCTTTGAAAATGCGGGTGATTTGATAATGGTTTTTTGAAAATGATGGGTGATGATTAGGAAAGAAAAGGGTCCTACTTAACTCCCTGTTAGCATGTTTAGCAAATGATTTCTCACTATTTATATATCTTGATTTTATTGCTTGTATCCGTCACAGAATGTCGAGCGAGGAGGAGCACGTCCAGGAGGAGGGGCAAGAACAAGAGGAGGGGTCGAAAGTGGTCTATGATTCCCGAGGGGAACAATTTTTTGTAGTGCAACGCTCATCTCGTCCTTGGTACAAAATGCAGGGCGAGGCCGCCCGTACCGGTCTCCTTCATCAGCAATACGTTCATGTCTCCAACTTTGGAATCGTCGGCAAGGTAACAAAATACACTTCGTTGTTTTATGTGAGCTTGTTACATCTTTAGTATCTGACACCTCTTTATTTTGATGCAGGACTTACCTCTTTCACGTTCCGAGGAGGTTGGTTGGACCTTCAGCGCTTTTACCTGTACCCCCATCCGGTCTTGAGGTACCTTCTCACCCAGGCTTGTTTCAAGGACTTCCTCTCGTGCCCAGCCATGTGGGCCGATGCGGCCTATCTGAAAGCCTTGATTGAGGTCTTCCGTCCCAAGATCATGACATTTCATATGGCCATGGAGGAGATGACTCTTACTGCCATCGATTGGTCTATGATTACAGGGATTCGAATGGGGGGTATACCAGTGGCTAACCTTCCCGTGCCCAGTCGGGATGAGGTGATTCAACTAATCAAGGATTATCCCACCTCCACAAATCTGTTTGGCTCTGAGGTTAAAATGTCATGGTTGTTTGATATATTTACAAAGAATGAACTGGTGAATTTGGGCCAGCCTGATGCAGATATCTTCATTGAGCTCAAGTGTGCGGTGATGTTGGCTCACATTTTGCTCCTCTTCCTGCTGGGCAAGACCCTCTTCTCGAATGCCAGCAGCGGCCGGGTTTTATTGTCCTTGCTTAGTCTTATGGGAAACTGGGACGACGTGCACAGATACGACTGGGGTGGGGCTTGATATGCCGTTCTAATGTCTAGCCTAGCCGGAGGCTCATTGGAGAACTCGATTTCTGTTGTTGGCTTCTAGCCGGTGATTGAGGTAACCACTGACTCCTTTGCTTTCCTTGGTTTATTGGTTAATCATCCATCCTATTTCTGACACACCCTTTCTGTATATTATTCTTTTCAAATTTAGGGCTATCTGCACATCCAGCCTGGCCGCCCCCTCCTACATTCTGACATATACACATATCCACTCATGAGCAACTAGAACATGCACCGCCACAGGGATGTTGGTATGAAGCATTTGGAGATGGGCCTAAGGTCCCAGTTCGACCTACTGATCTCGGAGCAGGTATGGCTATTTCTCTCTTTTCTTTCTCAGCATTTCTTTTATGCTACCAACTTGGCTGATGGGACACTTTTTTGTCTGGACAGGTTAACTATGATCCCTACATTGGTTCTCCTTTTTGGGATCGATCTACTATGGGTCCGTCCCGCTTCTTTGTTGACCACCGCATCATCTTCTTCTATGGGGCCTAGGCCAGGGCATATTACCTGGGAGAGAGTGGTCCACCAGTATTGAGACTACTTTTCCATGCCACTGGCTCCTCTTGTGGATTTCATGGCTCCTAGGGGTACTGTTGAGAAGCTCTCTGCCTGGTTTCTTCATTATGGGGTCTCGATCAATGATCTCCTCATGCCCGGGAGGTACCAGCTAGGGTATGAGTCCGTACCCTATCGATCCATTCTTCCGCGCTTCGTACCTGGTGTTAATTTCCTGGCGTTTGGCTGTCTACGATCTCAGTGTTTCTCTTTTCCTTAGGCACATTTTTAGTGGTTCTGATTCAATTTTTACTTTTACTGACTAAAACTCTGTTCCTTTTCATAGTTTGAGCAGGGAGGTGACCCTGATGATGATGATGATGATGAGGCGACGGTGGGTACTGTTGAGGCTATGGGAGATGGTCCCTCAAGCACCTCTAGTACTGGTGCCTCTGGTAGTTTGATTGTGGAGGTCTAGGGGAACTTTAGGTGCCTCGATGATGCCTTCCTTTTGGGTTTATGTATGGCCGTAGAGGAGTGAGCCCGTATATCTACTGACGCGATCCGGATCCCCCCTCCTGAATTGGTTCCTAGGGTAAGCAAGTTGTTTTCTTTCAGCATGCTTATTTTTCATAAAAATGCATGTGCTTGTGCTTGTGGCTCCTGTAGCTGATGTCTCTCTCCGTTTTATGTAGGACTATGAGTCAGCGGTGAATCAGGCAGAGTATTACAGTAATATAATTGGTCTTCGGGGCATGGAAGTGGTGAGTTTCATACTGATTAGTTTTGATCATTGCCTTGCTATTTTTATCTTTCAATTGATCTTGACTGATGGCTTTGGATATGACTTTCAGTGTGCTCGTGAAAAGGAGTCACGCTCCCTTCTTAGCCGACTTTCTCAGGTATTGGCCCGAGTGGGAGATGTCAGGACATATCAGAGCTGTTCACTTAGGCGCAAGAAGTCCAAGGGCGCCAATAAGGATTAGGCTCTATTTTTAGATTTTCGAACTTTGAGACTTTCTGGGACACCTTTTATTTTTGGATTTTGGAAATATGTAATGGATGATGTGGCATTGTTATTATTTTCGAATGGTTTTTTCAGCTTTTCCAGATGAATGTTAGTGCCCTTTGCATATTCCATCTCCCTTTGTCTTGTTGTAGTGCATCAGATTGTTTGCAGGATGGGCTTGATTTTTTCAGAAAGAATGGCGTCTAGGGCTACATACTTTGCTAACACTTGGCCCTCATTTTAATGCCTGTGTGGATCTTTCTTGCACGAATATTTATATAAGTTAGATGTGACCAACCAAATTCGCCTCTGTATATGATTTAATGTGCTATTTTAGGTAAAAGGTAGTAAACGCAGGCAAGCAGTCTAGGGGATCAGCAAAAACTCTCTCCCCCAACCCTCATTTTTTCATGTAGGGGGGGGGGCAAATGGTCTGGCGCATGTATTACATGTGCCAAGCATATCTTGGGAAACAAAAGGCTTGGCGCATGTAATACATGCGCCATGCAAAACCTGGAGAGAGTGGGGCCTTTTAAGCCCAAGAATGCACTCTTTATTCCTTCTTTTGATTTTGGCTTGGTACTTTTTGCAGTCAATTTTCTCCTTGCTTTCTCAAGGGTGGTGTTGTTGCTTCTTAGTGTGCTTGATTTATGTGTGTTTTGAAAACAGGTTTGCAACTGCTAAATTATACTAAAAAATATAAAGAAATATCAGCACAGGTAGAAGTGAATTAGCCTGCAAGATCAGGGCCAATTGTAGCAAGTTTTAAATGTAAATGAGTGAAAGATCGTCCACAGAGAATTTGTCTAAAATGCAAGACAAACCTCCAGGTCTGAGCTACCAGATCTGCCCTCTTATCCTATCTAGAAAGCACATAAGATGAGAGGTTGAATTTGTCACATTAACTAAATGATAAAAGTGAAAATTAAACTAAGTGATCCAGATTCGAGTTGGGGAAACGTTTGAGGTAAACTTATATAAAAAATGGAGAAGTAATATCTAACTTTGATTTGGTCCTTGAAAACTAATGAGAATACTGATCAATCAAGATCCAATCTTCATCTGGCTACAAGCACAGATGTAAGAGAAATAAATCTAATTTAAGGATTAGGTTTAAGCTTATGGCTATGGTCTGTCCACTTTAATGGCCACAAACCATCCAATAGTCTTTAATCCAAAGCCTTAGTTTAGAACAAGAAGCATCACTACAAATGCCGTGAGAGATTAGGTTACCAACACTAATCCTCACAGGATTAATGAATCAAGGGAAGTTGCATGAAAAATAGTAAATCTAAAGGAGTCTAATGCAATAAGGAGATCAGAGGGAACCCTTAACATGAATCCAATTGAGAATATATGGTTTACAGCAACCTTTTCAAATCCACCATTATAATTACAGAGCACAGCTTAAACAGCTCTCAGATTTGTAGTCTTGAATACAACTCTCTTTTGAATTACAGAAATGTCTCACAACTCCCAATTGCAAGTCAAAGTGAAGCTATTACAGGATTTCCTAGTTTGGAAATGGGGAATAGGAATGAAACTCAAAATCTGGATGCCCAAATTGGGCAAATGGTTCTCTATTTATAGTTTTCCCCAAGTCCAAATTTCGATGTGTATCAACCAATCAGAGGTGCTCAGATCTGTATTGACCAATGGTGGTCGAGCACGAGGATCCAGATCTGTTCTGGCCAATCAGAATTCCTCGATCTGGTTCAGCCAATCAGGTGAAAAAGACATCAATTCTGTTATGCATTTTGCAAATCGGTTAGAGTTTCTAGAAGTTCCCGCTAAGTTATTTCATCTCTAGGTGCTCACGTGGGGTGGAATTTGCCTTCGCTTCATGCTTAGAATCCTCTGAAATGTTCCTAAGTTTTTAAATGCATTGGGATGCATGAAACAGATTACTGAATTGCCCTTGCAAAAGCTGAGAACCTCCAGAATACCTTTTCGCAAAGTTTAGGGGGCTTTTCGCAAGGTGTTGTAACTCCTGAAGCTCTTTTCGCAAGGTTACGTTACTGCTCAATTGAGTTTTCTCCTTTTCGAAAAGGTAAATCATCTCTTCGAAGAGTTCAGATGCTCTTCGAAAGCTTAAGCCTGGAGTTTTTGTTCTTTTCGCAGAGTTTCAGGTTCTTTGCGAATAGTTCAGGTTCTTTGCAAAAAGTACTCTGTAGTGCATTTTTCTGTTCGAATTTCTCCATACTTCTTCTCTGGGTTGAGACTACGTCTTTGCCTCTTCAATTCGGACCTTTCAACAGCTAGTGAGGTTGTTTCTTCTTCTTCTTCCTTTGGATTGACATGGAATGTCACCTTTTTGGCACTTTTGAGCTACTTTCAAGGTTAAGCCTGCCTTTATTGTTAGCTGTAAAACAAACACTTAAAACACTTATTTAGTTCTCTCAAGGGCCTATCAAGGCCCAGATTAAGGGGTGAAAAATGGTATTTTCCAGTTCTCAACACACACCCAAACCTAAGCTTTGCTAGTCCTTGAGCAAAGGCAAAATTTAAAAATAGAATGAAAAGCCATTTTTGTAGGGAGCACAGCTGCATTTAGCATATGCAACAAGCCTTTTAAACCCCTAGGTGATCCCTAGTGGAGGAGTGAAGTCTCCTGAGGGTTTTCAGTGAAGGTACCCACAAACTTCTCCAATAAATCAGTTAAGATCAATGCGATTATTAAAGCAAACTTTCATCCAATCGATTATTCACACTGCATCAACAAAGTTGTAAGAAGATTTTCAAGAAAACATCAGTTCAAAACTAAAATTCTGTAATTCCTTTACCATTCACTCGGTTGGTGTAAAAAGTTTTACAAGAAAAATTAATGAAAAGCTTGCCTTCTATTTGAGACTTGATTTGATGTTACCCCAAATAATTTGATTTCAAACTCAACTCTCACCGTGGTTTTCACTCACCATGCAAATATGAGGGTTGCACTATTTCACATAGCTCAAGAGCAATTCTGATCCTCAAATAGGATTGTATGGCGGAGCATAGGCATTGCTTTTCAGAATTTACTACTTTTTTCACCATAGATTACACAAATCCTTATCTCCATGTGACAGCTCAATCCATCATTGATCAGTAAGGACTTTAACTTGGGTTGTAATGTGGCTTATGGGTGAAATTTATCAAGAATAAAAGGGTGGAATGGAGTTCAAAATTGAGAAGTCAGTCAAGGTAAGGAGGTGATAGACACACCTTCTTCAATTCAGCACAATTTCATCTTCTTCTTTGAATTTTCAGAGCCAAAGTGGCCATCTTTTTCTCTTTCTTTTTCAAACTTCCAATGAAATGCCTTGTCCTTCTTTTTTTTTTTTTTTCAAAGCAACATTGACTGGAATGCCACATTTCTTCTGCTGATACAGCATTGCCTTCAATTATTTTATTTTATTTTATTTATTTATTTATTTTTTACCAAATTGTTACCCAACTCACCTTTCTTCAGCTTTCTTTCCTTTACCTTCGGAATTCTTAGAGTGAGGGTTAGGCTAAATGAGGTTGATGAGGTTTCAAAGAAATCTTGGATTTATATAGCTCAATTGGTGTGTATCAAGGGCAGTTTCAAAAGGTTGGGCTTTTTGAAGTTCAAATTGTCCAAAAGGAGGCCTTACATCATGTCTTTAATATCATGATTGCTGTCAAGATATTTTAACTTGGATATGTGTAACTTCTAGTGATAACAAGCAGGTTCAAACAGTCCATAGAGCAGAAAAAATTTCCAATTTATACCTCCAAAGAATACATTTCCGGTCAAAATCTCACTGGGTGTGGTTTTCTATCAAATTCCTGAGGTATATCATCACTATTTTCTCTCTTTTTAGGTTTACTGAAACATCAATTTTCTTTTGGAAAGTTTCTGACATTCATTTCATGAAAGTATTAGAATTACAGTAGAAATTAATTTTAAAAAGTTTTAACTTCCTCATTTTTCAAAACAACAGGTGTGAAATGACTTCATTTTCAAAACTTCTCGATCATAAGCAAGCATTAACTTACTTATTTTATTGGCATACCTGCCATACCCCCAAACCAAAGGAGAGCAGGGTCCACACTGGTCCACAGTAGAGAAATGATAGAAGCAAGAAAGAAAAACAAAACATTATGATGCCAAGAAGATAGACAGAAATGCACAGAAATTACACAAGATGAAACATAATGATATATTACAAACTCATAACACAGAAAAGTACAATGTGATCTAATAACTGGGGTCAAAATCTGTATCATAAGTTGGTTCAATTGGCTCAGAACTTGAGTCACTGTCAGAATCAGAACTGGAATCAGTATTGGAGTCTAAACTTGATTGAGCCTTCGCCGGGATTGTGTTTTGTAGCTCAGTGTATTCCTCTGATTTAATCTTTTTGGTGAGGCCAATGTACTTGCCAAGTCTAGTGGTCTTCAGTTTTTCCTGGTCAAGCTTATGTAACATAGTCACCTTGTCTTTGCTCCTCCTCTAACCATCTGAAAGGTTTGACCCAGCAAGTCCTTCATTTTCTCTCTCTCAAATTTCATAAATAACTCCAACTTCCGAATCTGGTTTTCATAAGGGGTTCGAATGTAGGCTTGTAAATCAGCTAACCCTATTAGAACATCTCTGCAGATATAGGGATTTTCTTCCATTGCTCGTCTGAGGGAGGCAAATCGGGGAAGGGGAATGGAATGGTAGGGGACCAAAGGTATCCCAAATTTGTGGGAGGGAGAAGAAGTGTCAGGAGGACTTGACTTGTCCCGAGTGGCTTGCTCGGAGAAAGTGGGGAGTGGTGAAGGGATGCAACGGGACTTAGTTGATTTGGGTTGCATGGGTAGAAGTGGTGGGGGTGGGCAGATCAAGCAATACTACCTCGGGATCAGTTTGGGTAGCATGGGAATCTTGATGAGGTAAAGGGGTAATGGTGGTTGTGTGTGATGTGGAGGCTAAGGTTTGGAGCAGGTCATTGGTCACAGACTGGTTTTCTGTGTTGATTTGGAGTTGGGCTTGGATGGATTGGAGGTAGGAAAGTATTTGGGAAATAGAGGCAGGTGGGGGAGAGGTGGGCATAGCAGGGACTGGTACAACTGAAGTGGAGGGTGGAAGTGCAATGGCTATAAAGGGGGAAGTAGGTAAATGGGTGAAATGATGAGGGTCTGGTATAGGGGTAGGTTCAAGTCCCATGGTGTCAAAAATAGATCCCATTAAGGAAGAATAAGCCTCAGAGTGAAAGGCTGTGTTCGGTGTATGGGATACTTGTGTGTAATGGGCTGAATGAGCAGGTGAATTTGAGGGGCTTTAGAGCAGAGGAGTGCAGGGAGATGGGGCAATAAAGTCTGCAGCTAAAACAGGGGCATTGGTGGGAGAAATTGGTGGTGTGAGTATGGTTGGAGTGGTTGGTGTAGAGGGGGAATCTATAATTGGAATAATGGAGGGTATGGGAGATGAGGCAGCTGGGATAGGTGAAGTGGCAGGGGCTGGAATAGGGGAGGAGGGTGAAAGGCCAACTTCCTCAAAAATTGGTACAGCTGAAGAACTGGTCACCATGGGAAGGAAAGTTTCTTCAAAAATGGGTGCAGCTAAAGAGCTGGTCACCACAGGGTCTGGCAGAGCTGCTTCGAGAAGTGGTGCAGCTAAAGAGCTGGTCACCACAGGTTCTGCCAAAACTGGTTCTAAGGGAACTGCAGGGGTAGGTTCCGGCAGTTCATTCACAGCAGTGCAGTGTCCTCTCATCCTTCTCAGCATGGCTTGGCTTGTAGTCCATGCCTTTTTCCCCAAAGTGTGTGGAGCAATGACTTCAAATGGTTCCTCATTATCAATGTCAAACTTGGCTCTGAGGAGGGCTGTGATCAATCTACCAAATGGGAGACCAGCTAATTTCTACTCCTTTTTCAACTTGGCACTAATATCAGCCATGGCTTCAAAAATTAACATAGGGGAATTGAAAAACTGCCCCTTAGAAAAGTGAAAAAGAGCCTCTAGAATTGGTGTTCTCCTCTCTTGGTCGTGCTTGATATAAAAACTTCCCTCAAAATGGAGTCCATCAATAGAAATTGGGGGCTAGGTCTCTCCTCATGATGGGATCGGTCGACAATTCCTTGGGTCAAATGTGCCATTTCTCTAAAGGAGGCCGTTTGGGCAAATGGCCCAAGAGATCAAATTGGAAGGGTATCCCCAAAGCATTTCCTATGTCTTCAAATGTGACCGTAAGATCGCAATCATCAATAAAGATAACCAGCGTAGGGACATCAACATCTCTTTCAGTGACCTTGATTAGGTTTTGGTACCATAACTTCACCATTCGTGGGTAAATTTTCTCTGGTAAAGGGGTAAGGATATTGCTTAGTGCGGCTTCCCTTAAGTATCTTAAAGATAACAGCACTTTCGGGTTTGTTGACAAAAAGTTTGTCCACAATCATTTCGAATTAACCGAGCTTCAATGAATGGATTTGGCGCACCAAATGTATAGGCGAGGAGGAAGCTCAGCTCGGGACTAGCAGATGGGTTCCTCATGTCTCACTTTCTTCCCTTTTTCCACCCTATCCGCTTTATCCATAGATAGTTTTCTTTTGGCTGAAGTTTTGGCTTTTCCCTTGGGGGTAGGTTTGCTAACTTCCTTAGCAGAGGATTTTGGGAACATGGCAGCCAATGATTTCTCTGCTTTTCCCATTCAAAATTGATGTATGAAAATGCCCACAACAGATGCTGACACAAATTGAAAATTTTCAAATGATAAACAGAGAGAATGTGCAGAGAAATACCGAGATCTAGGGTTTTTAATTGACCGAGTTATTTGCTTGCAGAACTCCCCCAGACTAGAAGCTAAAATCCTTCTCTGAAAACCCAAATGATCGAACAAAGGTGAAGAAAAATTTAGCAAGCTTCTCAAATTGCGCAAGGAAAGAACGAAGTAGGGTTTCGTGGAATGTGTCGCCTTCGTAAAGCCTTTAATATGAAACCCCTACTTCGAAAGGGTTTAAATATACTCAGAGTTAATTTCGCAAAGTTCTTTATAAGTTTTCGAAAAGTTCCAAAATAGACCTTAAGACAACTGTGAATGGCATCAGTACCATTCGAAAAGTTAAGAGCTTCAGAAACAACTATTCGAAAAGAACATAGCTTTAGAACCAACTATTCGAAAAGAGAATAGCTTCAGAACCAACTATTCGAAAAGCAAATCTTTTCTTTCGAGCAGTTCGTTACATATCCAGAGTCTTTTCGAAAAGTAAATTGAACTTTGCGAAACGAGAATTATTACTTTGCGACTTAACTTGGAGCATATTTAAACCATGCGAAAAGAGACAAATCATGAATAAAAACAGAGACAAAGAAACTAAGCAAAAACTATGAAATAAAAAACATAATGTACAGTTATCCACCATCAGATTTTTGGAGGTTCGTGATGACAGATGGGAAGCACAGGCTCCTGGGTATTTTCAATGCATAGTTTAAGCCTCTGAACATTTACTTTCAGGATTCTTCCATTACTTGGATCAAGAATGTCAACAGCTCGGAAGTCGAATAATGATGTATGGCCCTTCCCATCTGGATCTCAGCTTTCCTGGGAAAAACTTGAGTTTTGAGTTAAATAACCATACCTTAGAGCCAGTTGTGAACTCTTTTCTCAATAAATTTTTATCATGGAAAGTTTTGACTTTCTCTTTGTACAATCTTGAATTTGTGTACGCATCCATTCTCAGCTCCTCCAACTCAGCAAGTTGCAGTTTCCTATCATTACCAGCAGTAGTTAGATCCATGTTCAATGTTTTAATGGCCCAAAAAACTTTATATTCTAACTCTACTGGTAAATGGCATGCTTTGCCATAAACCAACCTGAATGGGGACATACCAATTGGGGTTTTATAAGCTGTCCTGTATGCCCATAATGCATCATTCAGCTTAAAGGACCAATCCTTTCTGTCCTTCTTCACAGTCTTTTCCAAAATATGTTTGATTTCTCTATTGTAAATCTCCACTTGTCCACTGGTTTGTGGATGATATGGAGTGGCTACTCTATGAGTCACAGAGTATTTTTTCAATAAAGTTTCAAACTATTTATTATAAAAATGGCTTCCCCCATCACTTATAATGGCTCTGGGAAAACCAAACCTGGAAAAAATGTGATCCTTAAGAAATTTAAGAACCACTTTGTGATCATTTGTTTTAGTGGTTGTGGCTTAAATCCATTTGGATACATAATCCACAGCTACTAAAATGAAATTATTCCCATTGGAAGGAGGAAAAGGACCCATGAAGTCTATCCCCCAAACATCAAACAACTCAACTACCAAAATAGGCTATAAAGGCATTGAGTTTCTCTTGGAAATGCTGCCCAATTTTTGATAGTTTTGGCAAGACTTACAATGCTGCAGAGCATCTTTGAAAAGTGTAGGCCAATAAAATCCGCATTGCAAAACCTTTGCAGCAGTTTTGTTTCCACTAAAATGACCTCCGCAAGCCTGTTCATAGCACATAGAAAGTATTCTATGAAATTCTTGGTCAGGAACACATTTTCTTATTATTTGGTCTGCACAACTCTTGAACAGATGAGGATCTTCCCAGATGAAGTGTTTAACCTTTGCGAAGAAAAGATCTTTATCTATTTTATTCCAATGTTGAGGGATTCTTCCAGTAGCCAAAAAGTTGACTATGTTTGCAAACCAAGGAGTGTGTATACTAAAGGCAAAAAGTTGCTCATCAGGAAAAGATTCATTGATAGGCAGCCTATCAATCTCAGCAGTTAAAATTTTAGACAGGTGATCAGCCACCACATTCTCCACCCCCTTTTTATCTTTTATCTGTAAATCAAATTCCTGTAATAGGAGAATCCACCTGATTAATCTTGGTTTGGTGTCCTTCTTAGACAGAAGGTATTTCAAAGCAGAGTGGTCAGTGAACACCACTATTTGTGAACCCAAGACATATGACCTAAATTTTTCTAAAGCAAAAACAATTGCCAGTAGCTCCTTCTCAGTCGTTGTGTAATTGAGCTGTGCATCAATCATTGATCTACTGGCATAAGCTATGACATGAGGCAGTTTTTCTTTTCTCTGTCCAAGGACAGCTCCCAAAGCATAATCTGATGCATCACACATCAGTTCAAAGGTAATGAATAATCTAGAGACTGCAATATTGGAGCTGAAATTAAACAATTTTTTAGGAATTCAAAAGCCTTCATGCATTCATTATTGAAAACAAAAGGGACATCTTGACACAGCAAATGACAAAGAGGTTTGGTTATTTTATCAAGTCCTTGATGAACCTTTAGAAATCCGATGTCCCAGAAAACTTCTGATTTGCTTAACAGTTTTGGGAGGTGGTAAATGTGCAATTAGATCAATTTTTGCTCTGTCCACCTCAATGCCCTTGTGAGAAACAACATGGCCAAGGACAATGCCTTGGGTGACCATGAAATGACTCTTTTCCCAGCTCAGAACTAGATTGGTTTCTTCACATCTCTGTAATACCAATTTGATATGATGTAAACACTGGGAAAAACTATCTCCATAGATTGAAAAATCATCCATAAAAATTTCCATAAATTGGTCAATCATATCAGAAAAAATGGAATACATGCATCATTGAAAGGTAGCAGGAGCATTACAAAGACCAAAAGGCATTCTCCTATAGGCAAAAGTGCCAAAAGGGCAAGTGAATGTGGTCTTTTCCTGATCTTGTGGGTACACAGGAATCTGATTGTACCCAGAGTAACCATCAAGAAAACAGTAATAAGCTTTTCCTGCTAGCTTATCTAAAATCTGATCAATGAATGGGAGGGGAAATGGTCTTTTCTGGTCATTGCATTTAATTTTCTGTAATCAATACAGACTCTCCACTCAGTTATTTGTCTGGTTGACATAAGCTCACCAGAATTTGAGGTTACAACAGTGATCCCAGATTTCTTAGGTACCACCTGTGTAGGTGCCACCCAAGCTGAATCTGAAATGGGGTAAATGACCCCTGCATCCAACAACTTAACAACCTCTTTCATGACCACTTCTTGCATGTGAGGGTTCAGCCTCCTTTGCATTTCCCTAGAAGGCTTTGCATTTTCTTTCAAATGGATTTTGTGCATGCAAACAGCTAGACTGATTCCTCCCAAATCAGCAATAGTCCATCCAATTGCCCTTCTATATTCTTTCAAAACAACCAACAGCTCTTCCTCTTGCTCCTTTGTGAGGGAGGAAGAAATAATTGCTGGCAATGATTTATGATTTCCTAAAAACACATATTTCAAATTTTCTGGCAGCTGCTTTAATTCTAAATCAGGTGAACTGCGAAAAGAAGGTAACATAGGTACTTTATCTGTTTGTGGAAGGGGAAGAGTAGCAGGTTTTCAAGAAGAGAAACTTGCTGATTGATTATGAGTTCCTTGCACAACATTTATTTCCTCAGAATTTGAGATACAAACTGTTTCTTCTTCAGAATTTCCCCAAGCATCTTCAACATTTGTGGTGAACTCTTCACACTGCGAAACTGTTGAAAAGTCCCTTGTACCAGTTCATCCAATAAATCAACATGAAAACATTCTTCAGAACTGAATTGAGGCTGTGTGACTGCATTATAAACATTTAATTTTACCTTCATGTTTCCAAAAGTGACTTCCATAATTCCAGACCTGCATTGGATGCAAGCATTTGCTGTAGCCAGGAATGGTCTTCCCAAAATGACAGGGATGGACGTTTTACTTTTGGTTAGTTCCATATCCAAAACTAGAAAACCAGCAGGATAGAAAAATTTATCTACTCCCACCAATACATCCTCAATCATCCCAACTGGCTTCCTTTCAGATCTGTCTGCTAGTTGTAACACCACATGAGTGGGTTTTAATTCTCCCAAATCTAGTTTATCATATACAGAATATGGAACTAGGTTGACACTAGCACCCAGATCTAATAAAGCCTTTTCAATGGTATGTTCCCCAATAATGCAAGGGATTGTGGGGATTCCAGGATCTTGAAGTTTAGGAGGTGTGGCAATGGATAACACCTGATTAACTCTTTCCACAGCAAAGACCTTCTTGGAAAACTGTATCCTAGACTGTCTTTTGTGAGTGCAAACATCTTTCAAAAATTTTGCATATGCTGGAATTTGTTTGATTGCCTCAAGCAAAGGTAGATTTATCTTGACTTGCTTGAAAGTCTCCATCATTTCATCTATTTTTGTGTTCCCTTTATCAAAAGGGGATACGGATTTCATTGCATGTGGAAATGATAAATGAGGAACTAGTCCTTCATCTACAGATTTGGAAGCATTTTCAGAAACTTTTTGGATTTTTTGTATTTCATTTTTTATTTTTTCTGAGGTTCATCAAGAGACCTCACGCTATCACTATCTTTGCTCTTCTGCATATCTTTATCATTTTCCTCATTTTTTCTTCTTGATTCAGCTTTGTTATTTATGATTCTTCCACTTCTCAAAGTGGTACAGTTTTACTTCTTCATGTGAATTAGAAGCTTCTCCAACCATGAACTGTCCTTTGGGATTGTTCAAAGGTTGGTAGTAACTTTCCTTCCTCTCTTTTGGCAAAGTATTTGAAAGTCATTCCCAATGTTTCTTCAATCTTCTTTATGCTCTGGTTGTGAAATTCATGAGTTAAAGATCCTAAATTCAGGTGAATTTAGGACTTGATCTTCAAAGAAGGGGACTTGGAAGGGTTTGAATAGGGGTGTTGCAGTTGTTGTGGAATGTCTTGAAAATTTGGTTTGGCATAAAAATTACTGCGATAAAGGCATGCGATTTTGAAAGGCATTTGGTTCTTTGGTTGTTCTTTGTTGTTGGGATTGATAATTCCCTTGGTTCCACCTCAAATTAGTGTCCTCTCCATGGATATTCATTTGATTGCATCTGTCCAAATGATTGAACAAAGATGAGCTTGTTCCACCATTAAATCTGGGAACCGTAGTGCGGCAGACATTGGTCAATTGAATGAGTAGGGCGGCATATCAGACATGCCTCCTCTACTCTTGCAACATTTGGATTTTTAAGTGAGTCCATCAATCTATCAAACTTTGTGGTTAAATTGTCCATCTTTCTTTCCAACTCATTCACCTCATAAATCTTTCCTTTGGTGGGTTGGTGATTGTTCAACCTAGCAGGATTTTCAATATCTCTTAACAGAGATTCCTGTTGAGTTGAGTTTTCACCAATTACTTCAAACAAGTCCCAAACCTCCTCAACTATTTTTTGCAAGTAAGTGCCTCCATAGGAGGCATCCACCATATTTTTACCTTTTTGATCAATTCCTTGATAGAAGCTTTGAACCAGCTACCATCTGGGAATTTGATGATGAGCACATTGCCTTAAAAGTTCCTTAAATCGTTCCCATGCTTCATGGAAAGTTTCAGTTGAGTTTTGTGAGAAAGAAATGATACTTTGTCTCAATTGGCTTGTTTTAGACATTGGGAAATATTTGGCTAAAAATTGACACTGCAAATCATTCCAAGAAGTGATACTATTTGGTGCTAACATAGATAACCATGCTCTAGCTTTATCCTTTAATGAAAAAGGAAAGAGCCTAAGCTTGGTTGCTTCTGGACCAAGTCTAGCTATGTTGAATGTGGTGCAAAGAGCCAAGAATTCATCCACATGTTTGTATGGATCTTCCTTACTCAACCCATGGAAGGAAGGGAGCATTTGGATAGTTGATGATTTGATCTCATAATTTCCTTCAACAGTAGGAAATTGAATGCAAAAGGGAGAATTATAAGCACCAGGTGCAAAGTAGTCCCTCAAAAGTCGAGGTTCTTCACCCATAGTAGCAGAATTCTGTGTTGTTTGTTTGGTTCGTAATAGCCTTTCAACTTCTAAATTCAGTGGGACAATCTCAGGGCTGAGAGTCCTCCTACCAAACATACAACTCAGAACACAAAAAATCTGATTATTCACAGTAAACCTTCAGAATTTCTTTTTAAGTAGTTTCCCTTCTTCAAAAATTGGACATGAATAACTGCACAGGTATAAACATTAGAATAGTTTAGTAATGATATAAAAAAAAAAAAAGTAAAAACTTAGGTCTACCAATTTTAGAACAAATTCCCCGGCAGCGGTGCCAAAAACTTGTTGTTGCTTCTTAGTGTGCTTGATTTATGTGTGTTTTGAAAATAGGTTTGCAACTGCTAAATTGTACTAAAAAATATAAAGAAATATCAGCACAGGTAGAAGTGAATTAGCCTGCAAGATCAGGGCCAATTGTAGCAAGTTTTAAATGTAAGTGAGTGAAAGATCATCCACAGAGAATTTGTCAAAAATGCAAGATAAACCTCTAGATCTGAGCTACCAGATCTAGCCTCTTATCCTATCTAGAAAGCACATAAGATGAGAGGTTGAATTTGTCACATTAACTAAATGATAAAAGTGAAAATTAGACTAAGTGATCCAGATCCAAGTTGGGAAAACGTTTGAGGTAAACTTATATAAAAAATGGAGAAGTAATATCTAACTTTGATTTGGTCCTTGAAAACTAATGAGAACGACTGCAGCTCAACTGAGAGATGATCCAATCTTCATCTAGCTACAAGCACAGATGTAAGAGAAATAAATCTAATTTAAGGATTAGGTTTAAGCTTATGGCTATGGTCTGTCCACTTTAATGGCCACAAACCATCCAATAGTCTTTAATCCAAAGCCTTAGTTTAGAACAAGAAGCATCACTACAAATGCCGTGAGAGATTAGGTTACCAACACTAATCCTCACAGGATTAATGAATGAAGGGAAGTTGCATGAAAAATAGTAAATCTAAAGGAGACTAATGCAATAAGGAGATCAGAGGGAACCCTTAACATGAATCCAATTGAGAATATATGGTTTACAGCAACCTTTTCAAATCCACCATTACAATTACAGAGCACAGCTTAAACAGCTCTCAGATTTGTAGTCTTGAATACAACTCTCTTTTGAATTACAGAAATGTCTCACAACTCCCAATTTCAAGTCAAAGTGAAGCTATTACAGGGATTTCAGACAAACTATCTGGTTTGGAAATGGGGGAATAGGAATGAAACTCAAAATCTGGATGCCCAAATTGCGCAAATGGTTCGTCTATTTATAGTTTTCTCCAAGTCCAGCTCAGATGTGTATCAACCAATCAGAGGTGCTCAGATTTGTATTGACCAATGGTGGTCGAGCACGAGGATCCATCTGTTACGCCAATCGTAATTCCTCGATGCAGGTTCAAATCAGGTGAAAAAGGCATCAATTCTGTTATGCATTTTGCAAATCGGTTAGAGTTTCTAGAAGTTCCCGCTAAGTTATTTCATCTCTGGGTGCTCACGTGGGGTGGAATATGCCTTTGCTTCATGCTTAGAATCCTCTGGAACGTCCCTAGGTTTTTTAATGCATTGGGACGTGTGAAACAGATTACTGAATTGCCCTTGCAAAAGCTGAGAACCTCCAGAATACCTTTTCGCAAAGTTTAGGGGGCTTTTCGCAAGGTGTTGTAACTCCTGAAGCTCTTTTCGCAAGGTTCTGGTTCTGTTCGAATTGAGTTTTCTCCTTTTCGAAAAGGTAAATCATCTCTTCGAAGAGTTCAGATGCTCTTCAAAAGCTTAAGCCTGGAGTTTTTGTTCTTTTCGCAGAGTTTCAGGTTCTTTGCGAACAGTTCAGGTTCTTTGCGAAAAGTACTCTGTAGTGCATTTTTCTGTTCGAATTGCTCCATACTTCTTCTCTGGGTTGAGACTACGTCTTTGCCTCTTCAATTCGGACCTTTCAACAGCTAGTGAGGTTGTTTCTTCTTCTTCTTCTTTTGGATTGACATGGAATGTCACCTTTTTGGCACTTTTGAGCTACTTTCAAGGTTAAGCCTGCCTTCATTGTTAGCTGTAAAACAAACACTTAAAACACTTATTTAGTTCTCTCAAGGGCCTATCAAGGCCCATATTAATGGGTGAAAAATGGTATTTTCCAGTTCTCAACAGGTGGGTACATCGTCCTACATTGAATTTGTATCTTTGGAACATCTTTATACGTCAATGGACCCGCTTTCCAGCCCCTCTTCTGTGGAGGGTGTCTGGGACCACGATACTTCCCTCTTTGGGTGTGGGGCTCAATTTTCTAAGGAAGTGGCTTGAGAGCATGCATGTGAGCGAGCTTGCAGGTTTGGATTGGCTCGGCTTGGCCCGCCTCTTGTCCTTCCTTGAAGTTCCTCCGCTTTGGGATTTCATTTATGCCACGGCTTCATTTTGGGGAGTTAACACCCATCTCTTCCATTTTGGGAATCGTGAGTTGACTCCTACTCTCAGGGAGCTCTCCAATCTATCAGGTTTGAAGCTGCATAGAGACCTAGCCAGGGTGCTACTGAAATCGGGTTATGCCAGAGCCACCCATATCACCTTGGGCTTGAAGAAAAATGATTATGAGAAAAGTCTCGTTAGGGGGGCCCACTAGGTGTTCGGTGAAATTCCTAAGAGAACTTTTTAGGGAGGAAAGCCTACGAAAATTGGCCAATCAAAAATCCTCATAATGTGAAGGCCTTTTCCCTTAGCCTTATCTCCGAGGTTCTTTTCTATACTGGGGGAGAGAGCTTCTCGCTTGCACTTTGTGACGTTTTGGCGGAAATAGAGAGAGGTCGCTCTATGATGCATATGGTGCTAGCGGAGCTTTATTGTTGCCTTGATGCCTTCGCCCTGGGCAAGGTGGAGGGCCTCCGGGGATGTCCCATCTTCCTCCAAATTTGGGTTGGGGAGCATCTTGCCATCTTGGGACCCATGCCCCGCTTTTACGTTGCTCATGGTGAGGTGGCCCATTGCTTCTTGGGTAGATGCCCCATGCTTCCACTAGGAGACATGCAGCATTTGAAGCATTGGCTGGCCGAAGCTGAGTTGGTGTGGAGGCTTCCTTGGTTAGATCGGACCTTCCCAGTGGTTCACTCCAGAGATCATGAGGGCATCACTCTCCTCAGTTTGACTTACTATTTCCCATTTCGAGTGTTGCGCCAGTTCAGTTGCCCTCAATAGGTGCCCAGTGCAGTGAAACCTCCCCTATGTGACTTGATTTTCTCTTGGGGGTACAATGGGGACATGGATAGTATAGCTGCTCTCTGGGAGATGCGTCAGTAGACACTCATGTGCGATTAGAGCATGGAAATTTAGTTTTGTCCTCCCTGCAATATGAGGTTTGGCTACTATCTAAGCAGCCTGTTGTTGGTCACTTGGATCAAACAAAGAGCAGTGATATGACGAAGCCTTGGCCAAGGAAGGAGTCGGTGCTTCGAAACCGTATTGAGCTACTGATGGCGAGAAGTGAATCCTGTATGATAATTTAGAGAAACAGACGATTAAAGCAGAGGTGGCGAAAACCATAGCTGATGTAGTTGAGCGTGAGGTCCTTCATCTCGAAGGATCGTTGGGTGACACTCTTAGTGCTACTGATGCTTCCCGAAAGCGGTATAGAAGTCTCATGGTCGCTGGATGACGGAGTGGGATGTAGAGGAGGATGCTTTACGTGTAGAGATCCGTGCTTTGAAGCACGAGTTGGGTCATTGATTCCCTCCTGCACATACCTTTTTGCACATGTCAAAATCATAGAAAGGGGCGTAAGAAACCTCTAATTAGATACATCTTTTTGGTATACATATTCCCCTAATTTGATACATCTTTTTGGTATACATATTTTCTTTATTTTTTTATTGTTTTTGCATTTTCCGTAAGGAATAGACATCTCACATATTATTTTTTGGGATGTGGTGTCAACTGTATACAAGTTTCTACATGAGAAAGGAAAATCTATTATCTTACAAAATATTGTTATTTCTCCTTTCTTTCATTGGTGGACTTCTTTTGAGATGGAAAGTGCATAGTATGGGCATAGAAAAGAAAGTCTCTTATCTTTTGCAAAAAGGGGCTCCTTGCCCTGTGGTGGTGTACACATAGTGTGGGTGTGAAAATGGGGAAGGGAAATCTGTTATCTATGATAAAAATGGTCTCCTTGCCCTCTCTTTTTTTGCTATCTTTTATGGTTTGATGCCTTAATTATCAGGGAGATGACAGGTCCCCCTTTGAGCATGGTCGAACCCCCTTTCATGGTTGGTCCTGAGTGAAATTCAGCAATTTTTACCAAGGCCAGAACATTTATTCCTTTAGATCGAATCGACCTTTTTCTCCTTACCCTGGGTCATATGTTTGACAGTGCGGCCCATAATGTCATTCTTGGTCGGGACCCGATTTGAGCTAACATGAGCTGCCCAGTAGAGAATCGGCTAATGCAAGAGGGGAACTGAGAGGATCTTATTTATTTTCTTTTTCATTTCTTCTTCTTTTCAACTTTCTTACTTACAACACCCAAGGTGGGTTTCCATCGTGCCCGTTGTTTTTCTCTTTTCATCTGTAGCGCCCTCTCGGTTTTTCACTACATCCATGGGTTTGCATTTTTACCCCAGGTGCCCTTTTAGGTTTTCACCTAGTCCACACAAACTCACTATTTTTACCCATGGTGCCCTTTCGGGTTTTCACCATGTCCTTTTTGCTTTGAGCTTATATATATATATATATATTCTTTTCTTTTATCTTATCAAAGGCCACGACATGGACATCGATTCCATCATAGCCGGCTAGATGATATTCTTTGTTGTCTCTCAGCTTGACTTGCGCTGACTCAATGGATAGTATGACTACTCATAGATCTTAAAGAGGACTTTTTCTTGAAATGTATCGTGGCCAAGGGATAGGTTAGGAATTTTGAAGGTATTCTGGGTTTTCAAAAAGGTTTGCTTGATTGGATTCCACCTGCCACAATACACTTCTTCCTTGGAGGTTTTAATTGTACATGCCTCACTTTTTCTTTTCTATTTTTTATTCTTTTTTGTTTATCCACTTTTTGGGATTTTGCTTTTCTGAACTTTTTTGAATTTTAATGGTAACTCTTTTTCATCTTTTTTTGTTTGGTATATACACACATTTTTTGGGAAGGGTTGATGAAAGAAAGGTTAACGGCTCAATTGGAGTAGCAAGGGGTATGAGTATTCAGGGACGGTTTTTGGCTACTGGGCTTTGAAATGATGGTCTCTTTTTAAAATATCCTTAAGTAGTCACGTATCCATTTTTATCAATACTTACCTTGTCGCTGAGACTTAGGAATAGAATCGTCAGACGTATCCAGTGTTGATGGGCTCAGGAAAGTGATCTTCGTCCATGGTGGTGAGGCAGATGGCGTAAGGTCCTTCCCAGTTGGGCTTGAATTTTCCTCTCGGATCGGCATGGAGGGATGGGAAGATTTTCTTGAGTACGGTATCTCCTACCTTCAGATCTCGACCGCGAACACATTTGTTGTAAGTGCGTGCGATTCGCCCCTGGTAGATTTGGGTATGACACAAGGCAAGGAGCCTTTTCTCATCCAACAGGTTCAACTACTCAAAGCGGGATCTCTCCCTTTCAGCTTCTGGTAGGCCTCATTCCATGAGGATACAGAGTGAAGGTTCCTCAACCTCTACTGGCAGGACCGCCTTAGTTCCATATACAAGGGAGAACGGTGTTACTCCTATAGCGGTGTGGATCGATGTTCTGTAGGCCCATAAAGCGAATGGTAACATTTTGCTCCAATCTCGATAGGTGACGACCATCTTCTCAAGGATGCGAATGATCATTTTGTTAGCAGCTTCCATGGCCCCATTGGTTTGTGGCCGATATGGTGATGAGTGATGATGTTTGATCTTGTACTGCTCACAGAAGGCCCTGATGCGCTCTTTCGCGAAGTTCGTGCCATTATCCATGATGATATCCTTGGGTATGCTAAATTGGCAAACAATATTGCTTTTGATGAATTTCTCAACATGTCAGGTCATGATGTTTGTGTAGGATGCCACCTCTACCCATTTGGTGCAGTATTCGATGGCAGCCAGGATGAATTGATGTCCGTTTGATGCTTTCAGATTGACTTTCCCGACGACATCGAGGCCCTAAGTGGCAAATGGCCATGGAGTGGTCATGTTGTGTTGATCTATGGTTGGGACATGGATCAGACTGGAGTGTTCTTGGCATTTGTAAGACTTTCGCACGTGCTTAGAATAGTCAGTTTTCATGGGAGTCCAAAAATAAACTTACCGTGGGATCTTTTTGGCGAGCATGTGCCCATTGACGTCAGCCCCACATACTCCCTCATGAATCTCTTTCATGATGTTTGCTGCCTCACTTTCAGTTAGGCATCGGAGTAGGATGTTGTTATATGACCGCTTGTAGAGACACTCGCCGCAGATGGCGTAGTTTGCTATAAAACATTGAATGGTCAGTCTATCCTCTCTGGGTATCCCCTCAGGGAATGCCCGAGTCTCGAGGAAATTCTTGATATTTGAGAACCATGGTGGCTCATCATCTAACCCTGAGGGCTCCTCAATCTGGAGGCAGAAGGTCGGCTCGCTCATCTTTTCAATCATGATTGGCTTCATCTCGACACCATACGAGATTTCTACCATCGGTGCCAAAGTTGCTAACGCGTCGGCGAAGTGATTCCTTATTTGTGGGACATAGGAGAAAGTAACATCAACGAAGCATGCTATCAGACCTTCGAGGTGTTCATGGTATGGGATCAACTTCTCATCCTTCATATTCCAATCTCCATTCGTCTGGCATATGATCAACTACGATTGCTAAATACCCTGAGGTGGCTTCAGGTCAAGTGCTACCTGCAGTCTAGCTACACAGGCCTCATACTCGGCCACGTTATTAGTGCAGGGAAAATTGAGTTTGATGGAAACTGGTACATGGGATCCCTTTGGCGAGATTAGGATAGCGCTAACTCCTTGACCTTTAGCATTTACTACTCCACCAAAGTGCATCACCCAGGATTCATCTATCTCAACTGTATCATCCTCAGTCATGAATAGGATGTCCTTGTCTGGGAATTCAGTCCTTAGATGTTCATAATCGGATAAGGGATTATCGTCAAGATGATCAGCAAGTGCCTATCCCTTGTTCGATTTTTGCGTGACATATCTGATGTCAAATTCTGATAAGAGAAGCTGCCAGCGCATAGTCCACCCAGTGAGAGCTGGCTTTTCAAACATGTACTTTAATGGATCCATGCATGCTAGGAGTAGAACAGCTTGGGATAACAGGTACTGGCTGAGCCTCTGTGTGGTCCACACAAGAGCCAAGCATGCTTTCTCCATATGAGAAAAGCACGTCTCATAGTAAGTAAACTTCTTTCTTAAGTAGTAGATGGCCTGCTCTCTTCTTCCTGTCTCATCATGCTGCCATAGGACACATCTCATCGAAACTTCCATCGTGGAGAGATATATTAAGAGTGGTCTCCCTGGCTCGGGTGGTACTAATACTGGAGGGTTGAGAAAGTAACATTTGATTTTATCAAATGTCGCTTGACAGTCGTCATTCCATTCAATGGTTAAATCTTTTCTTAGTAGCTTGAAAATCGGTGTGCAGATAGGAGTGAGCTGTGCAATGAACCGACTGATGTGCTATATCCTACCCAAGAAACCTCTAACCTCTTTTTTGATAGACGGTGGTGGCATTTCCGTGATGGCCTTTACTTTGACTAGGTCCACCTCGATGAATCCTAGTAACTTTCCTGACATGGCACCGAATGCACATTTATGAGGATTCAGACATAACCTATATTTTCTTAGCCTCTGAAACAACTTTTGGAGGTTAATCAGATGGTCACTTTGCTTCGATTACTTGGCAATCATGTTATAGACGTACACCTCAATTTTTTGGTGCATCATGTCATGGAAGAGTGCTGTCATTGCTATCTGGTACGTTGCCCTGATATTCTTTAGCCCAAATGGCATGACTCGATAGTAGAAAGTTCCTTAAGGGGTGATAGATGTTGTCTTCTCTCGGTCTACCTCTGCCATCCTGATCTGATTGTATCTGGAGAATCCATCCATGAAGGAGAGCATCCAGTGCTTAGCAGTGTTATCGACCAAGATGTTGATGTGCGGTAATGGGAAGTTGTCTTTTAGGTTTAACTTGTTCAGCTTTCTAAAATCAATGCACATGCGGACCTTTCCATCCTTCTTTGACACTAGAACAATATTGGCTAACCACTGAGGGCATTTTGAGACTATGGGAAATCCTGCATCATATTGCTTGATGACCTCGTCTTTCACTTTCTGCATCCACTCAAGTCGGAGTTGCTTCTAGTTCTGCTTGACTAGCTTGATATCAGGGTAGAGTGGTAACTCATGCTCGACCAATTTAGTGTCCAAACTAGGCATGTCCTCTTATGACCATGCGAAGATGTCTTGATATGACCAAAGGAAATTGATCATGCTTTTTCTTTCCTCGGGAGATAGTGATGTTTCGATCTTAGTGATTCTAGGAACCTCCTTGGTCCTTAGATTGACATCCTCTGTTTCCTGAACAATGGGAGTAGGGCCATGCTCAAAGTTGGTAAACCGCTTAAGGAGTTCATTGGGAAGCTCCTCAGTAGGGATTTGCTTGTCCAAACTCGTGACTCCTACCACTTCTTGTATTTCTATAAGAAAGGGGTCGATTTCACGGGGGTAAGGGATTTTGATCAAGGCATCATTTTCTTTGACTTTATTTGGAATTTTAAAAGGCAATATTTTTGGATTTTGTATTTTTTCCATGTTTTTGGAATTTTTGTTTTCTCCGGAAATGGGCTCTTGGCAAAGCAAGTCCCTATATATACATGGTACTGCCTACTAAGGGCTTATCTCAGTTTTTATGAGTTGTTTTTTTTAGGAAACGGGTGTCATATTTAGGCCACTCACCGCTTCCAATGTTTGGGGGCACAAACGTCTGATTCTGTACCTGTGGTGCTACTCCTTTACCTGTTTGGATGGAGGGGGGTCGCTAATATGTTTCTTCGGAGTCAACCTCCATCATGTTGATCATGGGCTCGTCTGGGACTTCGTCCTCAAACGTCAATAAGGTCCTATGGTGGTTTACCACAGGGGGAGATTGTGCGGGTATGGATGGTTCTTCCTCAAAAAGAGACAGAGTGACTAAGTCTATTTCCAGGTGGGAGGGAAAATTCGGGGATTGGTGGGGTGGACAAGGGCTGCGGGTTTGTGTGGGGTCAATTGTATTGCCCCATTCTAATCGATCTTTACAATCCTCGCACTCACAAAGGTATTTTAGATGTGTGAGTCCTAGGACAAGACTCCTCTTCTAAATTGATCCCACAGGATCTAGCAGTTACAATGGTTCGGGCTTTCTCCTTAGCCTCTCGGACCTCTTCTTCAGTGGGCTTATAACCTAAACCAAATCAGACCTGCTATCGGCCTTTGGCTTTGACTGGCTCTTTCCTACCTTGTAATCGAGGTCCCAACCCCCTTCCTTTTTGATAGCCCCACTTTTGGAGCATGGCCACAGCTGCTACCATTCTGCCTTCGATTTTCATGGTGATGCCTTTTGGGGGTTCCGAGACAACTGCCGATTCCTCATATTCAAAGCTGTGGAGGTTCCTATCCTCGGTAGTGTGTAGGACATCCAACACCTTGGGGTTCTCAATGTTGTGGGTAGCTTTCTCCTTTTCCTCATGCCCTTCACCTATGATGGTGATGACCTTCTGCCCAGACATAAATTTGAGCTTCTGGTGCAGTGTCAAAGGTATCGCCCCAACCTCATGTAACCAGGGGCGTCCTAATAACAGATTGAAAGAAGATTTGATGTCCATCTCTTGAAAAGGTATGGAAAAGGTCATTAGCCCGATCATGAGCTTAAGATCAACTTTTCCAATTATTTCCCTTCTTGTATTATCAAACCCTCTAGCGCTAGTTCTTGTTGGTCTCAACATACAAGGGTCCACACCTATTTTGGTGGCGATTCATAGAGGCCATACATTTAGAGTGGACCTGATATCAATTAACACCAGTGGGATTACCATGTTTTCAACCTCTACGGTGATGTTGAGGGATTTAGCATGATTATATCCCTCCTCTGGTAGAATCGTATCCAAGAAAGAGATGGCATTAGGAGCCATCACCTGCCCGATTATCTGCCATCCTCATCTGGGCTTACTTGGAGTGAGACGTGTGTATTTTTTAATGCCCCCATCAGAGCTTGAAAATAAAGTGGGGACATTATTAACAGATCCCAAACCATGATATGGGTCGGCATTCTCCTGAGCTGAGTTTCAAATATGTGCTCATGACTCATCTTTTCAAACGGGTTTGCTGTAGTGGTATCTTTCTTTCCCTTTGGTCAGGTTGGCACTAGCTCTGGCGTCAGTGCATCTGTCTGTTTGGAGATCTTCCCTGACCTGGTGACAAAATCAACTGCCCCTTCCCTACTGCTGTTGGCATTGGTGTTTGCCTGTTCATAGCTGAGCGGGACCTGATGAGGATTGTAAGTTGGTCTCGAGATCTGAAACAGGGAGAAGGTTGGTACTGGGGATATGGGTGCTGAGGGATTGGAATGGGTGGGTATCACATGATTAACTTTTGGAAGGGTGGAGAAGGTGGGCCAAATAGGGTTGGCGGAGATCACAGATGACTGGATTGGGGGTGATGTGATGAGGGTAGGCCATTGATTACTAATGGGCGCCGGAGGTGGATGGGCGACATAATCAGCCATTGGGTAATTGAGGGAGGATGCCGCGTATGGTTGATAGGAGTTAATTTAGACATACTTAACGAGAGCTGGTGCTGGGAAGTATGTCCTATGATCTAAAGGTTCTGCTTGTGGCATGGGGTTTGGAAAGTAAGCAGCCAGATTCAAGGGTTCGATCACCCCAATACTTCTATCTCCGCAATCTCTCTACAATGGTGCCATAAAATTTGCCTGGTCGCAGATGTAATCTGATGGGTAAACGTTTTCATCATCCTTTACTACCATGCCAATAGTACGTCTCAGACCTGCCCCTCCTGGTGGGTGCGGGGGTAGTGGTACCTGGTGAATGTTGGCATGCTGGTTGGCTTGGGGAAGTGTATGGGGAATGATTTTCCTAGCCTCAATCAGATCTTGTATTGCGTGCTTTAATGGGAAGCAGCAATCAATAGGGTGGCCCGGCCCTTGGTGGAAGTTGCAATGAGTGTTGGGGTCATAGTTCCTTGGGATGGTATTTGGTGGAGGCAGCGGCTGGAGTGCTATGACCAACCTTTCTTCTATTAGTAAGGGTAACAAAATATTCAGTGATTGCCCCAAAGGTGTGAACACTTGGTCAAAGCGAGCCTTTCTTTGTTCTGGGTCATCTGTGCCCCCTGTCCATTATCGGTTCTCTGTATCGGCTCGCTTCTTAATGGAGTTGGCTGTACGGCTTTAAATTGGAATGGGATTACACTGGTGTTGGGCCTGGTATTCATGACATTCTGCACATCTGTCTCAGTTGTTCTATCATTTCTTTGCTCAGAGAATCTCCTGACCCCACCAGCCCCACCGGATATATTCTTGCTTAAACGCCCTTCTCTGATAGTGTCTCGCAACGATTGATGTTCCTCACCAAATTAGCAAAGCTGGACTGCTGTTGGTAAACGAGGAGGTCTGAGATGACTGGCAAGATATTTTTGAGGATCATCTCAATTTGCTCATCATCGGGTATTCTATTTCTTACCTGAGCTGCCAGTGCTCTCCAACGCCCAAGATAATTGCTGAAGGTCTCGTTAGAGTTCTACTTTGATCGGGCTAGATCTGACTTGTAAGGTTCAATGTCTATATTATAGACATACTGCTCTTAAAATAAATGTGTCAGACCTTTCCATGTTTTTATCATGGATGTTCTAAGGATGTGAACCACCTCAAGGCCGGGCCCATCAGACTTTTTTGAAAGAATTTTATAAGCAGGCGCTCGTCCCCCCCATATTGTCACATGTCCCCATAGTAGGACTTGAGGTGTGCGATGGGATTGCCCGTGCCGTTATATTTATCAAAGACCGACATTTGAAATTTTGGGGGCAAGGGGACTTCCGCAAATAAACATAAGTCTGAAAAATCCGTGGCATGGATTTTGGCTCTACCCATCTTCAACAACTACTTCTTGATTTTGTCTAATTGTTCTTTCAACTGCTCAGACTCTTTAGACAGTGGGGCTATTTTCTCAATGGTCGGCCTTGATTCACCTTGTGCTACCGGGGGTTGGTGATTATGGGTGGAGGATTGATGCTGGCAAATGCCCCAACGTAAGCCCCACTATTAATAATCTCATCTTCCTCATATTGTGGGTCTACATATGGTGCAGTGAGGGTGTGATTTTCTTGTTGGTGCTGGCTTGGCTGGATAGGTGTCGGGAGGGACCATTGATGGTGGGGGAAGTTTTGTGGAGTGATAGGATGAGTGGAGTTTGGATTTTTGGTTAAGCCCTGATGGGGCCACTGTATTTGGGGGAAAGCTTGGAGATGGCTTTGGGGTGCAGGGACATGGATGAATTGAGGTTGATGGAGGATAGGTGTCAGGATCCTGCCTTGGGCGGGTGGGAGGTTTGTGTGTGAGGGAGATATTGAGGGAATTGTGGAGGGTATGGGTATGTGGACCCAAGGTTTGGGCCTGGCTGGGCTTGGGTATTGGATACGGAACTTGGAGGAGTTTGGGCGATAAGGCCTTGGGAAATTTAGCCCATTGGGCTTTATTGGGTTTGGGCCATTGAGCCCTGGTAGATCTGGCCCATTGGGCCTTGATGGGTTGGGTCGATTGGGCCTTGATGGGTATGTCCCATTGGGCCTTATGGGTATGTCCCATTGGGCCCTAATGGGTCTAGCCCATTGGGCCTTAATGGTTCTAACCCCTTGGACCTTGATGGGTTTGGCCCATTGGGCCTTACTGGGTCTGCGCCATTGGGCCCTGAAGGGTGTGGATGATGGGGGTTTGGGCCATTGGGCCTTGGTGGGTGTGGATGATGGGGGTTTGGGCCATTGGGCCTTAGTGGGTGTGGAAGATGGGGGTTTGGGCCATTGGGTCTTGGTGGGTTTGAGTTAATGAAGGGTGGAGACTTGGGAGTGTGTATGATGGGTTGGAAGATGTGGATAGAATGAGAGGGGATGTTTTGGGAGGCTTTCCAATTGGTGTAAGCCAGGACCATCTCATCCATCATAGCCATTGGAGAGGGAGTGGATGGAAATGGTTCATTTGAGGGAATGTGGGGTATGGCTGAAGTGGATGTGTGGGAAAAACTTTACATGGCCTCGATAAAATATGGCATGACCTGGGCAAATAGGGGGATATGGGAAGAATTGTGTGTGGCATGGGTAAATGTAGGTGGATCGGGTAGATGTTGGGAAGATGGAGAATGGGGTATGGTGGTAGAGGTAGGAAATTGGGTCGGGTTTTGCATGGATGTGAGTGGAAATTGTGATTGATTTGGCATGGACATGCGGGGGGGGGGGGGGGAAATGGGCATGCTTTAGGAAAATGATGGGGAATGGGGTGTCGAATCTCGAGTGTTTTGAGAGGTGGTGGGCGGGAAGATAGGAGCACCGAAGGGGCCAGTGACGGTAAATGGCGGTAGGGTGAGGGGGACGGATGTGAACATCTCTTCCGTATGGGAATGAGTTGGAGAATGTGGTGGGGATGAGTCGGGATTAGCGTATGCCAGATACACTGCCCACGACATGACTTGCTAACGAGTGGGGTACGAGTGCCTCAGATGGGGCCTGCACCGCGATGGTTTCCTTTTTTCAGTTTTTTGGTTTATTTAACTTTTTTGAAATTTTGTAAATGGATTTTTATGATGCAGGATTCCGGGGGCCCTTGAATTCCCATTTCAGGTGGTATTTGTACCCTAAATAAATCCTGCGGTGTGACCCCGACGCGCTTCGGAAGAATCAAAGGGGAACCCTTTGATCTATTGAAAGTAAGAGAATCAATCCAAACAACCCGATCCCCGGAAGTGAGTCGATAAGAGGTTACCCTCTTTTGATCGGCGGGGGTGTATTGGCTATTGGATAATGCAGGACCTAATTAGAGGTGCTAAACCACTGAGCAGGGAACTCGGGGATGTGAAAAAGTACTCAAACTCGGGCTGCATTGCTCAGGTCAGGCTTGGCATGTCTATTACATGCGCCAAGCCAAATTTGGTCAGAATAAGCTTGGTGCGTGTATTACATGCGCCAAAGCAAAAATGCTCTTTCCAAGCTTGGCGCGGGTATTACATGCGCCAAGGAAAACTGGGGTAATGGTGGCTTGGCATATATTTTACATGCGCCAGGCACAAATAGTGGGTTCAATATTTTTTGACAACAGAACAGCAGCCCAAAATTGGTCTCCTTTTTTGGCTTTGTGGAAGCACTGCTTCCGAGGACTGATTTCTTAGTTGCACTGGGTCTCTCCTCACCGCACCTAGGGATACAAGGTCGATTCGGGACAACTAACGCTCTCCCCCAAGGGTTTTAGGCTTCATAATTGGATAGGTTACCCACCCGATATACCTCTAGCGCAAGCGCCTTCTCAGATACTAGGTAGGGTGGTTCTTTTCTGGATCATCACCACTAGGGGCTGCCGCCGTACTAAGAACTGGGATGTTTGTATCTTTTCCTAAAATTATCAACCCATGAAAATCTACCCTCGTAAAAATTCAATTGAGTCCCCTCTTGGCTTAGTTTCAATTTTAGATTTTTAGGGGAGTTATCTTTAAAGTCCAAAAATGAGGGGTGATGGTCCCGTGCCGCCTCTATGGGCCGGTGTCCACTGATGAGATATGATCAAAGGTAAAGTAATGCGCAAGTAGGCCTGCCAATCGGCTAAGGCACGTAAATAACGAAAAATAAAGGAATCGTAAAGACAATACGCAAGTAGGCCTGCCAATCGGCTAAGGCACGTAAATGACGAAACCTAGAGGAATTGTATAGACAATACGTAAGTAGACCGCCCGATCGGCTAAGGCACGAAAAATGATGGAAAAGTAGGGGTGAGTGAAAAATAAGAGAAGAACAAGCAAATGTTAGTAAAACAAAGAAAAAGGTCAAGTTTTAAGGGGAAGGTCTACTAGCTAGTCCCCAACAGAGTCGCCATCTGTGCAACCGCAGGATTTTCGATTGTCTCATCGCGACGATGCGTACTCTGGAAAAGATATAGAGTCGCCACCCAGAGCTTTTGGTGTCCTAGGAAACCTAGATCAATTTTACAAGCATCGAAGTGTCAAAAATGTGACTCTGATTCACTGATCTATGCCAAAGGCTCTTGGTTAGGGGCTTCGGTTATCGATCAGGAAGGTGTTAGGCACCATATCAACCCGCTTTAAAGCGGTCTCTACTTATGGCCAAAGATAAAAAGAAAATGGAAATACAAAGAGCACTTCCTCTTGCCCGAAGGAACTATGATCCTATTTGTGCCCCTCTGCCACTATTGAGGTGTTGGGGGCGTAACGACACAAATTAAAGGATAGAGAAAAAGCTAAGAAGGTAGACGAGCAGAGGAGAGAGTCAGAGCTCTCGGGCCCTTGTAACACCACTGTGGTCCTTCGCTTGAGGGCACTTTAGTGAGCTTCCAATGGCTTGGATGGTTGAATGAAGGGTTCTAACTCTAAAGCTTGGTAGCTAAGGGGTAGAGGAGGAAAGGTAGAGGTAGTGTTATCCTAAAGTCAAGGGTTTTTGAAGAAGGATTGGGTTTCTAAGATGATTTAGAATTCTGGAATTTGTATGGATATTTGGTGCACACAAGGGAGGGATAGATCTCTTACTCTTATCTCTCTCTTGGAAAATTTTCAAGCCTCTAATCCAAGGGGGGTGCCTCTCTATTTATAGAAAAAGAGAGGTTTAGGGGATACTTAAAAGCTAATTAGGGTTAGTAATTAGGTAATCCTAAATCTAAGGTTTTTTGGGTTTTTAAGGTTATGGAGATGTGTGAGAATGGGTTCAATGGTAGATAATAGGGTGAGGTTTCAAATGACTACAGGGTTGCAAATAGGGTAAACATGAGTGCAACAGTCCTAATAAAACTCATCCTAAATATTGAGATGGTCAACAAGTGAAATCTCAAAAGTGAAATTTGAGCAAAAAGCATCAGTCACTGTAGCTAAGCTTGGCGCATGTATTACATGCGCCAAGCATAACTACAGTACCTGAAAGTCCAGAGACCGTGGGGGGACCCACCTATACTTGGTGTGAGTATTAGATGTTCCAAGCTATTTTTTGGAACAAAATGTCTTGGCGCATGTAATACATGTGCCACATATGCCTGGATCCTCGCAAGGTTCTCGCGTGGTTCAATGCATGCCTCGCGAGGTTCAAATGCTACCTATTTTATGCCCAAACTTTAGATCGTCATAACTTTTGATAGACAACTCTAATTAGGGTAATTCTTGGCTTGTTGGAAAGTTGGAGAGCTCCACTTTCAAATGTGAAAAGATTTAGCTCTAGTAGATGTCCCTATCGGCCCCAATATATCTGTCTTTGACCATTGCCTGGGAAGATTAAATGCAGGTTTCAAAGAGGTTTCTAAAGGTTAGGGGTAATTCCTAAGGGTATGGGCAAGTTCCTAAGATTCCTAAGGGTATGGGAGAAGCTATCAAAAGCTCAGGGGTGCGCATCTCTTGAAGTATGTCTCGATCAGGCCTTGGGCCAAATTTGGGTGTCTACAGTAATGAATTAATGTTTCAACTTCCCCTATCAGAGAAGCTAGAGTCTCAAATTTATTTTCTCTCCCTGCTGTCTAAAATAAAAATCAGATAAAACTAAATTAGCCATCCTGCTCTACCCTAACTCCATCCATTCTGGCAGGAAAAGACTAATTGGTGGCTAAAGCATTGGGGGAGTATTACGCATTGACACCTCTTACACCTCCCCCATGCATTCAAGTACCCTCTACAGCCGGTAATAGAACTTTTGAAATTACGCCCAATGTGCTTCAAATACTTCTGACTTTTCATGGGCTAATGGACGAAGACCCCTATTTGCATTTAAATAAGTTCATAAAAGTGTGCACTATCATTCGAATTAAGAACTTGATAGAAGCATCCACTCGGTTAAGGTTGTTTGCATATTCTCTTAGAGAAGAAGAAAAGCAGTGGATAAACTCTTTGCCTCATAATTCGATTGCTAATTGGAAAGTACTAGAACGTATGTTTCTTATAAAAATTTTTCCAATTTGCAGGATGAATAAAATCTGGCATCTTATTATAGCATTTCACCAATTCCTAAATGAATCTCTTGAGGAATGTTGGAACCGTCTTAAGGATCTTCTACACAGGTGCCCTCACCATGGGGTTACGTGTTGTCAACTTGTGCTCACTTTCTATGAAGGTCGTGAAGATGCATCTGACATAGGATTGATGTGGCCTGTGGAGGTATGTTTGGCAAATTGATAGCAGAAGAAGCTTGGGAACTATTTGAGACCCTTTGCAAGGAACCAGTGAAACACCACGCATCGGGTGTGATTGATTTGGAGACCTTGATAAATATACTTCCTAAACAAGGAGGATTATATAAATTAAAGTCAATGATGAAAAGTCTTTAGAAGCTGAAGCTGTGAAAAGTAGAAATTCAATCTCTGGTAGGTATAAAATCATACCCAACATCTCAAAAAGGAGAAGCTCGTGGTCCTATCCATGTCCTAACTCAGGCAGTTTCCCAACCTCCAACTGTTTCTCCTTACCCCACAGAAGCCCAAAACCACACTACTGTAGAGAAAGCCTGGTTGCAAATAGCTGAAATCTGGATGCAAGATGGCCGTATCCAGACACAGTTACTTAACCACCTTCGGCAATCTATCGTAAAGTTAGAAACTCAAACTGAGCAACTAACCATTTTCGAGAGAGAAACTTATCTCCTTCACATGCAGCTGGTACGACTAGGGGACATATATTTATGGGAGGCACATCATCTCCCTCTATTTTAAATTGAGTTCCTCTAGAACCTGTCGAGCTACCAACTCACCCGTAGCAAACACCTGTAACATATGTATATAATTTAATATTAGAAAGTACTCTATGATCTACAGTGTACAAGAGTAATTCAATCGTAAAGACCTTGTCATGTCATAATCACTTTGAATGTATGGATTTACGATTTCTTATGATTTATAGAGTCAAATCGTAGAGATTACGATTTGAAGTGTCATAGAATCTCATTTTTATTCTAAAAAATTACAAACGACAATTCTAGGGAACAGGCGATTTCAGTACGTTGGAATTCGAACCCATTTAATTCATAGAGGAAACGGACATGCATCACATTCAATTTTTCCACTTGCCAAGTACCCAAGCCTGTAAACCTACACCTTGACATGTGAACCCTTCCCTTCCCTAAAAAACCTTACCTTTACCTTCCCAAAAACCCTTCTCTTTCATCTTCCTTCCACACCCTAATTGTTATGGTGAGAGAAGCCAACCAAAGCAATTTCAGTAAATGGCATGATAGAATCATAGAGATACAGAAGACCGACCTCTTGGCTACAGTAAAGAAAATAGAAAATATGAAACTCCAGCGACCCATCCCAGATGCTAAATCACCCATTGAAACTACTCTTTACCCTAAACCAAACCCAAATCTGACACCACATTCGAAGAAGCCATTTTCCCCACTTCTTAACCTTTATCCCATTACAACCCACCCCGAATGCCAGTTCCTATATGATGATGGTGGGTTAAAGCGCCCCTCGCCATTCCTCTCCATTGCGTATCTTCTCCCTGTGCTTGTGTTACAATCTCTTCATAGAATCTTCGCCGGGGAGTAGTATAGGTGAAGGATGATTCGAGGATGTCTTCACTTTCCCACTCTTCAAAGGACTTCCATTGTGGCATTGCATTTCTTCTAAGGCAGACCTGTGATGTGCTCTGTTTGCGAGAGATTTTGAAGGGCAGTGAGGAGTGTTCCGACAGATCTTGGAGTAGCGACCCTGCCAATGTGTGAATACTCCTTTGGAAGGAAGGAATGAGAGACTCTAAGTAATGGTTAGAAGCCGAGGACTAATCTTTATCGAAGACATCTTCTTCTCTCGGACGTTGCTGCTAGTGTCGTAGATAGTGTGTGTCTAGAATTTTCCTAAGTTTATACTTTCATGTAATTAGTTTTTACTTTTTTTTTACAGCCCAAATTTCGGCACCCCAAAACTCATGCCATCAGATCACTCGTTAGGGCGATCTCACACTTACACGTACACTTGGGACACCCACAAAGCTAATCCACAACGATATATCAACAAAAAAGATAGATTCACAAACCTGCATTTTTAAAAGTAAACTTGCTCAAAATGACAGTTCTAAACCTCATGCCAAATGCATGAATGAAAGAACCAAAACGAACCATCGGTGATACACATCTATCACCAACCAATGGTTAACAAAATAATATCATAACTAATTATCTTACATAACCATCATAACTCAAAAGTGGCTGGACATACGAAGCCGAACAAAAATACAACTCTAACAACACACTTAGAACTCAATCTACTTAGGAAAGAAGTCCTTAAGTAGAGGCTCAACTTGCTCCTCAGGAACGTAGTCTGAATCCTCTTCCTCGTACTCTAATTCTTTCTCTAAATCCTCACCTGTGACGTATAGTCAAAAAGGGGTGAGCATAAGCTCAATAGGGGAAAACGTTAGTCGCATTTAATCTCATATCACAAGCATAAAGTCACATAACTGAGTTTCATAGGCACATTCCACATTTATCTCATTTGAATTTCATATGCAAAACATAATCACGCACATGCACAACTGAATCACATGCTTGGTTTTAAAACATTTGTCATAACTTAAAACATCAACTTAAACTTTTCTAAGCAAATATAGCATTAGAAGACGCGTAGAATACCGATGGGAATCCAAACCATCATCGTTCAATGAATCAATCACAAATATGTATTACCGTTGGCCGGTAAGAAAATTGAACAGATATTCCACCGTGCTGGAGCACAATGAATGAATATCCCGTCGTATCAGAGCATAATGGATTTGTTTACTAAACCTGAAATGAAAGTGTATTTTCTAACTTATAGTTCCACACCGTGTAAAGTGATACATTATACTATTTCGGAAAACTAGTATTCTTACACATTTTTGAAATTCTCACATACACGATTCACATCACATTTGCTTCTTTCACATCACATATTCTATTCAAAACTTGTTTGAATTTAATGAACTTCAAATGCTTGTTTCTCACATATCACATCACATAATTGTATTAAAAACTTGTTTGAAAGTGTAGGTCACATTCTTATTTCATAAAACTTATTCATGGCTTATCACATCACATTACTTAACTTACACATGGCATATTTAAATTAAATGATCGGAAGTTTCCCCACCTCGAGCCACGTCTAGCACACATCACACATAGTTTCTCTTGAGAGTCCACACACATGCTCAATACGATATCCAACATTTAAAATGCCCAAAAACCCTTTAAGAATGCTTAAGAAGAACCTAAGATACACATTTGTAAAGAATTCACATCAAAATATTCGAGACAAATCTGACTCGGATTCTCGCGCGAGCGAACTCACAGACACATCAAAACTCATGTGACCGATTGGATTTTGGCATGTTGCTGTCAGTCACGTGAGGCCTCATGTGTGTGAGCCATATTCTCATAAGACCCTCGTGCGAGCGAGTTTCAGAGCCCCTCGGGCTCATATCCTTTACTGAAGGCTTCTCGCGTGAGCGAGCTCCGAAGCTCGGGCACGCAAGAACCAAAGTTTACTCCAGATCTGAGTTTTCCTCAACTTGATCTTCTCCATATTTATTCCACACTTCAAACGCATTACATCAAACAATTTATTAACAAAATTTCACACATTAGAGTATCGATTTCTCACCTCTAACTCCACAATTCACTCGTAGATCGGATCGCCTTCCTCGTCATAACAAAGGGGTTTCCAAAACCCATTACAGCTACTCCAAACTACTTGATCACCTCTACCCGGACACAATCACACGACAGTTCTTCACATACACACCTTGAACATATATCACTATGATCTAGAGGATCAAAATTCAAGGATTCAAGAAATCCCTTCTCCTCAAACTCTTTCCCCTTTTTCTCTCAAAGCTCTAAGTTAGCAAACCCAATAAATGGATTTCACACGTGGGCTATCCCTATCCAAGCAAATGATTTTGCTTCCTTGCAAAGCACTAACACATTACTTGTATGTTACACGTATTTCCACTTATGTAACAGTCCAAATTTTAAAACTCTAATACACATACTATAGATGTATATGCTTAACAAGGCATATAACATAGATCATTAATTTCTGAAATAATTTTAAACTTAAAATTACACACCTTGGTCTAAGAAGGACTCATGTATATAATTGTGTGAATAAATAAACAAGCACCGTCAGAGTACTAGTGGTAAGAGACTTGAATTCTAAGCAAGGGGTCTAGGGATCAAACCTTGCTAGAGACTTCAAAAAGCACTATTTTAGACTTAAACCAAAAGCCTATACACCTATGATCGGTGTACCAGCATAACACCGAATACTAGCCAAAGAGTTGGAAAAAGGCAACTCACATACACATTCTAAATTTGAGAGCTCTTAGAAGGTTATTTCCAAAACCCTCAAAAACTCTAAATAGAATGAACCGTAAGAGAAGACCAAGTTTTCTCTTTAAATAAGAACCGAGCCTCTTCTCTTTTTCATAATTCTAGAATTCTCTTAAAGGAAAACCCTTGCTTCTTCTTATTCTTCTTCAACCTATCTAAAGCCATTAAGTCACCTTGATTTGAAATCAAGAGGAAGAAGAGAACTCAAGCGACGCGTGGAAAGTCGATAGATCATCGACTCGTAGTTCATGCTTCAAAGGTAATATACCCATAACTTTTGACAGAAAAGTCCAATTTATCAATATAATATATCGTTTTGGAGTAGCTCGAGATGATACATCTAATGGGCTTAAAAGCATCCACAATGTGCTATCAAAAAGACCACAATGCAATGTCATAGGTCAAAGCATGTCGTGATAAACCCAGAGCTCGCTGTCACTAGAAGAAAATCAATATCCCTGTCTTTCGATGGCCATACCTTTTAATAGAAAACTCTGATTGACCATTATAATATATCATTTTGGGGTAGCTCGAGACGATGCATCCAATGAGTATAAAAGTATCCATAGCTCGTTGTGGTATATATGACAGCTCGCTGTGGATACCGAAATAGTTTATAATTTTATGTTTGCAACCACAGCTCGCTGTGAGCATTAAAAATCAGGAATATTCCTATACAGTTAAGTCATCTGATCCTAAACTTTTAGTGATTTATTCGTTTATGTGTAAATTATACAAGGATCATAGAAGGGAGAATCAGACCTATGGCAAGGAGGGTATCTTGTTCCGAATCGTAGAATCTTCGAAATCGAGGTAGCGAAAATTCACTGCATAATTACGTTTTGATTTTGATCCATGGCTTTAGTGATATTCTCCAAATAAATCTCTGAAAATTAGCGTTGAACTCATTGAAATTATTGTATCAAAACTGAGAATTATTTTGAATATTACACATTAGAATTTACTTTGAATCATGAAACTTTTGCATCTGAATAATTGCACGTTTCATATTTATTTCTGCATTAGATTTTTTATATTGAATTAAATCTGAATATTGAAACCTTTGAATCAACTTTTGAACTTCGGAACACTTTGGCCTCCTTGGACTTTGAATTATGAACCATTAACATTGAATTATGTGATAGAAATTTACATATGATTTATAGAGATTCATGGGGAACGATTCTTGTGTTTTGACACCTTTGGACCTTTGGACCGCACAAGTATCCCCCAAAAAGCAGGGGCTTGGGCATTTTGGAAAATTATTCTTAGAACGATGATGGTTAGGATTTCCATCGATTTTGACTTCAGCGCTAGTGCTATATACGCGACCTAGAGATTATTTAAGAAATGGATTTAAGATCTACATTGAATAAAAAACTACATGTGAATCCTAAGGATTAGTCTCATTAAATCCTGCATGAAAAATCATTACGAAAATATGTCTTTAGCTCTTTGCACCTCAGAAATTATGTTTTATCATTTAAGAAAATGCTTCGAATCTATCATTGGAACTAGGTTTTTATCGTATGAAATATAACTGGGTATTGCACTACCCTACTGAGCTTAGACTGTTAGCTCACCCCGACACTATGTGTCACAGGTACTGAAGTAGTTCCAGACCCAGAGTTAGAAGAAGATCCGAACTTCGTACCAGTGGACGAGGCAGATCTTCCTCCTGAGCAATTTTATCCATAAATTTCTTTGGACACTTAGATTTGGTATAGTTAAATGAGCTTTTGAACCTATTAATATTGTTTTGAATGATAAGCACCATTGTTTGTGTGACGAACGGCCGTCACCGGTGGTTTTACTTTTCGTTTAAACTTTCATTAGACATATATGTAACAGTTATTATCTAATGGCTTATTTTCTATTGATACTAAAGAATCTCTGTAATTAGATTATGATCTATGATCTAGTGATCAGGGAATTTTCATGTGTTTCAGGTAGGAAATTTCAGGGTTGTTACAATTGGTATCAAAGCTATGGCATTAGATCCCATGTGACACCAGAAGAACGGATCAACTGTGACACCATGCGTTATAGTTGATATCAGAGATACGTGTTAGATACCATGTGCCACCATAAGAACGGGTCAACTGTGCATCATGTGTCATAGTTGGTATTAGAGATATGGCATTAGATTCTATATCACACCATCAGAGCGTGTGAATTGTGACACCATGTGCCGCAATTGGTATCAGACCATTAGCTTTAAGTCCTCTCACAACATAGACAGGACTCTCACGATTTCTTCTAATTATACCTTTGTTCAATCGTGGTAGGTACTTATGGCTCCTCATCGTAGATCAGAGACCACGAACACTGAGGGCCCCTTCAATGGAGGCAAAATTGCCACAGGTGCCAATAACATTCCGGTGGGAGGAGTAAATAACAACGCACATGTCAATCAAACCCTGGAGACAATGGCGAATGCCATGGCACAATAGGCGAACACTATGGCATAGCAAACTACCCTATTTGCAACCAGGTACCAACCCTCTAGATTTCAAGAATTCAGAAGGATGAAACCTCCTAGATTCTTCGAAAAGGCCGACCCTGGCGGAGAAGAAGCATGGCTAAACCAAATGGAAAAGATCTTTCGTGTGGTACTTTGTACGAAAGATGAAAAAGTCAAATGGGCCTCATTCCAATTGGAAGGGGAAAGAGATCCATGCCGGAAATCCGTGGAAAAGACCAGGGAACAAGAAACGCCGAATGCACCATTTACCTGGGCTCAGTTTACTGAGAAATTTAATGAGAAGTATTTCCCTAAAGCAATCAGAGACCAGTACGAAGTCAAATTTATTTCAGTGCAGCAAGGACAAATGACTGTGGCAGAATACTAGACAGAGTTCACATGACTTTCAATGTTTACTCCCAATTTTATGGCCACAGAAATAATGAAGGCCAAGAAATTTGAACGGGGGTTGAAGCCAGCAATCCATGAAAGAATATCTCTTTTCAAACTGAGAACCTTTGCTGAGGTGATGGACATGGCTCTCATTATCGAGAAGGACATCGAGAAGATGTAAAAGAGGAGGGAAAAGCAAAATAAAAATAGGATGAATCAAAGGCAAGCAAATACCGATGACCAGTCCAATAAGAGGATAAAATTTTCAGTCCCAGTGCCTTCTTGATCCGTTCAGACTACTTACTCTAGGCAAGTCTCATCAGTGGCTACGAGACCTTTTCGTCCATCACAATCGGCTATTTCCGAAGCATCAATAATACAAAGAACATAGTACACTACCTCCTCTGTACCGATCGAATCCTTCCCACAATGTGGAAAGCGTCATAGATTAGATGATGTCGGTGGAATTTGGGTGCATGTTTCCAATGTGGCCAGCATGGGCATTTAATCAAGGACTGCCCTGAATCGAAGAAGGAAAAGATGTCAGCTGCCTACGCAGTCTCTGCTCAAGATGCCCAAACAACAAATGACGTCATCCAAGGTACAATTCTATTTAAATTTTAAATTGATCACCTTATATTTGAAGAATGATTTCTTTTCGAATTTGGAATTGCGTTATATCATTGTATGATAAATACAAACCATTACACATTATTGATTGAATTAAACAAATGAACCTTAGGTATTTTAAATTTACATCAGAGTAGCGACATCTACCCACACAATACACGTGTTCTGATATATCCAGGCTCTACACACTCATTCGTGACCGCTCAGTTCGCTGCTGAACTGAGCATCACACTAGAGCCGTTGGATTTCATCTTATCCATATCAGTCCCCACAAGGAACTCAGTAGTCACAGACACTATCTACCGATCGGTAATCATTCTGATTGATGGTCATGAGTGTTGGTTTTATTTACTTTGACTCTTGCTGCTATTTTATTAAGAAAAGTGGAGAGAATAAATTAGAGATGGGTCAGCACAGTAAGTCTGAAATAACCACAGTCCTACAAGATACAGGGACCATTGTAGCAAGTTTTGATTAGTAAGAGTTCATCCCACAGAGAAATTGATCTAGAATCCAAAATGGGCTATAATAGTAGGCCTCCATATCTAGCTACAGATCTGACAATCCTAAAGAAAGGGAGTTGGGTGTCACGACTATACTAAATTAATCCTAAAAACAGAGAAATAAAATATAGCCCTATCTTAAAGAAAGTGTTAAGAAGCAGATGAGAAGTAAGTAGGTTGAGCTAGAGTTAATGATGCAGTAAGGTAACTCAGATTTAGTTTGTCTCTGAAGTGCTCCTTGCTGAGACGCTATTAAAATCCTCAACAAGGTATAATCTCCTAGTTTAACCCATGCCATTTGGGGCGCCCTTAGGGCTATACTCTATCCACTCCATTGGTCAGAGGGTATCCGATAGAGTCTGTCAAATCTCATTAGTTAAACTAGAAATTCGCTAGTCTAATCCAGAAGAGTAGATCGATCAACTCCACAGTCACTGGACCAGCTCTAGCCATGAATACTATTGCAGCACTATGTAATGCCAGTGCTATAAGCTCCCCAGATCTGCGCACAGACCTGGCTGACATCCATAAGTATTCCAACCCATAAGATCCTAAGTGCTTTGCTAAGGGTAACTGCTCACTAGTGCCCATAAAAAGGATCATGCAACAGGTTGAATAAGGCTTTTAGCTCAGCTAGTCATTACTACAAACAGCCTACAATGACTCAGCCTCAAGCTGTAATTACTACATGAGATCAAATATAACATCTGATATCAATTAGGCAGAACAGAGGGAAGCCAGTTATAGTATAAACCACATCACAAGGCTCTAGAAGGTCATGTGCAGAGGAGACGAATCCTTCTCAAACATGTGAAAGGACACAACCTTAGGGGTATACTCTGTCCACTTGAATGGTCACAGTGTATCCCATTGGTCTATCCATCCCACAGAGGCCTGAGAAAGAACATGAAAACTGCTACAACCACCATGGTCCACAGGCCTCTGAGCTCCCTGGATCTCACTACAGATCTACCATTGCTTTCCATGTGTCTATCAAACCAAGGGAAATCAGATGGTAAACAATAGATCTTCTAGAAACTGAATGGGCTAGTCCTAAATACATGGATCCTATAGACATCAAAGGAAACCATAAGATCTATAAATTTGGTTAAGCATTAAAACAACAGTTCATAAAAAAAACAAAACTTACAATGAACTGTCTCTTGGCTGCAGCCTATACACAACTACTCATCCACAATCCCAATGTATACTAAATCCATTACAAGACTGAAATAAAACTAAACCTAGCCACTGTCAAATCCCATTAGTTAAACCAGAAATTTGCTAGTCTAATCCAGAAGGGTGGATCGATCATCTCTACAGCCACTGGACCAGCTCTAGCCATGAATACTATTGCAGCACTATGTAATGCCAGTGCTACAAGCTTCCCAAATCTGCGCACAGACATGGCTGACATCCATAGGTATTCTAACCCATAATATCTTAAGTGCTTTGCTAAGGCTAACTGCTCACTAGTGCCCACAAAAATGACCATGCAACAGGTTAAATAAAGCTTTTAGCTCAGCTAGCCATTGCTACAAACAACCTGTAATAACTTAGCCTCAAGCTGCAATTACTATATGAGATCAGATCTAACATCTAATATCGATTAGGTAGAACAGAGGGGAGTCAGTTACTGTACAAACCTCCTCACAAGGCTCTAGAAGCTCATGTGTGCAGAGAAAATGAATCCTTCTCAAACATGTGAATGGACACAACCTTAGGGCTATACTCTGTCCACTTGTATGGTCACAGGGTATCCCATTGGTCTATCCATCCCACAGAGGCTTGAGAAAGAACATGAAAACTGTTGCAACCACCATGGTCCACAGGCTTTCGAGCTCCTTAGATCTCACTACAGATCCAACATTACTTTCCATCTGTTTATCAAACCAAGAGAAATCAGATGGTAAATAATAGATCTACTAAAAACTGAATGGGCTAGTCCCAAATACATGGATCCTATAAACATCTAAGGAAACCATAAGATCTATAAATTTGATTAAGCATTAAAACAACAGTTCATAAAAAAAATAAAACTTACAATGATGTGTCTCCTAGCTACAGCCTATCTACAATTGCTCATCCACAATCCCAATGTATACTAAATCTATTACAAGACTGAAATAAAAGTAAACCTAGCTGCTTACAGGGGGATTAGCCAGCAAGTGCTGAGCTAAGAGAGAAGAGAAATAGGAAAAAGAGGTGATCAAACCCTAACCCTAGCCTGCTAGAGCTCTCAGTCGACAGAGGATGAAGGAAAGATGAAAATAATAAACTCTAAGTACAGCTTATATACTCTGTTAAAATGGCCTTGGCTCTAAAGAGATTAACCTTAATTTTTCTAGCAGACATGACACTGTTATAACCCTTGAATGCCTTGAGATGTGTGCTTCAAAATCCGTGCCTCAGGAAGTGTGCCCTAGCTTTGGGAAATTCCCAAAAGGTCCCTGAGTTAAAACTGAGAAGTGGAGAGTCGGTGCTTTGCGGGGCTGGCAGCTGTTTTAGTTTACTCGTGCAGTTGTTTTGCTTTCACGGAGTTGCCTTTGGCTTATGGGAAGGGCTCATTCGTGCAGTAAACATTTAGTGAATCACGCAGTTGCTTCTCGTCACAGTGTTGTCACGGAGATGATCTGGAGATCCAGGGTGTTTCACATAGTAGAGCTTCAGGAGCTCTCTCTCTCGCTAAGTACTCACGCAGGTGGGCTCCTGCACTCGCGTAGTAACTTGTAAGGCTCCAGAGTGCGCGAGATCTGCATGAGGGTAATTCTAGGAGTCTCTCTCTTTCAGGGCCATGCGAGAACTCTGTGAGGTGACTTTTTGTTCTCTATGCATATGGGCTTACCGTGTTCCTCGCATGATTGCTTTGAGGCTTGATCTCCACGAGAGCTTCGCGACCATGAATTCTGAAGGTTTTACACTGCGACTTCTTGGCGATGCCTTTACAGCTCTTCTCTTGACTGCGTGACCTATCTGTGTGAGAGATTCTTCCACTGCATCTTTTGCTTCGCGAGGAGTCTCCTCAACTCTGTGAGGTCCGTTTCTTGACACTTTGCTGCACTACACTTGCTGCTATTACATTCTCCTTCCTTCTCAGCTGACTTCAGTCATCTGCTAGACTTTAGTTCAATGATGATCAACAACAGTGAGTCACCATGGTGAGCATTACCAAGGTGTTCAATTAGGCTTTGGCTTAGCTATCATCTTTGCTTGTATTCTCTCTCTTCCTTGGGCTAAAAAGCTAGGATTTTATATTAAGTTGCATATTTTATTACTAATTGCAAAACATACTTAACAAATGATTATTAGTGGGCTTCAAGGTCTAGCAAAGGCTAAGATAAGAGGTGAAAAGTGGTACTTTTCAGTGAATAACAACGAGACATTAGCTGATTTGATCATTTTGGATATGCAAGGATATGACGTAATCCTTGGCATGGACTGGCACTCTACCCATCATGCAAATGTGGGCTGCCTTCGAAAGATAGTCACCTTTCACCCCAAGGGGGGAAAACCATTTAGATTTTAATGAAGAATGAATGTTGTGGTTATCTCGCATTCGTACAAAATCAATGAGAAGAGAAGGTCACCATTACCGATATTTCCATCGCATGCGAGTTTCCTAATGTGTTTCCTGAACAGTTATCGGGATTACCGCTAGACATAGAAGTTGAATTTGTGGTGGACTTAGCTCCAGGCACAGAGCCAGTGTCGAAGGCATTATATTGCATAGCACCGGTAGAGCAGAAAGAAATCAAGGAAAAACTACAAGAACTCCTAGACAAAGGGTTCATCAGATTGAGTGTTTCTCCCTGGGAAGCACCTGTATTGTTCGTCAAGAAGAAGGATGGGTCAATGCGACTTTTCAATGATTATGGTCAATTGAGCAAGTTGATGATCAAGAACTGTTACCCACTTCCTTGTATTGACGACCTCTTCGATCAGCTTCAAGGTGGAAGATTTTTCTCGAAGATAGATCTGAGATCAGGATACCATCAGCTGAAAGTTAAGGCTGAAGAAATTTCAAAAATTGCTTTACGCACAAGATATGGCACTATGAGTTTCTAGTGATGCCATTCGGGTTAATGAATGCACCAGCATCCTTCATGGACCTGATTAACAGTGTTCAGACCACATCTTGATAAGTGTATGGTAGTCTTCGTGGATGACATCCTCATCTATTCCAAGACCAGAGAAGATCACGAACATCATCTATGTCTAGCTCTTCCAACACTTCGTTATCACCGGCTGTATGAAAAATTGAGCAAGTGTGAATTTTGGCTGAAACAAGTGAGCTTCTTGGGACATGTAATATCCGAGGAAGGCATTAAAGTCGACCCATCAAATATTGAGGCTGTTATAAAATGGGAACAACCGAAGACAGTGATCGAAGTTCAAAGTTTTTTGGGCTTAGCCGGATATTACAGAAGATTTGTAGGAGTGTTCTCCAAAATTGCAGGACCACTTACTCAACTTACAAGAAAGAATGCCAAGTTTGAATGGAATGACTAATGTGAAAAGAGCTTCTAAGAACTCAAAAAGAAGTTAACTTCTTCTCTAATACTAGCAATACCTTAAGGCAGTGGAGGTTTTGTAGTGTTCAGTGATGCCTCGCATAGTGGATTGGGTTGTGTACTCAACCAAAATGAGAGAGTTATCGCTTATGGCTCTCAACAACTCAAGGATAATGAGAAGAACTACCTGACTCATGACTAGGAATTGGCAACTATTATTTTTGCCTTGAAGATTTACAAGCACTACCTCTACGGTGAAACATTTGAGATCCTAATCGATCATAAAAGCTTAAAATACCTTTTCACTTAGACGGACTTGAACATGAGACAAAGAAAATAGATTGAATTCTTAAAGGATTATGATTACACCACTCAGTACCACCATGGTAAAGAAAATGTAGTAGCTGACGCTCTGAGGCAAAAGTCATATGCTCAGTTTTGAAACTTCATCATGAAAATTCACAGATGGCAATTGTTTGAGGATATATCACTATATGATAAGAAGTTTGAGATTAAAGAATCCGAAGCATTACTGACTAACATCATCATCAAGCCAACAATATTCGATAACATATGAAAACTTCAGATGACTGATGAAGAACATCTGGCTATTAGATAGGCTGTGATCAATGGGGATAGGCTTGATTTCTCCATCAAGGAAGATAACTGCTTACTATTCAGAGATCGACTATCCGTACCATCTGATACTAGCCTTTGACCTCTAATTCTTGAAGAAGCACACAGGTCAATGTACAATGTCCGTCCTGGTTGTACAAAGATGTATCAGGACCTGAAGAAGAGCTTCTGGTGGAGAGGCTTGAAGAAAGATATAGCAGAATATGTATCGACATGCTTTATGTACCACCAGGTTAAGGTTGTCCATTGAAAACCCTCGGTTTTGCCACAGCCCTTACCAATACAAAATGGAAATGGGATGCTATATCTATAGATTTTATACTTGGATTACCTAGAATCGTGAAACGACACAATGCGATTTGGGTGATAGTTAATTGCTTAACCAAATCTGCCTCATTTTCTACCATACAGCACGAGGTATACAGCCAGTTAGCTTGCAGAGTTGTATGTTAAGGAAATTGTTAGATTACATGGTATCCCAGCCAGCATCATCTCAGATAGAGATCTGATGTACACGTCAAAATTTTGGCAACGATTCTAAGAAGGAATGGGCACAAGATTGGATTTCAGTTCTGCATTTCACCCTCAGACAGATAGCTAGACCGGAAGGGTGAATCAGATTATTGAAGACATGCTTCGAGCTTGCATGTTTGACTTTCAAGGGTCATGGGACAAACACCTACAGTTGATTGGGTTTGCCTACAATAACAATTATCAAGCAAGCATAGGAATGGCTCCATTTAAAGCACTCTAAGGCCGGAGATGAATGTCTCCACATAATTGGGAAGAGACTGGGGAGAAATTCATATTAGGCCCGAAGATTATTGATAGTACAACCAAAGTGATTCGATAATTCGAGAAAGATTAAGGGTCGCTCAAAGCCGATAGAAAAGTTATGCTGACCTCAAGCAAAGGAGTACCGAATTCCAAGTAGACTTAGGAAAAAAAAAATATTTATTACTTTTGTTCCCTTTAGTCCATATGCATTATTGAGACAATGCATTCTTTGCAGATAGGGGACAACGTCTTCATAAAAATCTCGCCTAAAAAGGGCGTGATGTGATTCAGAAAGCATGAAAAATTGAGTCCGCGCTATGTCAGACCCTATGAGATATTGGGTCGGGTCGGCGAAGTTGCATATCAGATTGCTTTACCACCTCAGCTCTCAGGGATGCACAACGTATTCCTCGTATCCATGTTGAGGAAATACATCAATGTCCCAAGTAACATCTTGGATTACCAGCCCATCGAACTGAAAGATGATGTCATAGTCATCGAAGAACTAATTCAGATACTGAATCATAAGGAGTAAATTTTACGTATGAAGCGGATCCCGCTCGTGCTTGTTAAGTGGCGAAATCACTCATCCACTGAAGCCACTTAGGAACAGGAAGCAGAGATTCGCTATCAATACCCACAACTATTCGAATAAGGTACGTACATTTTCGAGGACAAAAATTCTTTTAAGGAGGGGAAGATGTAACACCCCAAATTTTCAAACCCTAATATACATATTATAGATGTATATGCTTAACAAGGCATATAACATAGACCGTTAATTTCTGAAATAATTATAAACTTAAAATTACATAGCTTGGTCTAAGAAGGACACATGTATATAATTGTGTAAATAAATACACAAGCTCCGTGAGAGCACTAGTGGTAAGAGACTTGAATTTGAAGCAAGGGGTCTAGGAATCAAACCTTGCTAGAGACTTCAAAAAACTCTATTTTAGACTTTAAGCCAAAATCCTATACACCTATGCTCGGTGTACCAGCCTAACACCGAATACTAGCCAAAGAGTTGGAAAAAGGCAACTCATGTACACATTGTAAATTTGAGAGTTCTCGGAAGGTTATTTCCTAAACCCTCTAAAACTCTAAATAGAATGAACCGTAAGAGAAAACCTAGTTTTTTCTTTAAATAAGAACCTAGCCTCTTCTCTTTTTCATAATTTCAGAATTCTCTTAAGGAAAAATCTTAGCTTCTTCTTCTTCTTCTTCAACCACTCTAAAGCCATTAAGATACCTTGATCTGCGTTCAAGAGGAAGAAGAGAACTCAAGTGAATGCGTGAAAAGTCGATAGATCATCGTCAATTCATAGTTCACGCTTCAAAGGTAATATACCCATAACTTTTGATAGAAAAGTTTGATTTACTACTATAATGTATCATTTTGGGGTCGCACAAGATGATACATCTAATATAATTTAAAGCATCCATAGTGCGCTGTCATAAAGACGACAATGAGCTATCATAGGTCACAGCGTGCTATGATAAACCCACAGTTCGCTGTCACTGGAAGAAAATCAGTATAATATATCATTTTGGGGTAGCTCGAGACGATGCATCCAATGGGTATGAAAGTATCCAAAGATCGCTGTGGTATATATTACAGCTCGCTGTGGATATCGAAATAGTGTATATTTTTATGTTTGTAACCACCGCTCGCTGTGAGCATTGAAAATCAAGAATATTTCTATACAGTCAAATCTTCTGATTCTGAACTTTTAGTGATTTATTCCTTTATGTGTAAATCATACATGGACCATAGAAGGGAGGATCGGGCCTATTCTGAGGAGGATATCTCTTTCTGAATCGTGCAATCTTCGAAATCGAGTTAGGGAAAATTCACTAAATAATTACATTTTGATTTTGATCCAGGGCTTTAGTGATATTCTCGAAATAAATCTCTAAAAATTAGGATTGAACTCATTGAAATTATTGCATCGAAACTGAGAATTGTTTTGAATATTACACATTAGAATTTACTTTGAATCATGAAACTTTTGCATCTGAATAATTGCACGTTTGGACCTTTGGGCCTTTGGACCGCACAAGTATCCCTCACAAAGCAGGGGCTTGGGAACTTTGGAAAATTATTCTTAGAATGACGATGGTTAGGTTTCCCATCAGTTTTGACTTTGGCTCTAGCGCTATATATGCGATCTAGAGATTATTTAAGTTATGGATTTAAGATCTACATTGAATAAGAAACTGCATGTGAATCCTAAGGATTAGTCTCATTAAATTTTGCATGAAAAATCATTACGAAAATATGTGTTTCGCTCTTTGCACCTCAGAAATTATGTTTTATCATTTAAGCAAATACTTTGAATCTATCATTGGAACTATGTTTTGATCATATGAAATATAATTGTGTATTATACTACCTTACTGAGCTTAGACTGTTAGCTCACCCTGACACTATGTGTCACAGGTACTGAAGTAGTTTCGGACCCTGAGTTAGAAGAAGATCCGAACTTCGCACCAGTGGATGAGGAAGATCTTCCTCCTGAGCAGATTTATCCAAAAATTTCTTCGGACACTTAGATTTGGTATAATTAAATGAACTTTTGACCCTATTAATATTGTTTTGAATGTTAAGCACCACTATTTATGTGACGAACGGTCGTCACCGATGGTTTTACTTTTCATATAAGCTTTCATTATGGACATATAAGCAACAGTTTTTCTCTAATGACTTGTTTTCTATTGATATTAAACAATCTCTGTAATTAGATTATGATCTATGATGTAGTGATCCAAGAATTTCCATGTTTTTCGGGTAGGAAATTTCGGGGTCATTACAGTTGGTATGAAAGCTATGGCGTTAGTTCCCATGTGACACCATAAGAACGGATCAACTATAACACCAGGTGTTACAGTTGGTATCAGAGATACGGTGTTAGATCCCATCTGCTACCATAAGAGCGGGTCCACTGTGACATGTCACAGTTGGTATTAGAGATATGGCGTTAGACTCTGTGTCACACCATCAGAGCGTGTAAACTGTGACACCATGTGTCGTAGTTGGTATAAGACCAGTAGCTTTAAGTCCAATCACAACATAGACTGGACTCTCACGATTTCTTCTAATTATACCTTTGTTCAATCGTGACCGGTCCTTATGGCTCCTCATCATAGATCAGAGACCACTAACACTGAGGGCCCCTCCAATGGAACCAAAATTGCCACAAATTCTAATAACATTCTAGTGGGAGGAGAAAATAACAATGCATGTGTGTGTCAATCAAACCCTAGAGAAAATGACGAATGTCCTAGCACAACAGTCGAACACTATTGCGCAGTAGACTACCCTGTTTGCAAGTAGGTACCAACCCTCTGGATTCCGAGAATTCAGAAGGATGAAACCTCCCAGCTTCTTCGGAAAGGCCGACCCTGGAAAAGCAGAAGCATGGCTAAACCAAATGGAAAAGATCTTTCGTGTGGTACTTTGCACGGAAGATGAAAAAGCCAGATGGCCATCATTCCAATTGGAAGGGGAAGGAGATCCGTGGAAAGGACCCAGGAACAAGAAACATTGAATGCACCGTTGACGAAATTTAATGAGAAGTATTTCCCTAAAGCAGTCAGAGATCAGTACGAAGTCGAATTTATTTCACTGCAGTGAGGCCAAATGAATGTGGCAGAATACGAGACAGAGTTCACATGACTTTCAAGGTTTGCTCCCAATTTTGTGGCCACAGAAATAATGAAGGCAAAGAAATTCGAATTGAGATTGAAGCGAACAATCTAAGAAAGAATATTTCTATTCAAATTGAGAACCTTTGCTGAGGTGATGGACATGGCTCTCATTGTCGAGAAAGACATGGAGAAGATGTAAAAGAGATGGGAAAAGCAAATTAAAAATAGAATGAGTCAAAGGCAAGCAATTACCGATGACCAGTAAAATAAGTGGACAAAATTTTCAGTCCAAGTTCCTTCTTGATCCATTCAGACTACTTACTCTAGGCAAGTCTCATCAGCGCCTATGAGACCTTTTCGTCCATCATAGCCTATGACTTTCGAAGCATCGGTAGCATAGAGGACACTATACACTACCTCCTCCGTACCTACCGAATCCTGTCCAAGATGTGGAAAGCGTCACAGATTAGATGAATGTTAGTGTAATTCGGGTGCATGTTTCCAATGTGGCCAGCATGGGCATTTAATCAAGGACTGCCCTGAATCGAAGAAGGAAAAGATTTCAGCTGCCTACGCAGTCTCTGCTCAAGATGCACAAACAACAAATGTCATTCTTTCTACTGTCAGCCTCCATTCACTTTGTACTGCGGGTGGGTTGGTGATTACGGGTGGCGAAGGATTGATACTTGTGTGTGCCCCCATATCAGGTCCGGAACTTTGGATCGTCATAACTTTTGACGTACACCTTGGATTGAGGTGATTCTTAGCTTGTTAAAAAGCTAGGAACCTCTACTTTTCAATGGTTAAAGATATAGTCTTAGTAGAGGTCCCTGCTAGCCCTGGTACATCTCTCTCTAATCATTGCTCGGGAGGATTAACTACGGGTTCGGAGAGGCCAGGGGTAATTCCTAAGGGTTTAGGCAAGTTTTTAAGGGTTTGGGAAGATTCCTAAGGGTTTAGGAAACTTTCTATGGGTTTGGGAAGGTTCCTAAGGGTATGGGAGATGTTATCAGAAGCTCAGGGGTACGCCGCTGTCGAAATCTATTTCAATCGGGCCTTAGGCCAAATTTGGGTGTCTACAGAATTCTTATAAAAATCTCATCTTCACCTCCTTTTATCCCTGAGATGCTGCTTATGATGCAATCTTCCAAGTTTCACAATAAAATGATAGAATCACAGAGCCCCGAGCCGGTGGAAAAGAAAGTCACTCATAAAAGGCCACTCAGGATCTGAGGCATAAGCCTATGGAAGGCTGATCTTGGAAACCCTCAAGGGAGGGTCGACCAAAGGTCGATCCACAAAACCTACCAAGGAGCAACTGGTACTGATCACAAGAACTTGGACACGGTTCTTTTCCTTGTTTTTCTTTCCTTCATCTTTAACTCTTCCATCTCTTCCCCCAATAGGTTGCACTTCGGGTCTGATTAACATCATCAACCCTAGTGCCACCCTATATCCCAACAACCCCGATACCATAATGAGCAAATCACCATGATAAATCCCTTTAGGATGAAACACTAGAGAAACACAATAAAATGGGAAAATATACATTACAGAAAATGAAAAGTACCACATTCCAAATAACAAAATTACAAATCTACTAAAAATAACAAAAGAATACCCAACCCCTAGGTGCCTATTTATAAGTAAAAGGCCCCTTAGCCATAATGTGACAAGTGCCACACTCACAAACACCGGCCACCCACCTAATTAAATCTAGACAAGACACCTAGCCTTTCAAACAAGGAACAATCCATGGCAAATGGAGATAAGCCAATAATCACGAAACACTTAACCCCTAAAGAAACACCAATCCATCACAAAATAGATAAACAAATAGGATTAAAACATCTAAACACCCCATCTAAGCTTAAACCAAATTCACACAAGTATCACTCCAAACTAAACATAAAAACAAAACAAAAGCCCATACCATAAACAAAACAAATGCCCTAAAATTTCCCTTTTGCCATAAAATCCCATTAATAAAGATAAAATACAATCCCAGCCCATCTAGACCATAAAAATAAGCAAAATTACTCAATAAAGTAAATAAAGAGAAAAATAAAATAAATATAGCGTTAAGAAAATAAAAACAAAAAAAATCATCCAAAAATCAAAAGGAAAATTGCTCCCCGCAACCCCATCATGACCAAATCACTCCCTGGCACCCACCACTCGCTCCGCTGCAGTAAATAAGCTGACAAAAATAAAGTAAAATTATTGCTCATAATCTTATCGCAATAACACAACCCGCAAATTCATAACACCTCCCGATGCCCTGTCACAATCAAATCTCAATCAATAAATAAAAATAAATAAATAATGAAAGCCCCATCACCACACAAAAAAAAAAAGAAAAAATTAATAATAATAATGACAATGACACCAGAATGATGACAAAACAGCCGCCAGGCAAATCATTCCTTCACTACACTACGAATATTATACCACTTCGATCGGAATCACTCTCCCTTGTCCCATCATGTAACCTCACACATTGATCAGAGAGAGAAAGAGAGAGCTGCAAATGCCTCATCACACATCCCCATCCCATCGCGACAGAACGCACATACCCAACACTATCCCAACACCTAAGTTTATTAGCCTAAATCAGCCACACCCTCATGTCCCATTATGACGCTAAAAGCCCCACCACACCACTAAGGCCAAAGGCAAGTCCTATCGCGATCCCAAACACCATCCAAACTGAATCCAACCCATCATATAACTAAGATCTACCAAAGAAAGAAATACACCATCATTATCCCATCACAACTTCAAAACAACCAAGGAGTCATCAAACCAAAATGCCCCATCGCATAACCACCAAGTCCCGTCGCAACCCGCTACGACACCAAACCAAAAGGGGAGGTTCAACCAATGTCCCATCGCAATGCAGTCGCCAAATGTCCCACCGCATAGTAGTCGCCAGACTTCATCGCGATGCACCTCCCAAATGTCCCATCATGTAGCAGTCGCCAAAATCCATCGCAGTAGAAACATACGCTCGTCGACAGAAGAAAAAGTTTCCCCAACGTCCCATTGCACCCAACAAATATCAAGCCCCATCACAAACTTCTCATCACGCACCTTGAATAAGTCCCATCGCGAACATCTCATCAGGTCATTCAGACATCCCATCGCACAACAAATCAGGTAAGTATCACCCCCTTTCTTTCTACTTGATATTCCTTGTAAAGTATAGTTAGCTAATATTAAGTCAACTATTTTCAAAACCCGTTTCTCTCAACTCGCGAATCACTGTAGTCCTCCCATAAGAGACAATCATCATTATTCACGAGAAGATTAGACGGAGTACCCGACTTACCAAGTGTCGTCTTAACAACCACAGAAACGGTCGGATCCACAAATCTCGTTTTGGTGGATCTGCTCAGCGACACCACGGAAGCCACATTTTTTTTCGTTTTACCACCAAATTGATCTTAAGTTAAAAATCCCAAACCTTAAAAAAAAAAAAAAAAAAAAAAACCCTCTACTGATCGATATTCATCTCTCATCACTCCAATCCGTTCCTTCCCTTGGGAAATCAAACATTGAATATACTCAACTCTGAGAAAACACAAATGTCCACTGGAAAAGGACCCCTGATGCGTCATTTGTGTGAGAAATGATGCGCCCAGTCTGACATGATTTGTAAAAGCCTTCACCATTACAAAAAATTACATCATATTATTCGGTCACTTTACCTTGTCTCTGGACATTCGTATGATGCCCCTCAATACTTTCATTGCTTCAATTTCTCTCTATTTGACTGCCCCTTGCAGCAGGTCGTGATATGCGATGGGATGCCACTTGCACCCACATATGAGGATATACCTTTCGACAACTACCACTGGGCCCAGGAATACTCCTCCTTAGCTTGTGCTGATAGATAAGAAAGCTAAGCATTTCATTTTAACTCCCTAGTTCACACTTGTGATTTCCCAAAGAAACGAGAAGGCACCCTTGAAAGAGGGGTGCCTACTTCTACGACGCATTCTTATTCCAGAGGGGCATCTGTAGTCACTCCAATTTTGCCCTCTCAGAGTATACAATCCTATTTTGTCAACCTTTGACCTTGCCCACAATCTCCAAAAAAGGGACTGACCTTCTCCGAAGACCTTAAAACCCTAAATACGGGGACCATTACTGAAACAATAGTATATGGTTGAGACCTAGGCTGAAACAATAGCTCTACAACTCAGATCCGACTCGAACCTACAAATCCTGAATTTCACGCAGATACACTTGCGTGGAATAGATTCCATGTGTGGCCACATGCACAGAATTGGTCCCACTTGGACTAGGATCATTCTTCCTGCGGACCACTAAGACCCCGATCTCGCGCAGACACACTTGCGCGAAAAAGATTCTGCGCAGACATATTGCACGGAATTAGTCCCATTTGGACAAGGGCTATCTTTCATACACTGCCCAAGGACCTCAATCCCACATAGATACACTTGCGCGGAATCGATTCCACGTGTTCCCACACACGCGGAATTGGTCCAGAACTCTACTTCCCCAGACCGCCAAGGAACCCGAATACCTCACATACGCCACTACACTAAATTCAATCCCACGCGTCACTAGATATGTTGAATTTTTTCCCAATCCAACCCAACCTTTAAATCCTTAGACCACCTAAACTTTCGATCAAGCGCAAATGCTACTGTGCGAAATTGGTTTCCCAGGCACACTACAATTATAACTCCCAGTTCAGACGCCAACTCCAAGCGAATCAAGCGCATACACCACTGTGCGGAATTCAATTAAGCACAACTTCACTTGTGTCGACCAATCTCACACAAGTCCATATTATTGGTACGCACTTTTTGTGGGTTCCTTTTGGTCCCCAGAACAAGTGGCCCAATTCGGTTCGAGTGGACTCTGACTAAGGGCAATGGAGTAATAAAGTAGAAAATATTAAATGTTGAAAGGAAAAGGTGAATATTAAATGGAGAATATGTGGATGATGCGATTGCCAGCTGCAGATATTTATCGACTCTGCAACACGTAATTGATCATGCTTTCAGAAAAGCGGGGGCTTGCAGGTTTAACTCCTTTATTGAATCATCGGTTGGCCAACGTCAGCAGCTGTGGGTTGCCTTGGGGTTTAACTAGTTTGGTTTTCTTATTCCTGCTAGGAGTTTAATTGATTTGGTCTTCTGATTCTTCTCTGAGTCTGACTGACTGGGGGTCTCCTAGTGTTACTCTAACTCTAATTAATTTAATTTCTAATCCGACTAGGAACCTAATTAATCTACTCTCCTGATCCTACTGGAAGTCTAATTAAAAAGCGCTACTAATTTCACTAGGAGCCTAATTGAAAAAAAGGTCTCCAAATTCTAGTAGGAGTCTAATCTAAAAAAAGGCCTCCTAATTCTATTAAGAGTCTAATTTAAAAAAAAGGAGTTGTGGCCGTTATGCTAAGGAGGATCGACCCCATTCCCGGGTATCCTCCTTAAGCTCCCTTAGGCAAATCAGGTGGCTAAGGATTATTTTTTAAATATTGAAGATTAAAAATTGAATTTGAACTTAGAATTGAGAATTAGGAACCAAAAATTGAGATCGAGAATTAAGAATTTAAAACTAGAGCGAAGGATTCGAACTAGCATTAAGAACTAGAAAGAAAATTAAGAATTAGGAAGAAAATTAGGAACTAGAAAGAAAATTAAGAACTAGAACTAAAACTAGAAAGAGAACTAGAATTTAGAACTAGAACTGAGAACTAGATTTAAAATTTAGGACTAGAATTAAGAAAGATAACTAGATTTTATAACTAGAACTAAAATTTAGAACTAGAATTAAGAACTTCAATTTTCTAAAAGGAAGAAGCTCAGAAGAGAGAATTGTGTAAAAGAGAATTGAGTAGAAGATAATTGTGTAGAGGAGAGTTCTGTAGAAGAGAATTGTGTAGAATGGCTAGGGGGTAGGGGTCTATTTATAGGCTTTTACTAGAAATCCTAGTGTAACTCTAATTCCTAATTCAAATAAAGGAAATATCCTAATTCTTAATCCCAGTATAACTCTAATTCCTAATAAAGTCTTAAATAAATAAGGAAACAAATCTTATTTCTAATAAAAGAAATAAATCCTGTGAAATAATAAAAGAGACTAATCCAAATTCGATTAGGAGCCTTGAGATTCGTCACTTTTTATGCAACTTCCAAAAACTGACCATAACTTCTTCAATACCTATCAGAATTGTGTGTTTTTTAGCTCGTTGGAAAACTGTTTTGATAAGATTTCAAATAAGACCAATTTCACATCAATCTTACTGTTTGTTATTTCAAAATAGGCCAATCGTAAAAGTGACAGGATTGATAATTGGGAAAGGATGGGGGAGACCTATTTGGCTCTACCCTAGGCTCTTCCTCCTTTAATACTACTTCGATATTAAGGGACTAGTGCCGCTAGCTTGTCTACCTGGGGCTTCTAGGGAAGGGTCTGCAATTCTAGAAGTCAAGAAGGTAGCTCGGCTCCTTTTGGAAGCTCAGAGAGAACTTCAAATTTTCTCAAAGGGAGAACTCTCGGAGAGAGAAAACTAGTAAATTGGTTTTTTGTGGCTAAGAGTAATTTCAAAGAAAGTATGATGATTAAAAGCTTATAAAATTAAGGTTTTAAAATTTTAAAGATTAGAGATCAGGAACTAAGGACTGAGATCTAAAACATAAGAATTAAGAACAAGAATTAGGAGCTAGAATGAAAATGAAGAACTGGAGCCAAAATTAAGAACTAAAACCTAGAAGTTAAGAGCAAGAAACTAGAATTGAGAACTGGAAACAAGGAATTAAGAACTAGAACCTAAAAAATTAATAACTAGAAACTAGAATTTAAAACTATAGACTATAACGAAAAAGATTACCTAAAGCCGAGAGCTTCTTCCTCCCTGCTGCAGAGAGAACTTCGAAACTCCTAGGAAGGCCTAAGCTCGAAAGGAGAGACATTGCTATCAAAATTGGTGTGAATTGGTCGAGGTAGAGAGGTCTATTTATAGGTATTCGGGTAATTACGCACCCTATAGGAGGTGCGTAATTAGCCGGTCAAATCTAATTATGGGTTAATTGGATTACGCACCCTATCCCAGGCACTTAATCTCTCTAAGTCGGTGACCGACTCAGTAAGTGACCAGCTGACTGGGTAAGTCGGATATCCTAGTTCCAGTCTAATTGGAACTAATTGCGCACCCTGTATAGTGAGCACATTCGATTACGCGTTCTGGTTTGGGCACCCAATCGGGTCTTTAGGTAACTTCTAGAAGGTTAAGGACCAGTTGATGCTGAACCAATTGCGTGCCAGTGGTGGGGCATGCAATTGAATTACATATGCGTTATAGGGCTCGTAATCCACTCCTAAGGTGACCCACAAGAAGAATAGGCCTGGTCCAAGTGGGACCAATTGTGTACCAACTATGGGGCATGTAATCAAATTGTGCGCGCCGGTCAGGGCGTGCAGTTCGAGACTTTTCCTGGGTTGAGTTTGGATCGAACCACAAGGCTATTATTTCAGCTTGCGCTTCGACTATATACTATTGTTTCAGTATATAGTCCCATATTAGGGTTGTGGGGGTTTGAGCCACAGAGCTATTGTCTCAGCCTGTGTTCAGCCATATACTATTGTTTTAGCATGTGGTCCCCGTATTAAGATTTTAGGGTCTGAGCTATAGAGCTGTTATTTCATCTTGTGTTCAGCCACATACTATTATTTTAGTATGTGGTCCTTGTATTAGGGTTTTAGGGTCTAAGCCACATATCTATTATTTCAGCCTGCGTCCAGCCATATACTATTATTTCAGTATATGATCCTCGTATTAGGGTTTAAAGGCTTTTAGAGAAGATAAGTACCTTCTGAGAGTCGTGAGCATGGTCAAAGGTTGACTGAATAGGTTTGTATACTCTGAGAGGGCAAAATTAGGGTGTCTAAAGATGCCCCTCTTTGACGCGGTCTTACGAAGTAAGGACACGTCGAAGAACTAGACACCCCACTTCCGAGGGTGCCTTCTCATCTCTTTTATAAAATCACAAGTGTGAACTGGGGATGCTGACATAGAATGCTTGGCTTTCTTATCTATCAGTGCAAGCTAAAGATGTAGTGGTAGCTGTCGAAAGGTATATCATCAATTATGGGTGCAAGGGGCATCCCACCGCATATCACGACCTATTGCAAGGGGCAGTCAAATAGAGGGAAATTGACACAATCGAGGTACCGGGGGGCGTCATACGAATGTCCAGAGACAAGGTCAAGTGACTGGATAATAAGATGTAACATCATGTAATGACGAAGGCTTTCGCAAGTCAGGTCAGACCGGGCGTGCCATTGCTCACTCCAATGGTGTGTCAGGCATCCCTTTCCAGTGGGCATTTGCAGTTTCTCAGAGTTGAGCGTACTTAGTGTTTGGTTTCTCAGGAGAAAGAACAGATTCGAATGATGAGAAGTGAATTTTGATTGATAGAAGAGTTTAGTTATTATTATTATTATTATTTATTTTTATTTTTTTGAAAATTTGGGGATTTTAACTGAAAATCAATTCGATTGCAAAACGATGGAAAACGTGGCTTCGAAGACGTCGCTGAGCAGATCCACTGGAGCAGGATTTTTGGACCCGACAGTTCATGTGGTTGTCAAGATGACACTTGGTATGCCAGATGCTCCGTCTAACCTTCTTGACAAATAGTTATGATTGTCTCTTATGGGAGGACTACAATGATTCACGAGTTGAGAGAGATGGGTTTTGAAAACATTTGACTTAATATTTTCTAACCATATTTTACATTGAATATTAAGTAGAAAGAGGTGCTTACTTACTTGACTTATTATTGGCAGGAGGTTTTTTCTTGCGTTGGGACTGGCCGGCTATTGCCACCTTTGTTGTGTTGCGATGGGACATTAGAGAGTTTCCTCTCCTCCTTCATTTCTGCTGTAGTGGGGCCTGATGGTTGCCGGTGTGATGGGATGTTCGGATCGCCTGATGAAATGTTCATGATGGGATGCGAGAAATTTATCTTCTCTTCTGTCAGTGGTTGTGTGTTTTAGCTATGGAGTCTGGCGACTGCAGCGTGGTTGGCCATTCGGGAGTCATCACGATGTGATGTGATGATTGTCGGGGCAAGACATTTGGAAGGAGGTGAGGTTCTTTGCGATGGGATATTGGATGAGCCTCCCCTTCTGATTGTGTGCCGTAGTGGGTTACCACGAAATTTTGGGGAAGTGTAATCAGTGATGGAACATTGGTGGCTATGCAATGGGCAATCTATGTTCGTTCCTTTCTTTGGCAGATCTTGGGTTATATGATGACATCAAATTGTAGTTGTATCGCGACGGGACGCGCTTGTGAGTGTGTGATGGGGGGTTGATCTAATGACTCTTTGGCCGTTTTGATGTCATGTTGTGACAATCATGGTGTCTTTCTTTGGCAGGTGATGTCTTGAGATCGTGACGGGACTTGCCTTTGGCCTTGGTGATATGGTAGGGTTTACGATTGGACATGGGGGCGTGTGAGGTTACGCGATGGGACAAGGGAGAGCGATTCGAATCGTGATGGGATGAGTAGCGTGATTGGTTACTTCGTCATCGTTAATTTTTGCTTTGTGTCATGCGGGAGCTTTGTATTTAGCGATGGGGCCGTGGGTGATGATTTTATTTTATTTTATTTTGTCGACTTATTTTATGCAACGAGTGTTAGGGTGTGGTCACGTGTACTTGTGAGTACGCGATGAGACTCTGGGGAATAATTTTGATCGCGGTGGGACATGAATTCGCAGTAGGTCATCAAGGGGTGACTTGGCTGCAACGGGACTACTGGAGGGGGTGTCCTCATCCTTGATTGGTTTACGATGGGTCAAGGTGATTATCTGTGAGTCTTATTGTGCTAGGACGTGTTGTGTGTTAGTGTTTTTGTTGAGGGCGTCTGTTTATTCCGTTGGAGGTGTGTATTCTATTCTAGGTGTGTGTTATAGCTGGAAATTACGCGCTTGAATTTGGGTGCTTAATTCAATTGCATACCTGGTTGGGCACACATGATTAAGAGGTTCAGGGGGTCAATTGTGCATTTGGGTGTGTGCGTGCAATCCAATTAGACGCTCTGAAGAGCGTGCATGATTGGAGTGTCACCCGGTCACTATGCGGGTGACCTTTCGAATTGCACATTGTGTGGAGAGGATGGGGTTGGTTCATTGCGCCTCTTGGGCGGATGAGTGGATAATTGTGCACCCTGATTGACGCGCATGATTTGGATTATGCACCGGTGTCACTGCGCGTGATTCAATTGCACGCCTGTCGCCGAGCGTGCTATTGGCCCGCACTCTATATAAGCAAAAAAAACTTTCATTTTGCCTATGCTTTTTGGTGTCTCCTCTGATTCCTTGTTTTCTTGCTTCCTAGTGCCCCGATTTTTGTGTTCCCATGATATTTTTAGATTTGACGGCCTGACTTTGATGTTGTTTCTTTCGATGTTTGTCATTTTGTGCATTCTTCGACCTGAAGTGGTCCCAGATGGTGGTGTAATCAGAGTTGTCGTTGTGGCTTGGGGGTGTTGGGATTGAGGTGCAAGGTACATCTTTCATTATTGTTAGGAGGTGAAGATGGTGGGAGGGAAGTCCTCCAAATTGATGGCAAGGGTGTTACCCAATCAATCCTCCCCTCGCTTATCTTTTGCTGCTGATTGGACGTTTCGCACATCGTGTTTTGGGTTTGTGTCCATTTTGGGTTCCATATTTGTTTTAAGTTGTATGTTCAGGTCCTAGGTCTTCATTTTGGGTTGTATGTTCAGGAGGTATGCCTCTGTGATACCTGTAAAATCTTTGTCATAAATAAAATGGTATTTTGTTTATTGTGTTCGTTTCATTTATGTTTGGGGTGTCGTTCTCGTGACCTGAGTATTGCTACCAAGGTGCTAGCACTCTTAAAAAAAATGCTCCAGTTTCAAGTGGTGGTAGGTACTTTTATCGGCCTCACAGATGTCCTGGAGTGTATTTGTAATGGTCCAATGCTAGAAAGTAGTTTGATTATTTTGGCCACGTGTTAGACTCGATTTTGTAAGTGTTGAACGATCATCATGTATCGTAGCTTTTTAGCGTGGTTGGGATGGATGGTAGGTAATGTGTAATTGCATCGCTTATCAATCGAAAGTTTTTAGTTTTATTCTAAAAGAGATTTTGAAAGTCATTTGACTCATTGTCTGAAGAGAAAAAATTAAGGGTGAAGAGAAGGTAAGGTTTATTGATCTGAGGATAGCTTCTTATTCAATGGATTTTTAAAATAGTAGTCAACTACTTTCTTCTCGGGTAGGTAATGCGGTGCCATAATTGAGCTCTCTGTCATGGTTCAACACCATCAAATCATCAAATTCTAAGGTTAGTAGGAGTTTGTCCTCCTCCCACCACCATACGACGACATCTAGTAGTGTGACGATGTCATGCCCTCGCTGCTTGCTTATACTTCCCTAATAAAACTACCAGGAATGCCCTCATAATCTGCTTATGCTTCCATGAATTCATTGACCGTTCATTCGTCGTATTGCTCTCGCTCGGTTGTCTTTCTTTTCTATGTGTATATTGAAACTACCTACTAACGCAAGAATTGTGAGGTTTGATGGAACCTTATATTGTCATTTTTTCTGGTCTGTCATCGACTCTAATGACTGATGAGGGTGCATGAGAATAAAAAGTTTTCTATATTTCAAAGAGAGTTTTATGATCCCCTTTTCCTTTTGATCAATTCGCCTGAGTAGGATGGTGGTCAATGAGTCAGATGATTCCCAAAATTGTTTCAAAAATAATGACCTACAGCTGGCGAATGCCGTGCGATGACTATGAGGATGATAAGTATATAAGTATGCCTGTTTAAGCTATGAGATATGATGATCATGTTAGGGGTAGCATTCTAGGGTTTAGGAAGTCCTTCCCCTCTTGCTGTTTCCTTGGGCATGTTGCCAAAATAATGTGAGTACTTCCCATGTGAGGTTAGATTTCCTCCAAGCGGGGTGGCTGTGTAGGCATTGTCTTAGCACTATCAAATTTCAGAGTTAAGCTGTCCACTTTCCTTTCCAACTCACTTGGCACACTCACTTCATATATCTTTCCTCTTGAGGTATTCTCTTTCATCAATTTAGGAGGCTCTAGATCTCTTGCTAAGGTTTCCCTTTGCATAGAGTTCTCACTGATGATGTCAAAGAGCTCCCATGCCTCCTCAGCAGTTTTATGGAGATAGGTGCCGCCACAAGAGGCATCTATCATATCTCTGCTTTTAGCATCAATTCCCTGGTAAAAGCTTTGAACCAATTGTCATTTAGGGATTTAATGGTGGGGGCATTTCTTGAGGAGTTCCTTAAATCTCTCCCAGGATTGATGAAAGTCTTCAGTTGGATATTGGGTAAAAGAAATGATACCCTTCCTCAACTGACTGGTCTTTGACATAGGAAAGAATTTGGCCAAAAATTGACATTGGAGATCACTCCAGGACTGAATACTATTAGGTGGAAGCAGGGACAACCAGGTCCTGGCTCTGTCCTTTAATGAAAAAGGAAAGAGCCTCATCCTAGTTGCCTCCTCCCCCAAACCTGTGATGTTGAAGGTAGTGCACAGTCCTAAGAATTCGTCTATATGCTTATAAGGGTCCTCCTTGGTCAGGCCATGAAATGAGGGCAACATCTGAATGATGGAAGATTTGATTTCATAGTTTCCTTGAGCAGCAGGGAATTGAATGCAGAAGGGGGAATTGTAGATCGCTTGTGCATTAAATTCCTTGAGAGTTCGAGGCTGCTGCTGCTCACCCATTTCAACATATTCAATTTCAACAACTGTGGATGTATTTGGTCTTGAACTGACAAGTCTTTCAACCTCTGGATTTAGTGAAATAATCAGAGGTTGATGAGTTCTCCTACCAAACATACAACACTCACAAACTGAATGCAGAATAAATCCTCACACAACATAAAGTAGCAGCACAACTGACTAATTAATCTAAAAAAAAAATCAACAGATCTGAAAAATAAACAAGAGAAAAAGGAATGCAAACTATAGAGCAACCTTCAGCACAACTCTCCTCTCACTCTTTACTCAGATCTGATGGAATGCACACAAAAAATAGTGAAAAATGGCAAAACTTACAAATGCAGTTAGTAAAATCAAACACACAGTTACAGAATTATAAAACAAAACTAGATCTACCAAATTCACAAACACCTCCCCGACAGCAGATGAATCCATGGATTGCAGCAGATGAATCCAATTGAGGCCTGAGCTTAGATTTATCTTAAGGTTATGATCTATCCACTTTAATGGTCACAGACCATCCTAGAGATCTCCTACAAAGCCAGAGCCTCAATTAGAACAATTAAAACTACTACAGATGCTGCAATTTCTAGGTCACAGATGCAGGAAATTACAAGGATATCAGATCTAGGGAATTCAGATGATATCCAAGAGGTCTACACGTTAAGTAGGTGAGCTGATCAAGCAACTCCTCTACACAAATTATAGGGATAGAACCGCTACCCACCACGTCCAATGAACCACTGTTATCATCTATCTAAAAGGCACCTAACTTAGATCTGAAACCACTTCCTGACACCCTTAAGTGTGCCTTTCTTAGGCCCAGCGAGACACTCTCGGTAAACATTTCTGCTACTCTTACTATAGAATAGGAGAGTAAGTTGTTGGCCACACTTATAAAGTATAAGCACACAATAGGGTGGACTGTCGCTGACCTAAAAGGGCTTGCTTCCTCAATATGTATTCATCACATTCATCTGGAAGAGAATGCCAAGACTTCCCGTGAAAGTCAGCAACGAATAAATCCAAATATGAGGGAAGTTGTTCAAAAAGAAATCGTGAAACTACCAGACGCAAGTATTATTTACCAGATTTTTGATAGTGAATGGGTGAGCCCCATTCAAGTGGTCCCAAAGAAATCTATGATTACTGTGAAAGAAAATATAGGTGGTGAGTTAGTTAAATTACGAGAAACCACAGGATGACGCATATGTATTAACTATCGGAAGCTGAATTTAATGGCTCATAAGGATCACTTCCCATTGCCGTTTCTTGACCAAATCTTGTAAAAACTTGCAGGTCAAGAATATTTTTGCCTTCTAAATGGATATTTAGGGTATAATCATGTCCCGATATATCCGGACGACTAGGAAAAGACCACCTTCATGTGTCCTTTCGGGATGTTTGCTTATCGACGCATGCCCTTTGGGTTACGCAATGTGCCGGTAACATTCCAAAGATGCATGATGGCCATCTTTTTTGATATGATTGATAAGTTTCTAGAAGTATTTATGGACGATATTTTGATATTTGGCCAAACTTTTAATTCTTGTCTTGATAACCTTGCCCTCGTCTTAGAAAGATGCAAAGAAACTAATTTGGTGCTAAGTTGGGAGAAGAGTCATTTCATGGTTGAAGAAGGCATAGTTTTAGGGCATATTGTCTCCAAAAGAGCAATAGATGTTGACAGGGCCAAAATCAACATAATAGCAAATCTACCGCCACCAACGTTGGTATGGCAGATTCGATCTGTGACAACCCAGATTTCCTTACCACGAAACCCGTGCTGTCAGATCATGTGTACGATCTGAAATACAGTGATGCTATGGTATTGAAGTGTATCGATCATTTCTTGACAGTTCGATAGATCTTTCCTCACATTAAATACTAGTAAGGATTGAGCCATCAATCAATGGTAAGCATACAAAGTACGCAAGCAGAGAGTAGAGCGAATACGTAGAAAAAATGGCAACCTAAACTCAAAACTTACCATCCATAGATATCCAAAAACTATACAAAACATCCACTGGTGAAGGCTGACCTTCACGTAAACACTGGAGATAAAATACAATGTATTCATTTTCATCAATACTATACCGTATATCTAAAAATCACACGTATTTCCAAGCTCTCTACCAAACACGACTAACGATAGAACTCCTCGGGCAGTTCTTCCTCGTCCCCAGGAGTGTAATCCGGGTCTTCCTCCAGCTCCGGATCTTTCTCAATGTCAGCTCCTACAGCTGTAACATATAGTCAGGGAATGAGCTTCAGTCCAAGCTCAGTAGATATATAAACAGTGTAAAATTATATCATATCATTCCAATAGTTAAAATAAAAATAGTGAATTCATATGGTATCGAAACATATCGGCATAAAACAAATACTTGAAAATAGGATCTTAAAACATGCTAGGTCATGATGCGAGTGGCGTACAAAATTACACACTATCGAAGCAAGCGAATAGAACTGAATTACATATCATATCGGGGAAACAAGCTTATACGACACAGAGAACATAGAATATCAATCGGACATATCACATCACATCATATAGCAAATATCATAACATTAGCGTGAGTATCCCGTAGTTGGAACAAAGCAGTCCATAGCGGACATAGGGGCGTAGCCCCAGTGACTCCACCCTCCCTTGGAGATTTCCACTCCACTTACAGCTAATCATGAAGACAAGACAAATCTCGTGGGAAAGCATCCCATAGCGAGAACTGAACAGTCCGTAGCAAACAAAAGGTCAAAACCCCGGGGACTCCACCCATCTGATGTAGGTTCCACTCCTCATTTGCACACAATCTCAGAATAAATCACATTTACACTGAATAGAAATTGGGAAGGACTTGTGTCATGAAATCAGATATGAAATTTAACGAAGTGAACTGAACGGTCGAATGCAATCAAGATGTCAAGTAAGCAATGCCAAATGCAAGTACTGAAAACAAATCTTTAACTATATACAGAGTTTTCAATTATTAAATTCATGGCTGAAAATACAATTCAAAAGTGATCAAATCTAATATAGTATCCCATGGTCAAGTCAAATATATGATTTTACAGTGATATTTCCCTACTTCAAGTTACGATCAATCACACGTGTCAAATTTCAACAAGCTCAAACCAGACATTTCCTCGTGTTCTTTCCTAAATTATAAGGTACAAGCCATGTGTTAGTCATCAAAAATTCGCACACTCAAGTTCCTACGGGTCCACAAGAATGAAAGTCAAACCAACCAAAACAAGGGAGGCAGCTCAAGCTGGCACCAGTGGCATGCATAGAAACTAGCTGGAGCGGGTTTTACTCGAGCTACATTAGCTTGGAAATCCAGCTCGAGCCGGTTGCTTCAGGTAAGTTCCCCCTCAAGCGGGTTTCTAAGACACACACATAGCCCAGCTAGAGCGGGTTTTACCCGAGCCAAAATAGCCTGGGAATCCCGCTCGAGAGGGCATCTTCAGGTGTTTTCTCACTCGAGCGGGCTCAGATTGAGCTCAAGCGGGTCCTTCATGGCCTGGCCTTTTTAAGGCCTTGAAATTCCAGCTTGAGCTGGCCTAGAAGGCAGCTCGAGCTGGCTCAACAACATACTAACTTCAAATATTCGTTCCTCATTTTTCATTTTCAAAAATCCTCCATTCAAATGCGTTTGATTCACACAATAATCTTCTCATGCATATATAAATCAAAGAAACGACACTTCCTCCTAACTTTTTAGGCACAAGCAAGGATTTCGATGATCGTATCAAGGTGTATCGGATTTCACAATTCTCACACGTCTGATCCATGAAATCTCAACATGTGGCCTCGATTCTCAATAATCGGTACTAAAGTTAGAATTCTAACCTCACGGGAACGCGCTTCGAGAATTATCTTCTAAGTTTCCCCTCATGTAGAGGGTCACGATCGACGTGTACAAATTCATATGTGAGAGTGCTCAATCGTTTGATTGCTCACTTCTTTCACTCAGATTGCTATGGAGTCGAGATTGAGGTTCTAGGTTTGCGGAGGCAAAGATATCTCAAGAGATCAGGTGGTTGTCATTTCAAGAGACTTAGCAGTTAAAAGAAGGGGAATGGTTCCTCAAAATCTTGTTTCTTCACCAAGGGATTCCCACGAATTTTGCATGGCTAATTGTTAAAAGTAACGTAAATACCAAGAGGTTTGGATTGAGTGTGCAACCTATACACTCTAAGGCTATGTACATTTCCATCTCATGGTTCTCAATTCAAGGGCCTAAGTGTCTTGTTTCTAATGGGTCTTAAACCATTGGGTTTCTAAATGGGCCCTAAGTGAATTTTCTTCCAAATAGGTCTTAAGTGGATTAGGTCCAGGTCTACCTAATGGCTTCCCTACATGGGCCTCTCACTAATAGTCTAGATCTCTTTCCTACCCACGGTCTGTGAGACGACATGCGTCCCTAATTACATGCACTCGAATTTCTAGGGTGTTACATCCTCCCCCCCTTAAGAGAATTTTTATCCTCGAAAATTGACGACAGTGATTGGGGACGGAAGATACATCATCAGTCAGTATAATTACTACGGTTCCACATCATGCAGTTAAACATCCATTTATGCAGTTTTACAATAAGTGAGTATTCAAGGTTTCCTACTAGGACTTACATCATTTACTGTACTAGAGGCTGAAGTTTTGAAATGGTATCATTTCTAAACTAGGTGTTTAAGTTATCGATTGATGGGATATCATTAACTGAAGATGTAAATCATTCTCTCTATCTAGATTACGAATGCCATTCACAATGACATCATCAATGGCATGATCGATTTAACTAAGTACAATGGACATAGAGCAACTATGTTACTAATGATAATATTGGCTCGTTCATGGATCAAAACATTACACTGGCACAGAAAATAAACAGCTGAGCTAAAAAGTGTACATGTTAACCAACTGATTACTCCATTCAATTGCAATCGTCAAAACAAAATTTATAGACATTGAAGTCTCAATTTGCAACCTTTATTATAGATCATTGATTTCTACCATTAACCCATAGTTATGAAAATGAAACTAATAACTTATACATAGAGTTCTACTGATAGTTTTAGGGCATTCTAATAGCCTACAAAATTCTACTATTTGCCACTTTTTTATTATCTAGTCATTTACAAACATTTTTCTATCTCCGGATACCAACCATACGAGGTGATCAAATATAAAGACTAAGTCTGCTATTGAACCGTAGGCTCACCTGGCTGCTCAGCGGGCTGCTCCTCACTATGCCTCGCTTCCATAGTCAATGGGCCAACTCCCAAACTGGCGGCTCCTTAGGTAAATCTCGATGTATACTCCAACATATATAGCTTTGCATGTGCTAAGAATGGTGTGGAGGCCGTCAGGAATGCCTCTCTAGCAGGCACGTAAGGATCTTTTCATTGAAATCAAGCTGTTGATGAAGTATGTGGTTGTCTTGACGTAGGGTTGATAGTTGGGTATACGTCTACTGATGTAGGTGCTATAGTACATCCTTCTGACGATTAAACTCGGCGAGCGTGAGGACATCTCCCTGCTGTGCCAGTGGTGGTTGGATTGGCATCTGTTGAGCACCCTTGGCCATAGGAGCTTGCTATTCTGGTCCTTGTTGGGCACCCTCCTCTATCTGTTGATGGTGTCGGTTCTTGGTGCTGAGTCACAATGTTTTTAGGCTTCGACTCCAATCACGCATAATCCACTGATGTACGTTATCGGTGTGTCTTTCCTAATAGGTCGGCACCTCAAAGGGGTCATCATTTTCCGTGTGTTCATGCCCCTCCAAGAGTCAGGATATGAGGTGGGAGTATGGCATCGCCAGTAGGGGTTTGGGGACTGTGCTTAGCATTTGGTCGTGGGCATATACCATGCCATCAAAAACTACTTTACGTGCATTAAACCATCGGCCTGCATGAGCCACAAAAAGAGCTTGTAGAATAGGGCTCCTCCGTTCTTGCTCATGTCGGAGTGGGTACAAATTTTTCGTAAATACGTCATCTAAAGGCCACATTTTTGCTAGTAGCTACGCTCTTCTCACTGCCTTGTTTACTGAGGTTCTGTCATCCGCCGTCTTAGTGACGATGTGATGAACAGGTACTTCTTTGGGGTGTGGGGGTAATAAGCCACTATTTTTGCGAAATGTCGTACGACAGCCCATAGCTTTGGCGATGTCGCGGACATAGATGTAAAAATTTTGGCCGTCGATCTCAATGGTAAATTCCCGGCATGCTCATCGACTCAGATTTTCATGTTTTGATAGAAAATTCAGACGAGTCGATGTTAGTAGTGAGTATGGAATGGTTGATGCAAAACGTCTAATTTGTCCCGCCAAAGGTAATCGATTGTCCACGAGGTACTATCCACATCGATGAACAATTCTTGGCTAAATGCCCACTCCGGCTCTAGGGCCTTGTTGTTCCATCACGGAACGGGTTGTTCCTTGGTCGATGGAGGATCATTCTTCGAACGCTTCAAAGATTTGGGTTTCGGAGTAGGGGATTTAGAGGTGGGTTTCTTTCTAAAAGCCATGAAACTAGAAAAATAAGGAAAAAAACAAATTTCTAAATGAAAAGAGAGGGTTTAGGGTTCTACTGATCTCCAAGAAAGAACATGCACACATTCTAGGAGTCGACTCCGGCGAGATCTTACATAAAAGTGGTGAAAACCATGTTCTCGAGGGAGAAATGGGGCTCCTTCTTGTGGAAGAGGGAAGAAAATGGGCTTGGGAGTGTTTTTAAACCTCGCAGGAAATAAACAGAAGGGTTTTCGCCCTATATAAAGTAGTCTCAGTCGCTCGAGAGGGCTCGATGGGAGCTCGAGCGAGTTTTAAGTGGCAGCTCGACCAGGTATTCACGCTCGGGCGGGCCAGGTTCGGGTGAGGCAGCTTTAGTTGGGGTACAAAAAGCTCAAACTGGTCTCTTTTCAAAGACCCCCCCCCCTTTTTATTTTGCTCAGATTCCAAGGTCAGTGATTCCTCTTTCTTCTACATTACTTTAACTATTTAATTCGTAGGTTCCCAATTATCATTTTGGAACGACTGTACTAGATGCAACATGATCCTTTTTACCACTATGTTCTCAGTCCTATGGTGAAAGAAGATGAGTTGTAAATAAGTTACCTATGCTTGTATCTGTTTGAAAAATTCTCATTCTCATATATCAAGGGCCACATTTCTCATACATTAGAGGTCCATATAAGTAGGCGAGACCTTTTCCGATGCATAATAGTAGTCCTAAAACTTACTGACCTCAAACAAAAAGACTCGGGTATTGGTCCTGGATTTCCACCTCTCGTTCCCATGTCGCTTCCACGGTAGAGTAGTTGTACCACTGAATTAGAATGAGTGGAATACGTTTGGTCCTCAAAATCTGTTCTTTGTGATCTAATACCTTCACCGGCTCTTCGATCAGTGTCAAGTCCTCTAGGACTTCAATTCGCTGGTAATCCAACACGTACGACGTATCTCTCACATCTTTTTTGAGCATCGACATATTGAACACATTGTGGATGCTTGAGAACTGCGGCAGTAAGGCAATGTGATAGGCTACTTTACCAATGATCAGTCACATAATTTACCATTTTATCACCCTTAAATTAGTGATGCTAAGACTTACTTTCCTACTAACAAGTTGATGATGTGCAGATATTAAAGAAAACCAATAAAAGAGAGCCAAAGTATTAATCATTGTCAATATGAACCCAAAAGAGCAATAAAAAGATGATTAAGCGTAAAAGACAATTCGCCGGTTACGAAAGGATAGAAAAATCATTTTTTATGATTTTACAAATGATAGAGCGTTACTAATGAAGATCCATAGAAAATCATAATTTGCGATTCTTCAAAGAAGAGTATAGAAGAAAGGCGGAGAATTATAATTTAGGGAATCAACTATTGAGAAAGCTATGAAAGACAAAAATCGTGATTTACAATTTTCTAAGAAAGAGAAGAAAATGATAATCGTTATCTACGCTTTTGATTATAGAAGCTTTCCTGTTGCTGCTGATCACGTGAGAATTTCCACCACCATGAACAAAATTAGAAGAACTCTTGAATTAGAAGTTTGACTAATCACGAATCTGAGAGATTGATGAAGAAGAATATTAAATGGACTTTCTTACTACTATTAAGGAAAGAAATCCGGAAAACATCAAACTATCAAAAGCAAGGAAGAATAAAATTAGAATTAGAGTTATATTAGGAATCTTTTACTAGTTTCTTTTATTAGGATTAGATCTCTCTAAACCGACTCCTTATGATCTATAAATAAGAGGGCCCGACATAGAAATAAACCATCGAAGAAATTCTCAGCATTAATTGACGACTAAGGTTGGGTTTTCTTTTGATCATTAGAGTAGATTTTTATTGCTTTGTAGAGATTAGATATTAGAGGTTTCTCGAGAGCAATTGATGACTGCTATTGGGTGCTGAAGATTAGTGTAGATATCTGTAGTTTCTCATAACCAATTTACGATTGTGACTGAGGGGTGAATGATATATTTATTTGCTTTCTAGATTAGATTTTATTTTCTTTTATTTACATGCTTTATAAATATCTTCGAATTTTGATTTTAATTGACGACTCAGGTTGAAGTTTGCAGATTAGTGTAACAGTTTTTACTTTTCCATCTTCAATTTTCTTAAATTTGATTGACACCCAGATTTTAAGAGATCGCTGATTAGATTAAATCTATGTTGAAAAATTTTAGTTTTTTATTGAGAACCAAATTCTAGAAGGCTACAGTACGGTGTAACGGTATTTTAAATTCATAAACATCCAATTGCCTAAAGTTTCAAATTAACGACCTCAATATGAAGGAGGATTAGGATTTATTTTCATGCAATTAGATTAAAGAAACATTCTTTTATTCATATTTCTCCAGTAGTTTAGGACTTAAAAGATAAAGATAGTTTTTAAAGTAGGAATATAAAAATCTATAATAAGATAATCACTTCTTCGTGGGATTGATCCTATCACTACACTATAATTTGTATTGTACGCTTGCAATAGGTTAAGGCTTGATTTTAATTTAAATATATTCATACTATAAGCCGGTCATCCAACACCACCCAAAATCTCAAAAGGTCTAATATATCGTGGGTTGAGCTTTCCTAGCTTGCCAAATCGTATCACACCCTTCGTTGGTGAGATCTTCACAATTACATGATCTCCAACCTTACGAGAACATGACAATTAGCATTATACCTGTTAAATTGAAATGTAAGACAACATTGTGCACAAAGGTTACCTGAAATTTGACGTTTGATCTTTTAAGATCAACATAACTCTTCTATCGGCTTTAAGCAACCTTTAATCATTCACGTATGAGTCGAACAGTCTTGTTTGTGCTCTCTATGAGTCCCGAGCCCAATAACACATGCTCTCCAACCTCCTCCTGGTTGAGTGGAGACTTACATCGATTACCATAGAGTGCTTCAAAAGGAGTCATTCCGATGCTTGATTGGTAGCTATTATTGTACGCGAACTCGATCAAGAGCAAGTGTTTATCCCATGATCCTTGGAAGTCCAACATACAGGCCCGTAACATATCCTCAATCACCTGATTCACCTTTTCAGTATGTCCATCAATTTGCGGGTGAAATGTCGAGCAAAATTCTAATATGGAAGCCATCCCTTCTTTGAAATGCTTCCAAAACTAAGATGTCTAAAGTGGGTCCTGATCTGACACAATGCTTAAGGGTATGCCATGTAGTCTCACTATCTCCTTCAAATATAATTTTGCTAGCTTGCTAGCAGTATAGCATGTACTATAAGGAAGAAAATGTGCTGACTTGGTTAATCGGTCGATGAGTACCCAAATTGCATTATGTCCCTTCTTAGTTTTAGGTAAACCAAGAACGAAATCCATAAAATGTTCTCCCATTTCCACTCGGGAATACGTAGTGGCTGCAATAGACCAGAATGGTGTTTATGAATGACTTTAACCTGTTGGCAAACCAAGCACTTTGCTACGTGTGCTGCAACATCTCTTTTCAATCCTTTCCACCAATAATTCTTCTTATGATCCTGATACATCCTGGTGCTGCCCAGATGGATAGCGTATATGGACTGGTGGGCTTCTTCTAATAATTCATGTCACAAGTCAACATCAGTCAACACACATAATCGGCCTCTGAATAAAAAGGACTCATCGTCCTTACTAGGAAACTCTGCCTGCTTTCCAATGAGTACACCTTATCAGATAGCCATTAATATTCTTCATCAGTCATTTGGAGTTCTTTGATCCTATCAAAGAATGTTGATCTTATCTTGATGTTAGCTATTAGAGCCCTCAAAATTTTCACCTTGAATACAGTGTCACATGAGGCTATGTTCTCCAGTAGCCTCAATCTGTGTATCCTAGCCATGAGATGTGATAGCTGAGCAGATGATTTTCTGCTTAGAGTGTCAGCTACCACGTTTGCCTTCCCTGATTGATAGTGGAGGTTACAGTTGTAATCTTTGAGGAACTCTATCCATCTCCTCTGTCTTAGATTTAGATCTTTCTTGGTAAATAAATATTTGAGGCTCTTGTGGTCGGTGAATATCTCAAAGGTTTCACAATAGAGGTAATGTCTCCAGATTTTTAAGGCAAATATGATCGCTGCTAGTTCAAGGTCGTGCGTCGGGTAGTTCTCATGATCTTTCAGCTGTCTTAAGCCATATGCAACAACCTTCTCATGCTAATTTAATATGCAACCTAACCCATTGTGGGATGTGTCGCTGAATACAGTGAATGCCCAACTGCCTGATGGTAGGGTGAGTACTGTTGCAGAGGCTATTCTTCTTTTCAGCTCTTGAAAGCTCTGCTCACACGACTGATCAGTCACATAATACACCACTTTTCCGCCCTTAACATAGTGATGCAAGACCTTAGTTTGTTACTAACAAGTTACTGATGTGAAAATATTAAGGAAAAATAGCAAAAAAGAGCCAAATTGTTAATATTCGTCAAAATGAACTCATAAAATAATAAGAAAGACGATTGAATGAAAAGACGAATCATCGCCTACTGAAAGACGAAAAATTATACTTTACGATTGAGCGGAATGCTGCAAAGGAAGAAAGTAAGAAATCGTGATCTACGATTCTTCAAAATTCATTCAAAAGCGAAGTGTGATACAAAAAAAAAAGCGATCAATTGTAAATAAAGAATCGTCAAGAGAGTGAAAGCTATAAAATCATGATTTCCGAATTTACGAAAAGGAAGTTTTCTGAAGCTACTAGTCACATGAGGATTTATACCACCATGCATATAATTAGAAGAATTCTTGACTTAGAAATTTGGCCACTCACGAATCTGAGAAGATTGACGAAGGGAGACTCCTAAAATACTTTGTTGCTAAAATAAAGAAGAAAATACCAAAAGTACATCAACTGTTGAAAGCAAGGAACGATAGGATTAGAAGTAGAGTTATATTCGGACACTTTTTGTTTTAATAGTTTCTTTTATTAGAATTAGGAGTTTTGTAAACCGACCCCTTATGATCTATAAATAAGAGAGCACGATATAGAAATTAATCAAAGAAGAAATTCTCAACATCAATTGACACCTGAGGTTGGGTTTTCTTCCGATCATTAGAGTAGTTCAGTTTAGATATCCAAGGTTCGTCGATCACAATTGATGACTGGGATTGAGATCTGGAAGATTAGTGTAGATACCTGTAATTTCTCATAAGCAATTGACACATGCGGCTGAGGGGTGAAAGATATAATTTTTATTGCTTTCTAGTTTAAAATTATTTTCATTGCAATTTACTGCTTTGTAAATATCTCCAAGGTTTAATTTGAATTGACGACTCAGGTTGAGATTTGCAGATTAGTGTAATGGTTTTTATTTTCCATCTTTGATTTTTTAAAGTTTGATTGATGCCCAAATTTCTGGTAGATTAAAGATTAGTATAGATCTATATTGAAGGATGCTAGTTTTTTATTGATGCCCAAATTCTAGAGGACTGAGATATAGTGTAACGGTATTTTAAATTTGTAAACATCCGATAATTGAAGATTATGATTGACGATCATAATCTGAAGAAGGAGGATTTAGGATTTATTTTCTGCAAACTAGTTTAAGAAACCATTCTTTTATTCATATTTCTCAAGCAATTTAAGATCTTAAAAGATAAATATAAGTTTTCAGAAAATTAATATATATAAGATAAAACACTTTCCTGTGGGAACGATCCTATACTAGTATTACAATTTCCATTGTGCGCTTACAATAGGTTAAGACTTAATTAGATACATACAAAGTAGCAAGAACAAGTTTTTGGCGCCGTTGCCGGAGATTGCAGATTTTATCTTTATATTACTTTAAGAAAACAAGTATTTATCTCTCTTTTTATATTTCTTTATATTATTAATTTTCTTTGATCACTTCTTAAATCTTTTACAGGTTTATTCGGAGTAACTGTGCAACTGCGGGATTTTTTACGGTCCCGTTGCGACGATGCGCACTCTAAAAAAGATATAGAGTCGCCACCCGGAGCTTTCGGTGTCCCAAGAAACCTAGATCAATTTTACAAGCACCGAATTGCCAAAAATGTGACTCTGATTCACCGGTCCACACTAAAGGCTCTTGGGTAGGGGCTTTGGTTTTCGATCGGGAAGGTGTTAGGCACCCAATTAACCCACTCTAAAGTTGTCTTTACTTATGGCCAAAGATAAAAAGAAAATGGAAATAAAAAGAGCACTTTCTCTTATCCGAAAGCACTATCATCCTATTTGTGCCCCTCCACCACTATCGAGATTTCAGCAATGTAATAGCACAAACTGATGGATAGTGCAAAAGCTATGATCGTAGAGGATTGGAGGGGAGAGCCAGAGATCTCGGGCCTTTGTAGCACCACTGTAGTCCTTCGCTTGAGGATGCTTTAGTGAGCTTTCAATGGCTTGGATGGTTGAATGAACGGTTCTAACCCTAAAGCTTGGTGGCTAAGGGGTAGAGGAAGAAGGCTAGGGGGTAGTGTTCTCCTAAACTCAAGGATTTTTAAAGAAGGATTGGGTTTCTAAGATGATTTAGAATTCTAGAATTTGTATGGATATTTGGTGCACACAAGGGAGGGATAGATCTCTTACTCTTTTCTCTCTCTTGAAAATTTTTCTAGCCTCGAATCCAAGGGGGGTGCCTCTCTATTTATAGGAAAAGAGAGGCTTAAGGGATACTTAAAAGCTAATTAGGGTTAGCAATTAGGTAATCCTAAATCTAAGGCTTGTTGGGTTTTTATGGTTATGGAGATGTGTGAGAATGGGTTCAATGGTAGATGATAAGGTGAGGTTTCAAATGACTAGAGGGTTGCAAATAGGGTAAACATGGGTGCAACAGTTCTAATGAAACCCATCCTAAATATTGAGATGGTCAACAAGTCAAACCCCAGAAGGGAAATTCGAGCAAAAACCATCAGTCACTGTAGCTAAGCCTAGCACATGTATTACATGCGCCAAGCATAACTATAGTACCTTGAAATCCAAAGCCCGTGAGGGGACCCACCTATACTTGGCATGAGTATTAGATGCACCAAGACATTTTTTGGAACAAAATGGCTTGGCTCATGTATTACATGTGCCTCGTATGCCTGGATCCTCGCGAGGTTCTCATGTGGTTCAATGCATGCCTCGCGAGGTTCAAATGCTACCTATTTTGTGCCCAAACTTTGGATCGTCATAGGTTTTAATATACAACTCTGATTAGGGTGATTCTTGGCTTGTTGGAAATCTGGAGACCTCCACTTTCCAATGGTATAATATTTAGTTCCAGAAGATGTCCCTATGAGCCCCAATACATCTCTTTGACCATTGCCCGAGAAGGTTAAATGTAGGTTTCGGTGAGGTTTCTAAGGGTATGGGCAAGTTCCTAAGGGTTTGGGAAGATTCCTAAGGGTATGGGAGAAGCTATCGGAAGCTCAGGGGTGCGCCTCTCTCGAAGTATGTCTCGATCGGGCCTTGGGCCAAATTTGACTCTTTACAGATGCCCCTCTTTAGTATCCGATCACTAATGATCGAATGCCAAAGACAAGAGACACCCGAAGAGGCCCAAGGCAATACAGATGGGTCCACTACATTCCAGAACGAACCTCAAACATCAGGTGGGTAACATGGTGAGGAAACGGAATCCCTGTATATCAGGAAAAATGTCTGTCAGTCCCCAAGCGCTTAACAACATTACTAGATATAACCGAGATGGATCAAGTTGCAAAAGTCCAATATGCTAGGAAAAATGTTCGCTTCCTAAGATGATTGAAGATATTTGATGTTTAAGTTTCATTCTGAAAATAGCTCTGTAAGTGAGAGGGTGATCGACCCATACTGAAAGATAGGTGCGAAGCAGATATGCGAAGGTCCACAGTTTGTGTCCAATCATGTGAGGCATTGATTACCCCATTTGACTGACCACGGGTGCCCCTGCATGAAGCAAGGTTCGAGGTCTTTGAGAGAATCCATTGGTCTCGAAATTGATTTAGCATGACTACACGAACAGAGCGAATTGATGTCGCACCACTTTTTGGGAGTACATGCCGCTTCTTTGCTTATGTAGAATTTTTTGTTATTTTATGTGGAATTGTTTGTTTATTTTATGTGGGTTTTTTTGTATTATTTTGTGTGAATTTTTTTGTGATTTTATGTGGAAATTTTATGTGGAATTTTTTGGTATCTTATGTGGAAATTTTTTATTTTTTTATGTGGATTTTTTTTGGAAGTTTTTTACTGTTATTTCATGTGTGCTCAGGATGCTTATTGATCTCAAGCCACTTATTCTAGCACAGCCTCCCGGGTAGGTCAAATGGAAGTTGACGTGCAATTTTGGAGGCATGTGCACCTCCTCGGGTCTGAGGAAGATCAGGCTCGGTGTGTGCAACACCCAAGCCAAGCCAAAATGGGCCAAGAATAGCCTGGCGTGTGTATTATATACGCCATGCCAAATCTGGGAAGAAATAGCCTGGCGCGTGTAATACATGCGCCAAGCAAAAATGGGGCCAAATTATGCTTGGCGCGTGTATTACATGCGCCAAGCCAAAACTGGGGGCATTTAAAACACCCGAGCCCGAGCCAAAAGGTTTTTTTTTCAAATCTCCTTCCTCCCCCCTTCTCTAAACTGAAACAGAAGTCTCTCCTAGGGTTCCCTTGGATCGATTTGAATCGTGCTTCATTGCCGGTGCTTGCTCGTGCCGATTAAACACCAGCTCTACGCTGGATCAAGGACCCATTTTCTTGAAGGTAATAATTGTTTAAACCCATTTTCTTGAATTATTTTGCAATGTGGTTATGATTCTTTGCTTCTTTAGATGACATATGGATGATTTCTCTTGTAAGCATGGCTATCAAGGCTCGGCTAGATTTTATTTCATGTAAATCGGCTCGAATGATGCCCTATTTTTTTTCTTGAGTTATTTTTTATTAGGGCATTTCTCTTTTTTTTTTTTTTGGATCTAGGTTTGGGTACACAAAAAATTTTCTTTTCTTCTTTTTCTTCTTTTTTTCGATTTTTTGGATTGCACACACACACACGCGCGCGCACACACACACACACACACACACACACATATATATATATATATATCTTGTTTTTTTTTCTTTTTTTCCTTTTTGATTTTTTTTGGTTGCATAAATGCACACACACACACACACACAAATATATATATATATATATATATATATATTTTTTTTTTTTTTTGGATTCTTTTTTGGTTACACAAATGCGCACACATGTATATTTTTTCGTTTTCTTTTTACATTTTTTGGTTACACAAATGCGTACACATGCATATATATATATATATATATATATATATATATATATATATATTATTTTTTTGTTCTTTGTTTTGGATTTGTTGGTTACACAAATGCGCACACATGTGTGTATATTTTTTCTTCTCTTTGGAATTTTTGGGTTGCATAAATGCACATATATGCGTATATATATATTTTTTTTGTTTTTTTTTTTTTTTGTTCTCTCTTTTCTTTGAAAATGTGGGTGATTCGATGATGATTTTTTGAGAATGATGGGTGGTGTTTTTTCATTTTTTTTATTCTCTTTTTCTTTGAAAATGCGGGTGACTTGATAATGGTTTTTTGAAAATGATGGATGATGATTAGGAAAGAAAAGGGTCCTACTTAACTCCCTGTTAGCATGTTTAGTAAATGATTTCTCACTATTGATATATCTTGATTCTATTGCTTATATCCATCTCAGAATGTCGAGCGAGGAGGAGCACGTGCAGGAGGAGGGGCAAGAACAAGAGGAGGGGCCGAAAGTGGTCTATGATTCCCGAGGGGAACAATTTTTTGTAGTGCAACGCTCATCTCGTCCTTGGTACAAAATGTAGGGCGAGGCCGCCCGTACCGGTCTCCTTCATTAGCAATACGTTCATGTCTCCAACTTTGGTATCGTCGGCAAGGTAACAAAATACGCTTTGTTGTTTTATGTGAGCTTGTTACATCTTTAGTATCTGACACCTCTTTATTTTGATGCAGGACTTACCTCTTTCATGTTCCGAGGAGGTTAGTTGGACCTTCAGCGCTTTTACCTGTACCCTCGCCCGGTCTTGAGGTTCCTTCTCACCCAGGCTTGTTTCAGGGACTTCCTCTCGTGCCCAGCCATGTGGGCCGATGCGGCCTATCTGAAAGCCTTGATTGAGCTCTTCTGTCCCAAGATCATGACATTTCATATGGCCATGGAGGAGATGACTCTTACCCCCATCGATTGGTCTATGATTACAGGGATTCGAATGGGGGGTATACCAGTGGCTAACCTTCTCGTGCCCAGTCGGGATGAGGTGATTCAACTAATCAAGGATTATCCCACCTCCACAAATCTGTTTGGCTCTAAGGTTAAAATGTCATGGTTGTTTGATCTGTTTACAAAGAATGAACTGGTGAATTTGGGCCAGCCTGATGCAGATATCTTCATTGAGCCCAAGTGTGCGGTGATGTTGGCTCACATTTTGCTCCTCTTCCTGCTGGGCCTGACCCTCTTCTCGAATGCCAGCAGCGGCAGGGTCTTATTGTCCTTGATTAGTCTTATGGGAAACTGGGGCGACGTGCACAGATACGACTGGGGTGGGGCTTGATATGCCGTTCTATTGTCTAGCCTAGCCGGAGTCTCATTGGAGAACTCGATTTCTGTTGTTGGCTTCTGCCGGTGATTGAGGTAACCACTGACTCCTTTGCTTTCCTTGGTTTATTGGTTAGTCATCCATCCTATTTCTGACACACCCTTTCTGTATATTATTCTTTTCAAATTTGGGGCTATCTGCACATCCAGCCTGGCCGCGCCCTCCTACATTCTGACATATACACATATCCACTCATGAGCAACTAGAACACGCACCGCCGCAGGGATGTTGGTATGAAGCATTTGGAGATGGGCCTAAGGTCCCAGTTCAACCTACTGATCTCGGAGCAGGTATGGCTATTTCTCTCTTTTCTTTCTCAGCATTTCTTTTATGCTACCAACTTGGCTGATGGGACACTTTTTTGTCTGGACAGGTTAACTATGATCCCTACATTGGTTCTCCTTTTTGGGATCGATCTACTGTGGGTCCGTCCCACTTCTTTGTTGACCACCGCATCATCTTCTTCTTTGGGGCCTAGGCCAGGGCATATTACCTGGGAGAGAGTGGTCCACCAGTATTGAGACTACTTTTCTGTGCCACAGGCTCCTCTTGTGGATGTCATGGCTCCTAGGGGTACTGTTGAGAAGCTCTCTGCCTGGTTTCTTCATCATGGGGTCCCGATCAATGATCTCCTCATGCCCGAGAGGTACCAGCTATGGTATGAGTCCGTACCCTATCGATCCATTCTTCCGTGCTTCGTACCTGGTGTCAATTTCCTGGCTTTTGGCTGTCTGCGATCTCAGGTGTTTCTCTTTTCCTTCGGCACATTTTTAGTTGTTCTGATTCAATTTTTACTTTTACTGACTAAAACTCTGTTCCTTTTCATAGTTTGAGCAGGGAGGTGACCCTGATGATGATGATGATGAGGCGGCGGTGGGTACTGTTGAGGCTATGGGAGATGGTTCCTCAGGCACCTCTGGTACTGGTGCCTCTGGTACTGGTGCCTCAGGTAGTTTGATTGTGGAGGTCTAGGGGAACTTTAGGTGCCTCGATGATGCCTTCCTTTTGGGTTTATGTATGGCCGTAGAGGAGCGAGCCCGCATATCTACTGACGCGATCCGGATCCCCCCTCCTGAATTGGTTCCTAGGGTAAGCAAGTTGTTTTCTTTCAGCATGCTTATTTTTCAGAAAAATGCATGTGCTTGTGCCTGTGGCTCCTATAGCTGATGTCTCTCTCCTTTTTATGTAGGACTATGAGTCGGCGGTGAATCAGGCAGAGTATTACCATAATATAATTGGCCTTCGGGGCATGGAAGTGGTGAGTTTCATACTGACTAGTTTCGATCATTGCCTTGCTAATTTTATCTTTCAATTGATCTTGACTGATGGCTTTGGATATGACTTTCAGCGTGCTCTTGAAAAGGAGTCACGCTCCCTTCTTAGCCAACTTTCTCAGGTGTCGGCCTGAGTGGGAGATGTCAGGACATATCAGAGTTGTTCACTTAGGCGCAAGAAGTCCAAGGGCACCAATAAGGATTAGGCTCTATTTTTGGATTTTCGAACTTTGAGACTTTCTGGGACACATTTTATTTTTGGATTTTGGAAATATGTAATGGATGATGTGACATTGTTATTATTTTTGAATGGTTTTTTCAGCTTTTCCAGATGAATGTTAGTGCCCTTTGCATATTCCATCTCCCTTTGTCTTGTTGTAGTGCATCAGATTGTTTGCAGGATGGGCTTGATTTTTTCAGAAAGAATGGCCTCTTGGGTTACATACTTTGCTAACACTTGGCCCTCATTTTAATGCCTGTGTGGATCTTTCTTGCACGAAGATTTATATAAGTTAGATGTGACCAACCAAATTTGCCTCTGTATATGATTTAATGTGCTATTTTAGGTAAAAGGTAGTAAACGCAGGCAAGCAGTCTAGGGGATCAGCAAAAACTCTCTCCCCCAACCCTCATTTTTTCATGTAGGGGGGGGGGGCAAATGGTCTGGCGCATGTATTGCATGCGCCAAGCATATCCTGGGAAACAAAAGGCTTGGCGCATGTAATACATGCGCCAGGCAAAACCTGGAGAGAGTGGGGCCTTTTAAGCCCAAGAATGCACTCTTTATTCCTTCTTTTGATTTTGGCTTGGTACTTTTTGCTGCCAATTTTCTCCTTGCTTTCTCAAGGGTGGGTACATCGTCCTACATTGAATTTGTATATTTAGAACATCTTTATACGTCAATGGACCCGCTTTCCAGCCCCGCTTCTGTGGAGGGTGTCTGGGACCACGATACTTCCCTCTTTCGGCGTGGGGCTCAGTTTTCTAAGGAAGTGGCTTGAGAGCATGCATGAGAGCGAGCTTATAGGTTTGGATTGGCTCGGCTTGGCCCGCCTCTTATCCTTCCTTGAAGTTCCTCCGCTTTGGGATTTCATTTATGCCGCGGCTTCATTTTGGGGAGTTAACACCCATCTCTTCCATTTTGGGAATTGTGAGCTGACTCCTACTCTCAGGGATCTCTCCAATCTATCAGGTTTGAAGCTGCATAGAGACCTAGCCACGGTGCTACTCAAATCGGGTTATGCCAGAGCCACCCATATCACCTTGGGCTTGAAGAAAAATGATTATGAGAAAAGTCTCATTAGGGGGCCCACCAGGTGTTCGGTGAAATTCCTAAGAGAACTTTTTAGGGAGGAAAGCCTATGAAAATTGGCCAATCAAAAATCCTCATAATGTGAAGGCCTTTTCCCTTTGCCTTATCTCCGAGGTTCTTTTCTATACTGGGGGAGAGAGCTTCTCGCTTGCACTTTGTGACGTTTTGGCGGAAATAGAGAGAGGTCGCTCTATGATGCATATGGTGCTAGCGGAGCTTTATTGTTGCCTTGATGCCTTTACCCTGGGCAAGGTGGAGGGCCTCCGGGGATGTCCCATCTTGCCATCTTGGGACCCATGCCCTGCTTTTACGTTGCTCATGGTGAGGTGGCCCGTTGCTTCCTGGGTAGATGCCCCATGCTTCCACTAGGAGACATGAAGCGTTTGAAGCTTTGGCTGGCCGAAGCCGAGTTGGTGTGGAGGCTTCCTTGGTTAGATCGGACCTTCCCAGTGGTTGCTCCAGAGATCATGAGGGTATCACTCTCCTCGGTTTGACGGACAGCACTTACTATTTCCCATTTCGAGTGTTGCGCCAGTTCGGTTGCCCTCAACAGGTGCTCAGTGCAGTGAAACCACCCCTATGTGACTTGATTTTCTCTTGGGGGTACAATGGGGACATGGATAGGATAGCTGCTCTCTGGGAGATGCGTCAGTAGACGCTCATGTGTGATTAGAGCATGAAAATTTAGTTTTGTCCTCCCTGCAATATGAGGCTTGGCTACTATCTGAGAAGCCTGTTGTTGGTCACTTGGATCAAACAGAGAGCAGTGATATGGCGAAGCCTTGGCCAAGGAAGGAGTCGGTGCTTCGAAACCGTATTGAGCTACTGATGGCGAGAAGTGAATTCTATATGATAATTTAGAGAAACAGACGATTAAAGCAGAGGTGGCAGAAACCATAGCTGATGTAGCTGAGCGTGAGGTCCTTCATCTGGAAGGATCGTTGGGTGACACTCTTAGTGCTATTGATGCTTCCCGAAAGTGGTATAGAAGTCTTCATGGTCGCTGGATGACGGAGTGGGATGTAGAGGAGGATGCTTTATGTGCAGATATCCGTCCTTTGAAGCATGAGTTGGGTCATTGATTCCCTCCTGCACGTACCTTTTTGCACATGTCAAAATCATAGAAAGGGGCGTAAGAAACCTCTAATTAGATACATCTTTTTGGTATACATATTTCCCTAATTAGATACATCTTTTTGGTATACATATTTTCTTTATTTTTTTATTATTTTTGCATTTTTCGTAAGGAAAGAAAGAAGCTAGACATCTCACATATTATTTTTTGGGATGTGGTGTCAACTGTATACAAGTTTCTACATGAGAAAGGGAAATCTATTATCTTACAAAATATTGTTATTTCTCCTTTCTTTCATTGGTGGACTTCTTTTGAGATGGAAAGTGCATAGTATGGGCATAGAAAATAAAGTCTCTTATCTTTTGCAAAAAGGGGCTCCTTGCCCTGTGGTGGTGTACACATAGTGTGGGTGTGAAAATGGGGAAGGGAAATCTGTTATCTATGATAAAAATGGTCTCCTTGCCCTCTCTTTTTTTGCTTTCTTTTATGGTTTGATGCCTTAATTATCAGGGAGATGATAGGTCCCCCTTTGAGCATGGTCGAACCCCCTTTCATGGTTGGTCCTGAGTGAAATTCAACAATTTTTACCAAGGCTGGAACATTTATTCCTTTATATTGAATCGATCTTTTTCTCCTTACCCTGGGTCATATGTTTGACAGTGCGGCCCATAAAGTCATTCTTGGCCAGGACCCGATTTGAGCTAACATGAGCGGCCCAGTAGAGAATCGGGTAATGCAAGAGGGGAACTGAGAGGATCTTATTTATTTTCTTTTTCATTTCTTCTTCTTTTCAACTTTCTTACTTACAACACCCAAGGTGGGTTTCCATCGTGCCCGTTGTTTTTCTCTTTTTATTTGTAGCGCCCTCTCGGGTTTTCACTACATCCATGGGTTTGCATTTTTACCCCAGGTGCCCTTTTAGGTTTTCACCTAGTCCACACAAACTCACTATTTTTACCCATGGGGCCCTTTCGAGTTTTCGCCATGTCCTTTTTGCTTTGAGGTTATATATATATATATATATATATATATATATATATATATATATATATATTTCTTTTATCTTATCAAAGGCCACGACATGGACATCGATTCCGTCATAGCCGGCTAGATGATATTCTTTGTTGTCTCTCAGCTTGACTTGCGCTGACTCAATGGATAGTATGACTACTCATAGATCCTAAAGAGGGCTTTTTCTTGAAATGTATCGTGGCTAAGGGATAGGTTAGGAATTTTTAAGGTATTCTGAGTTTTCAAAAAGGTTTCCTTGATTGGGTTCCACCTGCCACAATACACTTCTTCCTTGGAGGTTTTGATTGTACATGCCTCACTTTTTCTTTTCTATTTTTTATTCTTTTTTGTTTATCCACTTTTTGGGATTTTGCTTTTCTGAACTTTTTTGAATTTTAATGGTAACTCTTTTTCATCTTTTTTTGTTTGGTATATACACACATTTTTTTGGAAGGGTTGATGAAAGAAAGGTTAACGGCTCAACTGGTGTAGCAAGGGGTATGAGTATTCAGGGACGATTTTTGGCTACTGGGCTTTGAAATGATGGCCTCTTTTCAAAATATCCTTAAGTAGTCACGTATCCATTTTTATCAATACTTACCTTACCGCTGAGACTTAGGAATAGAATCGTCGGACGTATCCAGTGTTGATGGGCTCAGGAAAGTGATCTTCGTCCATGGTGGTGAGGCAGATGGCGTAAGGTCCTTCCCAGTTGGACTTGAATTTTCCTCTTAGATCGGCGTGGAGGGATGGGAAGATTTTCTTGAGTACAGTATCTCCTACCTTCAGATCTCGACTGCGAACACGTTTGTTGTAAGCGCGTGCGATTCGCCCCTGGTAGATTTGGGTATGACACAAGGCAAGGAACCTTTTCTCGTCCAGCAGGTTCAACTACTCAAAGCGGGATCTCTCCCTTTCAGCTTCGGGTAGGCCACATTCCATGAGGATACAGAGTGAAGGTTCCTCAACCTCTACCGGCAGGGCCACCTTAGTTCCATATACAAGGGAGAATGGTGTTACTCCTATAGCGGTGTGGATCGATGTTCTATAGGCCCATAAAGAGAATGGTAACATTTCACTCCAATCTCGATAGGTGACGACCATCTTCTCAAGGATGCGAATGATCATTTTGTTAGCAGCTTCCATGGCCCCATTGGTTTGTGGCCGATTTGGTGATGAGTGGTGATGTTTGATCTTGTACTGCTCACAGAAGGCCCTGATGCGCTCTTTGGCGAAGTTCATGGCGTTGTCCATGATGATATCCTTGGGTATGCCAAATTGGCAAACAATATTGCTTTTGATGAATTTGTCAACATGTCAGGTCATGATGTTTATGTAGGATGCCACCTCTACCCATTTGGTGCAGTATTCGATGGCAACCAGGATGAATTGATGTCCGTTTGATGCTTTCAGATTGACTTTCCCGATGACATCGAGGCCCCAAGTGGCGAATGGCCATGGAGTGGTCATGCTGTGTTGATCTATGGCTGGGACATGGATCAGACTGGAGTGTTCTTGGCACTTGTAAAACTTCCGCACGTGCTTGCAATAGTCAGTTTTCATGGTAGTCCAAAAATAAACTTATCATGGGATCTTTTTAGCGAGCATGTGCCTATTGACGTCAGCCCCACATACTCCCTCATGAATCTCTTTCATGATGTTTGCTGCCTCACTTTCAGTTAGGCATCAGAGTAGGATGTTGTTATATGACCGCTTGTAGAGACACTCGCCGCAGATGACGTAGTTTGCTACTAAACATTGAATGGAATATCTATCCTCTCTGGGTATCCCCTCAGGGAATGCCCGAGTCTCGAGGAAATTCTTGATATCTGAGAACCATGGTGGCTCATCATCTAACCCTGAGGGTTCCTCAATCTGGAGGCAGAAGGTCGGCTCACTCATCTTTTCAATCATGATTGGCTTCATCTCGACACCATACGGGATTTCTACCATCGATGCCAAACTTGCTAACGCGTCGGCGAAGCGATTCCTTATTTGTGGGACATAAGAGAAAGTAACATCAACGAAGCATGCTATCAGACCTTCGAGGTGTTCATGGTATGGGATCAACTTCTCATCCTTCATCTTCCAATCTCCATTCGTCTAGCATATGATCAACTATGATTGCTAAATACCCTGAGGTGGGTTCAGGTCAAGTGCTACCTGCAGTCTAGCTGCACAGGCCTCATACTCGGTCATGTTATTAGTGCAGGGAAAATTGAGTTTGATGGAAACTGGTACATGGGATCCCTTTGGCGAGATTAGGATAGCGCCAACTCCTTGACCTTTGGAATTTGCTACTCTGCCAAAGTGCATCACCCAGGATTCATCTGTCTCAACTGTATCATCCTCAGTCATGAATAGGATGTCCTTGTCTTGGAATTCAGCCCTTAGATGTTCATAATCGGATAAGGGATTATCGTCAAGATGATCAGCGAGTGCCTATCCCTTGTTCGATTTTTGTGTGACATATCTGATGTCAAATTCTGATAAGAAAAGCTGGCAGTGCATAGTCCACCCAGTGAGGGCCGACTTTTCAAACATGTACTTTAATGGATCCATGCGTGCTAGGAGTAGAACAGCTTGGGATAACAGGTACTGGCTGAGCCTCTGTGTGGTCCACACGAGAGCCAAGCATCCTTTCTCCATATGAGAATAGCACATCTCGTAGTAAGTAAACTTCTTTCTCAAGTAGTAGATGGTCTGCTCTCTTCTTCCTGTCTCATCATGCTGCTGTAGGACACATCTCATGAAGAGATATATTAAGAGTGGTCTCCCTGGCTCGGGTGGTACTAATACTGGAGGGTTGTGAAAGTAACATTTGATTTTATCAAATGTCGCTTGACAGTCGTCATTCCATTCAATGGTTAAATCTTTTCTTAGTAGCTTGAAAATCGGTGTGCAGATAGGAGTGAGTTGTGCAATGAACCGACTGATGTGCTGCATCCTACCCAAGAAACCTCTAACCTCCTTTTCGATAGACGGTGGTGGCATTTCCGTGATGGCCTTTACTTTGACTAGGTCCACCTCGATACCTCCCCTGCTTATGATGAATCCTAGTAACTTTCCTGACATGGCACCGAGTGCACATTTATGAGGATTCAGACATAACCTATATTTTCTTAGCCTCTGAAACAACTTTTGGAGGTTAATCAGATGGTCACTTTGCTTCAATTACTTGGCAATCATGTTGTAGACGTACACCTCAATTTTTTGGTGCATCATGTCATGGAAGAGTGCTGTCATTGCTATCTGGTACGTTGCCCTGATATTCTTTAGCCCAAATGGCATGATTCGATAGTAGAAAGTTCCCCAAGGGGTGATAGATGTTGTCTTCTCTCGGTCTGCCTCTGCCATCCTGATCTGATTGTATTCGGAGAATCCATCCATGAAGGAGAGCATCCCGTGCTTAGCAGTGTTATCGACCAAGATGTTGATGTGCGGTAATGGGAAGTTGTCTTTTAGGTTCAACTTGTTCAGGTTTCTAAAATCAATGCACATGCGGACCTTTCCATCCTTCTTTGACACTAGAACAATATTGGCTAACCATTGAGGGCATTTGGAGACTATGAGAAATCCTACATCATATTGCTTGATGACCTCGTCTTTCACTTTCAGCATCCACTCAAGTCGGAGTTGCTTCTAGTTCTGCTTGACTAGCTTAATATCAGGGTATAGTGGTAACTCATGCTCGACCAAATTAGTGTCCAAACTAGGCATGTCCTCTTATGACCATGCGAAGATGTCTTGATATGACCAAAGGAAATTGATCATGCTTTTTCTTTCCTCGGGAGATAGTGATGCTTCGATCTTAGTGATTCTAGGAACCTCCTTGGTCCTTAGATTGACATCCTCTGTTTCCTCAACAATGGGAGTAGGGCCATGCTCAAAGTTGGTAAACCGCTTAAGGAGTTCATTGGGAAGCTCCTCAGTAGGGATTTCCTTGTCCAAACTCGTGACTCCTACCACTTCTTGTATTTCTACAAGGGGTCGATTTCACGTGGGTAAGGGATTTTGATCAAGGCATCATTTTCTTTGACTTTATTTGGAATTTTAAAAGGCAATATTTTTGGATTTTGTATTTTTTTCATGTTTTTGGAATTTTCGTTTTCTTCGGAAATGGGCTCTTGGCAAAGCAAGTCCCTATATATACACGGTATTGCCTACTAAGGGCTTATCTCAGTTTTTATGAGTTGTTTTTTTTATGAAACGGGTGTCATATTTAGGCCACTCACCGCTTCCAAAGTTTGGGGCACAAACGTCTGATTTCGTACCTGTGGTGCTACTCCTTTACCTGTTTGGATGGAGGGGGGTCGCTGATATGTTTCTTTGGAGTCAACCTCCATCATGTTGATCATGGGCTCGTCTGGGACTTCGTCCTCAAACGTCAGTAAGGTCCTATGGTGATTTACCACAGGGGGAGATTGTGCGGGTATGGATGGCTCTTCCTCAAAAAGAGAGAGTGACTAAGTCTATTTCCAGGTTAGGAGGGAAAATTCGGGGATTGGTGGGGTGGACAAGGGCTGCGGGTTTGTGTGCGGTCAATTGTATTGCCCCATTCTAATCGATCTTTACAATCCTCGCACTCACAAAGGTATTTCGGATGCGAGTCCTAGGACGGAACTCCTCTTCTAAATTGATCCCACAAGATCTAGCAGTTACAATGGTTCGAGATTTCTCCTTGGCCTCTCGGACCTCTTCTTCGGTGGGCTTGTAACCTAAACCAAATGAGACCTACTACCGGCCTTTGGCTTTGACTGGCTCTTTCCTACCTTATAATCAAGGTCCCAACCCCCTTCCTTTCTGATAGCCCCACTTTTGGAGCATGGCCACAGCTGCTACCATTCTGCCTTCGATTTTCAGGGTGATGCTTTCTGGGGGTTCCGAGACAATAGCCGATACCTCATATTCAAAGCTGTGGAGGTTCCTATCCTCGGTCGTGTGTATCACATCCAACACCTTGGGGTTCTCAATGTTGTGGGTAGCTTTCTCCTTTTCCTCATGCCCTTCACCTATGATGGCGATGACCTTCTGCCCAGACATAAATTTGAGCTTCTGGTGCAGTGTCGAAGGTATCGCCCCAACCTCATGTAACCAGGGGCGTCCTAATAACAGATTGAAAGAAGATTTGATGTCCATCTCTTGAAAAGGTATGGAAAAGGTCATTAGCCCGATCACGAGCTTAAGATCAACTTTTCTAATTATTTCCCTTTTTGTATTATCAAACCCTCTAGCACTAGTTCTTGTTGGTCTCAACATACAAGGGTCCACGCCTATTTTGGTGGCGATTCATAGAGGCCATACATTTAGAGTGAACTCGATATCAATCAACACCAGTGGGATTACCATGTTTTCAGCCTCTACGGTGATGTTGAGGGATTTAGCATGATTATATACCTCCTCTGGTAGATTCGTATCCGAGATAGAGATGGCATTAGGAGCCATCACCTGCCCGATTATCTGCCCATCCTCATCTGGGCTTACTTGGAGTGAGACGTGTGTATTTTTTAATGCTCCCATCAGAGCTTGAAATTGAAGCGGGGACGCTATTAACAGATCCCAAACCATGATATGGGTTGGCATTCTCCTGAGCTGAGTTTCAAATATGTGCTCATGACTCATCTTTTCAAACAGGTTTGCTGTGGTGGTATCTTTCTTTCCCTTTTGTCAGGTTGGCGCTGGCGCTGGCGCCGGTGCATTTGTCTGTTTGGAGATCTTCCCTGACCTGGTGACAAAATCAACTGCCCCTTCCCTACTGCTATTGGCATTGATGTTTACCTTTTCATAGCTGAGCGGGACCTGATGAGGATTGTAAGTTGGTCCCGGGATCTGAAACAGGGAGAAGGTGGGTACTGGGGATATGGGTGCTGAGGGATTGGAATGGGTGGGTATCACATGATTAACTTTTGGAAGGGTGGAGAAGGTGGGCCAAATAGGGTTGGCGGAGATCACAGATGACTGGATTGGGGGTGATGTGATGAGGGTAGGCCATTGATAACTGATGGGCGCCGGAGGTGGATGGGCGACATAATCAGCCATTGGGTAATTGGGGGAGGATGCCGCATATGGTTGATAGGAGTTAATTTAGACATACTTAACGGGAGCTGGCGCTGGGAAGTATGTCCTATGATCTAAAGGTTCTGCTTGTGGCATGGGGTTTGGAAAGTAAGCAGCTAGATTCAAGGGTACGATCACCCCAATACTTCTATCTCCGCAATCTCTCTACAATGGTGCCATAAAATTTACCTGGTCGCAGATGTAATCCGATGGGTAAACATTTTCATCATCCTTTACTACCATGCCAATAGTACGTCTCAGAGCTGCCGCTCCTGGTGGGTGCGGGAGTAGTGGTACCTGGTGAATGTTGGCATGTTGGTTGGCTTGGGGAAGTGTAGGGGGAATGATTTTCCTGGCCTCAATCAGATCTTGTATTGCGTGCTTTAATGGAAAGCAGCAATCAATAGGGTGGCCCGACTCTTGGTGGAAGTTGCAATGAGTGTTGGGGTCATAGTTCCTTAGGATGGGATTTGGTGGAGGCTGCGGCTGGAGTGCTATGACCAACCTTTCTTCTATTAGTAAGGGTAACAAAATATTCAGTGATTGCCCCAAAGGTGTGAACACTTGGTTAAAGCAAGCCTTTCTCTGTTCTGGGGTCATCTGTGCCCCCTGTCCATTATCGGTTCTCTGTATTGGCTCGCTTCTTAATGGAGTTGGCTGTACGGCTTTAAATTGGAATGGGATTACACTGGTGTTGGGCCTGGTATTCATGACATTCTGCACATCTGTCTCAGTTGTTCTATCATTTCTTTGCTCAGAGAATCTCCTGACCCCACCAGCCCCACCGGATATATTCTTGCTTAAATGCCCTTCTCTGATAGCATCTCCCAACGATTGATGTTCCTCACCAAATTAGCAAAGCTGGACTGTTGTTGGTAAACGAGGAGGTCTGAGATGACTGGCAAGATATTTTTTAGGATCATCTCAATTTGCTCATCGTCGAGTATTCTATTTCTTACCTGAGCTGCCAGTGCTCTCCAATGCCCAAGATAATTGCTGAAGGTCTCGTTAGAGTTCTGCTTTAATCGGGCTAGATCTGACTTGTGAAGTTCAATGTCTATATTATAGACATACTGCTATTAAAATAAATGTGTCAGACCTTTCCATGTTTTTATCATGGATGTTCTAAGGATGCGAACCACCTCAAGGCCGGGCCCATCAGACTTTTTTGAAAGACTTTTATAAGCAGGCGCTCGTCCCCCCCATATTGTCACATGTCCCCATAGTAGGACTTGAGGTGTGCGATGGGATTGCCCGTGCCATTATATTTATCAAAGACCGACATTTGAAATTTTGGGGGCAAAGGGACTTCCGCAAATAAACATAAGTCCCAAAATCCGTGGCATGGATTTCGGCTCCACCCATCTTCAACAACTACTTCTTGATTTTGTCTAATTGTTCTTTCAACTGCTCAGACTCTTTAGACAGTGGGGTTATTTTCTCAACGGTCGACCTTGATTCACCTTGTGCTACCGAGGGGTTGGTTATTATGGGTGGAGGATTGATGTTGGCAAATGCCACAACGTAAGCCCCACTATTACTGATCTCATCTTCCTCATATTGTGGGTCTACATATGGTGCAGTGAGGGTGAGATTTTCTTGTTGGTGCGGGCTTGGCTGGATAGGTGTCGGGACGGACCATTGATGGTGGGGGAAGTTTTGTGGAGTGATAGGATGAGTGGAGTTTGGATTTTGGGTTAAGCCCTGATGGGGCCACTGTATTTGGGGGAAAGCTTAGAGATGGCTTTGGGGTGCAGGGACATGGGTGAATTGAGGTTGATGGAGGATAGGTGTCAGGCTCCTGCCTTGGGCGGGTGGGAGGTTTGTGTGTGAGGGAGATATTGAGGGAATTGTGGAGGGTATGGGTATGTGGACCCAAGGTTTGGGCCTGGCTGGGCTTGGGTATTGGATAAGGAACTTGGAGGAGTTTGGGCGATAAGGCCTTGGGAAATTTAGCCCATTGGGCTTTATTGGGTTTGGGCCATTGGGCCTTGGTAGATCTGGCCCATTCGGCCTTGATGGGTTGGGTCGATTGGGCCTTGATGGGTCTGTCCCATTGGGCCTTGGTGGGTCTGTCCCATTGGGCCTTGATGGGTCTAGCCCATTAGGCCTTAATGGATCTGACCCATTGGACCTTGATGGGTTTGGCCCATTGGGCCTTACTGGGTTTGGCCCATTGGGCCCTGAAGGGGGTGGATGATGGGGGTTTGGGCCATTGGGCCTTGGTGGGTTTGAGTTAATGAAGGGTGGAGACTTGGGAGTGTGTATGATGGGTTGGAAGATGTGGATAGAATGAGGGGGGATGTTTTGGGAGGCTTTCCAATTGGTGTAAGCCCGGATCATCTCATCCATCATAGCCATTGGAGAGGGAGTGGATGGAAATGGCTCATTTGAGGGAATGTGGGGTATGGCTGAAGTGGATGTGTGGGAAAAACTTTACATGGCCTCGATAAAATATGGCATGACCTGGGCAGATAGGGGGATATGGGAAGAATTGGGTGTGGCATGGGTAAATGTAGGTGGATCGGGTAGATGTTGGGAAGATGGAGAATGGGGTATGGTGGTAGAAGCAGGAAATTGGGTCAGGTTTTACATGGATGTGAGTGGAAATTGTGATTGATTTGGCATGGACATGGGGGGGGGGGGAAATGGGCATGCTTTAGGAAAATGATGGGGAATGGGGTGTCGAATCTCGAGTGTTTTGAGAGGTGGTGGGTGGGAAGATAGGAGAACCGAACGAGCAGGTGACGGTAAATGGGGGTAGGGTGAGGGGGACGGATGTGAACATCTCTTCCCTATGGGAATGAGTTGGAGGATGTGGTGGGGATGAGTCGGGATCAGCGTATGCCAGATACACTGGCCACGACATGACTTGCTGACGGGTGGGGTATGAGTGCCTCAGATGGGGCCCGTAAAGGTTTCTTCTTCTCCTACGGGACGACAGAGGATAAGGTGATGTCGTTGTCCCGGTACCGCGATGGTTTCCTTTTTTCAGTTTTTTGGTTTATTTAATTTTTTTGAAATTTTGTAAATGGATTTTTATGATGCAAGATTCTGGGGGCCCTTGAATTCCCATTTCAAGTGGTATTTCTACCCTAAATAAATCCCGCGGTGTGACCTCGACGCGCTTCGGAAGAATCAAAGGGGAACCCTTTGATCTATTGAAAGCAAGAGAATCAATGCAAACAACCCGATCCCCCGAAGTGAGTCGATAAGAGGTTACCCTCTTTTGACCGGCGGGGGTGTATTGGCTATTGGATAATGCAGGACCTAATTAGAGGTGCTAAACCACTGAGCAGGGAACTCGGGGATGTGGAAAAGTACTCAAACTCGGGCTGCACTGCTCAGGTCAGGCTTGGCATGTCTATTACATGTGCCAAGCCAAATTTGGTCAGAATAAGCTTGGTGCGTGTATTACATGCGCCAAAGCAAAAATGTTCTTTCCAAGCTTGGCGCGTGTATTACATGCGCCAAGGCAAACTGGGGTAATGGTGGCTTGGCATGTATTTTGCATGCGCCAGGCACAAATAGTGGGGTCAATATTTTTTTACAACAAAACAGCAGCCCAAAATTGGTCTCCGTTTTTGGCTTTGTGGAAGCACTGCTTTCGAGGACTGATTTCTTAGTTGCACTGGGGTCTCTCCTCACCGCACCTAGGGATACAAGGCCGATTCGAGACTACTAACACTCTCCCCCAAGGGTTTTAGGCTTCGTAACTGGATAGGTTACCCACCCGATATACCTCTAGCGCAAGCGCCTTCTCAGATACTAGGTAGGGTGGTTCTTTTCTGGATCATCACCACTAGGGGCTGCCGTCGTACTAAGAACTGGGATGTTTGTATATTTTCCTAAAATTACCAACCCATGAAAATCTACCCTCGTAAAAATTCAATTGAGTCCCCTCTTGGCTCAGTTTTAATTTCAGATTTTTAGGGGAGTTATCTTTAAAGTCCAAAAATGAGGGGTGATGGTCCCGTGCCGCCTCTATGGGCCGGTGTCCACTGATGAGATATGATCAAACGTAAAGTAATGCGCAAGTAGGCCTGCAAATGTTAGTAAAACAAAAATGATGGAAAAGTAGGGGTGAGTGAAAAATAAGAGAAGAACAAGCAAATGTTAGTAAAACAAAGAAAAAGGTCAAGTTTCAAGGGGAAGCTCTACTAGCTAGTCCCCAACAGAGTCACCATCTGTGCAACCGCGGGATTTTCGATTGTCCCGTCACGACGATGCGTACTCTGGAAAAGATATAGAGTCGCCACCCAGAGCTTTTGGTGTCCCAGGAAACCTAGATCAATTTTACAAGCACCGAAGTGTCAAAAATGTGACTCTGATTCACTGGTCTACACCAAAGGCTCTTGGTTAGGGGCTTCGGTTATCGATCAGGAAGGTGTAAGGCACCAGATCAACCCACTTTAAAGCGGTCTCTACTTATGACCAAAGATAAAAAGAAAATGGAAATACAAAGAGCACTTCCTCTTGCCCGAAGGAACTATGATCCTATTTGTGCCCCTCCGCCACTATTGAGGTTTTGGTGGCGTAACGACACAAATTAAAGGATAGAGAAAAAGCTAAGAAGGTAGACGAGCAGAGGAGAGAGTCAAAGCTCTCGGGCCCTTGTAGCACCACTGTGGTCCTTCGCTTGAGGGCACTTTAGTGAGCTTCCAATGGCTTGGATGGTTGAATGAAGGGTTCTAACTCTAAAGCTTGGTAGCTAAGGGGTAGAGGAGGAAAGGTAGAGGTAGTGTTCTCCTAAAGTCAAGGGTTTTTGAAGAAGGATTGGGTTTCTAAGATGATTTAGAATTCTGGAATTTGTATGGATATTTGGTGCACACAAGGGAGGGATAGATCTCTTACTCTTATCTCTCTCCTGGAAAATTTTCAAGCCTCTAATCCAAGGGGGGTGCCTCTCTATTTATAGAAAAAGAGAGGTTTAGGGGATACTTAAAAGCTAATTAGGGTTAGTAATTAGGTAATCCTAAATCTAAGGTTTTTTGGGTTTTTAAGGTTATGGAGATGTGTGAGAATGGGTTCAATGGTAGATGATATGGTAAGGTTTCAAATGACTAGAGGGTTGCAAATAGGGTAAACATGAGTGCAATAGTCCTAATAAAACTCATCCTAAATATTGAGATGGTCAACAAGTGAAATCTCAAAAGTAAAATTCAAACAAAAAGCATCAGTCACTGTAGCTAAGCTTGGCGCATGTATTACATGCGCCAAGCATAACTACAGCACCTGAAAGTCCAGAGACCGTGGGGGTCCCACCTATACTTGGTGTGAGTATTAGATGTTCCAAGCTATTTTTTGGAACAAAATGTCTTGGTGCATGTAATACATGTGCCACATATGCCTGGATCCTCGCAAGGTTCTCGCGTGGTTCAATGCATGCCTCGCGAGGTTCAAATGCTACCTATTTTATGCCCAAACTTTAGATCGTCATAACTTTTGATAGACAACTCTAATTAGGGTAATTCTTGGCTTGTTGGAAAGTTGGAGAGCTCCACTTTCAAATGTGATAAGATTTAGCTCCAGCAGATGTCCCTATCGGCCCCAATATATCTCTCTCTGGCCATTGCCTGGGAAGATTAAATGCAGGTTTCGAAGAGGTTTCTAAAGGTTAGGGGTAATTCCTAAGGGTATGGGCAAGTTCCTAAGATTCCTAAGGGTATGGGAGAAGCTATTGAAAGCTTAGGGGTGCGCCTCTCTTGAAGTATGTCTCGATCAGGCGTTGAGCCAAATTTGGGTGTCTACAGTAACGAATTAAGGTTTCAACTTCCCCTATCAGAGAAGCTAGAGTCTCAAATTTATTTTCTCTCCCTGCTTTCTAAAATAAAAATCAGATAAAACTAAATTAGCCATCCTGCTCTATCCTAACTCCATCCATTATGCCAGGAAAAGACTAATTGGAGGCTAAAGCATTGGGGGAGTATTACGCATTGACACCTCTTACACCTCCCCCATGCATTCAAGTACCCTCTACAGCCGGTAATAGAACTTTTGAAATTACGCCCAATGTGCTTCAAATACTTCTGACTTTTCATGGGCTAATGGACGAAGACCCCTATTTGCATTTAAATAAGTTCATAAAAGTGTGCACTATCATTCGAATTTAGAACTTGGCAGAAGCATCCACTCTGTTAAGGTTGTTTGCATATTCTCTTAGAGAAGAAGAAAAGCAGTGGATAAACTCTTTGCCTCATAATTCAATTGCTAATTGGAAAGTACTGGAACGAATGTTTCTTACAAAATTCTTTCCAATTTGCAGGATGAATAAAATCTGGCATCTTATTATTGCATTTCACCAATTCCTGGATGAATCTCTTGAGGAATGTTGGAACCGTCTTAAGGATCTTCTACACAGGTGCCCTCACCATGGGGTTATGTGCTGGCAACTTGTACTCACTTTCTATGAAGGTCGTGAAGATGCATCCGACATAGGATTGATGTGGCCTGTGGAGGTATGTTTGACAAATTGACAGCAAAAGAAGCTTGGGAACTATTTGAGACCCTTTGCAAGGAACCAGTGAAACACCACGCATTGGGTGGGATTGATTTGGAGACCTTGATAAATATACTTCCTAAACAAGGAGGATTATATAAATTAAAGTCAATGATGAAAAGTCTTTAGAGGCTGAAGCTGTGAAAAGTAGAAATTCAATCTCTGGTGGGTATAAAATCATACCCAACATCTCAAAAAGGAGAAGCTTGTGGTCCTATCCATGTCCTAACTCAAGCAGTTTCCCAACCTCCAATTGTTTCTCCTTACCCCACAGAAGCCCAAAATCGCACTGCTGTAGAGAAAGCCTGGTTGCAAATAGCTGAAAGCTGGATGCTAGATGACCGTATCCAGACACAGTTATTTAACCACTTTCGGCAATCTATCGTAAAGTTAGAAACTCAAACTAAGCAACTAACCCTTTTCGAGAGAGAAACTTATCTCCTTTACATGCAGTTGGTACGACTAGGGGACATATATTTATGGGAGGCACATCATCTCCCTCTATTTTAAATTGAGTTCCTCTAGAACCTGTCGAGCTACCAACTCACCCGTAGCAAACACCTGTAACATATGTATATAATTTAATATTAGAAAGTACTCTATGATCTACAGTGTACAAGAGTAATTCAATCGTAAACACCTTGTCATGTCATAATCACTTTGAATGTATGGATTTAAGATTTCTTGTGATTTATAGAGTCAAATTGTAGAGATTACGATTTGAAGTGTCATAGAATCTCATTTTTATTCTACAAAATAGCAAACGACAATTCTAGGGAACAGGCGATTTCAGTACGTTGGAATTCGAACCCATTTAATTCATAGAGGAAACGGACATGCATCACATTCAATTTTGCCACTTGCCAAGTACCCAAGCCTGTAAACCTACAGCTTGACATGTGAACCCTTCCCTTCCCTAAAAAACCTTACCTTTACCTTCCCAAAAACCCATCTCTTTCATCTTCCTTCCACACCCTAATCATTATGGAAAGAGAACCCAACCAAAGCAATTTCCGTAAATGGTATGATAGAATCATAGAGATACATAAGGCTGACCTCTTGGCTACAGTAAAGAAAGTAGAAAATATGAAACGCCAGCGACCCATCCCAGATGCTAAATCACCCATTGAAACTACCCTTTACCCTAAACCTAACCCAAATCCGACACCACATTCGAAGAAGCCATTTTCCCCACTTCTTAACCTTTATCCCATTACAACCCACCCTGAATGCCAGTTCCTATATGATGATGGTGGGTTAAAGCGTCCCTCGCCATTCCTCTCCGTTGCGTGTCTTCTCCTCGTGCTTATGTTACAATCTCTTCATAAAATCTTCACCGGGGAGTAGTATAGGTGAAGGGTGATCCGAGGATGTCTTCACTTTCCCACTCTTCAAAGGACTTCCATTGTGGCATTGCATTTCTTCTAAAAGCGATTTGTGATGTCTGTTTATTTAGAGATTTTGAAGGGCAGTGAGGAGTGTTCCGACAGATCTTGGAGTAGCGACCCTGCCAATGTGTGAATACTCCTTTGGTAGGAAGGAATGAGAGACTCTAAGTAATGGTTAGAATCCGAGGACTAATCTTTATCGAAGACATCTTCTTCTCTCAGACGTTGCTGGTAGTGTCGTAGATAGTGTGTGTCTAGAATTTTCCTAAGTTTATACTTTCATGTAATTAGTTTTTACTTTTTTTTTACAGCCCAAATTTCGGCACCCCAAAACTCATGCCATCAGATCACTCGTTAGGGCGATCCCACACTTACACGTACACTTGGCATACCCACAAAGCTAATCCACAACGATATATCAACAAAGAAGATAGATTCACAAACTTGCATTTTTAAAAGTAAACTTGCTCAAAATGACAGTTCTAAACCTCATGCCAAATGCATGAATGAAAGAACCAAAATGAACCATCGGTGATAGACATCTATCACCAACCAATGGTTAACAAAATAATATCCAAACTAATTATCTTACATAACCATCATAACTCAAAAGTGACTGGACATACCAAGCCGAACAAAAATACAACTCTAACAACACACTTAGAACTCAATCTACTTAGGAAAGAAGTCCTTAAGCAGAGGCTCAACTTGCTCCTCAGGAACGTAGTCTGAATCCTCTTCCTCATGTTCTAATTCTTTCTCTAAATCCTCACCTGTGACGTATAGTCAAAAAGGGGTGAGCATAAGCTCAATAGGGGAAAACGTTAGTCGCATTTAATCTCATATCACAAGCATAAAGTCACATAACTGAGTTTCATAGGCACATTCCACATTTATCTCATTTGAATTTCATATGCAAAACTTAATCACGCACATGCACAACTGAATCATATGCTTGGTTTTAAAACATTTGTCATAACTTAAAACATCAACTTAAACTTTTCTAAGCAAATATAGCATTAGAAGACGCGTAGAATACCGATGGGAATCCAAACCATCGTCGTTCAATGAATCATTCACAAATATGTATTACCGTTGGCCGGTAAGAAAATTGAACGGATATTCCACCGTGCTGGAGCACAATGAATGGATATCCCGCTGTATCAGAGCATAATGGATTCGTTTACTAAACCTTAAATGAAAGTGTATTTTCTAACTTATAGTTCCACACCGTGTAAAGTGATACATTATACTATTTCGGAAAACTAGTATTCTTACACATTTTCGAAATTCTCACGTACACGATTCACATCACATTTGCTTCTTTCACATCGCATATTTTATTCAAAACTTGTTTGAATTTAATGAACTTCAAATGCTTGTTTCTCACATATCACATCACATAATTGTATTAAAAACTTGTTTGAAAGTGTAGGTCACATTCTTGTTTCACAAAACTTATTCATGGCTTATCACATCACATTACTTAACTTACACATGGCATATTTAAATTAAATGATCATAAGTTTCTCCTACACATGGCTTATCACATCACATTACTTAACTTAAATGATCGTAACTTAAATTCAAACATGGCTTATCACGTCACATTACTTAACTTAAATGATCGTAACTTACACGTGGCTTATCACATCACATTACTTAACTTACACATGGCATATCACATCACATCACATTATTTCACAAAACTTGTTTGAGAGTCCACACACATGCTCAATACGATATCCTACATTTAAAATGCCCAAAAACCCTTTAAGAATGCTTAAGAAGAACCTAAGATACACATTTGTAAAGAATTGACATCAAAAGATTCGAGACAAATCTGACTCGGTTTCTTGCGCTAGCGAACTCACAGACACATCAAAACTCGTGCGATCGATTGGATTTTGGCATGTTGCTGTCAGTCACGTGAGGCCTCATGTGTGTGAGCCATATTCATATAAGACCCTCGTGCGAGCGAGTCTCAGAGCCCCTCGGGCTCATATCCTTTACTAAAGGCTTCTCGCGTGAGCGAGCTCCGAAGCTCGGGCACGCAAGAACCAAAGTTTACTCCAGATCTGAGTTTTCCTCAACTTGATCTTCTCCATATTTATTCCACACTTCAAACACATTACATCAAACAATTTATTAACAAAATTTCACACATTAGAGTATCGATTTCTCACCACTAACTCCACAATTCACTCGTAGATCGGATCGCCTTCCTCGTCATAACAAAGGGGTTTCCAAAACCCATTACAGCTACTCCAAACTACTTGATCACCTCTACCATGACACAATCACACGATAGTTCTTCACGTACACACCTTGAACATGTATCACTATGATCTAGAGGATCAAAATTCAAGGATTCAAGAAATCCCTTCTCTTCAAACTCTTTCCCCTTTTTCTCTCAAAGCTCTAAGTTAGCAAACCCAATAAATGGATTTCACACGTGGGCTATCCCTATCCAAGGAAATAATTTTGCTTCCTTGCAAAGCACTAACACATTACTTGTATGTTACACATATTTCCACTTATGTAACATTCCAAATTTTAAAACTCTAATACACATACTATAGATGTATATGCTTAACAAGGCATATATCATAGATCATTAATTTCTAAAATAATTTTAAACTTAAAATTACACACCTTTGTCTAAGAAGGACTCATGTATATAATTGTGTGAATAAATAAACAAGCACCGTTAGAGTACTAGTGGAAAGAGACTTGAATTCTAAGCAAGGGGTCTAGGGATCAAACCTTGCTAGAGACTTCAAAAAGCACTATTTTAGACTTAAACCAAAAGCCTATACACTTATGCTCGGTGTACCATCATAACACCGAATACTAGCCAAAGAGTTGGAAAAAGGCAACTCACATACACATTCTAAATTTGAGAGCTCTCAGAAGGTTATTTCCAAAACCCTCAAAAACTCTAAATAGAATGAACCGTAAGAGAAGACCTAGTTTTCTCTTTAAATAAGAACCGAGCCTCTTCTCTTTTTCATAATTCTAGAATTCTCTTAAGGGAAAACCCTTGCTTCTTCTTCTTATTCTTCTTCAACCTCTCTAAAGCCATTAAGTCACCTTGATTTGAAATCAAGAGGAAGAAGAGAACTCAAGCGAACGCGTGGAAAGTCGATAGATCATCGTCAACTCGTAGTTCATGCTTCAAAGGTAATATACCCATAACTTTTGACAGAAAAGTCCAATTTATCAGTATAATATATCGTTTTGGAGTAGCTCGAGACGATACATCTAATGGGATTAAAAACATCCACAATGTGATATCAAAAAGACCACAACGCAATGTCATAGGTCAAAGCATGCCGTGATAAACCCACAGCTCGCTGTCACTGGAAGAAAATCAGTATCCCTGTCTTTCGATGGCCATACCTTTTAATAGAAAACTCTGATTGACCATTATAATATATCGTTTTGGGGTAGCTCGAGACGATGCATCCAATGAGTATAAAAGTATCCATAGCTCATTGTGGTATATATGACAGCTCGCTGTGGATACCGAAATAGTGTATAATTTTGTGTTTGCAGCCACAGCTCGCTGTGAGCATTAAAAATCAGGAATATTCCTATACAGTTAAGTCATCCGATCCTAAACTTTTAGTGATTTATTCATTTATGTGTAAATTATACAAGGATCATAGAAGGGAGAATCAGACCTATGGCAAGGAGGATATCTTGTTCCGAACCGTAGAATCTTCGAAATTGAGGTAGCGAAAATTCACTGCGTAATTACATTTTGATTTTGATCCATGGCTTTAGTGATAATCTCGAAATAAATCTCTGAAAATTAGCGTTGAACTCATTGAAATTATTGTATCAAAGCTGAGAATTATTTTGAATATTACACATTAGAATTTACTTTGAATCATGAAACTTTTGCATCTGAATAATTGCACGTTTCATATTTATTTCTGCATTAGATTTTTTATATTGAATTAAATCTGAATATTGAAACCTTTGGGCGTTGTTGAGAACTAGAAAATACCATTTTTCACCCTTTAAACTGGGCCTTGATAGACCCTTGAGAGAACTAAATAAGTGTTTTAAGTGCTTGTGTTACAGCTAACAATAAAGATAGGCTTAACCATGAAAGCAGCCTAAAAGTGCCAAAAAGATGATGATCCATGTTGATCCAAAGGAAGAAAGAGAAGGGATAACCTCACGAACTGTCAAAATGCCTAAACTAAAGAGGACAAAGGCCTGGTTGTAACCTGGAAAGTGTGGAGCTATTCGAACAGAAGAATGCAGTATAGATTGCTTTTCGAAAAGAATCTGAACATTTCGAAAAGAATCTGAACATTTTGAAAAGAACCTGAACTTTACGAAAAGAACTAAAAGCTCCAGGCTTAGTTTTCGAAGAGCACCTGAACTCTTCGAAAGGATTTCTGACCTATTCGAAAAGAAGAGAACTCCTTGCTAACAAAGACCGAACTTCTGAAAAGAGCTTCAGAAGTCACAGTACCTTACGAAAAGTTCCCTAAACTATGCGAAATGGTATTCTGGAGATTCCTAGCATCTACAAGGGTAATTCAGTAATCTTTTACACACGCCCCAATGCATTTAAAAACCCAGGGACATTCCAAAAGATTTTGAGTATGAACGAAAGGCATATTCCACACCATGTGAGCACCCGAAGATGAAATCAATTGGCGGGAACTTCTAGAAATTCTAACAGATTTTTGAATTACATAACAGAATTGATGCTTCTATCATCTGATTGGCTGAACCAAATCAAGCAATTCTGATTGGCTAAAACAGATCTGGATCCAAGTGCTCGACTACCATTGGTTGATACAGATCTGACCAATTCTGATTGGTCGATACACATCCGAGCTAGACCTGGGGGAAACTATAAATAGATGAACCATTTGCCCAATTTGGGTATCCAGATTTCGAGTTTCATTTCTATTGTCTCATTTCCAATTCATATAGCTTGTCTGAAACTCCTGTAATAGCCTAGCTTTTATTTGTAATTGAGAGCTGTGAGATACTTCCGTAATTCAAAAGAGAATTATATTCAAGACTACAAATCCGAGAGCTATTTAAGCTGTGCTCTGTAATTGTAATGGTGAATTTGAAAAGGTTGCTGTGAACCGTACGTTCTTAATTGGATTCGTGTTGAGGGTTCCCTGGGATTTCCTTATTGCACTAGACTCCTTTAGATTTACTATTTTTTAAGCAATTTCCCTTAATTCATTATCCCTATGAGAATTTGTGTTTGTAACCTAATCTCTCACAGCATTTGTAGTGGTGTTTCTCGTTCTGAATTAAGGGTTCAGATTAAAGACTATTGGATGGTCTGTGACCATTGAAGTGGACAGACCATAACCATAAGTTTAACTCTAATCCTTGAGTTAGATTTTTCTCTTGCATCTGTGCTTGTGGCCAGTTGAAGATTGGATCATATCTCATTTGATCTACATTTATTCTCATTTTGCATCAAGGACCAAATCAAAGTTAGATATTATTTCTCTATTCTTATTATTTACATCAAAATCTCCCCAACTCAGATCTGGATCATTTAGGTTAATTTTTGCTTTTATCATTTAGTTAACGTGACAAATTCAACCTCTCATCTTATGTACCTTGTATATAGGATCAGCGGTCAGATCTGGTTGCTCAGATCTGAGGGCTTATCTTAAATTTGAAATCAATTCCCTGTGGACGATCTTTTACTCACTTACATTTAAAACTTGCTACAATTGGCCCTGATCTTGCAGGCTAATTTACTTCTCTCTGTGCTGATATTTCTCTATTCTTTTTAGTTTTCCAAATTTAGTATAATTCATCATTTGCGAATCTGTTTTCAAAACACAAATAAATCATGCACACTAAGAACTAACAACAAGTTTTTAGCGCCGTTGCCGGGGAATAGATTTTAAAATTGGTAGACCTAAGTTTTTTAATTTTGTAGATTTGATTTTCATTTTAATTTTTGCTTTAAACCTGCACTTCGCATTCCATGTGCTTGATTAAATGTCTACTGCAGTTTTGTATAGAAAACCTGTTTTACTGCAGCAGAATTTTTTATTTTTTTTTGAGTTTTTATTCCTTGCCTTCTAGTTATTTGAATAAATGCGGCTGTCACTCTTTTGTCTTTTTGTCAAATTTGGGCAGTAGCCTGAGTTTTTCTTTTTATTTTTTCCAATATACATGAATAAGGTACTACTGCAGTTTTTGGATTTTTGCAGATCTGGAGCAGCCGTCCAAGAAGGAGCATCTGAACTGAAGCTGGAGCAGATCTGCTTGAGTTCGCATCCCCTTCTCCTTTGCATTCATTTTCTATTTTTAAATTCTTGAGAACCAGCAGTTCTGCTGTGTTTAATGTTTGTTTTGATTATAATTTCTGCTGTCTTTTAGGCATGCTGATTTTTTTTACAAAACCAAATACAAAAATAAAAGAAAATGAAAACTCAAATAGAAAATCTCTGAGTTGTTTCTTATTATTTTTCAGCAGTAGTAAATAAGGGCTCTTGTTGAGCTCGGGCTGATCCAAAACAAATAAAAAAGATATATAAAAAATTATAAAAAGAAAAAATATATATATATATCTTCCAGATGGGCTGTTTTTCTTTGTTTGCATCCACTTTTCCCATCTGGACCTGCAGAGATCATTTTTTTTTTATTTTTAGGAATCATATAGGATAATGAGTAGTGAATCATAGGTTGTTTTGAATATTCAATGGACCCACTGATTTTATTTTCCTTCGAGATTTCTTCATCATAAATGGGTCTCAGCTGTGTATGAACCCTATTTTTAATATGTGCTCCCATGCTTCATTATTCTTTTTGATTCATACACATCATCAACAAAGGGGTCAGTCTCATGAATCTTGCTTTTCACTGTATGTTATTCCTGCTAATCATTTTTATGATCACATAGATTCATAAGTATCTCACGCTTTTGGTTTTTTTTTTTCTTTAGGCTTAGGATGTATCATTTGGCATTAGATTTTCTGTTTTAGGAATTTTAGTTTCAAATTCTGTTTTTAGATCGCTATTTTTTTTTTCCTTAGGTTAATGTGTCCTAGTTTTACTGATTTTCATCATTTTCCTGTGAGTATAGTTAGTTTCTAACTTTGTTTTCCTATTTTGCATTCACAAATTCTGTTTTTGTGTCAACACTTCTCTATTTTTTTTAACTTTGTATTCAGTCCCTTACCTTATTTTTACTGTTTCTCTGTTATTAGCATTAGTTTCCTTCAATTTGCTTTGCAGTTGTTTTATTTTTCTGATCATATATTCAGTTTTTAGATTTTATTTTGTAGCAGTTCTAGCTTAGTTTTGTTATTTTTCTGTTTTATCAGTAATTTCCTATATTTATATAGCATTTTTTTTCCCTTTTCCTGCTCATATATTCAGTGTTATTTTCTTTATTTTCAGCTACACATAGCTACAAATTTTTATTTTTTTTTTCTGCTTAGTTTTCCTTTCTTCTTTTACCCTGCTGCCCCTAGTTTCTCAGTGTCTAGAACATTGAGGACAATGTTCATCTTAGGTTTGGGGGTATGGCTGCCAATAAAATAAGTTAATGCTTGGTGCAGCTTATGATAAGCAGAATTTTTGAAAATGAAGTAATTTCACACCTGTTGTTTTTAAAAATGAGGAAGTTAAAACTTTTTGGTGCAGCTTATGATTAGCAGAATTTTTGAAAATAAAGTAATTTCACGCTTGTTGTTTTGAAAAATGAGGAAGTTAAAACTTTTTTAAAATTGATTTCTAGTGTAATTCCAATACTTTCATGAAGTAAATGTCAGAAATTTTTTCAAAATAAAATTAATGTTGTAGTAAACCTAAAAAGAGAGAAAACAGTGATGATATACCTCAGAAAGTTGATAGATAACTAAACCCAGTGAGACTTGGGCCTGAAATGTATTGTTGGGAGATATGAATTGGCAATTTTTTTCCTGCTCTAGGGACTATTTGAACCTGCTTACTATCACTAGAAGTTACACATATTCAAATTGAAATAACTTGACAGCAATCATGATATTAAACACATGATGTAGGGCCTCCTTTTGGACAGTTTGAGCCTCAAAAAGCCCCACCTTTTGAAACTACCCTTGATACACACCATTTGAGCTTTATAAATCTAAGATTTCTTTGAAACCTCATCAAACAACTTCATCAACCTCATTTAGCCTAACCCTCACTCTGAGAATTCAGAAGGTAAAGGAAAGGAAGCTGAAGAAAGGAGAGTTGGGTAACAATTTGGTAAAAGAAGAAGAAAAGAATTGAAAGCAATGATGTATCAACAACAGAAATGTGGCATGGCAGTAAATGTTAAAAAGAAAAGGGAGTCGTTTCATTGGAAGTTTGAAAAAGAATGAGGAAAAGATGGCCACTTTGGCTCTGAAAATTCAAAGAAGAAAATAAAATTGTGTTGAAATGAAGACGGTGTGTCTGTCACTTCCCCACCTTGACCGACTTCTAGAGTTTGGAATCCATTCCAACCCCTTTATTCTTGATAAATTTCACCCATAAGCCACATTACAACCCAAGTTAAAGTCCTTACTGATCAATGATGGATTGAGTTGTCACATGGAGATAAAGATTTGTGTAATCTATGGTGAAAAGAGCAGTGAATTCAGAACTAAAAAGCAAAGCCTATGCTCCTGCTTACAATCCTATTTGAGGATTGTAATTGCTCTTGAGCTGTGTGAAATAGTGCAACCCTCATATTTGCATGGTGAGTGAAAACCCTGGTGAGAGTTGAGTTTGAAATCAAATTATTTGGGGTAACATCATAAACTGAATTTTCAAATAGAAGGCAAGCTTTTCATTAATTTTTTTCGTATAAAAACTTTTTGACACCAACTGAGTGAATGGTAAAAGAAATTAAAGCTGAATTTTAGTTTTAAACTAATATTTTCTTGAAGATCTTTTTACAGCTTGACTAAGGTAGGTGTGAATAACCTGACTGGATAAAAGTCTGCTTTAACAGAACTGCATTGATATTAACTGATTTATTGGAGAAGTTTGTGGGTACCTTCACTGAAAACCCTCAGGAGACTTCACTCCTCCACTAGGGATCACCTAGGGGTTTAAAAGGCTTGTTGCATATGCTAAATGCAACTGTGTTCCCTACAAAAGTGGCTTTTTATTTTGTTTTTAATTTTGTCTTTGCTCGGGGACTAGCAAAGCTTTAGTTTGGGGGTGTGTTGAGAACTAGAAAATACCATTTTTCACCCTTTAAACTGGGCCTTGATAGACCCTTGAGAGAACTAAATAAGTGTTTTAAGTGCTTGTGTTACAGCTAACAATAAAGACAGGCTTAACCATGAAAGCAGCCTAAAAGTGCCAAAAAGATGATGATCCATGTTGATCCAAAGGAAGAAAGAGAAGGGATAACCTCACGAACTATCAAAATGCCTAAACTAAAGAGGACAAAGGCCTGGTTGTAACCTGGAAAGTGCGGAGCTATTCGAACAGAAGAATGCAGTACAGATTGCTTTTCGAAAAGAATCTGAACATTTCGAAAAGAACCTGAACTTTGCGAAAAGAACTAAAAGCTCCAGGCATAGTTTTCGAAGAGCACCTGAACTCTTCGAAAGGATTTCTGACCTATTCGAAAAGAAGAAAACTCCTTGCGAACAGTACCTAAACTTTGCGAAAAGAGCTCCAGAAGTCACAGTACCTTGCGAAAAGTTCCCCAAACTATGCGAAATGGTATTCTGGAGATTCCTAGCATCTACAAGGGTAATTCAATAATCTTTTACACGTGCCCCAATGCATTTAAAAACCCAGGGACATTTCGAAAGATTCTGAGCACGAACCAAAGGCATATTCCACCCCATGTGAGCACCCGAAGATGAAATCAATTGGCGGGAACTTCTAGAAGTTCTAATAGATTTTCGAATTACATAACAGAATTGATGCTTCTGTCATTTGATTGGCTGAACCAAATCAAGTAATTCTGATTGGCCAAAATAAATCTGGATCCTCGTGCTCAACTATCATTGGTTGATACAGATCTGACCAATTCTGATTGGTCGATACACATCTGAGATAGAGCTAGGGGAAACAATAAATAGATGAACCATTTGCCCAATTTGGGTATCCAGATTTCGAGTTTCATTTCTATTGCCTCATTTCCAATTCAGATAGCTTGTCTGAAACTCCTGTAATAGCCTAGCTTTTATTTGTAATTGAGAGCTGTGAGATACTTCTGTAATTCAAAAGAGAATTGTATTCAAGACTACAAATCTGAGAGCTGTTTAAGCTGTGCTCTGTAATTGTAATGGTGAATTTGAAAAGGTTGCTATGAACCGTACGCTCTCAATTGGATTCATGTTGAGGGTTCCCTGGGATCTCCTTATTGCACTAGACTCCTTTAGATTTACTATTTTTTAAGCAATTTCCCTTAATTCATTATCCCTGTGAGAATTTGTGTTTGTAACCTAATCTCTCACAACATTTGTAGTGGTGTTTCTCGTTCTGAATTAAGGGTTCAGATTAAAGACTATTGGATGGTCTGTGACCATTGAAGTGGACAGACCATAACCATAAGTTTAACTCTAATCCTTGAGTTAGATTACTTTCTCTTGCATCTGTGCTTGTAGCCAGATGAAGATTGGATCATATCTCATTTGATCTACATTTATTTTCATTTTGCATCAAGGACCAAATCAAAGTTAGATATTATTTCTCCATTCTTATTAATTTACATCAAAATCTCCCCAACTCAGATCTGAATCATTTAGGTAAATTTTTGCTTTTATCATTTAGTTAACGTGACAAATTCAACCTCTCGTCTTATGTACCTTGTATAGAGGATCAGTGGTCAAATCTGGTAGCTCAGATCTCAGGGTTTATCTTAAATTTTAAATCAACTCCCTGTGGACGATCTTTTACTCACTTACATTTAAAACTTGCTACAATTGGCCCTGATCTTGCAGGCTAATTTACTTCTCTCTGTGCTGATATTTCTTTATTCTTTTTAGTTTTCCAAATTCAGTATAATTCATCATTTGCAAACCTGTTTTCAAAACACAAATAAATCATGCACACTAAGAACTAACAACAGGCGTCATTCCAATTGAAAGGGGAAAGAGATCCGTGCTGGAAATTCGTGGAAAAGACTAGGGAACAAGAAACGTCGAATGCACCGTTTACCTGGGCTCAGTTTACTGGGAAATTCAATGAGAAGTATTTCCCTAAACCAATCAGAGACCAGTACGAAGTCAAATTTATTTCAATGCAGCAAGGACAAATGACTGTGGCAAAATACTAGACAGAGTTCACATGACTTTCAAGGTTTACTCCCGATTTTATGGCCACAGAAACAATGAAGGCCAAGAAATTTGAACGGGGATTGAAGCCAACAATCCATGAAAGAATATCTCTTTTCAAACTGAGAACCTTTGCTGAGGTGATGGACATGGCTCTCATTATCGAGAAGATGTAAAAGAGGAGGGAAAAGTAAAATAAAAATAGGATGAATCAAAGGCAAGAAAATACTGATGACCAGTCCAATAAGCGGACAAAATTTTTAGTCCCAGTGCCTTCTCGATCCGTTCAGACTACTTACTCAAGGCAAGTCTCATCAGTGGCTACGAGACCTTTTCGTCCATCACAACCGGCTATTTTCGAAGCATCGATAATACAAAGAACATAGTACACTACCTCCTCCGTACCGATCGAATCCTTCCCACGATGTGGAAAGCGTCATAGATTCGATGATGTCGGTGGAATTTGGGTGCATGTTTCCAATGTGGCCAGCATGGGCATTTAATCAAGGACTGCCCTGAATCGAAGAAGGAAAAGATGTCAGCTGCCTACGCAGTCTCTGCTCAAGATGCCCAAACAACAAATGACGTCATCCAAGGTACAATTCTATTTAAATTTTAAATTGATCACCTTATATTTGAAGAATGATTTCTCTTCAAATTTGGAATTGCGTTATATCATTGCATGATAAATACAAACCATTACACATTATTGATTGAATTAAACACATGAACCTTAGGTATTTTAAATTTGCATTAGAGTAGCGACATCTACCCACAGAACACACGTGTTCTGATATATCCAGACTCTACACACTCATTCGTGACCGCTCAATTCGCTACTGAACTGAGCATCACACCAGAGCCATTGGATTTCATCTTATCCATATCAGTCCCCACAGGGAACTCAGTAGTCACAGACACTATCTACCGATCGGTAATCATTCTGATTGAAGGTCATGAGTGTTGGTTTTATTTACTTCGACTCTTGCTACTATTTTATTAAGAAAAGTGGAGAGAATAAATTAGAGATGGGTCAGCACAGTAAGTTTAAAATAAGCACAGTCCAGCAAGATACAGGGACCATTGTAGCATGTTTTGATTAGTAAGAGTTCATCCCACAGAGAAATTGATCTAGAACCCAAAATGGGGTATAATAGTAGGCCTCCATATCTGGTTACAGATCTGACAATCCTAAAGAAAGGGAGTTGGGTGTCACGACTATACTAAACTAATCCTAAAAATAGAGAACTAAAATATAGCCCTATCTTAAAGAAAGGGCTAAGAAGCAGATGGTGGTAGTGTGTGCCAAAATAAAATATAAAAATTATGAGAAGTAAGTAGGTTGAGCTAGAGCTAATGATGCAGTAATGTAACTCAGATTTAGTCTGTCTCTGAAGTGCTCCTTGCTGAGACGCTATTAAAAGCCTCAACAAGGTATAAGCTCCTAGTTTAACCCATGCCATTTGGGGCGCTCTTAGGGCTATACTCTATCCACTCCAATGGTCAAAGGGTATCCGATAGAGTCTTTCAAATCTCATTAGTTAAACCAGAAATTCGCTAGCCTAATCCAGAAGAGTAGATCGATCAACTCCACAGCCACTGGACCAACTCTAGCCATGAATACTATTGCAGCACTATGTAATGCCAGTGCTATAAGCTCCCCAGATCTGCGCACAGACCTGGCTGACATCCATAAGTTTTCCAACCCATAAGATCCTAAGTGCTTTGCTAAGGGTAACTGCTCACTAGCGCCTATAAAAAGGATCATGCAACAGGTTGAATAAGGCTTTTAGCTCAACTAGTCATTACTAAAAACAGCCTGCAATGACTCAGCCTCAAGCTACAATTATTACATGAGATCAGATATAATATCTGATATCAATTAGGTAGAACAAAGGGAAGCCAGTTACTGTACAAACCTCCTCACAAGGCTCTAGAAGGTCATGTGCAGAGGAGACAAATCCTTCTCAAACATGTGAAAGGACACAACCTTAGGGATATACTCTATCAACTTGAATGGTCACAGGGTATTCCATTAGTCTATCCATCCCACAGAGGCCTGAGAAAGAACATGAAAACTGCTACAACCACCATGGTCCACAGGCCTCTGAGCTCCCTAGATCTCACTACAGATCTAGCATTGCTTTCCATGTGTCTATCAAACCAAGGGAAATCAAATGGTAAACAATAGATCTTCTAGAAACTGAATGGGCTAGTCCCAAATACATGGATCCTATAGACATCAAAGGAAACCATAAGATCTATAAATTTGGTTAAGCATTAAAACAACAGTTCATAAAAAAAACAAAACTTACAATGAACTGTCTCTTGGCTGTAGCCTATACACAACTGCTCATCCATAATCCCAATGTATAGTAAATCTATTACAAGACTGAAATAAAACTAAACCTAGCCACTGTCAAATCCCATTAGTTAAACCAGAAATTTGCTAATCTAATCCAGAAGGGTGGATCGATCATCTCTACAGGCACTGGACCAGCTCTAGCCATGAATACTATTGTAGCACTATGTAATGCCAGTGCTACAAGCTTCCCAAATCTGCGCACAGACATGGCTGACATCCATAGGTATTCTAACCCATAATATCTTAAGTGCTTTGCTAAGGCTAACTGCTCACTAGTGCCCACAAAAATGACCATGCAACAGGATGAATAAGGCTTTTAGCTCAGCTAGTCATTACTACAAACAGCCTGTAATAACTTAGCCTCAAGCTGCAATTACTATATGAGATCAGATCTAACATCTAATATCGATTAGGTAGAACAGAGGGGAGTCAGTTACTGTACAAACCTCCTCACAATGCTCTAGAAGCTCATGTGGAGAGAAAACGAATCCTTCTCAAACATGTGAATGGACACAACCTTAGGGCTATACTCTGTCCACTTGAATGGTCATAGGGTATCCCATTGGTCTATCCATCCCACAGAGGCTTGAGAAAGAACATGAAAACTGTTGCAACCACCATGGTCCACAGGCCTCCGAGCTCCTTAGATCTCACTACAGATCCAGCATTGCTTTCCATCTATTTATCAAACCAAGAGAAATCAAATGGTAAATAATAGATCTACTAGAAACTGAATGGGCTACTCCCAAATACATGGATCCTATAGACATCTAAGGAAACCATAAGATCTATAAATTTGATTAAGCATTAAAATAACAGTTCATAAAAAAAATAAAACTTACAATGAAGTGTCTCCTGGGTACAGCCTATCTACAACTGCTCATCCACAATCCCATTGTATACTAAATCTATTACAAGACTGAAACAAAACTAAACCTAGCTGCTTACAGGGGGATTAGCCAGCAAGTGCTGAGCTAAGAGAGAAGAGAAATAGGAAAAAGAGGTGATCAAACACTAACCCTAGCCTTCTAGAGCTCTCAGTCGACAGAGGATGAAGGAAAGATAAAAATAATAAACTCTAAGTACAACTTATATACTCTGTTAAAACGGGCTTGGCTCTAAAGAGATTAACCCTAATTTTTCTAGCAGACATGGCACTGTTATAACACTTGAATGCCTAGATGTGTGCTTCAAAATCCATGCCTCAGGAAGTGTGCGCTAGCTTTGGGAAATTCCCAAAAGGTCCCTGAGTTAAAATTGAGAAGTGGAGAGTCGGTGCTTCGCGGGGCTGGCAGCTATTTTAGTTTACTCATGCAGTTGCTTTGCTTTTGCGGAGTTGCCTTTGGCTGATGGGAAGGGCTCATTCGTACAGTAAACATTTAGTGAATCACAGTTGCTTCTCGTCACAGTGCTATCACGGAGATGATCTGGAGAGCCAGGGTGTTTCACATAGTAGAGCTTCAGGAGCTCTTTCTCTCGCTAAGTACTCACGCAGGTGGGCTCCTGCACTCGCGTAGTAACTTGTAAGGCTCTAGAGTGTGTGAGATCTGCGTGAGGGTAATTCTAGGAGTCTCTCTCTTTTAGGGCCATGCGAGAACTCTACGAGGTGACTTTTTGTTCTCTATGCATATGGGCTTGCCGTGTTCCTCGCACGACTGCTTTGAGGCTTGATCTCCACGAGAGCTTCGCAACCATGAATTTTGAAAGTTTTTCACAGCGACTTCTTGGCGATGCCTTTACCGCTCCTCTCTTGACTGCGCGACCTATCTGTGTGAGAGATTCTTCCACTGCATCTTTAGCTTCGCGAGGAGTCTCCTCAACTCTGCGAGATCTGTTTCTTGACACTCTGCTGCACTACACTTGCTGCTATTACATTCTCCTTCCTTCTCAGCTGACTTCAGTCATCTGCTAGACTTTAGTTCAATGATGATCAACAACAGTGAGTCACCATGGTGAGCCTTACCAAGGTGTTCAATTAGGCTTTGGCTTAGCTGTCATCTTTGCTTGTATTCTCTCTCTTCCTTGGGCTAAAAAGCTAGGATTTTGTATTAAGTTGCATATTTTATTACTAATTGCAAAACATACTTAACAAATGATTATTAGTGGGCTTCAAGGTCTAGCAAAGGCTAAGTTAAGAGGTGAAAAGTGGTACTTTTCAGTGAATAACAATGAGACATCAGCTGATTTGATCATTTTGGATATGCAAGGATTTGACGTAATCCTTGGCATGGACTGGCTCTCTACCCATCATGCAAATGTGGACTATCATCTTTTCTTGTATTCTCTCTCTTCCTTGGGCTAAAAAGTTAGGATTTTGTATTAAGTTGCATATTTTATTACTAATTGCAAAACATACTTAACAAATGATTATTAGTGGGCTTCACGGTCTAGCAAAGGCTAAGTTAAGAGGTGAAAAGTGATACTTTTCAGTGAATAACAATGAGACATCAGCTGATTTGATCATTTTGGATATGCAAGGATTTGACGTAATCCTTGGCATGGACTGGCTCTCTACCCATCATGCAAATGTGGACTGCCTTCGAAAGATAGTCACCTTTCACCCCAAGGGGGGAAAACCATTTAGATTTTAATGAAGAATTAATGTTGCGGTTATCTGGCATTCGTACAAAATCAATGGGAAGAGAAGGTCACCATTACCGATATTTCCATCACATGTGAGTTTCCGAATGTGTTTCCTGAATAGTTATCATGATTACCGCCAGACATAGAAGTTGAATTTGTGGTGGACTTAGCTCCAGGCACAAAGCCAGTGTCGAAGGCACTATATTGTATAGCACCGATAGAGCAGAAAGAACTCAAGGAAAAACTATAAGAACTCCTAGACAAAGGGTTCATCAGACCGAGTGTTTCTCCCTGGGAAGCACCTGTATTGTTCGTCAAGAAGAAGGATGGGTCAATGTGACTTTTCATCGATTATGGTCAATTGAACAAGTTGATGATCAAGAGCTGTTACCCACTTCCTCGTATTGACGACCTCTTCGATCAGCTTCAAGGTGCAAGATTTTTCTCGAAGATAGATCTGAGATCAGGATACCATCAGCTGAAAGTTAAGGTTGAAGAAATTTCAAAAATTGCTTTTCGCACAAGATATGGCCACTATGAGTTTCTAGTGATGCCATTCGGGTTAATGAATGCACCAACATCCTTCATGGACTTGATTAACAGAGTGTTCAGACCACATCTCGATAAGTGTATGGTAGTCTTCGTGGATGACATCCTCATCTATTCCAAGACCAGAGAAGATCACGAACATCATCTACGTCTAGATCTTCCAACACTATGTTATCACCGGCTGTATGCAAAATTGAGCAAGTGTGAATTTTGGCTGAAACAAGCGAGCTTCTTGGGACATGTAATATCCGAGGAAGGCATTAAAGTCGACCCATAAAAAATTGAGGCTGTTATAAAATGGGAACAACCGAAGACAGTGATCGAAGTCCAAAGTTTTTTAGGCTTAGGCGGATATTACAGAAGATTTGTAGGAGTGTTCTCCAAAATTGCAGGACCACTTACTCAACTTACAAGAAAGAATGCCAAGTTTGAATAGAATGACTAATGTGAAAAGGGCTTCTAAGAACTAAAAAAAAAGTTAACTTCTGCTCTAATACTTGCAATATCTTAAGGCAGTGGAGGTTTTGTAGTGTTCAGTGATGCCTCGCATAGTGGATTGGGTTGTGTACTCAACCAAAATGAGAGAGTTATCGCTTATGGCTCTCAACAACTCAAGGATAATGAGAAGAACTACCTGACTCATGACTAGGAATTGGCAACTGTTATTTTTGCCTTGAAGATTTATAAGCACTACCTCTACGGTGAAACATTTGAGATCCTAATTGATCATAAAAGCTTAAAATACCTTTTCACTCAGACGGACTTGAACATGAGACAAAGAAAATAGATTGAATTCTTAAAGGATTATGATTACACCACTCAGTACCACCATGGTAAAGAAAATGTAGTAGTTGACGCTGTGAGCCAAAAGTCATATGCTTAGTTATCAAACTTCATCATGAAAATTCGTAGATGGCAATTGTTTGAGGATATATCACTATATGATAAGAAGTTTGAGATTAAAGAATCCGAAGCATTACTGACTAACATCATCATCAAGCCAACCATATTTGATAACATCTAAAAACTTCAGATGACTGATGAAGAACATCTGGCTATTAGACAGGGTGTGATCAATGGGGATAGGCTTGATTTCTCCATCAAGGAAGACAACTGCTTACTATTCAGAGATTGACTATCCGTACCATCTGATACTAGCCTTTGACCTCTAATTCTTGATGAAGCACACAGGTCAATGTATGATGTCCATCCTGGTTGTACAAAGATGTATCAGGACCCGAAGAAGAGCTTCTGGTGGAGAGGCTTGAAGAAAGATATAACAGAATATGTATCGACATGCTTTATGTACCAGCAGGTTAAGGTTGTCCATTGAAAACCCTCAGTTTTGCCACAGCCCTTACCAATACAAGAATGGAAATGGGATGCTATATCTATAGATTTTATACTTGGATTACCTAGAATCGTGAAATGGCACAATGCGATTTGGGTGATAGTTGATTGCTTAACCAAATCTGCCTCATTTTCTACCATACATCATGAGGTATACAACCAGTTAGCTTGCAGAGTTGTATGTTAAGGAAATTGTTAGATTACATGGTATCCCAACCAGCATCATCTCAGATAGAGATCTGATGTACACGTCAAAATTCTGGCAACGATTCTAAGAAGGAATGGGCACAAGATTGGATTTCAGTTCTGCATTTCACCCTCAGACAGATAGCCAGACCGGAAGGGTGAATCAGATTATTGAAGACATGCTTCGAGCATGCATGTTGGACTTTCAAGCGTCATGGGACAAACACCTACAGTTGATTGGGTTCACCTACAATAACAATTATCAAGCAAGCATAGGAATGGCTCCATTTAAAGCACTCTAAGGCAGGAGATGAATGTCTCCGCTTAATTGGGAAGAGACTGGGGAGAAATTCATATTAGGCCCGGTGATTATTGATAGTACAACCGAAGTGATTCGATAATTCGTGAAAGATTAAGGGTCGCTCAAAGCCGATAGAAAAGTTATGCTGACCTCAAGCAAACGAGTACCGAATTCTAAGTAGACTTAGGAAAAAAAAAATATTTATTACTTTTGTTCCCTTTAGTCCATATGCATTATTAAGACAATGCATTCTTTGCAGATAGGGGACAACGTCTTCATAAAAATCTCGCCTACAAAGGGCGTGATGCGATTCAGAAAGCTTGAAAAACTGAGTCCGCGCTATGTCAGACCCTATGAGATATTGGGTCGGGTCGGCGAAGTTGCATATCAGATTGCTTTACCACCTCAGCTCTCAGGTATGCACAACGTATTCCTCGTATTCATGTTGAGGAAATACATCAATGTCCCAACTAACATCTTGGATTACCAGCCCATCGAACTGAAAGATGATATGACAGTCATCAAAGAACTAATTCAAATACCGAATCATAAGGAGTAAATTTTACGTACGAAGCAGATCCCGTTCGTGCTTGTTAAGTGGTGACATCACTCATCCGCTGAAGCCACTTGGGAACGGGAAGCAGAGATTCGCTATCAATACCCACAACTATTCGAATAAGGTACGTACATTTTCGAGGACAAAAATTCTTTTAAGGAGGGGAAGATGTAACACCCCAAATTTTCAAACTCTAATATACATATTATAGATGTAAATGCTTAACAAGGCATATAACATAGACCGTTAATTTTTGAAATAATTATAAACTTAAAATTACATAGCTTGGTCTAAGGACACATGTATATAATTGTGTAAATAAATACACAAGCTCCGTGAGAGCACTAGTGGTAAGAGACTTGAATTTGAAGCAAGGGGTCTAGGAATCAAACCTTGCTAGAGACTTCAAAAAACTCTATTTTAGACTTTAAGCCAAAATCCTATACACCTATGCTCGGTGTACCAGCCTAACACCGAATACTAGCCAAAGAGTTGGAAAAAGGCAACTCATGTACACATTGTAAATTTGAGAGTTCTCAGAAGGTTATTTCCTAAACCCTCTAAAACTCTAAATAGAATGAACCGTAAGAGAAAACCTAGTTTTTTCTTTAAATAAGAACCTAGCCTCTTCTCTTTTTCATAATTTCAGAATTCTCTTAAGGAAAAATCTTAGCTTCTTCTTCTTCTTCTTCAACCACTCTAAAGCCATTAAGATACCTTGATCTGCGTTCAAGAGGAAGAAGAGAACTCAAGTGAATGCGTGAAAAGTCGATAGATCATCGTTGATTCATAGTTCACGCTTCAAAGGTAATATACCCATAACTTTTGATAGAAAAGTTTGATTTACTACTATAATGTATAATTTTGGGGTCGCTTAAGATGATACATCTAATATAATTTAAAGCATCCATAGTGCGCTGTCATAAATACCACAACGCGCTGTCATAGGTCATAGCGTGCTATGATAAACCCACAGTTCGCTGTCACTGGAAGAAAATCAGTATAATATATCGTTTTGGGGTAGCTCGAGACGATGCATCCAATGGGTATGAAAGTATCCAAAGATTGTTGTGGTATATATTGCAGCTCGCTGTGGATATCGAAATAGTGTATATTTTTATGTTTGCAACCACTGCTCGCTGTGAGCATTGAAAATCAAGAATATTTCTATACAGTTAAATCAATCGATTCTGAACTTTTAGTGATTTATTCCTTTATGTGTAAATCATACATGGACCATAGAAGGGAGAATCGGGCCTATTCCGAGGAGGATATCTCTTTCTGAATCATGCAATCTTCGAAATCGAGTTAGGGAAAATTCACTAAATAATTACATTTTGATTTTGATCCAGGGCTTTAGTGATATTCTCGAAATAAATCTCTGAAAATTAGCATTGAACTCATTGAAATTATTTTAAATATTACACATTAGAATTTACTTTGAATCATGAAACTTTTGCATCTGAATAATTGCACGTTTGGATCTTTGGACCTTTGGACCGCACAAGTATCCCTCACAAAGTAGGGGCTTGGGAACTTTGGAAAATTGTTCTTAGAATGACGATGGTTAGGTTTCCCATCAGTTTTGACTTCGGCTCTAGCGCTATATATGCGATCTAGAGATTATTTAAGTAATGGATTTAACATCTACATTGAATAAGAAACTGCATGTGAATCCTAAGGATTAGTCTCATTAAATCTTGCATGAAAAATCATCATGAAAATATGTGTTTCGCTCTTTGCACCTCAGAAATTATGTTTTATCATTTAAGCAAATACTTCGAATCTATCATTGGAACTATGTTTTGATCATATGAAATATAATTGTGTGTTATACTACCTTACTGAGCTTAGACTGTTAGCTCACCCTGACACTATGTGTCACAGGTACTGAAGTAGTTTCGGACTCTGAGTTAGAAGAAGATCCGAACTTCGCACCAGTGGATGAGGAAGATCTTCCTCCTGAGTAGATTTATCCAAAAATTTCGTTGGACACTTAGATTTGGTATAATTAAATGAACTTTTGACCCTATTAATATTGTTTTGAATGTTAAGCACCACTATTTATGTGACGAACGGTCGTCACCGATGGTTTTACTTTTCATATAAGCTTTCATTATGGACATATAAGCAACAGTTTTTTTCTAATGACTTGCTTTCTATTGATATTAAACAATCTCTGTAATTAGATTATGATCTATGATCTAGTGATCCGAGAATTTCCATGTTTTTCGGGTAGGAAATTTCGGGGTCATTACAGTTGGTATCAAAGCTATGGCGTTAGTTCCCATGTGACACCGTAAGAACGGATCAACTATAACACCATGTGTTACAGTTGGTATCAGAGATACGGTGTTAGATCCCATGTGCTACCATAAGAACGGGTCCACTGTGACATCATGTGTCACAGTTGGTATTAGAGATATGGCGTTAGACTCTGTGTCACACCATCAGAGCGTGTAAACTGTGACACCATGTGTCGTAGTTGGTATAAGACCAGTAGCTTTAAGTCCAATCACAACATAGACCGGACTCTCACGATTTCTTCTAATTATACCTTTGTTCAATCGTGACAGGTCCTTATGGCTCCTCATCATAGATCAGAGACCACTAACACTGAGTGCCCCTCCAATGGAACCAAAATTGCCACAGATTCTAATAACATTCTAGTGGGAGGAGAAAATAACAACGCATGTGTTTGTCAATCAAACCCTAGAGAAAATGGCGAATGTCCTAGCACAACAGTCGAACACTATTGCGCAGTAGACTACCCTGTTTGCAAGTAGCTACCAACCCTCTGGATTCCGAGAATTCAGAAGGATGAAACCTCCCAGATTCTTCGAAAAGGCCGACCCTGGAAAAGCAGAAGCATGGCTAAACCAAATGGAAAAGATCTTTCGTGTGGTACATTGCACGGAAGATGAAAAAGCCAGATGGCCATCATTCCAATTGGAAGGGGAAGGAGATCCGTGGAAAGGACCCAGGAACAAGAAACGTTGAATGCACCATTGACCTGGGCTCAGTTTATCGAGAAATTTAATGAGAAGTATTTCCCTGAAGCAGTCAGAGATCAGTACGAAGTCGAATTTATTTCACTGCAGCGAGGCCAAATGAATGTGGCAGAATACGAGACAGAGTTCACACGACTTTCAAGGTTTGCTCCCAATTTTGTGGCCACAGAAATAATGAAGGCAAAGAATTTCGAATGGAGATTGAAGCGAACAATCTAAGAAAGAATATCTCTATTCAAATTGGGAACCTTTGCTGAGGTGATGGACATGGCTCTCTTTGTCGAGAAAGACATGGAGAAGATGTAAAAGGGATGGGAAAAGCAAATTAAAAATAGAATGAGTAGGCAAGCAATTACCGATGACCAGTAAAATAAGTGGACAAAATTTTCAGTCCAAGTGCCTTCTCGATCCATTCAGACTACTTACTCTAGGCAAGTCTCATCAATGCCTATGAGACCTTTTCGTCCATCATAGCCTGCTAATTTTGAAGCATCGGTAACATAGAGGACACTATACACTACCTCCTCCGTACCTACCAAATCCTATCCATGATGTGGAAAGCATCACAGATTAGATGAATGTTAGTGTAATTCGGGTGCATGTTTCCAATGTGGCTAGCATGGGCATTTAATCAAGGACTGCCCTGAATCGAAGAAGGAAAAGATTTCAGCTGCCTACGCAGTCTTTGCTCAAGACGCACAAATAACAAATGACATCATCCAAGGTACAATTCTATTTAAATTTTAAACTAATCACCTTATATTTAAATAATGATTTCTCTTTAAATTTAGAATTGCGTTATATCATTGCATGATAAATACAAACCATTACACATTATTGATAAAATTAAACACATGAACCTTAGGTACTTTAAATATGTATCAGAGTAGCGACATATGCCAACACAACGCACGTGTTTAGATAGATCCGGGCTCTACACACTCGTTCGTGACCACTCAGTTTGCTGCTGAACTGTGCATCACACCAGAGCCCTTGAATTTTGTCTTATCTGTATCAGCCCTTATAGGGAACTCAGTAGACAAACACTATCTACCGATCGGTAATCATTCTGATTGAAGGTCATGAGACATCAACCGATTTGATCATTTTGGATATACAAGGATTTGACATAATCCTTGGCATGGACTAGCTATCTACTCATTATGCAAATGTGGATTACCTTCGAAAGATAGTCACCTTTCACCCCAAGGGGGGAAAACCATTCAAATTTTATGGAACTAAGTCAAAAATTACACCTTTCATATCCATTGTTCGAGTTGAACAGTTAATGAACAATGGATGCTACAGTTATCTCGGATTAATATAAAATCAACGGGAAGAGAAGGTCACCATTACCGATATTTCCATTGCACGTGAGTTTCCCAATGTGTTTCCTAATTAGTTACCAGGATTACTGCCAGACAGAGAAGTTGAATTCGTAGTGGACTTAACTCCAGGCACAGAGCTAGTATCGAAGGCCCGATATCATATGGCACTCGCAGAGCTGAAAGAAATCAAGGAACAACTAGAAGAACTCCTAGACAAAGGGTTCATCAGACCGAGTGTTTCTCCCTGGGGAGCACCCATACTATTCGTCAAGAAGGACGGGTCAATGCGACTTTGCATCAATTATGGTCAATTGAAGAAGTTAACGATCAAGAACTGTTACCCACTTCCTTGTATTGACGACCTCTTCGATCAGCTTCAAGGCCTAAGATTTTTCTCGAAGATAGATCGGAGATCAGGATACCATCAGCCGAAGTTAAGGCAGAAGACATTCTAAAAACTACTTTTCACACAAGAAATGGCCACTATGAGTTTCTAGTGATGCCATTCGGGTTAAATAATGCACCAACATCCTTCATGGACCTGATGAATAGAGTGTTCAGACCACATTTTTACAAGTGTGTGGTAGTCTTCGTGGATGACATCCTCATCTATTCCAAGACTAGAAAAGATCACAAACATCATCTACGTCTAGCTCTTCAACCACTTCGTGATCACTGACAATATGCAAAATTGATCAAGTGAGAATTTTGGCTGAAACAAGTAAGTTTCTTGGGACATGTAATATCCGAGGAAGGCATTAAAGTTGACCTAACAAAAATTAAGGCCATTATAAAATGGGAACAACTGAAGACAATGACTGAAGTTTGAATTTTTCTGGGCTTAGCCGGATATTATAGAAGATTTGTAGAAGGGTTATCCAAAATTGCAGGACCACTTACTCAACTTTCAAGAAAGAATGCCAATTTTGAATGGAATGACTTATGTGAAGAGAGCTTCCAAGAACTCAAAAAGAAGTTAACCTCTGCTCCAATACTATCAATACCTTTAGGCAGTGGAGCTTTCGTAGTATTCAGTGATGCCTTGCATAGTGTATTGGGTTGTGTACTTAACCAAAATAAGAGAGTGATCACTTATGGCTCTCAAAAACTCAAGGATCATGAGAAGAACTACTTGACTTATGAATTGGAATTGGCAACTATTATTTTTGCCTTGAAGATTTGGAGGCCCTACCTCTACAGTGAAACATTCGAGATCCTGACCGATCATAAAAGCCTAAAATATCTTTTCACTCAGAAGGACTTGAACATGAGGAAAAGATGATGGATTGAATTCTTAAAGGATTATGATTGCACCATTCTGTACCACCGTGGTAAAGCGAATGTAGTAGCTGATGCTCTGAGCCGAAAGTCATCTGCTCAGTAATCAAACCTCATCACGAAAATTCACAGATGGCGATTGTTTGAGGATTTGTCAATATATAATAAGAAGTTTGAGATTAAAAAATCTGAAATATTATTGACTAAGTTCATCATCAAGCCAACAATATTCGATAACATCCGAAAACTCCAGATGGCCGATGAAAAACTTCTGGCAATTAGACAGGTGTGATCAGTGGGGATAGGCCTGATTTCTCCATCAAGGAAGACAGTTCCTTACTATTAAGAGATCGACTATGCGTACCATCAGATAGTGGCCTTTGATGTCTAATTCTTGAAGCACACAAGTCAATGTACGCTGTCCATCCTGGTTGTACAAAGATGTATCAGGACCTGCAGAAGAGCTTTTGGTGGAGAGGCTTGAAGAAAGATATAGCAGAATATGTATCGACATGCTTAGTGTACCAACAGGTGAAGGTTGACCATCGGCAACCCTCGGGTTTGCTACAGCCCTTACCGATACCAGAATGGAAATGAGAGGTTATATCCATAGATTTTATACATGGATTACCTAGAACCATGAAAGGGCACAATTCGATTTGGGTGATAGTTGATCGCTTAACCAAATCTGCCCATTTTCTACCATATTGGACGAGGTATATAGGCAGTCAGCTAGTAGAGTTGTATCTCAAGGAAATTGTTAGATTACTTGGTATCCCAGCTAGCATCATCTTAGATTGAGATCTGATCTACACGTCAAAATTCTGGCAACGATTCCAAGAAGGAATGGGCACTAGATTGGATTTCAGCTTCACATTTCACCCTCAGACAGATAGCCAGACCAAAAGGGAGAATCAAATTATCGAAGACATCCTTCAAGCTTGCGTGTTGGACTTTCAAGGGTCATGGGACAAACACCAACCCTTGATTGGGTTCGCCTACAATAATAGTTATCAGGCAATCATAGGAATGGCTCCGTTTGAAGCACTCTATAGCCAGAGATGTAAGTCTTTGCTAAATTGGGAAGAGACCGAGGAGAAATTCATATTAAGCCCCGAGACTATTGAGAATACAATTGAAGCGATTCGATAATTCGGGAAAGATTAAGGGTCACTCAAATCCGACAAAAAAGTTATGCTGACCTCAAGCGAACGAGTACCAAATTCTAGGTAGACTTACTAAAAAAAATTAAAAATTTATTACTTTTGTTCCCTTTAGTCCATATGCATTATAGAGACAATACATTACTTGCAGATAGGGGACGTCTTCATAAAAATCTCGCCTACAAAGAGCGTGATGCGATTCAGAAAGTGTGAAAAATTGAGTCCACGCTATGATGGACCCTTTGAGATATTGGGTTACGTCGGCTAAGTTGTATAACGAATTGCTTTACCACCACAGCTGTCGGGTGTGCACAATGTATTCCACGTATTCATGTTGAGGAAATACATCAAGGACCCAATTCACATCTTGGATTACCTACCCATCGAACTCAAATATGATATGACAGCTGTCGAAGAACCAATTCAGATACTGGATCATAAGGAGCAATTCTTACGTACCAAGTGGATCCCACTCGTGCTTGTTAAGTGGCAGAATCACTTGTTCGTTGAAGCCACATGGGAATGGGAAGCAGAGATTCGTGATCAATACCCACTCCTCTTCAAATAAGGTACGTAAATTTTTGGGGACGAAAATTCTTTTAAGAAGGGGAGGATGTAACACCCCAAATTGTCGAACTCTAATACACATACAATAGATGTATATGCTTAACAAGGCATATAACATAGACCGTTAATTTCTAAAATAATTTTAAACTTAAAATTACATACCTTGGTCTAAGAAGGACTCATGTATATAATTGTATAAATAAATGCACAAGCTCCATGAGAGCACTAGCGGTAAGAGACTTGAATTTGAAGTAAGGGGTCTAGGGATCAAACCTTGCTAGAGTCTTCAAAAAGGTCTATTTTAGACTTTAAACTAAAAGCCTATACACATATGCTTGGTGTACCAGCCTAACACCGAATACTAGCCAAAGAGTTGAAAAAAGGCAACTCACGGAAGGCTATTTCCTAAATCCTCTAAAACTCTAAATAGAATGAACCATAAGAGAAAACCTAGTTTTCTCTTTAAATAAGAACCTAGCCTCTTCTCTTTTTCATAATTCCAAAATTCTCTTAAGGAAAAAACCTAGCTTCTTCTTCTTTTTCTTCAACCTCTCTAAAGCCATTAAGACAGCTTGATCTGTGATCAAGAGGAAGAAGAGAAGTTAAGCGAACGCGTGGAAAGTCGATAGATCATCGCCATTTCGTAGTTCATGCTTCAAAGGTAATATACCCATAACTTTTGATAGAAAAGTTCGATTTATCCTTATAATATATAGTTTTGGCGTAGCTCGGGATGATACATCTAATATGCTCGAAAGCATCCATAGTGTGCTGTCATAAAGACCACAGTGCACTTCATAGGTCATAGCGTGCTGTGATAAACCCACAACTCGTTGTCACTGGAAGAAAATCAGTATCATTATCTTCCGATGGTCATAACTTTTGATAGAAAACTTTGATTGACCATTATAATATATTATTTTGGGAGAGCTCGAGGCGATGAATCCAATATCCATGAAAATATCCACAGCTCGCTATGGATACCGAAACAGTGTATATTTTTGTGTTTGCAACCACAGCTCGCTGTGAGCATTGAAAATCAGGAATATTTCTAGACAGTTAAGTCATCCGATTCTGAACTTTTAGTGATTTATTCCTTTGTGTAAATTATACATGGACCATAGAAGGGAGAATCAAACCTATTGCAAGGAGGATATCTCATTCCGAACTGTACAATCTTTGAAATCGAGGTAGGGGAAATTCACTACATAATTATGTTTTGATTTTGATCCATGGCTTTAGTGATATTCTTGAAATAAATCTCTAAAAATTACCATTGAACTCCTTGAAATTATTGCATCAAAACTGAGAATTATTTTGAATATTACACATTAGAATTTACTTTGAGTCATGAAACTTTTGCATTTGAATAATTGCAGTTTCATATTTATTTCTGCATTAGATTTCATATATCGAATTAAATCTAGATATTGAAACCTTTGAATCAACTTTTGAACTTTCGAGCCCTTTGGCCTCCTTGGACTTTGAATTATGAACCATGAATATTGAATTATGTGATAGAAATTTGTATGTGATTTATAGAGATTCATATGGAACGAATCCTATATTTTGATACCTTTGGACCTTTGGACCACACAAGTATCCCTCACAAAGCAGGGGCTTGGGCACTTAGAAAAATTATTCTTAGAATGACGATGGTTACGATTCCCATCGATTTTGACTTCGGCTCTAGTGCTAAATACGTGATCTAGAGATTATTTAAGTTATGGATTTAAGATCTACATTGAATAAGAAACTGCATGTGAATCCTAAGGATTAGTCTCATTAAATCTTGCATGAAAAATCATTACGAAAATATGTGTTTCGCTCTTTGCACCTCAGAAATTATGTTTTATCATTTAAGCAAATACTTCGAATAATCATTGAAACTATGTTTTGATCATATAAAATATAATTGTGTATTGTACGACCCTACTGAGCTTAGACTGTTAGCTCACCCCGACATTATGTGTCACAGGTACTGAAGTAGTTTCGGACCCTGAGTTAGAAGAAGATCCGAACTTCGTACCAGTGGACGAGGCAGATCTTCCTCCTGAGCAGTTTTATCCATAAATTTCTTTGGACACTTAGATTCGGTATAGTTAAATGAACTTTTGAACCTATTAATATTGTTTTGAATGTTAACCACCACTGTTTGTGTGACGAACGACCATCACTAGGGGTTTTACTTTTCGTTTAAGCTTTCATTATGGACATATATGTAATAGTTTTTATCTAATGACTTGTTTTCTATTGATACTAAAGAATCTCTATAATTATATTATGATCTATGATCTAGTGATTTGGGAATTTCCATGTGTTTCGGGTAGGAAATTTCGGGGTTGTTACAGTTGGTATGAAAGCTATGGCGTTAGATCCCATGTGACACCATAAGAACGGATCAACTATAACACCAAGTGTTGCAATTGGCATAAGAGATACGGTGTTAGGTCCCTTGTGCCACCATAAGAACGGGTCCACTGTGACATCATGTGTCACTGTTGGTATTAGAGATATGGCATTAGATTCTGTGTCACACCATCAGAGTGTGTAAACTGTGACACGATGTGTTGCAGTTGGTATCAGACCAGTAGCTTTAAGTCCTATCACAACATGGACCGGACTCTCACGATTTCTTCTAATTTTACCTTTGTTCTATCCAGACAGGTCCCTATGGCTCCTCATTGTAAATCAGCGACCACTAACAGTAAGGGTCCCTCCAATGAAGCAGAAATGGCCACAAGTGCCAATAACATTCCGATGGGAGGAGAAAATAACAACCCACGTGTCAATCAAACCCTGGAGACAATGGCCAATGCCTTGGCACAATGTACGAACACTATGGCATAGCGGACTACCTTGTTTGCAATCAGGAACCAATCCTCTGGATTCCAAGAATTTAGAAGGATGAAACCTCTCAGCTTCTTCGGAGAGGCCAACGCTGGCGAAGCAGAAGCATGGTTGAACCAAATGGAAAAGATCTTCTAGGTGGTACTTTGCACGGAAGATGAAAATGTCAGATGGGCGTCATTCCAATTGGAAGGGGAAAGAGATCCGTGGTCGAAATTCATGGATAGGACCCGAGAATAAGAAACGTCGAATGCACCGAGGACCTGGGCTCAGTTTACCGAGAAATTCAATGAGAAGTATTTCCTTGAAGCAGTCAGAGATTAGTATGAAGTAGAATTTATTTCACTGCAGCAAGGCCAAATGACTATAGCAGAATACGAAACAGAGTTCACACGACTTTCAAGGTTCACTCTCGGTTTTGTGGCCACAGAAACAATGGAGGCAATGAAATTCGAACGGGGACTGAAGCCAACAATCTAAGAAAGAATATCTCTATTCAAACAACGAACCTTTGCTGAGGTGATGGACATGGCTCTCATTGCCGAGAAGGACATCGAGAATATGTATAAGAGGAGGGAAAAGAAAAATAAATATAGGATGAGTCAAAGACAAGCAAATACCGAAGACCAATCAAACAAGCGAACAAAATTTTTAGTCCCAATGCCTTCTTGATCCGTTCAGACTACTGACTCTTGGCAAGTCTCAGCACCTGCAAGACCTTTTCCTCCATCACAGCCTGCTACTTATGAAGCATCGATAGCACAAAGGACACAGTACACTACCTCCTCCATACCGACCGAATCCTGCCCACGATGTGGAAAGCGTCACAGATTAGATGAATGTCGGTGGAATTCAGGTGCATGTTTCCAATGTGGCCAGCATGGGAATTTAATCAATGACTGCCTTGAATCGAAGAAGGAAAAGATGTTAGCTGCATCTATACAAAAATCTACGCGACCTACAGTTCAGGAACGTGCCTACGCAGTCTCTGCTCAAGACGCCCAAACAATAAATGACATCATCCAAGGTACAGTTCTATTTAAATTATGAACTAATCACCATATATTTAAATAGTGATTTCTCTTCAAATTTGGAATTGTGTTATATCATTACATGATAAATACAAACCATTACACATTATTGATTGAATTAAACACTTGAACCTTAGGTACTTTAAATATGTATTAGAGTAGCGACATCTGCCAACACAACGCATGTGCTTTGATAGATCCGGGCTCTACACACTCGTTTGTGACTGCTCAGTTTGTTGCTGAACTGAGCATCACACCCGAGCCATTGGATTTCATCTTATCTGTAGCAATCCCTACAGGGAACTCAGTAGTCACAGAGACTATCTGCCAATTAGTAATTATTCTGATTGAAGGACACGAGACATCAACTGATTTGATCATTTTGGATATACAAGGATTCGACGTAACCTTTGGCATAGACTGGCTATCTACCCATCATGCAAATGTGGACTGCCTTCGAAAGATAGTCACCTTTCACCCCAAGGGGGGAAAACCATTCAGACTTTATGGAACTAAGCTAAAATTGCACCTTTCATATCCATTATTCGAGCTGAATGGTTAATGAACAATAAATGCTACGATTATCTCGCATTCGTACAATATCAATGGGAAGAGAATGTCACCATTACCGATATTTCCATCGCATGCAAGTTTCCCGGTGTATTTCCTGAAGAGTTATCGGGATTACCACCAGACAGAGAAGTTTAATTCATAGGGGACATAGCTCCAGGCACAGTGCCAGTATAGAAGGCACCATACTGTATGACACCGGCAGAGCTGAAAGAACTCAAGGAACAACTACAAGAACTCCTAGACAAAGGGTTCATCAGACCGAGTGTTTCTCCATGGGGAGCACCCGTACTGTTCGTCAAGAAGAAGGATGGGTCAATGCGACTTTGCATTGATTATGGTCAATTGGAGAAGTTAACGATCAAGAACTGTTACCCACTTCCCTGTATTGACGACCTCTTCGATCAGCTTCAAGGCCCAAGATTTTTCTCGAAGATAGATCTGAGATCAGGATACCATCAGCCGAAGTTAAGGCAGAAGACATTCTAAAAACTACTTTTCACATAAGAAATGGCCACTATGAGTTTCTAGTGATGCCATTCGGGTTAAATAATGCACCAACATCCTTCATGGACCTGATGAATAGAGTATTCAGACCACATTTTTACAAGTGTGTGGTAGTCTTCGTGGATGACATCCTCGTCTATTCCAAGACTAGAGAAGATCACAAACATCCTCTACGTCTAGCTCTTCAAACACTTCGTGATCACTAGCTGTATGTAAAATTGAGCAAGTGCAAATTTTGGCTGAAACAAGTGAGTTTCTTGGGACATGTAATACCCGAGGAAGGCATTAAAGTTAACCCATCAAAAATTGAGGCCGTTAAAAAATGGGAAAAACCGAAGACAGTGACCGAAGTTCAAAGTTTTTTGGGCTTAGCCGGATATTAAAGAAGATTTGTAGAAGGGTTCTCCAAAATTGCAGGACCACTTACTCAACTTACAAGAAAGAATGCCAAGTTTGAATGGAATGACTTATGTGAAAAGAGTTTCCAAGAACTCAAAAAGAAGTTAACTTCTACTCCAGTACTAGCAATACCTTCAGGCAGTAGAGGTTTTGTAGTATTCACTGATGCCTCGCATAGTTGATTGGGTTGTGTACTCAACCAAAATGAGAGAGTTATCACTTATGGCTCTCGAAAACTCAAGAATCATGAGAAGAACTACCTGACTCATGACTTGGAATTGACAACTATTATTTTTTTCTTGAAGATTTGGAGGCACTACCCCTACGGTGAAACATTTGAGATCCTGACCGATCATAAAAGCTTAAAATATCTTTTTACTCATAAGGACTTGATAATAAGGCATAGAAGATGGATTGAATTCTTAAAGGATTATGATTGCACCATTTAGTACCACCGTGGTAAAGCGAATGTAGTAGCTGACGCTCTGAGCCTAAAGTCATCAGCTTAGTTATCAAACCTCATCATGAAAATTCACAGATGGCAATTGTTTGAGGATATATCATTATATGGTAAGAAGTTTGAGATTAAAGATTTTGGAACATTACTAACTAACATCATCATCAAGCTAACAATATTTGATAGCATCTGAAAACTCCAGATGGCCGATGAAGAATTTCTGGCAAATAGGCAGGGTGGGAAATATTGGGATAGGCCTGATTTCTCCATCAAGGAAGACAGTTCCTTACTATTCAGAGATCGACTATGTGTACCATCTGATACTGACCTTTGACGTCTAATTCTTTAAACAGGACACAAGTCAATGTACGTCGTCCATCTTGGTTGTACAAAGATGTATCAGGACCTGAAGAAGAGCTTCAGGTGGAGAGGCTTGAAGAAAGATATAGCAGAATATGTATCGACATGCTTAGTGTAACAGCAGGTGAAGATTGACCATTGGAAACCCTTAGATTTGCTACAGCCCTTACTGATACCAGAATGGAAATGGGAGGCTATATCCATAGATTTTATACTTGGATTACCTAGAACCGTGAAAGGGTACGATGCGATTTGGGTGATAGTTGATCGCTTAACCAAATCAGCCCATTTTCTACCATACAGTATGAGGTATACAGCCAGTCAGCTAACAGAGCTGTATCTCAAGGAAATTGTTAGATTACATGGTATCCCATCTAGCATCATCTCAGATAGGATCCAATGTACACGTCAAAATTCTGGCAAAGATTCGAAGAAGGAATGGGCACAAGATTGGATTTCAGTTTCGCATTTCACCCTCAGACAGACAGCCAGATCGAAAGGGTGAATTCGATTATCAAAGACATGCTTCGAGCTTGTATGTTAGACTTTCAAGGGTCATGGGATAAACACCTACCCTTGATTGGGTTCGCCTATCATAACGACTATCAGGCAAGCATATGAATGGTTTCATTTGAAGCACTCTATGGACGGAGATGTAAGTCTCCGCTCAATTGGGAAGTGATCGGGGAGAAATTCATATTAGGCCTCGAGATTATTGAGAGTACAATCGAAGCGATTCAATAATTCGGGAAAGATTAAGTGTGGTTCAAAGCCGATAGAAAAGTTATGCTGACCTCAAGCAAGCAAGTACCGAATTCTAGGTAGACTTAGTAAAAATAAAATAAAAATTTATTACTTTTGTTCCCTTTAGTCAATATGCATTATTGAGATAATGCATTCCATGCAGATAGGGGACCACGTCTTCGTAAAAATCTTGCCTACAAAGGGCATGATGCGATTCGGAAAGCATGAAAAATTGAGTCCACGCTATGTCGGACCCTTTGAGATATTGGGTTGCATCGACGAAGTTGCTGATTGGATTGCTTTACCACCTCAGCTGTCGAGTATGCACAACGTATTTCACATATCCATGTTGAGGAAATACATCAAGGACCCAACTCACATCTTGGATTACCAGCCCATCGAACTCAAAGTTGATATGACAGTCGTCATAGAACCAATTCAAATACTGGATCATAAGGAGCAAATATTACGTACCAAGTGGATCCCGCTCGTGCTTGTTAAGTGGTGGAATCATTTTAAATGTCTACAAAATTTTAAAATTTCTTCTCTCTACATGATTAGGTAAGAATTGGCTTTATTCATCTCAATTTAACCATCACTGTTGCACTAAAATTAACTCTTTTCCTGGCCTACCTACCCTGCCATACCCCCAAACCTAAGTTAAACAGTGACCTCACTGTTTGAGAATTAATAACATGTAGGAGCATTAGGGTAATAAGGACGTGGCAAAAATTAAAACAAAGTACAGACATTGCAAATTAGCTCTCAAAAAGAAAATTACATTAATAAGAATTGTATACAAATTAATAAAGAAAATCAAAATTTATAGGTTTGAGAAAAGCACATAAATGAAACTATAAAAATCTACCTAGAACAAAAAATAAATATAGACTCTAAATACAACTGTCTACGCTACAACCTAAAGCTAATCTTAATCTGAACTTAATTTGAAGGAGGGGGTCCATTCATATTTTTCCTCATATTTTCCTTTCTCTTTTTCTACTGTGGTGGCTGTTGCAGCACTAGCCTTGGATCTTTTGGCAGCTAGTTTCTTGGGCTTAGTGCTGGAGGGCTCCTTGAATGATATGCCCTTGGGAACAACAGGGTCCAGGACTGAGAATGTGGAGTAGAATGTGGCCACTAATTTATCCAACTGGATTGACTTAATCTTATACACTTTGTACAGGTCCAGGGAATTCAATACCATCCTCCAATGCCTCTTTAGCTCCTTTTCATTATCTTTCTTGATTTGGGCAATCTGACCTTCATATGGTTGCTTCACCATGGGTGTGACAGACTCCAGTAGCAGCTCAACATCTCTCCTGACATAGGGGTCAGCAGCCATGGCTTTGGTGAGGGTGTAGAACTAGGGAATGGGAATGGAACTATAAGGGACTATGGCCCAGTGGTTAGGATCATCCATTGGATGAGGGATGATGTCCAGCTCAGAGCTTATGGGTGGAGGTGATGGTGGGTTGAAGGTAAGGTCAAGTGGTAGCTCCTCCTCAAGTGGCTCGGGTTGGGTGGATGGTGAGGTAATGATTAAGGTTAATGTAGGTGAAGTGGGTAGATGCTCTTCATCAAAGTCAGTCTGGGTAGAGGGAGATGTAAACGTAGGGAAAATAAGTAGCACCTCCTCCTCAAAATCTGTCTGTGTGGAGGTGGAGGTATGGGTAGGTGGGACAGGGACCAGCTGTTAGCTTTATTTAAGTGCTTGCTACTGACTTTATTGAAGACAGTGATAAGAATGAGGTGGATGAAAATGAATGAAAGGTGGATTGAAAATGATAGAGCAGCAAGCCTAAAATATGCACAATCCTCGAAGATACAGGGCCTGTTGTAGCAAGTTTTGATAAGTAAGAGTTTGTCCCACAGGGAAGCTGATTTTAAGCTCCAAGGGAGCCATCTTTAGTAGGCCCTCCAAATCTTACTACAGATCTGGCAATCCTAAATGGAAGGGGATTTAGGGTCACTAAAATCTAAATTCTAAGGTATCCTAATGTCTAAACTATAGAAAGGGTTAAGAAAGAAGATGGCGTGAGAAAATAAATATAAAAGGGTGAGAAGTATGCTATTAGGTTTAGATCTGATGGGTTTCATGACTCAGATTCACATCTGCTATTATAGAAGTCCTGTCCAATGGCTACATTATCACCATTGAGGAGAAAGAATCCAACTCATCTCTGTGCCATGATCCAATCCCTTTATGGGTATAACCTGTCCATTTAAATGGTCACAGACTATCCAATTGGGGAACCACAATACAGAGATGGGTCAGAACAAGTTTATCATTGTAGGCACTACATCATCCAGGGTACAAGCACAAGAATCCATAGGGAACCTCAAACTCTAAAGTGTTGTGTGGGGGCTAGGCCTGTATGGGAGCATGTTAGCCCAGACACATAGAACCAGCAAGAGTTTTAGTGCAGCCTTAGATCCAGATGTCCACTGCTTTAGAGTGACTGCAGTGATCCAGTCGCAAGCCTACAACCTCTATAACTAAACTAGATTTGCCATCTGATGGTGGGTCTATACACATACAGGGGAGTTTGTCTCAGCACAATCTCTCACAAGGCTACAAGCATAAGTGCAAAGAAGCACAATCCGTCTTGAGTCTGTGGGTTGGCTTCACCCTAAGGCTATAACCTGTCCACTTAAATGGTCACAGACTATCCCAGAGGTTATCCTCCTCACAAAGCTCAAGATAGAACAAGAAATATTGCTGCCACCACCATGTTCACAAGGCTATAAAACCTCATTGCTCCCATGGGGACTTCAGTTCTAGTGGGTCCTGTGGTGGGGCTAGGCCTGTATGGGAGCATGTTAGCCAGACACACAGGTCACTTTGATCTGAGTAAACCATAAAATCAGTCCTCCATTGCTTGCAATACGTCCTGGCAATGGAGGATCTCAAGGTAACAGCCTTGTACAGAACAACTCACAAAAATCCCATAAAAGTAAAACACCCTATCATGAAACACCATTAATCTATTCCAAATAGTCATACAAAGGCATAGCCAGCAAATGCTGGACTATGGAGAGAAGAAAAAGCAAAAAGAAATCTACCTAAACCTTACTAGAGATCTACAGCTACTGCAAGAAGAAGATAGATAAAATTCTATTCTAAGCCGAGAGCCCCCTAAACCTAAACCAGGCTTAGGTTTATATAACAGTTAGTTTGGCGGCGCATTAGGGTTAGGAAACCCTAATATTAATGATGATACATGGCCTAATACTGTCCCTTGGATGCCTCGGGGCACATGCACAGAACTTGGAGCATTGGAATGTGTGCCCTAATTGCTGGAAGTTCCCAGAATGTCCTCTGTAGAGGTGAGGGAGAGTTAGAGTTCAGAGCCTTGCCAGGTAGCATTGGTTTCCAAGACTGTCGCGTGATAGCACGGTCTTTGCGAGATTAGATTAGCCTGAAATTCTAGCCATCGCAGGGTTGTCTTAGTTGCAGTTGAAGCAGTCGCGGGATAGAGCATTGAATTTCTGCTGGATTGCTCTTTCCTTCGGAATGGCGTGGGAATCGCGCAAGCAGTTTATTTCTAAATGGATCTTCGTGAGGACGTGATGTGTATTGGTCTCTGAATTGTGCGAGAGGTTTTTATAAAGTTTTGCATCCCGCGGCCACTGTGCGACAGTTGCGCGTCGAAATACCTAGAGCTCTCTCTCCTCAGTTGATCTGAGTGAACTGTGCGAGGTTTGAGAGCTGCTTTCTTAAGCTGCGTGAGACAGCACGAGCATTTATATTTGAGCTTCACGAGAGCTGCGCGAAGTATGATTCTGAAGCCCCTCTGTCACTCAACTACGCGAGAACAGTGCGGGCAATTGGAAATGAAGTTTTGGGAAACTCGCGAGGATTGCGCGAGGCTTAATTTCTGAATCCTTTAAAGCTTGTGAAAGCTACGCGAGGTTCAATTCTTGTCTGGGTTCAGCTTTCATCCTTCTGAGGGACTTCTGGGGCAAAAATGGGCTCCATATCAGGCCTTATTATAGCTGCTATTTATTATCTATAGAAATGACTTCACACACATTTATTAGATGGCTAAGGGTCTAACAGAGGCTATGTTAAGGGGTGAAAAGTGGTACTTTTCATGTCTTAACACCAGCTCCTCAGAATCATGGTCAGTTTGGGTGGTAGCTTTTATTCATTGAAAAGTACTAATTTTCACCTCTTAACTTGGCCTTTGCTACACCTTGTAGTTGATTAATCACTCTTGTTTAGCTTATTTTGTAGTTAGTAATAACTTATGTAGCTTAATACAAAATCCATGCCTTTGGTGCCAAGAAGAGAGAGAATCTAAGCAAGAGATGATAGCCAAGCCAAAGACTGATGGAACACCATGGTGGTACACACCATGGTGACTATTTTTCATGTCCAAGTGGACCCAGGAAGTCTAGCAGATGTGAGAAATCTGGATGTAAGTGGAGAGAGCTGCAACAGCAGCAGATGCATAACAACAAAGGAGCAAATGTGTTATCTTGCACAGTAGAAATGCTACCTTGTGCTGTTAAAGTCCGTAGCAGAGTTATCTCACGCAACTAATATATGCAGCACAAGAGAACTCGCGATGTCGCGCACTTCAGTTGCAACCAACACTCAAAGGCCTTGCGAAGCTCTCGCGCGCTATGTCTTCAGAAATTCTGCTCGCGAAGCTCTCGCAAAGAACAAATTTCATGTCAGCCATGCGCACTATCTCGCGAAGCTAATTTGTACAAAGAACAATAACAAACTCGTGAAGTCCTCACATGGTTCAAGAGGAGAGAGAGCTCCAGAAATGTCCTCGCGTAGTTCTCACGCATTTAATAGCTTAACCCTCTAGCGAGCGAGCTTTACTATCCCTTCATCAAGAAGCCGAGCGAGATGTAAAGGCATCCACGCGACAGCCTCGCAAGAGAAAATTCTGAAGCTCTGTCGTGTGAGCTAGCCAAGCACTATAAATTCTTCTGCGTGAGTGCATGCAAAGCCAATGCAGCTGTGCGACAATACAAAGTCCATCTATGTGAGTGAACGAATTTGCAAGAAAATTCTTACCTCGCAAGGACTCTCTAAGGCGCGTGAAGGAATTAATGAGCAGAAGCTACGTCGCGAAGCATAAAGCAACTATGCAAATGAACTAAATAGTAAAAGGCAGCCCCTCAGGGCTCGGGCTCTCCACTTCTCACTCTCCACTCAGGGACCTTTTGGGGATTTCCCTAGGTCTAAGGCACACATCTCGAGGCCTCAATCTTGAGGCACACATCCCAAGGCATACTAAAAATTAGGAAAAACATGAATAAACTACAGCTAAAGAAAGGGATAAACAAAGATGATGATGTCTGTGATAAAATAAAGATAAAATATGGAGAAGTAAATAGCTAGAGAAAAATCAGTTATGCAACTCAGTGCTAGTCATGAATCTGTAGCAATCCTTTAGATGGCTACAAGCACATCTACAAGGTAGAAGAATCCAACTCAACCCATGCCATTTAGACAGCTCTTAAGGCTATAACCTGTCCACTTAAATGGTCACTGACTATCCAATTGAGTTTTTCAAATCTCATTGATTAAGTCAGAAAACTAACCTCACCCACAGGAATGGATTGATCTTAAGGCTATAATCTGTCTACTTCAATGGTCACATACTATCCAATAGATTTTCTTCCAACCAATGAATTAAGTCAGGGCAAGAATACCATTGTAGACACTATGTTTGCCAAGCTACAAGCTCCCCAGATCTATTACAGATATGGCAGGCATTTATAGGGATAAACAGATCTGGAAAATCAGGTGGAAGCCATATGAAATTTCAGGTTGAATGAGGACTTAGATTCAGCTGGTCATTGCTATAAAATGCTTGCAATGACCTAGCACACAAGTTTGCAATCTCAACAATAACTTAAATCTATACATTGATAATGTTGATGCAAAACATAGTAGGTTTGGCTCAGCACAATCACTCACTAGGCTGCAAGATTAAGTGCAGAGAAAAAGAATCCATCTTAGATCCATGACCAAGACCTGCCCTAGGGCTATAGTCTGTCCACTCAAATGCTTACAGGCTATCCACAGAGGCTGCCTTTTGTTGTTGATGTGGATTAGGGTTGTGCTGATTTTGCTTATGGGGTGAGAATAAATTAAAAATCAAAATAAAATAAAAGATGGAAATAGCACAACTAAAATAATCCTAAGCCTGCAAGATACAGGGCTATTATATCAAGTTTTGATAAGTAAGAGTTTGTCCCACAGAGAAATTGATCTAGAACCCAAAATGGGCTGTAATAGTAGGCCTCCAGATCTGGCTACTGATCTGACAATCCCAAAGAAAGGGAGTTGGGTGTCACAACTATACTAAATTACCTACTAAAAAGAAAAGAAATAAAGTGCAATCCTATCCTAAGAAAGGGTTATGAAGAAAATGGTGATGGTGTGTTAAAATAAAGATAAAAGGATGAGAAGTAAGTAGTCTAGGTTAAAGTTTATTTAGTTATGTAACTCAGATTTAGGGCTCTCTCTGCAGCAAATCCTTACTGAAGTGCTATCAATAACCTCAGCAAGGTAGAAGAATCTAACCTAACCCATGCCATTTGTGGCGCTCTTAAGGCTATAGTATGTCCGCTCAAATGACCACAGCCTATCCAATAGAGCTATCAAATCCCATTGATTAAGTCGGAAGAGCTAACCTAATCCAAAGGAGTGAGCTGATCAAACCACATCCAATGAATCAAATCAGGCCGTGAATACCATTGCAGGCACTATGTCTACCAGTGCTCCGAGCTCTCAAGATCTATGCACAGATCTGGCTGACATTAATAGGTGTATTAAACCTAGGAAGATCAGATGACAATCGAAAGATCTAAAGGTTAAGCGAATGGGCAAATCCTAAATACACAAATCCGATCGAGAATCTAATGGAACCAAAAGACCTATAGATTTAAATAGACTTTAAATCAATAATTTATTGCTTAAAAATAGCTTGTAATATAATATCCTCATAGCTGCAATCACTATAAAGAAGTCAGATCTAACATCTGATAGCGGTCAAGTGAAATAGAGGGGAGCCTATTCCTGCACAATCTCTCACCAGGCTACAAGCTCTAGCGCAGAGAAAAAGAATCCATCTTAGATATGTGACCAAGATTGCCCAAGGGCTCCAGTCTATCCACTCTAATAGTCACAGGCAATCCACAGAGGCTCCCTTACCTACAAATGATGAGACAGAACATGAAAACTGCTACTACCACCATGGTCCCTAGGCTACAACCTCAAGATTCCATGGGCCTTTCAATAAGCTCAAATCCTAAATGTATGCTATAGCCTGAACAAAACTATGGACAAATAGCAAAATAATAGATTGAGTAAGCAGTCAAACATAAATTTTATTGATCTGATGTTACCAATAATAAAATTTCACAAGGCAGCAGCCTTGTGCACAATAGCTCCAAACAAAATCCCAATGTTTAAATGACCTATTAGAAAACCAAATAAAACTACACCTAAGTGCTTACTAAAGATTTAGCCAACAAGTGCTGGGCTAAGAGAGAAAAAAAAATGGAAAAAGAGGTGATCAAACCCTAACCCTAACCCTAGTCTGCTTGAGCTCTCAACCGACAGAGGTTGAAGGAGAAAGCGAATGATAGTTTCTAAGTTACAAGCGCAGTTATATACTTAGTCCTGATACTGTGGCTGAGAGAAGTATAAACCCTAATTTTTCAAGCAGATGTGGCACTGTTACAACCCTTGGATGTCTTGGGATGTGTGCATCAGAATCTATGCCTCGAAATGTGTGCCCTAAACTCAAGGAAATCCCCAAAAGGTCCTTATGTTAAGATTGAGAAGTGGAGAGCCCGAGCTTCGTGAGGCTGGCTTCTACATATTACTTTTGTCGTGCAGCTGCAGAGTGTTCAGGGGTAGAGTTTGTCTTTGAATACTGTTGTCTCGAGCAGTAGAGCTTTGGATGATCATGCAGTTGCTTCAGCTCTTAATGCACTCACACAGAAGGATTTTTAGTGTTTGTCTTGCTCGCACAGAAAAGCTTCAGAAACTTCATTCGTGAGGTACTCGCGCATATGCCTTTGCATCTCGCTCGGTAAAGATTTAAACTTTTATGCCTGTGAGAGCTATGCGAGGGAACTTCTGAGCGTCTCTTTCTTCCAGAACCACACGAGAACTTCGCAAGGTCTTTGCTTTTATTCCTTCCAATTGGTCTCATGAGGTAATGCACATGGCTGCATTAAGGCTTGATCCTCGCGAGAGCTTCGCGAGTTGTATTTCTGGAGGCTTAGTGTGCGAGAACTTCGTGAGATTCTTCACATGTAGATTGTAGTTGAACTGTGCGAGAGCTGCTTTTTGATAACCCCTTCAATGAGTTGTGAATTCCTTCATGAGCTCTATTATGTTGCATGTCTTAGATGTGCGAGGGAGCTCCGCCAGTGAATTGAACAGCGCGAGGTAGCACCTCAGCTGTGCGAGATAGGTCCTTGGCTCGTCTGCTGCTATACACATGCCTCTATTATAGCTTCCTCCACTCTCACCTATACTTCATTCATTTGATGAACTTTCTTGGTCCATTTTGACATGCAAAATAGTCACCACGATGTGTACCACCATGGCGTTCCATCACTTTTTGGTTTAGCTGTCATCTTTTACTTGAATTCTCTCTCTTCTTGGCACCAAAAGCATAGACTTTGTGTTAAGCTGCACGATTTATTACTAACTACAAAATAAGCTAAAAAGGAGTTATTAGTCAGCTTCAAGGTCCAACAAAGGCTAGGTTAAGAGATGAAAAGTGATACTTTTTAGTAAATAACACACCCCCAAACCTAATCTTTGCTAGCCCTTGAGCAAAGCAAAATTTCAACAGCTACTCTAAGAATGTAAATGCCACTTTCGTAGAGAGCACGTATGCATTTAGCTTATGAATCAAACCTTTTAAAACCCTAGGTGATCCCTAATAGAAGAGTGAAGTCTTCTGAGGGTTTTCAGTGAAGGTACCCACAAACTTCTCAATGAAACAGTTAACAAAAGTGCAAACAGTGGTTAATTAGTTTGAAATAAATACAGTTCATTTCACCCTTGCTTTGTCAAAATTAGAGGAGTCCGAAAGTAGTATATGCCAACAATTTAACACCTTAGTCATGCATGCAAGCTCATCACATCCAATACCCTAAGAAAAATAAAATGTGCACAACAGTACTGAGCTTACCAGTACACCAAAATTCAGGTTCAAACAATGCGCCAATGATTTCAATCTCAGACCCAATGCTTACCAGGGTTGTCTCTCGTAAAAGAATTTAAGGGTGTATCATTTCACATAAGCTCAAGAGCAGTTACATACCCCAAATGAGTTTGCAAGCATGGGCATTTCTTCTAATTTCTAACATCATAAAGTACGCTCACCATAGATTAGACATTCCCTCATCTTCACATGACATTTCATTTGACTTTGGATCAACAAGGGCTTTTCATGAGTTGTAATGTGGCTTATTGGTGAGGGTTGTAAAGAATAAAAGGGGTAAAGAGTGGTTCAAAATTGAGAAATCAACCCAGGTAAGAGATGATTCATGACTTCACCTTCTTCATTTCAGCACAACTTCATCTTTTAGAATTTCAGAGCTAAAGTGGCCAACTTCTTCTCTTCTTTTCAACATTTCCAATGGAATTCTTCTTTTGACTTCTCTCTCTTTTTTATTTTATTTTTATTTTCTTATTTTTTATTCTTTGTGTTTCTTGGATTTATATTTTATATTTATGATGATTGCTGCCATACATCTACAAATGCTACACTGTTATTTATAGATCTCCTTCTCTCTTCTTCTCCTTTCACCAAATGTTAAACTTTACTCACTTATCTTTAACATCCTCTCCTTTACCTTTTGAATTCTCAGAGTGGGGGTAGGGCTGAATTAGGTTAAGAGGTTCAGGTTCAAGTACTTTGGTGTTTGTTGAAGGAAAAGGGGGCTTTAAGGGTCAACAAGTGTATGCACAAGGGTATTTTCACAGGTTTGATCTTTTACGCTCAAACTGTCCAAATGAAGGCCTTGATAATTTCCTTAGTGTCATGATTACTGTCAAACAACTTCAACTTGGGGTGTCTAACTTCTAGTGAAAAGGGCTTGACTCAGTCAGTCATTAGAAGAGGAAAAAGTTGCGAGAGACACTCCTAAAAAAAAAATTTATAGGCTCAAAGCTCACTGGGTATGGTCTTCAATTGAACTCAAGGGGGTATGCTTTAACCTGTTTCTCTCCTTATTGGTTCACTAACTACTGTTTAGATAAAAAAAATTTTGATGTTCACCTCATAGAAGTATTGATTTTCACATGATTTCAGTGTTTAAAAGGTCTGCACAGTTTTTAAATTTCCTCACTTTCAACATTGCTTAGGTGAAATTCATTCAATTTATTCCTTACTTAGTTAAGACTACTGCACTTAGGTTAACTAGATCATTGGCAATCCTTGGCACACCCCCAAACCTATGAGGAGTAGTGTCCTCACTGATTCAAAGATAAGAGGGCATGTGCAGTAGGGAACAAAGACAAAATTGACACTAAAACAAACAACTAAAAAAAAATTGACTAAATAAAGCATATAAAAGCAGGAAACAAGGCACACACAAACAACTAAAACAAACAAACTAATTATGAAGCAGAAATGGAAATCAAGCAAAATAGAACATAACAAAAAGTACTTTCATTAATGCAGCAAAGTTTGTACAATGTATGGCAAAAGAACTATAGAAAAACAAAAGAAACTTGCTGCTTCGGGAAGATGAACTGTAAGCCAGAAAAAGGGGGGATAACAGGGACTAGGGAGAAGGATGTTGAGCAGGTGGTGGATTGGGTGTAGAGGGAGGGACAAAAGATGCAAATGGTTCTATCTTCTACTTCTTCTTCTTTCTTCGATTATTTTTCTTTTCCTCCTTGGCCAAAATCTTTTGTACTTCCTCATACTCTTCCCACAGGAATTGTAGTGGGTCAGGTTCTTTTGGTGGTGGTGGGTCCTCCCATACTAGGTCGAATTTGATCGACAACTCAATGGGTTTGTCATCTGCCATAGTTGTGGGTAGGGACGGACTGCTGGGGGTCAAAAGAGAACGAATGTGATGGAGGTGAACTGGCCTGATATTTAAAATGCATGAGTGGTGGAATACGCATCAGCACATTAAATTTTTCTCCTCCTTCCATGGTTAATTCCTATAAGGATATTAAAAAAGGTTAGTTCGCAATAAATACGTTGGTTGGGAGAAATATAAAATATATAGCGATTTATTATGGGGAATGATCCTGCAGAGTGCATGTTGGCCTATTATTAGCAATGGGAGTTAAAGCGAAAAGATATGAAATGAAAAATTCGCAGAAAATTGCCAGGGTGCGCAGATGCTAACAGGTGCTCGCGGGGCACATTTCTCGCGTAGTGTATATTCAAGCCCGTGAGGAGTTCAATCGCACAAAAGAAAAAAAATGCTTCACAATGTATTTCGTGGAGCTTAGACTTGGCCTTAGTGTGCGAGTTGAATGGTTCCTTTTCGTGCAGTTGCACTGTCTAACTTCACGAGACTTCAAAATGTAGAGCACCAAGTGTCTCGTGAGGTTAAATGAGCGGAGACAGTTATTGGAGCAGTTCCAAATTTCTGCCAAGATCGAGTCTCGCGGGGCTCGAACTGTCATCAGAGCTTCGCGAGATTGAACTTTATGCCTGTTAGCATCGCGAGTACCCATTTTTTAACCATTTGCTTAGGTCTGCACATTTGCCAGTTCCTCTATAATGTCATGCCCCTATCCATTGTGCATCAACATCAACCCTCTCACATATACTCCATTTCATCATACAATTACGTGCCTATTATCAACAACTGGTCATCACAATTGTAGAATTCTAAAGATAGTTTTTCAGATCAAATTCATGCCATTTATCATGAAAGCACCTCAACCTTGCATCAACAGACTTGCACAGCAAATTCAGATGACAGATATGTACACGTACTCAAAACAAAAATGGATAAAATAAAATCAAACACACTAGCAAATCAACACCCTAAAAGCAATAATTGAAAATTTTCTAAGCAATATATAAAAAAAAAAACACAAAGCAGTTAACTCAAATGGTGCATAGGTTACAAAGCTGTGGATCACTGAGCAGTGGGAGGTTCATGTAGGTGAATGGTTTGAGGGGGCTCCACTGAATTTTCTACACAAATTTTTAGCCTTTGCCCATTCACTTTCATGATCTTCCCAGGCATAGGATCCAAGATCTCCACAGCATCAGATGGGGAGGCATGAATGACAGTGTAAGGTCCATCCCATCTGGATTTCAGCTTCCCTAGAAAAAATCTTAGTCTGGAGTTGAAAAGCCAAACCTTAGTGCCAGCCTTGAAATCCCTTCTCACTAGCTTCTTGTCAAAGAATGCTTTTGATTTCTCCTTGTATATTCTAGCATTTGAGTAGGCCTCCAGCCTAAGCTCATCAAGCTCTACCAGCTATAATTTTCTATGAAAACCAGCAGAAGTTAGATCAAAATTTAGTGATTTGATAGCCTAATAGGCTCTGTGCTCTAACACCACTGGTAGGTGGCAGGCCTTGCCAGACACCAGCCTAAATGGGGACATGCCAATAGGGGTCTTATAGGCAGTCCTATAAGCCCACAAAGCATCATTCAACTTTTGTACCCAATCCTTTCTATCAGTCTTCACAGTCTTCTCCAAGATATGCTTGATCTCCCTATTAGAAATTTCAACTTGCCAACTTGTTTGTGGGTGGTAGGGAGTTACAATTTTATGGGTAATAGAGTATTTTTTGAGGAGGTTCTCAAAAGGTCTATTACAGAAATGACTCCCCCCATCACTAATGATAGCTTTGGGAGTACCAAATCTTGAAAAGATATTGTCCCTCAAAAATTTAAGGACAACTATGTGGTCATTGGTCCTTGTGGCAATTGCTTCAACCCATTTGGACACGTAGTCTACTGCCACAAGTATGAAGTTAAAACCCATAGATGGAGGAAAGGGGCCTAAAAATCAATGCCCCAGATGTCTAAAAGTTCTACCACAATGATGGGCTGCAATGGCATAGAATTTTTCTTGGAAATGCCTCCCATCCTTTGGCATCTCTCACATGCCTTGCAATATATAAATGCATCTCTGAACAAAGAAGGCCAATAAAAACCACATTGTAGCACTTTTGCTGAGTCTTATTGCCACTGAAGTGACCTCCACAGGCTTGCTCATGGCACATTGAAAGAATGCTGTGTAACTCACTTTCAGGCACACACCTCCTAACAACCTGGTTTGCACAATGCTTAAATAGGTATGGATCCTCCCACAGAAAATGTTTGACATAAGAGAAAAATAGGTCCTTGTCCATCTTGGACCAGTGAGGGAGAATACTACCAATAGCAAGAAATTGATAATATGTGCAAATCAGGGCCCACTAGACTGCACAGCAAATAGCTGCTCATTAGGGAACAACTCATTAATAGGTGTTGCTGCATATTCTTTCAAAATAATCCTAGAGTGGTGATCAACCACCACTTTCTCAACTCTCTTTTTATCCTTGATCTCAAGATCAAACTCTTGTAACAGGAGGATCCATCTAATCAACCTTGGCTTGGCATCGTTCTTAGGCAATAGGTATTTCAAGGCTGAGTGATCAGTGAAAACAATAATTTTAGACCTAAGCATGTAGGGTCTAAACTTATCCACAGCAAACACAACAGCTAGCAGCTCTTTCTCAGTAGTAGTGTAGTTCAGCTGAGCTTCAGCTAGTGATTTGCTGGCATAATAGATCACTACAGGCAACCTATCTTTCCTCTATCCTCAGACAGCACCTATGGCCAAGTCTGATGCATCACACATCAGCTCAAAGGGGAGTGATTAATCTAGGGCCTGTATTACAGGAACAGTGGCAAGGCACTTTTTGAAGACCTTAAAGGCCTCAAGGCACTCAGCAGAGAAGTCAAATGGCACATCTTGACAAAGCAGGTGGCACAATGGCTTTGAAATTTTGCAGAAGTCCTTAATGAATCTCTTGTAGAACCCAACATGTCTTAAAAATGATCGGATTTTTTTGACAGTCCTAGGTGGGGGCAGATGTTAAATCAAGTCCACTTTATCCTTGTCAACCTCTATTCCTTTGTGAGAGACCACATGATCTAATACAATTCCTTGTGTCACCATAAAGTGAGTCTTTTCCCAACATAGGACCAAATTGGTCTCCTCACATCTTTGTAGAACCAGCTCAAGGTGACTCAAGCACTGGCTAAAGCTGTCCCCAAATAATGAGAAATCATCCATGAAGATTTCCAGAAATTTGTCAATCATATAACAAAAGATTGCATACATGCACCTCTGAAATGTGGCTGGAGAATTGCACAGTCCAAAAGACATCCTTCTATAAGCAAAGGTGCTAAAGGGGCATGTGAAAGTAGTTTTCTCCTGATCTTGCGGATCCACAGGGATTTGGTTATACCCTAAGTATCCATCAGGAAAGCAGTAAAATGCCTTCCCAGCCAGCTTATCTAGGATTTGGTCAATGAAAGGGAGGGGAAAGTGGTCTTTTCTGGTCTTGGAGTTGAGTTTTCTATAATCAATGCAAACTCTCCAGCCAGTGGTCTCTTTGGCTAGCATCAATTCCTCAGAATCAGTAGTGATAACTGTTATGCCTAACTTTTTAGGCACCACCTGGATAGATGACACCCATTCTGAATCTGAAATAGGATAAATTACCCTTGCATCCAATAGTTTCACTATCTCCTTGAGGACCACCTCTTGCATGTGAGGATTAAGTTTCCTTTGCATCTCCCTTGAGGGTTTTACACCCTCATCTAGGTGAATTTTGTGCATGCAGACTGAGGCATCAATGTCTCCAAGATCAGCTATTATCCACCCCATTACCATTTTATGCTTCTTGAGAACACTCAATAGTGCCTCCTCTTGCTCACTAGTGAGAGAGGAGGAGATAATCACTGGAAGCTTATTATTCTGCTCCAAGAAAGCATATTTTAATGTGGTTGGGAGCTATTTCAGCTCAAGCTCAGGGGGACTTTCAATTGAAGGCAGCAAAGGTGCCTTAGTGGTTTGAGAAAGGGACAACAATATATGTTTCTAGCTGGAATGTTGCACTAGGCCCATAGAAGACTCTATTTTTGTGCTGTCTTCTGTCATGAAAACTTAGGCCTCCTTCTCAACCATACTCCAAATATTTGTCACGTCATCAGCATCCTTATCCCAATCCAGTAGATTGGATAATTCTTCTTCCACTAGGCCATCTAGTACATCTATTGCACAACAGTCCTCAATGTCCATCTGAGGATGCCCAATAGCATGGTACACATTTAATTGGTTCTTTATGTTCCCAAAGGTCACCTCCATCAATGCTAACCTGCATTGTAGGCAAGCATTTACAGTGGCCAAGAATGGCCTTCCAAGGATGACAGGAATTAGAGCTTTACTTTTGCAAGGGTGCATGTCCAAAAAAAGGAAATCGGCAAGATAGTAGAACTTGTCCACCCCCACCAAAACATCCTCCACCACACCTACAGGTCTCCTCTTAGACCTATCAGCCAGTTGGAGTACAATTAATATGGATTTTAACTCCCCCAAACCTAGTTCCTCATATACAGAATATGGGAGCAGATTCACACTGACCCCTAAGTCCAAGAGGGCTTTACCAATGGTATGGTTTCCAATAATGCAGGGGATAGTGGGTACGCCAGGGTCTTGTAGTTTCTCAGGTGTGGCAATGGACAGAACTGACTCAACATGCTCCACAGTAAAAACTTTTTTAGACAACTGCACCCTTGCTTTTCTCTTCTGTGTGCAGAGGTCCTTTAGGAATTTAGCATAGGCAGGGACCTGCTTTATGGCATCAAGCAGCGGCAGATTAATCTTGACCTGCTTGAAGGTCTCCATCATTTCCTCCATTAGAGCATTCCCTTTATCAAAAGGAGATGGGCCAGCTAATGCTTAGGCTCTTTCCTTTTTCATTAAAGGACAAAGCTAGAGCATGGTTGTCTATGTTAGCACCAAATAGTATCACTTCTTGGAATGATTTGCAGTGTCAATTTTTAGCCAAATACTTCCCTATGTCTAAAACAAGCCAATTGCGACAAAGTATTATTTCCTTCTCACAAAACTCAACTGAAACTTTCCATGAAGCATGGGAAAGGTTTAAGGAACTTTTAAGGCAATGTCCTCATCATCAAATTCCCCGATGGCAGCTTGTTCAAAGCTTCTATCAAGGAATTGATAAAAAAGGCAAGAATATGGTAGATGCTTCCTGTGGAGGAACTTACTTGCAAAAAATAGTTGAGGAGGTTTGGGACTTATTTGAAGTAATTGGTGAAAACTCAACTCAACAGGAATTTTTGTCAAGAGATATTGAGAATCCTGCTAGGTTGAACAATCAGCAAACCACCAAAGGAAAGATTTATGAGGTGAATGAGTTGGAAAGAAAGATGGATAATTTAACCACAAAGTTTGATAGATTGATGGACTCACTTAAAAATTGAATGGTTGCAAGAGTAGATGAGGCATGTCTGATATGCCAGTCCCCTACTCATTCACTTGACCAATGTCCCGCTGCACCACAGTTCCCAGATCTAGTGGTGGAACAAGCTCATGCTGCCCAATCATTTGGACAGATGCAGTCAAATGAATATCCATGGAGAGGGCACCCCAATTTGAGGTGGAGCCAGGGGAATTATCAATCACAATAGCAACAACAACCAAAGAACCAAATGCCTTTCAAAACTGCACCTTTTATCGTAGAATTTTTATGCCAAGCCAAATTTTATGACCCATTCCACAACAACTGCAAGAATGCTCGTTCAAGTCCCTTCCAGGTCCCCTTCTTTTGAAGATCAAGTCCTAAATTCACTCCAGAATTTAGGATCTTTAACTCAGACTGTGAACTTTCACAGTCAGAGCATAAAGAAGATTGAAGAAACATTGGGTCAACTTTCAAATACTTTGGCCAAAAGAGAGGAAGGAAAGTTACCCAGCCAACCTTTAAACAATCCCAAAGGACAGTTCATGGTTGGAGAGGCTTCTATTTCACATGAAGAAGTAAAAACTGTCACAACTTTGAGAAGTGGAAGAATTATAAATAACAAAGTGGGTACTGAAGAAGAAAAAAGTGAGGAAAATGATAAAGATATGCAGCAGGAGCAGCATAATGTTAGCGATGTAAAATTGATGTACCTCGTAAAAAATTAAAAATGAAAACAAAAAATCAAAAGATTACGATAATGCTTCTAAAGTTGTAAATGAAGGACTAGTTCTCATTACTATTTCCCTCATGCTATGAAATTTGTATCCCTTTGATAAAGGGAACACAAAATAGATGAAATGATGGAGACTTTCAAGCAAGTCAAGATAAATCTACCTTTGCTTGATGCAATCAAACAAATTCCAAAGATATGCAAAATTTTTGAAAGATATTTACACTCACAAAAGAGGTCTAGGATACAGATCCAAGAAGGTCTTTCTTTGTGGAAAGAGTTAATCGTGTGTTGTCTATTACCACACCTCCTAAACTTCAAGATCCTGGAATCCCCACAATCCCTTGCATTATTAGGGAACATACCATTGAAAAGCTTTATTAGATTTGGTGCTAGTGTCAACCTACTTCCATATTCGTATATGAGAAACTAGGTTTGGGAGAATTAAAACCCACTCATGTGGTGTTACAACCAGCGCAGATTCCAAAGAAAGCCAGTTGGGATGATTGAGGATGTATTGGTAGGAGCAGATAAATTTTTCTATCTTGCTGATTTTCTAGTTTTGGACATGGAACCTACAAAAAGCAAAACTTCCATCCCTGTCATTTTGGGAAGACCATTCACAGCTCTGACAAATGCTTGCATTCAATGCAGTCTGGTATTATGGAAGTCTCTTTTGGAAATATGAAGGTGAAATTAAATGTTTATAATGCATACACCTCAATTCACTCGAGGAATGTTTTCATGTTGATCTATTGGATGAACTGTGGAAGGACTTACAACAGTCAGAAGCAGTGAAGATTTAACCACATATTTTAAAGATGCTTGGGGAAATTCCGAGGAAGAAACATTTTGTACCTCAAAGTCTGAGGAAGTAAATGATGTGCAAGGAACTCATAGTCAATCAGCAAGTTTCTCTTCTTGGAAACCTGCTATTCTTCCCCTTCCACAAACAGTTAAGGTACCATTGCTACCTTCTTTTCTCAGCCCACCTGATGTAGAACTGAAGCAATTGCCAGAAAATTTGAAATATGTGTTTTTAGGAGACCATAAATCATTGTCATTATTATTTCTTCCTCTCACAAAGGAGCGGAGGAAGAGTTGTTGATTATTTTAAAACAACATAAAGGGCAATTATCGGACTATTGCTGATTTGGGAGGAATCACCCATTTGTTTGCATGCATAAAATCCATTTGGAAGAAGATGCAAAGCCTTCTAGGGAAATGCAAAGGAGGTTGAACCCTCATATGCAAGAAGTGGTCATGAAAGAGGTTGTTAAGTTGTTGGATGCGGGTCATTTACCCCATTTCGATTCTTTTGGGTGGCACCTACATGTGTGGTACCTAAGAAATCTGGGATCACCGTAACCTCGATTACGGTGAGCTTATGTCAACCAGACAAACAATCGTTGGAGGGTCTGCATTGATTACGTAAAATTAAATTCAATGACCAAAAGACCATTTCCTCTCCCATTCATTGATCAAATTTTAGATAAGCTAGCGTGAAAAGCTTATGTTTTCTTGATGGTTACTCGGTTACAACGAGATTCTGTACCCACAAGATTAGGAAAGACCACATTCACTTGCCCTTTTGCACTTTTGCCTATAGGAGAATGCCTTTTGGTCTTTGTAATGCTCTGCTACCTTTCAAAGATGCATGTACTCCATTTTCTCCGATATGATGATTGGCCAATTTATGGAATTTTTATGGATGATTTTTCAATCTATGGAGCAGTTTTTTCCAGTGTTTACATCATCTCAAATTGGTGTTATTCTGAGATGTGAAGAAACCAATCTAGTTTTGAGTGGGAAAGAGAACCATTTCATGGTCACCCAAGGCATTGTCCTTGGCCATGTTGTTTCCCACAAGGGCATTGAGGTGAATGAGCAAAAATTGATTTAATTGCACATTTACCACCTCCCAAAACTATTAAACGGTCGAAGTTTTCTAGGACATCTTTGGATTTTCTGAAGGTTCATTAAGGACTTGATAAAATAACCAAACCTCTTTGTCATTTATTGTGCCAAGATGTCCCTTTTGTTTTCAATAATGAATGCGTGAAGGCATTTGAATTCTTAAAAAGCTGTTTGATTTCAGCTCAATATTACGAGTCTCCAGTTATTCACTACCTTTTGAGCGATGTGTGATGCATCAGATTATGCTTTGGGAGATGTCCTTGGACAGAGAAAGGATAAGCTGCCTCATGTCATAGCTTATGCCAGTAGATCAATGATTGATGCACAGATCAATTACACAACAACTGAGAAGGAGCTGCTGGCAATTGTTTTTGCTTTAGAGAAATTCAGGTCATATGTCTTGGGTTCACAAATAGTGGTGTTCACTGACCACTCTGCCTTGAAATACCTTCTGTCTAAGAAGGACACCAAACCAAGAGTAATCAGGTGGATCCTCCTGTTACAGGAATTTGATTTACAGATCAAAGATAAAAAGGGTGTGGAGAATGTGGTGGCTGATCACCTGTTTAGAATTTTAACTGCTAATGATTGATAGGCTGCCTATCAATGAATCTTTCCCTGATGAGCAACTTTTTGCTATTAGTATACACACCCCTTGGTTTGCCAACATAGTTAACTTTTTGGTTACTGGAAGAATTCCTCAACATTGGAATAAAATGGATAAAGATCTTTTCTTCTCAAAGGTTAAACATTTTATTTGGGAAGATCCTTATCTATTTAAGATTTGTGCAGACCAAATAATAAGAAGATGTGTCCCTGAAGAAGAATTTCATAGCATACTTTCTATGTGTCATGAACAGGCCTGTGGAGGTCATTTTAGTGGAAACAAAACTACTGCAAATGTTTTATAGTGTGGATTTTATTGGCCTACACTTTTCAAAGATGCTCTGCAGCATTGTAAGTCTTGCCAGAACTGCCAGAAATTGGGTAGCATTTTCAAGAGAAACTCAATGCCTTTACAACCCATTTTAGTAGTTGAATTGTTTGATATTTGGGGGATAGACTTCATGGGTCCCTTTCCTCCTTCCAATGGGTGTAATTTCATTTTAGTAGCTGTGGATTATGTATCCAAATGGGTTGAAGCCACAACCACTAAAACCAATGATCCAGTGGTTAAATTTTTAAAGGATCACATTTTTTCCAGGTTTGGTTTTCCCAGAGCTATTATCAGTGATAGGGGAAGCCATTTTTGTAATAAACATTTTGAAGCTTTATTGAAAAAATACTCTGTGACTCATAGAGTAGCTACTCCATATCATCCACAAACCAGTGGACAAGTGGAGATTTCCAATAGAGAAATCAAACATATATTGGAAAGACTGTGAAGAAGGACAGAAAGGATTGGTCCTTTAAGCTGAATGATGTATTGTGGGCATATAGGACAGCCTATAAAACCCCAATTGGCATGTCCCCATTCAGATTGGTCTATGGCAAAGCATGCCATTTACCAGTGGAGCTAGAATATAAAGTCTTTTGGGCTATTAAAACATTGAACATGGATCTGACTACTGCTGGTAATCACGAGCGCAACTTCTTTGAGTTGGAGGAGCTGAGAATGGATGCATACACCAATTCAAGATCTTACAAAGAGAAAGTCAAAGCCTTCCATGATAAAAATTTGTTGAGAAAAGAGTTCATAGCTGGCTCTAAGGTATGGCTATTTAACTCAAAACTTAAGTTTTTTCCTGGAAAGCTGAGATCCAGATGGGAAGGGCCATATACTGTCATTCATGCAGCTCCTTCTGGGGCTGTTGAAATTTTAGACCCAAGTGATGGAAGAATCTTGAAAGTAAATGGTCAGAGGCTCAAACCATGCATTGAAAATACCCAGGAGCCTGTGCTGACCATCTATCATCAAGAACCTCCCCAAATCTAATGGTATACAACTGTACAATATGTTTTTGTTCTGTAGTTTTTGCATAGTTTTCTATTTCTCTATTTTTAAGTCATGTTTGTTCTCTTTTCGAGAAGTTCAAATATGTGAAAAATTAATTCGCAAAGTAAAAATTGTCTTTTCGCAAAGTTCAATTTGCTTTTCGAAAAGGATCTGGATTTGTAACGAACTGCTCGAAAGCAATGATTTACTTTTCGAATAGTTGTTTCTGAAGCGATTTGCTTTTCGAAAAGGTGTTTCTGAAGCTATTTGCTTTTTGAATAGTTGTTTCTGAAGCTATTAGCTTTTCGAATGGTACTGATGCCATTCTCTATTGTAAAAAGGACTGTTTTGAACTTTTCAAAAACTTAAGAATTACTTTGTGAAATTAACTTTGAGCATATTTAAACCCTTTCGAAGTAAGGGTTTCATATTCGAAAGCTTTCTGAGAACGTCCTGTTTCACAGAAACCCCATTTCTTTCTTTCCTTGTGTGATTTTAGAATTCAGCCACACTTTTCTTCCCATTTGTTCGATCATTTAAGCTTTAAGAGAGGGATTTTAGCTTCTGGTTCTGGTGGATTTCAGCAAGCAAGCAACATGTTCAACCAAAACCCTAGATTTCGGTATTTTTCTGTGCATTTCTTCTGTTTATCATTTGCAAAGTTTGATTTTGTGTTAGCATTTGTTGTGGGCGTTTTTATACACAACTTTAGAATGGGGAAAGCTGAAAAATCACTGGCTGCCATGTTTCCAAAATCTTCTGCTAAGAAAATTAGCAAACCAACCCCAAAAGGAAAAACCAAAGCTTTAGCCAAAAGAAAACTATCAATGGATAGAGCTGATAGGATTGAGAAAGGGAAGAAAGTTAGACATGAGGAACCCATCCCAGCAGCTGCTAGTCCTGAGCCTGAGCTTCCTCCTCTGCCTATGCATTTAGTCTTTAAATCCATTCATTGAAGCTCAGATGCTGATTCCTGAGCTTATCGTGGATGAAACTTTTTTCGTCAACAAACCGGACTGTCAGCTATCTTTAAGATACATTAGGGATGCCTCACTGAGCATTATCCTTACCCCTCTGCCAGAGAAAATTTATCCGCGAATGGTGAAATTATGGTACCAAAACCTGGTAAAAGTGACAGAGAAAGATGCTAATGTCCCTACTCTTGTTATCTTTATTGATGAATGTGATCTAACTGTCACATATGAAGACATTGAGAATGCTTTGGGGATACCTTTTCAATATGATCCTGCTGGTCCATTGGTTGCACCAGAAGCAGCCTCTTTCAGAGAAATGGCTGCACATTTAACCCAAGGGATTGTTGGGCTGGGCCATAATGAGGAGACCTAGCACCTCAATTTTACTAATGGATTCAATTTTGAGGGAAGTTTTTATGTCCTTTGGGCACATCCAAGAAAGGAGGACACCAATTTTAGAGGCTCTCTTTCATTTTTCTAAGGGGCAATTTTTCAATGCCCCTATGTTAATTTTTGAAGCCATGGCTGATATTAGTGCCAAGTTGAAAAAGGAGCAGAAATTAGCTGGAATCCCATTTGGTAGACTGATCACAGCCCTACTAAGAGCTAAGTTTGACATTGATGACCAGGAGTCATTTGAAGTCATAGCTCCTCATACTTTTGGGAAAAAGGCTTGGACTACAAGCCAAGCAATGCTGAAAAGAATGAGAGAGGAAGGTGAGCCTGCACCTGTAATTGCTACTGAGCCTGCATCTGCAGCTGCTAGTGGACCTGCCATACATGAACCTGCCCCTGCAGCTCCCTTAGAACCTACTTTGCCAGACCCTGAGGTGACCAGCTCTTTAGCTGCACCCATTCTTGAAGAAGCTGTCCTTCCTGTGGTGACCCGCTCTTCAGCTGCACCCATTCTTGAAGAAGTTGTCATTTTACCCTCCTCACCTAGTCCAGTTCCTGCCACTTCACCTATTCCAGTAGTCCCATCTCCCATACCCACCATTATCCCAATGGCAGACTCCCCCTCTACACCAACCACTCCAGCCATCCTCACACCACCAATTTCTCCCACCAATGCCCAAGACCTGGCCACAGATTTTATTGAACAATCTCCTAGCACTCCTCTTCTCCAAAGCCTCTCAAGTTCACTGCTCCTTACACACAAGTAACCCATACACGAACACGAGATTTTCACTCTGAGGTTTATTCATCATTGATGGGGTCTATTTTGAAAAGCGTTGGGCTTGAATTTGTCCCTATACTCGACCCTCCTCATTTCACTCCTTGGCTACTTCTCCCTTCTGACCATTTCACCCATTACACCTCCACCATCCACTTCAGTTTTACCAGCCCCTACTATGCATACTACACCCACACCTGAATCTATTAGCCAAATATTTACCTTTCTCCAATCCATCCAAGCCCAACTACAGATCAACACAGATAATCAGTCTGTGACCAATGACCTTCTCCAAACCTTAGCCTCCACATCCCACACCACTACCTTAGCCACTGTACCTGTTGTTGATGACCATGCTACCCAAACAGAACCTGAGGTAGTATTGGTTGATCCGCCCACCCTCACCACTACAGCCCATGCTACCCAAACTGAACCTGAGGTAGCTCTTGTTGAGCCCCCTTCACCTCTACTCACTTTCTCGGATCAAGTCAATCAGACCGACCCTGAAGTCATCCTTCTGGACCCCTCTTCTCCCACTCCCACAGCTGGGATACCTTTGGTCCCCTACCATTCCATTCCCATTCCCAGATTTGCCGCTCTCAAAAGGGCTATGGAAGAGAATCCATATATCTGTCGAGTTGTCCTCAAGGGGTTAGCTAATTTGCAAGCTTACATTAGAACCCCTTATGAAAATCAGATTCAAAAATTGGAGTTATTCATGAAATTTGAGAGAGAGAAAATGAAGGACCTGCTGGGTCAAACTTTTCAGATGGTTAGGAGTGAGCAGCACAAGGTGACCATGTTGCAAGTACAACTTGAACAGGAAAAACTAAGGACTACTAGACTTGGAAAGTACATTGGCCTCACCAAAAAGATCAAATCAGAGGAATACACTGAGCTGCAAAACACAATCCAGGAGAAGGCTAAATCGAGTTCAGACTCCAATACTGATTCTAGTTCTGACTCTAACAGTGACTCCAGTTTTGATCCCATTGAACCAACTTATGATACAGATTTTGACCCCAGTTATTAGATCACATTGTACTTGTCTGTGTTATGAGTTTGTAATATAAAATTCTGGTTTTTCTTGTGTAATTACTGTGCATTTTTGTTCTTTCTTCTTGTCATTATGATTTCTGCTTGATTGTTTTTTTTCTTTGCTTTGGACCAGTGCGGACCCTGCTCACCATAGGTTTGGGGGTGTGGCAGAAATGTCAATAATTGAGTTAACATCAATGCAGCTTATGATCAGTAGAATTTTTAAAAATGAAGTCATTTCACACCTGTTGTTTTGAAAAATGAGGAAGTTAAAACTTTTTAAAATTAATTTCTAGTGTAATTCTAATACTTTCATGAAGTGAATGTCAGAAAATTTCCAAAAGAAAATTGATGTTTTAGTAAACCTAAAAAGAGAGAAAACAGTGATGATATACCTCAGGAATTTGATAGAAAACCACACCCAGTGAGATTTGGACTCTGTATTCTTTGGAGGTATGAATTGGCAATTTTTATGCTCTAGGGACTATTTAAACACCTTGTTATCACTAGAAGTTACATATATCCAAGTTAAAATAGTTTGACAGCAATCATGAAATTAAAGACATGATGTAAGGCCTCCTTTCAGACAGTTTGAGCTTCAAAAAGCCCAACCTTTCGAAACTGCCCTTGATACACGAATTGAGCTTTATAAATCCAAGATTTCTTTGAAACCTCATCAACCTCATTTAGCCTAAACCCTCACTCTGAGAATTCAGAAGGTAAAGGAAAGAAAGCTGAAGAAAGGTGAGTTGGGTAACAGTTTGGTAAAAAAATAATTGAAGGCAATGATGTATCAGCAGAAGAAATGTGGCATTCCAGTCAATGTTGCTTTAAAAAAAAAAAAAAAAAAGGAGAAGGCATTTCATTGGAAGTTTGAAAAAGAAAGAGAAAAAGATGGCCACTTTGGCTCTGAAAATTCAAAGAAGAAGATAAAATTGTGCTGAATTGAAGAAGGTGTGTCTATCACCTCCTTACCTTGACTTACTTCTCAATTTTGAACTCCATTCCACCCCTTTATTCACCATAAATTTCACCCATAAGCCACATTACAACCCAAGTTAAAGTCCTTACTGATCAATGATGGATTGAGCTGTCACATGGAGATAAGGATTTGTGTAATCTATGGTGAAAAGTGCAGTGAATTTAGAACTAAAAAGCAATGCCTATGCTCATGCTTACAGTCCTATTTGTGGGCTGTAACTGCTCTTGAGCCGTGTGAAATAGTACAACCCACTTACTTGCATGCTGAGTGAAAACCTGGTGAGAGTTGGGTTTGAAATCGACTTATTTGGGGTAACATCAAAGCTGGATTCTCAAATAGAAGGCAAGTTGTTCATTAATTTTTCTTGTAAATAACTTTTTGACACAAATTGAGTGAATGGTAAAAGGAATTACAGCAGAATTTTAGTTTTGAACTGATGCTTTCTTGAAAATCTTCTTACAGCCTGACTGATGCAGGTGTGAATAATCTGATTGGATGAAAGTTTGCTTTAACAGAATTGCATTGATCTTAACTGATTTATTGGAGAAGTTTGTGGGTACCTTCACTGAAAACCCTCAGGAGACTTCACTCCTCCACTAGGGATCACCTAGGGGTTTAAAAGGCTTGTGTATATGCTAAATGCAACTGTGTTCCCTACAAAAGTGGCCCTTTTTTTATTCTATTTTTAATTTTGACTTTGCTAAGGGACTAGCAAAGCTTAGGTTTGGGGGTGTGTTGAGAACTAGAAAATACCATTTTCCACCCTTTAACCTAGGCCTTGATAGACCCTTGAGAGAACTAAATAAGTGTTTTAAGTGCTTGTATTACAGCTAACAATAAAGACAGGCTTAACCATGAAAGCAGCCTAAAAGTGCCTAAAAGATGATAATCCATGTCGATCCAAAGGAAGAAAGAGAAGGGACACCTCACTAGCTGTCAAAATGCCTGAACTGAAGAGGCAAAGACCTGGTCTCAACCGAGAAAAGAAATGTGGAGCAATTCGAACAGAAAAATGCACTACAGAGTGCTTTTCGAAAAGAATCTGAACATTTCAAAAAGAACCTGAACTCTACGAAAATAACTAAAAGCTCCAGGCTTAGTTTTCGAAGAGCACCTGAACACTTCGAAAGGATGATTGACCTATTCGAAAAGAAGAGAACTCCTTGCGAACAGAACCTGAACTTTGTGAAAAGAGCTTCAGGAGTCACAGTACCTTGCGAAAAGTTCCCTAAACTATACGAAATGGTATTCTGGAGATTCCTAGCTTCTGTAAGGGTAATTCAGTAATCTTTTGCACGCGTCCCAATACAGTTAAAAACCTAGGGACATTCCAGAAGATTCTAAGCACAAAGCGAAGGCATATTCCACCCCATGTGAGCACCCGAAGATGAAATCACTTGGCGGGAACTTCTAGAAGCTCTAACTGATTTTCAAATTGCATAACAGAATTGATGCTTATGTCGCTTTGATTTGAACGGATCGAGCAATTCTGATTGGCCAGAACAGATCTGGATCCTTGTGCTCGACTACCATTGGTTGATACAGATCTGAGCACTTCTGATTGGTCAATACACATCTGAGCTAGACCTGGGGAAAACTATAAATAGATGAACCATTTGCCCAATTTGGGCATCCAGATTTTGAGTTTCATTCCTATTCCCCCATTTCCAGATCAGCTCGCCTGTCTGAAACCTTGTAATAGCATAACTTTTACTTGCAATTGAGAGCTGTGAGTTATCTCTATAATTCAAAAGAGGATTATATTCAAGACTACAAATCTGAGAGCTGTTGAAGCTGTGCTTCGTAATTGTAAATGTGGATTTGAAAAGGTTGCTGTAAACCGTACGTTCTCAATTGGATTCGTGTTAAGGGTTCCCTCTGATCTCCTTATTGCACTAGACTCCTTTAGATTTACTGTTTTTCATGCAATTTCCTTTGATTCATTAACCCTGTGGGAATTAGTGTTTATAACCTAATCTCTCACAGCATTTGTAGTGATATTTCTTGTTCTGAATTAAGGGTTTAGATTAAAGACAATTGGATGGTTTGTGGCCATTGAAGTGGACAGACCATAACCATAAGCCTAAATTTAATCCTTGAGTTAGATTTATTTCTCTTGCATCTGTGCTTGTAGCCAGATGAAGATTGGATCATCTCTCATTTGACCTGCAGTCATTCTCATTGTGTTTCAAGGACCAAATCAAAGTTAGATATTATTTCTCCATTTTTATAAATTTACATCAAAATTCCTCCAACTCAGTTCTGGATCATTTAGTTTAACTTTTACTTTTATCATTTAGTTAGTGTGACAATTCAACCTCCCATCTTATGTGCTCTGTAGATAGGATAAGAGGCCAGATCTGGTAGCTCAGATCTGGAGGTTTATCTTGCATTTTATACAAATTCTCTGTGGACGATCTTTTACTCACTTACATTTAAAACTTGCTACAATTGGCCCTGATCTTGCTGGCTAATTCACTTCTCTCTGTGCTGATATTTCTTTATTTTTTTTCCTAGATTCAGTATAACTTAGCATTTGCAAACCTGTTTTCAAAACACAAATAAATCATGCACACTCAGAAAACCAACAAGATTGCATTAGCCTCCTCTTGGGCAGAGAATGCTTCTCTCATTATAAATTGTACTTTGGGGTTGGCTAAGGGTTGACCAGGAAATCTACCCTCCTCTCTTTTTTTCAAAGCATTGCAGATTTGACCCAGCTAGTCCTCTATTTTCTTAATGCTTTGCCCATGAGAGGTCACAATTTGGACTAAGCTCCCCAAATTCTACATGGATGCCATCATTTGCTCTTCAAAAGAAGATGATCTGGGTTGTTGTGGGGGCAAGGCCAACTGGCTGGGCAGTGGAGCAGGCAACTGAAAATTCTGCCAAGGTGGGTATCCCTAGTTACACTAGTGCTGAGGTCTATATGGAGCTACCAACTGCTGCTACTGGGGTTGAGGGTAATTATCTTGCCTCCAACTCAAATTTGGGTGGTTCCTCCATGAGTACCTAACAGGTTATTGCCCAAATACTTGGGCAGCATTAGGTTGCTCCATAACAAAATCTAGGAATTGGTTGGCTGATGGACAATCATGTAGTGATTGTGTGGAAGATTGGCATATCAGACATGCCTCCTCCACTTGTGCAACCATTCTAGGCTACATCACATTCATCAATTTGTCAAACTTCAAACTCAAATTGTTCACCTTCTTCTCCAACTCACTCTGCACCTTCACTTCATATATTCCACCTCTAAGTATGAACTATTTCACCAACCTAGCAAGAGTTTGGTTGTCATTGCGAGATAGTGACTCCTGCTGTATGAAATTTTCCCCTATAATGTCAAACAACTCCCAAGCCTCATCAGCTGTCTTGTGGAGGTAACTATCGGCACATGAGGCATCCACCATATCCCTGCTCTTGGGATTAATTTCTTGGTAAAATACTTGCACTAATTGCCACATTGGAATTTAGTGGTGGGGGCATTGTTTTAACATCTCTTGGAATCTCTCCCATGCTTCATAAAAATCCTCAGTTGAGGACTGAGTAAATGATAAAATACTTGTCCTCATCTAGCTGGTCTTGTTCATGGGAAAGAATTTAGCTAGGAATTGGCTTTGGAGGTCACTCCATGTTTGTATGCTGTTGGTTGGGAGCATAGAGAGTCATGTGTTGGCTTTGTCCTTTATGGAAAAAGGAAAAAGCCTCAGTTTGGTGGCTTAAGGTCCCAAGCCAGCAATATTGAAGGTGGTATAAAGTGCCAAAAATTGGTCAATGTGCTTGTAAGGATCTTCCTTACTAAGCCCATGGAAGGATGGTAGTATATTGATGGTGGAAGACTTAATTTCATAGTTTTCTTCCACTGAAGGAAATTGTATGCAAAAGGGACAAGTGTAATCCCCTGGTGCATTGTATTCCTTCAAGGTTCTTTACCTCTTAGCCATGGTATCTTGCTTAGTTTCAATAGTAGGGCCTTGTGTGGTATTTCTTGGTCTAAGAATCCTTTCAACCTCAAGATATTGAGTTCCAACTCAGGTTTAGGGACCTTCTTCCACGCATATACCAACAAACTCTGCAAGTAAGGAAAATGCTTACAGCACTCAAAGAATTTCTAAACTAAAATAACAACTAAATAAATTTATACTAAATTAATTACAAGGAATTCAACATTAAAGGACTAGGTTTCAAAGTAAAAGAAGTGCAAACAGAGCTAGCTAGACTCCAGCTGCAACTCTAGCTTTTCCCTTCTGCAGTTGTCTAATTTTGCAAGATTCGAAAAAGAACTAGTGGTACTTTTATTCTACTATGGCACAGCTACAAAGAATTTTCTAAAATATAATATAATACGACTCTGGTCTACTAAAAAGATCAAGATCCCCGACAACAGCGCCGAAAACTTGTTGATGCGGATTAGGGCTGTGCTGATTTTGTCTATGTGGTGAGAATAAATTAAAAATCAAAATAAAATAAAAGATGGAAACAACACAACTAAAGTAATCCTAAGCCTGCAAGATACAGGGCTATTATAGCAAGTTTTGATAAGTAAGAGTTTGTCTCACAGAGAAATTGATCTAGAACCAAAAAGGGTTGTAATAGTAGGCCTCCAGATCTGGCTACAGATCTAACAATCCTAAAGAAAGGGAGTTGGGTGTCACAGCTATACTAAATTTCCTACTAAAAAAAAAAGTACAGTACTATCCTAAGGGTTATGAAGAAGATGGTGAGGTGTGTTGAAATAAAGATAAAAGGATGAGAAGTAAGCAGTCTAGGTTAAAGTTCATTCAGTTATGTAATCCAAATTTAGGGCTCTCTCTACAGTAAATCCTTACTGAAGTGTTATCAATAACCTCAACAAGGTAGAAGAATCCAACTTAACCCATGTCATTTGGGGCCCTCTTAAGGTTATAGTCTGTCCACTCAAATGGCCACAGTCTATCAAATAGAGTCTGTCAAATCCCATTGATTAAGCCAGAAGAGCTAACCTAATCCAAAGGAGTGAGCTGATATCCAATGAATCAAATCAGGACGTGAATACCATTGCAGACACTATGTCTGCCAATGCTCCGAGCTCCCCAGATCTGCGCACAGATCTAGCTGGCATTCATAGGGGTATTAAACCTTGAAAGATTAGATGGCAATCAAAAGATCTAAAGGTTAAGCGAATGGGCAAATCCCAAATATACAAACCCAATCGAGAATCTAATGGAACCAAAAGACCTATAGATTTAACTAGGCTTTAAATCAATAATTTATTACTTAAAAATAGCTTGTAATACAATGTCCCCACAGCAGTAATCACTACAGAGAAGCTAGATCTAACATCTGATAGCGGTCAAGTGAAATAGAGGGGAGCCTATTCCTGTACAATCTCTCACCAGGCTACAAGCTCTAGTGCAGAGAAAAAGAATCCATCTCAGATATGTGACCGAGATTGCCCTAGGGCTATAGTCTGTCCACTCTAATGGTCACAGGATATCGACAGAGGCTCCCTTACCTATAAATGATGAGACAAAACATGAAAACTGCTGCTACCACCATGGTCCCCAGGCTACAAGCTCAAGCTTCCATGGGCCTTTCAATAAGCCCAAATCCTAAATGTATGCTATAGCCTGAACAAAACTACAAACAAATAGGAAAATAATAGATTGAGTAAGCATTCAAACATAAATTCTATTAATCTGATGTTACCAATAATAAAATTTCACAAGGCAGCAGCCTTGTGCACAGCAGCTCAAAATAAAATCCCAATGTTTAAATGACCTATTAGAAAACCAAATAAAACTATACCTAAGTGCTTACTAAAGATTTAGCTAGCAAGTGTTGGGCTAAGAGAGAAGAAAAAATGGAAAAAGAGGCGATCAAACCCTAACCCTAACCCTAGTCTGCTTGAGCTCTCAACCGACAGAGGTTGAAGGAGAAAGTGAATGATAGTTTCTAAGTTACAAGCGCAACTTATATACTTAGTCCTAATACTGTGACTGAGAGAAGTGTAAACCCTAATTTTTCAAGCAGATGTGGCACTGTTACAACCCTTGGATGTCTTGGGATGCGTGCACCAGAATCTATGCCTCGGAATGTGTGCCCTAAACTCGAGGAAATCTCCAAAAGGTCCTTAAGTTATGATTGAGAAGTGGAGAGCCCGGGCTTCGCGAGGCTGGCTTCTATATATTACTTTTGGCATGCAGCTGCAGAGTGTTTGCAGGGTAGAGTTTGGCTTTGAATACTGCTGTCTCGCGTAGTAGAGGTTTGGATGAAGACGTAGTTGCTTCAGCTCTTAATGCACTCACGTAAAGGGATTTTTAGTGTTTATCTTGCTTGCACAGAAGAGCTCCAGAAACTTCATTTGTGAAGTACTCGCATAGATGCCTTTGCATCTTGCTCGGTACAGAGTTAAACTTTTAGGTGCATGAGACCTACGCAAGAGTTGCGTGAGGGAACTTATGGGCATTTCTCTCTTCCAAAACCATGCAAGAACTGTGCGAGGTCTTTATTGTTGTTCGCGCCAATTGGTCTCGTGAAGTAATGCACGCAGCTGTATTAAGGCTTGATCCTCGCAAGAGCATTGCGAGTTGTATTTCTGGAGGCTTAGTGCGCGAGAGCTCTGCGAGTTTCTGCACATGTAGATTACAGCTGAACTGCGCGATTGTTGTACCAGAGCTACTTTGTGATAACCCCTTCATTGAGCTGCGTGACTTCTTCGCGAGCTCTATTATGCTTCATGTCTTAGCTGCGCGAGGGAGCTCCGCCAGTGAATTGAACAGTGTGAACCAGCACCTCAGTTGTGCGAGATAGGTCCTTGGCTCCTCTGCTGCTATGCACATGCCTCTGCTATAACTTCCTCCACTCTCACCTATACTTCATTCATCTGCTGAACTTTCTTGGTCCATTGTGACATGCAAAATAGTCACCATGGTGTGTATCATGATAGTGTTCCATCACTTTCTGATTCAGCTGCCATCTTTTGCTTGAATTCTCTCTTCTTGGCACCAAAAGCGTAGACTTTGTGTTAAGCTACACGATTTATTACTGACTACAAAACAAGCTAAAAAGGAGTTATTAGTCAGCTTTAAGGTCCAACAAAGGCTAGGTGAAGAGGTGGAAAGTGATACTTTTCAGTGAATAACAACTTACCCATAGATGATGAGATGGAACATGTAAATTGCTGCTGCCACCATGGTCCCAGGGCTACCAGCTCATGCTTCCATGGACCTTCCATTCAGCTCAAATCCTAAACGCATGCTATAGCCTGAACAAAATTATGGGCAATTAGGAAAATAACAGATTGAATGAATATTTAAAGTACAAATTCTGTTGATCAAAATTACCTACAATGCAATTTCTCAAGGCAGCAGCCTGTGCAAATCCCAAATCAGCTCACTCCATTTCATACAAAACCCATTGCATTACATGAAATAAAACCTAGCTATTATAGAGAACCTAGCTAGCAAATGCCGGGCTAAGGAAGAAGAAAATGGAAAAAAGGAAAAGGGCACTAAACCCTAAATGAGCACAGGAAACTCTAGCTCAGATCTCAGGCTATTCCTCGATATTTTTCAAAGTAGATAACAGTCCTATGTATATGAAACTATTTGAAACTCTAATGTGCATTAGCCAATCAGATTTAAGAATGCTTTGGAGTTAATTTCGTGGCATCACTGTGGCCTTTGGATTGCCTCAGGAAGTGTGGAGTAGATGAGCACCTCGTGGTGTGTGCCCTTAAATGTGTGAAATGCCCAAATAGTCCCTATAGTAGACTGAGAAGTTGAGAGCTCGAGCTTCATGAGGTTAAGTTTGTAGTTAAAGGCAGTTCACGTGGCTAGCCGTGCAGATGGGGCTTCAAGTGTTCAGGTCGCTAAGCTCTCACTGGGCTCTCGCGGGGCTGGATTGGCTTGAGTTTGTGCAACTCGCCAGGCTGCTGGCGAGGATGGAGTGCATGCTGAAGAGGCTTGTGAGGTTCAACGTTGTGTGCAGTTTTCTTCTACTCGCGAGGCTAGATTTGACTTTGAAGGTTGCAAGGTCACTGTGCGAGAGGCTCGCAACGCGATTTCCTATGGTGATGTCTGCGCGAGAACTGCATGAGCGCCTAAGAATTTGACAGTTCGAAACTGCGCAAGGTTCACTTCCGAAGCCCTTTCACCATTGATCTACATGAGGTATGTGCACATGATTTAAGTGCTGCAGGCTTGTGAACCTCACGATAACTGTGCGAGGCATTCTCTAAATAAATTGAACCTAATGAATACTGCGCAAGGGTTCATTTCTGGTCATCTGCTGCTATGCAGTGCCTACTCCAGCCATGTTCTCTGTCTGGGTTCACCTTCCTCTCTTCTGTGGAACTTTTGAGGCCAACTTAAGCATGCAATATGGCACGCATGGTGTGATCCACCATGGTGCATCCTCTGATCTTCACTCAACTCCACAACTTAGCATGAAATTTATTCTTATTGGCTTAAAAAGATGGATTGCAGCATTAAGTTCTTATTTCTGGTTTTCTACAAAAACACAACTAAAAATACATTATTAATTTGCTCAAAGGTCCATCAAAGGCTAGGTTGAGGGGTGAAAAATGGTATTTTTCAATGCCCAACACACCCCCAAACGTAATCTTTGCTAGTCCTCGAGCAAATGCAAAATTAAAAATAACAGAAAATGCCACTTTCGTAGGGAGCATGGATGCATTTAGCATATGCACCAAGCCTTTTATACCCCTAGGTGATCCCTAGTAGAGGAGTGAAGTCTCCTGAGGGTTTTCAGTGAAGATACCGAAAAACTTCACCAATAAAATAGTTAAATATAGTGCAGTTAATCACCAAACATAATTTAACAAATAAAGCATCATTCCACACCTATTATTTAAAAGCTAGAGGAAATTACAGAAGAAATGCATACAATTAAAACGCAAAATCAGCATGTATATGCATCACCACCATTCAATTCTCATCAGAAATACAATTTGCATAAATTAACACTAAGTTCAATAGTGATTCAAAAATTAGGTGTGGATACAACCCCACTGACATTAAAATTCAGACCCAATCCTTACCAGGGCTATCTCTCATAATGAAAACATAAGGGTGTTCACATTCTCAACAGCTCAAGAACAGTCACAGCCCCCAAATGGGACTGCAAGCATGAGCATGGGCATTGCATCTAGGTTCTAACATCTCAAATATTTTCACCATAAATTAGACAACTCCGCATCTCCACATAACAACTCATTTCACTTAGGATCATCAAGGTCTTTAGTGGGTTGTAATGTGGCTTATGGGTGAGGTTTGTAAAGAATAAAAGGATAGAATGGATCAAAATTGAGAAATCAACAAGATAAGGAGTGATTCATGACTTCACAACCTTCATTTAAACACAATTCCATCTTCCTTAATATTTTCCAGAATCAAAGTGGCCAGCTTTTGCTTCTTCTTCTAATTTCTAGATGAAGTAGTTCTCTTGACTTTTCTTCTATTTTATTTTTCTTTTCTTATATATATATATATATATATATATATATATATTTTTTTTTTTTTTATTTTTTTTTTTTTTTTTTTTACATTTTGGTGCTGGTTTGCCACACAACCATTGCTACAATGCTAATTTTAGATTGCTTCTCTTCCACTTCCACCAAATGTTGGACCCAACTCACCTATCTTCAACTTCTCCTTTACCTTTTGAATTCTCAGAGTGAGGGATAGGTTGAATCAGGTTATGAGGTTAAGGTGCAAGTACTCCGGTGTTTGTTGAAGAAAAATAGGATTTTCAAAGCTCAAAGAGTGTAAGCAAAGGGCAGTTGAATAGGTGGGAAATTTTAAGCTCAAACTGTCCAACTTCGCCTTGGGTCATTTCCTTAGTGTCATTAGTGCTGTCAATCAGTTTTGATTTGGAGGTGCCTAACTTCTAGTGAAAAGTGATTGAATCAATTAGTTCTTAGAGCAGAAAAAATGCCAAAAACATTCTTCAAAAGAAATTTGATAGGCCCAAATCTCACTGTTTATGGTCCTCACATTAACCCATGGGGTGTATTTCTACCTTTTTCTTTCTTCTCTAGTTCACTAAGTGCTAATTGAAAAAAATAATTCTGATATTAGTTTCATGATGGCTAAAATTTTCAAAGATTTTCAGTTTTAAAAGTCTGCAAAATTTTCACAAATTTCCTCATTTTCGGGTTAGGTGGGAATTGACTTTATTCATTCCAATTAAACTGTACCTTGCTGCACTAGAGGTAACTATTCCATTGGCAGGTCTACTCTGCTACACCCCAAACCTAAGTTAAACAGTGTCCTCACTGTTTCATGCAACATGTGTATAGGGGCAGCAGGGTACACAACAGACAGGCACCCTAAATTACAAATGAAAATGAAGAAAAAATTAAACAAAAATTTAGCAAATTAAACTAGAAAGAGAAAAACATATGGTATATACAAGTGTGACACTACGAGAACAAAACTATGACAAATTACTAAAAATAGAAAGTAAAAATAGCAGAGATGAAATTAAAAATAGCAGATATAGACAAAACAAAAACTAACTAAACACCTAAAAAAAGAGAAATCCTAAACCTAACTGCCTAACATGATCTGGGCATGAATCAAAATGATGGCAAAAAAAAATTCAGCATTTAAAATATACATTTGAAAGCATGATTCATACAAAAATCAGATCACAGTACACTATATAGACAGAATTTTAAAATACTAAAAACAACTATGTTACATATGGTACACAGTATGAGATCAGCTATCAGTGGAAGGACTTGAAAGTGAATGATTTTAGAGGGCTCAACAGAATTTTCAACAAAGACTTGTAGCCTCTGATCATTAACCCTCACGACTCTTCCCAACATTAAGGCTCATGATCTCAACAGTCCAGATGGGGGTATATGCATGACAGAAAATGAAGACAACCCATCTGGAACTCAGCTAAATTGGAAAGAACTGGAATATCAAAATGAAAGGCCATACCTTTGCATTTGCATCAAACCTGGTGTCCTTCCAGCTCAGGAATTGCAGTTGCATAAGAGATGCAGGGAGCAGCTCTAGCTCCACATCAGGTGGAGAGGCAATAATAGGCAGCAAAGGTGTCTTAAATGGCTGAGGGCAGTTGTCCAAGTGAAGTGGTGCACTCACCCCACTGAGAAGTCCAAAATAGTACTTTACAGCACATAGGTGGGGGCCTCCTCAGTCCATACTTCAAAAATTTCAACAAATACCGCAACCTAAGTCCAGCAAATTGGGCAAGGTTTCATCCACTATTTTACTAATGACTGCAATTGTTTAACAAATCTCATTTCCTCCATCATATCCTTCCCCTTATAAGTGGGAGAAGGACCTTTAACAATTTGAGGAAATGGCAGATGAGGTACTGCTGGTCCTCATCTGCTGAGACATCAAATTTTTTTTATTTATATTATTATATATATATATATTTTAGATTATAGTTGTACTTTATTCAAACATTACAAAAAGAAAAATTTCAAAAATCACACATAAACTAAACCCGACATTTATTCACACACTACATCTACAAGGAATATAGCACAACAAAAACACATATTACTATACTAGATCAAAACTCCCCGGCAGCGGCGCCAAAAACTTGTCGAAAGGTTTTTGCTGTTTCTTTTTATTATAAAAATGATAAAGATAAAATAAAGGAAGTAAACCAAAATAAAAAAAAATGGGGAATGAACACAGCACAAAACCAAGTCACAGTCCTGTAAGATCCAAGGCCTGTTGTAGCAAGTTTTGATAAGTAAGAGTTTGTCCCACAGGGAGTATTGATCTGAACCACAAGGGTATACAGTAATCTCTAGATTTAGCTACAGATCTGGCAGTCCTAAAGGAGGGGTGTTTAAGTGTCACTAAGCTATACTAAAAACTATGAAAAACAAAAATAAACTATAGCTAAAGAAAGGGATAAAGAAGGATGATGATGTGTGTGATAAAATAAAGATAAAATATGGAAAAGTAAACAGGTAGGGAAAAATCAGTTATGCAACTCAGTGTTAGTCATGAATATGTAGCAATCCTTTAGATGGCTACAAGCACATCTATAGGGTAGAAGAATCCAACTCAACCCATACCATTTAGACTGCTCTTAAGGCTATAGCCTGTCCACTTAAATGGTCACAGACTATCCAATAGACTTTGTCAAATCCCATTATTTAAGTCAAAAAGGTAACCTCACCCAAAGGAATGGATTGATCTTAAGGCTATAATCTATCAACTTCAATGGTCACAGACTATCCAACAGATTTCCTCCAACCAATGAATTAAGTCAGGGCAAGAATACCATTTTAGACACTATGTTTGCGAGGCTACAAGCTCCCTAGGTCTATTACAGATCTAGCTAACATTCATAGGGGTGAGTAGATCTGGAAAATCAGGTGGAAGCCATAAGAAATTCCAGGTTGAATGAGGACTTAGATTCAGCTAGTCATTGCTGCAAAAGGCTTGAAATGACCCAACACATAAGTCTGTAATCTCTACAATAACTCAAATCTATGCACTGATATTGTTGATGCAAAACTGAGTAGGTTTGGCTCTGCACAATCTCTCACTAGCCTACATGCTCAAGTGCAGAGAAAAAGAATCCATCTCAGATCCAGGACCAAGACCTGCCCTAGGGCTATAGTCTGTCCACTCAAATTGTCGCAGGTCCACAGAGGTTGCCTTACCCACAGATGATGAGATAGAATATGTAAACTGCTACTACCACCATGGTCTCAGGGCTACAAGCTCAAGCTTCCAGGGGCCTTTCAATCAGCTCAAATCCTAAATGCATGCTACAGCCTGAACAAAACTATGGGTAAATAGAAAAATAATTGATTGAATGAACATTTAAAGTACAAATTCCATTGGTCAAAATTACCTACAATGCAATTTCTCAAGGCAGCAGCCTGTGCAAACCCCAAATCAGGTCACTCCATTTCATATAAAACCCATTGCATTACATGAAATAAAACCTAGCTATTATATAGAACTTAGCCTGCAAATGGTGGGCTAAGGAAGAAGAAAATGGAAAAAGGAAAAGGGAACTAAACCCTAAATGAGCACAGGAAACCCTAGCTCAGATCTCAGGCTATTCCTGGATATTTTTCAAAGTAGATAATAGTCCTATTTATATGCAACCCCTTGAAACCCTAATGAGCATTAGCCAATCAGATTTGAGAATGCTTTAGAGTTGATTTTTTGGCTTCACTGTGGCCCTTGGATTTCCTCAGGATGTGTGGAGTAGATGGGAACCTCTGGGTGTGTGCCCTAAAATGTGTGAAATGCCCAAATAGTCCCTGCAGTGGACTGAGAAATTGAGAGCCCTAGCTTCGCGAGGTTAAGTTTACAGTTAAAGGCAGTTCGCTTTGCTGGTCACGCAGATGGGGTTTTTGGTGTTCAAGTCACTAAGTTCTTGTTGGGCTCTCGCAGGGCTGGTTTGGCTTGAGTTTGTGCAACTCACCAGGCTGCTCGCAAGGATGAAGTGCATGCTAAAGAGGCTCACAAGGTTCAACATTGTGTGCAGCTTTCTGCTACTTGCGAGGCTAGATTTGACTTTAAAGCTTGCGAGGTAACTGCGTGAGAGGCTCGTGATGCGATTTCCTGTGGTGCTATCTGTGCGAGAACTGTGCAAGGGCCTAGGAATTTGACAGTTCTGAATTGCGTGAGGACTGAATGAGGTCCACTTCTGAAGCCCTTCTGCCATTAATTTGTGTGAGGTATGTGTGCATGATTTAAGTGTTCCAGCCTTGTGAACCTCGCGACAACTGTGTGAGGCATTCTCTGAATAAATTAAACCTCACGACAACTGCGTGAGCGTTCATTTCTAGTCCTTTGCTACTGTGCAGTGCCTGCTGTAGCCATGTTCTCTGTCTAGGTCCACCTTCCTCTCTTCTGTGTAACTTTTGGGGCCCACTTAAGCATGCAATATGGCACACATGGTGTGATCCACCATGGTGCATCCTCTGATCTTCACTCAGCTCCACAGCTTAGCATGAAATTTCTTCTTATTGGCTTAAAAAGATGAATTGTAGCATTAAGTTCTTATTTCCTATTTTCTACAAAAACACAGCTAAAAATACATTGTTAATGTGCTCAAAGGTCCATCGAAAGCTAGGTTGAGGAGTGAAAAGTGGTATTTTTTAGTGCTCAATAGAGAAACTCTTAAAACTTTCTACAATAGCCCTGTATCTTGCAGGTCTGTGATTTGCTTTTATGCTATATTGATTCCCCATTTTGTTTTATTTTGTTTTATTTTGTTTTGCTTCCTTTATTTTGTCTTTATCATTTTTTTTATAATAAAAAGAAGCAGCAAGAACCCCAACCATAATAAGTTTTTGGCGCCGCTGCCGGGGATCTTGATCTTTTTAGTAGACCTAAGTTGTATTATATTTTAGTTTGGAAAATTCTTTGTAGTTGTGCCTTAAATAGAATAGAAATTACTACTGATTTTTGTAAAGTTTTTACATAATTGGATAACAGCATAAGGGAAAAGCTAGAGCTGTAGCTGGAGTTTAGCTAGCTCTGTTTGCAATTCTTTTACCCTAAATCTCATTCCATTTGTATTAAAATTCCCTGTCATTAGTTTAGTTGTACATCTGTTTAGTTGTTAATTTTGTTTGAAATTTTTTTGTGTTGTGAGCACTTTCTTTACCTATTGATTTTGTGTGTATGCTTGGAAGAAGGTCCCTTAACCTTGAGTAGGAACCTTCAAATCCTGAGGTTGAAAGGGTCCTTAGACCAAGAAACACAACACAAGGCCCTACTATTGAAACTAAGCCAGCTGTCATGGCTGAGAGGCAAAGAACTCTGAAGGAATAAAATGCACCTGTGGATTACACATCTCCTTTTTGCATACAATTTCCTTCAGTTGAGGGAAATTATGAAATCAAGTCCTCCACCATTAACATGCTGCCAACTTTTCATGAGCTCAGTAAGGAAGATCCTTAGAAGCACATTCACCAATTTTTGGCGCTTTGCACTACATTCAATATTGCTCGCCTGGGACCTGAAGCCACCAAATTGAAGCTTTTTCCTTTTTCCCTAAAGAACAAAGCTAGCACCTGGGTCTATAATCTCCCACCCAATAGCATTCAGACATGGAGTGACCTCCAAAGCCAATTTCTAACTAAATTCTTTCTCATGAATAAAACTAGTCAAATGAGGACAAACATATTGTCATTCTCTCGATCCTCAACTGAAGATTTTTATGAGGCATGGGAGAGATTTCAAGAGATGTTAAAATAATGTCCCCACCATCAAATTCCACAGTGGCAACTTGTGTAAGTATTTTACCAAGGAATTAATCCTAAGAGTAGGGATATGGTGGATGCCTCATGTGGTGGTAGTTACCTCCACAAGACAGCTGATGAGGCTTGGGAGTTATTTGACATCATAGGAGAAAATTCCAAGCAGCAGGAGTCACTATCTCACAATGATAGCCAAACCCAGCTAAGTTGGTGAAAGAGTCCACCCCTAGAAGTGGAATGTATGAAGTTAAGGTGAAAAGTGATTTGGAAAGGAAGGTGGACAATCTGAGTTTAAAGTTTAACAAATTGATGAATGTGATGAAGCCTAGGATGGTTGCACAGGTGGAAGAGGCATGTCTGATATGTCAATCTCCCACACATTCACTTTAAGATTGTCCATCAGCCAACCAATTCCTTGATTTAGTTATGGAACATGTCAATGTTGTCCAAGCATATGGGTAGCATTCTGCTGGGTACACATGGAGAAACCACCCAAATTTGAGGTGGAGACAAGATACATACCCTCAGCCCCTAGCACCAGCAGTTGGCAGCTCCATGCAGACCTTAACACTAATTCAAACAAGGTTATCCACCAAGGTAGAATTTTTAGTTGCCTGCCCCACAGCCCAATCAGTTGGTCTTGCCCCCACAACAACCCAGATCCTCTTCCTTTGCAGAGCAAATGCTAGCATCCATGCAGAATTTGGAAAACTTGGTCCAAACTGTGAACTCTCATGGGCAAATCATTAAAAAAATAGAGGACCAGCTAGGTCAAATCTATAATGCTTTGAACAGGAGAGAGGAGGGTAAACTGCCTAGTCAACTCTTGGCCAACCCTAAAAGGTAGTACATGATTGGAGAAGCATCCTCTACCTATTAGGAGGCTAATGCAATCACTACCCTAAGGAGTGGCAGGGTGGTTGATAATTTAGTAGGCAGGGCAGCTGAGGAGGTCATAGAGAGTGAAAATTAAAGAAATGTGAGTTTTAAAGAACCAAAGAAGTCATCCCTTGTTGTGGATCAGCAAGGGCAAAATAAAGGGGCTGATGTTGAGCCCCAACAACAAACAATAAATGAAGAAAAAAGAAAAAAATAAAAATTTGACCACGATGTGGTTAGGCAGGCAGCTGTGGTACCAGCAGTCCCGCAACTGCCATTTCCTCAGGCACTTACTGGCCCATCTCTTTTGGATAAGGGGAATGTTTAGATGAAGGAAATGATGGAGACCTGTAGACAGGTCAAGATCAATTTGCCCTTGCTTGATGCTATAAAACAGGTCTTTGCCTATGCTAAATTTTTGAAGGACCTTTGCACATAGAAAAGAAAGGCAAGGGTGCAGTTGTCCAAAAGGTTTTTGTTGTTGAACATGTTGAGTCAGTTCCTTCCATTGCCACACCTGAAAAATTACAAGATCCAGGGGTACCTACTATCCCCTGCACAATTGGAAACCATATCATTGGTAGAGCCCTCTTGGACTAGGGGCCAGTGTGAACCTGCTCCCATATTCTATGTATAAGGAGCTAGGTTTGGGGGAGCTAAAAGCCACATCAGTTGTACTCCAGCTGGCTGATAGGTCTGAGAGGAGACCTATGGGTGTGGTGGAGGATGTTTTGGTGGGGGTGGACAGGTTCTACTATCCTGCTGATTTCCATGTTTTGGACATGAGCCCTTGCAAAAGTAAAACCCCAATTCTTATCATCCTTGGAAGGCCATTCTTGGCTACTGTAAATGCTTGCATTCATTGCAGGTTAGGGGTGATGGAGGTGACCTTTGGGAACATGAAGGCCAAATTAAATGTGTACAATGCTGCGAGGCAACCTCAGATGGACATTGAGGACTGCTATTTAATAGATGTACTTGATGGTCTTGTGGAAGAAGAATTATCCAATCTGCTGGATTGGGATAATGTTGCTAAAAATTTAGAAAGTATTTGGAGTATGGTTGAGGAGGAGGCTCAAGTTCTCATGAAAGAAGACAACACCAAAATAGAGTCTTCTGTGGACCTAGTGTAGCATTCTAGCTGGATACCTACATTGCTGCCCCCCCTTCCTCAAACCATCAGGGCACCTTTTCTGCCTTCTATTGAAAGTTTCCCTGAGCTGGAGCTGAAATACCTCCCAGACACATTAAAGTATGCCTTCTTGGGGCAAAACAAAAAGTTTCTAGTGATTATCTCTTCCTCTGTCACTAGTGAGTAGGAGGAAGAATTATTGAGTGTTCTTAAGAAGCACATAAAGGCAATGGGGTGGACAATAGCTGATCTTGGAGGCATTGATGCCTCACTTTACATGCACAGAATTCACTTGGAAGAGGGTGCCAAACCCTCAAGGGAGATGCAGAGGAAGCTTAATCCTCACATGCAAGAGGCGGTCTTGAAGGAGATAGTAAAACTGTTAGATGCAGGAGTGATTTACCCCATTTCAGATTCAGAGTGGGTGTCACCCATGTAGGTGGTATCTAAAAAATTAGGCATAACAATTATTACTTCTGATTCTGGGGAGTTGATGCTAGCCAGGGAGACAACTGGCTGGAGAGTTTGCATTGATTACAGAAAACTCAACTCCAAAATCAGGAAAGACCACTTCCCTCTCTCCTTCATTGACCAAATTCTAGATAAGCTGGCTAGGAAGGCATTTTACTGCTTTCTTGATGGATACTCAAGGTATAACCAAATCCCTGTGTATCATCAAGATCAAGAGAAAACCACTTTCACATGTCTCTTTGGCACCTTTGCTTATAGAAGGATGCCTTTTGGACTGTGCAATGCCCCAGGCACATTTCAGAGGTGCATGTATGTAATTTTTTCTGATATGATTGACAAATTCTTAGAAATCTTGATGAATGATTTTTTAGTTTATGGGGACAACTTTAGGCAATGCTTGAGTCACCTTGACCTAGTTTTACAAAGATGTGAAGAGACCAATTTGGTCTTAAGCGAGAAAATAGACACTTTATGGTAACAAAAGGAATTGTATTGAGCCATGTGGTCTCCCAAAGAGGAATAGAGGTTGACAAGGATAAAGTGGACCTGATTTCACACCTGCCCCCACCCAGGACTGTTAAGCAAATCAGATCCTTCTTAGGACATGCTGGATTTTACAGGAGGTTCATTAAGGACTTAGCAAAATTGCCAAGCCATTGTGCCATCTGCTGTGTCAGGATGTGCCATTTGAAGTTTCTGCTAAGTGCCTTGAGGCCTTTGAAGTCTTAAAAAAGTACCTTATCACTGCTCCTGTAATCCAAGCCCCAGATAACTCACTCCCTTTTGAACTGATGTGTGATACATCAGACTTGGCCATAGGTGTTGTCTTAGGACAGAGAAAAGATAAGCCGCCTACAGTGATTTATTATGCAAGCAAAATACTAATAGAGGCTCAGCTCAATTATATCACAACTGAGAAGGAGCTACTTGATGTGCTGTTTACTATGGATAAGTTTAAACCCTACTTGCTTGGGTCTAAAATTATTGTTTTTACTGATCACTCAGCCCTGAAATACCTATTGGCCAAGAAGGATGCCAAACCAAGGCTGATCAGATGGATCCTACTCTTACAGAAGTTTGATATTGAGATCAAGGATAAGAAAGGAGTTGAGAATGTGGTGGCTAACCACCTGTCTAGAATTAATTTTGAAGAATGTGTAGCAGCACCTGTCAATGAATTGATCCCTAATGAGCAGTTATTTGCTATGCAGTCTAGTGTGCCCTGGTTTGCACACATTATCAATTTTCTTACTGTTGGTAGGATCCCCCCTCACTATTCCAAGATGGATAAAGACCTATTTTTCTTTCAAGTTAAATATTTTCTGTGAGAGGATCCATACCTATATAAACATTGTGCAGATCAGGTTGTAAGGAGATGTGTGCCTAAAAGTGAGTTCCACAACATTCTTTCCATGTGCCAGAGCAAGGCGGTGGAGGTCACTTTAGTGGCAAAAAGATAGCTGCAAAAGTTTTACAATGTGGGTTTTATTGGTCCTCTTTGTTCAAAGATGCATACATATATTGCAAATCCTATGAAAGATGTGAAAGGTTGGGAGGCATTTCCACAAAAGATTCAATGCCCTTGCAACCCATCCTTGTGGTAGAACTTTTTGACATCTGGGGCATTGATTTTATGGGTCCCTTTCACCCTTCTATGGGTTTCAACTTCATACTTATGGCAGTGGAATATGTGTCCAAATGGGTGGAAGCCATTGCCACAAGGAGTAATGACCATATAGTTGTCCTTAAATTTTTAAAGGACAATATCTTCTCCAGATTTGGTACCCTCAGAGCTGTCATTAGTGATGGGGGGAGTCATTTCTGTAACAAGTCTTTTGAGAATCTGCTAAAAAAGTATTCTGTTACACACAGAATTGCAACTCCCTACCACCCACAGACCAGTGGTCAAGTTGAAATTTCTAATAGGGAGATCAAGCATATCTTGGAGAAGATTGTGAGGGCAGATAGGAAGGACTGGGCACAAAAATTAAATGATGCTTTGTGGGCTTATAGGACAATTTTCTATAAGACCCCTATTGGTATGTCCCCATTTAGGCTGGTTTATGGCAAGACCTGCCACTTACCAGTGGAGTTCGAGCACAGAGCCTATTGGGCTATCAAAATACTGAATGTTGATCTAACTACTGCTGGTTCTTACAGGAAATTACAAATGTTAGAGCTTGATGAATTGAGAATGGAGGCCTATACAAATACCAGAATTTACAAGGAGAGATCAAAGGCATTCTTTGACAAGAAGCTAATGAGGAAGGACTTCAATGATAGTACTACGGTTTGGCTTTTCAACTCTAAATTAAAATTCTTTCGAGGGAAGTTAAAATCCAGATGGGATGAACCTTACACTATCATCCATGCCTCTCCATCTGGTGCTGTGGAGATCTTGGATCCTATGTCTGGGAAGATCATGAAAGTGAATGGGCAAAGGCTGAAAATTTGTGTAGAAAATTCAGTGCAGCCTCCCCAGACCATTCACCTACATGAGCCTCCCATTGCTTAGTGATATGTAGCTCTATACACTGTGTACCATATTTGTTGAATTTGTGTTTTGTTTGTTTAAAAATCTGTCAGATAGTGTTTTTATTGTGATGATGATTTGCCTATTTTATTTTGTTCTATTTTGAGTTGTGTGTTGATAGTGTTATGTGCATGTTTGTGATATGAATTTAATGTGCATAAACCTGATGTTCAGGTGCATGTCTATTGCTGCTGTGTGGTTGAGGTGCTGTCATTATAAATGCTATGAATCTGATTTAATTGAAAATCTTTAGCATTTTGAATTTTTGATGTACATATGTTGGTAATGGGCATGCAATTTGCATGCTGAAATAAATTACTTGTGAAAGAGTAGGTGCTGATGCATAATGGATAGGTGCATGCTAGTGTACATTCACAGGCCAGTGTGCAAGCAAAGATAAAGAGTGAGTTTTGCTTTCTCGCGAGGCTAAAAGGCATAAATTTTACACTTGCGAGCTATATATGGGTTTTCTCATGGGGTTGTATAATGACCTGTGTTGCCTCGCGAGAGCCACGCGAATGTATTGATTGAAAGAACCAAAAGATGGATCCTCATGAGGTTACCTCTTCTTCACGATAATGAGTTGCATGCTAATTGGGAATCACACATGTTGTACTGTGCGAGAGCCTCGTGAGCAAAAAGAACTCTGAAGCCTACAATGTTCAATACCTCGCGAGGCTCTGATTCAACTCCGTGAAGTGCCCTCGCGAGACTCTTCTGTATCTAGCGAAATATTTCTCACAAGGTGGCATTCATACTACGCGAGAGCCTCGCAAGCTAACATTTTGTAGCCTACAATGTTAATTCCCTCGCGAGGCTTTGATATTGTAATTGTACATTCCTCACGAAGTTTAATAGCTAAGCTATGAGAGGGATGCAAAACTGCTTCGTGGGCTTTGGCCCAACTTGTGCTCTGCGAATGACCTCGCGAGACGTGTAGGGCTTCTAAATCTATCCTCGTGAGGCATCTTTTTTCTTTGAGAAAGCACTTCTCGTGAGATTGAATTCATACTGTGCGAGAAAATATAGCTTCACGAGTACCTGACAACAGCCACGTGAGGCACAAGATCACACTATTAAACCCTGTGATCTTTTCCATTTCCTCCATTCTCTCTCTTTGCCCTAACTTCCAGTGCACAAGGTCGAGCTTCTCTCTCCCTTCTTTCTTTTGTGCAACCTAATCCACTCCACCTCACCAAATTTCCTCTTACAATTGTGTTCCGCATCACCTCCTGGTTACTGTGAATTTTGTTTGGGAGGATTTGATCCATTGTGCCACTATTGAAGTGGAACCCTAGCATTCAGTTGGTAAGATTTTTCACACTCTAATCTAGTTTGATTGGCTACTATTTTAAGTGTTAAATAGGGAGGACTTTGGGTGTAATTTCACTTGTGAAGTGTGAATTACACACTCAGAGAGTTTAAAGCCCTAGTTTTGAGGAATTTTTGTAGTCATGGCCACGGGTTCGAAATTCATTGACGCACTAGCTGCCATGCTAAACCCCTCACACACTGGCAGCCCTGTGGCCACTCGAAAATCTATTAGGATTGCAAAGGCCTCCACAGTGGAGACCTCTGAGATCACTCCTCCCACTGTTGAGCCCCAAGTGGAGCAACCTAAGGAAGGGGCAGCCCCTGTGAAGAAGGCCAAGGGTATGGCCTTAGATGCCCAAGCTCAAAAGAAGAAATCTACTCCAAAGAAGAGGGCTAGGGACCACCCACCTGCCAAAAGCCCTGAGCAATCTAAGAAAAAGTAGAAGAAGGGTAAGGGTGTAACCCCTGAGGTCCCTGAGGTTGCCCTTGAGGAAGAGGAAGATAATGAGTACCTCAGGGTCCCCTCTGAATTTGTGGCTTCAATTAAGCTTAAGGCAAAGACTATTTTTTATAAAGCTTTTTTTGAGAACCTACTATAGACAACTTGCCCCATTAAATACCTATCCAAGGCCACTCTGCTACCCCTTATCAGGCCCCCACTACAGCTAGTCTTCCCTAGACTAGTGCAGTTATTTTATCAAAATATAAGAGTGAAGACTGGGGATGATGGAAACCTAACATTGTTGGTGCTGATAGACAAGTTTGAGATGCTATTTAGTCAGGCTACAATAGTTGAGATTCTTGGGATACCAGCCAAGTACAACCTAGAGTGTGGCTTGGGTCCCCCTTTGACAGCCACCACCCAACAAATTGCCAAGGAGCTCACTGGACGAATTACTGTATCAGGGTTGTCCATTAGGAAGAGGGATTTGCATCCTAACCTGAGATTTATGGATTGGGTGCCGAGGAAAAATGTTTATTACTCTAGGCACCAGCAGGAGAGGAGATCCCCCATTGCAGATGCCCTCTACTCCTTTCACATGAGCCATTATTTTGATGTTGTCAAGCTAATTTTTGATGGGATGAAGGATATAAATGAGAAGGTGAAGAAAGAGCAGAAGCCTCACTCATTGCCCTACTGCAGACTCATTACAGCCTTGCTGAAGCTAGGGGGATACCAATTTCAGATGAATGAGGAGACCGCTCCCTTGAACCCCAGAAAAAGTGGCAAGAAATAGTGGGAGATTAGTGGAACCCTCATTGAGAAGAAGAAGAAGAAGAAGAAGGAGCTGCTAGCTGAAGCAGCTCCCACAATTCAAGAAGCAGTTGCTGCTGCTGCTGCCTATGCCATTGCCAGCCCTGCTACTGACTCTCAAGCAGCCACCTCAAGTGTGCCAGTAGCACTACCTTACCATCTCAGCCCATTACCTCATCATCCATACCCACTTCAATTCCCGCGCCAGCTCCTGTCTCAACCCCAGCCTCACAACCCCCCATAGTTCCATCACCACTACCACAATAAATTTTACCCACCACCTCACCCATCACTACATCTCCTACATCCACCATATATATTGAGACCATTCTATTATCCTTACCCATATCTGTACCATTAACTACCTACCCAGCTCACCCCAGCCCACCTGTGAACACTACATATAGGGAAAGAAAAAAATCCAAAGCCCACATAGAGCCCCAACCCACCTACATTTCCCAGACTATCCCTACCCCAGAAACCACACCCACACCAGACCCTACCCTTGAAATCCCTCACAGCTCTCAAACTACCTCACATCAGCCCACTGCACCCTTTGAACCTGATACCTTTGAATCCTTAGGCCATTCCATTCCTTTTTCCCCTTCCCATGACCCCTTTGCATCTGAGGGGTACTCAGCTATGATGTCCTCTATCATAGGGGAAATCAATTATGAGTTCACCCCGCTCCCAGACTCACCTCACCCTCCCTATTTTACCCCTCTTCCAGATTCCCCACAGTCAACAAGCTTTCACCATGCACCCACCTCCCCATTTCAACCAATTCCACCCATCCACCCTCCAACACCAATCACCCCTGACCCCCTACCCCAAATCCTCAACCTATAACTCTCCCTTCAATCCCAACTATTGGCTAACACCCAAACCCAATCAACCATAGAAGCCACCCTCCAAGCCATGAACTCCACCCTCCAAAACCAGGCCTTCATTCCTAATAGTTTAGCAGTCATCCATTCAACCTTATCCAACTTGACCCAACCATCACAACAGCCATTGATCCCTACACCCACTCACTTACCTACTCCACCCCCTCCTACCCAACCCTTAACCTTGGCCGTAACCACACCTGCTATTATACCCATTGAACCTATCCCAAAAATACCTCCTACTACCTTTACCAATGCTTGCACAGAAACAGACTCTGAACCTGAACCATAACCCCAACCTGAAATCCCACCTGCAGTAGCAACATTGATGCTGCCACTGATGTGGAAAACTTAATCCCCACCTCCTCAATTCCAACGCAAACGGACCCTAAGGTGATACTCCACACAATACCCTCTACTCCCACCCCACCCATCCCTTCTCCATTGTTGGCTGACCCTTCTTTCAGTGCTGAGCAGCCTATACTACCTGCCTCTTCTTTTTCTATACCTCCATACTTCACCCTCCTACATGCCATGCAAAATATATCTTAAAAAGGATGTCATTACAGGCATGGCAGACCTCAGAACATCAATCAAGATGCCCTATAAAGCAAAGATACATCAAATGGAGCTAGATTCAAAAGTTCAAATGCTGAGAATATCAGAGGGCTGGAAACAAATGTTGAGGTTATTTGAAGCTCAACAACATACTACAGCAATAAAGAAAATGAGAGCAGATGGACTCGAGAAAAGATTAGCTACCTCTAAAGAGATCACAAAGGCCACCAGTGAGTTGTATGAAAGTAGAGTTCAACTTGCTAAAAAGAAGGCAGAAATACTCGAAAGGAGAGTGCCTGAAATGGTTGTCAGAGAGCCTGCACATGCAGCTGAGACTACCCCTCTTGCCATTGCCACTTCAGCCAGTTGACCAACTAAGAAAGCAAAAGGAAAAGGAGTCCAAATCAAGGCTGAAGCAGCAGAAGATTGAGATGATTAGATTTTTACATGTAGTTAGTTAGGATGTTTTGCAAAATCTTTTTGCAGTTATTTTCCCTTACATTGTACATATTTTTTTGTTATAAATGAAAATTTCTCTTTGGAAGTCTTGTGTGAAGTTTGTTTGGTCTCCTTCTTATCATCTATTTGTTTGTTTGCTTGTTTGTTTTAATAGTTTGTGTGTGTTTTGTTTATTACTGTTACTTGCTTTGTTTTATGTACTTTAATTTTCCCAAAATACTTGCACTAGCACTTTATCGTTGAATCAGTGAGGACACTGCTCCTCATATGTTTGGGGGTGTGGCAAGGTTTGCCAATGAGGTAGTTAACGTAAGTGCAACAGAACCAAGGAAGTAAGATAGATATAGAGCTAAGTTCACCTAAGAAATTTTGAAAATGAGGAAATGTAAAAATTTTACAGACCTTTAGGCATTAAAAACTTTTAAATTTTAATATTTCCATGATTTGAACATTAAGAAAACTCACTTGTGTCAGTACTTAGTGAACCATTAAAGAAATAAAAAGGTAAGGACATCCCTATGAGTTCAATGAAAGATCGTACCTAGTGAGATTTGGGCCTATAAAATTTTTTTTCTCTTTAAGGAGTGCCTTAGGCAATTCTTTTGCTCTAAGGACTGGCTGAGTCAATGTCCTCATTAGAAGTTAGGCATCTCCAAGTTGAAATAGCTGATAGTACCCATGACATCTAGAAAAGGATTAAGGCCTTCTCTTAGACAATTTGAGCTTTAAAATACCAAACCCAGTAAATTGCCCTTGTGCATACACCTTTGGAGCCTTAATTTCTAGTTTTCTTCAAAATTCATCAGAATATATGTACCTAAACCTGTGGACCTGATTCAAACCTACCCCCATTTTGAGAATTCAGAAGGTAAGGAGAAGGAGTTGATGATGGACAAGCTAGGGTCAACATTGGGTGAATGGAAAAGAAACACAAAAGGAGGATAGCAATGTAGCAGCTGGGGAGAGTATGGCATTTCAGAAAAATAAAAAAAAAAGAAAAGGAAAATGTATTCAAAGGAAAAATAGAAAAATAAATTAATGAAAAGGGATAGAGAGGAGCCAAGAGGAAATTTCATCGGAAAAAGTAAACATAAGAGGAGAAGCTGGCCACTTCAAGAAGGTGAAGTCATGAATCACCTCCTTCACTTGCTGATTTCTCAATTTTGCATCCTTTTCACTCTTCCATTCTTTATAACCTACACCCATGCGCCACATTACAACCCAGTCTAAGACCTTGTGATCCTAAGTTGAATGAGCTATTATGTGGAGATGAGGAGTTGTCCAATCTATGGTGGAAAAAAGTCAATGATACCAGAATTTAGGGGCTTTGCCTATGCTCATGCTTGCAGACTCATTTGGGGACTGTAACTGCTCTTGAGCTTGTGAGAAAATGAAAACCCTCAAAGTTCTTTGTGAGAGACTGCCCTGGTAAGCATTGGATCTGATATCGAATGTATTGGGCATTGTCTAAACTTAAATTTTGAATTAATAGTGAGCTCAGTACTGGCATAAACTTGTTGTTTCTCTTGTTGTAAGCTGAGTGGAAATAGTATGCATACATGTAAGAGTTTTTAATGAGTTAATGGTCAGTGCATACCATTTGTTTAAATTCCTCACATTTTTAATCAAAGGTGAACTGATGCTCTGTGTATTGGTAACTGACTTGATAATGTTGCACTTTTGCTAACTGTTTCATTGAGAAGTTTGTGGGTACCTTCACTGAAAACCCTCAGGAGACTTCACTCCTCCACCAGGGATGATCTAAGGATTTAAAATGCTTGATGCATAAGCTAAATGCATTTGTGCTCCCTACAAAAGTGGCATTTACATTCTTAGAATAGTTGTTTTAATTTTTCCTTTGCTCAGGGACTAGCAAAGATTTGGTTTGGGGGTGTGTTATTCATTAAAAAGTACCACTTTTTCCCTCTTAACCTAGCCTTTGCTACACCTTGTAGCTAACTAATAACTCTTGTTTAGCTTGTTTTATAGTTAGTAATAACTTATGCAGCTTAACACAAATCCATGCCTTTGGTGCCAAAAAGAGAAAGAATCCAAGCAAGAGATGACAACCGAGTGAAAGACTGATGGAACACCATGGTGACTATTTTGCATGTCCAAGTGGATGCAAGAAGTCCAGCAGATGTGAGAAATCGAGATGTAAGTGGAGAGAGCAGCAATAGCATTAGAGGAGCAAATGTGTTATCTCACACAGTAGAAATGCTACCTCGCGCTATTGAAGTATGTAGTGGAGTTATCTCGCACAGCTAATATATGCAGCACAAGAGAACTCACGATGCAGTCACGCACTTCAGCTGCAACCAACACTCAAATGCCTCGCAAAGCTCCCGCGCACTAAGTCTTCAAAAATCCTATTCGCGAAGCTCTCACGAGGAACAAATTTCATGTCAGTCATGTGCACTATCACGTGAAGCTAATCTGCATAATGAATAATAACAAACTAATGAAGTCCTCATGTGGTTCAAGAGGAGAGAGAGCTCTAGAAATGTCCTCGCGCAGTTCTTTCGCATTTAATAGCTCAACCCTCTACCGAGCGAGCTTTGTTATTCCTTCAACAAGAAGCCGAGAGAGATGTAAAGGCATCCATGCAACACCCTCACGAGAGAAAATTTTGAAGCTCTGTCGCACGAAAGCCAAGCACTGCAAATTCTTTTGTGCGAGTGCATGTAAAGCCAAAGCAGCTGGGCGATAATACAAAGTCCATCTGCATGAGTGAACGACTTTCCAAGATAAATTCTTACCTCGCGAAGACTCTACAAGCCGCGCAAAGGAATTAATGAGTAGAAGTTACCTCGCAAAGCATGAAGCAGCTGTGCGAATGAACCAAAAAGCAAAAGGTAGCCCCGCGAAGCTTAGGATCTCCACTTCTCACTCTCCACTCAGGGACTTTTTGGAGATTTCCCCAGGTCTAAGGCACACCTCTTGAGGCCCCGATCTCGAGGCACACATCCCAAGGCATCTAAGGGTTGTAACAGTGCCACATCTGCCTTAAAAATTAGGGTTTACTCTTCTATTGGCTATGGCATTAGGACTGAGTTTTTAAGATGTACATTGTAACTTAGAATTATCATCCCTCCTTCAACCTCTGTCAACTTTGAGCTCCAGCAGGCTAGGGTTAGGGTTTGATCACCTCTTTTTCCATTTTTTTCTTCTCTCTTAGCCTAGCACTTGCTGGTTACATCCTCTGTAAGCAATTAGGCCTAGCTTTATTAGTTTTGTAATGGGTCTTGTTACCTTTGGGATTTTGTGAAGAGCTATTGTGCACAAGGCTGTTGCCTTGAGAAATCTCATTGTGTGATTGAGTTTTAACAAATGTACACTATGTATCATAAATTATGTGTTTGGTCTTTTATTTCTTCTAATTTTTTTCTATCTTTGTTAGGCATTGTACATAAAATTTTCCATGTATGTTAGCACCCCAGGTATGAAAATAAATCAGAATTGGTGAAATGAATAGAGTTGGAGTGTCAGATCTGTTGAGAAATGAATTGGGAATGGATTACAAGCTTGTTTAAACTGAAATACAACCTGTCGATAGGTTCTAGGAACATGTCGACAGGTTTTGAGAGTTCCTAGTTTGCTTTTCGACAAGATATAGAAGTTGTTGAGAATTGTGAATTAATTTCCGACAGGTTTGGAAGGTGTAAAAATGGGTATCGATAGGATCCAAGAGCATTTCGACAGGATCTGAAGACTTGTGGTTGAGTTTTCGATAGGTTTAGAGTACCTATCGAGAGGCTCTGTGAACCTCTCGATGTAATTTGTTTAGAGTCTAGAACCTGTCGAGAGGATTGCTTACTAAATTCAAGGAACCTGTCGAGAGGTTCTATGAACCTCTCGAAAAGATGGCTTCTGTCTTTTTGAACTTTTCGACAGGATTGCATGAACCTCTCGCTAGGATCATTACCTTTCTACTCTTCGACAGGTTGCATCAACCTGTCGACAACTTGCCCCAATCCTATCGAGAGTTGTTTTCCACTGATTTGAATCTAACGACAACTCCAATTTTTGCCATTCGACAACTTCTCTTCGCGCCTTAAGTTGCTCTGGCGATTTTTCCATTTTGCTTTTTCTCTCTCTACGTCACTGGCTGTTACATCAGTTTCCTAGCTATTTTCTCTATTGCTTCAATCCATCAAAAGCTACATTTCGCACCTGGTTTGAACTAGTTTGATGTTGTGCATTTGAAGATTTGTGAAATCCTAGAGTTCTATTGGTAAGTTTCTCTTCAGCTCCTTTCTATGATTTCCAAGCTTGGCATTTCATCCTTACTTTGTGTGGGTCATTTGAGCATTCAAGAGGTTTCTGTGGTAATTTTTATTGAATTCTTGGTGATTGATACTGTGTTGATTAAGTAATGGCTGGTCAAGAGGACACATTAGCTAACCTTTTCAAAGTGCTTTCTAAATCCGCTACCAAAGCCACTAGGAAATCCACCAGGCAAACCACAAAACCTAAGGAAACCCCACCTGCCAAAAGGAAACTTGTCATGGAGGAAGCGGAGAAAATTATGAAATCTAACAAAACTAAGAAATCTAAGAGGGCCCAAACCAGTGAAGACATTATGGAGGAAACCCTTGAGACAGAACCTAACCATGTGCCTGAAATTTATGAGGCTGAGCCTAACCTTGAAGTAGAGCCTGAAGTCCCTTCACTCCGATCCACACCCAATGAATTTGTGGATGCTTTGGATCTCATCCCGGAGACCATAGTTGGAACCCCCTATTTCTCTAAACTAGGGGAGTATCAGGATTCTTTGAATTATTTGGTGAGGGCAGGCCTGACACCCATGTTTAGTCCATTGAACGAAAAATCTTATCCAAGGCTGGTTAAGTTGTGGTATCAGAATCATAGGAAACTAACCAAGCCAGATTCACTTGAGCCCTGTTTGGTAATTTTCATTGATCATATGGAGATGGTGGTGGATTACAGAGATATAGGGTTAGTCCTTGGTGTCCCTTCTATTTTTGACCTAATTTATGGCCTGCCTATACCTGAGAATGTCTCTTTTAAAGTAATGGCCAGGCCCCTTACCCAAGGCATTGTGGGGTCAGGGGACTCAATCATGAGAAGAGATCTGCTCCCTAACATGAATTTCTTTGATTCCATTTTGAGGAAGAATATCTATGTGAGTGGGCACCAACAGAAGAGGAGAGTGCCCATAGTAAATCCCCTACATTTATTCTCTAAGGGCCAATTCATAAATGCTGCCTATTTGGTGTTTGAGGCCATGGTGGATGTGAATGATAAAATAAGGAAGGGTCAAGCCTTACCAGGGCTCCCCTACAACAGGCTCATCACTGCCTTGCTAAGGAGAAAAGAATTTATCTTCAAAGAAGATGAGCCAGTAGTAAAAGTGACCCCCACAGTTTTTGGGAAGAGGGCCTGGTCTGCCAGTAGGACCTTCATTGGCAAGAGCAAACATAAGTCCAGTGAGGTGACTGAGGTAGAAGCTGCGCCTCCACGTGTAACCTCTGTAGCAATCCCTTTTGCTTCTGTGCTCACATCTGCCATTCCTCCACTTGTGCCTCCATTTTTCCCAATTGTATCCTCTGTTAGCTCTGAGAGGGCCAGCCACACTACCATTCCTTTTATCATACCATTCACACCAGCCTCCCTACCTCCATTCCAGTCTCCATACCTTCATCACCTTTGCCTCCTTCTCCACCATCACCACATCCACACCTCTATCCACCCCTTTTACCATTTACCCAATCCCTACCTTAACTTCACCCACCATTTCAGCCAGCCCATCCACATTTCCCACTCCACCTTTGAGCCCTGCATCAACCTCATCAGCTGTTCCAGCCACTTCTTCCCCTCAATCCATTCCCTTTGTCTTTGTTTTCACTTTTCACATCTCACCTCCACACACCTAGGACCAGTTGACCACTGAGGGTTTTTCATCACTGATAAAATCCGTTGTGGAGAATATTGGGCATGATTACACTCCTTTACCTGACTCTCCACTGCCTACCCATGTACACACCTCACCCATCCCACCAATCCAACCCACAACCCCTATCACACTTGACCCTTTACCCCAAATCCTTCAACTTTTACTTTTCTTCCAATCCCAAGTGACGGCCAACAACCAAACCCAATCATCAATGGAGGCCACACGCCAAGCTATGAACTCCACCCTCCAAAACCAAGACTCCATCCCTTCCACTGTGCTTGCCATAAATTCCACTTTATAAATTTTAACCCAATCATCTAAACAGCCTGAATTCACTTCACCCATCCATATCACCACCCCCTCCATTTCTCCACAACCCTTACAATTACCTGAACCTATCCCTACAATTAGTCTCCCTACCTTTACTACTGCCTCCACCGATACCGACCTTGTCCCTGACGTTGCCATTCCCTCTACTTCCATCTCACCCATGCCACCCTCCATCACCTCTCCATAGCTAGCTAAACCTACTTCCCTTGCTAATCAGTCCATCCTAATTGCCTCCCTTAATTCCCGTCCTCCCTACCTTATTCTTCTCAAGGCCATGCAAACCAATGCTTATATTAAGAGAGATGTACTTTGAGGCATGGCTAACCTAAGAACCACTATGAGGCAGCCTCTGCTTGATCACAACAAATTCCTACAAGTGACTTATAAGCTAGAGAAGAAAGAGATAAAGAAGAGTTGGCAGGAAATTATGGTGCAATACAACCAAGAGAAGACCTAGAGCTGAGGGCCAGGACGATATGATATACGCCCTACAGGCACAACTGCAAGTAACATAGGAAAACATTCAGGAATAAGGGCTGACTAATGCAGCCATGCAGAAGGACTTAACTGCAAAGATTGACAGGGAGTTAGCTGAGGCTCTTTCCAGAGAATTAAACCCTGATGCACCTCCCTTGGCAACAACCCCTTGTGAAGTAGTGAAAAATGCCAGTTTTCACCCCTTAACCTGACCTTTGATGGACCTGTGAGCACACTAATAAACACCTATTGAGTCTATTTTATAAATAGCAATAAAAGATAGGAATAGTGCAAAAAACCACTCAAAAATGCTGCATAAAGAAGTCCATCTCTCAGCATAGTGCAGACCCAACAATGGCACACAAGAGGGTTGCACATCACTGGGCCCTTGGGGCGCGTGGTAACAGCAGGGCAAGGCAAAAGAAGTGAAAACAGGCTGAAAACATCCTATCGAGAGGTTATCTGAAGACTTCGATAGGAGCTGAGATAAAAAAATGGAGGAATTCATGCAGTTGGAAAGGTTTCGATAGGATCCAAGAACATATCAAGCAGCTGAAAGAAAGAAGGAAACCATCCTATCAAAAGCCTGCCTAAGGTGTAAAGGGAACCTATCGAATGGTTTCCTGAACTTGTCGAATGGTGGCCTGGACCTATCAAGATGGAGACGCTGGAACAGAACCTACCAAAGGGTGCTTGAGCCTTTCGATAGGAGTGAGAGCAATCCTATCGGAATGATGGCATGCAGAGCTGAACCTATCAAAATGGTCCCCCAACCTGTCGAAAAGCTTCCCCAACCTGTCGAATGCTCCAGACAAAGGGCTGAAAATGTTGAAGCTTTAAGAGAAGGCTCATCCTATCGGAACCTATCGAAGAGACCTGAGAACCTAGCGAAAGGACCAAAAAGCTCCACTTGAACTTGTCGAAAGCTTCCTCAACCTGTCAAAATCGTGTGAAGAACTTCTCAGAAAATAGGTTGTTCACACATTGCAACTTGGTGACCTGCTACATGGAAACCGAGGCACATTGGTAACCAACACGATGATCTAAAAGATACCCTAGGAAACCCTAACCAACCCATGTTCTCTAACAGAACTCTAACAAACTCTGAGGACCTTCTAAGGGCATGTTTGGTTTCAAGGGAAAACAGGGGAAAAAAGGGAAAACTAGTAAGCGGGAAATGAATTACTGCATTTCCCGTTGTTTGGTTGACATCGGAAAGGTCGGAAATTATCTTCCCAGTTTTCGTTAAAACCCCACACCAAATGCCGAGGGGGTCCCTCGGTTTTCTATTTACCAACCCTTCGGACTTTTCATCCGGATGACTCTTCTAACCCATTTAGTAATACCACATAATTTTTTTACGAATGAAAACCATTGACTGATTTGAATAAGATGATGGAGATTGTTTTTTTTTTCAATCTTCCTCATGATAGATCTTAAGATCATGATGCCCCTATCAGACGGTCTGATGTTGATTCTATATGGCACACATCTCAAAATATTAGAGGCAGAACTATGTTATGATAATTGACCACCCAAACTTTCTAAACATTTATTGCTAAGTTTTAAGGGTCCTAATTTATATTAATGGATTCTCAGCCATCCAAAATTATCTTGACCACCCAAAATTATCAAAAATCTTCAAACAATTTTTTTTATGGTATTTGTTTTCATAAAAAATACTTCTTCTTTGATTTTATTTAATTAAATCCTACAATTTTGGCCTATTTTTAAGCTCCCCTCCATCTATTTAGGTGTTGCACGGATTTATTTTTGGAGAGATTTCTCTCACAAGGGGCTCTACTATGTTGTAGAGCTATATACTCACATATATGGTGTATATGCTCTAATATAATTAATTTAAAAAACTAAATACCATAATTTTAGCCTATTTTTAAGCTCCCCTCCATCTATTTAGGTGTTGCACGGACGTATTTTTGGAGAGATTTTTTTCAAGGGGCTTTACTAGGTTGTAGAGCTATATACTCACATATATGGTGTATATACTCTAATATAATTAATTTTAAAAAATAAACAATTTATTACATGTAACAAGGTTTGAACCTAGAACCTAACCTTCACAAAGCACCAACTCTACCACTAGAGCAATTCAGTAATTTATGTAAAGAGAAAAACAAACTTAATACATATATAATATTTTTCTCATTTGGCTATTTTTTTTGTTAAGATATGTTATTTTCCTACAATTTCCTGCAAATGTATCCAAACATAAGATTCAGTTAATCTTGCATTTTCCCAGCTAGCAATGTAGTTATCCAAACAGCAGAAACAAAGGGAAACAAAGGAATACCATGGTTTCCTACCCTTAGGTATCCATGGGAAAATATAGGAATATTATTTTACTTTCCCACGTTTCCCATGTTTTTATCCAAACAGGCCCTGAAAGGGAATATTGGCAGGAAAAATAAGAGAGAAAGCTATATATTGAGATCCCCAATTGCAATTGGGGGGGAGATCGAGAATTAGATCAAATTTAGGAGATCAGAGCTTGCAATGAAATTTCATTTTTCCTCTTTTAGCTCAACTATGGTTGGCTAATTTCCTAGGAGCAGCGAAGAGAGGCTAGATCTGTAATTGGGTACGGTTGAGAGTGTTATTGTGGGATAATTGCTGCACAGACTATAGATCTGAGAGTATTTCATTGTAGAGTGAGTTTTATTGCAATGTAAATGTTGTTTTTATTATTTGAATTAGATCTATAGCTCCTTTGGTTTCATTTGGTGCTCGATCGGATTTGTGTAGAGGAGTTTGTTGATCAGCTCACCCACTTAACTGGTAGACCTCTTGGATACCATCTGATCTCCCTAGATCTGATACCCCTATAATTTCTTGTGTCTGTGACCTAGAAATTGCAGCATGTGTAGTGGTTTTAATGCTCTGGTTGAAACCCTTGGTTTGGAAGAATTCTCTAGGATGATTTGTGACCATTGAAGTGGACAGATCATAGCCTTAAGATTAGTCCAATCTCTGGTTTCAATTGGATTCTTCTACCATAAACCTTTGTATCAGATGAAGTCTTTAGGATGGTTTGTGACCGTTGAAGTGGATAGACCATAGCCTTAAGATCAGTTAAATCCTTTGGTTTAGAGTGGAGTCTTCTACCCTGCAGCTGTGCTTATAGCCAGCTAAGGGTTTTGTGTGCTTTGAACCCCTGTAACATGATCAACTCAATCTAATTGCAATGAGACCAATCTCCAAGCTGCTCTTCTCCATTTTCTATTTTTAAACCCTTCCACTTGCAAGATCTAGATCTCTGGACTCGATCTCAGTTAGTCTGCATTTTATTTGTAGTATAGCTTCAGTGACAACCCTTTGAAAACCTCTCCCCTTTCTTTTAGTAACCTAGTATTAGGTAGGGTGTCAGATCTCTTTTCAGATCCCCTTTCTTTTAACATATTTGGAACTCACCTCCCTATGGACATTCCCTGCAGACAACCCAACAAGTTTTTGGCACCGTTGCCGGGGAAGTGTTTTTGAAATTGGTAGATCTAAGTTTGATTTAGTTTAGATCATAGATCTGTGATAGTTTGTTTGATTTTTCACTAACTGTGTCTGTAAGTCTTTTTGTTTTAGTTCTGTTTGTATTTTATCATATCTGATGCTGCTACGAAAGAGGAGCATTGTGCTGGATGCTGCTCTTGAGTTTGCATCCCTCTACTCTCCTTTATCTCTCAGATCTGTTAATTTTTAGATTCAGTAGTCATTTGTTTTTGTTCCTGCTTGTTGTGCTTGAAGATTTGCTCTGCATTAGATCTTGAGTGGTGTATGTTTGGGAGAAGAAATCTGCCATTCCTCCACTTTCAACATCACAGGTTTGGGGGAGGAGGCAACCAGGATGAGACTCTTTCCTTTTTCATTGAAGGATAGAGCTAGGACCTGGTTGTCAATGCTTTCACCCAACAATATTCAGTCCTGGAGTGATTTTCAATGTCAGTTTTTGGCCAAATTCTTCCCCATGTCTAAAACAAGCCAGTTGAGGAAGGGCATCATCTCATTTGCCCAAGATCCAACTGAGGATTTCCACCATAAGCTTGGGAGAGATTCAAGGAACTCCTAAAGAAATGCCCCCACCATCAAATCCCTGAATGGCAATTGGTTCAAAGTTTTTATCAAGGGATTGATTCAAAAAGTAGGAACATGGTAGATGCTTCTTGTGGTGGCACCTACCTCCATAAAACAGCTGAGGAGGCCTGGGAGTTGTTTGATATCATTAGTGAGAACTCCATGCAAAGGGAGATCTTGTCTAGGGACTTAGATCCTCCTAGATTTGTGAAAGAGAATACCACCAGAGGGAAGATGTTTGAGATAAATGTGCAAAGTGATTTAGAGAGGAAAGGGGACACCTGGCACTGAAATTTGATAAGCTCATGGGAGCAATGCAGACTACCCATGGTTGCTAGGGTGGAGGAGGCATGTGCTATTTGCCAGTCCCCTATCCACCCCATTGAAGAATGCTCATCAACTATCCAGTTTCCAGATTTTGTTATGGAGCATGTGGCTGCCACTAAGTCCTATGGGCAACAGCCTGCTACTGGGTACCAATGGAGGAACCACCCAAACTTCAGGTGGAGACAAGATGCATACCCAAACTAGCAACAGCAGCCACAGCAGCCCATGCCCTATAAAAATGCTCAACCCTACCACCAAAGTTATGTTCTAAAGCCTCATTACCAGCAGCCCATGACCCAGCCTATGTAGCAACCTGCACCCCCTCCAGCTGAGAGATCACCTTCTTTCTAGGAACAAGTTCTAGTCTCACTACATAATTTGGGTCCCTTAACTCAAACTGTGCACTCTCACAGCCAAAGCATTAAAAAGATAGAAGAAGATCTTGGTCAGCTGTCTAATTCTTTGACTAAGAGAGAGGAAGGGAGGCTGCCTAGCCAACCACTGGATAACCCAAGGAGACAAAATGTAGTGGGTGAAGTTTCCTCCACCTATGAGGAAGCCAAATCCACTACTACATTAAGAAGTGGAAAGTTGGTGGATAACCAATTTGGCTGTGAGACTTTGAGAAATTTTGAAAAAGGTAAAGAGGTGGTTTCCGAAAGGATACAACAAGGGTCACCAGTGGTGGACATGAAGGCGCAATCAAATGAGAAGAAAGAGGATAATGATAATCCTCAGGAAAAGAGAAAAATAAAAAAGAAAGATGACCAATTGGCTAAGGCTGCAAATGAGGGAGCAATCCCAGATTTGCCATTTCCTAAAGCATTGCAAGCACCTTCCCCTTTCAATAAAGGGCAAGAGAAAATAGAAGAAATGATGGAAACTTTTAAGCAAGTAAAGATCAACTTGTCTTTACTTGATGCAATTAAACAAGTAAAGGCCAACTTGCCAAGTTTCTGAAGGAGTTATGTACCCATAAAAGACAATCTAGGATCCACTTATCCAAGAAGGTCTTTTCAGCAGAAAAGGTAAAGCAAATTCTATCTATTGCTACCCCACAAAACTTCAAGACCCTGGAGTGCCCACTATCCCCTGCATCATTGGGGATCATAAAATTGAGAAAGCCTTATTAGATCTGGGAGTCAGTGTCAATTTACTGTCATATATAGTATATGAGAAGCTGGGCTTAGGAGAGTTGAAGCCCACACATGTGGTCTTGCAATTGGCTGACAGATCTGAAAGGAAGCCTATGGGGGTCATTAAAGATGTCCTGGTAGGAGTTGACAAGTTCTTTTACCCTGCTGACTTTTTGGTGCTAGACATGGAGCCAAGCAAATGTGTTTCTTCCATACCTATGATTCTAAGCAGGCCCTTTTTGGCCACTGCTAATGCCTGTATACAATGCAGGTCAGGGGTGATGAAAGTCTCCATTGACAACATGAAAGTAAAGTTGAATGTGTACAACACAGCTCATCAACCCCCTCTAGATGAGGCCTATTTTTCCATTGATGTATTAGAGGAGGCTGTGCATGAAAATCCACATCAGTTGATGCAGGGCAATGTTTGGCTCACAAATACAAAATAGTACCTAGGGAATGGAAATTTGCTGCAGAAAAGATCCACGAAAGGTGTCAAGTTTGATGAGCCTGAGGAGACAATGGACCTTCCAGATCCTCCATATTAGCCCCTAAAGTTCAGTATGTATCATATGTACCATACTTTGCTTTTATTTTAGGTGTTTACTTTGTTGTTGATTAATTTATTTTTTTCTGCAATAAAAACTTCCATGCTAAATTCTAGGCCATCATTTCAATATTACTAGTTGTCCTGATATAATGGGAGCTTGTTCACAAGGGAAATAAACTGTAGAGCAGCACAACAGAAGAGCCTGCTGAGTGCTGAGGCCGAGAGTGCCCAGAAATGCAGCCTTATTTGGGTTTTGGGAGCTTTCGATAGGTCAAGTTCACCTTTCATTTGGTCACCTGGTGATTTCAATAGGATATTTGAGGGTTTCGATATGCACTGAGGCCTATCGGAAGGATGGTTCCACCTATCGGGATCCTATCGAATCATCCCTTTTGAAAGCTTTGTCAGCTAAGCTTTTGACAGGACGCATGAACCTATCGAAACCATCCAATCATCCTATCAAAATCGCATTTCACCCCTTATATACCTGTCGATAGGTCATTTGTGCCTCATTCCCTACCCTCTGCAAAACCCTAGCTCTCTTCCTCTCTTTCGCCTCCCTCTTTCTCCACTAAATCCTCGCAGAACCTTCAGCTATTAAGTCTGCCATTTCGTAAGTGCATTGAGCTTGCGCAGACGAGCATTTTGCATCTGATTTTGGAGAAATTGGAGCTGTGCATTGCGATCTCTATTAAAACCCCTAGGAATTTTGCGGTAAGTTGCCTTCCCACCGCCAATCTATTGTTGTTCTAATTGTTAACCTCTGAAATCCATTACAAGTTAGTGAGTGAGCAATCCCTGAGAGTAAAATGGCTGAGCCTGAGGAAACTCTACCAAACCTACTCCGGAGAGTAGCTGCTTCTACCCCCAAATCTTCCAAGAAATTGAAGCCAGCTTCCAAACCACCTGTGAAGAGGAAGCTCCCTGAAGAGACACCCAAGAAGGCCCCTAAAGCCAAGAAAGCAAAAGCTGTCAAAATTCAAGAGCCTGAAGTGGAAGCACCCTTAGAGAGAGCTGCTCCTACTGCGGAAACACCATTGCCCACCCTTGACAAACCACCTATAGTAGAGCTTCCAGCTGGGTTAACTACCCCCAATGAGTTTATAGCGAATTTGAGCCTTGTCCCCGAGACAGAATTTGATCTGGCATACTTCGCCAATATTGGGGACTGCCAGGGGACACTAGAACATTTGAAGAAGGAAGGTTTGTTAGCCCTACTTACGCCCTTGAAGGAGAAAGTGTACCCTAGGCTGGTGAAATTATGGTACCAGAACCTGACAAAGAAGGTGGTTCCAAGGGGCTGAAGATGTACTAGAAATCTTGATTGATGACTGGTAGCTGATTGTCGATTGTAGAGACATTGGGATGGCTTTGGGAGTCCCATATCAATTTGACTCCACCAGAGCAGAGGGAGCACCTATAGGGGCTACATTTAGGGAAATGGCTAAACAACTTACTAACGGAATAGTGGGCTCTGGTGAATCCCTAATGAGAAGAGACCTCCATCCTACCCTAAGACTCATTAATACCATTTTGAGGAAAAATGTCTATGTCATTGGGCATTTGCAAGAGAGAAGGGCCCCATTAGTGGATGCCCTATACTACTGTTCAAGGGGCAATTTGTGAATGCACCTAAGCTGAATTTTGAAACAATGGTGGACATCAATGACAAGGTGCTGAAGAGACAAGCTTTTGCTAAGCGAGGTGGTCTGCCCTTCAGCAGACTCATCACATGGCTGCTCAAGGCTGGGAAGTATGTGGTTAAGAAGAATGAACTAGTGATAAAGAAGAATGAACCAATGGAGAAGCTGACCACAAAAGTGTATGGAAAGCGGGAATGGTCCACCAGCCTCACCTTGATTAAGAAGAGTAAGCCAGCTGGAATGGAGGAGGCTGAGAAGGTACCCACTACCCTGGCAGCAGATCTTCCTGCCGAGATACCCTTATCCATCCCTTCACCTACCATACCTGTCCCATTACCCACACCTCCACCCATATTTCTTTTCCCCTTTGTATCAGTCCCTCTTCCAACAGACCCCTTTCCACCACCTTTGAACCAGTTTTACCTTCACCCACCACTCAGGTCCTCCAACCTGAAGTCCTTGAACCTCCCACATTCTTCGAGCTTACCCCTACCATGTCTTCTCCACCCATTAACCAACCCATTTCTGATTTCCCCCCTCCGCAACCCCCTCTGCATACACAGGGTGTGGATCAGTTCACCACTACTGAGTTCACTGCCCTCATGACTTCAATTGTGGAGGATGTTGCTCATGGCTACACCCCACTTCCTGACTCCCCACACCCCACTCCTCATTTTAACCACACACCCTCCTCTCCTTTTCATCCCATTCAAACACCTGTCCCCTCTACCCCCACCATGCCTGACACTTTCACCCAAATTCTCTCACTCCTACAGTCCATTCAATCTCAATTAACCATAAACACCGATAATAAAGCCCTCATGAGCTCCTGCCTCCAATCAATTCAATTCACCCATACCCCATCCTCTCCAGCTCCTCAACCCCCTCCCACTTCCCCTCTTTCACCTATCCATGTACTATTGTTGATTCTAAGTGTGCATGATTTATTTGTATTTTGAAAACAGATTTGCAAATGATAAATTATACTAAATCTAGAAAATTAAAAGGAATAAGAAATATCAGCACAGAGAGAAATTAATTGACCTGCAAGATCAGGGCCAATTGTAGCAAGTTTTAAATGTGAGTAAAAGATCGTCCACAGGGAATTGATTTAAAATGAATGGTAAACCTCCAGATCTGAGCTACAAGATCTGACCTCTAATCCTATCTACGAAGCAAATAAGATGAGAGGTGAATTTGTCACATTAACTAAATTATCTAAAAATAGAATTTAAACTAAGTGATCCAGATCCGAGTTGGGGGAGTTGAATGTAAACTTAATAAGAATAGAGAAATAATAGTTGACCTAAGCTTAATAACTGATTACAAGATGAGAACTAGTGTAGCACAGTCGAGAAAGTATCCACATCTTCATCTGGCTACGAACTCAGATGTAAGAGAAAAATAATCTAACTCAAGGATTAGGATTGAGTTGAACTTATGGCTATGATCTGTCCACTGTCATGGACACAGATCATCCAATAGTTTTCAATCCGAATTCTTGATTCAGAACATGAACACCAATACAAATGTTGTAAGAGATTAGGTTACCAACGTAAATTCTTACAGGGATAATGAATTAAGGGAAATTGCTTTAAAAACAGTAAATCTAAAGGAGTTCTAATGAGTAAGGGGATCACAAGGAACCCTCAACACGAATCCAATTGAGAATGTACTGTTGAAAACAACCTTTTCAAATCCACCATTACAATTATAGCGCACAGCTTAAACAGCTCTCGGATTTGTAGTCTTGAATATAATTCGCACTTGAATTACATAAGTATCTCACAGCTCTCAGTTACAAACAAAAGCTAGGCTATTACAGAGGTTTTAGACAGCTATCTGAATTGGAAATGGGGCAGCAGAAATGAGACTCAAAATCTGGATACCCAAATTGGGCAAATAGCTTGTCTATTTATAGTTTTCCCCAAGTCCATTTCAGATGTGCATTAACTAATCAGAATTGGTTTGATCCATATCAGCCAATAGGAGTCGAGCATAAGGATCCAGATCTGTTCTGGCCAATCAGAATTGCTTGATCTGGTTTAGCCAATCAAGCGACAAAAGCATCAATTCTGTTATGTAATTCAAAAATCTGTTTGAGCTTCTAGAAGTTCCCACCAAGTAATTTCATCTTTTGGTGTTCACATGGAGTGGAATATGCCTCTGGTTCATGCTTCAAATCTTCTAAAATGCCCCTAGGTTTTTAAATGCATTGGGGCACGTGCAGAGATTACTGGATTGCCCTTATGGATACTGAGAATATTCAGAATACCATTTCGAATAGTGTGGGGACCTTTTCGAGAGGTACTGTAACTTCTGAAGCTCTATTCGCACAGTTCTGGTGCAGTTCGCAAAGTGTTTCCTTCTTTTCGAATAGATCTTCAGCAAGTTTGGTTCTTTTCGAATAGATTAGGTGCTCTTCGAGAACCAAACCTGGAGCTTTTAGTTCTTTTCGCAGAGTTCAGGTTCTTTTCGAATAGATCAGGTGCTCTTCGAAAAGCATTCTGTAATGCATTCTTCTTTTCGAGTAGCTCTAAACCTCTTTCTGGGTTGAAACCAGGCCTTCGTCCTCTTTAGTTTAGGCCTTTGGATAGCCAGTGGGGCTATCCCTTCTCTTTCTCCCTCTAGATCAAAATGGATCATCATCTTTTTAGCACTTTTAAGTTGCTTTCAGGGTTAAGCCGGCCTTTATTGTTAGCTGTAAAACAAACACTTAAAATACTAATTTAGTTCTCTCAAAGGTCTATCAAGACCCAGGTTAAGGGGTGGAAAATGGTATTTTCCAGTTCTCAACACACCCTCAAACCTAAGCTTTGCTAGTCCCTGAGCAAAGATAAAATTTAAAAACAGAATGAAAAGCCATTTTTGTAGGGAGCACAGTTGCATTTAGCATATGCAACAGGCCTTTTAAACCCCTAGGTGATCCCTAGTGGAGGAGTGAAGTCTCCTGAGGGTTTTCAGTGAAGGTACCCACAAACTTCTCCAATAAATCAGTTAATATCAATGCGATTACATAGCGGACTTTCATCCAATCGATTATTCACACGCATCGGTAAGTCAGAAGAGGAATCAAGACACTATCGATTCAAAACTAGAATTCTCTTTTCCTTTTACCATTCACTTAGTTTGTGTCAAAAAGTTTTTACAAGACAAATTAATGAAAAGCTTGCCTTCTATTTGAGAATTCAGTTTTGATGTTACCCCAATGAGTTGATTTCAAACCCAACTCTCTCCAGGATTGTCACTCACCATGCAAGTAAGAGGGTTGTACTATTTCACACAGCTCAAGAGCAGTTACATCCCTCAAATAGGACTGTAAGCAGGAGCATAGGCATTGCTTTTCGATTCAATTCTGACTCTTTTCACCATAGATTACACAAATCCTTATCTCCATGTGACAGCTCAATCCATCTTTGATCAATAAGGACTTTAACTTGGGTTGTAATGTGGCTTATGGGTGAAATTTATCAAGAATAAAGGGGTGGAATGGAGTTCAAAATTGAGAAGTCAGTCAAGGTAAGGAGGTGGTATGGACACCTTTATTTCAGCACAATTTCATCTTCTTCTTTGAATTTTCAGAGCCAAAGTGGCCATCTTTTTTTCTTTCTTTTTCAAACTTCCAATGAAATGACTTCTCCTTTTTATCTTTTTTTTTTTTTTTTCAAAGCAACATTGACTGGAATGCCACATTTCTTTTACTGATACATCATTGCCTTCAATTAGTTTTCTTTTTCTTTTACCAAACTGTTACCCAACTCTCCTTTCTTCAGCTTTCTTTCCTTTACCTTCTGAATTCTCAGAGTGAGGGTTAGGCTAAATGAGGTTGATGAGGTTTCAAAGAAATCTTGGATTTATAAAGCTCAACTGGTGTGTATCAAGGGCAGTTTCAAAGAATTCAAACTGTCCAAAAGGAGGCCTTACATCTTGTCTTTAATATCATGATTGCTGTCAAGTTATTTTAATTTGGATATGTGTAACTTCTAGTGATAACAAGCAGGTTCAAATAGTTCCTAGAGCAGAAAAAATTGCCAATTCATACCTCCAAAGAATTCATTTTAGGTCCAAATCTCACTGGATGTGGTTTTCTATCAAATTTCTGAGGTATATCATTGTTGTTTTCTCTCTTTTTAGGCTTATTGAAACATCACTTCTCTTTTGGAAATTTTTTGACATTCACTTTATGACAGTATTAGAATTACAAAAAAAAAATTTTAATTTCCTCATTTTTCAAAAACAAACAGGTGTGAAATCACTTTAATTTCAAAAAATTCTGCTGATCATAGGCTGTATTGATATTAACTCAACTATTGGCAGTTCTGCCACACCCCCAAACCTATGAGGAGCAGTGTCCTCACTGGTCTAGATGTGAATAAGCAAAAAGAACAAAAAAAACAAAAAGCATAATGACAGAGAAGAAAGAAAAGAAATGCACAGAAATTGCAAATTAACAAAAGTCAGCATTAAACATTAATTACACATTACAGAACCAGCAAAATAAACATGTACAAGGTATTCTAATAACTAGGGTCAAAATTTGTATCATAAGTTGGTTCAATGGGGTCAGAACTGGATTCACTGTTGGAGTCAGAACTTGATTCAGTATTGGAGTCTGAACTCGATTTAGCTTTCTCTTGGATTGTGGCTTGAAGTGCAGTGTACTCCTCATATTTGATCTTTTTGGTGAGGCCAATATATTTTGCAAGTCTATCAGTCCTTAGTTTTTCCTGTGCCAGACTCTCTTGTAACATGGTAACTTTGTGTTGCTCACTCCTAACCATCTGAAATATTTGACTCAATAAGTCTCGCATCTTATTTCTCTCAAATTCCATAAACAGCTCTAGCTTCCTAATCTGGTCTTCGTAAGGGGTCCTGATGTAAGCTTGAAGATCTGCTAACCCCTTGAGGACATCGCGAAAGATGTAAGGGTTCTGTTCCATAGCCCTTTTGAGAGTGGCAAAACGTGGAATGGGAATGGAGTGGTAAGGTACCATATGTATCCCAGCAGTGGGGGTGGGAAAAAAGGAATCCAAAAGTGCTACCTCAGGTTCTGTTTGGGTGGCTTGGTCAGAAATAGAAGGTATGGGTGGATCTAGAACTATTACCTCTAGTTCTGTTTGGGTGGCTTGGTCAGAAACAGAAGGTATTGTGGCTAAGGTAGTTGGTTGGGATGTCGAGGCCAAGGTTTGGAGAATGGAATTTGTCACAGACTGGTTGTCTGTGTTGATCTGTAGTTAGGCTTGGATGGATTGGAGAAAGATGAAGATTTGGCTAATTGTGTCAGGTGTAGGTGTGGTATGCAAAGTAGGGGTTGGTAAAATTGATGTAGATGGTTGAGGGGCAATGGGTGAAATGGCTGTAAAGGGGGAAGTAGCCAAATGGGTGAAATGAGGAGGGTCAGGTATGGGAATAGATTCAAGCCCAATATTCTCCAAGATAGATCCCATCAAAGATGAATATGCCTCTGTTGTGAATATCTCAGGTTCAAGGGTATGGGTGATTTCAGGTGTATGAGTTGAATGGGCAGGTGAACTTGAGAAGCTATGGAAGAGGGGAGTGCTAGGAGAGAGTTCAACAAAATCTATAGCAATATCTTGGACATTGTTAGGTGAAATTGGTGGTGTAAGTATGGCTGGAGTGGTTGGTGTAGAGGGAGAGTCTGAAATTGGGATTGTGGTGGTGATGAGTGATGGGACTGCTAGAATGGGTGAAGGAATAGGAGCTGTGCTAGGTTAAGTGGGTAAGATGATGATCTCCTCATCAATGGGTATAGCTAAAGAGCTGGGAACCTCCTCAATAGTGGTATGTTCAATGTCAGTTGTAGTTGCAATAGGTGCAGCTAAAGAGCTGGTCACCTCTGGTTCCGGTATAGCAGGTTCACTGGCAATTGCAGGAGCAATGGGTGCAGCTAAAGAGCTGGTCACATCAGGTGCAGGTATACCAGGTTCTTGAGCAAGCTCAGCTTCCTCTCTCATTCTATTCAACATGGTTTGGCTTGTAGTCTAAGCCCTCTTCCCAAAAGCATGAGGGGATACAATTTCAAATGGCTCTTGCTCATCAATGTCAAATTTGGCCCTAAGTAGGGCTGTTATCAGCCTTCCAAATGGTATTCTAGCTATTTTCTGTTCCTTCTTCAGCTTGGCACTAATGTTAGCCATGGCTTCAAAAATCAGCATAGGGGCATTGAAGAATTGCCCTTTTGAAAAATGAAAGAGGGCCTCCAAAATAGGTGTCCTTCTTTCCTGACTGTGCCCAGTGACATAAAAACCTCTCAAAATGGAATCCATCAGCAAAAATTGCAGTGCTAAGTCTCTCCTCATGATGGATTGTCCAGTTCCAACTATGCCTTGGGTTAAATGTGCAGCCATTTCTCTAAAAGAAGTTGTCTCTGGTGCAGCCAAAGGACCAACCGTATCATGCTGAAATGGTATTCCCAAGGCATTTCCAATGTCTTCATAAGTGACTGTTAAATCACAATCATCAATGAAAATTACAAGAGTTGGGACATCAGCATCCTTCTCCGTCACTTTCACCATGTTTTGGTACCATAATCTCACCATTCTTGGATAGATTTTCTCTGGAAGAGGGGTTAAGATATTGCTCAGTGAAGCATCCCTGATGTAATTCAAAGATAGCTTGCATTCAGGTTTGTTAAAGAAAAAAGTTTCATCAACAATAAGCTCTGGGATCAGCTTCTGAGCTTCGATGAAAGGGTTTGGCAGTACCAAATGCATAGGGAGAGGAGGAAGCTCAGGCTCAGGACAAGGGTCAGCTGCTGGGATGGGTTCCTCATGTCTAACCTTCTTCCCTTTCTCAATCTTATCAGCTTTATCCATTGACAGTTTCCTCTTGGATGAGGTTTTAGCTTTTCCTTTTGTGGAGGGTTTGCTAATTTTCTTATCAGAAGATCTAGGGAACATTTTAGCAAGCGATTTTTCAGTTTTCCCCATTCTAAAATTTTGTTGAATCACCCACAATGTATGGTGGCCCAGAAATCAACTTTGTAAAACACAAACAGAGGATATGCAAAGAAAAATACCGAAATCTAAGGTTTTGCATGAAATCTTTGATCACTTGATTAACTTCACCAGGATCAGAAGCAATGGGTCCTTCTCTTCAAGCTTACTCAGAGGAACATAAATGAAGGAGATTTGATCTAAGCTCCAAAAGTACGCAGGGATAGAAAGAAAATGGGTTTTCTGTGAAACAGGACACTTTGAGACTGCTTTCGAATATGAAACCCTTGCTTCGAAAGGGTTTAAATATGCTTAACTCGATTTTTGCAAAGCATCTTTGAAGGTTTTCGAAAAGTTCAAAACAGTCCTTTTCAAAAAGGAGAATGGCATCAGTACCATTCGAAAAGCAAATGACTTAAGCGATAACTTTTCGAAAAGCAAAAGGCTTCAGAAATAACTATTCGAAAAGCAAACAACTCCAGAAATAACTACTCGAAAAGTAAACAACTCCAGAAATAACTATTCGAAAAGTAAACAACTCCAGAAATAACTATTCGAAAAGCATATTCATTTGTTTTTAACAGAAGATTGTTGCTTTTCGAAATGAACTTTTCTTTATGAATTGGTGTTCACATGGAGTGGAATATGCCTCTGGTTCGTGTTTCAAATCTTCCAGAATGCCCCTGCATTTTTAAATACATTGGGGCACGTGTAGAGATTACTGAATTGCCCTTGCGGATGTTGAGAATATTCAGAATACCATTTTGCATAGTTTGGGGACCTTTTCGAGAGGTACTGTAACTTCTGAAGCTCTATTCGCACAGTTCTGGTGCAGTTCGCAAAGCGTTTCCTTCTTTTCGAATAGATCTTCAGCAAGTTTAGTTCTTTTCGAATAGATCAGGTGCTCTTCGAGAACCAAACCTGGAGCTTCTAGTTCTTTTCGTAGAGTTCAGGTTCTTTTCGAATAGATCAGGTGCTCTTCGAAAAGCATTCTGTAATGCATTCTTCTTTTCGAGTAGCTCTAAACCTCTTTCTGGGTTGAAACCAGGCCTTTGTCCTCTTTAGTTTAGGCATTTGGATAGCCAGTGGGGTTGTCCCTTCTCTTTCTCCCTTTAGATCAAAATGGATCATCATCTTTTTGGCACTTTTAACCTGCTTTCAGGGTTAAGCCTGCCTTTATTGTTAGCTGTAAAACAAACACTTAAAACACTTATTTAGTTCTCTCAAAGGTCTATCAAGACCCAAGTTAAGGGATGGAAAATTGTATTTTTCAGTTCTCAACACGTACCCATCCATTTATCTCCTCCTTCTTCACCCATAGCTTCACCACCCCTTGCTGCTACCCAGTCTGAGGAGGTAGCAGCCCCATCTCTCCCCATACCTTCCTCACCACCATCTGTTCTCTCTTCATCACCAGCTATAATTGCTTATGCAATGGCTGAATCACCCATCACCTACTCCCCCCTCTCTCTCCACCTGTTTTCAAAGATGCCTCCACCCAAACTGATCTATGGGAGGATCTGGTTCTCTCCACCCCCTCCTCTTCATCCACTACACCCCTGTCCTTGCCCATTGTCCTTAGACAAAACATTTACATCCCCCCTTACCTCACCCTGCTGTATGCCATGAGGGACAACCCTGACATCTAAAGGGATGTCCTGAGAGGTATGGCTGCACTCCGAGCTTCCCTTGAAGCCCCTTATGAGGAGAGGATTGCCAACATGGAATTAGAGCACAAAATCAAGCTCCGAGATATCTCTCTAGGGTGGACTGAAATCTTGACTTGTTATGAGTCAGCAAAATAGTTTGCTGTGGCTGAGAGTCTAATTGCCAAATATGAGAAGAAGAATTCTGAGCTTCTCAAGAAAAAATTAGCCAATGCTCAGGAGATACTCAAGGCCACCAAGGAACTCTTTTATGCCAACCTGCTCTATGTCGTAAAGCAAATTGACATATTGGAGAAAAAGGTTGCTTCCTTGACCTCTCAGCCCTTTCAACGTACCCCTCTAGCTACAGTAACTCCTACCGAGCCTCCCTCCACTCAAACCTGCCCCCTTTCTACAACTCAACCTCCTCCTACACCACCTGTGGATGTTCACCCTCCTCCATCCCAGGAACCTCCCCCTACTCAACCTGCCCCTCCAAAATCTAAAAGGGCTTCCTCCAAAAGAAATTCTTGCCAAAGATCTCTGCTCCTCTGCTTTTACATCCAAGAAAGGAAAGAAGCTTCTTGCCTTGACCTAGAAGCTCACCCCACCAAGCCCCCAGCCCAACTTGACACCTCTTTCACCCTACTCTCTAGGGAGGAAAGAAGGAAAACTGCTGCGGCTCTAAAAGGAAAACAACCAGCTGCCTAGTCTGAGGAGGCACCAAAGAACCCCCAACAAAAATCTAAATCCTAAGGAAAAGCTCCTTTATCTAAGGATGAGCTGAAAAACCTGGCTAACCTCTATGGTTGGCCAGATGATGCGTGTAAATAGATGTGGTAGTTTATTGTTTTAGTTTCTATTTCACTTGTCTTATGTATATATTTGACATATGAATACAATTTTATTTTTAGGTACTTTTTTTTTACTGTGTAGATATCTTCTTACCATGCCTCTCTACTGATTTCATAGTGTACTACAGTGAGGACATTGTTTGATTTAGGTTTTGGGGGATGGCAGGTACGCCAATGACTTGAGTTAATAATAGTACAGCTAGGCTAAAAAGGAGTGTTTGGAATTAGATTCAATTCTCACTTGATTTTTTTTGGAAAAGAGGAAATTAAAAAACTATTTGAAACTGAAATAAGTTGTAGTCCAACAGGCTTCATGAGGCAAATGTCAACAATTTTCGAAAAAAAAAATTTGATGTGTAGTAAACCTGAAATGAGAGAAGATTGTTCAGATACACCCCAGAAAATTTGATGGAAGGCCATATCCAGTGAGATTTGGGCCTGAGAATTTTTCTTTGAAGAGTGTCAGGGCAAATTCTTCTGCTCTAAGGACTGATTGGACTCAATTATGCTCACTAGAAGTTAGGCAAATCCAAGTTGAAATAACTTGACAACATTCATGACATGGAGGACATGAAGTAAGGCCATCCCTTGGACAGTTTGAGCCTAAAATGTCCTACCTTTAAACTGCCCTTCATACACACCACTTGAGTCTTAAAAGTCCCAGTTTTCTTTGATAAAAAAATAAAAAAATTTGAACCCAAAACCTCAGTGACCTGATACTGCCTGACCCTCACTCTGAGATTTCAGAAGGTAAAGCTGGTTTGATGGTTGGTTGAGAAAGAAGAAAGCACATTTGGTGGTATTGTGGCATTCTAGTCCATAAAAAGAAAAAAATGAAGACAAATAAAAAATCAAAAAAAAAAAAAAAGAGGAAAAGAAAAATAGAAAAGCAAAATAAAAGAATGAGAAACAGAAGCCACTTCATTGGATATTTTGAAAGAGAAGAGAAAAAGCTGGCCACTTTGGCTTTAAACATTTTAAAAGAAGATGGATTTGTGCTGAAATGAAGAAGGTGTTGTCTAGACCACCTCCTTACCTTTATTGATTTTTCAATTTGAATCCATTTTACGCTTTTATTCTTTATTAACTTTACCCATAAGCCACATTACAACCAAATAAAAAGACCTTACTAATCTGAAATGGATTGAGCTGTCATGTAGAGATAAGGATCTGCTTAATCTATGGTGTAAAGAGTTAGAAAATTTCAGGAATTAGAGTAATGCCTATGCTCATGCTTGCAGTCCTATTTGAGGGTTGTAACTGCTCTTGAGCTGTGTGAAATTCTACACCATTTTTTTGTTGTGAGTGAACAGCCCTGGTGAGACTTGGGTCTAAAATCCAATTTGATGGGGGTAGTATCAAAACAGAATTCTCAAGTGAAAGGTGAGCCATGCATTAATTTTTAGGAGAAATGCCTTGACATGAGCTAAGTGATGGTGAAGGATTACAGCAGACTTTCAAGTTTTGAACTGATGCTTTCTCTGTTGAAATTCCTCTAATGAATTGAATGGACGTGATGTGAATTTATTTTATTTACTTCAACTCTGTTTTAGCAGGATGCACTACTATTAACTAACTTTATTGGAGAAGTTTGTGGGTACATTCACTAAAAACCCTTAGGAGACTTCACTCCTCCACTAGGGATCACCTAGGGATTTAAAAGGTTTGATGCATATATTAAATGCATCTGTGATCCCTACGAAAGTGGCATTTTTAATTTTCTTTGTTTCTCCTTTGCTCAGGGACTAGCAAGGCTTAGGTTTAGGGGTGTGTTAAGCAGTGAAAAATGTCAGTTTTCACCCCTTAACCTGACCTTTGATGGACCTGTGAGCACACTAATAAACACATGTTGAGTCTATTTTGTAGATAGCGATAAAAGACAGGAATAGTGTAGAAAACCACTAAAAAATGCTGCACAAAGAAGTCCATCTCTCAACAAAGTGTAGACCTAGCAATGGCACACAAGAGAGCTACACACCACTGGGCCCTTGGGGCACGTGGAAATAGTAGGGCAAGGCGAAGGAAGTCAAAAAAGGCTGAAAATATCCTATCAAGAGGTTATCTGAAGCCTTCGATAGGAGCAGAGAGTAAAAAAAGGAGGAATTCGTGCAGTTGGAATGGTTTTTATAGGATCCAAGAACCTATCGAGCAGCTGAATGAAAGGAAGAAACCATCCTATCGAAAGCCTACCTGAGGTGTAAGGGGAACCTATCGAATGGTTTCCTGAACTTGTCAGATGTTGGCCTAGACCTATCAAGATGGAGATGCTGGAACAGAACCTACCGAAGGGTGCTTGAGCCTTTCGATAAGAGTGAGAGTAATCCTATCGGAATGATGGCATGCAGAGTTGGACCTATCAAAATGGTCCCCCAAGCTATCGAAAAGCATCCCCAACCTGTCGAATGCTCCAGGCAAAGGGCTGAGAATGCTAAAGCTTTAGGAGAAGGCTCATGCTATCAGAACCTATCGAAGTGATCTGAAAACCTAGTGAAAGGACCAAAATGCTCCATTTGAACCTGTCAAAAGCTTCCTCAACTTGTGGAAATTGTGTGTTGAACTTCTCAGAAAATAGGTTGTTCACACGTTGCAACTTGGTGACCTGTTGCATGCAAATCGAGGCGCATTAGTGACCAGCACGACCATCCAAAAGATGCCCTAGGAAACTCCAACCAACCCACGTGCTCTGACAGAACTCTAACAAACTTTGAGGACCTTCTAAAAGGGAATATTGGCGGGAAAAATAAGAGAGAAAGCTATATATTGAGATCCCTAATTACAATTTGGGGGGAGATCGAGATTTGGATCAAATTCTGGAGATCAGAGCTTAGAGCGAAATTCCATTTTCCCTCTTTTAGCTCAACTATGGTTGGCTAATTCCCTAGGAGCAGTGAAAAGAGAGGCTAGATCTGTAATTGGGTATAGTTGAGAGTTATTGTGGGATAATTACTGTACACACTACAAATCTGAGAGTATTTCATTGTAGAGTGAGTTTTATTACAATGTAAATGCTATTATTATTATTTTAATTAGATCTATAGTTCCTTTGGTTTCATTTGGTGCTCAATCAGATTTGTGTAGAGGAGTCTGTTGATCAGCTCACCCACTTAACTAGTAGACATCTTGGATACCATCTGATCTCCCTAGATCTGATATCCCTGTAAAATTCTTGTGTTTGTGACCTAGAAATTGCAGCATCTATAGTGGTTTTAATGCTCTAGTTGAAACCCTAGGTTTGGAGGAATTCTCTAGGATGATCTGTGACCATTGAAGTGGACAAATCATAGCCTTAAGATCAATCCAATCTCTGGTTTCAATTGGATTCTTCTACCATAAACCTTTGGATCAGATGAAGTCTATAGGATGGTTTGTCACCATTGAAGTGGACATACCATAGCCTTAAGATCAGTGAAACCCTTTGGTTTAGAGTGGAGTCTTCTACCCTGCAGCTGTGCTTATAGCCAGTTGAGGGATTTGTGTGCTTTGAACCCCTGTAACATGATCAGCTCAATCTGATTGCAGTGAGACCAATCTCCAAGCTGCTCTTCTCCATTTTCTATTTTTAAACCCTTCCACTTACAAGATCAAGATCTCTGGACTCGATCTCAGTTAGTCTGTATTTTATTTATAGTTTAGCTTAAGTGACAATTCTTTGAAAACTTCTCCCCTTTCTTTTCCTAACCAAGTATTAGGTTGGGTGCCAGATCTCTTTTCAGATCTGGAGATTTACCATATTTGGAACTCACCTCCCTATGGACATTCCCTTACTTACCCTTCTTTTAAAACTTGCTACAACAGGCCCTGACTACTTGAAGGTCTTGTGTGTGATCTGCCTTGATTTGAGTGAATTTAAACCCTTTTTGAAGGCAATGCAGACAACCCAACACCCCTCCCCCACAGGAGCCAAGCAAAGTCAAGCCTGGCATCAAATTCAAAGAGCCCCCTTCCAAGCCTAAGCCATCCCCTCCAAAGAAAACCACATCCAGGGCTAAAAAACCTTCTTCGACACGGTCCAAAACCACTATTGCTGCTAGGAAGGAAGCAAAGTAAAAAGGACTTAAAGATCCACCAGAGGTTTCAGAAGAGTCAGATGATTGGAATTGCGCATTTAGGATATTTTTGTTTACTTTCTTGTCCAACATTTTCCTTTGCATTGTACATATTTTGGTGTTCTTCTATAGAGTCCCACTTTAGTCCTTTACTATGCTTTTCTTGTTGTGTCTCTGTTTCATTTTGTGCTTTCTTTTCATCTTTTTGTTTGCTTACTATTTGTTTTCACTTTGTTGTGTCTTGATGTTCTTTGTTTAGCTGTAGTTTATTTGTTCTTGCTTCTCTGCATTTGTTTTTTCTCTTGCTGCACATCCCCCTCTCTTTCAAGCAAAGAGGACACTACTCCTGATAGGTTTGGGGGTGTGGCAAGTCTGCCAATGGATAGTTAATGGTAGTACAACAATGTTTTTAATAGAAATCGAGAGAATAAAATAGTTTCACACCTGATTTTTGTTTGAAAGAGAGGAAATTAAAACTTTTTAAAATTGGAGCATGCTATAGTTCTAACATATTCATGAAGAAATGTCAGGAATTTCTTTTAAAATGAATGCCTAGTGAACCTGAAATGATGGGAAATTGTGAGGATATACCCCAAAAGTCTAATGAAAGACCATATCTAGTGAAAATTGGGCCTGAAATTTTTTTTTCTTTGAAGAGTGTCTTGGCAATTTCATCTGCTCTAAGGACTGATTGGATCTACCTCTGCTCACTAGAAGTTAGACAAATCCGAGTTGAAATAGCTTGACAGTACTCATGATATTGAGGAATTTCTTTTAAAATGAATGCCTAGTGAACCTGAAATGATGGGAAATTGTGAGGATATACCCCAAAAGTCTAATGAATGACCATATCCAGTGAAAATTGGACCTGAAATTTTTTTTTCTTTGAAGAGTGTCTTGGCAATTTCATCTGCTCTAAGGACTGATTGGATCTACCTCTGCTCACTAGAAGTTAGACAAATCCGAGTTGAAATAGCTTGACAGTACTCATGATATTGAGGATATGAAGTACGGCTTTCATTTGGACAGTTTGAGGTTAAAATCTCCCACCTTTGAACTGACTTTGATACACACCTTTTAAGCATTAAAAATCTCAGTTTTCTTTGACAACAACTAGAAAATTTGAACCCAAAACCTCTTGACCGGTTTCAGTTCACCCTCAATTTGAGAAATCAGGAAAAAGGAGGAGAAGTGAGATTAGAGAAGCAAGGTCTGACAGTTGATGAAAAGAAGAAGAAAACACATTAAAAGGCAATTGTGTATCAAAAGTACAATTGTGGCATTCCAGCCCATAGAAAAAAAAAAGAGAAAATAGAAAAGCAAAACAAAAATAAGAGAGAAGTCACTTCATTGGATACATTGAAATGAGGATTGGAAATTGATCACTTCAAATCTGAAAAATCATATAGAAGATGAAGACTGTGTTGAAATAAAGAGGGTGAAGTCATGAATCACCTCCTTACTTTACTGATTTCTCAATTTTGAATCCCTTTCCACCCTTTTATTCTTCACAAACTTCACCCATAGGCCACATTACAACCCAATAAAAAGTCCTTACTAATCTAAAAATTGATTAAGCTGTCATATGGAGACAAGAATCTGTTTAATCTATGGTGAAAATAGCTAAAATTTTTTAGAAATTAGAGCAATGCCTATGCTCATGTTTGCAGTCCTATTTGAGGGCTGTAACTGCTCTTAAGCTGTGTGAATTGATACACCCTTCTATTTCTATTGAGAGTGACAACCCTAGTGAGTTTTGGGTCTGAAGTTACGATGGATGGAGGCATTATCCAATACAAAATTTTCAATTTGAGGGTAAGCTTTGCATTAATTTTCAAATAAAATACCTTAACGTGAGCTGATTGATTGTGAAGGAATTAAAACAAGGTTTTAGTTTTAAACTGTTCTATTTTGTCTGGAAATCCTCTAAAAAATTAAATGGACAAGGTGGGAATGAATTTTATATTGCTTGAATTTTGTTTTAACATGCTGCACTGTTATTAACTGATTCTATTGGAGAAGTTTGTGAGTAACTTCACTATAAACCCCCAGGAGACTTCACTCCTCCACTAGGGATCACCTAGGGATTTAAAAGGCTTGGGGCATGTGCCAAATGCACCCGTGTTCCCTATGAAAGTGACATCTAATTTTGTAGGTTAATTATTTTTACTTTTTCCTTTACTCAGGGACTAGGAAAGCTTAGGTGTGGGGGTGTGTTAAGTAGTGAAAAATACCATTTTTCACCTCTTAACCTTACCTTTGTTGGGCCCTTGAGCTAAATAATAAGGTATTTTAAGTGTGTTTTGTAGATAAGCAAAAAATTGTCGCTTAGTGCAGAAATTCATTTAAAAGAGCCCAAGAAGCACTATGCTACCCATTTGGGAAGGCCTGAGACCACGTCCAGCTGCAAGGAATAAAGATTGAACCTACTAAGGGGTTGCTGAATGTTGAACAAAGGAAGAACATCACACCCAAGATGTATGCCAGCTATGGAAGTACAGGACAGAACCTATCGAGAGGTTAAGTCAAGCTATCGAGAGGTTCTGATGATCGAAAACCAAGCAGTCAAGAGGTTGAACATGTGCATAAAAAGTTGTCGAGAGGTACTGAGTTGAAAAGTTCAACAGCTCGTGAGGTTCAAACACCTATCGAGAGGTTAGAAGTATAGATGAAGAACCAATGGAGAGGATACTTCAAGGTACAGATGAAGTCGAGAGGTTCCAAGATATTTATTGTGAGATTTAACTGAACCTATCAAGAAGTGGAAGACAACTTGTCGATAACTTATCGAAAGCAAATTCAGTCTCGCGAGGATTGAGCCAACCTATCGAGCACTTCACTGAAGATTGTATAAACCGTCAATAGGATTATATATAACTAGTCGAGAGGATGAGTGTGGAACTAAGTAGAACGAAAAAATAAGACTGCAGTCCTATCAGCAAGTTCAAACCAACCTATTGAGACATTCTTCCAAGTTGTCGACAGGATCTTCATCAACTTGTCGAGATGTGTTCAAACCTATCGAGAGCCATTCCAGACCTGTCAAGAGACTGCCAAACCTGTCGACTAGTACTTCAATCTTGTGGAGAAGTCTTCAAAGCTGTCAAAAGCCGATGCAACCTGTCGATGTGATTATAATGCAGATTCAGAACCTATCGAGAGGATCCCCTGAACCTTTCGACACTCGTTTTGACAACTTCTCAATGTCTTCCTTCAACAGTTGCTAATTCCAAATTTCTGTGCATGAGCTTCAAAGCACTTCAGCTACCCCTGGGGGTATTTTTAGTACATATTTGGGCACGCATGGAAACCCTAACTACTTCTCATGTACTCGCCAGTTGATAACCAATGGGAAGACAGCTTCTAGAAGAGAAATCGGCCACATCAGCAGCCCATAATAACATAATTATTCCCTTGAGCTCTGATTGGCTGAAACGGATCTGAGGACAGAAGAGGAGAGTATAAAAGCTTGAAGAAAATACAACCCAAACATCCCGAATTTGAGAGAACAAGAGCTTACAGTGAGATCCATTTTTCCTCTAAATTCTCCCTCCTTCCTCCTTCTCCCATTCTCTCTTTAGTCAATCATGAGTGGCTAAACTCTTCTAAGTAGTTAGGGTGACGTCTTAAGCTATAAATTGAGAGATTCAAAGGCTTGTAATAGACTATATATTGCACTGATTAAAGATCTGGGCATAATAGTATTATAAGCTTGCAATATAATTGTGGATTTTAGATGTTATTTTGATCTACATTTTACTTTTTTGTATTTGATCTCCCTGGATTGGATTCTCTTACGAATGCCAACCGAAAACAGGGAGCTGATAGCCTGGCATTTGTATCATCTGCAATGGTTTTCATGTTCTAATTAAGATTAAAGGATTGGTACAATCTCTAGGATGATCTATGACCATTAAATTGGACAGATCATGGCCTTAGGATTGCTTCAATTCACTGGTTAAGATTGGATTTTTATGCCTCACCTCTGCTGGGGTAACCTAAGAACCTTGGAGCCAGAAAAGAGGATTGTAGCAAATTAGATCTATATAATTTCTTTGATTCCTTTGATTTTCAGTGAGAGACCAATACCCTTAGCTGCTATTCTCACCTTTTGAATTTTTCATCTCTTCTACATCTCCTCTATTCTCTGTGTTGGACTAGATCTGGATCAATAGCATTTAATTCTGTAGTCTGTAGTTAAAGTGATAAAACCATAAAACCTCCTCTCCTTTTTTCTGCTTTAAGTTTAGCTTAATTTAGGATAGAGTGCCAGATCCACTCTAGATCTGGAGATTTACCATCCTTTAGAACACATCTCCTTGTGGACATACCCTTACTTACCTTTTAAAACTTGCTACAACAACCATATTTACTTGCAGGCTTTGTGTAGGCTTACCTTGATGTGCAGTTCATAGACCTTTGATTTTCTAATTTTAATCTCCTTTTGAAGCACAAGGTAGCCAGACAACAACTTTTTGGCACCGCTGCCGGGGATCTGTATTTTTAGAAGTAGTAGATCTAAGTTTTCTCATTTTTAGATTTAGATTTTTCATTGACTGTTAAGTGTTTGATTAATTGCTACTTTAGTTTTGGTTGTAGTTTCACTCTGTTTCAGATCTGGATCTATAGAGCTAAGAGGAGCTCTGTATCACTTGGAAGAACAGGCATTGCTTAAGTTTGCATCTCTTAACTCGGTTTACATTCTTAGATTTGTAGTGTAGTAGATTTGCAGTTTTATATTTGATTGTTTTGTGATTGTTTTGATTGAGTTTTGTGCTGTGATTTTCTGCTTTGTATTAGGTTTCTGTGGTGTGTATGCTTGGGAGGAGATCTCTTAATCCTGAGATTGTTCCCTTAGATCTTGAAGTTGAAAGACTTCTTAGACCTAATCAAACCATATACACACCTTTAGTTGACTCTGAAATTGTTGCAATGGGTGAGCAACCTAGGACGACCTTAAAGGAATTCAATGAACTAGGGGTTTACAATTCTCCCTTCTGCATTCAATTCCCTGCTGTCCAAGGGAACTATGTGATCAAGTTTTCTATCATTTAAATGTTACCTTCATACCATGGCCTGAGCAAAGAAGATCCATATAATCATATTGATGAATTTTTAGGACTATGTACTACTTTCAATATTGTAGGTTTGGGGGAGGAAGCAACCAGGTTGAAACTCTTTCCTTTTTCACTAAAGGATAAAACTAGAACTTGGTTGCCAATTCTCCCAACTAATAGCATTCAGTCCTGGAATGATCTTCAATATCAGTTTTTGGCCAAGTTCTTCCCTATATAAAAAACAAGTCAGTTGAGGAAGAGCATTATCTCTTTTACTCAAGCCCCAACTGAAGATTTTCACCAAGCCTGGGAGAGATTTAAAGAACTCCTAAATAGCAACTTGTCCAAAGTTTCTATCAAGGAATTGATCCTAAAAGTAGGGATATGGTTGATGCTTCTTGTGGTGGTACATACCTCCACAAGGCTGCTGATGAAGCTTGGGAGTTGCTTGATGTCATTAGAGAAAACTCTATGAAAAGGGAAACCTATACAAGAAATTTTGAGACCCCTAGGGTGGTGAAAGAAATTACTACCAGAGGGAAGATGTATAAGGTGAGTGGACATAATGAGTTAGAGAGGAAAGTGGACAGCTTGACCTAACAGTTGGCGAAAATGATGGAAGCAATGCAGTCTCTAATGGCTACCAAAGTAGATGAGGCATGTGTCATATGCCAGTCCCCCACTCACTCCCTTGAGGAATGTCCTTCAGCTGCCAAATTTCTAGATCTTGTATTGGAACATGTGAATGTTGTGCAGTCCTATGGACAACAGTTTGTTGCTGGTTATCAATGGAGAAACCACCCCAACTTGAGGTGGAGATAAGACAATTTGTAAAATTAGCAGCAGCAGCCACAACAATCCATGCCCTACAGGAATGCCCAACCATATCAGCAAAACTACTATCCAAGGCCCCAATACCAACAGCCTCTAGCTCAGCCAATGGTTCAGCCTATGCATCAAAGTGCACCAACCCCATCACCCTCGAGATCCCTCTCATTTGAAGAGCAAGTTCTGGCCTCATTATAGAATTTGAACTCTTTATCTCAAACTGTTAACTCCCACAGTCAAAACATCAAAAAGATAGAGGACCACATTAGTCAACTATCTAATTCTTTGGCTAGGAGAGACGAGGGAAGACTGTCCAGTCAGCCCATGAAAAATGCTAAGGGGCAGTACATGGTTGGTGATACTTCTTCTCATGATGAAGTAAAATCTGTCATCCCCTTGAGGAGTAGAAGGCTGGTGGATAACCAAGTTGGTATTGAGCTTGTTGAGCTTGTTAAGCCTGAGGAGTCAGGTGAAGAAAAGGAAGAGTCAATCAATGAGAATTTAAAGCAGGAGAAGCAAATCCAAAATAAAGGGGGTGATGTGCCCCTATAAAAAATTGAAAACAAAAACAAAGAAAAGTTTGATGAACTTGCTAAGGCTGCAAATGGGAGGACAGCTCCCCATTTGCCATTTCCCAATGCAATGAAGGCAGCTTCTCCTTTTGACAAGGGGAATGCAAAATTAGAGGAAATGATGGAGACTTATAAACAAGTAAATATCAACTTGCCTTTACTTGATGCAATCAAGTAAGTCCCAGCCTATGCAAAGTTTTTGAAAGAATTGTGCACCCACAAAAGACAGTCCAGGATACATCTATCCAAGAAGGTCTTTTGTGCTGAGAAATTGAACCAAGTGATGTCTATTGCAACTCCAACCAAGCTTCAAGACCCTAGAGTTCCCACAATCTTCTGCATCATTGGGGAGCATGTCATTGAGAAGGCCCTATTAGATTTGGGAGCTAGTGTGAACCTACTTCCATATTCTGTCTATGAGAAGTTAGGCCTGGGAGAATTGAAGCCCACACACGTGGTGCTACAACTAGCAGATAGATCTGAAAGGTAGCCTGCAGGAATGATAGAGGATGTGTTAGTTGGAGTTGACAAATTCTTTTACCTAGCTGATTTTCCGGTGTTAGATATGGAACCAAAAAGTGTGCTACCTCCATCCCCGTGATTTTGGGCAAGCCATTTTTGGCCACTGCCAATGCATGTATTCAGTGTAGATCAAGACAGATGGAGGTCTCCTTTGGCAACATGAAAGTGAAATTGAATGTCTACAATGCAGCCAACCAGCTCACTTGAATAGTAAGGAGTGCTTTTTAATTGATGTTGTTGATGAGCTTGTGAAGGAGGCTTTGCCTAAGCTGCTGCATTGTAATGATCTTTGTGACGATGTTGGTGATGTTTTTGAAAATGTTGTGGAGCCTGTATTGACCATCCGCTATCATGAACCTCCATGACATGATTGAGTTTTAACAAATGTACACTATGTATCATAAATTATGTGTTTGGTTATTAATTTTTTCTAATTTTTTTCTGTCTTTGTTTTAGATCTCTTAGGCATTATACATAAAATTTTCTATGTATGTTAGCACCCCAGGTATGAAAATAAGTCAGAATTGGTGAAATGAACAGAGTTGGAGTGTCAGATCTGTTGAGAAATGAAGTGGGAATCGATTACAAGCCTGCTTAAACTGAAAGACAACTTGTCGATAGGTTCTAGGAACATGTCGACAGGTTTTGAGAGTTCCCAGTTTGTTTTTCGACAAGATATAGATGCTGTCAAGAAGTGTGAATTAATACTCAACAGGTGTGGAAGGTGTAAAATGGGTGTCGATAGGATCCAGGAGCATTTTCACAGGTTCTGAAGACTTGTGGTTGAGTTTTCGATAGGTTCATAGTACTTATCGAGAGGCTTTGTGAACCTCTCGACGTAATTTGTTTAAAGTCTAGAACCTGTCGAGATGATTGCTTACTGAATTCAAGGAACCTGTCGAGAGGTTCTATGAACCTCACGAAAAGATGGCTTTTATCTTTTTAAACTTCTTGACAGGATTGCATGAACCTCTCGCTAGGATCATTGCCTTTCTACTCTTCGACAGGTTGCATCAACTTGTCGACGACTTGCCCCAATCCTGTTGAGAGTCATTTTCCACTGATTTAAATCTAATGACAACTCCCTTTTTTGCCATTCGACAGCTTCTCTTCGCGCCTTAAGTTGCTCTGACGATTTTTCCATGGTGCTTTTTCTCTCTATCTGCTGCCTGTTACAGCAACTTCCTAGCTATTTTCTCCATTGGTTTAATCCTTCAAAAGCTACATTTTGCACCTGGTTTGAACTGGTTTGATGTTGTGCATTTGAAGATCTGTGAAACCCTAGAGTTCTGTTGGTAAGCTTCTCTTCAGCTCCTTTCTGTGATTTCCAAGCTTGGCATTTCATCTTTACTTTGTGTGGTTCATTTGAGCATTCAAGAGGTTTTTGTGGTAATTGTTATTGAATTCCTGGTGATTGATATTGTGTTGATTAAGTAATGGTTGGTGAAGAGGACACATTTGCTAACCTTTCCAAAGTTCCTTCTAAATCCGCTACCAAAGCCACTAGGAAATTCACCACGCAAACCACAAAACCTAAGGAAACTCCACCTGCCAAAAGGAAACTTGTCATGGAGGAAGCTGAGAAAATTGTGAAATCTAAGAAAACCAAGAAATCTAAGAGATCTCAAACTAGTGAAGACATTATGGAGGAAACCCCTGCGACACAACCTAACCCTGTGCCTGAAATTTCTTAGGCTGAGCTTAACCTTGAACTAGAGCCTGAAGTCCCTTCACTCCGATCCACACCCAATGAATTTGTGGATGCTTTGGATCTGATCCCGGAGACCACAGCTGACACCCCCTATTTCTCTAAACTAGGGGAGTGTCAGGATTCTTTGAATTATTTGGTGAGGTCAGGCCTGACACCCATGTTGAGCCCATTGAACAAAAAATTTTATCCAAGGCTGGTTAAGTTGTGGTATCAGAATCTCAAAAAGCAAACCAGGCCAGATTCACTTGAGCCCTGTTTGGTAATTTTGATTGATCATATGGAGATGGTGGTGGATTACAGAGATATAGAGTTAGTTCTTGGTGTCCCTTCTATTTTTACCCAATTTATGGCTTGGCTGCACTTGAGACTGTCTCTTTTAAAGCAATGGCCAGGCTGCACTTGAGACTGTCTCTTTTAAAGCAATGGCCAGGCACCTTACCCAGGGCATTGTGCGGTCGGGGGACTTAATCATGAGAAGAGATCTGCCCCCCAACATGCATTTCTTTGACTCCATTTTGAGGAAGAACATCTATGTGAGTTGGCACCAATAGGAGAGGAGAGTGCCCATAGTAAATGCCCTACATTTTTTCTCTAAGGGCCAATTCATAAATGCTTTTTATTTGATGTTTGAGGCCTCGTGCATGTGAATGATAAAATCAGGAAGGCTCAAGCGTTACCAGGGCTCCCTTACAGCAGGCTCATCACTGCTTTGCTAAGGAGAAAATAATTTATCTTCAAAGAAGATGAGCCAGTAGTAAAAGTTACCCCCACAATTTTTGGGAAGAAGGCTTGGTCTGCCAGTAGGACCCTCATTGGCAAGAGCAAACATAAGTCCAGTGAGGTGACTGAGGTAGAAGCTACACCTCTACCTGTAACCTCTGCAGCAATCCCTTCTACTGCTGTGATCACATCTGCCATTCTTCCACTTGTGCCTCCATTTGTCCCAGTTGTATCCTCTGTCAGCGCTGAGAGGGCCAGCCTCACCACCATCCCTTTTATCACACCATCCACACCAGTCTCCCTACCATCCATTCCAGTCACCATACCTTCCATCACCTGAGCCTCTTTCTCCACCATCACCACATTCACACCTCTATCAACCCATTTTATCATTGACCCAATCCCTACCTTACCTTCACCCACCATTTCAGCCAGCCCATCCACATTGCCCACTCCACCTTTGAGCCCTGCATCAACCTCATCAGCTGGTCCAGTCACTTCTTCCCCTCCATCCATTCCCTTTGACTTTGTTTCCACTTTTCACATCTCACCTCCACACACCCAGGACCAGTTGATCACTGAGGGTGTTTCATCACTGATAAAATCCACTGTGGAGAATATTGGGCATGACTACACTCCCTTACCTGACTCTCCATAGCCTACCCATGTACAAACCTCACCCATCCCACCAATCCAACCCACAGCCCCTGTCACACTTGACCCTTTACCCCAAATCCTTCAACTTTTACTTTCCCTTCAATCTCAAGTGATGGCCAACACTGAAACCAAATCATCAATGGAGGCCACACTTCAGGCAATGAACTCCACCCTCCAAAGTCAACCTTCCCTGCCTACCACACTTCAGGCTAATCACTCCACCCTGTAACTTTTACCCAAGCCTTTCCAACAACAAGCCATCCCCTCACCTACTTATAAGGATGCCTCTACTCAAACTGTACCTGAATCAGAACAAGAGCCTGGCCTCTTCCAACCTCCCATCATCCCCCTACCTCTACCTATCATCCTCCCACAATCCCAACCTAATCTCCCACCTGTGGTTGCTACCTCTAATGCTGCCACAGATGTGGAGGGCCTAATCCCAACCCCTACCTACCCATTTCCTGAACATCAAACCTTTCAGCTTATACTCCCTTCCTCTTATTTTCCCCATCCCCCATTATATGCTACCCTCCATAACATGAAACAAAATCCCTACCTCAAGAGGGATGTTGTGCGAGGAATGGCCGCCCTCCGCAAATCAATTGAGATACCTTATAAACCAAAGATTGAACAAATGATTGTGGATTAGAACTGGGAAATGTAAAAGATATCGAAGGGCTGGAAATCCATTTTACTCCACTTTGAAGCTGAAAGGCTCATTTCAGCCTCTGAGAATTAAAGAGTTGATGGACTAGAGGAGAGGTTGGCTGCAGCCAAAGTTCGCAACATAGTTGCCTAGAAATTATATGACACTGAAGTTGCATTGTCCGCAAAGAAGAATGAAATCTTGGAATGAAAACTTGCTATCTTAATTGTTGGCCAACCTGCCCATGCAACTGAGCCTGCCCTACAGGTGGACGGAGAGATAGCTACCCAGTCTGAGGAGGTAGCTATTCCCATAGAGCAGACCAAGGCTGAGAAGAGAGCTGAAAATTTGAAAAGGAAGAAGAGAATGAGAGATGAGTATAATGAGATAGCTGCCAAATATGGATGGGATTCAAAGCCCCCATCTAGCTCTGACTCAGATCCTGATTCTGTGTAGGATATACAGTCATGTTTAAAGTTGTGCATTTAGGATATTTTTGCTTACTTTCTTATCCAACATTTTCCTTTACATCTTACATATTTTGGTGTTCTTCTATAGAATCCCTCTTTAGTCCTTTACTATGCTTTTCTTGCTCTCTCTCAATTTCATTTTGTGCTTTCTTTTCCTCTTTTTGTTTGCTTACTATTTGTTCTTACTTTCTTTGCGTCTTGATGTTCTTTGTTTAGCTGCAGTTTATTTGTTCTTGCCTCTCTGCATATGTTTTTGCTCTTGCTGCATATCCCCCTCTCTTTCAAGAAGTGAGGACAGTGCTCCTCATAGGTTTAGGGTGTGGTAGGTCTGCCAATGGATAGTTAATGGTAGTGTAGCACAATTTTTAACAGAAATCAAGAGAATAAAATAGTTTCACACCTGATTTTTGTTTGAAAGAGAGGAAATTAAAACTTTTTAAAACTAGAACATGTTATAGTTCTCACATATTCATGAAGCAAATGTTAGGAATTTCTTTTAAAATGAGTGCCTAGTGAACCTAAAATGACAAGAAATTATGTGGATATACCCCAGAAGTCTAATGAAAGACCATATCCAGTGAGAATTGGACCTAAAAAAACTTTCTCTTTAAAGAGTATCTTGGCAATTTCTTCTGCTCTAAGGACTGATTGAATCTACCTCTGCTCACTAGAAGTTAGACAAATCCAAGTTGAAACAGCTTGGCAGCACTCATGACATTGAGGATATGAAGTAAGGCTTTCATTTGGATAGTTTGAGCTTAAAATCTCCCACCTTTGAACTGCCTTTGATACACACCTTTTGAGCCTTAAAAATCTCAGTTTTCTTTGAAAACAACCAGAAAATTTGAACCCAAAATCTCATGACCTATTTTAGTTCACCCTTAATCTAAGAAATCAGGAAAAAGGAGGAGAAGTGAGGTTAGAGAAGCAAGGTCTGACAGTTGGTGGAAAGAAGAAGAAAACGCATTAAAAGGCAATTGTGTATCAGAAGTACAATTGTGGCATTCCAGCCCATAAAAAAAATAAAATAAATAATAATAATAATAATAATAAGAGAGAAGTCACTTCATTGGATACATTGAAATGAAGATTGGAAATTGATCACTTCAAATCTGAAAATTCAAGTAGAAGATGAAGACTGTGCTGAAATAATGAGGGTGAAGTCATGAATCACCTCCTTTACTGATTTCTCAATTTTGAATCCCTTTCCACCCTTTTATTCTTCATAAACTTCACCCATAAGTCACATTACAACCCAATAAAAAGTCCTTACTGATCTGAAAATTGATTGAGCTGTCATGTGGAGACGAGAATCTATTTAATCTATGGTGAAAAGAGCTAGAAAATTTTAGAAATTAGAGTAATGCCTATGCTCAAGCTTACAGTCCTATTTGAGGGCTGTAACTTCTCTTGAGCTGTGTGAATTGATACACCCTTCTATTTCGATTGACAGTGACAGCCCTGGTGAGCTTTGGGTCTGAAGTTAGGATGGATGGAGGCATTATCCAACAAAATTTTAAATTTTAGGGTAAGCTTTGCTTTAATTTTCATACAAAATACCTTGACATGAGCTGACTGATTGGGAAGGAATTACAGTAAGGTTTTAGTTTTAAACTGTTCTGTTTTTTACGGGAATCCTCTAAAAAACTAAATGGACATGGTAGGAATGAATTTTATATTGCTTGAAATTTGTTCTAACATGCTGCATTGTTATTAGCTAATTTTATTGGAGAAGTTTGTGGGTAACTTAATTGTAAACCCTGAGGAGACTTCACTCCACTAGTGATCACCTATGGGTTTAAAAGGCTTGGTGCATTGCCAAATATACCGGTGTTCCTACGAAAGTGGCATCTAATTTTGTAGGTTAATTATTTTTACTTTCTCCTTTGCTCAAGGACTAGCAATGCTTAAGTGTGGGGGTATGTTAAGTAGCGAAAAATACCATTTTTCACCTCTTTTCCTGACCTTTGTTGGACCCTTGAGCTAACTAATAAGGTGTTTTAAGTGTGTTTTATAGATAAGCAACAAATTGCAGCTTAATGTAGAAATTCATTTAAAAGAGCCCAAGAAACACTGTGCTACACATTTGGAAAGGCCTAAGACCACGTCCAGCAGTAAGGAATAAAAATTGAACCTACTAAGGGGTTGCAGAATGTTAAACAAAGGAAGAACAACACACCAAAGATGTGTGCTAGCTACGGAAGCACAAGACAGAACCTATTGAGAGGTTAAGTCCAGCTATCGAGAGGTTCTAAGATCCAAAACCAAAGAGTTGAGAGGTTGAACATGTGCATAAAAAGTTGTCGAGAGGTACTGAGTTGAAAAGATGAATAGCTCATGAGGTTCTAGCACCTATCGAGAGGTTAGAAGTACAGACACAGAAGCTGTCGAGAGGATACTTCAAGGTACAGATAAAGTTGAGAGGTTTCAAGATACTTATCGTGAGGTTCAACTGAACCTATCAAGAAGTGCAAGCCAACTTGTCGATAACTTACCGGGAGCAACGTTCAGTCTCGCGAGGATTGAGCCAACCTGTCGAGCACTTCCTTGAAGATTGTATAAATCGTCGACAGGGTTTTATCTATATCCTATCAAGAGGATGAGTGTGGAACTAAGTAGAACGAAGAAATAAGCTTGCAGTCCTACCGACAAGTTCAAACCAACCTCTCGAGTCGGTCTCCCAAGCTGTCGACAGGATCTTCATCAACTTATTGAGATGTGTTCAAACCTATCGAGTGCCATTCCAGACCTGTCGAGATACTGCCAAACCTATTGACTGGTACTTCAATCTTGTTGAGAAGTCTGCAAAGCTGTCGAATGTTGATGCAACTTATCGATGTGATTATAATGTAGATTCAGAACCTGTCGAGAGAATCACATGAACCTCTCGACACTCGTTTTCGCAACTTCTTTGCGTCTTCCTTCAGCAACTGCCAATTCTAGATTTCTGTGCATGAGTTTCAAAGCACTTCAGCGACCCCTGAGGGTATTTTTAGTACATATCTGGGTATGCATGGAAACCTAACTACTTCACGTGTACTCGCTAGTTGAGAGCCAATGGAAAGAGAGCTTCTAGAAGGGAAATCGGCCACATTAGCAGCTCAGAATAATAAAATTATTCTCTTGAGCTCTGATTAGCTAAAATGGATTTGAGGAAAGAGGAGGTGAGTATAAAAGCTTAAAGAAAATACAAATCAAATATCCAGAATTTGAGAGAATGACAGCTTAGAGCGAGATCCATTTTTCCTCCAAATTCTCCCTCCTTCCTCCTTCTCCCATTCTCTCTTTAGCCAATCATAAGTGGCTAAACTCTTCTCAGTAGTTAGGGTGAGGTCTTAAGCTGTAAATTGAGAGATTCAAAGGCTTGTAATCGACTGTATATTGCACAGATTACAGATTTAGGTATAATAGTATTGTAAGCTTATAATATAATTATGGATTTTAAAGGTTATTATGATATATATTTCACATTTTCATATTTGATTTCCCTGGATTGGATACTCCTGCGGATACCAGCAAACGGGGAGCTGGTAGCCTGACATCTGCAGCATCTATAATGGTTTTCCTGTTCTAATTAAGATCGAAGGATTGGAACAAACTCTAGGATGGTCTGTGCCCATTAAAGTGGATAGATCATAGCCTTAGGATTGCTTCAATTTTCTAGTTAAGATTTGATTCTTATACCTCACCTCTGTCGGGCTAACCTGGGAAGCTTGCAGCCAGAAAAGAGGATTATAGCAAATTAGATCTATGCAAATTCTTTGATTCCTTTGATTTTCAGTGACAGACCAATACCCCTAGCTGCTATTCTCACCTTTTGAATTTTTCATCTCTTCTACATCTCCTCTATTCTATGTGTTGGACTAGATCTGGATCAATAGCATTTAATTCTGTAGTCTGTTGTTAAGGTGACAAAACCATAAAACCTCTCATCTTTCATGCTTTGAGTTTAGCTTTATTTAGGATAGAGTGCCAAGTCCACTCTATATATGGAGATTTACCATCCTTTAAAAAATATTTCCCTGTGGACATGCCCTTACTTACCTTTCAAAACTTGCTACAACAGCCCTGTTTACTTGCAGGCTTTGTGTAGGCTTACCTTGGTGTGCAGTCCATAGACCTTTAATTTTCTGATTTTACTCCTTTTGAAGCACAAGGTAGCCAGACAACAAGTTTTTGGCATCGCTGCTGGGAAGTTTTGATCTAGATAATAGATCTGAGTTTTTCATTTTTTTTGTAGATCTGATTTTGATTTTGTAGATTTGATTTTTTTTTTGTTTTTATTACTATTTTGTTTTAGATTTTTATACTGCATTCCAACTATTTGATTTAAGGTTTGCTGTAGTTTTTGTATAGAAAACCAGTTTTAAACTGCAACAATTCGGAATTTTCTGAGTTTTTATTCTTTGCCTTCTAGCTATTTAAATAAATGTTGCCGTCACTCTTGTCTTTTTGCAAAAATGTGGCAGTGGCCTGAGTTTTTCTTTTTGTTTTTGTCAATAACCATGAATAAGGTACTGCTACAGTTAGATTTTTACATATCTGGAGCAGCTGCCAAACAAGGAGCATCTGGATTGCAGCAGGAGCAGATCTATCTGAGTTTGCATCCCCTTCTCCTTTGCATTAATTTTTAAAATTTTAAATCCTTGAGAACCAACAGTTTTACTGTGTTTGATGTTTGTTTAGATTATAATTTCTTCTGTCTTTTAGGCATGCGGATTTTTTTTACAAAATCAAATACAAAAATAAAAGAAAATGTAAACACAAATAGAAAATTTCTGATTTATTTCTTATTATTTTTCAGCAGTAGTAAATAAGGGCTCTTGTTGAGCCTAGGCTGATCAAAACCACATAAAAAGTAAAAAAATTATAAAAACATAAAAATTCTCTTCAGAAGGGCTGTTTTCCATTGCCGTTATTCATTTTCCCCCATCTAGAACTACTGAGATCATGGCCCTTCATTTTGAGGAATCATGAAAGATAATGAGCAATGGATCATAATTTTATCTGAAAATTTATTGGTGCCACTGATTTTATTTTCCTTTGAGATTTCTTCACCATAAATGGGTCTCAGCTGGGTATGAATCTTGTTTTTAACTGTGTACATCCATGCTTCATTACTTTGAAAGTCTTTTTTATTCATACACAGGGCTCAGTCTTATGAATCTTGCTTTTCACTGTGTGTCATTCCTGCTGATCATTTTGTAAAATTCACATAGATTCACAAGCAGTGATGAGCCTACTGTAGGGTAGCCTTGGTAGGGCTTGGGCTTTCTAATTTTATCATTCACAGAGGTGACTCAGGGTTGTGTCTTAGGATTTTATTTTCTATTTTAGGAATTTTAGTTTAAATTCTTTGTTTTTTTACTGATTTTTCTTAGGTTAATATGTGTCCTAGATTTACTGGTTTTCTTCATTTTCTATAATGTGTATTCAGTTTTTTATCTTGAGTTTGCTGCTTTTTCTGTTATTGCAGTTATTTTTCTGCACTTGTCTACCATTCTTTTCCATTTTTTTTGCTTACATACTTAGTTTTACTGATTTTCTGATTTGCTGGTTTGTATGTCCTATTTTCAATGATTTTCTGCATTTTGGCAGTTTGGTATTCAGTTTCTAATTTTGTTTTCCTGTTTTTATTTGAAATTCTATTTTTATAACTGCATTTTTTTCTATTTTCGTAGTTTTGTATTAAGTTCCTTACTTTGGTTTTACTATTTTTTTGTTATTAGCATTAGTTTCATTTGCATAGCAGTTCTTTTATTTTTCAGTTCCTATATTCAGTTTTTTGTTTTTATTTTGTAGTAGTTCTAACTTTGTTTTGCTATTTTTTCTGTTCTACCAGTAATTTCCTGCATTTGCATATCATTTTTTTCCATTTTCGTGTTAATTCATTCAGTTTCGCATTTTTATTTTTCTGGTGCATATAGCTGTAATTTTTTTGCATAGTTTTCTTTCTCATTTTACCCTGCAGCCCCTAGTTTCTCACTGTCTAGAACATTGAGGGCATTGTTCATCTTAGGTTTGGGGGTATGGAAGGTATGCCAATGAAATGAGTTAATGTTAGTGTAGCTATGTTGGAAAAACTTTTTGAAAATAAAATGATTTCCCACCTGAATTTTGGAAAAAGGGAAAATGAAAAACTTTTTGGAATTGAAATGAGTTGTAGTTTTAATTTTTTTTCATGAAGTAGATGTTAACAACTTTCAAAAATTGATGTTTAGTAAACCTGGATTGAGAGAAAACTGTGAGATACCCCCCAGAAAATTTGATGGAAGGCCATACCTAGTGAGATTTGAGCTTGAAAATTTTCCTTTGAAGAGTGTCTTGGCAATTTTTCTACTCTAAGGACTGATTGGATCTAGTTTTGCTCACTAGAAGTTAAGCAAATCCGAGTTGAAACAACTTGATAGTAGTCATGACATTGAGGAAATGAAGTAAGGCCATCCTTTGGACAGTTTGAGCTTAAAATCTCCTTACCCTTTGAACTGCCCTTGATACACACCATTTGAGCCTTGAAAATCCCAATTTTTCTTTGATAAAAAATCAGAAAACTTGAACCCAAAACCCCTTGACCTGTTTTAGTTCACCCTAAATCTGAGAAATCAGAAAATAGGAGGAGAAGTGAGGTTAGAAGAACAAGGTTCGATGTTTGATTGAAAGAGAACAAAGCACATTTCGTAGCAATTGTGGCATTCCAGCCCATAAAAATAAAAAAAAAATACAAAAAAAAAACAGACAGAAAAGCAAAACAAAAGATTGAGATAGAGAAGTCATTTCATTGAAAATTTAAAAAGAGGATAAGAATTTGATCACTTCAAATATGAAAATTCAAGAAGTAGATGGAACTATGCTGAAATGAAGGTTGTGAAGTTGCAAATCACCTCTTTACCTTGTTGATTTCTCAATTTTGAATCCTTCTACTTTTTTTTTTCTTTGTAAACTTCACCCATAAGCCACATTACAACCAAATAAAAAGAACCTACCGATCTGAAATTGATTGAGCTGTCATGTGGAGATGAGGATTTGTTTGATCTATAGTGAAAAGAATTAAAAAATTTTAAAAATTAGAGCAATGCCTATGCTTATGCTTGCAGTCCTATTTGAGGGCTGTAACTGCTCTTGAGCTGTGTGAAATGATGCACCCTTCTACTTTTGTTGTGAGTGAACGGCCCTAGTAAGACTTGGGTCTGAAATCTAATTTGTTTGGGGCATTACCAAAACAGAATTCTTAAATTAAAGGTGATCTCTGCATTAATTTTCAGGCACAATGCCTTGACTTGAGCTGATTGAGAATGAAGGATTTACAGCAGAATTTCAGTTTAAAAACTGATGTTTTTCTGCTGAGAATCCTCTAAAAAATGAATGAACATGGTGTGAAATTTATTTTATTTGATTTTAACTCTGTTTTAGCGTGTTGCATGAGTATTAACCGATTTTATTGGAGAAGTTTGCAGGTACCTTCACTGAAAACCCTCAAGAGAATCCACTCCTCCACTAGGGATTACCTAGGGGTTTAAAAGGCTTGGTGCATGTGCCAAATGCATCCGTGTTCCTTACGAAAGTGGCATTTAACTTTGTACGTTAGTTGTTTTAAATTTCACTTTGCTCGAGGACTAGCAAAGGTTAGGTTTGGGGGTGTGTTGAGCACTGCTTTATACCACATTTTACCCTCTAAACCTAGCTTTTGCTAAGCCTCTGAGTAGTTAATAATTACTTTTTAGTGGTGTTTTGCAGCAAGGAGGTAATCACAGCCTGAGCGCAATTTTCCATTGAAAAGTGCCAATAAGGAGGAATTTTCAATCATTTACGAGCAGAGAAAGTTAGATGTGCTTCCACATATGAAGAAGAACTACTGCAGCAGCAATATAGCTTCAGCCTAAGAAATCTATGAGCTTCAGCCTGGTGTCCATCGCAGCACTCAAATCTATTTTAGATAAAGCCGTGTGCACATGCTTTGTGGTCCACCATCTCAAGCTGCAACAGATGCAAAGCCATGTGGTTCAGCCCAATATGTTGCAGCAGCCATCAGAAGGGCTCAACACCACATGTAGTAGCTACACATTTCTTAGCTGATGCACACATCAACAAGCTGCAGCAGTGGAGATTTTCATTGAAGAACACATTAATCAACAGTGACACATGAGGAACTTGGTTGCATCAGCCCAAGCATTGCTCCATCAAGCTGCTGTCCAAGCTTTGCAAAGAGCAGCAGTTCCATGAATCCTGTCGAGGTGTTGCAGCTCCCATGCCGCTACAAACCTATTGACATCTGCAGCTATCCTCTCGAACAGATGGTCACCAAACGCGTCGACAACAAGTTGGATATGCAGCACCACAAGGCACTTGAACCTCTCGATCAGCAAGGCCATTGCTCTCAGCTCTATCCTCACGAAACCCATTTGCAGCAGCCCCCTTGAACCTGTCGAAATGCACTTCAAAGCCCACCAACCTGTCGACACCTTCACATCTCCCAAGCAGTTTAACCTCTCGAGCAAATGAGCTCTAATCCTCTCGAAATACATGTTGCACCAACCTCTCGACTAAGAAATCCATGCAGCACCCAATCCTCATGACATCTTGCAGCTCCCATTTCCTCATTGAACATCTCGACTTCCCAACTTTAGCAGCCATAGAACCTGTCAAGCTTTGACTCCCATGCAGCCTTGAACCTCTCAAAATAGCTACTGAAACCTGCAAGCTTTAATCCTATCAAGTTGCTCCAGCAGCCCATTCAAACCTGTCGACAGGTGTAGCAGTAATCCTCTCGAGCAAGCTTTCTTCAGCTACCATGTAAACCTTGATCCTCTTGAGGTGTTGAATCTGTCGATTACAGCAGCTCAGCCAGCCCTGCACTTCTAAACCTCTCGATACCTTTGCACAGCTGCTGAGGTCTTCACTTCATCCTCTCGACCAACAAGCCATCTTCTCCCACATCCTGTCGAGAAGGACCTCAACACCTTCAAGGAACCTGTCGAGATGCCCAAGCTGCAGCCAATCCTCACGACACCTTACCTGAAGGTGTTGCACTTCATCTTCTCCAGAGCTGTAGAGTTTAGTAAAGCTGATCATCTCGCACCATTCAAACTGATTTCTCATCAGTTGCGTGGAGGTTGTCTTAGGTGCTCAAATGCAGCCAATAAGATTGAAAGTGCAAATCGAGGCATTCTCGGCTGATTTGATAATAGCTACAACAGAAGTATAGTGGGCAGGTATTTTTTGGGTGGCAAGGGTGGATTTGGGAATACCAAAGAGGTCTACATATGGGCGAGATTGTTGTATAAATTAGTCAATGGTGCAGCTGGAATTATTCTTGGTTAAACAAGGGCAGTTTTGGGAACTTCAATGCACAAGGAAGGCTGCACATGGGAGTAAACTAATTATTGGCGGGAATGTAAATTAGCTTCAGCTGAGCACAAAACCATATCCATATCTGCTCTCTGATCGGCTAGAATGCTAAGCACAAGGATTAAGCTTAAACTAAAATTCTCTCCTCTGATTGGCTACAATCCAAAGCACTTGGATCACTGCAAATGTATAAATAGAATTCCTTGCTGCTGTAATTTCTCAGCAAGGAATCCAGAGAATAACTTTGGCTCTCCTTAGCTCATTTAGGTTTTAGTTTAGCTTTTATTTTTTTCCTTTTTCTCTTCCCCCTTCTCTCCCTAATCCATCATGTTGGATTAGATCTAAATAAACAGTCCAGATCTGATTTGTAATTATACTTTGAAAACTTCAAAGAATTTAGGAATAGATTGATGTTGCACATATTGCAGATCCAAGCTCAATAAGTTATAAGATGGTATTATAGTAATTGTGGGTTTTAAAGGTGATTCTAATCTAAATTTTACTTTTTCGTATTTTATTTCCCTGGATTGGATATTCCTGCGGATGCAAGCCGAAAATGGGGAGCTAGTATCCTACCATTTGCAGCATCTGCAATAGTTTTCATGTTCTAATTAAGATCAAAGGATTGAAACAATCTCTAGGATGGTCTGTGACTATTAAAGTGGACAGATCATAGCTTTAGCTTTTCTTCAATTCTATGGTTAAGATTGGATTCTTATACCTCACCTCTATCGGAGTAATCTGGGAAGCTTGGAGCCAGAAAAGAGGATTGTAGCAAATCAGATCTATACAATGCCTTTGATTCGATTAATTTACAATGAGAACCACTCCCTAGCTGCCTATTTCTCACCAGTTGATCTTTATTTTACCATCCATCTTCCTCCATCTTTTAGACGTAATTTTATATTTCCATTTTATAGATTAATTAGATCTAGTGACACCCGAAAAGCTCTCTTTCTTCTTAGAATTACCAGATCTAGAGGTCTACTATACATCTTCTAGGTTTAGATCACTACTCCCTGTGGGACAAACTCTTACTTATCAAAACTTACTACAATGGACTCTGTATCTTGTAGGTCTAGGATATTTTCGATGTGCTGAATCCATCCTTTATTTTACTTTGATTTTATTTTGCTTTTATCATTACACAATAGTCAACACACTAGAAATCCCACAACAAGCTTCTGATGGGCTTATAGCCATCTGAGGGATTGTTGTAGAGACAGACCTAAGTTTGAGTTACATAGCTGATGTAACTCTAGCTTAACTGCTTACTTCTCATTATTTTATCTTTATTTTAACACACACAATCACCACCTTCTTCATAGCCCTTTCGTCATGATAGGACTGCACTTTATTTCTCTTCTTTTAGTGTTAATTTAGTGTAGTTGTGACACCCAACTCCCTTTCTCTAGGATTGTCAAATCTATAGCTAGATCTGGAGGCCTACTATTACAGCCCATTTTGGGTTCTAGATCAATTTCTCAGTGGGACAAACTCTTACTTAAAACTTGCTACAATAGCCCTGTATCATGTAGCTCTGTGATCTGATTTTGTGCTGTATTCATTCCCCATTTTATTTTGTTTTATTTTGCTTCCTTTATTTTATCTCTATCATTTTTTTTATAATAAAAAGAAGTAGCAAGAACCCCCATCCCAACAATAGCAGGGGTTGTTATCACTAGAGGTGAGAGTTGGGGTGAAGGTGGTGGGGTGGGTACATGTATGGTTATAGATGTAGGTGGTTGTGGTTAGTTTAAAGTCTAAAGAGTGGTTTGAATGGATTGGAGGTAGGTTTGCATGGTGGTCTAATTTTGGGTATTGGCCAGGATTTGGGTTTGTAATGATGTAAGAAGGGAAAGTATCTGGGCTAGGGGATCTGGACTGGTTGGGATTGTAGGTGTGGATGTTAGGATTGGTTGGAAAGGGGAAGTGGGGGCATGGTTAAATTGGGTAGGCTGTGGGGAGTCAAGGAGGGGTGAATACTCATCTCTGATGTCCTCCATAATGGAGTCCATCATTGCTGAGAACCCCTCATATGTGAATTGGTCCTGGTCATGGGTGGGGGAAAAGGGAATGGAATGGGTAGGGGAGGTAATGGGATCAAATGGGTCAGTGGTTTCCTAGGTGGTTGGTTGTTCAGTGGTGGTGGTTTGTTCAGTGTTGGTGGCCATGGGCTCATTGTCATCCATTGTGAAAGGGGAAGGTGGGTCTGGAATTGGGCTAGGTATGTGAGTTGGCTCGAGGTTTGGTATGGGCTGGGTTAATGGAATAGGTTCAGAGCCTGGTATAGGTGCTAATAAGGTAATGGCTATGGTAGGTTCAATGGGTGCTTTGGTTGATTTATGGGTTTTCTTTTTTTATTTTCTATTGATAGGTGGGGTGGGCAAGTTAAATGAAAAGGTGGGTTGAGCAGGAGCTGAAATTAGAATAGGGATGGGGAATGTTGAAGGTTTTTGATGGCATGGTATGCATGGGGGTAGGGATGGTGGGTGAATCTGAGCTGGTGGGTGCTGATGTACCTATTGCAACTATAGGAATAGCTACTCCAGCCTCTTCAGGGAGGGTCTCAGCTACCTTCTTCTTCTTCATCATGGACATGCAGATGGTCCACAATCTCTTCCCAAACTCGACTGGGGGAAGTGTCTCAGTTGGTTCCCCAATCTTCCAATGGTAACCTCCTTGTTTTAGCAGGGCTGTGATCAGCCTGCTGTATGGAAGTCCAGTGGGCGTTTGTTTCTTCTACACTTTGGTGTGAATGTCCTACATCCCCTCAAAAATTGGCTAGGCTGCATTGAAACAATGCCCCTGAGAGAAGGAATAGATGATATCAACAATTGGTTGCCTTCTCTCCTGCTAGTTCCTAGTCATATAGATGTTCTTTCTAATAACATGGCCCATAAACAATAGGCTGGGGTCAAAGTCTCCCCTCTTGATTGAGTCCCAGAAGCCTTCTCTCCCTTAGTCAGCTTCTCAGCAATTTCAATGACGGAGGCACTTAGTAGAGCTCCCAGATTGCATGCTGGGTCATAGGCAGCTGAAATGCCTAGAGCTAGGGCAATCTCAGATGTGCCCACTAACATCTCAAAGTCATCAATTAGGACTAACAGCCAAGAGTGTCCAACATCAGACTTCTTTACCCTGATGTTTTGGTACCACAGTTGTACCAGTCTGGGGACCACCAACTCCTTTAAATATGTCAATAAAGGCTCCAAGGAGGCCTTGGTCATAAATTCAATGGCTACAGCAGCGAAGGACTCTTTTTCAAAAAATGCCTTGTCAAAGGCAGTCTTAAGATGTAATTTAAGGGCAACCATGAATTCACTGGGAGTTGTTAGGGGATCTGTCTCAGGGGCAACCTTTTCACCCTTTTTCGGTTTCTTTTTCTTTTTAGTTCTTTTAGTGACAGCCTTGGCCCTCTTTTTCGGTGCAGCCCTCTTTTTGGGTTTCTCCACTTGGGGCTTTGGGACATTAGTGGCCTCCACAAAAAAGGATGTAGCAATCCTCACAAATTTTCTGGTGGGAGTGGGTTTTCCAGTTTGTGGAGGGTTCAACAGTGCATATAGGTTATCAGAAAATGGGGAGCTGGAGGCCATTTGTTCAAAAACTAGATTTGTACCCCTTCAGTTCACAAACCAAAGGTTGCCTACAACTCTTAAATGTCTCTTAATCGAATCTCCTCTCAAAAATCAAAATATTATCCAGGCACAACAAACCAATACACACAGCTAGAGAAAATTGAGAATCGTACCCCAAATCGCTAGGGTTTCAAATTTGTGAGTGCTCAGTGGACCAATCTGACTTTCCCAGGTGCAAAAAGTGCAGCTTGTGAAGTTGAGCAAAGTGCAAGAGTGAAGGATGGATGGTGGAGCAGTTCTGGTGGTGGGAGGAGAAGATGAGAGGTCTGGTCGGCAGTGAGTTTAAGAGCTCTTACAGAAGATAGAAGTGAAAGAACTTGGCGAGTGGTTTTAAATAACAGAACCCGAGCCTCGCGAAGATCTCATGTGGATCTTGCAAGAATAAATCAAGTGAAAATGATCTTCGCGAGCTCACACAAACCAGGAATGAACTCATGCAGTTCACTTTGATCTGTGCAACAGGCCTTTTTGGTGATAATGAGGGCCTCGCGAGGCTCTCGCTAGGCTCTGCTTCAGGCCATTCTACTCGCGATGTTCTCGCGCAGCTCATTTGTTACACAACAAAGACTGTTAAGGCCATTTATGTCACATCTCTATTTCTCCATATCAATTTTGAAACATGCTCCCTTAATGTTTCATGACTCATGCACACTTTTTCTTACTTTATACACACAGATTACTCACACCACGGATCTCTCATTCTCACAACCAAGCTCATAATGATGCATAGAAACCAAGTTGCACAATTCACCTAACACCCAATTCACACATGTAGATTATACAACCCTTAGTAAATAAAGACTCATATACTTAGATATAGATTCCCTATGCACTAAAATGCTTACATAAAATTTAACAGCACACAAAAAACATAAAAAAATAGTAAATGACAGAATTTCAACATCAAATAAAAATAGTTAAGTTACACAGTATACAAGGCTAGGGATTACTGATCATTGGGAGGTTCTTGAAGGTACATGGTTGCAAAGGTCTCCATAGAATTTTCCACACACAGCATGAGTCTCTGACCATTCACTTTCATAATCCTCCCAAAGGTGGGGTCCATAATCTCCACAGCCCAGGATGGAAATGCATGGATGACAGTGAAAGGTCCATCCCATCTGGTTCTCAGCTTACCAGGAAAGAATTTAAGCTTGGAGTTGAAAAGCCATACCTTGGCTCCATCAGAAAAATCTTTTCTGAGGAGGCACTTGTCAAAGAATGCTTTGGCTTTCTTTTTGTAAATTCTTGAATTGGAATAAGCATCCAACCTTAGCTCCTCTAGCTCAGACAACTCCAATTGCCTATTTACACCAGCAGCAGTTAGATCCAAGTTCAAGCTTTTAATGGCCCAAAAGGCCTTGTGTTCCAACTCTACTAGCAGGTGACATGCTTTGCCATAGATTAATCTAAATCGGGGCATTCCAATTGGGGTCTTATAGGCTGTCCTATAGGCCCACAAAGCATCATTAAGCTTCACAGCCCAATCCTTCCTATTAGTCTTAACTGTCTTCTCCAGGATATGCTTAATTTCCCTTTTAGAAATCTCCACTTGCCCACTGATCTGTGGGTGATATGGAGTAGCAATCCTATGAGGAACATCATACTTCTTGAGCAAGCTCTCAAAGTGCTTGTTACAAAAGTGGCTGCCCCCATCGCTGATGATGGTTCTAGGGGTGTCAAATCTGGAAAAAATATTTTCCTTGATAAATTTGAGGGCAACCTTGTGATCATTTGTCCTTATGGCAGCTGCTTCCACCCATTTGGAAATATAATCCACAGCTACAAGGATAAAATTATATCCCATTGATGGAGGAAAAGGGCCCATGAAATCAATTCCCCATATATCTAGCAGCTCTACAACAAGGATGAATTGCAGTGACATTGAATTTGTCATTGAAATCCCACCCATCCTCTGACATCTTAAATAGGCTTGGCAGTGTGTATGGGCATCCTTGAACAAGGAAGGCTAATAAAACCCACACTGCAACACCTTTGCTATTGTCTTTTACCCACTAAAGTGGTCCCCACAGGCATTTTCATGACACATGCTAAGTATACTGTGGATGTTACTATCAGGGACATACTTCCTAATGACCTGGTCTGCATAGTACTTTAACAGGTAAGGATCCTCCCAGAAAATATATTTAACTTGTGAGAAGAACAAATCCTTGTCCATCTTGTACCAGTGGGAGGGAATCCTACCTATAGCTAGGTAATTGACTATGTTCGCAAACCAGTGAACGACTGACTGGATTGTAAATAATTGCTCATTAGGGAATATATCTCCAGTAGGTGTAGTAGTAAACTCTTCAACTAAAATTTTGGACAGGTGATCATCCACCACATTCTCTACTCCTTTCTTGTCTTTGATTTCAAGATTAAAATCCTGCAGCAGGAGGATCCATCTAATCAACCTTGGCTTTGCATCTTTCTTAGCCAGTAGGTAATTGAGGGCAGAATGATCAGTGAAGACTACAATTTTAGACCTAAGTAGATAGGATCTAAATTTGTCCACAACAAATGCTACTACCAGAAGCTCCTTCTCAGTTATTGTATAATTCAGTTGAGTTTATGTTAGTGATTTGTTGGCATAATAAACCACTGTAGGTAGTTTATCTTTCCTCTGACCCAAAATAGCACCCACAGCCAGGTCTAATGCATCATACATTAATTCAAAAGGTAGGGAGTAGTCAGGGACTTGGATCACAAGGGCAGTGGTTAAACATTTCTTCAACTCCTCAAAAGCATCAAGACATTTAGCATCAAAATTAAATTGCACATCCTGACACAGCAGGTGCCACAGAGGTTTTGAAATTTTACTGAAGTCTTTGATGAACCTTCTGTAAAATCCTACATGTCTTAAGAAAGACCTGATTTGTTTGACTATTTTTTGTGGGGGCAAGTGTGAGATTAAGTCAACCTTTGCTCTATCAACCTCAATGCCTCTAGGGGAGGTCACATGGGCAAGCACAATGCCTTGGTTGACCATGGAATGACTTTTCTCTCAGCTTAAGACTAGGTTGGTCTTTTCACATCTTTAAAGAACCAGGCTGTGGTGATGCAAACACTGACTAAAACTGTCCCCAAATATAGAGAAATCATCCATGAAAATCTCCAAAAAGTTGTCAATCATGTCTGAAAAAATTACATACATGCATCTTTGGAAGGTGGCTAGAGCATTACATAGTCTAAAAGATATTCTTCTATTGGCAAAAGTGCCAAATGGACATATTAATGTGGTCTTTTTCTGGTCTTGAGGATACACAGGTATCTGGTTGTAACCAGAATATCCATCCAGGATGCAATAAAATGCTCCTCTAGCTAGCCTATCCAAAATCTGATCAATGAAGGGCGGGGGGAAATGGTCCTTTCTTGTCTTGGAGTTCAGTTTTTGATAGTCAATGCCCACTCTCCAACCAGTGGTCTCCCTGATTGGTATGCACTCTCCAGACTTAGTGTAACAACTGTGATGCTAGACTTTTTGGGGACCACCTGGATAGGTGAGACCCACTCAGAGTCTGAAATGGGGTATATGACCCCTACATCCAAGAGTTTTACAATATCTTTTAGGACCACCTCCTGCATATAAGGGTTCAACTTCCTCTGCATTTCCCTTGAGGGCTTGGAACCCTCTTCCAAATATATCTTGTGCATACCCACAGATGAGTCAATTCCCCCCAAATCTGTAATGGTCCAGCTAATTGCTTTCTTATATTTCCTAAGGACTTCAAGCAACTCCTCTTCCTGCCTATAGAGAGAGGATGAGATGATGACTGGCAGTTTCTTCTCCTATCCTAGGAAGGCATATTTTAATGTCTCTGGTAGCTGTTTAAGCGCTAGATCAGGTGGACACTCTATTGAAGGTAAAAAAAGTGTCTTAGAGGGTTGAGGTAGGGGCAACAACGTGGGTCTCCAAATGGAGTGCTGCACTAGGTCCATAGAAGTCTCAACAGTAATGCAATTTGGGGCCTCCTCCTCATGATCCTCAGTTCACACATTCTCAAATTCCTCAAAAATTTTATCCTGATCCAGCAGATTAGATAAATTCTCCTCTACCAGGTCCTTTAGTACATCCACTGCAAAGCAGTCCTCATTGTCCAGCTGAGGTTGCTTGGCGACATTGTACATATTTAATTTATCCTTCATATTCCCAAATGTAACCTCCATCACCCAGACCTATATTGAATGCAGGCATTGGCAGTGGCCAGAAATGGGCTGCCCAAGATGACATGTATTAGGGTGCTACTCTTGGAAGGTTCCATGTCCAACACCAAAAAATCAATAGGGTGGAAAAACTTATCCACCCCACCAACACATCTTCAACAACTCCCATAGGCCTTCTCTTAGACCTGTCAGCCAGCTGGAGTACAACTGGAGTTGGTTTTAACTACCCCAAATTTAACTGTTCATATACTGAATATTGCAGCAGGTTAACGTTGGCTCCCAAGTTTAAATGAGCCCTGCCTATGGTGTGGTCCCCAATAATACAGGGGATGGTAGGAACCCCTGGGTCTTGCAGTTTTACAGGTGTGGTTATTGACAGTACTGATTTAACTGTTTCTATTATAAACACCTTCTTGGACAAATGGATCCTTGCCTTCCTCTGTTGTGTACACAGGTCTTTGAGGAACTTAGCATAGGCAGGGATCTATTTGATGGCATCAAGCAGAGGTAAAATGATCTTAACTTACTTGAAGGTCTCTAACATTTCCTTCATTCTAGCATTCCCCTGGTCAAAAGGAGAGGGGACTTTTGGAGCACGAGGAAATGGCAGCTGTAGTACTGCTGGTACATCAGCTGCATGCCTAGTCATCTAATCAGCAATTTTTTATTTTTTTCTTGGCTCATTTTTTTCTGTTTGTTGGGGCTCATCAGCAGCCCCATTATTATACTCCTGCTGCACAGTAGCATGGGATGAGTTCATGTTCTGTTCTACACTCTTCTCTTTCTCCATACTCTCAATGTCCACCTAGTTATCCACCACCTTGCCACTAAATGCCATCTTCTGAACATCCTCGGCTTTCACCCTCAGCTGATGATAACCTGATCTCAAATCTATCTTGGAAAAGAACTTCGCCCCTTGCAGCCAAATAGATCATCGATTCTTGGCAAAGGATATCGATTCTTGATAGTCAATTAATTCAACTGATGATAGTCGATGCACAATCTCATCAACCCGTCTTCTTATTAACGAACAAGACTTGTGCTCCCCAAGGAGACACACTTGGTCTTATAAAACTCTTATCTAACAAATCTTATAGTTGATCTTTTAACTCTTTCAATTCAGCTGGAGTGATTCTTTACAACGCTTTAGACACTGGCTCAGTACCTGGGGCTAAGTCTATCACAAACTCAACCTCTCTCTTAGGTGGCAATCCCGACAACTCTTCAGGAAATTTCTCCTCAAAGTCACAAGCTACTGGAATGTCCATGTTCACGTTCTTCTCTTTCTTATTTTCTTATAGAAATGCTAGGTACCCACTACACCCATTTCTCATCATCTTCTATGCACGGATAGCAGAGATAATTGGTACAAAAGTTGATCTCATGCTAAGAAATTTGAATGATTGACCCTCATCAGGGAGAAATGTAACAACCTTTCTTCGGCAATCCACACTTGCACTGTGGGTGGATAACCAATCCATGCCAACGATTACATCAAATCCTTACATATCCAACAGTAGCAAGTCGGCCATCAACTCATGATCTCAACCTCCCCTATTGTTTACCATCACTAATTGACACACAGTATCGGTTTTAACTGAGTTCCCTGTTGGAACTGACACATCCAAAATGAAGTCTAAGGGCTCGGGAATGACCTTCACCCTTACCGCAAATTCAGGTGTTACAAATGAATGTGTACTTACCCTGGGTCTATCAGAACTCGTGCTTCATAGTAAAGGTAGTCTTCTTTTCTATACAACTATAATGTACCTACATTATAGACACCCTACGAATTAATTACACAACAACTGAAACATAGAAGTCAACATGAAAAAAATAAAATAATAAATATTTTCTACTTTCCTATGTATGCACCTTCTTCATCTAAAATTCAAGTAATAAATTCAATTACTTCAATTAAAAATTTTATACCTTGTATGATGTCATTCCTTGTATTGGCATCCTTAGCTGTGACTGCATACACTCAGCCTTGTACTATGGGTTGTGATTATCGCATAGCCCTTTGCAATCCTTCAGTAGCTATCTTTCCCTCATTCTTAAACATTAGGCAATCGCTTATCATGTGTTCGACCTTCCCACATTTAAAACATGCCCCAGTGCCCCTTCTATAGTCCATCGTCCTATGCGGTTTACCACAGCGTCCACACTTTTCCTGCAGTGTAGACGAAGCCGCTCATGAAATTCCTTGAGCAACTGATCCCTTGTGGTATGAGTAGGGCTAAACGGATGAAATGATATCTCAGGTGTAGGTACAAATGGCCTAGTATAATTTCCTTGGGTAAAATTCCCCTATATAAACTGCCTATGCGCTAGTGTTATATACCTCAACTTTTTATTCGTCGACTCAGAATTTCCAAACCTCCCTTGACTTATTTTCCCTTTGTTCTGTTCATCTCTTCTCTTGTACATTTCATCTATATCTTCCTCTGCAACGAGAGACTTGCTCATCACTTCTCCATTAGTCTCCAATTGAAACATAGACACTCGGTCTCGGATGTTCAGTCTCAAACCCCGTTGAAACTTCTTTGCTTCCATTCTATCTGAGGCCACATGTTCCAATAAGAACCTCGAAAACCTTGTGAATTCCACTCCGTACTCTCGCACGGTCATCTTGCCTTGTTCAAGATTTCTAAATTGCGCCCCCATCCTATGCCTCACTTGCTTAGGGAAATATTCCTTGTTGAATTCCTCTAGGAACTAATCCCATGTCCATGACATACCTGGTGTAACTTGTTCCCTAGTCCTTGACATTGAAGTCCACCATGGGCCAGCTTTCCCATCTAATTTAAATGCCGCCCATCTTAATTTTTCATTTTAGTGCATGGAAGCACATTGTAAATTTTCTCCATTTCTTTTATCCAGTTCTCTGGCTCCATTGGTTGAGCTTGTCCTGAAAAGTTAGGAGGACACATCCTTCTAAATTCCACAAAAGCCAAAGGTTGTACTGGTGGCTGAAATGGTGGCGGTGGTGGTGTCTGCTGGTGATTATTGGCATTATTAGCAGCAATTAACTCTGTCTACTATGCCATGGCATTAGCCATGGTCTCCATGGCATGTTCCATCCTCTCTACTCTCATTCTTTCTCTGTTTTGATCTCCTTTCTCAGGAAGATCATTCTCTCTAACCAGATTCCTATTCGAATCCAAAGCTAAATTTTGATTCCTCAACACATCATCCATGCTGTTGTCCTCTCCCTCACCACTCCTTGTGCTATGGGCACGACCACTTCTTGGTCGTCCCCTACCTCTAGGAGGCATCCTGTTCTGTTAACTTGAAACAACAGTTTCATTAACTGAGAGTTCTAAACATACACTCAACACACTGTAACTCACTTCTAACTCTATCAGAGTCACAAGAATGAAGCGGTGATATCAACTATGTCACGTATGATACAACTGATCAAAACAGAATCTAGAGCCTAAGCTCCCTCTAATACCAACTGTAATAGCCTAAATTTCAGCACCGTGAAACCCGTGCCATCAGATCACCCGTTAGGGCTATCCCACGCTTACATGTATACTTGGCACATATACAAAGCTAATCCACAATGATATCTCAACAAAGAAGATAGATTCACAAACTTGCATTTCTAAAAGTAAACTTGCTCAAAATGATGGTTCTAAACCTCATGCCAAATGCATGAATGAAAGAATCGAAATGAACCATCGGTGATAGACATCTATCACCAACCAGTGGTTCACAAAATAATATTCAAAATAATTATCTTACACAACCAACATAACTCAAAAGTGGCTAGACAGCCAAACAAAAATACAACTCTGACAGCACACACAGAATTCAATCTACTTATTATTCGAGTTGTACCTTCATTGAAGTACAAGTTAACTACACTACTACTGAGAAGGAACTTCTCACTGTCGTATTTACATTAGACAAATTTTGACCATATCTATTGGGATCTAAAACTATTATTTTTTCGGATCATTTTGCACTCAAATATTTATTGTCAAAAGGGGATGCCAAACCAAGACTAATCTGGTGGATCCTACTCTTGCAGGAATTTGACTTTGAAATAAAGGACAAGAAAGGAGTTAAAAACGTAGTGGCAGATCATCTGTCTAGAATCGAGATGCCTAAAGTCACTAGTAAAGAACCTCTCCATGATACCTTTCTAGATGAACAACTTTTCGCCATCCAAGTAACAGTTCTATGGTATGCCAATATCGTAAACTATTTGGAAACAGGTAAGATTCCCTCAAACTGGTCCAATCAAGATAAATATATTTTCTTTGCTAATGTCAAATATTATATTTGGAAAGACCCAGACCTATTTAAAATATGCTCTGATCAAATAATATGAAAATGTGTGCCTGACAGTGACACCCATAATATCCTATAATTTTGTCACACTTATGCTTGTAGGGGTCACTTTGGCGGTAAGAAAACGGCTGCCAAGGTACGACAATCAGGATTTAATTGGCCATCATTATTCAAGGATGCTCAGTAATTCTGTTAGGCCTGCGATCGATGCTAGAAATCAGGAGCCATATCCCAAAGGAATATGATGTCCCTTCAACCGATTTTGGTCGCAGAACCCTTTGATGTATGGGGCATAGACTTTATGGGCCCATTTCTACCCTCATACGGATATATGTATATTCTTGTAGCAGTTGACTACATATCCAAATGGGTCGAAGCATCAGCTACTAGGGCTAATGATCATAAGGTTGTAGTCTCTTTTATCATGGAAAATAATTTTGCATGGTTTGGAATCCCACGGGGTATTATAAGTGACGGGGGTAGTCATTTTTATAACCGATATTTCAGAAGTTTACTTAAGAAATATGGGGTTACACCCTCAGACCAGTGGTAAGGTTGAAGTTTCTAACCTTGAAATAAAGAAAATTTTAGAAAGAATCGTTAGACCTGATAGAAAAGACTGGTCCTAAGACTGCATGATGCTCTATAGGTATATAGAACAGCCTACAAAACCCTTATTGGCATGTCTCCCTTTCGACTAGTATACGGAAAGGCTTGCCATTTACCTGTTGAATTAGAGCATAGAGCTTTCTGGGCAATTAAGACACTTAATTTTGAACTAACTACATCTGGTGAGCAACGGAAAATTGAACTTAATGAGTTAGAGGAGATTCGAAATGATGCCTATCAGAATGCTCAAATTTGTTAGGCCAAAACTAAATCATTTCATGATCAACATATTTTAAGAAAGAGTTTTCAGCCAGACCAACAAGTCTGGTTATACAATACAAGGTTAAAACTATTCCGTGGAAAACTATGAAGCCGCTAGGACGGACCCTATAATGTCATAGAAACATTCCCTCACGGGGCTGTCACTATTCAGGATCCCAGGGATAATCATACATTTAAGGTTAATGGGCAGAAACTTAAACTGATGGAGACTTTACAAGAAAAAGAAACAATGATCACAATGCCACTAAAGGACCCGGAGTATGTCTGATATACTATTGAACGATTGTCATGCTACCGACCCATTCGTAGCAATTTTGTAGATAAACCATAGGAATTTTTAGAAGATACAAGAAACGTAGTGATTACGATTTCTCGTACCTATTCTACAATTATAGCGAATACGATTAATTAATGCAAGCATGAATTTAACAGAGTACTTAGCTATCGCATGGACACAACTTCCGATAACAAAGCGTTTCCTCAATTCACACTGCGCAGCCACGTCTTTTACCATTAATAGATATACCAACCGGTTACACTTCTCAACGCCAATCATAACTTCCATTAATAGCGACTATTCACATTTCAAATTGCCTATAAATAAAAAAAGATTCCAAGCTGAAAAGAAGAAAATCAAGATTTACAGAAGGAAAAGAAATGGGAAGAAGTAATAAAAAATAAGGATACTTACTGAAGCTGAAAAATAGAAGAAGAAGAGAAGGAAGAGCTAAACTCTTAGAAATAATTTTGAATCCTCTTTACCTTTTTCTTTGAAACATTTGTTAAGTAGTGAAAAATGCCAGCTTTCACCCCTTAACCTGACCTGTGATGGACCTGTGAGCACACTAATAAACACCTGTTGAGTATGTTCTATAGATAGCAATAAAAGAAAGCAATAGTGTAGAAAACTACTCAAAAATGTTGTATAAAGAAGTCCATCTCTTAACACAGTACAGACCTAGCAATGACACACAAAGGGCTGCACACCATTGGGCCCTTGGGGCGTATGGCAATAGCAGGGCAAGGCAAAGGAAGTGAAAATAGGTTGAAAACATCCTATCGAGAGATTATTTGAATACTTCGATAGGAGCTGCGAGCAAAAAATTAAGGAATTCGTGTAGTTGTAATGGTTTCGATAGGATCTGAAGGCAGAGAAAGGATGGATTCGTATGGATTGAGAAGTTCGATAGGATCCAAGAACCTATCGAGCAACTGAAAGAAAAGAAGAAACCATCCTATCGAAAGCCTGCCTGAGCTGTAAGGGGAACCTATCGAATGATTCCCTGAACCTATCGGATGGTGGCCTGGACCTATCGAGATGGAGTCGCTGGAACAGAACCTTCCGAAGGGTGCTTGAGCCTTTCGATTGGAGTGAGGGCAATCCTATCGGAATGATGGCCTGCAGAGCTGAACCTATCAAAATTGTCCTCTAACCTGTCGAAAAGCTTCCCCAACTTGTCAAATGCTCAAGGAAAAGGGCTGAGAATGTTGAAGCTTTAAGAGAAGGTTCATCCTATCGGAACCTAGACCTACCATTATTCCATTCCATCTTCAACATATTCACAATGGCGAACCCATCAAATTGGTCTGAATTCAGCGAAGAATTCACTCACTTCCTCCTACACCATGAGGAGGAACTATCGAAGATCCTTGAGGAAAGAAGGCGGAAAATTAATGAAATAGTCAACCTCTTCTCCTCCCTACCACCTCCTCCACCCCCCACTTCATCTTCATATCCCCCACCGCAACCTCCTAAATCCTCTTAACCGTCCTTTTCCCTTTTCTTTTGGACGCACTTGCTTCTGGGGTGTGTTCCTATCTTTTATTGTGGGCGACAACATTTTGAAGCCGAGGACCGATCTTATCAAAGAATCCTTTTCTCGGACATTGCTGCCAGTGCCATAGTTTAGTGTGTGTCTAAATTTTTTTCCTAGTTTATACTCTTTTATGTAATTAGTTCTTATATTAGATTTTTTATTTCTCTTTTGTTCATTGTAAATATTCCGATATATATATAATTTTCTATCTCTGCATTTTTTTACTAACACCGTGTGTTACTAACATTACTAATAATTTTTTTTTCTAACTTTTTAGTTCCATAAAATCGGAAGAATTTTTCTCCCATGTTTGGGGGAAAGATTTTTTATTGTTTTTACAGATTATATACCCAGTTACTGACATAGAAATAAAATAGGTAATTTTTCTGAATGTTCCCTATTTTGCACAATGAGGAAATTGTCCTATTTATGTTTTTGGGGGGATACATTACATTAGTTTAGTTTAATTTCTTTTTTTAGAAATTTTAAAATTTTAAAATTTTAATTTCTCTTTTTGAATTTTTTTAAGTGAATCATTATATGCATATTACAAAAATTATAAAAATTAAATTTCTTAGCAAACCATCATAGTAGTAGTTCAAAAATCAAAATAAAGGTAGTTACAATTCAAAGTTTAGCATCTCTAGAACATTGTATCAGAGAACATTTGAAACTATACGATTGATCTGAACTGTATATATTTTAGATTATAGTTTCAAAATCATATAACCAGTGGGCCATAGAGCCTGTTTCCTCTTTATTCTGAGAGAAAGAGAGACTATTTTTATTCATGCTTAATTTCTTTGAACTTCTCTACTATCTGAAATCTCATATTATTGAATGTAGAATCAATATATTCTATGATTATGATAATTTATTTGTTTAGAACTGTCTATTAAATATATCAAAGCAATAAGACATCCATATTAGTAAATCGTGAAAATGACCAAAGGCCATCTTTTGTTAAACCAGAGCTAAAAAGCCAAAATCCAAGAATATTTTACCATTTAAACTCATATTAGAAGCCTAAAGACTAAATTTCTTTGCATCAAAATTTTATAAACCCTTAACCATATGTACTGCCCAACACTTTCTTTCCTTAATCCTTACAATTTCTGAGAGTTTAGAGTGTTAAAGAAGGGAAGAAAAGGGAGTGAAAGGAGTATGCGTTAACAGAAAAGGGATCTGCTGAAAAGGGTACAACTGAAAAAGGAATAAAAATGTATGAAAATATGGGAGAAGAAAAGAAAAGAAAAAGAATGAAATATAGTAAAAAATGATTTTGTGAAAAGCAATGGCGGATCACAAGGCAGCAGCCTTGCACAGAGCATCTCACATTCAAACATAAATCCCATAAAATACAGATCCTATTACAGAATTTCCATTGATCTAATTTAAAAATACATACAAAGGCATAGTCAGCAAGTGCTGGACTATGGAGAGAAGGAAAGAGAAAAAGAAAACTACTTACAGATAAAAAGAAAGAGAAAAGAAAAATGATCTGAGATGTGTTCCCAAATACCTAAACCTAAGCTAGGTATGGGTATATATAGCAGTGGGGTGGCGGCGCATTAGGGTTAGGAAACTCTAATTTTAACGATGCCACGTAGCCTAACAGTGATCCTTGGATGCCTCGGAGCACGTGCACGGAGATTTGAGCATGGGAGTGGGTGCCCTAATCGCTGAAAATTGCCAAAAGGTCCTCTGCTGAAGAGATGGAAGTTTAGGTTCAGAGTTTTGCTAGGTAGCTGTAGTTTCTCAGACTTGTCATGTGGTAGCTCTTTGCTCTTTCACTAGGATGATTTGACATTGCAGCTTCAGCAGTCGCGAGGTTGCCTTGGTTTGCTCTTCAGGCAGTCGCGCGGTAGAGAATTGCGCTCTCGCTGGATTGGGCTTCACGAGGTTGAGTAGAAAACACAGTCTCAGATGTCGCGAGGTTGAAGTTCAAGCAGTCGCGAGGTTGCTCGGTCTTCACCGGGCTAATCTTCGATAGAGTGGCTTCGCCTTCGCAAGGATGTTTTCTTCTTTAATGGCGCGAGAATTGTGCGAGGAGTTCTTCTTCTGATAATTGCATCCCGCGGCGACTGCGCGACAGCTGCGCGAGGAATCTTCTGAAGCTCTCTCTCCTCAGCCGTTCTGAGCAAACTGCATGAGATTGAGAGAGGTCTGCTTTGAACTGCATGACACTGCACGATGTGTTCTACTCTTGAGCTTCACAAGAGCTGTGTGAGTTTGAGTTTCTGAAGCTCTTCAGTCACTCATCTGTGCGAGAGGTTGCTGTAAAAGTCTTGGGAAGCTAAGTTGAACTGCGCGAGGCATATTTCTCCTGAATCCTCTAAAGCTTGGGTCAGTTGTGCGAGGCTCATTTCAGGTCTGGATTCAGAGTTCATTCTTCTGAGGGATTTCTGGTGCCAAAGCAGGCTCCTTAACAGGATTCCTGGCCTTATTTCACTGCTAATTATTACCTACATAAAATACTTAACAAGAACTTATTAGGAGGCTAAGGGTCTAATCAAAGGTTAAGTTAAGGGGTGAAAAGTGGTACTTTTTAGGTCTTAACAGTTACCAATGGAGAAACCACCCCAATCTGAGGTGGAGATAAGAAACTTATCCAAACCAGCAACAACAGCCACAATAGTCCATGCCTTATAAAAATGCTCAGCCCTACCAACAGAATTACTTTCTAAGGTCCCATTACCAACAGCCCATGGCTCAGCTTCTACAACAAACTGCACCCCCTCCAATAGCTAGATCACTTTCTTTTGAGGAACAAGTTATGGCCTCATTGCAAAAATTTAGGACCCTTGTCTCAAATTGTGCACTCTCATAGCCAAAGCATTAAAAAGATAGAAGACTATCTTGGCCAGCTATCTAATGCTTTGACAAAGAGAGAGGAAGGGAGGCTACCTAGCCAACCCATGGGCAACCCAAGGAGACAATATGCAGTAGGAGAGGTCTCTTCTTCTCATGAGGAAGCCAAATTTGTCACCACATTGATAAGTGGAAAGCTGGTGGACAATAAAGTAGGCTGTGGGCCTATGAAAATTTCAGAAAAGGAAAATGAAGTAACTACAGAGAATGGACAGCAAGAGCAACTCATGTTGAATAAAGAGGATGATGATGATCCTCAACAAAAATAGAAAAATAAAAAGAAGGATGATGAGTTGGCTAAAGCTGCAAATGGGGGAGCAATCCCTCATATGCCATTTCCTAGGGCAATGCAAGCACCTTCCCCTTTTGATAAAGGGCATGCCAAAGTAGAGGAAATGATGGAAACCTTTAAACAAGTAAAGATCAATTTGTCTTTACTTGATGCAATCAAGCAAGTTCCAGCCTATGCCAAGTTTTTAAAAGACCTCTGCACTCATAAAAGACAATCAAGGATACATCTTTCCAAGAAAGTCTTTTCAGCTGATACTGAATATTGCATTCCCAATAAAGCTCCAAGACCCTGAAGTCCCCACTATCCCCTACATCATTAGGGATCATATCATTTAAAAAGCCTTGTTAGATCTGGGAGCTAGTATAAATTTGCTTCCATATTCAATATATGAGAAGCTGGGCTTAGGAGAATTGAAGCCCACACATGTGGTCTTACAACTAGATGACAGATCTGAGAGGAAGCCTGTGGGAATCATAGAAGATGTCTTGGTTAGGGTTGACAAATTATTTTATCTTGCTGATTTTCTGGTGCCTGATATATAGCCGAGCAAGTGTGCTACTTCTATCCCTGTGATCCTATGCAGGCCATTTTTAGCCACTGCAAATGCATGCATACAATGCAGATCAGGGGACATGGAGGTAACTTTTGGCAATATGAAAGTCAAATTGAATGTTTATAATGCAGCCAATCAAACTCACCTGAATAGTAAGAACTATTTTGTCATTAATGCATTAGGTGAGCTTGTAGCTGATAATTTGCCTAAGTTGCTACCGTATGATAATCTGCTTGATGATGGTGATGATATGTTTGAAAATGCAGTGATACCTAGGAAGATCACCCATTTCCATGAACCCCCATTGCAGGTCTGAATTTCAACAATGTACACTATGTATACTAGCTATTTTGTTTTGATTTTGTTGTTGTTTCTACTTTTTGTTCATTACTGTTTAGCATTTTAAATAGGGTGTAATATATGTAAGCATTCCTTTAGAGTCATTCATTAGCTAACTTTAAGAAGCAACTGTGTGAGTTGACTTGGCTTTTGAAAAAATGATGTGCAGAGGGGTATTGAGAAATGATTTAAATCGAGTTGAATTGCATTTGAGCCTGTCGAGAGGTTTGAATTAATTGTCGACAGGTATTGGAGGTGTAAAAGTGACGGTCGATAGGTTCTGACGATGATCGGTGAAATTCTTGATAGGTTCAGGATACATGTCGAGAGGATATCCAAACCTCTCGAAGTGTTTGTGTCTCTAGAACCTGGAACCTATTGAGAATATGCTTGCACTGAGCTAAAATGGCTTTCGAGAGGATCTCTAGTCCTCTTGAAAGGCTCCTGAGTAGTTTTGGAACCTATCAACAAGATTAAAATCGAATCGCTCGCGGGGAATGGTCACCTTTTACCCGTCGACAAGTAGGAACTACCTGTCGACACTTTCCCCAATCCTATCGAAAATCAACTTTTTCTTGTTAAAACTTAACGACAGCTTCATTTTCCACCATTCAACACCTTCTCTTTGTGCTGAGAGTTACACTGGCGATTTTTCCCAGTTTTACTTTCTCCCTCTCCACCTCACTTGCTGTTATTGCAACCTCCTAGCAAATTTCCACATTGTTTCAATCCATCAAAAGCTACATTTTGTACATGGTTCAAGCTGTTTTGGTCCCACTCCCATCAAGATGTCACAAACCCTAGATTTCTGTCGGTAAGCTTTCCTTTTGCTTCGCTCTGTTGTTTCAAATTTGGGAGTTTATATTGTGAATTCGGGGGAATAATTTGAGCATCCTCAGAAGCTTGTGTGGTGATTAGTTATGTATTTGAAGCATTTGAGTAATCAATGGATGAGCAAGAGGACGTCTTAGCAAATATTTTCAAAATGCCTTCTAAATTTGCCACCAAAGCCACTAGGACATCCGTTAGAAAACCTGTAAAGCCTATGGAGACCCCCCCTGCAAAAAGGAAACTTGCCATGGATGAAGTTGGGCAGACTACAAGACACAAGAAGACCAAAAAGGCTAAAAAGGTTCAAATTAGTGAAGAGGTGGGTGAAGAAGCCCCTGAGACAGTATCGACCACTGACCCTGAAATCCCTGAGCTAGAGGTCAATGTCAACTTGTCCACACCCAATGAATTCATGGATGAATTGAATCTGATCCCGAAAACCATTTTTGACACCCCCTATTTTTCTAAGCTAGGAGAGTGTCAGGATACTTTGAATTATCTGGTGAAGGCAGGCCTGACACCCATGATGAGGCCATTGAATGAAAAATCTTACCCAAGGTTGGTGAAGTTGTGGTATCAGAATCTCAAGAAAAAAACCAAGCTAGATTCTCTTGAGCCCTGCCTAGTAATCCTGATTGATCAGATGAAGATGGTGGTGGATTACAGAGATATAGGGACAACATTAGGAGTCCCTTCTGTTTGTGACCTAGTTTATGGCCTGGCTGTATCTAAGAATGTCTCATTCAAATCAATGTCCAGGAAGCTGACTCAAGGTATTGTAGGGTCTAGGGACTCAATTAGGAGAAGAGATTTATCCCCTGGTTTGCAGTTTTTTTATTCAATTTTCCGAAAGAATATCTTTGTTAGTGGACATCAGCGAGAAAGAAGAACATCGATACTGGATGCCCTGTACTTCTTCACTAAAGGCTAATTTGTTAATGCTACCTGGTTGGTGTTTGAAGTAATGATGGAGGTGAATGAAAAATGTAAAACAACTCAAGCCCTACCAGGGCTCCCCTATAGCAAGCTCGTCATGGATTTGCTTAGGAGAAAGGGATTTGTGTTTAAAGAAGATGAGGGAGTGGAGAAGGTGAAGCCCACAATGTTTAGAAAAAGGGCTTGGTCAGCCAGTAGCTAGGACCCTCATTGGTAAAGGCACCCATAGGTCAACTGAAGAGATATTGGAAGAAACTCCTGACACCTCTGTTGCCCTGAGTTCAGCACCCCCTCCTGCGGTCTTCACCTCAATCACCTGTGAGCTTTTGCTCACATCTATTGCTCCTGACTTGGAGCCTCCACTCGTATCCTCTGTACCCTAATTCACCCCGGCCTTTGATCTGCATTCCTCTATGGCTAGTCCCATTGCTACAAACTCCACCATCCCTCCATCTCTCACACCAATTAGCCCTCCTACTTTTCCTTCCTTGCTAGTTCCCATTCCCCACAACAGTCCAGTCTCCCTATCCACAACCATTTCCACATCCACCCCATTTTTAGCTCCTCCTATCACAGACCCCATCCCTACTTTGCCTTCATTCACCATTCCAGCTAGCTCATTTACATGAACCACTATCCCTTTCAACCCTTCCATGTCTTCTCCACTCTTCCCTCCCCTTGCTAGTTAGCCCATTTTATCCATTCCACCTACCCTAACCCAGGACATATCAACCACTAAAAGATTTTAATCCCTGACGACGTCCATAGTGGAGGTTTTGGGCATGACTATAATCCACTACCTGAGTCACCACAGTCCACATTTCCCCAGTCTTCTCATTCTTAACCTCCTTCAACCTCTGACCAGCATGACCACAGTTCCTCATTTCCACTAGCCCCTCTCTTTCAACACCCACCGGCTATCAAACTTGACCTCTTACCCCAAATCCTAGACCTCCTCCAATCAATACAATCCCATGTCATAGCCAATTCCACTATCCAATCTTCCATTGAGGCCACACTCTTATCCATAATTCCACCCTTCTCAACCAGGCCCCTATCTCCCAGACCTTAGCAGCCATCCAATCTTCATTGACTAATTTAGCCCAACCAGCTTCACAGCCACCTACTCATGTACCTACCCCACCTACTTCTCCCCCACACCATATTGCAGAGGTCACTCCACCTGCCTTCACAGATGCCTCCACCCAAACTGACCCTGAATCTCCTCCACCCCATTTCACACCTAGCCCTATCATTTTACCTCCCCCTGAGGAACTGGCATCCTACATTCCCTCATCTTCCTCCACTCCACTCCCCTCCCTCCCCATTGTTCCCCACCATTCCTTCTACATTCCCCCTTACCTCACTCTTATGTATGCAATGCGGGATAATCCCTACATCCATAGGGATGTCCTCAAAAGAGTGGCTGCTCTTCGTGCTTCCCTTGAAGCCACCTATGAAGAGAGGATTGCTGGCATGGAGCTGGAGCATAGAATCCTGCTCTGGGATATCTCGCAAGGCTGGGAGAAAATATTAGTTCGTTATGAATCAGCAAAACTACTTGCTGATGCTGAGCGTCTCATTGCCAAAGCTGAGAAGAAGTAAGTTGAATTCCTCCAGAAAAAATTGAACAATGCCCAGGAGATAAATAAAGCCACCCAAGAACTCGCTAAGTCTAATCTCCTTTTTTGCACAGAAGAAAATTGAAATTCTGGAGAGAAGGATTGCTGCGCTGACCTCTCAACCATTTCAGCCAACCCCCCTAGCTACTGCTCCTCCTTCCAATCCCACTTCCACTCAACCTACTCCTACTCCACCTGTGGATGTTGCTCCTCCTCCAGTCCAAGCCCCTACCCACACTGAGCCTGCCCCTCCAGAACCTAAGTGAACTTCTTCAAGGAGAAAGGTCACTGCAAAAAGATATGTCCTCTCTAGCGCTAATCTGAAGAAAGACAAAGGACCTGCTCCCCAGTCTGAGGAGGCACCGAGCCATCCAACCCAGAAGTCCATCCCCACGAAAAAACAACCTCTCGCCAATGAAGAATTGAGGAACCTAGCGGATCTCTATGAATGGCCTGATGATGCTTGCAATTGATTATAGCATGCTTTAGTTTCCCTGTAGCTATTTTACTATAATTTCTTTTTTATGTTGATTAGTTTCTTCAATGTTTATGACATTTGTTAGTTATCTTTCTCTGTGTACTTATATTGTTACCATGCTGCACTACACCCTTCTCTCTGAACAGTGAAGACACTGCTCCTCATAGGTTTGGGAGTGTGGCAAAGTATGCCTCGCAATAGGATAGTTAATGTTAGTGCAACCAGAATTGAACAAACATCTGTGAAAAGTGAAAGGAAAATCCCCACTTAATTTTTTTTTGTATAAGAGGAAATGAAAAACATTTTAAACTAAAAGTGTTGGAGTTCCAGCAAGTGCAGGAAGTAAATGTCAAGAAATTTTCGAAAATTAGTGCTTTGTGAACTTGAAAAAGAGAGAAAATTGTGAGGTTATACCCCAGAAATCTGATGGAAGACCACACCCAGTGAGATTTGGGCCTGAAAAATGTTTCTTTGAAGAGTGCCTTTGCAACATTTCTTTCTGCTCCAAGGACTGATTAGACCTGGTGTTGTTGACTCTAATTGTGCATGATTTATTTGTGTTTTGAAAACAGATTTGCAAATGATGAATTATTCTGAATTTGGAAAACTAAAAAGAATAAAGAAATATCAGCACAGAGAGAAGTTAATTAGCCTGCAAGATCAAGGTCAATTGTAGTAAGTTTTAAATGTAAGTGAGTAAAAGATCGTCCACAGGGAATTGATTTAAAATGTAAGATAAACCTCCAAATCTGAGCTACCAGATTTGACCTCTGATCCTATCTACAAAGCACATAAGATGGGAGGTTGAATTTGTCACATTAACTAAATGAGAAAAGTAAATATTAAACTAAATGATCCAGATCTGAGTTGGGGAGATTTTGATGTAAATTAATAAAAATGGAGAAATAATATCTAACTTTGATTTGGTCCTTGATGCAAAATGAGAATAAATGTAGATCAAATGAGATATGATCCAATCTTCATCTGGCTACAAGCATAGATGCAAGAGAAAGTAATCTAACTCAAGGGTTAGAGTTAAACTTATGGTTATGGTCCATCCACTTCAATGGCCATAGACCATCCAATAGTCTTTAATCTGAACCCTTAATTCAGAACGAGAAACACCACTACAAATGCTGTGAGAGATTAGGTTACAAACACAAATTCTCACAGGGATAATGAATTAAGGGAAATTGCTTAAAAAATAGTAAATCTAAAGGAGTCTAGTGCAATAAGGAGATCACAGGGAACCCTCCACACGAATCCAATTGAGAACGTATGGTTCACAGCAACCTTTTCGAAATCACCATTACAATTACAGAGCACAGCTTAAACAACTCTCGGATTTGCAGTCTTGAATATAATTCTCTTTTGAATTACAGAAGTATCTCACAGCTCTCAATTACAAATAAAAGCTAGGCTATTATAGGAGTTTCAGACAAGCTATCTGAATTGGAAATGAGGCAATAGAAATGAAACTCAAAATCTGGATACCCAAATTGCGCAAATGGTTCATCTATTTATAGTTTTCCCCAAGTCTAGCTCAGATGTGTATCAACTAATCAGAATTGGTTAGATCTGTATCAACCAATAGGAGTCGAGCACAAGGATCTAGATCTATTTTGGCCAATTAAAATTGCTTGATTTGGTTCAACCAATCAGATGCAGAAGCATCAATTCTGTTATGTAATTCAAAAATCTGTTAGAGCTTCAAGAAGTTTCCGCCAAGTGATTTCATCTTCGGGTGTTCACATGGGGTGGAATATGCCTTTGGTTCGTGCTCAGAATTTTTTGGAATGTCCCTGGGTTTTTAAATGCATTGGGGTGTGTGCAGAGATTATTGAATTACCCTTGCAGATGCTGGGAATCTTCAGAATACCGTTTCGCACAGTTTGGAGAACTTTTCGCAAGGTACTGAAACTTCTGAAGCTCTTTTTGCACAGTTCTGGTCTGTTCGCAAGGAGTTCTCTTCTTTTCAAATAGGTCAGAAATCCTTTCGAAGAGTTCAGGTGCTCTTCAAAAGCTAAGCCTAGAGCTTTTGGTTCTTTTCGCAAAGTTCAGATTCTTTTTGAAAAGTTCAGATGTTTTTCGAAAAGCAATCTGTAATGCATTCTTCTATTCGAATGGCTCCACACCTCTTTCCAGGTTAAAACCAGGCCTTTGTCCTCTTTAGTTTAGGCATTTTGATAGCTAGTGAGGTTGTCCCTTCTCCTTCTTCCTCCGGATCATCATCTTTTTGGCACTTTTAAGCTGCTTTCAGGGTTAAGCCTGCCTTTATTGTTAGCTGTGAAACAAACACTTAAAACACTTATTTAGTTATCTCAAAGGTCAATCAAGACCCAGGTTAAGGGGTGGAAAATGGTATTTTTCAGTTCTCAACACACCCCCAAACCTAAGCTTTGCTAGTCCCTGAGCAAAGACAATATTAAAAGCAGAATGAAAAGGCCACTTTTGTAGGGAACACAGTTGCATTTAGCATATGCAACAAGCCTTTTAAACCCCTAGGGGATCCCTAGTGGAGGAGTGAAGTCTCCTGAGAGTTTTCAGTGAAGGTACCCACAAACTTCTCCAATAAATCAGCTAATATCAATGCAGTTCTGTTAAAGCAGACTTTTATCCAGTCAGTTTATTCGCACCTGCATCAGTCAGGCTCTAAAAAAATCTTCAAGAAAACATCAGTTTAAAACTAAAATTCTACTGTAATTCCTTTTACCATTCACTCAGTTTGTGTCAAAAAGTTTTTGCAGAAAAAATTAATGAAAAGCTTGCCTTCTAATTGAAAATTTAGTTTTGATGTTATCCCAAATGATTTGATTTCAAACTCAACTCTCACAAGAGTTTTCACTCATCATGCAAATGGGAGGGTTGTACTATTTCACACAACTCAAGAGTAGTTACAATCCTCAAATAGGACTGTAAGTACGAGCATAGGCATAGCCTTTCAGTTCTGAATCTATTGCTCTTTTCACCATAGATTACACAAATCCTTATCTCCATGTGACAGCTCAATCCATCATTGATCAGTAAGGACTTTGACTTGGGTGGTAATGTGGCTTATGGGTGAACTTTATCAAGAATAAAGACGTGGAATGGAATTCAAAATTGAGAAGTCAGTCAAGGTAAGGAAGTGAAGGACGCACCTTCTTCATTTCAGCACAATTTCATCTTCTTCTTTGAATTTTCAGAGCCAAAGTGGCCACCTTTTTCTCTTTCTTTTTCAAACTTCCAATGAAATGACTTTTCCTTTTCCCTTTTTTTTTTATTTTTTTTTATTTTAAAACAACATTGACTAGAGTGCCACATTTCATTTGCTGATACATCATTGCCTTCAATTATGTTTCTTTTTCTTTTACCAAACTGTTACCTAACTCTTCTTTCTTCAGGTTTCTTTCCTTTACCTTCTGAATTCTCAGAGTGAGGGTTAGGCTAAATGAGGTTGATGAGTTTGGTTGATGAGGTTTTTAAAGAAATCTTGGCTTTATACAGCTCAACTGGTGTGTATCAAGGGTAATTTCAAAAGGTGGGGCTTTTTGAAGTTCAAACTGTCCAAAAGGAGGCCTTACATCATATCTTTAATATCATGATAGCTGTCAAGTTATTTCAATTTGAATATGTGTAACTTCTAGTGATAGTAAGCAAGTTGAAACAATTCTTAGAGTAGAAAAAATTGCCAATTCATATCTCCAAAGAATATATTCAAGCCCAAGTCTCACTGGGTGTAGTTTTCTATCAAATTTCTGAAGTATATCATCACTGTTTTCTCTCTTTTTAGGTTTACTACAACATCAATTTTATTTTGAAAATTTTCTGACATTCACTTCATGAAAGTATTGGAATTACACTAAAAATCAGTTTTAAAAAGTTTTTACTTCCTCATTTTTCAAAACAACAGGTGTGAAATTACTTTATCTTCAAAAATTCAGCTATGATCATAAGTTGCACTGATTTTAACTAAACTGTTGGTTGTCACACCCCCAAACCGATGATGAGCAGTGTCCTCACTGGTCCGAAGTGCATAAGCAAAGAAACAATCAAATAGAAATCATAATGACAGAGAAGAAAGAAAAGAAATGCACATTAATTACTAATTAACAAAAGTTTAACAGAAAACAAGAGTTACATATTACAGACCCACAAAACAAACATGTACAATGTAATCTAATAATTGGGGTCAAAATCTGTATCATAAGTTGGTTCAATGGGATCAGAAGTGGAGTCACTGTCAGAGTCAGAACTTGAGTCAGTATTGGAGTCTGAACTCGATTTAGCCTTCTCCTAGATTGTGCCTTGCAGCTCAGTGTATTCCTCATATTTGATCTTTTTGGTGAGGCCAATATACTTTTCAAGTCTAGAAGCTCTCAATTTTTCCTATTCAAGCTGTGCTTGCAACATGGTGACCTTGTGTTGTTCACTCCTAACCATCTAAAAAGTTTGACCCAGTAGGTCCTTCATCTTCTCTCTCTCAAATTTCATGAACAACTCCAATTTTTGAATCTGGTCTTCATAAGGGGTTCTAATGTAAGCTTGCAGATCAGCTAACCCCTTGAGGACATCGCGATAGATATAAGGGTTCTCTTCCATAGCCCTTTTGAGAGTGGAAAATATGGGAATGGGAATGGAGTGGTAGGGGACCAAAGGTATCCCAGCAGTGGGAGAAGAGGAGTCCAAAAGTATGACCTCAGGGTCAGTTTGAGTAGCTTGATCAGAGAAATTGAGGAAAGTTGAAGGGGAATCCAAAAGTACTACCTCGAGTTACATTTGGGTAACATTGTCGTGATGGTGAGGATGGGTGGATCTACAAATACTACCTCGAGTGCATTTGGGTAGCATGGTAAATTGACAAGTGGTCTGATGGCTAAGGTGGTTGTGTGGGATGTGGAGGCTAAGGTTTGTAGAAGGGCATTTATTACAGACTGATTGTCTGTGTTGACTTGTAGTTGTGTTTGGATGGTTTGGAGAGAGGTGAATATTTGGCTAATTGTGTCAGGTGTGGGTATGGTGTGCAAAGTAGGGACTGGTAAAATTGATGTAGATTGTTGAGGGTCAATGGGTGAGATGGTTGTGAAGGGGGAAGTAGCCACATGGGTGAAATGAGGAGGGTCAGGTATAGGTGCAGATTCAAGTCCAATGTTCTCCAAGATAGCTCCCATCAATGATGAATAGGCCTCTGTTTTCAACATCTTAGGTTCAAGGGTATGAGTTATTTCAGGTGTATGAGTTGAAGCAGCTGGTGAATCAGGGAAGCTTGGGATAAGGGGAGTGCTAGGAGATTGTTCCACAAACTCTGTGGCTATACTTGGGATATTGGTAGGGGAAACTGGTGGTGTAAGAGTGATTGGTGTGGTTGGTGTAGAGGGAGAGTTTGCAATTGGGATGATGGTGGGTATGAGTGAGGGAACAGTTGGAATAGGTGAAGGAATGGGGGCTGTGCAGGTGAAGTGGGTAGGATGATGACCCCTTCAACAATGGGTGCAACTGAAGAGTTGGGCACCTCAGGAGGGACAACTTGTTCAATATCAGCTGCAAGGGAAATAGGTGCAACTAAAGAGCTGGTCACCACAGGGTCTGGTAAAGCAGATTCTAGGGCAGCTGCAAGGGCTGGTTCGGCTATGGCAGGTTCAATGCAGCTGCAGGGGCTGGTTCAACCTCGTCCCTCATTTTATTCAACATGGTTTGGCTTGTGGTCCAAGCCCTCTTCCCAAATGCATGAGGGGAAATAATCTCGAATGGCTCTTGCTCATCAATATCAAATTTGGCTCTTAACATGGCTGTGATCAGCCTTCCAAATGGTATGCCAGTTATTTTCTGTTCCTTTCTCATCTTGGCACTGATGTCAGCCATGGCTTCAAATTGAACTTTGCAAAACACAAACAGAGGCAATGTGCAGAAAAATACCGAAATCTAGGGTTTTGGTTGAACTAGTTGATCGCTTGATGGAATCCACCAAAATCAGAAGCAAAAAGTCCCTCTCTTCAAGCTTAATTCGTGGAACAAATATGAAGAGAATTGGATCTGAACTCTAAAAGCACGAAGGGATAGAAAGAAAATGGGTTTTCTAAGAAATAGGACACTCTGGGAAGGCTTTCTAATATGAAACCCTTGCTTCGAAAGGGTTTAAATATGCTTAAAATGATTTTCGCAAAGTATCTTTGAAGTTTTCGAAAAGTTCAAAATAGTCCTTTTTACAAAAGAGAATGGCATCAGTACCATTCGAAAAGCACATGGCTTCAGAAACAACATTTCGAAAAGCAAATAGCTTCAGAACTAACTATTCGAAAAGCAAATAGCTCTTTTCGATCAGTTAGTTACAGGGCTAGATCCTTTTCGAACAAAAAATTGAACTTTTCGAAGTGAATTTTTTCTTTGCGAATTCATTTTTCACATATTATAAACTTCTCGGATTGAGTGTCACATGACTAAAAACAGAGAGAAGAAACTATGAAAAAAAACTACAAAACAAACACAGGTAAAATACATATGATACAGTTGTTTATCATCAGATATGTGGAGGTTCTTGGTGATAGATGGTCAGCACAGGCTCCAGAGTATTTCCAATGCATGGTTTGAGCCTCTGACCATTTACTTTCGAGGTTCTCCCATCACTTGGGTCCAAAATTTCAACAGCCCCACAAGGGGATGCATGAATGACAGTATATGGCCCTTCCCATTTGGATCTCAGCTTTCCAGGAAAAAACATAAGTTTTTGAGTTAAATAGCCATACCTTAGAGCCAGCTATGAACTCTCTTCTTAGCAGATTTTTGTCATAGAAAGCTTTAACTTTTTCTTTGTAAGATCTTGCATTGGTGTATGCATCCATTCTCAGCTCCTCCAACTCAGCTAGCTGCAGTTTCCTGTGATTACCAGCAGTAGTAAGATCCATGATCAAGGTTTTAATATCCCAAAAGGCTTTATATTCTAACTCCACTGGTAAATGGCATGCTTTGCCATAGACCAATCTGAATGGGGACATGCCAATTGGGGTTTTATAGGCTGTCCTATATGCCCACAATGCACCATTCAGCTTGAAGGACCAATCCTTTCTGTCCTTCTTCATAGTCTTTTCCAGTATATGTTTGATTTCTCTATTGGAAATCTCCACTTGTCCACTGGTTTGTGGATGATATGGAGTAGCTACTCTATGAGTCACAGAGTACATTTTCAATAAAGCTTCAAAATGCTTATTACAAAAATGGCTTCCCCCATCACTGATAATAGCTCTGGGGGAACCAAACCTGGAAAAAATGTTGTCTTTTAAAAATTTCAGGATAACTCTATGATCATTTGTTTTAGTAGCTGTGGCTTAAACCCATTTGGATACATAATCCACAGCTACTAAGATGAAATTACAACCATTTGAAGGAGGAAAAGGTCCCATGAAATCTATCCCCCAAATATCAAACAATTCAACTACCAAAATGGGCTGTAAAAGCATTGAGTTTCTCTTGGAAATGCTGCCTAATCTCTGGCAGTTCTGACAAGACTTACAGTGCTGCAGTGCATCTTTGAAAAGTGTAGGCCAATAAAATCCACACTGCAAAACCTTTGCAGCAGTTTTGTTTCCATTAAAATGGCCTCCACAGGCCTGTTTATGACACATGGAAAGTATGCTATGAAAGTCTTCTTCAAGGACACATCTTCTAATTATTTGGTCTGCACAAATCTTGAACAGATAAGGATCCTCCCAAATAAAATGTTTAACCTTTGAGAAGAAAAGATCTTTATCCATTTTATTCCAGTGTTGAGGAGTTCTTCCAGTAGCCAAAAAGTTGACTATATTTGCAAACCAAGGGGTGTGTACACTGATAGCAAAAAGTTGCTCATCAGGGAAAGATTCATTGATAGGCAGCTTATCAATCTCAGCAGTTAGAATTCTAGACAGGTGGTCAGCCTCCATATTTTCCACACCCTTTTTATCTTTAATCTGCAAATCAAATTCCTGTAATAGGAGGATCCACCAGATTAATCTTGGTTTGGTATCCTTCTTAGACAGAAGGTATTTCAAGGCTGAGTGGTCAGTGAACACCACTATTTGTGAACCCAAAACATATGACCAAAATTTCTCCAAAGCAAAAACAATTGTCAGCAGCTCATTCTCAGTTGTTGTGTAATTGAGTTGCGCATCAATCATTGATCTACTGGCATAAGCTATGACATGAGGCAGCTTATCCTTTCTCTGCCCAAGAACAGCTCCCAAAGCATAATCTGATGCATCACACATCAGCTCAAAAGGTAGTGAATAGTCTGGAGACTGTAGTATTGGAGCTGAAATCAAACAATTTTTTAAGAATTCAAATGTCTTCAAGCATTTATTGTTAAAAACAAAAGGGACATCTTGGCACAATAAATGACAAAGAGGCTTGGATATTTTACTGAAGTCCTTAATGAACCTCCTGTAAAATCCAGCATGCCCCAGAAAACTTCTTATTTGTTTAACAGTTTTGGGAGGTGGCAAATGTGCAATTAATTCAATTTTTACTCTATCCACCTCAATGCCCTTGTGGGAGACAACATGGCCAAGGACAATGCCTTGGGTGACCATGAAATGGCTCTTCTCCCAGCTCAAAACTATATTGGTTTCTTCACATCTCTGTAACACCAAGTTGAGATGATGTAAACACTGGGCAAAACTGTCTCCATATATTGAAAAATCATCCATAAAAATCTCCATAAATTGGTCTATCATATCAGATAAAATGGTGTACATGCATCTTTGAAAGGTAGCAGGAGCATTACAATGACCAAAAGGCATTCTCCTATAGGAAAAAGTGCCAAAGGGGCAAGTGAATGTGGTCTTTTCCTGATCTTGTGGATACACAGGAATCTGGTTGTAACCAGAGTAACCATCAAGAAAACAATATTAAGCTTTTCCTGCTAGCTTATCTAAAATTTAATCAGTGAATGGAAGAGGGAAATGGTCTTTTCTGGTCATTGTGTTTAGTTTTCTGTAATCAATACAGACCCTCCAACTAGTCGTTTGTCTGGTTGAAATGAGCTCACCAAAATCTGAGGTTACCACAGTGATCCCAGATTTCTTAGGTACCACCTGTGTAGGTGCCACCCAAGCTGAATTTGAGATGGGGTAAATGACCCCTGCATCCAACAACTTAACAACCTCCTTCATGACCACATCTTGCATATGAGGATTCAGCCTCCTCTGCATTTCCCTAGAAGGCTTTGCATCTTCTTCCAAATGAATTTTATGCATGCAAACAGCTGGACTGATTCCTCCCAAATCAGCAATAGTCCAGCCAATTGCCCTCTTATGTTGTTTCAATACAATCAACAACTCTTCCTCCTGCTCCTCAGTGAGGGAGGAAGAAATAATCACAGGCAATGTTTTAGGGTCTCCTAAAAACACATATTTCAAATTTTCTGGCAATAGTTTCAGCTCTACATCAGGTGGGCTGAGAAAAGAAGGTAACAAAGGTACCTTAGCTGTTTGTGGAAGGGGAAGAATAGCAGGTTTCCATGAAGAGAACCTTGCTGATTGATCATGAGTTCCTTGCACAGCATTTACTTCCTCAGACTTTGAGGTACAAAATGTTTCTTCCTCAGCATTTCTCCAAGCATCTTTAAAATCTGTGGTTAAATCTTCACACTGCAAAAACTGTGGTAAAGTTTCTTCTACCAGTTCATCCAACAAATCAATAAGAAAACATTTCTAATCGAATTGAGGTCTGCATAAGCGCATTGTAGACATTTAACTTTACCTTCATATTTCCAAAGACACTTCCATAATACCGCGCATTGAATGCAAGCATTGGCTGTAGCCAGGAATGGTCTCCCCAAAATGACAGGGATGGAAGTTTTGCTTTTTGTAGGTTCCATGTCCAATACCAGAAAATCAGCAGGGTAGAAAAACATATCTACCCTTACCAACACATCCTCAATCACCCCAACTAGCTTTCTTTCAGATCTGTCTGCTAGTTGTAACAGCACATGAGTGGGTTTTAATTCTCCCAAACCTAGTTTCTCATATACAGAATATGGAAGCAGGTTGACACTAGCACCCAAATCTAATAAAGCCTTTTCAATGGTATGTTCCCCAATAATGTAAGGGATTGTGGGGATTCCAGGATCTTGGAGTTTTTGAGGAGTGGTAATGGACAAAACCTGATTAACTCTTTCCACAGTAAAGACCTTCTTGGATAACTGTATCCTAGATTGTCTTTTGTGAGTGCAAATATCTTTCAAAAATTTTGCATATGCTGGGACTTGTTTGATTGCATCAAGCAAAGGTAGATTCATCTTGACTTGCTTGAAAGTCTCCATCATTTCATCTATTTTTGTGTTCCCTTTATCAAAAGGGGATGCAGATTTCATGGCATGGGGAAATGGTAAATGAGGAACTAGTCCTTCATTTACAACTTTAGAATCATTATCAGAATCTTTTTGATTTTTCTGTTTTTCATTTTGTTGATTTTTCTGAGGTACATCAGCACCCTCAATGTTAACATCATGCTGCTCCTGCTGCATATCTCTAGCAGTTTCCTCAATTTTTTCTTCTTCCTTTTTAGTACCCACATTGTTATTTACAATTCTTCCACTTCTCAAAGTAGTGACAGCTTTTACTTCTTCATGTGAAACAGAAACCTCTCCAACCATGAACTGTCCTTTGGGATTGTTCAAAGGTTGGCTGGGTAACCTGCCTTCCTCTCTTTTGGCCAAAGTATTTGAAAGTTGACCCAATGTTTCTTCAATCTTCTTTATGCTCTGACTGTGAAAGTTTACAGTCTGAGTTAAAGTCCCTAAATTCTGGAGTGAATTTAGAACTTGGTCTTCAAAAGAAGGGGATCTGGAAGGGGTTTGAGCTAGAGCAGATTGTTGTATAGGTTGTTGTGGAATGGGCTGCTGAAAATTTGGCTTGGTATAAAAATTCTGCTAATAGGGCTAAGCAGTTTTGAAAGGTACTTGGTTCTTTGGTTGCTGCTGCTGTTGTGATTGATAATTACCCTGGCTCCACCTTAAATTGGGGTGCCCTCTCCATGCATATTCATTTGACTGCATCTGTCCAAATGATTGGGCAACATGAGTTTGCTCCACCACTAAATCTGGGAACTGTGGTGCAGCTGGACATTGATCAAGAGGATGAGTAGAGGACTGGTATATCAGACATGCCTCCTCTACTCTTGCAACCATTGGATTTTTAAGTGAGTCCATCAATCTATCAAACTTTGTGGTTAAATTATCCATCTTTCTTTCCAACGCATTCACCTCATAAATCTTTCCCTTTGTGGTTTACTGATTGTTCAACCGAGCAGGATTCTCAATGTCTCTTGACAAAGATTCCTGTTGAGTTGAATTTTCACCAATCATTTCAAATAAATTTCAGACCTCCTCAACTGTTTTTTACAAGTAGGTGCCTCCACAGGAAGCATCTACCATATTCTTGCCCTTTTGATCAATTCCTTGATAGAAGCTTTGAACAAGCTGCCATCGGGGAATTTGATGATGAGGACATTGCCTTAAAAGTTCTTTAAATATTTCCCATGCTTCATGGAAAGTTTCAGTTGAGTGTTGTGAAAAGGAAATAATATTTTCTCTCAACTGGCTGGTCTTAGACATAGGGAAGTATTTGGCTAAAAATTGACACTGCAAATCATTTCAAGAAGTGATACTATTTGGTGACAACATAGACAGCCATGCTCTAGCTTTGTCCTTTAATGAAAAAGGAAAGAGCCTAAGCTTGGTTGCCTCTGGACCCAGTCCAGCTATGTTGATTGTGGTACAAAGAGACAGGAACTCATCCACATGCTTGTATGGATCTTCCTTACTTAAACCATGGAAGGAAGGAAGCATCTGGATAGTTGATGATTTGATCTCATAATTTCCTTCAACAGTAGGAAATTGAATACAAAATGGGGAATTATAGGCACCAGGTGCAAAATAATCCCTCAAAAGTCGAGGTTCTTCACGCATAGTAGCAGTCTCAGCAAAATTCTGTGATGTTTTTCTGGTTCGTAGTAGCCTTTCAACTTCTAAATTCAGAGGGACAATCTCAGGACTGCGAGTCCCCCTACCAAACATACAACACAGAACAGAGAATCAAATTATGCATAGAAAACCTTCATAAATCCTTTTAAAGTAGATTCCACGCTCAAAATGTATATGAATAACTGCACATATTTAAACAATAGAATAGTTTAGCACTGGTGTAATAAAAACAAAATAAAATAAAAACTTAGGTCTACCTATTTTAAAACAAATTCCCCGGCAACGGCGCCAAAAGCTTGTTGTTGACTCTAAGTGTGCATGATTTATTTGTGTTTTGAAAACAGATTTGCAAATGATGAATTATTCTGAATTTGGAAAACTAAAAAGAATAAAGAAATATCAGCACAGAGAGAAGTTAATTAGCCTGCAAGATCAGGGTCAATTGTAGCAAGTTTTAAATGTAAGTGAGTAAAAGATTGTCCATAGGGAATTGATTTAAAATATAAGATAAACCTCCAGATCTGAGCTACCAGATCTGACCTCTGATCCTATCTACAAAGCACATAAGATGGGAGGTTGAATTTGTCACATTAACTAAATGAGAAAAGTAAAAATTAAAGTAAATGATCCAGATCTGAGTTGGGGAGATTTTGATGTAAATTAATAAGAATGGAGAAATAATATCTAACCTTGATTTGGTCCTTGATGCAAAATGAGAATAAATGTAGATCAAATGAGAAATGATCCAATCTTCATCTGGCTACAAGCACAGATGCAAGAGAAAGTAATCTAACTCAAGGGTTAGAGTAAAACTTATAGTTATGGTCTATCCACTTCAATGGCCACAGACCATCCAATAGTCTTTAATCTGAACCCTTAATTCAGAACGAGAAACACCACTACAAATGCTGTGAGAGATTAGGTTACAAATAAAAATTCTCACAAGGATAATGAATTAAGGGAAATTGCTTAAAAAATAGTAAATCTAAAGGAGTCTAGTGTAATAAGGAGATCACAGGGAACCCTCAACATGAATCCAATTGAGAATGTACGGTTCACAGTAACCTTTTCAAATTCACCATTACAATTACAGAGAACAGCTTAAACAGCTCTAGGATTTGTAGTCTTGAATACAATTCTCTTTTGAATTACAGAAGTATCTCACAGCTCTCAATTACAAATAAAAGCTAGGCCATACAGGAGTTTCAGGCAAGCTATCTGAATTGGAAATGAGGCAATAGAAATGAAACTCAAAATCTGGATACCCAAATTGGGCAAATGGTTCATCTATTTATTGTTTTCCCCAAGTCTAGCTCAGATGTGTATCAACTAATCAGAATTGGTTAGATCTGTATCAACCAATAGGAGTCGAGCACAAGGATCCAAATCTGTTTTGGCCAATCAGAACTGCTTGATTTGGTTCAGCCAATCAGATGACAGAAGCATCAATTCTGTTATGTAATTCAAAAATCTGTTAGAGCTTCTAGAAGTTCCCGCCAAGTGATTTCATCTTCGGGTGTTCACATGGGGTGGAATATGCCTTTGGTTCATGCTCAGAATCTTCCAAAATGTCCCTGGGTTTTTAAATGCATTGGGGCACGTGCAGAGATTACTGAATTACCCTTGCAGATGTTGGAAATCTTTAGAATACCATTTCGCACAGTTTGGAGAACTTTTCGCAATCTTGTGACTTGAAGCTCTTTTACGCATTAAAGTGTTGTTATGAGGAGTTCTCTTCTTTTCAAATAGGTCAGAAATCCTTTCAAAGAGTTTAGGTGCTCTTCGAAAGCTAAGACTAGAGCTTTTGGTTCTTTTCGCAAAGTTCAGATTCTTTTCGAAAAGTTCAGATTCTTTTCAAAAAGCAATCTGTAATGCATTCTTCTATTCGAATGGCTCCACACCTCTTTCCAGGTTGAAACCAGGCCCTTGTCCTCTTTAGTTTAGGCATTTTGACAGCTAGTGTGGTTGTCCCTTCTCCTTCTTCCTCTGGATCATCATCTTTTTGGCACTTTTAAGCTGCTTTCTGGGTTAGGCCTACCTTTATTATTAGCTGTGAAACAAACACTTAAAACACTTGTTTAGTTCTCTCAAAGGTCTATCGAGACCCAGGTTAAGGGGTGGAAAATGGTATTTTCCAGTTCTCAACACCTGGCTCTGATCACTAGAAGTTAGGCAATTCCAAGTTGAAATAGCTTGACAACACTCATGACATTGAGGACATGAAGTAAGGCCATCCCTTGGACAGTTTGAGCTTAAAATGCCCTACCTTTGAACTGCCCTTGACATACACCTTTTCAGCTTTAAAATTCCCAGTTTTCTTTTAAAAAAAATTAGAAAATTTGAACCGAAAGAGCTCTCGACCTATTTCAGTTCACCCTTAATCTGAGAAATTAGGAAGTAGAAGGAGAAGTGAGGTTAGAGGTGCAAGGTTCGATGTTTGGTTAAAGGAAGAAAGTACATTTGAAGGCTAGTGTGATGTATAGTGGTGGCATTCCAACACATATATAAAAAAATAAATTAATTAATAAAAACAAAAGAAAAGAGAAGTTACTTCATTTGAAAAAAAAAGAAAAAGAAATGAAGATATGCTGAAATGAAGAAGGTGAAGTCATGAACCACCTCCTTACCTTTACTGATTTCTCAATTTGAAGCCTTTTTACCCCGTTTAGTCCTTTACAAATTTCACCCATGAGCCACATTATAACCCAATAAAAAGACCTTACTGATCTAAAATTAATAGAGCTGTCATATGGAGATGAGGAATTGTTTAATCTATGGTAAAAAGAGTTAGGGAATTTCATAAAGTAAAGCAATGTCTATGCTCATGCTTGCAGTCCTATTTGAGGGCTGTAACTGTTCTTGAGCTGTGTGAATTGATACACCCTTATATTTCTGATTGAGAGTGTCTACCCTGGTGAGCCTTGGGTTTTAAGTCAGGTTTGTTGGGGCGTAATTAGCACATGATTCTCAATTTAATGGTAAACTTTGCACTATTTTTCACACAAATTACCTGGACATGAGCTGAGTGACTAAGAAGGAGCCACAGCAGTACTTTGGTTTAAACTGTCATATTTTTGTTGAGAATCCTCTAAAAACTTATTGGACATAGGTGTGGATTGAACTTTATGATTGCTTGCTGCTTGCTTCAATATTCTGCACTGATATTAACTGACCTTATTGGAGAAGTTTGTGGGTAACTTCACTGTAAACCCTCAGGAGACTTCACTCCTCCACTAGGGATCACCTAGGGGTTTAAAAGGCTTGATGCATATGCTAAATGCATCTGCGTTCCCTACAAAAGTGACATTTTTCATTTTCAATAATTGTTTTCACTTTCTCCTTTGCATAGGGACTAGAAAAGCTTAGGTTTGGGGGTGTGTTAAGCAATGAAAAATACCATTTTTCACTCCTAACCTTACCTTTGGAAGTCCCTTGAGGTGTTTAATAATGTGTTTTAAGTATGTTTTGTAGGTAAGCAATAAATTGCAGCCTTAACACAGACAACCAACAAAAGGGCTAAATAAGCAATCTGTAGCCTCAACCTGTGCTTAAACTTCAACAAGCCACAAAGCCTTAGAAACTCATTGAAGGCCATGAGCCCAACTGGGTGCACCGGAGACTAAGTACAATGCCAAGGGATGAAGATTGAATCCACCCATAGGTGGCTAAGGGCGAGACAGATGAAAGATAGCACATTAGAAGTGTGTGTCAATCAAGAAAGCATAGAAATCAAGCTGTCGAGTGTTTCTCTTAAGCTGCCGAGAGGATCTGGTGCCTAAATGAGAAGATGTCGAGAGGATCAACTTACATGTCGAGAGGATCAACTTACATGTCGAGAGGTTCAATTGAACCCGTCGTGTAGTGCACTTAATCCTGTTGATAACTGCTGGGCGCAGCCCTCGAGAGGATGAAAAGAAGTTGTCGACAGGATCTGCGACAACCAATCGACGAGTCGACCATAACCTATCGAGGGGATGAACGAGACGATTGTCAATCCAATCAACAAGCATCATCAATCCAATCAACAAGTGCCGTCAATCATCTCGATAGGTCTATAAACTGTTGATTTGCATGCATAGCCAAACAGAATTTATTGAGAGGATCCCAAAACCTCTTGACACTCGATTTGGGGAACTTCTTAGTTCTTTCTTCAGCAGTTGTCCACGCCAGAAACCTGTGAACATGTTCCAAAGCATGTCAGTGACCCCTAGGGGTATTTTCAACACACAATGGGCCATGCGAGGAAACCTTAACGGTATCACATGTACTTGTCAGATGAGAACCAATGAGAGAAGAGCTTCTAGAAGAGAAATCGGCCACATCAACATAACAGAATTATCCCCTTACGTTCTAATTGGTTGAAACGAATCTGAGGACATAGGAGGAGAGTATAAAAGCTTGGAGGAAATGCAAAAGAAATGATCCAGAAATTGAGAAAACCAAAGTTGAGGGCGAGATCCATTTCTCCAAAATTCTCCCTTCTTCTTCCTCCTTTCCTCCGTCTCTCTTTGGCCAATCATGAGTGGCTAAACTCTTCTCAGTAGTTAGGGTGAGGTCTTAAGCTGTAAATTGATAGATTCAAAGGCATTGTAAGGAACTGTAAGATGCACAGATTACAGATCTGATCACAATTGTGTTGTAATTTTGTAATATAATTATGGATTTTAAAGGTGATTATGATCTATATTTCACTTTTTCATATTTGTTTTCCCTGGGTTGGATATTCCTGTAGATGTTAGCCTATGAGGGTCTCATATCCTGACATCTACAGCATATGTAATGGTTTTCCTGTTATACTCAAGATCTTTGAAGCGGAATAATCTCTAGGATGGTCTGTGACCATTAAAGTGGACATATTATAGCCTTAGGATTGCTTCAATTCTGTAATTGAGATTAGATTCTTATACCTCACCTCTTGTAGGGTAACCTGGGAAGCTGGGAGCCAGAAAAGAGGATTGTAGAAAATTAGATCTTAGCATTGCCATTAATTTCTTTGATTTTCAGTGAGAGACCAACACCCCTAATTGCTGTTCTCATCCTTTCATTTTGTCATCTCTTCTATATCTCCCCTTACCTCTGTGTTGGAATAGATCTGAATCAGTAGCACTTAATTCTGTAGTTTGTAGTCAAAGTGACAAAACCCCAAAACCTCTCCTCTTTCTTAGATTAGAATAGAGTGCTAGATCCACTCTGGATCTAAAGATTTACTAAAAGTTAGACCACATTTCCCTGTGGACATACCCTTACTTACCCTTTTTAAAACTTGTTGTAATAGCTCTGAATACTTGCAGGTCTGTGAGGCTATTTGCCTTGGTGTGTGTGCAACCCATAGATTCTATAATTGTTTGATTTTAAACCCGTTTTTGAGCACAAGGTAAATGGCCAAATAGTAGACACCCCTCATTCAAGGTGTCTTCTCATTTCTCTTGGAAAATTACAAATGTGAATTGGGGATGCTGACATGTTATGCTTGGCTTTCTTATCTATCAGCGCAGGCTAAAATGGAGCATTCAGGGGCCCAGTGATAGCTGTCGAAACGCGTGTTCCATGCCATGCATGCCTAGTGAGGATCCCATCGCATATCATGACCCGCTGTCATAGACCGTCGATGAGGGAAGTCAGCGTATCCTATTCCGCGGGTGTAAGGGGCATCCTGTCGCATGGCGCGACCTGCTACAAGTGACAACCAAACGGAAAGGAGAATCACCATATCCTAATCTGTAGGTGCAAGGGCATCCCACGCATGTCGACTTCTTGCAAGGCGGTCAAGCAGAGGGGTATGATACAAATATCTATAAATATGGTCTAGGGACCAATAATAAAATGAAATATAATGTCGAATTCTTTTGCAAGTCATGTCAGATCGGGCGCATCATTGCTCACACCAATGCATTTCAGTTTGTGTTCCTTTTCTAATAGGCGTTTGTAAGTTCTTACATTAAATATACTCATTGTTCAGTTTCCCAGGGGAATGGTTGGTTTAGGCTAGTAATTAGGTTGGTAACTAAGATGAAATTTGATGGGTAAGAGGTTGCTATGTTCATTTTTATTTTGGTCTCTTTTTTTAGTTGTCTTTTTGGTTTTAGAGGAAAGGATTTTTAGTTTTGGAGTAAAAAAAATTTTATTTGAGAAGTAAGAGATTTTTTGAAAGTTTGGGAATTTAACTTAAAATTAATTCAGTAATAAAATGGTGAAAAACGTGGCTTCTGAGACATCGCTGAGCAGATCCACCGTTACGAGATTTGTGGACCCGACCATTTGTGTGGTGGTCAAGGCGACACTTGGCATGTCAGATACTCCGTCTAACCTTCTCGGTGAATACTGATGATTGTTTCTTATGGGAGGACTACAGTGATTCGCGAGTCAAGAGAGATGGGTTTTGAAAATATTTTGACTTAATCATAACTAACTATATTTATAAGCAATATCGAGTAAAAGGGAAGGGTGGTACTTACCTGGGGGTGATACTTACCTGAATTGTGCATAGCTTGCATAGTCTATGATGGGACTGATGGGTTGTCAGGGTGATGCTGCGATGGGACTTAGGGATTCTTCTCTTTTTTATGTCCGCTGTGGCAGGGCCTGGCGATCGCCGGTGTGATGTGATGTCTTGGGGAAGTGATGGCGCGATGGGACTTGGGGATTCTTCCTTTCTTTTACTGCATGCTAGACGAGTCCCGGTGAGATGTGGGGATTCTGACAGGATGTTCACACTGAAACCTGGCATTGGTCGGATGGGACATGAGAGGAGTTCCAGATCTTTATGCATTTCTGCTGCGATAGTGGCGTCTGGCGACTATTGCGCAACGAGCAATTTGGGAAGAGGGCTCTTTACTTTAGCGACGGGACACGATCAAGCTTTCTCCCTTTTAATCATATGGCGTGGCAGATGTTGTTTGAGCTTTTTTAAGTAGTGATGTTTGCGATGGGAAGCGGGAGGAGTCCCTCTTCTTTTGTAATGGGATCTTAGCTGAGCATAGTTAGCGATGGGATTTTTGGAAGGTTTGATTCCATGCACTATTTCATGATGGGGGTTTCAAGGAGGTGTGATTGGCGTCGGGGCTATAAGGCCAACTGAGGTTGCTGTGTCGCGATGGGACATGTTTATGGTGAGAATGGGTCGTAGTCGGCTCGCGAGGGGACATATTCATGAATGTGTGGTGGGGTTGTGTCTGGATGTTTTGTTGTAGGACCAAATGAGGTGACACTGCTAGGATATTTGTGCGATAGGTATCTCTCATTTCTTTCTTTGGCAGATCTTGGGTTGTACGAGATCACGTTGTGGTTGCATCATGATTGGCTTCATTTTCATCTTCTCATGAGAGGATGTGTGGTGGAGTGATTGATTTATCGCGATGGGACATGCATGGTCAATGAGGTTGGATATTAGGGTGGTGTCATGTGTGTGTCTCGTCGCGATGGGACATGTGTGAGCGGCTGTTCCTTTTCTTTTTTTCTGAACAGCATGTGAGGCTGCGTGATGGGATAGGATTTTGATCGAGATGGGATAAAAAGATATGAATGTATAGATTTTTCCCAAAGTCAGGCATTAGACACTTGTTTTAGGTCTCTCAATATGATTGCGCACCTGTTTTCGGGCATGCGATCGTAGGTTTAAAGGGTTGTTTACGCGTTTATGAGTATGCGTGTGATTGGATTATGCGCTCTAATCATTATGCGTGATTGAGGCATCACCAGGTCATTCTGCGGGCGACCTTTCATATTGCACGGTGTGGTGTGGCGGTTTGATGGGATTGCACGATTTATAGTAGGCGCGGGCGATGGTTTCATTACGCGTTCGGGTTAGAGCCTGGGTTTTTTATTGAGCTCAGTGTGAGCTGCGCATGACTGGATTAAGCACACTGTCTCAGCGTGTGATTAAGTCCGTACTCTATATAAGCGTGAGAGCCTTCATTTGCTTTTCATTCCTTGGTTTAGTCTCGAGTTTTACTTCTTCTAAGTCTCTTGTGTTCTAAAATTCGTGTTTTAGTGATATCGGATGATCTAACTGTCCGATTGGGATGTCGTTTCTTCCTATATTCATAATTTTCCATGATCTTCGCCCTAAGGTGATGCTCGGGGATGACATTATTCTGGGAATGGGCAGTATTGGGAATGAGGGCACTAGTCTTCACATTGATCCCTTTTAGGGAGCAGTGAAGGCAGTGTAGAGGAGGCGGTGGCAGAGGAGGTGAAGATGGCGGAAGAGGAGGTGTTACAAGTGGAGGGATGTGTTTCCCAACCAATCCTACCTGAAGCCTCCGATTGGACCCTCCGAGTGGAATCTGCTCCTCGCTATGTCTTAGTTTTGAACCCAATCTTCGTTTTGGGTTGTAGGTTAAAGTTTTAGGTTTTCGTTTTGGGTTGTATATTCAGGAGGTATGCCTCTGGTGATATTGTGTAAAAAAAAGTTTATAAACTGAAAGGTAATTTTATTTATTATGTTTGCTTTATTCCTTTAATTTTGTGATTGGTTAACTTTTATTGTCATGATGAGAGAATGAGTCATGTGTTTAGGATTAAGGTTTGTTTGTTTTGTTCTTATGTTTGGATTTAGGATGACACTTGTTAGATAGGTGTAACTTTGGATTTAATTATTTTTTTAATGTTCTAGATGAGTGTTAGATGTTTTAATCCTATTGGTTCATCTATTTTTGAGTGGATTGGAGTTTCTTCGGGGGTTAAGTGTTGTATGATCATTGGCTCAACTATGTTTGCCATAGATTTAATTAGATGGAGGATATTTGTGAGGGTGACACTTGTTGTTTTATGATTTAGGAGGTGTATATTATCAATAGAGGCCAAGGGGCTTGTTTTGTTTTAAATTTTGTTTCTAAACTTAGGATTTAAAAGTTTGGGGCATTTTTAGTTTCAAATGTCTTTTCTTCCTTTTTATTTTGCATCCCAGGTATTATATACTAAGAGGTTTGTAACTATACTATTTTACTAAGAGGTTTGTAACCATATTATTTTTTTCTTCATTGCTGAGAATGAGTGATATTTTTTTCTTATTGTGTTTGTTTCATTTATGTTTGTTTATATTTGTCATTGTATGTTACATTAGAGGGGGAATAGGTAGTATTAGAGTATGGTGTTTATTTTTTGAGTGTACCTCTGTTGTTCTATTTCAGGTGTTCGTTTTAGGGTCCCATGGTGGATAAGTAAGAGCTAAAAAAAAATCAAAAAAATATCTCAGTTTGGGATATTCAAGGTGGTGAAGTAAGAACTAAATTGAAAAAATTTTTAAAAAATGCCCCAGTTTGGGGTATCAGTCTTGTGACCTGAGTATCGCTACCAAGGTGCCCAGTGTCAAGTGACGGTGGGACTTTCATTGGTCTCACAGATGTCCTGGAGTGTGTTAGTAATGATCCCATGTTGGGAAGTAGTTTAATTATTTCGGCCACATGGCAGGCTTGATTTTGTAAGTGCTGAACGATCATCATGTATCATAGTTTTCAACAAGGATTGAGGGGAATGGTAGATAAATAGTGATTACATCACTTGTCATTCGATAGTTTTCAGTTTTATTCTGAAGAGATTTTAAAAATCAACTTACTCATTGTTTGGAAAGAAAATAAAGGGTGAAGAGGAGGTAAGATTTATTGATCTGAGGGTAGCTTCTTATTCAACCAAATTTTAAAATAGTGGTCAACTACTTTCTTCTCGGGTGGATAATACGGTGCCATAATTGAGCTCTCCGTCATGGTCTAGCACCATTAAATCATCAAATTCTATGACTAGCAGGAGATTTGTCCTCCCGCCACCGTTCGACGATATCTAGTAGTGTGAAAATGTCAGGGATGCCCTCGCGGCTTGCTTATACTTTCCTAATAATATTATCAGGAATGCCCTCACAATTTGCCTCTGCTTTCCTGAATTCATTGATTGTTCATTCGTCGCATTGCTCTCGCTCGATTGTGCTTCTTTTCTATATATATATTTTTGAAACAACCTGCTAACGCAAAAATTGTGAGGTTTGATGGAACCTTACATTTTCATTTTTTCTGCTCTAACATCGACTCCAATGGCTGAAGGGGGTGTGTGAGAATCCAAAATTTTCTATATTTCAAAAAAGAGGGTTTCATGATCCACTAGTCCTTTCGATCAATTCGTCTGAGTAGGAGGGTAGTCAATGAGTCAGATGATACCCAAAATGATTTTGAAAATAATGACCTACGACTGATGAATGCCTTGTGACGACTGCGAGGATGATAGGTATATAAGTATGTTTGTTTAGGCTACGAAACATGATGGTCATTGAGTTATGATTCCAAGGGTCAGAGAGTCCTTCCCCTGTGGCTGTTTCCTAAGCATGTTGTCGAGATAATATAAATACTTCTCATATGGGTTAATTTTCCTCTAGGCGAGGTAGTTGTAGACATTTTTTCCTTAACACTAGCTCCCTGACTTCAAGTTCTCGGTCGAGTATAAGTGTGAAGGGTTTGGGGCATAAAAGAGTATTTACGTTTTGAGCATTTATATTTTTAGATTTTAACTTTTCTATATATATATTTTTTATTTTTTGTATTTTTGTTTTGCTGTTATTATTTTTGTGTTAGGGTACAGCGTTAGTTCCTTAAGAAGGGGATTGACTCAGGAAGTCCGCTTGGCGTGACATGTTGGATGGTCAAAGTGATCGTTCGATTAGATAATATTATTGTTTCGGGGTCCTCGATCCCTTTCAATCTAATCAATGAGGGATGAGAGTGAGGTTATATTTAGGTTTGTTTTTTGAATGGTATAGGATTTATCAAAATAAGTGTGGTGTCATTTGATTTCTGCCTTCTATAGGTCTTTTGTGTCCGGGGTGTCTTTATCGGGAGGGACCCCCTTTTGTTTTTCGACGGAGTGAGGCATCTCGTAGAGATGAAACATAGAGTTGTTAAAGAGTTCTTTGAGGTCATTTGCAGGTGGTTGGAAAGCTATTTGCAAGTGAAGTTGGAGTGGAAACCGTTGAGAGGGACGGTAGTGTTGTAAAGGTAGTGATAAGATAAAGCAGATGTAGAGTAGGAAGAAAAGACGTGAGGGCATAGTCCAAGGTTGATCTTTCCTACATGTGGGGCGGTCTAGTTTTGTTTGATTATGCTTGTTTGGTTTGATTCACACTTTAGGTTTATCGTGAGTTTATTTTAAAGTTTTATTTATAATTTTTTGAGGAGGTTGAGTATCATAATTTTGACGTAGTAGTTTTATTGCCGATTGGGGTTTGGTGAAGGTTTTGATTATGAGGTCCACAGAGATTCGGATCTGATGATCAGAAGCTATTTTAATTGTGACGTTCATTTCGTGTTTTGATGGGATTTAAGGTATCTTGGTTTGGATGGCGATTGGCGTCGTAAGATTTCAGTTTGGTTTAATTTCGAAAGTGGGAGCGATGATCGACTCCCTGATAGGTTTTGTGGTAGGCTCAAAGGTGAGTGGGGTTGGCATTGTAGGAATAGGTTCGGTTTTAGTACCGGGTTCATGCTTGATAACAGGCTTGAGTTCAATGATGGGTTCAAGTTTGATGATGGGCTTGGATTTGTTGATAGTTTGAGGTTTGATGAAAGGTTCGTATTTGGTGATCAGTTTAGGTTTGACGATAGGTTCAGGTTCGACAATGGATTCATATTTGATGGTGGGTTCACCGTTGAAGGAGGGTTTGAGCTTGTAGATAGGTGTAGGGTCAACGATAGGTTCGGGTCTAGGTTCGACGCTTGGTTTAAGTTCAACGATCGGTTTGGTTTCCTGTCCGATGACAGGTTCGAGTTTGATTATGAATTCAGGTTCTATGATAGGTTCATATTCGCGGATAGGTTTAGATTCGATAATAGGTTTCGATTTGATAATAGGTTTAGTTTTAATATAGGTTTAGGTTTAAGTTTGACAATAAGTTTAGGTTTTATAATAGGTTTGAGTTTGGGGTTCAGTTTGGTGGCAGGTGAGGTGATAGTGAGTCGATGTTGAGGTTAGGCGTAGAAGTTAATTCGAGAGTCGATGTTGAGGTTAGGCGTAGAAGTTAATTCGAGAGTCGATGTTGAGGTTAGTGGGGTGATGTGTTTGTTGTCAAGTTCGAGTTTTAAAGCAGGTGTAGGGATTAGTTCAGGGGTCGGGATTAAGGTTGGTGGGGCAATGTATCCGATTTTGGGGTTAGTTTCGGAGTTGATTTGGAAGCGAGAGGGCTGGTATTTTGGGAGTAGATTTGATTACTAATTTGGGTTCAGAGTTTAGTTTTGTGATTAATTTAAGTATGAATGGCTTCATATAACACCGATTGATTGGTTCGAAAATCACCTCTAGAGTTTGAACGTGAGCCTATTCGGGGGTATTTTGTGTCATTAGTTTGGGCGTCTGTTCAGGAGGTGTGGGGATTGATTCGTTTGTTGATAGGTTATCAGATTTAAGGGTAGGTTGAGTTGGTTCGAAGATAAGCTCGTTGAGCTCAACGATGAGTTTGGTGATGGATCGAGTTAGCTTAGGGGTGGAGTTGGTGATAGGTTGGATTTTAGTGATCTTGGTAATCGGTTCAAGGCAAAAGGTAACTTCACGTTTATAGGTGCGTGGGATAGGGTTGGTTGGTTGTAAGTGAATAGTATGACCTTGCTCTGAGGGAGGTTCAATTCTTCGGATCAGGCTAGTTGGGTGGAATGGGGCAGGGGTGAATGACTGTACAGTCTCGCATGCGAGTTGAGTTTGATCGAACAATGGATTGTAATAGGTGATGTTAGTTTGCATGTCGTTGGGGCATTGGTTTTGGTCATAGTACGGGTTCATGTATTTGTTGGTGTTGGTCAGGGTATAGAGGTTGGTTATAGTCAGGATACAGGTTTGTGTAAAGGTCTTGAGCTTGGTCATATAGGTGGTATGGTTGAGGGTTAGTTTTGTTTTGTTCTTTGTTTGCATTGATTTGTTCGGAGTCTATGGCTTCATTTAGGGTGTTTGTCTCGCGGTTGCCGGAGGAGGGTCTATTGGATGTTAAGGTAGGAAGACTGAGGTCTCCATTCTTCAGTCAACGTTCTATGTGTGAGGTGCGTTGATAAAGGCTAGTAAGGTCGTGATAGTCTCTTAGGATGAGAACACTCCGAAGAGGCTCTCAGGTAATGCTAATCACGATTTCTATCGCATCGCTTTCTTTTATTTGATTCCCCGTTCGAGCGTCAAGTTTTCTCCAATGGTTGGCGAATGTCGAGAAGTCTTCAGTGCCCTCTTGTCTTGTGTATATCAAGTCAGTGAGACTGATTTCTTCATGAGTTAGGTGCTAGTATTGATCTAGGAATCTGTCGGCTAAGTCTTTGAATGTCTAGATTTCGGCTAAAGGTAAGGTCGTGAACCAGTCCAGGGCTTCTCCTTCTAGTGATCTCGGAAAGTAATGGATCAGAAGTCCATAATTGATGCGGATTGGTCGACAGTCATTGCAGAATAGGGCCATGTGGTACTTCGGGTTTCCCGTATCGTTATATTTGTTGAATTTTGGAGGTTTAAAACCAGCGGGTACGGTGAAGTCGATGTCTCGGCAAAATTTGACGAATCCAAAAGTTTGACCGGGGTGTTCTTTGTTAGCCATGTAGTTATCTAGAAATTGGGGGAGGTTGTTTATGTTTATGGTGGTGTCTTTTCTAGGTGCCTTGGGAGAGGGTTGCCTTCGACAGTTGTTGTAGAAGGTATGAGAGGTATATGTGTTATGTGTCGGGGGAGTCGGAGCATGTAGAGGAGTCGGTGTCCTTTCCTTTTGTCTGTTCCTCGGAGTAACTTGTCTTTGGGACTGGAGCAATGCATTGACTTCTCTTCCTCCTTTTGTGAGTGCACTTGGAGTGTGGTCCATAACTTGACTATCGGGGTAGCTTTGCTCAGTACCTCTTTCTTCAGTGGTATCACTATGATTTGTATTTCGTGGAGCAAAGGGGTATTTTTGGCTCTCATTAACCATGTTTACCCGAGCACGATGCTGGGCTGTCCACGAAGACGGCCTAACGTTATCTCAGGGTCGCTATGGAAGCCCCATATGGGTGGGTCATTGTCATTAAAGTTCAATTTTCTGATGCCGACCATTTTAAAATATTTTTTTTTGTTTTTTTTTTATTTTTTGAAAAATTTTATCCACGTACAAGTGTGTGTAGAAAAGTGATAAAGCGAAATAAAATAAAAATCAAAATAAAAAGCGAAAAATATAAAACCAAATTAAATGAAGCAAGGAAAATAGAGAACTAAATTAATTAAATCAGGATAATCTTAGGGAAAAAGAGTTCCATCGCGATCATCACTCTATTGGTACGCGCTTTTTCTGGGTTCCTTTCGGTCCCCGGAATCAGTGGCCCAATTCGGTCTAAGTTGACTTTGGTGAAGGCGATGAGGGAGTAATAAATTAGGAAATACTAAATGTTAAAATTAATTAGGTGAATTCTAAATGAAGAATACTGAGAAGATGCGATCACCAGCTACAGATATTTATCGATGATGCAACACGACACTGATCACGCTTTAAGGGAAAGCGGGAGCTCGTAGGTTGAACTCCTTTACTGAATCATCTGCCGGCGAACGTCAGCAGCTGTGGATTGCCTTTAGTCTAACTAGTTTGCTTTTCCTATTCCTGCTGGGATTCTGATTTAACTTGGTCTCCTAATCCTACTGGGAGTCTAATTGATTTCGATATCTTAATCCTAGTAGAAATATAATTAATTAAGTCTCCTAGTCCTACTAGAAGTCTGATTACATTAAATATCCTAATTTTAATTAGAAATCGAATTAATTAAAAAAAGAGTTTTGGGCCCATTATGCTAAGGAGGATTGGCCTCGTTCCCAAGTACCCTCCGTAAGCTCCCATGGCCAAATTGGGTGGCTAAAATTGAGAGAGACTGAATTTGAATTATAAAGTAGTATTTTTTTGTGAAAGATTGATGATTGGTATTTAAGGGTTAAAATTTTAGGGGTAAAAAAAGAATTAAGAGCTGAAACTATAAAGCAAATTTTAGGATTTAGAATTATCAGAAATTAAGACTGAAGCTAAAATCTAAGGACCAAAATCTAGATCAAAATTAGCAAAATTTGGACCGTGAGATTAAGGACCAATTTTACAGCCTAAGAACTACGACCTAAAAATTAAAAAAAAGACTAGTTCTAGAACCTAAGGACTAGAATAAGAAAATTAGAAATTTAGATTAAAACCTAAGATATAGAATTTAAGAACTAGAGGGCTAGAACCTAAATCTAGAACTAGAATAAAAAAGGGGAACTGGTTTTAGAACCTAAGAACTAGAACCAAAAAATTAAGGACTAAGGAATTACCTGAAGAATCGTCTAAATCTTACAGATGGAAATTGTATAGAGGGCAATCGTGTAGAGGGAAATTGTGTAGGGAAAAATTATGTAGAGAAAAATTGTGTGGAGGAAAATTGTGTAGAGGAAAATTATATAGAGAGATAAAGGTCTTATTTATAGGCTTTTACTATAAATCCTATTTTCTAAAATAATATAATAAAGATACTAATCCTAATTCAACTAGGAGTTTTGAAAAACGTAACTTTTTGTACAGCAGCCATAAATTGACCATAACTTCTTCGATACTTGTCAAAATTGTGCATTTTTTTGGCTCGTTAGAAAGCTACTTCGATAAGCTTTTCAACGTGACTAATTTCACCTCAAACCGACTACATTTGATACCTCAAAATAAGCTAAAAATAAAAGTGATGGGATTGACAATTCAGAAAAGGTTAGGGAGACCTAGTTGGCTCTAGACTAAGGATTTGGGCAGGCATTTCCTAAGGGCTGAATTCTAAAACTTAAGAATTAAGAATTAGAATCTAAATATTAGAACTATAAAAATTTAATAATTAAAACTAAAGGCAAAAAAAATCTAACGACGACTGAAATCGGAGTCAAAATAAAAAAAATCGGAGCATAGGATTAAGGACTGGTCCCAGAAAACTGAGAACTGGAACCAGAGATTAATATTAGGACTGAAAATTAAGGTATCGGGATAAAAACTAAGTTTTAAAATTGAAAATTAGATAATAGAATTAAAGACTTATTCTAGAAACTAAGAACCAGAACCAGGGATTAAAGTATGGATTAAAGGAGGTATTACGGTCTAAGATTGAAATCGAAACTAATAATTAAAACCTAAGTTTTAAATCTAAGAAATAAAGACTAGGACTAGAGATTAGAAGTTAAAACCTAGGACTAGAAATCAAAGCCTAAGATCTAAACCGAAAATTAAAACTACAAAGTAAACTATACCTACGGCCTGGGCTACAAAGAGAAATCACGGAATCCTAAGCTTGGAGACGAAGAACTCGAAACTCGAATCTCAAAGTTGTGGGGGCCAGGGTTTGGGTTGTAATGGAGAGGTCTTTTATAGATTTTTTTTTCTAATTAAACGCCCTCTTTCAGACGTTTAACTGAATTACATGCTAGTTTTTCGGTGCTTAATCGCTTTGAGTCGGTCACAGACTCAATGAGCGACTGGTTAACTTGCTCAGCGAGTTTCGTAGTTCTAACAATGTTAGGACTAATTGCGCACCTGGTGCGGAGTGCGTAATCCAATTAAGCATCTCATTTGAAGCATTTAATTGAGGAAGGTTGGGGGTCAAGGGTGGTGAGGCTAGATCGGGCGTAGGCCAATTGCACGCCGGTGGTGGGGCGCTTAATCCAATCGCACATGCCATTGTGGGCATGTGATCGATTCTCAAACCGGTCTGAGAAAGGAAGTCTAGTCTGAAAGGAGGACTAATTGCACATTTGTAGTTTTGCGTGTAATCGAATTGCATGGGTGGTTTTAAGTGCATAATTCGGGTCTATCCAGGTTCGGGTCGGGTCTCAAATGCCAAACTATTGTTTCAGTCTACATTTCGACTCTATACTATTGTTTTAGTATATAGTCTCCCTACGTTGGGGTCTGAGCCACAGAGCTATTGTTTCAGCCTGTGTTCAGCCATGTACTATTGTTTCAGTGCATGGTTCCCATGTTAGGGTTAGGGGGTCTGAAATGTCAAACTATTATTTCAGCCTGTATTTCAACTATATAATATTGTTTTAGTATATAGTCTCCCTACGTTGGGACCTGAGCCACTGAGCTATTGTTTCAGCCTGTGTTCAGCCATATACTATTTTTTCAGTGTACGGTCCCACGTTAGGGTCATGGGTCTTGAGCCATAAAGCTATTATTCAGCCTATGTCTAGCCATATACTATTATTTCAGTATATGGTCTCACATTAGGGTTATGAGGTCAAAGGTTGACTAAATAGATTTATATATTATGAGAGGGTAAAATGGGAGTGTCGACACTTCGGTGCTTATAAAATTGATTTAGGTTTTCCAAGACACCAAAAGCTCTGGGTGGCGACTCTATATTTTTTTCAAGAGTGCGCATCGTCGCAACGGGATCACAAAAAATTCGACGGTTGCATAGATGGCAACTCTGCTAGGGAGTAGCTAGTAGATCTTCCCATGAAATTTTGCCTTTTCCTTTGTTTTTACTAACGTTTAGCTGTTTCTTGATTTTGTTATTTTAGTCACCCCTATGATTCAGTCTTGCTTTTACTCACCCCTACTTTTCCATCATTTATGTGCCTTAGCCAATTGGCAGGCCTACTTGAGCATCATCTTTACATCTCCTGTACTTTTCCGTCATTTACATGCCTTAGCAGATTGGCGGGCTTACTTGTACTTTTTCTTACATGCCTTAGCCGTTTGGCGGGCCTACGTGGGTATTTACTTTATCGCAATTATATCCTACTATTGGTGAATTTCCTTGCATTCAAAAAGGGGTTTAAATTCGCTCAATTCAAGGCAGATCACACACACAGACCTGCAAGTATTCAGGGCCTGTTGTAGCAAGTGTTAAAAGAGTAAGTAAGGGAATGTCCACAGGGAGGTGAGTTCAAAATATGGTAAATCTCCAGATCTGAAAGAGATCTGACACCCTACCTAATACTAGGTTAGTAAAAGAAAGGGGAGAGGTTTTAAAGGGTTGTCACTTAAACTAAACTACAAATAAAATGCAGAATTAACTAGGATCGAGTCCAGAGTTTAGAACTTACACTTGGAAGGGATTGAAAAAAAAAAATGGAGAAGAACAACTTGGAGTTTTGACTTACCGCAATTGGGTTGAGCTAATCGTGTTATAGGGGACTCAAAGCACACCAATCCCTCAGCTGGCTACAAGCACAGCTGCAGAGTAGAAGATTCTATAATAATCTAAGGGATTTGACTGATCTTAAGGCTATGATCTGTCCACTTCAATGGTCACAGACCAACCTATAGACTTCATCCGACCCAAAGGTTTAAGGTGGAACAATCCAAGTGAAACCAGAGATTGAACTGATCTTAAGGATATGGTTTGTCCACTTCAATGGTCACAGACCATCCTATAGATTTCCTCCAACCCAAAGGTTTCAATCAAAGAATTAAAACAACTACAAATGCTACAATTACCAGGTCACAGGCATAGGCAATTGCAGGGATATCAGATCTAGGAAGATCAAATGGTATCCAAGAGGTCTACCAGTTAAGTGGGTGAGCTGATCAACAAACTCCCTTACACAAATCCGATTGAGCACCAAATGAAACCAAGGGAACTATAGATCTAATTAAAACAATAAAATCAATATTTACATTGCATAAAACTCACTCTACAATGAAATGCTCTCAGATATGTAGTCTGTGTAGCAATTGACCCACAAATAACACTCTCAACCTTACCCAATTATAGATCAGACCTCACCCCTTGCTGCTCCGAGAGAGTTAGCCAACCATCGTTGAGCTAAAGGAGGGGAAACAAAATTTTGTTGCAAGCCCTAATCTCTATATTTCTATCTCTCCCAATTACAATTGGGGATCTCATTATATAGCTTTCCCCTCTCGTTTCTCCCACCAATATTCCCTTCTACAAGGTCCTCAGAGTTCGTTAGAGTTCTGTCAGAGCACGTGGGGTTGGTTAGGGTTTTCTAGGGCATCTTCAGGATCATCATGCCGATCACTAAAGTGCCTCGAGTTGCGTGTAACAGGTCACCAAGTTGCAGCATGTGAACAACCTATTTTCTGAGAAGTTCTTCACACAATTTTGACAGGTTGAGAAAGCTTCCAACAGGTTCAAATGTAGCGTTTTGGTCCTTTCGCTAGGTTCTCAGATCTCTTCGATAGGTTTCGATAGGATGAGCCTTCTCTTGAAGCTTCAGCTTTCTTTGCCCCTTTGTCTGGAGCATTCGACAAGTTGGGAAAGCTTTTCGATAGGTTCAACTCTGCATGCCAGCATTTCGATAGGATTGCTCTCACTCTTGCCGAAATGTTCAAGTACCTTCCGATAGGTCTGAGCTCCAGCTTCTCCATCTCGATAGGTTCAGGCAACCATCCAATAGGTTCCCTTTACACCTCAGGGAGGCTTTCGATAGGATGATTTCCTTCTTTCTCTCAGCTGCTCGATAGGTTCTTGGATCCTATCAAACTTCTCAATCCTCACGAATTCTTCCTTTCTCTGTCTTCAAATCCTATCGAAACCCTTCCATCTACATGAATTCCTCCATTTTTAGCCCTCAGCTCCTATCGAAGCCTTCAGATAACCTCACGATGGAATAATTTCTGTCTACTTTCACTTCCTTAACTATGTCCTGCTGTTGCCACACGCCCCAAGTGGCCAATGGTGTGCAACCCTCTTATGTGCCATTGTTGGGTCTACACTGTGCTGAGAGATGGACTTCTTTGTGAAGCCTTTTGGAGTAGTTTTCTGCACTATTCTTGTCTTTTATTGCTCTCTACAAAACAGACCCAAACCCAATAAGTGTTTATTAGTGTGCTCACAGGTTCATCAAAGGTCAGGTTAAGGGGTGAAAACTGGCATTTTTCACTACTTAACACACCCCCAAACCTAAGCCTTGCTAGTCCCTGAGCAAAGGAAAAACAAAGAACATTAAAATGCCACTTTTATAGGGATCACAGATGCATTTAGCATATGCATCAAGCCTTTTAAACCCCTAGGTGATCCCTAGTGGAGGAGTGAAGTCTCCTGAGGGTTTTCAGTGAAGGTACCCACAAACTTCTCCAATAAAATCAGTTAATACTTATGCAACATGCTAAAATAGAGTTTAAGTAAATAAAATAAGTTCCACACCATGTACCTTCAATTTTAAAAGATTTTAAGCCTAAAAATCACTAGTTCAAAACATGAAATTCTGTTATAATTCCTTCATCATCAATCAATTAATGTCATGGCCTTTCTCCTAAAAATTTATGCAGAGCTCACCATTCATTTAAGAATTTTGTTTTGATACTACCCCCATCAAATTGGATTTCAGACCCAAGTCTCACCAGGGCTGTTCACTCATAATAAAAATAGAATGGTGCATCATTTCACACAACTCAAGAGCAATTACAGCCCTTAAATAGGACTGCAAGCATGAGCATAGGCATTGCTTTAATTTATGAAATTTTCTAATTCTTTGCACCATAGATCAAACAAATCCTCATCTCCACATGACAGCTCAATCCATTTTAGATCAGTAAGGTCTTTTTATTGGGTTATAATGTGGCTTATGGGTGAAATTTACAAAAGAATAAAGGGTAAAAAGGATTCAAATTGAGAAATCAGCTAGGTAAGGAGGTGATTTGCAACTCAACCTTCTTCATTTCAGCACAATTCCATTTACTTCTTGAACTTTTAGATTTGAAGTGATCAGTTTCTAATCCTCTTTTCAGTCTTTCAATGAAATGACTTCTCTTTCTCATTCTTTTTCTTTGATTTTCTTTTTTTTTTTTCTTTTTTATTATTATTATTATTTTTATTTATTTATTTATTTTATTTTATGGGCTAGAATGCCACAATACCACCAAATGTGCTTCCTTCTCTTTCAACCAAAATTTTAAACCTTGCTCCTCTAGCCTCACTTCTTTTTTTTTTTTTTTTTGATTTCTCAAATCGAGAGTGAACTAAAATAGGTCAAGGGGTTTTGGGTTCAAATTTTCTGATTTTTATCAAAGAAAAGTTAGGATTTTTAAGGCTCAAATGGTGTGTATCAAGGGCAGTTCAAAGGTGGGAAAATTTTAGGCTCAAATTGTCCAAGGGATGGCCTTACTTCATGTCTTCAATGTCATGAATACTGTCAAGTTGTTTTAATTTGGATTTGTCTAACTTCTAGTGGTTGAAACTAGATCCAATCAGTCCATAGAGCAGAAAAATTGCCAAGACACTCTTCAAAGAAAAATTTTCAGGCCCAAATCTCACTGGGTATGGCCTACCATCAAAATTTTCTGGGGGGCATCCGCATAGTCTTTTCTCATTTCAGGTTTACTACACAAAAAAAATTTCAAAAATTGTTGACATTTGCTTCATGAAGACTGTTAGACTACATCTTATTTCAGTTTTAAAAAGTTTTTAAATTTCCTCTTTTTCCAAAAAATCAGGTGGGAAATCACTTTATTTTCAAAAGCTTTTTCAACATAGCTGCACTAGCATTAACTCGTTTCATTGGTTGGCACACCTGCCACACCCCCAAACCTAAACTAAATAGTGTCCTCACTGCGGGGAGCATGGTAGTACACAGAAAGGGAAAATGCAAAAAGAAATGACTATTTAATCAGCAAAAATATGTACAAAGGGCAAAACAGAAAAACTAAACTACATTTATTTATACGCATCATCAGGCCAATCGTATAAATCTTGCAGATTTTACAAATCGTCCTTTGATAAAGGAGTTTTGCTTTGTGGTGGGACTTCTTGGTGGACTGCTTGGGGGCCTCCACAGACTGGGCAACAGATTTCGTACTTTTCTTTGCAGAGGCAGCAAGAGGAATGGACCAATCATCTAAATCAGAGTTAGATGGGAAGAGGGCAGTAGGATTGAGTACAAGGGTAGCAGCAGTCTGTCTTCTTTCTTCCTTGGAGAGTAGAGTGGAGGAGGTGCCATGCGGGGACCTGGTGGGGGCTACCTCCTCAGACTGGGTAGCAGGTTGCTTCCCTTTTTTGTGAGCAAAAGCAGGGGACACATTTTTTATTGCAGTGACCTTCCTCTTTGTAGAAGTCCTCTTAGGTTTTGGAGGTGTAGATTGTACAGGAGGAAGAACTTGAGATGGAGGAGGGAAACAACTATAGGTGGGGTAGGAGTAGGCTGAGTGGAAGACGGTGGACAAGGTTGGGTGGAGGTAGGATTGTCCGGAGGGGCTAAAGCAAGAGGAGCTAGTTGATACGGTTAAGAAGTCATCAAGGCAATCCTTCTCTCCAGCATTTCAATTTTTTTTGTAGCACGGAGTTCAGTGGTCTCAGCAAGTTCCTGAGTGGCCTTAATGACGTCCCTAGCATTGGCTAATTGTTTCTGAAGGTTGTCAACATTCTTCTTTTCAAACTCGGCAATATGAGTCTGATCCTCAGCAATGAGTTTGGCCGACTGATAACGAGTGAGGATTTCCTTCCATCCTTCAGAAATATCACGTAAGTGGATCCTCTGTTCCAATTCTAGGAGAGCAATCCTTTACTCATAAGAGACCTTCAGGGAAATGCGAAGGGCTGCCATACCACTCAGGACATCTCTACGGATGAAGGGGTTATCCCTCATTGCATATAGTAGGGTGAGGTAAGGGGGAATGTAGATGTGGGACCTGAGGATAATGGGCAAGGAAGGTGGTGGAGTGGAAGAAGAGCAGGGGGTGGAGGAAACCAAATCCTGACAAAGCTCTGTTTGGGTGTAGGCCTCTTCGAATACAGGAGGGACAAGAGTGGGTGAATGGGTGATGGGTGACGCAGCAGCTGTAGTAGCTACTACTGCTGGGGAGGAAGGAGTAAAGGATGGTGAGGAAGGAGGTATGGGGAAAGGTGGAGCTGCTACCTCCACAGACTGGGTAGCTACTGTGAAAGGTGAAGCAATGGGGGAAGACGAAGGAGATAAATGGAGAGGTGAAGGAACCAGGGACAGTGGAGAAGTGTGCGAGGGTTGGGGAGCTGGAGAGGGTGGACTGAGTGTGGACTGAATGGATTGAAGGCAGGAGCTCATGAGGGCTTGGTTGTCGGTATTGATTGTCAATTGAGTTTGAATTGACTGTAAGAGGGAGAGAATTTGGGTGAAAGTGTCAGGCATGGTGGGGGTAGAGGGGACAGGTGTTTGGATGGGATGGAAAGGAGAAGAAGGTGTATGGTTAAAATGAGGGGGAGTGGGGTGTGGGGAGTCAGGAAGTGGGGTGTACTCATGAGCAACATCCTCCACAATTGAAGTCATGAGGGCAGTGAACCCAGTGGTGGTGAACAGGTCCACACTCTGTGTATGCAGAAGGGGTTGAGGAGGGGAGCAATCAGAAATGGGTTGGTTAACGGGTGGAGTAGACATGGTAGGGGTGGGCTCTAAGATTGTAGGAGGTGCAAGGACTTCAGGTTGGAAGACCTGAGTGGTGGGTGAAAGTAAAACAGGTCTAGAGGTGGGTGGAAAGAGGTTTGTTGGAAGAGGGACAGATACAAAGGGAAAAAGCAATGTGGGTGGAGGTGTGAGTAATGGGACAGGTAGGGTAGGTGAAGGGATGGATGGTGGTATCGTAGTAGGACGATTTGCTGCCATGGTAGTGGCCACCTCCTCAGCCTCCTCCATTCCAGCTGACTTACTCTTCTTAATTAAGGTGAGGCTGGTGAACCATTCCCGTTTCCCATATACTTATATGGTCAGCTACTCCATTGGCTCATTCCTCTTGACTACATACTTCCCAGCCTTGAGCAAGCATGTAATGAGCCTGCTAAAAGGCAGTCCACATCCTTTAGCAAATGCCTGTCTTTTCAGCACTTTGTCATTGATGTCCACCATTATCTCAAAAATCAACTGAGGTGCACTAAAAAATTTCCCTTGTGAACAGTAGTACAAGGCATCTACAATTGGGGGCCTTCTCTCCTGCAGGTGCCTAGTGACATAAGCATTTTTCCTCAAAATGGTATCAATGAATCTGAGACTGGGTTGGAGATATCTTTGCATTAAGGATTCATCATATCCCACAATTCCTTTAGTGAGCTCCTTAGCCATTTCTTTGAATGTAACCCATTTGGATGCTCCCTTAGATCTACTGGAATCAAATTTGTGTGGAACTCCCAAAGCCATCCCAATATCCTCGCTATTCATTGTGATTTGCCAATCATCAATCAAAATCTCTAGCACAGCCTCTTTCCCAGGCACCACCTTCTTTTTCAAATTCTGGTACCACAATTTAACCAGCCTAGGGTACACATTCTCCTTCAAGGACACATTCTCCTTCAAGGGCGTAAGTAGGGGTAGCAAACCTTCCTTCTTCAAATATTCCAGTGTCGCCTGGCACTCCCCAATGTTGGCAAAGTATGCCAGATCAATCGGGACAAGACTCAAATTATCCACAAACTCATTGGGGGTGGTTAACACAGTTGGAAGCTCTACTATAGGTGGTCTGTCAAGGGTGGGCAAAGGGGCTTCCGCAGCTGGAGCAGCCCTCTCTAAGGGTGTTTCTACCTCAGGCTCCTGAATTTCGATAGCTTTTTCTTTCTTGGCCTTAGGAGCCTTCTTAGGCGTCTCCTCAGAGAGCTTCCTCTTCACAGGTGGTTTGGTAGCTGGCTTCGATTTCTTGGAGGAATTGGGGGTAGAAGCGGTTGGTCTCTGGAGTAGGTTTGCTAGGGTTTCCTCAGGCTCAGCCATTTTACTCTCAGGGATTACTCACTCACCAACTTAAAATGAAATTCAGAGGTTAGTAATTAGAACAACAACAGATTGGCGGTGGGAAGGAAACTTTTCCCAAAACTCCTAGGGTTTTACAGATATCACAATGCACTGCTCCAATTTCTCCAAAATCAGGTGCAAAATGCTCCTCTACGTAAGCTCATTGTATTTATGAAATGGCAAGCTGAATAACTACAGGTTTTGTGAGGATTTAGTGAAGGAGTGAGGCGAAAGATGAGGAAGAGAGCTAGGGTTTGGTAGAAGGTGTCGAATGGGGCGGAAATGACCTATCGTCAAGTATATAGAGGGTGAAATACGATTTCGATAGGATGAAATGGACGGTTTCGATAGGTTAATGTATCCTATCGAAAGCTTAGCAGACAAAGCTTTCAAAAGGGATGATTCGATAGGATCCCGATAGGTGGAACCTTCCTTCCGATAGGTTTAAATGGTACACGATTCATCTTTTCGATAGGTTCCCGATAGGTATCCAGAGCCTATCAAAATCTTCGTTTTACCCCTTTTTAACCTATCGAGAAGTTGGTTTCACCTGTCGAAAAGCCTATCAAAATCATTAAATATCCTATCAAAATCACCATGTGACCTAACGAAGGGTGAACTCTCAGTTCCAGCACTTAGCAGGCTTTGTTGCTGTGCTGCCCTACGATTTGTTTCCCTTGTGGACAAGCTCCCATTATCTCAGGACAACTAGCAATATTGAAATGATGGCCTAGTGTTTTGTCATGACATTTTTATTGCAAAAGAACATTAATCAAAACACAAAGTAAACACCTAAAACAAAAGCAAAATATGGTACAGATGATACATACTGAACTCAGGGGCTAGCTTGGAGGATCTAGAAGGTCAACAGTCTCCTCTAGCTCATCAAACGTGTCACCTTTTGTGGATCTTTTCTGCAGTAGATGTCCATCCCCTGAGTGGTGCTTTTCCTTTGTAGACCAACCATTGCCCTGCAGCAGGTGATGTAGGTTTTCAGGCACAACCTCTTCTAGTATATCAATGGAAAAGCAGGCCTCATCTAGAGGGGGTTGATGGGCTGTGTTGAACACATTCAGCTTTACTTTCATGTTTTCAAAGGAGACTTCCATGTCTCCTAACCTACATTGAATGCAAGCATCAGCCGTGGCCAAAAAGGGCCTGCCTAAAATCACTGGTATGGAAGAAACACATCTGCTTGGCTCCATGTCTAGCACCAAAAAATTAGCAGGGTAAAAGAACTTGTCAACTCCCACTAGGACATCTTTAATAACCCCCACAAGCTTACTTTTAGATCTGTCAGCCAGTTGCAAGACCACATGTGTGGGCTTCAACTCTCCTAAGCCCAGCTTCTCATATACTGAATATGGAAGCAAGTTCACACAAGCTCCAAGATCTAACAAGGCCTTTTCAATTTTATGATCCCCAATGATGTAGGGGATAGTGGTGACTCCAGGGTCTTGAAGTTTTGTGGGGGTTGCAGTAAACAGAATTTACTTTACCTTTTCTGCTGAAAAGACCTTCGATAAATGTATCCTAGATTGTCTTTTATGGGTGCATAGCTCCTTTAGAAACTTGGCATAGGCTGGAATTTGCTTGATTGCATCAAGTAAAGGCAAGTTGATCTTCACTTGCTTAAAAGTTTCCATCATTTCCTCTATTTTACCTTGCCCTTTGTGGAAAGGGGAAGGTGCTTGCAATGCTTTCGGAAATGGCAAATGTGGGACTACTCCCTCATTTGCAGCCTTAGCCAACTGGTCATCTTTCTTTTTAAATTTTTTATTTTCTTGAGAATCCTCATTCTCTTTCTTATTCAAACTGGGTTATTCCTGGTTGTCCACCATTGGTGGATCTTGTTGTGTCATTTCAAAAGCCACTTCTTTTTCTTTTTCCAAATTTCTCACAGGCTCACAGCCCACTTGATTATCCACCAGCCGTCCACTTCTCAATGTAGTTATAGATTTAGCTTCCTCATGGATGGAGGAAACTTCACCCACTACAAATTGTCTCCTTGGGTTATCCAATGATTGGCTAGGTAGCCTCCCTTCCTCTCTCTTAGTCAAAGCATTAGACAGCTGACCAAGAGGGTCTTCTATCTTTTTAATGCTTTGGCTGTGAGAGTGCACAGTTTGAGTTAAGGGATCCAAATTCTACATTGAGGCCAGAACTTGTTTCTCGAAAGAAGGTAATCTCACAGCTGGAGGGAGTGCAGGTTGCTGTACAGGTTGGGTCATGGGCTGCTGGTATTGAGTCTTGGGAACATAATTTTGGTGGTAGGGTTGAGTATTTTTGTAGGGCATGGGCTGCTATGGTTGCTGCTGCTAGTTTGGATAGGCATCTTGTCTCCACCTCAAGTTGGGGTGGTTTCTCTATTGGTACCCAACAGCAGGCTGTTGCCCATAGGGCTGGGTGGCAGCGACATGCTCTAGAACAAAATATGGAAATTAGATAACTAAGGGGCATTCCTCAAGGGAGTGAGTGGGGGACTGGCATATAGCACATGCCTCCTCCACTCTAGCAGCCATGGGTGGCTGCATTGTTCCCATGAGCTTATCAAGTCTCAATGCCAAACTGTCCACTTTCTTCTCCAAATCACTATGCAAATTTACCTCATACATCTTTCCTCTGATAGTATTCTCCTTCACCATTCTAGGAGGATCTAAATCCCTAGACAAAGTCTTCCTTTGCATGGAGTTCTCACTAATGATATCAAACAACCCCCAAGCCTCCTCAACAGTTTTGTGGAGGTAAGTACCACCACAAGAGGCATCAACCATATCCCTGCTTTTGGAGTCAATCCCTTGATAGAAACTTTGGACAAGTTGCCACTCAGGGATTTGATGATGGGGACATTTCTTCAGGAGTTCTTTGAATCTCTCCCAAGATTGGTGAAAATCCTCAGTTGGATCTTGAGCAAATGAGATAATGCCCTTCCTCAACTGGCTTGTCTTGGACATGAAGAAAAATTTGCCAAAAAATTGACATTGAAGATCACTCCAGGACTGAATACTCTTGGGGGAAGCATGGATAACTAGGTCTTGGCTCTATCCTTCAATGAAAAAGGAAAGAGTCTCATCCTGGTTACCTCCTCCCCCAAACCTGTGATATTGAAAGTGGTGCACAGTCCTAGGAATTCATCAATGTGCTTGTATAGATCCTCTTTGGTCAGGCCATGGAATGAGGGTAGCATCTGGATTATGGAAGACTTAATTTCATAATTTCCTTGAACAGCAGGGAATTGAATGCAGAAGGGGGAATTGCAAACCCCTGGTGCATTAAATTCCTTTAGAGTTCTAGGCTGCTGTTGCTCACCCATTTTACAGATTCAGCTGCAACAGATGTGGGTGAACTTTGTCTAGATCTGAAAATTCTTTCAACCTCGGGATTTAATGGACAAATTTGAGGGTTCAGAGTTCTACTTCCAAACATACACCACTCATAATCTTACTGCAGAGCAAATCTTCAAACACAACAATCCGGAATAAAAACAAATGACCAATGAATCTAAAATAAAATCAACAAATCTGACAAATTAACAGGGGTAGAGGGAAGCAAACTCAAGAGTAGCCTCTAGCACAATGTTCTTCCTTAGCAATAGCTTCAGATCTGATGACATGACAAAAAGAACTAGAAAACAACAAGACTTACAAACACAGTTAGTGAAAAATCAAATAAACTATCACAGATCCATGATCTAAACTAAAATAAACTTAGATCTACCAATTTAAAAACACACTTTCCCGACAGCGGCGCTAAAAACTTGTTGGTGAACTGCCTTGCATTCAAAAAGGGGTTTAAATTCGCTCAATTCAAGGCAGATCACACACACAGACCTGCAAGTATTCAATGCCTGTTGTAGCAAGTTTTAAAAGAGTAAGTAAGGGAATGTCCATAGGGAGGTGAGTTTAAAATATGGTAAATCTCCAGATTTGAAAGAGATCTGACACCCTACCTAATACTAGGTTAGTAAAAGAAAGGGGAGAGGTTTTAAAGGGTTATCACTTAAACTAAACTACAAATAAAATGTAGAATTAAGTGTGATCGAGTCCAGAGTTCAGATCTCACAATTAGAAGGGATTAAAAATAGAAAATGGAGAAGAATAGCTTAGAGTTTGGACTTACTGCAATTGGGTTGAGCTGATCATGTTATAGGGGATTCAAAGCACACCAATCCCTAAGCTGGCTACAAGCACAGCTGCAGAGTAGAAGAATCTACAATAAACCAAGGGATTTGACTGATCTTAAGGCTATGATCTGTCCACTTCAATGGTCATAGACCATCCTATAGACTTCATCCGACCTAAAGGTTTAAGGTGAAAGAATCCAAGTGAAACCAGATATTGAACTAATCTTAAGGCTATGGTCTGTCCACTTCAATGGTCACAGACCATCCTACAGATTTCCTCTAACTCAAAGGTTTCAATTAGAGCATTAAAACCACTACAAATGCAGCAATTACCAGGTCACAGCCACAAGCAATTGTAGGGATATCAGATCTAGGGAGATCAAATGGTATCCATGTGGTCTACCAGTTAAGTGGGTGAGCTGATCAACAAACTCCTCTACACAAATTTGATTGAGCACCAAATGAAACCAAGGGAACTATAGATCTAATTAAAACAATAAAATCAACATTTACATTGCATAAAACTCACTCTATAATGAAATGCTCTCAGATATGTAGTCTGTGCAGCAATTGACCCACAAATAATACTCTCAACCTTACCCAATTATAGATCAGACCTCACCCCTTGCTGCTTCGAGAGAGTTAGCCAACCATTATTCAGCTAAAGGAGGGGAAACAGAATTTTGTTGCAAGCCCATATCTCTAGATTTCGATCTCTCCCAATTATAATTGGGGATCTCATTATATAGCTTTTCCCTCTCGTTTCTCCCACCAATATTCCTTTCTAGATGATCCTTAGAGTTCGTTACAGTTCTGTCAGAGCACGTGGGGTTGATTAGGGTTTCCTAGGGCATCTTCAAGATCGTCGTGCTAGTTACCAAAGTTCCTTGGGTTACGTGCAGCAAGTCACCAAGTTGTAGTGTGTGAACAGCCTATTTTCTTAGAAGTTCTTCACATAATTTTGACAGGTTGAGGAAGCTTCTGACAGGTTCAAATGGAGCTTTTTAATATTTTCACTAGGTTCTCAGATCTCTTCAATATGTTTCGATAGGATGAGCCTTTTCTTGAAGCTTCAGCTTTCTCTGCCCGTTTATCTGGAGCATTCGACAGGTTGGGAAAGCTTTTCGACAGGTTCAGCTCTGTATGCCAGCATTTCGATAGGATTGCTCTCACTCCTGTCGAAATATTCAAGTACCTTCCGATAGGTCTGAGCTCCAGCTTCTCCATTTCGATAGGTTCAGGCAACCATCCGATAGGTTCCCTTTACACCTTAGGTAGGCTTTCGATAGGACAATTTCCTTCTTTCTCTTAGCTGCTCAATAGGTTCTTGGATCCTATCTAAATTCTCAATCCTCATGAATTCTTCCTTTCTCTGTCTTCAGATCCTATCGAAACCCTTCTAGCTACACGAATTCCTCTATTTTTAGGCCTCAGCTCCTATCGAAGCCTTTAGATAACCTCTCAATGGAATGTTTTCTATCTACTTTCACTTCCTTAACTCTGTCCTGCTGTTGCCACATGCCCCAAGTGGCCAATGGTGTGCAGCCCTCTTATGTGTTAGTGCTGGGTCTGCACTGTGCTGAGAGATGGACTTCTTTGTCCAGCCTTTTTGAGTGGTTTTCTACACTATTCTTGTCTTTTATTGCTATCTACAAAACATACTGAACAGGTGTTTATTAGTGTGCTCACAAGTCCATCAAAGGTCGGGTTAAGGGGTGAAAACTGACATTTTTCATTAGTTAACACCTACCAATGGAAGCCAGCCCGTAGAGGCGGCACTGGACGGTAACCACCCATTTTTGGTCTTTAAGAAAACTCCCTTAAAATATGAAATTATAATTGAACCAAGAGGGGGACTTAATTGAATTTTTACGAGGGTAATTTTCACGGGTTGAGAATTCTAGGCAAAGATATAAACATCTCGATTCTCAGTACGGCGGCAGCCCCTAGTGGTGATGATCTAGAAAAGAACCATCCCACCTAGTATCTGAGAAGGCGCTTGCGCTGGAGGTATATCAGGTGGGTAACATATCTAGTTACGAAGCCTAAAACCCTTGGGGGAGAGTGTTATTAGTCCTGAATCGGCCTTGTATCCCTAGGTTCAGTGAGGAGAGACCCGTTGCAACTAAGAAATTAGTCCTTTGAATCATCGCTTCTCAAAAACCAAAAAAAATAGACTGAATTCGAGCTTCCTGGTCTGTTGTTAAGATTATTTGACCCCACTGTTTATGCCTGACGCATGTAAAACACACTTCAAACCACTTTTTTCCAGGTTTGCATTGGCGCATGTAATACACATGCAAAGCTTTGATTGACTAGATTTGGGCTGGCGCATGTAATACACATGCCGAACCCAAACTGAGCAATGCAGCCTGAAATTTGAGGCCTTTTTCACATCCCCGAGTTCCTCGCTTAGTCGTTTAACAATTCTAATTAGGTCCTGCACTATCCAACACCCAATATGCCCCTACCGGTCAAAAGAGGGTAACCTCTTATTGACTCACTTCGGGGGATTGAGTTGTTTGTGTTGATTCTCGTGCCTTCAATAGATCAGAGGGTTCCCCTTTGATTCTTCTGAAGTGCATCGGGGTCACACCGGGGGATTTATTTAAGGTACAAATACCACTCGAAACGAGAATTCAAGGGCCCCAGAATCCTTCATCATAAAAAAAATCCACTTACAAAAAAATCTTCAAAAAAAAATGAAAAAGGAATAACCATTGTGGTGCCGACACAACGGCATCGCCTTACTCTATGTCGTCCCGTAGGGGAAGAAGGAGAAAGCTTTACGGGCCTCATCCATGGCACCCGTACCCCACTCACCACCAAGCCATGTCGTGGGCAGTGGATCCAACATACGCAGATCCTGATTCATCCCTGTCGCATTCCCCAACTCCTTCCCACACAGAAGAAGTGTTCACATCCATCCCCCTCACCCAACCCCCATTTACCGTCACCGGGGGTGCACCCATTTTCCCATCCACCACCACCCAAAACATCCAAAGTCTGACACCCCAATCCCCCTTATTTTCTCAAAGCATGCCCATTTCCCCGTCCATGACCATTCCAAATCCCTCCCATCCTCCATTCACATCCACCCAAAAAAAAAAACCCGATTTCCTTCCTTTACCACCATACCCCATTTTCCATCCTCCCAACATCTACCTGATCCACCCACATTTACCCATACCACACCCAATTTTTCTCATATCTCCCCATCTACCCAGGTCATGCGCATTTTTACTAGGGCCATACTCAATTTTCCAACCACATCCATCTCATCCACAGCCCACCATCCCTTAGATACACCACCTCCATCCAATCTCTCTCCAATGGCTATGATGGATGAGATGGTCTGGGCTTATACAAGCTGGGAGGCCTCCTAAAACATTCCCCCTCATCCTCACCACATATCTTCTAACCCATCATACACACTCTCAAATCTCCATTCTTCTTTACCTCAACCCACAAGGACCCAATGGCCCAAACCCCCATCATCCATACCATTCAGGGCAAGACCCACCAAGGCCCAACGGCCCAGACCCACCAAGGCCCAACGGCACAGACCCAACAAGACCCAATGGGCTAAACCCACAAGAGGCCCAATGGTCCATACCCATAAGGGCCCAATGGCCCAAACCCAACCAGGGCCCAATGGGCTAAACTTCCCAAGGCCTTATGGCCCAAACCCCTCCAAATTGCCAACCTTCTACCCAAGCCCAGCAAGGCCCAAACCTGGGAACCTCATACCCATACCCTCAATACCTCCCTCACACACAAACCTCACACCCAGTCGAAGGCGGGAGCCAGGCACCTATCCTTCATCAACCCCAATTCATCCATCCCCATGCACCACAAAGCCATCTCCAAGCATTCCCTCAAACATAGTGGCCCCATCAAGGCTTAACCCAAAATCGAAATTCCACTCATCCTATCACTCCACACAACCTCCCTCACCTCCAATGGTCCTACCAGGCACCTATCCAGCCCAGTCAGCACCAACAGGAAAATCTCACCCTCACTACACTATATGTAGACCGACAATATGAGGAAGATGAGATTAGGAATAGTGGGGCTTACACAAGGGCATTTGCCAGCATTAATCCTCCACCCATAATCGCCACCCCCTGGCACAAAGTGAATCCAAACCCATCATTGAAAAATAACCCCGCCATTTAAAGAGTTTGAGCAGCTAAAAGAGCAACTGGACAAGATCCAGCAGCAATTAATGAAGATGACTGGAACTGAGATCCACCCCACGGATTTTTTAGATCTTTGCCTTTTCTCTGAAATCACCTTGCCCTCAAAATTTTAAATGTTGGTCTTTGATAAATATAATGGCACAGGCAATCCCATCACACATCTCAATTCCTATTGTGGGGACATGTGCCAGTATGGAGGGGATGAACATCTGCTTATAAAAGTCTTTCAGAAAAGTCTGACAGACCCAGCTTTGAGATGGTTCAAGTTTCTGGAACCATCCATGATAAAAGCGTGGAAGGATCTGACTCATTTATTTCAAGAATTGTATGTCTACAACATAGACATTGAACCACGTAAGTCAGATCTAGCCCGATTCAAGTATAATCCTAATGAGACCTTCAGCGATTACCTTGGGTATTGGAAAGCACTGGCAGCTCAGGTAAGAAATAAAATACCTGACGGCGAGCAGATAAAGATGATTTCAAAAAATACCTTGCCAATTATCTCAGACTTCCTGGTCTATCAACAGAAATCCAGCTTTGCTGATTTAGTAAGGAATGGCAGTCGTTGTGAGGACGCAATCAGAGAAGGGAGTTTAAGCAAGAATGTATCTGGTTGGGCCAGCGAGTTCAGGAGGTTCTCTGAGTAAAGAAATAATAGAAGAATAGGGGCAGATGTACAAAATATTGCGAACACACAGCTCAACACCAATATAACCCCGTTCCAATTCAAAGCGGCATAACCAACTCTATTAGAAGCGGGCTGATATAGAGAACCAAAAATGGGCAGGGGGCACAGATGACTCTAGAGCAGAGAAGGGCCCATTTTGACTGAGTCTTCACACCTTTAGGGCAATCATTGAATATCTAGTACCCTTTATTAATAGAAAAAGGGTTGGTCATAGCACTCCAACCACGACCTCGACCAAATCCCATCCCAAGGAACTATGACCCCAACACCCACTGTAACTTCCACCAGGGATTGGGCCATCACCTGACTGATCATTATTTTCCTCTGAAACACACAATACATGAACTAATCAAGGCTAGGAAAATCATCCCCCCTGCCCCTCCCCAAACCAATCAGCATGCCAACATACATCGGGTACCATTACCCCCACACCCTCTCGAAGGGGCAGGCCCAAGACCCACTATTGGCATGGTAGCAGAGGATGATGAAGATTTTGACCCATCAGATTACATCGATGATTGAGGAAATTTTATGGCACCACTGCAAAGAGATTGTGGAGATAGAAGTATTGGGGTGATTACTTTTCAAACCCCACACTGCAAACAAAACCCTTAGACCTTAGGGCATACTTCCCAGCGTCAGCTCCCATTAACTACGTCCAAATTAACTCCTATCACCATACACGACATCCACCACCAATTATCCAATGTCTAATTATGTCCCCCATCCACCTCCAGCGCCCATCAGTTATCAATGGCCCACCCCTGTCTCGTCACCCCCGATACAGTCATTTATGATCTCTGCCAACCCTATTTGGTCCACCTTCTCCACCCTTCTAGAAGTTAACCATGTGATCCCTGCAGATCCCAATCCATTGGCACAAGCATCTCAGGTGCTCACTTTCTCCCTATTCCAGATCTTGAAACCAACTTACAATCCTCATCGGGTCCCACTCAGTTATGAACAGACATACATCAATGTCGGTAGCAGTAGGGAAGGGGCAGTTGATTTCATCACAAGGTCAGGGAAGATCTCCAAGCCATCAGACACACCGGTACCAATGCCAACCTGACCAGAGGGGAAAAAGGACACCACTATGGCAAACCCATTCGAGAAGATGAGTCGTGAGCACATACTTGAAACCCAGCACAAGAGATTGCAGGCCCATATCACGGTTTGGGATCTGTTAATGACGTCCTCGCTTCATTTTCAAGCTCTGATGGGGGCATTAAAAAATGCACATGTCTCACTCCAAGTAAGCCTAGATGAGGTCCGACAGATAATCGGGCTGGTGATGACTCCCAATGCTATCCCTTTTTGGATGCAGATTTACCAGAGGAGGGAAATAATCATTCTAAATCTCTCAATATCACTATAGAAGCTGGAAATGTGGTAATTCCACTGGTATTAATTGATAATGGATTCGCTTTAAGCGTGTGCCCTCTAAGAACAACTACCAAGATAGGAGTAGATCCTTGTATGCTTAAATCTTTAAAAACCAGTGCCAGGGGGTTTGATAACACCAGAAGAGGAATAATCGGAGAAGTCGATCTTGATCTAGTAATCGGGCCAATGACCTTCTCCATACCTTTCCAAATGATGGACATCAATCCTCTTTCAATCTATTGTTAGGAAGCCCTTGGTTACATGAAGTCGGGGCAATACCATCCACCCTACATCAAAAGCTTAAATTTGTGTCTGGGCAGAAGATTATCACCATCATAGGTGAAGGGCATGAGGAAAAGGAAAAAGCTACCCATAGTATTGAGAACCCCAAAGTACTGGATGGGTCACACACGATCGAGGATACAGAACTCCACAACTTTGAATATGAGGTATTGGCAGTAGTCTCGGAACCCCCATAAAGCATCACTCTAAAAATCGAAGGTGGAATGGTAGCAACTATGACCATGCTCTAGAAATGGGGTTACCAGAAAAGAAAGGAATTAGGACCACAATTATAAGGCAGGCAAGAGCCAGTCAAAGCCAAAGGCGAGCATGATTTGCCACTCTACCCTGATATTAGGCCGGTCAAGTAGAAATTGAGGCAACTCTTACCCGAGTGGATGTTGAAAGTAAAGGACAAGATCATCAAGCAATATGATGCAAGATTTCTCATGGTCTCCAAATACCCGCAATGGTTAGCCAATATTATGCCAATACCAAAGAAGGATGGGGAGGTCCGCATGTGCATTGGCTTTCGAAACCTGAACAAGGTGAGCCCGAAGGACAACTTCCCATTATCGTACATTGACATCTTGGTCAACAACACAGCTAAGCATGGGCTGCTCTCCATCATGAATGGATTCCCTGGATACAATCAGATCAGGATGGTGGAGACAGATCGAGAGAAGACAACATATATCACCCCCTGGGAAACTTTCTGCTATCGAGTCATGCCATTTGGGTTGAAAAATGCTAGTGCAACGTACCAAAGAGCGATGACAGCACTCTTCCACGACATGATGCATCGAGAAATTGAGGTGTATGTCGACGACATGATTGCCAAGTCATCGGAGTGAAGTGACCATCTGATAAACCTCCAAAAGCTATTTGAGAGGCTGAGAAAATATAGGTTATGTCTGAATCGTCAGAAATGCGCATTCGGTGCCATGTCAAGAAGGTTGTTAGGATTTGTCGTCAACAGGAGAGGTATCGTGTTTGACCCGATCAAGGTAAAGGCCATCACGGAAATGCCACCATTGTTGTTGTTATTTCTCTAGTGTGAAAAGAAACAAAGATGGATTCAACACATCTGAAAGAAATCAAGACCTACAAGATACAGGGCCTGTTGTAGCAAGTTTTAATAAGTAAGAGTTTGTCCCACAGGGAAAATGGTCTAAAGCTCCATGGGAGCCATCTTTAGTAGGTCGTCCAGATCTGACTACAGATCTGGCAATCCTAAATGGAAGGGGATTTAAGGTCACTATTGTTTAAATCCTATGGTAACCTAATCCTAAACTACAGAAATGGTTGAGAAGAATGATGGAGTGTGAGAAAATAAATTTAAAAAGGGTGAGAAGTAAGCTATTAGGTACAGATCTGATGGGTTTTATAACTCAAACTCAGATTTGCTGCTATAGAAGTCCTGTCCAATGGCCATATTATCACCACAGAGGAGAAATGATCCAACTCACCCCTGTGCCATGATCCAATCCCTTATGGCTATAACCTGTCCACTCAAATGGTCACAGACTATCCAATAAGGGAACCACAGTCCATAGTTGGGTCAGAACATGTTTATCATTATAGGCACTACTTCATCCAGGCTATCAGCTCAAGAATCTATAGGAACCTCAACCTCTAAAGTTCTGTGTGTGGGGCATAGGCCTGCATATGTGCACTAGCCTGGACACACAGGACCAGCAAGAGTTCGAGTACTAGCTTTAGATCTAGCTATTCACTTCTTTAGAGAGACAACAGTGATCAAGTCACAAGCCTATAATCTCTACAGCCATATCAAATCTACCATCTGATGGTGGGTCTATACAAATACAGGGGAGTTTGTCTCTACACAATCTCTCACAGGGCTTCCAGCACAAGTGCAGAGAAGAAGAATCAGTCTTAGATCTGTGGATTGGCCTCACCCTAGGGCTATAACCTGTCCACTTAAATGGCCATAGACTATCCACAGAGGCTATCCTCCTCACAGAGGTCTAAGACAGAACAAGTAGATTACTGCCACCACCATTTTCACAAGGCCACCACCATGTTCACAAGGCTACCAGCTTAGGCTCCCATGGGGATTCAGATTTAGTGGATCCTGTGTGGGGCATAGGTTTGCATGTGTAGTAGCCTGGACGCACAGGTCACTTGGATCTGAGTAAATCCTTAAAAATAATCCTCCATTACTTACAAAACAACTTAGCGATGGAGGATCTCAAGGCAGCAGCCTTGAACAGAACAAGCCTCAAACATCAATCCCATACATGTATAACATCCTATTATAAAACTTCATTAAAACTGTTCCAGATAGACATACAAAGGCATAGCCAGCAATTCTGGGCTATGGAGAGAAGAAAAAGGAAAAAGATGCTGCCTAAATCCTAACCTTAGCCTACTGGAACTCTACAGTCAATTCAAGAAGATAGGAGGAATTCAACCCCCACCTCCTCCTTAAACGTAAACTAGGCTTAGGCTTATATAGCAGTCGACTGTGGGAGCATTAGGGTTAGGAAAACCCTAATTTTAATGATGCAAATATGGCCCATTTTTATTCCTTGGATGCCTCGGGGCATGTGCACAAAGATTGGAGCATTGGAGTGCATGGCCTAGTTGCTGGAAGTCCCCAGACTGCCCCTGCAGAAGTGGGGGAAAGTTAAGATCCTGAGCCTCGCTAGGTAGCAATGGTTTCCAGGTCATGTCGCGTGATAGAGTGGTCATCGCAGAATTGAATTGACTTGAGGCTCCTGCAGTGGCGGGATAGATAGTTTGGTCATCACAAGAATGCTCTGGTCGTCGCAGGATTGCTCTGGTCATCGCGGGATTTCACTTTCCATTTAAGTGTCGCGAGAATTGCGCGCGCAGTTCGTTCCTTAGTGAATATTGTGGGGATCCCCACGAAGAAGCAATGTGCATCGACCTCTAGATTGTACGAGCAGTCCCCTGTGCGACAGCTGAGCGCAGAAGTGCCTAGAGCTCTCTCTCCTCAGCTTGTTTGAGCGAATCATGCGAGGATTAAATGCTCCTCTTTTGAGCTGCGCGAGACTACGCGAGCGCTTACAACTGAGCCTCGCGAGAACTGTGCGAAGTCTGCTTCTTGAGCCCATCTGTCATTAAGCTGCGTGAGGATAGCACGAGCAATTGGTGTGCTGCCTTGAGAAACTCATGATAACTGTGCGAAGCATTTTTCTCTGAATCACTTGAACCTTGCGACATCTACATGAGGCTCATTTCTTGACTTGTTACTGCTGTGCTTTGCCTATGTTGCAGCCAAGTTCTCTGCCTGGGTCCAACTTCCTTTCTTCTGAGGAACTTCTGGGGCCCACTTGGGCATTCAATGTGTACATCCAGGTGTGTTCTACCTTGGTGTTTCTTTCCTCTGTGAATGGGTTACCAGCTGCTTGGAGTTCTGGTGCAAAAGTAGGCCTCTTAGCAGGGTTAGGGCCTTTTCTGCTGCTGCTGCATATTACCTACAAAATGGTCTTAACATACAGTTATTAAATGACTAAGGGTCTAACAGAGGTTAAGGGGTGAAAAGTGGTACTTTTCAGGTCTTAACAACCACCATCTATCGAAAAAGTGGTCAGAGGTTTCTTGGGCAGGTTATAGTACATCAGTCGGTTCATTACACAACTCACTCCTATCTTCACACCAATCTTCAAGCTGCTAAGGAAAGATTCTCCCATTGAATGGAATGACGACTGTCAAGTGGCATTTGATAAAATCAAGGGTTACCTTCTTAACCCCTACTATTAGTACCACTCGAGCCAGGGAGACCACTCTTTATTATCTCTCCACGACGGAAGTTTCAATGGGATGTGTCCTAGGGCAGCATGAAAAGACAGGAAGAAGGGAGCAGGCCATCTACTACCTGAGTAAGAAGTTCATCGACTATGAGACGCGTTATTCTCATCTGGAGAAAACATGCTTGGCTCTCGTGTGGGCCACATAGAGGCTCCGCCACTACTTGCTATCCCAACCCATTCTACTCCTAGCACGCATGGATCCATTAAAGTACCTATTCAAAAAGCTAGCCCTCACTGGGCAGACTACGTGTTGGCAGCTCCTACTATCCAAATTTGACATCACCTACGTCACTCAGAAGTCAATCAAGGGGTAGGCGCTCAATGATCATCTTGCCGATAATCCCTTACCTGATTATGAACCTCTAAGGACCAAATTCTCAAAAGAAGACATCTTGTTTATGACAGAGGATGATACAGTAGAGACAGAGGAGTCTTAGGTGATGCACTTCGATGGAGAGGCAAATGTCGAAGGTCAAGGAGTTGGCGTTATCTTAATCTTGCCAAAGGGATCCCACGTACCAGTTTCCATCAAACTCAACTTCCCCTGCACTAGCAACATGGCTGAATATGAAGCATGCATAACTGGCTTACAAGCAGCTCTGGACTTGAACATAACTCACCTCAAGGTGTTTGGCGACTCACAGTTGATCATATGCCAGACAAATGGAGATTGGAAGACAAACGATGAGAAGTTGGTTCCATACCATGAACACCTCAAAGATACGATAGCATGCTTCGATGATGTTACTTTCTCCTATGTTCCTCGAGCAAGAAATCAGTTTGTCGATGCCCTAGCAACATTGGAATCAATGGTGGAAATTCCCTATGGTGTTGTGATGAAGCCGATCATGATTAAACAAAGGAACAAGCCAGCCTTCTACCTCCAAATTGAGGAACCCCCAAGGTTAGATGATGAGCCACCGTGGTTCTCAGATATTAAGAATTTCCTCAAAACTCGAGCATTTCCTAAGGGAACATTCAAAGAGGACAAGCGGGCCATTCAACGTTTAGCGGCCAACTACGTCATCTACGGTGAGTGTCTCTACAAGCAGTCATATAACAATATCCTACTCCGATGCCTAACTGAAAGAGAGGCAGGGAACATCATGAAAGAAATTCATGAGGGAGTACGCGAGGCCTACGTCAATGGGCACATGCTTGCCAAAATAATCCTACAGCAAGGGTATTTCTAGACCACCATGGAAACTGACTGTTGGAAGCACGTTCAGAAGTGTTACAAATGCTAAGAACACTCTAGTCTGATCCACGCTCCGGCTATAGATCTATACAGCATGACTACTCCATGGCCATTTGCCACTTAGGGCTTCGATGTCGTCCGGAAAGTCAATCCAAAAGCATCAAACGCCCATCAATTCATCCCGGTTGCCATTGAGTACTTCACCAAATGAGTAGAGGCAACATCCTACACAAACATCATGGCCCAGCATGTTGACAAATTCATCAAAAGCAATATTGTTTATTGATTTGGTGTACCCAAGGATATCATCATGGACAACAGCACGAACTTCACAAACAAGCGCATTAAGGCCTTCTGTGAGCAGTATAAGATCAAACATCATTGCTTGTCACTGTATCGACGACAAACCAATGGGACCATGGAAGCTGCTAACAAAAGGATCATCTGTATCCTTGAGAAGATGGTCGTCACCTATCGAGATTGGAGCAAAATGTTACCATTCACTTTATAGACCTATCGAACATCAATTCGCACCGCTACAGGGGCAACATCGTTCTCCCTTGTATATGGAACTGAGGTTGTCCTGTCGGTAGAGGTTGAAGTACCCTCACTCCGTATAATCCTTGAGTCAGGCCTACCCGAAGTAGAAAGGGCGAGATCCCGCTTTGAGCAGTTGAACCTGCTAGACGAGAAAAGGCTCCTAGTCTTGTGTCATACCCAAGTGTACTAGGAGCGAATCGCACGCCCTTACAATAAACGTGTTCACGGTCGAGATCTGAAGGTAGGAGACACCGTACTCAAGAAAATCTTCCCATCTCTCCATGCCAATCCGAGAGGGAAATTCAGGCCTAACTGGGAAGGACCTTATGTCATCCGGGAGGTATTCCCGGGATACGCTATCCGCCTCGCCACCATGGACAGAGATCACTTTGCTGAGCCCATCAATGCTGGATACGTCCAACGATTCTATTCCTAGGTCTCCGCGGCAAGGTAAGTATTGATAAAAATGGATACGTGACTGCTTAAGGATACTTTTAAAAAAATAGGCCATCATTTCAAAGCCCAGTAGCCAAAAAGCGTCCCTGCATACTCATACACCTTACTACACCAGTTGAGTTGTTAGTCTTTCTTTCATCAACCCTTCCCAAAAAAAAATGTGTGTATATACCAAACAAAAAAAAATGAAAAAGAGTTACCATTAAAATAAAAAAAAATTAGAAAAGTAAAATCCCAAAAGAGGATAAGCAAAAATGAAAAAAAATATAGAAAAGAAAATGTGGGGCATGTACAGTCAAAACCCCTAAGGAAGAAGTGTATTATGATAGCCGAAACCCAATCGAGGAAACCGTTTTGAAAACCTAGAATACCTTCAAAATTTCTAACCTATCCCATGGCCACGATACATTCCAAGAAAAAGCTCTCTTTAAGGTCTACAAGCAGTCATAGTATCCATTGAGTCAGGGCAAGCCAAGCTGAGAGACAAAAAAAGAATTCCATCTAGCCAGCTATGACGAAATCGACGCCCATGTTGTGGCCTTTGATAAGATAAAAGAAAATAAAATAAAAATATACAAGCTCAAAGCAAAGAAGATGTGGTGAAAACCCGAAAAGGTGCCATAGGTAAAAATAGCAAGCTTGTCTGGACCAGGTGACAACTTGTAAAGGCGCCTAAGATAAAAATGCAAACCCATGGATGTAGTGAAAACCCGAGAGGGAGTTGCGGGTAAAAAAAGGGAAACAACGATCATGACTGAAAACCACCTTGGGCATTGTAAGAAAGTTAAAGGGAAGAAATGAAAAAGAAAATAAATAAGATCCCCTCGGTTCCCCTCCTACATTACCCGATTCCCGACGGGGCCGCTCATGTTAGCTCAAATCCGAGTCCCGACCAAGAATGTTTTTATAACTACACCATCAAACGTATGACCCAGGGTAAGGAGAAAATGGTCAATTCAACCCATAGGAATAAATGTTTTGGCCTTGGTAAAAATTGTTGAACTTCACTCAGGACCAACCATGAAATGGGGTTCAACCATGCTCAAAAGGGGACCCGTCATCTCCCCGATAATCAAGGCATCAAGCCAAAACAAAAAAAAGAGGGCAAGGAGACCATTTTTGTCAAAGATAATAGATTTCCCTTCCCCATTTTCACACCCACACTGTGTGCACCACCACAGGGCAAGGAGCCCCTTTTTGTAAAAGATAATAGACTTTTTTTTGTGCCCATACTATGTACTTTCCATCTCAAAAGAAGTCCATCAATCAAAGGAAGGAGAAATAACACTGTTTTGTAAGATAATAGATTTCCCTTTCTCATGTAGAAACCTGTATACAGCTGACACCACATCCCAAAAAATAATATGTGAGATGTCTATCTTCTTTCTTTCTTCCCAAAAGTGCAAAAATAATAAAAACATAAGGAAAATATGTATACCAAAAAGATGTATCTAATTAGGGGTTTCTTACGCCTCTTTCTATGGTTTTGATCTATGCAAAAAGGTATGTGCAGGATGGAATCAATGACCCAACTCGCGCTTTAAGGCACGGATCTCTGCACATAAAGCATCCTCTCATACATCCCGCTCCGTCATCCAACAGCCATGAAGACTCCTACACCGCTTTTGAGAAGCATCAGTAGCCCCAAGAGCATCACTCAATGACCCTTCTAGACGAAGGACCTCACACTCAGCTACACCGACTCTAGCTTTTGTCACCTCTCCTCATTCAAACCCATGAGCTGGCTCTCATTCAAACTCTCTAACCACTTCTTTAGGAAATTGGGCCCCACACCCAACGGGAAGTATAGCGGTCTCGGGCCCCCCATGAGAGGCGGGGTTGAAAAGTGGGTGCATTGACAGTAGCACCAAGAGCATCAGTAGCACCAAGAGCATCACTCAATGACCCTTCTAGACGAAGGACCTCACACTCAGCTACACCGACTCTAGCTTTTGTCACCTCTCCTCATTCAAACCCATGAGCTGGCTCTCATTCAAACTCTCTAACCACTTCTTTAGGAAATTGGGCCCCACACCCAATGGGAAGTATAGCGGTCCCGGGCCCCCCATGAGAGGCGGGGTTGAAAAGTGGGTACTTTGACATACAAAGATGTTCCCAAGGATAGAAATTTAAAGTAGGATGATGGACCCACCCTTGAGAAAGCAAGGGGAAAACCAGCAATGAAAAGTTAAGAGAGAAGGAAAAGAGTGCATTTTTGGGCGTAAAAGGCCCCACTTTCCTCATGAAGCACTTGGCGTGTGTATTACATGTGCCAAAGCATTTTTTCCCAGGTTTGGCTTGGCGCATGTATTACACGCGCCAGAGCATTTTTTCCCATATTTGGCATGGCGCATGTATTACACACGCCAAGCCTTTCTTTTCCCATGATATGCCTAGTGTGTGTAATACACATGCCAGACCACTAATGCCCCCACAAGAAAGATAAGGTTTGGGGGGGAGCTTATTCTTGTTGGCCCCCTAGCCAGCCCACTGACATTTCCTGCCCTTTGTTCAAGAAAAAAGAAAGCATGCCAGACCATATATAAGGACACAAATTTCGGTCACATTTAACTTATATACATTTCTCCAGGCAAGAAAGGCCCACACAGATAAGAAAATGGTGGCCAAGTGTTAACCGAGGGTATGGCCCCAAGGCCTTTTTCTTGCTATCAATTGAATCCGCCCTACAAAAAGAAAGTTGATATACCACAACAGAGATAGAGTTGACAACAATGAGGGAAAATCAATAAACATTCATCCAAAGGAGTAAAACCATAAAAAAAATAATAATATAGCATTGCAAATCTGGCCTAGCTGGTCCTCATTCTTCTTGATGCTCTGTCCATGAGAATTGACAGTCTGCACCAAGCTCCACAAGTTTTGCATTAAAGCCAGCATCTGCTCTTCAAATGAAGAGGTTCTAGTTTGTTGTGGGGGCAGGGCCAACTGGTTGGATGGTGGGGCAAGTAACAAAACATTTTTCCTTGGTGGTGACCTTGATTAAACTGGTGCTAGGGTATGTAAGGAGCAACCATTTGCTACTGCTGGGGTTGAGAATATGAATCTTATCTCTACCTCAGATTTGGGTGGTTCCTCCAAGAATACCCAACAGGCTGCTGCCCAAAAGTTTGAGTAGCATTGGCTTGCTCCATAATAAAATTTGAAAACTGAGTGGCAGATGGACAATCATTAATAGAATGTGTGGGAGATTGGCATATTAGACATGCCTCCACCTGTGCAACCAATCGGGGCTGCATCACATTCATGAGTTTATCAAATTTCAAGCTCAGGTTGTCCACCTTCCTCTACAGATCACCTTGCACCTTTACTTCAAATATTTCACCTCTAAGGGTGGCCTCTTTTACCATCTTAGCTAGAGCCTGGCTATCATTGCGTGACAAAGACTCCAGCTGCATGGAATTTCCCCCTATTATGTCAAACAACTCCCAAGCTTCCTCGGCTATCTTTTGGAGGTAACTACCACCACAGGAAGCATCCACCATATCCCTGCTCTTAGAATTAATTCCTTGATAAAATACTTGGACAAGCTGCCACATTTGGATTTGGTGGTGGGGGCATTATTTTAACATCTCATGGAATCTTTCCCAAGCTTCATAAAAATCTTCAATTGAGGACTGAGTGAATGACAAAATATTATCCTCATCTGGCTGGTTTTGTTCATGAGAAAGAATTTGGCTAGGAATTTGGGTTGAAGGTCACTCCATGACTGTATGTTGTTGACTGGGAGCTTTGATAGCCATGTGCTGGCTTTGTCCTTTAGTGAGAAAGGAAAAAGCCTCAACTTGGTGGCCTCAGGTCCCAAGCCAGCAATATTGAAGGTAGTGCAAAGTACCAAAAATTGGTCTATAGGCATGTAGGGATCTTCTTTACTAAGCCCATGAAACGAAGGCAGCATATTGATGGTGGAGGATTTAATCTCATAATTCCCTTCAACAGAAGAAAATTGAATGCAGAAGGGAGAGGTGTATCCCCAAGTGCATTGTACTCTTTTAATGATCTCTGCCTCTCAGCCATGATAGCTGGCTTAGTTTCAATAGCAGGGCCCTGTGGGATGCGTCTAGGTCTAAGGATTCTTTCAACCTCTAGATTTTAAAGTTCTAGCTCAGGGTTTAAAGACCTTCTACCATGCATATACTCACACCCACAGTAAGTATAGAAAAAGCTCACAAGCACACACAAAGAATATTGCAAACAAAAATTAATAACTACACAAATTTACACTAAACAAATAACAGGGAATTAAACATAAATGGACTAAGATTTAGGAGAAAGTAAGTGCAAACAAAGCTAGCTTCACTCCAACAACAGCTCTAACTTTTCCCTCCTTCTGCTGTCCATTTATGCAAAATTCCATAAAAATCAATAGTACTTTTATTCTAGTTTAGGTACAGCTACAAAGAATTTGAAACTCTAAATTATAGTACAACTCAGGTCTACTAAAAAGATCAATCTCCCTAGCAACGGTGCCAAAAACTTATTGTCGGATTACTAGTGTTGTTTATTGTGTTGTGGTGGAAACAAATTTAAAGACAAAGTGAAACAAAAGAATGGATTCAACACAACCAAAGTAATCCTAGACTTGCAAGATATAGGGCCTATTGTAGCCAGTTCTGATAAGTAAGAGTTTGTCCCACAGAGAAATTGATCTAGAACCCAAAATGGGCTATAATAGTAGGCCTCCAGATCTAGCTACAGATCTGACAATCCTAAAGAAAAGGAGCTAGGTGTCACGACTACACTAAATTAATCCTAAAAATAGAGAAATAAAACATAGTCCTATCTTGAAGAAAGGGAAGAAGAAGATGGTGATGGTGTGTATCAAAATAAAATATAAAAATTGGTGAGAAGTAAGCAGGTTAAGTTCAGAGTTAAAGAAGTAATGTAACTTAGATTTAGTCTGTCTCTGCAGTGCTCCTTGCTGAGATGTTATCAAAAACCTCAACAAGGTAGAGATATCTAGTTTAACCCACGCCATTTGGGGTGCTCTTAAGGCTATAGGCTGTGCACTCAAATAATCACAACCTATCCTATAGAGTCTGTCAAATCCCATTAGTTAAACCAAAAATTGCCAATCTAGTCCAGAGGAGTCGACTGATCATTTCCCCAGCCACTGGACCAGATTAAGCCATGAATTCTATTGCAGCACTATGTAATGCTAGTGCTACAAGCTCCCCAGATCTGCGCACAGATCTGGCTGACATCCATAGGTATTCCATCCCATAAGATCCTAAGTGCTTTGCTAAGGCCAATGGCTCACTGGTGCCAATAAAAAGGACGATGCAATAGGTTGAATAGGGCTCTAAATCCAACTGGTCATTACTACAAAAGGCCTGCAATGACTCAGCCTCTAGCTATAATTACTATAGAGAGATCAGATCTAACATCTGATGTCGGCTAGGTAAAAACAGAGGAGAGCCAGTTTCTGTACAAACCTCCTCACAAGGCTCTAGAAGTTCATGTGTAGGGGAGAAGAATCTTCCTCAAACATGTGGCTGGACACCACCTTAGGGTTATACTATGTCCACTCAAATGGTCACAAAGTATCTCATTGGTCTATCCATACCACAGAGGTCTGAGAAAGAGAATGAAAACTGCTGCAACCACCATGGTCCATAGGCCTCCGAGCACCCTAGATCTCACTACAGATCCAGCATTGCTTTCCATAGGGCTATTAAACCAAGGAAAATCAGATGGTAAATAATAGATCTACTGGAAACTGATTGGGCTTGCCCCAAATACATGGATCCAATAGACATTTAAGGGAACCATAAGATCTTTAGATTCAATTAGTCATTTCAAACAATAATCCATTAATAAAAGTAGACCTTATAATGAACTGCCTCCAGGCTATAGCCTATACACAACTGCTCATCCAAGATCCTAATGTATACAAAACCTATTACAAACTGAAATAAACTAAATCTAACTGCTTATAGGGGGATTAGACAGCAAGGGTTGGGCTAAGAGAGAAGAAAAAATAGGAAAAAGAAATGATCAAACCCTAACCCTAGCCTGCTAGAGCTCACAACCGACATAGGATGAAAAGAAGGGTCGATCCTAAAACTAAACTCTAAGTGTAGCTTATATACTTTGTCCATATGGCCTTGGCTCTGAAGATATTAACCCTAATTTTTCTAGTAGATGTGGCACTGTTACAACCCTTGAATGCCTTGAGACGTGTGCCTCAAAATCCATGCCTCGTGATGTGTGCCCTAGCCTTGGGAAATTTTGAAAAGGTCCTTGAGTTAAAACTGAGAAGTAGTTTAGCCCGTACTTCGCAGGGCTAGCATATGCATTCATTCATTCGCACAGTTTCATAGCCTTCGGAGAGTAGCTTTTGGTTGGTGGGAAGTGCTTACTCACGTAGTGAATCTTTAGTCCATCTGCAGCTCCTTTGCGCTATAATTCTGTCACGGAGATGATTTGGAGTGCCTAGACTTCTCACGCAATAGAGCTTCAGAAGCTCTCTCTCTCGCTAGGTACTCGCGCAGGTGTTCTCCTATGCTCGCATAGTAATTGGTAAGGCTTCAGAGTGTGCAAGATCTGCGTGAGGAGAATTCTGGGAGTCTCTCTCTTCCAGGTTCACGCACAAACTCTGCGAGGTAGAATTTTATTCAGTACACACATGGACTTGCTATGTTCTTCGCGCGGCTACTTTAAATCTTGATCTCTGCTAGAGCTTCGCGACTATAAATTCTAAAGATTTTAATCCTCGAGATCTTCGAGATGTCTTTACAGCTCTCCTCTTGACTGTGCGTCCTATCTGCACGAGGACATCTTCCATTGCATCCTTAACTTCGCGAGGGAGCTTCTCAACTCTGCGAGATCTATTTTTCTATGCTCTGATGCTTTGCACTTACTGCTATTGCAGTTTCTCCATTCTCAGCCAACTTAATCCCTCTGCTAGGCTTTTGGTCAATGATGATCAGCAAATGAGTCACCATGGTGAGCACTACCAAGGTATTCCATTAGGCTTTGGCTTAGCTGTCATCTTTGCATGTCTTCTTCCTTTTCTTTGGGCCAAAAAGGATGGATTTCTTATTAAGCTACACAAATTATTGCTAACTACAAAACACACTTAACAAATGATTATAGTCTGCTTCAAGGTCTATCAAAGGCTAGGTTAAGAGGTGTAAAGTGGTACTTTTCAGTGAATAACAATACATCAGAGTCAAGGAGGGGGCAGCCAGGCTGGAAGTGCAGATATCCCCAAACCTAAAAAGAGTGGCATACATGAAAGACGTGTCACAAGCAGGGAATGACTAACAAATAAATCAAGGAAAGCAAAGGAGCTAGGGGTTACCTCTATGCTAGGCCAAAAGCCGACAGTAGATTTTCCATTCCTGATTGAGACCCGAGCTAGGCTAGGCATTAGCATGGCGTATCCGGCCCCACCCCAGTCATATCGGTGCAATTAATCCCAATTTACCATATGACTAAGCAAAGACAATGAGACCCGCTTAAAAATAGAGTCTTGCCTAGCAGGAAAAGGAGCGAGATGTGAGCCAACATCACCACATGCTCGGGCTCAATGAAGTTGTCCGCATCAGGCTGGCCCAAATCCACCAGTTCCTTCTCATCAAATAGATTAGACAGCCATGCCATTTTAACCTCGAAGCCATTCAGATTTGTGGACGTGGGATAATCCCCGATTAGTTGAACCACCTCATCCCGATTGGGCACGCGAAGGTTAGTCATTGGTATATCCCCCATCCGAATCCCCGTAATCATCGACCAATTGACTGGGGTAAGAGTCATCTCTGCCATGGCCATGTGAAATGTCATAGTCTCGGAATCAAAGTGCTCAATCAAGGCCCTCAGATAGGCCGTGTCAGCCCTCATGGTAGGGCACGAGAGGAAATCCCCGAAACCGGCCTGGGTAAGAAGGAACTTCACGACCGGAGGAGGTAGAGATAGAAGCGTTGGAGGTCCAACCAACCTCCTCAGAAGGTGATGGAAGGCAAGTCCTACATCCAAATAAAAAGGTATCAGATCCTGAAGATATTGAAAGCTCGTACAAAAAGCAACAACAAAGCTTTTTACCTTGCCGGCGATCCCAAGATTCGAGATATGAGCATATTGTTGATGAAGGAGACCAGTATGGGTGGCCTTGCCTTGCATTTCAAACCAGGCACCAGAAGAGCGTTGCACCACAAAAATTTGCTCCCCTCGAGAACCATAGACCACTTCTGGCCCCTCCTCTTGTTCTTGCCCATGCTCTTCCTCACTCGACATTCTGAGATGGACACAAGCAATGATATCAAGATATGTCAGTAACGAGACATAAGCAGGTAAGTATGCCCCTTTTATTTTTTATCAATCTTAAACCATCATCATTGCAAAAAAAATAATACATCAAAAAAGGAGAGTAGGTGAGGCCCAAAACCCCCACATTCCAAAAAAGAGAGCACAACAAAAGCGAAAACAAAAAGAAAACAAACAAAAAAATATATACATACACATACAAAAATCCAAAAAAAAAGAAAAAAGCAAAACATGGATAAAATACAAAAAAAGAGTCTTTCTTTTTCCAAAAAACAAATATATATATATATATGCATGCACAATAAACATTCAAAGATCTAAAAAAAGAAACGCAAAACATGGATAAAATACAAAAAAATAGTCTTTTTTCCAACAAACAAAAGAAAAATCATCACAATCATCTTGCATTGCAAAAAAAAACAACAAACACCATCTAGGTCCACACAAAAATTAGAGAAGAAGAAAGAGAGGCCTCTAATGACATCAATTAGTGAAGAAATAGAGTAGGGCATCACTAAAAAATCATATTTTTTGCTCAAAGTCGGGGCCAATGCACATGGAATAGATCAAGGAAGAGATGAATAATCATACTTGCAAGAGGAATCATTTATTCATCATTCAAAAAATCAAAAATATTAACCACATTGCAAATTATTCAAGAAAAATCAAAAGAAAATGAGGTTAAACATCGATTACCTTTAAGAAAATTAATCCTTGATCCGGCGTGGAGCGTGTGTTTGATCGACATGAGCAAACTCCGGTGATGAAATAAGGTTCAAGCAATCCAAGGGAACCCTAGAGGGAGGTTCCATTTTGGTTTGGAGAGAGCGGGAGAGATAGATTTTGAAAATAACCACTTTTGGCTCAGGCTCCGCCGTTTTAAAGGCCCCCCAGTTTTGGCTTGGCATGTGTAATACACGCGCCAAGCATTATTTGGCCCCATTTTGGCCTGGCGCGTGTATTACACACGCCAGGCTATTCCTGCCCCTTTTTAGCTTGGCTTGTGTATTGCACACACTGAGCCTGATCTTCCTCGGACCTGAGGAGGTGCACACACTCCCAAACGACATGTCAACTTCCATTTGACCTGCCCTAGAGGCTGTGCTAAAATAAACGGTTCCAGATTAATGAGCTTGCTCATAATCCCGAACATACATAAAATTCCACATAAAATCATTAAAAAAATTCACACAAAATAATACAAAAATCCACGTAAAATAACAAAAAAAATGAAAAGCGGCATGTACTCCTAAAAGGTGTTGCGACATCAATTTGCTCCGCTCAGGTAATCAAGGTAAATCAATTTCGAGACCGATGGGTTCGCCCAAAGACCATGAACCCTGCTTCATGCAGGGTCACCCGTGTGCTATTCACTGAAAAGTACCACTTTTCACCTCTTAACCTAGCCTTTACTACACCTTAGAGTTGTCTAATGATCCTCTGTTTAGTATGTTTTGTAGTTAGTAATAACAGTTGCAGCTTAGTACAAAGTCCATGCTTTTGAAGCTAAAAAGAGAGAATTCAAGCCAAGGATGACTGTTGAGCCAAGGACAGATGGAACACCATGGTGGTACACACCATGGTGACTATTTTGCATGCCAAGGTGGACCTAGGGAGTTCAGCAGATGAGAGAAAATGGATGAGTGGAGAAATCTGAAACACCAGCATCTACACTGCAGCATAGGAGCAAAAGTGTTCCCTCGCGCAGTCAGGAGTGTTGCCTCGAGCTGCTTAAATTTGCAGCGGCCACCTCACGAAGTCAATACGTACAACACAAAGTGAACTCACGAAGAACTCGTGCAGCTCATTGAAGGATTGGCCTTAGAGAACTACTTCGCACAGCAGTCATGCGCTTCATTTTCTCTCAACACTCCAAGTCCTCGTGAAGCACTCGCTCACTAGAACCTTCAGAAATCCAGCTCATGAAGATCTTGCGAGGATCAAGTCTCAAAATAGTCGGGCGCGCAGTCTCGTAAGACCAATTTATGCAAAAGACTCCATGCGAGCTGTGCTACGCACTAAAGAAGGACCCTGGCAAGATCCAAACTCTTCTACACGAGACCCTCACGATGGGAATCACCTGAAGCTCTACTGCGCGAGCTAAGAAAAATCACTATAAATTCTTCCTCATGAGCGCATTCTAGAGCCAAGCAGCTACGCGACAAGCCAGAGCCTTCTGCATGAGCGATATATTTCCAAGCTAAATCTCACCTCACGAGCACTCTCCAAACTGCACGACTGCATTACACAATCAAATCCAGCCCCGTGAAGCTCGGGTTCTCCACTTCCCTTTTCATACTCAGGGATACTTTAGAGATTTCCCCAGGTCTAGGGCACATACCCCAAGGCCCTGATCTATGTGCACACATCTCGAGGCATCTAAGGGCTGCAAAGGAGCGATGCATGTAAGAAAATTATGGCTTCCTTCCCCATTGGCAAAGGCATTAATGACTGAGTATTTAAGCTGTAATTTAAACTTAGAAACTTATCTTTCCTTCAACCTCAGTAAGCTAGGAGATCTAGCAGATTAGGGTTAGGGTTAGATCACCATCTTTTTCCATTTTTCTTCTTCCTTAGGTTAGCACTTGCTGGCTATGATCTTTGTAAGCAATTAGGCATAGCTAATTCAGTTTTTGTAATGGGTTTTATGCCATTGGGATCTGTTGAGGGCTATTCTGCACAAGACTGCTGCCTTGAGGACATCTCATTATAAGTATTTGTTTAATCAATGAAATGTCTATTTTAATGCTTATTCAATATGCTCTTTTCCTATTTGTCCATAGTATTGTTTGATCTATTCCATACACTTAGGATTTTACTAATTTGAAAACTCCAGGGAAGCTTGAGCTTGTAGCCCTGTAACCATGGTGGTAGTAGTAATTTTCCTGCTCCATCTTAGTCCTCTGTGATTTGGATAGCTTCTGTGGATAGCTTGTTACCATTTGAGTGAAAAAACTATAGCCCTAGGGTGATTCTAAGCCACAGATCTGAGATGGATTTTTATCCTCTGCACTTGAGCTTGTAGCCTTGCGATAGGTTATAGCAGGAACAAGCTCCCCACTATTTTACATGACATCATCAGATGTTAGCTCTGATTTCTCTATAGAGATTGCAGACTTATGAGCTAAGTCATTGCAGGCCTTTTATAGCAATGACCAGGGCACAAACTGAAAGTAAAGGTTAAGTATTGCTTTCTCGCGAGGCTAAATGGCCTAAATTTTAACTAACTATGCGAGAAGTGCTATCGCGGACCAGAAAAGAGCCTCGTGAGAATAGTTTTAGAAGATTTATGTGCCTCTCGAGGTACTTCTCAAAGTTAAATTGGGGCCATAGCGCGCGAAGCAGTTTCTCATCTCTCACATAGCTTAGCTTATGATCTGTGCGAGGAACATCCATTTGGAGTATCAGGGACTTCATGGGGCAATTTAATGGTGCGGCCTTCAGAATATCAGCTCGTGAGGCTCTCGCACAGTACAAAAATGTAAACTTCAATTTTCATGTAGTTCCCTGTTGCTGATAGTATAGAGCCTCGCGCGGCTCAATGTCAGGCTTCAACAGGTGCCTTTTGCCCGCGAAGCTTTTACGCAATACAAAATATCCATCAGAACTCTGCGAGAAAGCCTCAGGTGGCTCGTGAGCTTGAAATTTAGGCCATTTAGCCTCGCGAGAAAGCAATACTTAACCTTTACTTTCAGTTTGTTCCCTGGCCTGTGCGTGTACAATATCATGCACCAATTCAGTGTGCATCAGCACAACTCCTTGACATGTTCTCCATTTCAACATGACAATTTATTTACCCTTTATCAAACAATGGAACATCACAAATTAAGAATTTTAGAGATAATCTTTCAGATCAAATTCATGACATGTATTATGAGAGCATCTCAACCATCACCAACTGACATAGACATCAAATTCAGATGACAAATATGCACATGTACTTAAAACACAAATGAATAAAATAAAATCATACACATAATCAAATCATAATCCTAAAAGTAATAACCAAAAATTTTCTAAGCAACAGAAAATAAAACAAGGCACACAACTCATATGGTACATATGCTACAAAGTTGTGGATCACTGAGCAGTGGGAGGGTCATGTAGGTGAATGGTCTGAGGAGGCTCCACTGAATTTGCCACATAAATTTTTAACCTCTGCGCATTCACTTTCATGATCATCCCAGACATAGGATCCAAGATCTCCACAGCACCAGATGGGGAGGCATGAATGACAGTGTAAGGTCCATCCCATCTGGATTTTAACTTCCCTGGAAAAAATCTTAGTTTTGAACTGAAAGGCCAAACCTTAGTGCCAGCATTGAAGTCCCTTCTCATTAGTTTCTTGTCAAAGAATGCCTTTGATTTCTCCTTATAAATTCTGGTATTTGAATAGGTTTTCAGCCTCAGCTCATCAAGCTCTGCCAGCTGTAATTTCCTGTGAGAACCAGCAGAAGTTAGATCAAAATTTAGTGAATTGAAAGCCCAATAGGCTCTGTGCTCTAACTCCACTAGTAGGTGGCAAGCCTTGCTATAAATCAGCCTAAATGGGGACATGCCAATAGGGATCTTGTGGGTTGTCTTATAAGCCTACAAAGCATCATTCAGCTTCTGTACCCAATCCTTCCTATCAGTCCTCACAGTCTTCTCCAAGATATGCTTGATCTCCCTATTGGAAATTTCAATTTTTCAATTGGTTTGTGGGTGGTAGGGAGTTGCAATTCTGTGTGTAACAGAATACTGGTTATCTGGATTCTCAAAAGGCTTGTTACAGAAATGACTCCTCCCATCACTAATGATAGCTCTGGGGGTGCCAAATCTGGAGAAGATATCATCCTTCAAAAATTTAAGGACAACTGTGCGATCATTGGTCCTTGTGGAAATGGCTTCCACCCATTTGGACACATAGTCCACTACTACAAGTATAAAGTTAAAACCCATAGATGGAGGAAAGGGACCCATAAAATCAATGCCCCAGATGTCAAAAAGTTCTACCATATGGATGGTCTTCAATGGCATAGAATTTTTCTTTGAAACTCCCCACAACTTTTGACATCACTCACAAGCTTTGCAATGTGTAAATGCATCTTTGAATAAAGAAAGTCAATAAAAACCACATTGCAGCACTTTTGCTGCCGTCTTAATGCCACTGAAGTTTCCTCCATAGGTTTTCTCATGGCACATATAAAGAATGATGTGGAACTCACTTTCAGGTACACATCTCCTAACAACTTGGTCTGCACAGTGCTTATATAGGTATGTGTAAACACCCAAATTTGGCCCAAGGCCTGATCGAAACATATTTCGAGAGAGGTGCATTTATGAGCATTTGATGGCATGTATGGAATCCTAAGGAATCACCCCAAACCCTTAGGAATCACCGTAGATCACTTAGGAGCCTACCCCAAACCTTTAGAAACCAATCCTGACCCTTAGAACCCCTTCTGGACCCTAAACCTAACCTTCTTGGGTAATAAAATAAGAGTGGTGCACCGAGACTAGCTTAGGTCCTCTACTGCTATCAAATCATATACCATTGAAAAGAAAACTTCTCTAGCTTTTCAACGAGCTAAGAATCACCTCAATCGGAGTTGTATATCAAAAGTTACGGTATTTCAAAAATCGGGCAAAAATTCAAGTTTTTTGCTTGGCGCAACTAATAGTTGTGCCAAGCCATTTTATGCCCAAAAATGGCTTGGCGCAAGTAATTGTTGTGGCAGTTTTAAAGTAGACCCCACCCCTCGCAAAGCCAACTTCTAGGCTACTGTACAGAACTATTTTACTATACATCTGCCTAGCGCAACTAATAGTTGCGCAACGCATATGAATAGTGACCTCTGGTTTTTGCCTCAAAAATTGAGATTGGGGTTTGACTTCTTGACCACCTTGATCTTTGGGGTGTGTTTTGCTAGTTCTGTTGCACCATTTTAGTGCCTATTTGTAACCCTTAAGTGATTTGAAACACTAACCAATTATCCACCATTAAAACAACCTTCACACCTTTCCAAGCTCTCAAAATCCTAGGAAACCTTAGATTAGAGATTACCTAATTGTTAAACTCAATTAGCATCTAAGTAGCCTCGTAATCCACCCATTTGCTATAAATAGAGCCCAATCCCTTTGGATTAAAGGTTGAAAATTTTTATCTAAGAGAGAAAGAGCTTAAAGTGAGAAGATCTTTCTCCCTTTGGTGCGCCATTGCTCATACAAATTCCAGAATTCCAAAACCCACTTTGAGTGATATTTTCTATCTTAGATCCCCTAGTTTAGGTGTATGCTACCCATTTACCTTCCCTCTCTACCCCTTAGCTAGCAAGCCTTAGAGCTTAGAACTCCTATTTCAACCATACAACCCTTCGAAAGCTCATCAAAGCAAGCCAACGCAAGGCTCTCTTATGGTGCTACAAGGGCCCGAGGGCTCCGGCTCTCCCCTTTTTTCTCCTATCTCTTCTTTAGCTCTTCCCATCCTCCCATTTGTGCTATTACGCCACCGAATTTTTGATAGGAACAGAGGTGCACAAATAGGATTTCAGGCCCATTTGGGCAAGTGAAAGTTATTTTCTTTTCTTTTACTTTCTTTTTGTGTTGGCCATTAGTAGAGACCACGTTAAGCGGGTTGATTGGGTGCCTAACACCTTCCCGATCGATAACTGAAGCCCCTACCCAAGAGCCATTGGTGTGGACTGGATTTAGAGTCATATTTTTAGCACTTCGGTGCTCATAAAAATGAACTAGGTTTTCCGGGACACCAAAAGCTCCGGGTGGTGACTCTATATTTTTTTTAGCAAGTGCATTGCTGCGACGGGATCGTCAAAAATCCCACAGTTGCACAGATGGCGACTTTGCTGGGGAAAGCTTTTAGAGCTTCTCCTTGAAATTTAGCCATTTCTTTTTTATTTTACTAACCTTTTTACTATTTTTTTATTGTTCTTTTATTTTCTCACCCTTACTTTTTCATCATTTACATGCCTTAGCCGATCGGTGGGCTTTACCTGCGCATTGTCTCTATTTTTTTTCCTTACATTCCCATCATTTTAGGTGCCTTAGCCGATTGGCGAGCCTACTTGAGCATTGTCATTCAATTTCTTTAATTTTCCATCATTTAAGGTGCCTTAGCCGATTGGCGGGCCTACTTGTGCAAACATATTCCAACAATGGACGCCGACCCGTAGTAGTGGCACGGGGTCATCACCGCCATCTTTTGGACTAAAGAAAATTTTCATAAAAAATGTTTTGAAAAAAACCAGTTAAAACTTAATTAAGAATAGGGAGCTTAATTAACTTGTTTTTACGGGGTAGATTTTCAAAGGGTTGGATTTAGGCACACATACAACCACTCGGGTCTTAGTACGGCGACAGCCCCTAGTGGTGATGATCGAGAAAAGTCCCTGCCCACAAAGGATCTGAGAAGGCACTTGCGCCGGAGGTATATCAGGTGGGTTCCCATTCCAAAGCCTAAAACCCTTGGGGAGCGCACTAGCGAGTTATACCGGACTCATCCTTTAGTTGCGGTAAGGAGAGAACCGATCACTTAAAAAAGAAAAGACCCATTTTCAGGCTGCAGTTCCCTGCTATTATAAGTTTTGGAGCCTCAATTTTGCCTGGCATAAGTATTAGTTGCGCTAGTGCAAAAATCCCAGACTTATAACTGGCACAACTAATAGTTGCGCTAGTGCAAAAACTTCAGATTTATAACTGGCATAACTAATAGTTGCGCCAGCTTTAAATCCGCCATTTTTACCTTGCCGCAACTATTAGTTGTGCCAGTGTAAAAAAGGGGCCCTGCTACCTTGGCGCATGTATTAGTTGCGCGGGGCTTACCTGGACATTAGCAGCCCAAAATCTGGGGCTTTCTCACCTCCCGAGTCCCCCGATTAGTGTGTTTAGTACCTCTGTTTGGGCCTCGCCATCTCCGACACCCAATACACCCCTACCGGTCAAAAGAAGGCAACTTCTTTTTGACTCATTCTGGGGGATCGGGTTGTTCGCCTCAATTTCCATACCTTCAATAGATCAAAGGTCTTCCTTCGATTCTTCTGAAGTGCCTCAGAATCGTCACCGCAGGCCTTGAATTAGGGTACGAGAGCCACCTGAGAAGGGAATTCTAAAGCCTCGGAACCTTTGTTTTTTAAAGTTTTCTCCAAAATTAATATATATCTATATATATATATATATAAATACATAAAAATCAAATCAAAACCTAAAAATAGAGTTCTTATGGTGCCGGCACAACGACATCATCTTGCCCTCCGTCATCCCGTAGGGGAAGAAGGAAGAGGATTTTTGGGCCTTATTGTTAAGTGGTGAAAAATGTCACTTTGCACCCTTTAACCTGACCTTTCATGGACCTGTGAGCACACTAATAACCTCTGTTGAGTGCATTTTGTAGATAGCAGGGAAGGCTGGTAATAATGCAGCAAACCACTTAAGAATGCCCACAAAGAAGCCATTTCTCAGCACCATGCAGACCCAGCAACCAAACAAGGGGAAACAAGTGAAGATAGGTCCAAAACACCCTATCGAGAGGATGTCTGAAGACTTCGATAGGAGCTGAGGATTAAAAGGAAACAATTTGTGTAGTTGGAGAAGGGTTCGATAGGATTCGAAGGCAGAAGAAGGATGAATTCGTATGGATTGAGGAGTTCGATAGGATTTCAGAACCTATCGAGCAAAGAAAGGAAAGAAGAAACTATCCTATCAAAAAATTACCTGAAGTGTCAAAGGAACCTATCGAACGGATATGAGAACCTAGTGAAATGACTAAAATGCTCGATTCCAACCTGTCGAAGGCTCCCTGAACCTATCGAAATTAAGATGCTAGAATTGAACCTATCGAAGGATGCTTAAGCCTTTCGATAGGAATGAGAGCCAACCTATCGAGATGATGACACACAGAGCTGAACCTGTCGAAAAGGACCCCTGGCCCTTTCGAACTACTCAGCCAACCTATCGAATACTCTAGATAATGGGCTGACGACCCTGAAGCTTGAAAGAGAAAACTCATCCTATCGGTACCTATCGAAGAGACCAGGGAACCTACCGAAAGGAATTACAAGCTTACTTTTGACCTGTCAGAAGCTTCTCCAACCTGTCGAAATCGTGTGCTGAACTTCTCAGAAACTATGCTATGCACACACTGAGACTTGGTGACCTGCTACACGCAAACTGAGGCACTTTGGTGACCGGCGCGATGTTCTAGAAGATGCCCTAGAAAGCCCTAATCAACCCACGTCTTTTAACAGAGCTCTAACAAACTCTGACGACCTTCTAGAAGGAATTTTTGGCGAGAAAAACTGAGGAGAAAGCTATATATAGAGATCCCCAATTGCCATTGAGGGGGATCAAAATTCTGAGCAATTTTCTAGAGATCAAAGCTTGTAGCGAGATTCCATTTCCCTCCTTTAGCCTAACCATGGTTTGCTAAATCCCTAGGAGCAGCGAGGAGTGAGTTAGATCTGTAATTGGGTAAGGTTAAGAGTGTTGCTGGGGTTAATTGCTGCACAGACTACAGATTTGAGAGCATTCCATTGTAAGAGTGACCTTGTTTGTAATGTAAATATTATTTTCAATGTTTTAATTAGATCTAAAGCTCTTTTGATTCCTTTTGCTGCTCGATGAGATTTGTGTAGTGGAGTTGCTTGATCAGCTCACCCACTTAACTGGTAGACCTCTTGGATATCATCTGCATTCCCTGGATCTGATATCCCTGTAATTTCCTACGTTTGTGACCTAGATATTGCGGCATCTGTAGTGGTTCTAATTGTTCTAATTAAGGCTCTGGCTTTGTAGGAGATCTACAGGATGGTCTGGGACCATTAAAGTGGACAAATCATAACCTTAAGGTAAATTTGAACTCAGGCCTCAATTGGATTCATCTGCTGCAATCCATGGATTCGATAAAGCCTATAGGATGGTCTATGACCATTAAAGTGGACAAATCATAGCCTTAAGGCCAGGTGGATCCTATGATTTGAAGTGGAATCTATACCCTGCAGCTGTGCCTGTGGCCAGCCGAGGGACTTGTGTACTTTTGAACCCCTGTAATATGCTTAGCTCAACCTGATTGCAGTGAAAACAATCACCAAGTTGTTCTTCTCTATCTTTTGAGTTTTTAGACCTTCCATTTGCAAGATCTAAGGCTCCAGATTCGATCTAAGAAAATCTGCATTTTAATTGTAGTTAGTTTAAGGGGCAACCCTATCGAAACCTCTCCCCTGTCTTTTAACTAAAGTAGAGATAACTACGGTGCCAGATCTCTTATAGATCTGGAGATTTATTATATTTCTAACTAGCCTCCTTGTGGACATTCCCTTACTTACCATTCTTTTAAAGCTTGCTACAACAGATCCTGAATACTTGCAGGTCTGTTGAGTATGTCTGCCTAGTTTTTTTGTTTATTTTAGACCCTCATATGAGGGTAAGTAAGCATCCCAATAAGTTTTTGGCGCTCTTGCAGGGGAGGTAGTTTAGAAATTGATAGATCTAAGTTTTAATCATAGATTTGTAATTTTTGTTTGATTTTACTAACTGCATTTGTGAGTTTTGCTGTTTTTCAGTATTTTTGTGTCCATTTCACCAGATCTGACTACAGAGTGAGAGGAGAGCGGTGTTGAAGGCTGCTCTATAGTTTGCATCCCTTCTCCCCTGTTTATTTTCGGATCTGCTAATTTGTATATTAGTTAATCAATTGTGTTGTTTCTTTCAATTGTGTGAGGATCCATTCTCCATTCAGTCTGTGAGTGCTGTATGTTTGGTAGGAGAACTCTTCAACCTCAGATTATTCCACTAAATCCAGAGGTTGAAAGACTTCTCAGATCCAGACCAACTACATCCACTGCTGTTGAATTTGAATATGTTGAAATGGGTGAGCGGCAACAGCCTCGAACTCTCAAGGAATTCAATGCACCAGGGGTCTACAATTCCCCCTTCTGCATTCAGTTCCCAGCTGCTCAAGGAAACTATGAAATAAAATCTTCCATAATTCAGATGCTGCCCTCATTTCATAGCCTGACCAAGGAGGACCCTTATAAGCATATAGACGAATTCTTAGGACTGTGCACCACCTTCAACATCACAGGTTTGGGGGAGGAGGCCACCAGGATGAGACTCTTTCCTTTTTCATTAGAGGATAGAGCCAGGACTTGGTCATCTCTACTTCCACCTAACAGTATTCAGTCCTGGAGTGATCTCCAATGTCAGTTTTTGGCCAAATTCTTTCCTATGTTGAAAACCAGCCAGTTGAGGAAGGGTATCATCTCTTTTACCCAAGATCCAACTGAAGACTTTCATCAATCCTAGGAGAGATTTAAGGAACTCCTCAAAAATGCCCCCACCATCAAATCCCTGAATGGCAATTGGTTCAAAGCTTTTATCAAGGAATTGATTCGAAGAGCAGGGACATGGTAGATGCCTCTTGTGGAGGCACCTATCTCCATAAAACTGCTGAGGAGTGGGAGCTCTTTCACATCATCAGTGAGAACTCTAGGCAAAGGGAAACCTTAGCAAGAGATCTAGAGCCTCCTAAATTGATGAAGGAGAACACCTCAAGAGGAAAGATATATGAAGTGAGTGTACCAAGTGATTTGGAACGGAAAGTGGATAGCTTGGCAAGTTAATGGGAGCAATGCAGTCACCAATGGCTGCTAGAGTGGAGGAGGCATGTGCCATATGTTAGTCCCCTGCTCATCCCGTGGATGAATGCCCATCAGCTGCCCAATTTCCTAATTTTGTAACAGAGCATATGGCTGCAACTCAAGCCTATGGGCAGCAGCTTGCTGCTGGGTATCAATGGAGAAACCACCCCAATTTGAGGTGGAGACAAGATGGATACCCCAGCCAGCAGCAGCAGCAGCCCCAGCAGCCCATGCCCTACAGAAATGCTCAGCCCTATCAAGAATGTTATGCTCCAAGGCTTCAGTATCAGCAACCGCTGACCCAACATATAGCTCCTCTTGTGCAGCAAGCTGCACCCACCCCAGCTATGAGACCACCATCCTTTGAGGAACAAGTTCTATCTTCATTACAGAGCTTGAACACCTTGAACCAAACTGTGCACTCTCACAATCAGAGCATCACAAAGATAGAGGATCAACTTCGTCAGTTGTCTGATGCTCGGACTAGGAGAGAGGGAGGAAGGTTACCTAGCAAACCACAGGATAATCCACGAAGACATATTGTAGTGGGTGAAGTTTCCTCCACTTATGAGGAAGCCAAATCTGTGAAAACCTTGAGGAGTGGTAGGCTAGTGGACAGTCAAGTGGGTTGTGAGCCTGTGAGGAGTTTGAAGGAAGAAATAGGAATGAGTTTTCCAAGAACACAACAAAGGCCACTAGTAGTGAACCTGACAGAACCACCCAGTGTCAATAAAGAGGATGATATGGATCCTCAAGAAAAGGAAAAAATCAAAAAGAAAGAAGCCCCTTTGGCTAAGGCTGCAAATGAGGGAGCAATCCCCAAGTTGCCATTTCCCAAGGCATTGCAAAGACCCTCCGCTTTGACAAAGGGCAGGGTAAAATTGAGGAAATGATGGAGACTTTCAAGCAAGTTAAAATTAATTTGTCGTTACTGGATGCCATCAAACAAGTCCCAGCCTACGCCAAATTTCTGAAGGAATTATGCACCCACAAAAGACAGTCTAGGACATACTTGTCCAAGAAAGTTTTTTCAGAAGAGAAGGTAAAACACATCCTGTCCATTGCAACTCCCACCAAACTTCAAGACCCTAGAGTGCCCACTATCACCTGCATCATTGGGGATCATAAAATTGAGAAGGCCCTATTAGATATTTGAGTCAGTGTGAATTTGCTACCCTACGCAGTCTACGAAAAATTGGGCCTGGGAGACTTGAAACCCACACCTGTGGTTCTGCAACTGGTTGACAGGACCGAAAGGAAGCCTGTGGGAATCATTGAGGATGTCCTGGTGGGAGTTGACAAGTTTTTTTACCCTGCTGACTTTGTGGTATTAGATATGGAGCCAAGTAAAGGTATTTCCTCCATCCCTGTGATTCTAGGCAGGACCTTCTTGGCCACTGCCAATGCCTGCATTCAATGCAGATCTGGAATCATGGAGGTATCCTTTGGTAACATGAAAGTAAAGCTGCATGTGTACAGCACCACCTCTCAACCCCTTTTTGATGAAACCTGTTTATCCATTACAGGGCTAGAGGAGGCTCTGCATGATAATCCTCAACAGCTACTGCAGAGCAATAATTGGCCTATAGAGACATGATTGGAACCAGGGGTTGATCAATTGCTGAGGAATGGATCCAAGAAGGATGACAAGTTCGAGGAACATGGGGAGCCCATTAACCTTCTAGATCCTCCAGATTAGCACCTGCAGTTGAGTATGTATCATATGTACCATATTTTGCTTATGTTTTAGATTTTTTACTTCGCATTTCCAGTAGAATTCTTTCGCAATAAACATACCAGTTCTCTAGTGGGTCGCCATTTCAAATTTGTCAGCTGTGCTAAAATAATGGGAGCTTGTCCACAAAAGAATCAAATCGTAGGGCTACACAGCAACAGAGCCTGATAAGTGCTGAAGCTAAGGGGGCTCAGAAAGGTAGTTTTATCTGGGTTTTGGAGCCTTCGATAGGCCAAATCTACCTTTTGTTAGGTTACAATGGTGATTTGGATAGGATATCGAATGGTTTCGATAGGCACTGGATGTTTCGACAGGTAAAACCAACTTCTCGACAGGTTAAATAAGGGCAAACAAAGATTTTGATAGGTGCTGGGTACATAGCGGGCACCTATCGAAAAGATGTTGTCTCTGCCGTTTAAACCTATCGATAGGATGGTCTAACTTATCGAAATCCTTAAAAATCATCCCTTTTGAAAGCTTTGATGTTTAAGCTTTCGATAGGACGTATCAACCTATCGAAACCATTCTATTCATCCTATCAGAATCGCATTTTCACCTTTATATACTTGTCGATAGGTCATTTTTGCTTCATTCCTCACTCTTTGAAAAACCCTGGCTCTCTTCCTCATTTTTTGCCTCCCTCTTTATCTACTAAATCCTCACAGAATCTTTTGCTGTTTAGTGTGCCATCTTGTCAATACATTTAGCTTGCATAGAGGAGCATTTTGCCCCTGATTTTGGATAAATTGGAGCGGTGCATCGCTAGCTCTGTGAAACCCGAGGTACTTGGAGGTGAATTGCCTTCCTACCCTCACTCTGTTGTCTTTCTAAGTTTTCCCATTCCAAGTTGGTGAGAAATTACTCTCTGAGATTACAATGGAAGAGCCTGAGGAAACGGTAGCCAGCATACGCCGAAAATCAACTGCATCCACCCCTAAATCCTCCAAGAAAGCGCTACCTGCTACCAAACCACCTGTAATGAGGAAGCTCGCTGAGGGGACACCCAAAAAGAGTCGTAAAGCTAAGAAAGCCAAAGCTGTTGAAATTTAGGAACTTGTGGGAGAAACACCCTTAGAGAGAGCTACCCCTGATAGACCCATTTCTGTAGAGCTTCCGGCTATACTGACCACCCCCAATGCATTTGTAGACAAGTTGAGCCTTGTCCCTAAGACTGAATTTGATCTGGCATATTTTGCCAACATTGGTGAGTGTCGGGAAACACTGAGCTATTTGAAGAAAGAAGGCTTGTTGCCCCTACTGTCGCCATTGAAAGAATTAGTGTATCCTAGGCTGGTGAAGTTATGGTACCAAAATCTGAAGAAGAGGGTCTCACAGGGGACTGATGATATACTAGAGATATCGATTGATGATTGGCAACTGACTATTGATCACAGAGACATAGGAATGGCGTTGGGAGTCCCATACCAATTTGATTCCAACCGCGCTGAGGGAGTACCTGTTGGAGCTCCATTTAAGGATATGGCCAAGCAGCTAACCAATGGGATTGTGGATTCTGGAGAATCCTTGATGAGAAGAGACCTCACCCTAGTCTCAGATTCATGGATACCATCTTAAGGAGAAATGTCTATGTTACAGGACATTTACAGGAGAGAAGGTCCCCATTAGTGGATGCTTTATTCTTTTGTTCCAAGGGGCAGTTCGTGAATGCACCTAAGCTGATCTTTGAAACTATGGTGGACATAAATGACAAGGTGCTAAAAAGACAGGCTTTTGCTAAGGGAGGAGGCTTACCCTTCAGCAGACTCATCACCTGTCTGCTCAATGCTGGAAAGTTTAGGATTAAGGAGGCTGAGCCAGTGGAGAAAATGGATCCGAAGGTTTTTGGAAAGAGGGCATGGTCTACAAGTTTTACCTTGATTCAAAAGACCAAGCTGGTTGAGGCAGAGGAGGAGGTGCCCACTACCTCAGTAGCAGATCATGCTGCTGACATTCCCCCATCCACCATTCCTCCTACTGCACCCATTTTTTCATCCACCTTACCTACACCATCACCCACAACTCCACCCACCTTACTTTTCACATCTGTCTCCGTCCCCCTTCCACCCACCACTCAGGAATTTCGGCCTGGGGTCCTGGAAACCCCCACCTTCTCCGAGCCTACCCCCACCACGTTTTCCCCACCCTCCCTCTAGCCCCTTCCTGACTCCCCCCCTCCACCACTTCCTATACATACACAGGGTTTGGACCAGTTCACTTCTACTAGTTTCACTGCCCTCATTTCTTCAATTGTGGAGGATGTTGCTCATGAGTACACCCCACTGCTTGACTCCCCCCACACCACTCCTCCTCATTTTACCCATGCCCCATCCTCTCCTTTCCATCCCATTTAAACACCCATCCCCTCTACTTCCACCCTGCCTGATACTTTCACCCAAATCCTCTCCCTCCTTCAATCCATTCAGGCCTAAGTAGCCACTAACATTGACCCCCAGGCTCTCATGAGCTCGTGTCTCCAATCAATTCAATCCACCCTCACTCCCCCACTTCAGTCTCCCAACCCTTTCCCACTTCTCCCTCCCCTGATCCCTCACTTTTCCATTTCTCTCCTCCCTTTTCACCCATGGCCTCCCCCATCCCTACTGATATCCTTTTTGTAGAGTTAGCCGCTCCATCTTTACCCCCACCTCCCCCCCCAGCACCTGTTCTACCTTCATCCCCACCTGCACCTGTTTCTGCAGTTGCTGAGATACCCACCACCCATTTCCCCTTTTCCTCCCCACTTGTTTTCTAGGATGCCTCCACCCAAACTGATCCATGGGAGGATCTGGTTCATTCCACCCCCTCCTCTTCATCCACTCCACCCTTGTCCTTACCTCTTGTCCTTCGCCAATCCATGTACATACCCCCTACCTCATCCTCCTGTATGCAATGAGGGACAACCCTTACATCCACAAGGATGTCTTGAGAGGTATGGCTGCACTTCGGGCTTCCCTTGAGGCCCCTTATGAGGAGAGGATTGCCAACATCGAATTAGAACACCGAATTCAGCTCCGCAATATCTCTCAAGGATGGTCTGAAATCCTGGTTCGATATGAGTCAGCAAAACAAGTGGCAGCGGCTGAGAGTCTCATTGCCAAATATGAGAAGAAGAATTCTGAGCTCCTCAAGAAAAAGTTAGCCAATGCTCAGGAGATCATCAAGGCCACCAAGGAGCTCTCAGATGCGAACCTCCTCTATGCTGCCAAGAAGATTGATATTTTAGAGAAAAAGGTCGCTTCATTATTGTCTCAACCCTTTGAGCCTACGCCTTTTGCTACAGCACCTCCTGCTGTGCCTCCCTTCCCTCCCCCATGTCCCCCCTCTACAACTATTCCTTCAGCGATCCCACCTGTGGATGTTCCCCCTCCTGCCACTGCACCTCCTTTAGCACCCCACCTGTGGAGGTTCCCCCTCCCCATCCTGCCGAAGTACCTCCACCGGCCAAACCTAGCCCTCCTAAACAGAATAGGACTTCATCCAAAAGAACCACCACCGCCAAGAGATCTGCTTCTTCTGTTGTCGCTATCAAAAAAGGAAAACAACCTGCTACCCCATCCAAAGCTGCTGAGCCCACCAGGTCCTCCCCTCAATCTCACCCCCATGGCACCCTACTCTCTAGGGATGAACGAAGAAAGGCTGCTGCGGCTCTAGGACTGGACCACATGGCCCTTTTCCCTTCCGATTCGAATTCTGATTCTGCTCCTACTGTTGATCCTAAAGGTAAAAAGCCTGCTGCCCAGTTTGAGGAGGCATCCGCAAAACAACCTAAGCAATCTAAATCCAAGGGCAAAGCCCCTGCATCTAAGCGGTAGCTGGCACCAAGCTATATATGAATGTGGCCATTTCAGTGTCTTTTTCATTTGTCTCTTGTATATATTTAACATTTTTATTGTGTTATTCTATAGATATCTTTTTACCCTGTCTCTCCCTTAATTGCATTTTCTTGAAACAGTGAGGACACTGTTTGGTTTAGGTTTGGGGGTGTGGCATGTATGCCAATAAACTAGTTAATTTTAGTGCAGCCAAGTTAAAAAGGAATAATCGAAAAAAAAAAAAAAAAAGAAGGAATTCACCTCATATTTGTTGTTAAGGAAACTTTAAAAACCATTTGCAACTGAAGTAAGCTGAAGTTTTAACATTTTTCATGAAGAAAATGTCTAGAATTTTTGAAGAAAGTTTTTAATGTGTGACAAACCAGCAACGAGAAGAGACTGTGAAGATACTCCCCAGAAATTAGATGGATGGCCATATCTAGTGAGAATTGGGCCTGAAAACTTTCTTTGAAGAGTGTCTTGGCAACTTCTTCTGCTTTGAAAGCTGACTGGACCTAATCTGGATCACTAGAAGTTAGGCAAATCCAAGTTGAAACAACTTGACAACACTCAGGACATTGAAGATGTGAAGAAAGGCCATCCTTCGGACAGTTTGAGCCCAAAACTCCCCATCTTTGAACTGCCCTTGATGCACACCACTTGAGCCTTAAAGGCCCCAATTTTCTTTGATAAAAACCAGAAACTCTAAACCCAAAACCTCTTGACCTATTTCAGTTCACCCTCAATCTAAGAAATCAGGAAGAGGAAGGAAGAGAAAGGTTAGAGGAGCAAGGTCCTAAATTAGGTTGAAAGAAAGAAAAACACAGTTGGTGGTATTTTTGGTATTACGCATAAAAATAAAAAATAAAAATAAAAAATAAAAAAAAGGGAGAGAAAGAAAAATAAATGAAGCAAAAGGAAGAGAAGAAGCCAGCCATTTTGGCTCTGAAGATTCCAAAAGACAGTAAAGAGGTTCTGAATTAAAAAAGGTGAAGTCATGAATCACCTCCGTACCTTTACTGATTTCTCAATTTTGAACTCTGTTAGCCCTTTTGTTCCTCCACAAACCTCACCCCTAAGCCACATTACAACCCAATAAAAAGACCTTACTGATCTGAAAGTGGATTGAGCTGTCATGTGGAGATGAGAATTTGCTTAACCTATGGTGTAAAGAGCTAGAAAAGTCATAAATTCAAGCAATGCCTATGCCCCTGCTTGCAGTCCTATTTGAGGGCTGTAACTACTATTGAGCTGAGTGATATGATTTGCCCCTCTTCTCTGTACTAATGAGTGAACAGCCATGATAAGACTTGGGTCCGAAATCCAATTGATGGGGGAAGTATCTGAGCAGGTTCCTCAAATTACTGATGAGTTCTGCATCAAATTTTAGGAGAAATGCCTTGACACAAACTGAATGATGATGAAGAGATTTTAGCAGGCTTTCATATTTTCAAATGGATGTTTTTTCTGTTGAAATTCCTTTAATGAATGGGAATGATCTGAATTTATTTGATTTGCTTAAATTCTACTTTAACAGGTTGCACTTTTATTAACTAATTAAGAATAGGGAGCTTAATTAACTTGCTTTTATGGGGTAGATTTTCAAAGGGTTGAATTCAGGCACACATACAACCACTCGGGACTTAGTATGGTGACAGCCCCTAGTGGTGATGATCGAGAAAAGTCCCAGCCCACCTTGGATTTGAGAAGGCGCTTGAATCGGAGGTATATCAAGTGGGTTCCCATTCCAAAGCCTAAAACCCTTGGGGAGCGCACTAGCGAGTTATACCGGACTCATCCTTTAGGTGTGGTAAGGAGAGAACCGATCACTTAAAAAAGAACAGCTCAGTTCCCGGAAGCCTAGCTTCCACAAAACCCAAAAAAAAGACCCATTTTTAAGCTGCTGTTCCCTGCTATTATAAGTTTTGGAGCCTCAATTTTGCCTAGCGTAAGTATTAATTGCGCCAGTGCAAAAATCCCAGATTTATAACTGGCAAAACTAATAGTTGCGCTAGTGCAAAAATCCCAGATTTATAACTGGCACAACTAATAGTTGCACTAGCTTTAAATCCACCATTTTTACCTTGGCGCAATTATTAGTTGTGCCAGTGTAAAAAAGGGGCCCTGCTACCTTGGCACATGTATTAGTTGTGCCGGGCTTACCTAGACATTAGCAGCCCAAAATCTGAGGCTTTCTCACCTCTCGAGTCCCCCGATTAGTGTGTTTAGTATCTCTGTTTGGGCCTCGCCATCTCCGACACCCAATATGCCCCTACCGATCAAAAGAAGGCAACTTCTTTTTTACTCATTCTGGGGGATCGGGTTGTTCGCCTCAATTTCCATGCCTTCAATAGATCAAAGGTCCTCCTTCGATTCTTCCAAAGTGCATCGAAATCGTCGTCGTAGGCCTTGAATTAGGGTACGAGAGCCACCCCAGAAGGGAATTCCAAAGCCTAGGAACCTTTATTTTTTGAAGTTTTCTCCAAAATTAATATATATATATATATAAATACATAAAAATCAAATCAAAACCTAGAAATAGAGTTCTTATGGTGTCGGCACAACGACATCATCTTGCCCTCCATCGTCCCGTAGGGGAAGAAGGAAGAGGATTTTTGGGCCTTATTGTTAAGTGGTGAAAATTGCCACTTTGCACCCTTTAACCTGACCTTTCATGGACCTATGAGGACACTAATAAGCCTCTGTTGAGTGCATTTTGTAGATAGCAGGGAAAGCTGGTAATAATGCAGCAAGCCACTTAAGAATGCCCACAAAGAAGCCATCTCTCAGCACCATGCAGACCTAGCAACCGAACAAGTGGAAAGAAGTGAAGATAGGTCCAAAACATCCTATCGAGAGGATGTCTGAAGACTTCGATGGGAGCTGAGGATTAAAAGGAAAGAATTCGTGCAGTTGGAGAAGGGTTCGATAGGATCTGAAGGCAGATGAAGGATGAATTCGTATGGATTGAGGAGTTCGATAGGATTTCAGAACCTGTCTAGCAAAGAAAGGAAAGAAGAAACTATCCTATCGAAAACTTGCCTGAAGTGTCAAAGGAACCTATCGAACGAATCTGAGAACCTAGCGAAAGGACTAAAATGCTCGATTCCAACCTATCGAAGGCTCCCTGAACCTATCAAAATGAAGATGCTAGAATTGAACCTATCGAAGGATGCTTAAGCCTTTCGATAGAAATGAGAGCCAACCTATCGAGTTAACGACACATAGAGCTGAACCTGTCGAAAAGGACCCCTGGACCTATCAAACTACTCATCCAACCTATCGAATACTCCAGATAATGGGTTGAGGACCCTGAAGCTTCAAAGAGAAAACTCATCCTATCGGTACCTATCGAAGAGACCAGGGAACCTATCGAAAGGAATTACAAGCTTACTTTTAACCTGTCGGAAGCTTCTCCAACCTGTCAAAATCATGTGCTAAACTTCTCAAAAACCATGCTATGCACACGCTGAGACTTGTTGACCTGCTACACTTAAACTAAGGCACTTTGGAGACCGGCGCGACTTTCTAGAAGATGCCCTAGAAAGCCCTAACTGACTCACGTGCTTTAACAGAGCTCTAACAAACTCTAACGACCTTCTAGAAGATATTTTTGACGGGAAAAATAAAGGAGAAAGCTATATATAGAGATCCCTAATTTCCATTGAGGGGGATTTAAATTCTGAGCAATTTCCAGAGATTAGGGCTTGCAGCGAGATTCCATTTCCCTCCTTTAGCCCAACCATGGTTGGCTAAATCCCTAGGAGCCACGAGGAGTGAGTTAGATCTGTAATTGGGTAAGGTTAAGAGTGTTGTTGGGGTTAATTGCTGCACAGACTACATATCTGAGAGCATTCCATTATAAGAGTGACCTTGTTTGTAATGTAAATATTATTTTCAATGTTTTAATTAGATTTAAAACTCTTCTGATTCCTTTTGCTACTCGATCGGATTTAGGTAGAGGAGTTGCTTGATCAGCTCACCCACTTAACTGGTAGACCTCTTCGATATCATCTGAATTCCCTGGATCTGATATCCCTATAATTTTCTGCATCTGTGACTTAGAAATTGCAGCATCTGTAGTGGTTCTAATTGTTCTAATTAAGGCTCTGGCGTTGTAGGAGATCTATCGGATGGTCTGTGACCATTAAAGTGGACAAATCATAACCTTAAGGTAAATCTGAGCTCAGGCCTCAATTGGATTCATCTGCTGCAATCCATGGATTCGATAAAGCCTATAGGATGGTCTGTGACCATTAAAGTGGACAGATCATAGCCTTAAGGCCAGGTGGATCCTGTGATTTGAAGTGGAATCTATACCCTGCAGCTGTGCCTGTGGCCCGCCGAGGGACTTCTGTGCTTTTGAACCCCTGTAATATGCTTAGCTCAACCTGATTGCAGTGAAAACAACCTCCAAGCCATTCTTCTCTATCTTTTGAGCTTTTAAACCTTCCATCTGCAAGATCTGAGGCTCCAGATTCGATCTAAGATAATCTGCATTTTAATTGTAGTTAGTTTAAGTGACAACCCTATCATAACCTCTCCCCTGTCTTTTAACTAAAGTAGAGATAGCTAGGGTGCCAGATCTCTTACAGATCTGGAGATTATCATATTTCTAACCAGCCTCCTTGTGGACATTCCCTTACTTACCATTCTTTTAAAGCTTGCTACAACAGATCCTGAATACTTGCAGGTCTGTGTGAGTATGCCTGGCTAGTTTTATTATTGATTTTAGACCCTCATTTGAGGGTAGGCAAACATCCCAACAAGTTTTTGGCGCCGCTACCGGGGAGGCAGTTTAGAAATTGATAGATCTAAGTTTTGATCATAGATTTGTAGTTTTTGTTTGATTTTACTAACTGCATTTGTGAGTTTTGCTATTTTTCAGTATTTTTTGTCCATTTCACCAGATCTGAGTACAGAGTGAGAGGAGAGCTGTGCTGAAGGCTGCTCTATTGTTTGCATCCCTTCTCCCCTGTTTATTTTCATATTTGCTAATTTTTAGATTAGTTAATCAATTGTGTTGTTTCTTTCAGTTGTGTGAGGATTGATTCTCCATTCAGTCTGTGAGTGTTGTATGTTTGGTAGGAGAACTCTTCAACCTCAGATTATTCCACTAAATCCTGAGGTTGAAAGACTTCTTAGATCCAGACAAACTACATCTATAGCTGTTGAATTTGAATCTGTTGAAATGGGTGAGCAGCAGCAGCCTCGAATTCTCAAGGAATTCAATGCACCAGGGGTCTATAATTCCCCCTTCTGCATTCAGTTCCCTGCTACTCAAGGAAACTATGAAATCAAATCTTCCATCATTCAAATGCTGCCCTCATTTCATGGCCTGACGAAGGAGGACTCTTATAAGCATATAGACGAATTCTTAGGACTGTGCACCACCTTCAACATCATAGGTTTGGGGGAGGAGGCCACCAGGATGAGAATCTTTCCTTTTTCATTAAAGGACAGAGCCAGGACTTGGTTATCTCTACTCCACCTAATAGTATTCAGTCCTAGAGTGATCTCTAATGTCAGTTTTTGGCCAAATTCTTTCCTATGTCGAAAACCAGCCAGTTGAGGAAGGGTATCATCTCTTTTACCCAAGATCCACCTGAAGACTTTCATCAATCCTGGGAGAGATTTAAGGAACTCCTCAAGAAATGCCCCCACCATAAAATCCCTGAATGGCAATTGGTTCAAATCCTTTATCAGGGAATTGATTCGAAGAGTAGGGACATGGTAGATTCCTCTTGTGGAGGCACCTATCTCCATAAAACTGTTGAGGAGGCATGGGAGCTCTTTGACATCATCAGTGAGAACTCTATGCAAAGGGAAACCTTAGCAAGAGATCTAGAGCCTCCTAAATTGATGAAAGAGAACACCTCAAGAGGAAAGATATATGAAGTGAGTGTACCAAGTGATTTGGAACGAAAAGTGGACAGCCTGGCAGTGAAATTTGACAAGTTAATGGGAGCAATGCAGTCACCAATGGCTGCTAGAGTGGAGGAGGCATGCGCCATATGTCAGTCCCCTGCTCATCCCGTGGATGAATGCCCATCAGCTGCCCAATTTCCTAATTTTGTAACAGAGCATGTGGCTGCAACTCAAGCCTATGGGCAGCAGCCTGCTGCTGGGTATCAATGGAGAAACCACCCTAATTTGAGGTGGAGACAAGATAGATACCCCATCCAGCAGCAACAGAAGCCCATGCCCTACAGAAATGCTCAGCCCTATCAAGTATGTTATGCTCCAAGGGTTCAGTATCAGCAACCGCTGAGCCAACATATAGCTCCTCTTGTGTAGCAAGCTGCACCCACTCCAGCTGTGAGACCACCACCCTTTCAGGAACAAGTTCTATCTTCATTACAGAGCTTGAACACCTTGACCCAAACTGTGCACTCTCACAATTAGAGCATCACAAAGATAGAGTATCAACTTGGTCAGCTGTCTAATGCTCTGACTAGGAGAGAGGGAGGAAGGTTACCTAGCCAACCATAGGATAATCCACGAAGACAATTTGTAGTGGTTTAAGTTTCCTCCACCTATGAGGAAGCCAAATCTGTGACAACCTTGAGGAGTGGTAGGCTAGTGGAAAATCAAGTGGGCTGTGAGCCTGTGAGGAGTTTGAAGGAAGAAAATGGAATGAGTTTTCCAAGAACACAACAAAGGCCACCAGTAGTGGACCTGACAGAACCACCCGGTGTCAATAAAGAGGATGATATGGATCCTCAAGGAAAAGAAAAAATCAAAAAGAAAGAAGCCCCTTTGGCTAAGGCTGTAAATGAGGGAGCAATCTCCCAGTTGCCATTTCCCAAGGCATTGCAAAGACCCACCCCTTTTGACAAAGGGCAGGGTAAAATTGAGGAAATGATGGAGACTTTCAAGCAAGTAAAAATTAATTTGCCGTTACTGGATGCCATCGAACAAGTCCCAGCCTACGCCAAATTTCTGAAGGAATTATGCACCCACAAAAGACAGTCTAGGACATACTTGTCCAAGAAAGTCTTTTCAACAGAGAAGGTAAAACACATCCTGTCCATTGCAACTCCCACCAAACTTCAAGACCCTGGAGTGCCCACTATCACCTGCATCATTGGGGATCATAAAATTGAGAAGACCCTATTGGACCTAGGACCCAGTGTGAACTTGCTGCCCTATGCAGTCCACAAAAAATTTGGCCTGGGAGACTTGAAACCCACACCTGTGGTTTTGCAACTGACTGACAGGTCCGAAAGGAAGCCTTTGGGAGTCATTGAGGATGTCCTGGTGGGAGTTGACAAGTTTTTTTACCCTGCTGACTTTGTGGTATTAGATATGGAGCCAAGTAAAGGTATTTCCTCCATCCCTGTGATTCTGTGCAGGCCCTTCTTGGCCACTACCAATGCCTGCATTCAATGGAGATCTTAAATCATGGAGGTCTCCTTTGGCAACATGAAAGTAAAGCTGGATGTGTACTGCACCAGCTCTGAACCCCTTTTTGTTGAAACCTGTTTTTCCATTGCAGGGCTGGAGGAGGCTCTACATGATAATCCTCAACAGCTACTACAGAGCAATGATTGGCCTATAGAGACAAGATTGCAACCAGGGGTTGATCAATTGCTGAGGAATGGATCCAAGAAGGATGACAAGTTCGAGGAACATGGGGAGGCCGTTAACCTTCCAGATCCTTTAGATTAGCACTTGCAGTTGAGTATGTATCATATGTACCATATTTTGCTTCTGTTTTAGATTTTTTACTTTGCATTTCCAGTAGAGTTCTTTCACAATTAACATACCAATTCTCTAGTGGGTCGCCATTTCAAATTTTCCAGCTGCACTAAACTAATGGGAGCTTGTCTACAAAAGAATCAAATCGTGGGGCCGCACAGCAACAGAGCCTGATAAATGCTAAAGCTAAGGGTGCCCAGAAAGGTAGTTTTATCTGGGGTTTGGAGCGTTCGATAGGCCAAATCTACCTATCGTTAGGTTATAATGGTGATTTCGACAGGATATCGAATGGTTTCGATAGGCACTGGATGTTTCGACAGGTAAAACCAACTTCTTGACAGGTTAAATAAGGGCAAACAAAGATTTCGATAGGTGGTGGGTACATAGCGGGCACCTATCAAAAAGATGTTGTCTCTACCATTTAAACCTATCGATAGGATGGTCTCACCTATCGAAATCCTTAAAAATCATCCCTTTTGAAAGCTTTGATGTTCAAACTTTTGATAGGACGTATCAACCTATCGAAACCATTCCATTCATCCTATCAGAATCGCATTTTAACCTTTATATACCTATCGATAGGTCATTTGTGCTTCATTCCTCACTCTTTGAAAAACCCTAGCTCTCTTCCTCATTTTTCACCTCCCTCTTTCTCTACTAAATCCTCACGAAATCTTCTGCTGTTTAGTGTGCCATCTTTTCAATACATTTAGCTTGCACAGAGGAGCATTTTGCCCCTGATTTTGGAGAAATTGGAGCGGTGCATCGCTAGCTCTGTGAAAGGAAAGAAGAAACTATCCTATCGAAAACTTGCCTGAAGTGTCAAAGGAACCTATCGAACGGATTTGAGAACCTAGCGAAAGGACTAAAATGCTCGATTCCAACCTATTGAAGGCTCCTTGAACCTATCGAAATGAAGATGTTGGAATTGAACCGATCAAAGGATGCTTAAGCCTTTCGATAGTAATGAGAGCCAACCTATCGAGATGACAGCACACAGAGTTTAACCTGTCGAGAAGGACCTCTGGACCTATCGAACTACTCAGCGAACCTATCGAATACTCCAGATAATGGGCTGAGGACCCTGAAGCTTCAAAGAAAAAATTCATCCTATCGGTACCTATCGAAGAGACTAGGGAACCTATTGAAAGGAATTACAAGCTTACTTTAAACCTGTCGAAAGCTTCTCCAACCTGTCGAAATCGTGTGCTGAACTTCTCAGAAACTATGCTATGCACACGCTGAGACTTGGTGACCTGTTGCATGCAAACTGAGGCACTTTGGTGACCAGTGCGACATTCTAGAAGATGCCCTAGAAAGCCCGAACCGACCCACGTGCTTTAACAGAGCTCTAACAAACTCTGATGGCCTTCTAGAAGGGATTTGGGGCGGGAAAAATAGAGGAGAAAGCTATATATAGAGATCCCCAATTTCCATTGAGGGGGATCAAAATTCTGAGCAATTTTCTAGAGATCAGAGCTTGCGGCGAGATTCCATTTCCCTCCTTTAGCCCAACCATGGTTGGCTAAACCCCTAGGAGCAGCGAGGAGTGAGTTAAATCTATAATTGGGTAAGGTTAAGAGTGTCACTGGGGTTAATTGCTGCACAGACTACAAATCTGAGAGCATTCCATTGTAAGAGTGACCTTGTTTGCAATGTAAATGTTGTTTTCAATGTTTTAATTAGATTGAAAGCTCTTTTGATTCCTTTTGGTGCTCGATCGGATTTGTGTAGAGGAGTTGCTTGATCAGCTCACCCACTTAACTGGTAGACCTCTTGAATAACATCTGAATTCCCTAGATCTGATATCCCTGTAATTTCCTGCAACTGTGACCTGGAAATTGCAGCATCTGTAGTGATTCTAATTGTTCTAATTGAGGCTCTGGCTTTGTAGGAGATCTATAGGATGGTATGTGACCATTAAAGTGGACAGATCATAACCTTAAGGTAAATCTGAGCTCAGGTCTTAATTGGATTCATCTGCTGCAATCCATGGATTCAATAAAGCCTATTGGATTGTCTAAGACCATTAAAGTGGACAGATCATAGCCTTAAGGCCAGGTAGATCCTGTTATTTGAAGTGGAATCTATACCCTGCAGCTGTGCCTATGACCAGCCGAGGGACTTCTGTGCTTTTGAACCCCTATAATATGCTTAGCTCAACCTAATTGCTGTGAAAACAACCTCCAAGCTATTCTTCTCCATCTTTTGAGTTTTTAAACCTTCCATCTGCAAGATCTGAGGCTCCACATTCGATCTAAGACAATCTGCATTTTAATTGTAGTTAGTTTAAGTGACAACCCTATCCAAACCTCTCCCCTATCTTTTAACTAAAGTAGAGATAGCTAGGGTGCCAGATCTCTTACAGATCTGGAGATTTATCATATTTCTAACTAGCCTCCCTGTGGACATTCCCTTACTTACCATTCTTTTAAAGCTTGCTACCACAGATCCTGAATACTTGCAGGTCTATATGAGTATGTCTGCCTAGTTTTATTGTTGATTTTAAACCCTCATTTGAGGGTAGGCAAACATCCTAACACTTATCCAAGGCACCCTTACCCAACCCATTCTCGTAGAATGTCGTGGGTAGTGGACCCGGCTTATGCCGATCCCGACTCATCCCCGCAACATTCCCCAACCTGTTCCCATTCAGGGGAAGTCTTTTCCACCATCCCTCTCACCCAATCACCCTTTACCGTTACTGGCCCGTTTGGCGCCCCTATTGTCCCAACCACTACCTCCTAAAACATCCAAAGTCCAACCCCCAACTCCCCACCTTTTGCCCAAACAATGCCCATGCCAAATCCAACACATTTTCCATCTACATTCATGACAAACCCAAATCCATTCTCCCAATCCACATCCATGCCCCATTTCCCACCTTCCCCTTATAGGCCCGATCCACCCACATTTACATACACCACTTCCACCTTATCCAACCCCCTACAAATCCCCCCATCTATCCGGGTCATGCCTGATGTTACCGGGGCCACGCCCAATTTATCCCCCACATTCATCTCATCTATACCCCACCACCCTTTAATCCACCACCCACATCCGACCCTCCTTCAATGACCATGATGGAGGAGATGTTTCAAGCCTACTCCATGTGGAAGGATTCCCAAAATGCCTCCTATCCTCCACACCCCATGTCCATGAACCCACTCACACCCTTGCTAATCTCCATGCCTCACTCCCCCATCACCCCCATCAACCCCCCATAATCCACACCATCCAAACCCCCATTACCCACATGCCCCAAGGCCCAGTGGCCCAAGCTCCCACCTCCCACATACCCCAAGGCCCATTGGCCCAAACCCTTTGTTTCCAAGGCCCAATGGGCCAGTACCCTACCACCCAAACCCACCAAGGGCCCATGGCCCAGACCCATCAAGGGCTCATGGCCCAGACCCACCAAGGCCCATCGAGCCAAACTCACCAAGGGCCCATGGCCCAAACCTACCTAGGGCCCATGACCCAATCCCATCAAGGGCCCATGGCTCAGACCCACCAAGGCCCATCGAGCCAGACCCACCAAGGGCCCATGGCCCAAACCTACCCAAGGCCTATGGCCCAAATCCATCTAGGCCCACTAGGCCAGACCCATCAAGGGCCTTGGCCCAGATCTGCCAAGACCAGCTGGGCCAGACCCACCTAGGGCCCATGGCCCAAACCTTCCCAGGGCCCATGGCCCAAACCCATCAAGGCCCGCTGGGCCAGACCCACCAAGGGCCTAGGGCCCAAACCCATCAACGCCCATTATGCCAGACCCACTAAGGGCCGAGGGCCCAAACCTATCAAGGGTTCATGGCCCAAACCCATCAATGGTCCATGGCCCAAACTTATCATGACCAAGGCTTCATGGCCCAAGCCCAAACCCCACACTCATACCATCCACAATACCCTCAACATTTCACCCAACCTTCACACTCGGGTGAAACCCATTCCATACCCCAAACCCAATTTTCCCATGGCCCCATACCCCAAAACCAAACTTTTGCTCATCCCATCATCTAACAGACTTTTGCTCATCCCCAATAGGCTCACCCAACCCCCACTCATGCCATTCCCATCCAACCCATGCAACACCAACAAGAGAATCCCGCCCTCGTTGCACATTATGCTGACCAACAGTATGAGGAGGATGAGATTATGATTAATGAAGCCTATGTTGGAACATTGACCAGCCTTAACCCTCCTCCCATAACTGCCCACCCCTTGGTGGCCAAGAGTGAAGTCCAACCAACGGCCAAGAAAGCAGCCCCTGTATCGAAAGAGTTAGAACAGCTAAAAGAATAGTTGGACCAAATATAAAGGCAGTTGATGAAAATGGGTGGTGCTGAAATCCACACCACGGACTTCATAGATTTATGTTTGTTCGCTAAGGTCCCCTTGCCCCCCAAATTTAAAATGCCAGCCTTCGACAAATAAAACGGCACCGGTAACCCGATCGCACACCTCAAGTCCTATTGTGGGGACATGTGCCAATACGGGATGGACGAGAGACTACTAGTAAAAGTCTTTTAGAAGAGTTTGACGGGTCTGGCCCTGAGGTGGTTCACGTCTTTGGAACCATCTATGATGAAAACATGGAAAGACTTGACGCACCTGTTCTATGAACAATATGTCTATAATATAGATATTGAGCCGTGTAAGTCAGACTTGGCCCGTTTAAGACAAAACTCGAACAAAACCTTCAGTGATTATCTAGGGTGGTGGAGAGCACTAGCGGCTTAGGTCAGAAACATAATGCCTGATGATGAGCAGATAGAGATAATTTCCAAGAATACTCTACCAGTGATCCCTAACTTTTTGGTGTATCAGCAGCAGTCAAGTTTTGCTGATCTAGTGAGGAACACCAATCGTTGTGAAGATGCCATCAGGGAAGGACGGTTGAACAAGAATGCATCTGGGGGGCCCAGTGGGGTTAGGAGATTTACCGAATAGAAGAATGATAAGAGGATAGGGGCATAGGTGTAAAATGTTGAAAACACCCAGCCCAATAATAACAATATAGCCCTGTTCTAATTCCAAGCAGCACAGCCAGGGACAGTCAGAACTAAGCAGATACAGAGGACAAGGAATGGGCAGGGAATGCAAATGACCCTTGAACAGAGGAGAGCCCCCTATGACCAAGTGTTCACGCCCCTAGGGCAATCACTAAGTGTACTTTTACCTTTATTAATAGAAAAGGGATTAGTTACTATCCGTCAACCTCAACCTCCTCCGCACCCAATCCCAAAGAACTATGACCCAAATATCCACTGTAATTTTCATCAGTGTTCGGGTCACCCAACTGATCGCTACTTCCCATTGAAGCACGCGATCTAAGATTTGATCGACACCGGGAAAATAATTTTACCAACACCTTCTCAAGCAAACTAGCACGCAAACATCCATCAAGTGTCGTTGCCCCCACATCCTACCGGAGGAGTAGGTCCTAGACCCACCATCGGGATGGTAGAGGAAAATGAGGAGGAATTTGAGTTTGACCCGTTCGATTACATTAGTTATCGGGAGAGCTATGTAGCACCATTGCCAAGAAATGTTGACGAAAGGATCATCGGGGTGATTGAACCCCTGAATTTGTCAGATTATTTCCCCAACCCGACTCCACAAATTGAACCTTTAGATCTCAGGGCATACTTTCCATCATCCACACCCATCAATTATATGTACATAAATGCATATCAACCATACACCACCACTCCCATCAATTACCTAATAAACCAATAGGCCCCCAATCCTCCCCCACCAATAAACTACCAATGGCCTACGCCCACCCCATTACCCCCAGTCCAATCACTTGCAAACACCACCACCCCCGTCAATTACCTAATGGCCCATTAAACCCCCGATCCCCCGCCAGCACCTATCAGCTACCAATGGCTTACTTTTATCCCTTTTCCCCTAGTACCACCACCCTCATGCTTCATCACCCCCATTTGGCCTAATTTGGCCACTCAACCAGCTATTATAGAGGTAAATCAAGTGTTACCCACACCTCCTGAGCCCGCAATGCAAGTGCCTCCGATACCGGCAGCTATACTATTTCAGATATCTTGACCGACCAATGATCCTCACCAGGTCCCGCTGAGTTGTGAGCAAACCGATGTCAACGCTGGCAGCCACAGAGAAGGGGTAGTGGACTTTGTCACATGATCTGGGAGGATATCAAAACAGCCTGAAGCAACATAAGCCCAACCAGAGAGGAAGAAAGATAGCACAGTGAACCCATTCGAGAAAATGAGTCGAGAGCATATACTAGAGACTCAGCTGAGAAGGATGGCTACCCATATAACTATATGGGATCTATTAATGATGTCCCCACTCCATTTCTAAGCATTAATGGGGGCGATAAAGAATGCGCATGTGTCACTTCAAGTTAGCCCAGAAGAAGTCGGGCAGATAATTGGCCAAGTGATTCCTTCGAATGCCATTTCGTTTTCTGATGCTGACTTATCAGAGGAAGGAGGTAGCCACTCGAAATCTTTGAATATAACCATTGACTCCGAAAACATGGTAATCCCCTTAGTTCTAATCGATAATGGGTCCGCATTAAATATATGCCCATTAAGAACCACCACAAAGATCGGAGTACATCCATGCATGTTGAGGCCCACAAGAACCAGTGCTAGAGGTTTTGACAATACCAGGAGAGAAATAATGGGAGAAGTTGATCTTTAGTTGTTAACCGGGCCAATGACCTTTTCCATATTGTTTCAAGTAATGGACATTAAATCCTCATTTAATCTATTGTTAGGACGCATGTGGTTGCACGAAGTCGAAGCCATACCTTCCACATTACACCAGAAACTCAAATTTGCATTTGGGCATAAGATCATCATGATCATCGGTGAGGGGCATAGTGAGAAAGAGAAGGCCACCAACAGCGTGGAGAAACCTAATATGCTAGATATACCACACACCACTGAGGATGTCGACCTCGACAGTTTTGAGTATGAAGTATCGACGATACTCCCAGAGCCCATTGAGCGCATCATTCCTAAAACTAGAGGCAGAATGGTGGCAGCGGTGGCCATGCTCCAGAAATGGGGCTATGAGAAAGGCAGAGGACTAGGGCCCAAATTATAGGGCAGAAGGGAGCCAGTCATCGCCAAGGGACAGAAAGTTTATTTCGGGTTAGGCTACAAGCCCACGGAGGAAGAGGTCTGAGAGGCCAAAGAGAAAGCTAGGGTCGTTGCAGCTGTAAGAGCTTGAGGAATCAACATAGAAGAGAAACCCCATCCCAGGCCTCACATCCAAAATTCATTCATAAGTGTCGGGGTTCTAAAAATTGACCAAAATGGGGTAACCCATTTGACCCCACACAAACCCATAACCCCTGTCCATCCCACCAATCCCCACATTACCCTTCCTAGATTGGAGATTGATTTGGCCGCGTTGTCCCTTTCCAAAGAACGACAGCCAGTACCTGAACAAACTCCCCCTATGGTAAATCACCACAAAACGGTATTGACGTTTGAGGACATCATCTAAGATGAAATCGGAATCAATATGATGGAGGCTAACTCTAAAGAGCCATAACGGTCAGCACCCTCCATCCAAACAGGTAAAGGAGTAGCCCCTTAGGTATGCAATTGGGTATCTTTATCCCAAACTCTATAAGTGGGGAGTGGCCTAGCATTTGGCACCCGTTTCCAAAAAAAAACAACCTATAAAAAGTGAGATAAGCCCTTCGCAGGCAATACCTTGTATATATAGTAACCCGCCTTGCCAAGGGTCCGTCTCCAAAGAAAACAAAAATCTTAAAAACATTGAAAAAATATAAAACCCAAACAAATTGTCTTTTAAGATTTAAGATAAAATCCCATAAAAAGATGCCTTAATCGAAATACCCGTCCCACGTAAAATCGACCTTTCCTGTAGAAATACCAGAAGAGGTAGGAGTTACGAGTCTGGATGAGGATAGTCCTTTGGAGGAGCTCCCCAATGAGCTCCTTGACCGGTTTGTCAACTTTGAGCATGGCCCTACCCCCATTGTCAAGGAAACTGAGGACGTTAATCTAGGGACTGAGGAGGTTCCCCGAATTACCAAAATCGGAATGTCGCTATCTCCCAAAGAAAGAAAAAGCATGATCGACTTCTTTCGGTCATACCAAGATATTTTTGCCTGGTCATACGAGGGCGTGCCTGGTCTGGACACTGATTTGGTCGAGCATGAGTTGCCTCTTTACTCTGATATGAAGTTAGTTAAACAGAAGCTGAGACGTCTCCAACCCGAGGGGATGCTAAAAGTTGAAGACGAGGTCATCAAACTGTACGATGCGGGTTTCCTCATGGTATCCAAATACCCGTAGTGGCTAGCCAACATTGTGCCTATACTGAAGAAAGATGGGAAGGTCCGCATGTGTATCGATTTTTGCAATTTGAACAAGGCAAGCCCGAAGGATGTTTTTGTTGTTACTTCTTAGTGTGCTTGATTTATGTGTGTTTTGAAAACAGTTTTAAAGTTGCCAAATTACAGTGGCTCTAAACTATATAAGAAATTAAAAAAAAATCAGCACAGTTAGAAGAGAATTAGCCTGCAAGATCAGGGCCAATTGTAGCAAGTTTTAAAAGTAAGTGAGTGAAAGATCGTCCACAGAGAATTTGTTTAAAATGTAAGATAAACCTCCAGATCTGAGCTACCAGATCTGGCTTCTTATCCTATCTAGAAAGCTGATAAGATGAGAGGTTTGAATTTGTCACGTTTAACAAACTAAAAACAAAGGAAAATTTAAACTAAATGATCCAGATCTGAGTTTGGGGAGTGATTGAAACAAAGATGGAGAAGTAATATCTAACTCTGATTTGGTCTTTGAAATCTAATGAGAAATACTGCAGTTCATCAGAGGTGATCCAATCTTCATCTGGCTACAAGCACAGATGAAAGAGAGATAAATCTAATTCAAGGATTAGGCTACACTTATGGCTATGGTCTGTCCACTTTAATGGCCACAAACCATCCAATAGTTTTTTAATCCAAATCCTCAATTCAGAACAGGAAACATCACTACAAATGCTGTAAGAGACTAGGTTACCAACACTAATTCTTACAGGATTAATGAATCAAGGGAAATTACATGCAAAACAGTAAATCTAAAGGAGTCTAATGCAATAAGGAGATCAGAGGGAACCCTTAACATGATTCCAATTGAGAAAATACGGTTTACAGCAACCTTTTCAAATCCACCATTACAATTCTGAGCACTTAACGGCTCTCGGTTGTAGTCTTGAATACAACTCTCTTTTGAATTACAGAAACGTCTCACAGCTCTCAATTGTAACTCAAAGTGAAGCTATTACAGGGATTTCAGACAAACTGTCTGGCTGGGAAATGGGGGATTAGAAATGAAACTCAAAATCTGGATACCCAAATTGGGCAAATGGTTCGTCAATTTATAGCTTTCCCCAAGTCCATCTCTAATGTGCATCAACCAATCAGAATTGGTTAAATCCATATTAGCCAATAGGAGTCGAGCACCAGGATCCAGATCTGTTCTGGCCAATCAGAACTGTTTGATCTGGTTCAGCCAATCAAGAAACAGAGGCATCAATTCTATTAGGAAATTCAAAAATCTGTTGGAACTTCTAGAAGTTCCCGCCAAGTAATTTCATCTTTGGGTGTTCACATGGGGAGGAATATGCCTTTGGTTCGTACTCAGAATCTTCTGGAATGTCCTTGGGTTTTAAAATGCATTGGGGCGCATGCAACAGATTACTGAATTGCCCTTGTTAAAGCTACGAATCTCCAGAATACCTTTTCGCAGAGTTTAAGGGTCTTTTCGCAAAGTGCTGTGGCTTCTGAAGCACTTTTCACAGAGTTCAATCTCTCTTCGAATTGTGTTTTCTCCTTTTCGCAAAGTTCAATCTTCTTTTCGAAGAGTTCAGATGCTCTTCGAAAACTAAGCCTGGAGGTTTTATTCCTTTTCGCAGAGTTCCAGGTTCTTTACGAAACGTGCAGGTTCTTTGCAAAAAGAACTCTGTATTGTATTTCTCTGTTCGAATTGTTCCCTGCTTCTCTTATAGGTCTTTGCCTCTTCCTTTTGGACTTTTCCACAGCTGATGAGGTTGTTTCTTCACTTCCTTCCTTTGGACTGACATGGATTGTCATCTTTTTGGCACTTTTGAGCTGCTTTTATGTTTAAGCCTGTCTTTATTGTTAGCTGCAACATAGGTACTTAAAACACTTATTTAGTTCTCTCAAAGGTCTATCAAGACTTAAGTTTAGGGGTGAAAAATGGTATTTTTCACTTGTCAACACACCCCCAAACCTATGCTTTGCTAGTCCCTGAGCAAAGAAAAGAATAATAAACAAAAAACAAAGTAAAGAGCCACTTTTGTAGGGAGCACAGTTGCATTTAGCCTATGCAACAAGCCTTTTAAACCCCTAGGTCCCTAGTGGAGGAGTGAAGTCTCCTGAGGGTTTTCAGTGAAGGTACCCACAAACTTCTCCAATAAATCAGTTAAGATTAATGCAGTTCTGTGAAAGCAAACTTTCATCCAATCAGATTATTCACACTCGCATCGTTGTAAGAAGATTTTCAAGAAAACATCAGTTCAAAACAAAAATTCTGCTGTAATTCCTTTACCATTCACTCAGTTGGTGTCAAAAAGTTTTTACAAGAAAAATTAATGAAAAGCTTGCCTTCTATTTGAAAATTCAGTTTTGATGTTACCCCAAATAATTTGATTTCAAACTCAACTCTCACCAGGGTTTTCACTCACCATGCAAATATGAGGGTTGCACTATTTCACCTGACTCAAGAGCAATTCTGATCCTCAAATAGGAATGTAAGCGAGCATAGGCATTGCTTTTCGTTACGAATTTCGCTTTTTCACCATAGATTACACAAATCCTTATCTCCATATGACAACTCAATCCATCATTGATCAGTAAGGACTTTAACTTGGGTTGTAATGTGGCTTATGGGTGAAATTTATCAAGAATAAAGGGGTGGAATGGAGTTTAAAATTGAGAAGTCAGTCAAGGTAAGGAGCTGATAGACACACCTTCTTCAATTCAGCACAATTTCATCTTCTTCTTTGAATTTTCAGAGCCAAAGTGGCCATCTTTTTCTCTTTCTTTTTCAAACTTCCAATGAAATGCCACCCTTTTTATTATTTTATTTTATTTTATTTTTTTTTTTTTTTTTCAAAGCAACATTGACTGGAATGCCACATTTCTTCTGCTGATACATCATTGCCTTCAATTATTTTCTTTTTCTTTTACCAAACTGTTACCCAACTCACCTTTCTTCAGCTTTCTTTCCTTTACCTTCTGAATTCTCAGAGTGAGGGTTAGGCTAAATGAGGTTGATGAGGTTTCAAGGAAATCTTGGATTTATAAAGCTCAATTGGTGTGTATCAAGGGCAGTTTTAAAAGGTGGGCCTTTTTGAAGTTCAAACTGTCCAAAAGAAGGCCCTACATCATGTCTTTAATATCATGATTGCTGTCAAGCTATTTTAACTTGGATATATGTAACTTCTAGTGATAGCAAGCCGGTTCAAACAGTCCCTAGAGCAGAAAAAATTGCCAATTCATACCTCCCAAGAATACATTTCAGCAGGCCCAAATCTCACTGGGTGTGGTTTTCTATCAAATTCTTGAGGTATATCATCCTTTATTTCTCTCATTTTAGGTTTACTAAAACATCAATTTTTTAGAAATTTTCTGACCTTCACTTCATGAAAGTATTAGAATTACACTAGAAATCAATTTTAAAAAGTTTTAACTTCCTCATTTTTCAAAACAACAGGTGTGAAATTACTTCATTTTCAAAAATTCTGCTGGTCATAAGTCGATCAAGCATTAACTTACTTATTTTATTGGCATACCTTACCATACCCCAAACCAAAGGGAAGCGGTGGTCCACATCGTCCAAAACAATGGAAAAAAATATATCGAAAGAAAAACAACAAAAGTAATAATGGCAAGAAGATGAAAAAAAAATGCATGAGTATACAAAAGAATTTTCTATTGCAACAAGATGACACAAAAGTACAATGAAAGCTAATAACTGGGTCAAAATCAGATCATAGGTTGGTTCGGTGGCTCGAACGGAGTTACCTTGTCAATCGAGCTAGAGTCATGTTGGAGTCTCTGAATCGGATTGAGCTTTCTCGAATAGTGTTTTCATTTCAAGATACTCCTCGATTTGATCTTTCCGATGAGGCCAAGGTGTTTGGTGAGGCTAGTGGTCTTCAATTTTTTGATCCATTGGACTTGCAATATGGACACCTTGTGTTGCTCGATCCTCACCGGTTGAAATGTTTGACCCAAAGGTCCCGGGTTTATCTCTTTCAAATTTCATAAAAATCTCTAATTTCTGATTTGGTTTTCATAGGGGTGCGGATGTAAGCTTGGAAATCAGCTAGCCCCTTTTGAACATCTCTGCGGATATAAGGGTTATTTTCCATGGCTTTGATGAGGGTGGCATATCTGGGGAGGGAATGGAGTGGTAGGGGACTAAAGGTGGCCCAGCTGTGGTAGGGGGGGGAGAAGTGGCTAGAAAGGGGACAACAGGTGCTCGGGTGGCGTGCTCAGAGAAAATGGGGAGGTGGAGGGATGGAATCAAAGGAGCTTGAGCTTGAGTATGTGCGCACTGGGTAGTAGTGGTGGGGTGGGTAGATCAACCAATATTATACGGATCTGTTTGAGTGGCCTGTTCAGAGAATTTAGGTACAGGGGTGATGGTGGTGGTTTGGGTTGTGGAAGCTAAGGTATGGAGCAGTTCCATGGCTACAGACTGATTGTCGGTGTTAATCTAAAGTTGGGTTTGGATGGACTGGAGGTAAGTAAGGATTTGGGTAATGGATGCTGGTGTGGGAGAGGTGGGCATAGTAGAAACTGGGAGAACTGAGGTGGAGGGTGCAGGTGCAATGGCTGTAAAGGGAGAGGTTGGAATGTGGGTGAATGGAGGAGGAGCAGTATAGGGAGGGTCCAGTTCCATGAGTTTCAAAATAGAGCCCATTAAAGCGGTAGGCTTACGGAGTAAGGGGCTCGAGTTGGTGGGGAGGCCTCAAGTGTGTGTGGGGTGATGGGCGGGGAATGTGAGGGGCTTGGGAGCAGAGGAGTGCAGGAGATGGGGCAATATATCCCATGACTAACTCTTCTAAAACTTGGGCATTGGAGGGTGAAATGGGTGGTGTGAGAATGGTTGGAGTGGTTGGTGTAGAGGGGGAGTCCGAAATTGGAATGATGGGAAGTATGGGCGAGGGGACAGCTGGGATAGGTGAACTGTCAAGGGCTGGAGTGGGGGAGTAGGGTGTAGGGATGACTTCCTCCAGAGTATGTGCAGCTGCAGGGCTGGTCACCAAAGGGAGGGGGGTTTCAGCTATAAGGGTGCAAACTAAGAGCCGATCACCACAGGATTAGCGAGCTGGTTCGGACAACGTTGGGCAGCAACATGGCAGGGGCAGGCTCATTTGGATGCTCAAATTCAGCTTCAGGGATGGGTTCTGGCTCGCTCACAACTGCAGGGTTGATGTCAATTTCAGGTTCAACTGCAGGGGTGAGTTCTGGCTCACTCACAACTGCAGGTTCTGGTGCAGCAATAGGGGCATGTGCAGGTTCACCTGCCTCTCTCATCCTTCGCAGCATTGCCTGGCTTGTAGTCCAAGCCTTTTTTCCAAAATTGTGTGGTGTAATGACTTCAAAGGGCTCCTCAGTATCAATGTCAAATTTGGCTCGGAGGAGGGCTGTGATCAATCTGCCAAATGGTAGGCCAGCTATCTTCTGCTCTTTCTTTAGCTTGGTACTGACATCAGCCATGGCTTCAAAAATTAACATAGGGGCATTGAAAAACTGCCCCTTGGAAAAATGAAAGAGGGCCTCTAAAATTGGTGATCTTCTCTCTTGGCTGTGCCCAGTGACATAAAAACTACCCCTTAGAATGGAATCCATCAATAGAAATTGGGGAGCAAGGTCTCTTCTCATGATGGACTGCCCCGTGCCCACAATACCTTGAGTTAGATGGGCAGCCATCTCTCTAAAAGAGGCAATTTCGGGAGCAGCCAAAGGGCCAGAGGGATCAAATTGGAATGGTATCCCTAGAGCATTCCCTATGTCTTCAAAAGTCACAAATCGGATCATAATCATCAATAAAAATGACAAGGGTAGGGACATCAGCATCTTTTTCAGTGACCTTGGCTAGGTTTTGGTACCATAACTTTACCATTCTTGGGTAAATTCTTTCTGGCAAGGGGGTAAGGATATTGCTTAGTGAAGCTTCTCTAAGGTATCTTAAGGATGGCAGGCATTCTGGTTTGGTGTCGAAAAAAGTTTCGTCAACCATTAGCTCGGGTAGTAGCTTCTGAGCTTCAATGAAGGGATTGGGTAGAACCAAATGAATGGGCAGAGGAGTAAGCTCAGGCTCGTGGGCTAGCCTCATGTCTAATTTTCTTTCCTTTTCTACCGTCCGCTTTATCCATTGAAAGTTTCCGTTTAGCTGTAGTTTTGGTTTTTCCCTTTGCTTTTGGGGTCGATTTGCTCATCTTTTTAGCAGAGGATTTGGTAAACATTGCAGCCAATGATTTCTCTGCTTTTCCCATCCTAAATCGATGTATAATAATGCCCAAAAATAGATGCCGACACAGAACAACTTACTATATGATAACCAGAGAGAATGGGTAAAGAAATACCGAGATTTAGGGTCTCTGTTTTGAACGAGTTGTTTGCTTTGCAGAAATCCTCCAGATTATAAACGGCAATCCTCTTCTGAAAATGCAGATGATCTAACCAATTAGTTACAAAAAAGGTAGTATACTTTTTGAATCGTGCAAAGAAAGAATGAAGTAGGGTTTTAGTGAGAGGAGTCGCTCTGCAGAGAGAGTTTGAAATGAAAACCCCACCGTCGAAAGGGTTTAAATACACTCAAGGTTAATATCGCAAAGTGCTTTTAAGTTTTCAAAAAGTTCCAAAAGAGTCCTTTTTAAAATTGTGAATGGCATCAGTACCATTCGACAAGTTAACAGCTTCAGAAACATCATTTCGCAAAGGAGTTAGCTTCAGAATTACTTTTTCGAAAAGAGAACTGGCTTCAGTATCAACTATTCGAAGAGCACATCTTCTCTTTCGAGTAGTTCATTACAGCTTCAGATCTATTCGAAAAGCAAATTGAACTTTACGAAAAGAGAAATATTACTTTGCGACTTGATTTTGAGCATATTTAAACTCTGCGAAAAGAGAAAAAAAAATAGAAATAGAAAAAATAAGCACAAACTATGATATACAAACATAATGTACAGTTTTGACCGCATCGATTTTTAAAGATTCGTGATGATGGATGGTCAGCACAGGCTCCTGGGTTTTTTCAATGCATGGTTTGAGCCTCTGACCATTGACCTTTATGATTCTTCCATTACTTGGATCAAGGATGTCAACAGCCCTCAAGGAAGCTGAACGACGATGTATGGCCCATCCCATCTGGATCTCAGTTTTCCTGGGAAAAACTTGAGCTTTGAGTTCAATAACCATACCTTAGAACCAGCTGTGAACTCTTTTCTCAATAAATTTTTATCATGAAAAGTTTTGACTTTTCTTTATATAATCTTGAATTGGTGTATGCTCCATTCGCACTCTTCTAACTCGAAAGAAGTTGCAATTTCTGTGATTACCGGTAGTTAGATCCATGTTCAATGTTTTAATGGCCCAAAAGCTTTATATTCTAACTCATCGTAAATGGCATGCTTTGCCATAGACCAACCTAAATGGGGACATACCAATTGAGGTTTTATAGGCTGTCCTATATGCCCACAATGCATCATTCAGCTTAAAGGACCAATCCTTTCTGTCCTTCTTCACAGTCTTTTCTAAAATATGTTTGATTTCTCTATTGGAAACCTCCACTTGTCCACTGGTTTGTGGATGATATGGAGTGGATACTCTATGAGTCACAGAGTATTTCTTCAACAATGTTTCAAAATATACATTACAAAAATGGCTTCCCCCATCAACCGATAATGGCTGCAGGAAAACCAAACCTGGAAAAAATGTGATCCTTAAGAAATTTCAAGACCACTTTGTGATCATTTGTTTTAATAGCTGTGGCTTCAATCCATTTGGATACATAATCCACAGCTACTAAAATGAAAGTATACCCATTGGAAGGAGGAAAGGGACCCATGAAGTCTATCCCCCAAACATCAAACAACTCAACTACCAAAATAGGCTGTAAAGGCATTGAGTTTCTCTTGAAAATGCTGCCTAATTTTTGTGATTCAGTAGGACTTACAATCTTTGCGGGGCATCCTTGAAAAGTGTAGGCCAATAAAATCCACCTTTAAAACTTTTGCAGCAGTTTTGTTCCCACTAAAATGACCTCCACAGGCCTGTTCATGACACATAGAAAGTATTCTATGAAATTCTTGGTCAGGGACACATTTCCTTATTATTTGATCTGCACAACTCTTGAACAGATAAGGATCCTCCCAGATGAAGTGTTTAACTTTTGAGAAGAAAAGATCTTTATCCATTCTATTCCAATGTTGAGAAATTCTTCCAGTAGCCAAAAAGTTGACTATGTTTGCAAACCAAGGACTGTGTATACTAATGGCAAAAAGTTTCTCATCAGGGAAAGATTCATTGATAGGCAACCTATCAATCTCAGCAGTTAAAATCTTGGAGAGGTGATCTGCCACCACATTCTCCACCCCTTTTTTATCTTTAATTTGTAGATCAAATTCTTGTAACAAGAGAATCCACCTGATGAGTCTTGGTTTGGTGTCCTTCTTTGACAGAAGGTATTTTAAAGCCAAGTGGTCAGTGAACACCACTATTTGTGAACCCAAGACATATGACCTGAATTTTTCTAAAGCAAAAACAATTGCCAGCAGCTCCTTCTCAGTTGTTGTGTAATTGAGCTGTGCATCAATCATTGATCTACTGGCATAAGCTATAACATGAGGCAGCTTATCTTTTCTCTGTCCAAGGACAGCTCCCAAAGCATAATCTGATGCATCACACATCAGTTCAAAAGGTAATGAATAATCTGGGCGCAATATTGGAGTGAAATCGACAATTTTTAGGAATTCAAAAGCCTTCATGCATTCATTATTGAAAACAAAGGGACATCTTGGCACGAAAATGACAAAGAGGTTTAGTTATTTTCTTTGAAGTCCTTGATGAATCTTCCGTAAAATCCGATGTCCTAAAAACTTGATTTGTTTAACGGTTTTGGGAGGTGGTAAATGTGCAATTAAATCAATTTTGCTTTGTCCACCTCAATGCCCTTGTGGGAAACAAGATGGCCAAGGAAAATGCCCAGGTGACCATGAAATGGTTTTTTCCACTCAAAACCAGATTGGTTTCTTCGCATCTTTGTAGTACCAATTTGAGATGGTGTAAACACTGGGAAAAACTGTTGCCATAGATTGAGAAATCATCCATAAAAATCTCCATAAATTGGTCAATCATATCAGAAAAGATTGCATACATGCATCTTTGGAAGGTAGCAGGAGCATTACAAAGACCAAAAGGCATTCTCCTATAGGCAAAAGTGCCAAAAGGGCACGTGAATGTGGTCTTTTCCTGATCTTGTGGGTACACAGGAATCTGGTTGTAACCAGAGTATCCATCAAGAAAACAGTAAAAAGCTTTGAATGGGAGGGGAAAATGGTCTTTTCTGGTCATTGCATTTAATTTTCTGTAATCAATACAGACTCTCCATCCAGTTGTTTGCCTGGTTGACATAAGCTCACCAGAATCTGAGGTTACAACAGTGATTCCAGATTTCTTAGGTACCACCTGTGTAGGTGCCACCCAAGCTGAATCTGAAATGGGGTAAATGACCCCTGCATCCAACAACTTAACAACCTCTTTCATGACCACTTCTTGCATATGAGGGTTCAACCTTCTTTGCATTTCTCTAGAAGGCTTTGCATCTTCTTCCAAGTGGATTTTGTGCATGCAAACAGCTGGACTGATTCCTCCTAAATCAGCAATAGTCCAGCCAATAGCCTTTTTATGTTCTTTCAAGACTATCAGCAGCTCTTCCTCTTGCTCCTTTGTGAGAGAGGAAGAAATAATGGCAGGCAATGATTTATGATTACCCAAGAACACATACTTCAAATTTTCGGGTAGCTTCTTTAGTTCTAAATCAGGTGGGCTGAGAAAAGAAGGTATCAAAGGTACCTTAGATGTTTGTGGAAGGGGGAGAGTAGCAGGTTTCCAAGAAGAAAAACTTGCTGATTGTTTAAGAGTTCCTTGCACAACATTAATTTCCTCAGAATTGGAGATAAAACTTGCTTCTTTTTCAGCATGTCCCCAAGCATCTTTGATATCTGTGGTGAAGTCTTCACCCTGCAGAAATTGTTGTAAAGTTCCTTCCACAAGTTCGTCCAATAGATCAACATGAAAACATTCTTCAGAGCTGAACTAGGGCTGTGTGACTGCATTATAAACATTTAATTTTACCTTCATGTTTCCAAATGAGACTTCCATAATACCAGACCTGCATTGAATGCAAGCATTTGCTGTAGCCAGGAATGGTCTTCCCAAAATGACAGGGATGGAAGTTTTGCTTTTGGTTGGTTCCATATCTAAAACTAGAAAATCAGCAGGATAGAAAAATTTATCTACTCCTACCAATACATCTTCAATTATCCCTACTGGCTTTCTTTCAGATCTGTCTGCTAGTTGTAACACCACATGAGTGGGTTTTAATTCTCCCAAACCTAGCTTCTCATATACAGAATATGGAAGTAGGTTGACACTAGCACCCAGATCTAATAAAGCCTTTTCAATGGTGTGTTCCCCAATAATGCAAGGGATTGTGGGGATTCCAGGATCTTGAAGTTTGGGAGGTGTAGCAATGGATAACACCTGACTAATTCTTTCCACAGCAAAGACCTTCTTGGACAACTGTATCCTAGATTGTCTTTTGTGAGTGCACACATCTTTCAGAAATTTTGCATATGCTGGAATTTGTTTGATTGCCTCAAGCAAAGGTAAATTTATCTTGACTTGCTTGAAAGTCTCCATCATATCATCTATTTTTGTGTTCCCTTTATCAAAAGGAGATACAGATTTCATTGCATGTGGAAATGGTAAATGAGGAACCAATCTTTCATCTACAGCTTTAGAAGTATCTTCAGAAATTTTTTTACTTTTCTGTTTTTTATTTTTTTGATTTTTCTGAGGTACATCAGCAACCCCACTGCTATCACTATGCTGCTCCTGCTGCATATCTTTATCCTCTTCCTCATTTCTTCCTTCTTCAATACCCACTTTGTTATCTATCATTTTTCCACTTCTCAAAGTGGTGACAGTTTTTACTTCTTCATGTGAATTAGAAGCTTCTCCAACCATGAACTGTCCTTTGGGATTGTTCAAAGGTTGGCTGGGTAACTTTCCTTCCTCTCTTTTTGCCAAGGTATTTGAAAGCTGTCCCAATGTTTCTTCAATCTTCTTTATGCTCTGGCTGTGAAAATTCACAGTTTGAGTTAAAGATCCTAAATTCTGGAGTGAATTTAGGACTTGATCTTCAAAAGAAAGGGACCTGGAAGGGTTTTGAATCGGCGATTGTCGCATAGGTTGTTGTGGAATGGGTAATTTGAAAGTTTGGTTTGACATAAAAATTTCGGCCGACTCATTTGATTCTTTGGTTGTTGTTGTTGTTGGGATTGGTAATTCCCTGGTTCCACCTCAAATTGGGTGTGCTCTCCATGGATATTCATTTGATGCATCTGTCCAAATGATTGAGCGACATGAGCTTGTTCCACCATTAAATCTGGGAACCGTGATGCAGGACATTGATCAACCCGAATGAGTAGGGGACTAGCATATCGACATGCCTCCTCTACTCTTGAAACATTTGGAGTTTTAAGTGAGTCCATCAATCTATCAAATTTTGTGGTTAGATTATCCATTTTCTTTCCAACTCATTCACCTCATAGATCTTCCCTTTTGAGGGTTGGTGATTGTTCAACCTAGCCGAATTTTCAATTTCTCTTGACAGATTCCTCACGAGTTGAATTCTCACCAATCACTTCAAATAAGTCCCAAACCTCTTCAACTGTTTTGTAAGTAAGTGCCTCCACGGAAGCATCCACCATATTTTTGCCTTTTGATCAATTCCTTGATAGAAGCTTTGAACCATGCCACCTAGGAATTTGATGATGAGGACATTATATTTCCTTGAATCTTTCCCATGCTTCATGGAAAGTTTCAATTGAGTTTTGGGAGAATGAAATGATACTTTGTCTCAATTGGCTAGTTTTAGACATTGGGAAATATTTGGCTAAAATTGACATTGTAAATCATTCCATGAAGTGATACTATTTGGTGCTAACATGGTTAACCATGCTCTAGCTTTATCCTTTAATGAAAAAGGAAAGAGCCTAAGCTTGGTTTATACGGACCCGATCGACTATGTTGAATGTGATGCAAAGAGCCAAGAATTCATCCACATGTTTGTATGGGACTTCCTTACTCAACCCATGGAAGGAAGGGAGCAGTTGGATCGTTGAGGATTTGATCTCATAATTTCCTTCCACAGTAGGAAATTGAATGCAAAAGGGGGAATTATAAGCACCAGGTGCAAAGTAATCCCTCAAAAGTCGAGGTTCTTCACCCATAGTAGCAGAATTCTGTGTTGTTTGCTTGGTTCGTAGTAGCCTTTCAACTTCTAAATTCAATGGGAGAATCTCGTATTTAGAGTCCTCCTACCAAACATACAACTCGTAACAAAAAATCTGATTATGCACAAAGAAACCTTCTTGAATTCCTTTCGCAATTTCCTTCTTTAAAAACTGGAATATGAATAACTGCACAAGTATAAACAATAGAATAGTTTAGTAATGATAAACAAAATTAAAATGAAAAACTTAGGTCTATCTATTTTAGAACAAATTCTCCGGCAACGGCACCAAAAACTTGTTGTTACTTCTTAGTGTGCTTGATTTATGTGTGTTTTGAAAACAGTTTTAAAGTTGCCAAATTACAGTGGCTCTAAACTATATAAGAAATTAAAGAAATATCAGCACAGTTAGAAGAGAATTAGCCTGCAAGATCAGGGCCAATTGTAGCAAGTTTTAAAAGTAAGTGAGTGAAAGATCGTCCACAGAGAATTTGTTTAAAATGTAAGATAAACCTCCAGATCTGAGCTACCAGATCTGGCTTCTTATCCTATCTAGAAAGCTGATAAGATGAGAGGTTTGAATTTGTCACGTTTAACAAACTAAAAACAAAGGAAAATTTAAACTAAATGATCCAGATCCGAGTTGGGGGAGTGATTGAAACAAAGATGGAGAAGTAATATCTAACTCTGATTTGGTCTTTGAAATCTAATGAGAAATACTGCAGTTCAGCAGAGGTGATCCAATCTTCATCTAGCTACAAGCACAGACGTAAGAGAGATAAATCTAATTCAAGGATTAGGCTACACTTATGGCTATGGTCTGTCCACTTTAATGGCCACAAACCATCCAATAGTTTTTTAATCCAAATCCTCAATTCAGAACAGGAAACATCACTACAAATGTTGTAAGAGACTAGGTTACCAACACTAATTCTTACAGGATTAATGAATCAAGGGAAATTGCATGCAAAACAGTAAATCTAAAGGAGTCTAATGCAATAAGGAGATCAGAGGGAACCCTTAACATGATTCCAATTGAGAAAATACGGTTTACAGCAACCTTTTCAAATCCAGATTACAATTCTGAGCACAACAAATGCTCTCGGTTGTAGTCTTGAATACAACTCTCTTTTGAATTATAGAAACGTCTCACAACTCTCAATTGCAACTCAAAGTGAAGCTATTACAGGGATTTCAGACAAACTGTCTGGCTGGGAAATGGGGGATTAGAAATGAAACTCAAAATCTGGATACCCAAATTGGGCAAATGGTTCATCAATTTATAGCTTTCCCCAAGTCCATCTCTAATGTGCATCAACCAATCAGAATTGGTTAAATCCATATTAGCCAATAGGAGTCGAGCACCAGGATCCAGATCTGTTCTGGCCAATCAGAACTGTTTGATCTGGTTCAGCCAATCAAGAAACAGAGGCATCAATTCTGTTAGGAAATTCAAAAATCTGTTGGAACTTCTAGAAGTTCCCGCCAAGTAATTTCATCTTTGGGTGTTCACATGGGGAGGAATATGCCTTTGATTCGTGCTCAGAATCTTCCGGAATGTCCTTGGGTTTTAAAACACATTGGGACGCGTGCAACAGAAAACTGAATTGCCCTTGTTAAAGCTGCGAATCTCCAGAATACCTTTTCGCAGAGTTTAAGGGTCTTTTCGCAAAGTGCTGTGGCTTCTGAAGCTCTTTTCGCAGAGTTCAATCTCTCTTCGAATTGTGTTTTCTCCTTTTCGCAAAGTTCAATCTTCTTTTCGAAGAGTTCAGATGCTCTTCGAAAACTAAGCCTAGAGGTTTTATTCCTTTTCGCAGAGTTCCAGGTTCATTACGAAATGTGCAGGTTCTTTGCGAAAAGAACTCTGTATTGTATTTCTCTGTTCGAATTGTTCCCTGCTTCTCTTACAGGTCTTTGCCTCTTCCTTTTGGACTTTTCCACAGCTGATGAGGTTGTTTCTTCACTTCCTTCCTTTGGACTGACATGGATTGTCATCTTTTTGGCACTTTTGAGCTGCTTTTATGTTTAAGCCTGTCTTTATTGTTAGCTGCAACATAGGTACTTAAAACACTTATTTAGTTCTCTCAAAGGTCTATCAAGACTTATCTTTAGGGGTGAAAAATGGTATTTTTCACTTGTCAACAGTTTTCCCATTGTTGCACATCGACATCTTGGTCGATAATATTGCCAAGCACAGGATGCTTTCTTTTATGGATGTATTCTCAGGATTCAATCAGATAAAGATGGCAGAGGCAGATGGAGAGAAGACAATGTTCATCACTCCGTGGGGAACCTTTTGCTATAAAGTCATGCCATTTGGGCTGAAGAATGTCGATGCAACATACGAAAGAGCTATGACTGCGCTGTTTCACAACATGATGCATCGAGAGATTGAAGTGTACGTCGATGACATGATCGCCAAGTCACCGGAGCGAGGTGACCATTTGGTAAACCTTCAAAAATTGTTTGAGAGGCTGAGAAAATACAGGTTACGTCTGAATCCACAGAAGTGCGCATTTGGCGCTATGTTTGAGAAACTATTAGGGTTCATCGTCAGCAGGAGAGGAATCGAGGTCGACCCAGTCAAAGTCAAATCTATCACAAAAATGCCACCACCGTCTACTAAGAAAGAAGTTAGAGGGTTCTTGGCCGGAATATAGTATATCAGTTGATTCATTGCGCAACTAACTCCAATCTGCATGCCGATCTTCAAGCTACTAAGGAAGAACTCACCGGTTGAATGGAATGATGATTGTCAGGCAGCATTCGATAAAATCAAAAGCTACCTCCTTAACCCACCTGTGTTAGTGCCACCCGAGCCAGGGAGACCACTCTTGATGTATCTCTCCACGATGAAAGTTTTAATGGGATGTGTCTTAGGTCAGCATGACGAGACAGGAAGAAGAGAACAAGCTATTTACTATCTAAGCAAGAAGTTTACTGATTATGAAACGTTCTACTCTCATCTGGAGAAAGCATGCCTGGCTCTTGTATGGGCTACTTAGAGGCTTTGGCATTACTTGCTATCTCAAGTAGTTCTACTTTTGGCCCGAATGGACCTGTTGAAATACTTGTTCAAGAAGTTGGCTCTTACCGGATGAACTGTACGCTAACATCTCTTGTTATCCGAGTTTGACATCACGTATGTCACTCAAAAGTTGATCAAGGGGCAGGCACTCGCCGATCATCTTATCGACAATCCTTTGCCAAATTATGAACCTTTGAGAATTGAGTTCCCAGATGAAGATATCTTATTCATGACGGAAGATGATATTGAAGAAGCAAAAGAATCATGGGTAATGCCCTTTGACGGGGCAGCTAATGCAGAAGGTCAGGGAGTTGGCGCCATTCTGATTTTGCTAAAAGGATCCCATGTACCCATCTCTATCAAGCTCAACTTCCCTTGCACTAATAACACGATTGAGTATGAAGCTTGTGCCGCTAGTCTGCAGGCGGCTCTCGATTTGAATGTAACTCACCTCTAGGTGTTTGGCAATTCACAGTTAATTATATGTCAGACGAATGGTGACTGGAAGATGAAAGATGAGAAACTGATCCCTTACCTGAGCACCTCAAGGATCTGATAGCTTGCTTCCAAGATGTGACATTCTCATATGTCCCTCAGATAAGATATCGCTTTGCCGATGCACTAGCCACGCTGGCATCAATGATAGAAATCTCGTATGGTCTTGAGATGAAGCCGATCATGATCAAGCAAAGGAATAAGCAAGCCTTCTGCCTCCAGATTGAGGAACCTATAGGGCCAGATGCTGAGCCACCTTGGTTCTCAGATATTAAGAATTTCCTTGAGACATTAACTTTCCCTGAGGGTATGTCCAAGACAGACCAACAAACCATTCAACGTCTAGCGGCAGGCTACGTCATTTGCGGGGAGTGCCTTTACAAGCGATCCTATAATAACATCTTACTCAGGTGCCTTACTAAAAGTGCAGCAATTAATATCATAAAAGAGATCCATGAGGGAGTATACGGAGCCCACGTTAGCGGTCACATGCTTGCTAAGAAAATTCTGCGGCAGGAATACTTTTGGACCACTATGGAATCGAATTGTTGTAAGCATGTTCAGAAATGCTATAAGTGTCAGGAGCACTCCAGTCTGATATATGCTCCTACCATTGATCTACACTACAAGGCCACTCCTTGGCCATTTGCTACCTAGGGACTTGATGTCGTCGAAATGATAAATCCAAAACCATCAAATAGACATCGGTTCATCCTCGTCATAATTGAATACTTCACCAAATGGGTAGAAGCAGCGTCATATGCCAACATCACGGCCAGTCATGTCGAGAAGTTCCTCAAGAGTAATATTGTGTGTCGATTTGGAGTACCCAAGGATATTATCACGGACAACGACGCAAACTTTGCAAATAAGCGCATCCGAGTCTTCTGTGAGTAATACAAAATCAAGCACCATTGCTCGCCCCCCTATCGGCCTCAAACTAATGGAGCCGTGGAAGCTACGAACAAGATGGTCATCCGCATCCTTGAGAAGATGGTCGACACTTATCGAGATTGGAGTGAAATGCTACCGTTTGCTTTGTGAGCCTCTAGAACATCGATCCGTACCGCTATGGGGGCAACACCGTTCTCCCTTGTATATGGAACCGAGGTCGTCCTACCAATTGAGGTTGAAGTACCCTCGCTCCGAATCCTTATGGAATCAGGCTTACCTGAAGCAGAGAGAGAGAGAGAGATCCTGCTTCGAATAGTTGAACTTATTGGACAAGAAGAGACTCCTAGCCTTGTGTCATACTAAAGTTTACCAGGGGCGAATCACACGCGCTTACAATAAACATTTTCGTGGTTGAGGTCTAAAGGTAGGAGACACTGTGTTAAAGAAAAATCTTCCCATCCCTCCATGCCGATCCAAGAGGGAAGTTCAAGCCGAACTGGGAACGACCTTACATCATTCGAGAAGTGCTACCGGGATACACCATCTGCCTCGCTACCATGGACGGAGATCATCTTCCTGAGCCCATCTACGCTGGATACGTCCGACGGTTCTACTATTAGTCTATCGCAATAAAGTATTGGTGAAACAGATACGTGACTGCTTAAGAACCACCCAAAAGAGGCCATCATCCCAAACACAGTAGCTAAAAATTATCCCTAAAAATGATGATATCCTTTGCTACCCCATTTGAGCCTGGGCCTTTCTTTCAATAACCCCCTTCTCCAAAAAAATGTGTGTGTACATATACAAAAAAAGGGACGTAAAGTTACTATTAAAATCTAAAAAAAAATGAAAAAGCAAAACCTCAAAAAGAGATTACTAGAAATGGAGCAAAAAGAATAAAAAAAATGTAGAAGAATCATGGGGCATGTACAGTAAAAACTTCCAAGGAAGAAAGTATGTTGAGAAAACTGAAGCCGTATCAAGGAAACCCGTTTAGCCTAGCATACCTTCAAATCCTAACCTAACCCATGGCCAAGCTACACCGTGAAGAATGACCTCTTTTAGGTTTACAAGCAGTCATAATATTTGTTAAGTCAACACAAGCCAAGTTGTGAGACGACATCAGAACCCCATTCAGCCGGCTATGATGGAATCGACGTCTATGTTGTGGCTGTTGAAAAAAGAAATAAAAAAAAAAGAAAAAAAGAAAAAAGAAAATAAAAATGCAAGCTCAAAGCATGATGGACGTGGTGAAAACCCGAAAGGGCGCTACGGGTAAACACAACGAGCATGTGCGGACCAGGTGAAAACCCGAAAGGGCGCTTGGGGTAAGAGAGCTAAACCCATGGACGTGGTGAAATCTCGAAAGGGTGCCACGGGTGAAAAAGGAGATAAATAAAAAAAAAGAAAAAAAAAAAGGAGAAGAAAGGTTTGCATCGATTGAGAAGATTGATGCTTGAGGAGCCCTCTTGGTTACTCTCTTTGATACCCTTTTTTCAGCTGGGCCGCTCATGTTAGTTCAAGACGGGTCTCGATCAGAATTATCTTTGTGAAATTGCTTTGTCAAACATATGACTCAAGGTAAGGAGAAAGGTTTGACTCAATCCAAAGGGATTAATGTTCCAGCCTTGGTAAAATCCAGAAACTCACTCAGGTTAGACTGCATAAAAGAGTTCGACTATGCTCAAAATGGAACCCGTTACTCCGTCTCATTGTCAAGGCAAAAAAAAAAAAAAAAAAGCTAAAAAAAAAAAAATCAAGAAAAATCCAAATACTAAAAAATGTGCATATATTTCTACTCATTTTCATGTACATATTTCCAGCATCATATTTTACTCTCAAAAATGAAGAAAAATAACAAAAAATCTCCGAAAACAAAAATCCAAAAAATATCTTGAAATTGAAAAATTGTAGGTAAAAATTTACTTCTCCTTCTATTATTTAGGATGCATTTTCTTTATATATGTATAAACAAAAAAAAAGAGACTGACATTTTCTTAAGAATGTGCAGGAACATCAAAACAGTCCAAAGCCTTGAAGCCGACAACCTCTCGATGATGACAAATCAGATGAAGCACCTCATCACCAACGTCAGGTCTATTCAAAATAAAAGAGAAAAAAAAATGAAAATCATTGTAAAAAAAAATAAAAAAAAATAAATAAATAAATAAAATTATAAATCTGTGAACTTTTTACTCACAGCTACGCACTCGCGTATTTTCGATGCGGTAAAATGTCAATATTTTTCCGGCAACGCAGCTATGCAAAATTAATGTCCTAGGTCTAAGGTTTGCCTTAGATCCATGGATCCTATTTCAAAGTAGGAGCGACGGTATCAATTTCAGTCAAATAGTTAATGTTCGATCGGATTGATTCCACTGCTATATCTTCGCCTTGATCGCTCCATATTTTTGTTTCAGGTGAACTTGAGTGCCTTGTACTTCAAGTTCATCACGTGATATTTTCGGAGGTGTAGAATCTTGGTCTGCACTGTCCGGGCGAGTGCCCTACGGGATTTGAGGTCCGAATAACTCCGTCGTCTAAAAGATCCATTGTTGGATTGATTCCAACCTGTCAGATACGAAACTACGTCAGACAACTATGTGCAAACATGCATGTAAAAGGGCTTATTACTTTTATTTTTCTGCAGGCTTAAAACCTGTATTGGCGGCGGTATCCCTGTAAAGTGTATGCCATGTGTCTGGGTATCCGTATGATGGTCGTTCGTTCCCGTAAATTGTACCTGGGCAGGTCCGGGATGGGGGTTCCATCGCCTTTGTGGCTTATCGCCCCTAATGGGTGCATGTTTATGCATAATTGTTCATTTATAACTTCATTGATGACGGAGGTCAAGATTGAGTATCCTTCGGTGGACACCCAATTTTGACCCGGTCTTTTCGATATCACTTGAACTTGAGTGCATTGGCTTCAATTTCATCGCAAACTATTGCGGAGGCACGAGCTCTTGGTATGCGTTGTCTGGGCGTGCGCCTCTCGGGGTTCGAGGTCCAGATAATACTTATTTAAAAAAAAATATGGAAAAAGCAATCTTTGGAAAAAGAAAAAAGAGAAGAAGAATAAATTTGTGTTTCCCCACAGAGCTACGCACAAGCATAAGTGGTAAAATATCAATATTTTATCAGCAATGCAGTTGTGCCATATTAAAGTCCGGAGTCTAAGGTTCACGTCGGATCTTTGGATCCTGCTTTAAGGTAGGAGCAACGGTGTCAGTCCCGATCAAATAGTCAATATTTCGATCGAGTCGACTCCACTGCTAAATCTTTGCGATGAGAGCTCTATTTTTTATTCATATGAACTTAAGTGTCTTAAGCTTCAGATTCTCTATTGGAAAAGGTCAATCCTTGGTTGAGACCAACCTGTTGAGAATGAGATTACGTCTCAATCAAACGATGTGCAATCATGCATCCAGAAGGGTTCATTTCCCCTTTATTTTCTACAGGCTTAAAACCTGTATTGGTAGAGGTATCCCTGTAAAGTATATGCCATGTGTTTGGGTATCCGTATGATGGTCATTTGTTCCCATAAATTATACCTGGGCAGGTTCGGGTCGGGGCTTCCATCGCCTTTGTTGCTTATCACCCCTAATGGGTGCATGTTTATGCATAGTTAAATGATGTTTATGATCATTGTTGATAGAAACCAGGATTGAATGTCCCTTTTGAGAGATGCCCAATGTTTGGTTGGATCTATTCAAGGTAGTTGAAGCTGGATGCTCTAGGTCATGTTGATCCGAGGCACATCTTCGAAAATAGCACATCCTCCCAAAAAGCATTGTGACATCTATTCACTTTGCTCTGGCAGTCATGCTAAATAAATTTTGGGATTGATGGGTTCGCCCAAAGACCTCGAACCCTACTTTTAATAGGGGCACCTGCGAATAGTCAGATGGGGCAATCAAATGGCTCATAGGATTGGATGCAAACTGTGGAGCCTTCTGTATGTTTACTTTGCGCCTATTGTTGAATGTAGGTCAATCGCCCCTCTTACTTACGAAGCTGTTGCATTCAGAATGAATCTTAAACATCAAATACCTTCAAATCATCTTGAGAAGTGAATGTTTGGCATGGCATACAAGGCTTTCACAACTCGTTCCACCTCGGTTATGCTCAGTAATGTCGCTAAGCGCTTGGGGACCGATTACCTTGAGAAAGGAATGTTTAGCCTGGCATCCAGGGCTTTCGCTTTCTCACCATGTTACTCATCTGATGTTTGAAGTTCATTTTCAATGCAGCGGACCCGTCAGTAATGCCTTGGGCCTCTTCGGATGTCTCTTTTCTTTGGTATTCGATCATTAGTGATCGGATATCAAAGAGGGGCATTTTGTAGACACCAAAATTTAGCCCAAGGCCTGATCGAAACACATTTCGAGAGAGGCGCATTTTTGAGCTTTTGATGGCATGTATGAAGCCCTTAAGAATCACTCCAAACCCTTAGGAATCACCTTTGATCCCTTAGGAACCTACCCCAAACCTTTAGAAACTAATCCCGACCCTTAGAACCCCTTCTGGACCCTTAACCTAACCTTCCCAAGCAATGGATAAAGAGTGGTGCACCAGGAGTAGTTGAGGTCTTCTATTACTATCAAATCATATACCATTAGAAAGACAACTTCTCCAGCTTTCCAACAAGCTAAGAATTGCCTCAATCAGAGTTGTATATCAAAAGTTACGGCATTCCGAAAATTAGGTAGAAATTCAGGTTTTCTGCTTGGCGCAACTAATAGTTGAGCCAATTTTAAAGTAGACCCCACCCCTCGCGAAGCCAACTTCCAGGCTACTGTACAAAACTATTTTACTGTACATTTGCCTGGCGTAACTAATAGTTACTCCAGGCATATGAACAGTGACCTCTAGTTTTTGCCTCAAAAATTGAGATTGGGGGTTGACTTGTTGACCGCTATGATCTTTGGGGTGTGTTTTGCTAGTTCTGTTGCACCCTTTTAGTGCCTATTTGCAACCCTTAAGTGATTTGAAACACTACCCTATCATCCACAATTAGAACCACCTTCACATCTTTCCAAGCTCTCAAAATCCTAGGAAACCTTAGATCTGTGATTACCTAATTGCTTATCCCAATTAGCATCTAAGTAGCCTCCTAATCCACCCATTTCCTATAAATAGAGCCCCCCTCCCTTTGGATTAAAGGTTGAGAATTTTTACCTAAGAGAGAAAGAGCTTAAAGTGAGAAGATCTTTCTCCCTTTGGTGCACCATTGCTCATACAAAATCCAGAATTTCAAAACCCCCTTTGAGTGATATTTTCTACCTTAGATCCCCTAGTTTAGGTGTTTGCTACCCATTTACCTTCCCTCTCTACCCCTTAGCTAGCAAGCCTTAGAGCTTAGAACTCCTATTTCCACCATACAAGCCTTCGAAAGCTCATTAAAGCAAGCCAATGCAAGGCACTCCTATAGTGCTACAAGGGCCCGAGGGCTTTGGCTCTCCCCTTCTCCTATCTCTTCTTTAGCTCTTCCCATCCTCCCATTTGTGCCGTTACGCCGCCAAATTTTTGGTAGGAATGGAGCGGCACAAATAGGATTTAAGGCCCATTTGGGCAAGAGGAAGTCATTTTCTTTTCTTTTACTTTATTTTTGTGTTGGCCATTAGTAGAGACCGCGTTAAGCGGGTTGATTGGGTGCCTAACACCTTCCCGATTGATAACCAAAGCTCCTATCCAAGTGCCTTCGCTGTGGACCGGATTCAGAGTCATATTTTTAGCACTTCGGTGCTCATAAAAATGAACTAGGTTTCTCGAGACACCAAAAGCTCTGGGTGGTGTCTCTATATTTTTTTTGAGCGAGTGCATTGCCGCGACGGGATCGTCAAAAATCCCACTGTTGCACAGTATGGATCCTCCCACAGAAAATGTTTGACCTGAGAGAAAAATAGGTCTTTGTCCATCTTGGACCAGTGAGGGGAAATCCTACCAACAGCAAGAAAATTGACAATGTGTGCAAACCAGGGCACACTAGACTACAAGGCTAATAGCTGCTTATCAGGGAATAACTCATTAACAGGTGCTGCTACACATTCTTCCAGAATAATTCTAGAGAGGTGGTCAGCCACCACATTCTCAACTCCTTTTTTATCTGTGATCTCAAGATCAAAATCCTGTAACAGGAGGATCCATCTGATCAACCTTGGCATGGCATCCTTCTTAGCCAATAGGTTTTTCAGGGTTGAGTGATCAATGAAAATAATAAATTTATACCCAAGCAAGTAGGGTCTAAACTTGTCCACAACAAACACAACATCTAGCAGCTCCTTCTCAGTAGTGGTGTAGTTGAGCTGAGCTTTAGCTAGTGATTTGCCAACATAATAGATCACTACAGAGAACTTATCTTTCCTCTATCCTAAGACAGCACCTATGGCCAAGTCTGATGCATCACACATCAGCTCAAAGGGGAGTGAGTAATCTGGGGCCTGGATTACAGGAATAGCAGCAAGACACTTTTTTAAGACCTCAAAGGACTTAAGGCACTCAGCAGAGAAGTCAAATGGCACATCCTGACAAAGCAGGTGTCACAATGACTTTGAAATTTTGCTGAAGTCCTTAATAAACCTCCTACAAAATCCAGCATGTCCTAAAAATGATCTTATTTGTCTGACATCCTGGGTGGGAGCAGGTGTGAAATCAAGTCCACTTTAGCCTTATCAACCTCTATTCCTTTGTGAGAGACCACATGGCCTAATACAATTCCTTGTGCCACCATAAAGTGACTCTTTTCTCAGCTCAGGATTAAATTGGTCTCTCATCTTTGTAAAACTAGCTCCTGGTGACTCAAGCACTAACTAAAGCTATCCCCATAAACTGAGAAATCATCCATGAAGTTTTTCAAGAATTTGTCAATCATATAAAAAAAGATTGCATACATCCACCTCTGAAATGTGGCTAGGGCATTGCATAGCCCAAAAGGCATCCTCCTGTAAGCAAAGGTGCCAAAGGGACATGTGAAAGTAGTTTTCTCTTGATCTTGAGGATACACAGGGATTTGGTTATACCCTGAGTATCCATCAAGAAAGCAGTAAAATGCATTCCCAGCTAGCTTATCTAGAATTTGGTCAATGAAAGGGAGGGGGAAGTGATCTTTTCTGATCTTTGAGTTGAGTTTTCTATAATCAATGTAAACTCTCCAGCCAGTGATCTCCCTGGCTGGCATCAACTCCCTAGAATTAGTAGTGATAAATGTTATGCCTGACTTTTTAGGTACCACCTGGATAGCTGACACCCATTCTAAATCTGAAATGGGATAAATTATCCTTGCATCCAACAGTTTCACTATCTCCTTGAGGACCACCTCCTGCATGTGAGGATTAAGCTTCCTCTGTATCTCCCTTGAGGGTTTTGCACCCTCATCCAGGTGAATTATGTGCATGCAAACTAAGGCATCAATGCCTCCAAGATTTGCTATTATCCATCCCATTGCCTTTTTATGCTTCTTGAGAACACTCAATAATGCTTATTGAGTGTTCTCAAGAAGGCATATTTTAATGTGCTCCAATCTGAGGTTGAGACAAGATACATACCAATAGCCCCAACAGCAGTAACTGGCAGTTCCATATAGACCTCAACACCAATTCAACTAGGGATATGCACCTAGGCAAAAATTTTAGCTGGCTGCCCCACCGCAAAATTAGTTGGTTTTGCCCCCATCACAGCCCAGATCCTCTTCTTTTCAAGAGCAAATACTGGCATCAATACAAAACTTGAGAAATTTAGTACAAATTGTGAACTCTCATGGGCAAAGTATTAAAAAAATAGAGAACTAACTGGGTCAAATATACAATGCTTTGAACAAGTGAGAGGAGGGTAGGTTGCCTAGTCAACCCTTGGCCAACCCTAAAGGGCAGTACATGATTGGAGAAAGCTCCTCTACCCATGAGGAGGCTAATGCAATCACTACCCTGAGGAGTGGCAGGGTGGTTGACAATGCAGTGGGCAGGGCAACTGAGGAGACCATGAAGAATAAAAAAGAAAAAAATGTGAGTGCTGAAGAACCATTGAATTTATCTCCTACTGTGGAGCAGCAAGGATAAAATGAAGGGGTTGATGTTGAGCCCCAACAACAAACAATAAATGAAAAAAGGAGAAAAAATAAAAAATTGATCATGATGTTGTTAGGCATGCAGCTGTGGCACTAGCAGTCCCACAGCTGCCATTTCCTCATGCACTTGCTGGCCCATCTCCTTTTAATAAAGGGAATACTCAGATGGAAGAAATGATGGATACCTTCAAGCAAGTCAAGATAAATTTACCCCTTCTTGATACCATTAAACAGGTCCCTGCCTATGCCAAATTCTTAAAGGACCTTTGTACACAAAAAAGGAAAGCAAGGGTGCTGCTGTCGAAAAAGGTCTTTGCTGTGGAACATGTGGGAATCAGTGTTGTCCATAGCCACACCTAAAAAATTGTAAGACCCAAGGGTACCTATCAGCTAGAAACTTACATTGTTGCTCCTTCCTCAAACCACCAAGGTACCTTTGTTGCCTTCCATTGAAAGTCCCTCTAATTTGGAGCTTAAGTAGGTCCCAGACACATTAAAGTATGCCTTCTTGGGGCAAAGCAAAAAGCTTCCAGTAATTATCGCTTCCTCTCTCACTAGTGAGTAGGAGGAGGAATTGTTGAGCGTTCTCAAGAAGCACAAAAAGGCAATGGGTTGGACAATTGCTGACCTTGGGGGGATTGATGCCTCAGTTTGCATACACAAAATACACTTGGAAGAGGGTTCAAAAAACCCTCTAGGGAGATGCAGAGGAAGCTTAATCCTCACATGTAAGAGGTGGTCTTGAAAGAAATAGTAAAACTATTAGATGCAGGGGTGATTTACCCGATTTCAGATTCAGAGTGGGTGTCACCTATTCAGGTGGTACCCAAAAAGTCAGGCATAATAGTCATTACTTCTGATTCTTGGGAGTTGATGCCAGCCAGGGAGACCACTGGCTAGAGAGTTTGCATAGATTACAGAAAACTCAACTACAAGACCAGAAAAGACCACTTCCCTCTCCCTTTCATTGACTAAATTCTAAATAAATTGTCTGGGAAAGCATTTTATTGCTTTCTTGATGGATACTCAGGGTATAACCAAATCCTTGTGTATTCTCAAGATCAAGAGAAGACCACCTTTACATGTCCCTTTGGCACTTTTTCCTATAGGTGAATGCCTTTTGGTCTATGCAATGCGCCAGCCACATTTCAGAGGTGCATGTATGCAATCTTCTCTGATATGATTGACAAGTTCTTGAAAATCTTTATGAATAATTTCTCTATATATGGGGACAATTTTAGTCAGTGCTTTAGTCACCTTGACTTGGTTTTGCAAAGGTGTGAAGAGACCAATTTGGTCTTAAGCTGGGAAAAGAGCCACTTCATGGTAACACAGGGAATTGTGTTAGGCCATGTGGTCTCCCATAGAGGTATAGAGGTTGACAAAGCCAAGGTTGACTTGATTTCACACCTGCCCCCACCCAAGACTGTCAAATAAATTAGATCCATTTTAGGACATGTTGGATTCTATAGGAGGTTCATTAAGGACTTCAGCAGAATTGCAAAGCTACTGTGCGACCTGCTGTCCTAGGATGTGCAATTTGAATTTTCTGTTGAGTGCCTTGAGGCCTTTGAGGTCTTAAAAAAATGCCTCACCACAACTCCTGTACTTCGTGCCCCAGATTACTCACTCCCCTTTGAATTGATGTGTGATGCATCATACCTGATAATAGGTGCTGTCCTAGGACAAAGGAAGGACAAGCTGTAAACAGTGATTTATTATGCAAGCAAAATATTAGTAGAGGCTCTGCTCAACTATACCGCAACTGAGAAGGAGCTATTAGTTGTTGTGTTTACTGTAGACCTAATTGCTTGGGTCTAAAATTATTGTGTTCACTGATCACTCAGCCCTTAAATACCTATTGGCCAAAAAGGATGCTAAACCTAGGCTGATCAGATGGATCCTCTTGCTACAGGAGTATGATATGGAGATTAAAGACAAGAAGGGAGTGGAGAATGTGGTGGCTGACCACCTTTCTAAAATTTTGTTGGATGAATGTGCAGTTGCGCTAGTTAATGAATTGTTCCCTGATGATCAGCTGTTTGCTACTCAGTCCATTGTACCATGGTTTGCCAACATTGTAAATTACTTGGCTATTGGCAGGGTCCCTTCCCATTGGAACAAAATAGATAAAGACTTGTTCTTTTCACAAGTCAAGTTCTTTTTCTGGGAGGACCCCTGCCTATATAAGTACTTTGCAGACCAAATCATAAGAAAAGGTGTCCCTGAGAGTGACTTCCCCAGTATTCTAAGCATGTACCATGAAAATGCCTATGGGGGTCACTTCAGTGGGAGAAAAACTGCAGCTAAGGTATTGCAGTGTGGCTTCTATTGGCCTTCCTTGTTTAAGGATGCATATGCTCACTGCAAGGCCTATGCCGGATGTCAGAAAATGGGTGGCCTATCAAGAAAAAATTTAATGCCATTGCAACCCATTCTTGTTGTAGAATTGTTTGATATCTGGGGAATTAATTTTATGGGCCCCTTCCTTCCCTCAAATGGTTACAATTTTATCCTTGTGACAGTGGATTATGTGTCCAAGTGGGTTGAAGCCATTGCTAAAAGGGCAAATGACCATAAGGTTGTCCTGAAATTCATCAAAGAAAATATCTTCTTAAGATTTGGTACCCCTAGAGCCATCATCAGTGATGGGGGTAGCCACTTTTGTAATAGAAATTTTGAGAGCTTGCTCAAGAAATATTCTGTTACTCATAGGATTGCAACTCCCTATCACCCACAGACTAGTGGGCAAGTTGAAATTTTAAATAGGGAGATTAAGCACATCCTAGAGAAGACAGTTAGGGCAGATAGGAAAGACTGGGCCATGAAGCTGAATGATGCATTGTGGGCTTATAGGACTGCCTATAAGACCCCAATCAGCATGTCCCCTTTCAGACTAGTTTACGGCAAGGCTTGTCACCTGCCAGTGGAGTTGGAACATAGAGCCTATTAGGTTGTGAAAACTTTAAATTTTGTTCTAACACTTGCTGGAATGCACAGGAAACTGGAACTATCAGAGTTTGAGGAGTTGAGATTGGATGCATATGCCAACTCAAGGATTTACAAGGAAAAATCAAAAGCTTTTTTAAACAAGGAACTGATGAAGAAGGATTTCAAGGCTAGTGCTAAGTTTTTATTATTTAACTCCAAGTTAAAAAAATTTCCAGGGAAGCTGAAATCCAGGTGGGATGGACCTTATACTGTCATCCATGCCTCCCCATTAGGTGCTAGGGAGATCTTGGATCCCATTTCTGGGAAGAGCATGAAAGTGAATGGTCAATGGCTAAAGATTTGTGTAGAAAACTCTGTGAAGCCTCCTCAGACCATACACTTTCATGAACCTCCCACTGCTTAGTGATCCACAGCTCTGTAAACTGTGTACCATACTTGTTGATTTTTTATGTTGTCTTTTAAAATCTGTCATGTGACGTCGTTATTTTATTGTTGATGTGCTAAAATATTTTGTTTGATTGTGTTAGTGTTTAAAACATCTGTATCCAATATAATGAGTATGTTTCCTGTTGTGATTGAAATGTGCACGGACCTACTGTCATTTAAATGTGCATGAACCTACTGTAATTTAAAATCATTTGAATTCTAGAATTTTTACTTTGTGCATATGTGTGCAATGAGCATAAAGTTATTAGAGGTGAAATGTGAGGAAATTTGGTGCTGATGAGCAATGGTAGGGTGCATGACAGTGTAGATGCACATGCCAGTGTGCAGGCACTGAGAAGGAGTGGATTTAGCTTTGTCGCGAGGCTCAATGGCCTGCAGTTCACACCTGCGAGCTGTTTTTGGCTTTCTCGCGTGGCTTACTGAGCCCCACGAGCCATAAATCATACAAATATAGTGTGCTCGTGAGGCTCTGATATGAATTTTACATCTCCACGAGAGCCTCGCGAGTGAAATTTCTGAAGCTAATACTTTCACCTACCTCGCGAGGACCTTGGTTCTCTAAATATATGCTTTGCGTGAGATTAAAACCTTAGCTACGTGAGGTCTGCAAATATACCTCTCGCGCGCTCAGACTCAACTTCAGCTCCGCGATTACTTGGCGAGAACTGGGCGAGGCATGGATTTCACCCACTTATACCTCGTAATTTTTTTCATTTCTTCATTCTTCTTCTCTATGCCCTAGCTTCCACTGCACCCTCTGAGGTTTCCTTTCCCATTTTTCTCCCTCAGTGCCCATCCTACTCAAGCACGGGCACCTTGGTCTTACCACTTTGCTCCAAACCAACTTCTGACCATTTTGCACTTGAAGTGGTGAAATTTGATCCACTATGCAGCATTTAAAGTGGAACCCTAGCTTGTAAGCGTAAGAGCTCTATTTCCCAAAGTTGTGAATTTCTTTAGCAATTCATTTACTTTGATTATTGTCTTTAAAGGGATCTGTTTGGAGTACCATTAATGGATTGTGTGGCGTACCTTGGAGTTGTTTTCACGACCTAATTTTTAGGAATTTTTGTAACCATGGCCACAAGTTCCAAGTTCATTGATACTCTGGCTACCATGCTGAACCCTCAACCTACTGGCAGTCCCGTGGCCACAAGGAAGTCCGTAAGGATTTCAGAGGCCTCCACTGTGGAGACCTCTAATATACTCACACAACAGGTTGAGACCCAAGTGGAAAAGATTAAAAAGAGGGCTGCTCCTGTGAAGAGGGCTAAATCTGTTGCTCTCAAGAAAGCAAAAGGGAAATTTGTTCAAGAAAAAGTAGATGTAGATTCAGATGATTAAACTATGTACATGTAGTTAGTTAGGTTGTCTTTGATTTCTAAAATCTTTTGTATTTATTTTCACTTGCATTGTACATATTACTATTTTATGAATGAAAGTTCTTTTTGGTATCTTTTGTTTGAGTTTTATTTTGTTATGATTATTTTTGCTGTTTCTTTATTTTACTTGCCTTGTTTTAGGTGTTATTTTTAATATTATACCCTACTGCACATTTTCCTTATCTCTGAATCAGTGAGGACACTGTTCCTCATAAGTTTAGGGGTGTGATAAGGTATGCCAATGATGTAGTTAATCTAAGTGCAACAGAATCAAGTGAGTAAGAAAGAAAAAGAGTTAAGTTCACCTAAGAAACTTTAAAAATGAGGAAATTTAAAATTTTGCAAACCTTTTGGCATTAAAATCTTTTCAAATTTAACATTTCTATGAAGTAAATACCAAGAAAACTCTGTTGTGTCAGCACTTAGTGAACCATTAAAGAGAGAAAAGGGTGTGGACATGCCCATGAGTTCAATGGAAGACCATACCTAGTGAGATTTGGACCTACAAATTTTATTTATTTATTTATTATTTATTATTATTTTCTTCTTTTTGAGGAGTGTCTTTGGCAATTTTTCTTGCTCTAAGGACTGGCTGCATTCATTTTCGCACGAGATGTTAGGCATCTCCAACTTAAAACAGCTGACAGTACCAATAACATTTAGGAAAGGATCAAGGTCTTCTCTTGGATAGTTTGAGCTTAAAGATACCAAACCTAGTAAACTGCCCTTGTGCATACACCTTTTAAGCTTTAATTTCTAGTTTTCTTCAAAATATACCAGAGTATTTCCACCTAACCCTGTAGAACTAATTCAACCCCACTCTAAGAATTCAGAAGGTAAAGGAGAAGAAGTTGAAGATGGACAAGCTAAGGTCAACATTTGGTGAATGGAGAAGAAACATAAAAGGAGGACAGTAGTGTAGCAGCTGGGAGGAGGGTGGCATTTTAGAAAAATAAAAACCAAAAAGAAAAGAAAAATGTATCCAATAGAAAAACAGAAAAAAAAATAATGAAAAGGAAGAGAGAGGAATCAAGAGGAAATTTCATTAGAAAAAGTGAAAATAAGAGGAGAAGTTGGCCACTTCTAGTATGAAAAATATCCAAAAAGCTGAAATATACTGAATTCATGAAGGTGAAGTCACGAATCACCTCCTTCACCTGCTGATTTCTCAATTTTGCAACCTTTTCATCCTTCCATTCTTTTTAACTTTCACCCATAAGCCACATTACAACCCAGTCATAAGATCTTGTGATCCTAATTTGAATGAGTTGTCATGTGGAGATGGGGAGTTGCTTAACCTATGGTGAGAAATAGTTAATGATGCTAGAATTTAGAAGCCTTGCCTATGCTCATGCTTGCAGACCCATTTGGGGACTGTAACTGCTCTTGAGCTTGTGTGAAAATGAAAACCCTCCAATTTAATTATTAGAGACTACCCTAGTAAGCATTCGGTCTAACATTGAATGTATTGGGCATTATTTAAACCTAATTGTTGAATCAATAGTAAGCTTAGTACTGACATGCACCTACTATTTTTCTTGTTGTAAGCTTATTAGAAATTATGTGCATGCATGTAATAGTTTTTCATGATTAAATGGTCTATGCATTTCATATGTTAAACTCCTCACATTTTGAAAAGAATCAAGGGTGGACTGATGCTCTCTTTGTTGAAAATTGATATAATGATGTCTGCACTTTTATTAACTATTCTATTGAGAAGTTTGTGGGCACCTTAACTGAAAACCCTCAGAATACATCACTCTTCCACTAGGGATTACCAAGGGGTTTAAAAGGCTTGATGCAGAAGCTAAATGCATCCATGTTCCCTACAAAAGTGACATTTACATTCCTAGAGTAGTTGTTTAAATTTTGCTTTGCTCGAGGATTACCAAAGATTAGGTTTGGAGGTGTGTTATTCACTGAAAAGTACCACTCTTCACCTCTTAACCTCTTAACCTAGCCTTTACTACACCTTAGAGCTATCTAATAATCTTCTATTTAGTATGTTTTGTAGTTAGTAATAATAGTTGCAGCTTAGTACAAAGTCCATGTTTTTGAAGCCAAAAAGAGAGAATTCAAGCCAAGGATGACTGCTGAGCGTAGGACAGATGGAACACCATGGTGGTACACACCATGGTGACTATTTTGCATGCCAAGGTGGACCCAGGGAGTCCAGCAGATGAGAGAAGAATGGATATGAGTGGAGAAAGATAAAACAGCAGCATCTACACTACAACAGAGGAGCAGAAGTGTTGCCTCTCGCAGTCAGGAGTGTTGCCTCGTGCTGTTTAAATCCGCAGCAGCCACCTTGCGAAGTCAATACCTACAACACAAAGTGAACTCGCGAAGAACTCGCACTGCTCAGTGAAGGATTGGCCTCAGAGAACTACTTCACGCAGCAATCACCCACTTCATTTGCTCTCAACACTCCAAGGCCTCGCGAAGCACTTACGCACTGGAACCTTCATAAATCCAGCTCGCGAAGCTCTCGCGGGGATCAAGTCTCAAAATAGTCGTGTGCACAATCTTGTGAGACCAATTTATGCAAAAGACTCCAGCAAACTTGCGAAGCTCTCGCGTAGCTTAAGAGGAGAGAGCTCCAAAAAATCTCTCGTGCAACTCTCGCACGCGTAATTGCCTAAACCTCCACTGTGTGAGATGTGCTACTCACTAAACAAGGAGCCTGGCGAGATCCAAACTCTTCTACATGAGACCCTCACGACGGGAATCACCTGAAGCTCTATCGCGCGAGCTAAGACAAATCACTACAAATTCTTCCTCACGAGTGCATTACAAAGCCAAGCAGTTGCGCGACAAGCCAGAGCCTTCTGCATGAGAGATATATTTCCAAGCTAAATCTCACCTCGCGAGCACTCTCCAAACTACGCGACTGCATTGCACAATCAAAGCCAGCCCCGCGAAGCTCGGGTTCTCCACTTCTCTTTTCATACTCAAGGATACTTTGGAGATTTTCCTAGGTCTAGGGCACACTCCCTGAGGCCCGGATCTATGTGCACACATCTCGAGGCATCTAAGGGCTACAAAGGAGCCATGCATGCAAGAAAATTAGGGCTTCCTTCCCTATTGGCAAAGGCATCAATGACTGAGTATTTAAGCTATAATTTAAACTTAGAAACTTATCTTTCCTTCAACCTCAGTCAGTTGGGAGCTCTAGCAGATTACTATCTTTTTCCATTTTTCTTCTTCCTTAGCTCAACACTTGCTGGATATGATCTTTGTAAGCAATTAGGCATAGTTAATTCAGTTTTTGTAATGGGTTTTGTGCACATTGGGGTTTGTTGGGGGCTGTTATGCACAAGGTTGTTGCTTTGAGGACATCTCATTGTAAGTGTTTGTTTAATCAATGAAATGTCTATTTTAAAGCTTATTTAATCTGTTATTTTATTATTTGTCCATATTATTGTTTGATCTATGCCATACACTCAGGATTTTACTGATTTGAAAATCCCATGGAAGCTTGAGCATGTAGCCCTGTAACCATGGTGGTTGCAGCAATTTTCATGCTCCATCTCAGTCCTCTGTGATTTAGATAGTTTTTGTGGATAGCCTGTGACCATATGAGTGGACAGACTATAGCCCTAGGGTGATTCTAAGCCATGAATCTGAGATGGATTTTTATCCTCTGCACTTGAGGTTGTAGCCTTGTGAGAGGTTGTAGTAGGCATAAGCTCCCCTCTGTTTTACATAACCATCATCAGATGTTAGATCTGATTTCTTTGTAGAGATTGCTGACTTGTGAGCTAAGTCATTGCAGGCCTTTTATAGTAATGACCAGCTGCATTTAAGTCTCCAAATAGCCTTTGAACAACTGTAGTTTCCACTAGTTTTTCAAGAGCTGCTTCCTCCTATGGATGCCTGAGCTTGTTGCCTAGCAAACATAGTGTCTGCAATGGTCTTTATATTCTTATTTGATCTATTGGTTGGAGGAAATCTATTGGATAATCTGTGACCATTTAAGTGGATAGGTTATAGCCTTAAGATCAGTCCATTCCCTTGGAACATAATGGTTTTCTAATTTAATTCCTATGTTTTGACCCTCTCTATTGGATAGCATGTGACCATTGAAGTTGACAGGTTATAGCCTTAGGAGACCAGGTCAAAGCATAGGAGTTTAGTTTGATTCTTCCACCTTCAAGATGTGCTTGTAGTCATCTGAAGGATTGCTGCAGAGACAACCCTAAATCTGAGTTACATAACTGACATAACCTTAGCTTAATTGCCTACTTCCCATTAATTTTATCATTGCTTTAACACACACCATCATCACCTTTTTCATAAACCATTTTTTTAGAATATGACTGCACTTTCTTTCTCTTCTTTTAGTGTTAATTTAGTGTAGTTGTGACTCCCAACTCCCTTTCTATAGGATTGTCAGATCTGTAGTCAGATCTAGAGGCCTAGTAATATAACCCATTTTTGGTTCTAAATCAATTTCTTTGTGGGACAAAATCTTACTTAAAACTTTGTACAACAGCCCTGTATCTTGCAGGCTATGTCTATTTTAGACTTGCTGTTTTGCCCATTTCCATCTCTTCACTTTTTGATTTATTATTCTTTACCACTGTTTTCTCACCAATAACAACAGCAACCTGAGATCAACCAACACCGTGGCCAGTCAAATGGCGCAATCAATGCCTCACATGATTGGACACAAACTGTGGACTTTCACGTATCTGCTTCGCGCCTATCTTTCAGCATGAGTCGATCACCCTCTCACATACGGAGCTGTTTTATTCAGAATAAAACTTGAATATCGAACATCTTCAACAACCTCGAGAAATGGATGTTTTTTTCAGCATAATGGGCTTTCGCAACTCGCTCCACCTTGGTTATGCCCAGTAATGCCGCTAAGCGCTTGGGGACCGATAACTTTGAGAAACGAATATTTTTCCTGACATACAAGACTTCCGTTTACTCATCATGTTACCCACCTGATATTTAAGGTTCATTTTTGAATACAATAGACCCGTGAGTGATGCCTTGGGCCTTTTCAGATGTGTCTTGTCTTTGACATTCGATCATTAGTGATCAGGATACCAAAGAGGGGCATCTGTAGACACCCAAAATTTGCCTAAGGCCCAATCGAAACATTCTTCTAGAGAGGCGCACCCCTGAGCTTCCGATACCACCCCCATACCCTTAGGCACTTTCCCCAAACCCTTAGGAACCTTCCCAAACAAACCTTTAGAAATTACCCCCGACCTCTCCGAACCCACAGTTTACCCTCCCAGGCAATGATCAGAGAGAGATATGACAGGGCTGGTAGGGCTCACTACTAGGACTAAATCTTATACCATTGAAAAGTAGAGGTTCTCAGCTTTCGAACAAGCTAAGAATCACCTCAATCCGACTTGTACATCAAAAGTTATGGCGACCCATGTAGTGCCCGAGAGTTGCACTTGGTTAGGGCATACATGGCGCATGTATTACATGCGCTAAGCCAATTTTTTCCAAAAATGGCTTGGCGCATCTAATACACACACCAAGTATAGGTGGGCCCCCCCTCAGGCTCAGAACTTTCGAACACTGTAACTATGTTTGGTGTGTGTAATACACACGCCTGGCTTAGCTACAGTAACCATGGATTTTTGCTGGAAATCCACTTTTAGGGTTTGACTTGTTGACCATTTCAATATTTAAAATGGGTTTCATTAGGATTGTTGCACCCCTAAATATCCTATTTGCAACCCTTTAGTCATTTAAAACCTCACCCTATCATCTACCATTGAAGCCCATTGCCCACATTTCCAAGCGCTCAAAATCTTAGGAAACCTTAGATTAGAGGATTACCTAATTTTTAACCCTAGTTAGCACTTAAGCACCCTCCTAACCTTCCTTTTTCCTATAAATAGAGACGCACCTCTCCCTTTACAAAGGTTTGAAAATTTTTCCAAGAGAAAAAGATTAAGAGAGAAGCTTTTCCTCCCTTTGGTGCACCCATTCCATACTAATTCCAGAATTCGAAAGCCCTCCCTTTGACCCCATCTTCCACCAAAAAACCTTAAGTTAGGAGAGAACCACCCCCTATCCTTCTTCCTCTACCCTTTAGCTATCAAGCCTTAGAGGTTAGAACCCATTCTCCAACCATTCAAGCTATCGGCTCATCAAGTGCACGTACGTGAAGGTCTACATGTGTGCTTTAAGGGCCCGAGAGCTCTGGCTCTCCCCTCTATTCCTCTACCTTCTTAGCTTTTGCTCTACCCTTGAATTTGTGCCATTATGCTATCAAAATCTTGATAGTGGCAGAGGGGCACAAATAGGGTCAAGGTGCCTTAGGGCAAGAGGAAGTGCTCTTTTCTTTCTTATTTTGAAAGTAGAGACCACTTTTAAGCGGGTTGGTCGGGTGCCTAACACTTTCCCGACTAATAATCGAAGCCCCTACCCAAGAGCCTTTAGAGTAGACCGGTGAATCGGAGTCACATTTTTGGCACTTCAGTGCTTATAAAATTGATTTAGATTTCTCGGGACACCAAAAGCTCCGGGTGGTGACTCTATATTTTTGTCAAGAGTGTGCATCGTCGCTACGGGATCGTCAAAAATCCCATGGCTGCATAGTATGGACTGAGAAGTAGGGACCCCGTGCCTCGCGAGGCTGAGTTTGCTTGTTTTGCCTCGCGTGGCTGGAGTTGCTGCTGAAGGAGAGCTCATGAAGTTCTCTTTGCTGTGAATAGCACGGTTCACGTAGATGATGCTCGAGGTAGCCCAGGTCACGAGGATCTCGCTAGGCTGAATTACGGCTCGCGAGGACGGATTTTGAGCTTCACGCGGATGATATGCGCTCCTCGCATGGCTGGTTCAGTCTTAGAAGTGTGAGAGATCTGTGCGACACAAATCTTCTAAAGTTTTGATCCTCGCGAGGATTGAGCGAGGTGCTTTTCTGAACCTTTTCTATAGTGAATTGAGTGACATCTATGTGAGCTATTTATGCGCTGCAGGCTTGAGCTTCGCGAGAACTGCACAAGAGGATTTTCAGAGCAATTTCAACTGCACAAGGGCTCCTATGTGCTTGTCTACTGTTGTGTAGAGCCTGCTACAACAGTCTCCTCTGCTAGGGGCAAGCTTCGTTACATATGTTGGACTTCTAGGGCCCACTTAGGCAATCCAAATGATCACTATGGTGCGTACCACCATGGTGTACTTTATGGTCTTCAAATAACTCCAAGATTTGGCTTTTAATCCTCTCTTCTTGGCCTCCAAAGTGTGGACTATTGCACTAAGCTGTAGTTTTATTCTTAACTACAAAACATGCTCAAAAGATAATTATTAGATGGCTCCAAGGTGTAGTAAAGGCTAGGTTAGGAGATAAAAAGTGGCATTTTTCAGTGACTAACATCCCCTCCTTACAAGAATTTTTGTCCTCGAAAATTGACAACACCTACACAGAGCACAACTAAGCATATCCGTGTTTAATTCAACAACTCCGACAACCAGTCACAACTACATTATATCTATACAAGCATGGCTACATAACTTAGCCACAAAAAACCAATTAAGCATATCCACATCTAACTTATCCATAACCAATTTAACAATTACCACAAGAAACCAATAGTGGGTATGCTCAACAAAGATACCCATAACTAGTTAAAACCTGTATTCAACACTAAACTCCATTCACAATTAGGTTATGAAAACCATTTATCATGCATATCCACAACTACATCATTTACAATGTATCCACAACTAGATTATCCACTCTTAGTCCACAACAAAATGTAGAATTTATCCATAACCAAATTATCAATCATTATCAATGATCAATCAATTTCAACCATCCTGCAAAATAAAATATATCCAAAGCAAGGTATCCATTGCATATTCCATAACCATTTCAAACCATAATTCCATAGCTAATTCAACATTTATCTTGCACACAAAACATTTATCCTGCATATCCATAACTAACTTGGCACATTTATGCACACTAGTTAACCACAAAGATTACAAGAAAACCATTCACAATTAAAACCATCATGACAATCTAAAATATATCCACAATCAAAAATGTATAAAAATCCTTACCCAAGGTATTTCATCTTCTCTAATGTCCCAAAATTTTTTGTTTTTATTTTTGAACAGCCCACCTCGGTGTGCATATCCAACAGGTCATGCAACTGAGTTTAAATTTTAAGAGTGAGTTAGAATAAATCTTGAGTGAAAAAGAAAGACTTAGTAATTGTATGAACCGTTGGATGATGTACCGTACACCGACATGCGGTGTACCAGCGTAACACCCAATTTCTAAGCTTTTATGTATAAAAGCCAATTTGATAAGAGAATTCATTTCTTTTATTTTGGTTGTTTGCGAATTTATTGAGAAGAAAGAAAAGGATAGCTCTAAACCTAGTGTGGTGTGCAAGATTGGGGTCTACGTGTAAAATTATGGATTGAGGATCGAAGAGAATTCCCAATTTTCAACCTTGAAACCCTAGCTTGGGCGTGAGCACGTGGATCGAGGAATCGACCACTTAGAGGTGAGCAAAGATATGTGAAATTGTGATTTATAGTTATATTAGACTTTAAGTATGATGTGAGTGGAGAATTAGAAGAATAGGAGTTAAATATGAAGGAAAATGAGTTTGGAAAGTTGAAACCCGTGTTTATGAAAAATCTGACAAAACCGATCCATCAAAATACCTATTTGATCAATCGATTTTGCCAGAGAAAAAATGTGAAGGTTACTGTAGAAATCGATCGATCAAAATGAAATTCGATCAATTGATTTGAGAAAATAGTGAGCGTGTTAGTAGTTTCAGAAAAATCGATCGATCAAAACGGAATTCAATCAATCGATTTGGGAACCGATTGATCGAAATGGAATTTGATCGATCGATTTGGAAACCGATCGATTGAATTGGGAACCGATCGATCGGATTGTGAGATGAGAAATGCGGTGGTTTTCTGATGAAATCAACCAATTGAAATGTATTTTGATCGATCAATTTTGGAAATCGATCGATCGGTTTGGGAATCGATCGATTGATTTGGACAGATTTAGAGATTTTTCTATTTTTAGTGAGGAGAACTTTGAGAGACTTTAGGTCTTCCTGTTTCTTGTCATTTATGACTTACGAGAGGTGAATTTGCATGTTCTAGGTATGAGCCTGATTTTGTGTGTGGGGGCTAGCTTGGACCAAAGGAGTCTTCATTTGAGCTTCGCTTTGAGGTAAGGAAAATCTTATAACATGTGCATTTGATTACAACTATCATGGATTTTAGGATGTGATGAAAGTGTCTGTGATTTATAAACTTTGTCAGTAATTAAGCATGAATTATGTTTATGGTTTTAAATTAGAAATGTGTGTGTGTATATACACTCAGAGAGATTTGTGTGTGTGTGTGTGTGTGTGTGTGAAATCAGCTATGTGTGTGTGTGACATCAGAAAGATGAGCATAAGTGTGTGTGTGTGTGTAAGCTTTGAGATTTAAACTTCAAATTTAGTATAAATTACCACAATTCACGGTGATAAATTATAAGTTATGTTTTGCACTTTGATTTAAAAATTCATGTGAAACGAACCTTTATGCTCCAGTACGGCGGGATATCCGTTCTTTGATTACCATTTTGCGGTAATACTTTGTTCGACACAAGTCACCTCGTTCGAAGGGGCTTCGGCATTGTGTAAATAGTTCATTGAACAACAATGGTTGGGTTCCCATCTATATATGTGTGGATCTTGATGCTATATATGCTCGGGATTGTATTTAAGTAATTGATTTAAGTTTCTTTGTAATAATAGCAATTTTGGAAACCGTGATTAGTGCGCTTTGAAATATGCATCAAATATCTATTTTGTGTCAATTTAAATACTTTTAAATTATGAATCTTAGCAAGAAAAGCATATTTTGAATTATGTCATGAGATAGATGTGTGATGTGAAAATATGCATGTTAGTTATGTTTCCCTATTGAGCTTAGACTGCTAGCTCATCCCTCGACTATACATCATAGGTACAGGAGTAGATGCGAGTACTAAGGACATAGATCCTGAGGACCCAGAGTACATTCAGAGGAGGAAGCTGAACCCCCTCTGGACAAGTTCTTCTAGTGGGTTACGCTGCAAGAGTTAGTTTTAAGATTTGTTTGTAAGGCTTGGTACGTCCAACCAGTTTTTGTTAGAACTCATGTATTTATGTTGTACGGTATTATTTTGCGAACCGTGTTTGGGTGATGGTCAATTGTCACCGGTGATTTGGTTCGGTTTTTTTGTCCATGTGATTTGCATAGGATTAGAACCATCTTTTGTCATATTTTTGACATTGTCATTATATAGAATTGGAAGTTTAAATTCCTTATGATGACTCTATCTGCTTAATTAGAATATATGCTTTATTTCCGCTTTGTGTGTGGATGTACCAAGTGTTCAGTTCGTTCGGGGATCGCCTTATGGGTGTTCCTGATGGCATGGGTTTTCGGGTGTGAAAATCTGGGCTGTCACAGTTGCTATCAAAGTATATACTTTAGAGATTTTTGACAAGCCTTATATATGATTTATATGTTTAAGATTTTGTCAAAATATAGGGACCTACTGCTAATGAAATTTTTGGTTTCATGTTGTAGAACGTCATATCCACTAGATGTAGAGGACTATCGAGAAGCGGTCATGGAAGGAACTTGAGAAGTGGGGACAAGATTCCCACTAGTTCCAATAGAGTTTTGTTGGGTAACAGGGAGGTTTCGGAAGGAATCATTCCAGAAGAGAGAGACCAAGAAAGGAATAAAGAGAGAGAGGACAGGTAGAGAATGGCACAGGCCATGAAAGTTATGGCTAATTCCATGACTTAGCAGACGGCACTAATGGACAGGTTAATGGCATTATTTGTTGAGTTTAGGAGATTGAAACCTCCTAGTTTCTGTGGTCAGATGGATCCGCTTGTATGACACCCTGCCAAGTCGCATGCATGGAGTCCGACAGTAAGAAAGCACATGGAATCTAGTGAACTTGACCCATTAGAAATACGGTCACTTGATACCATAGGAGACTAATCCACTTAAAACCCCTATGGGGACTACTTAGATTAAGACCCAGATTTAGCCTAATCCTACAGACCATATGGGAAGCCAAACCCATTTTGGGTCTAATTGGGAATAAGTCTTTTTGGCCACCTTGACTGTGTGTGCTAGTGGAAACTAGTCACTTATGACCCGATGGAACCATCAGGCCACTAGGACCTGTGTGAGAATGAGAGGGTTAAGACCCATTCGGACTGGAGCATCCCAGCCCATGAATTAGGAGCAAAGTGATTTCTTATAGATAAGTCCTGGTGTATAAGAGCCACACACCTAACTTGCCCCTTCCAATTAATTCTTCTTCACATAATCATGCAAATCATTTGCATTGTGAAGAAGTTGGCTGCATGTGAAGGAGAATCGGAAGAGAAAGAGAGCCATTGCCCTTCTCTTTGATGGATTCTTATAGAATCTAACCTTTGGATTTCATCCGAACCCTTTCTGCCTCAAAGAGAAATCTTTCTCTTATATTTTGAAATCATAAGCTCTGTGGTTCATTCGATCAAGGCAAGGAGTACCGAGTGAATCATTGAATCAGCATTCCAACGGTGTTTATCCGATGTCAGCATGACGTATGCCTTCGCATGCAAGGAAAGCTAATAAAGGTAACCCTCTCAGCGCATGCGTTGTGTTTTAGAAATTGAGTATTATTGCTAAGTAGTGATAATTGAGACTGCATGCAGAGTTTCAAGGATCGAACGCGCGCGAATCACAAGAAGGGAAGCATTGTGTTCGATCATTGAAACCCTTGCATGTGTAGTGGAAGTTGGGGATACATTAAAAATTTTAACTTGGGAATGCATGAGTTTTGGGTGTGTGAATTGATTGTATTAAAAAGGGGAGTCTCGTATACGAGTGATAGCTCATTTTGAATGTGTATGGTGTGTTTAGATACCACTTGAGAAGCCATCAAGGCTGGCTCGAGTTGAGGTGATGATCTGTTAAAGAAAACAAGTTTGTATAGTATGCTCGAGCATAATTGGAACTGCTCAAGCAGAATACCATCTGAAGCCTACACTTGAGTGGAAATCTTAGGCTTAAACCGCTCCGGAGAAAACTACTCGAGTGTGATATGGGTGTTTGTACTAAAACATCACTCGAGCGGAATGGACATGCTTGAGTGTAAAAGTACTTGAAGCGTATGCTCGAGAGGAAATCATAAGCTTATTTTGCTCGGGAAAAAACCGTTCGAGTGTAAATTCTAGGATTGTATTGGGAATACGCTCGAGCGGGAATAGGAACGCTCAAGCGGGAAATCACCTGAAGCCTCCGCACGAGCGAGATCCCTAAGCTTATTCCACTCGGGTAGAGGCCGCTCAAGCGTGATTGTTGAAATCATTGGAGGTTCGCTCAAGTGGGAATAAACCACTCTCAACCCCTGTTTTGACTTAGCTACACTTGTGAGCCTATGTGATTAAGCGTGTTTGACCCGGATAATTAAGACATCTGTTGGGCATCATGATTTTAGGATAAACACGGGGAGGGATACTATTGTCAAGCTCGTCAGATTCGTGAGACGTGACACGTGTGCTTGACGATATTTAATGTAAGGAAAAAACCTTGCCTGATTATATGTTCTCTTGAAAGTATGTTTATGATGTGATTTACCCATGACTATGTTTCCACAAAAAGAAAGATATATGTACATTGAAAACTTGCAAATGTGAAGATTTGTTATTCTTTTTGCACAAGCTTTGCATGACTTTATACACGCATCTTGACATCGCATTATAATAGCATCTTGATCTCACATTTTGTTCGATTCATCTCGTCCTTGTCTTATGGTGTTCTATGATATGCTTTCTCGTTCTGTGAACATGTTATGTGATTCTGTGAGCATGCACAATGAGGAGTGGAGCCTCCATGAGAGGGCTGGAGTCCAAGGGGTTACAATCCTGTGTCATAATACGGGCTGCTCAATTCCCTAATACGGGATGCTTTGCCATGTGACTTATTTTCGAGTTGCGTTAGTCGTAAGGGGAGTGGAGTCTCCAAGAGAAGGGGTGGAGTCCCCGAGGTTACGACCTTGTGTCCTACTACGGACTGCTCTATTCCCTAATGTGGGATACTTACTCAAATGCCATTTGACATGATATGTCTTGAACCATGCTATGTGATATGTTCCGTCATGTTTCTATACTACACGCTCAATCTTGATCTCATATGCACATGTTCGTTCTATTGGCATGATTCAATTCTGTGTCAATCTCATCTCAATATGCATTGCATAAGCACGTTTTGTCAGAAATCATAATTTGACTTGTGGGAATTAGGAAATTTTTGTTACTCTGAAATCAATTTATTTTGATATGATACAATGCAGTTTCTTTGTTTTTTATTTATTTTACCTATGCATCAAGAACATGAACTAAATGATAAGGTGTGATTTAGCATAGTATTTACTTATTGAGCTTTGTTGGTTAATTTGTGCTTGACAGATTATTATTGTAAAAATGGTGGGAAAATACAACAGAAAATAAAATGAAAATGGAAAGGATTTCAGCACAAAAACATAGCCTGCATGAATTTGGGCTGTTGTAGCAAGTTTTAAAGTAAGTACGGATTAGTCCCGAGGGAAATGTGAACTAAATTTTGTAAATCTCCAGATCTGCTACAAATCTGGACACCTAATCCTATTCAAACCTAGAAATAAGGATTAAAAACAGGAAGAGGGAAAGAGTTCAGTGCTCACTTTAAACTACGAATCAGCAAGAAATTAATTCTAATTATAAACATATTTCAAACCAAACCAGAGATAACAGAAAATGAGAATTGTGAGAAATGGCAAATGTTTTAGTAAAAATAAAATTCAAATATGCAGAATGAGCAGCTAGAGGATAGTTTCACTGCAAGCATGATTTGCAACACAGTAGAGTAGAAGATGGACATGCAGCAATCCTTCATTTGGCTACAAGCACAAATGCAAGGTAGAAGGATCCAAATCCTACTTTAGATATGAACTAGTCCTAGGGCTATACTTTGTCCACTTGAATGGTCACAGAGTATCCCATGGATAAAATTCAGTCAGGAAGGGAAGAAATAAAACAATAAAATCACTGCAAATGCTATGGATGCAAGGCCACAAGCTCTGGCATCCATAGGTGTATAAACTTGTAAAAATCGATTGAAAACCAATAGATCTACAAAGTAAATGAGCATTAGAACCAGTTGTTCATTTATTCGCAAGAACTTAAAATAAATTGACTCTCAGATTTACAGTCTTTGCAAATTTCCACTCTTCATACAATGCACTAGTAAATCACCTTACAGATCAGTTAACCCTAGCTGCTACAAAGATTTAGCTAAGCATGGCTAGGCTAAGGAGGGAATAAAGGAGGAAGAAGAAGAATAGAAAGGCAGGAAAGTAATTCAAAATTTCCTCAAAGTCTGGATGATCGTTCTCTGTTGTATACCCCCTATTTATACAAATTCTCAAGTGCCTCATATCTGTTTTGACCAATAAGAGAAGAGAGGAATCAATTTTGTTATCAGACTTGATGAGGTGGCTGCATTTCCTCCAAGAATTTCAAAAATCTTATTAAAACCAATTGAGAACATGTGAGGCAGTTAGGCAATTCTCCTTTGTGCAGTTTGCATTCCAAAAATATCCTCCCAGGCTGTCAGATAGCCTCTGGACACGTGCACTAAATCATTGAAGCTTTAGCACTCTTAGTCGATGGATAGGAGTTTCAGAATTCACATCTCGAGAGGTTCAGAGCACCATTCGAGAGGTTCCAGCTGTAAATGTAATCAATTAGATAGGTTAGTTATATCTCTCGATAAGTTCAAAGTTTAGCTCGAAAGGTTAGTTTGGACTGCTTGACTACTTCATTTGCTTCACCAAACCTCTCGATAGGTTCGCTCAACTGCTCGAGAATCACCAAGGCTTCCAGTAAGTAGTCAACAAGTTCATAACTTCAGAATTACATTTTGACAGGTTCTAACATCTTCTCGACAGGATCCCTGCTTTAGGCATAAGCCTCTCGACAGGTTGGAAGCTTAAGACTTTTAATCTCAAGTAGTTCACACAACTGCTCGACACGTTGAAGTGTGCAAGTCAACAGGTTCAGGGAACTGCTCGACAGATTGAGAATTTCAGCAATACACAGCTCAATAGTTCCAGTCAACCATTCGACAGGTTCATTTTATAGCTTCCAACTGCTCTATTGCACATCAAATCCTCTCGACTAGTTAATTTCAACTGCTCGAAACCTTCTTTTCTAAACTTCTGTTGCTTATGTCAGTCTATCATAGCTCTCTGTTATGTCTGAGTGTCTACATCAATCCAAAGCTGATTCTGACCTCTCTCTTATTGACCTTGGCTACATAGTTTTCTGCACTGTGTGCTGTATATTATTACTAACTAAAAAATAACACTCAAAGCACATTATTAATCAGCTCTAAGGTTTATCAAAGGTCAGGTTAGGAAGTGAAAAATGACATTTTTCACTGATTAACACACCCCCAAACCTAATCTTTGCTAGTCCTCGAGCAAAGGTAAAATTAAAATAATTATTCAAAACAGAAAATGCCATTTTTGTAGGGAGCACATATGCATTTAGCATATGCATCAAGCCTTTTAAACCCCTAGGTGATCACTACTGGAGGAGTGAAGTCTCCTGAGGGTTTTTAGTGAAGTTACCACAAACTTCCTTATGAATATAGTTAAATCAAGTGCAAACAGTGATAAGTTAGATTTCAACAAACTCAGCTTCATTCCACACTTTGCTTTCTCAAATTCAGAAGTTTTAAAACAGCAGATGTAAAAAGTTTAATACCTAAATCCTTATGTATACTCATCACAACCAATCTAAAATCATCAAGAGTGTAGTATGTGCAAATCAGTATAGAGTTCACCATTAATTTGAGAATCAGGTTCAAATAGTACCCCAATAAGTTCATTCTCAGACCCAATGCTCACCAGGGTTTCATCTCACAAATGGATTTAAAGGGTGTTTCAGTTCACACAAGCTCAAGAGCAGTTACAGACCCCAAATGGGTCTACAAGCATGAGCATAGGCATTTGCTCTAATTCCTTGACATCCTCAAGTGATTCCACCATAGATTAGATAGCTCCTCATCTCCACATGACAGCTCAATCAACTTCAGATCAGTGAGGTTTTTTTATTGGGTTGTAATGTGGCTTATGGGTGAGGTTTATAAAGAATAAAAGGGTAAAAAGGGTTTCAAAATCGAGAAATCCGCAAGGGGAGGAGATGATTCATGATTTCACCTTCTTCATTTCAGCACTTCATCTTCTTTTTGAATTTTCAGAGCCAAAGTGGCCAGCTTCTTCTCTTCTTTTCAACTTCTCCAATGAAGTATTTTCTTGACTTCTCTCTCTCTTTTTTATTTGAGTTTCTGTTTTTCATCTTTTTGTATGCTTTTGTTTTTTTTTTTTATAGGCTGGAATGCCACAACTCTACAACTAATACACAGTTGTTTTCAAACGTATTAGCTTTTCCATTCACCAAACTGTAAACTCAGCTCTTCTTTCTTCACTATCTTCTCCTTTACCTTCTAAAATCTCAGAGTGAGGATCAGTATGAATTAAGCTAATGACGTTCAGGTTCAAGTATTCAAGTTTATTGTAAAAGAAAATAAGATTTTTATGGCCCAAATAGTGTTTATCAAGGGTAGTTCAAAAGGTAGGGATTTTTAGGCCCAAACTGTCCAAATGAAGGCCTTACATCATGTCTTTAGTGTCATGAGTTCTGTCAAGCTGTTTTAAGTTAGAGTGCACAACTTCTCGTGAAAAGAAATTTAATCAGCCAATTATTAGAGCACAAAGATTGTCAAAAACACCCTTTAAAAGAATTTTTTTTTTATAAGCCCAAACTCACTGGGTATAGTCTTCCTTTGAATTCATAGGGCATGTTCTTCCCTTTTTCTCTCCTTCCTGGTTCACTGTAAACTGATTATGACAAAAATTTCTTGATGACCTCCTTCATGGAAGTGTTGAATTTAAAAGATCCTAGCATTAAACTGTCTACTATATATTTTAAATCTCCCTTTTTCAAAATTTCTAAGTTGAAATTTTGTTGTATTTGTTTTAATACTACTAACACTAATGCATTTAGCTTAACTACCTCATAAGTTTACCCTGCCATACCCCCAGAACTATGAGGGATAGTGTCCTCACTGTTTCAGAGATATAACAGGTAGGAACAGCAGGGTAATAAAGACTGGACAAAAAGAAAATATAGAGATTTGCAAATTGGCACACCAAAAGAAAATTGCAATAATATATAAAGGAAGAAACAAAAAGAAAATTTATAGATATGACAAAAACACAGAAAGGAAACTATAAAACTTTTCCTAAACTACAACCTAAGGTGCATATAAATCTGAACTTAGTTCAAAAGGGGAGGTCTCTGTATGTGCCTTCTCTTTTTTCACACTTTTAGTACTAGCAGCACCAGCCTTTGATCTTGAAGCTGATTTTCTTTTCTTAGTGCTACCTTTTCACTCATGGGTGGGCTCATTGATTTGAATGCCATGAGCTGTTGATAGGTTGTCCATTTCTTTGGCTCCCATAGAGGACAAGGTTTGCTGAAGTGAAACTGCCAAGTTGGCATACATGTCATCTCTCTATTCAATTAATCAAATGGCTGGTATAGGATTTTTGAGCTTGTCTTCCAACTCCTCTTATTGCTCCTTATGCAGTTGGTATAACTTCATAGACGGCATCACTACTTGCTCTAGCTTCCTCTTTTCAGCTCTATGATCCAGCTGCAGCTGGGTAATCTCATCTAGGAATGGCTGCTTGATTGCAATTTTTATCTCAGCCATTCCTCTTATGACATCCCTCCTAATGTAGGGGTTTTCACCCATGGCTCGTTTGAGGGTGGAAAAATGGGGCATGGGATAGGAAGAGGAAAGAACAATTGCCCTCGCAAAAGATTCATCAAAGATATGGTATGGAGTGGATGAGGGTGATGGAATAGGGGGGAGAGTAGGTGTCATCTCCTCCTCACTGGGGTCAGTCTGGGTGTGGGTAGAGGTTAAGGTTAATGATGGCAAAGGTATTTCGTCATCAGGACAGGCTGTTTAGGTGGCAAAAGAGGTGTAGGATAATTGGAAAAGGGGTAACTCCTCCTCCTCAAGGTCTGTCTGGGTAAAGGTAGAGGTAGAGGGAATAGGGATCATGGTCAGGTCTTCAATATGAGGATCTGTTTGGGTGGAAGTGGAGGTGAAAGTAAAGGGTAGCAGCTCCTCAGCTGAGATTGGATAGATCTGAGGAGGGAAAGGATTTGGTTAAATGAATTAGGTAGGGATTGGGTAACAGGCTGTGTATGAGGTAGTGGCATGTTGGAAATGCTCAGGCTGTGGAGAATCAGGAAGGGGGGTGTACTCATGCCCAATATCCTCCACAATGGAGTCAATTAAGGAAGAGTATCCCTCAGTGGTAAAGTGCTCCAAGTCCTGTGTATGGATAGGGGAAAAAGAGGTAGGTAGGTCAGTAGGGAGAATTGGATCAATCTCAGAGGGTATATTGGTGCATGGTGAAAGTGGGTCAGGGATTGTAGGTTCTAGGCTTGGATTTGATGGGCTAGGTATACGGGTTGTAGGGTTAGGTTGGAGTTTCCTCTGATAAGTGAGCTTGATGGTAGGTGTGGGTAAGGTTAATGGAACGATAGTAGGAGAAGCTGACACAGGTGTGGTTGTGGTGACTGTGGAAGGTGTGGATGCGGCATTGAGAGGCATAGGTGTAGGCATGAAGGTTATGGAGGATGATGCAATGGATGAGGGTATGATGGTAGGTGGTACTAAACTAGCAGCAATGGTAACCATAGTAGAAACTGTGGTTGAAGGGTATGAAGAAGGTGTGACTGCAGTGGTGACAGCTAAGGTGACAGTTGTAACAGGGATGGCCGTTGATGTACCCTTAGACCCCTTTTTCCTCTTCCCCATTAAACTCCTACTTGTTTTCCATAATTTCTTTCCAAACACCATAGGTGGCAACTCAACACTTGGCACTTCTGCCTTCCATACATACTTCCCTTTCATCAATAAGGCAATCATGATTTTACTGTATGGTAAACCTGGCATAATCTGTCTCTTCTTGATTTCTTCATGCACATCAACCATCCCCTTAAAGATCAGCTCAAGGACATTGACACAGTGCCCCTCGAAGAAAAAATAGAGGGCATCCACAATAGGGTGCCTTCTTTCCTGCTGATGCCCACTTACAAACACATTTTTCCTCAGCAATGTATCCATGAATAATAGATTGGGGTCCAAATCTCTTCTCATCAATGATTCTCCAGATCCCATTATCCCTTTTGTTAAGTGATGGGCCATATCTCTAAATGATGCACTGATAGGAGGACCTAAACCGCAAGAGGGATCATACTGGAATGGAATCCCTAGTACTAGTGCTAAATCTCGAAAATCCACCATTGTTTCCCAATTATCAATTAATACCACAAAAATTGGATCATCTGCTCCAACAGTTTCTCATACCAGAGTTTCACCAACCTGGGATAAACAACCACATCTAATGGGGTCAAGATGGGTTCCAAAGATGCCTTAGCTAAGTAGGCTATAGTGCCACTGCCTCCCTCTACCTTAGTGAAATAAGGTATATCAAAAGTTGTCTCAGGTAACAGACTCAAAGCATCCATAAACTCATTAGGAGTTGTGAGATGGTCAAACTCAGGCACAAGCTTAGGTAGCACAGGTACCTCCTCACTCATACTCTCACTAGTCTTGACCTTTTTAGATTTTTGAGGTTTCTTGGGTGCCATACTCAGGTTCCTTTTTGCGGGTGGGTCTACTTGAGACTAAGAGGAAGCTATTCTACTGGATTTTGTAGTGAATTTGGGAGGAGATTGGAGTAAGTAGGTTAAGGTATATTCAAATTGGTCGGGGTTGGCCATTTAAAACATCAAACCTTAACTAATTTCTCTCAACAATCACAACACAACTCCTCTTTACTTCAAATAAATTTCACAAGCTAAGAATCTTCCTAAGAAATAAAGAACCATGGCATTCGAATTCACAAGAACTGAGTTGGGGAAGAACTTACCCAAAAACTAGGGCTTCTCCGCAATTAATGCACAATGTACCAAAGCAGCAGCAATCAGGTGCAAAATGTCAACTTTTCAATAGTAATTCAATTGCCAAGAGCAAAGAGCAGATGGAAGGGTAACTGGTGAGTTGGACAAGGAAGAAGCAAAATAGTTCTTATGCGGACAAAATGAAGGGCTCTGAGCTAAAGTAGGAAATGCCCAAAATGAACCTATCGAAGGGTTTTAAAACCCAAAAATATGACTTCGACGGGTTGAAATCTCCAAGCATCAACATATCGAACAAATGAAACCACTCGAAGGGACAAATAACTCCAGAATGAAGGATTCGAGAGGTTCCTCAAACCTCTTGACAGGTGTAATTTCTTTAGAAAACTGAATTCGAGAGGTTTCGCAAACCTCTCGACAAGTGCTCAGAACCTGTCGAATCCACTTAAAATTCCTTCAGAACCTGTCGAATAGTAGTTTCAACCTATCGACATGTCTCAATTTTTCCTTAATGCATTCCCTTTAGATGTGTGCTAACCACCACTCATCAAAAGTCAAAAGGCCACCTCAGCACTAACTCATTTCTCAATCATACTAGCATCACAGAACCCACCACATCTCAGACATTATTCAGAGTGAAAATCTAAACAAAAACTATAGAATTATGCAAAGTAAAAGACATAATTAAAAATAACAAAAACATAGTAAATGACAACTATGTTACAAAGTTTATAGTATTGAAAATCATTCAAAATTGGGAGGTTCTTGAAGGTTAATGGTTTCAGCAGGCATCACTTTATTTTCAACACTAATTTTTAGCCTTTGACCATTCACTTTCATGATCCTTCCATCCTTGCGGTTCATGATCTCAATAGCTCCAGATGGGGATACATGCAGCAAAGTGTAAGGTCCATCCCATCTGGATTTTAACTTCCCTTGAAAAAACTTTAGCTTTGAATTAAAAAGCCATATCTTATTACCTTCAACAAATTCCCTCCTAAGAAGATGTTTATCATAGAAAACCTTGGCCTTCTCCTTGTAAATTCTTACATTGGCATAAGCATCCAATCTCAATTCCTCCAATTCTGACAGTTGTAATTTCTTGTGCATACCAGTAGCAGTTAAATCAAAATTTAATGCTTTGATGGCCCAGTAGACCCTATTCTCTAACCCTACTAGAAAATGGCATGCTTTGCCGTATACCAATCTGAAAGGAGACATCCCAATTAGGGTCTTCTAGGCAGTCCTATAAGCCCAAAGAGCATCCTGCAACTTCTGGGACCAATCCTTCCTATCAGTCCTCACAGTTTTCTCCAAAATATGTTTAATTTCTCTGTTAGAAATCTCCACTTGTCCACTGGTCTGTGGGTGATATGGAGTAGCTATTATGTGTGTAACATAGTGCTTTTTAAGCAGGCTTTCAAAGTGTCTGTTGCAGAAATGACTCCCCCCATCACTGGTGATAGCTCTAGGGGTGCCAAATCTAGAGAAAATGTTATTCTTCAAAAATTTTAAGACAACTTTGTGGTCATTGGTTCTTGTGACAATGGCTTCTACCCATTTGGACACATAATCCACAGCCGTAAGAATGAAATTAAACCCATAGGAAAGAGGAAATGGACCCATGAAATCTATTCCCCAAATATCAAATAATTCTACCACAAGGATGGGGTGCAATGGCATTGAATTTCTTTTTTATATGCCCCCCATCTTTTGACATCTCTCAGAGGCTTTGCAATGCTCCATTGCATCCTTGAACAAGGATGGCCAATAAAATCCACATTGGAGCACTTCTACAGTAGTCTTCTTCCCACTAAAGTGACCTCTATAGGCCTGTTCATGGCACATTGAAAGAATGTCGTGGAACTCACTTTCAGGAATACATCTCCTCATCACCTGATCTGCACAACTCTGGTAAAGGTAAGGATCCTCCCACAAAAAATATTTAATAATAGAGAAAAACAAGTCTTTGTCCATCTTGGACCAATATGGAGGGATCCTTCCAGCAGTAAGATAATTCACAATGTTTGCAAACCAAGGCACACCCATAGTGATGGCAAAAAGTTGCTCATCTGGGAAAGAATCATTCACAGGCATGTATGCATAATCAGCCATTAAAATTCTAGACAAGTGGTCTGCTACTATATTCTCCACACCCTTTTTGTCCTTGATCTCAAGATCAAACTCCTGCAGTAGGAGGATCCATCTGATCAGCCTTGGCTTGGCCTCTTTTTTACATAAAAGGTACTTAAGGGCTGAGTGGTCAATGAAAATAATAATTTTAGACCGTAAAACATAAGGTCTAAAATTTTTCAAGGCAAAAACAACGCTAGCAGCTCTTTCTCAGTGGTGGTGTAGTTCAACTGAGCATCAATCAATGTCTTGCTGGGATAATAAATTGCATTGGATAGTTTATCTTTCCTCTGCCCCAAAACTACACCAATTGCAAAATTTAAAGCATTGCACATCAGCTCAAAAGGAAGAGAACAATCTGGAGCTTGTATGATAGGAGTAGAAATCAAACAATTTTTCTAAACCTCAAAGGCAGTTAAGCATTAATCAGTGAACACAAATGGTACCTCTTGACACAGTAGGTGGCACAGAGGTTTAGAAATTTTACTAAAATCCTTGATGAATCTCCTATAGAAACCAGCATGTCCTAGAAAGACCTGACTTGTTTGACAAATTTTGGAGGAGCCAAATATAAAATCAGGTTAATTTTTGTCATATCCACCTCAATCCCCTTCTAGGAAACAACATGACCAAGAATAATTCCTTGAGTTACCATGAAATTGCTCTTTTCCCAGCTCAATACTAGGTTGGTTTCCTCACATCTCTGAAGCACAAGGGATAGATGATGCAAACATTGATCAAATTCATCACCATATACATAAAAATCTCCAAACACTTGTCTAACATGTCAGAAAAAATTACAAACATGCATCTCTGAAATTTAGCAGGAGCATTACACAGTCTAAAAGGCATCCTTCGATAAGTAAAGGTGCTAAAGGGACAAGTAAAAGTTATTTTCTCCTGATCTTGTAGATACACAGGGATCTGGTTGTAACCAGAGTATCCATCAAGAAAGCAATAGTAAGCTTTGCCTGCTAACTTATCCAGAATCTGGTCAATGAAGGGCAGTGGGAAATGGTCCTTTCTAGTCTTGGAGTTCAATTTTTTGTAGTCAATACAGACCCTCCAACTAGTGGTCTTCCTGATTGGCATTAATTCTCAAGACTCATTGAGCACTACAGTGATGCCAGACTTCTTAGGCACCACCTGTGTAGGTGACACCCATTCAGAGTCAGAAATTGGGTATATTACTCCAGCATCAAGTAGTTTTACCACTTTCTTCATCACCACCTCCTAGATATGAGGATTTAACTTCTTCTGCATCTCCCTAGAGGGTTTCGAACCTTCTTTCAGATGAATTTTGTGCATACATACAGCTGGGTTAATTTCCCCTAGATCAGCAATAGTCCATCCAATTACCTTTTTATGCATCTTGAGGACACTAATCAGTTTTTCTTCCTGCTCCTCAGTGAAGGAAGATGAAATAATCACAGGCAATTTTTTCTTGCCCCAAGAATGGATATTTGAGAGTGTTGGAGAGCTTTTTCAGCTCCAAATTAGGTTGATTGATGAGTGAAGGCAGCAAAGGTGTCATAGAAGGCGAGGGAAGAGGCAGCACAGCAGGTTTCTAATGAGAGTGCTTTACTGGCCCCACTGAGGAATTCAAGGTTTTCACCTCTTTAGTCAAAGGTGTGGGGGCCTCCCCTTCAACTGTCTCAGTCCAAATCTCCTCAAAAATATTAACAATATCATCCCAATTCAGCAGCTTGGGCCTGGTCTCTTCAACAAGCTCATCAAGAAAATCAATTATGAAATAGTCCTCACTCTCAAAGTGAGGTTGATTTGCTGCATTATAGACATTGAGCTTTACTTTCATTTTTTTAAAAGATACCTCCATCACCCCAGACCTACACTAGATGCAGGCATTAGCAGTGGCCAAGAATGGCCTGCCCAATATCACAGGGATAGAGGTAGTGCACTTACTAGGCTCCATGTCCAAAACCAGGAAATCTTTTGGGTTAAAAAATTTATCAATCCTAACCACCACATCCTCAATAATGCCCACAGGTCTCCTCTCAGATCTGTCAACCAATACAACACAATATGTGTGAGCTTTAACTCCCCCAAACCTAACTTCCCATATACTGAATATGGAAGTAAGTTAACACTGGCTCCCAGATCTAACAGGACTTTCTCAATGGTATGATCCCCAATAATGCAGGGAATTGTGGGAACTCTAGTATCTTGGTGTTTAGCTGGGACTGTAATGGACAAAATATGGTTTACTTTCTCAACAGAAAAGACTTTCTTAGATAGATGAATCCCAAATTGCCTTTTATGGGTGCACAAATCCTTTACAAATTTTGCATAGGCTAGAACTTGCTTTATGACATAAAGCAAAGGTAAATTAATTTTTACCTGCTTAAAAGTCTCCATCATTTCCTATACTTTAGCATTTCCCTTAACAAAAGGAGAAGGTGCTTGAAGGGCATAAGGAAATGATAGATGAGGTACTGGTCTCTCATCTACAGCCTTTGCACTTTTATCAATTTTTTCTTTGTTTTGATTTTCATTTTTTTGTTGGGACTCCACAGCAGCCCCTTTATTTTTCTTATGTTGCTCCTGCTGCATATTGCCATGGACTGGTTTCTCTTATTCTGCATTCCTAGTGGTCTCAATATCAACCTTGTTATCTACCAACCTGCCACTTCTTAAAGTAGTAATGGCCTTAACTTCTTCATGAGTTGAAGAAGACTCACCCACCATATATTGACCTTTAGGGTTGTTCATTGGCTGACTTGGCAGTTTGCCCTCTTCTCCCCTAGTCAAAGTATTTGATAGCTGACCAAGATGGTCCTCTATCTTTTTAATACTTTAGCTATGATAATTGAGAGTTTGGGACAAAGAGCTCAAGTTCTGTAATGAGGACAACACTTACTCCTAAAATGAGGGTGCTCTGGTAGGTGGTGGGGTTGGTGAATTTTGCTGACTAGACTATACCATTGGCTATTGATACTGAGGATTTGGAAAAAAATTCTGTAGGTATAGTTGGGCAGGTCTGTAAGGCATTGTCTGCTACTGCTGGGGTTGAAAATTGTCTTCCCTCCACCTCAGATTGGGGTGGTTTCTTCATGGATACCCAGCAGCCTGCTGATGCCCATAAGACTGAGCAGCATTGGCATGCTCCATAACCAAATCAGGGTATGAACCAGTAGAGGGACAGGCTTGAATAGAGTGTGTGGGGGACTGGCATATCAGACATGCCTCCTCAATTTGTGCAACCCTCTTAGGCTACATCACACTCATCAACTTATGAAATTTTAGGCTTAAACTGTACACCTTTCTTTCAAGGTTATTGTATACATTGACCTCATACATCCTTCCTCGAGAGGTGGCTTCCCTTACCATTTTAGCTGGAGTCTCAATATCATTGTGAGATAGGGACTCTTGCTATATGGAATTTTCATTGATTACATCAAAGAGCTCCCAAGCCTTATCAGTAGTCTTGCGGAGATAAGTACCCCCACATGAGGCATCCACCATATCCCTGCTCTTGGGATCAATTCCTTGGTAGAAGCTTTGGACAAGCTGCCACTCAGGAATTTGTTGGTGGGGACATTGCTGTCAGAGTTCCTTAAACCTCTCCCATGCCTGATGGAAATCCTCACTTGAGAATTGAGCAAATGAAATTATGCTCTTCCTCAACTGACTAGTTTTAGTCATCACAAAAAATTGAGCCAAGAATTAGTATTGGAGATCATTCGAAGATGGGGAGCTAAGTTCTGGCTCTATCCTTTAATGAAAAAAGGAAGAGCCTCAGTTTGGTGGCTTTGTCTCCCAATCCAGCAATATTTCATGTAGTGCAAAGGGCAAGGAACTCATCAATATGCATATAGGGGTCCTCTTTACTTAGTCCATGAAATGAAGGCAGCATTTGGATGATTGATGATTTGATCTCATAATTTCCTTGAACAGCAAGAAATTGAATGCAGAAAAGGGATGTACATGCCCCTGGTGTAATGAATTCCTTCAAGGTTTTATGTTGCTCACCCATTTCAGCAGTCTCACACTGGTCAGCAAGGATGTGTGTAGGTTGTCTAGATCTAATGATTCTCTCAACTTCAAGATTTAAAGGCAAAATCTTAGGGTTAAGAGTCCTTCTCCCAAACATACAACACACACACTAACAAATCGCAACATAGGTTACAACAAATAAACACAACATATAAACTACTATTGCAGTCTTAAAAACAAAATGGATAGAAGTGAAAATGTAATTAAAAGAGTAAGGAATGCAAACTTAAGCAAGGTTGGCTCGACCTACAAGCAAAATGCTTCTCTCCAAACTACAGTTCCAAATATGTAAAAAAATATTAGAAGACTACAGAAAAAACTACAGCAGCAATTATTCAAACACAACACAGACAAATAACAGATCTAAAACCTAAAGTAATAAACAAAAAAAAAAACAAAAACAAAAAAACTTAGATCTACAGGTCCTCGGCAGTGGCACCAAAAACTTGTTGGTTGATTAGCGCTTGACAAATTTTTATTGTAAAAATGGTGGGAAAATACAGCAGAAAATAAAATGAAAATGGAATGGATTTCAGCACAAAAACATAGCTGCATGAATCAAGGCTGTTGTAGTAAGTTTTAAAGTAAGTACAGATTAGTCCACTGAGAAATGTGATCTCAATTTTGTAAATCTCCATAACTGCTACAGATCTGGACACCTAATCCTATTCTAACCTAGAATTAAGGATTAAAAACAAGAAGTGGGAAGGAGTTCAATGGTCACTTTAAACTACGAATCAGCAGGAAATTAATTCTAATTATAAACGTATTTCAAACCAAACCAGAGATAACAAAAAATGAGAATTGTGAGAAATGGAAAATGTTTTAGTAAAAATAAAATTCAAATATGCAGAATGAACAGCTAGAGGATAGTTTCACTATAAACATGATTTGCAGCACAACAAAGTAGAAGATGGACATCAGCAATCCTTTATTTGGCTACAAGCACAAATGCAAGGTAGAAGGATCCAAATCCTCCTTTAGATATGGACTAGTCCTAGGGCTATATTTTGTCCACTTGAATGGTCACAAAGTATCCCATGGATATTATCCAGTCAGGAAGGAAAGAAATAGAACAATAAAGCCACTACAAATGTTATGGATGCAAGGCCACAAGCTCAGGCATCCATAGGTGCATAAAACCTGTAAAATTTGATTGAAAACCAATAGATCTACAAATTAAATGAGCATTAGAACTAGTCATTCATTGATTCACAAGAACTTACAATAAATTGACTCTTAGATTTACAGTCTGCAAATTTCCTCTCTTCATACAATGCACCCACAAATCTCATTACAGATTAGCTAACCCTAGCTGCTACAACGATTTAGCCAAGCATGGCTAGGCTAAGGAGAGAATAAAGGGGGAAGAAGAAGAATAGGAAGGCGAGAAAGCAATTCAAAATTTCCTCAAACTCTAGATGATCCTCCTCTATTGTATTCCCCCCTATTTATACAAATTCTCAAGTGCCTCAGATCTATTTTGACCAATTAGAGAAGAGAGGAATCAATTATGTTATCAGACTTGATTAGGTGGCTGCATTTCCTCCAAAAATTCTCAAAATCTTGTTAGAACCAGTTGAGCACACGTGAGGCAGTTAGGCAATTCTCCTTTGTGCTGTTTGCATGCTAAAAATATCCTACCAGACTATCAGATAGCCTCTATACAAGTGCACTGAATCATTGAGGCTTTAGCACTCTCAGTCGACAGATAGGAGTTTCAGAATTCACATCTCGAGAGGCTTAGAACACCATTCGAGAGGTTCCAGCAGCAAATGTAATCTATTCGATAGGTTAGTTGTATCTCTCGATAGGTTCAAATTTCAGCTCGATAGGTTAGTTTGGATTGCTCGGCTGCTTCATTTGCTTCAGCAAACCTCTCGACAAGTTCACTCAACTGCTCGAGAATCACCAAGGCTTCAGGTATGTAGTCAACAGGTTAATAACTTCATAATTACATTTCAACAGGTTCTAACATCTTCTCGACGGGATCCCTGCTTCTGGCATAAACCTCTCGATAGGTTGGAAGTTTAAGACTTTTAATCTCGAGTAGTTCACACACCTGCTCGACACGTTGAAGTGTGCAAGTCAACAAGTTAGTGGAACCGTGATTGAGAATTTCCATGCATTTCGACATTCTGATCAACCATTCGATGAGTTCATGTTACAACTTCCAACTGCTCGATTGCACATCAGATCCTCTCGACTAGTAAATTTTAACTGCTCGAAACCTTCTTTTTTGAACTTCTGCTGCTTATGTCAGTCTGCCATAGCTCTCTGCTATGCCTGAGTGTCTACATCAGTCCAAAGTTGTTTTAGACCTCTCTCTTATTGGCCTTGGCTGCATAGTTTTCTGCACTGTGTTTTACATTATTGCTAACTACAAAACAACACTTAAAACACATTATTAATCAGCTCTAAGGTTTATCAAAGGTCAAGTTAGGAGGTGAAAATTGGTATTTTTCATTGATTAACAAGCTTGGATGAATCTCACCCCTCGACTATACGTCACAGCTGTAGGAGTGCCTTTGGAGCGTGATCCTGAAAAAGGAGGATCCGGATTACAACCCTGCCGAGGAGGAGGACTTGCCTAAGGAGCATTTCCCTTAGTGCTGGGGTGCACTATGGATATTTTGGGTTTTGGGTTTTTGAGTAAACGATATATGAACAAGTTTTGTAATTAAATAGCAAGTATATCTTGATCAATTGTTTAGATGGAGGTCAGCCTTCATCGGTGGATGTCTATAATCATTTGAGCATGTGTGCATAGTAGTTAGACGTGCTCTATTTTGTCTATTGTTATTGCTATAGCTTTGTTTATGCTTCCATACACGCACTTTACTTTCTTAATTGTAAGCTTACGAGTGTGCGATGGCTCTATCCTTTCTATGATTTAAATGTGAGGAATGATCAAGCTATCAAGGAGTGATGCGGTGCCTCGATACTATAGCATCACTTTGATCAGATCTTGTGTGTATGATCCTACGGCACGAGTTTTTGGTAAGGAAATCCGTGGTTGTCATAGGTAGTATCAAAGCCAAAGCATTAAGTCTTATAGGCATATAGAGCTCTGACATAGGTTAGGAACAAGGGTACTAGTTTTAGTTATTAGATTTCAACCCTAAGACTAATGGTCCTAGCTCGATCTGACTTAGCGTTGATTGGTCATGACAGGTCGACATGCCTCCTAGGAGAGGAAGGTCAAGGACGCTAAATATAGATGGTCAGACGAATGACCAGGGCGCAACTACGACTGTAATTGATACTCTGATAGGCAACTGAAGAAACACCTCTGGAGCGGAGAATAATTTAGGCAATACCTCCAGAGCTAGAAACAATCTAGGCAATGCCTTTGAAGGAGAAAATCATGCAGGTGTGCAACCATGGGCTCTCGCGAGTCCATCGCAACGATGCGCTCGTTTAATTAAAACTAGAGTTACCACCTGGAGCTTTTGGTGTCCTGAGAAACCTCAAATCAATATTAAATGCACCGAAGCGCCAAATATGACTCTGATTTACCGATTCACGCCAAAGGCTCTTGGGTAGGGGCTTCGATTATCGATCAGAAAGGTGTTAGGCACCCAATCAACCCGTTCAAATGTGGTCTCTCCTTATGGCCAAAATAAAAGAAAAATAAAGGTGAAAAGAAGCACTTCCTCTTACCCAAAGGTATTTTAATCCTATTTGTGCCCCTCCACAATTATCGAGATTTCAGTGGCGTAACGGCACAAATTCAAGGTCAAGGGAAAAGCTACGAAGGTTGAGGAGTAGAGGGGAGAGCCAGAGCTCTTGGGCCTTTATAGCACAGCGGTGGACCTTTGCATAGGTGCACTTGGCGAGCTTCCGATAGCTCAAAAAGGTGGAATGGGGGTTCTAATCCTCTAAGGCTTGATGATTAAGAGGTAGGAGAGTAGGGCTAAGGGGTATCTCTCACCTAAACTCAAGTTGTTGTTATGGAAGATGGGGTCTAAAGGGGGCTTTGAAGTTCTAGAATTTGTATGGGATTGGTGCGCCAAAGGGGGGAAAAGGTCTCTCTTAATCTTTTCTCACTTTTGGAAAATTTTCAAGCCTTTGTAAAGGGAGGGGTGCCTCTCTATTTATAGAAAAAGAGAGGGTTAGGGGATACTTAAAAGCTAATTAGGGTTAGCAATTAGGTAATCCTAATATCTAAGGTTTCCTAGGATCTTAAGGGCTTTGATATATGGGAAAGGGGTTCAATGGTAGATGACAGGGTGGGGTTTCAAATGACTAGAGGGTTGCAAATAGGGTAATGAGGGTGCAACAATCCTAAAGAAACCCACCCTAAACATTAGGATGGTCAACAAGTCAAACCCCAAAAGTAAAATTCAAGCAAAATCTAAGATTTACTGTAGCTAAGCTTGGCGTGTATATTATCCATACAAAGCATAGCTACAGTGCCAATGAAGTTCCGAGCCCGGTGTGGGACCCAACCGTGCTTAGCATGTGTATTATCCATGCTAAGCCATTTTTGGGAAAAGATGGACTAGCGTGTATAATAAACACACTAGGCAACATTTCTCCAAAAATTACCTAGCGGGTGTATTATCCATGCTAAGAATGCCCATCCTCTCGAGAAGCTCTCGAGGGGCTTGGAACCTGTCGAGTGGTCCAAATAGGTGAAATTTTGGGCCATATTCGGATCGTCATAACTTTTGATGTGCAACTTAGATTGAGGTGATTCTTGGCTTGTTGGAAAGTTGGGACCCACTACTTTTTAGTGGGATGAGCTTCAGTCTCAATAGAGGTCCCTGCCAACCTTGGTACATCTCTCTCTAATCATTTCCCGGGAGGGTTAACTATGGGTTTGGGGGTAATTCCTAAGGGTTTGAGAAGGTTCCTAGGGGTATGGAAAGGTTCCTAGGGATATGGGAAATGCTCTCGAAAGCTCGAGGGTGCATCTCTCTCGAAGTATGTTTTGATCGGGCCTTGGGCCAAATTTGGGTGTCTACAGATGCCCCTCTGTAGTATCTGATCACTGATGATCGAATGCCAAAGACAAGAGACATCCGCAGAGGCCAAGTGTAACACTGACAGGTCCACCATATTCAAGACAAACCTCAAACATTAGGTGGGTAACATGGTGAGTTAATGGAAGCCCTATATGTCAGTAAAAATGTTCGTTCCTCAAGGCTATCGGTCCCCAAGCTCTTAGCGACATTATTAGGCATAACTGAGATGGAGCGAGTTGCGAAAGCCCAATATGTTTGGTAAAATGTCCACTTCTTAAGATGATTAAAGATGTTTGATGCTCAAGTTTTATTCTGAATAAAGTAGCTTTGTGAGTGAGAGGGTGATCGACCAATTCTTAAAGACAAGAGCGAGACAAGCGCGCGAAGGTCCACAGCTTGTGTCCAATTGTACGAGGCACTGATTGCCCCATTTGACAGGCCATGAGTGCCGCTGGGTGATGCAAGGTTCAAGGTCTTTGGGCGAACCCATTGATCCTGAAGTTAATTTAGCATGACTACCCGAGCAGAGCAAATTGATGTCGTATTTTTGGGAGTACGTGCTGCTTTTCGAAAGTCACATATATTTTTTGTTTGTTTATGTAGATTTTTTTTCCTTTGTTATTTTATGTAGATTTTTTGTTATTTTATGTAGATTTTTTTGTTATTTTATGTAGATTTTTTTTATGTATGTTTGTTCGGGTTTTTTGAGCATGCTCATTGATCTTGAACTACGTATTTTAGCACAGCTTTCCGAGCAGATCAAATGGGGATTGACATGCTATTTGGGGGCGTGGGCACCTTCATCAACCTAGGGAGGACCAAGCTTAGCGTGTATAATATACACGCTAAGCCGAATCTAGCCAGAATAAGCTTAGCATGTATATTATATAGGCTAAGCCAAGTCTGGCCAAAATAAGCCTAGCGTGTATATTATACACGCTAAGCCAGACCTGGGGGGTTTTTTAAATAGTCGGGCTTGAGCAAAAAAAACATTTTTCAAAAATTTCTCCTTCCCCCCTCTCTAAACCGAATCAGGACCTTGTCCTAGGTTTGAATCTATTTGAACCCCATCATTTTACCGGTGTCCACTCTTGCCGATCAAATGTATGTTCCATGCTGGATCAAGGGTCCATTTTCTTTCAAATAAATCATCTTTTTAACCCTATTTATTTTTATTTTCCTTGGGTTATTTTTCAATGTAGTTAGGATTCCTGCATTTTTAGATAATAAATGTATGATTTCTCTTGTAAGTGTGATTATCTATGACTCGTTGGATTTATTCTGTGTATTGGCTTTGATTTTGAGTGAAAATATGATTTTGGGTGATGCCCTATTCTTCTTTTTCCCTTTTTATTGGATTTTCTTGGGCCATTTGTTGATATGATTAGGGCCATCTCTTTTTCTTTTATCCAGATGATTTTCTCTACTATGTATGATTTTTTTGAAACAATTTTGCACATTTATTGTTTATACATGTATATATATACTTTTGGACTATCTTTTTTTTTGTTGGAAAAGAAAGGCTTTTGTCATGCCCGATCTCCCTCCCTACCTGTATGGACAGGGTTTTGCTAAAAAATGGTGGTGTGCTCTTTTTCTTTCTTCCTTTGAAAACATCCCTACCTGTAATCCGTGTGTGCATTGAGGTTTTTGACCAAAATCTTGTGGAAAGGAGTTCTTTTTTTTTTCTTTCTTATATATATATATATTATTTTTTTTGTTTTGTTTGTTTGTTGTTTTTTTTTTTAAATGTGGGGCGCTTTGGGCTTGCCCCTTTTTGATGTATTTTCTGAAATGATGATGATTATGATTGATGGCAAATGAATGGAGCATACTTACCTTCTTTCGGCTTATAGCAACTGGTTTCTCCTTACTAACATCTCTTGGTATTGTTGCCTGTGTCTCCCTCAGAATGCCGAGTGAAGAGGAGCAAGGGCATGAGGAGGAGCCTGAGGTGGTCTATGGTCCTCGGGGGGAGCAGCTTATTGCAGTGTAGCGCTCCTCCCAGATTTGGTACGAAATGTAGGGCAAGGCGGCCCGCACCAGTCTTCTTCATCAACAGTATGCCCATATCTCAAACTTTAGGATTGTCGGCAAGATAAGAAAATGAGCTTTTTGTGGCTTTCTTTTGCACACGCCTTATTTTTCTAACACCTTCTTCATTTTGCTACAGTCTTTTCTCTCGATCCATTTTCGCGGAGGTTGGTTCAACCTCCAACACCTCTACCACTTCCTTCCTCAAATTGTGAAGTTCCTCCTGGCTTAGGCCGGCTTTGGGGACTTCCTTTCATGTCCTGCCATAAGGGGCGATTCGGACTATGTGAAGGCCTTGTTAGAGTGGTTTCGGCCCGAGACCGTGACATTTCATAAGTCGATGGCGAAGATGACCATTACCCCAATTGACTGGTTAATGATTACAGGGATCGGGATAGGGTCTTACCTGTGGTCGGCCTCCGTGTACCGGGTCGAGATGAGGTGGTGCAGTTGACTGGTGATTATCCCTCGTCCCGAGATATGAACGGTTCAGAGGTCAAGCTATCCTTGTTGTCCGACCTATTTAGTGATGATGAACTGGTAGATCCGAACCAGCCAGATATGGATATTTCCATTGAGCCTGAGCGCGCTGTGTTGCTGGCTCATATCTCGCCCCTCTCTCTTCTGGGCAAAACTCTTTTTGCCAATGCTAGCAGAGGTCGGGTTCCATTATCTTTGCTTAGTCTCATGGGGAATTGGGATAATGTGCAACGGTATGACTTGAGAGGGGCTGGGTATGCTGTTTTGATGTCTAGCTTGGCTCGAGCTTCGGTTGGGGATTTGGGTTCTGTTGTTGGTATTTGGCCTGTGGTAGAGGAAACCCTTGACTCTCCGACTCCTCTCGGTTTATTAGTTCATCCTTTATCCTGCCTTTGACGCCTCTTTTATGTTTCCTCCCTCTCAGGTTTGGGGATACCTGCACTTTCAGCCGGGCCACCCTCTCCTCTTCTTAGACATTTACACCTATCCTCTTATGAGCAGCTGGCATAAGAGTCACCGCAAGGATATTGGAATGAAGCATTTGGATATGGGGCTGAGGTCCCAGTTTGACTTGCCGATCTCGAAGTAGGTATGGCTACTCCTCTCTTCTCTTTCTCAGAGTTTCTTTTTTTATGCTACCCATTTGACTAATAGGACACTTTTTGTCTAGGCAGGTCATGTACGTTGGTTCTCCCTTTTGGTATCGAACCGCTATGGGCCAGTTCCTTCTTTTCGTCAACCATCATGTTATCTACTTCTTCGGTGCGTGGGTTCAAGCATACTATTTGGGGGAGAGAGTGGTATGTCAGTACCAAGATTATTTTGCCATGCCGTAGGGCCCTCCAGTGGATGTCATGACTCCTGAGGCTACCATTGAGGATCTCTTAGCTGGACTTCTCCATCACAGGGTCCCTGTTGATGATCTTCTCATGCCTGGAGGGTATCAAATATGGTATGAGTCCCTGCCCTACCGGTCTCTCCTTCCACCCTTTGTACCTAGTGCCAACTTCTTGGCCTTTGGTGGTCCGCGATCTCATGTAGTTCTCCCTTTTTCTTTTCACAAGTTTCTGATTGTTCTAATCAACTAACTGAACCCTTACTTCTTTCCATAGTTTGTTGGGGGAGATGATTCTAATGATGATGATCAAGCTAAGGTAGGTCCTACTGAGGCTATGGGTGTTGGTCCTTCAGACCCTTTCGGTACGGGTGCTTCTGGAAATTCAACTACTAAGGTTCAGGGGACCTTCAGACACCTTGATGATGACTTTCTCTTGAGTTTATGCGATGATGCAGTTGAGCGGGCCCGCCTATCTACTGAAGCGGTCCGAGTGCCTCCTCCTGAATTGGTCCCTGGAAAGTTTTCCTTTTCTGTATGTTTGCTTTTTGTACTATGGCTTATGCAGCTGATCACTTTTCCTTCTTCTCTCCTGCAGGATTATGAGTCGGCAGTCAATTAGGCAAAATACTATCACCATATCACTAACCTTCGGGACATGGAAATGGTAAGTGTCATGTTGACTGGTTCTGATCATTGCCTTGCTATCTTTATCTTTCGAGCGATCTTGATTGATGACTTTTGGTATGACTTGCAGCATGCTCGCGAAATGGAGTCGCGCTCATTGCTTAGCGGGCTGTCTCAGGCATGGTCCTGGGTGGGGGACGTGCGGACTTTCTAGAGCACCTCTCACCGGTGAAAGAAATTGAAAGGCACTGCCAAGGATTAGCCTTTTCCGCTTTTTAATGAACCTTGAGACTCCTGGGATTCTTTTTCTCTCTTATTTTGGGAAGATGTAATGGAGATTATACTTTTGGATGGTTTTATTGTCTTTTGAATGAATGTTAGTGCTTTCCCTCCCTATTGCGTACTCTATCTCTTTTCTTCTTGCTGTGGTATATCGGCTCTTTTGCAGGGTGGACTCAGATTTTTAGAAAAAGAATGGCCCTTGGGCCACGCATTTGGTAAATATTTGGCCAACACCTTCATGTCTGTGCGGATCTTTCCTGCAAGGAAAATTGTATAAAAGTTAGACGAAACACCAATTTTTTGTATCTCAGCATATGGTCTGGGTGCTTTTATGTAAATAGTAGGAAATGCATGTGGGTTGTCTAGGGGATCAGTAAAAATTACCTCCCCTACCCTCTCTTTTTTCCTTTTGGGTGGCATTAGTGGCTTGGCGTGTGTAATATACACATTAGGCAAAACTGGGGATAGAATGGCTTAGCGTGCATATTACACACGCTAAGCATACTTTGGGAGATAAACGGCTTAGCGTGTGTAATATACTCGATTTGAGTAAACATGAGCGGCCCAGGAGGATCAGATGGATTAGGTTATAATCGAGGGAGTAATTAATGACTTTCTCTTTTTCTTTCTCTGTTTTCTTTTACAACCATTTTGCTCACAGTGTTCAAGATGAGTATTCACCGTGCCTGTCCTTTCCCTCCCTTTTTTACTCATAGTGCCCTTTCAGGTTTTCACTACGTCTGTAGGTATGCATTTTTACCCCAAGTGCCCTTTTAGGTTTTCACCTGGTCCCCGCAAGCTCGCTATTTTACCTGCAGCACCCCTTCAGGTTTTCACCGCGTCCTTTTTACTTTGAGCTTGTATATATATTTTTCTTTTCTTTTTTTCTTTCAAAGGCTATGACATGGACATCGACTCTATCATAGCCAGCTGAATAGAGTTCTTTTGTCGTCTCTCAACTGCACTCGTGCTGACTCAATAGATACTGTGACTGCTCGTAGACCTTAAAGAGGGCTTTTTCTAGGGATGTATCTTAGCCATGGGATAGGCTAGGAATTTTGAAGGTATTCTTCAGTTAAGAAGGCTTCCTTGATAGGGTTCCAGTTGCCATAATACACATCTTCCTTGGGGAATTTTGACTGTACATGCCCCACTTTTCCTTATTTATATTTTTTGTTTTTGCTTTTTTTAGATATCCTCTTTTTGGGATTTTTCTTTTCCGATGTTTTTGGATTTTGGTGATAACTCTATTTCATCTTTTTTATTGGTATATATACACACAATTTCTTTTCTTGGGAGGGGTTTATTGAAAGAAAGGCCAATGGCTCAACGGGTGTAGCAAAGGGTATGATCATTCAGGGACACTTTTTGGCTACTTGGCTTTGAAATGATGGCCTCTTTTTAAAGTATCCTTGAGCAGTCACGTATCCATTTTTTGTCAGTACTTACCTTACTGCCGAGACTAGGAATAGAATCATCGGACATATCCAGCATTGATGGGCTCAGGAAAGTGATCTCCGTCCATGGTGGCGAGGTGGAGGGCGTACCCTAGGAGCACTTCTCGAATGACGTAATTTCCCTCTCAGAATGGCGTGGAGAGATGGGAAAATTTTCTTGAGTACCGTGCCACCCACCTTTAAATCTTGATCGCGAACAAGTTTATTGTAAGTGCGTGCAATTCGCCCTTGATAAACCTGGGTGTGACACAAAGCGAGGAGCCTTTTTCTCGTCTAGTAAGTTCAGTTGTTCAAAGCGGGACCTCTCTCTTTCAGCTTCTATTAGACCAGATTTGATGATGATACGGAGTGAAGGCACTTCAACTTCGATTAGCAGGACGACCTCAGTTCCATACACAAGGAAGAATGGTGTTGCCCCTATAGCGGTACGGATCGACGTTTGATAGGCCCAAAGTGCAAAAGGTAACATTTCGCTCCAATCTTGGTATGTGATGACTTTCCAAGATGCAAATGACCACCTTATTAGCAGCTTCCATGGCTCCATTAGTTTGCGGCCGATACAGTGATGAGCAATGGTGTTTGATCTTATACTGCTCACAGAAAGCTCGGATGCACTTGTTTGCAAAGTTGGTGCCATTCTCCGTGATGATGTCCTTGGGTACGCCAAATTGACACACAATGTTGCCCTTGATGAATTTTTCAACATGGCTGGCCATGATGTTTGTGTAGGAAGTTGCCTCGACCCATTTGGTAAAGTACTCAATGGCGAGGAGGATGAACTGATGCCCATTAGATGCTTTCGGATTGACCTTTTCGACGACGTCGATGCCCCAACTAGCGAATGATCAAGGAGTGGTCATGCTGTGTAGATCAATGGAAGGAGCATGTATTAGACTAGAGTGCTCTTGGCATTTGTAGCACTTTTGTACATGCTTGCAACAGTCAGTTTCCATGGTGATCCAGAAATATCTTTGCCGTAGGATCTTTTTGGCGAGCATGTGCCCATTGATGTGGGCCCCGCATACTCTCTCGTGGATCTCTTTCATGATGTTTGCAGCCTCACTTTCAGCCAGGCATCTGAGCAAGATGTTGTTATAGGATCACTGTAAAGGCACTCGCCATAGATGACGTAATTAGTTGCTAAACGTTTGATAGTCTACGTGTCCATCTTGGACGTACCTTCAAGGAAAGTTCAAGTTTCAAGGAAGTTCTTGATATCTGAGAACCATGGAGGCTCATCATCTAACTTTAGGGGTTCCTCAATCTGGAGGCAGAAGGCCGGCTAGTTCCTCTGCTCAATCATGATCAGCTTCATCTCGGCACCATATGACATTTCGACCATTGATTCTAACGTTGCTAGTGCATCGGCAACGCAATTTCTTACTCGCGGGACATAGGAGAAGGTGATATCATCGAAGCATGCTATCAGATCCTCCAGGTGCTCATGGTATGGGATCAACTTCTCATCCTTTGTCTTCCAATCTTCGTTTGTCTAGCATATTATCAGTTGCAAATTGCCAAACACCCTGAGACGAGTTACGCTCAAGTCCAAGGCTGCCAGTAGGCCAGCAGCACAAGCTTCATACTCGGCCATATTATTGGTGCAAGGGAAATTAAGCTTGATGGAGACTGGTACGTGAGATCCTTTCGATGATCTTAGAATAGTGTCGACTCCCTGACCTTCGGCATTTTCTGCCCCGTCAAAGTGCATTACCCAAGATTCCTCTATCTCTATCGTATCATCCCCCGTCATGAACAAGATGTCTTCATCCGAGAATTATGTCCTCAAAGGCTCATAATTGGGTGAGGGACTGTTGGCAAGATGATCAGTAAGTGCTTGCCCCTTGACTGACTTTTGAGTGATATACGTGATGTCAAACTCAGATAATAGGAGTTGCCAGCGTGCAACTCACCCTGTGGGAGCTGACTTTTCGAACAAGTATTTTAACGGATCCATTCGCGCCAGTAGTAGAACTGCTTGGGATAGCAAGTAGTGGCAAAGCCTCTGTGTAGCCCACACGAGAGCTAGGCATGCTTTCTCCAGATGAGAATAGCACGTCTTGTAATCAGTAAACTTCTTGTTGAGATAGTAGATGGCCTGTAATCTTCTTCCTATTTCCTCATGCTACCCTAGGATATAGCCCATCGAAACTTTCGTCGTGGAGAGATATATTAAGAGTGGTCTCCCTGGCTCAGGTGGTACCAACACAAGCGGGTTGAGAAGGTAACCCTTGATCTTATCAAATGCTGCTTGGCAATCATCATTCCATTCAACAAGTAAATCTTTTCTTAGTAGCCTGAAGATCTATGTGCAGATAGGAGTTAGCTATGTAATGAACCGACTGATGTATTGTATCCTACCCAAGAAGCCTCTGACCTCTTTGATGGGGGTGGCATTTTGACGATGGCTCTTACTTTGATTGGTTCAACCTCGATACCTCTCCTGCTGATGATGAAGCCTAGTAGTTTTCCTGGCATGGCACCGAATGTACATTTCTGAGGGTTCAAATGCAGCCTGTATTTTTTTAGTCTTTCAAATAGCTTTTGGAGGTTTATCAGATGATCACCCCTTTCATGAGACTTGGCGATCATGTTGTCCACATACACCTCGATCTCTCGGTGCATCATGTCATGGAAGAGTGCTGTCATAGCTCTTTGATACGTTGTGTCGGCATTCTTCAGCTGAATGGCATGACTCGATAGCAGAAAGTTCCCCATGGAGTGATGAACGTCGTCTTTTCCCGGTCTACCTCCGCCATCTTGATCTAATTGTATCCAAAGAATCCATCCATAAATGAGAGCATCCTAAGCCTAGTAGTGTTATCGACCAAGATGTCGATGTGTGGTAATGGGAAGTCGTCTTTCGGGCTCGCTTTGTTGAGATTTATGAAGTCAATGCACATGTGGACCTTTCCATCCTTTTTCGGTATAGGGATGATTTTAGCTAACCATTGCGGGTATTTGGAGACTATGAGAAACCCCGCATGGTACTGCCTGATGACTTCATCTTTTACTTTCAGCATCCATTCTGGCCTGAGGCATCTCAACTTCTGCTTGAGTAGCTTAACATCTGGATATAACGGCAACTCATGCTCGACCAAATCGGTATCCAAACCAGGCATATCCTCATACGACCATGTGAAGACGTTTTGGTATGTCCGAAGGAAATCAATCATGCTTCTCCTTTCCTCTGGGGATAGTGATGTTTCGATTTTAGTAATTCTAGGAACTGTCGCTGTCCCTAGATTGATGCCCTCTATTTTTTTTAACAATAGGGGTAGGGCCACGCTCAAAGTTGGCAAACCGTTCAAGGAGTTCATTGGGGAGCTCCTTAGTAGGGATTTTCTCATCCAGACTCGTGATTCCTACCTCTTCTAGCATTTCTATAGGAAAGGGGTCGACTCCATGTGGGACATGATTTTTTATTAAGGCATCATTTTCTTTGATTTTATCAAGAATTTTGAAAGACATTATTTTGGATTTTATATTTTTTCTATTTTTTAGCATTTTTATTTTTTCGAAAATTGGCCGCTAGTAGTGTGGGTCTCTGTATATACATGGCATTGCCTGTCAAGGGCTAATCTCACTTTTTACAGGTTATTTTTTTTTGGGAAACGAGTGCTGAATTTCAGGCCACTCGCTGCTTCCAGAGTTTGGGGCATAGTCGCCCAATTTCTTACTTGTGGTGCTGCTCCTTTACCTATTCAGATGGAAGGGGTTGATTGATATGATTCTTTGGAGTCAGCCTTCATCATATTGATTCTGGGTTCAACTGGGATTCTATCCTCAAACGTCAGCAAGGTCCTATGGTGATTTACCATAGGGGGAGATTGTGCAGGTATAAAAATCTCTTCCTCAAAAAGGGATAGAGCAGCTAGGTCTATTTCTAGGTTGAGGGAAATAATTTGAGGATTGGTGGGGTGGATATGGGCTACCGATTTGTGGGGGGTAATTGTGTTGCCCCATTCTGATCAATCTTCACAATCCCTATGCTTACGAAGGTATTCTAGATGTGAGGTCTAGGAAGGGGTTCCTCTTCTAGGTTTATTCCCTTGGTTCTAGCAGCGGCTATGGTTCGGTCAAGCCTTTTCCTTGGCCTCTCGGACCCATTTCTGGAGCATGGCCACAGGAGCAACCATTCCGCCTCCAGTTTTTAGGGTGATACTTTTCGAGGGCTCTAGGACTACCGCCGATGCCTCGTATTCAAAGTTATGGAGGTCTATATCTTCGGTTGTGTGTTGCACATCTAACATTTTGGGGTTCTCAATGTTGTGGGTGGCTTTTTCTCTTTCATCATGCCCTTCACCTATGATGGTGATGAGTTTTTGCCCAACCACAAATTTAAGTTTCTAATACAATGTTGAAGGTATTGCCCCGACCTCATGTAACCAAGGGCGCCCCAATAGCATGTTAAAGGAAGACTTAATATCCATTACTTGGAAAGGTATGGAAAAGGTCATTAGCCCGATCACGAGCTCAAGATCGACTTCCCCAATTATTTCTCTTCTCGTGTTATCAAACGCTCTGGCACTGGTTTTTGTCGACCTTAACATGCAAGGATCTACCCCTATTTTGGTAGCTATTCTCAGAGGGCACACATTTAAAGCAGACCCATTGTCGATCAATACCAATGGGATTACCAGATTTCCAGTGTCAACAGTGATATTGAGGGATTTGGAATGATTATTTCCCTCCTCTAGTAAATCAGCATCCAAACGAGAGATGGCATTGGGAGCCATCACCTGCCCGATTATCTGCCTGACTTCATCTAGGCTTACTTGGAGAGACACATGTGCATTCTTTAATGCCCTCATCAGGGCTTAGAAGTGAAGCGGGGATGTCATTAAGAGGTCCCAGATAGTGATATGGGTCTACATTCTCCTTAGTTGGATTTCAAGTATGTGTTCTCGGCTCATCTTCTCAAATGGGTTTACCGCAGTAGTATCTTTCTTCCCTTCTGGTCGGGCTAGCACTGACACTGGTGCGTTCGACTATTTGGAGATTTTTCCTGATCTAGTGATGAAATCCACTGCCCCCTCCTTGGTGCTATTGGTATTGACATCTGTTTAAGCATAACTAACCAGGACCTAATGGGGATCATAAGTTAGTCCCAAAATTAGAGTGGGATGAAAGAGGGTATAAGAGGTGTCTGTGTCGATGGATTAGGATGGGAGGGGATCACCTCGTTAACTTCTATAAAAGATGGAATGGTGGAGCAAGTGGGCCAATGGGGTTGGCGAGGATTGTGGATGAATGTATCAGGGGTGATGTGGCCGGGGTGGAACATTGATGATTGATTGGTGATGGAGGGGGATGGGGGACACAACTGGCCACTGGGTAGTTGGTGGGGGTGGCTGTGTATGGTTGTTAGGAATTGATTTGGACGTAGTTGATGGGAGCTAGCAATGGGAAATATACCCTAAGATCTAAGGGTTCTGCTTATGGTGTGGGGTTAGGAAAGTAATCAGCCAAATTCGAAAGTTCAATTACCCCAATGCTTCTGTCCTCCTGGTCTCTTTGTCGGGGTGCTACAAAATCATTCTGGGCACGGATATACTCCAACAGGTCAAACTCTTCATCATCTTCTACTACCATGTTGATAGTTGGTCTTAGACCTGCTCTTCTTGATGGGTGTGGTGGTAGTGGCACTTGGTGTATGTTTGCATGCTAGTAAGCCTGGGGAAGTGCCAAAGGTATGATCTTACCAGCCTCTATTAAGTCTTGTATCGCATACTTCAGGGGGAAACAATGATCAGTCGGGTGGCTTGGTCCTTGGTTGAAGTTACAGTAAGTGTTGGGGTCATAGTTTCTTGGGATTGGATTCGGTGGGGGTCGTGGCTGGAGTGCTATGACCAAACCCTTTTCAATTAACAAGGGTAGCAAAATGTTCAGGGACTACCCCAAGGGTGTGAAAACTTGATCGAAACGTGCTTTTCTCTACTCTGGGGTCATCTATGCCCCTTATCCATTTATGATTCTTTGCATCGGCTCGCTTCTGGTCTAGGATGGCTTGGTTGCCCTAAACTGGAATGGGGTTGTGCTAGTATTGGGTCGTGTATTGCTGACCATTTGTATATCTGCCCCGATTCTTCTTTCATTCCTCTGATCGGTGAACCTCCGGACCCACTATTTGCAATTTTGTTCAACCATCTTTCTCTTATCGCATCTTCGCAATGATTGGTGTTCCTCACCAAATCAACAAAGCTGGACTGTTGTTGGTACACCAAGAAGTCTGAGATGACTGGCAGAGTGTTCTTCGATATCATTTCAATCTACTCATCGTCGAGTATTTTATTCCTGACCTGAGACACCAGTGCCCTCCATCGCCCAAGATAATCACTAAATGCTTCGTCGGGCTTCTGCTTTAGCCGGGCTAGGTCTAATTTTTTGGGTTCCATGTCTATGTTGTAGACATATTCCTCTTGAAACAGGTGAGTCAGATCCTTCCAAGTTTTAATCATGGACGGTTTCAACGAAGTGAACCACCTTAAAGTCGGGCCCGTAAGGCTCTTTTGGAAGGCCTTTATGAGTAAACACTCATCCCCCCCGTACTGACACATCTTCACGCAGTAGGACTTGAGATGTGCAATGGGGTTGCCCGTGCCCTTATACTTGTCAAAGACCGACACTTTGAATTTCAAAGGTAAGGGGACCTCGGAGAGCAGGCATAAATTGGAAAAGTCCGTGGCATGGATCTCATCTCCACCCATCTTCATTAATTATTTTTAGATCTTGTCCAATTGTTCTTTCAGTTGCTCCGATTCTTTAGACGGCAGGTCATTTTTTTAATGATCGGTCTCCATTCACTTTGTGCTGCCGGGGGGTTAGTGATAACGGGTGGTGGAGGATTAAAGCTAGTGAGTGCCCTACATAAGCCCCGCTATTCCTGATATCTTCTTCCTCGTATTGTGGGTCTACATATGGTAGGGTGAGGGTGAGATTTTCCTATTGGTGTTAACTGGGCTAGATGGGTGCTGGGTGGGACCAATGTACATGAGTGAAGTTTTGTGCAGTTATAGGATCAGTGGAAGTTGGATTTTGGGTTAGGACTTGATGAGGCCACTACACTTGGTGGATTATTTGGGGATGACTTTGTGGTGTAAGGGGATGGGTGAATTGGGGTTGATGACTGGTAGGCGCCAGGTTTCCGCCTTGGGCCGGGTATGAGGGTTGTGGGTAAGTGAGACATTGAGGGAATTGTGAAGGGTATGGGTATGAAGATCCAAGATATGGGCCTTGCTAGGCTTGGGTACAGAGTATGGAGCTTGGATGGGTTTGGGCCATTGGGCCTTGGTGGGTCAGGGCTATTGGACCTTGGTGGGTCTAGACCATTGGGCCTTGGTGTGTCTGGGCCATTGGGCCTTGATGGGTTTGGGCCATTAAGCCTTGGTGGATCTGACCCATTGGACCTTAGTGGGTTTGGGCCATGGAGTCCTAAGGCCCGCTCAAATGACCCCATGGTTGATGAGGTTCTTGGGTGGTATGGATGATGGGGGGTTGATTAGATTTTTGGAGAAAAGGGGCATGGAGATTTAAGAGTGTGTGAGTTGGGTTTGTGAGGGGTGGATAAGGGAGGCTGCTTTGAGAAGCCTTCTAGCTAGTGTAGGCCCTAACCATTTCCTCCATCATGGCCATTGGATTGGAAGAGGGGGTGGATGCAAGGGGTATATCTGATGGAGGGGGAATATAGGGTATGGATTGGGTGGGTGGATGGGAAAAATTAAATATGGCCCAGCTAAAATTGGGCATGACCTTGGTACACGAGGGGGGATTGTGTGTGGTTTGTGAGGATGAGGGATTATTGGTCATTGCTTGGGGGGGGTTGGGGAAAATGCGGGGTTAAGGTGGAGGATTAAATTGGATTTTGGAGAGGTATGGATGAGAGATGGGGGTGATTTGGAAGGGTGGATGTGAAAAAATGTGGCATGTTTGGATTGGACGGGGATGAGGAGGGTATATTGGATGTGGAAGGAAAATGGGGCGAATTTTTGTTCGATATGGGGAAAGCATAGGAGGAAACATAGGGTAGATCCTGGGTAAATGCAAGGGGAAAATTGGGGAGATTTGAGGTGGGTGTGGATGGGTCTTGAACGGATGTGGGTGGGGAAAGGGATGAACTTTGAATGGGTGCAGATAGGAATATGGGTGCACCGAAGGGTCTGGTGATGGTGAATGGCGGTTGGGTGTGCAGAATGGAGGTGAACATTTCTTTCACATGGGAATGGGTTGGGGACTGTAGCGGGGATGAATCGGGATCGGCATACGCCGGATCAACCGCCCACAACATGGCTTGGCGACGGGTGGGTTATGGGTGCCTCGGGTGGGGCCAGCAAAATTTTCTTCTCCTCCCCCTTCGGGATGATGGAGGGTAAGGCGATGCTATTGTACCAGCACCGCAATCTATTTTTTGATTTTTTCTTGATTAATTTTTGAATTTTGATTATGATTTTTTTTTCTTTCAGATAAAGCAAATGAATCTTTAATGTGAGTTTCGGGCACTTGGAGTTCCCGTTTCTGGTGGCGTTCGCACCCCAGATATTTCCCACGACGGGACCCTGTCACACTTCGAAAGAATCAAAGGGGGAAACCCTTGATCCATGTGAAGGCACAAGAATCCATGCGACAACTCGATCCCCCTTAGCAAATCAATAAAAGGGTGACCTATTTTGACCGGCAAGGGCGTATTGGGTGTCGAAGAGTGCGGGATTTATGAGAGGCATTAAACTACTAAGCAAGGGACTCAAGGAGGTGATAAAGGCCTCAGATTCGGGCTGCCCGGCTCGGAATAGGCTTGGCATGTGTATTATATGCGCTAGACCAAATCCTGGAGATTTTGGCTTAGCGTGTGTATTACACACGCTAGGCTGAATCTGAAAAGGGTTGGCTTAGCGTGTGTAATATACACGCTAGAGCCATTTTAGGAAAAAAAAAGGCTTAGTGTATTTTACACACGCTAGGCAACACAGGGTATATAAAATGGTCTTGACAGCAGAAAAACAAGCCCAAATTGAGTCTATTTTTTTGGGTTTTCTGGAAGTGATGCTTCCAGGGACTGATTTTCTTGTTGTAACGGGTCCGTCCTCACCGAACCTAGGGATAAAAGGTCGATTTGGCACAACTGGCACACTCCCCCACGGTTTTAAGCTTTGCAATTGGATCGGTCACCCACCCGATAGACCTCCAGCGCAAGCGCCTTCTCAGATACTCGATGGGGTGATACTTTTCCTGATCATCATCACTAGGGGCTGCAGCCATACTAGGAACCAAGACTTTTGCATCGTTTCCTAAATTCCCAACCCTTGTAAAATCTACCCCCGCAAAAGTTCAATTAAGTCCCCCTCTTGGTTCAATTTTAATTTCAAATTTTAAGGGAGTTTGCTTAATGTTCAAAACCAGGTGGTGATAGTCCCTTGCCGCCTCTGTCCACTGATAAGATGGCTAGCATAGATGTATATGAAGGAGATAGTCCGATTGCATGGTATTCCAGTCAGCATTATTTCATATCGTGACCTGTTATATACTTCAAAGTTTTGGCAGAAGTTTCATGAAGGATTGGGTACGCAATTAGATTTCAGTTCGGCATTTCACCCACAGATGGATGGACAAATAGAGCGGGTAAACCACATCATAGAAGATATGCTCATAGCGTGTATGCTTGATTTTGGAGGATCATGGGATCAACACTTACCATTGATCGAGTTCGCATACAATAATAGTATTTAGACAAGTATCGGTATGGCACCTTACGAGGCACTATATGGGCGACGATGTAGATCACCGATTAATTGGGAAGAGGCAGGAGAAAAGTTAATATTGGATCCGAAAGTTATTTAGAATAATGCCAAAGTTGTTTGTCTAATTCGTGAGAGGATCAAGACAACTCAGAATAGACAAAAAAATTATGTCAAAATAAAGAGGACAAGAATCGATTTTCAAGTTGGTGATCATGTGTTTGTCAAGATCACACCAATGAAAGGTGTGATGCGCTTTGGAAAGCAGGGAAAGCTAAGCCCACGCTATATAGGACCTTTTGAAATTTTAGGCCGGGTTGGTGATGTGGCATACAAAGTTGCTTTACGCCCACAACTTAATAGGGTACATAATGTATTTCATATATCGATGTTAAGGAAGTACATGAACGATCTGACTCACATCTTTGACGATCAGCCGATCGAGATTTATGAGGATTTGACCGTGAGAGAGGAACCAGTTCAGATACTTGATCTAAAGGAACAGGTCTTGTTCACGAAATGCATTCCATTAGTGCTTGTTAAGTGGCAAAATCACTCAACGAAAGAGGTCACTTGGGAGCGCGAAGCCGAGATCCATGATCAATACCCTCAATTGTTTCAATGAGAGTTGAGAAGAGTTTTGGAAATTGTAAATTTCAATGAGTTATATAATTTGTGTTCTAGTGTGTAAATGTGGCTAGTTGGATCTATAAAGAACAATATGTTTGAAAGTTAAGAAGTTGCAATCAATTGGGAGTGAAAAACTCAAATTTTGAGGTTTTCTATCAAAATCGACAAATCAAAACCTAAACTGATCGATCGATTTGACATAACAGAGACACAGGCCTTGTCTGTGAAAATCGATTGATTGAAATTAAACCGATCGATCAATTTTGAAATCGATCAATCAAAATGCGCACTGATCGATCGAATTCATAAAAACAGAGAGAAAAATGTGAACAAATAAAAATTTATGAAAATTGATCGATTGAAATTGAAATTGATCGATTGATATTATCAGGCGACAAGGTTAATATGAAAATTGACTGATTGATTTTGAAAATCGATCAATCAAAATTATCAACCGGTGTAGTTTAAAGTAAAACCGATCGATCGATTTTGAAAATTGATCAATCGATTTGCATGATATATAAGGGAATAGGGTTTTCCTGATTCAAAATTTTCAAAAGTTTTTGGGTTTTTGTTTTGGGGTTTCCTTATGCTTGTTCTTGAGAACAAAAGGTCAATTTTCAACCATCTTTTATGCTTGGATTCTTCCAGAGATTGAATCCAAATCTCTTTGAAAAGGTAAACTCTAACTTCCTTGAGCTTTTGATTTCAACTTCAAACCTACATTCTTAAGCCCTAGTTTTAGTTTATTTTTAGAAATTTGATATGGCACCTAAGACGAGGCAGTCGTCTAAACCTTCGGCGTCGAAGGAACCCACTACACGACCGGGTTCTTCGCAGCCACCACCATGAGAACGACCTAATGCGTGGTGGGCAGCTAAGGGTTTTTAGACTGAGTATATTATTGATCAGGCACTTTTCCAAGAGCGGGGTGTACAGGGTATAACACATTGGGCTCTTCATTACCTTGCTAAGGCCAAATTAGAGAGCCTACTCAAACCATTTAATGATTACTACTGCCCCCGTTTGGTAAGGCTCTTTTACCAAAATATGTACATCGGTGATAAACCAAACACCGTTTGTACTAAAATTGATGGTAGAGTGTATGAATTCACTCATGACCATGCTGCCGACACACTCGAGTGCTATGTCGAGTATGGTACCGAAATAGATTTAAGGGAGCCAAATCGTAAACCGATTGATTTTCAGATAGTCATAGAGAAGATGACCCAGGGCAGGTAGGAGTCGGGCCAGGCAATTAAGAGAGTTGATTTGCCTAGTCACTTATGGATGTTGGATATGATTTTTAAGTGGAACCTATACCCTACGAGACATAAGACCGAGAAGGTCGGGGAAGTACAGCAGGCCTTATTTTTAGCATTTTCGGGCCAGTGGTTAAGTGCCCCAAAGGTTTTGTTTGAGGGCATGAAGTATTCCAGAGGAAAGATGCTAGAGGGGGGAGCGAAACCAGTAGATGAGATTCCATACGCTCGCCTTATATCCAGTATGATTGAGGATTATCAGGGAGGTGAAGAGTATACTATTTCAGATGATGAGCCGAGATTAACTGATAACGTGAAGATATACTCTCTCAAGGATTGGAATAAGACTTATAATTAGTTGAAGAAGAGCCTACGGGTGGAAGAACAAGTACCACCTACACCTGATACTGCACCCGATGCTCCTCAAGATCAAGAGCAACCTGAACATGACGCACCAGATCAGGACCAGCCAGCAGCTCTTAGCTCCACCTCAGTAGCATGCTTTGATTCGTGTGCCCCCACCACATCAGCGAGCACATGCGGCTATGATTGACAATGTTCTAGCCCTCATGGCTGAGAACACCTATCAAATGACAGAGAACAATCATCAGTTGAGCCGGCATTTGGACTATCATGAGGCATTGATGCCTGAGACGATGCGCTTCATGTACCCTTCAGACTATCTATAGCGCATGGCGGCGGCACGAGCCTATATCCCTGATACATCGAGTTCTAGTGCAGGCAGATTTGAAGAGGAGGATGAGCAGTCGGGTGATGCGGAGGATTGAGCATAGATTGCAGGGATATTTATTTATTTTTTGGATTCTACAAATGATGTTTTGAAATTATATGTACTTCATTCAGGGAAAATTTCTATAAATGGTTAAACTATTGTGGCATGGTTGCCACCTTTGGATGGAATACATGGTGAATGTAAATAGCTCTGTAGATAGTTTTTAGGTGGATTACATTGTCTATGGAGCTTTTACATTTTTCATATGAATGGCAGTTTATTTAGCTTATATGCAATTGTGACTGAGTTTTCGTGCAGGGTGTGGATATGTCTTGAATGTGTGTGATTAGATATGTGTGGACATATTTTGAATGAGTGTGACTAGATATGTGTGTAAATATTATCTTCATTGTGCGTGATTAGATTCGACTGTGTAATATTTTAAGTCGTGTCTTGTGACTGGATACCTTAGGTACATTTTCGAGGACAAAAATTCCTAAGGAGGGGAGAATGTTGTCCCAAAAAATTTTGTTTTTATTTTCAAACAATCCACCTCGGTGTGAGAGTCCGACAAGTCACACAACTGAGTATAAATTCTAAGAATGAGTTAGAATAAATCTTGAGTGAAAAAGAAAGACTTAGTAATTGTATGAACCGTTGGATGATGTACCATACACCGACGTACGGTGTACCGGCTTAACACCCAATTTCTAAGCTTTTAAGTATAAAAGCCAATTTGAGAGAAGTCATTTCTTTTATTTTAGTTGTTTGAGAATTTATTGAGAAGAGAGAAAAGGAAGGAGAGCTCTAAACCTAGTGTGGTGTGCAAGATTGGGGCCTATGCGTGAAGTTGTGGATTGAAGATCGAAGAGAATCCCCAATTTCCGACCTTGAAACCCTAGCTTGTGCATGAGCATATGGATCGAGGAATCGACCACTTATAGGTGAGCAAAGATATGTCAAATTGTGATTTAGAGTTATATTAGACTTTAAGTATGCTGTGAGTGGAGACTTTGAAGAATAGGAGTTAAATTTGAAGGAAAATGAGTTTGGAAAGTTGAAACCCGTGTTTATGAAAAATCTGACAAAACCGATTGATCGAAATAAGTATCCGATCGATCAATTTTTCCAGAGCAAAAATGTGAAGGTTTCTGGAGAAACCGATCGATTGATTTGTGAAACTGATCAATCGATTTGAACACTGATCGATCGATTTGTGAAAATAGTGAGCATGTTAGGAGTTTTTGAAGAAACCGATCAATCGAAATGGAATTCGATCAATCGATATGAAATTTGATCGATCGATTTGGGAACCAATCGATCAAATTATGGCACAAGTAGTGTGTGGTTTTCCAAGGAAATCGATCGATTGAAATGGAATTCGATTGATCGATTTGGAAACCGATTGATCGATTTAGGAACCGATCGATCAGATTGTGACATGAGAAATGTGTTGGTTTTCTGATGAAACCGACCAATCAAAATGTATTATCGATCGATCGATTTGGGAATCGATCGATCAATTTGGACAGATTTAGAGATTTTTCTATTTTTAGTGAGAACTTTGAGAGACTTTAGGTCTTCCTGTTTCTTGTCATTTATGACCTACGAGAGGTGAATTTGCGTGTTCTAGGTATGAGCATGAGTGTGTGTGGGGGGGGACCTGCTTGGACCAAAGGAGTCTTCATTTTATCTTTGCTTTGAGGTAGGGAAAATCCTATAACATGTGCATTTGATTACAACTATCATGGATTTTATGATGTGATTAAAGTGTGTGTGATTTATGAACTTTGTCCATAATTAAGCATGAATTATGTTTATGGTTTTAAATCAGAAATGAGTGTGTGTATGTACACTCAGAGAGATATGTGTGTGTGTGTGAGTGAAATCAGCTATGTGTGTCTGTGACATCAGAAAAATGTGCATAAGTGTGTGGTAAGCTTTGATTTTTTAACTTCAAATCTAGTATAAATTACCACAATTCACAGTGATAAACTATAAGTTAAGTCTTGCACTTTAATTTAAGAACTCATGCGAAATGGATCTTTGTGCTCCAGTACGATGGGATATCCGTTCTTTGATTATCATTTTACGATAATACTTCGTTCGACACAATTCACCTCATTCGAAGGAGCTTGGGCATTGAATATGTGTGGCTCTCGATGCTATATATGTTAAGGATTGTATTTAAGTAATTGATTTAAGTTTCTTTGTTATAAGAGCAGTTTTGGAAACCATGATTAGTGTGCTTTGAAATATGCATCAAATATCTGTTTTGTATCAATTTAAATAATTTTAAATTGTGATTCTTAGCAAGAAAAGCATGTTTTGAATTATGTCATGAGATATGTGTGTGATGTGAAAATATGCATGTTAGTTATGTTTCCCTATTGAGCTTAGATTGTTAGTTCTCGCCTATACATCACAGGTACAGGAGTAGATGTGGGTACTGAGGACATAGATCCTGAAGACCCTAAGTACATAATAGAGGAGGAGACTGAGCCCCCTCCGGACGAATTCTTCTAGTGGGCTACACTGTGTGAGTTAGTTTTGAGATTTGTTTGTAAGGCTTGGTACGTCCAACCAATTTTTGTTAGAACTCATGTATTTATGTCGTATGGTATTATTTTGCAAACCATGTTTGGGTGACGGTCGGTTGTCACCGGTGATTCAGTTCGATTCTTTTGTCCATGTGCTTTGCATGGGATTAGAACCGTCTTTTGTTATATTTTGGACATTGTCATTATATAAAATTGTTACTTTAAATTCCTTATGATGACTCTATCTGCTTAGTTAGAATATATGCTTTGTTTCCGCTTTGTGTGTGGATGTACCAAGCGTTCAGTTCGTTAGGGGATCGCCTTGTGGGTGATCTTGACAACACGAGTTTCCAAGTGCAGAAATCTGGGTTGTCACACCTTCACCCAAAGCATCAACCATGATGCCATATTATCAAAACATACATCCCATTATACAAAGAATCAACCATGATGACATAGTATCTCAAAAAATATACATCCAAAATTTGAATTTAAGTTCCCAAAATTTTGTCCAAGTTCTTTTGCCAAAATTAATTAAAAATCTCTGCCATTTATAAACGCTAGACCACCCAATATCCTGCTAGTCCTCACGATCACCTGCCTAATCCCTATCTGCTAGAGTCAGACGCACCCGGTGTGGACGCTCATGCCACCACGACACGCCGAGAGTAGTCAGTCGGGTACATGAAACACATCATGTCTGTAAGGAGAGTCTCGTGGAAGTGCAGCTGCTGCCCCATCTCTCCATTCTGCTGTAATATTTCTCTGAACATGTCATCCTACAAATCCATCCACCTCTCAAGTTCTGATCGGAGGTTTACACGAGTACATTGGTCGGGTTGGGCTGGAGCATGCTGTGGAGGTGGTATATCGGGCTGAGCCACATGTGCAGGCTCGGGGTGTGGTTGTTGTTGTTGCTATTGTTGTTGTTCTTGTGCACGCCACACAATTTCTCGGTTATAGCAGTGTTGAACATTGGAATTCAAACTTACACCACTGAGTCTGAAATCCTCCCATCTATAAACATTGGCATTGTCGGTGAACTTTGTTTCATTTGGTGAAATTTCAAACTTCTCTCCTTCATCTGGGTCCTCATATTGTTCAATCAAAAGGGTAATCAACCTAGCATATGGTAATTTCTTTAAAGGCTTTTTTATACTTTCTCTAGCATGATTTCGGGTATATACAATCCCTCGCAATACAACTTCTTGGGCACTGAACAATTTCTCCTGATAGGTCGCAAATAAGGCCTGTAGAAATCGATCACGTCTCTCCTGTTCATGCCCCAACGAAAATAGTTTCTTCCGGAAAATGATGTCTAATAGCTACATGTGGGCTGGCAACTGGACTCTCCTGGCTGACTGTCCAGTACCATGTTCTCCATGGGTCATGTTGGCTATGACATCCTGTTAAGCAGTGAAAAATATCATTTTTCACCTCCTAACCTGACCTTTGGAAGACCCTTGAGGTATTTAATAATGTGTGTTAAGTATTTTTATAGATAAGCAATAAATTACTGCCTTAGCATAAACAACCAACAAAAAGAGCCAAATAAGCAATCTGTAGCCTCAGCCTGTGCTCGAACTCCAACGATCGACAAAGCCTTAGAAACTCATGGAAGGCCATGAACCCAAGTAGGTGCACTTGAGACCAAGTACAATACCAAGGGATGAAGATTGAATTCACCCAGAGGTGGCTGAGGGCGAGACAGATGAAAGATAGCACATTAGAAGTGCGTGCCAACTAAGGAAGCATAGAAATAAAGTTGTCGAGAGGTTCTCTTAAGTTGCCAAGAGGATCTGGTGCTTAAATTAGAAGATACCGAGAGGATCCGGATCCTGTTGAGAGGATACCTGGAGGTACAAAGGAAGTCGAGAGGATCGATTTACATGTCGAGAGGATGAATAACCTGTCGAGCTCCTATTTGAACCTGTCAACAACCCGTCGTGCAGTGCACCCAATCCTGTCGACAACTACTAGGCATAGTCATCGAGAGGATGAAAAGAAGCTATCGAGAGGATCTGCGACAACCAATCGATGAGTCAACCAGAACCTATCGAGGAGATGAATGAGACGATCGCTAATCCAATTGACAAGCGCCGTCAATCCTCTCGATAGGTCTACAAACCTGTCGACTTGCATGCAGAGCAAAACAGAACCTGTCGAGGGGATCCCAGAACCTCACAACACTAGATTTGGGAAACTTCTCAGTTCTGTCTTTAGTAGCCGTCCACGCCAGAAACCTTTGCACGTGTTCCAAAGCATGTTAGCGACCCCTGGGGGTATTTTTGGCACACAATGGGCCATGTGTGAAAACCCTAATAATATCACATGTACTTGTCAGATGAGAACCAATGAGAGAAGAGCTTCTAGAAGAGAAATCGACCACATCAGCATAACAGAATTATTCCCTTACATTCTGATTGGCTGAAACGGATCTGAGAACAGAGGAGGAGAGTATAAAAGCTTGGAGAAAATACAGAAGAAACAATTCAAAAATTGAAGAAAACCAGAGCTTAGGGTAAGATCCATTTTCCTAAAAATTCTTCCTTCTTCTTCCTCCTTTCTCCCTTCTCTCTTTAGCCAATCATGAGTGGCTAAACTCTTATCAGTAGTTAGGGTGAGGTCTTAAGCTATAAATTGAGAGATTCAAAGGCATTATAAGGAACTGTAAGATGCACAGATTGCAGATCTGAGCACAATTGTGTTATAATTTTGTAGTATAATTGTGGATTCTGATCTATATTTTACTTTTTCATATTTATTTTCCTTGGGTTAGATATTCCTATAGATGTTAGCCTATGAGGGTCTCATATGCTGGCATCTACTGCATCTGTGATAGTTTTCTTGTTCTACTCAAGATCTTTAAAGCAGAACAATCTCCAGGATGGTCTGTGACCATTAAGGTGGACATATCATAGCCTTAGGATTGCTTCAATTCTCTGATTGAGGTTTGATTCTGATACCTCACCTCTGCCACTGTAACCTGGGAAGCTGGGAGCCAGAAAAGAGGATTATAGCAAATCAGATCTTAGCATTGCCATTGATTCCTTTGATTTTCAGTGAGTGACCAATACCCCTAGTTGTTGTTCTCATCCTTTGATTTTTCATCTCTTCTATATCTCCCCTGATCTCTGTGTTGAATTGGATCTGGATCAGTAGCATTTAATTATGTAGTTTGCAGTTAAAGTAATAAAACTCCAAAACCTCTCCTCTTTCTTAGATTAGAATAGAGTGCTAGATCCACTCTGAATCTGGAGATTTACTGAAAGTTAGACCACATTTTCCTGTAGACATACCCTTACTTACCCTTTTTAAAACTTGCTGCAATAGCCCTGAATACTTGTAGGTCTGTGAGTCTGTTTGCCTTGGTGTGTGCGCAATCCATAGATTCTATAATTGTTTGATTTTAAACCCTTTTTAGCACAAGGTAAGCTGGCCAACAAGTTTTTGGCGCCGCTGTCGGGGATCTGTGTTTCTAACTTGGTAGATCTAAGATTTTCTCATTTATTGGTTAACATTTTTAACTATTGGACAAGTGTTTGATTAATTGCTGCTTTAATTTTTGCTGTAGTTTAACTCTGTTTCGGATCTGGATCTGTGGAGCTAAGAGGAGCTCTGTATCACTTTGAAAAGCATTCATTGCTTGAGTTTGCATCTCTTAACTCTGCTTCTATTTCTAGATATGTAGTCTAGTATATCAGTAGTTGTGTAGTTGTCTGTTTTGTGATTGAATTGCTTTTTTTTCCTGTGTTGTTCTTGACCCTTAAGGTGTGTATGCTTGGGAGGAGATCTCTTAATCCTGAGATTGCTCCTTTGAATCCTGAGGTTGAAAGACTTCTCAGACCTAAGCACCCCTTACACACTTCTATTCTTGATTCTGATAATTCTGCAATGGGTGAGCAACCTAGGACCTTAAAGGAATACAATGCACCAGGGGTTTACAATTCTCCCTTCTGCATTCCATTCCCTGCTGTTCAAGGGAACTATGTGATCGAGTCATCCATTATCCAAATGCTACCCTCATTCCATTGCCTGAGCAAAGAAGACCCATACAAGCATATTGATGAATTTCTAGTACTGTGTACCACATTCAATATTGCAAGTTTGGGGGAGGAAGCAACTAGGATGAGACTCTTTCCTTTTTCACTAAAGGATAAAGCCAGAACTTGGTTGTCAATGCTTCCAACCAATAATATTCAGTCCTGGAGTGACCTTCAATGTCAGTTTTTTGTCAAGTTTTTCCCCATGTCAAAGACAAGCCAGCTGAGGAAGGGCATTATTTTATTTGCTCAAGCCCCAACTGAGGACTTTCACCAAGCATGGGAGAGATTCAAGGAGCTCCTGAAGCAATGCCCTCATCATCAAATCCCTGAATGGCAACTTGTTCAAAGTTTCTATCAAGGAATTGACTCTAAAAGCAGAGATATGGTAGATGCCTCCTGTGGTGGTACCTACATCCACAAAATTGCTAAGGAGGCTTGGGAACTATTTGACATCATCAGTGAGAACTCTATGCAAAAAGAGACATTGGCCAGGGATTGTGAAACCCTTAGAATGGTGAGAGACAATACCACGAGAGGAAAATTGTATGAGGTGAGTGGACACAATGAGTTGGAGAGGAAAGTGGACAGTTTAACCTAAAAATTTGATAAGCTCATGGGAGCAATGCAGTCACCCATGGCTGCTAAAGTAGAGGAGGCATGTGTTATATGCCAGTCCCCCACTCACTCCCTTGAGGAATGCCCTTCATCTGTCCAATTTCCTGATCTTGTGATGGAACATGTGGCTGCTACTCAGTCTTTTGGGCAACAGCCTACTGCTGGTTACCAATAGAGAAACCACCTCAATCTGAGGTGGAGACAAGATACTTTTTCAAACTAGCAACAGCAGCCATTACCAGCAGCCCTACCAATAGAGAAACCACCCCATTACCAGCAGCCCATGGCTCAGCCTTTGGCTCAGCTTTTACAACAAACTTCACCCCCTCTAACTGTTAGATCACTTTCTTTTGAAGAATAAGTTTTGGCCTCATTGCAGAATTTAGGACTCTTGCTCAAACTGTGCACTCTCATAGCCAAAACATTAAAAAGATAAAAGACCATCTTGGCCAGCTATCTAATGCTCTGACCAAGAGAGAGGAAGGGATGCTACCTAGCCAACCCATGGACAACCCAAGGAGGCAATATGCAGTAGGGGAGGTCTCTTCTTCTCATGAGGAAGCAAATCTATCACCACATTGAGAAGTGAAAGGCTGGTGGACAATTAAGTAGGCTGTGGGCCTGTGAAAAATTTAGAAAAAGCAAAAAAAGTAATTATAGAGAATGTACAGCAAGAACAACTCATGTTGAATAAAGAGGATGATGATGATCCTCAACAAAAATAGAAAAACAGAAAGAAAGATGATGAGTTGGCTAAGGCTGCAAATGGGGGAGCAATCCCACATTTTCCATTTCTTAGGGCAATGCAAGCACCTTCCCCTTTTGATAAAGGGCATGCCAAAGTTGAGGAAATGATGGAAACCTTTAAATAAGTAAAGTTCAATTTGCCTTTACTTGATGCAATCAAGCAAGTTTCAACCTATGACAAGTTTTTAAAAGACCTTTGCACCCACAAAAGACAATCGAGGATACATCTCTCCAAGAAAGTCTTTTCAGCAGATAAAGTGAAGCAGATACTGACTATTGCAACCCCAACAAAGCTCCAAGACCCTAGAGTCCCCACTATCCCATGCATCATTGGGGATCATACCATTAAAAAAGCCTTGTTAGATTTGGGAGCTAGTGTAAATTTGCTTCCATATTTAGCATATGAGAAGTTAGGCTTAGAAGAATTCAAGCCCACAAATGTAGTCTTACAACTAGCTGACAAATCTGAGAGGAAATTTGTGGGGATCATAGAAGATGTCTTGGTTGGGATTGACAAATTCTTTAATCCTGCTGATTTTTTGGTGCTAGATATGGAGCCAATCAAATGCACTGCTTCTATCCCTGTGATCCTAGGCAGGCTATTTTTGGCCACTGCAAATGCATGCATACAATGCAGATCAGGGGTCATGGAAGTGACTTTTGGTAACATGAAAGTCATGTTGAATGTTTATAGTGCAGCTCATAACCCTCATTTGGAGAATGAAGACTGTTTTTCCATTGATGTGCTGGATAAGTTGTTGAAGAAACATTTTCTAAATTGCTGCAGGGTAATGATCTGTTTGGTGATCTTGAAGAAACTAGGGAGAAAACAGTGGAAGAAATGGTCCCCACGCTCGTGTTTGAGCAAGTGAAAACTATCAATGATAAAGGGGGACCACCAGAGCAACATCCATGGAAACCTGCTTTACTTTCTCTCCCACCACCCTCTAAAGAACCCCTATTACCGTCTCTCATCAATCCCCCATATGTGGAGTTAAAGCAGCTCCCAAAATCTTTAAAGTATGCCTTCCTAGCAACAAACAAGAAACTGCTAGTCATAATTTCTTCCTCCCTCACTCTTAAGCAAGAGGAAGAGCTACTTTGTGTGCTAAGGAAGCATAAGAGAGCAATAGGGTGGACTATTGCAGATCTTGGAGGGATAAATCCTGCTGTGTGCATGCACTAGATTCATCTTAAAGAGGGCTCCAAACCCTCTAGAGAGAGGCAAAGGAAATTGAACCCACACATGCAGGAGGTTGTCGTGAAAGAAATTGTCAAGCTGTTAGATGCTGGAGTCATTTACCCCATCTCAGATTCTAAATGAGTGGCACCCACCCAGGTGGTGCCCAAGAAGTCTGGGATCACTGCAGTTCAAGCAGCCTTAGGAGAGCTGATTCCAACCAGGCAAACCACTAGTTGGAGGGTGTGCATAGATTGTAGGAAGCTCAATGAGAAAACCAGTAAAGATCACTTCCCATTGCCCTTCATTGATCAAATCTTAGACAAGCTGGCAGGCAAAGCTTTTTACTATTTTCTTGATAGTTATTTAGGGTATAATCAGATCCCTGTATACCCACAAGATTAAGAGAAAACTACCTTTACATGTCCCTTTAGAACCTTTGCATACAGAAGGATGCCATCCGGACTATGTAATGCACTTGCTACCTTTCAAAGATGTATGTATGCTATTTTCTCTGACATGATTGATCAGTTCTTAGAGATTTTTATGGATGACTTTTCCATTTATGGGGATGATTTTAGCCAGTGCTTGCCGCACCTTAGTTTGGTGTTGCAAAGATGTGAAGAAACCAACCTAGTCTTGAGTTGGGAGAAGAGTCACTTCATGGTGACTCAAGGGACTGTCTTAGGACATGTTGTCTCCCACAAAGGGATAGAGGTTGATCAAGCTAAAATCAACTTAATTGCACATCTTCCTCCACCCAAAACTGTCAAACAAGTCAGGTCATTTTTGGGACATGCTGGTTTCTATCGGAGGTTCATTAAAGATTTCAACAAAATCTCCAAACCTCTTTACCACTTGTTGTGCCAAGAGGTTCCTTTTAAATTCAATGATGAATGCCTGGCTGCATTTGAACTACTGAAGACATGCTTGACCACTGCAACCATTCTAAAAGCCCCTGATTTCTCCCTGCCATTTGAGCTGATGTGTGATGTATCAGACTTTGCCATTGGTGCAGTCTTGGGATAAAGAAGAGACAAAGCACCAAGTGTAGTGGCTTATGCAAGCAAATCAATGGCTGATGCCCAGCTGAATTACACAACAACTGAGGAGTTGTTGGCCATTGTATTTGCTTTGGAGAAATTTAGATCTTATGTGCTGGGATCTAAGATCATTGTGTTCATTGACCACTCGGCCTTAAAATCTCTCTTGTCTAAAAAAGATGCTAACGCTAGACTTATAAGATGGGTTTTTCTTTTGCAGGAGTTTGATCTAGAAATTAAGGACAAGAAGGGGGTTGAGAACATGGTAGCAGACCACCTATCTAGGATCCCAGCTGTTGCACAAGACAGCTTGCCCATCAATGACTCCTTCCCAGATGAACAGCTATTTGCTGTTGCGATGAGTGACCCTTGGTTTGCAAATATAGTCAACTACTTGGCTATGGGGAGGATACCCCCACATTGGAACATGAATGATAAAAGTCTATTTTTCTCAAAGATCAAACATTACATGTGGGATGATCCTCACCTCTTTAAGATTTGTGCAGACCAAGTAGTAAGGAAATGCGTGCCAGAGACTGAATTTACAAACATCCTAACCATGTGCCATGAACAAGCCTGTGGGGGCCATTTCAATGGCAACAAAAGTGCTGCAAAGTGGTATCTATTGGCCCACTCTTTTCAAGGATGCCTGGCAACATTGTAGAGAATGCTCAAGATGTCAGCAAATGCGAAGTGTCTCGAGAAGAAACTCAATGCCTTTGCAACCAATACTGGTTGTTGAACTGTTTAATGTTTGAGGAATAGATTTTATGGGACCTTTCCCTCCCTCCGATGGCCATAGTTTCATCCTAGTAGTTGTGGACTATGTGTCCAAGTGGGTAGAGGCCATAGCTACAAGGACAAATGATCACAAAGTTATCCTTAAATTCTTAAGGGACAACATCTTCTCCAGATTTGGCACCCCCAGAGCCATCATTAGCGATGGGAGAGCCCACTTTTGCAACAGATAATTTGACAAACTGTTGGAAAGATACTCTGTTACACACAAAGTTGCTACTCCCTATCACCTACAAACCAGTGGGCAAGTGGAGATCTCCAACAGGGAAATCAAACATATCTTGAAGAAGACTGTGAGATCATACAGGAGGGATTGGCCCATGAGACTTCCAGACGCCTTGTGGGCTTATAGGACAACCTATAAGATCCCAATAGGCATGTCTCCCTTCAAGTTGGTTTATGGAAAAGCATGTCACTTATCTGTAGATTAGAGCACAGGGCATATTGGCTGATTAAAGCATTGAACACTGACTTAACTGCTGCGGGCATTCGCAAGAAACTCTAGTTGTCTGAGCTAGACGAGTTGAGGTTAGAGGCCTATTCCAGTGCACGGATTTACAAGGAGAAGACCAAAGCCTTCTTTGACAAGCAGCTGTTAAAAAAAGAGTTTAGTGTTGGTAAAAAGGTATGGCTTTTCAACTCGAGGTTGAAGTTGTTCCCAGGAAAATTGAAATCCAGATGGGAGGGACCATACCTAGTTGAGCATATATCCCCATCGGGAGCTATTGAAATCAGGGATCCTAAAGATGGCAGGATCCTGAAAGTAAATGGTTAAAGGCTCAAACATGTTGTTGACAACCTAATGGAACCTATGATGACCATCTTCTTTCAAGAACCGCCCTAACCTGACTGATTCTCAATCATGTACACTATGTATCATAGTTACTGTAGTTGTTAGTGTTGCTACTGTCGTGTTGATAGCTTGTCAATATTTAGCTTAGTTAATAGGATTCATTGTAACTATTTACACTGTACTATAGCTTGTCAAGAGGAGTGGAGTACAGTTCAACAGGTTCTGAAGGTTTTAAGTGTTCATTTCGATAAGATCTGAAACCTGTCAAGATGTATGAAGCAATTGTCGACAGGATTAATAAATAAAAAAATAAAATTATTGTCGATAAGTTCTAATAATGAGTGGTACATTCGACAAGTTCAGAGTACTAGTTGAGAGGTTTTACGAACCTCTCAAGATGATGTCTGTTGAAAAGAGAGCCTGTCGATAGGTCATGAACATACCTGAATTCTGAGAACCTCTCGACATGATTTTATCTAAAGCCAAACCCCATCGACAGGATGGAGTGAACCTCTCAAGAGGTTCAATAGTTTTTAATTGCTCGACAAGTTGCACCAACATTTCGAAATCGTATCCCTAATCCTGTCGAAGTTCGTTTTCATCCTTGTTCCCAAGCCAGTGTCTGAGCATTAATTGTGCATACTTCCTTGACTTAACCACCATTGCTAAAAATAGCCCAACATGCAGTCCGCGTTTCCATTCCCCATATTAATTCGAACAACACCCCATACAACAACCGCCTTACCTTTTATTCCCACCTTCTTTTTCAGCAATTAAGCTTGGAAGAATGTGAACGATTTATTTTACCAATTCATATTCCATCGCCCATGCATTTTAAATATCAGACTCGTCCACCTCTTTCACATCTATTCCCTCCTGCCTCTTCAATCCTTCCATAACCCCGATCATGGCAGACGACAAACCCAAAGATCTTCCAATCAAATTCTACCCCGTCTGGCCACCACCAGTCGAGCCTGATCCATTACAATTTTTATGGGATGAATATGACGAAGTGCAACGGATTTTGGAAAAGGAGGAGAAGAAAAAGAATAAGAGAAAGAAGAAAAAAAAAAGCGAGGACTAGTGGCATCCTCTCCCCCTTCCACCTCACTCTCTCCACCCCCTACCCAGCCTCCTCCCCCTTAAAACCTTTCCCCCTCTCTAGCTTGCAGTTCCTCTTCCAGGAGCAGTAGGTTGAGGATATCCCGGAGGAGGCTATGGGTCATTTTGATACCTTTTGTCTATATTTTTTTCTTTTTTTTCTTCTTAGGTTTTTACTTTTTTTCTATCATTATGTCATTGTACACATTTTTTTCTTTTACTGCTTTATATAATAGATTTTCTATTTTCTTTTACTTTGTAATTCTTCGATTGATGAACTACATTTCTTTGATTGCCTGCTTAATGTACTTCTATTTGTTACCATACTGCACTACACCCCTCTCTCTGAATAGTGAGGACATTGCTCCTCATAGGTTTGGGGGTGTGGCAAAGTATGCCTTGTCAATAGGATAGTTAATATTAGTGCAGCCAGAATTGAACAAACATCTGTGAAAAATGAAAGGAAAATCCCCACCTAATTTTTCTTTATAAGAGGAAATGAAAAACTTTTTAAACTAAAGGTGTTGGAGTTCCAACATGAGCAGGAAGCAAATATCAAGAAATTTTTGAAAATTAGTGCTTTGTGAACTTGAAAAAGAGAAAATCGTGAGGTTATACCCCAGAAATCTGATGGAAGACCACACCCAGTGAGATTTGGGCCTGAAAAATATTTCTTTCAAGAGTGTCTTGGCAACATTTCTTTCTACACCAAGGACTGATTAGACCTGGCTCTGATCACAAGAAATTAGGCAATTCCAAGTTGAAATAGCTTGACAGCACTCATGGCGTTGAGGACATGAAGTAAGGCCATCCCTTGGACAGTTTGAGCTTAAAATGCCCCACCTTTGAACTTCCCTTGACACACACCTTTTGAGCTTTTAAATTCCTGATTTTCCTTGATAAAAAACAGAAAATTTGAACCTAAAGACCTCTCGACCTGTTTTAGTTGACCCTCAATCTGAGAAGTCAGGAAATAGAAGGAGAAGTGAGGTTAGAGGTGCAAGGTTCGATGTTTGGTTAAAAAAAAGAAAAAAGTACATTTGAAGGCTAGTGTGATGTATAGTTGTGGCATTCCAACACATATAAAAAAAAAAACAAAAAAAAAGGAAATGAAGATATGCTAAAATGAAGAAGGTGAAGTCATGAACCACCTCCTTACCTTTACTGATTTCTCAATTTGAATCCCTTTTGCCCCATTTATTCTTTTACAAATTTCACCCATAAGCCACATTACAACCCAATAAAAAAACCTTACTGATCTGAAATTAATTAAGCAGTCATATGGAGATGAGGAATTATTAAATCTATGGTAAAAAGAGTTGGGGAATTTCAGAAATTAGAGCAATGCCTATGCTCATGCTTGCGGTCCTATTTGAGGGCTATAACTGTTCTTGAGATGTATGAATTGATACACCCTTCTATTTTTGATTAAGAGTGCCTACCCAGTGAGATTTGGGTTTGAAGTCAAGTTTGTTGGGGGCATAATTAGCACATGATTCTCAATTTAATGGTAAACTTTGCACTATTTTTCACACAAATTACCTAGACATGAGCTGAGTGACTATGAAGGAGCCACAACAGTACTCTGGTTTAAACTACCATATTTTTGCTGAGAATCCTCTAAAAACTTATTGGACAAAGGTGTGGATTGAACTTTATGATTGTTCGTTGCGTGCTTCAATATTCTGCACTGGTATTAACTGACCTTATTGGAGAAGTTTATGGGTAACTTCATTGTAAACCCTCAGGAGACTTCACACCTCCACTAGGGATCACCTAGGGGTTTAAAAGGCTTGATGCATATGCTTAATGCATCTGTGTTCCCTATAAAAGTGGCATTTTTCATTTTCAATAATTATTTTCACTTTCTCCTTTGCTCAGGGACTAGCAAAGCTTAGGATTAGGGGTGTGTTAAGCAGTGCAAAATACCATTTTTCACCTCCTAACCTAACCTTTGGAAGACCCTTGAGATGTTTAATAATGTATGTTAAGTATGTTTTGTAGATAAGCAATAAATTACAGCCTTAGCACAAACAGCCAACAAAAATGGCCAAATAAGCAATCTGCAGCCTCAGCCTGTGCTCGAACTCCAACAATCCATAAAGCCTTAGAAACTCATGGAAGGCCATGAACCCAACTGGGTGCACCTGAGACCAAGTACAATGCCAAGGGATGAAGATTGAATCCACCCAGAGATGGTTTAGGGCGAGACAGATGAAAGACAACACATTAGAACTGCGTGACAACCAAGGAAGCATAGAAATAAAGCTATCGAGAGGTTCTCTTAAGCTGCCGAAAGGATCTGGTGCCTAAATTAGAAGATATCGAGAGGATCTGGATCTTGTCGAGAGGATTCCTAGAGGTACAAAGGAAGCTTAGAGGATCAATTTACATGTTGAGAGGATGAATGAACCTGTCGAGCTCCTGTTAGAACTTGCCGAGAACCCGTTGTGCAGTGCACCCAATCCTGTTGACAACTGTTAGGCGTAGTCGTCGAGAGGATGAAAAGAAGCTGTCGACGGGATCTGCGACAACCAATCGACGAGTCAACCATAACCTGTCGAGGAGATGAATGAGATGATTGCTAATCCTATTGACAAGCGCCATCAATCCTCTCTATAGGTCTACAAACTTGTCGATTTACATGCAGAGCCAAATAGAACCTATCAAGGGGATCCCAGAACCTCTCGACACTCGATTTGGGAAACTTCTCAGTTCTATCTTTAGTAGCTATCCACACCAGAATCCTGTGCATGCGTTCCAAAGCATGTTAGCGACCCTTGGGGGTATTTTTGGCACACAATGGCCCACGCACGGAAACCCTAACGGTATCACATGTACTTGTCAAATAAGAACCAATGAGAGAAGAGCTTCTAGAAGAGAAATCGGCCACATCAACATAACATAATTGTTCCCTTGTGTTCTGATTGGCTGGAATGAATCTGAGGACAAAGGAGGGGAGTATAAATGCATGGAGAAAATGCAGAAGAAACAATCCAGAAATTGAAGAAAACCAGAGCTTAGGGCGAGATCCATTTTCCCAAAAATTCTTTCTTCTTCTTCCTCCTTTCTCCCTTCTCTCTTTAGCCAATCATGAGTGGCTAAACTCTTCTCAGTAGTTAGTGTGAGGTCTTAAGCTATAAATTGAGAGATTCAAAGGCATTGTAAGAAACTTTAAGATGCATAGATTGCAGATCTGAGCATAATTGTGTTGTAATTTTGCAATATAATTGTGGATTTTAAAGGTGATTCTGATCTATATTTTACTTTTTCATATTTGTTTTCCCTGGGTTGGATATTCCTGTAGATGTTAGCCTATGAGGGTCTCATATGCTGGCACCAACAGCATCTGCAATGGTTTACCTTCTCTACTCAAGATCTTTGAAGCAGAATAATCTCTAGGATGGTCTGTGACCATTAAAGTTTACAGATCATAGCCTTAGGATTACTTCAATTATCTGATTGAGATTAGATTCTTATACCTCACCTCTGTCAGGGTAACCTGGGAAGTTGGGAGCTAGAAAAGAGGATTATAGCAAATCAGATCTTAGCATTGCCATTGATTCCTTTGATCTCTGTGTTGAATTAGATCTGGATTAGTAGCATTTAATTTTGTAGTTTATAGTTAAAGTGACAAAACCCCAAAACCTCTCCTCTTTCTTAGATTAGAATAGAGTGCCATATCTACTCTGGATCTGGAGATTTACTGAAAGTTAGACCACATATCCCTGTGGACATACCCTTACTTACCCTTTTTGAAACTTGCTGCAATAACCCTGAATACTTGTAGAACTGTGAGACTATTTGCCTTGGTGTGTGTGCAATCCATAGATTCTATAATTGTTTGACCCATTTTTAGCACAAGGTAAGCTGGCCAACAATGACATCATGGAATGGCTCTACTCCCAGGTCTGGGGGTCTTATGTGTTCATTTTCTACATACACGGAAGAACATCCCATAGCAATGGAGATGTCTTCAAGGTCGAAGTAAAAATAGCGACCATCAATTTTCATGCACAAGCTTGACCTGTCCTCACTTATAGTCAAATTTTAGTAAAATAATTTGACTAACCAAGGGCAATAGTAGTCTACGAAAGGCTCTAGGAGTGTCTTCATCCTGGCCGCTTCAATGTATTGTGCTGTCCATCAAGTCGTGGCTCGGTTATCGAATAGGTCTTCGTGGAACGACCATTCGATCTGAAAAGTTTCGGCATTCCACCAATTGATCTGTTGCCAATGCACGGGTAACGGAGGACTCGCCTTGGGTTCGAAGTGGGGGTCTTGACATTGGCTCTCGAAGTCGAAGGTTTGGAAACACCTTGTTTCTTTGGTCCCATTGCACAAAAATCAAAATCCTTGAAGGGAAATTTCAAACTAAAAAGGTAAATCTTACCTTTTGCGCAAAGAAAATCCAAGAGAAATGCCTTACAGATCGAAGGTGCGAGCGGGTCCAAAGATGAAAAACCAATTCATCGCGAGCAAGGAAAAACCCTAGCTTTTCCGCTCTCAAATTTTCATATGAAAAATGGGGCGGAATGGGCCTGAAACCCATTTATTCTGCGACAGTCGCGCGCGCAATAAGCCAAGTCGTGAGTGCGACTTTCACTTTTTCAAAGAGCTGCCAGAAATGTCATGTAAGTCATGCGTGAGTGATCTCAAATTTTGGGCACTCAAGGACTTCGATGCGATTTTCGAAGTCGCCAGTGACTATTCCATTTTAAAATAGTCTTTGGATTGTTTCATTGCTCTGCTTCCCCATTCCTCCATCAATTACTTGTGGTTGTGTTTTTAAAACTTTCATCCCTTAATTTATATCCTTTTTATTGTTAAATTTCGATGATAACTCCTCATTCACAACAAACTTTATATGTTCTTTATAACCAAGCATATAAAATGAGGCAAAATTTTCGGCTAGCAAATGATAAAAGATTCATCTCCTTCAGTTACATTTTACACAATAAAAGTTACTCAAATTACAATGATTACAAAATGTTTCACTCAAAGAGTTGTGGATACACGCCACTTATGTCCGACTTGCGTTCCCAAGTAGCCTCTTCTGACGAATGGTTTCGCCACCTCATAAGTACCAATGGAATGTGTTTGGTACACAATACTTGTTCCTTTCAGTCGAGAATTTATACTGGTTCTTCTCTAATGGTCATATCTTCTTAAATTTCAATCAGTTGGTAATCTAGAACGTGAGTTGGATCCGTCCGTATTTCCTTAGCATCAACACATGAAACACATTGTACATGCTCAATAGTTGCAGCGATAGAGCAACCCAATACGCAACTTCACCAAGTCGGCCCAAAATTTCAAATGGTCTGACATAACATGGGCTTAACTTTTCACGTTTCCCAAAGAACATTACACCTTTGGTACACTACAAAAAATTTGACTTTTCCCGACGGCTTATACTCACCAGGAATACTCCAAAAGCCATCGCTAATACTATTGTCGGTGGCTGTTGGTCCAATGCCAATTCTTTTATTGTCGTTACTATTGCCAACGGATATTGAAATTTTTGTCGGCAGGAGAACCTTGCTGGTGATGTTTTTCTAATAGTCACTAACTACATGATTTACCGGCAGCATGTATGTTTTGCCAGCGGACAATGTGACTGCCGGTAATAGTAATGTTTTTTGTCGACAGACAATGAGCATGCCGGCCATACTACTATATTTTTTTGTCGACAGACAATGTGGCTACCGGTAATTCTATTATTTTTTTGTCGGCAAACAATGTAGTTGCCAGTAATACTGCTTTTTTTTTTTGCCAGCAGACAATGTGGCTGATGGTAATACTAATATTACTATTTATTTTTTTTGTCGATAGATCAACCAGATTTTTTTTTTTTGCATTCAGCTGGGAATAATGTTGTTTTTGTTTGCTCCATCAAGTACTTAATTGGTACACATGCAACTTTGAGTTAGACCCTGAAAATTATTCCTTATCACAAAAGAAACAAGTAATAAAATATAAACCATATAAATTATCACAAATCTGATTTCAAATAATAAAAATAAAGTTTGTCCCACCACATACAAATGAAGTTCAACAACCATTAACCAATCCAATTCAGAGATATCAATCAGTGCACTGATGTCATTTGAAAAATAACCTACAATCCACATTTGAAGCTCTACTCTTGTGCTCAAAATAGATACAAAAAAATGAAAGCGACTGCGCGACTTAATTTTTTAACAATCCACCGACACTATGTCAAAAATCTTCGCTATGCTAATTTCTTCACCACATTAAAACTGCATCACAAATTATGAAGATAGTTAGGATATTAGAGAAAAAAATATTTTTTTAAAATGCAGTAAACAACTAATAACAGAATATTAGGTATAGGTTGAATTCTGAAAAAAATTATGGTGACTATGATAGTTGTCCTGGCATTCCTGCATGCAAATTACATTCTGCACTTTCACAATATTTAATCTTTAATATGAAAATTTATGGTATAATGACTATTTTTATCCAAATGTTTAGCTGAGGTTCAAAGGGAACTATTTGGGAAATAGTGGACTACAAGTCTTCTAATCTGCATCATATCACTCATTTTTGGAAAGAAGTACATAGTTAACCAACCTCTTGTAGTTTAGTACACAGCTTGTTTTGGTCCCAAATCATTACTCTTAGTTTCGTTAACTTATTTTGAGGAGCAAGAAGGAAAGATAATGATGGGCAATAGGAAATTGAGTGTAAATATTAATGCAGATTTATAACCAAACAAATATTAAGAAAATTTGCTCAGGGCCATCTATCCAAATAGGATGGCCGATAAACTAAAAATTATTTTCACCAGTGTGCAACAGTGGATCTGTATTGATCCGTCGGGACGATGTGCTCATATGTAAAAATATAGCATCGCCACCCAAAGCTTTTGGTGTCCCGAGAAACCCAAATCAATATTGAAAGCACCAAAGTGCCAAATATGATTCTGATTTACCGATTCACACCAAAGGCTCTTGGGTAGGGGCTTCGGTTATCGATAAGGAAAGTGTTAGGCACCCAATCAATCTGCTCGTAAGCAGTCTTTACTTATGGCCAAATAAAAAGAAAAAATATAATATAAAATAGTACTTCCTTTTGCCCGAAGGCACTCCGATCCTATTTAAGCCCCCTCATAATCACCGTAATTTTGGTGGCATAACGGCTCAAATTCTAAGATTGAGGAAAAGAAAAGAAGGTAGAAGAATAGAGGGGAGAGCCGGAGATCTCGGGCCGTTGTAGCACAATTGTGGACCTTCGTGTAACTACGTTCCGATGAGCTTCTGATGGCACTTGGTTAGAGAAATGGGTTTTAATCTCTAAGGCTAGGGAGCTAGGAGGAAGGAGAGGTAGGCTAGGGGGCTACTCTCACCTAAGCTAAGGGATTGATGATGGAGAATGGAGTGCAAAAGGCAAACTAAGGTGCTGGAATTTTTGAGATATCAGTGCTAGAAAATGGAGGGGGAGCTCACTAGAATTTTCTCTCTTTTGGAAAAATTTTCAAGCCCTTAATCAAGGGGGGGGGGGGGGGGCTCTCTATTTATAGAGAAAGGGGTGGTTAAGGGGGCACTTAAAGGCTAATGGGGTTTAGAAATTATGTAATCCCCAATCTAAGGTTTCCTAGGTTTTCTAAGGCATAGATAGGTGGGAATTGGGTTTCAATGGTAGATGATAGGGTGGGCTTCTAAATGGCTAAAGAGTAAACAAGAAGGCTAATAGGGGTGCAATAGTCCTAACGAGACCAACCCCAATGGATGGGGTGGTCAACAGGTCAAACTCCAAATTTGAAATCTAGCCAAATTCCCAAAATCATTATTCCTAAGCCTAGTGTGTCTATTAGACACGATAGGCAAATTTCCCACAATTCTACCCGATTTTCAAACCGCCATATCTTTTGGTATATAACTCAGATTGAGGCAAGCCTAGGCTCATTTGAAAGATGAGGACATCCTCTTTCCAATGGTATAGAACTCAGTTCCAGTAGAGGTCTACGTGAACTTTGACACTCCTCTTATCAAACACTACTCGGAAGGGTTTAAAACGGTTCGGGAGGGGTTCTATAGGTTAGGGTTGACTCCTAAGGGTCGGGGATAGGCTTCTAAGGGTTTGGATTAAGTTCTAAAGGTTTGGGAAGTGCTCTCAGAAGCTCAAAGGGTACGCCATCCTCAAAGTGTAAATTAATCGGGCCTTCGGATAAATTTGGGTGTCTACAACCAGTGAGCATGTGGTTCAGCTTTAAGTTCTCTTACAAAATATGCGGACTTTCAAAGTTTATTAGGAAGTACCTCACAGTTTGACCCTTCAGTAGATTCTAGTGCTCGAGTAATATTGTTGGCCACCTATGTAACAAACACCAAAAAGTGATATAAGATCTAGGATATTGCTTTATAAGTTTGAGTGCTTTGAACGAGCTTTCGACTAATTACAACACACCTAATTACAAAAGATTCAATATTTATACAGACTTGTCTCTGTAGAGTTTTTTCGACTACGGTCGTAAGATAAAAAAATAATTTTTCTCTCTTCCATGAGTTGCATCTTTTTTTTCATCTCTTCTCTCTCCTTGTAATAACCCCAGATTTTTGGGAACCATACACGTCATGCGCCAATCACGTGTATGTGTGGTTCACAAGGAAACCAAATTAACATATATACACTGGGTGTGTATGTGTGAAACACACTAAAATTTCTTCCACTATATAAGTGAAAGTGGGGGAGAGGTCCCTCCCATACGTAACCTAATTAAATCTTAGAAGGAGAGAAGGAAGAATAGAGAGAAAGGAGAGAAGGTTTTGTAAAGAGGAGTAGGGTGGGGCTTGTTGGATCAGGCCATAGAGAATCAGGAAAGGAATTGGGAGAGGGACCAGGAATTTCCTCCATTTGTGTTAGAAGATTGGATTAAGTTATAGAAGATACATCGAATGAGGTATGTTAAATGCATATAATACTTAGGTGTGTTTCTTTTTGCATATATAAAGCATCGGTTGAATGGTTTTGATGCTAAAAAGGGACCTTAAACGGAGTAAGAGGTTGCTTCTCTAGCAGATCGAGGTGTAAAAATCATCGCTCCTCGCTCGAGCGGTCTAAAGGGCTCGCTCGCTCGAGGACAAACTATAAAAATATAGCTCTAGGCTCGCTCGAGCGGTCCCCAAAACAAAAGGGAAGCTCGCTTGAGCGAGGTTTCCAGTAAAGCTTCAGGTGGCTCGATTTAACCACTCGACCGACCTCGATTTAACCGCTCGAGTGAGGTCAAGTGACTGCTCGAGCGAGGTCTAGTGACCGCTCGAGCGAGGAATTTTGCTCGCTCGCGCGAGGCACCACTCAGTTCTTGGAATTATTGGTACAGAAATATGGAGGTTATGCACTCCAATGATTCTAGTAACCTTTCTAAGCATATTCTAAATACATGAAATGTAGGTTTGATGTAGGATCGTGAAGTGTAAACCTCTACGAGAAAGCATGCTTTGAAATTCGTCGAGGTAGGAAATATTCTTGAAACATGTATTTTATTTTGTCATCTCATATATCCAGTGTAATACTATGAAAAGGTTGAGTATTGTATGATCTTTCAATAAGGGGTGTGTGCGTAAGCTTCAAGGTGAAACCATGAAGTCCCCAGGGGACGGAATATAGTAACGAGGGCATCTAAATGCTGTATTAAACCAGTAGTATCTCAGGGATACAGATGAAACCAAACCATGAAACTAAAGCATAATGATAAGGCCTAATGTACTAAAAATTAGCACAAGTCATGGTGAATAACTATAAGTAATGCACATCGATATTTTGTTATTTGAGGTTTGATTAGAATACCCCACCGACGTGGCGGGATACCCATGACTGATGCGGCAGGATATCAATGACCGGTACGGCGGCCAATCCGTATACTTACAGCACATCTCAGGGATGTAGATTTAATAATAGACCCCGCCACTTATGAGAGAGGGTTTGGGCAGTATTCCCAGGGAATACACGTAACAATTGTCTAGTAGACGACGATGGTAGGTATTCCATCGGGGCTCGATGCTATATTGCTCGGGGATTATTTAAGTTAAAGGTTTAAGTGGTTAGGCCGAATTCATAACTAAACCAGTAAGATGAGAACAAACAACACTATGAAAAGTAATCAGCTGTATCCATTTTTGTTATTTTAGTTATATCAATTGTTCTGCTTAAAAGTGATACCTAGTAAGTTGTGCTCTCAAAACGGCTAACATATATGTGAGATTTAATCTATATGTTCACTTTGTTTCCTTATTGAGCTAGGATGTAGCTCATCCCTTAGACTATATGTCGCAAGTTCAGGACTAGCGGCAACAAGGACTTCTGGAGACTTTGATCCAGGGGATTCAGACTACGTACCCACTGAGGAATCAGAGCCTCCTCCTCAGGAATTCTTCTAGGAGACCCACTACGTACTTTGAGAGTGAGTTGAAAGTGTTAGGCACAGCTTGGTATATCAAACATCTTTATTGAATGTAATTAAATACAATATGCTTTTGATAAAACTTTTGGGATGCACAATCATATAACGGCTTGGGTAAGTTCTTATGCCCATGAATTGGCATGGGACAAGGACTGCTTTTAAGGACCATGACTATATTCTTTTTCTTTATGAGAATTCGTTAGAGTAAAATTTTGGCTTGCTTATACCAAATGTATTGTAATGATTTCTAGGGCACGACCTCGAGGGTCGTGCTGATGGCACAGTTTTCGGAGCGCCAAAAATCGGGCTATCACACTCCTTGTCTTTCTCTTCCATTATCTGTTTTTTTTCTTTCACTGTATTGAGTTCCTTAGAGGACCCATTTCAGTTAGAAGATGATCCCCACAAACTTGTGGGCGTTACTCCCAAACCATGACCACAGACATGACCACGCTTCTCTTTTCCAAACACCTTTGAGGATACATCATTTTGTGAGTTTGAATCATTCGAACCAACTTCTATAAATTGATCCTTCAACTCACGCTGTAATCAAGTACATTGCCATTTATTATTCGGTTCAATAGAGCTTTAAAACCATGCTTTCAAGAAATATATATTAAAAAAAAATAATCAATTAAGAAGTTTTGAATCCAAAATCTGGTTCAATCTATTTTGAAACACTTGGATACAAATGAATGGTGACGTAGAACGTTTTCATAGTTGTCCTTGGGCCAGTAGCGCAATTGAAGGCTTGGCTTGATTGGGGCTCCATCTCAGCTGTGCTTTTCTATGATGGGGCTGTAGATTTGGTGGTGCTTATCGTAACTCTGGCAGATCTTGGTGGATTTGGGGTTTGAATCAAATGGTAATGACCTTGTGTTAGGGTTTGCAAATGAAACGCTTATTTGAACTCTTACAACTATGCTTCACTGATGCTAAGAACATGCTCATTTGGAGATGATCACAGTGCAGATTTAGAGCAGCGTTGTAGGGCTTTCAAGAGCAATGGAGTGGAGGGAAGGAGTTTTCAAATTGCAAGAGACTTAACACTAAACGCAAATAAAGAACAACAACACTAGAAAAGAACTTAAAGAGTAGACCCCGTTGTTTTTGGGGTTTAACAAACCTAGCGGTACCTGATGCCGAGAGGTATTTCTCCAGATTTCAGAGGCTGCTAGGTTTTGAAACCTGGCGATGAGGTGTAGGATTGCTGAAGAAGTACAATTCCATGTTTAATAGCTGGGCTACCAACTTGGCACTCAACCTGGCATTCAAGTAGTGCTTACTTCTTTAAGCACACTGCTAGGTTGCAAAACTAACTAAGGAAACAGACAGTCTAATTGACTAAGCAATGTTAATCAATCATAAACACAACTAACTAACAAATCATAACATAAAAAATTCACAAAAGTAATAAAGGGGTTACCTCCCACCAAGTGTGGAGAGTCTACTTGGGTGGGTCCTGAAGCTCAATGGACTCAGAATGTTCTACATAGTTCCGCTCAATGTAGTGCTCAAGTCTGTGTCCATTTACTTTCTTGATCCTCAGATCATTGGGATCACAAATCTCCACAGCTCTAGATGGGGAGGCAAATATAACAGCAAAGGGGCATCCCATCTAGATCTAAGTTTGCCAGGAAACAATCTAAGTTTTGAGTTATACAACCATACCTTGTCTCCTCAGTTGTAAGGGCATTTGATCCATTTTTGTCAATGCTCCCATCTTATGATACCTTAAACAGGCTTTGCAGTGCTCATGTGAGTCTTGAAGATGGTGGGCCAATACAAACCAGCTTGCAATAGTTTGCAAGCTATTTTCTAGCCACTGAAATGGCCACCACATGCCTGATCATGGCACATTGACAAAATATTTTAGATCACAGCATCAGGAACACATCTATGAATTATCTTATCAGCACAACATTTAAACAAGTCAGGGTCTTCCCATATGAAGTATCTGATCTATTTGACAAATAGACCCTTATCTGCTTTGGTCTAATGGGAAGGAATTTGACTTCTGGCCAAATAGTTGAGTACGTTGGTAAACTAGGGTGTCCCATAGCTCACAACAAATAGCTGTTCAGCAGGAAAACTCTCAGAAATGGGTACCTCTGGGTGAGGTTCAACCATGATTCTGGTTCAACAGGAAAACTCTCACAGTCAAACTCTTGTAACAGTAGAATCTACCTCATCAATCTAGGCTTTGCATCTTGTTTTGGTAATAGATATCTTAGGGCTGAATGATCAAAGAAAATTAGTACTTTAGATTCTAGCAGATAAATGGGAGGACTTTAGAGATGTTTTATTGTAGAAATCTCATAAAGAAGATAACTGGAATAACCCACAAAAGTGGTACTTTCTATCAAGCATATATTATAGGATTTAACTAATTTGACTTGAATATAGCTACAAAAATTACTACAACTCAATAATTAATAAAGGGCTTTTATCCAACTATTTATAGCTTAGGTGGTCCGTCCCTTATTATCAACTATGGAGGATCAATTGTTTCTTTCACCTAATACTCAACCCCTTATTCACAATCTTTCCCCTCTTTTAAATATCAAATTATGCATATGAAAGAGGAGTAGTTTATCAGCTTACCCATAAATAACATTCTCTCTTTTAAATATCAGATTATGCATATGCCATGAGTCATTAATTGAATTGTATAGTTTATTAATACTAACCATCCTATCCGCCGCTTCATCATTTACGAGTGTGCCATCTTTATGCGTGTGAGTCTTAAAAAATAGCGTCGCTCGAGTTGGCAATGTTTGTGTTTCGCTCCTAGAACGCTGCATGAAAGAGGGGTAGTTAAAGGCACAGTCAAATTATAAAACAACGACATAGATAAACACCAACCAAGAATACATTAAATCAAAATGAATACCTCCTCTTCATGTATTCTAGCAAAACTTTTAGATCTAGTTATATGAGGCAGCATTTGTTTGGAACGATTTAATTTATTTCGTTTAGTTCTTTTCTACATACACCAATCAATTGTTGATTCAATATTTATGTCGCTTAATAATTTCAAAAGAAATTATTCGAATGATAGTATACCTTTCCTTCTTCAGAATTCCAAAATGGGATCAGAAGCTCCCATTGCTCTTGCATGACTTCTTTTGGTTTAGCCTGAAGCAGTTGCTCATCAGTTGGATATTTGTTGTAATATTTTCTCTTTAACTCACTTGAAATCCCTCCACTTCTTGCCCATGGATTTCATTACAAAATACCGCAATCTATCATCAATATCAAACTTCTCCTACATCACAATCAACATACGGACATATATATTACTTTGTTAACATCAAGAACATAGAAAATTATTACAAAAAATAAATTAAATACCAAAATTTGATTCCACGCACGTTCCTTTCCTTCCTTAACTTCATCCCAAGACGAGGAATCAAGGGCCAATTTCCACCCATCTCTCGCCATTAAGCCATAGTAATTTGTTAATTTAACTGCGTGTCTCCCGACTAGTTGGCCACGACGATTAACCCCAACCTCAAATTTCTCTCCCTTTCCTAGGCCCATTGTATAAAGACACCTTGTTGGACTTTTTCCTTCTTTTTCACTGGAGAGGAAGTACCTTCATTAAATGTTTCTTGACTATGACTCATCTACAAAAAAAAAATCTAATATTACATTAACGTACATATTAAATTACTAATGAAAAATCTTGGATCCTTGAAAACCATTTATATATGATGGAAAAAATTTAAGTTAGGTTTCATAACATACATTATGCATACTTATCATCTATCATAAGAAAGATAATATATATTTTTCTTTTATTGTTTATTGAGTAGGGTAGTAGGCTATTCAATGATGAGGACCCACAACCCTCAATACTATCAGATCAAGTCTATGGATGAAAATCATTCCAAAACTCTGATTTAGTGTGTCAAAAAATCATTAAAGTCTCTAATTTTATCATATTAATGTACATATTTTCTGTGCACAGGCACCAATATAGCCCTGTATAATTAATATATATCTACACCAATATACTGTGCAAATATTTATATACTACTACATGAAACTGCTATTTAGGAGTTATTTAACACTTAACAATCTGTGGACAACATACCTTTTCTTTGGTAGTAGGATATTAATGAAAGAGCACCAATTTTCTAGAAAAGATTCGGAGCAACAGTAGCAACACAATAATCCACAGTGTATAATATCAGTTAAGGTGAAGAGGGATTTTGAGAATGGCAAGGTTAACTGCTCAACTGCAAAAAAAAAATAGAAAACCTGACCAAGATAGGATCATTAACTAGATAAACAATAGCAGTACAAGCAGTCTGATGTATTCAGATTCAGTAGCACTGACTAAATGATAAAAAGAGAGCAACCGCTTCAAAAATCCATCACCTATATATATATATATATATATTTATGTATATTATATATAAGCAATTAATTTCTAATATGGGTTAAGCATGTAGTAGCCAATTGCAAACGCATATATCTATTACCATCTTAACAATTTGAACATTTACAAACTTTCATTCGTTTGAGCATTAGAATCATATTCGTCTTCATTGTTAATTGAATTTTTTAAAGGATCTTGCTACACATTAAGAGTCTGGGGAGGTGCCTCAACAGTTGCACCAACCAAATCTTCTCTTATCCAATTAACAAAATCATTCTCATATATATCAGAGTCACGAATTGAATGTTGATTCCCATATGGCATGCTATCCAATAATGAGTCATCCACCCCACCCATATCAAGCACGTCTCTGGGTTTATTCTTTATGACAACATGCCAATTTGGTTCCATAGGATCTGGCATATGGAAAACTTGGTTGACTTGAGATTCCACCACATACGATTCATATGACAGTTCTTGATCGGAGAATAACAATTTTGTGAAATTTACTAATGTGAACCCTAACTCATCAATCTTCACTCCACTGTCATGTCTTTATATCAACCTAGTCACATTTGAACAAGACAAACTTGCGCCCCTCATAATATGTCAACTCAATTATATCCATTAAATGACCATAATAGGTTATCTCCCTTGGAATGGAGCTTTTGTCCTTTGCACTTGAATAGCTCATAATAGTTGTTGAGACCGCAACACCACTATTCTAGGTTTTAGCTTTCTTATCCTTATCAATGGTTCAGAATTTATATCCATTAATGGTGTAAGTAGTAAGTCTTTGCGCTAGAGAACTTGGACCTTGGGAGAGGGAATGGATTCCTTCTACCAACACAATGGATGACTGTCTAACCATTGGCTCTCGCGAGTTCATCGCAACGATGCACTCATTTAATAAAAAAATTAGAGTCGCCACTCAAAGCATTTGGTAATCCGGGAAACCTCAAATCAATATTAAATGCATCGAAGTGCTAAATATGACTCAGATTTACCGGTCTAATGCCAAAGGCTCTTAGGTAGGGGCTTCGGTTATTGATCAGGAAGGTGTTAGGCACCCGATCAACCAGCTCGAAAGCGGTCTCTACTTATGGCTAAATGAATATGAAATAAAATAGCACTTTCTCTTGTCCAAAGGCACTATGATCCTATCATGCTCTCCGCAAACACCAAAAATTCAGCAGCGTAACGACTTGAATCCTTGGATAAAGGAAAAGCAAAGAAGGTAGAGGAGTAGAGGGGAGAGTCGGAGCTCTCGTGCCCTTGCTGCATAACTGTGGACCTTCGCGTAGGTGCACTTGGTGAGCTTCTGATAGCTTGAGTAGATGGAATGGGGGTTCTAACCTCTAAGGTTTGATGTCTAAGAGATAGGGGAAGAGGGCTAAGGGGTAGCTGTCACGTAAACTAAGAGGTTTTTGATGGAAGATGTGGTTTTAAGGCAGCGTGGAAGTTCTGGATTTTGTATAAGATTGGTGAACCAAAAGGGGGAAAAGGTCTCTCTTAATTTTTTCTCTCTTTTAGAAAATTTTCAAGCCATTTACAAAGGGAGGGTGCCTCTCTATTTATAGGAAAAAGGGAGGTTAGGAGGTACTTAAGAGCTAATTAGGGTTAACAATTAGGTAATCTTCTAATCTAAGGTTTCCTAGGTTCTTAAGGGCTTGGAAATGTGGGCAATGGGCTTTAATGGTAGATGATAGGGTGAGGTTTCAAATGACTAGAGGATTTCAAATAGGGTAAATGAGGGTGCAACAGTCCTAATTGAAACCCACCCTAAACATTGGGATGGTCAATAAGTCAAACCCCAAAAGTGAAATTCAGGCAAAATCCAAGACTTACTATAGCTAAGCCTGATGCATGTATTATCCACGTCAAGCATAGCTACAGTGCCAGAGAAGTCCAGAGCCCGCTGTGGGACCCATCCATGTTTGGCGTGTATAATATACACTCCAAGCCATTTTTGGGAATAAATGGTCTAGCGTGTATAATATTCACGCCTGGCAACTTTCTCCCATAAATGGCTTGGCACATGTATTATACGCGCCACGCATGCCTAACTCCTCGAGAGGCTCTCGAGATGTTTAGAGCCTGTCGAGGGGTTCACCTAAAATGTAGTTTTGAGGCTCGAAACTTTGGATTGCCATAACTTTTGGTGTAGGACTCGGATCAAGGTGATTCTTAGCTTGCTGGAAAGCTAGGAACCTCTACTTTTCAATGGTATAAGATTCAATCTCAGTAGAGGTCCCTGCTAACCCTAGTTCATCTCTCTCTAACCATTTCCTGGGAGGGTTAACTATGGGTCCGGAGAGGTCGGGGGTAATTCCTAAGGGTTTTAAGCAAGTTTCTAAGGGTTTGGGAAGATTCTTAAGGGTATGGGAGGTGTTATCGGAATCTCGGGGGTGCGCCTCTCTCAAAGTATGTTTCGATCGAGCCTTGGGCCAAATTTTGGTGCCTACAGATGCCCTTCTTTGGTTTTCGATCACTAATGATCGAATGCCAAAGACAAGAGACATCTAAAGAGGCCCAAGGCTATACTGACTAGTTCGTTGTATTCAGAATAAACCTCAAACATCAGGTGGGTAACATGGTGAGTAAACGAAAGCCCTGTATGTCGGGAAAATATCCGTTCCTCAAGGCTATCAGTCCCCAAGCGCTTAGCGACATTACTGGGCATAACCTAGATCGTATGAGTTGCGAAAGCCTAATATACTGGGAAAAACATTCCCTTCTCAAGATGATTAAAGATGTTGGATGTTCGAGTTTCATTCTGAATATAATAGCTTCGTAAGTGAGAGGGTGATCAACATTACTTGAAGATAGGCGCAAAGCAAAAGCGCGAAGATCCACAGCTTGTGTCCATCATACAAGGTATTGATTGTCGCATTTGACCGGCCATGGGCAAACCCAACGATCTTGAATTTAATTTAGCACAACTACTCGAGTGGAGCGAATATTAATGTCATAACACTTTTTGGGAGTGTGTGCCATTTTTTATAGTGTGTCCTAAAACAATATGACTTGGAGTACTCAACTTTAAATAATACTGGACAGATCCAGCCAAAATTGGCTCCTACCAAAAGAGGCACTCAATCTTGGTCTTCATCAACGATGATCTTATTATCGAACAATTATGTAAAAACATAAACTCATCAGGGGTAGATAAAAATAAAGGAGAATGAAAGTCCCGACCCAGTTGGGTACAATTTACGACAACAAATGACCACCCAACGGATTCCCAGACGTAAGGCGTACACTTTACAGGGATACCGTCAAATGTAGGTTTTAAGCCTATACCCTAAAATGAGCCCTTTGGAAGGCATATTTGAACATAATCGTTCGATAGGTAATTTCATTTTTTACAAGTTAGTTTTAACCAACAATTTTACCTTTTCTAAGGAATCTAAAGCTTAAGACACTTAAGTTCACGTGAATCCAAAAATGGAGCGCTTGGCACAAGGATTTAGCAGTGGAATCAACCTAGTCGAAACATCAGTGGATAGACCTACATAAGTGGTAAGATGCCTCCTCTGCTCTACCCATCGTCAAGAGGATGCCTGCCTCGAGGCTTTTGGCTGTGTAGACACCCAAATTTGGCCCAAGGCCCGATCAAAATACCTTTCGAGAGAGGTGTAATTCTGAGCTTTTGATGGCATATATGGAACCCTTAAAAATCACTCCAAACCCTTAAGAATCACCCTAGATCCCTTAGGAACCTACCCCGAACCTTTAGAAACCAATCTCAACCCTTAGAACCCATTCCAAACCCTAAACCTAACCTTCCCGGGCAATGGATGAAGAGTGGTACACTAGGACTAGATGAGGTCTTTTACTAATATCAAATCATATACCATTAGAAAGAGGACTTCTCTAGCTTTCCAACGGTCCGAGAATTGCCCCAATCGGAGGTATATGTCAAAAGATATGGCAAACCGAGCCCGGAGGGCATGAATGTAAAGTCATGTGGGCCCCTTAGGGACTTGGCGCAACTAATAGTTGCGCCAGTATTAAACTTTGTCTGGCGCAACTAATAGTTATGCCAGATTCAAAAGTAGGCCCCATCCTCGCGAGCTGATTTCCTGGCACTGTACATTACTGTTTTACTGTACATTTGCCTGGCGCAACTAATAGTTGCGCTAGGCAAATAGTAGCAGTTGGATTTTGGCCCGAATTTTGTATTTGGGGTTTGACTTGTTGAGCACCTTGACCTTTCGGGTGTGTTTTGCTAGTTCTGTTGCACCCTTTTAAAGCCTATTTTCACTCCTTTAAGTGGCTTAAGGCCTCACCCCATCATCCACTATTTGAGGACCTTCTCACACATTTCAAGGCTCCAAAAACCCTAGGAATCCTTAGATGTGAGATTACCTAATTGCTAAATCCATTTAGCTCTTAAGTGGTCTCCTAATCCATTCATTTCCTATAAATAGAGCCCCCCTCCCTTTGGTTTAAGGGTTGAGAATTTCTACCTAAGAGAGAAAGAGCTTAAAGTGAGAAGATCTTTCTCCCTTTGGTGCACACCTCCCATACAAATTCCAGAATTCACAAAACTCCTTTAGACCTTAACATTTCATAGAAAACCCTTAGGTTAGGTGTGTGTGATCCCCTAGCCTCCCTCCCCTACCTCTTAGCTTCAAGCCTTAAGAGTTAGAACCCCACTTTCCACCATACAAAGCCTTGAAGAGCTCATCAAAGCAAGCCACGCAAGGGTCTCTACGGTGCTACAAGGGCCCGAGAGCTCCGGCTCTCCCCTTTCTTCTCCTATCTCTTTCTAGCTCCCTCCATCCTCCCATTTGTGCCATTACCCTGTCGACTTTTTGATAGGAACGTAGGGGCACAAATAGGATTCTAAGCCCTTTTGGGCAAGAGGAAGCTATTTTCTTTTCTTTTACTATATTTTATTTTTGGCCATTAGTAGAGACTGCGTTAAGCGGGTTGATCGGGTGCCTAACACCTTCCCGATCGATAACCGAACCCCTACCCAAGAGCCTTTGGTGTGGACCGGATTCAGAGTCATATTTTTAGCACTTCGGTGTTCATAAAAATGAACTAGGTTTCTCGAGACACCGAAAGCTCCGGGTGGCGACTCTATATTTTTTGTTAGAGAGCGCATCGTCGCGACGGGATCATCCCGATTCCCATCGTTGCATAGATGGCGACTCTGCTAGGGACTAGCTTATAGAGCTTCCCCTTGAACTTGGCCTTATTTTTTTTAATTTTTCCTAACATATTATTGCTATTTTTTTAGTTTATTTTTGCTATTTTTTTTACTCACCCCTCTGATTAAGTCGTTTTACTTACCCCTACTTTTCCGTCATTTACGAACCTTAGCCGATTGGCGGGCTTACATGCGCATTGTCTTTTAAAATTCCTTACTTTTCTGTCATTTTAGTGCCTTAGCCGATTGGCGGGCCTACTTGAGCTTTGTCTTTCAATTCCTTTAAATTTTCGTCATTTAAAGTGCCTTAGCCGATTGGCAAGCCTACTTGTGCACTCATATTCCATCAGTGAACGCCGGCCCGTAGTGGCGGCACGGGATAATCACGCCCGATTTTTAAACTAAAGAAAACATCCAAAAAACAGAGAAAAGCTTTGAAAAAATTAAAATTGAACCAAGTTAGGGAGCTTAATTAACTTTCTTTTACGGGGTAGATTTTAAAGGGGTTGGGATTAGGCAAACACACAACCACCCGGGTCTTAGTATGGCAGCAGCCCCTAGTGGTGATGATCCATAAAAGTCTCAGCCCACCTAGTATCTGAGAAGGTGCTCGCACCGGAGGTATATCGAGTGGGTTCCCATTCCGAAGCTTAAAACCCTTGGGGAGCGTGCTAGAGAGTTATACGAGACTCAAATCCTTTAGGTGCGGTGAGGAGAGAATCGATCACCAAAAAATAGCTCAGTTCCCGGAAGCCTAGCTTCCACAAAAAACTAAAAAAGAGACTCATTTCGGGTGTTGGTAGCTGCTATCAAATATTTTGGGGCAGCAGTTTTTACCTGGCGCATGTATCAGTTGCACCAGTGCAAAAAACTGGAAATTATAACTAGCGCAACTAATAGTTACGCCAGCTTTAAAATCCATTCTTTTTACCTTGGCGTAACTAATAGTTGAGCCAGTGTAAAAATAGTGCCCTGCAACCTAGGCGCAGGTATTAGTTGCGCCAGGTCTGTTTAAACAGCACCTCAGCCCGAATCTGTGGCCTTCTTCACCTCCCAAGTCCCCCGATCAGTATGCATAGTGCCTTGTTTAGGCCCCGCCATCTCTGACACCCAATATGCCCCCGTCGGTTAAAAGAGGGCAACTTCTTTTTAGCTCATTCCGGGGGATCGGGTTGTTTGCCTCAATTTTCGTGCCTTTAATTGATCGAAGGTTCTCCTTCGATTCTTCCGAAGTGCATCAGAATCATCACTGCGGGTCTTGAATTAAGGTACAAGAGCCACCCGAGAAGATAATTCCAAGGCCTCGGAACCTTTGTTTTTCAAAAAATTCAAAATATATATATAATCAAAACCCAAAAAAATATATATAGTTTGTGGTGCCAGCACAACGACATCATCTTGCCCTCTGCCGTCCTGTAGGGGAAGAAGGAGGAGGATTTTTGGGCCATATCCAAGGCACCCTTACCCGACCCGCTCCCATAGAATGTCGTGGGTAGTGGACCTGGCTTATGCCGATCCCGACTCATCCCCACCACATTCTCCAACCCACTCCCATTCGGGAGAAGTCTTTTCCACCATCTCCCTCACCCAACCCCTTTTATCGTTACCGGCCCATTTGGCGCCCCCATTTTTCCAACCGATACCCCTCAAAATATCCTAAGTCCTACCCCCCCATTCTCCATCTTTTGCCCAAACCATGCCCATGCCAAACCCATTTTTCCAATCCACATCCATGCCCCAATTCCCATCATCACCCTATAGACCCGATCCACCCACATTAACATACACCACTTCCGCCCTTCCGCAAAATCCCCCATCCATCCGGGTCATGCCCATTTTTACCAGGGTCATGCCCAACTTTCCTCATCCCTCATCATCATGCCCCCCATCATCCCAAAACATACCCAATACATCCCCTCATCTACCCTATACCCCCCCACCTACCGTGGCCATGCCCGATTATACCGGGGCCATGCCCAATTTTTCCACCACCTCCATCCCATCTATACCCCATCACCCCTTAAATCCCCCCTCTCCATCCAACCCTTACTCCATGACCATGATGGAGGAGATGTTCCAAGCCTATTCCATGTGGAAGGCTTCTCAAAACACCCCCTCTCCTCTACACCCCATGAACCCATCCCATACCTTAGCCAATCTCCATGCCTCACTCCCCCATGACCCCTATCAACCCCCCATAGTCCACACCACCCAAACCCCCATTACCCACGTACCCCAAGGCCCATTGGCCCAAACCCCCTTTTCTCACATACCCCAGGGGCCCATGGTCCAATACCCCACCACCCAAACATACCCAGGGCCCATGACCCAGACCCACCAAGGGCCCATGGCCCAGACCCATCAAATCCATTGGGTCAGACCCATCAAGGGCCAATGGCCCAGACCCATCAAAGTCCATTGGGTAAGACCCATCAAGGGCCCATGGCCCAATCCCATCAAAGCCCATTGGGCCAGACCCACCAAGGGCCCACGACCCAAACCCACTAAGGACCCATGGCTCGGACCCATCAAAACCCATTGGGCCAGACCTACCAAGGGTCCATGGCCCAGACCACCAAGGGCCCATGCCCCAGACCCGTCAAGGCCCATTGGATCAGACCCATCAAGGCCCACTGGGCCAGACCCATCAAGGGCCCATGGGCTAGATCTACCATAGGCCCATGGCCCAGACCCACTAAGGGTCCATGGCCCAGACCCACCAAGGCCCATTGGGCCAGACCCACCAAGGGCCCGACCCAAACCTACCAAGGGTCCATGGCCCAAACTTATCAATGGCCCATGGCCCAAACCTGAACCCCACACTCACACCTTCCACAATACCCCCAACATTTAACCCAACCTTCACAGCTGGGTCAAACCCATGTCATCCCCCAAACCCATGGCCCCACACCCCAAGGCCATCTCCAAACCTTCCCCCATACCCAATGGCCCTATCAGGCCCCACCTCAAAACCAAATTCCCATCACCCAACAAACCTTTCCTCACCCCAATGGGCTCACCCAACCCCCACTCATGTCATTCCCATCCAACCCATGCCACAACAATAAGAGAATCCCGTCCTCACTGCACATTATGTCGACCAGCAGTATGAAGAGGACGAGATTAGGAATAGTGAGGCCTATGCTAGGGTTTTGACTGGCCTCAACCCTCCTCCCATAATTGCCCACCCCCTGGTGGCCCAGAGTGAAGTCCAACTGACGACCGAGAAAGCGACCCCGGTATCAAAAGAGTCGGAACAGCTGAAAAAATAGTTAGACAAAATACAAAAGCAGCTGATGAAAATGGGTGGTGATAAAATCCATGCCACGGACTTCACAGACTTATGTCTGTTCGCTGAGGTCCCCTGCCCCCCAAATTTAAAATGCTAACCTTCGACAAATATAATGGCACTTGCAATCCTATTGCGCACCTGAAGTCCTACTGTGGGGACATGTGCCAATACGGGGAGGACGAAAGACTAATAATAAAAGTCTTTCAAAAGAGTCTGACCAGTCCGGCTTTGAGATGGTTCACATATTTAAAATCGTCTATGATGAAAACGTGGAGGGACTTGGCGCACCTCTTTTAAGAACAGTATGTCTACAATATAGACATTGAGCCGCGTAAATCCGACTTGGCCCATTTAAAGCAGAACCAGAACGAGACCTTCAGCGACTACTTGGGGAGATGGAAAGCATTGGCAGCTCAAGTCAAGAACAGAATACCTGATGGTGAACAGATAGAGATGATTTCAAATAACACTCTGCCAGTGATTTCAGACTTTTTGGTATATCAGCAGCAGACCAACTTTACTGATCTGGTGAGAAATGCTAACCGATGCGAGGACGCCATCAGGGAAGGGCGTCTGAATAAGAATATGTCGAGTGGACCCAGTAGGGTTAGAAGATTTTCATAGCAAAGGAACAAGAAGAGAATAGGGGGCGATGTCCAGAACATAGTCAATACTCAGCCTAATAACAATGCAACCCCGTTTTAATTTCAGGTTGCCCCGCCAGCACCCATTAGGCCTGAGCAGACGCAAAGAATGGAGAATGGGCAAGGAATGCAAATGACCCCGGAATAGAGGAGAGCCCGCTATGATCGAGTCTTCACACCTCTGGGGCAATCAATGAGTGTACTTTTGCCCCTATTAGTGGAAAAGGGATTAGTGACTATCCGCCAACCACAACCTCCTCCTCACCCGATCCCAAGGAACTATGACCCAAATACCCACTACAATTTTCATCAAGGTTCGGGTCACCCTACTGATCACTTCTTCCCATTGAAGCACACCATCCAGGATTTGATCGATGCCGAGAAAATCATTCCCCCTACACCCTCTCAGCATGCTAATATTCACCAAGTGCCACTACCCCAACATCCCACCGGAGGAGCAGGTCCCAGACCCACTGTCGGAATGATAGAAGATGAGGAGTTTGAATTTGACCCATCTTATTATATCAGTGATCGGGAGAATTATGTGGCACCATTGTCGAGGAATGATGAGGAAAGGAATGTTGGGGTAATTGAACCCCTAAATTTGTCTGAATATTTCCCCAATCCAACCCCGCAATTTGAACCCTTGGATCTTCGGGCATACTTTTCATCCACCACGCCCGTCAATTATGTAAATATCAATGCATACCAACCACAACCCCCATCAATTACCCTATAAGCCCTCAGGCCCCCAATCTTGCACCCGCACCCGTCAGTTATCAATGGCCTGTGCCCGCCCCATTTCAATGACCACCATACACCACAACCCCCATCGATTACCCTCTAAGTCACCAGGCCCCCAATCCAACACCCGCACCCATCAGTTATCACTGTCCTGCGTCCACCCCATCACCCCCAGTTCAGCCACTGGCAAACTCCACCACCCCGGTCAATTACCTAACAGCCCATCAAACCCCCCATCTACCGTTAGCACCTGCCAGCTATCAATGGCCTACTTTTACCTCCTTCCCTCCAATGCCACCACCCTCAAGCTTCACCACCCTCATTTGGCCCAATCTTTCCACCCAACCCACTGCCACCGAGGTTAATCAAGTACTGCCCATACCTCTTGAGCCAACAGTGCAAGTGCCTCAAGTACCGACAGCCATACCTTTCCAGCTTTCAGGAAGCACATATGATCCTCATCAGGTCCCGCTAAGCTACGAACAAACAAATGTCAATACCGGCAGCAGCAGCAGAGAAGGGCCAGTAGATTTTATTACCAGATTAGGGAGGATATCAAAGTAGCCAGAAGTACCAGCAGCAGCACAGGCCCAACCCAAAGGAAAGAAAGACAACGCAGTGAACCCCTTCGAGAAGATGAGTTGAGAACATATACTGGAGACTCAGTTGAGAAGAATGCCTGCCCATATCACTGTATGGGATCTGTTGATGACGTCCCCACTCCATTTCCAAGCATTAATGGGTGCATTAAAAAATGCGCATGTATCACTTCAAGTTAGCTAGGATGAAGTCGGGCAGATAATTGGTCAAGTGATGGCTCCAAATGTTATTTCATTTTCTGATGTCGATTTACCTGAGGAAGGAGGAAATCACTCTAAATCTTTGAATATAACCGTTGAGTTTGGAAATATGATTATCCCCTTGGTGCTAATTGATAATGGGTCTGCATTGAATATTTACCCGTTAAGAACTGCCACCAAGATCGGGGTTGATCCGTGCATGTTAAGACCCACCAGAACCAGCGCTAGAGGGTTTGACAATACCAGGAGAGAAATAATGAGTGAAGTTGATCTTGAGCTGTTGATATGGCCAATGACCTTTTCCATCTTGTTTCAAGTCATGGATATCAAATCCTCATTTAACCTGTTATTGGGGCGCCCGTGGCTGCATGAAGTCGGAGCCATACCTTCCACATTGCACCAGAAACTCAAATTTGCATCTGGACATAAGATTATCACAATCATCGGAGAGGGGCACAGTAAGAAAGAAAAGGCCGCCAATAGCATTGAAAAACCTAATATGCTGGATGTACCACACATCGCTGAGGACGTCGACCTCCACAGTTTTGAGTACGAGGTGTCAGCAATACTCCCGACACCCATCGAGAGCATCATGCCTAAAACAGGAGGTGGCATGGTAGCAGCAGTAGCCATGCTCCAAAAGTGGGGCTATAAAAAAGGAAGGAGTCTAGGACCCAGATTACAAGGAAGAAAAGAGCCAGTTATGGCCAAGGGACAGAAGGTAAGATTCGGGCTAGGATACAGGCCCACAGAAGAAGAGGTCTGAGAGGCCAAAGAGAAAGCCAGGGTCGTCGCAGCTACAAGAGCTCGAGGAATCAACATATAAGAGAAACCTCGCCCTAGGTCGCACATCAGGGATTCCTTTGTCAGCGCAGGGGTCGTAAAGATCGATTAAAATGGGGTAACCCATTTGACCCCACATAAACCCACAGCCCCAATCCATCCCACCAATCCCCATATCTCCCTTCCCAGCTTGGAGATAGATTTGGCCGCGTTGTCCCTTTTCGAGGAATGACGGTCGGTACCTGAACAAACCCCCCCTGTGGTGAATCACCACAAAACTGATTTATCGTTTGAGGACATGATCTCAGACGAAATGGGGATCAATATGATGGAGGCTGACTCCAATGAGCCATATCAGTCAGCACCTTCCATCCCAACAAGTAAAGAAGCGGCCCCTCAGGTATGAAATTCGGCATCTTTTCCCCAAACCCTGGAAGCGGGGAGTGGCCTAACATTTGGCACCCATTTCCCAAAGAAAAACAACCTATAAAAAGTGAGAGAAGCCCTTGGAGAACAATACCTTGTGTATATAGCGAACCGCCTTGCCAAGGGTCCGTCTCCGAAGAAAACAAAAATCTCAAAAACATTGAAAAAGCACAAAATCCTAAAAACATTGAAAAAATTCAAAGTCCAAAAATATTGTCATTTAAAATTCCAAAAAATGTCTCACAAAAGGATGCCTTAATCAAAATACCCGTCCCACGTGAAATCGACCCCTTCCCTATAGAAATACAAGAAGAGGTAGGGATCACGAGTCTGGACGAGGATGTCCCCTTCGAGGAGCTCCCCAATGAGCTCCTTGACCGATTTGCCAACTTTGAGTATGACCCTACCCCCATTGTCGAAGAGACTGAAGACGTCAATCTAGGAACTGAGGAGGTTCCCCGGATAACCAAAATCGGAATGCCACTGTCTCCTGAAGAAATAAAAAGCATGATTGACTTCCTTTGGTCATACCAAGACATTTTTGCCTGGTCGTGCGAGGACATGCCTGGTCTAGATACTAATTTGGTCGAGCATGAGTTACCCCTCTACCCTGATGTGAAGCCAGTCAAGCAGAAGCTGAGACGTCTTCGACCCGAGTGGATGTTGAAAGTCAAAGATGAGGTCATCAAGCAATATGACGCGGGGTTTCTCATGGTATCCAAATACCCACAATGGCTAGCCAATATCATACCTGTGCCAAAGAAGGACAGAAAGGTCCGCATGTGTATCGATTTCTGTAATTTAAATAAAGCAAGCCCAAAGGACGATTTCTCACTACCACACATCGACATCTTGGTCAATAACACAGCTAAGCACGGGATGCTTTCTTTTATGGATGGATTCTCAGGATACAATCAGATCAAAATGGCAGAGGTTGATCATGAGAAGACAACGTTCATTACCCCTTGGGGAACCTTTTGCTATCGAGTCATGCCATTCGGGCTAAAGAATGCCGGTGCAACGTACCAGAGAGCTATGACTACACTATTTCATGACATGATGCACCGAGAGATTGAAGTATATGTCGATGATATGATAGCTAAATCACCAGAGCGAAGCGACCATCTAGTAAACCTTCAGAAGCTATTTGAAAGGCTAAGGAAGTATCGGCTACGACTGAATCCACAGAAGTGCACATTTAGTGCTATGTCAGGGAAACTTCTAGGGTTCATTATCAGCAGGAGGGGGATCGAGGTCGACCCAATCAAAGTCAAAGCCATCATTGAAATGCCACCGCCGTCTACCGAGAAAGAGGTTAGAGGGGCAGGATACAGTATATCAGTCAGTTTATTGCACAGCTAATTCCAATCTGCGCGCCGATCTTCAAGTTACTAAGGAAGAATTCACCCGTTGAAGGGAACGACGATTGTCAAGCAGCGTTTAAAAAAATCAAAAGCTACCTCCTTAATCCACCTATTTTGGTACCACCTGAGCCAGGGAGACCACTCTTGATGTATTTCTCCACGACGGAAGTTTCGATGGGATGTGTCTTGGGGCAGCACGATGAAACGGGAAGAAGAGAGCAGGCCATTTACTATCTGAACAAGAAGTCTACTGATTACGAGACGCGCTACTCTCATCTAGAGAAAGCATGCCTAACTCTTATATGGGCTACTCAAAGGCTCCGCCACTACTTGCTTTCTCAGGCGGTTCTACTCTTGGCCTGAATGGACCCGTTGAAATACCTATTTGAAAAGCCAGCTCTCACTGGATGAACCGCACGATGGTAACTTTTATTATCTGAATTCAACATCATGTACGTCACTCACAAATCGATCAAGGGGCAGGCGCTTGCTGATCATCTTGCCGACAATCCTTTACCTAATTATGAGCCTTTGAGAACTAAATTTCCTGATGAGGACATCCTGTTCATGACAGAAGACGATACAAAAGAAGCAGAAGAATCATGGGTAATGCACTTTGACGGGGCAGCAAATGTCGAGGGCCAAGGAGTTGGCGCCATCCTGATTTCACCAAAAGGATCCCATGTACATGTCTCTATCAAACTCAACTTCCCTTACACTAACAATATGGCTGAGTAAGAAGCTTGCGCTGCTGGTCTGCAGGCGGCTCTCGATCTAAATGTAACTCACCTTAGAGTATTTGGCGATTCACAGTTAATCATATGCCAGATGAATGGTGACTGGAGGACGAAAGATGAGAAACTGATCCCCTATCATGAACACCTCTAGGATCTGATAGCTTGCTTCCATGATGTGACTTTCTCATACGTCCCTCAGATAAGGAATCGCTTTGCCGACGCATTAGCAACTTTGGCATCAATGATTGAAAATCTCCTATGGTGTTGAGATGAAGTCGATTAGGAACGAATAGAGGAATGAGCCGGCCTTCTGCCTCCAGATTGAGGAACTTACAAAGCCTGATGATGAGCCACCTTGGTTCTCATATATTAAGAATTTTCTCGAGACCCTAACTTTCCCAGAGGGTACATCCAAAATAGACAGACGAATCATTCAATGTTTAGCGGCAGGTTACGTCATTTGCGGGGAATGTCTCTACAAGCGATCATACAATAATGTCTTACTTAGGTGCCTCACTAAAAGTGAAGCGGTCAATATTATGAAAGAAATCAATGAGGGAGTATGTGGAGCCCACGTCAGCAGTCACAATCTCGCTAAGAAAATCCTACGGCAGGGATACTTTTGGACCACCATGGAATCGGATTGTTGCAAGCATGTTTAAAAATGCTACAAGTATCAAGAACACTCCTGTCTGATACACACTCCTGCCATTGATCTTCACTGCATGACCACTCCTTGGTCATTTGCTACCTGGGGCCTTGATGTTGTCGGAATGATTATTTCGAAAACATCAAACGAACATCGGTTCATCCTCGTTACCATTGAATACTTCACCAAGTGGGTAGAAGCAGTGTCATATGCCAACATCACGGCCACTCACGTCGAGAAGTTTCTCAAGAACAATATTGTGTGCCGATTTTGAGTACCCAAAGATATCATCACGGACAACGGCATAAACTTTGCGAATAAGCGCATCCGAGACTTCTGCGAGCACCATCGCTCATCCCCTTATCGGCCTCAAAGTAATGGAACTATGGAAGCCGCGAATAAGACAGTCATCCGCATCCTTGAGAAAATGGTTATCACTTATTGAAATTTGAGCGAAATACTGCCATTTGCTTTGTGGGCCTACCGAACATCGATCCATACCGCTACAAGGGCAACACCATTCTCCCTTGTGTATGGAACCGGGGTCGTCCTCTCGGTAGAGGTTGAAGCACCCTCGCTTCGAATCCTCATAGAATCAGGCTTACCCGAAGCAGAGAGAGAGATCCCGCTTTGAACAATTAAACTTATTGGATGAGAAGAGGCTCCTAGCCTTATGTGACACTCAAGTTTACCAGGGGCGAATCACATGCGCTTACAATAAACGTGTCCGTGGTCGAGATCTAAAGGTAGGGGACACTGTGCTGAAGAAGATCTTCCCATCCCTCCATGCCAATCTAAGAGGAAAGTTTAAACCGAACTGGGAAGGACCACACATAATTCAAGAAGTGCTGCCGGGATACGCCATCCGCCTCGCCACCATGGACGGAGATCATCTTCCTGAGCCCATCAACGCTGGATACATCCGACGGTTCTACTCTTAGTCTATCACGATAAGGTAAGTATTGATGAAACAGATACGTGACTGCTTAAGAACCACCCGAAAGAGGCCATCATTCCAAGCATAGTAGCCCAAAAGCATCCATAAAAATGATGATATCCTTTGCTACCCCATTTGAGCCTAGGCCTTTCTTTCAATAACCCCCTTCCCCAAAAAAAAAAAATGTGTGTGTACATATATAAATAAAAAGGGGAAGTAATGTTACTATCATAATCCAAAAAAATAGAAAAAGTAAAACCTCAAAAAGAGATTGCCTGAAATGAAGCAAAAAGAATAAAAAATGTAGAAGAATCATGAGGCATGTACAGTAAAACCCCCAAGGAAGAAAGTATCTTGAGAAAACTGAAGTCGTATCAAGGAAACCCTTTTAGCCCAGCATACCTTCAAATCCTAACCTAACCCATGGCCAAGCTACACCCTGAAGGAAGCCCTCTTTTTAGGTTCACAAGCAGTCATAGCATCTGTTAAAGTCAACACAAGCCGAGTTGTGAGACGGCACCTGAATCCCATCCAGCCGGCTATGACGGAATCGACGTCTATGTTGTGGCTGTTGAAAAAAGGATATGAAAAAATAAAAAATAATAATAAAATAAAAATACAAGCTCAGCAAGATGGACGTGGTGAAAACCCGAAAGGGCGCTACGGGTAAAAACAGCGAGCTTGTGCGAACCAAGTGAAAACCCGAAGCGGCGCTTGGGGTAAGAGAGCTAAACCCATGGACGTGGTGAAAACCTGAAAGGGCGCCATGGGTAAAAAAGCAGATAAATAAAGAAAAATTAAAAAAGAAAGGATTGAAATGATTGATTAAATGTTTAAGGGACCCTTTTGTTACTCTTCCTGTACCCTCTTGTCCGACTGGGCGGTTCATGCTAGTTTGAATTTGGTCCCAACCAAAATTGTCTTTTTGAAACCCGCACCGTCAAACACATGACCCGAGGCAAGGAGAAAGGTTTAACTCAATCCAGAGGGATCAATGTTTCGGCCTTGGCAAAAAACCAGAAACCCACCCAAGTCCGACTCCAAAGAAAGGGTTCGACCATGCTCAAAAGTGGACTCAGGATTTCCCAAAGTATCACCCAAAGATTAAGGCACCAAAAATATATATATAAACCAAAAATAGATCTGTATAGATGTATATAACTGCCTTTTGCATCACTTACACCACATCTCAAAAAATAGTCGGTGTGATGACTAACGTGTCTTCCTTTTTACAAGTATAAAACAAAAACAACCAAAACATAAAGAAAATATGTATACCAAAAATGTGTGTATTTGTAAAGGAGTTTTCTACGCCCCTTTTCTGTATATTTGATCTGTGCAAAAAGTTTTCTGTGCAGGAAGGAGTTAGCGACCCAGCTCGCGCTTCAAAGCACTAACCTCAGCATGAAGGTCATCTTCCCGAACATTCCGTTCCGTCAGCCAACGACCATGCAAGCTCTTGAACTTCTTCCGAGAAGAGTCAGCGGCTCCAAAAGCGACGCTCAGTGATCCCCTCAAACGGAGGACCTCACTCTCTGTTGTTTATGCTCTAACCTTTTCATGTGTCAAAAGTTCATGCAGGATCCTTTTCTCGTCTACCAGTAACTCGATGCGGGCTCAGAGTGCCATCTTTTTCTTTAACCAAGGGCCTCCAGTGTCAAAAATCTCTGATAAATCTAGACCATCGGCAGCAGGTCGCTCAGTCAACAGCCAGGCCTTGTACTGTCCTAACCAAGTCTCCTTGCTCCATATCACACATTAGTGTCGACTGGTGTGTCTCCCAAAGAGCAGTAATCTGATCTATGTCCCTAGAGGACCCCCTAGAAAAGGTCAAATCACATAAAGGGGGTCTGGCCTCATAAGGCACCTGCTGAGGGCAGCCGAACTGACGCAACACTCGAAATGAGAAGTAAAAGGTGATGCCCATCAGTCCTAGGAGGGTGATGCCCTCGTGATCTCTACTACGAATTATCGGAAAGGTCCAGTCCAGTCAAGGGAGCCTCCATGTCAGCTCAGCATTGATCAACAAAAGTTTCAGAGCTGACATATCGCCCTGGGGGAGCAGGTGGCATCGACCCAGAAAACATTGGACCACCTCGCCTCGGGCAATATAAAAGTGGGGCATGGGCCCCAAAACAGCAAAATGCTCACCCAACCAGGCCTGAAGCAATAAGGGGCATCCCCGAAGGCCCTCCACCTTACCCAAAGCAAAGGAATCAAGGCATCGATCAGTTCGACAAGCACTAAATGCATCATGGACCGGCCCGCCTCCAGCTCTACCAAAATATTATAAACTGCCAATGAGAAGCTCTCTCCCCCGGTGAAGAAAAGGATTTCAGAGATGAGACCGAGCGCTAGGGCTTTCACGTTAAAATCATTCCTAATCGGCAATTTTTGGAGGCTTTCATCACCGAAAAGTTCTTTGAGGAATTTTAGCGAACATCTTGTGGGCCCCCCAATAAGACTTTTCTCATACTCGGATTTCTTCAAATCAAGAGTAAGGTGAACTGATTTGGAATAGCCCAGTCGAGGCGTGACTCTTGCAAGGCCCTTGTCAAGCTTCAGGCCAGACAGATCGAATACTAAAGAGGGGCATCTGTAGACACCCAAATTTAGCCCAAGGCTCGATCGAATCACCTTTCGAGAGAAGTGTAATTCTAATCTTTTAATGGCATGTATGGAACCCTTAGAAATCACCCCAAACCCTTAAGAATCAACCTAAACCCCTTAGGAACCTACCCCGAACCTTTAGAAACCAATCCCGACCCTTAGAACCCATTCCGAACCCTAAACCTAACCTTCCCAGGCAATGGATGAAGAGTGGTTCTCTAGGACTAGCTGAGGTCTTTTAATGATATCAAATCATATACCATTGGAAAGAGGACTTCTCCATCTTTTCAACGGTCCGAGAATAGCCCTAATCGAAGGTATACGTCAAAAGATATGGCAAACCGAACCCGGAGGGCATGAATGCAAAGTCATGTGGGCCCCTCACAAACTTGGCGCAACTAATAGTTGCACCAGTATTAAACTTTACCTGGCGCAACTAATAGTTGTGCCAGGCTAATTTTCCCTTATTTTAAGCCTGACGCAACTAATAGTTACGCCAGATTCAAAAATGGGCCCCAACCTCCCGACCTGACTTCCAGGCACTGTACATTACTGTTTTACTATACATTTGCCTGGCACAACTAATAGTTGCGCCAGGCATATGAGCAGTAACTATTGGATTTTGCCTCGAATTTTGTGTTTAGGGTTTGACTTGTTGAGTACCTTGACCTTTGGGGTGTGCTTTGCTAGTTCTGTTGCACCCTTTTAAAGCCTATTTGCACCCCTTTAAGTGGCTTAAGGCCTCACCCCATCATCCACCATTGGAGGACCTTCTCACACATTTCAAGGCTCCAAAAACCCTAGGAATCCTTAGATGTGAGATTACCTAATTGCTAAATCCATTTAGCTCTTAAGTGGTCTCCTAATCCCCTCATTTCCTATAAATAGAGCCCCCCTTCCCTTGGTTTAAGGTTGAAAATTTTTACCTAAGAGAGAAAGAGCTTAAAGTGAGAAGATCTTTCTCCCTTTGGCGCACACCCACCATACAAATTCCAGAATTCACCAAACTCCTTTAGACCTTAACATTTCATAGAAAACCCTTAGGTTAGGTGTGTGTGATCCCCTAGCCTCCCTCCCCTACCTCTTAGCTTCAAGCCTTAAGAGTTAAAACCCCACTTTCCGCCATACAAAGCCTTCAAGAACTCATCAAAGCAAGCCATGCAAGGCTCCTCTACGGTGCTACAAGGGCCCGAGAGCTCTGGCTCTCCCCTTTCTTCTCCTATCTCTTTGTAGCTCCCTCCATCCTCCCATTTGTGCCGTTACACCGCCGACTTTTCGGTAGGAACGGAGGGGCACAAATAGGATTTTAAGCCCTTTTAGGCAAGAGGAAGCTATTTTCGTTTCTTTTACTATATTTTATTTTTGGCCATTAGTAGAGACCGCGTTAAGCGGGTTGATCTGGTGCCTAACACCTTCCCGATCGATAACCGAAGCCCCTACCCAAGAGCCTTTGGTGTGGACCAGATTCAGAGTCATATTTTTAGCACTTCGGTGCTCATAAAAATGAACTAGCTTTCCCGGGACACCGAAAGCTCCGGGTGGCGACTCTATATTTTTCGTTAGAGAGCGCATCGTCGCGATGGGATCGTCCCGATTCCCACGGTTGCACAGGCTGATTGAGTGTTCCTGCACATTTCTCAAGAAAATATCAGTCCCTTTTTTATTTATATGAGTAACAAATATGCATCCTAAATAACAGAAGGATAAGCAAAATTTTTACCTACACTTATTTATTTCTTTCAAGATGTATATATTTTGGATTTTTATTTTTTGATTTTTTATTCTTTTTCTTCATTTTGAGATGGAAGTATGATGATGTATATATGGTCATGGACATAAAGAAAGTGGGGATATATGTATATATTTTTTTAGTTTTTTGGATTTTTGATTGATTTTTTTTGTTCTTTTGTTTTCTTCTTTTTTTTGATGCCTTAACAGTGCAATGAAGCAACGGGTTCCATTTTGAGCATAGTCGAACCCATTCATGCGGTCGAACTTGAGGTTCTGAATTTTTACTAAGGTTGGAACATCAATCCCTTTGTATTGAGTCAACCTTTTATCCTTACCTCGGGTCATATGTTTGACGATGCAATCTAAAGATACACCTGATCAGGACCTGATTTGAGCTAACATGAACGGCCCAGTTGAAGACCAGATAGCTCAGGATTGTAACCAAGGGAGTAACCGAATGACTTTCTCCTTTTCGTCTCTTTTATAATATTTTTACTCACAGCGCCTAAGATGGGTTTTCGCCATGCCCATTGTCACCCTCTTTTTACCCGTAGTGCCATTTCTGGTTTTCACTATGTCCATGAGTATGCATTTTTATCCCAGGCGCCTTTTCAAGTTTTCACCTAGTCCACACAAGCTCGTTGTTTTTACCTGTGGCGCCCTTTCGAGTTTTCACCATGCCATTTTGCTTTGAGCTTGTATTTTCTTTTTCTTTTCTTTTTTGCTTACAAAGGCCACGACATGGACGTCGACTCTATCATAGCCAGCTAGATGGAATTCTTTTGTCGTCTCTTAACTTGGCTTATGTCGACCCAACGGATACTATGATTTCTCGTAAACCTTAAAGAAGGCTTTCCTCGGGGATGTATCTTTGCCATGGCTTTGAAAGGGATAGGTTAGGAATTTTGAAGGTATTCTCGAGTTAAAAGGTTTCCTTGATTGAGTTCCAATTGCCGTAATATACTTCTTCCTTAGGGGATTTCTACTATACATGCTCCATGATCTCTTTTCTTTTCTATATATATTTTTTCTTTTAGATATCCTCTTTTTGTGATTTTGCTTTTCTGATGTTTTTGGATTTTAGTGGTAACTCTTTTTCTCCTTTTTTTGTTTGGTGTATACACTTTTTTTGTCTTCTTTTTTGGGGAGGGGTTTAAAGAAAGAAAGGACAATGGCTCAATGGGTGTAGCAAGGGTATAAGTATTCAGGAATGCTTTTTTGGCTACTTGGTTTTAAAATGATGGCCTCTTTTATGAGGTCCTTAAGCAATCACGTATCCATCTTATCAATACTTACCTTGTCACGGGAGACTTAGGAATAGAAACATCGGACGTATCCAGCGTTGATTGGCTCAGGAAAGTGATCTCCATCCATGGTGGTGAGGCGGAGCGTGTATCCAGGGAGTACTTCTCGAATGACGTAAGGTCCCTCCCAGTTGGGCTTGAATTTCCCTCTCGGATCAGTTTGCCGTCATCGCCCTTTGGTATGTTTCCCTAGCATTTTTCAGCCCGAAAGGCATGCTCGATAATAGAAAGTTCCCCATGGAGTGATGAATGTTGTCTTCTCTCGGTCTGCTTCTGCCATCTTGATTTGATTATATCCAAAAAATCTATCAATAGATTAGAGCATCCTATGCCTGGTAGTGTTATCGACCAAGATATCAATGTGTGACAATGGGGAGTCATCTGTCGGGCTTGCTTTGTTCAGGTTTCTAAAGTCGATGCACATGCGAACCTGTCCATCTTTCTTTGGTACAGGGACAATATTGGCTAGCCATTGCGGGTACTTAGAGACGATGAGAAATCCTGCATCGTATTGCTTGATGACCTCATCCTTCACTTTAAGCATCCATTATGGCCTGAGGCGTCTCAACTTCTAGTTGATTGGCTTAACATCAGGATATAGCGGCGACTCATACTCCACTAAATTGGTATCCAAACCAAGCATATCCTCATATGACCATGCAAAGATGTCTTAGTATGACCAAAGGAAATTAATTATTCTTTTTCTTTCCTTGGGGGACAGCGACGTTCTAATCTTAGTGATTCAGGGAACCTCCTTTGTACCCAAGTTGATGTCTTTTATTTTTTCAACGATTGGGGTAGGGCCATGCTCAAAATCGGCAAAATGATCAAGGAGCTCATTGGTGATCTCCTCACTAGGGATCTCCTCATCCAGACTCGTGACTCTTGCCTCTTCTTGTATTCTATAGGAAAGGGGTTGATTTCACGTGGGACAGGCTTTTCAATCAAGGCATCATTTTTCTTAATTTTATCGAGAATTTTAAAAGACAATTTTTTTAAAATTATTTTGTATTTCTTTTATTTTTTTAGATTTTTCTTTCTCCTCAGAGATGGGCCCTTGCCAAAGCGGGTCTTTATATACACATGGTATTGCTTGCCAAGGACTCACCTCACTTTTTATAGGTTGTTTATTTTTTTCTTCTTTGTTTTTTTCATTTTGATATACTTTAAACCATTTTCTTTTGCTCAACCCTTAGCAGGACTTAAGACATTTGTACAATTACGCCTGCCAAGGGCTCCTCAAAATATTAATCGACTCGACATAATTTGATCATGATGATGTGTCGCTTGGGTAATGAACGAGGCAAATGTCCCCAATGACACCATACCTTTACTGCTTACCTGTGGGGGATTTGGCATCGCAAAGGTGTGGCTATTTATTTGGACAGGTCGGGCTTGGCAAACGGAATAGTGTTTGCGAGTGTTGAACCCTCGCATAGGATGCCTAATACGGCCTATTGGCTCTCCCGAAAAAAGGTGGAGGAAAATTTTGGATTTGATGGGGAGGGAAGTTGGGGTGTATGGGGTGTTTGTTGGATGGATGTGGGAAAATTAGGGACTTGTTGGATTGATGTGGGAGGATTGGGAATGGTAGGGATGGATGTGGAGGTAAGATGGGGGAGATTTTGAGTGGATGTGGAAGGGAAATGGGGCATGGCATGTAGATGGGGAAAAAATGGGTGTGTTTGGTGAATGAGGGGAAGGAGTTTAGATTTTGGATTTGTGTGGGAGGACAATGGGATGAATTTTAAGGGAATGAGGTGGATGTAGATGGGAATACAGGTGCACCGTAGGGTTCAGTGATATCAAAATAGGATGGGGTGGGGGAATCGGAAATGGGGATTTCTTCCATGTGGGAATGAGTTGGGAAACGTGGCGGGGATGAATCGAGATCAGCATAAGCCAGATACACCACCCACGACCTGGCTTGGCGGCGAGTTGGGTATGGATGCCTCAAATGGGGTCCGTAAAATTTTCTTCTCCTCCCTCGCCGGCACCACAAGTCTTTTTTGGTTTTTTAATTTTTTTTTTTTTTGGGATAAAGCAAATGAACCTTTCTCGAATGAGTTCCGGGGCCTTGGAATTCCCATTTAGGGTGGTATTTGCACCCTAAATATCTCCTGTGGCGGGCTCACAACATGCTTTGGAAGAATCAAAAGGGAAACCCTTTGATCTATGTGAAGGCACGAGAATCCATGCAAACAACCCGATCCCCCTGAGTGAGTCAATAAGAGAGTGACCTCTTTTGACCGGCGACGGCGTATTGGGTGTCGTAGAGTATGAGAGCTATCAGAGATGCTAAACCGCTAAGCAAGGGACTCAAGAAGGTGATAATAGGCCTCAAATTTGGGCTGCCTAGCCTAGAACAGGCTTGGCGTGTGTATTATATGCGCCAAGCCAAAATCTGGAGAGTTTGGCTTGGCGTGTATATTATACACGCCAGAGTAGTTTTGGACAAAAAAAGGCTTGGCGTGTGTTTTATACATGCCAGGAAAATTCTTGGTAAAAAAGGCTTGGCATGTATTTTACACGTGCCAGGCAAAATAGGATTTATATTTATATTTTGACAGCAAACAGCAAGCCCAAAATTGGTCTCTTTTTCTAGTTTTCTGGAAGCAATACTTTTGAAGACTGATTTTTTTATTGTAACGGGTCCCTCCTCACCGAACCTAGGGATACAAGGTTGATTCAGGGCTACTAAATGCACTCCCCCATGGTTTTAAGCTTTGTAACAAGATCGGTTACCCACCCTATATACCTCCGATGCAAGCGCCTTCTCAAATACTAGATGGGGTGGTACTTTTTCGGATCATCACCACTAGGGGCTGCCACCGTACTAAGAACCGGGTGTTTGCATCTTTGCCTAAAGTTCCCAACCCTTATAAAATCTACCCCCGACAAAATTCAATTAAGTCCCCCTCTTGGTTCAATTTTAACTTTAATTTTTAAGGGAGTTTGTTTAATGTTCAAAAACGGGGGGGGGAGATGATCCCGTGCTACCTCTATGGGTCGGCATCCACTGATGAGATATGATTGCAGAAAGTAACAGCTCATGTAGGCCCGTCAAATGGCTAAGGCATATAATGACGGAAAATAAATAAAAGTAAAGATAATGCTCAAGTAGGCCCACCGATCAGCTAAGGTGCTTAAATGACAGAAAAATAGGGGTAAGTAAAAATAGGCTGAATCGTAGGGGTAGGAAAAATCGATGGCATCGTAGGGGTGAGTAAGAATAAGACAAAAAACCAAAGGTTAGTAAAAATAAAAAATAAAAGCCAAATTTCAAGGGGAAGCTCTACTAGCTACTCCCCAACAGAGTCGCCATTTGTGCAACCGTGGGCTCTCGTGAGTCCGTCGCAACGATGTGCTCGTTTAATAAAAAACTAGAGTCGCCACCCGGAGCTTTTGGTATCCCAGGAAACCTCAAATCAATATTAGATACACCAAAGTGCTAAATATGACTCTGATTTACTAGTCTAATACCAACGGCTCTTGGGTAAGGGCTTCGGTTATCGATCGGGAAGGTGTTAGGCACCCGATCAACCTGCTCGAAAGCGGTCTCTACTTATGACCTAAATGAATATGAAATAAAATAGCACTTTCTCTTGTTCGAAGGCACTATGATCCTATCAAGCTCTCCGCAAACACCAAAAATTTGATGACGTAACGGCTTGAATCCTTAGATAAAGGAAAAGCAAAGAAGGTAGAGGAGTAGAGGGGAGAGTCGGTGCTCTCGAGCCCTTGTTGCACAACTGTGGACCTTCGCGTAGGTGCACTTGGTGAGCTTCTGATAGCTTGAGTAGATAGAATGGGGGGTTCTAACCTTTAAGGTTTGATGGCTAAGAGATAGGAGAAGAGGGCTAAGGGGTAGCTCTCATGTAAACTAAGAGATTTATGATGGAAGATGGGGTTTTAAGGGAGCTTTGAAGTTCTAGAATTTGTATGGGATTGGTGCATCAAAGGGGGGAAAAGGTCTCTCTTAATCTTTTCTCTCTTTTAGAATTTTTTCAAGCCATTTGCAAGGGAGGGTGCCTCTTTATTTATAGGAAAAAGGGAGGTTAGGAGGGTACTTAAGAGCTAATTAGGGTTAGCAATTAGGTAATCTTCTAATCTATGATTTCCTAGGATCTTAAGGGCTTAGAAATGTGGGTAATGGGCTTCAATGGTAGATAATAGGGTGAGGTTTCAAATGACTAGAGGGTTGCAAATAGGGTAAATGAGGGTGCAACAGTCCTAATGAAACCCACCCTAAACATTGGAATAGTCAACAAGTCAAACCCCAAAAGTGAAATTCGGGCAAAATCCAAGACTTACTGTAGCTAAGCCTGGTGCATGTATTATCCACGCCAATCATAGCTACAGTGCCAGAGAAGTCCAGGGCCCGCTGTGGGACCCATCCATGTTTGGCGTGTATAATATACATGCTAGGAAACTTTCTCCCAGAAATGGCTTAGCGCATGTATTATACGTGCCAAGCATGCCCAACTCCTCGAGAGGCTCTCGAGAGGCTCAGAGCCTGTCATGGGGTTCACTTAAAATGTAGTTTTAAGGCCCGAAACTTTGAATTGCCATAACTTTTGGTGTAGGACTCGGATCAAGGTGATTCTTAGCTTGCTGGAAAGTTGGGAACCTCTACTTTTCAATGGTATAAGATTCAGTCTCAGTAGAGGTCCCTATCAGCCCTGGATCATCTCTCTCTAACCATTGTCCGGGAGGGTTAACTATGGGTCCGGAGAGGCCAAGGGTAATTCCTAAGGGTTTTAGGCAAGTTTCTAAGGGTTTGGAAAGATTCCTAAGGGTATGGGAGGTGCTATCAAAAGCTCGGGGGTGCGCCTCTCTCGAAATATGTTTCGATCGGGCCTTGGGCCAAATTTGGGTGTCTATAATGACTTTCGTAATAGGTCAACCTATTTAAAATGAGCATTAAGGTTAAAAAAACTTCTAAGTTATTTTATAGTAAGGAATATGTTGAAATACAAACTATTAATGCTTACATCTTCCTCAAACAATTTAATAAACCTTCGTTGTTCATTTTATGCAATTCATGTGGACTTGCCCTGCTGTGTGTCATCTTAAGGTACTGGATGTGTTTTCTGCATAAAACATAAAATGTTTCTTAAATACATCATCCACCGAATTTTAAACAATAAAGTTTTACATATATGTCATTTCTTACGTTAGGTAACTAGTGACCTTGGGTTGGTTGAACAATACAAAGTGATGTGCTTGCATCCATTCTATGTTCAAAAGTTTGAATGGTATGGCCTGCCTAATTGCACATTCTTCACTAATTCTTACATGACGGTTTAGCCTTGTTTCAACATTAGGCATGTATCTTAAGCATAATGTGAGACATTCTTCTGAAAGATATCCTTCTGCAATAGATCCCTTGGGTTGAGCCCTATCACGCACATATAACTTCAAGGTATACAAGTATCTTACGTAAACAAAAGATATCCATGAGTGACATATAATGAGAAACTTTAGATATTATATAACATACCTTTCGATCGGATACATCCATCGATAATGGACTAATCCACCCAACAGTGCTTTTGACGCTAAATGGATGGGTAAGTGCTCCATAATATCAAAGAATGATGGAAGGAAAATACACTCTAAGTGGCAAAGCATAACTGTAATGCGCTCCTTAAGGAGTATCAAACCCTCATTCCGGCAAGCTTTAGAGCACAATTCATGAATGAAATTGCTCAACTCTATCAGTACAAAAGTTACTTGTTTGGGCAAAGTCTTTCGAACAACTAGAGACAAAAATTGTTGCAAGATGACATGGGAATTATGACTTTTAAGTCCGAATATCTTACACTCACGCACATTAACGCGTCTTGCGATATTAGAGGAGTAACCATCTAAAATCTTCAAACTTTTCAACATAGTGCAAAACATCTCTTGCTCACTTTTGCCCATGGACTAGGATACAGGTGGAAGATAAACTTTTTTGGGGGATAGCAATTGTGGATGAAGCTCTTTCCTAATACTCATGTGAACCAAGTCTTGACGCGCCTTCAAATTATCCTTCGATTTTCCTTCCACATTTAACAAAGTTCCCAACAAATTATCACATACCTTCTTCTCAATGTGCATCACATCCAGATTATGTCTAAGTATATTGTGCTCCCTATATGGTAACTTGAAGAATATACTTTTCTTCTTCTAGTTATACGACATGATATTGTTCTCTGTCATTCTTGATCTTTTCCTCAAAGGCTGCTTTCCAAATTTTTGTGTATTATTTTTTAATTGATTTAACACATTCAACCCAAATAATGGAATAGGAGATGGTCTGACCTCTATAGTACCAACGAAAGAATTTTTCTATTTTCAGAAGTGATGATCTGAAGGTAAGAACTGACGATGCCCATGTAACAATGTTTCCTACTATGCACTAGATAATGGCTACATGTGTCCTTGTGGCATAAAGGACATGCCAACTTTCCTTTCGTGCTCCAACCTGATAACATGACATAGCCTAGGAAGTCACTGATGGTCCATAATAAGGTTGCATGCAATTGAAAAATCTTGTTCCTCGATGCATCATATGTCTCCACCCCAAATTCCCATAATTCTTTCAATTCTTCTATTAGGGGCCTCAAGTAAACATCAATGTCATTTTCAGGGCCAATAGGTACTGGTATAAGCAAAGATAGTATCATGTTTGGTTGCCTTATGCACAACCATGGTGACAAATTGTATGGAATTAGTAGCATGGGCCATGTATTATGTGCAATGCTCATTATCCTAAACGGGTTGAAACCATTGCTCGCTAGCCCAAGTATAACACTTCGAGGGTTTGATGCAAAGGCTTGATTAATGGTATCCAGGCAGGAGAATCTGTAAGATGCCTCAAAATTCCATCTTTTGTGCGACTCTCATCATGCCATCTCATGTCAGATGCCAATTTTTGATGACATATATAATCTTTGCAGACATAGTTTAAAGGGAAAGTGTCATAGAATCTTTGCAGGACTCTTCTTTTTATCACATTCTGAATGATCCTCTGGAGCCTTCCATCTTGAGGTACCACAAATGTCACATGATTGCTTGTCGACAGAATCTTTCCAATATAACATGCAATCATTAGGGCAAGCATTAATTTTGTTGCAGTTTAGTCCCAAATCAGAAATTATCTTCTTGGTTTGAGTAAAACTACCTGACAATGTAAAACTACCTGGCAATGCCAAACCCTCAAGAAGCACCTATGTTAACAAGTCAAGCAACATAGTGAATGACTTGTTACTCCATCCACTGAGGCATTTAATATGTCATAGTCGAACAATGAATGATAACATTGTGTGTGATTTCCTGAGGACTGCCTTAGACCCTTTATTATGCGCCTAATAGGTGCACGTAATCATATTACGTGCTTTATACCAAGTGCGCAATTAGTCTGTTTTAGACTAGACTTATACCCTTCTAGATATCGCCTAAGACGTGATTGTACGCCCTACCTAGATTGTCCTTCAAACTATGGAACAAGTCGCGGCATGGGTGGATAGCGTCACCTGGAATACCACCAGTCAACAATGTGAGGAGACAACTGAAGAACACCCCTCAATGATAGAAAAGGGATAGCAGGAGGAAGAACCCACAAAGGAAGAAATACTACTCTCCGCATTCCTCGAAGAAGAAGACTACACTCAATGCCTCCCACCTTGGAATGGCATAGCCCCATTACGTATTCTTTCATCCAATTTTGCTCCTTTCACTGCAAGTACCATAATGAATCCTTCAACACTCCAAGGACATCAGCAGACATGCCCAGTCCTTAAATCTGGAACCAACTATCCACCCCCACCATTCCCAAGGGAGAAGCAAAGCAACAACGCACAGCCATCTGACCAAATAACCAAGGAACGAGGAGCGAGCGTGCCCCCTCCACCTTGCATAATCCCTCTGCCTCTAGTACCAGTGCCTCAACCAGCACAACAGAACGGGTGTAGAGCACATCGACCCGATAAAAACCCTGCCCTAGAAACAAGTCAGGAATACGATCTTCTCTGACACCTCGCGAAGGTGCCCACACAAATATCGATCCTCAAACTCATCAAGAAATCATCAGAGCATCACCGACTGCTCGTGGAGATGTTGGATGAGACACACGTGAATGAAGATATCACTTTGGATCAGTTGCATGAGATTGCCTCGGTTATGACTCAACCTTCTATGCTTACCTTCACTGAAGCTGACATGCCTAAAGAATCGTTACATGGAAGTTCGGCTCCTATTTATCTAACCGTCATAATTAGAGGATTTTCAGTACCACACGCATTGGTCGACACCGGAGCAGGACTTAGCATCTGCCCTATAACAATGCTAAAAATCCTTGAATTCACTGAACAGGTTATAAGGCCTTCGCCTTTATCCCTCATCGCTTATGATGGCTCTCGGCGCTTCGTCAAAGGAACCATCAAGTTGCAGGTTTGCCTCAGGCCAGTCACCAAGGACGTCACTTTCCATGTCTCTGATTCCTTAAGTACTTATAATTTGATATTAAGAAGAAAGTGGCTAGAATCCATGAAGACAGTAGCATCGACGTATCACCAATGCGTCAAATTCCCCCATGAAGATTCCATTGTTAGAATATACGTCGATACGCCCCTTAAAGAAATCAGCACAGACTACACGATGAGCATTCCAACAGTGCACAACTCGGTACTGAATATAGGACATATAAAAAAGATGTAGGAGCCTGATAATGCATCGATAGCAGAAGTTAGCTATCCTCGATCCCTTTGACCCACTAACAAAAAGTAGTGAGAAGAGAAGTTGGACCTGATCTAGCCCGACTGTACGACATAAACTCGACCGCAGTAAAAGGATGGGACCTGATGTATCAGTTAGGATACGTCCCTCACACTAGACTCGGCAAAGATAAGCAAGGATGCATAAGACCAGTCGTACATAAGAAACTACATAAACACATCGGGATGGGCTACTTGTCAGACGACAAGCAATTCGACATCCTACCCACTTCAGCAAAGTAGTCGCTCTATGACCATTTCATATATGAAACTACTGAGAAGGCTAATGTTTCGAAGATAAGAAATGTGCCATCCTTCACTGAATCTCAGGCAACCAAGATCAAGCAACTGACCAAAGCCTTCACTTACCTGACAAACCTAAGTAGTGATAGTGATGACATGGACAAGCCACTCAAAGGAGTAGGGCCATTATTCAAAACCCCTGAAGAGTCAGGGTCACGCACAGATGACTGGGAGTCGACCAACGAGGAGGACTTCCACATCGCCACATTAGTAGATGAAGAAGAACCAGAGTTAAGGGCACCCCAGCCTCATGAACCAGGAAAAAAAGACTGGCTCTCAATGTCCAGTGAAGAAGAAGACTACTGGACTAGTTGTATAGAGATAGAACTTGGAGATCATTTAAGAGCAAAGTGACTGAAGGTACTCGAGGAGGTCAACAACTCCTGAAGTGAAGAAATAGACTCTGATGATGAACTTGATCATCAATCCTCACTGGATAATTGGCAGTATTCGTACCGCTGCCCTTACCCAGAATCACCCTATGGCAACTATGTGCATCCGTCTTGATGCGGTGCTAAAGAGCTATCTTACGTGAGATACAATGGATCACAAGGGTAAAAGATCATCACATTGCCTTCATAGAATTCCAAGAAGAATTAGAGCTCGATGCTCCCCAATCTTCGGATTGCCACAACTTCAGATATTCTAGAACTCACTGGAAGTGGAATGGAAACTGCCACTGAGCGATGACGAAGACTATTGGATAGATCTCCCTGCACTTTAGTTAGCAGAACAGTTGGAACATGGCTTCCAAGCTCAATTAGACGAAGAGGAAGATCTTAACCCTGACAATAGTGACCTCAGCTTCGATCATGAAGGATGGGAGTATCCCTCCATTTCTCACCCATATCAGCCTCGCTGTCAGGCCTGTATACTTCTCACCGTGTACTAGAATCACCCTATTGCAACTTGTGCGCATCCGTCTTGATGTCATGCGAAAGATTTGTCTTACACGAGATACGACGGACCACAAGGGCAAAAGATCATCATGTCACCTTTATAGAATTTCAAGAAGAATTAGAGCTCGATGCATTCTATTATTTGGATGCACCACAACTTCAAATATTCTGGAACTCACTAGAATAGGAATGGCAACCTCCGTCGAGCGATGACAAAGACTATTGGATAGATCTCCCCGCACTCGAGTTAGCAAAATAGCTGGAACATGGCTTTTAAGCACAATCAGATGAAGAGGAAGTTCTTGACCCTAACAATAGTGACCTCAGCTTCGATCATGAAGGATGGGAATGCTCCTGGGAGTATCCCTGCATTTCTCACCCATATCAGCCTTGTTGTTAGGCCTGTATACTTCTCACCGTGTACCACGAGATCCAGAGAAGGGAATTCTCAGATTTTGACTTCAATAGTGATACTTTCAAGCACTTCTTTGCTACATAGGAGTGCCCACGAGAGTTTCCATGCATCGTTTGACCTTACCAACCTCATTGCCAGACCTGCACCATATTAATAGAAGACTTTGAATGAGAAGGTCGGACCAATCCCCTTCCTCCACTATGGAGAATGATCGAAAACAACTCGGTTTGGTAATTAAGTTTGTCGAACCGTATCTATGGTTGATACGAAGTGAAGAATCTCAGTGACAAGCGGACCTCCGATCTGGTTTTAAAGATGAGAGTTTTGGACGACTATCATCTTCAGACTCTCTTCGACGACGAAGCGCTTCACGTAGTAGAAGAGGAAGATGAGTCGTCTGACAGACTATCGCCATCCTCCCTCATCAGGAGGATCACCCCGGACGAGGACTCTAAAAAACACTACCAAATTTTTAACGGATCCGCATCATTCGAAGGCTCGCCTGAACGGCTCCAACAGTTGTCCCACTTCCCCAACTAGGAGAAGTAACCTCGCCAGTTTCGCCTAAGGAAACCGACCTTGTAACATACCTATTATCAAAAAAAAAAAATCGAAAATCCTAAAATCCATAAAAATATAAAAATAAAAAATCCCAAAAAATTAGAAAATCACAGAAAAGGGGGGGAGCCCTTCATCCCAGACCCATCCAGCGACCACCAAGGAGAATTTTCTCCAAAAGATACGAGTAGTGATCACCTCAACGAAATTATTGAAGGAGTAACTGACATGATCACACACGATCATCATCCTGCCCTCAACATTAGAGAGCCTTGCCTTGACTCGGTTCGAAGTGACCCTACTACCTCTTCCTCGCAAAATCGCCGAGCATCCCAACGAAGTAACAAGCCTGTCATCATACCAGACAAGATACTCGAAAGGAGGATGAATAACCTTGACCTACACCTAACAAAGGATGTCGCGATCATAAATTATGCCGATGAAGTGTTGCCTCCCGCAAAACTAACCTCCTAGTGTAGTTCTTTTACAGTGTATGAACTCACAGACAATAAAGAAGGACCACCAGTCGCTGAGGAAACCCAAGACTTCCAACTAGTCATCAAGCGCTTCGATGAGTAAACACAACCTGCCGCAAAACCTACTGAGGAGATCAATTTTAGCATCGAGGAAGAGCCCAAGAAGCTGTTGATCAGCATACTACTCAAACCCAAGGAATGATAACAAATTATCCAAGTCCTTCAAGATCACCTCAGCTCTTTAGCATGCTCCTATGAGGATATGCCTGGATTTGACCCAAGTTTAGTAGAACGTCGGTTGGTCCTGGAACCTAATGCTAAACCCGTCAAGTAGAACCTCAGAAGGATGCATCCCCAGACAGCACTGTAAGTCAAATAAAAAGTTGACAAGTTACACAAAGTGAAGTTCATCCAAGTCATCCTCTACCCCAAATGGATTGCCAACATAGTACCTGTTTCCAAGGACGACAGAGTGCGGGTATGCATCAATTTCTGAAATCTCAACAAAGCATGCCCAAAAGATGACTTTCCCCTACCGCACATCGACACCCTGGTCGACAACACTACCAGACACAAGATGCTATCCTTTATGGATGGCTTCTCCGAATATAACTAGATTAAATTAACAGAGTCAGACGAAGAAAAGACTTCATTCACCACGCCATGGGGAACTTACTACTACGCCGTCATGCCTTTTAGGCTCAAGAATGTAGGAGCCACATATCAATGTACCATGATGGCCATATTTCATGACATGATGAACAAATGTGTTGAAGCCTAAGTCGATGACATACTAGTTAAGTCTTAGATGTGAATAGGACATGCCGAAGCACTATGACTGGTGTTACAAAGATCCGAGCAATATCAGCTAAAGATGAATCCAAAGAAGTGCGTGCTTAGAGTAACCTCCGAAAAACTATTAGGATTTATAGTCAGGAAATGAGGTATCGAAGTTGACCCGATGAAGGTCAGATCCATCCTCGAAATGTCGCCTCCCAGTAACATCAGAGAATTATGAGGCTTGATAGGAAGGTTGCGGTTCATTAGGAGATTCATCTCCTAGCACTTAGATCGATGAGATCCTTTCTATAAGCTACTTAAAGGGGGAGCCGAGTACAGATGGGATGACCAGTGTCAGTAGGCCTTCGACAGCATTAAGAAGTACCTCCTCAACCCGCCAATACTATCACCACGAGTTCCTAGACGACCCCTAATCCTCTACCTCTCAGCAAACAATAAAGCGATGGGAGTAATTCTTGGACAATATGAAGAATATGGTAAGAGGGAGAAGGCTATCTACTACCTCAGTAGAACGATGGTCGAGTATGAACAGAAATACACGCCAATGGAGAAGACCTGTCTCACACTAGTGTGGGCCTCAACAAAACTACGACACTACTTCAGAGTGCACAAAATATTAGTACTAGCACGTATGGACCCTTTGAAGTACATCTTCGAGAATCCCGCTACCTTCGGGAAGATCACCCGATGACACATGTTACTATAAGAATTCGACATCACCTATGTTACACATAAATCCGTCAAAGGACAAGCGATCACTGATTATCTCACCAACTTACCACTCCCAGACGACGAGCCTGTGCATGTAGACTTCCCTGATGAAGACCTACTCTCAATTCACAATGAAGAGCCTGATAAGACCTCATGGACTCTCTACTTCGATGGCACTCTCAATCACAAAGGGAAAGGTATTGAGATAGTCCTACTAAGCCCAGAAGGAGTTGTCATATTGAAAGCCTTTCAACTCAACTTCCCAGTCACTAACAACGTTGCAGAATATGAAGCTTTCATCGTCGGACTACGAGCAACGCTACAACTAGTAGTCAAGTAGTTGAAGATAATCGGCAACTCCAAACTTGTAATATCTCAAGTTATCAGGGAGTGGAAAACCAAAGAAAAATGACTGATGGCCTACCTGGAGATAGCTCAGTTCTTAATAAAGAAATTTGAAAGAATCTCTTTCACGCACATTCCTAGATTAGAGAACCAGCTCGTGGACTCTCTCACCACACTAGCCTCAATCATTCATATACCAGTCGGACAAAGTATAAAATCCTTTTTCATTGAGAGGTTGACGACGCCAACACACAAAGTCGCTTGGTAAGTGAAACCGGAACTACCAATTGCACCAAAAGCTCATAAGAATGAAGGGAAGTCTGCCCCAATCGCTTCTATGAAGAAAGAAGCCACCATTGCCATGTTTAGATTTGAAAAATTACCAACCGACGACAGGCAACCATGGTACTTTGACATCTAGAATTTTCTAAAGCATCAACATATCCCTCCTTAAACTAGAAAGATTGAACGAAAAACCATAAGCAATCGATGTGCAAGATTTTGCATACTCAGCGAAACCTTATACAAAGAAGCCTTCACCAAAGGAGTACTACTACGATACATCACGACAGTCGAAGGATAATACATCATCCAAGAAGCACACGCCAGTGCCTGTAGTACTCATGCCAGTAGACAAAGACTTGTAGATTAGATCATACGACAAGGCTACTTTTGGCCGACAATGATAAGAGATTGTCACCTCTACGTCCAATTCTGCAAGCAATGCCAAGAACACCACACTCATCAAAGCTTCGTCAGTTGCATTGAATCCTATAACCTCACCATGGCCATTCTCGATGTAGGCCTTCGACATTATCGGACCCTTCACGGACATAGTTGGGAACACCCATAAGCATGTGTTCATACTGACTGCGACCGAATACTACACTAAATGGGAAAAAGCTGAATCCTACATCAGAATCACCGCTTCGACACTCATGAGATTTATCATTCGAAACAGTATCACCCAGTTCAGAGTGCCCAGGATGTTCGTCACCAATAATGAACCACAAGTCATCGCAAAAAAGATGAAGAAGCTATGCAAGAAATTTAGCATCGATCTACACCACTCATCACTGTTCTACCCTTAGGGAATGGACAAGCAGAAGCTATGAATAAAATACTAATCCAAATTTTGAAACAAACAGTGGAGACAAGCAATGGAGTCGACTGCATGAACGATTACCAGAAGCACCCTGGTCCTATAGGACTTCTATTCGCATAGCCACTGGCCAAACTCCTTACCTCCTAACATATGGGATGGAAGCAGTCCTACCCTACGAGATACAGATACCATCCTTACGAATTCAACTCGATGATGAGCTATCCTTAGATGAAAGAAGAATTACTTTGCTCGCAGAGTTAGAGCAACTTGGTGAGACACGTCTAAGGGCAGCTGATCACGCTCAGATATATCAAAGGAGAATGGCCAGGGCTTACGATAACAAAGTCCTCGAGCAAACCTTCGACATTGGACAATTAGTCTTGAAGAAAATCATGCCCTCCAAACATGCTCATCTAAAGGGAAAACTAAAACTGAACTGGGAGGGCCCATATGTTATAACAACTGCATATCTAGGGAATGCATATAAGATGGTGAACCAAGATGGGGAAGAACTCCCCAACCCTTGGAACGCCATGTACCCTAGAAAATACTACCCTTAACCATGTGATTATCACATCCCGTAGCCAAATACTTAAATCTATCACCCCCGTAGTTGTCACGACTAATTCGTCGGTCATACGCCATCAATTCCTGGAATATCCTTAAGACTTCCAATTCACTGGCCACCCTCTGATTCGGGCAATTTGATCAAAGGACTAGTGACATACCTGACCTCTTTCAAAACCATAAGTAACACCCGATTCTCATCCACCTTCGCTGCCATTGGAGTAGACGTTAGAGCGTAAAATATGAAGATGCTAGGCTTAATCAAAACTCACTATTCTTTTGTTAACAGGTTGCTTTTGAAAAAAAATAAAAATAAAAACATTAAGTGAGAGCAATACGACGAATGAACCAGTCAATGAGCTCAAGGAAGCATAAACAAGCCGTAAGGACATCCCTGATAACTCTACTAGAAATGTATAACCAAGCTGCGAGGGTATCCCTGTTGTCCCGATACTACTAGATGTCGTCGTAAGGTGGTGGGAGGAGGACAAACTCTTGCTAACCATAGAATGTGAGACTTTGATGGTGCCGAAACATGACAAAGAGCTCAATCATGACACCCCATACCCACTCTGAGAAAAAGACTGTTACTCCTCCCTTTTAGAAAGCATCAGATACAAACTATTCCCCTATATCACTGAGTCTTCCCTCTCTTTCATCCTTGATTTTTAGTTTTGGACAATGAGTCGGAAGCCCCTCAAGATATTCCTAGAAATGAAACCGAAAATCGATGAATGATGACTGATACAATCACCTATTATACTTATCGCACGCCCCCTATAACAATGACCACAGGATAGGATGACCACTATCAAAGGCAGACCCCCAATATACGGATGATATGATTAAATAATCTCCCTTCGTTCGATGATAGTCTCAAAACAAACTTTTCATAAAAACTAACCCACCAAATACATATGGCCACCTATAGGCCCAAAGTACTTATCAAATACTCAGAGACGCTCCATTGCACCTTGACACTAGGGCATTTTTTTTATTCAGAGGAAGAATCACGTTAAAAGCCCCTGCTTGCCAATAAAGAAGATGTAAAATGACGAAGTCACCACCCGAGGAATATCACTAAAGATATCGCACTGCCTATTCCATCACACTCCTACACTGGGGCATTTTTTTAATATTAGAATTTTCTTTCAGTTATTTGCTTTCCCTGTTGCATTATTTTCCCTTCCTTGTAATGAAAAGTACAAAAAAAGAGAAGAAGAAAAAATGCCCCTCTTTTATTACCAGACCTCAGTCTGAGACACTTCCCCCCTTGACAATCAACAAGGGGAAAAATAAATTCACTAATGCCTTTATCCTCATGTGCAGATATAAGATAACCTTTGACTATTACCGGGCCAACTCAAGGAGCATCCAAGTCCCAATAACAGGCGACGGTGCCAAAAAGAAGACGACACAAGGTAACAAGGAAATGAACTGAAGCTAGGTACATCTAAACCAAAATCTCTATTCTTTTATATATCAAAAGTTTTTTTTACGTATGTCATCGGGGGCATACCCCCTGTATATACAATGGATAAGAAATAGAAAAATAATAAAAATGCTCTACTCCCTCCGCTACCTCAGCAAAGGGTGCTCACTGCCATCTCCCATATCCTCAACCCCCGAGTTTGGGGTCTGATCCCTCGACAACTTAATGTAAGAACCTAGAGTCGGAGAACACTCTCTACGAGGAGAAGGCCTAGCAACAGAACCTCCTCACTTGCCTAGCTAGAGGCTCGTCAAGAATGTGAACACAAAGGACTAAAAGCAAGCATAGGCCCTAGGTGTTGGTACTTGCTTTTTCTGAGTCCCTTTCGGTCCCCGGAAAGAGTGGCCCAATTCGGTCCAAGTGGACTCTAGCAAAGGCGGTGTTTTTTAGAGGTATTAAGTATTGAAAAAGAAGCGGTAAATCTCAAAGAAATACCTAGTTTGTTGCGATCACCAGCTATAGATGTTTATTGACGCTGCAACACGTCACTGATCACGCCTTTCGGGGTGGAGATATGGGTTGTTCTCTTTACTGAATCATCGGTCGGCCGAGTCAGCAGCACTGGGTCGCCTGTAAGTTTAGTCAAACTAGTTTTCCTAATTCTCTTCTAATTACTTTTCGCTTTTCCTACTCTTGATACGATTATCAGGGATCGAATCAATCTTAATCCTATTAAAAGTTCAATTAATTGGGGAGTCCTAATTCAACTAGGCCTCTTAATCTAACTAGAAGTCTAGTTAATTTATATATTTTAATCTAATTAATTAAGTCTCCTAATTCTACTTGGAATGCAAATACGAAAATTAATTAGGACTGCACTACTTCTATTGAAACTCTAATTAATTAAAAATATACTAATTCTATTAAAATTCTAATTAAAGTAAATATATTAATTCTACTGAAAATCTCAAAGGGGTTTTGGCCCGCTATGCTTAGGAGGATCGGCCCCGTTTCCGCATACCCTCCGTAAGCTCCCTTGGGCAAATCGGGTGGCTAGGGGTTATTTTAGTAATAATATGGAGTGAAAAACTGATGTTTAATTTATCAATTATGGATTTACGGATCGAAAATCGGGGACTTTGAGAATCAAGTTAGAACTAAAGAAAAGAAATTTCAAGACTGAAATTAAGGACTAATTCTAGAAATTAAGAACTAAAATCAGAAAAAAACTAGAAATTTAGATTAAAACCTAAGATCTAAGATCTAGAATTTAAGAACTAGAGAGCTAGAACCTAACTCTAGAATATAAAAAAAAAGAAGCTGGTCCTAAAACCTAAGAACTAGAACCAGGGAAAAGGGAAATGGACAATAATTAAGGATTAAAGAGATTTAAAATTTAAGATCTAGAACTAAAAGCTTAAGGACCTAAGGTCTAGAACTGATCTAGAACTAAGAACTAGAACTAGAAGAATAAAAAACTAGAAGGACAGTATACCTGAGGCCAGAGCCACAGAGAGGGATCTCGAAATCCTAAGCTTGGAAGCCGGAACTCGAGAGAAGTCCTTGTGATAATTAATTGATTAATGTCTTGAGTCGTGGTGGTGGGTCCTATTTATAGGTATTTGGCCAATTCATGGCATACAGAAGTGCGTACAATTGGTCGATGAATTTCAATTATCGAGATTAGGTGCGACCAAGCAATTATCGCCCGATGTCGAGCACAATCACTTTGAGTCGGTGTCTGACTCAGTGAGTGACCGGCTGACTGGCTCTGCAGGGTAGCATAGTCCTAGTCTAATTAGACAATTGCGCGCTCTATGTAGTGTGCTCAATCAATTATATGATGGATGAAGAGCACATAATAGGGAATTTTCAGGCAGTCTAGGGGATTAGAGATCAGGTTGGTGTAGGAACCAATTATGCACTTGTGCCAATACACATAATCCGATTACACGCTCTAGATAGGGTGTACAATCGCGTCTCCGGCAGTTTCTAGAAGGGTAAAAGGCCAGTCCAAAACGGACTAATTGCACGCTAGTATTGACGCATGCAATATGATTGTGCGCACCTGGTAGGGTGCATAATCAGGGTCTAGGTGGTCCTAAGGAAGGATAATCCTGGTCCAAGAGGGACCAATTGCGCGCCGGAAGTGGGGCGTGCAATCGAGTTATGCGTGTTATGCAGGGCGCATAATTCGAAACTTTCCTGGGTTTGAGCCGGGTGTTAAGACCTGAAAAGTACCACTTTTCACCCCTTAACTTAATCTCTGTTGGACCCTTAATCATTTAATAAAAGTATTTTAAGCCTGTTCTGTGGGTAATGAACAGCAGCTGCAATAAAGCCTTAATCCTGCTAAGGAGCCCGCTTTTGCCCCAGAAGTCTCTCAGAAGAATGGAAGCTGGATTCAGACAAGAACTTGACTGCATGAAGGCAAAGCACAGCAGCAACAGAGCAAGAAATGAGCCTCGCACAGTTGCCACAAGGTTCAAAGGATTCAGAAAGTAAGCCTCGCACAGTCCTCACGAGTTTCCCAAGACTTCATACCAATTGTCTGCGCTGTTCTCGCACAGTTTAGTGATAGAAGGGCTTCAGAATCATGACTCGCAAAGCTTAAGCACTTAAATGCTTGCGCAATCTCGTGTAGCTCAAGAAAGCAGCACTCAAAACCTTGTGCAATTCACTCAAATCAGCTGAGGAGAGAGAGAGCTCCAGGTATTTCTACGCGTAGTTGTCGCGCAGTGGCCGTGGGATGAAAAACTTTAGAAAAACTTCTCGCACAGTTCAGAGACCAATGCACATCACGCCCTCGCGAAGATCCATTGAGAAACAAACTGCTCGTGCAATTCTCGTGCCATTCAAAAGGAAAGTGCAATCCCGCGAAGACCAGAGCAATCCAGCGAGGATTCAATGCTCTATCGCGCGACTGCTTAAGCTGCAAATTAAGACAACCCCGCGACGGCTAGAGTTTCAAGTTAATCCAATCTCACGAAGACCATGCTACCACGCGACAGTCTTGGAAACCAGTGCTACCTGGCGAGGCTCAGGACTCTAACTCTCCCTCACTTCTGTAGAGGACATTCTGGGAACTTCCAGCAATTAGGGCATGCACTCCAATGCTCCAATTTTTGTGCACATGCCCCGAGGAATCCAAGGAATATTATTAGGCCATGTGGTATCGTTAAAATTTGGGTTTCCTAACCCTAATGCATCGCCAAACAGACTGCTATATAAACCTAAGCCTGGTTTAGGTTTAGGGGCCCTCTTAGAATAGAATTTTGTGTATCTTCTTCTGGAAGTAGTTGTAGATCTCTAGGAAGGTTTAGGTAGATTTCTTTTTACTTTTTTTCTTTATAGCCCAGCACTTGCTGGCTATGCCTTTGTATGCTTATTGGGTTTAGATTTAATGGAATTTCATGATTGAGTGTTTTACATTTATGGGATTGAAGTTTGAGATTGAGTTGCTCTGTACAAGGCTGCTGCCTTGAGATCTTCCATTGCAAGGCTGTACTACAAGCAATGAAGGACTGTTTTTAAAGATCTATTCAGATCCAAGTGACCTGTGTGTCTGGGCTAACATGCTCCTATACAAGCCTAGCCCCACCACAAGACCCACTAGATCTGAAATCTCCATGGGAGGAATGAGCTTTTGTAGCCTTGTGAACATGGTGGTGACAGCAATATTTCTTATTCTATTTTGGATCTCTGTGAGGAGGATAGCCTCTGGGATAATCTGTGACCGTTTAAGTGGACAGGTTATAGCCTTAGGGTGGGACCCTAAGGCTATAACCTGTCCACTTGTGCTTGTAGCCTTGTGAGAGATTGTACAGAGACAGACTCCCCTGTATTTATATAGACCCGCCATCAGATGGCAGATCTGGTTTGGTTATAGAGATTGTAGGCTTGTGACTGGATTACTGCAGACTTTCTAGAGCAGTGAAAAACCATGCTTAAGAGCTAGCACTCAAACTCTTGCTGGTTCTGTACGTCCAGGCTCGTGCACTTTGTAGGCCTAGCCCCACACACAGAACTTTAGAGGTTGAGGTTCCTATGGATTCTTGAGCTTGTAGCCTGGATGAAGTAGTGCCTACGATGATAATCTTGTTCTAACCCATCTCTAGATTGTGGTTCCCTTATTGGATAGTCTGTGACCATTTAAGTGGACAGGTTATAGCCATAAGGGATTGGATCATGGTAAAGAGGTGAGCTGAGTCTTTTCTCCTCTTTGGTGATACTGTAGCCATTGCACAGGACTTCTATAGTAGCAGATCTGAGTCTGAGTTATGAGACCCATTAGATCTGTACCTAGCAACATACTTCTCACCCTTTTATATTTATTTTCTCCCATTCCATCCATTTTCTCAACCCTTTCTATGGTTTAGACATTAAGTTACCTTAGGATTTAGAATTTAGTGACCTTAAATCCCCTTCCATTTAGGATTGCTAGATCTGTAGTCAGATCCGGAGAGCCTACTAATGATGGCTCCCTTGGAGCTTTAGATCAACTTTTCCTATGGGACAAACTCTTACTTATCAAAATTTACTACAACAGGTCCTGTATCTTGCAGGACTGTGCATATTTTAGGCTTGCTGCTCTGTCATTTTCAATCCACCTTTCATTCATTTTCATTCACCCCATTCTTATCACTGTCTCCAATAAAGTCAGTAGCAAGCACTTAAAAACACACCAGCAAGTTTTTGGCACCGCTGCTGAGGAATTTTGATCTAATAATAAACTCTAGAATTTTGTATTATTTGTTCTTTGGTAGCTATACTTGTGAATAATCGATACTGCTGATTTACATTTGGAATTTTTCTTGCAGATCTGGACCGTAGCAGAGAAGGAGACTGGAATTGCATTGAGAGTCTAGCTACCTCTGTTTGCACTTCTCTAACCTTTAAAACCTCAGTTTATTTCTCCTTTGAAGATTCCATAAGCAGTTGATTAGGATAGTTGTAATTTTTTTAGTGCAATGTGCTTGCGAATAGTTGTCCATGCTGTTGGTGTGTGTGCATGTTAGGAAGGACATCTCTCAGTCCTACATTAGAGCCTGCTAACCCTGAGATTGAAAGGGGTAGAAGACTGAGAAGGCACAGACACACCACAGTCGAGCCCCCAATTGAAATAGAGACAGCCGTTATGGGTGAAGAGCAACCTAGAACATTGAAGGAATTGAATGCTCCGGATGTTTACAATTCTCCATTCAGCATTCAATTCCCAGATGTGCAGGGTAATTATGAGATCAAAACTTCCATCATCCAAATGCTTCCCTCTTTCCATGGGCTTAGCAAGGAAGACTCTTACAAGCACATTGACCAGCTCTTGGCCCTGTGTACGACATTCTCCATTACTGGTTTGGGACCAGAAGCCACTAGGTTAAGGCTTTCTTTTCTCCTTAAAGGGCAGGGCCATGACCTGGCTATCTACTCTCCCAAACAGCAGCATCACTTCCTAGAAAGACCTCCAGACAAGATTTCTGTCTAAATTTTTCCTAGAGACCAAGACCAGCAAATTGAGGAAGGGCATACTTTCTTTTGCCCAGTCCCTAACTGAAGATTTTAACCAATGCTGGGATAGATTTAAGGAGATGCTCAAACAATGTCCCCACCACAAGATCCCTGACTAGCAGCTTGTCCAGAGCTTCTACAATGGGATCGATGAGAAGAGCAGAGACATGGTAGATGCCTCTTGTGGTAGAACATACATGCATAAAATAGCTGATGAGGCATGGGACTTATTCGAGGTCATAAGTGAAAATGCTTTCCAGAAGATGTCCTCATTTAGAACTATTCAAGAGCCGTCTCCTAAGCTGGGGGTGGCTAAAACTTCTAAAGGAAAGATGTATAAAGTTAGAGGAAACGATGACCTGAGAATGCAGATGGCCAATCTTACTGAAAGACTTGATAAACTTTTGACTGTGGTGCAGCCCGGAATGGCTGCACAAGTGATGGAGGCACGTCTGATATGCCAATCTCCACAGCACACAGTGGAAGAGTGCCCATCTGCAGGGCAATACCCTGAGTTTGTAATGGAACATGCTGCTGCTGTCCAATCTTTTGGACAGTAACAATCTGGTGGCTACAATAAACAACCATATGGATAACAGCACCAAAATGCTGGTTACCAATGGAGAGACCACCCAAATTTGAGGTGGAGGCAAGACAATTATATGCAGCCACAGCAGATGTTGGCCTTACCTCAAAGGCCATAGCAGCAGTTTAACCAGGGTTATGCCCAAAGGTCGAATTTCTAACAACAAAGAAATTTGGTAGTTCCCCCACCTCATCCCCGAAGTGCTTCTTTCGAGGACCAAGTTTTGGCCCAATTGCAAATCCTTGGACCCTTGAATCAGACTGTGACTTCTCACAGTCAAAGCATTAAGAAAATAGAAGAGCAGCTTGGCCAAATAGCCAATGCTCTGGCTAAAAGAGAAGAGGGTAGGTTGCCAAGCCAACCAATAGCCAACCCAAAGGGCCAGTATTCCATCGGAGAAGGCTCCTCAAATTTTGAGGGGGCCAATGCCATCACAGCCTTAAGGTAGCAAGTCGGAAAAGACAAGAGAGGTCATTCCCAAGGAAATTTCAAGTGAAAATAATAAGGACTTTGTTAGAACACAGAGTCAAGAACTGCCTGCTACCCTTCAACAAGGGAAAAATAAAGAGGTTGTAGTTGAGCCTCAGCAGGAGATAAAAGTAGATAAAAGAAAAAAAAACAAAGTTCAGCCATAGGCTTGCAGCTGAGGAACCAACAGTACTCAGTTGCCATTTCCTCAAGCTTTGAGTGGCCTTGCCCCTTTTGAAAAGAGTCAGGCACATATTGAGGAAATGATGGAGACCTTTAAGCAGGTCAAAATAAATTTACCCCTGCTTGATGTAATTCAACAGGTCCCAGCCTATGTAAAGTTTCTGAAGGACCTTTGTACTCAGAAAAGAAAGGCCAGAGGCCATTTGTCCAAAATGGTCTTTACAACTGATACAGTTAATTCTGTATTAACTATGACAATACCTGAGAAGTTCCAAGACCTAGGGATACCCACTATTCCCTTTATTATTGTAGACCACACTATTGGAAGGGCCCTTTTAGACCTTGGAGCCAATGTTAACCTGCTGCCATACAGTGTATACCAGCAGCTAGGTTTGGGAGAGCTGAAGCCCACCCCCATTATTCTATTGATGGCTGATAGGTCTGAGAGGAAACCCATGGGAGTGGTTGAGGATGTGCTAGTGGGGGTAGACAAGTTCTTCTACCCTACAGACTTCCTTGTTTTGGACATGGATTGTAACAAGAGTACATCCCCGACACCTGTCATTCTGGGCAAACCATTCTTGGCCACTGACAATGCATGCATTCAATGCAAGTCTGGGATCATGGAGGTCACTTTCAGACATATGAAAGTTGAGCTTAATGTGTACAACAGTGCAAAGTACCCTCAGCTGGACAATGAGGAATGCTTTGCAGTAGATGTACTAGAAGAAATTGTTGAAGAAGAACTGCCCACTCTGCTGGAGTGGGGCAACATTGTTACTGATTTAACTGAAGTTTGGAACATGGTGGAGGAAGGAAGCCTAGCTTTAATGCCAGAAGACATGCCCCTAGTGAGGTCTTCTATGGGCTTAGTGCAGCATTCCAATTGGAAACCTACATTGCTGCCCCTTCCTCCAACCAACAATACACCAATCCTGCCATCCATACAACAAGCCCCTAATCTGAAGCTCAAGAAGCTACCAGAGACATTAAAATATGCTTTCGTTGAGAAAGAAGAGAAACTTCCTGTAATTATCTCCTCTTCTCTAACCAGTGAGCAAGAGGAGGAATTGCTAACAGTTCTGAGGAAGCACAAGAAAGCAATTGGCTGGACCATTGCTGATCTGTGAGGGATTGATGCATCAATCTGTATGCATAGGATCAATTTAGAAGAGGGCTCAACACCCTCTAGGGAAATGTAGAGGAAACTTAATCCTCACATGCAGGAGGTGGTCCTGAAAGAAATTATTAAATTGCTGGATGCTGGGGTAATTTACCCTATCTCTGATTCTGAATGGGTGGCACCAATCCAGGTGGTACCCAAGAAATCTGGCATAACAGTGATCACAAGTGAGTCTGAAGAGTTGAAACCAGCCAGAGAAACCACTGGCTGGAGAGTTTGCATTGATTACAGAAAACTCAACTCCAGAACCAGAAAAGACCATTTCCCTCTCCCTTTCATTGATCAAATTTTGGATAAGTTGGCTGGGAAGGCTTTTTACTGTTTTCTTGATGGGTACTCAGGGTACAACCAGATCCCTGTGCACCCCGTTGATCAAGAGAAAACTACTTTTACTTGTCCTTTCAGCACCTTTGCTTACAGAAGGATGCCTTTTAGACTGTGTACCACCCCAGCCACCTTTCAGAGGTGTATGTACGCCATCTTTTTTGATATGATTGATAAATTATTAGAAATCTTCATGGATGATTTCTTGGTATATGGGGATAGCTTTGACCAATATCTACAACACCTCCATCAAGTCTTACAAAGATGTGAAGAGACCAATTTGGTCTTAAGTTGGGAAAAGAGCCACTTCATGGTAACACAAGGAATTGTGTTGAGCCATGTAGTCTTTAAAGATGGAATTGAGGTAGACAAGGCCAAAGTTGACCTCATTTCAAATTTGCCACCTCCAAGAACAGTCAAACAAATCAAATCCTTCCTTGGGCATGCTGGATTCTACAGGAGGTTTATCAAGGACTTCAGCAAAATTGCTAAACCACTGTGCCACCTGCTCTGCCAGGATGTGCCCTTTAACTTCTCTACTGAATGTCTGAAGGCTTTTGAAACTTTGAAAATTTGCCTCACCTCTGCCCCTGTACTCCAAACACCTGACTATACCCTGCCCTTTGAGTCTATGTGTGATGCATCTGACTTGGCAATAGGTGCTGTCTTGGGCCAGAGAAAGGATAAGCTGCATGCGGTCATTACATATCTCAGCAAATCACTTGCTGAAGCTCAGTTGAACGACACAACCACAAAGAAAGAGCTTCTGGCAGTGGTTATCACTGTGGACAAGTTTAGACCTTACCTACTTGGGTCTAAAACTATCATCTGCACTGACCACTCAGCATTAAAGTACCTACTGTCCAAGAAGGATGCAAAGCCCAGATTGATTAGATGGATACTCCTGTTGCAGGAGTTTGACATCGAAATCAAGGACAAGAAGGGTGTAGAAAATGAGGTGGCTGACCACTTGTCCAGAATTATGTTGGAAAAAGGTGTTGATGACCTTACTACAAATGATGTCTTCCCGGACGAGCAACTGTTTGCCATCCAGTCTTTTGTTCCTTGGTATGCACATATTGTTAATTATCTAGTTTAGGCAAGATTCCTGCCCATTGGACAAAAATGGACAAAGACCTGTTTTTCTCACTGGTTAAATTCTTCTTCTGGGAAGAACCTTGCTTGTACCAGTATTGTGCAGACCAAATCATTCAGAAATATGTCCCTGAAAGTGATGTCCCCAGTATTCTGGTCATGTGCCATGAAAATGCCTGTGGGGGTCACTTTAGTGGGAGAACAACAGCTGACAAAGTGTTGCAGTGTGGGTTCTATTGGCCTTCTCTTTTCAGAGATGTCAATACACACTGCAAGACCTGTGAAAGATGTCAGAAACTAGGAGGGCTATCTAAAAGAAATTCACTGCCCTTACAGCCCATCCTTGTTGTAGAATTGTTTGATGTGTGGGGTATTGACTTTATGGGCCCCTTTCCTCCTTCAAATGGTTTTCATTTCATCTTAGTGGCAGTGGACTACGCTTCCAAATGGGTGGAAGCCATTGCCACAAGAACTAATGATAATCAGGTTGTCTTCAAATTCATCAAGCAGAATATCTTCTCCAGATTTGGCACCCCCAGAGCCATTATTAGTGATGGGGGGAGCCATTTCTGCAACAGAAATTTTGAGAGCTTGCTCAAGAAATATTCTGTTACCCATAGGATTGCTACTCCCTACCACCCACAAACCAGTGGGCAAGTTGAAATTTCAAATAGGGAGATCAAGCATATCCTTGAGAAGGCTGAGGTGATAGGAAGGATTGGTGACAAGCAATGATGCCTTTGTGGGCTTATAGGACTGCCTATAAGACCCCCATCGGTATGTCCCCTTTCAGACTGATCTATGGCAAGGCTTGTCATCTCCCAGTGGAGTTAGAACACAGGGCCTATTGGGCCATCAAACATTTAAATCTAGATCTAACTTCGACTTCTCATCACAGGTTGCTGCAGCTGTCGGAATTGGAAGAACTAAGGATGGATGCATATGCCAATGCCAGGATCTACAAGGAAAGGTCCAAAGCTTTCTTTGACAAAGGGCTGTTGAGAAAGAGTTTCATTGCTGGTGATAAGGTTTGGTTGTTTAACTCCAAACTTAAATTTTTTCCAGGAAAATTGAAATCCAGATGGGAAGGTCCTTACATTGTCATGCATGTTTCCCCATCTGGTGCTATGGAAATCAAGGATCTTAAGTCTGGGAGACTCTTGAAGGTGAATGGTCTGAGGCTTAAGCCTTGTTTTGAAAAACCTGCTGACTTTTTGGACACCATTCACTGTCAAGGGGATCTTTCTTCAAACTGATTCCACAAGTGTGTCATTACTGTATCATATGTACTTAGTTTTTGGTTGATTTATCTTGCTTTTTTTAGTTTCTATTCTCTAGGATTTGCTAGTGGCCTTATCTGAATTTTGCCCTATCTGTTTTGAACTTTTTATGCTTGGCTTGATTCTTACTGCTTTTGAATTGATAGCTTCTATTGAATGCCTAATGTGGGAGGTCGTTTTTGTTGTCCTTGAGTGTATGATTGAGTTTACATGTGTCTAAAGACAGTCATAGGAGAGGGTCATGCCCAGGATTCAACCACAACAAACATTCAAAGGGGCAGAACAGAGAGCACATGCTCTTTGTTTTATACCTTACTGTCGCTGGGTCCAAAATGGAAGCCTGGGAGACTATCGCGAGATTCAAAATCTCTCGCAAGGTTAAAGAGGAAGTCTGAGAGAAGTTCACGCAGTTCACATGGACACATTCTATTTGCTGTCGCGAGATTCATGTGTATCTGAGAGCCTCTCGCGCGATTCACATAGAGCCATACATTACCTGTCGTGCGATTCATGTACTCCAGAGAACCTCTCGCACCATCCCCATAGAGATTCAAAGGTTGTCGCGAGATTTACCAGGAGCTGCTCGCGCAATCCACATGTATTCATCTTAAACTGTCGCGCACTCCAAAATCCACCTGGGAGATTATCGCGTAATCCAGATTGATTCAAAACCTTCGCTAGGTTCATTTCCAACCCCGCGACCAGAGGGTCCAAAGCGCGCCGAGCTTCGCGATAGGTATTTCAACCCCGCGCTTTGCTCCTTTCCCAGTATTCTTTCCTTTCTTCCCTCTGTGAAACCCTAGCTCCTGGCACTCTCCCCCTTCTCTCCTCCAGCATCACTCCTACAGCTCATCATTCACTCCACAAATCTATACAAGTGTTCCTAGCATCACCCTCATCTATTGCCCTCTGCTCAGAGATCTTGAGGTACCCTGTGCGTCAAATCAAACTAAAACCTAGATCTCAGTCTCCATTGCTCATACTTGAAGACAGAGTTAGAAATGGCTCCCAAAATTGCACAAAAGAGAAAGGGGAAGAACAAGGACCCTGCAGAGACCACCCCTAAAAAGGCCAAGACTTCAAAGTCTCTCAAAAAAGGAAAGGAACTGGTTGAGGAGGCGGCGATACCAACCATTAAGTTCTCTACTCCTTTTGAGCTCCTGGAGTCAATTCCATTGGAGCCTGAATCAGCTTTTGATATACCATTTTTTGATAACCAACCTCTCTCTGCCCCTGTAGTACAGTTTATGAGTAAAGCGGGCTTGATGCCATTGATGAGAGGAATTCCAGCACTAGCCTACCCCAGGCTAGTATAGCTGTTTTATCAGCACATCAAGGTCAAGAAGGACAATGATGGACAAGGGTGCTTGCTGGTAATAATTGACGACTTTGATATGTTACTGGGCCCTAAGATGATCGCTGAAGTGTTGGGCATCCCAGCAGCATTCAATCCTAGCTGTGGATATGGCCCCCCTCTAACTGCATCGATTGATACAATTGCACGGGCCCTAACTAGAGGATTACAAGCCACCGGGGACTCAATCAGAAGAAGAGAACTAGAACCTGAACTGTTGTTCATTGACCAAGTCCTGTGAAAGAACATATATTTCTCAGGACATCAACAGGAGAGGAGAACCCCCATTGCAGATGCTGTCTACTCCTACCACATGGGCCATGGCTTCCATGCAGCATGGCTAATTTTTGAGGCAATGAAGGACGTAGTGGAGAAGTTAGGATCAAACAAGAAGCCTCACACTCTACCCTATGCAAGAATCATTACCTTGCTGCTGATCAAGGGGGGATACAAGATAGGAAGGAATGAGCATACCACAACCCTTTCCCCTACTACCTTTGCCAAGAGGCAATGGAGAATCAACAGGAGCTTGATGGAAACCCAGAAGAAAAAGAAAGCTCAGGCTCAGGCTCTGCCCAAGCAATCAGAAGAGGGAGCAGGATCAGGGTCCATCCCTGCTACCAAGGAAGTGCCCCCAGAGCCTGTCAGTACCATCACTGCAGCAGAACCCATTCCCCCTCCACCTTTTACTTCAGCATCCACTACCCCTCTTGCATCCATCTCTCACCCCCCTCTGTTTCCATTCTCCACGCCCAATCCCCCTTCACCTGTGCTTAGTTCCTGGGAGGACTCACCATCCCCTACCTTACCTCAGTACACAGCCACAATTCCCCTCTCATTTCCACCTAAGCTTACCAGCCCCCCCACTCATCTCATACAAAAAACGAAAAACCACTGAGACCATTCCAACCATCTCCCAAACACAACCCTTAATCCCTTCTATCCCCATTGACCCACCCCACCTTGAAGAAACCACCACCCCAGCCATATCTACTACATCCCCTCTCCCAGACATTGACTTAACCCTTAACACATCCATAGGCTTCCAAGCCTTCATCTCTACCTTCCTTGAAACAATGCCTGCTTACTACACCCCTCTGCCAGACTCCCCAACTACCTCACATCACCACTCCCCAGAACCCCACTCTTCGCCTCCCTCCACTTTCCATTATGCTCCCTCCTCCCCTTTCCAACCAGTACCCTCTTCTTCACAAATCCAACCTCCTAGCTTTGACACACTAACCCTCATCCTACCCCTTATCCAAGATATACAAGCCCAATTATCCACCAATATCTAAAAATAGGACCAGATGCAGGCTGAACTCACCTCCATTCAATCCACCCTACACACCTTAACCATTCCACCCATCCCTCCACCACCCACTTCACCCCCCTGGTCCTGTTCACTGACAAAACCACCCAAACAGACTTCCCTCCTGAATCATTACCCCCCCACCATCACCATTACCTCTTCCCCACCCATTTCCTTTACTCCCTTTCACCATTCCAATTTCCCATCCCCCATCACCCCCAACTCTTGTTGAGCCTACACCCTTCACCTTCCCCCTATACCCTCCATCCCCCCTCTTATCCTACCCCCTCCCACCTTCTCTGCCAAATCTCTGAAAGCACAACCCACCCCATTCCCTCACCACTTGACTTCCCTACTATCATTCCCCCTTCTCCCCCCAGGACCAATCACACTTTCCTCCTTCCACCTCCTACCTGTCCATAGCACCAAAACATCATTTTTACAGCCCTCCCTACCTCACCATCCTCCATCACATGAGGGATAATGCTTACCTGAGGAAGGATGTCCTGAGGGGCATGGCCTAGCTTCGCCAATCAATTGAGACCCCCCTGCTGGAGCAGATTGATAAAATGACGGAGGAACACCGACAGCAACTTCTGGGCATCTCATTGGGGTGGACAAACATTTTGGACGCCTACCAAAAGGCTAAAGCTACAACTACTTATCATCAGATAAATTGGGAGTATGAGAAATCCAATGCTGCTACAGCGAATGCCCGGGCAAGAATGCTTGAAAAGCGACTTAACAATGCATAAGAAATCTAAAAAAATCCAAAAGGAGATCCATGAGACTGACATCCTCAAATATCAAATCAAGATAGCCTCATTGGAATCTGCATTGGCTGCTGCCTGAAATGAACCTTACCAGCCAACCCCCATCTCTGTTCACATGCCTCAGCCTGAGCCAACTACTACTCCAGCTCCACCTGCCTAGTCTGAGGAGGCAACACCTAAGCCCCAGCAAGACAAAGGAAAAGCTCCTGCTTCACCTCCTACGGCACAGCCTCCAACTACTGAGCAGCCTACCCCTACTACGGCCTCTGTTAAACCACCACAGAAGCAAACTTATCCTCAGCGGAGGAAAGTCACTGCAAAGAGGTCTGCTCCCAAAACTCTCCCTTTAAAAATTGGCAAAGAGCCTACTGCCCAGTCTAAAGAGGCACAGTCCCCTGCCCAACCTAAGTCCACTGGAAAAGGGAAATCCCCAGTGGTCCCACTGAGGAACCCAAAGCTAAAGGAAAAGGAAAATCCCTAGTGGTCCCCACTGTAGAAGCTGAAGCCAAAGGCAAAGGTAAAGAAAAATCCCCTGCCACCCCCCTGCTAAGCACAAAGGAAAAGCCCCTCAAGAACCCAAGGAACCAAAGGCTCCCAAGCCACCAAAAGAAAGGGTGAGGGCACCTAAAGCTCCAACTGCAGCGAAAACACCAACCGAAAAGAAAAAGGAGAGGGAGGAAAAGAAGAAACAGGATAGAGCTGCCCTTAAGGCACAGGCTAAAATGATGGGCTGGGATTTCCTTACAGATTCGGATTCAAATTAGATCCTACCTTCTAGATTGTATCTTAGGTTTTTCTTCATGTAATTACATTTGTAACTATTTTTATTCCACTTTAATAGAATTTCTAGTTTTTGTCTATTGCTCTGTTCTATGTTCTTCTTTCTGTTTGTTTGCTACTTTTGATTTTGTTCTTTTTTTCGTTCATGGGAGATGAGTGGACGGAGGCTATGTTTCTTTGCAGTAGTAATCTGTGTGGAGGACAGATGGAGATGGTGTTTATATAAATTTGTACAAATACCTGCCTCAGGGATTGTAATGGCTTCTTCTTCAAATTGATACGCTATGTTAGGCTACCTCGTGAAGATCCCCAGCTCAGCTCCGCGAGAAATGTCCTTTACTCATTACTGATTGCTCTTCACGAGGATCCCCACGCGATACACTTACCTCTTTAAATACCATGCCTATCTTTGGACAATCAGTTAATGCTCCTTCTCTTTTCCAAAGAGCCAGTTGTGTGTTTCTTCTTTCCCCACACAACACTCATTTATTGCTAAGTTTGAAAAGGGGCACAATTTCAATTGCGTCGATTCATGCTCCCTCGTCCCTCTCTTTTAAACCGGCCATCAGTACCTTTTCATCTCATCCCTCCTCTTCTACCCCTAGAAGTCCATACCTCCTCACACAGATGGCAGATGACACCCCCTTCGGGTTCCCAATCAAATACCACATCTGGGAAGATCCCCCACCGCCAAAGGAGCCGGACCCCTTGTAATTTCTCTGGGATGAATTTGACGAGGTCCAGCGGATCCTCGTCAAGGAGGAAAAGAAAAAGAGAAAAAGAGAAAAAGAGAGAAGAGAGAAAAGAGGAAGAAAAAAATGGCAACACCTGCATCTACCCCTCCATCTTCCTCAAACCCTCCCCCGGCTACACATCGACCCCCCATTTTCTCTTTTCTTTTTCCATCTATTTGTCATATTTTCTTTTTATTTTAATGAAAGTTTCTTTTACTTCTATACTGTGCAGTTTGCATTCTCTATTTCTCTATCTTCTTCTGTGTTTATTTTTGTCTAACTGCTTGGATTCTACTTCTTTTTCTCCCCTCTGAACCAGTGAGGACACTGCTCCGAATGGTTTGGGGGTGTGGCAGTCTTCCAATAGAATAGTTAATTTTAGTGCAGTAATGGTGGTTTAACTGGGATGAATAAAGTTAATTTTCACTTAACTTGATACAATGAGGAAACATGTAAAAATTTAAATATTTTGGCAAACTTTTGAAAACAGATAAAAGTTGATCTTGACATCACCATGAAGCTAATATTAGAAAAAATTTTGAGTTAAGTACTCAGCGAGCCTAAGAGGAGAGAAACTGACGAAAATACACCCCATGAGTTAAAATTGAAGACCATACCTAGTGAGATTTGGGTCCATCATTTTCTTTTAAAGAGTGTTTTTAGCATTATTTCTGCTCTAAGGATTGATTGAATCAAGACTTTGTCACTAGAAGTTGTGCAACTCCAAATCAAAACTAATTGACAACACTCATGAGACTAAGGAAATGATTCAAGGCCCTTATTTGGACAGTTTGAGCCTAAAAATCTAACCTTTTAAAATCTGCCCTTTCGCATATACTAGTTGAGCCTTAAAATCATACTCTTCTTTCACAAACACCAGAACACTTGCACCTTAACCTCATTACCTGAGTTTACCTTACCCTCACTCTAAGAATTCAGAAGGTAAAGGAGGAGGAAAAGATACTGAGAATGGTCCAATATTTTATGGATGGTGAAGAAAAGCATCTTGTGAACAGCTGTGTATCAATGGCAGTTGTGTGGCATTTTATCAAAAGAATGAATAAAGAAAATAAAAAGAGGAAAAGAAAGAGAAGTCTAGAGAACATCATCATCTAAAAATTGAAAAGAAGAGGAGAAGCTGGCCACTTTATCTCTGAAATAGAAGAGGAAGATGAAGTTTTTACTGGAATGAAGGTTGTGAAGTCATGAACCACTCTTGACCTTGTTGATTTCTTAATTTGGACTTTACCCCTTTGATTCTGTACACCCCTCAGCCATAAGCCACATTACAACCCATTCTAAAAAGGCCTTGTGGATCCAAAGTCAAATGAGCTATCATGTGGAGATGAAGAGTTGTCTAATCTATGGTAAAAAAAATAAAAATAAAAAAAATAAAAATAAATAAATAAAATTCATGAAAATATCATAAATTAGAAGCTTAGCCTATGCTCATGCTTGCAAGCCCATTTGGGGTTTGCAACTGCTCTTGAGCTATTAAGAATGTGAACACCCTCAGGATATTAATGTTGAGAGATAGCCCAAGTGAGAATTGGGTCTGAATTTAAACCCCATTGGGATTGTATCCAACCTAAATTTTGAATTTAAACCCCATTGGGATTGTATCAAAGGCAAGCTGGGTACTGATTTTTATACATTGAAATTCTAATGTTAAATGAATGGTGGTCAGGCAAACACATGTTAACTTTTAAGTTTTAAATGGCCTACAACATTGCTACAATTTCCTCTAAGTGTTAAATAAATTGACTGTGAAATGAAACTTTAAACATTCGAATTTGTGTTGTCATTATCTGCACTATACTTAACTGACTCTAATGGTGAAGTTTGTGGGTGTCTTCACTGAAAACCCTCAGGAGACTTCACTCCTCCACTAGTGATCACCTAGGAGTTTAAAAGGCTTGGTACATATGCTAAATATATTCGTGATCCCTACGAAAGTGGCGTTTACATCTTTGCTAAGGGACTAGCAAAGATTAGGTTTGGGGGTGTGTTAAGACCTAAAAGGTACCACTTTTCACCCCTTAACTTAATCTCTGTTGGACCCTTAATCATTTAATAAAAGTGTTTTAAGCCTGTTCTGTAGGTAATGAACAACAGCTGCAATAAGGCCTTAATCCTGCGAAGGAGCCCACTTTTGCCCCAGAAGTCTCTCAGAAGAATAGAAGCTGGATCCAAACAAGAACTTGACTGCATGAAGGCAAAGTACAGCAACAACAGAGTAAGAAATGAGCCTCGCGCAGTTGCCGTAAGGTTCAAAGGATTCAGAAAGTAAGCCTCGCGCAGTGCTTGCGAGTTTCCCAAGACTTCATACCAATTGTCCGCACTGTTCTCGCATAGTTTAATGATAGAAGGGCTTTAGAATCATGACTCGCACAGCTCTCATGAAGCTCAAGCACTTAAATGCTCGCGCAGTCTTGCGCAGCTCAAGAAAGTAGCACTCAAAACCTCGCACAGTTCACTCAAATCAGCTGAGGAGAGAGAGAGAGCTCCAGGTATTTTTACACGCAGCTATCGCACAGTGGCCGTGAGATGCAAAACTTAAGAAAAACTTCTCGCACAGCTCAGAGACCAATGCACATCACGCCCTCGCGAGGATCCTCGTGAAGATCCATCGAGAAACAAATTGCTCGCGCGATTCCTGTGCCATTCAAAAGGAAAGTGTAATCCCGCGAAGACCAGAGCAATCCAACGAGGATTCAATGCTCTATCGCGCGACTGCTTAAGCTGTAAACTAAGGCAACCCCACGACGGCTAGAGTTTCAAGTTAATCCAATCAGGCGAAGACCGTGCTACCACGCGACAGTCTTGGAAACCAGTGCTACTTGGCGAGGCTCTGAACTCTAACTCTCCCTCACTTCTGTAGAGGACATTCTGAGAACTTCCAGTAATTAGGGCACGCACTCTAATGCTCCAATTTTTGTGCACGCATCCTGAGGCATCCAAGGAATAATATTAGGCCATGTGGCATCGTTAAAATTAGGGTTTCCTAACCCTAATGCGCTGCCAAACTGACTGCTATATAAACCTAAGCCTGGTTTAGGTTTAGGGGCCCTCTTAGAATAGAATTTTGTCTATCTTCTTCTGGAAGTAGCTATAGATCTCTAAGAAGGTTTAGGTAGATTTCTTTTTACTTTTATTCTCCATAGCCTAGAACTTGCTGGCTATGCCTTTGTATGCTTATTGGGTTTAGATTTAATGGAATTTCATGATTAGGTGTTTTACATTTATGGGATTGAAGTTTGAGATTGAGTTGCTCTGTACAAGGCTGTTGCCTTGAGATCCTCCATTGCAAGGTTGTATTACAAGCAATGGAGGACTGTTTTTAAATATCTATTCATATCCAAGTGACCTATGTGTATGGGCTAACATGCTCCTATACAAGCCTAGCCCCACCACAGGACCCACTAGATCTGAAATCCCCACGGGAGGAATGAGCTTTTATAGCCTTGTGAACATGGTGGTGACAGCAATGTTTCTTATTCTATTTTGGACCTTTGTGAGGAGGATAGCCTCTGGGATAATCTGTGACCATTTAAGTGGATAGGTTATAGCCTTAGGGTGAGGCCAACCCATAGATCCAAGACAGAATTTTCTTCTCTACACTTGTGCTTGTAGCCTTGTGAGAGATTGTACAAAGACAGACCCCCCCTGTATTTGTATAGACCCGCCATCAGATGGCAGATCTAGTATGGTTATAGAGGTTGTAGGCTTGTGACTGGATCACTGCAGACTTTCTAGAGCAGTGAACAACCATGCTTAAGAGCTAGCACTCAAACTCTTGCTGGTTTTGTGTGTCCAGGCTTGTGCACTTTGTAGGCCTAGCCCCACACACAAAACTTTAGAGGTTGAGGTTCCTATGGATTCTTGAGCTTGTAGCCTGGATGAAGTAGTGCCTATAATGATAATCTTATTCTGACTCATCTCTGGATTGTGGTTTCCCTATTGGATAGTATGTGACCATTTAAGTGGACAGGTTATAGCCATAAGGGATTGGATCATGGTACAGAGGTGAGCTGGATCTTTTCTCCTCTTTGGTGATAATGTAGCCATTGCACAGGACTTCTATAACAGCAGATCTGAGTCTGAGTTATGAGACCCATTAGATCTGTACCTAGCAACATACTTCTCACCCTTTTATATTTATTTTCTCCCACTCCATCCATTTTCTCAACCCTTTCTATGGTTTAGACATTAAGTTATCTTAGGATTTAGAATTTAGTGACCTTAAATCCCCTTCCATTTAGGATTGCCAGATCTGTAGTCAGATCCGGAGAGCCTACTAATGATGGCTCCCTTGGAGCATTAGATCAACTTTCCCTGTGGGACAAACTCTTACTTATCAAAACTTACTACTACCGGCCCTGTATCTTGTAGGACTGTGCATATTTTAGGCTTGCTGCTCTGTCATTTTTAATCCACCTTTCATTCATTTTCATTCACCCCATTCTTATCACTGTCTCCGATAAAGTCAGTAGCAAGCACTTAAAAACACACCAGCATCGGGTCTGAGCCACAGATTGTTTCAGCCTGGGTCCCAACCATGTACTATTATTTCAGTGCATGGTCCCTGTATCAGGTTTTTAAAGCCTTCAGAGATGGTTTGTCCTTTTCTGGAGATCGTGGGTGTTGGTGCACACTTTTTCTGGGTTCCTCTCGGTTCCCATTAAATCAGTGGCTTCCAATTATGTCCTAGTGGACTCTAGCGATGTGATGTTTGGAATATTAAAAATATAGGGGGTTTCTAGGAGGACTCCTAGTTTGTTGCGATCGCAAGCTACAGATATTTATCGACACAGTAACACGTCAATGATCACGCTTAAGAGCGGGTATGGGTTACTTCTATATTGAATCGTCCACCTGCAAACGTCAGCAGCAGTCTTTTCCTTAATTTAGATAATTTAATTTCCTTTTAATTCCCATTGTGGTTATAATTCTAGTCAGTTTAGACTTCCCTGGTTCTATGGTAAGTTTATTTATGAATTTGTTAGAGTGAGTAGATCTATTCTAATACTATAATACTATCAGGAGTCTGATTAATTTAGCTTCCTAGTCTTATTAGAATTCTAATTAATTTTGTGTCCTAATGCTACTAGGAGTCCAATCAATTTTAGTCTCCTAATTCCATTAGGAGTCTAATTAATTTAGCTTCCTAATCATACTAGGAGTGCACATGTAATAGTTCTAGTGAAATTCTAATTAATTCAGGCATACTACTTGTATTAAGATTCGAATTAAATCAGGTATAACAATTCTACTAAAATTCTAATTAAAGCAATTATAACAGTCCTGTTAGAATTCTAATTGGGATAAAAGACTGATTTTACTGAAACTCTAATTTAAGCAGAGGAATTAATGCTACTGAAATCTAATTAAAAATGAATAAACTAATTTTTATCAAAATCTAATTAAAATAGATAAACTAATTTTATAAAAATTCTAATGAAAGTAATGAATTAACTATGCTAAAAGTCTAATTAAGGTAATGAGATTAAGCATACTAAATTCTAATTAAAGCAAGGAATTGATCAATTAAATTCATATTTAAAGAGATTAATCAGTCATACTAAGATTTAAGACACTTGATTAATTAAACATGCTGAAATAAAATAAACCTACTAAACAATTATACTAAAAAGATAAAACTAAAGCAATTAATTAATTCAAAAATTCCTAAAAAAGGGGGGTTTGGGCCCGCTATGCTAAGGAGGATTGGCCTCGTTCCCGAGTACCCTCCGTAAGCTCCCTTAGGCAAATCAGGTGGTTAAAATTAAAGGTAAATTGGATTTTGGACCGTGAGATAATATTTTTAGGCTTTTCAGAGTTGATTTCGGAATAATAATTATGAATTAAATTGTAAACTAGAATTAATATTTAGGATTTTTGGAGTTAATAAACTAAGAAATTAAAATTAAAAACTAAATTTTTAAGACTGAATTCGGGTCCGAAATCAGAAAATCAGGCCGTATGATTAAGGGCTGGTTCTGAATCAAAGGATTAGAACCACAAATTAATGATAGGACTATAAATCGAGATTTTAGAACAGAATTAGAGCCTAGGGTCAGTGTATCGAACCGTCAAATTAAGGACTGGTTCTAGAAACAGAGTACTAGAACCAGATATAGAGAATTAGGTTCAAAAAGGGTGCTACGGTCTAAGACTAAAGATAAATTCCTAAACCTAGAGATTATAAGCTATGGTAGGAAACTAAAAATTAAATTATTACCTAAGGGCCCCCAGGGCTGCAGAGAGAAATCTCGAAGATTAGAAGCTTGAATCTCGAAACCATGATTAGGGTGCTCTATGGGTTTGCCCTCGGAGTTCTCTAGTTTCGGAATCCCAAAAAAATATGTTCTCTCTCGAAAAATTGCCAGCCTCCTGGACGAATTAAGAAAATATCTTTTATAGGTTTTCCTTCAATTACGCTCCCTATTTCAGGCATTTAATTAAATTACGCGCTAGTTTCTTGGCGCTTAATCGCTTTGAGTCGGTCACCGACTCAGTGAGTGACCGGCTAACTTGCTCAGCGAGTTTCCCAATCCTAATAAACTTAGAACTAATTACGCACTTGGTAGGACGTGCGCAATCTGATTAAGTGATTCTTCAGAAGGGCTCAATCAAGGAAACTTAGGGGTCAAGGACAGTGAGGCTAAGCCGGGCATAGGCCAATTGCACGTTGGTTGTGTGGCGCTCAATCCGATCACGCGTCTAATTTTAAGTGTGTGATCGAGTCTCGAGATGGTCTGAGAAAGGAAGTTTGGTCTGAAAGAGGACTGATTGCACGTTTGTGGTATAGCGTGCGATCAAATTATGCACAAGTTTTCAGGCGCTTAATTCGGGGTTGTCCAGGTCTGGTCTCTAGACTAAAATGCAAGACTATTGTTTCAGTCTGCATGTCGACTATTTATTATTTTTTCAGTATATAGTCTACCTACTTCGGGATCTGAGCCACAGAGCTATTGTTTTAGCCTGTGTTCAGTCATGTACTATTGCTTTAGTGCATGGTTCCTATATCAGGGCTTTTAAAAGGTCAAAGGTTGACCTAACAAAAAGTATATTCTGAGAAGTCAAAATAGGGGTGTCTACAGATACCCCTCTTCAGCACGCTCTTGCGAAGTAAGAACACATCGAAGAAGTAGACACCCCTCATTCGAGGTGTCTTCTCATTTCTCTTGAGAATTCACAAATGTGAATTGGTGATGCTGACATGATATGCTTGACTTTCTTATCTATCAGCGCAAGCTAACATGGAGCATTTGACGGGCAAATGGTAGCTGTCGAAGGGCACATTCTGGGTCTATGGGTGCATGGCGCATCCCGTCACATGGCGCAAGCTAACAAAGGAATTTTACCCAATAGAGGTATTAGGGCGTCAATCAAACATCTAAAATAAGGTCTAGGGACCGATAATAAAAAGATGAAGTATCATGTAATATCGAAGGCTTTTACAAGTCATGTCAGATCGGGCGCGTCATTGCCAAACCAATGTGTGTCAGGCGTTCCTTTTCCAATAGGCGTTTGTTAAATCTTAGATTAAATATACTCAATGTTCAATTTCCCAAGGGAATGGCCAGTTTGGGCTGGTAATTGAAGTGGGGTCTTATGAGGTGTGCTGAATTGAATTCTGCATAGTGGGATATGCGCTTGATTCATCAGGAGTCGGCCTCTAAGTTGGGAATTCTAGTGGTAATGTACCTGAACAAACGATTCTGCGTAGTGGAGTATGCGCTTGATCTAATTCTGTACAGTGGGATATGCGCTTGATTGCGAGTTCAAGGGTCGGTCTGTAAATTGGGAATTTTAGTCCTAATGTGTCTAAACTAATGATTCTGCGCAGTGGGATATGCGCTTGATGCAATTCTACGAAGTGGGATATGCACTTGATTGCAAGTTCAGGCGATCTTAAGAGTTAAAGGTCAGGTTCAACTGTAATTTATTATGTGCGGGTGATGGAGCACTTAATCAGTCTTTTTGTATTTAAAGAAAGGTGAGTTGGGTTTATTTATCTTGTTGCTCTGTTCTTTTTTTCTTCTCCTTTTTTTTTTCTTTTGTTTGTTTTTTTTTTTTTATGAAGTAAAACTTTTTTTTTATTTTTGTGTAATAAAGGGGGGTTTTGAAAATTTGAAATTTTAGGGGTTTTTTAACTTAAGATCAATTCGGTGGTAAAACGGCGGAAAATGTGGCTTCCGAGACGTCACTGAGCAGATCCATCGGTACGGGATTTGTGGACCCGACCGTTATTGTGGTTGTGAAGACAACACTTGGCATGTTGGATACTCCGCCTAACCTTCTCGACGAATACTGATGATTGTCTCTTATGGGAGGACTACAGGGAATATCGCGAGTCGAGAGAGAGACGAGTTTTGAAAATATTTGACTTAATCATAGCTAACTATAATTTACAGGGAATATCAAGTAAAATAAAAAAGTGGGTAGTACTTACCTAGGGGTGATACCTACCTGGATTGTGCATAGTTTGTACGGTTTGGTGGCGTCGTAGTGTTGCGATGGGACTTTGGAGCTTTATTCTCTTCAAGTCTGTTGTGGCAGGGCTTAGTGGTTATGATGCGATATCTTGGGAGAAATGATATCGCGATGGGTCCTGGGGGTTGTCCCTTTCTTTGGTTGCGTGCTGGGTGAGTCCCGGTGGGACGTGGGAATCGATTCAGGAGAAAGAGAGCTCTTTACCTTAGCGATGGGACATGATCGAGCTTTCCTTCTTTTCATCATACAGCGTGGCATGTACTGTTTGAGCTTTCATTTCTAGGTAGTGAGGTTCACGATGGGATGTCGACTGAACGTAGTTAGCGATGGGACGTTGGTGTCTTTCTTTGGTAGATCTTGGGTTATAAAAGAAATGTCGTTGTGGTTGCGTCGTGATTGGCTTCATCTTTGGGCGGTTTATTTTTGACTTTTGCGATGGGACATGAGGGTATGGTTAATTTATTCTAATGGGACTGAGTATTGAGGTGATATTGCATGTGTACACATTATCACGGTGGGGTCCTCTCTGGTGGGATCGCGAGGGTATTACGGTAAGGGGCATATGCCTTGCCGTGACGGGACTAGGGGATGATCGACGCTATAGGACGGGTGAATAGGTCTTCCTTTTTCGTCGGGACAGCCCATGAGGCTACAGGATGGGATAGGAAAGTCTTCACCGCAATGGGATAAAAAAGTCTTGAGGGAGTAAATTTCATCCAAAATCATGTATTATGTGTCTATTTTCGGGCACTCAATGTGATTGCACGCCTGCGTTCAGGTGTGCGATCTCAGGATTTATGGGTCGTTTACCCGCGTGTATGTGTGCGTGCAATTTGATTACGCGCTATAATCATAACGCGTGATCGAGGCGTCACCTGGTCAGTATACGGTCAGTGTACAAGTGACCTTTCGTATTGCACGTCTAAAGTAGGTTGTTTAATCAATTTGTGAGGTTGATAAACTGCGCGTGATAGGAGCATCGTGCCGTTGGCGCGAGCGATGGTTTTATTACGTGCTCGGATCGGACCGCATGTTTCGGATTTTGCGCCGCGTGTGTGATGCATGATCTAATTAAGCGCATGTGTTCAAGCACGTGATTAAGTCCATACTCTATATAAGCAACAGAGCTTCATTTGTTTTTCATTCTCTAATTTAGTCTCAAATTTTGACCTTTTTGTATATCTTGTATTCTGAAATTCATGTTTTAGTGATATCGAGCAATCTAACCGTCCGATTGGGGATGTCATTTCTTCCTATGTTCGTTATTTCGCATGATCTCTGTCCTAAGGTGCTACTCGTGGATGGCGCTATTCTGGAAATGGGCGGTATTGGGAATGAGTGTGTTTTTCTTCACATCGATCCTTTTTAAGGAGCAGTAAGGAAGTGTTGAAGCGGCGGTAATGGAGGGGGTGAAGATAGCGAAAGAGCAGGAGTAAAAAGTGGAGGGATATGTTTCCCAACCAATGCAACCAGAAGTCTCTGATTGGACGCTCCAAGCGGAATATGCTCCTCGCTTCATCTCAGTTTTGGACCCAGTCTTCGTTTTGGGTTGTGTTGGGGGATTTTAGTGTGCTGATTATTGTGTAATGATAAAAGCAAAAATACAAATAAAGTAAAACAGAGGATGGATTCAGCACATCTAAAATATCCTAGATCTGTAAGAAACAGGTCCTTTGTAGCAAGTTTTAATAAGTAAGAGTTTGTCCCACAGGGAGTAGTGATCTAAACCTAAAATGTGTATAGTAGACCTCCAGATCTGGCTACAGATCTAGTAATTCTAAGAAGAAAGAGAGCTTTTGGGGCTTCACTAGATCTAATTCTACAAAACTGAAATAAAACTAAATTAAGAGATGGAGGAAGATGGATGGTAAAATAAAATATAAAATGGGGAGAAATAGACAGCTAGGGCCTGGTTTTCATTGCAAAACAGATCAAGATCTGAGGATATGCAGCCATCCTTCATTTGGCTACAAGCACAAATGCAAGGTATAAGAATCTGATTTAGACCGGTGGTTTGGATTGATCTTAAGGATATGATCTGTCCACTTAAATGGTCACAGATCATCCAATAGATTTCCTCCATTCTGATGGTTGGGATTAATCTTAAGGCTATGATCTGTCTACTTAAATGGTCACAGATCATCCAATAGATTTCCTCCATTCCGGTGGCTTCAATCAGAACAAGATAATCACTACAGATATTATGGATGCAAGACCACAGGCTCAGGCAACCACAGGCATATCAAACCCAGAGAAATCAAATGGTCATCAAGAGATCTACCAATTAAGTGGGTGGGCTAGTCCCATCTACACAAATCCGATCGAGAATCTAATGGGACCACAAGATCTTTAGATTTAATTAAGCTTTAAAATCAATAATTTATTACTTTAATAAAAAACAACTTATAATAACATTGTTCCCAGATCTATAGTCTGTGCATCGATCCACATTTCTTCATGCCAAAATTACAATTACAAAATAGATCTGAGCTACTATCTAGATCTAATCCAATAGGCTGGATTAGAGAGAAGGGGGAGGAGAAAAAGGAGAAAATAAAACCTAAAACTAAACCTAAATGAGCTATGGAGAACTCAGGCTATTCCTTTGTTCCTACTTTCCTTGCTGAAGAAAAACATCAGAAAGGAGTTCTATTTATACATTTGCAGTGATCCGTGTGCTTTGATTTCAGCCAATCAGAAGAGAGGATTTCAGTTTAAGCTTAATCCCTGTTTAAGAGTTTCAACCAATCAGAGAAGAGATAGGGATTGTGCCCAACTGAAGCTAATTTGCATTCCCGCCAAAAGTTAGCTCACACCCATGGGCAGAATTTCCTGTGCATTGGAGCTCCCAAAATTGCCCTTGTTTAGCCAAAAATATTTTCTGCTAAAACCTTCACTAATTCCTGCAAATAAATTGCTCGTGTTCAGCCCTCTTCCATGCCTTGGAGTTCCCAATAATGTCCTTGCCAATCAATATTTTACTGCTGAAATCCCAAGATTATTTATTGCCAAAATAATCCTCATATTGTGCTGAAAATATTTGAGGCCTTGGTGAAGTCCAAGCTACGGCCAAGTAAAAACTTGATAGTTTGGGGCAGCCTCGGGCATTCACGGCATCTAACAAACTGCAGCTTTAATCGTGAAGAAGCTGAACTTGGGCGCATGTGTGAATACCTTGCCAAGATGAAATGATAGGTAACAGCTTTAGGTCTATCGTCGAGAAAATGGCAGCTTGTAGTAGGAGCAATCGACAAGATCTATGGGTAGTAGCTACTTTAGAGGTTGGTGCATGCAAGGGACTCTTCGACAGGCTCAAGGGAGTTTTCAAGCTCCTTCAACTGAAGCTGCGGGTTGGATGGGATCTTGAATGCGCGTCGACAGGTTAGAAGAAGGTTGGAGGTTGGGCATCTCAACAGGTTCGGATATTTAAGTGGTCGACGAGTGCTATTGACTAGCTTGCAGCTGGAGCTTTGTTGAATGGATTGAAGTGCAGGGCTGCTGTAATGACCCAGAAAATTTGAACCAGAAACTAACCGCATCGATGTACGTGCCCGGCACGGAAATCGCGACAGAAAATTTAAAACTTTGAAAATAATATAAATAGAAATAATACTAGCCTATAAGTAGGTTAGTTCACGTATGAAAACCCGTTTCGATCCGAGTTGAGTACGATGTCGAGACGGTACACTACGCCGTATCGACATGTTGGTGTTTCACACCGAAATCAAAATTAGAGAAGCAACTGAAATATCTAAGATATTTCAGTTGGTAGCTTATAAGAGAAGGAAGGGAGAGGTAGAGGAAGTTCTTCTTCTTCTTCTTCTTCTTCCCCTTGCTCTAGTTACTCTAACAGCTAAGGAGTCTGTAGCTAGGTGGGTTTTCAAGAGGGTTTTTGTATAAAACAGGGTTAGCAAGATTGAAAGGTGAGTTTCCTAAGCTAGGGTATGTAGAGACCAATGGATAAAGCTTAGGTATGGGTTGTGTGTGTGTGAAGTCTCTGCATGCTGAACCAGAGCTAAAAGGTTACTCGTCGAACTCGGATCGGTGATAAACTCCGAGAGCTTGATCCGAAACCCTCATCCGGAGTGTTTGCCGAAACCCCGAAAGGGCCCATATAGAGGTGAGCTCTCTTGTTTAAAATGGGCAGTTGGATGCCCTAAATATAGGTTCTGTATGAATATTTAAGATTTTAATAAATTTTTGGAAGGAAAAATAAGTTAGAAAAATTTGTTTGGTGAACTCCATTAATGACTGAAAATTCGTCATTATTGATCGATCAACAAGGTGTTGATCGATCACTAAGTGTGGAATTGATCGATCAACAAGGTGTTGATCGATCACTGAGTGTGGAATTGATCGATCAACAGTGGTGTTGATCGATCAATTTATATATATAGTAAAGGAACATTACTGGCAGAGAGTTGGTGAATTTTGGGTTAATATTGGTGATCGATCAATGGTGGTATTGATCGATCAATTGACTGGGTATTGATCGATCAACAGTGGTGGTGATCGATCAATACAGAGCCCATTGATCGATCAACCAACATGGTGATCGATCAATTGTGTACAATATATACAAACAGTTTGTGCTTTGGTGATCGATCAACAAGGTATTGATCGATCAATAAACCCTGTTTTCAGACAGTTAGAAAATTTATAGGTAAGAACCACTGGACATTGTGCCAGTTCACAATCTGTCACTCTAACACCTAGAGTAACATGTTTATGGTCTAGGATCAGACTAAGATGCCTTGAAAAAGCTTTGGATTTGCTTAGAAGGAGCTTGATCAGAGGTAGGGGAATTCAACCGAAATTGCATTTATTTTTTATCTCATGGATTACATCTGTCATACATATCTCAGCATAGTTTAATTCTATTTTAAAAGCATGTTTAGCATATGTATGAGTATTCTATTAAGTACTTGATCCGACATTTGATATCCGTATCCGAAATCTGAATTCTGTTAAGTATGATACGTATGCATGTGATTTGAGGTTTAATATTCAGTAAAAATCCCACCGACTCGGCGGTATATCCGTTTCAGGCACACTTGTGCATTTGCTTTGTAATCCTCGGCACAATTACACTCCATGTGTGGGGCATTGTTGCAATTCCGAAATTGTTCATGTGAACGACGATGGTTGGGATTATCCATCGGACCAAATCTGGCTACCACGTGCTATACTTACGGGAGTTACTTAAGTATACTACACTAAGTCATTATATGTTGTATTCATCAATTCTGTACTGTTTTGGATAAATGTCTCATGTTTTATACATCTGTTGCATATTTTCAGTTTTGTTCTTTGATGACCATGTTATGCAATTAGAATGCAAATTTATTTGGAATTCTTCTATTGAGCTAGGATGTAGCTCACCCTGTTTTTGTAAACATTTAGGTTCTGAGGCGGTAACTCCTGCACGAGAGTGACCAGAACTCATCGATCCCGAGGCCGAGGTTGAGGACGAGGAGACTCAGACGTCGGTGTGACTTTACCCATAGGACTGGGTATAGCTTAGACATTTTGGGGTTTTATGTTTGTTTGGAGACTTTGGATTATGTGTGCTGGTGGCCACTTTGTGTTAATTTTTATAGATATTTTATTTCTTTTATAGTGTTATTATACATTCTATCGGAACCATCATTGGGAACCATTGTTTGGGTGATGGATGTCATCACCGATAGTTCTTTTGGTTCCTTTTGAGGATGTATACTTTCTACATTTATCAATGAAGGTTTATCTATTGTTCTTACTTTTAGATTGATTCATTAGATGACTCTACTTACCGCTGTGGGATTTTATCTATATATTTCCGCTTTATATACAGATATTGTGTGATTCGTCCTAGGGATCATCCAGAGCATGATCTGATGGCGCAGTTTACGAAAAAGAAATCCCTGTCATTAATTATCGAGCCTGGGCTTTAGGTTGAACTATGGGTTCATGATTGTTTTACAATCTATATGATCAATGTTGTTGTTTTCACAATGATGAGACCGATGGGCCCTAAGTTCGAGAGGAGGGCACGGCAGGTAGAACAGGTCAGAGAGAGATTCCTCTGAGGGATGTGCCCGAGGTCATAGGCTCGTCGAGGGGCTTGGAGTTCCTCTCACAAGCAAATGCGGTTCCATTGGGACCCAGAGGAGGTAGAAGGAGAAATGAAGAGAGGATGGAGCAGGTGTTGGAAGCATTAGCTACCAACGTCGCTCAGCAGACAGCTGCTTTAGCTCAACAGGCAGCTAGACCACCCCATCAGCCTGGTGGATTTGCGGAGTTTAGGAGAATGAGACCTCCTAACTTCTCAGGTCAAACGGATCCCATTGAGGCAGAAGGATGGATAGAAGAGATGGAAAAGCTCTTTGAAGTGTTACAGTGCAGCGACGTAGAGAAAGTGCGTTGGGCCACTTTCAAACTGGATGGTGACGCCGGACCTTGGTGGAAGTCGGTGTCACAAAATAGACAGAGAGTTTCCTCACACTCCTTGGACATGGGAGGAGTTTACGGAGGTGTTTTATCACAAATACTTCCCGAAAATTGTGAGGCATCAATGGGAGGTGAAATTTATAGAGCTGAAGCAAGGTGCAATGACAGTCAGGGATTATGGAGCTGAGTTCGATAGATTAGCTCGATTTGCACCTCAGCACGTAGCTACAGAGCTGATGAGAGCGAGAAAGTTTCAGCTGGGACTGAGACAAAATTTACAAAAGGATGTCGCCATGTGGGAAATGGAGACATATGAAGGAGTGATGGCCAAGGCACTCATAGCTGAAGAAGAAAACCGTAAATTCTCTTGGAGGGACAAGCGGTGAGAGAGACCATTCCAAGGGCAATCTCGTGGATACAAGAGGGCTAGATTTTCCGGACCTCCGAGATACCCTACGCACTCTCGGCCGGCGATTTCTTCAGGTCCGAGTTCATATCAGAGAGCAGCAGCGCCTACATCTTCCGATCATTTCGACCAATGGATCTTTCCGGGGCCTCAGTGACTCAGGGACCTTCAAGAGTCTCGTCCTTCACTCCGACCGTGATATGTGCAAAGTGTGGGAAACCACACAAGACAGAGGACTGCAGGAGAGAGACAGGGGCATGCTTCAGGTGTGGCAAGATGGGCATTTAATCAGGAACTGCCCAGAGGAAGGAAGGGACAGCAAGGAGCGGTTCGGATCAGTATCGACGATGCGATCATCTCGACCTGTAGTTCAAGGTCGGGCTTATGCCGTTACCGCCACCGATGCTCTAACATCAAATGACGTCATTCAAGGTATGATTAGAATTCAAGAGATATGGTGTTGTTTGATATAATGAACTGGAAAATTGGAAATATATAAATTAATTGATTTATTTTGATTATAATAGTATACATAAACCTACACATCTAAAACGTTATAGAAATGTTGATATTGGTATGTAGGTGAGCTGAAACTGTATAGGAGTTGCGATATTTGCTTCCATAGAGCACGAGCCCTGATAGACCCAGGCTCCACACATTCTTTCGTACGGCCTCAATTTACAAGGGAATTGAGTGCCACTCCAGAACAACTAGATTTTATCCTGACAGTGTCAATCCCCACGGGTAGTGCAGTGAATGCACTCACTGTGTGTAAATCAGTGGTAGTGGCAGTAGATGATCATGAGACACGGGCAGATTTGATTCTGTTAGATATGAAAGGATTTGACATCATTTTGGGAATGGACTGGCTATCTGCTTACCACGCAAGTGTGGATTGTCTTCGGAAGATGGTAGTTTTCCGCCCTCCAAAGGAGCGATCCTTTAGATTCTTCGGAGTGAAGTCTAAGGTAGCTCCGTTGATATCCGCTATTCGGGCGAAGAGGATGATGAAGAGTGGATGCAGTGGATATATAGCCTTCTTACAAGAGCAACGTGAAGAGCCAAATGTTATATCACAGATTCACATTGCATGTGAGTATGCTGATGTGTTTCCTGAGGATTTACCGGGACTACCACCAGATCGGGAGGTGGAGTTTGTAATCAATCTAATCCCAGGCACTGAACCAGTATCAAAGGCTCCCTATCGGATGGCTCCAGCAGAATTACAAGAGCTAAAGGAGCAATTGCAAGAACTACTTGACAAAGGTTTTGTGCGACCTAGTGTGTCTCCTTGGGGAGCACCAGTATTGTTTGTCAGGAAGAAGGATGGTTCAATGCGCCAGGCATCGACTATCGGCAGTTAAACAAGTTGACGATTAAGAATCGTTACCCGCTTCCTAGAATCGATGATCTGTTTGATCAATTGCAAGGAGCGAGGTTCTTTACGAAGATCGACTTGCGGTCGGGTTATCATCAACTACGAGTCAGAGCTGAAGACATTGAGAAGACGACGTTCAGAACCAGATATGGGCACTATGAATTCCTTGTTATGCCATTTGGATTGACGAACGCACCTGCGTCTTTCATGGACTTGATGAACCGAGTGTTTAAACCACACTTGGACACATCAGTAGTGGTATTTGTAGATGACATCCTTGTCTATTCCAAGACAAAGGAGGAACATGAAGAGCATCTACGTGTTACTTTGCAGACCCTCAGAGATCACAAACTTTATCTGGCTCAAAGTGTCGATTTGGCTTGACCAAGTTAGTTTCTTGGGTCATATCGCTTTCGCAAAGGGTATTACAAGGATCCGCTAAGATTGAAGCCGTTGTGAACGGGAACAATGAGGACATTAACGAGGTCCGTAGTTTTCTTGGTTTGGCGGATACTCTGAGACGGTTATAGAGGGTTCTCTAAACTATCAGGTCCACTCACTCAGCTCACTAAGAAGAATGCTAGATTTGATTGGACTGATCAGTGTGAGAAGAGCTTCCAGGAATTGAAGACGCGTCGACTCTAGATGTTGGCAATACCTTCTGGCAGAGGAGGTTTTGCTATCTACAGTGACGCATCATATGGTGGTTTGGGTTGTGTCCTCAACCAGCACAAGAAGGTTATCGCTTATGGCTCTAGACAGCTGAAGGAGCATGAAAAGAATTATCCGACTCATGACTTAGAGTTGGCTGCGGTAATCTTTGCCTTGAAGATTTGGAGGCACTACTTGTGAGACGTTTGATATCTTCACCGACCACAAAAGCCTTAAGTATTTGTTTACCCAGAAGGACTTAAATATGCGACAGCGCAGATGGATGGAGTTCTTGAAAGATTATGATTGTTCCATCCAGTATCACCCTGGGAAGGCCAATGTTGTGGCAGATGCTTTGAGCAGAAAGTCTTCAGCTCAGTTGTCACACCTTATCACCAGAATACAAAGGTGGCATCTACTTGAGGACCTGGCCTTGTGCGATGCATTGATAGACGTCAAAGGTTCAGGGGCATTGATGGCTACCATAGTGATACGGCCCACGTTGTTTGATAACGTGCGTAGGCTCCAGATGATTGATGATGAGCTTATGGCCATTCGCAAGGATGTGATTAACCGGATTCGACCTGATTTCTCCATCAAGGATGATGGTACCTTACTGTTTCGAGATCGAATGTGCATACCAGCTGATAAAGATCTTAAGGAAACTATTCTAGAAGAAGCACATAAGTCAACGTATGCTATACATCCTGGGAGTACCAAGATGTATCAAGATCTCAAGCGCAGTTTTTGGTGGAGAGGACTGAAGAAAGATGTAGCAGATTTTGTGTCTCGATGTTTGGTCTGCCAACAGGTGAAAGTAGACCATCGAAATCCAGCCGGGTTGTTACAACCTCTACCAAGATGCAATGGAAATGGGAAGTGATTTCTATGGATTTCATCTTGGGGTTGCCAAGCACATTGAGGAAGAACAATGCCATCTGGGACATTATTGATAGGTTGACCAAATCTGCACACTACTTCCCATACACTTTTCGTACCAGCAAGCTTGCAGCATGATATGAAGGAAATAGTCGGTTACATGGCATACCGGTCGATAGTATGTGATAGAGATCCGCTCTATACATCACACGTTTTGGCGGCGTTTTCGGTACTAAATTGGAGTTCACCAGTTTCATCCTCAGACAGATGGGCGGTGAGAGTGAACCGGATCATCGAAGATATGTTGCGAGCTTATATGTTGGACTTTCAAGGTTCATGGGATGAACATCTATCTTTGATCGAGTTAAACACAACAAAATTTATCATCGAGTATCGGGATGGCGCCTTATGAAGCCTTGTATGGACGTCGATGTAGATCTCCATTGAGCGGGAGGAAGTCGGTGAGAAACTCATTTTGGGACCGATATCGTGGAAAGTACAACCGAGGCGCTTCTATTGATCCGCGAAGATTGAGGGTTGCTCAAAGTCGCCAAAAGAGTTATGCCGATCTTCATCGGATACACGTAGAGTTTCAGGTATCCTTTAAGGCATTCCCGAGGTTACGATTTTCTAGTTTAAGTAATTAGTTAGGTAATTAACACTTGTTTTCAGGTTGGAGACAATGTGTTTGTAAAAATATCGCCAACAAAGGGTGTCATGCGCTTCGGAAAACGAGGAAAGTTGAGTCCTCGGTATATTGGCCCCTTTGAGGTACTCGGAGGGGTTGGCGAGGTTAATATCGGATTGCTTTGCCACCACAGTTGGCGAGCATGCATAATGTTTTTCATGTATCGATGCTGCGACGTTACGTGCATGATCCGACACATGTCTTGGATTTTCAACCGATTGATTTACAAGAAGATCTAACCATGGTTGAAGAACCGATAGAGATCTTGGATCAACGGGATCAAGTTTTGAGGACCAAATTAATTCCGCTAGTACTTGTCAAATGGCGGAATCATACTGCTTCGGAAGCCACTTGGGAACGTGCTGCCGAGATCCGTGAACAGTATCCACACTTGTTCACTTAATGCGCAAGGTGAATTTTCTTTTGAGTTTGTTTCTAAATTCATCATCGTGATTATAACTGATGATTAGATTTATCGCATCGACTCGAGTTGTCGTATATTTTGGGTCATGTATGTGATGTACATGTACCGGTATTTTTCCATTACGGTTAAGTCATTTTAATAGTCCGATTGTAACGAGAAATTTTTACAAGTGGTTCATTGATCGATCAACAGGGAGGTTGGTGATCGATCAACAAGTGGACCATTGATCGATCAACATTGAATGTGGTGATCGATCAACAGGTCGGGTTCAGTTTATTTGAACTTAAAAATTTTTGTGGTGATCGATCAACCACCAATGAATTGATCGATCACCAAGGCACTTATGTGTTATAAAGAGGGTTTTGAACGGTCATTTGCTCTATCCTATTCACATGAACGAGCAAAGGGCTTTTGCACTCCGACCTTTCAACTTCCCTTCCGACTCACTTCCGGCCATTCCCATCCTTTCTCCGGCTTGATTCGCGTGGACATCGCTCCATTCACCCGGTAAAATTCTTGTTTGCTTCCTTTTGAGTCTTATTTTAATTCTTTTGTAAGGATTTGACCATGGGACCTCGCACGAAGAATGCTTCGCGTAAGGTACCCACATCTCGGGCTTGTGCCCCGGTACCGCCCACCATTCCCGTTCCTCCACCGACCGTGCCACCCATGGCACCGATTCCGGATGTGGTTCCACCCATCCCGGCCCCCATCGAGCGTGAAGTCCCCAAACAGTGGTGGGCTTCCAAAACCTTTCTACCCGAGTATAGGTTTATTTCTACCCTCTATGATGATCGCCCCGAAATGGTTTGGGCCATGGGCTACCTTCAAAAGTTAGGGTTAAAACCCTTGCTTGAGCCGTTTCATGATCACTATTGCCCTCGCATAGTGCGGCTCTTTTTCCAAAACCTTCGTTGGGGGGATTCCCGACACCGACTCGTCACTACCATTGACGGGTTTGAATATAAATTCATCCGATTCCATGTTGCCGCTGCCCTAGAGTGTGCAACCTCTCACCTTGATACGCGTGGCTTGGCGCCACCGTATGAGAAGGATGTTCCTTTTGCAGATGTCATCACCAAGATGACCAACGGAAAGCATGGGAAGGGCCAATCCATTTCTAGGGCCCAACTACCCGACAAACTGATGTGTGGACTGCTATGAGCTGCACTATTCATCATGATATGAAGGAGTGTGCAGCTAGAGTTTGAATCTGTTGAGGCTCCACTTGACCGGATGCTGTGCCAATGCATGGATTGCATGGGAACTTGAAGTGTAGTGTTGTCAGCAGGCTCTAAGCTTGCAGTGCTGCTGAAACTGTTGCACCTCTGAGCTCCCTTTTAAGATGGTTAGCTGCATGGCTTGAAGATGATGAGCCCCATGGTGCTTTGCAACTGTTGAACCCTATACTATTGCTGTAGCTGGTATGTACACAATCATTTTATGTGCAATTGTTGAAAGTGATCCCCATGACAGCTCTAATGCGCTTAGGGCTGAAGCCATCTCATTCTCAGCTGTGGATTGATTAAAAACTCTCCTTATTGGCGCTTTTTAACGAAAAACTGCACTAAGGAAAAAATTAACTCCTTGCTGCAAAACAACACTAAAAATAAGTATTAAACACTCTAAGTCCTATCACAAGCCAGGTTTAAAGGTGTAGAAGGTGGCAAAAATCAGTGCTTAACACACCCCCAAACCTAACCTTTGCTAGTCCTCAAGCAAAGTGAAATTTAAAACAACTAACCTATGAAATTAAATGCCACTTTCGTAGGGAACACGGGTGCATTTCGTACATGCACCAAGCCTTTTAAACCCCTAGGTGATCCCTAGTGGAGGAGTGGAGTCTCCTGAGGGTTTTTAGTGAATGTACCCCCAAACTTCTCCAATAAAATTAGTTAGTACTAATGCAACATGCTAAAATAGAGTTTAAGTAAATAAAATAAATTCCACACCATTCCATTCAATTTTTAGAGGATTTTCAACAGAAAAATCATCAATTTTAAAACCTGAAATTCTGCTGTAATTCCTTCATTATTAATCAGTTCATGTCAAGGCCTTGTGTTTGAAAATCAATGCAGAGCTCACCTTTAATTTAAGAATTCTGCTTTATAATGCCCCAACCAATTTAGATTTCAGACCCAAGTCTTACCAGGGCTGTTCACTCATAACAAAAATAGAAAGGTGCATCATTTCACATAGCTCAAGAGCAATTACAGCCCTCAAATAGGACTACAAGCATCAGCATAGGCATTGCCCTAACTTCTGAAATTTTCTAGTTCTTTTCACCATAGATTAAACGAATCCTCATCTCCACATGACAGCTCAATCAATTTTTAGATCAGTCAGGTCTTTTTATTGGGTTGTAATGTGGCTTATGGGTGATGTTTATAAAGAATGAAAGGGTGGAATGGGATTCAAAATTGATAAATCAGTAAAAGTAAAGAGGTGATTTGCAACTCAACCTTCTTCATTTCAGCACAATTCCATCTACTTGTTGAACTTTCAGATTTGAAGTGGCCAGTTTCTAATCCTCATTTCAATCTCTCAATGAAATGACTTCTCTCTCATTCCTTTTGTTTTGCTTTTCTTTTTTTTGTATGCTTTTGTGTTTTTCTTCATTTTCGTTTCTTTTTTTTAATGGGTTGGAATGCCACAATACCACACCAACTGTGCTTTCTTCTCTTTCAACCAATCATCGAACCTTGCTCCTCTAACCTCACTTCTTCTATCTCCTGATTCCTCAGATTGAGGGTGAGCTGAAATAGGTCAAAAGGTTTTGAGTTCAAATTTTCTGGTTTTTATCGAAGAAAAATTGGAATTTTTAAGGCTCAAATGGTGTATATCAAGGGCAGTTCAAAGGTGGGAAAATTTTAAGCTCAAACTATCCAAGGAATGGCCTTACTTCATGTCCTCAATGTCATGAATGCTGTCAAGTTATTTCAACTTAGATTTGCCTAACAGTCCTTAGAGCAGAAAAAATTAGATCCCATCAATCCTTAGAGCAGAAAAAATTGCCAAGACACTCTTCCAGAAAACTTTTCAGGCCCAAATCTCATTAGGTATGGCCTTCCATCAAATTTTCTGGGGTGTATCCTTACAGTTTTCTCTCATTTCAGGTTCACTAAACATTAATTTTTGAAAATTCTTGGCATTTGCTTCATGAAAAATTTTAAAACTACAGCTCATTTCAGTTTCAAAAAGTTTTTAATTTCCTCTTTTTCCAAAAATCAGGTGGGAAATCACTTTATTTTCAAAAACTTTTTCAACATAGCTGCACTAGCATTAACTCATTTCATTGGCACACCTACTATACCCCCAAACCTAAGATGAACATTGTCCTCAATGTTCTACACAATGAGAGACTAGGGGCAGCAGGGTAAAAGAAGAAATAAAAACTAAGTAGAAAAATTCCAGCTATGTGCAGCAGAAAATAAAAAAATAAAAAAAACTGAATATATGAGCAGGAAAATGGAAAAAAAATGTTATACAAATGCAGGAAATTACTGATAAAACAGAAAAAATCAGTAAAATAAAGCTAGAATTGCTATGCAAATGAAAGGGAACAAATGCTAATAACAGAAAACAGTGAAAACAAAGTAAGGAACTGAATACAAAGCTACAAAAACCGAAAAAATATTGATACAAAAATAGAGTTGTAGATGAAAAATAGGAAAATAAAGTTAGAAACTAACTATGATCACAAAAAAATGCAAAAAATTAGTAAAACTAGGACACATTAACCTATGAAAGAAAAATTAGTGATCTAAAAATAGAATTTCAAACTAAAATTCCTAAAACAGAAAATCCTAATACCAAATCATAAATCCCCTAAGCCCAAAGAAAACTCCAAAAGCCTGAGCCAATCAGATACTTATGAATTTAAGTGATTATAAAAATGATCTACAGGAATAACATACAGTGAAAAGTAAGATTCATAAGACTGACCCCTATGTTGATGATGTGTATGAATCAAAAAGAATTTCTAAATAATGACACATGGGAGCACACATTAAAAACAGGATTCATATAGCTGAGATCCATTTAATGGTGAAGAAATCTCGTAGGAAAATAAAATCAGTGGCTCCATTGAATATTTGAAACAACATATGATCCACTGCTCATTATCCTACATGATTCCTCAAAATGAAAAATCATGATCTCAGCAGGTCCAGATGGGAAAAATGAATAAAAGCAAAGGAAAACAGCCCATCTGGAGAATTTTATTTTATTTTATTTTTTATGATTTTATGATTTTATATTGTTTATGTGTTTTGGATCAGCCCGGGCTCAACAAGAGCCCTTATTTACTACTGCTGAAAAATAATAAGAAACATTAATTTTCTATTAGTGTTTACATTTTCTTCTATTTTTTTATTTTTTTTGGTTTTGTATAATCAGTATGCCTAAAAGACAGCAGAAATTATAATCAAAACAAACATCAAACACAGCAAAACTGTTGGTTCTAGAGAGTTTAAAAATTGACAATATATGCAAAGGAGAAGGGGATGCAAACTCAAGTGGATATACTTCTGCTGCAATCCATTTGCTCCTCGTTTGGTAGCTGCTCCAGATCTGTAAAAATTCAACAACTGCAGCAGTACCTTATTCAAACATATTGACAAAAACACAAAGAAAATCTCAAACTGCAGCCTCATTTCTGTAAAAATGCAAAAGGCTACAGCAGCATTTATTCAAACATCTAAAAGGCAGAAAATAAAGACTCAGAAAAATCAAAAATTCTGCTACAGTAAAATAGGCTTTCTATAGAAAAACTGTAGCAGACCTTTAATCAAGCACTTGGAATGCAAAGTGCAGGTTTAAAGCAAAAACAACAATAAAACTATAAAATAAAACTCAGATCTACAAAATAAAAATCAAATCTACAAAAAAGAAAAACTCAGATCTACTATCTAGATCAAAACATCCCGGCAGTGGTGCCAAAAAAATTTGTTGGGAATCTGCCTTGTGTTCAAAAAGGAATTTAAAATCGTACAATTAAAGGGTCTATGGATAGCACACACCAAGGCAGGCTCTCACACAGTCCTGCAAGTATTCAGGGTCTGTTGTAGCAAGTTTTGAAAAAGGTAAGGGAATGTCCACAGGGAACTGTGAGTCAAAATTAGGAAAATCTCTAGAGCTGTGGTAGATCTGGCACCCTTCCTAATGCCAAAATAATAAAAGAAAGAGGAGAGGTTTAAGGGGTTTTCACTTCTAAACTAAACTAAAAACAAGTAAGATTGCAGAGATGGATGGTAGGATCAGATCCAGAGTACAAATCTTGCAAAGAGGGGGAATTAAACACAAAAAATGGGGAGAAGTACCTTGGAGTTTGGTCATGCTGCAATTAGGTTGAGCTGCTAGGGTTACCGAGAGTTTAGAGTACACCAATCCCTCATCTGGCCATAGGCACAGCTGCATGGTAGAAGAATCTATTCTACACTAAAGGCTTGAATTGATCTTAAGGGTATGATCTGTCCACTTTAATGGTCACAGATCATCCTATAGACTTCCTCCAAATCAAAGGATTAAGGTAGAAGAAATCAATTTAGACCAGAGGTTTGAATTGTTCTTAAGGCTATGATCTGTCCACTTTAATGGTCGCAAATCATCCTAGGGATTTCCTCCAAACCAAAGGGCTCAATTAGAGCATTAAAATAACTGCGAATGCTGCAATTACTAGGCCACAGACACAAGCAATTGTAGCAGCATCAAATCCAGGGAGATTAAATGGCATCCAAGAGGTCTACCAGTTAAGTGGAAGAGCTATTCTCATCTACACAAAGCCGATCGAGCACCAAATGAGACCAAAGGAACTATAGATCTAATTACAACAATTGAACCAACATTACATTGAATTAAATTGACCATACAATGAAATGTCCTCAAATTTGCAGTCTGTGCATCATGTAACCCTCAACAACACTCTCAGCTCTCCCTAATTACAAATTCAACCTCTCTCTTTGATGCTCTCAAGAAATTAGCCAACCATAGTTGGACTAAAAGAGAGAATTAAAGATTTTTACTGCAAGCCCTGGTTTCTGAAATCGAACCCCCTTTTTTTTATGGCTTCCTTCCTTCTTAGAGCTTTCTCCTTCAGCCTCAGATCTATTTTTCCCGCCAATTGCAGCTTCTAGAATGATTCTGTTATTCCCTTTCTAGAAGGCTCTTTTAGTTATTAGAGCTGGGGGAGAGAACGTGGGTCGGTTAGGATTTCCCAGGGCACTTTTAGAATCCTTATGCCAATCACCAAGGTCCCTCAGTTTGCGTGCAGTAGGTCACCAACTCGCGGCGTGTGCACAGCAGCTTTTCTGGGAAATGTTTAGATCGATTTCAATAAGTAGATAAAGCTTTCGATAGGTTGAAATCTAGTACTTTAGTCCTTTCGCTAGGATTCAGGATCCTATCGAAAGGTTCTGATAGGTTGTATCCTGCAATTAGAGCTTCAGCATCTACAACCTTCATTTGATGTTTTCGATAGGCTGAGTGATCCTTTCGACAGGTTGAGCTCTTGCATAATTGCTTTCGATAGGTTCTCCCACTAATCTGTAGCAACCATTCGATAGGTGGCATATTTGCGATAGGTTCCATGATCCTGTAGACAGGATCACTTTAAGTTCCAAGGGACCTTTCAATAGGATGCTTCCTGTTTGCTTTCAACTGCCTAATAGGTTTCAGATCCTATCGAAATACTCTGATCTCCACGACTTCTTCCTTTTCAGCCTTCAAATCCTATCGATAGGTTAAAGTAACCTATCGACAGGTTGTTCTTAGCCTATTTTTCCTTTTTCACCGCTACTTTGCTGTTGCTGCATGCCCCAAGTGGTCATTGGTGTGGGGCCCTTTTGTGTGCCATGGTTGGGTCAGAGCTGTGGTGAGAGATGGACCTTCTTGTAGATAAAAGCAAAAATATAAATAAAGTAAAATAGAGGATGGATTCAGCACATCTAAAATATCCTAGATCTACAAGATACAATAGCAAGTTTTAATAAGTAAGAGTTTATCCCACAGGGAGTAGTGATCTAAACCTAAAAGGTGTATAGTAGACCTCCAGATCTGGCTACAGATATGGTAATTCTAAGAAGAAAGAGAGCTCTTCGGGTGTCACTAGATCTAATTCTACAAAACTGAAATAAAACTAAATTAAGAGATGGAGGAAGATGGATGGTAAAATAAAATATAAAATGGGGAGAAATAGATAGCTAGGGCCTAGTTTTCATTGCAAAATAGATCAAGATCTGAGGATATGCAGCCATCCTTCATTTGGCTACAAGCACAAATGCAAGGTATAAGAATCTGATTTAGACCGATGGTTTGGATTGATCTTAAGGCTATGATCTGTCCACTTAAATGGCAATAGATCATCCAATAGATTTCCTCCATTCCGATGGTTGGGATTGATCTTAAGGCTATTATCTGTCCACTTAAATGGTCACAGAGCATCCAATAGATTTCCTCCATTCCGGTGGCTTTAATCAGAACAAGATAATCACTACAGATGCTGTGGATGCAAGGCCACAGGCTCAGGAACCCACAGGCATATCAAACCCAGGGAAATTAGATGGTCATCAAGAGATCTACCAGTTAAGTGGGTGGGCTAGTCCCATCTACACAAATCTGATCGAGAATCTAATGGGACCACAAGATTTTTAGATTTAATTAAGCTTTAAGACCAACAATTTATTACTTTAATAAAAAACAACTTACAATAACATTGTTCCCAGATCTGTAGTCTGTGCATCGATCCACATTTCTTCATGCCAAAATTATAATTACAAAACAGATCTGAGCAACTATCTAGATCTAATCCAACAGGCTGGATTAGAGAGAGAAGGGGGAAGAGAAAAAGGGGAAAATAAAACCTAAAACTAAACCTAAATGAGCTAAGTAGAACTCAGGCTATTCCTTTGTTCCTACTTTCCTTGTTGAAGAAAAATAACAGAAAGGAATTCTATTTATACATTTGCAATGATCCGTGTGCTTTGGATTGCAGCCAATCAGAAGAGAGGATTTCAGTTTAAGCTTAATCACTATTTAAGAGTTTCAACCAATCAGAGAAGAGATAGGGCTTGTGCCCGGCTGAAGCTAATTTGCATTCCCACCGAAAGTTAGCTCACACCCATGTGCAGAATTTCCTATGCATTGGAGCTCCCAAAATTGCCCTTGTTTAGTTAAAAATATTTTTTGCTGAAACCTTCACTAATTCCTGCAAATAAATTGCCCGTGTGCAGCCCTCTTCCATGCCTTGGAATTCCCACTAATGTCCTTGCCAATCAATATTTTATTGCTGAAATACCAAGATTATTTATTGCCAAAATAATCCTCATTTTGTGCTGAAAATATTTGAGTCCTTGGTGAAGTCCAAGCTGTGGCCGAGTAATAACTTGATAGTTTGGGGCAGCCTCGGCCATTCACGGCATCTAACAAACTGCAGCTTTAATCGTGAAGAAGCTGAACTTGGGCGCACATGTGAATACCTTGCCAAGATGAAATGATAGGCAGCAGCTTCAGGTCTATCGTCGAGAAAATGGCAGCTTGCAGTAGGAGCAATCGACAAGATCTATGGGTGGCAGCTGCTTTAGAGGTTGGTGCATGCAAGGGACTCCCCGACAGGTTCATGGGAGTTTTCAAGCTACTTCAGCTGAAGCCGCGGGTTGGATGGGATCTTGAATGCACGTCGACAGGTTAGAAGAAGGCTGGAGGTTGCGCATCTCGACAGGATTGAATATTTAAGTGGTCAACGGGTGCTATGGACTAGCTTGCAGCTGGAGCTTTGTTGAATGGATTAAAGTGCAGGGCTGCTGAGGAAGTCGATAGGTTGTGGGAAGCTAGGAGGCTACTACTGCTTTAAATTGAACCAATCGATAAGTTGCTGAGGCTGTGAAGGATCCTTTCGATAGGATTGAAGGCTTTGCATGGAGAAGCTGTCGATAGGTTTGCAGCTGCATTGCTGCAGCTTTATTCTCCAATAAATTCGATAGGTTGGTGCTAAAGCCATGAAGATCCTATCGACAGGTTTAGTGGGGGTTTTGGTTGCACTATTTGATAGGAAGGAAGGGTAGGCTGGAACTCGATAGGTTGAAAGGCTGAGGAGCTTCACTTCGACAGGTTTGAGGGTGGAGGAGTACTGCTCGACAGGTTTAGTGGGGGTTTTGGTTGCACTATTTGATAGGAAGGAAGGGTAGGCTGGAACTCGATAGGTTGAAAGGCTGAGGAGCTTCACTTCGACAGGTTTGAGGGTGGAGGAGTACTGCTCGACAGGATGGAGTTTCAGCTCCAATTTGAACAAATCGACAGGTTGCAGCCATCCATTCGATAGGTTGCTGGCGAGAGTAGCTTTAATGCTTGACAGGATTCAAGGGTGTTTACAGCAGCTTCATTTTGACAGGTTATGCATTTGCACTCTCGACAGGTTATATAATTTCAAGAGCCATCCATTCGATAGGTTAGAAGCTGCATGGAGACTGAAGTTGGCTTGCATATTCCAACTACAAAGTCGACAAGTTCTGCCGAAGAGTTGCAGGACCTACTAGAGAGGTTTGAGGGCTTGGAGCTGCTGCTACTCGAGAGGTGCAAGGATCTGCTGCTATGCTGAACTGCTACATTCTTAAGGTTTCCATGGCATGGTCTGCAGATCTCTTCTGTTGCAAGAATGTGCACCCGATTGAGCATATATATATATATATATATATATATATATATATATATATATATATATATATGTCTATCTGCATCTGCTATGGGAGTTCCAAGTGAGCACATCTTGATGGCTGCAGGTCCATCAAGGTAAGTGAAGTGTGCTGATGTGTGGACTGCTATGAGCTGCACTATTTATCATGATATGAAGGAGTGTGCAGCTGGAGTTTGAATCTGTTGAGGCTCCACTTGACTGGATGTTGTGCCAATGCATGGATTGCATGGGAACTTAAAGTGTAGTGTTGATGGCAGGCTCTAAGCTTGCAGTGCTACTGAAAGTGTTGCACCTCTGAGCTCCCTTTTAAGATGGTTAGCTTCATGGCTTGAAGATGCTGAGCCCCATGGTGCTTTGCAACTGTTGAACCCTATACTGCTGCTGCAGCTGTTATGTACACAATAATTTTATGTGCAGCTATTGAAAGTGATCCCCATGACAGCTCTAATGCGCCTAGGGCTGAATCCATCTCATTCTCAGCTGTGGATTGATTAAAAACTCTCCTTATTTGCGCTTTTTAATGGAAAACTGTGCTAAGGACAAAATTAACTCCTTGCTGCAAAACAAAACTAAAAACAAGTATTCAACACTCTAAGTCCTATCACAAGCCAGATTTAAAGGTGTAGAAAGTGGCAAAAATCAGTGCTTAACAGGTTGTAGATTAAAGTTTTAGGTTTTTATTTTGGATTGTAAATTCAGGAGATATGCCTCCAGTGATAGTAGTAAAATTTTTTAGTTATAAATGAAGGGCATTTTTTTGTTTATTATGCTTGTTTATTCATTTAAGCTTATTAGCGGATTAGTTGGATTAGTTGGGTTTACCTGATTTGTTTGACTTAGTTTTTGTTTATCTTAGAGTTTGAGAATTCATTCCGAATTTATTCAGGGCTTATCTCGAGGTTAATTTACTTTATTGAGCTTGTTTTTTAGTTATCGGGGTGGATATTCCTTTGGACCTGGAATGTTTTGGATCGGGTTTACCGGGGTGTGGTTTAGGCTAATAATTAGTGTTGGAGATTACTAATTCAGGGTTGTGAGGTTGTGAACGCGCTGCCCTAGGCATTTTTTTCTTTTTTTTTTGTGTTTATGGGGGATTGTGCGCTTCACTCCGAGCGCATAAACTAATTGCGTGCCAGAGGGATCGCGCGCATTCAGAGCGTCAGAAGATAATTACGTGTCATTTCCAAGTCATTTAATCGAATTAAACGCAGGCTACTGAGCGCGCGATTAAGGCAGTGACTGGTCACTATACGGGCGACAATTGGCATTCACGTGCCACTGTATGGGCGCTTGAAATGATTACACGCCCAACAGGAAGCGCACAACCAGATGGTCGGGTTAGTCCGGGCAGGCGACGATTAGATTACGCGCCCAAGGTCAGTCGTGTAATCAGAATTATGCGCAGATATAGTGACACGAGATTTGTTTGAGCGCGGGAATTTAAGTGTACGATTTTAGCGTGTCTTATAAATGGTTTAAAATTTTTCATTTTCGACGTGCGATCCGTGTTAGTCTTCGATTCTCTAGTTTACTTGTTTCTTAGTGCTCTAGTTTTCGTGTTTTCGTGATATCTCGTGATCCAATCATTTGTTTCAGGCGTCGTTTTCTTCATTCTCTTTAGTTTTTCGAGCTCTTCGTCCTAGGATGGAGTTTGAGGATATTAGTGGGCACGATATTACCCTTTCTGATTTAGAGAGGATGTTAAGGGTGGAGATGGGTGAGACTTTCAAGGTTCAGACTGATGTTGTCGGGGAGGTGGATGTCGGGGAGGTAGTTGGAGAGGAGGTATTGGAGGTTCACTAGTTGGGGATCAGGGAGGAGGAGCTCAAGATTAAGCAGGGGGCACTAAGGCTGAGAGGGTTGAGGGTGAGATACCCAAGGGCGAGGGAGCTGAGGGTGCGGCTGCGGCGCATCAAGATGAGGAGCATCGAGATCGCAGACATCTCGCTGGAGGATTTCTTCGCTCGAGGCTGGGTAAGTACTCATGAGAAAGAGTTCTTCCATTTTCTTAGCCACTTAGGTTATGACATAAGCTTATTAGGATTTGGAAGCCCTTCTAATTTATGTCGAACCTGCATTAATGATTGATTGTATGCTCACTCATGCATCATGATAGCATCTAAAGGTAGGTCATGTTTCTATTCAGTTGTTCTCATCACATTTTATGTGTTTGTTGCAAATTATTATTGTGTTTGGGGCACATTTGACTTGCTTTTAGTTTTAAATTCGTTTGTCTTTCGTCATAGGTATGTGTTAATTTTATTGTTATTGTTTGTGTTTCGCTTTATAGGAGCCCCCGCAGCTGGCTATCATCTCGGTATGGGCCGAATCTCATGCTTGGTACCGTGCCTTGCTGGAGTTTCAGTGGGCGTGACTGGTATCTTTTGGTGTTGGACCGATCTTGGAGTTTGAGCCCTTTCAAGTCGATCGTGGCCTGATCACGGTGATCTTGGAGAGGTGGAGGGAGGAGCATCAGGCGCTTCTCTTTCCAGTTGGCATGATGCTACTTACTCTAAAGGACTGGGTCTGTATCACCAGTCTTTGTTTGAGGGTGAGCCGATTACAGGGCGGATAGAGGAGCATTATCTAGAGGGGTGTGAGGATATCTTGGGTGTGCCGTATAGGTCAAGTAGCTCGGGGCCAGGTGTAGTTCGGGTCACTTGGTTTTTCGATATGTTTGTGAGTGGCTTCATCCCCCTAAGGCGCCCATCAGAGGTGAAGGCGACCTATGAGGCGCATTGTGCAGTAGTGACGGGTCGGGAGCCTGTGGTTGAGCCGGGGTTAACTACGAATAGGGTGCTTCGAGCATTTTTGATGCACTTCCTTGGTGTTGTACTTTTCTCTTCTTCGACTCGGGGATGCATTACTGGGTTATTTTTTACGGTTCTTGGGGATTTGGATCGAGTCCCCTCCTATGCGTGGGGTGCGGCTGCATTGGCACATCTCTATAAGCAGCTTTATTGTCAAGGCCAGGGCGTCGTGTAGACCGGAGGTTTCCTTCTGTTCATCCAGGTGAGTCTTGATTAATTAATATCATGATGTCCTTAGTTTGGTTAATTTTAGGTCGTTTAATGGTAAACATTTTTCCTTGTGTGTCGTTATTATTGTTATTTTTCCTTTCAGTTTTGGGCGTATGATCATTTCACTTTAATTCGTCCAGAAGTTCTGTTGGAGGTGACATCTACGTTCCTGTGGATGCATGTGTGGAGAGATTCATTGAGGGGCCGCCGTTGCTCTTCGAATCTTCAGACTACGCATGGTCTCTTAGAGGATATGAACACGGGGCAGGTATAGATTGTCATGGGTGTGTTCTTTTTTTTATTTCGGTCTTTTAGGATCTGGGTCTTCATTGAGGGGTCGACTCATTTGTTTGGTTGTAGGTGATTTGGAGGCCTTATGCGGACGAGGAGGGTGCAGAGGTGCCGGTGATTCAGTCTGGCCGACCCTTCTTTGATGTGGACATATGGGTTCATTATTTTAAGAGGGTGGAGAGGATCCACACTTCTCGGGTCGTGCAGCAGCTGGGGCTCACTCAGGGAGTCCCTCCAGAGATTCACCACAGAGTGGGGAAGAGGATGACAGGCCCTCCGGGCTAAAATTTTTGTAGAGCGGATGGCGCTTCAGGTAGTAGATTTTAGAGCCGGGGGGACTAGGGTTAGGGGGCACGTGACGAGGTAGACGTCCGTATGTGCTCGTCGGACGGTGATGATCGACGAGTTGTTACGCGGTTAGCAGTAGGCCAGCCGAGAGGTGGAGGCCAGCTTATGATCTGAGATTGATTGATTGGTAAGTGTCTTTATAATTTAACATGGTTAGCATCGTGAGCTTGTCAACTGGTATGTTTATTGTTATTCATAGAGAGCCGAACTTGCTATCGGAGGTTCCATTCTGGCATTTGATCCATCTTCAATTACTTCCTCTAGTCAGGAGGATCTGGCGATGGCTCAGCTTCAGGCTGGGCTAGATCATTGGGTAAGTTTCATTCAACCTTTTTACCTCATTGCATTAGCTTACTGGATGTCATTGTTTTGCTTTCTTAGTAGTTTACTAATATCATGTGGTATTTCAGCGTCAGGTTGCCGAGGATCTTCAGACGAGGGAGGCGACTGCTACCTCTCTACGCCCAGAGAGCCAGGTAAAGTTTTCAATTTGGTGTGATTTAGTTTAGGTTATTTCATCTTTATTTTAGTTCTGACATATCTTATGTTGGTTTGTTTGATTCTTTGCGCAGGTTGTTCCAGACTCTGCTCCCGAGGCTCCCCCTCAGGAGTCTATTCCTATCCCTACTCTGGTATGTTTTAGTTATTGTGTTCATAGTTTATTTGTCATTATAGTATTTTTAATGTATTTATTTGTTCTTATTTCGTTGTTCATACATGGATCCTGGCGATCCAATGACTATGAGACGAGTCGGCATTTATTGGAGGAAAGGCGAGGCCTGGTATAATCCTTTCCCTCTTTTTTTTTTTAGAGTTTCTTATTTTATTCATGTATTTATTAGTTTTCCTTTGAGTTGGTGTGGTTATGCAAGTTCGTCAGCTAGAGGAGGTGTGTCTAGAGGTGGCGCAAGTGCGAGCCACTCCCGAGGCGAGATGAGTCCTTGGGGAGACGCAGAGTAGGGAGGACCTGGTCATTGAGATGATGGTTACATAGAGCACTCAGACTGAGGCGTTAGAGGTGGCGCGTCAGACGACGCGAGCAGATATGCAGGCATCCCTAGATCAGCTGCAGTATCGTCTAATGAGGAGTGAGCGAGGGATATATAGGCTAGCTCATCAGCTTGGTGGATTGGATTCGAGGGCTGCGGGTTCCTCAGCCGGGCAGTCTCATCACATGTCACATGATCGTGCCAGGAGTGATGCTCGTGAGGATCCCATTGTTCATGAGGTTCTTGCGAGGTATCCTCCTCGTTCTCGATCAAGGTGGTCTGTTAGCTAGACGAATGAGGGAGGATTTGTGGCGGGGCCTCGTCGTTTAGAGGTTCACTGACTGATCTGGGATTGTATTTTGGAGGACTAGTCTCTGACTTCCTAGGCGATGAATCTGGGGACAGGGTGCTTTCGGCCGTCAGACAACATAAGGAGTAGGTGTGTGTGTGTGTGTGTTTATGTATCTAGAGGGTGTGTGTATTTTTGTATCCATAGCGTGTGTGTGTTTTTGTATCCATAGCATGCGTGTGTTGTATATATGGGGGGATGGCCTCGGTGATAAGTGTAAAAAGGACAAAAGATTTTGACATATGTATATAAAGAGATTTTTGGTTTTAGATGTATCTGATTGGCTCCTTTTCTTTTAGTTACCTCTCATGTCTACTTTTGCTTCTTTTTAGTTGCTTTGGCGCCATCGACCATCATTGGGACTTGGATGTTTCCTAAGCTGGCCTAGTGATGGTTGGAGGCTACTTCGTATCTACACATATGAGAGTAATGTTGTCAGTAGTTATGTTCTCCCCCTTGCTAGTTGTCAAGGGGGGTGAGTGTCTCAGGCCGAAGTCTGATAGCAAAAGATGGGTATGTGCTCTTTTTTCTTCTCTTGTTTATTTCTTTTTTATTTCTTTTTTTCTTTCTTTTTTTTCTTTTTTTTTTTAAATGAAAATAATGCAACAGGGAAACCAAATAGCTAAAATAGAAATAATAGCAAAACAATAAAATAAAAATGCCCTGGTGTGGGAGCGTAGTATGATTGGCAGTATGGTATCTCCGTTAGCATTTTTCGGATGATAACTTCATCGTTTCTTATCTTCTCTATGGACAAGCCGGTGCTCCTAAATGACTCTTCTTCTAATTCAAAGAAAGAAATCCTCCAACGTCAAGATGCAATGGAGCTTTTCTGGGTTTTGAGATGAGCACTTTGGGTCTAGAAAACGATCATGGGTATTTGGTGAGTTAGTTTTGAAAAAAAAGGTTGATTAGTACTATCACCAAACCGGAGAAGGTCTCTTTGCTTAGGTTAGTTGTATGCGGGGGTCTATTCTAGGGTGGTGGTCATCCTATCCCATGGTTATTTGGGAGAAGTATGATAGGTATAGTAGGTGATCACATTAGTCATCATTCATTGGTTTTCGGTTTCATTTTTAGGAGTCCCTGTAAGACTTCTGATTTATCGTCCAAAATAAAAATAGCAGAGGGAGGTAATGCTCAATGATATGGGGGGATAGTTTGTATCTAATGCGTTCCAAAAGGGGTAGGTAACAATTTTTTTCTCAGAGGGATACGGGATGCCATGATTGAGCTCTTCGTCATGTTTTGGCACCATCAAAATCTCATATTCTATGGTTAGTAGGAGTTTATCCTCTTCCCGCCACCTTACGACAACATCTAGTAGTATGGGGACATCAGGGGTGCCATTGCAACTTGCTTATACACTTCTAGTGAAATTATCAGAGATGTCCTCACGAGCTGCTTATGCTTCCCTGAGCTCATTGACTTGTTCACTCATCGTAATGCTCTCACTCGAATTTTGATATGTAAACGCATATTTTTGAAAGCATCCTGCTAGCACAAGAATGATGAGTTTTGATTAAACCTAACATCTTCATTTTTTTTGCCCTAACATCTCCTCCAATGACGGGGGAAGGGAAGTGAGGATCAGGTGTTACTTATACTTTTTAAAGGGGTTAGAAAGGTCACTAGTACTTTAATCAAATTGCCTGAGTGAGAAAAAAAAAGGTGGGCGATAAGTTAGAGGTCTTAAGGGTATTCCAAGAATTGAAGGCGTACGACCAATGAACTGGTCGTAACGACTACGGGGGTGATAAGTATAAGTATTTAACCACGGGATGTGATGATCACAAGGCTAAGGGTTCCAAGGGCTAGAGAGTTCTTCCCCGTCTTGGTTCGCCAGTTTGTAGGCATTTCCAGGGTATGCGGCTGTTATGATGTATGGGCCTTCCCAATTCGGTTTCAGTTTTCCTTTTTTATGTGGGCGTGCTTAGAAGGCATGATTTTCTTTAATACTAATTCTCCAATATTAAAGGTTCGTTCAAGGACTTTCTTATCATAAGCCTTGGCCACTCTCCTTTGATATACCTGAGCGTGATCAGCTGCCCTTAGACATGTTTCATCGTGCAACTCTAGCTACGTGAGTAGGGCAATTCTTCTCTCATCTAAGGATAGCTCATCATCAAGTTGAATGCGTAAAGATGGTACTTGTATTTCATATGGTAGAACTGCCTCCATCCCATAGGTAAGGAGGTAGGGAGTTGGCCAGTGGCTGTATGAATAGAGGTCCTATAGGCCCAGAGTGCTTCTAGTAGTCATTCAGGCTAGTCGGCTCCATTTCTTATTTCTACTATGCGCTTTAGGATTCAAATCAGCATTTTATTCGTAGCTTTTGCTTGTCCATTGCCTTGAGGATAGAATGGTGATGAGTGGCATAAATTGATACCGTACTTCTTACATAACTTCTTCGTCTTCTCAGTGATAAACTGTGGTCCGTTGTGAGTGACAAACAACTTGGGTACGCCAAATTTGGTGATGATATTCTGAATGATAAACCTTACGAGTGTTGAAGCAGTGATTCTGACATAGGATTCAGCTTCTACCCATTTGGTATAGTATTATGTTGTTGTAAGGATAAATGTGTGCTTGTGAGTGCTCCCAACTATGTCAGTGAAAGGTCCGATGACATCGAAGGCCCACATCAAAAACGGCCATGGCAAAGTCATAATATTCAATGCAACTGATGGAGCTTTGATGACCGTGGTGTGTTCTTGGCATTGCTTGCAGGATTGAACGTAGAGGTGACAATCTCTGATCATGGTCGGCCAGAAGTAGCCTTGTCGTGTGACTTGATCGGCGAGTCTCTGTCGACCGGAGTGGGCACCACAGGAACTGGCATGTGCTTCTTGAATGATGTATTGCCTTTCGGCGGTCGTAACACATCGTAGCAGTACTCCTTTGGTGAAGGCTTCTTTGTATAATGTTTCACCGAGTATGCAGAATCGGGCGCATTGGTTCCTTATAGTCTTCCGTTCGATCTTCGTGGCGTATGGAGGAACATATTGATGTTTCAAGAAGTTTCATATGTCAAAATACCATGGTTGTCCATTGTCAGTCAGTGATTTTTTAAATCTAAACATAGCAACTTCGATTTCTGTCTTAACATGCTTTTTTAGGGTAATTGCTTCTTTCAGTCTTGTACTTGTGGGGGGACGGGTAATTCTCTCTTGATGGTCCATGCTACCTCGTGAGCGGGCACTAGTAGTTTTTCAATGAAAAAGGTTTTGGTATTTTGTCCGACGGATATTTGGATGACCGAGGGTAGCCTGACTAAGGAATCTACGAGCTCATTTTCTAATCTAGGGATGTGCGTAAAAGAGATTCGTTCAAATTTCTTTACTAAATATGGAGCAGTTTCTAAGTATGTCATTAGTCTCCTTTCCTTAGTTTTTTATTCTCCTATGACTTGTGAAATTACTAGTTTGGAATCGCCGATAGTTTTTAACTGTTTAATACCTAATTGAAGTGCTGCTCATAGTTTAGCTATAAAGGCTTCATACTCTGTGACATTATTAGTGATAGGGAGATCTAATTGAAAAGCTTTAGGTATGACAGCCCCTTCCAGGCTTAGGAGGACTATCCCGATGCCTTTTCCTTTGTGATTTAGAGCACCGTCGAAATAAAGGGTCCATGAGGTCCTATCGGGCTCTTCGTTATGAATCGTGAATAGGTCTTCATTGGGGAAATCCGTGTGTATGGGTTCATCATTCGAGAGTGGGAGATCTGCAAGGTAATCGGCGATTGCTTGGCCTTTGATCAATTTCTGCGTGGCGTAAGTGATATCGAATTCTTATAATAGCATATGCCAGCGGGCAATCTTTTTTTATGTTGTGGGCTTTTCGAATATATACTTCAGAGGGTCCATTCGGGTTAGTACTAGTATTTTATGTGTTCCGAAGTAGTGTCGTAATTTGGTAGAGGCCCACACCAATGTGAGGTAAGTCTTCTCTATTGAAGTATATTTTTGTTTGTATTCGACCATCATCCTACTGAGGTAGTAGATAGCCTTTTCTCTCTTGCCGCCTTCTTCATATTGTCCCAAAATTACTCCTATGGCTTTATCGTTCGCTGAGAGGTATAGAATTAGGGGTCTTCCAGGGGTTGGTGACACTGGTCATCCCATTTGTCAAAGGCTTGCTGACACTAGTCATCCCATTTATACTCAATTCCTCCTTTAAGAAGTCTGTAGAAAGGATGGCATCTGTCCGAATGCTGAGAGATAAATCTTCTGATGAATTGCAATCTTCCTATCAGGCCTCATAATTCTTTGATATTACTGGGAGGCGGCATCTTGAGGATGGCTCTGACTTTTACAGGGTCAAGCTCGATCCCTCGCTTGCTAACTATGAAACCAAGTAATTTTCCGGAGGTGACTCCGTAGACGCATTTCTTTGGGTTCATTTTGAGCTAGTATTTCTTAGCTCTTTGTAAAACTAGTCAGAGCGCTTCAACATGTCCTACTCATGTTTGGGACTTCTGCACACTTATGCATCATGTCTTGAAAGATAACCATAATGGCTCATTGATATGTGGCTCCTGCGTTCTTGAGCCCAAAAGGCATGATGATGTAACAGTACGTCCCCCATGGTGTGGTGAAGGAAGTCTTTTCTTGGTCAGACTCTGCCAATTTGATTTGATTATATCCAAAGAAACCGTCCATAAAGGATATCATCTCATGTCCAACGGTATTGTCAACTAGAGTATCAATGTGTGGGAGTGGGAAGTCATCTTTTGGGCATGCCTGGTTGAGGTTTTAGAAGTCGATGTAAACCTATACTCTGCTGTCTTTCTTGGCGATGGGTGCTATGTTGGCGACCCACTTAGGGTAAAGAATGACTCGGATAAATTTGGCTTTGTGTAACTTGTCAACTTCCTCTTTAACTTGAAGGGTAGTTTATGGGTGCATCCTGCGGAGTTTCTGTTTTAACAAGCTTCACATCGGATTCTAAGACGAGGCGATGTTCTACTAAACTTGGGTCTAAACCGAGCATGTCCTCGTATGACCATGTGAAGGAATCGAGGTGTTCTTGCAGGACTTGTGTAATTTATTGGCTTTCTTTGGAGTTAAGCGTTGAGCTAATCAGTAGCTTCTTGGGTTTCTCTTCAGTGCCAAAGTTAAGTTCTTCTGTGGGTTCTGCGGCAGCTTGGGTTTGCTCATCAAAATGCTTGATAACCCATTGAAAGTCCAGTGCCTCCTCAGCAACTGGTGTTCTTTCTTTGTCCTCCGTGAGTTCATATACTACAAAATTGCTACACTGGGGATTTGAATTTGCGAAAGGTAGTCCTTCATCGGCACAATCTATGACTGAGAGATCTTTGATAAGGTGAAGGTCAAGACTACTGATTCTTCTCTCAAAGTCAAGAAGTATCTCGTCCAGTATGATCATTGGCTTGTGGTTTAGCCGGGACGCTTTACGTCCTTGTGCGGGAAATGGGATAGAAACCTTAGGAGAAAAGTCTCCTTATCGGACACAAATTTGGTTCTGGACGAAGAGTTCCCTTTCTTTTATAGGTCTTTCTAATTTTTTTAGATTTTGTATTTCTGAATTTTTAAGGTTTTCTATTTTTTCTATTTTTTTTATTTTTGATAATAAATATGGTACAGGGTCGGTCGCCTCATGGGGCGCCGAGGGAATTGCTTCCTCTAGTTGAGGTAGCGAGAAGGCTGCTGGAGCCGTTCGGGCAATTCTTTGAGAAATGTGGACTTGTTGTGAATTTGGCTTTTTTTTTTTGGAGTCCTTAGCTAATGTGACCTTTTAAATGAGTGACGCAGGCAATAGTGGCACCGACGTTCGGATTTCCTCTATCGCATTAATGGCCTCTTCGTCAAAGAAACTCTGGAGATCATAGTCAATCGAGCTTTTCGCTTCTGAGTCATAATATGGCTATTCTTCCCACTGAGGGGATCTCCCAAAGGATCCTTAGGGGTAGCAAGTTCTTTCCCTTGATCTTCATGATATATTAGGATGAAGGCGCATGCTCGACAACGAGGTTAATAATGGTGAAGAATGTAGGGGGATTCCCATCCTTCTATGTTAGAGTCAAAGACGGTATCGAACTCACTTTCCTGATCTAATAATGCTTGAAGTCCTAAATTGGCTCACTCCGCTAACCCGAGCACAGAGAGATCTATCCAGTAGTTATCGTCATCACTCGGGGGAGGTTGCCACTCTTCCTCTAAATATTTCTAAAGTATTTGGAGTTGAGGATGTAGAAGTGTCTAGTTCAAGTTCCTCTTCAAACTCTATGAGGGCAGTGTGAGTGTTTCCCCCTAAGTCAGCCAAATGACCGTCAGGTTTTTCCGCTTCTTGTGCCGATAGCTGAGCTGGTATGTCATTGCCGATTTCTGTCATCGCGGGGTTGGAATGGTCTAATTCTTCTGTCGTAGAACACTGGGTCCACTTGGCAAAACATTCTAATATACTAGTGCATGCCTTACAGCGGGGCTGGTAAGGGTGAACGATACAAGGGGAATCCCACAGGCATTCCCACCCTCTAAGGCCAAGGCTGAGGTGGATGCTATACGGGTTAAGATTCTCTTACAGGGTGTCATCCTCTTCCCATATTGAGGGCAGGTGCACTTTGTCATCTTGCAAGGCTGCTATGTGAAAGTCTTCGTTGTCAGTGGATTCCCAATCTTCTAATTATGGCTCGATTTTTGGAGGTTCTTCTCTCCTCTCTTCTGCAAACTCCTTGGTGTCAAACATTAGCTTGACTCCTTCGAGCAGTTCATCAATATCGTCATTGAGACTTGTCAAATCGTTGAATGCTTTGGCCATTCGTTCAATTTCTGTTTCTTGGGATTTGGCGAAGGACACTTCCTTCTGCCTCGGTACATTGGCTTTCTAAGTGGTCCCATAGATGAAGTGGTCATATAGAGACCATTTCAGTGAGGTAGGGCGTAAGTCAGCTTGTGGGCCATTTGATTGATAACCTAACCCTATGTGTTTGCATATTTTCGTTAGGACAACAGGTCCTATGCGACCTTACTTATTCTTCCCGAGTCTGGTGTGGGGGACGTATCCAAGTTGGTACATAAGATCTCACCCTTTCGTCGCAGTGGGATTAATGTCATAAAGTTTGGCAAGGTCTAGTCCGACCTCTCTCCTCACTAAGTTTTATTGACGCATTAGGGGAGAACTAGGATGGTCAGGGGCTGAGATTCTCGCGACGAGTGCCTCTCCTGGGATTTGGGTCTTTTAAATGTGACCTGTGTTTAACACATAATCGTGAGCGGTTGGTATGCTCGTCGCGTAATCAGTATCCATCTCCTGGAGGGGTGCATCGGCATATATATATAGACGATAGAGTCCTCGTATGGGAATTTGACGCATTGATGATATGTGGATGCGACAGCCTTTATTGACTCTAGCCATTTCCTTCCTAAGATGAGATTGTATGTACTAGCAGAATTGGAAATATGGAAAGTAACGTCTTTTGTCACATGTCTGAGGTGAACCTAGAGTTTAATAGTTCCTTTCACGAAATGACGCGAACCATCGTAGGCTATAAGTGACAGTGCGGAGGGCTTGACGTCTTGCTCTGTGTATTCGAGAGTCTTTAACATTGTGAGAGGGCAAATATTAAGTCTCGCTCTCGTATCAACCAATGCATGGGGTACAGAGAATCCTCTAATTATGACCGTGAGATATATGGGGGCCGCACTTCCTCGGAGTGACTCTTTAGACATGTCTGCATCTATAAAAGTGAGTGTCAAAGGTTGCACCATGAACGAAGCGATTTGATGAAGCTCATCTAGGGGTCATGTCCTCATCCACTTGCGTGACTTCGAGTGTCCTTATCAATAGCCAGTGATGATCAGGCGATTTCTTGATGAGTTCTAGTATGGATATCTGGGCTGGGATCTTCTAGAGGTGTCGCAGAAGGTCATATTCTTGTCCTAGCTCGAGTGTCATTTCTTTGCTTAGCCGGTGAGCCTTGGGTGTAGGTGGTTAGAGTGGTTGAGGTGCAGGGATTGGTGGAGGGATGATATGAGGCAGGGGAGGCAAGTTAACTTCTCTTTCTCTCACATTTCCTTCTAGTGGTTGCGCGCTCGTGAAATCCTTACTCCGAGGGAAGGGATGAGGTGGATAATTGGTTCCTAAATTGAGAATTAGGCAAGTTGATTATTGACTAAACCCGAGATGACTCGATGTTGATGGGTTTGTGAAGTGAGTGAAATTGGAGGTCAAAGCATGTGCTTGCATGGCACTATTCCAAGGTGGGAGATACTATGTGTAATCTTCCTCTTCTAAGAAAGCAGAGACCAGTGTCTCGCACGGGATGGGGTATTTTTATGTCTCACTTTCTTTCGAATTCAGTGAATGCTCGGTGGTTGTTTCATTGTCTTGGCTTGGAGTCTTACAGGTGACACTTTCTACCGATGCGGCAACTTGGGCTACAGTTTGGAGAACATGATCTCCATACTCGGGTTCATAATTGGACAAAGGGAGTGGTACAGGCGTTGGTTCAAGATTTGGAGGGGTTGAAGGTTCTGGTGGGTGACGATGGAGGAATGGTCTCCTGGCCCTAAAGGAATGAACTCGTATATGAGTGAACTTTGGATATGGAGGCGGGCTCGGTGGGGCGATGCGAGTGATCAGGGTTGAGGGATGTAGGGGTGAGGAAGTTCTTGCTGGTGTGGCGGAAGCGGTAGAGGGTTGGATGCGAGTGATTAAAGTAGAGGGCTAGAAGGAAGGTTGACTAGGGAGATCCATGATAGTGACCTAGGCCGGTGTTGCTTGGTTATGGTTAGGCATGGGGTTATTTATGATACCTAAATTTTGTTAGGGTTGGTTATTATTGGGGTTGGGGTTTCTAAACGCTTCCCAATCAATTTAATTTTGATCGTTCATATCATAGATCACGTCCCTAACGACCCAATAGTCTTCTAAGTCGTGTCCCGCATACCTATGGAAGGCACAGTATCTACCATACTCTAGATTTGTAGGCCAGGGGTGGAGTTTTTCTTGCGAGAATCAAAGGAGATTTTGACTGTTAAGGAGGTGAAAGAAGTTGGGAATTGTATCCGGTAAAGGGGGATAGTGTTCCCGCCTTGGTTGGTAAGGGCCTCTGGCTAGGTTGAAGTTTTGTGGTGGGGGTACGTTATTATAATTCAGCGCATGGGCCGGTTGACTCTGTGGTTTGTTCTGATTCTGATAGGTGTTAGGGTACTGGTTCCTATTCTGGTATTGGCCTTGGCTTTAATTCTGGCCTTGGTTTTAGTTCACGTATCTCTGTTGACTAGCACCTTGATTTTGGTTGGTATACCGTTGCTGGTTTTGATTATGTCTAAAATTTCACGATTGGAAGTTTCAATTGCCAGAGTTTTGTCCTTGGTTGACAACGGCATTAACTTTCTCAGTTCATGAGGCTTTCTTATTATTTTGATTTCGATTCGCTAGAAGAGCTTATTTTTAACGTGACTATGGATAACGCGAGATCTCCGCCCTTAATATGCCGCGCTAGTCGGGATGCCCGAGAGTGGAGTGCAGTGAAGTCGGGACAATCACTTATGACGAGTGTGCTCTTTAACGGTTCTCTAGTATTGTCGATAATAATATCAACCGAGTCCTTCTCTTTCATTAAAGTGTCGATCCTAGCAGCGAGTTTTCTCCATCTAGCGATGAAGTCAAATTCTCCATCAGGACCTTGCTTGGCTGCCATTAGATCACTGAGACTAACTGTCTCTTGGATCATATGTTTATATTGGTCTAAGAATTGACCGACTAATTCATCGAAGGTTTCGATCTTATAAAGCAGGAGTCGCGCAAACTAATCTAAAGCTTCTCCTTCTAATGAGTATTGGAAATAGTGAATGAAAAGTCCTTGATTATCACATATGGGTCAGCAATCATTACAGAAGAGAGCCAAGTGATGATTCGGATTTTCGGTGTCATTATATTTGGTAAACTTTGGTGGCTTAAATCTATCGGTAAATTAAACTCGACGTCTCGGCAAAATTTGTCAAATCCAGATGAGTGACCGGGACACTCTCTCTTGGCCATGTACTCATAGACCATTTTAGGGAGATCTTCATTTTTAATGGTGCTATCTTTTGGAATGACTCGTGAGCAAACCTTTTCCAAAGGGTCATCGTTGAAGAATGTGTGAGCAGGTTGTCTCAATGAGGTGGCGCGGGCTGACACCGTGCTTGGGGTAGGTGGTGGCCTCTCTTGTCGCTTTTGTTCTTCTAAAAATTGTCGTGGTTTTGTATGCGGCGACCAACCCTCGAAGCAATTCTTCGGAGTCGTCGTCTCCTCTCTATATTCTTTGAATACTGAGTTTTATGATTTCTTGAGCGGTAAGGTTTTGTCCAATGCCACCATCTCTCCCATTACGATTGGTCCTGGTGTATGGGGTAGAGAAGGGGTTCTCTTGTTCACCAGTCATATTAATCTTAGGTTGTCGTGGGCTGGAATTGTGAAGTATTTCTTCTCCGCACATGGGATTGTCATAATATCCCAAAATGGTGGGTCTCCTAAACTCACTCTTCGTATGCCAGACATCTCGAGTCTTTGACGAAGACTCATATATATATATATATATATATATATAAGGGAAACGAAATGACACGATCGGAAGAGCAATAGGGAAATAGGACGGAAACTAACTATCTAAAAACAATTTTGGGAATCTTACACTATACGAAGCGTCCCATCACGATCACCAGTCTGTTGGTACGTGCTTTTTATGGGTTCCTCTCGGTTCTCGTTGAATCAGTGGCTTCCAATTCTCTCCTAGTGGACTCTAGCGGTGTGGCGTCTGGAATATTAAAAATATTTCTAGGAGGATTCCTAGTTTGTTATGATCGCCAGCTGCAGATATTTATCGACGCTGCAACACGTCAATGATCACGCTTAAGAGCGGGTATGGGTTACTTCTACACTGAATCGTCCGCCTGCGAACGTCAGTAGTAGTCTTTTCCTTAATTTAGATAGTTTAATTTCCTTTTATTTCCCGTTGTGGTTATAATTCTTGTTAGTTTAGACTTCCCTGGTTCTATGGTAAGTTTATTTATGAATTTGTCAGAGTGAGTAGATCTATTATAATACTATAATACTATCAGGAGGCTGATTAATTTAGCTTCCTAGTCTTATTAGAATTCTAATTAATTTAGTGTCCTAATGCTACTAGGAGTCCAATCAATTTTAGTCTCCTAATTCTATCAGGAGTCTAATTAATTTAGCTTCCAAATCATACTAGGAGTGCACATGTAATAGTTCTGGTGAAATTTTAATTAATTCAGGCATACTAATTGTATTAGGATTCTAATTAAATCAGGTATAACAATTTTATTAAAATTCTAATTAAAGCAATTATAACAGTCCTATTAGAATTCTAATTGGGATAAAAGACTGATTTTATTAAATAAGGAAACACTAATTCATAAACAAATGACTAATAAAACAAACTTATATTAAACAACTCAAAACATATGGAATCTTACAACTATACACACACTATGCAGCTACTATGCATGCATTAAAATATATACAAAGCTAAGAGAAGGCTTACCGATATGGAGAGCTTCTCCAATACAAACTAAAAGAAACAAAGAAAGAACAGGAAAGAAGTAGGTGAGAATTTTTTCGGTGAAATACTCGGTGTGAATTTTCGGTGTCCTGGACAATCCCCAGGCTAACCCTTTTTATAGATGAATGCGGATGTGAAGTGGTTTGAAATCCGCTACTGATTGATGAATGTGGACTTAAAATGAATTGAAATCCACCGCTGAGTGGGACACGTGTGCTGGGTGGATTGGTTTCAGTCGCTTCGTCCCTTGATAATTGTGTTCTGACTTTATGTCTTGCGTCATTGACAGCTGACAAGGCTATAGAGGAGCCATGGCTTTTATAGGCTGTGTTGGCCTTTAATAATTTAAATGGTAGGGTCTCTGATGATGCGTGAGCAAATAGCTACTTTGACTGATTTGTCACTTTATTAATGTGAAGTGACAGCTTCATTGGCTGTATTAACAGTTGCTTGGAGTGATGGACAGCTGTATTGGCTGGGGAACAACTGTATTGATGGTTGGCGAATTATTTCTTACTCTTGACCTAATTAATGATTGAGTCCCAATATTCGCCGAGTGATTGATCAGGACTATCTGGTTGCGATTCCCCTGCTAGAACATGGAAGGAATTATTGTTTTCAGATGAAGTGAGGGAATCTTCATCCGAATGGGATACTGAATTGAAGGTTTGAAGAAAATGGGCTTTCATGGAAGCAAGACAACGATGATTAATCTGTGTCTCAGATAAATCGGGATGTTGTTTTCAAATCATGGATTTGAATATTTCAAAAGGATTAGATTCTAAAGAAGATAAAGAAGCCTCAGGTTTTGCTGTTTTGGCATGCTGAGATATAATGGATGAAATTTCAAGTAGTTTTTTGTCAAAATCAGGAATATTATCCTAGCATCGGATCCAGTAAGTTCTTTGGAGTGTGGGAAGATGGTCAATAGTGGTAATTTGAATATTCCACATCCAAATCCATGGAATACTGCATTCTGTGAAGAAAAAGAAATCAACTTCAGAGAAATGGGGATTTTTCCCTTTGAATTTTACTCCTTCATATTGATTATATAAAGGAATTAATGATTTGGGTAAAATTTTGGTGGTTGGACCGAAATAACCCCACCAATTATAGAACCAATTGGGAATACCAGCTTGAAGGATATCTGGACAAATCTTTAGAAACCAGAAATGTTTCTGTTTGGGATTCATATAATAGAAGGCACTGGTGAAGGATTGGATATAATCCCAATAATTGAAAGAATGGCCTGAACTGAGTTTGCGAGATTTATTTAGGTCAAAACCCCAAATGGAGGGTTTAAGGATTTTATGAATAATGGCTTTACTATAGGTAATTGGGCTGTCTGGCCGTAGGTTTTCCATATGATGGGTAAAGGTAATGGATCCAGTAGCGGTCAAAATTGCTTCTGCAATTAGACGGGTTTTGCCATCCAATGCAGGAAATCCTTGATTGTCAAGATATCGTCTCTTTAATTCCCAGGGATCAGATATCCATTGTTGATCTTCTGGTTCAATTACCAGAATGGTGGAAAATATATCCTTTTGAATATAAGAAATTTCTTTTGTTTCCATCTTCTCTTTATTGAGAGAAGTTTTCTCTTTATTGGAAACAGTTTTCTCTTTATTGAGAGAAATATCTTTTTGAGCAGAGTCCTTAAATTGAAAGCCTCCTTTTGTTCGATGTCTATTGCTTTGGATAATTGTCCAAAGAGCATGATCATCTATGGATTCTTGATTTGAAGCTAAGGGGATATTGCCCCTTTCTTTGCCTTTTCCTCCTGAGGAGGATGCCGCCATTAAGAAATACCCTGCAAAAATTCTCTAGTTAGAAAATCAGGGAGAGAATTTGTTTCTCCTTGTATATATTCAATTTGAAAATCAAAGGAGGATAGTTCAGCTTGCCATCTAGCAAAGATTTGCTTTGATGCAAGATTTTTGACATCTTTTTGTAAAACAGATTTTGCTGAACTACAATCTATTCGAAGTAAGAAGGACTGATTAAGTAAATCATCCTGAAATTTTTGAATACATTTGACAATGGCGAGAACTTCTTTTTTAATAGTTGAATAATTAGTTTGGGCATCTTTCCAAACACCAGAAGTGTATCTAATTAATTCTTCCTTCTGTTTGGAGGGATTGAGTTGTTTTAAAATTCCTCCATAGCCTAGTTGAGAGGCATCTGTCTCAACTATCTTATACCAAAGTGGATTAGCTAAAGAGAGACAGGGAATTTGTTTGACTTTTAATTTGATTTGCTGAACAGCTTTGGTATGGGCATCAGTCCATGGAGATGGATTCTTTTGGAGTCGTGATTGTAATATTTTTGCATCATATGCCAGGTTAGGAATAAAATTTGCAACATAATTCAGACTGCCCAAAAATCTTTGTAATTGGGTTTTGTCCAGAATTACATCAGGAAATTTTGAGGCAAATTCAATACTTCTGTCAATTGGGATAATTTGACCTTGGTGAATATTATGACCAAGAAATCGAATAGATGTTTGAAATAACTTGATTTTAGGAGCAGAAACGACTAACCCATTTTTGTGGATAATGTCTTTGAAAATTTTTAAATGTTTAAAATGCTGGTCAATAGATCTTGAAAAGATAAGTATGTCATCAATATAAACGATAGAAAATTCGGTATATGGGGTGAATATATCATTCATAATATTCTGAAATTCAGAAGGAGCATTTTTAAGGCCAAATGGCATAACATTCCATTCAAAGTGTCCAAAAGGAACAGTAAAAGCAGTTTTATACCTGTCAGTCTCGGCCACCTGAATTTGCCAATACCCTCATTTGAGATCAAATTTGGAAAAAATAGTGGCTGAATCTAATCGATCCAGCAAATCCTTTTTGTTAGGAATAGGATAACGAATCCATTGGAGGCAACATTTAATGGTTTATAATTGATCACTAGTCGAGGAGTTCCTCATTCTCGTTCAACATTTTTATTCACATAAAAAGCTGTACAACTCCATGGGGAGTGACTGGGACGAATAAGTTGTTTGTGCAAGAAACTGGCAATTTCAGTTTTACATAATTCCAAATAAGCAAGTTTCATTTGACTTGGTCGTGCTTTAGTTGGGATATGTCGTTCATTGAAATCAGGATTATAGGGAAGAGAAATAATATATTTCTTGCGATCCCAAAAAGCATTTGGTATATCACAACAGATTTCATTGTGGTAAGATTTCAAAAGTTGAGAAATCTTGGTTTGGATTGAAGGGGATTCCAATTGTTTTTCTAAAGATAAGAATTTGACTTCTTGTTGTAAGAAGTTAAATTGTTGTTCTTTGAAAAATAAATTAGATTCTACAGAATTGATAACTTTTGTTTGCGGTGGAGTTACAAATTGAAATAGGAGATTATGTCCATTATATTGGGCATAAATACCATTTTCATCCACCTTGGTTAAGGGGAAAATTGAGGTGATAAAAGGAGTACCAAGAATAACTATTTGAGTTAAATCTTTGATAAGTATAAAATTGGATGGAATACATACTCCATTATTATAAATTGAGACATAATTTAATTTATATTTAATTTGCATTTTGTAACCACTAGCATTATTAAGGGTTTGAGTGGTTTTATCAAAATATTGGGTAGGAACCAATCCTTCCTGTATACAATTTAAATCAGCGCCACTATCAATTGGGGCAACAGCATCTTTGATAGTGAATTCTTGATTGATTACCAAAGTAATTTGAATATACCATTTTTGAGTTGTTACTTGGCTCAGGACATTGATTCGATTATGTTGTTGAATTGGTGGTTGAGTAGCAAGAGATTTCTTTTGCTTACTCATCTCGATTTTTAATGAATTAATTTCATGCTTAAGGTCACTGATTGTAACAGGTCTAGGTATAGACTCATTATTTGAATATTGAGGTTGAGATTCTTTTATTGGATTAGTAGTTTTGTGTGCTAATTCCAATAAAGATGGTTGATTATTTATTGGAATAGTGGTTCCAAAATTTTGACAATTTATTATTGACTGATCAATAGATGGAGAAAATTCAGATTTTGTCTGAATAAGTTTTGGGTCTTTGTCATAAAGTTGGTCTGGGTTTTTCTTGACCTTACACCTGTTGGCATAATGACCAAACTTTAAACATTTATAACATTGAATATGTTCTTGTGATTTTGATTTAGATTTTGATTTCTTTGGTGAAGAAGACTCAAACATTTTTTGAGTTTTCTGTTTATAAAAACTTGGAGGATAAGATTTGGATTTAGGATTTTCTGTTTGAGTTAAAACATTTATCTGAGAATTTGTTTGTTTTATTTATTTTTTACCAGATAATGCTTTTAATCGAGATTTTAATTGATAAATAAATTCTTGATAGGAATTAGTATATTGTACTAAGGAAGTGTTTGATTTATCAATAGATTTGATACAAACTTTGGTTTCCAAAGTTGTTGTGGGATTAGATTGAGAAAGTTTTAAGGCTTCAATAGGAGGGTAAACTGACTGAATAGTTAACCCATCCAGTTTTTGCCATTCTTTTTGGAAATCCTCAAGGAGAAATATTCTCCTTTCATCCTGAGTCATTTCAAGATATTTTGTTGCTTTAAACCAAGTAACAAATGGAATTACTTGGTAAAAAGTTTCAATATATTGATAAAATTGTTCTTTGAATTCCTGCAATTTTGATGCAGAAAATTTTTTTAAATACCATTCACGGAATGGTGCATATTTTTCTTGCTGAAATTCAGCATTAATTTCTTGTCTATTGATAACAAAGTTTTCTGGCTTTGTATGATTCATAAAACTTTATTAAGGGATTGAGAAGTTCATCTCACTAGCAGTAGGAGATTCTCTCTGCTGTTGGGTATATATCCCATGAGGAATCTGTTGTTCAGAGACTTGGATTCCTTCAAGATTAGGTTGATTGTATTCAGAAGGAACACATGAGTTAACTTTTGAATAAGATGATCGAGCAGTCGAGGGCATAGAGATTCTATAAGGACCTCTAGACCTCGAATCAGAATAAGAACTCCTATAAGAAGTTCTGTGAGATGTAGATCTATCAAATTTTAAGATTACATCTCCCTGGGTACTTTGAACAATTTGTTCAATTTCTTGATTTAAAATTGGTTTAGGAGAGACAGCTTGAGGTATACGCCAAGCATCAGGAAAAGTAATATTTTTCCATTCACATAAGTTTTGTGTCGCAACATTAGTGGTTGCACTATTAGTCTCAATTAAGATTGTTCTTTCTGGTTCATTTTGATAATTAATTTTAGGAACCAGAGAAGTCATCACCTTATAATGAAGGCGATAGATCAAAGCAATGGTCTCTGATCCAGGCATAAAGTTGTATCCTTCAGTTTGGAGATGAAGGGTACAAGCATGAAAAATGTTTTTATCTGTTAAAGATAAAGTCAAATTTGAGAAAATATTGTAGTATACTGGACCAAGGCATAAGCTGGTCTCAATAGCGGCCATCAGAGAGGATTGCCAATTAAGGCATCTAGCATCTCTGAGAGTGCTAAGTATACTAGTATTTTCCAGACCCAATAAGGTCAAAGGTTTGAATGCAACTTGAATGCATCCTAAATGAAGAAATTTGAAACGATGAAGGTCATGTAGAAGATCTTCATTGGAAAGTAATTGAAAACCTTCATTTTGACTTTCTTCATTTATACTGAGAGTTTGCTCAGTAGTTTTGATCGACATGTCGGTGGACCAATCTTTCCATCCATATTGATAGATTGTTTTAGGATTGATGGAAGGAATTGTCCATCGATTTAATTGATTTTATTGGTCATCAATTTGAGACCATTTATCTAATTGTTTATTTTTAATTGATTTTTTAATTGGAAAATTGAAAAGAGACATTTACAAAAACTTTTTTTTTTTTTTTTTTTTTTTTTTTTTTGCAAAAAGTAAAATCAAGAAAGGGTAAAAGAGCTTTTGATAAAACCAATAAGACTGTAATTACATATGGGAATAGTAATGTTGGAATAGTTTTACTATAGTGAATAGTGATTCGGAATACTATTCATCAGCATAGTAAATTACTATTTACCTTCTCCTCCATAAATTTCCATGGACTTCTTACAGAAATTCATTTAGATTTACTACTAGATTGCTATTGCAAAACTGCGTCCGTCTACGATAACTTTTACAGGGAATCAACCGGCAACAACGCAATCCTTGCTACAATGCCATCAAGTCATCCCAACGCGACTTCCCACGCTACCACAGTATAGTAGTAAATCTAAACTGACCATTATAAGTTATCCATAAAAACCCGCTGAAGAAGACGATGAACAGTAGTTCAAACGCCCATAATTAGCCACCCTAATCACAACTCACTACCTCTCAAGATTCCAACACTAGCCACCCGCCATATGTAATTACCATGGGCTTAGCCGGACATGGCTCTGATACCAAACTCAGAGTAGGGGGAAGACGTGGTTGCGGAAGGAGAGAGGAGCTAAATAAGGAAACTCTAATTAATAAATAAATGACTAATAAAACAAACTTATATTAAACAACTTAAAACATATGGAATCTTACACTATACACACACTATGCAGCTACTATGCATGCATTAAAATATATACAAAGCTAAGAGAAGGCTTACCGATATGGAGCGCTTCTCCGATACAAACTAAAAGAAAACAAAGAAAGAACAAAGAGAGAAAAGAAGTAGGTGAGAATTCTTTCGGTGAATATTTTTCGGTGTGAATTTTCGGTGTCCTGGACATTCCCAGGCTAACCCTTTTATAGATGAATGCGGACTTGAAGTGGTTTGAAATCCGCTACTGATTGATGAATGCGGACTTGAAATGATTTGAAATCCACCGCTGAGTGGGACACGTGTGCTCGGTGGATTGGTTGCAGTCGCTTCATCCCTTGATAATTGTGTTCTGACGTAAGGGCATGCGTCAGTGCTTCATAATTGGAATGATGACTTCATGGACAGCTGGTGAGGCTATTGGGCGACAATAATTAGTTGGATGATTCGAAATTGGCAGCAGCTTTATTGACTGATTTGTCTTTTGTGGCTAAACCTCATGGTTCTCTGTGATTGTCAAGATTCTGGTAAAATATTGAATCGCCAGATAGGGAGCTATCCGAATCAGATAAGTTGTGAAGCTGGTCTTCTTCTTGGATAGATGCTTCAATTTTTAAATTAGCAGGCAGATGAAGATTATTCCTGCTGATCATCTGTTGGAGAAATTTTTCTGCTTCTTCTTGTTGAGGAGTCGTCATATATTCCATAGGGAAATCAGTGAGGAAAATTCGTCGACCATCAGAAATTTTGAAAGCATAATGGTCCTTAGAAATTTCTCTGGCCTTTTGAGAAAATTGTATTAGGGAATGAACTAATAGATTTGGAGAGATTGACAGGCACTGATCGCTAAAGGATCTGCTTGGTTGATATATTCCATCTCATATATCTGAGTTTTACAAAGAATCCAAATTTTATATGGTTGGAAGAATTGTTCTCTAGATCGCCAGCCAAGAGTGCTACTAATCAGAAAAGTAAGATAAATGCCTTTGCGTAAACATTTGGAGGCATGGAAAACCATGGATTTAATCATTCGGGGAAAATTCGGAATATTGGAAAGTGGAAAAATAATTTGATTGACCAATCCCCAATCAAGACCTTGGGAAAGATTATGAGGATAATCAGGAGTGAACAAAGAAATTTTTGGTAGATAGTAACCCTGAAGGTGGTTGATAAATTGATAATTCTACAATAAGATTTGTTTGATCTGAGTAGCCGAGTCCTCAATTTGAGATACAATATTTTGGGAAATGTCAATTGGAAGGACATGTTTGGCCTTTTCAAACATGCATATTCTTTTAAGGCGATGCAGAATTGGATCATTTTATTTCACCAATTCAATGAGGTTGAGGAAATAGGAAATTTTCTCAATGGAAAAGGTTTCTTCTTCCCAATTGAAGTTCTTGAGTAATGAGGTTGGGCCTTCATAAAGTTGTTGGGTGTGGGCTTCTTGAGCCTGAATTTTGGATGCCAGAATGCTCAAATGTTGTCCGACTTTTCTTTTATTATTAGCAACATGATTTTTCAATACTCCATTAATTTCTTGGTACATGGAGGAATCAATACGTGGGCTAATAAATTTGGGTATATGGCTAATGTTGAAAATTTCTGATTTGGAGTAGTCCTTGATTTCCATAATAGGAGATTGGGCAAGGAGATGCATGGTTTGATAGGTTTGAAAAGCAGATTTGCCTTCTCTGATGGAATTATACATTTGGTATAATGGACTAGGAAAATTATAAATTTGGCTATGGCAGGATTGCCATGAAGTGTATAGTCCTGGTTGGTGTCCTTTGAGGACAACATATACTTTTCTTTGTGGCGAGAAATTGTCCTCTGTTGAATTTGCTGCATTGGCAGAAGAGCTTCCAGCAAGACTAGTCATCCTCTGCACAAAACGTAGTGGTGATCTGGTGATTTTCTAGTGTAGGATCACCGCATAAATATAAGACCACTGGATTGGTGGTATGTAAATGTGAATGCAAATGCTCATGCAAATGGGAATAACCAATTCGATTAGTGTGAGTAGTGTGATTGGAGTGAAGATCCCCCCATAATTGGGTATTACTGGTAAGGGAGACATAACAAAGATGAGGAAACGAGTCCGCAGAAGGAGAGGAGAGAAAGTGGAAGCGAAGGGGATGACCCTGAAATTGGGCAAAAATGCCGTGAGAATCAACCCGAGTAAAGGGAAAGATGGAAGAAATAAAAGGAATCCCTAAGATAAGGGTTTGAGTGATATTTGGGATAATCACAAAGGAAGTGGGAATGGAAATATCATGATGCTGGATAGCAGCATGGTTAAGTTTGTGGTGGATAGGTATGGGATATCCACTAGCATTGGTGAGACTCTGACGAGTGGAGGTCAAATAGAAGGAAGGGACTAATCCTTCTTGAAGACAATTCATGTCAGCACCACTGTCAATAAGGGCGATAATGTCATAAATTGTATAATTGGAATTAATAAATAAATTGACCTTGATGTACCATTTTGGGGAGGAGACCTGTTGGAGAGTATTCAGGTAAGAATGTGATGGAGAACTAGAAGAGACTTCTTTGTTTTCCAAATGATGGAGGCGATTATTAATGGTGGAAATTTCTTTAGCAAAATGTTGCTTTAAATTAATTAATTCATTGTTGAGAGATTCTATTTGTTGTGGGAAATTGGCAACCCTAGAAGAATTATGGGTAGCATTGGTCATCTGGTTAGAAAAATTATGGGATTCTAGCCGATGAAAGAGTTCTCTAATAGAGTAAGGATTTTCTACTATTAGAGACTTTTTAGTTTCTTTGTGAGCTGTAGATATACATGCTTCAATCAATTTGAATTTCATTATTGGATCTTCAGTTTTATCAACTAAGTCCAATAACGATTGTTGGGATTCAGAAAGAACATTGACACTGAGATTGTTCATGGCAGCAAATGCTTGCCAAGAATCATTTGAAGTATGAATATGATTACATTTGCAATTTGCAGGGTGGTCATCTGCAAAGGAGGAAGATAACGAAGTAGAATGAATTTCATTATCAGACTCAGAAAATTCTGAATAATCAGGACTTGAATCTAAACAGATTTTTGAAAGGGTTAATTTCAGACCTTTATCATGAATTTGATTTATTCTTTGTTCAGTTGTGCAATTATTGGCATAATGACCAAATCGATGACATTTGTAACATTTAATCTCTCTTTGGGGTCGTTTTGTTGAGTTTCTTCTTTTCTCACGATATTTGCGTGAAAAAGAAGGATTCCTGGATTCTCGATGTTGTCGAGTAGAATTTCTTTTTTCGCGATGTTGTGGATGAGAAGAAGGATTGTTGATTTGTTTGAAAATACGACGACGTCGTTCAGAGGGACGATGATAATTAGAGATTTCTCTATTATCTCTTCCTTTTGAGGGATAATTGATTTTTGTGTCATAAGCAAATTGGTCACAAAATTCTCCCAATTCCTTACGACCAGTCAGTTGTTGCTGTTTTAATTGTTGATGTAATTTTAAGTCATTACACAATGTTAATCCTTCACGCACAATGATACTTTGGAGTTGTCCATAAGTATATTGATTGTAAGTGATACTTTGATCATCAGGATTACGGAGTTTATTGCGGACTTTCTCAGCAAATAGGCTAGGAAGCCCATCAATGAATTTGGCTTTCCAATACTCAGTATTGGCATCACTTCGTTGCATGACTTTTGTCATAAACACATCTTTATACCATCTGAAATGGGTTAAAGATGGACAACGAAGATTTTGAAGTAGTTCTCTACTTCTTTCATATTGAAGATTCCAAGAACCAACAAAATGAAAAATGATGGTTTGGGTCAACGTATAAACTGCATCTTCCCTAGTTTCCATTAAGCCAATAAGATCATTTTTGACTGGTTTAGTTGAAGTTAGGATTTCTTCACGTTGAGTGGCTGTGAGAACATTATCCCACCATCCTTTCAACATACCAGAAAATCCAGTAGTAATATATCGAGCAATTGTTTGATCAGAATTTTGATGTTGTTTTAAGATGGTGCTGTACATAAAAATTTTATGTAGAACAGCAAAAATTCCATATTCGGATTTACCATCAATGTTCCATTCGTAAATGGATCGATAATCATAAGAATTTTGAATATCAATATGATCTTCTTCATAAAGAAGATCCTGAGGTGTAGGCCTATGGTAGTAATATCGAGTATTACCACCATCCCAATTATACTGGAGTTTATTAAGCTCCATGCTATTTCGTAAGGATTCAAAATTATTTTGGATTTCTTGTATTTCTGCTAAATTGGCATTTTCCCTATCAGTCAATACATTAATTTGAAAATTATTATTTTTCTTTTCTGGATTAAGTGATAAAGAGTGTAACCTGGAGGTTAGTTTATCAATAAATTCCTCTTGTTTTATCATATAAGATTTTGATGACAGATTTAGTCCAGAAATTTCTAGGGGAGGTTTTATGTTTGGTTGTTCGACCTTTAAGGTTGATATTTTGTTCATTGGTGGAGAAGAAAGAATATTTTCAATCCTATTTAATTGTATACTAATTGTTTGTAAATTTAAATTAGTAAAATTATTTTGTTTATACAGATGTGATAAATCAACTTTTGTTAAATGAGGGATAGGTTCAACAGGTTTTATGAAAGCAGTGGCTTCCAAAGTAGCTGTTGAATTAGGTTGAGTAAGTTTGAGGGCTTCAACAAGAGGATGAATCGATTGAACGATTGAACCATCAAGCTTCTGCCATTCCTTTTGAAAATCTTCAAGGAGAAATATTCTCCTTTCCTCTTGATTCATTTCAAGATATTTTGTTGCTTTAAACCAAGTAACAAATGGAATTACTTGGTAAAAAGTTTCAATATATTGATAAAATTGTTCTTTGAATTCCTGCAATTTTGATGCAGAAAATTTTTTTAAATACCATTCACGGAATGGTGCATATTTATCTTGCTGAAATTCAACATTGATTTCTTGTCTATTGATAACAAAGTTTTCTGGTTTTATAAAAGCCATAAAAACTTTATTAATGAATTGAGAAATTTATCTCGCTAGCAGTAGGGGATTCCCTCTGCTGTTGGGTATATATCCCATGAGGAATTTTTTGTTCAGAAACTTGGATTCCTTCCAGATTAGGTTGATTAAATTCAGAAGGAACAAATGAGTTAGCTTCTGAATAAGATGATCGAGCAGTCGAGGGTATAGAAACTCTATAAAGACCTCGAGACCTCGAATCAGAATAAGAACTCCTATAAGAAGTTCTGTGAGATGTAGATCTATCAAATTTTAAGATTACATCACCCTGGGTATTTTAAAAAATTTGTTCAATTTCTTGGTTTAAAATTGGTTTAGGTGAGATAGCTTGAGGTATACGCCAAGCATCAAGAAAAGTAATATTTTTCCATTCACATAGTTTTTGTGTAGCAACATTAGTGGTTGCACTATTAGTCTCAATTAAGACTGTTCTTCCTGGTTCATTTTGATAATTAATTTTAGGAACCAGAGAAGTCATCACCTTATAATGAAGGCGATAGATCAGAGCAATAGTCTCTGATCAAGGCATAAAGTTGTATCCCTCAGTTTGGAGATGAAGGGTACAAGCATGAAAAATATTTTTATCTGTTAAAGATAAAGTTAAATTTGGGAAAACATTGTAGTATATTGGACCAAGGCATAAGCTGGTCTCAATAGCGGCCATCAGAGAGGATCGCCAATCAAGGCATCTAGCATCTCTGAGAGTGCTAAGTATACTAGTATTTTCTAGACCCAATAAGGTCAAAGGTTTGAATGCAACTTGAATGCATCCTAAATGAAGAAATTTGAAACGATGAAGGTCATGTAAAAGATCTTCGTTGGAAAGTAATTGAAAACCTTCATTTTGACTTTCTTCATTTATACTGAGAGTTTGCTCAGTAGTTTTGATCGACATGTCGGTGGAACAATCTTTCCATCCATATTGATAGATTGTTTTAGGATTGATGGAAGGTATTGTCCATCGATTTAATTGATTTTGTTGGTCATCAATTTGAGACCATTTATCTAACTGTTTATTTTTTATTAATTTTTTGGAGGAAAAATTATAAAGAGATAAAATAAAATTGATGATTTTTTTTTTTTTTTTTTTTTTTTTAAACAGTAAAAACAAGAAAGGGTAAAAGAGCTTTTGGTAAAACCAATAAGACTGTAATTACATATGGGAATAGTAATATTGGAATAGTTTTACTATAGTGAATAGTGATTCGGAATACTATTCATCAGCATAGTAAATTACTATTTACCTTCTCCTCCATAAATTTCCATGGACTTCTTACAGAAATTCATTTAGATTTACTACTAGATTGCTGTTGCAAAATTGTGTCCGTCTACGATAACTTTTACGGGGAATCAACCGGCAACAACGCAATCCCTGCTACAATGCCATCAAGTCATCCCAATGCGACTTCCCACGCTACCACAGCATAGTAGTAAATCTAAACAGACCATTATAAGTTATCCATAAAAGCCCGCTGAAGAAGACGATGAACAGTAGTTCAAACGCCCATGATTAGCCACCCTAATCACAACTCACTACCTCTCAAGATTCCAACACTAGCCACCCACCATATGTAATTACCACGGGCTTAGCCGGACATGGCTCTGATACCAAACTCAGAGTAGGGGGAAGACGTGGTTGCGGAAGAGAAGAGGAGCAAACTGAATTCGGGTTCGAAATCAGAAAATCAGGCCGCATGATTAAGGACTGGCTCTGAATCGAATGATTAGAACCAAAAATTAATGATAGGACTATAAATTGAGATTTTAGAATAGAATTAGAGCCTAGGGTCAGTGTATCGGACCGTCAAATTAAGGACTGGTTCTAGAAACAAAGAACTAGAACCAGATATAAAGAATTATGGTATGAAAAGGGTGCTACGGTCTAAGACTGAAGATAAATTCCTAAACCTAGAGATTATAAGCTATGGTAGGAAACTAAAAATTAAATTATTACCTAAGGGCCGGGGCTGCGGAGAGAAATCTCAAAGATTAGAAGCTTGAAGCTCTATGGGTTTGTCCTCGAAGTTCTCTGGTTCGGAATCCCAAAAAAATCTGTTCTCTCTCAAAAAATTGCCAGCCTCCTAGGCGAATTAAGAAAAAATCTTTTATAGGTTTTCCTTCAATTACGTGCCCCATTTCAGGCGTTAATTGAATTACGTCCCAGTTTTCTGGCACTTAATCGCTTTTAGTCGGTCACTGACTTAGTGAGTGATCGGCTGACTTGCTCAGCGAGTTTCCCAGTCGTAATAAAGTTAGAACTAATTGCGCGCTTGGTAGGATGTGCGCAATCTGATTAAGCGATTCTTTAGAAGCGCTCAATCAAGGATACTTAGGGGTCAAGGACAGCAAGGCTAAGCCGGGCATAGGCCAATTGCACGCTAGTTGTGCGGTACTCAATCCGATCGCACGTCTAGTTTCAGGCACGTGATCGACTCTCGAGATGGTCTGGGAAAGGAAGTTTGGTCTGAAAGGGGACTAATTGCACGTTTGTGGTATAGCGTGCAATCGAATTACGGGCAAGTTTTCAGGCGCTTAATTCGGGGTTGTCTGGGTCTGGTCTCTAGATTGAAATGCAAGACTATTATTTCAGTCTGCATTTCGACTATATACTATTATTTTAGTATATAGTCTCCCTACTTCGGGATCTGAGCCACAGAGCTATTATTTTAGCCTGTGTTTAGCCATGTACTATTGCTTCAGTGCATGGTTCCTATATTAGGGTTTAAAAGGTCAAAGGTTGACCAAATAAAAAATATATTTTGAGAAGGCAAAATGGGGGTGTCTACAGTGGACAAGGTCAAAGGTTGACCGAACAAGTTTGTATATTCTGAGAAGGCAAAATGGGGGTGTCTACAGATGCCACTCTTCGGCGTATTCTTGTGGAATAAGAACGCATTGAAGAAGTAGACACCCTTCATCCAAGGGACCTTCTCATTTTCTTAGAAAATCATAAATGTGAATCGAGGATGCTAACATGAGATGCTTGGCTTTCTTATCTATCCGCACAAGCTAAAATGGAGCATTCGGGTGCCCAGTGGTAGCTGTTGAAAGGCGTATTCCATTCTGTGAATGCGAGTGAGAGCCCACCGCATATCGTGACGTGCTGCTAGTAGTAGTCAACGGGGTAAAATGGCATAACCTAATCCGTGAGTGTAAGGGCCATCCTACCGCATATTGTGACCTACTGCAAGGGGCAGTCAAATGATAGGAGAGTCGATATCCTAATTTGTAGGTGCAAGGGGCAATCAAACAGAGGGATATACAACACAAATCAAGGTATTAGGGGCTTTCATACTAATGTTCACAGACAAGGTCCAGAGATTGATAATAAGATAAAATATCCTGTAATGGCGAAGTCTTTTGCAAGTTATGTCAGACCGGGCACGTCATTGCTCACACCAATGCGCATCAGGCATCCCTTTCCAGTGGACATTTATGATTTCTTATAATTGAAAATATTTAATGTTCGGCTTCCTAGGGGAATGAACATATTATAGAGGTGAGAAGTGAAAGTTTGACAGATAGGAATCCATTTTTTTTGGTTTTTTTTCGTTTTGAAAATTTAGGAATTTAACTTAAGATCGATTCGGTGGTAAATCTTCGAAAAACATGGCTTCCGTGATATCGCTGAGCAGATCCACCGGTACAGGATTTGTGAACCAGACTGTTTGCATGGTTGTCAAGATGACACTTGGTATGGCAGATGCTCCGTCAAACCTTCTCACGAATATTGATGATTGTCCCTTATGGGAGGACTACAGTGATTCACGGATAGAGAGAGACAGGTTTTGAAAACATTTGACTTAGTATTATTTAATTATATTTTATAGGAGTGATAATACTTACCTGATTTATTATGTGTTGGGGCTTTTATATGCGATGGGATTCACTGATTGTCGCAGTGGAGTCATAATGGGACATAAGAGGGTTTCCTCTCTTTTCCTTCATTTCTGCTATAGCAGGACCTGATGGTCACCATTGTGATGGAATGTTTTGGGGAAATGAGGTTCTCGATGGGACATGGCGGTCCTCCCCTCATGGTTGTGTGTTATAGTAAGCCCCGTCGATTGTAGGTGTGATGGGACCTGACGGAGACTCTGATGAGATGTTCACACTAGAACATGGTATGGTTGTGATGGGAGGTCGGAGAGCTTCCTCTCTTCTCCTAATTTGTGTGATGGTAGGGGCTCGCTGATCATCACAAGATGGGACGGTGGAGGGTCTATCCTCCTCTACTTCCAGTGAGCGCATGTTTCGGTTGTGAGAGAGTCTGGTGATTCTACATGGCACGAGATTTAGGGATTAGGTTCTCTAGTTTCGTGATGAGACATGATCGAGCCTTCCCCTCTATTGGTTATGCAAAGTTATGCGATGGGATATGGAAGGTTCGACTCTCTGCAATGGGACGTTGACTAAGCCTTCCATTCTGCATCATGACGGGATGTGTCCGAGCGTCTTGGGTAGTAATGTCACGATGAGGCAGGCTTGTGATGGGATCAAGTTGTAGTTGCATTGTACGGTTGATGATTCCTTAGTCGTCTCAATGTCGTGATGGGGAAATGATGGTGTTTCTTTCTTTTGCAGATCTTACTTATCTAATGGGTTGGAGTCAATTTGAATGGTTTTGGGATTGTTATGGGATTTAACTTTGGATTTGGTGATATAATAGGATTTTCGGGAGGCTCATTCTTGACTTTTCGTGATGGGATATTGGGTTGAGCTTTCCTTTGGTCACATTGGCGTGTTAAGTTGTGCCGTGAAATTTTAGCAGCGTGGTGGGACATAGGTGTGGTCAATGGCTCTCTCTCTCTAAACGGCCTGTGAGGTTATGCTATGGGATGGAAGAGAAAGAGGGATTCTGATCGAGATGGGATAAAGGGGTGTGAGGGTGCGCATTTTGATTGAAATGTTGTCATAGCAGAGTATTGTGCGTAGGGTACCGGACGTTTGATTGAATTACACGATGGGAGCCATGCGCATGATTATGGGATTAGAGGGGTGATTGCGCGTTAGTGCGTGTACATGTAATGTCATTATGCGCTCTGTGAACAGTGTGCAATCTCGGAGTCGCGGGGCTGGCAGAGCAGAAGTGTTCAGGCGTCGACTCGAATTCCAAGCCTAAGCAAAGCATGTAATCCAATTATGGGCTAGAGTTAGTGTGCGCGATTAGAGCGTCACCAGGTCACTATGCGGGTGTCCCTTCGGATTTGCGCTATGAGATGGGCATACAATTGTATTGTGCACAGCGTGCCTGCATGTGATGGTTGAGTCGAGATTGTGCGCGGGCGAAAGTTCAATTACACGCCCCTTGGGGTGCGAATGGTTGTGTTTATGTGTTTCTGTGTAGGCGCATAATGGAATTGCGCGTTTCATTTCGGGCACTCAATTAAGCGGGTGTTATATATACCCGAATTCCTTTCATTTTTCTTCATTCGTACCTACTTTTCTCTAATCTCTGAGTTTTCGTGATAACTTGTAATCCACCTATCGAATTTTGATGTCGTTTCTTCCTATATTCATGGTTTCGCATGATCTTCAGCCTGCCAGGACTTCCGAAGGTGGTGTGACTTTGAGAATAGACGGTATTGAGAAGGCGTAGGTCGGCCTTCACATCGATCCCTTTTAGGGAGCAGTGAAGGTAGCGTTGAGGTGGGGGCGGTAGAGGAGTGAAGATAGCGGAAGAGACGATGTTATAAGTGGAGGGATGTGTTCCCCAACCAATCCTCCATCTTGCCTTTTTCTGAATCCTCTGATTGGACGCTCCAAGCTCTGGCTTTCGGGCTTAGCTTTCATTTTGGGTTGTAAATTAGGTCTTTAGGTTTTCGTTTTGGGTCATATGTTCAGGAGGTATGCCTCCAGTGATCTTGTAAAAGAATTTAATATATGAATAAAAAAAAATGTTTGTTGTGTTTATTTGCTGTATTTATTTTCGATTAAACTTTATTTTTAATTCTGCAATTGAGGGGGACTTTTATTTAAGGTTTGAGGTATTTCGTTTTAGTCTTAGGTTTGATTTTAGGTGTGAATTGTGTGAGTTTAAGGTTTAACTTAAAAGGGTTCTAGATGGGTGTCAGATGTCTTAATCCTATTGGTTCATCCCTTTCGGGTGGATTTGTGTTTCTAAAAGGGGTGAGTGTTGTATGTTTATTGGTCTATCTAAATTTATGGTGGATTAGTGTTCCTAAAGGGGTCAAGTGTCTATTTTTAATGAAGATAGATGAAGGGGGCATATAAGTAAGACACTTGTCATTTTGTGGTTTAGGGAGCATAAGTTATTAATGAGGGGTTAGAGACTTGGGTTTTATTTTGAAGTTTATTTCAGATTGGGGAAATACTTGGGGCATTCTTTTTTCAAAAGTTAGGGGGCATTTTTTTTATTATTCTAGAAATATGGGGCATTAATTTTTTGTTTTAGTTTATTAATTTTTCTTTGTATCTCGGGCGTTGAACACTAAATGGATTGTAATGATTCATTTTATTTATTATTGTTGGGGATGAGCGGCGTTGGGGATATGAGGTAGTAGTAGGGTTGATGATGTCAATCTGACCCGAAGTGCTACCCCATTGGGGGAAGAGATGGAAGAGTCAAAGGAGGGGGAAAAGAAACCGAAGGAAAGAGCGGTGTCGGAGTTCTCGTGATCGACGCCAGTTGTTCCTTGGTAGGCTCTACGGATTATCCTCCATCTGGCGTCCCTTTGGGGGCTTCCAAGATTGGCCTTCCATAGGTGTATCCGTCAGATCCTGCGTGGCTTTCTTTGAGCCACTCTTTCTTTTCTACCGACTCTGGAGAGGAAGATGAGATTCTTGTTGGTCTTCGTTCAGGGTGCGCTTCCTCTCCGAATTTTTCTATTATTTTCCCCTATTTTGGATATTTGTTTTAGGGCTGCCTCTCCTGAGCGTTTACGGGCTCGGGTGTTTTTGAGTGTTTGTCTTGAATCGAAGTTCATCTTTCGCTCCGAGACTCTAATTATTTTGTAAATTCAAAGGGTATTCCCTTGGTGTAATTTGTAATAATTTTCCCACGTTAAATAAATTTTATTTGTGACTATGTGAAATTTTATTTAATGTTAATTTGGCTTAGTTAATTTTAGTTACTCATTTAATTGGGGGCATTCTCATTTAATTAGGATGTATTAAGTCTGGCTTGGTCTCAATTTGGCATGGGTTTTGAACGGGCTCAAATGGCATTAGGTTTTTAAGCATGAGTGTATGGTTGAGTTTTGAGTTTTGAGATTGTGAATGCTATAGTGAATGTGTGTGTGAACCCTCAACTGTGTATGGTGTTTGGGTTATCGGCCACTAAGTCTTAGTTTTCATCTTTGGGTTGCAAATGGCTGGTAAAAACGTTTTTTTGGTGAACCTGGGAAATTGTGCACGGGATCCAGGGCGCTCAATAAGATTGCATACCAAGTCAGGGGCGCAGGAATGATGGACCCAGGGGTCAATTATGTGCAACATTTTACGCGTGCAACAAGATTGCGCGCTTGGCTAAGGTCGCATAATTCAGCCAGTTTTTGGTCAATGTACGGGTGACGATTGAGTTTGCACGCTTGGCTTAGGGCGTATAATTCTATTGATGTTTTGTTCAGATTGCGCGATCGGTAGGTGCGGGGGTGACAAATTGATTATGCGCATGCTTAATGGCGCACATTTACGTTTGTGCGGAGGAGAGATAGCGCGCGATTCAATTGTGCACCAGTATTCAGGCGCACGATTAGGCCGTGCTTTATATAAGCCCAAGGTTTCGATTTTAAACACGCATTTTCTAAATCTTTCATAATCTCGAGATCTCTTGCTTCCTCATTCCTTATTTTCGTGTTTTCGTGATTTCTCACTATCCATTCATCCATTTCGGATGTCATTTCTTGCATTCTCTTCAGTTTTTTGAGCTCTTCGATCTAAGATGGAGTCTGAGGGCATTGACTACCTTTTATGGACCACCTCCAAGGTAGAGCCGATGATCAAGGGGGGAGGTGAGTCCTCAGAGGTTCACACCGGTGGTGACATTGAGATAGTTGTCAGGGAGGAGGCCCCTGAGACTGGTGATAGGGACGGTGATGTAGACACCCCCATTTGGCCTGTCGGAATATACAAATTTGTTCGGTCAACCTCCTTTGACCTCTCAACCCAAATTGGAACCATATGCTGAAACAATAGTATATGGCTGGACATAGGCTGAAACAATAGCTCTGTGGCTCAGGCCTCATGACCTTAATGTAGGGACCGTGCACTGAAACAATAGTACGTGGCTAAACAGGCTGAAATAATAGCTCAGTGGCTCAGATCCCAACATAGGGAGACTATATACTGAAACAATAGTATATAGTCGGAATGTAGACTGAAACAATAGTCTTGCATTTCAAACCTCTTTTGCCCTAATGTGGGACCATATACTGAAACAATAGTATATGGCTGGATACAGGCTGAAACAATAGCTCTGTGGCTCAGGCCCCATGACCCTAACATGGGGACCATGCACTGAAACAATGGTACATGGCTAGACACAGGCTTAAACAATAGCTCTGTGTCTCAGATCCCGACGTAGGGAGACTATATACTGAAACAATAGTATATAGTCGGAATGCAGGCTGAAATAATAGTCTAGCATTTCAGACCCAACCCAAACTCGAACAGCCTCGAATTATGCGCCTAAAACTACACACACAATTCGATTACACGCCAAACCACAAATGTGCAATCAGTCCCCCTTTCAGATCAGACTTCTTTTCCCAGACCACCTCGAGACTCGATCACGCACTTCACACGAGACGCACGATCGGATTGAGCGCCCGACCACCGGCATGCAATTGGCCTACGCCCAACCTAGTCTTATAGTCCTTGACCCCCAAGCCTCCTCGATTATGCGCTTCGGAAGAGACGCTTAATCGGATTGCGCACCCTACACCACATGCGCAATTAGTTTTAACTTTGTTAGAACTAGGAAACTCGCTGAGCAAGTCAGCCGATCACTCACTGAGTCAGTGACCAACTCAAAGTGATTAAGCACCGAGAGACCAGTGCACAATCCAATTAAATGCCTGAAATAGGGTGTTTAATTGAAGAAAAACCTATAAAAGATTTTTTTCTAATTCACCCCAAAGAGGAGGGCACACAACACGAGAGAGAACGGATTTTTTTGGGATTCCAAAACCAAAGAACTTCGAGAGCGAACACAAAGAGGAACCTAACCATGATTTCAAAATTCAAGCTTCGAATTCTCGAGATTCCTCTCTGCAGCCCCAATTTTAGGTAAAAATCTTAGTTTTAGATTTAGGATTTTCTCTTAGTCTCAATTATTAATATTAATTTTCTGTTTTTTGACCGTATCACCTTTTTTAGATCGTAATTTCTAATCTCTGGTTCTAGTCTCCCATTTCTAGAACCAATCCTTAATCTGACGGCCTAATTCATCGACTATAGACTTCAATTCTGTTCTAAAATCTTAATTTCAAGTTCTATCATTAATCTCTGGTTATAGTTCTTAATTTCTAGAACCAGTCCTTAATCATACGGTCTGATTTTCTGATTTCGGACTCGAATTCAATCCTTACAATTTTAAATTCTAGTTTCAATTCCTTAATTTAATATTTTTAAAATCCCAAATATTAATTTTCTTTTCTATAATCCTAGTTTCATAATTTAATTCATGATAATAATCCTGAAAACGACTCTAAAAATCCAAAAATACTACTTTATAATCAAAAATCTAATTTACTTTAATCTCAGCCACCCGATTTGCCCAAGGGAGCTTACGGAGGGTACTCGGGAACGAGGCCAGTCCTCCTTAGCATAGCGGGCCCTAAACCCCTCTTTTCTTAGATTTTTAGTATAATCAATTCATTGCTTTAATTAGAATTTTAGTAAAATTAATTCATTGCTTCAGTTAGAATTTTAGTATAATATAATTTATTGCTTTAATCAGAATTAATAAAAGTTGTTAGTCAATGATTTTTACAATTTTTAACCCCTTAAACTTGGCTTTTGTTAGGACTTAGAGTATTTAATAATTGCTTTTAATGTTGTTTTGTAGTTAGGTAATTAATATGCAGCTATCCATATTTATGTGCTAAGAGGAGGAAATTAGATCAACCAAGTGCTCCCATCTACATTAGTAGCAGCTGCACATTTCAGCATGTGTACTCACATGAGCTGCACACTCATGAGCAGCATTGCATCCAAAAAGCCTAAGGAAGACATAGCAGCAACTCAAGCCATTACAGCAGCAATATATCTTCAGCACTCCCTTAGCTTCAGCCCTGTGCCCATTACAGCAGCCATACATTTCAGATGAGCTCAAGCTTTAGCATATGTAAATCATTGTGAGGTTCACCATATGCAGCAGCTACACATTAGAACTCAGCAGTTCAACAGCTGAGCACTAAAACAGTACAAACAGTAATATGTGCGTTGTGTGCACACACACATTAGTGCTCACTCCAGTAGTCCCTTAAACCTCTCAAAATAACCATGTGCTGGAGCCATCCAACCTGTTGAGAGAATTAGTGCAGCAATTCATTAAACCTATTGAATGGTTGCCCAATAGCTTCAGCCAACATATCGAGCAGTCCATGCGTCATCAAGTGCACACTCCAGCCAGGCTCTCGAAGAGTGCAGCTCCCAAAACTCCAACATGTTGAATGGAAAGAGCTGCTCTTCAATACCTATCGATCCTATTCAGCAACCAATCCACCAACCTCTCGAAATGAAATTGCTGGAAACCCAACCTGTCGACATTTCATTGCTCTCAAACACATCAAGCGGTCGACACCTTCCTTTACACCTTCAGATCCTATCGACCAGCAAAGCCTTCCTCCCATCAAGTTGTCAACACCTTCCTTAGCTCCAGTAGCCAACTATTAAGACTTGAAAAGTACCACTTTTCACCCCTTAACTTAACCTTTGATTAGACCCATAGCCACCTAATAAGTCCTTGTAAAGTGTTTTATGTAGGTAATAACCAGCAGTGAAATAAGGCCAGGAATCCTGCTAAGGAGCCTGTTTTGGCACCAGAAGTCCCTCAGAAGGACGGACTCTTAATTCAGACCTGAAATAGCCTCGCGCAGTCCAGCTGAGCTTCCCAAGACTCTACAACAACTTCTCGCGCAGATGATTGACTGAAGAGCTTCAGAAGCATAAACTCGCGCAACACTCGCGAAGCTCAAGAGTAGAACACATCACACAGTCTCGCGCAGTTCAAAGCAAAGCTCTCTCAACCTCGCACAGTTCGCTCGAGCAGTGAAATGAGCTTCAAGACTCCTCAGCCTTGCCGCAGCGATCGCCATGGATGTAATTATCAGAAGAGAACTCCTCGCGCAGTTCTCGCACCATTCAAGAAGAGAGCATCCTTGCGAAGGCAAAGCCACCCTTGCGAAGATCAGTTAAGACATGGAACCTCGCATAGTTCAGAACTCATTAAAGCCTCGCAAGGTAACTCGCGAAGTCTAGTGAAGAGAAGTGCTCGCGAAGTTCTCGCGCTATTCAAATCTATCCTTGCAAAGATCAACCCAGCGACTGCTTGAACTGCAACCTCGCGACTGCTTGAACTCCAACCTCGCGACTGCCTGAAGAGCAAACCAAGCCAACCTCGCGATGGCTGAAGTTTCAATTTCAAATCATCCTAGCGAAGAGAAAAAGCTACCACGCGACAAGTCTGGGAAACAATGGCTACCTAGCGAAGCTCTGAACCTCAAACTTCCATCTCTTCAGCAGAGGGCTTTCTGGGAATTTCCATTGATTAGGGCACACACTCCCACGCTTGAATCTTTGTGCACGTGCCCCAAGGCATCGAAGGATCACTATTTGGCCATGTGGCATCATTAAAATTAGAGTTTCCTAACCCTAATGTGCCACCACACCACTGCTATAAAGACCCATACTTAGCTTAGGTAAAAAAGAAAAAGAGGAGGAGAAAGCTTAAACCATTTTTTTCTTTTCTACATCCTGGAATAGCTGGGAACACATCTCATTTCTTGGAGATTTGATCTGAGATCATTTTGTTTTTCTTTTTGTAGTTGTAAGTAGTTTTCTTTTTCTTTTTCCTTCTCTCCATAGTCCAGCACTTGCTGGCTATGTCTTTGTATGCATTTTGAACTAGATTAATGGAAGTTCTGTAATAGGATCTGTACTTTGTGGGATTTGTGTTTGAATGTGAGATGCTCTGTGCAAGGCTGCTACCTTGTGATCCGCCATTGCTTTGGCTGTGATTCAAAGCAATGGAGGACTGATTCTAAGGGCCATTCAGATCCAAGTGACCTGTGTCTCTAGGCTATCATGGTCCTATACAGCCTTAGCCCCACCACAGGACCCACTAGATCTGAAATCCCCATGGGAGCTTGAGCTGGTAGCCTTGTGACCCTGGTGGTGGCAGCGATATTCTTGTTTTGTCTTGGGCTCCGTGAGGAGGATAACCTCTGGGATAGTTTGTGACCATTCTAGTTGACAGGTTATAACCTTAGGGTGATTCTAATTCACCGATCTAAAATGGATCCTTCATCTTTACACCTGAGCTTGTAGAAGCCTGGTGGGGGATTGTACAGAGGCTGACTCCCCTATATTTGTATAGATCCGTCATCAAATGTTGGATCTAATCTGGTTATAGAGATTGTAGGCTTGTGACTGGACCATTGAAGCCTCACTCAAGCAATGGACAGCTAGATCGAAGGTTGTACTCAATCGCTTACTGGTTTTATGTGTCTGGGCTATCATGGTCCTATACAGCCTTAGCCCCACACATAGAGCTTTAGAGGTTGAGGTTCCCTATGGATTCTTGAGCTGGTAGCCTGGATGAAATAGTGCCTGCAATGATTAACTTGTTATGTTTTGACCCATCCCTGGATTATGGTTCCCCTATGGGATAGTCTATGACCATTTGAGTGGACATGTTATAACCTTAAGGGATTGAATCATGGCAGAAGTGATGGGTTGAATCCTTTCTCCTCAGTGGTGATAATGTAGCCATTGGACGGGATTTCTATAACATTAGATCTGAATCTAAGTTACAAAACTCCTCTGATCTGGGCTCAATAACATACTTCTCACCCTTTTATATTTATTTTCCACACTCCATCCATCCTCTCAACCCTTTCTGTAGTTAGACATTAGAGTACCTTAGAATACTTAGAATAAGTGACCTTAAACTCCCCCCCTTTTAGGACTACCAGATCTGTAGTCAGATCTGGAGGGACTACTAGAGATGGCTCCTTTGGAGCTGTAGATCACCTTTCCCTGTAGGACAAACTCTTACTTATCAAAACTTGCTACAATGGACCCTGTATCTTACAGGTCTAGGATTTCTTAGTTGTGCTGATTCCATCCCCTGTTTTACTCTTTCTTTGATTTTTAAATGACTTTTACCACCAACCAATAAATAAAGCACACAAAACTTAGAAATCGCCAACAAGTTTTTGGCGCCGCTGCCGGGGACAGATGATCTATTAGTAGACCCTTAGTTTTTCTATTCTTAGTATTCTTTACAAATGTGAATAATTAATACTGCTGACATAATTTTGAACCTTTCTTGCAGAACTAGACAGCAGCAGTGAGGGACAGTTGGACTGCAATTGGAGCTTAGCTACCTCTATTTGCAAACTCTTTGACTTTTAAAACTCCGCCTATCTTTCTTAAAAATTTTCTAGCAGTATCTAGGATAGTTTTAGATGTATTCTTTGAATAGCTGTAAATTAGTTAGATAAATTTGTTAAATTGTAAAGTTATTCTTTTGCAATGTGCCTACAAGAAGCTTTCCTTGCTTCTGGTGTGCTTGTATGCTAGGGAGGAGATCTCTCAGCCTACTTTAGAGCCTCTTAACCCTGAGTTAGAAAGGGGAAGGAGACTTAGAAGAGACAGGCACACCATAGGAGAGCCCCCAAGTGAATCTGTGACAGCAATTATGGGTGAAGAACAACCCAGAACCCTCAAGGAGTTGAATGCTCCGGATGACTATAACTCCCCTTTTAGCATTCAATTCCCTGATGTTCAGGGGAACTATGAAATAAAAACTTCAATCATCCAGATGCTGCCCTCTTTACATGGGCTTAGCAAGGAGGACCCTTACAAGCATATTGACCAGTTCTTGGCCTTGTGCACCACTTTTAATATCACTGGTTTGGGACCTGAGGCTACTAGGCTCAGACTCTTTCCCTTCTCTCTGAAGGATAGGGCCAGTACCTGATTGACCACTCTTCCCAACAATAGCATTGCTTCATGGAAAGACCTGTAGACCAAGTTCCTGACCAAGTTCTTCCCTGAGACCAAAACTAGCCAGTTGAGGAAAGAGATTCTTGCTTTTGCTCAATCCCCAACTGAGGATTTTAACCAGTTCTGGGATAGGATTAAAGAAATGCTCAAACAATGCCCCCACCACAAGATCCCCGAGTGACAGCTTGTACAAAGCTTCAATAATGGGATTGATGAGAAAAATAGAGATATGGTCGATGCCTCTAGTGGTGGATCCTACATGCACAAGACTGCTGAGGAGGCATGGGAATTGTTTGAGGTGATTAGTGAGAATGCTTTTCAAAAGCCATCCCTGGCAAGAACTAGTCATGAATTTGAGTCAAAGGTGGGGCCTGCTGCTGGATCAAGAGGAAAAGTTTATGAGGTGTCTGGGAACAATGACCTACAGCTGCAGATGGCAAACCTTTCTATGAAGTTTGACAAATTACTGACTGTGATGCAACCTAGAAGGGCTGCTCATGTGGCGGAGGCATGTCTGATATGCCAGTCCCCACGGCACATAGTGGAGGAATGTCCATCTGCAGAGCAATTTCCTGAATTGGTTTTGGAACATGTTGCTACGCTCAATCTTATGGCCAGCAACAATCTGGGGGCTACAACAGATAGCCATATGGATACCAGTACTAAAATGCTGGTTACCAATGGAGAGACCACCCAAATCTGAGGTGGAGGCAAGACAACTACATGCAGCCCCAGCAGATGTTGGCCTTACTACAAAGGCCACAGCAGCAGTGCAATCAAGGGAATGCCCCTAGGTCTAACTTCCAACACCATCAGCAGCCCCATCAGCAATAAAATTAATTGGTCGTACCCTCATCTTAACCCAAAAATACTTCTTTCGAGGACCAGGTCTTGACCTCACTACAAAACTTGGGTTCCTTGGCTCAGACTGTGAATTCTCATGGTCAGAGCATTAAGAAGATGGAAGAGCAGATTGGCCAACTAGCGAATACCTTAGCCAAAAGAGAAGAGGGAAGGTTGCCCAGTCAACCAGTGGTTAACCCCAAGGGCTAATTTTTGATTGGTGAAGGATCCTCAAACCCTAAAGGGGATCTTTCATTGAATTGATGATAAGAACTGTGCACCTTTGTCTGATATGTACTTTACAGTTTAGAAGAATTTGTAGTGATCTTGTTGGAATCTGAGTTTAGCGCTTTATGCCTACTTTTATTCCTGCTCCCCTTGTCTGCTAATTTCAAGTGATTGAATGATGATGGTATTGTATGAATGCTTTTTATGATGTGAGAATTTAATGCTTTGAGAGTATGGGAATTTTTAAATGTTTTATAATGCTTATGGGTGTCCCTGAAAGCGAGCCTGTGAGAGAATCCACCCACAAAATAAAGGTCAAAAGGCTGACTAGTGGGTGTGTGAATTCTAACTCTGTTAAGCCATCGCGGGGTTCAAAAAATTTGGTTTGGTTTCCTCTTGCGCAGTTCATAAAGAATTACTTTGCTTTGCTGTCGCGGGTTTCAATTATAGCTGGGTGGGCTGCCTCGCGCAGTTTAAATGAACATCTAATCTCGCGACCCATTCATGCCTATCCAGCGAGCGGATATTTTCAAAGCGCACCAAGCCTCGCGATATTTAAAATCTCACCCCGCGCTGCTTTTCTTTACTGCTTTCTCTTTCCTCTCCTGCCAGCGAAACCCTAGCTCCCACTCCTCTCAATCTCTGTCCTCCAGCATCCTATCCACAGTTCATTGCTCACTTTGAAATTCTAGAATTTTGTTCTTAAAGCTTCCATCAACAGTTTCCCCCAGCTAGGAGCTCTTACGATCTACCGTGCATCAAATTGAATAGAACCCTAACTTTTAAGGTAAGACTCAGCTCTTGATTGTTTTCTTTCAAAATTTTGAACTGCACACTCACCAAGGAGAATCTTGATGGCTCCTAAAAGTGCACCTGTGAAGAGAGCCAAGGACCAGGCCACCGTGGAGCCTACCCCTAAGAAAGCCAAGTCCTCTATGGCACAACAAAAAGGGAAGGAGGTGATTCCTGAGGTGGCTGCACAAACACCTGATTACTCTACTCCCTCTGAGCTCCTCATTTTCTTTCCCTTAGAGCCTGAAGCCACTTTTGATATATCTTTCTTTGAATCGAGGTGGTCTTGCGCTGGTTTGTTCTCCTTGATGCAAATGATTCCTGCACTATCCTATCCTAGGTTAGTGCAACTCTTTTACCAGCACCTTAGGGTCAGACCAGACACATATGGGCAGCCAGGCCTCCTTGTGTTAGTTGACAATTTTGAGATGCTGCTTAGCCCAACGCTGATTGCTGAAGTCATGGGCATCCCTGCCATTTTTTATCCCAACTGCGGTTATGGTGCCCCTGTGAGTGCCCCCATTGACACAATTGCACAAGCCATTACTAGAGGTTTGAAGGCCACAGGGGACTCCATCAGAAGAAGAGATTTGGATCCCAAACTGCTGTTCATTGATCAAGTGCTGAGGAAGAATATTTAATACTCCGGCCATTATCAAGAGTGGAGGACACCAATTGCTGATGCTCTCTATTCCTTCTCTCTGGGCCACGGATTTAATGCTGCATGGTTGATTTTTGAGGCCATGAGGGATATGATGGTGAAGCTCGGGCTGCAAAAGAAGATCCACACTCTCCCCTATGGAAGACTCATCACCAAATTACTTCTGAGGGGAGGGTACAAGATACCAGTGGGGGAGTTATCTGCTGACCTCACTCCCACCACTTTTACCAAAAGACAATGGGGGATCAGCAGAAGTCTGATGGATCCCCAGAAGAAGAAGAAGAAGGCTGAAGCTCAGGTTGTTTCTGAGCAGGGAGAGGGAACTATTGTGGCAAAGGCCACCCCTGCCCCCAAAAAGAAGGCTAAAGCCCCTGCTCCAAAGAAGGTGGTGCGAGCTTTTGTCACCTCTGCTTCTGCAGCAATACCTCCATCCACCACACTTGCCTCTCCATTAGTTTCTTTGCCTATTTCATCCCTCCCTTTCCCTCTCTTATCTCCCTTTTCCATTCCACCCCCCACTGTGATTCGTTCCTGGGTGGAAAGCGTTGAACCCCATGACAACACTCCCCCTTCACCCACCTTACCTCAATACACAGTATCTCAGGACATCATCGACCTAAACCACACCTCCTTGATCACATACCTTAAAAAGAAAACCTCTCACACAACAGCTACCATACCTTTACCTACCCCACCCACCCCTATCACTCCCACAGACACACCACATATTGAACAACCCTTAGTCCAACCCCTCCCAACTACATCTTCACTCCATGATCTTGACTTTAACCTAGCCACCACTTCAGGGTATCAGGCCTTCATGACTACCTTGCTTGACACCCTGCCATCCCATGATACCCCCTTCCAGATTCCCCACATCACTCACCTGTCCTTTCATCTTCTCCCCCTACAACTTTTCATCATGCCCCCACTTCCCCTTTCCAACCTGTTCCCTCCTATCCTCATACTCCACCCCAACCAACCTCAGATACCCTTACCCATATCCTTTCCCTCATACATGACATCCAAACCCAACTCTCAAACACCACACAGACCCAAGCCCAAATGCAAACTAACATCACCAACATACAATCCACCCTTCAAACATTGACAAACCCACCCATCTCTACACAACCTCCTACCACCCCACTCATCCAGCCCTGCTGGACAATCTTATCCTCAGCGAAGGAAGGTTGCTGCCAAGAGGACTACTCCCCCAACTACCTCTTTGAAAATCGAAAAAGACAAATCTGCCCAGTCTGAGGAGGCACCACCAATAATCTAGCCAGTGAAAGGGAAGAGCCCTGCCATTCCTACTGTAAAAGCACAAGACAAATCTTCTGTGGTTCCCCCTAAGCTTGTAAAAGGGATAAGTCCTCCCCTGCCTCGGGTAAAAGCAAAAGATAAATTTCCTATTGTCCCTCCTGAGCCAGCATAAGCCCAATCCCCTCTTATTCCCCCTCCGACTCAGCAAGGACAAGCCTCCAAAGGGACGAGCTCCAAAGGCAAGGGCCCCAAAGGAAAATCTCCCACCAAACCCCCTGAGCCAACCACTGACAAATCCTCTGAGATCCCTCCTGAACCAAAGAGGAGAAAAATGAGGGTCAAGGCACCATCTATACCCAAAACTGCCGACCAAAGAAAGGCAAAGCGAGAACGAAAGAAGAAAGAGGAGGAGGCTTACCTTCAAGAACATGCCCAGAAGATGGGTTGGGACAAGTTTTGAGCCAGATTCTGACTAGATTGTACTTAGGATTTTCTCTGTTTCTGCACTCTTTTGTTTTTTTTTTCTTGTAGTTTGTACATTTCTCATTTTTAATAGACTTTATTCCCCTGTCATTACTATCTTACTTTATCTGTTGTGTGTTTTGTTCCCTGTTCTTTCCTTTTCTTTCATGCTTCAATAAATCTGCTACACAGACACCTTTGAACCAGTGAGGACACTGCTCCTCATAGGTTTGGGGGTGTGGCAGGCAGAGCCTGCCAATGGAATAGTTAACCTAAGTGCAGCAGACTCATCTGAGTAATATGGAAATGGATCTATGTTCACTTAAGAATCATGAAAATAAGAAATTTAAAATTTCTGCAAACTTTTGACATTATAAACTTTTAATATTCCACATTTTCATGATAATATCACCAAGGAAACTTACTTGTATCAGCACTTAGTGAATCATTAGAGAGAGAAAAAGGTGAGGACATACTTAAAAGTTCAAAGGAAGACCATAACTAGTGAGAATTGGGCCTATAAAAATTTTTCCATCCTTTGAGGAGTAACCAAGGCAATCTCTTCTAGTTCTAAGGACTGGCTGAGTCACTGTGCTCACTAGAAATTAGGTAACTCCAAGTTGAAACAACTGACAGTACTCATGAGACTTAGGAAAGGATCAAGGACTTCTCTTGGACAGTTTGAGCCTAAAAGGACCAACCCTAAAGCAACTGCCCTTGTCCATACCCCCCTTTGAGCTTTAAATCCTAAATTTCTTCCAAATACACCTGAGTACTTGAACCTGAACCTATGAACCCTTTCACACCTCACTCGAGAATTCGGAGAAGGAGAAAAGGTTGGAAATGGACTAGCTATGGTCAACATTTAGTGAATGGAGAAGAAGCATCTCAAAAAAAAAAAATCTGGCAGTATGGTAACTGAGAACATGGTGGCATTTCTGAAAAGCAAAAATAAAAATAAAAAGAAAAAAATTCCATCAAAAGAAAACAAAAATAATAATGAAAAGGAGTAGGGGAGGAATCAAGAGGAGTTTTCATTGAAGAATCAAAATCAAGAAGAGAAACTGATCACTTCAAATCTGAAAATCTCAAAGAAGATGAAGGGAGCTAAATTCAAGAAGGTGAAGTCATGAATCACCTCTGTCACCTACTGATTTCTCAATTTGGAACCCCTTTTCAACCTTCCATTCTTTTTAACCCTACTCCATAAACCACATTACAGCCCAGTTAAAAGCCCTTGTGATCTAAAGTTGAGTGAACTGTCATGTGGAGATAAAGAGTTATCCAATCTATGGTGAGGAACTGCCAATGATGTCAGCACTTAAGAACTCTGCCTATGCTCATGCTTATAGACCCATTTGGGGGATGTAATTGCTCTTGAGCCTGTGAGAAAATGAACCCCTCAATAAAACCTTAATGAGAGTATGCCCTGCAAAGTTTTTGGGTCCGAACTTGAACGCATTATGTATGACCTATAACCTAATTTTTGACCTAAGGATGGGCTGAGTGCTGGCACACACTTGTGCAGTTTTCTGTGGTTGTAAACTGATTGGAAATGCTATGCATTCATGAGAAGTTTATGTTGTTTAAATTACTATGCAACCAATGGATTAAATTTCTTTTATGATTACTGATTCAAGAGTAAACTAAGTCTGCCCCTTGACTGCTCACTGGATGATATTACACTTTTGTTAACTGTTTCATTGAAGAAGTTTGTGGGTGTCTTCACTGAAAACCCTCAGGAGACTTCAGTCCTCCACTAGGGATCACCTAGGAGTTTAAAAGGCTTGGTACATATGCTAAATGTATCCGTGCTCCCTACGAAAGTGGCATTTAATTTTTATAGTAGATTTAATCTAGCTTTGCTAAGAGACTAGCAAAGATAAGGTTTGGGGGTGTGTTAAGACCTGAAAAGTATCACTTTTCACCCCTTAACTTAACCTTTGATTAGACCCATAGCCACCTAATAAGTCCTTGTAAAGTATTTTATGTAGGTAATAACTAGCAGTGAAAAAAGGCCAGGAATCCTGCTAAGGAGCCTGTTTTGGCACCAGAAGTCCCTCAAAAGGATGGACTCTGAATTCATACCTGAAATAGCCTCGCGCAGTCCAGCTGAGCTTCCCAAGACTCTACAACAACTTCTCGCATAGATGATTGACTGAAGAGCTTCAGAAGCATAAACTCGCACAGCTCTCGTGAAGCTCAAGAGTAGAACACATCGCGCAATCTTGCGCAGTTCAAAGCAAACCTCTCTCAACCTCGCACAGTTTGCTCAGAACGGCTGAGAAGAGAGAGCTTCAAAAGTCTCCTCACACAGCTGTCGCGCAGTCACCGCGGGATGCAATTATCAGAAGAGAACCCCTCGCACAGTTCTCATGCCATTCAAGAAGAGAGCATCCTTGCGAAGGCAAAGCCACCCTCGTGAAGATCAGTTAAGACATGGAACCTCGCACAGTTCAGAACTCATTAAGGCCTCACGAGGTAACTCGCGAAGTCCAGTGAAGAGAAGTGCTCGCGAAGTTCTCGCGTTATTCAAATCTGTCCTCGCGAAGATCAACCCAGCTACTGCTTGAACTCCAACCTCGCGACTGCTTGAATTCCAACCTCGTGACTGCCTGAAGAGCAAACCAAGCCAACCTCGCGATGGTTGAAGTATCAATTTTAAATCATCCTAGCGAAGAGCAAAAGTTACCACGCGACAAGTCTGGGAAACAATGGCTACCTAGCGAAGCTCTGAACCTCAAACTTCCATCTCTTCAGCAGAGGACTTTCTGAGAATTTCCAGTGTGTAGACACCAAAATTCGGCCCAAGGCCCGATCAATCTATACTTCGGGAGAGATGTACTCCTGTGCTTCTGATGGCACCCCCTGAGCCCTTAGAAACCTACCTAGACCAGTAGAAATCACCCTAAGACCTTTAGAGCCATTCCCCCAATCCTTAGAAGTCACCCCTACACCCTAGAATCCCTTCCCATACCTAACTTAAACTCTTCTGGCGATTGATGGGAGGAGAGCTACAAAATTTCACACAGACCATTACCAAGGATGAATCATATATCATTGGAAAGAGGACTTCTCTAGTTTTCCAACAAGCCACAAATCACCCAATTTGGAGCTACGGTTCAAAAGTTATGGCCGATTGAAGTTTCACATAAAATCATAGGACTTTTACTCAGGCGTAGATATTACATACGCCCAGCCATTTTTGCCCCAGATTAGTTAGGCGTATATATTATATACGCCTGCCTTTTTTGGGGGAAATTTGGTCGAGCGTATATAATATATACGCCCAGTATAGGTGGGACCCACCACGGGCTTCATCTTCTCAAAACTCCCCTGATTTTCGTGAAGTTACTGTTCCTAAACTGGGCGTATATAATATATACGCCCAGCTTAGCTACAGTAACTGTCATCAGTAGCTCGAATTTCCTCCATCTAGGTTGACCCTTTGACCATCCCCTTGGTTGAGGTGGGTGTCTTGAGATTGGTTGCACCCCCTTAAGTCACCCATGGTCTCACCCCATCATCTGCCATTAAAATCAATCTCCCAAAACCCTAGGACCTTGAAAGCCTAGAAAACCTTAGATGGGGGATTACCTAATTGCTAAACCAATTAGCTCTTAAGTAAGCCCCTAACCCTCCCCTTCTCTATAAATAGAGAGGCCCCCCTCTTCCCAGAGGGTTGAATTTTTGTTGAAGGATTAGAGAGTGCTTAAGAGAGAACCCTAGTGAGAGAAAATGTCAATATTTTTCCAGAATTCCAGCATGCATACTTCACCTATTTCAGTCCATTTCCACCATTAGATCACTCCTTTTAGCTAAAACCTAGCCTCTAGCTTCACTCTACACCCCCTATTTTATTGAATCCTAGCATTAGAACCCATTTTTACACCATTTAAGCCATCGGAAGCACGCGAAAGCGAAGATCTTTCACGGTGTAACAAGGGCCCGTGAGCTCTGGCTCACCCCTCTCTTCCTCTACCTTCTTGGTGTCTCCTCCGTCCAAGGATTCAAGCCGTTACGCCGCCGAAATTTCGGTTTGGCTCAAAGCTTGATAGGACCGTATTGCCTTCGAGCAAGGGGAAGCTCCGCCCTTTTTATTTTTATTTTGGCCATAGATAGAGACCGCTACATGCGGGTTGATCGGGTGCCTAAACCCTTCCCAATCGATAACCGAAGCCCCTACCCTAGAGCCTTTGGCAAAGACTGGTAAATTAGAGTCATATTTAGCACTTCGGTGCTCAAAATATCGATTTGAAGGTTTCTCGAGTCACCAAAAGCTCCGGGTGGCGACTCTACATTTTATTAAAGGCGAGCGCATCACCGCAATGAGTTCGAGAGGATCCACGGTCGCACACAGTGATTAGGGCACGCACTCCCACGCTCAAATCTCCGTGCACGTGCCCCAAGGCATTGAAGGATCACTATTCGGCCATGTGGCATCGTTAAAATTAGGGTTTCCTAACCCTAATGCGCTGCCATACCATTGCTATAAGGACCCATTCTTAGCTTAGGTAAAAAAGAAAAAGAGGAGGAGAAAGCTTAGACCATTTTTTTCTTTTCTACATCCTGGAATAGCTAGAAACACATCTCATTTCTTGGAGACTTGATCTGAGATCATTTTGTTTTTCTTTTTGTAGTTGTAAGTAGTTTTCTTTTTCTTTTTCCTTCTCTCCATAGTCCAGCACTTGCTGGCTATGTCTTTGTATGCATTTTGAACTAGATTAATGGAAGTTCTGTAATAGGATCTGTACTTTGTGGGATTTGTGTTTGAATGTGAGATGCTCTGTGCAAGGCTGCTACCTTGTGATCCGCCATTGCTTTGGCTGTGATTCAAAGCAATGGAGGACTGATTCTAAGGGCCATTCAGATCCAAGTGACCTGTGTGTCTAGGCTATCATGGTCCTATACAGCCTTAGCCCCACCACAGGACCCACTAGATCTGAAATCCCCATGGGAGCTTGAGCTGGTAGCCTTGCGACCATGGTGGTGGCAGCGATATTCTTGTTTTGTCTTGAGCTCCGTGAGGAGGATAGTCTGTAACCATTCAAGTGGACAGGTTATAGCCTTAGGGTGATTCTAATTCACCGATCCAAGATGGATCCTTCTTCTTTACACCTGAGCTTGTAGAAGCCTGGTGGGGGATTGTACAGAGGCAGACTCCCCTATATTTGTATAGATCCGCCATCAGATGTTGGATTTAATCTAGTTATAGAGATTGTAGGCTTGTGACTGGACCATTGTAGCCTCACTCAAGCAATGGACAGCTAGATCGAAGGTTGTACTTAATCGCTTGCTGGTTCTATGTGTCTGGGCTATCATGGTCCTATACAGCCTTAGCCCCACACATAGAGCTTTAGAGGTTGAGGTTCCCTATGGATTCTTAAACTGGTAGCCTGGGTGAAATAGTGTTTGCAATGATTAACTTGTTATGTTTTGACCCATCCCTGGATTGTGGTTCCCCTATGGGATAGTCTGTGACCATTTGAGTGGACAGGTTATAACCTTAAGGGATTGAATCATGGCAGAAGTGATGGGTTGAATCCTTTCTCCTCAGTGGTGATAATGTAGCCATTGGACAAGATTTCTATAACATCAGATCTGAATCTGAGTTACAAAACTCCTCTGATCTGGGCTCAATAACATACTTCTCACCCTTTTATATTTATTTTCCACACTCCATCCATCCTCTCAACCCTTTCTGTAGTTTAGACATTAGAGTACCTGAGAATACTTAGAATAAGTGACCTTAAACTCCCCCCCTTTTAGGACTGCCAGATCTATAGTCAGATCTGGAGGGACTACTAGAGATGGCTCCTTTGGAGCTGTAGATCACCTTTCCCTGTGGGACAAACTCTTACTTATCAAAACTTGCTACAATGGACCCAGTATCTTACAGGTCTAGGATTTCTTAGTTGTTCTGATTCCATCCCCTTTTTTACTCTTTCTTTGATTTTTAAATGACTTTTACCACCAACCAATAAATAAAGCACACAAAACTCAGAAATCGCCAACACCAACCTCACGACTTGAAGTGGTGCTCATCCTATCGACTTATGTTGTCCTCAATCCTCTTGAGAACTCTAGCTCCCTACTCATCTATCCTCTCGACCTTCTAGCCTTTCAATTCATGAACCTGTCGACTGGCTCAGCTACTATAGGTGCAACCTCTCGAAAAGCAATGAGTTACCTTCAGCAAACCTCACGAAAAGGACCTTTGCAGCTTCTATATTTCAGAACCTATTGACACCTTCAGCTGCACACTCAACCATATTCTCTAACCTGTCGAACAGCAACTCCACACCTTCAGAACCTCTCAAGATTCCAGTCCTATCCTCCCATAACCTCTCGAAACCTAGCCACCATCCTCATGACAACACAGTTGGAGCTGCCATCTTTCCAACCTCCATGCAGCATCCTGTCAACACCTACCTTTAAAAGCCAACAAACCTATCGAAGACTTCCTAGATCCTCTCGACATCTAAACCTCCCTACTCACCCAACTTGTCGAGCTTCATACACTAGCCCGTATCCTTTTCAGTACCTATCGAGCAGTCCTCCAAACATCTCGAGTTCATCTCCTCCATCTCACCATTGAAGCTGCAGACCATTAAAAGCCATCCTAAACTATGAAGCTGCAGTTAGCCTATATGTCTGCAACTCATCCAACTTTGACTCCAATATATCTGAAGTAAGAAGGCTATTTTGATAGGGGCTGCAGCTGGAGTTATATTTGTGGGTTTTATAAGTAATATATTTTTGGTTGGCAAGGGCACTTTTGGGAACTCCAAAGCATGAAAGAGGTCTGCACATGGGCAAGTGATTTGTAGAAATTAAATGAATGGTGCAGCTGGAGTATTTTTGGTTGACAAGGGCAGTTTTGGGAACTACAAAACATAAAAGAAATTTGCACATGGGCATCAACTGATTTTTTTTTGCGGGAATGCAAACTATTTCAGCTGTGCACAACAGAATTGGATCTCTCTCTTCTCTCTGATTCGTTGAAATGCTAAGCACATGGATTAGCATTAATTGAAATCAAACTCTCTTCTCTGATTGGCTGCAATTCAAAGCACTTGGATCACTGCATTTATATAAATAAGACTCCTAGCTACTGTAATTCTTCAACAAGGAAACCAAGGAATAACCTGAAGTCTCCTTGACTCATTTAGGTTTAGTTTAGCTTTATTTTTTCTTTTTCTCTCCCTAATCCAGCCTATTGGATTAGATCTAGATAAGCAGTCCAGATCTGGTTTATAATTGTAATCTCAGCTGGAGGTGTGTGGATTGATGCACAGACCACAGATCTGAGAACAAGGTTATTGTAAGTAATTTTGATTTAATAAATTATTGATTTTAATGTCTAATTAAATCTAAAGATCTTGAGGTGCCATTAGATGTCTATAGGATCCATGTATTTTGGAATAGCCCATTTAGTTTCTAGTAGATCTATTGATTACCATTTGATTTCCCTTTATTTAATACCCCTGTAGATGCCTGAGCTTGTAGCCTTACATCCACAACATTTGTGGTGATTTTCAATGTTCTAATTGAAGCCTTTGATTTGGAGGAAATCCCTAGGATGATCTGTGACCATTAAAGTGGACAGATCATAGCCTTAAGATCAATTCAAACCTCTGGTCTAAATTGGATTCTTCTACCTTAATCCTTTGGATTGGATGAAGTCTATAAGATGATCTGTGACCATTCAAGTAGACAGATCATACCCTTAAGATCAGTTCAAACCTTTGGTTTAGAGTGGATTTTTCTACCTTGCACTTGAGCTTGTAGCCAAGTGAAGGATAACTGCAAATTCACGTGCCTGATCTGTTTTACAATTAGAACCAGTCCCTAGCTGCCTATTTCTCACTATTTTAGACTTTATTTTACCATCCATCTTCTTCAATCTTTTAGATTTAGTTTTATAAATTAGATCTAGTGACACCCAAAAAACTCTCTTTCTTTCTTAGAATAGACTAGAATTGCCAGATCTGGAGGTCTACTATACTGCCTTCTAGGTTTTAGATCACTACTCCCTGTGGGATAAACTCTTATTAAAACTTGCTACAAATGGACCCTATATCTTGCAGGTCTGAGATATTTTAAGATTGCTATTTTCTTCTTCTGTTTTACTTTGATTTTAATTTGTTTTCACCACACACACAATAATCAGCACCTGAAAAATCCCCAACAAGTTTTTGGCGCCACTACCGAGGAATTTTGATCTAGTTAGTAGATCTGAGTTTTTCATTTTTCTAGATCTGATTTTTTTTAGTTTTTGTTGCTGATTTGTTTTAGATTTTCATATTGCATTCAAATTGTTTGAATTAATGTTTGCTGCAGTTTTTTTTGGTATGGAAAACCTATTTTAAACTATAGTAATTCTGAATTTTCTGAGTGTTCATTTTTTTTGCCTTCTAGCTATTTGAATAAATGCTGCTATAACCTTTTGTATTTTTGCAAGAATGAGGCTGTGGCCTAAGTTTTTCTTTTTGTTTTGCTTATTACAGTCAATATGCTTGAATAAGGTATTGTTGTAATTTTTGTTTTGCATATCTGGAGCAGCAGCCAAAAGAGGAGCAAATAGATTGCAGCTGGAGCAGATTTGCCTGAGTTTACATCCCCTTCTCCTTTGCATTCATTTTCAATTTTTAAATTCTTTAAAACTAGCAGTTTTGCTGTGTTTAGTGTTTGTCTTGATTTTAATTTCTGCTGTCATTTAAGCATGCTAATCTTTTGTAAAGTTACAAAAAAAAATAAAAAAATAAAAGAAAATAAAAAAATAAATAAAAATTTCAGTTTTGTTTTTCTTCATTTATATTCTTCAGCAGTAGTAAATAAGGGTTTTTGTTGAGCCCCAACTGATCAAAGACAAATAATTAAAAAAAATATTAAACAAATGTCAATACAAAAAAAATGTAATTTTTCTAGATGGGTTGTTTTCCTTTGCTTGCATTCCTAAACCCCATCTAGAACTACTGAGATCATGTTTTTAAATTTTGAGGATTCATGAGGGTTAATGAACATTAGATCATATTTTTGCTTTGTACAGTCAATGGAGCCTCTGATTTTATTTACTTTCAAGACCTTTCACCATTAATGGGTCTCAGCTGTGTATGAATCCTGCTTTTTACTGTGTGCATTCATGCTTTATTACTTTGAAATTTTTTTTCTGATCCATACACATCATCAACACAAGGCTCAGTCTTATGAATTTTGCTTTTCACTGAGTGTTATTCTTGCTGATCATTTTGCACATTCGCATAGATTCATAAGTGGAAAACTGGTTTATCCTTTTGAAACACAAACTCATGCACAGAGGGCTTTACTTTATCATATCTGATTCTTAGGATTTTCTGTTTTAGGAATTTTAGTTTAAATATTGTTTTTAGATTGCTGATTTTTTCTCTTAGGTTAATCTGTGTCCTAGTTTTATTATTTTTCTTCATTTTTGTAGTTCTATATTCAGTTTTTTTTATCTTTGTTTTGCTGTTTTTCTGTTCTTAGTAGTAATTTTCTTGCATTTGTATAGCATTTCTTTTATTTTTCTGTCCTTATATTCAGTTTTGATTTTTTTCTTCTTTGCTGCATATTGCTTTTAGTTTTTCTGTTCATTATTTTTCTTGCTTTGCCCTGCTGCCCCTATTTACTCACTGTGTAAGCATTGAGGACAATGTTCATCTTAGGTTTGGGGGTATGGCAAGTGTGCCAATAGAATAGTTAATGCTAGTGCAACTATGTTGAATAAAATTTTTGAAAATAAAATAATTTCCCACCTGATTTTTGAAAAAGAGGAAATTAAAAACTTTTTAAAACTGAAATGTGTTGAAGTTCTAACATTTTCATGAAGTAAATGTCAAGAAATTTTTCAAAAATTGATGCTTAGTGAACTTGAAAAAGAGGAAATTGTGAGGATACACCCCAGGAATTTGATGGAAGGCCATACCCAGTGAGATTTGGGCCTGAAATTTTTTTTCTTTGAAGAGTGTTTTGGCAATTTTTCTGCTCTAAGGACTGATTGAACCTATTCTTGCTCACTAGAAGTTATACAAGTCCGAGTTGAAACATCTTGACAGCATTCATGACATTGAGGACATGAACTAAGGCCATCCTTTGGATAGTTTGAGCTTAAAATTTTCCACCTTTGAACTGCCCTTGATACACACCATTTTGAGCCTTGAAAATCCAAGCTTTTCGTTGATAAAAAGCAAAAAATTTGATCCCAAAACTCAGTGACCCGATGTAGCCTGACCCCATCCTGAGATTTTAGAAGGTGAGGGTGAAGGAGTTGAACAAGGTAGAGCTGGTTTGATATTTGGTTGAAGGAGAAGAAAGCACTTTTAAGGGCAATTGTGTAGTAGATGTATAGCTGTGGCATTCCAGCCCATAAAAAGAAAAAATGGAGAAAAATATAAAAGAAAGGCATACAAAAAGAAAGAGAAAAATAGAAAATATATATATAAAAAAAAAAAGAGAAGTCACTTCATTGGATACATTGAAATGAAGATTAGAAATTGATCACTTCAAATCTAAAATTGCAAAGAAGATGAAGATGAGCTGAAATAAAGAAGGTGTGCATGCCACCTCCTCACCTTACTGATTTCTCAATTTTGAGTCCTTCCTTACCCCTTTTATTCTTTATTAACCTCACCCATAAGCCACATTACAATCCAATAAGAAGACCCTACTGATCTGAAATTGATTGAGCTGTCATGTGGAGATGAGGATTTGTGTAATCTATGGTGAAAAGAGTTAGAAAATTTCAGAAATTAGAGCAATGTCTATGCTCATGCTTGTAGTCCTATTTGAAGGCTATAATTGCTCTCGAGCTGTGTGAAATGATGCACCCTTCTATTTTTTATTGTGAGTGACAGCCCTGGTGAGACTTGGGTTTGAAATTAAATTTGTTAGGGCATTATCAAAACAGAATTCTCAAAATTATAGTAAGCTTTGCATTAATTTTCATGCATAATGCCTTTACATGAGCTGCTTGATGGTGAAGGAATTACAGCAGAATTTCATATTTAAATTGTTGTTTTACTGCTGAGAATCCTCTAGAAATTAAATGAACAAGGTGTGGAATGAATTTCATTTTATTTGAACTCTATTTTAGCATGTTGCATTAATATTAACTAACTTTATTGAAGAAGCTTGTGGGTACCTTCACTGAAAACCCTCAGGAGACTCCACTCCTTCACTAGGGATCACCTAGGGGTTTAAAAGGCTTGTTGCATATGCTAAATGCATCCGTGTTCCCTATGGAAGTGGTATTTATTTTTGTAGGTTAAGTGTTTTAAATTTTACTTTCCTCGAGGCCTAGCAAAGGTTAGGCAATGATTTTTACCATTTTTTACCCCTTAAACTTGTCTTTGATTAGGACTTAGAGTATTTAATAACTGCTTTTAATGTTGTTTTGCAGTTAGGCAATAAATATGCAGCTATCCATGTTTATGTGCTAAGAGGAGGAAATTAGAGCAACCAAGTGCTTCCATCTACATCAGTAGCAACTACACATTTCAGCATGCGTACTCACATGAGCTGCACACTCATGAGCAGCATTGCATCCAAACAGCCCAAGGAAGACATAGCAGCAGCTCAAGCCATTACAGCAGCAATATATCTTCAGCACTCCCTCAGCTTCAGCCCTGTGCCCATTGCAGCAGCCATACATTTCAGATGAGCTCAAGCTTCAGCGGATGTAAAGCATTGTGAGGTTCACCACCTGCAGCAGCTACACATTAGAACTCAGTAGTTCAACAGCTGAGCACTAAAATAGTACTAACAACAATATGTGGGCTGTGTGCACACACACATTAGTGCTCGCTCCAGCAGTCCCTTGAACCTCTCAAAATAACCATGTTTGAGCCATCCAATCTGTTGAGAGAATTAGTGCAGCAGTTCATTAAACCTATCGAATGGTTGCCCAATAGCTTCAGCCAACATATCGAGCAGTCCATGCATCAGCAAGTGCACACTCCAGCTAGCCTCTCGAAGAATGCAGCTCCCAAAACTCCAACATGTCGAATGGAAAGAGCTGCTCTTCAGTATCTATCGACCATGTTCAGCAACCAATCCACCAACCTCTCGAAATGAAATTGTTGGAAACCCAACCTGTCGGCATTTCATTGCTCTTAAACACATCAAGCTATCGACACCTTCCTTTGCACCTTCAAATCCTATCGACCAACAAAGCCTTCCTCCCATCAAGCTGTCGACACCTACCTCGGCTCCAGCAGCCAACTTCTCGACTTGAAGTGGTTCTCATCCTGTCGACTTATGATGTCCTCAATCCTCTCGAGAACTCTAGCTCCCTACTCAGCCATCCTCTTGACCTTCTAGCCTTTCAATTCCTGTCGGTTGCCTTAGCAACTACAGGTGCAACCTCTCGAAAAGCAATGAGTTACCTTCAGCCAACCTCACGAAAATGACCTTTGCAGCTTCTATATTTCAGAACCTATCGACACCTTCAGCTGCACACTCAACCATCTTCTCTAACCTGTCGAACAACAACTCCACACCTTTAGAACCTCTCGAGATTCCAGTCCTATCTTCCCACAACCTCTCGAAACCTAGCCATCATCCTCACGACAACACACCTAGAGTTTCTATCTTTCCAACCTCCATGCAGCATCCTGTCAACACCTACCTTTAAAAGCCAGCAAACCTATCGAAGACTTCCTAGATCCTCTCAGAATCTAAACCTCCCTACTCACCCAACCTGTCGAGCTTTATACACCAACCCCTATCCTTTTCAGCACCTATCGAGCAGTCCTTCAAACCTCTTGAGGTCATCTCCTCCATCTCACCACTGAAGCTGCAGACCATTAAAAGCCATCCTAAACGATGAAGCTACAGTTAGCCTATATGTCTGCAACTCATCCAACTCGGGCTCCAACAAATCTAAAGTAAGAAGGCTGTTTTGATAGGGGCTATAGCTGGAGTTATATTTGTGGGTTTTATAAGTAAAATATTTTTTGTTGGCAAGGGCACTTTTGGGAACTCCAAAGCATGAAGGAGGTCTGCACATGGGCAAGTGATTTGCAAAAATTAAATGAATGGTGCGGATGGAGTATTTTTTGTTGACAAGGGTAGTTTTGGGAACTGCAAAACATAAAAGAAATCTGCACATGGGCATAAACTGATTTTTTTTTTGTGGGAATGTAAACTATTTCAGCTGAGCACAACAGAATTGGATCTCTCTCCTCTCTAATTGGTTGAAATGCTAAGCACATGGATTAGCATAAATTGAAATCAAACTCTCTTCTCTGATTGACTGCAATCCAAAGCACTTGGATCACTACATTTGTATAAATAATACTCCTTGCTGCTGTAATTCTTCAGCAAGGAAGCCAAGGAATAACCTGAAGTCTCCTCGACTCATTTAGGTTTAGTTTAGCTTTATTTTTCCTTTTTCTCTTCCCCCTCCTCTCCCTAATCCAGCCTGTTAGACTAGATCTAGATAAGCAGTCCAGATCTGGTTTATAATTGTAATCACAGCTTGGAGAAGAGTGGATTGATGCACAGACCACAGATCTGAGAATAAGGTTATTGTAAGTATTTTTTATTCAATAAATTGTTAATTTTAATGTCCAATTAAATCTAAAGATATTGTAGTGCCATTAGATGTCTATAGGATCCATGTATTTGGGAAAAGCTCATTCAGTTTCTAGTAGATCTATTGATTACCATCTGATTTCCCTTAATTTAATACCCCTGTGGATGCCTGAGCTTGTAGCCTTGCATCCACAGCATTTGTGGTGATTTTCAATATTCTAATTGAAGCCTTTGATTAGGAGGAAGTCCCTAGGATGATCTGTGACCATTAAAGTGGACAGATCATAGCCTTAAGATCAATTCAAACCTCTAGTCTAAATTGGATTTTCTACCTTAATCCTTTGGATTGGATGAAGTCTATAGGATGATCCGTGACCATTCAAGTAGACAGATCATACCCTTAAGATCAATTCAAGCCTTTGGTTTAGAGTGGATTCTTTTACCTTGCACTTGAGCTCGTATGGTCCTATTTTTTTCTCATCGCATCGTTTAGATTCCCTTTTAAATATATGAGTCTTTGTCAAAGACTCGAGATGTCCGGCATACGAAGAGTGAGTTTAGGAGACACACCATTGTGGGGATATCACGATAACCCCATGTACGAAGAAGAACCACTTTATAATTCCAGCCTACGAGAAGCTGAGATTAACATGGCTGGCGAACAAGAAAATCCCTTCTCTACCCCACACACTGGTAACAATCATGACTGGAGAGATGGTAACACTGGACAAAACCTAACTGCTCAACAAATTGTAGAGCTCAGTATTCAGCGGATACAAAGAGGAGATAGTGACTCTGAGGAATTGCTTCAAGGATTGATTACCACATACGAGACCATTAGGTCACGACAATATTCCAAGGAATGAGAACGACAGGAAAGGCCACCGCCTACCCCGAGCACGGTGTCGGCCCGTGCCACACCATTGAGGTAACCTGCTCACACATTCTTTAACGAGGACTCTCCAGACAAGATTGGCTCATGGGCTGCTCCAAAAGACAGCAATATCAAAATTGAAGATCTCCCTAAAATGCTCGATGAATACATGGCCAAGAGGGAATGCCCTGGTCACTCATTTGGATTTGACAAATTCTTTCGAGATGTTGATTTAACTTACCAATAGGATTCAAGCCGCTAAAATTTATCAAATATAATGGCATGGGAAATCCGAACCATCACTTGGCCACTTTTGCAATGATTGTCGACCCATATATGATAATCAAGAACTTCTCATCTACTATTTCCAATGCTCATTAGAAGGAGAAGCTCTAGATTGGTTTGCAGGACTCCCGGTTTGTAGGACTCACTGCACTCCACTCCCGGGCATCCCAACTAGCGCGACACATTAAAGGTGGAGACCTCACCCTATCCATAGTTACGTCGAAAGTAGGCTCTTCTAGTGAATCAAAGTTGAAAAATAATAAGAAAGCCTCAAGAAACGAACAGGTCAACACCATTGTAAACTAAGGATAAAACTTTGGAAACGAAAACTTTCAACCGAGAAACTTTAGGCAAAATCAGAATCAGCAACGATTCACAAACCAAAACCAAGACACTAATCAATAAAGATATGCAAACCAAAACCAAGGCCAGAACCAGAATCAAGGCCAATATCAGAACAAGAACCAATATCCCAATACTTACCAGAACCAAAATACGACATAAAATCAACCGGCCCACACACCGAACTACAATAATGTACCCCCATCGCAAAACTTCAACCCAGCTAGAGGCCCCTACCAGCCGCAAAGGGAACACTATCCCCCTTTACTTGATACGATTCTCAACATCTTCCATCTCCTTAACACTCAGAATCTCCTCCGATTCTCATAAGAAAGACCCCGACCATGGCCGACAAACCTAGACTATAGAAAATACTGCGCTTCCATCGATACGCGGGATACAACCTAGAAGATTATTGGATCCTCCGGGATGTGATCTATAACATGAATGATAGGAACCAAATAGATTAGGAAGAGCTTAGGAATCCTAACCCTAACAATAACCAACCCCAATAAAATTTAGGGTTCATTAATAATCCTATGCCTAACCATAACCAAGCAACACCTGCCCAGTCACTATCGTGGATCTTTTCGTTATATCCCCCTTCCAGCCCTCCACCTTAATCACTCGCATCCAACCTTCTGACACTTTTGCTACCCCTACGAGAGTTCCTTCACCCCCGTATCCCTCAACCTTGATCACTCTAATCACCCCGCCAAGCCCGCCTCCTTACCCAAAATTCACTCAAATACGAGTCCACTCCTTTAGGGCCCGGAGACCATTCCTCCATAGTCACCCACCAAAACCTTTAACCCCTTCAAATCCTGAACCAACACCATTGCCACTCCCTTCATCTGATTTTGAGTCTGAGTATGGAGACCATGTTCTTCAAACTACAGCCCAAATTGCCACATGGGTAGAAAGCATCACCCAAAAGACTCTGAACCTAGAAAACGAGGCAAAGACTGAGTGTTCACTCAACATGGAAGAAAGTGAGCAAGAACAACATCTTGACCCGTGCGAGACACTGGTCTTTGCTTTCCTAGAAGAAGAGGATTACACACAGTACCTCCCACCTTGGAGCGGCACCGTGCGAGTATGCACCCCGACCTTGAATTTCACTCACTTCACAAACACATCAACGTCGAGCCAAACCGGGTTTGGTCAACAACCGACTTGCCCAATTCTTAAATCAGAAACCAACTATCCACCTTTGCCTTTCCCTCGAAATAAGGATTTCACTGACATACAACCACCAGAGGGGAACATATGAGAAAGAGAAGATAACTTGTCGCTCCCACCTCACATTATCCCTCCACCAATCCCTGCACCTCAACCACTCCAGCCACCTGCACCCAAGGCTCATCGTCCAGGCAAAGAAATGGCACTCGAGCCAGGGCAAGAAGATGACCTTCTGCGACATCTTTAAAAGATCTCAGCCTAGATATCTATATTGCAACTCATTAAGAAATCGCTTGACCATCACTGGTTGTTGATAAGGACACTTGAAGACACACAAGTGGATGAGGATAGAATATTAGATGAGCTACATCAAATTGCCTCGATCATGGCGCAACCTTTGGCACTCACTTTTATAGACGTAGACATGCCTAAGGAGTCACTCCGTAAAAGCGCAGCTCTCATATACCTTACGATCATAATCAGTGGATTCTCCGTACCCCATGCGTTGGTCGATACAAGAGTAGGACTCAATATCTGCCCTATCACAATGTTAAAGACACTCAAATACATGAAGTAGGATGTCAGACCCTCGGCACTATCACTCATAGCTTATGATGGCTCGTGTCGTTTCATCAAAGGAACTATCAAACTATAGGTTCGCCTCAGACCTGTAACAAAAGACGTCACTTTCCATGTTTCTAACTCCTCTAGTATGTACAATATTATCTTAGGAAGAAAATGGTTAGAGTCAATGAAAGCCATCACGTCCACATACCATCAATGCATCAAATTCCCGTACGAGGACTCCATTGTCCGTATATATGCTGATGCACCCCTCTAGGAGATGGGCACTGATTATGCTGCAAATATTCCGACAGCCCATGATTCCGTATTGAACACAGGCCACATTTAGAAGGCCCAAATCCCTGATGAGACAACCATTGTGAAATGAGACAACCATTGCAAAAGTCCATCCCCCTACCCCTCCTAGTTCTCCCCCAATGCGTCCACAAAAATTAATGAGAAGAGAGGTCGGCCCTGACCTCGCCAAACTCTACGACATCAACCCAACCATGATAAAAGGTCGGCCCTGACCTTATGTATCAACTCGGGTGCATCCCTCACACCGGACTTGGTAAAAATAAGCAAGGTCACGTCAGACCCGTTGTCCCAATGAAAATATGCAAGTACATAGGGTTAGGTTACCAATAGAACGGCCCATAAGCCAACTTGTTCCCTACCTCACCGAAATGGTCTCTATATGACCACTTCATCTATGAGACCACTGAGAAAGCAGATGTACCAAGGCAGAAGAAAGTGTCCTTCACTAGATCTTAAGTAGTGGAAATTGAACGAATGGCTAAAGCATTTAATAATTTAACCAAAATAAATGACGATATGGATAAACCACTCGAGGGAGCCAAACCATTGTTTGACACTAAGGAGCTTACAGAAGGGAGAAAGAAATAACCTCAAGAACTCGAGCCGCAAGTGGGAGATTGGGAATCCACTGACGACGAAGATTTCCACATAGCTACCTTGCAAGATAGTGAAGAGCACTTATGCTTAACATGGGAAGGAGATGACACCCCACAAGAAAATATTAACTGGCATAGCATCCGCCTTGGCCTTGGCCTTGGAGGATGGGAATGCTCGTGGGACTCTCCTTGTATGCTCACCCATACCAACCCCGTTGTAGGGCATGCAGAGCATATTACGACGCTTCGCTAGTTGGATCCAACACTCTGCGATTGTAGGATCGAATGATTTAGACCCCATAACGATAAAAATAAGTAATGGCCTACCAACTCAACTACTGGCACAAGAAGAAGAAAATTCTGACGGCTATTTGGTCGACCCAGGGGGAGACACCTAACATGCCCTTACAGTGTTTGAAGAGGAACTTGAACTAGACACTCCTCCATCCCCAAACGTGCCACAACTCTAAATATTCTGAAAATCCCTCAAGGAAGAATGGCAACCCCCTCAGAGTGATGACGAGGACTACTGGATAAACCTCCCTGCACTCGAGCTAGCAGAGCAAGCTAACCTAGGACTTCAAGCGTTGTCAGATCAAGAAGATGAGTTTGATACCAGCTTTAACTCTAACCTAGAAGGATGGGAATGCCCTTGGGATCTCCCTGCATTTCTCCCCATTACCAGCCTCGCTGCCGAGCATGTTCGCTTATCCTAGCATATTATGAAGTTCAAGGGAAAGAGCTCGCTACCCCTGAGGATCCCTTAGGAGGTCACCCTCAACTGGAAGAGCAATCGTATTATAACTCAGAGGACGATAGTTCAACTGATTATGACCTCCAAAGCTTCTTCCAAGATGTGGCAATCAATGTGATAGAGAAAATCCGAACGTTAGTGTCACTGTCACCCGCGTCACTTATTCAAAAGCTCATTAGATGAGGACTTCAAAAAAAAAAAACCAAATTCATAACAACTCCACATTTCCTGAAGAATTGCCCAAGCGGCTCCAACAGCCGTCTCACTCCCTCAATTATAGGAAGCAACTCTCCTGGCGCCTCTTAAGGCAACCGACCATGTACCATATCTACTATCAAAAATAAAAAAAATAGGAAAAGAAGAAAACCCTAAAAATTCATAAATACAAAATCCAAAAAAATTAGAAAACCCCAGAAAAGAAAGGAAACTCTTCGTCTCGAACCAATTTTGCGACCAACAAGGAGACTTCTGTCCTAGAACTTCTATCCCATCTCCCGCATGAGGATGTAAGGCATCAAGGCTAAACAACAAGCCAGTGATCATGCCAGACGAGATACTTCACGACTTTGAGAAAAGGATTAATAGCCTTGACCTTTACCTTACCAAAAATCTCTCAGTGATAAATTTTACCAATGAAAGGTTACCTTTCGAAAAATCAAATCCTCAGTGTAGCAATTTTGCAGTATATGAGCTTACTGAATGTGAAGAAGAAACACTGATCGCCGAGGAGGCGTAGGACTTCCAACGGATTATTAAGCATTTTGACGAGCAAATCCAAGCTGTCGCGAAACCTACAGAAGAAATCAACTTTGGCACTGAAGAGAAACCCAAGAGGTTACTAATTAGCACGACGCTCAACTCCAAGGAATGTCAACAAATCGTACAAGTCCTACAAGAACACCTCGACTCCTTTACGTGGTCCTATGAGGATATGCCTGATTTAGACCCAAGTTTAGTAGAACATCGTCTCGTCTTGGAACTCGATGCAAAACTTGTTAAGCAGAAACTCCGTAAGATGCACCCACAAACCACCCATCAAGTTAAAGAGAAAGTTGACAAGTTACACAAAGCCAAATTCATTGGAGCCGACCTCTACTCCAAGAGGGTTGCCAACATAGTACATGTCACTATGAAAGACAACAGCGTACGGATCTACATTGACTTTTGAAACCTCAACCAGGCATGCCCAAAAGATGACTTCCCACTTCCGCACATTAACACTCTAGTCGACAACATCGCTGGACATAAGATGCTATCCTTTATGGACGGTTTCTCTGGCTATAACCAGATCAAATTAGCAAAGTCTGACCAAGAGAAGACCCTTTCACCACACCATGGGGAATATACTGCTATGTCGTCATGCCTTTTGGGCTCAAGAATGCAGGAGCCACATATCAATGCTCCATGATGGCTATTTTTCATGACATGATACATAAATGTGTAGAAGTCTACGTCGATGACATATTAGTGAAGTCCCAAATGCGGGCAGGACATGTTGAAGCACTCTGACTGGTGCTACAAGAACTAAGAAATATCAGCTAAAAATGAACCCAAAGAAATGTGTCTTCGGAGTCACTTTCGGAAAATTACTCAGTTTTATAGTCAGCAGGTGAGGGATCGAAGTGGACCCCACAAAAGTTAGAGCTATCCTTGAGATGCCACCTCCCAGTAATATCAAAGAATTATGAGGCCTGATAGGAAGATTACAATTCATGAAGAGATTTATCTCCCAGCATTAAGACAGATGCGATCCTTTCTATAAACTACTTAAAGGAGGAATTGAGTAGAAATGGGATGACCAGTGTCAGTAAGCCCTTGACAATATCAAGAAGTATCTCCTTAACCCGCCAATACTATCGCCACCAGTTCTCGAAAGACCCCTAATCCTATACCTCTCAACGAATGACAAAGCAACGGGAGTAATTCTTGGACAATATGAGGAAGACGGTAAGAGAGAGAAGGCTATTTACTACCTCAGTAAGACGATGGTCGAGTATGAACAGAAATACACTTCAATGGAGAAGAACTACCTCACATTGGTGTGGGCCTCAACCAAATTACGACACTACTTCAGAGCACATAAGATACTAGTACTAGCCCGAATGGACCCTCTGAAGTACATATTCAAGAAACCCGTCACATCAGGAAAGATCGCTCGCTGGAAAATGCTATTGGAAGAATTCGATACCACTTACATCACACAGAAGTTGATCAAAGGATAAGCAATCGCTGATTACCTCGCAAATCTCCCACTCCTAAGTGATGAACCTATACACGTTGATTTCCCTTATGAAGACCTACTCACGATTCATAACGAAAAGCCTGATAAGACTTCATGGACCCTTTATTTCAATGGTGCTCTAAATCATAAAGGAAAAGGCATCGGGATAGTCTTCCAAAGCCCGGAAGGAGTCGTTATACCTAAGGCTTTTCAATTAGACTTCCTTGTTACTAATAATGTCACAGAATATGAAGCTTTCATAGCTGGACTGCGAGAAGTGCTACAATTAGGTATTAAACAATTGAAAACCATCGGTGACTCCAAGCTAGTAATCTCGCAAGTTATAGGAGAATGGAAAACCAATGAAAGAAGACTAATGGCATATTTAGAAACTGCTCAATATTTGGTAAAGAAATTCAAAAGAATCTCTTTCACGCACATCTCTAGATTAGAAAATGAGCTCGCGGACTCCCTTGCCACGTTAGCTTCGGTCATTCAAATACCCATCGAACAAAGTACCAAGACCTTCTTCATCAAAAAGCTGACAGTACCCGCTCACGAGGTAGCATGGACCATCAAGAGAGAGCTACCAATCCTCCTTACAAGTACAGGACCAAAAGAATCAATCACTCTGGAAAAGCACATCAAGTCAGAAACCGAAGTCTCTATGTTTAGATTTGAAAAATCACCAACCGACGATGGACAACCATGATATTTCAACATCTGAAACTTCCTGAAGCATCAACACATCCCTCCATACGCCACAAAGATCGAACGGAAGACTATAAGGAACCGATGCGCCCGATTCTGCATACTTGACAAAATACTATATAAAGAAGCCTTTATAAAAGGAGTACTGCTATAATGCGTCACAACCGTCGAAGGATAATACATCATTTGAGAAGCACACACCAGCACTTGTGGTGCCCATGCCGGTAGACAGAGACTCGTCGATCAAATCACACGACAAGGCTACTTTTGGCCCACAATGATAAGATATTACCACCTCTACATCCAACTCTTCAAGCAATGCCAAGAACACGCTGCACTTATCAAAGCTCCATCGGTTATATTAAACACTATGACCACGCCGTGGCCATTTTTGATATGGGCCTTCGATGTCATCGGACCTTTCACAAACACAGTTGGGAACACTCACAAGCACGCGTTCATACTTACGACAATTGAATACTACACCAAATGGGCAGAAGCTAAATCCTATGATAGAATCACCGCTTCAACACTCGTAAGGTTTATCGTTCAAAATATCATCACCAGATTTGGAGTACCCAAGATGTTTGTCACCAACAACGGACCATAGTTCATCGTAGAGAAGATGAAGAAATTATGTAAGAAGTTCGACATCGATCTACGCCACTCATCACCGTTCTACCCTCAAGGAAATGGACAAGTAGAAGCTACAAACAAAATGCTGATTTGAATTTTGGAATGCACAGTAGAGATGAGCAATGGAGCCGACTGGCCCAAACGATTACCATAAGTACTCTGGGCTAATAGGACCTCTATTCGTGCAGCCACTGGCTAAACTTCCTACCTCCTTACCTACGGGATGGAGGCAGTCCTACCATATGAGATACAAGTACCATCCTTATGGATTCAACTCGATGATGAGCTATCCTTAGATGAGAGGAGAATTTCCCTACTCACGCAGCTAGAGCAACTCGATGACACACGTCTAAGGACAGCTGATCATGCTCAGGTATATCAGAGGAGAGTGGCCAGGGCTTATAATAAGAAAGTCCTCGAACGAATCTTTAATATCGAAGAATTAGTCTTGAAGAAAATCATGCCTTCCATGCACACCCACCCGAAAGGAAAACTGAAACCGAACTGGGAAGGCCCTTATGTTATAATAGCCGCATACCTTGGAAATGCATACAAACAGGCAAACCAAGATGGGAAAGAACTCCCTAGCCCTTGGAATGCCATGTACCTTAGAAAATACTATCCTTAGCCCTGTGATCATCATATCTTGTGATTAAATACTTATACTTATCACCCCCGTAGTCATCATGACCCATTCATTGGTCGTACGTCATCAATTTGTAGAATATCCTTAAGACCTCTAATTTATCGCCCACTTTTTTACTCAGGCAATCTAATTGAAGGACTAGTGACCTATCTAACCTCTTTCAAAAGCATAAGTAACACCCAATTCTCATTTCTTCTTCCCTGCCATTGGAGGAGACGTTAGAGCAAAAAAAATGAAGATGCTAGGTGCAATCAAAACTCATCATTCTTGCACTAGCAGGATGTAAAATAATTGAGTGAGAGCATTATGACGAATGAGAAAGTCAATGAGCTCAGGGAAGCATAAGTAGGTCGTGAGGACATCTTTAGTGATTTTACTAGAAATGTATAAGCAAACTGCGAGGGCATCCCTGGTGTCCCCATGTTACTAGATGTCATCATAAGGTAGCCAGAGGAGGACAAACTCCTGCTAACCATAGAATGTGAGACTTTGATGGTGTCGAAATATAACGAAGAGCTCGATTATGGCACCCCGTATCTCTCTGAGGAAAAGATTGTTACTCACCCATGTTGGAAAGCATTAGATACAAACTATTCCTTACATCACTATGCCTTGCCCCCCCTCTTCCACTTTTTTCGGACAATAAATCAAAAGCCTTACAGGATACTCCTAGAAATGAAATCGAAAACTGATGAGTGATGATTGATGCAATCACTTACTATACCTACCATACTTCTCCCTAATAAATATGGGATAGGATGATCATCACCCTAAAATAGACCCCCAGCATACAACAGACCTAATCAAAGAGACCCCCCTAATTCGACGACAATACCAATCAACCTTTCTTCAAAACTAACTCACCAAATACCCATGACTACTTAAAGACCAAAAGTGCTCATCTAAAGCCCAGAAAAGCTCCATTGCATCTGCACATTGGAGCATTTTTTTTTTTTTGAATCAGAACAAGAGTCACCTTAGAAGCGTCGGCTCGTCCACAAAGAAGATGCGAGAAAATGAAGTCACCATCCGGAGAATGCCATAGAAGATACTATATTGTCGATCCTACCACGCTCCTACACTGGGGAATTTTTATTTTTATTTTATTTTATTTTTTATTGCTCTAGTTATTTGCTTTCCCTGTTGCATTATTTTATCGAAAAAAAAAGAGCACATATCCATCCTTTACTACCAGACCTCAGTCTGAGACACTCACCCCCTTGACAACTAGCAAGGGGGAGAACAAAAATTACTAATAGCGTTACCTTTACATGTGCAGGTACGAAGCAACCTTCAACCATCACCGAGCCAGCTCAGGAAGCATCCAAGTCCCAATGACGGTCGACGGCACTAAAGAAACTAAAAAGTGAAAGATAAATGCAAGAGGTAATCAAAAGGGAAGGAGCCCATCAGGTACATCTAAACCAAAAAATCTCCATATATATATATATCAAAATTTTCTTTCTTTTTACACTTATTACAGGGGGCATCCCCCCTGTATGTACAACGCACACGCATAAAAAGAAAAAAAACACACACACACCCCTACTCCTTACGCTTGTTGTTGGGATGGCGACCACCGCTATCCCAGTATCATCAACTAGGTCAGATCGATCCTCCAAAACATAATCCACGTCTGAACTCTAGACGACGCGGCCCCTCCACAGAGTCCCCCTCTCACTCATCTGACTAACAGACTGCCTCGATCGAGAATGAGGAGGATACCCTGCAAGAATCTCACGAATGACAGAATCCTCATAAGCATCACCCCTGACATGATCATGTGACGTGTGACGAGACTGCCCAGCCAAGGAACCCGTAGCCCTCGACTTTGATCCATCAAGCTGACGAGCTAACCTATGCACCCCCCGCTCACTCCTCGTCAGACGATACTGCAGCTGATCTAGGGACACCTGCATCTCTGCTCGCATCGTCCGATGCGCCACCTCCAATGTCTCAGCCTGAGTCTTTTGTGTAACCATCATCTCGATGAATAGGTCATCGCGACTCTGCATCTCCCCAAGGATCCGTCTTTCCTCGAGAGTGGCACGCGCTCACGCTACCTTTAGACGCACTTCCTCATGCTGACAAACCTGCGTAACCACACCAAGTCAAAGAAAACCAATATATATATATGAACATAAAAAAATAAACTTTGAAAAAGAAAGAGTCATACCATATCCAACCTCTCCTCCAGAAATCGTGCAACGGTCGTAGCAGTCACTGGATCAGTAGGAGGCACAGAGGGAACAGCAAGCATAGGCGGCTGCAATGAGAACAAACAAATACATCATACAACACTATAATGATAAATAAACTATGAACACAATAACTAGAACATACCTGAGAAGGAATAAGAGCAGACTCCTGAGGGGGAGCCTTAGGAGCAGAGTTCGGAACAGCCTGCACAACACCAAACAAGCTAACAAAAAATATGTCAAAATAAATAAGATGAAATAACCTCAGCTGAAGTACACCAAACCAGAAACTATACCTAACTCTCGAGACATAGAGAGGCAGCAGTCGCCTCCCTCGTCTGAAGATCGTCGGCAACCTGACGCTAAAATACCACGTAATGTTAGTAAACTATTAAGAAAGCGAAACAATAACACCCAACAAACTAATACAATTGTACAAATGAGTCAAAAGATTGAATGTAACTTACCCAGTGCTCCATCTCGGCCCGAAGCTGAGCCATCGCTAGATCCTCCCGACTGGAGGAAGCAACTGAAGATGGATCAAATGCTAGAACAGAACCTCCAGCAACAAGCTCGACTCTCTACGAATAATAATAATAAACACATCAGTTGGCAAGCTAATAACGCTAACGATTAACAAAACCAAGTTCATATAGACACTTACGAATCAATCAATCTCAAATCACAAACTGGCCACTACCTCTCGATCAGCCTGCTGCTGACTACGTAGCACCTAACTGGCGTCCTCGGCCTCCCTCTCGGACTGCCCAAAATAAAATGAGACACCACGCCTACATTAGAACGACGGGAAGACTAAGTTAACATGATCAAAGCAATTAAACCAATAAACTAACTCACTAGGAGCCGCCAGGTCTCCGCTAGCTAAGCCCCCAACTCATCCTCCGCTCCCCTAGCCTGAGCAATCGAGGTGGCTAGGGAGCGCAATATCTCCTCATCAGGATGAGGGGCGCACCCCATCTGCTCCATCGCCCTATGGAGGTCATCTAACACCCCCTACACACTCGTGGTGAGATGGCCCTACTCCAATGTGGCCAACCTCTCCCTCAATGCCGACGTCGACTCCAGCCCACCAATCACGAAAGAACCACTCCCATGGAAGGGACGTGTGAAGAGGCACCCACCACCCAATGCACTAAACCATCTCCTATATTCTTGGACCTTTGCCTCATCACGTGCCCCAGTCACCCTTGTCCCCCCAGCTCTAAAATCGGCCATCTGAAATGCCATCCGCTCCGCAAAGTCTCGGCCAGGGGGGTCGGTCATCCTCTTTGCCACCCTGTGATGAATCCCTAGAGGGACTCCCTGAGCGAGCCCCAGCTGCCGTATTGCCGGAGATAGGTGGATCCTCTCCACCTTCTCAAAATAATGGACCCATATGTCCATGTCGAAGAAGGGTTGGCCAAACTGAATCACTGGCACACCCGCATCCTCCTCAGCAGCGTATGGCCTCCAAATCACGTACAACCAAACAAGCAAGCCGACCCATCAATGAATCCTTAGAGCCCGAAACCTCAAAATACAACAAAACAAAATGAATGCATAGTAGTATATACCTGCCTTGTATGCATGTCCTTAAAAAGACCATGCGCGGTCTGAAAATCAAAAGACCAGCGACGACCCCACAGTGCTGCCCTCCACACATGCATCAACGGAAACGTGAACGTCACCTCCAACGGAACCCCTGGACGAAGAAAAGAAAAATGATCATATGCCCAAAACTAAAAAAAAGTAACAAAATAAATGCTAAATAGCTGCTACGACAAAAAAAAAATAGAGACACCATGACACCAATTTACTAAAACTCACCTAGAGGAAGGGAAGGAAGCCTCCGATCCTCGCGATGCCCCGTCCCCGATGATAAAGCTGCTCATAAAGATGCGCCAATGCGGCCGCACCCGACACGTAAGTAAAGACCCAATCCAAGTCCCTGAGAACCATAAAAAATAACCTGGTGACGCATCCCCGAGTCGAAGAAGAAAAGAGTACTGTTCAGAGGAAGTGCATTAAGAATGCTCGGAGCACTCTATCCGCAGCCAACCCCGGCTCAACCACAAGCTCCCGACCCACCACCACCACACAACGCACCTCGTAAGATTCCCTCACCTCTGAATGATGCCTTGGAGGGACGAAGCCACTCACAAATATATCAAAGAACCAAGTGACTCGAACTACACCTAGCCCCGATCCACTCGACCTATACGGTACACCCAAAATCTCCTCGCACACCGCCAAATACTCTCCCGCCATCCGCCCCGTGATCAACTCACCCTTAAAATGAAGACCGATAATGCAGACCCAATCCTCTAGAGTCAGCAACATCATGCCAATTGGAAAGAGAAGCACCTGATGCCCCTCCCTCCACCTCTCTAGAATCGTCGCAATCTGGCCACGATCGACCTAAAAGGACTCCAGATCTAGGATCGGATCAAAACTAAAAGACACCAACCACGCTCGCTGAAACTCCGGCAAGGCATGGTACCAAGTATGGGACTCGGTCCACACCGAGCTGATAGCCAGTTGCGGGGGCTCCTATTGAACGGAACACAAGTAGAAAAGTAAGACTAACACACACCTATGAAGAGTAACCCTAAATCTAAAAGCGAATAGTAAATTAAAACACATAATGACAGTTTATAACAAACACATAAAACATGATAAGAACAACAAAACAAAAATGTGGCATATCTCTAGATGCGGTCATGATGCATGAGTGAGCACACAATCAATAATCAATGCAGGTTCAACATACATTAAAAAGGGTTTTCAGATCCTAATAACTCTATGTCGTAACCTAAATGCCTAAGAAAAATGAAGGAAATCTTGCTCATGGGTACCTACCCAACCTCGAGCGAACAAATCCTCCAGTAGGAACTGTCTGCAATCCCGACGCTCCTCCCCCTGGTGCTCCTCAGGCTCGTCCTCAACTCCCTCGCCCTCAACCCTCTCACCCTCATCCTCAGCTACACCCTACTCAATCTCAAGTACCTCCTCCCTGACCTCCACCTGGTCACCCTCTAGTACCTCCTCTCTAACCATCTTCCCGACATCCACCTCCCCGACAACATCGATCCGAGCCTCAGACGTCTCACCTATCTCCCCCGTCATCATCCTCTCCAACTCAGAGATAGTAAGATTGTGTCTACCAATACCCTCACCCTTCATCCTAGAAGAAATAGCTTAAAAAATTGAAGAGAATGAAAGAAACGGCGCCTGAAATGGATGACCAGATCGCGAGATATCATGAAAACACGAAAACTAGAGCGCAAAGAAACAAGGAAACTAGAGAATCAAAGACCAAAACATATAGCATGGAAAAAATGAAAAGTTTTTTAACTATTTATAGAACACGGCTAAATCACGTGCGTAAACTTGTGCTCAATCCAATCACGTACCACCATCCCCGCGCTAACGGCCAGTTGTGAGCGCGTAAACTAATCATCGCCCGCTCAAACTAACCTGACCGCCTGGTTGCGCATAGCCTACCAAGTGTGTAATCATCTTAAGCGCCCACACCGCGACGCATGAATGCCAACAGTCACCCCCATAGTGAACGGCCACTGCCCTAATTCTGCGCCTCATGCCGTGCGTTTAACTCAGTTAAACGACCGGACACTGGCGCTTAATGATCTTCCTACCCTCTGAAACGAGCGCTCCCATTCTGGTGTGCAATTTGTTTATGCACCCGGAGTGAAGCGCGTAATTCTCCAGACATCAAAAAAAAAATTCCCCCCAAACTAAACTAAAAAAAAAATACCCCCCAACATCATTTATACACTTCAACTAAGACTGAACTAAACTAAAAAAAAATGATGAAAAAAAATGCCCCCATCACTTACACGCTTGGTCTTAGATTAGACTAAACTAAACTAAACATGCTCCCAACATACCCTAGATTCAAAATAAAATAAACCCAATCGAACCAAACTCGAAGAAATATTAAATAAGAAAAACATCACACCCAAAACAAGTTAAATAAGTTACAAGATAAATCAAACCAAAAATTTACTACATCACCACAAGAGGAATTTAGAAATGCAACTGCTTCATAAATAGACAAAATAATTACAAAATACACCGGGGGCATACCCTCTGAATATACAACTCAAAATAAGGAATTTAAAACTAGCACGTTCAGGCAATGCCAGAATCCGAATTTATTCGGGAAACCACTTCGAGTTGGATTGATAGCACTAACCCTGGTATCACCTTGCATTCCCAATCCCGTCCATTCCCAATAATCCTCAGCAATCACAACTCTTCGAGTTCAATACTTGGGATACAAAATAAAGAGGAAGAAAAGACAAAAAAAAATGCCCTAAAACTTCTAAAATCTTAAACTTAAAATAAAATTCAAAACAACAAGAACCAAAGCCTTTGGGCTCACACTTAAAAACTATACCTCCTAAACCACTGAGTGACAAGTGTCACACCTTTAAACCCTTCCAATCTAATTAAATCCAAACAAAACACATACCCCCCTTTGAAAAACCACAATCCGTGATAAGCTTAGATAAACCAATAAGAGTAAAACACCCAACAGCCATCTAGAACTCTTTGAAAATTCATACACTTCTGACAAGTGTCATCTCGAATTAAATAAAAGGACAAAAATAAAACACCCTAAACCTTAAACAAAATAAACAACAAGAAAACTCTGACTTGTTTGGGACCAAAAAATGCCCCCAACAAACCCATCAGAACCAAGTGAACTCTCTAAACAAAACTCAATAAAGCAAACTAATCTCAGGATAAACCCTGAATAAATCCGGAATGAATCCCGAAACTCTAAGCTAAGTCGAATCCTAAATAAGTCAAACCAAATATGTCTGACTAATCCATTTAACAAGTTAAAAAAAAAAGTAAATAAGCACAAAAGAATAACAACCCATCTTTATTCATAATTTTAAAAAAATTTACAAGTGTCACCGGAGGCATACCTCAAGAACTTGTAACCCAAAACGAAAACTGAAAATCTGAAATCAACACAAAGTGTGGAGCGGAGCATCCAATCGAAGGCTTCAGGAAGGATTGGCTGGGTAATATATCCCTCCACTTGTAACACCTTCTCTTCTGCCATCTTCACCTCCTCTGCCGCTACCTCCCCAATGCTGCCTTCACTGCTCCCTAAAAGGGATCAATGTGAAGACTAACGCCCTCATTTCCAATACTGCCCATTCTCAGAATAATACCATCCCTGAGCATCATCTCAGGACGAAGATCACATGAAATCACGAATATTGGAAGAAACAACATCCCAATCGGACGGTTAGATTATCCGATATCACTAAAACATGAATTTTAGAGCACAAAATATCCAGAAAAAATAAAACTCGAGACTAAACCAGAGAATGAGAAATAAATGAAGGATCCCTCACTTATATAGAGTATGGACTTAATCACGCGCCCATACACATGCGCTTAATCCAGTCACGCGCCACACACATTACGCTCAATCCAAAACACGCGCTCTAACCCGAAGCCAAGAATCAACCATCGCTGCGCCCGACCCACGTAATCCCATCAAACAAAGGCCTCACGTAGACCACGCAATGCTCTGATGACATGCTAGTATTTGAGCGCATAATCCAATCACCCGCACGCTCACACACACGCAAACAACCCTTCAAACCTGTGATCGCACGCCTGAAAATAGGCGCGCAATCATATTGAGCGGCCTAAAATAGGTGCGCAATATCTAACTTTGAACAAAATCTACACCTTCACATCTTTCCACCCCATCTTGATCAAAATTCCCCTATCCCATCGCATAGCCTCACAGCCTATTCAGAGAAAAAGAAGGAGAGAGGGGCAACCGCTCACACACATCCCATCACGATAAGACGGACACACATGATACCATCGCAATATCCAGTCCCATCGCGATAAATCAATCACGCCACCACACATCCTCTCGCGAGAAGCCAAAAAATGAAGCCAATCATGGTGCAGCCACAACATGATCTTATATAACCCAAGATCCGTCAGAGAAAGAAACAAGACACACTTATCGAGCAAATATCCTATCAACGTCCCATCACTAACTATGCTCAGCCAACATCACATCGCAAACATCACTACTCGAAAAGCTCAAACAACACCTACCACACCATATGATGAAAAAGAAGAAAGCTCAATCATGTCCCATCGCTAAAGTAAAGAGCTCTCTCCCAAATCGCTCATCGCGTAATAGCCCCCAGACACCACTGTAGTAAAAATGCATGAAGATCCGAGACTCCTCCCATGTCCCATCGCATCCGACCAATGCCAAGTTCTAGTGCGAACATCCCGTTAAAATCCCCATGTCCCAACAGGACTCGTCCAGCAAGCAGCCAAAGAAAGGAAGAATCCCCAAGTCCCATCACGACATCACTTCCCCAAGACATCACATCACACCGGAGACCGCCAAGCTCCACCATAGTGGGCACAAAAAAAAGAGAAGAAATCTCTAAAGTTCCATCGCAGCATCACCCCAACAACCCATCAGTCCCATCATGGACTACGCACAATTCAAGTATCACCCCTAGGTAAGTACCACCCTCCTCCCTTTACTCGATCTTGCTTGTAAAATATAGTTAGCTATGATTAAATCAAAATCTTTTCAAAACCCATCTCTGTCGACTCACGAATCACTGTAGTCCTCCCATAAGAGACAATCATCAGTATTTGTCGAGAAGGTTAGACAGAGTATCCGGCATGCCAAGTGTCATCTTGACAACCACACAAACGATCGGGTCCACAAATCTAGTATCGATGGATCTACTCAACGACATCTCGAAAGCCACATTTTTCAAAGATTTACCACTGAATTAATCTTAAGTTAAACTCCTAAAATTTCAAAACCCCCTTACTTACTTCTAAAAGAAAAAAAATTCTTTTACTTCCGAAAAAAAATCTCTTACTTCTCAAACCAAAAATCTTTTACTCCTACTTTCAAAACCAAAACCAAAAGAGAAAAATACAATCAAACTACCAAAAGAAGAAACCAAGATAATAATAATAAACAAAGAGACTCACCTACCAAAATTCACCTCAATCCTCAACCCAAACCGACCATTCCCTTGGGAAACTAAACAATGAGTATATTTAATCAAAGAACTTACAAACGCCTATTGGAAAAGGAACGCCTTATGCGCATTGGTGTGAGCAATGAAGCGCCCGGTCTAACATGACTTGAGAAAGCCTTTGACATTATATTGCATTGTATTATCGATCCCTAGAACTTATAGACTTTTGTATGATGTCCCCCCACTACCTCGACTGCGTCATACCCCTCTGTTTGACTGCCCCCTATAGCAGGTCGCGACATACGACGGGATGCTCCTTGCACCCGCAGATTAAGATATGTTGATTCTCCTTTTTGTTTGACTGTCACTCACAGCAGGTCACGCCACGTGATAGGGTGCCCCTTGCACCCGCAGGGTATGATGCAGTTGAGGTACTGGGGGGCATCATACAAAAGTCCATAAGGTCAAGGGATCGATAATACAATGTAATATAATGTCAAAGGCTTTCTCAAGTCATGACAGATCGGGTGCGTCATTGCTCACACCAATGCACGTCAAGCGTTCCTTTTCCAATAGGCGTTTGTAAGTTCTTAGATTAAATATACTCATTGTTCAGTTTTCCAAGGAAATGGTCGATTTGGGCAGGTGATTGAGGTGAATTTTGGTGAATTTTGGTAGGTGAGTCTCTTTGTTTATTATTATTATCTTGGTTTCTTCTTTTGACTTCCCTCGTCGAATGTCTATGACAGCGGGTCGCAATACGCGACGGGATCACCCTTGGGCATCCACGACATGAAACACATCTTTTGACAGCTATCACTGGGTCCCCGAATGCTCCATTTTAGCTTGCATTGATAGATAAGAAAGCCAAGCATGTCATGTCAGTATCCCCAGTTCACGTTTGTGATTTCCCAAGAGAAACGAGAAGACACCTCGAATGAGGGGTGTCTACTTCTTCAACGCGTTCTTACTTCGCAAGAGCGCGCCGAAGAGGGGCATCTGTAGACACCCCCATTTTGTCCTCTCAGAATATACAAATATGTTCTGTTAACCTCTTTTGACTTCTCAACCCTAATTATGACCATATGCTGAAACAATAGTATATGGCTGGACAAGGGCTAAGACAATAGCTCTGTGGCTCAGGCCCCATGACCCTAATGTAGGTACCATGCATTGAAATAATCATGATTGAACACAGGCTAAAATAATAGCTCTGTGGCTCATATCCCAACATAGGGAGACTATATACAGAAACAATAGTATATAGTCAGAATGTAGACTGAAACAATAGTCTTACATTTTAGACCCCTTTTGCCCTAATGTGGAACCATATACTGAAACAAAAGTATATGGCCAGACGCAAGCTGAAACAATAGCTATGTGGCTCAAGCCCCATGACCCTAATGTGAGGACCATGCACTGAAACAATAGTACATGGCTGGACACAGACTGAAACAATATCTCTGTGGCTTAGATCCCGACGTAGGGAGAATATATACTGAAATAATAGTATATAGTCAGAAAGCAAGCTGAAATAATAGTTTGGCATTTCAGACCCGACCCAAACCCGGACAGCTTTGAATTATGTGACTAAAACCATGCACACAATTCGATCGCAAGCCAAACCACACACATGCAATCAGTCCCCCTTTTAGACTAGACTTCCTTTCCCAGACCACCTCGAGACTCAATCACGTGCTTCACACGAGACGCGCGATCGGATTGAGCGCCCGACCACCGGTGCGCAATTGGCCTACGCCCGACCTAGTCTTACAGTCCTTAACCCCCAAGCCTCCTCGATTTTTCTCTTCGAAAGAAATGCTTAATCGGATTATGCACCCTACACCACGGGCGCAATTAGTCCTAACATTGTTAGAACTAAGAAACTCACTGAGCAAGTCAACCAATCGCTCACTGAGTCGGTGATAGACTCAAAGCGATTAAGCACCGGGAGACCAGCGCGCAATCCAGTTAAATGCCTGAAACAGGGCATTTAATTGAAGAAAAACTTATAAAAGATTTTTTTCTAATTCGCCCCAACAAGGAGGGCACACAACATGAGAGAAAATGGATTTTTTTGGGATTTCGAAACCATAGAACTCTAAGAACGAACATATAGAGGAGCCTAACCATGATTTCAAAATTCAGACTTCGAATTCTTGAGATTCCTCTCCACAGCCCCGGTCTTAGGTAAAAATCTTAGTTTTAGATTTAAGATTTTCTCTTAGTCTCAATTATTAATATTAATTTTCAGTTTTTAGACTGTAGCACCTTCTTTAGACTGTATCTCTGGTTCTAGTCTCCCGTTTCTAGAACCAGTCCTTAATCTGACGGCCTAATTCATCGACTATAGACTTCAATTCTGTTCTAAAATCTTAATTTCCAATCCTATCATTAATCTCTGGTTCTAGTTCTTAGTTTCTAGAATCAGTCCTTAATTAGACGGTCTGATTTTCTAATTTTGAACCCGAATTCAATCCTTAAAATTTTAAATTCTAGTTTTAATTCCATAATTTAATATTTCTAAAATCCCAAATATTAATTTAGTCTTCTATAATCCTAGTTTCATAATTTAATTCATGATTATAATCTCGAAAATGACTATAAAAATCTAAAAATACTACTTTATAATCTAAAATTCAATTTATTTTAATCTCAGCCACCCGATTTACCCAAGGGAGCTTACGGAGGGTACTCGGGAATGAGGCCAATCCTCCTTTGCATAGAGGGCCAAAAACCCCTCTTTTTTTAGATTTTTAGTATAATTAATTCATTACTTTAATTAAATTTTAGTAAAATTAATTCATCGCTTTAGTTAGAATTTTAGTATAATATAATTTATTGCTTTAATCAGAATTAGTAAATGTTAGTTCCTTTATCTCAATTAACTTTTAGTATAGTTAATTCATTATTTTAAATCATATTATTTTAGTACAGTCAATTCCTCGACCTGATTAGAAAATTTGATAAAATTAGCTCCTTTATTTTAATTAGATTTTTAGTATAGTTAGTTTATTTTTTTTAATTAGATCTTAATAAAATTAGTTTATTTGTTTTAATTAGATTTTAATAAAATTAATTCATTGCTTTAATAAGAGTTCTAGTAAAATTAGTTCTCTATTTCAATCAGAGTTGCAGTAGAATTATTATAATTGCTTTACTTACAATTCTAGTACAATCAACATGCTTGATTTAATTAGAGTTTTATCAGAATTGATATACCTGCAATCTTAGTACAAGTAGGAGACTAGTATTAATTGGACTTCTGGTAGCATTAAGAAATTAAATTAATTAGACTTTTAACAAGATTAAAACATTAAAATTAATTAGACTCCTAGCACAATTAGGAGACTAATATTAATTGGACTCCTGTTAGTATTAGGACACTAAAATTAATTAGACTCCTAATAGGATTAGAATATTAGACTAGATCATTGCAATAAATTCACACAACTAGACTCACAATAGAATTAGGAAATCTAAATCAATCAGAATTACATTAATAACAAGGAAAGAAAAGGAAAACTAAAGTATCTAAATTATAAGGAAGAGCCATAGCTGTTGATGTTTGTAGGCGGAAGATTTAGTAAAAAAGTAACCCACACCCACTCTAAGGCGTGATCACTGACGTGTTACAGTATCGTTAAATATCTGCAGCTGACGAGCACAACAAACTAGGAACCTTCCTATAAACTCCCCTCTTTTATTTTATTTCTAACATTCCAAACACAGCATCGTTAGAGTCCACTTGGACAGAATTGGGCCACTGATTTAACGGTGACCTAGAGGAACCCAGAAAAAGCACGCACCAATAGGTGAGGATGGTGAGGATGTTGCTCCTCACGAGCCCGCGATCAGGATTCCGCTGGAGGAGTTCTTCGCACAAGACCAGGTAGGTATCCGTGAACAAGAGCTCTCGTTATTTCTAGGCATTTAGGTTATAATGTAGACTTCTTAGGAAGGAAACCTTCTAATTTTATGTCAAACCTGCATGCTGGCATCTAGGTTTAGGTTATGTTTACTTTATCATTCTGCATTATATTTATCATGTTTTGCATGCTTGTTGTGGATTGTTATTCTTATTTGTTTCATTATTATCATTTTTACGATTATTGTCATTAGGTAGGTTTAGTCAGCATCTGTGATTGTGATCAAGGTTAGTGTAGGCCTAGGTTAACGTGTATCTTATTTTCTCGTGGTTCGTCAGGAGCCTCCGGTACTGGCCATTAGTACGGCGTGGTCGGAGTCTCATGCCTGGTACCATGCCCTGCCTGAGTTCCAGCGAGTGCGGTTAGTGGCTTTCGGTATTGGGCCGATTTTAGAGTTGGAGCCCTTTTCAGATGACCGTGGCCTGATTGGGGCGATCATGGAGAGATGGAGGGAGGAGCAGCAGGCATTGTTGTTCCTGGTAGGCATGCCGCTTCCCACCCCTGAGGACTGGGTTCATATCACCGGGCTGTGGTTCGAGGGAGCACCTATCACAGGGCAGATGCAGAGCGATTATCAATCCGTGTGTAGGGAGGTGCTCGGTGTTGAGTACCGGCACAGTTGGTCTGGGAGAGGGATTGTCCGGACCACTTAGTTTTTTTATACTTTTGCTAGAGGATCTCTCTGAGGCATCACTCGGAGGTGAGGACAGCTTTTGATAGGTGTCGCTAGGTGATGGCATGTAGGGCGCCAGTGACGGAGCCAGGAGTAGCGACAGATCGAGTACTCCTGGTGTTCTTGATGCATTCCTTTGGGGTGGTCCTCTTCTCATCTTTGACTTGGGGATGTGTGACGGGTCTCTTCCTGACATTGTTGAGGGACCTAGATCAAGTGCCCACCTATGCTTGGGGGCAGCAGCGCTGGCGCACTTCTACGAGTAGCTTTACCATAGAGGGAGAGGCGTCGCAACGATCGAAGGTTTCCTCCCCTTCATTCAGGTGAGTTTTGATTAGTTAGTTTCATTTGTAATGTCTTAGTGTTTATTTTGGTGATGGTTTCTGACAATGAGTGTTTAGTTTTAGGCGCATGACCACTTCTCCTTCTTGCGCCCGTGGGTCCCGATGGAGATTACTTTCACGTTCCCCTGGATGCATGTGTGGCGGCAGGTGATGGGGCATTGTCGTCGATCTTCAGATCTACAGATAGCGACGAGTTTATTTAAGGATATGCACACAGGGCAAGTACATGTTGTTTATGTTGTAATAGTGTTTTACATGTTTTAGGTCATGGACTTGACAGGCCATTTTATTTTACTTTTGGTCACAAGTGATTTGGAGGCCCTTTGGTGCAAAGGAGGACGTAGGGCAGCCGGTGATTCAGTCCGATCGGCCCTTCTACGATGTGGACATCTAGGTCCATTATTTTGAGAAGGTGGAGTGCATCCATGTCTCTCGAGTGACTCATCAGTTAGGGCCCTCAGGGAGTTCCTTCAGAGATTCGCCATCGAGTGGCGAGAAGGATGACTGGTCCCTCTAGTCGCATCTTTTCATCTAGGATTGTAGCTTAGATTGAGGACTTTAGAGTCAGGGGGACCAAGGTTACCAGGGCACCCGATGAGGCGAATGCCTAAGAGTTCCTGAGGTGGTTTCGTGATATAGGCAGTGGTCCTAAGGTGGTTTCGTGATATAGGCGGTGGTCGACTCTTCACCCGCCCTTTTCATGGGAGCGGTTCTATTACGGTTGGTGGTCCTGAGTCAGCCTCCACTTTGAGAGAGAGACTGGCCGCATTAGAGCAAGGCCACTTGGGTGCGGGCCTCCACAGAGCACTGAATGAACTACACAGGATGATGGAGTGGACAGGATGTGCTCCTCATCCGAATGAGGAGATGTTGTGGTCCTTGATGGACTCAATCTTTCAGGCTAGGACCTCGAAGGACGTGCTGAGGACTCAGCTTATAAAGACGCGGCGATCTTTGGTGAGTGAATTTATTTGTGAGTTTCATTTATTCCTACCTCTAATCATTTTTAGTTTAATTGTCTTATTTGGTTCCTGTTTGTCAGACTGAGAGGGAGAGCGAGGTCACCAGGCAGGCGGCATTGCTCGGGTCCTACCATAGCCAGCAGCAGGTTGACCGGGCTGCGATGGCTAGCCTACGCTCTGAGATTGATCGACTGGTAAGTGTTTTTTTTTTATGTTATTAATCATTAGCATTTTGTTGATGTTGTTAAGCTTGATGGGTTTATTGGCATTTACAAAGAGCGGAGCTTTCCGCTGCTGGGGCTTCTGGTTCAACATTCGACCCATCTTTAGTAGCCTCTTCTAGTCGGGAGGATCCGGCGATGGCTCAACTTCAGGCAGAGCTAGAGCACTGCATAAGTTTCTTTACTCTTTTTGAGTTATCCGACCTTGTGTTGTTTAGTGTTTTGTTGGTGTTGTGTTATGTCTTTTCAGCATCGCCTTACCGAGCAGTTCGAGGCCAGGGAAGCGACCGCCACTTCTCTATGTCTAGAGAGTTAGGTATATTTTGTTTATGTGTAGTTTATTTTTATTTATTTTCTAATTAGCTCTGTCTGACGAGTTTTATGTTTGCTTTGGTTCTCATGCAGGTTATTCCTGACTCTGCTCCCGAGGCTCCTCCTAAGGGGTCGACTCCTACTCCTTCACAAATATATTTGGTTAGCATGGTTATTTTTCATTCTTGATTATGTAGAGTTGTTGTGTCTCTTATGCTCTTTCTTGGTTTCTTGTAGCTGCCTGCGTCCGAGGCTCCTCCAGCTGATCCGGTCACTACTGCCACCATAGAGCGTCTCCTGCAGGAGCGTACTAAGCTAGTATGGCTTCATTGTCTATATTCTTTGTCTTGTTATACATATGCACTCTCTTAGCCTTTGACTTGTACAGGTGCGTGAGCTGGAGGAGTCGCATATAGAGACACAACGTGTCCTAGCTCACCAAGACATTCATGAGATTCCTTCCGATATCGCAGAGTGCCATCTCTAAGAGGTGACCGTGGGCTTATTGGTCGAGCGGAGGACCCGAACAATCGAGCTAGAGGGTGCCCGAGCCATGGCTCGTGCTGAGATGCAGTCGACGATAGATCTTCTGCAGCATGAGTTGACGAGAGTTGGTGGGAGAGTGCAAGGGATGATCAACCATTTTCTAGGGTTGGGATCGAGGGCCAGTGGCTCACTGGCAAAGATTCGTCGAGAGGTTCATGAGTGCATGAGGGCTTATGCACAAGCAAACTCGGTCGTAGGGCCTATGCTTGCTTTTGGTCCTCTACGTTCACATTCCCGACGGGCCTCCAGCCAAGCGAGCGAGGGAGGTTATGTAGCTAGGCCTTCTCCTCGTAGGGAGTGTCCTATGACTCTGGGTGCTGGTATTGAGTTATCGGGGGATGCGACCCCAGACCCAGGGGTTGTGGATATGGGAGATGGTAGTGATCGCCCTTCACAGAGGCAGCAGAGGGAGTAGGGAATTTTTATTGTTTCTTCTCTTTTTTGTTGTATATACAGGGGGTATGCCCCCGGTGACACATGTAAAAGAAACTTTTGATATATAAAAAGAGATTTGGTTTAGATGTACCTAGCTTCATTTTGTTTTCTTGTTACCTTCTTTCGTCTTATTTCTCGGTACCGTCGCCTACTATTGGGACTTGGATGCTCCTTGAGTTGGCCTGGTAATAGTCGAAGGTTATCTCGTATCTGCACATGAGGATAAAAGGCATTAGTAATTTTATTTTCCCCCTTCCTGATTATCAAGGGAGGATATGTCTCAAACCGAGGTTTGGTAATAAGAGAGGGGCTTTTTTTTTCTTTCTTTTTTTTCTTTTTTTCTTTTTTTTTTCCTCCTTTTTTTTCTTTTTTATTACAAGGGAAGGGAAATAATGCAACAGGAAAAAAAAATAACTGAAAGCAACAGGAAAAACAAATAATTGAAAGTAAATAAAAAAAAATGCCCTAGCGTAGAAGCGTGATGGTAGAGGCAGTGTGACGTCTTCAGTGATATTCCTCGAGTAGTGACTTCTTTATTTCTCATCTTCCTTATGGGCAAGCAAGAGCGTTTAATGCGATTCTAAAAAAAAGCCCCAGTGTCGAGGTGCAATGGAGCTTCGTTGGGTTCTTTTAGTACTTTGGGCCTATGATTGGCCACGTGTATTTGGTGAGTTAGTTTTGAAGAAAAGCTTGAGACTGTCATCGAACCAGGGGGGTTGTCTAATCATATCATCCGTATATTAGGGGTCTACCTTTGATAGTGGTCATCCTATCCCATGGTCATCGTTGTAAGGGACGCGCAGTAAGTGTAATAGGTGATTGTATCAGTCATCATTCATCAGTTTTCGATTTCACTTCTAGGAATATCCTAAAAGGTTTCCAACTCATTGTCGGAAAATAAAAATTAAGGGTGAAAGAGAGATAAGGCTCAGTGATGTGGGAGAATAGTTTGTATTTGACGCTTTCTAAAAGGGATAAATAACAGTCTTTTTCTTAGAGTGGGTATGGAGTGCCATGATTGAGCTCTCTGTCATGTTTCGACACCATCAAAGTCTCACATTCTATGGTTAGCAGGAGTTTGTCCTCCTCCGCCACCTTACGGCGGCATCTAGTAGTATTGGGACATCAGGGATGCCCTTGCAGCTTGCTTATATATTTCTAGTAGAGTTATCAGATATGTCCTCACTGCCTATTTATGCTTCCCTGACCTCATTGACTGGTTCATTCGTCGTATTGCTCTCACTTGATTTTTTTATATGTATGCATTTTTTTTTCGAAAGTAACCTGCTAGCACAAGAATAGTGAGTTTTGATTGAGCCTAGCATCTTCATATTTTGCGCTCTAACGTCTCCTCCAATGGCAGGGAAGGTGGATGAGAATCGGGTGTTACTTATGCTTTTGAAAGAGGTTAGGTATGTCACCAGTCCTTTGATCAAATTGCCTGAATAAGAAGGTGGGTAGTAAATTGGAAGTCTTAAGGATATTCCGAGAATTAAGGGCGTACGACAAACGAATGGGTCGTGACAACTACGGGGTGATAAGTATAAGTATCTGGCTATAGGATGCCATAATCATAGGGTTAAGGGTAGTATTTTCTAAGTTACATGGCATTCCAAGGGATGGGGAGTTCTTCCCCATCTTGATTTACCAACTTGTTTACATTCCCTGGATATGCAGCTGCAATAACATATGGGCCCTCCTAGTTCGATTTCAATTTTCCCTTTGGATGAGCATGTTTGGAGGGCATGATTTTCTTCAAGATTAATTCTCCAATGTCGAAAGTTCACTCGAGGACCTTTTTATCGTAAGCCCTGGCCACTCTCCTCTGATATACCTGAGCATAATCAGCTGCCCTTAGACTCGTCTCATCAAGTTGCTCTAGCTCGGCGAGTAGAGTAATTCTCCTTTCGTCTAAGGATAGCTCATCATCGAGTTGAATTTACAAGGATGGTATCTGTATCTCATAGGGTAGGACTGGTTCCATCTGTATATAAGGAGGTAAGGATTTTGGCCAGTGGTCGTACGAATAGAAGTCCTATAGGGCCAGAGTGCTTTTGATAATTGTTTAGGCCAGTCGACTCCATTGCTCATCTCTACCATTCATTTCAGAATTCAGATTATTATTTTATTTGTAACTTCTACTTGTCCATTTCCCTGAGGGTAGAACGGTGATGAGTGGTGTAGATCGATGCCGAATTTCTTGCATAGCTTCTTTATCTTTTATGTGATGAATTGTGGTCCATTGTCGGTGACAAACATCCTGGGTACTCTAAATCGGGTGATAATGTTTTGAATGATAAACCTCATGAGTGTCGAAGCGGTGATTTTAACGTAAGATTCAGCTTCTACCCATTTGGTATAGTATTCGATCGCAGTGAGTATGAACGCGTGCTTGTGAGTATTCCCAACTGTGTCCGTGAAAGGTCCGATGATATCGAAGGCCCACATTGAGAATGGTCGTGGTGAGGTTATAGGATTCAATGTAACTGATGGAGCTTTGATGAGCAGGGCGTGTTCTTGCCATTGCTTGCAGAATTGGACGTGAAGGTGGCAATATCTTATCATTGTTGGCCAAAAGTAGCCTTGTTGTATGATATGATCTGCAAGTCTCTATCTACCAGCGTGGGTGCCGCAGACACTGGCATGTGCTTCTCAGATGATGTATTGTCCTTCGGCTGTCGTGATGCATCGTAGTAGTACTCCTTTGGTGAAGGCTTCTTTGTATAGGGTTTCACCGAGTATGAAAAATCTTGCACATCTATTCCTTATGATTTTCCGTTCGATCTTTGTAGCATAAGGAGGGATATGTTGATGCTTTAGGAAATTTCAGATGTCGAAGTACCATGGTTGCCCATCGTCGGTTGGTGATTTTTTGAATCTGAACATGGCGATGGTGGCTTCTTTATCCATGGAAGTGCTTTGGGCGGGCTTCCCTTCATTCTTGCGAGCTTCTAGTGCAATTGGTAGTTTCGATTTCACTTTCCAAGTGACTTCGTGTGCTAGTGTTGTGAACCTCTCAATGATGAAGGATTTTGTACTTTGTCCGATTGGTATCTGTATGACTAAGGCAAGTGTGGTGAGAGAGTCTGTGAGCTTGTTCTCTAATCTAGGAATGTGCGTGAAGGAGATTCTTTCAAATTTCTTTATTAAGAACCGAGTTATCTCTAGGTAGGCCATCAATCCTCTTTCTTTGGTTTTCCACTCCCTGATAACTTGCTATATTACAAGTTTGGAGTTGTCGATTGTCTTCAACTACTTGACTCCTAGCTGTAGAGCTACTTGTAGTCCGACGATGAAAGCTTCATATTCTGCAACATTGTTAGTGACTGGGAAATCGAGCTGGAAAGCTTTTGGTATGACAACTCCTTCTGGGCTTAGTAGGACTATCCCGATACCCTTCCCTTTGTGGTTAAGAGTGTTGTCGAAGTATATGGTCCATGACATCTTATCGAGCTCTTTATTGTGAATCGAGAGTAGGTCTTCATCAGGGAAGTCTCCGTGCACAGGCTCGTCGTCTGGGAGTGGTAAGTCGGTGAGGTAGTCAATGATCGCTTGTCCTTTGACAGATTTATGTGTGAAATAGGTGATGTAGAATTCTTATAGTAACATGTGTCATTGGGCGATCTTTTCAGAGGTAGCGGGCTTCTCAAAGATGTACTTCAGAGGGTCCATGCATGCTAGTACCAATATTTTGTGCGCTCTGAAGTAGTGTCATAGTTTTGTTGAGGCCCACACTAGTGTGAGGCAGGTCTTCTCCATTGGCGTGTATTTCTATTCGTACTCAACCATCATTCTGTTGAGGTAGTAGATAGCCTTCACTCTCTTATCGTCTTCTTCATATTGTCCAAGGATTACTCCCATTGCTTTGTCATTTTCCAAGAGAGAGAGGATCAAGGGTCTTCCAGGAACTGGCGACAATAAAATTGGCGAGTTGAGGTGGCACTTCTTGATGTTGTCGAAGGCCTGCTGGCACTGGTCATCCCATCTGTACTCGGCTCCTCCTCTAAGTAGTTTGTAGAAAGGATCGTATCGATCTAAGTGCCAAGAGATGAATCTCCTAATGAACTGTAACCTTCCTATCAAGCCTCATAATTCTTTGATGCTGCTGGGAGGTGGCATCTTGAGAATGGATCTGACCTCACCAGGTCAACTTCGATACCTCATTTGCTAACTATAAATCCTAATAGTTTTTTGGAGGTTACTCCAAATACGCACTTCTTTGGATTCATCTTCAGTTGATATTGCTCGAATCTTTGTAACACCAGTCGTAGTGCTTCGGCATGTCCTACTCGTGTCTATGACTTCACTAGTATGTCATCGACGTAGACTTCAACACATTTGTGTATTATGTCATAAAATATGGCCATCATGGTGCATTGATATGTGGCTCCTGCGTTCTTGAGCCCAAAAGGCATGACGACGTAGCAGTGGGTTCCCCATGGCATGGTGAATGAAGTCTTCTCTTAGTCTGACTCTGCTAATTTAATCTGGTTGTATCTGGAGAAGCCATCCATAAAGGATAACATCTCATGTCTGATAGTATTATCGACCAGGGTGTCGATGTGCAGTAGGGGGAAGTCATCTTTTGGGCATGCTTTGTTGTGATTTCAGAAATTGATGCATACCTTCACCCTGCCTTCCTTCTTGGCAACATGTACTATGTTGGAAATCCATTTAGGGAAGAGGATGACTCGGATGAATTTTACTTTGTGTAGCTTGTCGACTTCCTCTTTGACTTGCAGTGCTGTTTAGGGATGCATCCTTCTGAGTTTCTGCTTGACGGGTTTAGCATCAAGTTCCAGGACCAACTGATGTTCTACTAAGCTCGGGTCCAGTCTAGGCATATCCTCATAGGACCATGCGAAAGAGATGAAGTGATCTTGAAGGGCTTGGATAATTTATGGTCGTTCCTTGGGTTTGAGTGTTGCGCTGATCAGCAGCTTCTTGGGCTCTTCCTTGGTGCCGAAATTTATCTCTTCAGTCGATTCTACGGCAGCTTGTGTTTGCTCGTCGAAGCACTTGATGACCCATTGGAATTCTTGGGTTTCCTCTGCGACTAGTGCTCCTTCTTCTTCATCCGTGAGTTCGTACACTGGAAAAGATCCACACTGGGGGGTTAGTTTTGTGAGAGGCAACCCTTCATCAGTGCAATTTATAATCACGACATCCTTTGTCAAGTGCAGATCAAGGCTGTTCATCCTCCTTTCGAAGTCATGGAGTATCTCATCAGGTATGATAACGGGCTTATTACTTCATCGGGATGCTCAACAGTTTCATGAGGAAGCGGTAGTGGGTCACTTCGAACTGAGTCGAGGCAAGGCTCTTTGATATTGAGGGCAGGACAATGATCAAGTGTGATCATGTCAGTTACTCCTTTGAGTTTGTTGAGGTGGTCAGTACTCGTATCCTTTGGAGAAAGGTCTCCTTGCTGGTCACTGAATGGGTTTGGTATGAAGGGCTCCCTCCCTTTTCTATGATTTTCTAAGTTTTTAGGATTTTCTATTTTTATATTTTTGTGGGTTTTAGGATTTTCTATTTTTTTTATTTTTTAATGATAAATATGGTATAGGGTCGATTCCTTGAGGCAGATCCAGCGAGGCTACTTCTCCTAGTTGGGGAAGTGGGACGGCTGCTGGAGCCATTCGGGCAAGTCTTCGGATGATGTGAACTCGATCTAAATTTGATATTTTTTTTTAAAGTCCTCATCTGGGGCGGTCCTCCTGATGAGCAATGTTGGTGATGGTTTGTCAGACGGCTCCTCCTTCTCTTCTACCTCATGAAGCACTTCTTCATCAAAGAGAGTTTGAAGATGATAGTTGTCCAAGCACTGGCTTTCAAAATTAGATTGGAGGTCTACTTGTTGCTGAGATTGCTCGTTCCATATTAACCATAGATACGGTTCGATGAACTTAATTATCAAACCTTGGTTGCTTTCGACCATTCTCCATAGTGCAGGAAGGGGGTTGGTCTGACCCTCTCGTTCGAAGTCCTCTATTATTATGGTGCATGTCTGGGAATAAGGCTGATATGGTCAAACAATGCATGGATACTCTCGTGGGCACTCCCATGTAGTGAAGAAGCACTCAAAAATATCATCATTGTGGTCAGAACTTGGGACTTCCTTCCTCTGGATCTCGTGGTACATGGTGAAAAGTATGCAGGCCTGACAGTGAGGCTGATATGGGTGAGAGATGCAGGGATACTCCTAGGGGCATTCCCATCCTTCATGATTGGGGCTGAAGTTACTATTGCCAGGGTCAGGATCTTCCTCTTCATTTGATTATGCTTAGAAGTCATGTTCCAGCTGTTCTGCTAACTCCAGGGCAAGGAGATCTATCTAATAGTCTTCATCATCGCTCGGCAGCTGTTGCCATTCTTCTTCCAACGACATCTGGAGCTGAGGTGCTTCTGGGGATTGGGGGCATCAAGTTCTAACTCCTCTTCGACTTTGATGAAGGTGATATGAGACTCTTCTCACTTGATTGTTTGCCAGATCTCGTTCATGACGGCTTTTCGACATTGCAGTGTCATAGCTATGCATCGGTCGTAATATGGCAGTTTCAGGTAGGAACATTGAAATGGGCATTACCAATTATCGAGCATGTACTGGCAATCGGTGTTTGAATTCTCAACTCGAGAGTGATTCTCTTGTTCGAACCATTGGAAATGATCTGCTCTTAGATGGTCTTCGAGCTCTACGTCAGTAAGGTTTGTCTAGTAGTCCTCTTCCTCACTTATAATTGAGAAGGGGGCCTTTCATATTGACTTGGTCAGTTGATGTGACTCTAATTCTTCTTCATCTCTAACAGTGGAGATGTGGAAATCTTCCTCATTTGTCGATCCCCAATCTATTGTGTGTGGCTCTCGCTCTTCAGGGGTTTTGAACAATGGTCTGACTCCTTCGAGCGGTTGGTCCATGTCATCACCATCACGGCTTAGGTTTGTTAGGTTAGTGAAGCCTCTGGTTATTTGCTCTATCTCAGTTGCCTGAGATTCGGTGAAGGATGGATCCTTTCTTCTCTTTGGCACATCAACCTTCTTAGTAGTTCCATATATGAAATGGTCATAGAGCGACCACTTTGGCGAAGTAGGTAGGATGTCGACTTGCTTGTTGTCTGACAGGTAACCCAATCCGATGTGCTTGCATAGTTTCTTCAGGACAACCAGTCTTTTGCGTCCTTGCTTATCTTTGCCAAGTCCAGTGTGAGAGATGTATCCTAGCTGATACATTAGGTCCCATCCTTTTACCCTGGTCGAGTTAATGTAGTATAGTCGGGCAAGATCAGGCCTGGCTTCTCTTCTCACTTCTTTTGGCCGGTGGGTCGAAAGGGACCGAGGATAGCTAACTTCTGCTATTGATGTATCATCAAGCTCCTTCATATTCTTTATATGTCCTGTGCTCAGTACCGAGTCATGTGCTATTGGAATGCTCACCGCATAGTCTATGTCCATTCTTTAAGGGGCGTATCGGCATATATTCTGACGATGGAATCTTCATCGAGAATTTGATGCATTGGTGATACGTTGATACTACTACCTTCATGGATTCTAGCCACTTCCTTCCTAATATCAGATTGTAAGTACTTGAGGAATCAAAGATATGGAAAGTGACATCCTTGGTGACTGGCCCAAGGTGAACTTGTAACTTGATGGTTCCCTTGACGAAGCGTCGGGAGCCATCATAAGCGATGGGAGATAAGGACGAAGGCCTTATATCTTGTTCGGTGTATTCAAGGATCTTTAATGTCGTTATAGGACGGATGTTAAATCTTGCTCCAGTGTCAACCACTGCGTGTGGTATTGAAAATCCTCTGATTATGACGGTCAGATAGATAGGAGTGAAACTTTCACGTAACGATTCTTTAGGCATGTCAGCTTCAGTGAAGGTAAGTGCAGGCGGTTGAGTCATAACCGAAGCAATCTCATGTAGCTAATCCAAAGTGGTATCTTCATTCATGTGCGTCTCATCCAGTGTCTCCATGAGCAGTCGGTGATGCTCTGGTGATTTCTTGATGAGTTCGAGGATCGATATTTGTGCTGGCACCTTTGTGAGGTGTTGGAGAAGATCGTATTCTTGACTATTTCCAGGGCAAGTTCTTTGTTAGGTCGATGTGCTCTATACCTGTTTTGCTAAGTCGGTTGAGGTACTAGTGATGGAGGCAAAGGAATTATGTAAGGTGGAGGGGGTATGTTCACTCCTTGTTCCTTGGCTATCCGGTCAGACAGTTGTGCGTTGTTGCTCTACTTTTCCCTAGGGAATGGTGGGGGTGGATAGTTGGTTTCAGATTTTAGGATTAGGCATGTCTGCTACTGGCCTTGGGGTGTTGGAGGATTCAGTGTGACACTTGTGGTGCAAGGAGCAAAATTTGATGAGGGAATGCGTAATAGGGCTATACCATTCCAGGGTGGGAGGTATTGAGTGTAGTTTTCCTCTTCGAGGAATACGGAGATTAGTACTTCCTCCTTAGTAAGCTCTTCCTCCTGTTGTCTTCTCTCCACCGCTGATTGGCATTCTTCAGTTGTCTCCTCGTGTTGTTGACTGGTGGTAAGCCGGGTGACGTTGTCTACCCACACCGTAATATATTCTGCAGTTTGAAGGATATTGCCTTCATATTCTAGCTCAGCATTATCGGGAGCTACATCAAAGTTCAGGGGTGTAGAAGGCTCTATGGGTTGAGTGATAGGCCTTCCAGCTCTGAAAGGTTAGACTCGAACTCAAGTGAAGTTTGGGTAGGGTGACGGAGTCGGCGGCTCGACTCGGGTTATGAAGGTAGAAGGGTGAGCGGAATGATGGTGGTCCTTGGAGGGTTATTGGAACTGGCTGTGGTGTTAGGATGGCTAACTCGTGTGATGAGAGTAGATGGATGAAAAGGAACTCAGCCTGGAATGTCTACTGTGGTGACATGGGTGACCGGTCCCTGATTATAGTTTGGCAGAGGGCTATTGATGATTTTGAGGTTTTACGAGGGCTGTTTGTTATTTTGGTTAGAATCTCAAAGGGATTCCTAGTCAATTTGGCTTCGATCGTTCATGTCGTATATCATATCTCTCAACACCCAACAGTCTTCCAAGTTATGTCTCGCATACCGATGAAAAGCACAGAACTTGGTGTAACCGAGGTTAGCAGGCCAGGGTCGTGGCCACTCCGGTGGGAAGTGAATGAGGTTTTGATCACTCAGGAGGCAAAAAATATTAGGGATGGTATTGGGTAATGGAGGATAATGATCTCGTCTAGGCTGATAGGGACCTCGAGTCTGCTGATTAAAATTTTGGGGTGGAGGTACATTATTATAGCCCTTGGTATGGGTAGGACAGTTTCGAGCAGCATTTTAATTCTGGTTTCAGTTAGGATATTATTTTGATTATGATTGGTGTACCACTGCTAATTCTGGTATTGACCCTGACCAGAGTTCCTTTATTGATTGTTCCCATTGCCTTGATTTTTATTAGCGACCGTGTTAACTTGCTCGGAGCCAGAGCCTTTCTTATTTCAGGGCTTTGAATCGTCGAAAGTTGATGCCTTTGGTGCTATGACCGAGAAGGCTAGGTCTCCTCCTTCTATGTGTCATTGAATACGACTGGTGCGCAGATGAAGGGTAGCAAAGTCTGGGTAATCGCTTATAATCAGAGCACTTCGAAGGGGCTCTCTGATGTTATCTATGATGATGTCGATTGTGTTTCTCTCTCATTTGACTCCATGTGCGAGCCGCGAGCTTCCTCCAGCATGATATGAAATCGGCAAAGTCTTCTTCGATTTCCTGCTTTGTTGTCATCAAGTCGCTGAGACTAAAGGCCTCCTATATCAGATGCTTGTATTGATCTAAGAACTGTTTGGCTAATTCTTCGAAGGTGTCAATTTTATGTAGCGAGAGCCCAACAAACCAGTCGAGGGCTTCCCCTTCGAGCAACCTCTGAAAGTAATGTATCAAAAGTCTATGATTGTCACGAATAGGCTGGCAGTCATTGCAGAACAACGCCAGATGATGGTTCAGATTTAAGGTGCCATTGTATTTGCTAAATTTTAGGGGTTTGAACCCCGCAGGTAGGTTAAATTCAAGGTCTCGAAAGAAATTGTTAAATCCGAATGACAAACCACGGTAGTTTTCATTAATCATGTATTCGACGATCATCATGGGGAAATCTTCTACCCTTATGACAGCATCTTGCCTAGTGGTCTAGGAACAAATTCTATCTTGTCGTTCATTATTGAGGAGTGTGTGGAAAGTGTGCCTAGGTGGTGACACGTGCAGAGATATCATCGTCGGAGTAGGGGGTGGCCTCTCCTATCTTTGTCGTTCTCATTCTTCCACCTCCCGTCTTTCTTTGATGGTCTCATATGTTGCGGCTAAGTCGTGGAGTAGTTTGTCGGCTTCATCTCCTCCCTTCTGTAATTTCTGGACACTGAGGTCCACAAGTTGTCGGGCCATGAAGTTCTGCCCAAAGCTGCTATCTCTGTGTCCGTCATTGAGGTTGGTGCTCGGGGCTGTGAAGGGAGTATCGTGCCATGTTGACTTTCAGGTTGTATCATGCTGAATCCTCGAGGGGCTGCTCATGGTATAGCGGGTTATTATGGTACCCCATAACGGTGGGTCACCGATTATAATCCTTCGTATTCCTGACATCTCGAGCCTCTGGTGTATGCTCATGCGCTCACGATAGCAGGCTTAAATGTAAAAAGGTAATAAAACTAAAACTAAAAAAAGAAATAAAAAACTAACTAGAAGAAAAGGAAAGTTAACTAAACACGGGCGGCTTTGGCGACAAGACATCCCACCATAATCCCCAGTCTGTTGGTACGCGCTTTTTCTGGGTCCCTTTCGGTCCCCGAAAAGAGTGACCCAATTTGGTCCAAGTGGACTCTGAAAAAACTAGTGTTTTTTAAAGGTATTAAGTATTGAAAAAGAAGTGGTAAATCTCAAAGAAATACCTAGTTCATTGCGATCGCCAGCAGCAAATGTTTATTGACGCTGCAACACGTCACTGATCACGCCTTCCGGGGTGGAGATATGGGTTGTTCTCTTTACTGAATCATCGGTTGACCGATGTCAGCAGCACTGGATGGCCTGTAAGTTTAGTCAAACTAGTTTACCTAATTCTCTTCTAATAACTTTTCCTACTCTTGATACAATTATCAGGGATCTAATCAATCTTAATCCTATTAAAAGTCTAATTAATTAGGGAGTCCTAATTCAACTAGGTCTCCTAATCTAACTAGAAGTCTGATTAATTTTAATATTTTAATCTAATTAATTAAGTCTCCTAAGTTTACTTGGAATGCAAATACGAAAATTAATTAGGACTGCACTACTTCTATTGAAACTCTAATTAATTAAAAATATACTAATTCTATTAAAATTCTAATTAAAATAAATATACTAATTCTACTGAAAATCTAAAAGGGGTGTTGGCCCGTTATGCTAAGGAGGATCAACCCCATTCCCTGGTACCCTCCGTAATCTCCCTTGGGAAAATCAGGTGGCTAGGGGTTATTTTAGTAATAATATGGAGTGAAAAACTGATGTTTAATTTATGAATTATGGATTTACGGATCAAAAATTGAGGACTTTGAGAATCAAGTTAGAACTAAAGAAAAGAAATTTCAAAACCGAATTTAAGACTGAAATTAAGGACTGATATTAGAAATTAAGAACTAAAATTAGAAAAAAAAACTAGAAATTTAGATTAAAACCTAAGATCTAAGATCTAGAATTTAAGAACTAAGAACTGGTCCTAGAACCTAAGAACTAGAACCAGGGAAAAGGAAAATGGACAATAATTAAGGATTAAAAAGATTTAAAATCTAAGATCTAGAACTAAAAGCTTAAGGACCTAAGGTCTAGAACTGATCTAGAACTAAGAACTAGAACTAGAAGAATCAAAAACTAGAAGGAAAGTATACCTGAGGCTAGAGCCACAGAGAGGAATCACGAAATCCTAAGCTTGGAAGCCGGAACTTGAGAGAAGTCCTTGTGATAATGAATTGATTGATGTCTTGAGTCGTGGTGGTGGGTCCTATTTATAGGTATTTGGCCAATTGCACGGCCTATGGGGTGCATACAATTGGTCGGTGAATTTAAATTATGATCCCAATTAGGTGCGCTTAACTGAATTATGCACCCAGTATCAGGCACACAATAACTTTGAATCGGTGTCAGACTCGGTGAGTGACTGGCTAACTGGCTAAACCGGGTAGCATAGTCCTAGTCTAATTAGACCAATTGCGCGCTCTAAGTAGTGCTTTCAATCAATTATACGCTGGATTAAGAGAGCGCATAATAGGGAATTTTCAGGTGGTCTAAGGAATTAGAGATCAGGTTGGCTTAGGAACCAATTATGCGCCTGTGCTAATGCGCATAATCCGATTATACACCTTAGGTAGGGCGTACATTCGCGTCTCCAGCGGTTTCTAGAAGGGTAAAAGGCCAGTCCAGAACGGACTAATTGCGTGTTGGTATTGAAGCGTGCAATATGATTGTGCACACCTGGTAGAGCACATAATCAGGGTTTAGGCGATCCTCAAGAAGGATAATCCTGGTCCAAGAGGGACCAATTGCGCACCGAAAGTGGGACGTGCAATTGAGTTATGCGCTCTATACAGGGCACATAATTCAGGACTTTCCTGGGTTTGAGCCAGGTCCGAGCCACTGAGCTATTGTTTCAGCCTGGGTCCCAACCATGTACTATTGTTTCAGTGCATGGTCCCCATATCAGGGTTTTAAAGTCTTCAGAGGCGGTTAGTCCTTTTTTGGAGATCATGGGTGAAGTCAATGGTTGACCGAACAAGTTTATATATTCAGAGAGGGCAAAATGGAGGTGTCTACACTAGGGCTGAGTCTGCCTGAGCATAGGCCCTCATGCGCTCACGAACCTCTCGATGAATCTCTGCCAGTGAGCCGCTAGCCCTCGACCCCGACCCTGTAAAATGGTCGATCATCCCTTTCACTCTCCCACCAACTCTCCCCAACTCATGCTATAAAAGATCTATCATTGACTGCATCTCAGAACGAGCCACCGCTCAGGCACTCAATAAATCTGTTGTCCGAGTCCTCAGCTCGACCAACATGTCTACAGTCACCTCCTAGAGATGCCGCTCCGCGACATCGAAAGGGATCTCCTGAATCTCCTTGAGAGACACGCTACGTCTCCATATGTGACTACTCCAGCTCATGTACCTGTACAATTTGAAGGCTACGAAATTTCATATGCATAACAAGACAAAGACTGTAGACAACGAAGGCATACCAACTTAGCACGCTCCCACGGAAGATGCTCTATGGTGGCAGTAGTGGCCTCAGCTGAAGGAACCTTAGACACAACTAGCTACAAGAAGCAAAGAAAGAACATCAGGGATACGATGGTGCTAAAATAAAATTGAGAACGAAAAAATAACCACACTAACCAAATATATCTGGGAAGGAGTGGGAGCCGACCCCTGAGGAGGAGCCTCGGGAGCAGAGTCAAGAATAACTTGCACATGAACCAAACAAACACAAAACTCATCCGATAAAACTAATTAGCCAATGAAATAAGAGTCAAAAAAACTACACATAAGCAAAATATACCTAACTCTCTGGACGCAGAGAAGTGGTAGTTACCTCCCTCGCCTAAAGATCCTCAGCAAGGCGGCGCTGAAAAGTCATGATGCAACATCAACAAACTGCTAAACAACACAAGGCCGGATAACTCAAAAGAGCTAAGGAAACTTACCCAGTGCTCTAGCTCTGCCCAGAGCTAAGCCATCGCCAGATCCTCCCGACTAGAAAAGGCGACTAAAGAAGGATAGAATGTTGGAGCAAAAGCCCTAGCAGCGGAAAGCTTCGCTCTCTATAAATATTAATAAACAAATCAGACCTGACAACGTCAACAAAATGCTAATAATAAAATAAAATAAAAATGAAACAAGCACTTACCAGTCAATCAATCTCAAAGCGTAGGCTAGCCGCCCTCGCCCGGTCAGCCTACTGCTGGCTACGATAAGACCCGAGTAATCCCGTTTGCTTGGCGACCTCGCTCTCCCTCTCAGTCTGACAAACAGGAACCAAATAAGATTGTTAAACTAGGAACGATCAAAAATAGAAGTGAACAAATCCACAAATAGATACACTCACTAGAGATCGCCGCGTCTCTGCGAGCTGAACCCTCAGCTCTGTTGGTGCTCGCTTTTTCTGGGTTCCTCTCTATTCCCGTTGAATCAGTGGCTTCTAATACTATCCTAATGGACTCTAGCGATGCGGCATTTGGAATGTTAAAAATAAAGGGGTTTCTAGGAAGGTTCCTAGTTTGTTGCGATCGCCAGCTGTAGATATTTATTGACGCTGTAACACGTCAATGCTCACGCTTAAGAGTGGGTATGGGTTACTTCTATACTGAATCGTCTGCCTGCGAATGTTAGCAGCAGTCTTTTCCTTAATTTAGATAGTTTAAGTTCCTTTTATTTCCTGTTATAGTTATAATTCTGGTCAGTTTAGACTTCCCTGGTTCTATGCTAAGTTTAGTTATGAATTTGTCAAAGTGAGTAGATCTATTCTAATATTATAATTCTATCAGGAGTCTGATTAATTTAGCTTCCTAATCTTATTAGAATTCTAATTAATTTAGTGTCCTAATGCTACTAGGAGTCCAATCAATTTTAGTCTCCTAATTCTATCAGGAGTATAATTAATTTAGCTTCCTAATCGTACTATTGCACATGTAATAGTTCTGGTGAAACTCTAATTAATTCAAGCATGCTAATTGTACTAGAATTCTAATTAAATCAGGCATAATAATTCTATTAAAATTCTAATTAAAGCAATTATAACAGTCCTATTAGAATCTAATTAAAGGAGAAAACTAATTTTACTGAAACTCTAATTTAAGCAAAGGAATTAATTTTATTAAAATCTAATTAAAACAAATAAACTAATTTTATTAAAAATCTAACTAAAATAGATAAACTAATTCTATTAAAGTTTTAATTAAAGCAAGGAATTAACTATACTAAAATCTAATTAAAGCCATGAAATTAATCATACTAAATTCTAGCTAAAGCAAGGAATTAACCAATTAAAATTTGATTTGAAGAAATTAATCAATCATACTAAAGTCTAATGAACTCAACTAATTAATTATACTGAAATAAAATAAATCTGCTAATTAATTATACCAAAAAAAGTAAGAAAAAAATTATTAGTTGATTCTAAAATTCCTAAAAATAAGTGGTTTGGGGCCCGCTATGCTAAGGAGGATTGGCCTTGTTCCCAAGTACCATCCGTAAGCTCCCTTGGGTAAATCGGATGGCTAAGATTAAAGATAAATTAGATTTTAGACCATAAAATAGTATTTTAGATTTTTTAAAATTGCTTTCAGAATATTAATCATGAATTAAATTATGAACTGGAATTGTAGAAACTAATACTAATATTTAGAATTTTTGGAGATATGAAAATAAAAAATTAAAGGCAGAATTTAAATTTCTAGGACTGAATTCGGGTCTGAAATCAGAAAAATTAGACCGTATGATTAAGGACTGGTTCTGAATCAAAGGATTAGAACCAGAGATTAATGATAGGACTGTAGATTAAGAGTTTAGAACAGAATTAGAGCCTAGGGTCGATGAATTAGACTGTCAGATTAAGAACTGGTTTCGAATTCGAAGAATTAGAACCAGATATAGAATATTTACGATCCAAAAAAGGGCGCTACGATCTCGGACTGAAAATTAAAATCTATGATTAAAACTAATAGAAATCCTAAATCTATAGGCTAGAAATTATGGTCGGAACTAAAAATTAAATCATTACCTAAGGATCGGGGCTGCAGAGAGAAATCTCGAAGATTAAAAGCTTGAATCTCGAAACCATGATTAAGGTGCTTTATGGGTGTCCTCGGAGTTCTCTGGTTTCGGAATCCCAAAAAAATCCGTTCTCTCTCAAAAATTTGTCAGCCTCCTGAGCGAATTAGGAAAAAAATCTTTTATAGGTTTTTCTTCAATTACATGTCATTTTCCAAGTGTTTAATCGAATTACGCGCGAATTTCTCGGCGCTTAATCGCTTTGAGTCGATCACCGACTTAGTGAGCAACCGACTGACTTGCTCAACAAGTTTCCTAGTCCTAATAGCATTAAAGCTAATTGTGCGCTTTGTAGTACATGCACAATCTAATTAAACGTTTCTTCAAAAGCATTTAATCAAGAAAACTTAAGCGTCAAGGATAGTAAGGCTAGGTTGGGCGTAGGCCAATTGCGCACTGGTGTTGTGGTGCACAATCCGATCGTGCGTCTGGCTTCAGGCACGTGATTGAGTCTCAAATAGGTCTGGGGAAGGAAGTTTGGTCTGAAAGGGGGACTGATTGCGCGCTTATGGTGTGACGTGTAATCGAATTATGTGTGGGGTTTCAGGCGCTTAATTTGGGGTTGTCCGAGTCTGGTCTCTAGTCTGAAATGCAAGACTAATATTTCAGTCTGCATTTCGACTATATACTATTGTTTTAGTATACAGTCTCCCCACGTCAGGATCTGAGCTACAGAGCTATTATTTCAACCTATATTCACATGTACTATTACTTCAATGCATGGTTCGCATATCAGGGTTTTAAAAGTCAAAGGTTGACCAAATAAAAAATGTATATTCTGAGAAGGGAAAATAGGGGTGTCTACAGATGCCCCTCTTCGAAGCGCTCTTGCGGAGTAAGAACACGTCGAAGAAGTAGACACCCCTCATTTGAGGTGTCTCCTCATTTCTCTTAGAAATTCACAAATGTGAATTGGTGATGCTGACATGACATGCTTGGCTTTCTTATATATCAGCACAAGCTAAAATAGAGTATTTGAAGGGCAAATGATAACTGTCGAAGGGCACATTCCGAGTCTATGGATGCATGGCGTATTCCATCGCATGGCGCGAGCTAACAGAGGGATTTTATGCAATCGAGGTATTGGAGTGTCAATCAAATGTCCAAAACAAGGTCCAAGGACTAATAATAAAAAAGATGAAGTATTATGTAATATCGAACACTTTTGCAAGTCATGTCAGGCCAGGTGCGTCATTACTCACACCAATGCGCGTCAGGCATTCCTTTTCCAATAGGCTTTGTTAAATCTTAGATTAAATATACTCAATGTTCAGCTTTCCAGGGGAATGGTTGATTTGGGCTAGTAATTGAAGTGGGAGTCTTGTGAGGTGTGCTCATTTTGAATTCGGCGCAGTGGTGCATGCGCTTGATTCATCTGGAGTCGGCCTCTAAGTTGGGAATTCTAGTCCTAATACATCTGAACAAACGATTCTGCGTAGTGGAGTATGCACTCAATCCAATTTTATGCAGTGGAATATGCGCTTGATTGCAAGTTCAGGGATTTATAAATTGGGTATTCTAGTCCTAATGTGTCTGAACAAATGATTCTGCACAGTGGCGTATGCGTTCGATCCAATTCTGCGTAGTGGGATATGTGCTTGATTGCGAGTTCAGGCAGTCTTAGGAATTACAGGTTGAGTTTAAGTGTAGTTTATTATGCGCGGGTGATGGGACGCTTAATCAGCTCTTTTGGTTTTTTTTTTTTTTTTTGGTATTTAAAGAAAGGTGAGTTGGGTCTATTTATCTTGTTGCTTTATTTTTCTTTTCTTCTCTCTTTTGCTCTTTTTTTTGGCTTTTTTTTTTAAGTAAGGGTTTTTGAAGATTTGGGAGTTTTGAAATTTGAAATTTTAGGGATTTTAACAAAAGATCAATTCGGTGGTAAAACGGCAAAAAACGTGGCTTCCGAGCCATCGCTGAGCAGATCCACCAGTACGGGATTTGTGGACTCAACCATTATTGTGGTTGTCAAGATAACACTTGGCATGCCGGATACTCCATCTAACCTTCTCGGTGAATACTGATGATTGTCTCTTATGGGAGGACTATAGTGACTCGCGAGTCGAGAGAGACGTGTTTTGAAAACATTTGGCTTAATCATAGCTAACTATATATTTAAGAGGAATATCGAGTAAAACAAAAAAGTGGGTAGTATTTACCTGGGGGTGATACTTACCTGGGTTGTGCGTGCAGCTTGTGTGGTCCACGATGGGACTGGTGGGTTGTTGGGGGTGGTACCGCGTCGGGACTTTGGAGCTTTCTTCTCTTCGGGTTCATTGTGGCAGTGGTTGGCGGTCGCCGGTGTGATGTCTTGGACGAATGATGTCGCAATGGGACCAGGGGGTTTCTTCCTTCCCTTTGGCTAACATGGCAGGGCTATTGCAGCTTTCTTTTTTAGGTAGTGATGTTCACGGTGGGATGTCGATTGAACGTAGTTAGTGATGGCGTGCTGGTGGGATATTAGCACGATGGGATGTTGGTGTCTTTCTTTGGTTGATCTTGGGTTAAAAAGAGATCACATTGTGGTTGCGTCATGATTGGCTTCGTCTTTTGGTGGTTTGCTTTCAGCTCTTCGAGATGGGTTACGAGGGTACGATTAATTTATTGTGATGGGACTAGGCATTGAGGTGATATTACGTGTGTGCACATTATAGCAGTAGGGTCCTTCTCTAGTGGGATCACCAGGGGGATTACGGTAAGGAATATATGTCTTGCCACGACGGGACTGGGGGATGATCGACGCTATAGGGCGGGTGAATAGGTCTTTCTTTTCTATCGAGACAGCTTGTGAGGCTATGCGATGGGACAAGAAAGTCTTGACTGCAATGGGATAAAAGGTCTTGAGGGTGTAAATTTCATCGTAAGTCGAGTATTATGCCCTTGTTTTTAGGTCCTCAAAGTGATTGCGCGCCTGCGTTCGGACGCGCGATCTCAGGCTTCATGGGTAGTTTACGTGCGTGTATGTGTGTGTGAACTTGGATTATGCGTTGTAATCATAACGCGTGATCGAGGCGTCACTAGGTTAGTGTACGGGTGACCTTTCATATTATGCATTTAAAGTGTGCCATTTGATCCATTTGCACGGTTCTTAAACTGCGAAATCGAAGCATCACGCCGTCGGACGTAGGCGATAGTTTCATTACGCACTCGGATCTGTGCATGTGTTTCAGATTGTGCACCACGTGCGTGGCGTGTGATCTAATTAAGCGCACGTGTTTGGGCGCGTGATTAAGTACGTACTCTATGTAAACAACAGGCCTTCATTTGTTTTTCATTATCTGGTTTAGTCTCAAGTTTTAAACTTTTCTGTATATCTTGTGTTCTAAAATTTATGTTTTATCAATATCGAGTGATCTAACCATCCGATTGGGATGTCGTTTCTTCTTATGTTTGTTATTTCACATGATCTCCATCCTAAGGTGGTGTTCATGGATGGCAGTATTAGGAATGAGTGCGCTTGTCTTTACATCGATCCTTTTTAGGGAGCAATGAAGGCAGCGTTGAAGCGATGACGGTGGAGGAGGCGAAGATAGCGGAAGAGAAGGACTAAAAAGTGGAGGGATGTATTTTCCAACCAATGCTCCCTGAAGTCTCTGATTGGATGCTCCGGGCGAGATCCACTCCTCGCTTCGTCTCAATTTCGAGCCCACTCTCCGTTTTGGGTTGTAGGTTAAAGTTTTAGGTTTTCGTTTTGGGTTGTAAATTCAGGACGTATACCTCCGGTGATACTTATAAGATTTTTGAGTTATGCAAAGGGGCATTTCTCTTATTTTTTTCTTTTTGTTGTGCTTGTTTGTTCGTTTAAGCTTATTACCAGATTAGCTGGATTTATCTGATTAGTTTGACTTATTTTAGGATTTAATTTTTTTTTTTTAGGATTCATTCTGAGCTTATTCAAGGCTTATCCCAAGGTTAATTCATTTTATTGAGTTTGGTTTAGAAGTTTTACTTAGTTCTGTTTGGTTTGTTAGAGGCATTTTTTTTTATCCCAAACTAGTTAGGGTCTCATTCTAGAGAGTTGTTGTTTTTATTTAAAGTTTTATCTTATTTAAGGTTTGATTTTAACTTGAGTTTTGGTCTTTTGTTTGATTCATCATGAGACCTAAAAGGTGTGAGTTTTCAAAGGTTCTAGATGGGTGTTGGGTGTTTAAATCCTATTGGTTTATCCAATTTGCTTTGGATCTGTGTCTCTTAGGGGGTTAAGTGTTGTGTAATTATTGGTTCATCTATGTTTGTCATGGACTGTGGTCTTTCAAAGGGGTATGTGTCTGGTTTAGATTTAGTTTTGATTGGAATGGTTTAAAGGTGTGACACTTGTCATTCTATGGTTTAGGGAGTATAGTTTATAAATGTGTGAGTTAAAAGTTTTGGGTTCTTATTATTTTAAATTTTATTCCAAGTTTAGAATTAAAAGTTTTAGGGCATTTTTTGCTTTTTGACTTAGGGTATTTTTTATTATTAATGTCCTTTCTTCCTTTCTCTTTTGAATCCTGGGTGTTGGACCCGAATAATTATATTTATGGTGTGGGCTCTTGAGAATGGACGGGATTGGGAATGCAAGGTAGCGGTCGAATTGCTGTCATGCTAAGGGAAGAGATGGAGGAGAAAAAGGTGATAGAAAGGAAACTCATGGAAAAGGCAGGGTAGGAATTCTCGTGACCGATGCCTACTTTTCCTCAATAGGCTCTACAGATCCCGTATTAGCTGCTCTTCCTTTTTAGTGTTTCCAAGGCGAGCTTCTAAGGGCTGATCCCATAGGTCCTGGGTGGCTTTTCGTGAGCCACTCTTTCTTTTCTACCGACTCGGGGCAGGGGGAAGAGGTTATTACGGCTAGAATTCGTTTAGGGCACCCCCTTTCTCCGAGATTCTCCGAGATTTCTAGTTTCTCGAGTAAATCCGGATTCAGAGATTGTCTGAACGTGTGGATTTTTTAATTTTTTTTTAGGTTTTAGTTTTAGTTTCTTGTTTCAAGTTGTATATTCAGAGGGTATGCCCTCGGTGTATTTTGTAATTATTTTATTTATTTATGAAGAGATTACGATTTTTAATTCCCTTTGTAAATTCAGGCTTAGTGTGTTTTGTAGCTTATTTGATTTGTTTTCAGTGCGAGGTTTACTTGTTTAATTTATTTATTTTGGATCGGGGCATGTTAGGAGCATTTTTTTATTTTGACTTAGTTTGGGCCTAGTTGAAGTGTATAAACGATGAAGATATTTTTCTTGTTTAGTTTCACCTTAGTTGGGGCAAGTTTTTTTGTTTGTTTAATTTTGCTTCAAATAAATGGATGATGGGGGGCATTTATTTTCTTGGGTTTGGTATTAATTGGAGTGCATAGGTGATGTTGGGGTTTTTTTTGGTTTGGTGCATTTTCTTTTAGTCATCGGGGTAGATATTTCTTTTAAGTCTAGAATGTTTTGGATCGAGCTTAACAAGGGCGTGGTTTAGGCTAATAATTAGTGTCGGAGATCACCCAATTTAATCCTATGAATGTGTTGTTTTGGGCTTTTTTTTGTGTTTCTGGGGATTTGCGCATTTCATTCCGGACGCATAAATTAATTGCGCGTCGGAGGGAGCACGCACATTTAGCACATCCGAAGATAATTACACGCCATTTTTCGATCGTTTGATCGAATTAAATGCACGTGGTAATGCCTTGTGTGGACACTTGAAGCGATTACGCGCTAAGTAGCCTACGCGCAACCAGATGGTCGGGTTAGTTTGGGCAGGCGACGATTAGATTACGCGCCCAAGGTTGGTCGTGTAATCCGGATTAAGCGCCATGGTAGTGATGCATGATTAGCTTGTGCGCCTAGATTTACACGTGCGATTCAGCTGTCTTATAAATAGTTCAAAATTTTCATTTTCGTCACGCGATCTGTGTTAGTCTCCGATTCTCTAGTTTCCTTGTTTCTTTGTGCTCTAATTTTCATGTTTTAGTGATATTTCGGGATCCGATCGTCCGTTTGAGGCACCGTCTTCTTCGTTCTTTTTAGTTTTTTGAGCTCTTCGTCCTAAGATAGAGTCCGAGGGTATTGGTGGGTGCAATATTACTATTTCTGAGTTAGAGCGGATGCTAGGGGCGGAGATAGGTGAGACTTCTGAGGCTCGGACCGACGGTGTCGGGGAGGTGGACGTTGGGGAGGTAGTTAGAGAGGAGGTTTTAGAGGTTGATCGGTTGGGGGTCAGAGAGGAAGTGCTCGAGATTGAGCAGGGAGTTGCTGAGGATGAGGGTGAGAGGGTTGAGGGTGAGATACCCGAGGGTGTGGGAGCTGAGGGTACAACTACAGAGCATCAGGATGAGGAGCATCGAGATCGCAGACACTTCTCGCTGGAGGATTTCTTCTCTCGAGGTCGGGTAAGCACTCATGAGCAAGAGCTCTTCCATTTTCTTAGCCACTTAGGTTATGACTTAGGTTTATTAGGATTTGGAAGCCCTTCTAATTTATGTCGAACTTGCATTAACGATTGATAGTATGCTCAATCATGCATCATGATGGCATCTGGAGGTAGGTCATATTTCTATTCAGTTGTTCTCATCACGTTTTGTGTGTTTGTTGTAAATTGTTATTGTGTTTGGGGCACATTTGACTTGCTTTTAGTTTTAAATTTGTTTGTCTTTCATCATAGATATGTGTTAGCTTTATTGTTATTGTTTGTGTTTCGTTTGATAGGAGCCCCCGTAGCTAGCTATCAGCTCGGCATGGGCTGAGTCTCATACTTGGCACCGTGCCTTGCCGCAGTTTCAGCGAGCGCGGCTAGTGTCTTTTAGTTTCTGACTGATCCTGGAGTTGGAGCCCTTTCAGTTCAATCATTGCCTGATTGCGGTGATCTTAGAGAGGTGGAGGGAGGAGCATCAGGCGCTTCTCTTTCCAATTCACATGATGTTACCGACTCCAGAGGACTGGGTCCGCATCACCAGTCTTCATTTTGAGGGTGAGCCGATCACAGGGCGGATGGTAGGACATTTTCTAGAGGTGTGTGAAGAGATCTTGGGTGTGCCGTATAGGTCGAGCAGCTCGGGGCCAGGTGTAGTTCGGGTCACTTGGTTTTTCGATACGTTTGCGAGTGGCTTCGTCCCCCTGAGGCGCCATTCGGAGGCGAATGCGACCTATGAGGCGCATTGTGCAGTAGTAGCGGGTCGGGAGCCCGTGGTTGGGAGGGGGTTAGCTACAGATAGGGTGCTCTGAGCATTTTTTATGCACTTCCTTGGTGTTGTACTTTTCTCTTCTTCGACTCGGGGATGCATCACCGGGTTATTTTTTATGGTTCTTAGGGATTTGGATCGAGTCCCCTCCTATGCGTGGGGTGTGGCCGCGTTAGCACATCTCTATGAGCAGCTTTACCATCGAGGCCAGGGCGTCGTGTCAATCAGAGGTTTCCTTTTGTTCATCCAGGTGAGTCTTGATTAATTAATCTCATGATGTCCTTAGTTTGGTTCATTTTAGGTCGTTTAATGGTAAATGTTTCTCCTTATGTGTCGCTATTGTTGTTATTATTTTTCCTTTCAGTTTTAGGCATATGATTATTTCGCTTTCCTTCATCCGAGAGTTCCGTTGGAGGTGACATCTACCTTTCTGCGAATGCTCGTGTGGAGAGAGGTGTTGAGGGGCTATCGTTGGTCTTCGGATCTTCAGACCGTGCGTGGTCTCTTTGAGGATATGCACGCGGGGCAGGTATAGATTGTCATGGGTGTATTCTTTTTTTTCTTTTTAGTCATTTAGGATCCGGGTCTTCATTGAGAGGTTGGATCGTTTATTTGGTTGCAGGTGATTTGGAGGCCTTATGCGGATGAGGAGGATGCGAAGGTGCCGGTGATTCAGTCTGGCTGGCCCTTCTTTGATGTGGACATATGGGTCCATTATTTTGAGAGGGTGGAGAGGATCCACACTTCTCGGGTATGCGGCAGCTGGGGCTCGCTCAAGGACTCCCTCCAGAGATTCGCCACAGAGTGGCAAAGAGGAAGACCAGCCCTTCTGGCCGAAATTTTGCGAAGCAGATGGCACTTCAGGTAGCGGATTTTAGAGTCAGGGGGACTAGGGTTAGGGGGCACGTGTCAAGGCAAATGCCCGGGAGTATGTGCGGTGGTTTTGTGCATTGGGTGGTGGGAGCCTCTTCACACGTCCCTTCCATGGGAGTGGCTCTTTCGCGATCGGTGGGTCGGAGTCGGCGCCAGCTTTGAGGGAGAGGTTGGCTACATTGGAGTATGGCCATCTCACTGCGGGCGTGCGGGGGGCATTGGATGCTCTCCATAGGGTGATGGAGCGGATGGGGTGTGCTTCTCATCCGGATGAGGAGATGCTGCAGTCTTTAACCTCCTTAGTTGCTCAGGCTAGGGCAGCGGAGGATGAGTTGGGAGCTCGGCTAGGAGAGGCTCGACGGCTCCTGGTGAGTTAATTTATTTTTTTATTTTTCATATTATGTGGACTCCACCTTTTGGTTGTTCTGACATGGTTGTGGTGTCTCATTTTATCCTGGATAGTCTAAGAGGGAGGGTGAGGTGGCTCGTCAGGCGACCCTACTAGATGTCTATCGCAGTCAGCAACTGGTTGACCGAGATGCAGCGGCCAGTCTATGTTCTGAGGTTGATCGATTGGTAAGTGTCTTTACAAACATGGTTTTATTAATTGTTAGCATTTTGAGCGTGCCAACTGATGTGTTTATTGTTATTCGTAGAGAGGCAAGCTCGCTGCCGGAGGTCCTATTCCGACATTTGATCCATCTTCAATTGCTTCTTCTAGTCGTGAGGATCCAGCGATGGCTCAGCTTCGGGCCGAGCTAGATCATTGGGTAAGTTTCATTCAATCTTTTATATTGTTTTTGTCATTGTATTATCGAGTGTCATTTTTTGCCTTCTTAGTATTTTACTAACATTACGTGGCATTTCAGCGTCAGGTTGCTAAGGTTCTTCAGATGAGGGAGGCGACTGCTGCCTCTCTACGCCTGGAGAGTCAGGTATAGTTTCTTGGTGTGGTGTAATTCTGTTTAGGTCATTTCATCTTTATTTTGTTCTGACATATCTTGTGTTGGTTTGCTTGGTTTTTTTTATGCAGGTTGTTTCGGACTCTACTCCCAAGGCTCCCCCTCAGGAGCCTATTCCTATCCCTACTCAGGTATGTTTTAGTCATTGTGTTTGTACTCTACTTTCCATTATAGTATTTTCCTGATGTATCTATTTGTTCTTGTTGCAGTTGCCTACGTTTGTTGTTCCTTCTGTGCCTCCTGCTAATCCAGTGACTGCTGAGACAGTCGAGCGACTTCTAGAGGAGAGGCAGGCCCAGGTATAATCCTTTCCCTCTTTTTTTTCTTTTTTAAGTTTCTTATTTTGTTCATATATATACTGGTTTTCCTTTCACTTCGCGATTATGCAGGTTCGTCAGCTAGAGGAGGCGCGTCTAGAGGTGAGCGAGCTTAAGCCACTCCCGAGGCGAGACGAGTCCTTGGGGAGACGCAAAGTAGGGAGGACCTGGTCATTGAGATGATGGTTACATAGAGCACTCAGACCAAGGAGTTAGAGGTGGCGCGTCGGATGACACGGGTAGAGATGTAGGCATCCCTAGATCAGCTGAAGTATCATCTGATGAGGAGTGAGCGAGGGATATATAGGCTAGCTCATCATCTTGGTGGATCAGATTCGAGGGCTGCGGGCTCCTCTATCGAGTAGTCTCGTCATGTGTCACGTGATCGCTCCAGGGATGATGCTCACTGGGATCCTGTAGTCCATGAGGTTCTTGCGAGGTATTCTCCTCGTTCTCGATCAAGGCAGTCTACTAGTCAAGCGATTGAGGGAGGATCTGTGGAGGGGCCTTGCCATTTAGAGGTTCCGCCGACTCCGAGTGCCGAGATTGTATTTTTAGAGGACCAGTATACAAACCTCCGAGCTTATGATACTGGGGATAGCAGTGCTCGACCGTCCTAGCGACAACGTAGGGAGTAGGTGTGTGTGTGTGTGTGTGTGTGTGTGTGTGTGTGTTTGTATCCATAGCATATGTGTGTTGTATATATAGGGGGGATGCCCCCGATGATAAGTGTAAAAAGAACAAAAGATTTTGGAATATGTATATAAAGAGATTTTTGGTTTTAGATGTACTTGATTGGCTCCTTTTCTTTTAGTTACCTCTCATGTCTACTTTTGCTTCTTTTTAGTTGCTTTAGCGCCATCACCCGTCATTAGGACTTGGATGCTTCCTAAGCTTGCCTAGTGATGGTTGAAGACTGCTTCGTATCTGCACATGTGAGAGTAATGTTGTCAGTAGTTTTGTTCTCCCCCTTAGTAGTTGTCAAGAGGGGTAAGTGTCTCAGATCGGAGACTGGTGGCAAAAGATTGATATGTGCTCTTTTTTTTTCTTCTTTTTTTTATTTTTTTGTTTTAAAATAACAATAATGCAACAGGGAAAGTAAACAGCTAAAATAGAAATAATAACAAAGCGATAAAAAAAAAACAATCAAAATGTCTCAGTGTAGGAGCGTGATAGGATTGGCACTATGGTGTCTTTTGGTAGCACTTTCCATATGGTAACTTCGTCGTTTCTTGTCTTCTTTGTGGATAAGCCGGCACTTCCTATATGATTCTCCTTCTAATAAAAAAAAATGTCATAGCGTCATGATGCAATGGAGCTTTTCTGGGTCTCGAGATGAGCAGTTTGGATCTATAAGCAGTCATGGGTATTTGGAGAGTTAATTTTGAAGAAAAGGTTGATCGGTATTGTCACCTAACCGGGGAGGTCTCTTTGCTTAGGTCAGTTGTATATGGGGGTTTATTCTAGGGTGGTGATCCTCCTATCTCGTGGTTATTAGGGAGAAGTATGGCAAGTATAGTAGGTGATCACATCAGTCATCATTCATCGGTTTTCGGTTTCATTTCTAGGGGTACCCTGTAAGGCTTCTGATTTATCGTCCAAAATAAAAATAGCAGAGGGGGGTAAGGCTCAATGATATGGGGGATAGTTTATATCTAATGCTTTCCAAAAGGGGTAGGTAACAATCTTTTTCTCAGAGGAATACGGGATGCCATGATCGAGCTCTTCGTCGTGTTTCGCTACAATCAAATTCTCATATTCTATGGTTAGCAGGAGTTTATCCTCCTCCCGCCACCTTACGACGACATCTAGTAGCATGGGGACATCAGGGGTACCCTCGCAGCTTGCGTACATACTTCTAGTGAAATTACCAGAGATGCCCTCATAGCCTGCTTATGCTTTCCTTAGCTCATTGACCTATTCACTCGTCATAATCCTCTCACTCGATTTTTGATATGTAAACACATATTTTTGAAAGCATCCTACTAGCGGAAGAATGATGAGTTTTGATTGAACCTAACATCTTTTTTTTTTTTTTGCTCTAACATCTCCTCCAATGGCGGGGAAAGGGAAATGAGGATCGGGTGTTACTTATGTTTTTGAAAGGGGTTAGATAGGTCACTAGTCCTTTAATCAAATTGTACGAGTAAGAAAAAAAAGGCGGGTGATAAATCGAAAGTCTTAAGGGTATTTTGAGAATTGAAGGCGTACGACCAATGAATGGGTTGTGACGACTATGGGGGTGATAAGTATTAGTATTTAACTACGGGATGTGATGATCACAGGGATAAGGGTAATATTTTCTAAGGTACATGGCGTTCCAAGAGCTAGAGAGTTCTTTCCCGTCTTTATTCGCCAATTTGTAGGCATTTCTATGGTATGCAGCTATTATGACATATGGGCCTTCCCAGTTCAGTTTTACTTTTTTTTCAAAACTAATTCTCCAATATTAAAGGTTCATTCGAGGACTTTCTTATCATAAGCCCTGGCCACTCTCCTCTGATATACTTGAGCGTGATTAGCTGCCCTTAGACATATTTCATCGAGCTGCTCTAACTGCGTGAGTAGGATAATTCTCCTCTCGTCTAAGGATAGCTCATTATCGAGTTGAATTCATAAGGACGGTATTTGTATCTCATATGGTAGGACTGCCTCCATCCCGTAGGTGAGGAGGTAGGGAGTTTGGCTAGTGGTCGTACGAATTGAGGTTCTATAAGCCCAGAGTGCTTCTGGTGGTCGTTCAGGCCAGTCGGCCCCATTGCTTATTTCTATTGTGTGCTTTAGGAATTGAATCAGCATTTTGTTCGTAGCTTTCGCTTGTCCATTGCCTTGAGGGTAGAATGGTGATGAGTGGCATAAATCGATGTCGTACTTCTTGCATAACTTCTTCATCTTCTCAGCGATAAACTGTGGTCTGTTGTCAATGACAAACAATCTGGGTACTCCAAATCTGGTGATGATATTTCGAACGATAAACCTTATGAGTATTGAAGCAGTAATTTTATTGTAAGATTTAGCTTCTGCCCATTTGGTGTAGTATTCGGTTGCAGTAAGGATAAATGCGTGCTTGTGAGTATTCCCAACGGTGTCTGTGAAAGGTCCAATGACATCAAAAATGTCCTTGGCGAGGTCATAGTATTCAATGCAACTGATGGAGCTTTGATGAGTGCGGCGTGTTCTTGGCATTGCTTGCAAGATTGGATGTAGAGGTGGCAATCTCTGATCATTGTCGGCCAGAAGTAGCCTTGTCGTATAACTTGGTCGGCGAGTCTCTGTCTACCGAAGTGGGCACCGCAAGCACTGGCGTGTGCTTCTCGGATGATGTATTGTCCTTCGACCGTTGTAACGCATCGTAGTAGTACCCCTTTGGTGAAGGCTTTCTTGTATAATGTTTCGCCGAGTATGCAGAATCGGGCGCATCGATTCCTTATAGTCTTTTGTTCGATCTTCGTGGCGTAGGGAGGAACATGTTGATGTTTCAAGAAGTTTCAAATGTCAAAATACCGTGGTTGTCCATCGTCAGTCGGTGATTTTTTAAATCTGAACATAGCGACTTCGGTTTCTGTCTTGACATGCTTTTCCAGGATGATTACTTCTTTCGGTCCTATACTTGTGGGGAGGACGGGTAATTCTCTCTTGACGGTTCATGCTACCTCGTGAGTGGGTACTGGCAGCTTTTCAATGAAGAAGGTTTTGGTATTTTATCCGACGGGTATTTGAATGACCAAGGCTAGCGTGGCTAAGGAATCTGCGAGCTAATTTTCTAATCTAGGGATGTGCGTAAAAGAGATTCGTTCAAATTTCTTTACTAAATATTGAGCGGTTTCTAGGTATGCCATTAGTCACCTTTCCTTAGTTTTTCATTCTCCTATGACTTGTGAAATTACTAGTTTAGAATCACCGATGGTTTTTAACACCTAATTGTAGTATTGCTCATAGTCCAGCTATAAAAGCTTTGTATTCAATGACATTATTAGTGACAGGGAAATATAGTGAAAAGCTTTAGGTATGACAACTCCTTCTGGGCTTAGGAGGACTATCCCGATGCCTTTTCCTTTGTGATTTAGAGCGCTATCGAAATAAAGGATCCATGAGGTCTTATCGGGCTCTTCGTTATGAATCGTGAATAGGTCTTCATTGGGAAATTTGCGTGTATGGGTTCATCATTCGAGAGCGGGAGATCTGCGAGATAATCAGTGATTGCCTGCCCTTTGATCGACTTCTGTGTGACATAAGTGATATCGAATTCTTGCAATAGCATATGCTAGCGGGTGATCTTTTCTGATGTTACAGGCTTTTCGAATACATACTTCAGAGTGTCCATTCAGCTAGTACTAGTATTTTATGTGCTCCGAAGTAGTGTCATAATTTGGTAGAGGCCCACACCAATGTGAGGCAAGTCTTTTCCATTGAAGTGTATTTTCATTCGTATTCGACCATCATCCTACTGAGGTAGTAGATAGCCTTCTCTCTCTTGCCGTCTTCTTCATATTGTCTCATAATTACTCCCATGGCTTTGTCGTTCACTGAGAGGTATAGAATTAGGGGTCTTCCAAGGGCTAGTGGCAATAGTATTGGCGGGTTAAGGAGGTACTTCTTGATGTTATGAAAGGCTTGCTAACACTGGTCATCCCATTTGTACTCAGCTCCTCCTTTTAAGTAGTCTGTAGAAAGGATCGCATATGTCCGAATGCTGGGAGATAAATCTTCTGATGAATTGCAATCTTCCTATCAGGCCTCGTTACTCTTTGATATTACTAGGAGGCGGCATCTCGAGGATGGATCTGACTTTTTCAAGGTCAACTTTGATCCCTCGATTGCTAACTATGAAACTGAGTAATTTTTCGGAAGTGACCTCGAAGACACATTTCTTTAGGTTCATTTTTAGCTGGTATTTCTTAGCTCTCTATAACACTAGTTAGAGTATTGGGTTTTTTGCAAATATCCCCCTATGTTATGCTTAAATTGCATAAAACCCCCTGAGTTATGTCTATTCACAGTGCACCCCTACTTTTATGTTTCCTTTATAAATACCCCCTTGCCGTTAAATGGCAGTTAACTAGGCATCATTTCTTCAATTAAATGATGCATTTGCCTTTACTTAATGTTGCGGAATCTCTCAGTTGCTATGCTTTATTGGTTGGTGGTAAAAGTCATTTAAAAATCAAAGAAAGAGTCAAACAGGGGATGGAATCAGTACAACTAAGAAATCCTAGACCTGCAAGATACGGGGTCCATTGTAGCAAGTTTTGATAAGTAAGAGTTTGTCCCACAGGGAAAGGTGATCTATAGCTCCAAAGGAGCCATCTCTAGTAGTCCCTCCAGATCTGACTACAGATCTGGCAGTCCTAAGAGGAGGGGAGTTTAAGGTCACTTATTCTAAGTATTCTAAGGTACTCTAATGTCTAAACTACAGAAGGGGTTGAGAGGATGGATGGAGTGTGGAATATAAGTAAAAAAGGGTGAGAAGTATGTTATTGAGCCCAGATCAGAGGAGTTTTGTAACTCATATTCAGATCTGATGTTATAGAAATCCTGTCCAATGGCTACATTATCACCACTGAGGAGAAAGGATTCAACCCATCACTCTGCCATGACTCAACCCTTAAGGTTATAACCTGTCCACTCAAATGGTCACAGACTATCCCATAGGGGAACCACAATCCAAGGATGGGTCAAAACATAACAAGTAAATCATTGCAGGCACTATTTCATCCAAGCTACCAGCTCAAGAATCCATAGGGAACCTCAACCTCTAAAGCTCTATGTGTGGGGCTAAGGCTGTATAGGACCATGATAGCCCAGACACATAGAACCAGCAAGTGATTGAGTACAACCTTCGATCTAGCTGTCCATTGCTTGAGTGAGGCTACAATGGTCCAGTCATAAGCCTACAATCTCTATAACCAGATCAGATCCAACATCTGATGGCGGATCTATATCAGTACAGGGGAGTCTGCCTCTGTACAATCTCCCACCAGGGTTCTACAAGCTCAGGTGTAAAGAAGAAGGATCCATCTTGGATCGGTGGATTAGAATCACCCAAAGGCTATAACCTATCCACTTGAATGGTCACAGACTATCCCAGAGGCTATCCTCCTCACGGAGCCCAAGACAAAATAAGAATATTGCTGCCACCACCATGGTTACCAGGCTACCAGCTCAAGCTCCCATGGGGATTTCAGATCTAGTGGGTCCTGTGGTGGGGCTAAGGCTGTATAGGACCATGATAGCCCAGACACACAGGTCACTTGGATCTGAATGGCCCTTAGAATCAGTCCTCCATTGCTTTGAAATACAGCCAAAGAAATGGCGGATCACAAGGCAACAGCCTTGGACAGACCATCTCACATTCAAACACAAATCCCACAAAGTACAGATCCTATTACAGAACTTCCATTAATCTAGTTCAAAATGCATACAAAGACATAGCCAGCAAGTGCTGGACTATGGAGGGAAGGAAAAAGAAAAGGAAAACTACTTACAACTACAAAAAGAAAAACAAAATGATCTCAGATCAAGTCCCCAAGAAATGAGATGTGTTCCCAGCTATTCCAGGATGTAGAAAGAAAAGAGAGTCTAAGCTCCCTCCAAACCTAAGCTAAGTGTGGGTATTTATAGCAGTGGTGTGGCGGCGCATTAGGGTTAGGAAACCCTAATTTTAACAATGCCACATGGCCGAATAGTGATCCTTTGATGCCTTGGGGTGCGTGCACAAAGATTTAAGCATGGGAGTGCGTGCCCTAATCGCTGAAAATTCTCCAAAAGTCCTCTGTTGAAGAGATGGAAGTTTAAGGTTCAGAGCTTTGCTAGGTAGCCATTGTTTCCCAGACTTGTCGTGTGGTAGCTCTTCGCAAGGATGGTTTGACATTGAAGCTTCAGCAGTCGCGAGGTTGAGTAGATATCAGAGCCTCAGATGTCGCGAGGTTGGAGCTCGAGCAGTCGCGAGGTAGCTATGCGATCGCTGGGTTGATCTTCGCGAGGATAGATTTGAATAGCACGAGAACTTCTCTTTACTGGCCTTCGCGAGGTACCTCACGAGGCTATAATGGATTCTGAACTGCGCAAGGTTCCAGGTCTTAACTGATCTTCGCGAGGATCGCATTACCTTCGCAAGGATGCTTTCTTCTTGAATGGTGCGAGAACTGCGCGAGGAGTTCTCTTCTGATAATTGCATCCCGTAGCCACTGCACGACAGCTGCGCGAGGAGTCTCCTGAAGCTCTCTCTTCTCAACTGTTATGAGCGAACTGCGCGAGGTTGAGAGAGGTCTGCTTTGAACTGCGCGAGACTGTGCGATGTTTATGTTTCTGAAGCTCTTTAGTCAATCAACTGCGCGAGAAGTTGTTGTAAAGTCTTGGGAAGCCCAGCTGGATTGCGCGAGGCTCATTTCAGGTCTGGATTCAGAGACCATCCTTCTGAGGGACTTCTGGTGCCAAAACAGGCTCTTTAGCAGGATTCTTAGCCTTATTTCACTGCTGGTTATTACCTACATAAAACACTTAACAAGGACTTATTAGGTGGCTATGGGTCTAATCAAAGGTTAAGTTAAGGGGTGATGTACTTTTCAGGTCTTAACACTTAATATTATATACAAAATAGCCATTATATTTCTCTCAACTTTGACCACATTTTAAACGGTGGATAAGCATCTGATCTTACCCAAATTTTTTAGGTGGAACATGATTGATATCCTCTAAATTGTCTTGTTACCTGATTTTCAATTTTGGTGTCCATGATACCCAGTTGGTTAGTAATGATGGTAGGGTTAGAATGGTACAAACAGGGGTAGCATTTTAGCGCTACCCACGAGTTAAGCGAGCGTCATGGACATCCAAATCAAAAATCAGGCAACACGGCAACTTATAGGAGATCAATCGTATTCCACTCAAAAAATTTGGACAAGATCCGATACTTATTCACCGTTTTAAATGCGGTCAAAGTTGGAAAAAATACAATAGTCATTTTTGTATATAATGTTAAGTAAGGGCAAACAAGTCATTTAATTAAAAAAATGACGCCTAGTTAACTGTCATTTAATGGCAGGGGGGTATTCATAAAGGAAACATAAAAATAAGGGGGCAAGTGTAAATAGGCATAACTCAGGGGGTTTTATACAATTTAAGCATAACATAGGGGGTATTTGCAAAAAATCGGAGTGTTTCCATATGTCCTACTCGCGTTTGGGACTGCACTAATATGTCATCGACATAGACTTCTACACACTTATACATCATGTCGTGAAAGATAGCCATCATGGCGCATTGATACGTGGCTCCTATATTCTTGAGCCCAAAAGGCATGACGACGTAATAGTAAGTCCCCCATGGTGTGGTGAAGGAGATCTTCTCTTGGTCGGACTCTGTCAATTTGATCTAATAGTAACCAGAGAAACTATCCATAAAGGATAGCATCTCATGTCCAGCGGTGTTGTCAATTAGAGGGTCAATGTGTGGAAGTGGGAAGTCATCTTTTGGGCATGCCTGGTTGAGGTTTCGGAAGTCAATGCAAACCCATACTCTGCCATCTTTCTTGGCGACAGGTACTATATTGGCAACCCACTTAGGGTAAAGAACGACTCGAATAAATTTAGCTTTGTGTAACTGATCGACTTCCTCTTTAACTTGGAGGGCAGTTTATGGGTGCATCCTGCAGAGCTTCTGCTTAACAGGCTTCGCATCGGGTTCTAAAACGAGACGATGTTCTACTAAACTTGGGTCTAAACTGGTCATGTCCTCATAGGATCATGCGAAGGAATCGAGGTGTTCTTGCAAGACTCGTGCAATTTGTTGGCGTTCCTTAGAGTTAAGCGTTGCACTAATCAGTAGCTTCTTTGGTTTCTCTTCAGTGCCATAGTTAAGTTCTTTTGTGGGTTCTGCGGCAGCTTGGGTTTGCTCATTGAAATGCTTGATAACCCGTTGGAAGTCCAATGCCTCCTTGACAACTAGTGCTCTTTCTTCATCCTTGGTAAGCTTGTATACTGTAAAATTGCTACACTAAGGATTTAAATTTGTGAAAGGTAACCCTTCATCGGCACAATCTATGACTATGAGATATTTGGTAAGGTGAAGGTCAAGACTACTGATTCTTCTCTCAAGGTCACAAAGTATTTCATTCGGTATGATCATTGGCTTGTGGTTTAGCCCAGATGCTTTACATCCTTGTGCAGGGAATGGGATAGAAACCTTAGGAGAAAAGTCTCATTGTCAGACACAAATTTTGTTTTAGATGAAGAGTTCCCTTTCTTTTATAGGTTTTTCTAATTTTTTTGGATTTTATATTTCTGAATTTTTTGGGCTTTCTGTTTTTTCTATTTTTTTAATTTTTGATAATACATATGGTACAAGGGTGGGTCGCCTCAAGGGGCGCCAGGAGAATTGCTTCCTCTAGTTGAGGGAGCGAGACGGCTGTTGGAGTCGTTCGGGCGATTCTTCGGGAAACGCAAACTTGTTGTGAATTTGGCATTTTTTTTTTGAGTCCTCAGCTAATGAGACCTTTTGACTAAGTGATGCAGGCGATAGTGGCACCAATGTTCGAATTTCCTCTATCACGTTAATGGCCTCTTCATCGAAGAAACTCTGAAGATTGTAGTCGATCGAACTATCCGCTTCTGTGTCGTAATATGGTTGTTCTTTCCACAGATAGGGATCTCCCCAAGGATCCTCAGGGGTAGTGAGTTCTTTCCCTTTATCTTCATGATATGTTAGGATGAGGGCGCATGCCTAGCAGTGAGGTTGATAATGGTGAAGAATGCAAGGGGATTCCCAAGGGCATTCCCATCCTTTTAAGTTAGAGTCAGAGACGATATCGAACTCACTTTCTTGATCATATAATGCTTGAAGTTCTAAATTGGCTCACTCTGCTAACTCGAGCGTAGAGAGATCTATCCAGTAGTCTTCATCATCACTCGGGGGAGGTTGCCATTTTTCTTCGAGAGATTTCCAATATATTTAGAGTTGCGGCGAATTCGAGGATGTAGAAGTGTCTAGTTCAAGTTCCTCTTCAAACTCCATAAGAGTGTGTTGAGTGTTTCCTTCTGGATCAACTGGATAACCGTCAAAATTTTTTGCTTCTTGTGTGGGTAGCAGAGCTGGTAGGTCGTTGCTGATCTCTGTCGTTGTGGGGTCGGAGTGGTTCGATTCCTCCATCGTAGAATGTCGGGTCCAATTGGCGAAATGTTCTAATATACTAGTACATGCCCTACAATGGAGCTAGTAAGAGTGAGCGATACAAGGGGAATCCCACGGGCATTCCCACCCTCCAAGGCCGAGGCTGAGGTGGATGCTATACGGGTTAAGATTCTCTTGTAGGGTGTCATCCTCTCCCCATGTTGAGCGCAGGTACTCTTCGTCATCTTGCAAGGCTGCTATGTGAAAATCTTCATTGTCAGTGGATTCGTAATTTTCCACTTGGGGGTTGAGTTATGGAGGTTTTTCTCTCCTCTCTTCTGCAAACTCCTTGGTGTCAAACATGGGCTTGACTCTTTTGAGCAGTTCATCAATATCGTCATTGAGACTTGTCAAATCATTGAATGCTTTGGCCATTCGTTCAATTTTTGTTTCTTGGGATTTAGCAAAGGACACTTCCTTCTGCCTCGGTACATTCACTTTCTCAGTGGTCCCATCGACGAAGTGGTCATATAGAGACCATTTCGGTGAGGTAGGGCATAAGTCGGCTTGTGGGCCGTTCGATTGATAATCTAACCCTATGTGTTTGCATATTTTTGTTGGGACAACAGGTCCTACGCGACCTTACTAATTCTTACTGAGTCCGGTGTGGGGGACGTATCCAAGTTGGTACATAAGATCCCACCCTTTTGTCATGATGGGGTTAATGTCATAAAATATGACGAGGTTTGGACCGTCCTCTCTCCTCACTAAACGCATTGAGGGAGAACTATGACGGGCAAGGGGACAGATTTCTGTAATGGTTGTCTCGTCAGGGATTTGGGTCTTTTGAATGTGACATGTGTTTAACAAATAATCGTGAGCGGTTGGTATGCTCACCGTGTAATCAGTATCCATTTCCTGGAGGGGTGTATCGGTGTATATACGGACAATAGAGTCCTCGTATGAGAATTTGACACATTGATGATATGTGGACGCGACAGCCTTCATCGACTCTAGCCATTTCCTTCCTAAAATAAGATTGTACATACTAGCGAAATCGAAAACATGGAAGGTAACATCTTTTGTCACAGGACCGAGGTGAACTTGGAGTTTAATAGCTCCTTTCACGAAACGACACAAGACATCGTAGGCTATAAGTGACAGTGTGGAGGCCTGACGTCTTGCTCTGTGTATCCAAGAGTCTTTAACATTGTGAGAGGGCAAATATTGAGTCCCGCTCCCATATCAACCAATGCATGGGGTACAGAGAATCCTCTAATTATGATCATGAGATATATGGGAACCGCACGAGTGACTCTTTAGGCATGTCTGTATTTATAAAAGTGAGCGTCGGAGGTTGCGCCATGACCGAAGTGATTTGATGAAGCTCATCTAGGTTCGTGTTCTCGTCCACTTGCATGTCTTTAAGCGTCATTATCAATAACTGGTGATGATCAGGTGATTTCTTGATGAGTTCTAGTATGGATATCTGGGTCAGGATCTTCTAGAGATGTCACAGAAGGTCATATTCTTGTCTTGGCTCAAGTGTCACTTCTTTGCCTAGCCGGTGAGCCTTGGGTGCAAGTGGTTGGAGTGGTTGAGGTGCAGGGATTGGTGGAGGGATGATATGAGGCGAGGGAGGCAAGTTAACTTCTCTTTCTCTCACATTTCCTTCTGGTGGTTGTGCGCTCATGAAATCTTTACTCCGAGAGAAGGGAGGAGGTGGATATTTGGTTCTTGATTTGAGAATCGGGTAAGTCGGTTGTTGACAAAACCCGACATGACTCGGCGTTGATGTGTTTGTGAAGTGAGTGAAATTGGAGGTCAAAGCGAGTGGCACTGTTCCAAGGTGGGAGATACTGTGTGTAATCCTCTTCTATGAAAGCAGAGACCAATGTCTCACACAGGTCAGGGTATTTTTCTGGCTCACTTTCTTTGGGATTCAGCGAATGCTCGGTGGTTATTTCATTGTCTTGGCTTGGAGTCTTACGGGTGACACTTTCTACCCATGCAACAACTTGGGCTGCAGTTTGGAGAACGTGATCTCCATACTCGGATTCAGAATTAGACGAAGGGAGTGGTAAGGGTGTTGGTTCAGGATTTGGAGGGGTTGAAGGTTCTGGCGAGTGATGATGGAGGAATGGCCTCCTAGCCCTAAAGGAATGGACTCGTACCTGAGTGAATTTTGGATATGAAGGCGGGCTCGACGGGGCGATGCGAGTGATCAGGGCCGAGGGATTTAGTGGTGAGGAAGGAGCTCTCGCTGTCATGGCGAAAGCGGTAGAGGGTTGGACACGAGTGATTAAAGTAGAGGGCTGGAAGGAAGGTTGACCGGGGAGATCCATGGCAGTGACCTGGGTCGGTGTCCCTTGGTTGTGGTTGGGCATGGGATTGTTTATAATCCCTAAATTTTATTGGGGTTGGTTATTATTAGGGTTAGGATTTCTAAGCGCTTCCCAATCAATTTTATTTCGGTCATTCACATCATAGATCATGTCCCTAAGGACCCAACAGTCTTCTAAGTCGTGTCCCGCATACCGATGAAAGGCACAATATTTACCATAGTCTAGATTTGCAAGCCAGGAGTGAGGTTTTACTTACGAGAATCAGAGGAGATTTTGAGTGTTAAGGAGATGAAAGATGTTGAGAATTGTATCCGATAAGGAGGATAGTGTTCTCGCCTTGGTTGGTAAGGGCCTCTAGCTGGGTTAAAGTTCTGCGGTGGGGGTACGTTATTATAATTCGACGAATGGGCCGGTTGACTCAGTGTCGTGTTCTAATTTTGATAAGTGTTAGGGTACTGGTTCCTATTCTGATATTGGCCTTGACTTTGATTTTAGCCTTGGTTTTGGTTCGCGTATCTCTGCTAACTAGCACCTTGATTTTGGTTGGTATACCGTGGTTGGTCTTTATTCTGTCCGAAATTTCACGATTGGAAGTTTCTGTTACCAGAGTTTTATCCTTGGTTGACAATGACATTAACTTGCTCAATCCCTGAGGCTTTCCTATTATTTTTTTATTTTGGTTTGTCGGAAGAGCCTACTTTGGACGTGACTATGGATAACACGAGATCTCTGCCTTTAATGTATCGGGCTAGTCGGGATGCCCGAGAGTGGAGTGCAGTGAAGTTGGGACAATCACTTATGACGAGTGCGCTCTTTAACAGTTCCCTAGTGTTGTCGATAATAAAATCAACCGAGTCCTTCTCTTTTATTGAAGTGCCGGTCCTAGCAGTGAGTTTTCTCCATCTAGCGATGAAGTCGATAAATTCTTCATCAAGTCCTTGCTTGGCTGCTATTAGGTCGTTGAGACTAACTGTCTCTTGGATCAAATATTTGTACTGGTCTAGGAATTGACCGACTAATTTATCAAAGATTTCGATCTTATATAGCAGGAGTCCCGCAAACCAATCTAAAGTTTCTCCTTCTAATGAGCGTTGGAAATAGTGAATGAGAAGTCCTTGATTATCATGTATGGGTCGGCAATCATTACAAAAGAAAGCCAAGTGATGATTCGGATTTTCGGTGCCATTATATTTGGTAAACTTTGGTGGCTTAAATCCTATTAGTAAATTAAACTCGACGTCTCGGCAAAATTTGTCGAATCCGAATGAGTGACCGAGACGCTCTCTCTTGGCCATGTACTCATCGAGCATTTTAGGGAGATCTTTGATTTTAATGGTGTTGTCTTTTAGAACGACCAGTGAGCAAACCTTGTCCAAAGGTTCATCGTTGAAGAATGTGTGGGCAGGTTGTCTTAATGAGGTGGCGCGGCCGACACCGTGCTCGGGGTGGGAGGTGGCCTCTCTTGTCTCTCTTGTTCTTCTAAAAATTGTTGTGACCTAATGGTTTCGTATGCGGCGACCAACCGTCGAAGCAATTCTTCAAAGTCGTCATCTCCTCTTTGTATTCTTTTTTTATATTGAGCTCTACGATTTGTTGGGTAGTAAGGTTTTGTCTGATACCACCATCTCTCCCATCATGATTGTTCCCGGCGTGTGGGGTAGAGAAGGGATTCTCTTGCTCACCAACCATATTAATCTCAAGTTGTCATGGGCTAGAATCATGAAGTGGTTCTTCTCCGTACATGGGCTTGTCATGATATCTCCTCAATGGTGGGTCTCCTAAACTCACTCTTCATATACCAGACATCTCGAGTCTTTGACGAAGACTCATATATAAATATATATATATATAAGGAAAACTAAACGACACGGTAGGAAGAAAAATAGGGAAATAGGATAGAAGCTAACTATCTAAAAAAAAAGAGTTTGCAAAAGAGTCCCATCGCGATCGCCAGTCTGTTGGTGCACACTTTTTTTGGGTTCCTCTCGGTTTCCATTGAATCAGTGGCTTCCAATTCTATCCTAATGGACTCTAGCGATGCGGCATTTGGAATGTTAAAAATAAAGGGGTTTCTAGGAAGGTTCCTAGTTTGTTGCGATCGCCAGCTGCAGATATTTATCAACGCTGCAACATGTCAATGATCACGCTTAAGAGCGGGTATGAGTTACTTCTATACTGAATCGTCCGCCTGCGAACATCAGCAGCAGTCTTTTCCTTAATTTAGATAGTTTAATTTCCTTTTATTGCCCGTTATGGTTATAATTCTGGTCAGTTTAGACTTCCCTGGTTCTATAGTAAGTTTAGTTATGAATTTGTCAGAGTGAGTAGATCTATTCTAATATTATAATTCTATCAAGAGTCTTATTAATTTAGCATCCTAATCTTATTAGAATTCTAATTAATTTAGTGTCCTAATGCTACTAGGAGTCCAATCAATTTTAGTCTCCTAATTCCATCAAGAGTCTAATTAATTTAGCTTCCTAATCGTACTAGGAGTGCACATGTAATAGTTTTGGTGAAACTCTAATTAATTCAAGCATGCTAATTGTACTAGAAATTTAATTAAATCAGGCATAATAATTCTATTGAAATTCTAATTAAAGCAATTATAACAGTCCTATTAAAATTCTAATTAAAGGAGAAAACTAATTTTACTGAAACTCTAATTTAAGCAAAGGAATTACTTTTATTAAAATCTAATTAAAACAAATAAATTGATTTTATTAAAAATCTAATTAAAATAAATAAACTAATTCTATTAAAGTAAGGAATTAACTATACTAAAATCTAATTCAAGCCATGAAATTAATCATACTAAATTCTAGCTAAAGCAAGGAATTAACCAATTAAATTTTGATTTGAAGAAATTAATCAATCATACTAGAGTCTAATGAACTCAACTAATTAATTATACTGAAATAAAATAAATTTGCTATTTAATTATACTAAAAAAATAAGAAAAAAATGATTAGTTATTTCTAAATTCCTAAAAAAAGGGGGTTTTGGGCCCGCTATGCTAAGGAGGATTTGCCTCGTTCCCAAGTACCCTCCGTAAGCTCCCTTGGGTAAATCGGATGGCTGAGATTAAAAATAAATTGGATTTTAGACCGTAAAACAGTATTTTAGATTTTTTGGAATTGCTTTTGGAATATTTATCATGAATTAAATTATGAACTAGAATTGTAGAAACTAATATTAATATGTAGAATTTTCGGAGTTATGAAAATAAGAAATTAAAGTCAGAATTTAAATTTCTAGAATTGAATTCGGGTCCGAAATCAGAAATATCAGACCGTATGATTAAGGACTGGTTCTGGATCGAAGGATTAGAATCAGAGATTAATGATAGAACTGTAGATTAAGATTTTATAATGGAATTAGAGCCTAGGGTTGATGAATTAGACCGTCAGATTAAAAACTGGTTCCAAATTCGGAGAATTTGAACCAGATATAGAATATTTGCGGTCTAAAAAAGGGTGCTACGGTCTCGGACTGAAAATTAAAATCTATGATTAAAACTAATAGAAGTCCTAAATCTATAGGCTAGAAATTATGGTCGGAACTAAAAATTAAATCATTACCTAAGGATCGGGGCTGCAAAGAGAAATCTCGAAGAGCTTGAATCTCGAAACCTTGATTAAGGTGCTCTATGGGTTTGTCCTCGGAGTTCTCTGGTTTCCGAATCCCAAAAAAATCCGTTCTCTGCCGAAAATTTGCCAGCCTCCTGGGCGAATTAGGAAAAAAATCTTTTATAGGTTTTTCTTCAATTACGTGCCATTTTCTAGGCGTTTAATCAAATTACGCACCAATTTCTCGCTGCTTAATCGCTTTGAGTCGATCACCGACTCAATGAGCGACCGGCTGACTTGCTCAGCGAGTTTCCTAGTCCTAATAGCATTAAGGCTAATTGCATGCTTGGTAGTATGTGCGCAATCTAATTAAGCATTTCTTCAAAAGCGTTTAATCGAGGAAACTTAGGGGTGAAGGACAGTAAGGCTAGGCTGTGCGTAGGCCAATTGCGCGCTAGTGTTGTGGTGCACAATCCGATCGCGCGTCTGGCTTCAAGCGCATGATCAAGTCTCAAATAGGTTTGGGAAAGGAAGTGTGGTCTGAAAGGGGGATTGATTGCACGCATGTGGGGTGGCGTGCAATCGAATGACGCGTAGGGTTTCAGGCACTTAATTCGGGGTTGTCTGGGTCTGGTCTCTAGTCTGAAATGCAAGACTATTATTTTAGTCTACATTTCGACTATATACTATTGTTTTAGTATATAATCTCCCCACGTCGGGATCTGAGCTACAGAGCTATTGTTTTAGCCTGTATTAAGTCATGTACTATTGCTTCAGTGCATGGTTCCCATATCAAGGTTAAAAAGGTCAAATGTTGACTGAATAAAAAATGTATATTCCGAGAAGGCAAAATGGGGGTGTCTACAAGCTCGTCCTCTGAGGTCCTAGCCTAGAAGACCGAGTTCGTCAAGGACCGCAATATCTCCTCGTCTGGACAAGGAGCACTTCATGTCGACTCCATCGCCCTGTGTAGCGTGTCTAGCGCTCCGCGAATGCCTACACCCAAGTGGCCCTGCTCTGATGCGGCCAGTCTCTTCCTCAAAGCGGAGGCTGACTTAAGACCACCAACTGCAAAAGAACCGCTCCCATGGAAAGGGCGGGTAAAAAGTCGACCACCACCTATATCATGAAACCATCGTAGGAACTCTTAGGCATCCGCCTCATTGCGTGCCCCAGTGACCCTGGTCCCCCCAACTCTAAAGTCCTCAATCTGGGTCACCATCCTCGACGAAAAAATGTGACCAGAGGGACCAGTCATCCTCCTCGCCACTCGGTAGCAAATCTCTGAAGGGACTCCCTGAGGGAGCCCCAACTAACAAGTCGCTCGAGAGAGGTAGATGCACTCCACCTTCTCAAAACAATGGACCCAGATGTCCACATCAAAGAAGGGTCGACTGGACTGAATCACCGGCTGCCCTGCATCCTCCCCTGCACCATAGGACCTCCAAATCACCTGTGACCAGAAGTAAACAAAATGGCTCATCAAATCTATGACCTAAAACACGTAAAACACTATCACAACACAAACATGAACCTGCCCTACATGCATATCCTCAAACAAACCCCGCGCTGTCTATAAATCTGAAGATCGACGACGACGCCCCAGCGCCTGCCGCCACACATGCATCCGGGGGAACGTGAAAGTAATCTCCATCGGGACCATGGGCGCAAGAAGGAGAAGTGGTCATACGCCCAAAACTAAACACACGACAACAGAAACCATTACTACAATAGACACTAAACTCATTAAGACATTATCGACGAAACTACTAGTTAACCAAACTTACCTTGATGAAAGGGAGGAAACCTCCGACGGTCGTGATGCCTCTCCCTCTACGGTAAAGCTGCTCGTAGAGGTGCGCCAATGCCTTCGCCCCCCAAGCATAGGCAAGCACCTGATCTAGGTCCCTTAACAGTGTCAAGAAAAGACCCGTCACACATCCTCAGGTCGAGGACGAGAAGAGGATCACCCCAAAGAAATGCATCAAAAATGCCCGGAGTACTCGATCTGCTGCTACTCTTGGCTCTGTCACTAGCATCCTACATGCCATCGCCTCACGACGTCTATCGAAAACTATCCTCGCCTCTGAGTGACGCCTCAAAGGAACAAACCCGCTAGCAAAAGTATCAAAGAACCAACTAGTCCGAACAATCCCTATCCCATACCAACTATGCTGGTACTCAACGCCAAGCACCTCCCTACACACGGCCTGATAGTTACTCGATCTCCATCTGCCCCATGATAGGTGTTCCCTCGAACCGTAGCCCAGTGATATGAACCCAATCCTCAGGGGTGGGCAACAACATGCCTACTGAAAACAGCAATGCCTGCTGCTCCTCCCTCCATCTCTCCATAATCGCCCCAATCAGACCACGGTCGACTAAAAAGGGCTCCAACTCTAAAATCGACCCAAAGCCGAAAGCCACTAACCGCACCCATTGGAACTCAGGCAAAGCACGATACCAGGCATGAGACTCCGACCATGTCGTACTAATGGCCAATACTGGAGGCTCCATATGAACCACAAGAAATGAAATACACATTAACCTAGGCCTTCACTAACCTTAATCACAATCATAAACGATGACTAAACCTACCTAATGGCAACAACGGTAAAAAAAATGATAATAACGGAACTAATAAGAATAACAATCCACAACTAGCACGAAAAACATGATAAAGATAACGCAGAGTGATATAGTAAGCGTAACCTGAAACTAGATACAAATATGCAGGTTTGACGTAAAATTAGAAGGTTTCTATCCTAAGAAGTCTGCATCATAACCTAGATGCCTAGAAATAACAGAGAACTCCTATTCACAGATACCTACCTGATCTTGTGCGAAGAACTCCTCCAGCAGAATCTTGATTGCAGGCTCATGAGGACCGGCATCCTCACCGACATCCTCACCACCATCCTCACCATCCTCACCATCCCTATCTCTAGTCTCGAGAACCTCCTCCTTGACAACCATCTCAACATCACCACCGGTGTGGGCCTCAGAGGTCTCACCTCCCCCCTTGATCATCCGCTCTACCTCGGATGCAGTCCATGAAATATGATCAGTACTCTCATACTCCATCTCAAATCGACGAGCTCGGAAAACTAATGAGAACACAAGAAACGGCATACAAAATGGACGAATAGAGCGCAAGAAATCATGAAAACACGAAAATCAGCAACAAGGGAGCAATAGAGAGCTAGAAATTACAAAAGATTCAGAAAACACATGTTTAAAGTGGAAACCTTAGGGTTATATAGAGCGCAGCTTGATTGTGCGCCTCAATACGAGCGCATAATTGAATCACGCGCATTATCTCATGTGCACAAATTAAAATGCACGCCCTTAAACATGCGTATAACCAATTCGTCGCCCCCACACACACCGGCGCGCATTCTAAATAGCACGCACAATGTATCAGACGCCGCCCATACGTTGACCGGAAACCGGTTAAATCATGCGACCTTAATCAAGCACGCAATCTTATTGCACGCCTCAAACCTAGTGCATAATAGACCCCTAGGTCTATCACTCCCGCACACCTGACTTGGTGCGCAATCGTATTGAGCGCCCTGGATCCAGCACACAAGTGCCCAGGCTTAACAAAAAAAGATGTGCAAGCCATCACCCGCCAAGGATGAGAGCTTAGACTTAGGGAAAAACACTAAACCCCATACATCGTTCAGATTTCGCACACACACTCTTGCTTAGGCACCTACGCTCTCAAAACTAGGAAGTTACCTATACATCCACACTTAAACACCTAAAACCATTTAAGCCCGTTCAAAACCTATGCCAAATTGAGACCAAACTGAATTAAAAACTTAACTAGACTTAATACCTCCTAATTAAATGAAAATGCCTCTGACTAAATAGGGATGCATCCGATAAAAAATAATAAAAAATAATCAAACCTAACTAAAATTTACTAAGCCAAATTAACATTAAATAAAATTTCACATAATCACAAATAAAACTAATTTAACATGGGAAAATTATTTCAAATTACACCAAGGGCATACCCTTTGAATTTACAAAATAATTACGATCTCAGAGCGAGAGATGAATTTCGATTCGAGACAAACACTCAAAAACACCCGAGCCCGTAGACACTTAGGAGACGTAACCCTAAAAGGCACGCCCAAAATAGGGGAAAATAATAGAAAAGTACGGAGCGGAAGCACACCCTGAACAAAGTCCAACAAGAATCTCATCTTCCTCTCCCGAGTTGGCACAAAAGAAAGAGTGGCTCATAGAAAGCCACCCAGGATCTGATGGATACACCTATGGAAGGCCAATCTTGGAAACCCCCAAGGGGACACCAACTGGAGGATAATCCATACAGCCTACCAAGGAGCAACTGGCGTCGGTCGCGAGAACTCTGACACTGCTCCTTCCTTCGATTTCTTTTCCCCCTCCTTTAACTTTTCCATCTCTTCCCCTAGCATGGTAGCAATTCAATTGCTACCTCACATTCCCAATACCGCTCATCCTCAACAATAATAAATAAATAAATAATTACAATCCATTTAGGGTTTAGCACCCGAGATACAAAGTGAAAAAAAATAACATTAATAAACTAATAAACTAAAAATGACTCAGAATAATAACGAAAAATGCCCTAACTCTTAGATAACAAAAAATGTCCCAAGTCTTTCCCCCAACTTGAAATAAGATTCAAAATAAAAACCAAGCCCTTAACCCCTCATTTATAACTTATGCTCCCTAAGCTACAAAATGACAAGTATCACACTCACAAGCCTTCTCCATTTAATTAAATCTAAAAGAGACACATACCCCCTTTAGAAACACCAATCCATGACAAGTTTAGATAGACCAATAATCCCACAACACTTATCCTTCCAAGAAACACAAATCCACCACAAAATAGATAAACCAATAGGATTAAGACACCTGGCATCCATCTAGAACCCTTTTAAGTTAAACCTTAAACTCACACAATTCACATTCAAAATCAAACATAGGATTAAAACAAAATACCTCAAACCTTAAATAAAAGCCCCCCTCAATTTTAGAATTAAAAATAAAGCTTAATCTAAAAATAAATACAGTAAATAAACACAACAAACATTATATTCATATCTTAAATTTTTTTACAAAATCACCGGAGGCATACTTCCTAAATATATAACCCAAAACAAAAACCTAAAGACCTAATTTACAACCTAAAACAAAAACCTAAAGACCTAATTTACATCACAAAATGAAAACTAAACCCGAAGGTCCAAGCTCGGAGGGTCCAATCAGAGGCTTCAGAAGGCGAGATGGAGGATTGGTTGGGGAACACATCCCTCCACTTATAACACCTTCCCTTCCGCCATCTTCACCTCTTCCACTGCTCGTCCCCTCAACGATGCCTTCATTGCTCCCTAAAAAGGACCGATGTGAAGGCCAACCTCCTCCTTCCCAATACCGCCCATCCTCAAAGTCACCGCATCATCACTGAACATCGCTTCAGGACGTAGGTCACGCGAAACTACAAATATAGGAATAAACGACATCACAATCGGATGACTAGGTCACCAGATGTCATGAGAGTTAGAGAAAAACCTACCGAATGGATAAAAATGAAAGGAACTCAAGTATATATAGAAACTCACTTAATTAAACGCCCAAAATGAAACGTGTAATGAAATTATGCACATATATAGTTACGCTTAAACGCAATCATGCGCACCCCAAGGGGAATGCAATTGAATTTCCACCCATACACAATCCCGACAAAATAATTGCACGCAACTATTCTTGTGCACAATGAAATTCTGCGCCCATGTTACTGTGCGGAATCTGAAGGGACACCCACACAGAGACCTGGCAACGCTCCGATTACGCACACAGTCTCTAGTGCATAATTAGATTACACGCTGATACTCATGCATGGAATTCAAGTCGACACCCGAACACCTTCGCCCTGCTAGCTCCGCGACACTTTGTTTGCATGCTATCCACATAGCGCATAATGATATTACACACAAACACACTGACGCGTAATCACCTCTCTAATCATATAATCACACGCATATGGCCAACCGCACAATTTAATCAAACATGTGGTACCCTACGCGCAATACTCAGCTACGACCACATAGAATACACACCCTCACACCCCTTTATCCCATCTCGATCAGAATCCCTCTTTCTCCTTCATCCCATCGCATAGCATCACAGGCCGTTAGAGAGAGAGAGCCATTGACCACACCTATGCCCCACCGTGACAATAAAACTTCACCATCCAACCTAATATGCCACACGACCAAAGGAAGGCTCGACCGATGTCCCATCACGAGGAGTCAAGAATGAGCCTCCTGAAAGTCCTATTATACCACCAAGACCAAAGTCAAATCCTGTCACAATCCCGGACACCATTCAAACTAACTTAAATCCATTGCATAACAAAAATCTGCCAAAGAAAGGAACACTATCACTGTCCCATCACAACATCGAAGCAACTAGGGGATCATCAGACCAAACCCTGTACACACTCATACACATGTCCCATCATGATGCAACTACAACTTGATCCCATCACAAACCTGTCTCATTGCAACATTACTACCCAAGATGCTCGGACACATCCCGTCATGAAGCACAATCAAGAAGGGAAGGCTCAGTCAATCTCCCATCGCAAAGAGCCAAACCTTCCAAATCCCATCACGAAACCAAAGAGCCCCCTTCCTAAAATCCCTTACCACGTAGCAATCATCAGACTCCACCACAACCAAAACACATGCTCGCTGACAGTAGAGGAGGATATACCCTCCACCATCCCATCGTGCGATAATCAGTGAGTCCCTACCGTTACAGGAGAGGATAAACCCTCCACCGTCCCATCGCACCTATAATCGACGCAACTCATTATAGCACATGACCATAAGGAGAGGACCACCATGTCCCATTGCAAACCTCACCTCCCCAAGACATCCTACCACATTGGTGACCCTCAGGTCCCACTACAGTAGAAGTAAAGAGAGGAAATCCTCTTGTGTCCCATTACGATGCCACTACGACAACCAACGAGTCCCATCGCATACAAAAGCCCCAGCAAGCAGCAATTCACGTAAGTATCACCTCTCTTTATACTCGATATTTCTTCTAAAATATAATTAGTTGATATTAAGTCAAATATTTTCAAAACTCGTCTCTCTCTATTCGTAAATCACTCTAGTCCTCCCATAAGAGACAATCATCAGTACTCACGAGAAGGTTAAATGGAGCATCCGACATACCAAGTGTCATCTTGACTACCATATAAACGATTGGGTCCACAAATCCCGTATCGGTGGATCTGCTCAATGATATCGAGGAAGCCACATTTTTTAAAGATTTACAATCGAATAGATCTTAAGTTAAATTCCCAAAATTTTTAAAAATAAAAAAATCATAATAAAATAATAAATAATAATAATAAAGTAAATAAACTCCTATCTGTCAAACTTTCACTTCTCACCTCTCCAATCCGTTCTTTCTCTTGGGAAATCGAACACCAAGTATACTTAACTCTGAGAAATCACAGATGTCCACTGGAAAGGGACACCTGATGTGCGCCATTGGTGTGAGCAATGAGACGCCCGGTCTGACATGAATTGCAAAAGCCTTCGCCATTACATGATATTTCATCTTATTATTGGTCTCTGGACCTTGTCTCTGGACATTCATATGATGACCCCCGATATCTCGATTGTGTTGTGTATTCCTCTGTTTGATTGCCCCTTGCACCTGCATATTAGGATATCGAATCTCCTACCGTTTGACTGCCCCTTGCAGTAAGTCGAGAAATGCGGCGGGATGCCCCTTGCACCCACAGATTAAATTATGCCTCTTTTCCCCCGTTGACTGCTACTAACAGCATGTTGCGATATGCGACGGGATGTCACGCGCATCCATGACATGAAATACGCCTTTCGATAGCTACTATTGGGCCCCCGAATGCTTCATTTTAGCTTGCACTGATAGATAAGAAAGCCAAGCATCTCATGTCAGCATCCCCAATTCATATTTATGATTTCCCAATAAAAATGAGAAGGCACCTCGGATAAGGGGTGTCTACTTCTTTGACGCATTCTTATTCCACAAGAACGTGCCAAAGAGGGGCATCTGTAGACACCCCCATTTTGCCCTCTCAGAATATATAAACCTGTTCGATCAACATTTTGACCTTGCCCATGATATCTAGAAAAGGACTAGCCTTCTCTAAAGACTTTAAAACCCTATACGAGGACCATGCACTGAAACAATAGTACATGGTTGAGGCCCAAGCTGAAACAATAGCTCTGTGGCTCCAACCCAGCTCAAGCCTAGGAGAATCTAGAATTATGTGCCCTGTCTAGCGCACATAACTCAATTGCACACCCTATGGCTGGCACGCAATTGGTCCCTCTTGGGACCAATATTTTACTTCCTGAGGACTGCCTTAGACCTTGATTATGCACCTAATAGGCACGCATAATCATATTGCATGCTTTATACCAAGCACGCAATTAGTCCATTTTGGACTAGCCTTATACCCTAAGACGCGATTGTACGCCCTACCTAAAGCATGCAATCAAATTATGCACCTTAGCACAAGCGTATAATTGGTTCCTACGCAAACCCGGTCTCTAACTCCCTAGACCGCCTGAAATTCCCTATTAAGCGCACGTATTCAGGCGCTTAATTGATTAAGCGCACTAATCAGGGCACGTAATTAGTCTAATTAGACTAGGACTGGGATACCAGGCTATGCTAGTCAGCTGGTCACTCACTGAATTAGTCACCGACTCAAAGTGATTGTGCACCTGAAACAATACGCATAATTCAATTGTGCGCACTAGGCATAGCGCATAATTGAAATTCACCGACCAATTGAGTGCACCCCACAGGGCACGCAATTGGTCAAATACCTATAAATAGGACCCACCACCACGACTCAAAACACACAATTTTTTACACATATTTTTCTCTCTCGAGTTCCTCGCTTTTAAGCTTAGGATTTCGAGATTGCTCTCTGCGGCCCTGGCCTCAGGTATACTTTTCTTCTAGTTTTTAATTCTTCTAGTTCTAGTTCTTAGTTCTAGCCCTTAGTTCTACTTCTTAGTTCTAGATCATTAGTTCTAGACTTTAGGTTCTTAAGCTTTTAGTTCTAGATCTTAGATTTTAAATCTCTTTAATCCTTAATTCTTACCTCTTTCCTTGGTTCTAGTTCTTAGGTTCTAGAACCAATTCCTCTTTTTTTTAATTTTAGTTCTAGATTTAGGTTCTAGCCCTCTAGTTCTTAAATTCTAGATCTTAGATCTTAGGTTTTAATCTAAATTTTTAATTTTTCGATTCTAGTTCTTAGTTTCTAGAATCAATCTTTCATTTCAGTCTTAGATTCAGTGTTAAAATTTCCATCTCTAGTTCCAGAATTTTAATTCGAACTTTTAACTTGATTCTCAATTTTCGATCCGTAAATCCATAATTTCATAATAAAAATTAGTTTCTCAATCCATATTATTACTAAAATAATCTCTAGCCACCCGATTTGCCCAACGGAGCTTACGGGGGGTACCCGAGAACGGGGCCAATCCTCCTTAGCATAACGGCCCAAAACCCCCTTTTTTTAGATTTTCAATAAAATTAGTATATTCACTTTAATTAGGATTTTAATAGAATTAGTATATTTGAATTAATTAGAGTTTCAATAGAAGTAGTATATTCCTAATTAATTTCCCTAAAGTTAACATATTTGCATTCCTAGATGATTAGGAGGCTTAATTAATTATATTTCTAATAAGATTAAAATATTTAAATTAATCAGACTCCCAGTAGGATTAGGATGCCTAGTTAAATTAGAATTCCCCGATTAATTAGACTCCTAATAGGATTAAAATTAATTAGATCCCTGACAATATTAAGTAAATTAAGCAGTCAAAAGTCATAGCAAGAGTAGGAAAAGAAAAGTAGTTAGAAGATAATTAGGAAAACTAGCTTAACTAAACTTACAGGCAACCCAGTGCTGCTGACATCGGCCGACCGATGATTCAGTAAAGAGAACAACCCATATCTCCACCCCAAAAGGTGTGATCAGTGATGTGTTGCAGTGTCGATAAACATCTACAGCTAGCGATCACAACGAACTAGGTATTTCCTTGAGATTTACTTCTTTATTTTTGTAGACACCCAAAATTGGCCCAAGGCTCGATCAAAACACATTTTGATAGAGGCGCATCTCCAAGCTTTTGATGGCATGTATGAAACCCTTAGGAACCTTTCTGAAACCTTAGGATCCATTCCAAACCCTTAGGAATCATCCTAGATCCCTTAGGAACCTTCTCAAACCCTTAGAAATCCATCCCGACCCTTAGACCCCATCCCGACCCTTAGAACCCTTAGAAACCCAAACCCTTAGGAATCATCCTAGCTTTCCTGAGTAATGGATGAAGAGTGGTGCACTAGGACTAGCTGTGACCTTCTACTATGATTGAATCTTATACCATTGAAAAGTAAAAGTCCTCAGCTTTCCAATGGGCCAAAAATCACCCCAATCGGAGTTGTACACAAGAAGATATCGCGTTCCGAAGAGCAAGGGCAAAATGGTAAATAGTGTGGAGACCCCCCTAGGGATTTGACAGAAATAATAGTTGCGCCAAGCCATTTCTCCCAGCATTAAGGTGGGTCCTCCTGTGAGTAGCCAACTTCCCAGGCACTGTTTTACTGTACATATGCTTGGCTCAACTAATAGTTGCGCCAGGCATATGAATAGCAACCTTGGTTCTTTGTCTCAAATTTCGAGATTGGGGCATCTTGACCTTTAGAGTATGTTTTCCTAGTTCTGTTGCACCCATTTACTATCTATGTGCAACCTCTTAAGTGGTTTAAATCCCCACCCTATCATCCACCATTGGAGCAACTCTTTACATTTTTCAAGGTTCTAAAAATCTTAGGAAACTTTAGATTTTCTATTACCTAATTGCTAATCCAAATTAGCTTTTAAATACCCTCCTAACCTCTCTTTTTCCTATAAATAGAGAGGAACCCCTCCCTTTACAAAGGCTTGAAAATATTTGCAATTAAGAGATTAACGAATCCCTTCTCTCTCTCCTCTAGTCCACCACTCCCATACAAATTTTGGAACTTTAAAACTTCCTTTAAACCTTAGCATTTCACCAAAAAGCTCTAGGTTAGGTGTGTGTTATCCCCTAGCCTTCCCTCTCTACCTCTTAGCTATTAACTCATAGGAATTAGAACCCCATTTCTCATCATACAAGCCTTCAAAAGCTCACCGAAGTAAGCCAAGGCAAGGTTCCACAGCAGTGCAGCAATGGCCCGAGAGCTCTGGCTCTCCCCTCTATTCCTCTACCTTCTCGATTATTCCTCTATCCTCCCATTTGTGCCGTTACGCTATCGAATTTTTGGTAGGAACGGAGGGGCACAAATAGGATTTTAAGACCCTTTGGGCAAGAGGAAGCCTTTTTCTTTTCTTTTATATTATTTTTGCTTTGGCCATAAGTAGAGACCTTTCCAATTGATTGGTGCCTAACACCTTCCCAATTGATAATCGAAACCCCCACCCAAGAGCCTTTGGCATAGACCGGATTCAGAGTCATATTTGTGGCACTTCGGTGCTTATAAAATTGATCTAGGTTTCTCGGGACACCAAAAGCTTCAGGTGGCGACTCTAAATATTTTATTTGAGAGCGCATCATCGCGACAGGATCGTCACAAATCCCAAGGTTGCACAATTTTAATTACTTAATCACCTTTAAAAATGCACCGCCTTTGCCAGAGTCCACTTGGACCGAATTGAGCCACTCTTTCCTGGGACCGAAAGGAACCCAGAAAAGCGTGTACCAATAATAAGGTCTAGACATCAGAACTGATTTCAAAGACGTTAGATCTTGTTTTCACTTAAGTGTGTGTTACTTGGAAGGCCGTACACATACCACGATATTAAATATTAGATATCTAGAACTTTTAGGAGCGTATACACCAAGTCCCATATGCTAAGCCACACATTGAATACAAAATCCACATGTAGCACACAACTTGGTGCTGTAGCTATACACCGAATCCAAGCCATGCATACAAATAGGCTTCTCACGCATAGTGCCATGCACGAAGTGAGATTTATATTGTGTTAAGAGCTAGAGCTAAAGCGATCCTCCTCTCGATGAAATCCCAGTTGTGAACCTTGCCCCCATTTTTCCTAAAATCACCCTTCTCATTAGAAAATCGACTCTGTGGGATCATAAATCTTTGCATCTCAAACTCCTACGACCAAGAGATTGCGTGGTAGAGCACGTAGGAGGCGAAATCGTTATTGCCAAAGAACGAAAGCTACGCATGCGAAGAACTCGCTTAGGTAATTATCTAATCTATGTCTCCTAAGTCTAAATCTCTTGATTTTAGGATTGAATTAAGCCATTTTTGGAATTGCATGCAAGGGGTTTTCGGAGAATGGACACGTGATTGGCTTCATAGCCGAGTCCTTCGATTTCGATGCTTCAAAAATGTCGCATGCATGACCAAAGATAGAATAAAGTCATATTTCACTATTATAATATGAAAATAGGATCAACTTTACCATGGAAGTGAGGGTTTTGAAAGAAGAAGAAAGAAACATAAGCCTGGCAAGTTCATCAGGCTCGCTGCGGTGACATGGAGCATTGCCGCGGAGAGAAAAGACCTAAAGCCCTTGCCGCGGCGAGAAATCAAGGCTAAAATGCCTCAGGAAAATCTCACCGCGGTGAGATGCCTTTGTCATATGGCACCTGAAGGGCTCACCGTGGTGAGGTGTCCCATGTTCTAGGGTTTGGACTTTTGTGTCCTATTAAGCTTGTGTGTATGTGTTCTGATCCCGCATGGTTTGGTAACCATTAGCGCATGTGTGTGGTGTAATGTAGGTTGAATGAGAAGGAGTTTGACAAGGAATTAAGCATGGATTCGAGTGATTTTTTCGTGCTATTTTGACTCTAAGGTAGGGAAGAACATCTCGCCGAATCCTCATTTTTCTTGGAATTCATGTGAATGATGCTAATAAAATATACCGCTATTTTCTAGAATTGCTAAACTAGAATAATATAATGTTTTGAGGAAAACAAATCTTGGATTTACGCCTTTGATTTGGATGTTTTGTACAAGTATCTTGATATAACCATGCATGACTTCAATACGCATTCTAAATTCTATAATTGATTCATGTCATTGTTGTCATCTTGTGTGCCTTATCTCTGATATATTGTGTTGCTCAACTTGATAAGTTCAACTCTTGTTGTTTGAATTGTTCATATGTTATGTGACTCGTGGCATGATTCGTGTCCCTGTGATTGTAAGATCTGGTTCAAGTGACCCTGTTAATGTAGCTCAGAGGCTTGATAATGGCTCAAGCGACCCTACTAACTTGCTCAGGGGCTTGGCAATCCGGCTCAAGTGACCCTGTTAACTTGCTCAGGGGCTTGGCAATCCATCTCGACCCAAGTGACCCTGTTAACAAAGCTCAGGGGCTTGGTTTCTTGAATGGAGTGCCCTGTTAACATATCTCAAGGGCTCGATGTTTTGGTGACCCTGTTAACGTATCTCAGGGGCTTGACAACTCGATATTTGATCTTGCTTGTGACTCCTTGCTACACGTTCAAGTGGTGTACTTGTAATTTGTTCGCATGCTTCTGATACGTTCATTTGATCCTATATGCATTATTTTAAAACTTGATTACTTGCATTCATGAAAGAATAAGTTTGACTTTTAGCAAAAGGATTTTTTGCTTTGACTCTATTTTCTATTATGCATCAAGATTCATGAATGAGAATAATAAATTATAATTTAGCATTTGTTATTCCCTATTGAGCTTGGTTTAAGCTCACTCCTCGACTATACGTCATAGCTGCAGCAGCTGATTTTGAGCAGGATCCAGAGCAAGAGGAAGATCCGGACTACAATCCTGCAGAAGAGGACTTGCCTGAGGAGCATTTCCCATAGTTGCTTGAGTGGAACTTGGATAGTCCCTTTTTGTGGGGTTTTTGATAAACGGTACATTGAGAAGTTGCAATTAAATACAATAGTATATTCTGCTCCACTGTTTAGAAGGAGGTCGGTGTTAGCAGCTTGTATGTGTTATCTAATTAAGTCTTCACTTATTGCAAGTGCATAATGGAAATTATAGTACTATCAAAGGATCGTTCCCACATAGATAGGTTTATCTATATATTAATTTAATTTATCTAAAAACTTATACTTATCTTTTAAGTTCCTAAACTACTGGAAAAATATGAATAAAGAATTATTTATTAATCTAAATTGCATAAAATAAATCCTAATCTTCAAACTTCAGATTATGGTCGTCAACTACAATCTCCAGCTATCAGATGTTTACAAATTTAAAATACTGTTATACTATATCTCAAGTATCCTAGCATTGGGCGTCAATCAAAACTAGAATCCTATCAATAAAGATTTAATCTAATCAACAATTTCCTAAAACTTGGGCGTCAATCAAATTCTAGAAAATTGAAGATGGAAAAGTAAAACCAGTACACTAATCTGCAAACTTCAACCTGAGTCGTCAATTTAAATTAAAATTTGAAGATATTTACAAAGCAAGAAATTACAATAAAATAAATCTAAACTAGAAAGCAATAAAATTATATCTTTCACCCCTCAGCTGCAGTCATCAATTGCTTTTGAGAAACTACAGATATCTACACTAATCTTCAGCTCTCAATTGCAGTCGTCAATTGCTCTTGAGAAACTTTGGATATCTAATCTACAAGGCAATAAAAATATACTCTAATGATCGGAAGAAAACCCAACCTCATTGTCAATTGATACTGAGAATTTCTTTGCTAATTATTCCTATACCAGGCCCTCTTATTTATAGATCATAAGGGGTCAATTTACAAAACTCTTAATCCTAATTAAAGAAATTACTAAAACAAAAGTATCCTAATATAACTCTACTTCTAATTCTATCTTTCCTTGCTTTCAATGGTTGATATACTTCTTAATTTCTTCCTTTATTTCAGCAGCAGAGTCTTATTCGTCAATCTCCCAGATCTGTGATCAGCCAAGCTTCTAAGTCAAGAGTTCTTCTAATTTTATTCCTAGCGGTGCTAATCTTCACGTGATCAGCAATGTTAGAAAGCTTCTTTCTCTAAAAAATTGTAAATCACGATTTTCTTTTCCTTACTCTTTATATATCTTCCTAATAAACAATTTTCTGGATGATTCTCCGTTTATGATTGTTCGCTTTCTCTTATATATTGCACTTCACTTGAACGGCTAATTGCAGAATCGTAAATTACAATTTCTTATTTCTCTCTTCTACTTTGCATTGTTCTGTAAAATCATAAAGCATGATTTTTCATCCTTTCAGTAGGTGAAGATTCGTCTTTTGGTTTAATCGTCTTTTTATTGCTTAATGAGTTCATTTTGACGAGTATTATCATTTTGATTCTCTTTTGCTATTTTTCTTTAATATCTAAATATCAGTAACTTATTAGTAACAAACTAAGTCCTAGCATCACTAAGTTAAGGGTGATAAATTGGTATATTCTGTGAATGATCAATCGGCCTTCATCGGTGGATGTATAGTTTCTTTTGGACTTGTGCATATGGTAGCTAGTTCTGTGGGTTTATTTTGCCAATTTATTAATGTTATAGCTCTGTTATGTTTCTGCTTTGCGCACTTTACTTTCGCTTTTGTAAGCTTACCATTTTGTGATGGCCCGATCCTTCCTGTTGCTTATTGAGAGGAAAGATTGAGCTGTCAGAAAGTGATGCATGCACTGCGATACCATAGCATCACTGTATTTCGGATCTTGTGTCTGTGATCCGACAGCGCGGGTTTTTGGTAAGGAAATCTGGGCTGTCACACTTGATCACATGGAGGGGTAAGAAGGTGGGTCAAAGAGGTTCAAACCACTTGGGTGCCTAAGAACTTTTTCCCTTTTCCCATGCCATATGGTGTGAGAGATAGGCTTGGGAAGAGTAGAGAGGACACATGTCATTTGTGTCCCTTCTCTTCTCCATATATGCACTCCTCTCTCTCTCTCTCTTCCTGTCAAGCTCACGCATAGCCCACCCTCTCTCAAGTTCAAGAATTCAAGAGTCAAGTTCATCATAGACCCATCTTTGTCCAATGGGTTCAATAGTTCAAAAGTAAAGTTTATCAAGTCCCATGTGTTCAATGGGTTCAAAGTTCAAGAGTAAACTTTATAAAGATTTCAGTCAAAAGTCCAAGTCTGCTTCAACTTCAAAATCCCACACTTATTAAGTAATGCAATGGATCATGGTATCTCAAAAAATTAAAATTACTTGTGGAGATCATGATGGGAAGAATTACTAATATCTAGTTTAGATACAAGTAATTCACACCCTATTTTCTATTAATGAAATAATTTTATGATACCTTGCTAGTATCAATAAGCAAAGTGAGCAGTCTTACATGTTTATACAAATGCTTTGGTAGACTGTCTCATTTGCAAACCTTGTGGTGAAGTAAATCAGCAATTGAAAATAAAATGACTTGATGATCAAATATAAGCCCACTACTAAAACTACTATACAAGCAAACCATGCTTTAAGAACACAATGAATCTAACATTGAGTAATAACTCTTTGTGTAAATTCATCAAACAGTTAGCATGCACATGTAAAGTAGCTTGATTCTATATAATATGTAATGCACAAATGATAATATAAAAATCCAAATAAACCCAAAAAATAGATAATTCAAATGTAAAAAAGACAGTGACCATGTAGAAGGTAGCAGTTGGCCTTTCCATGGCCATTACACAATAAACAAAGATCAACAAATCATATTAGTTATCATTATTAATATGTGAATATCCTAAAAACCCATTGTAATGGAGGTGAAGTTTTAATTGGAGAAGTTATATTAAGATCAACTTCATTGAATGTATTGGTAGTACTTGTAAATTAAAAATAAACCAATTTCAGAATCCCCACAATTCACAAAATTCTGATTGGAACCATAAACTGCTCAATAACAGAATCTACCAACGAAAATTAAGTAAAAGAATTACAAGGAAAGACATTTAGGTGAGTTCATAAAACCCCAATTCATAAAAATTTCACATACCCACCAAAAGGTAAGGTTAAAAATTCAAAAAATTCGAATAAAAAAAGAAAAAAAAAAGGAGCTTTCAATGACATATGTTGGTCCTTAAACACAAATGAACTCTTGTATCTTTCTTGAGATAAAAAAAATAGAAGAAACAGTATGATCAATCATAAGAGGTCCCCAAAATCGTAGGAGCAGTGGTACTCTTCCTTCCTTAATATGAGTATCAGAAAGAGTCCCATTTTTAGAAATTTGGAAATTGAGAAATGGGAAAAGAAAAAGAGGATGAAATTAAGAAAAAAAAGGCTTACATCCTTAAAGAGTAGAGCAAGATGCATCAGGCAATGGGCACCTCTTGTTTGGAGACCCACTCTGTTGACCGCATCCACACACATTAGGGGCTATTAGTTCAAGTCTTTTTTTAATGGACTCACACTATGTGTAGCTTGATTTGATAAGGTCACACTCAATACAAAGTCCAAATGTCGGATACTTGGATATCCACCAAGGGTGGTAGTCCACGTAGAAGTTCCTCAGACACTAAATTTTCCTATTAGGTCCTAACAACTAAAATTTCTGGAGTTGCAATTCCTGAACCAGCCACGTGATCATATATAATTTTTGCAAACCATGGCAAAAACAAGCCTATGTTCTTGAATTTCCTTCACACTTAGTAGTGTATCACGAAATAAGTAGCACTTCCAACAGGTGTTGTTATCACTTATGACATCATATTATTGCATAAGCCATTGTAGAAAATCTTTTCATTTAAAAGAAAAAAAAAATTAGGAACAATTGAACCAACTAGATATAACAAAAATTTACACTTTTGATGTGACAGCCCGGATTTTGGCACCCCGAAACCCGTGCCATCAGCACGATCCTCTAAACCGTGCCCCATGGCTATGTATGGAACATTGGTATAACAAGCAATATCGAGACAAAATAGATCAATAATTATCGATGCGGAAGTAAAATACTATTCTAAGTGTAAACTCAAAAGACAGTTCTACTTTCATGCCACTGCATGAATAGAGAACCGATCCGAACCATCGGTGATCAACAGATCACCCCAGGTGGTTTGCCAAAAGAATTATATCAATTTAAATACAGGTTTCAAAAAGGCTTGACATACCAAGCCGTACAAATATACTCTCAAAATCTCTCTCTATCAAAGTACTCAGTGGAGTCTTCTAGAAGAAGTCCTCAGGAGGGGGCTCCAACTCGTCCCCAGGCACGTAATCCGAATCACCCGGATCCACGTCTCCCGAAGTCTCAGCCGCTGCTAGCACTGGACCTGCGACGTATAGTCTAAAGGGTGAGCTACATCCTAACTCAATAGGGAAACAACAAAATGAACATATAAGTTAAAATCTCACATATATTCCATGATATTCTACGCATGATGTATCTATGCACTTGTTGGTAAACAGTTTAAAAGATGGCAATTATGCATTAAAGTTTACTGGTAGTCTGCATGTTTCATTTACTCTTAACTGTTCATAAATTTCACTGATTAGGCCTAAAGCAAAACTTAAATCTTCAACTTAAGTAATTCCCGAGCAGTATAGCATCGAGCCCTGATGGAATACCCGCCATCGTTGTCTAAATAGACAGTTGTTAGATGTATTCCCTGAGAATACTACCCAAGCCCCTTTCTCATAGGCGGCAGGGTTAAATCTCATCTCAACATCTCTGGAATGTGCTTACTATGTACAGATAAACCTCCGTACCGGTGTACGGATTGGCCGCCGTACCAATCACGGATATCTTGCCTAGTCAGTTGTGGGTACCCCGCCACATTGGTGGGGTATTGTTAAGACCTGAAAAGTACCACTTTTCACCCCTTAACTTAACCTTTGATTAGATCCTTAGCCATCTAATAAGTTCTTATTAAGTGTTTTATGTAGGTAATAATCAGCAGTGAAACAAGGCCAGGAATTCTACTAAGGAGCCTGTTTTGGCACCAGAAGTCCCTCAGAAGGATGGACTCTAAATTCAGACCTGGAATGAGCCTCACGCAGTCCAACTGAGCTTCCCAAGACTTTATAACAACTACTCGTGCAACTCTCGCGAAGCTCAAGAGTAGAACACATCACGCAGTCTCGTGCAGTTTAAAGCAAACCACTCTCAACCTCGTGCAGTTCACTCAGAACGGCTGAGGAGAGAGAACTTCAGGAGACTCCTCGCGCAGCTGTCGTGCTGTGGTCACAGGATGTAATTATCAGAAGAGAACTCCTCACGCAGTTCTCACACCATTCAAGAAGAAAGCATCCTCGCAAAGACGGAGCCATCCTCACGAAGATCAATCAATACATGAAATCTCGCGCAGTTCAAAACTCATTAAAGCCTCGCAAGGAAACTCGCAAAGTCCATTGAAGAGAAGTGCTTGCGAAGTTCTCGCGCTTAGCAAATCATCCTCGCGAAGAGCAACAGCTACCACGCGACAAGTCTGGGAAACAAGGGGCTACCTAGCGAAGCTCTGAACTTTAACTTCCATCTCTTCAGCAAAGGACCTTCTGGGAATTTCTAGTGATTAGGGCATGCACTCCCACGCTCAAATCTCCGTGCACGCGCCCCAAGGCATCCAAGGATCACTATTCGGCCATGTGGCATCGTTAAAACTAGGGTTTTCTAACTCTAATGCGCCGCCACACCACTGTTATAAAAACCCATACTTAGCTTAGGTTTAAACATCCTGGAATAGCTGGGAACACATCTCATTTCTTGGAGACTTGATCTGAGATCGTTTTTCTTTTCTTTTTATAGCTGTAAGTAGTTTTCTTTTTCTTTTTCCTTCTCTCCATAGTCCAGCACTTGCTGGCTATATCTTTGTATGCTTTTTGAACTAGATCAATGGAAGTTTTGTAATAGGATTTGTACTCTGTGGGATTTATGTTTGAATGTGAGACGCTCTGTGCAAGGCTGCTGCCTTGTGATCCGCCATTGCTTTGGCTGTGATTCAAAGCAATGGAGGACTGATTCTAAGGGCCACTCAGATCCAAGTGACCTGTTTGTCTGGGCTATCATGGTCATATACAGCCTTAGCCCCACCACAGGACCCACTAGATCTGAAATCCCCATGGGAGCTTGAGTTGGTAGCCTTATGACCATGGTGGTGGCAGCGATATTCTTGTTTTGTCTTGGGCTCCGTGAGGAGGATAGCCTCTGGGACAATCTGTGACCATTCAAGTGGACAGGTTATAGCCTTAGGGTGATTCTAATCCACCGATCCAAGATGGATCTTTCTTCTTTACACCTGAACTTGTAGAAGCCTGGTGGGAGATTATACAGAGGCAGACTCCCCTATATTTGTATAGATCCACTATCAAATGTTAGATCTGATCTGGTTATAGAGATTGTAGGCTTATGACTGGACCATTGTAGCCTCACTCAAGCAATGGACAGCTAGATCGAAGGTTGTACTCAATCTCTTGTTGGTTCTATGTGTCTGGGCTATCATGGTCCTATACAGCCTTAGCCCCACACATAGAGCTTTAGAAGTTGAGGTTCCCTATGGATTCTTGAGCTGGTAGCCTAGATGAAATAGTGCCTATAATGATTAACTTGTTTTGACCCATCCCTGGATTGTGGTTCCCCTATGGGATAGTCTGTGACCATTTGAGTGGACAGGTTATAACCTTAAGGGATTAAATCATGGCAGAGAAATGGGTTGGATCCTTTCTCCTTAGTGGTGATAACGTAGCCATTAGACAGGATTGCTATAACATCAGATCTGAATCTAAGCTACAAAGCTCCTCTGATCTAGGCTCAATAACATACTTCTCACCCTTTTATATTTATTTTCCACACTCCATCCATCCTCTCAACCCTTTTTGTAGTTTAGACATTAGGTTACCTTAGAATACCTAGAATAAGTGACCTTAAACTCCCCTCCTTTTTAGGATTGCCAAATCTATAGTCAGATTTGGAGGGACTACTAGAGATGGCTCCCTTGGAGCTGTAGATCTCCTTTCCCTGTGGGACAAACTCTTACTTATCAAAATTTGCCACAATGGACCCTGTATCTTGCAGGTCTAGGATTTCTAAATTGTGTTGATTCCATCCCCTGTTTTATCTTGATTTTAAATTTCTTTTACCACAACCAATAAAGCAAGCACACACTCAGAGATTCACCAACAAGTTTTTGGTGCCATTGCCGGGGATAGATGATCTATTAGTAGACCCTTAGTTTTTGTATTCTTAGTATTCTTTGCAAATGTGAATAATTGATACTGCTGATATAATTTTGAACCTTTCTTACAGATCTAGACAGCAACAGTGAAGGACAGTTGGACTGCAATTGGAGCTTAGCTACCTCTGTTTGTAAACTCTCTAACTTTTAAAACTCTGTCTATCCTTCTTGAAAATTCTCTCGCAGTATCTAGGATAGTTGTAAATGTATTCTTTGAATAGCTGTAAATTAGTTAGATAAATTTGTTAATTGTAAAGTTATTTATTTGCAATGTGCCTCCAAGAAGCTCTCCTTGCTGTTGGTGTGCTTGTATGCTAGGGAGGAGATCTCTCAGCCCTACTTTAGAGCCTCTTAACCCTGAGTTAGAAAGGGGAAGGAGACTTAGAAGAGACAGGCACACCACAGGAGAGCCCCCAAGTGAATCAGGATGAACTATGGGTGAAGAACAACCTGTAATCTCAAGGAGTTGAATGCTTTGATGACTATAACTCCCTTTAGCATTCAATTCTCGATGTTCGTGGGAATTATGAAATAAAAACTTCAATCATCCAGATGCTGCCCTCTTTCCATGGGCTTAGCAACGAGGACCCTTACAAGCATATTGACCAGTTCTTGGCCTTGTGCACCACTTTTAATATCACTGGTTTGGGACCTGAGGCTACTGGGCTCAGACTCTTTCCCTTCTCTCTTAAGGATAGGGCCAGTACCTGGTTGACCACTGTTCCCAGCAATAGCATTGCTTCATGGAAAGACCTGCAGACCAAGTTCTTCCCTGAGACCAAAACTAGCCAATTGAGGAAAGAGATTCTTGCTTTTGCTCAATCCCCAACTGAGGATTTTAACCAGGCCTGGGATAGGTTTAAAGAAATGCTCAAACAATGCCCCCACCACAAGATCCCAGAGTGGCAGCTTGTACAAAGCTTCTATAATGGGATTGATGAGAAAAGTAGAGATATGGTCGATGCCTCTTGTGGTGGATCCTACATGCACAAGACTGCCGAGGAGGCATGGGAATTGTTTGAGGTGATTAGTGAGAATGCTTTTCAAAAGCCATCCCTGGCAAGAACTAGTCAGGAATTTGAGTCAAAGGTGGGGCCTGCTACTGGATCAAGAGGAAAAGTTTATGAGGTGTCTAAGAACAATGACCTGTAGCTGCAGATGGCAAACCTCTCTATGAAGTTTGACAAATTACTGACTATGATGCAACCCAGAAGGGCTACTCATGTGGCGGGGGCATGTCTGATATGCCAGTCCCCACAGCACAGTGGAGGAATGTCCATCTGCAAGGAAATTTCCTGAATTAGTTTTGGAACATGTCCATCGCTCAATCTTATGGCCAAGACAACTGGGGCTACAACAGACAGCCATATGGATACCAGCACCAAAATGCTGGTTACCAATGGAGAGACCACCCAAATCTGAGGTGGAGGCAAGACAACTACATGCAGCCCCAGCAGATGTTGGCCTTACCACAAAGGACACAGCAACAGTTCAATCAAGGGAATGCCCCTAGGTCTAACTTCCAGCACCATCAGAAGCCCCATCAGTAACAAAATCAATTGGTCTTACCCCCATCTCAACCCAGAAATACTTCTTTCAAGGGCCAGGTCTTGACCTCACTGCAAAACCTGGGTTCCTTGGCTCAGACTGTGAACTCTCATGGTCAGAGTATCAAGAAGATGGAAGAGCAGATTGGCCAACTAGCGAATACCTTAGCCAAAAGAGAGGAGGGAAGGTTGCCCAGTCAACCAGTGGTTAATCCCAAGGGCCAATTTTTGATTGGTGAAGGATCCTCAAACCCTGAAGGGGATCTTTCATTGAATTGATGTTAAGAACTATGCACTTCTTATGATATGTACTTTACAATTTAGAGGAATTTGTAGTGATCTTGTTGGAGTCTGAGTTTAGTGCTTTATGCCTACTTTTATTCCTGTTCCCCTTGTTTGCTAATTTCAAGTGATTGAATGATGATGGTATTATTTGAATGCTTTTCATGATGTGTGAGTTTAATGCTTTGAGAGTATGGGAATTTTTGAATGTTTTGTAATGCTTATGGGTGTCCCTGGAAGAGAGTCTGTGAGAGAATCCACCCATAAAATAAAGGTCAAAAGGCTGACTAGTGGGTGTGTGAATTCTGACTCTGTTAAGCCATCGCGAGGTTGCAAAAATTTGGTTTGGTTTCCTCTCGCGTAGTTCATAAAGAATTACTTTGCTTTGCTGTCGCGAGTTTCAAATGTAGTTGTGTGGGCTTCCTTGCGCAGTTTAAATGAACACCCAATCTCGCGACCCATTCAGCCTATCCAGCGAGCAGATATTTTTGAAGCGTGCGGAGCCTCGCGATATTTAAAATCCAACCCCGCGCTAATTTTTTTATCGCTTTCTTCCTCTCCGCCAAATAAACCCTAGCTCCCACTCCTCTCAATCTCTCTCCTCCAGCATCCTGTCTACAGTTCATCACTCACTTTGAAATTCTAGATTTTTGTTCTTAAAGCTTCCACAACAGTTGCCCCCTGCTAGGAGCTCCTGCAGTCTACCGTGCATTAAATTGAACAGAACCCTAACTTTTAGGGTAAGACTTAGCTCTTGATTTTTTTTTTCAAAATTTCAACTGCACGCTCACCAAGGAGAGTCTTAATGGCTCCTAAAAGTGCACCTGTGAAGAGAGCCAGGGACCAGGCCACCGTGGAGCCTGCCCCTAAGAAAGCCAAGTCCTCTACGGCACAACAAAAAGGGAAGGAGGTGGTTCCTGAGGTGGCTGAACAAACACCTGACTACTCTACACCCTCTAAGCTCCTCATTTCCATTCCTTTAGAGCCTGAAGCCATTTTTGATATATCTTTCTTTCAATCTGAGTCGTTGTCAGCACCTGCCATTGAGTTCTTGCGTAAGGCTGGTTTGTTCCCCTTGATGCAAATGATTCCTGCACTAGCCTATCCTAGGTTAGTGCAAATCTTTTACCAGCACCTTAGGGTCAGACTAGACGCACATGGGCAGCCAGGCCTCCTTGTGCTAGTTGACAATTTTGAGATGCTACTCAGCCCAGCGTTGATTGCTGAAGTCATTGGCATCCCTGCCATTTTTTATCCCAACTGTGGTTATGGTTCCCCTGTGAGTGCCCCCATTGATACCATTACACAAGCCATTACCAGAGGCTTGAAGGCCACAAGGGACTCCATCAGAAGAAGAGATTTGGATCCCAAATTGTTGTTCATTAATCAAGTGCTGAGGAAGAATATCTATTGCTCCGGCCATCAGCAAGAGAGGAGGACACCAATTGCTGATGCTCTCTATTCCTTCTCTCTGGGCCATGGATTTAATACTGCATGGTTGATCTTTGAGGCCATGAAGGATATGATGGTGAAGCTCAGGCTGCAAAAGAAGATCCACACTCTCCCCTATGGAAGACTTATCGCCAAATTACTTCTGAGGGGAGGATATAAGATACCAGTGAGGGAGTTATCTGCTGACCTCACTCCCACCACTTTTGCCAAAAGACAATGGGGGATCAACAGGAGTCTGATGGATCCCCAGAAGAAGAAGAAGAAGGCTAAAGCTCAGATTATTTCTAAGCAAGGTGAGAGAACTGTTGTGGCAAAGGCCACCCCTGCCCCCACAAAGAAGGCTAAAGCCCCTGCTGCAAAGAAGGTGGTGCAAGCTTCTGTCACCTTTGCTTCTGCAGCAATACCTCCATCCACCACACTTGCCCCTCCATCAGCTTCTTTACCTATTCCATCTCCCCCTTTCTCTCTCTTATCCCCCTTTTCCATTCCACCTCCCCCTGTGATTAGTTCCTGGGTGGAAAGTATTGAACGACTCCTCTTCATCCACCTTACCTCAATACATGATCAGATCTCCAACCTCATCTCAGGCTAACCCCCCAGCCCCTCCCTTGATAACCTACCTTAAAAAGAAAACTTCTCACACAACTCCTGCCTTATCTTTACCTACTTCCACCACCCCTATCACTCCCACAGACACACCACATATTGACTAACCCTCAGTCCAACCCCTCCCAACTACATCTCCACTCCAAGATCTTGACTTTAACCTAGCCACCACTTCAGAGTATCAAGCCTTCATGACTACCTTGCTTGACACCCTGCCAACCCATGATATCCCTCTCCCAGATTTCCCACATCACTCACCAGACCTTTCATCTTCTCCCCCTACAACTTTCCATCATGCCCCCACTTCCCCTTTCCAACCTGTTCCCTCCTATTCTCATACTCCACCCCACCCAACCTCAGATACCCTTGCCCATATCCTTTTCCTCATCCATGACATCCAGACCCAGCTATCCACCACAACCCACACCCAAGCCCAAATTCAGACTGACATCACCAGCATACAATCCACCCTTCAAACATTGACAAACCCACCCATCTCTACACAATCCCCTTCTACCTCTGACTCCACAGTGCCACCAAACCTCACCCCAATTGACTTAACTACACCCTTAACCCTCCAAGACACCATACCCCACCACTCCTTCCCCACTCTACCTATCCTTCTCCCACTCATATTACCTCCACCATAATTTACCAACACTTCTACCCAAACAGACCCCATTCCTTTCTGATCCACCTTTCCCATTCAACCCCACATATTTGTCACCCCACCACTTCCATTTCGACCCTTCACCATTCCATTTTTCCCTTACCTAGAACCATCCACCTACACTGACCATCCTTCATTTACTTTTCCACCCATGCCTTCCATTCTACCCCTTATCCTACCCCCTCCTCACTTCACTGACCATTCAACACAGACTGTCCCAGCAACTTCTACCCCTCCACTAGACTTCATCACTACAGCCCCCACTTTACCCCCCCAGGATCAATCACCTGCTACTTCGTCCACTCCATTTCTACCAATCTTACCCAGACACTCCTATTACACCCCTCCCTACTTCACCCTCCTCCATGCCATGAGGGATAATGCCTATATCAAGAGAGATGTCCTGAGGGGCATGGCCCAACTTCGACAAGCCATTGAGTACCCCTTGCTGCGGAAATTGAGTGACCTTAAGCTTTCTCACAGGCAGAAGCTGCGTGATGTTTCAAAGGGGTGGGAGTCAATTTTGGAGACCCTCAATGCAGGGAAGGCTGCTGCTACTTATTACAAATTGAATGCGGAGATGGAGAAGGGCAATGCTGAGTTGGCACAGTAGAGAGCCCGGATGTTCGAAAAGAGACTGCACAATGCCGAGGAGATCCACCGGCTCACTAAGGGGCTTTCTGATGCCAACCTCCTTTATGCTGAAAAGCAGATAGAAATTTTGTAAAAAAGGGTGGCATCGCTGTCAGGCCAACCAATTGAGCCCACCCCTCTCGCCACAGCACCACCTGAGGCCCCATCCTCTTCCACCCACCCAGGGTCGTCTTCTTCCACTCCCCCTGCCCCTACAGCCCCATCTCCAGTACCTCCTCCTGCTCCTCAAGTTCCTGCTCCTGCTACAGTCCCTACTCCAGCTCCTGCTCCTATCTCTGTGCCTCCCCCTATTCCATCTCCTGCCCCCAAAAGAAAATGGACGCCTTCCAAGAAACCTCCCACCTCCAAAAGAGCCACTGCAGCCCAAAGAGGAAAAAGGCCAACCCCTCCATCCCCACCTCCAAAGGTCACTAGAGCTTCTGCTCAGGATGATCCCCACGGTCGCCTACTTTCCAAAGAGGAACGCAGACAGGCCGCTGCTGCCCTTGGATTGGATCCCACTGTGCTTTTTCCTTCTGACTCAGACTCTGATTCTTCCCCACCTATGGATCCCAGTGCTACGAATCCTGCTACTGCTCCTTCATCAGGCCCTGCTAAACAAACTTATCCTCAGCGAAGGAAGGTTACTGCCAAGAGGACTACTCACCCATCTGCCTCTTTGAAAATTGGAAAAGCCAAATCTGCCCAGTCTTAGGAGGCACCACCAATGAGCCAGCCAGTGAAGGGAAAGAGCCCTGCCATTCCCACAGCAACGGAACAAGACAAGTCTTCTGTGGCTCCCCCTCAGTTTGGAAAAGGGAAAAGTCCTCTCCTACCTCAGGTGCAAGAACAAGATAAATCCCTTGTTGTCCCTCCTAAGCCAGCACAAGCCCAATCCCCTCTTATCCCCCCTCCGACTCAACAAGGGCAAGCCTCCAAAGGGATGAGCTCAAAAGGTAAAAGCCCCAAAGTAAAATCTCCCACCAAACCCCCCGAGCCACCCTTCGACAAAGCTTCCGCGATTCCTCCTGAGCCAAAGACCAAAAAAATGAGGGTCCGGACACCAACCATACCCAAAACGGCGGCCCAACGGAAGGAAGAGAGGGAATGAAAGAAAAAAGAGGAAGAGGCTTACCTTCAAGAGCATGCCAAGAAGATGGGTTGGGACAAGTTTTAATCCAGACTCTGATTAGATTGTACCTAGGATTTTTTCTGTTTCTGCAATCTTTTGATTTTGTTTTCTTTTAGTTTGTACATTTTTCATTTTTAATAGATTTTCTTCTTTTTTCATTTCTATTTTGCTTTGTTTGTTGTGTGTTTTGCTCCATGTTCTTTCCCTTTCTGTTTGCAAATAATGAATCTGCGGCACACACCTTTGACTCAGTGCGGACACTGCTCCTCATAGGTTTGGGGGTGTGGCAGGTAGACCCTGCCCATAGAATAGTTAACCTAAGTGCAGCAGAGTCATCTGAGTAATATGGAAATGGATCTATGTTCACTTAAGAATCATGACAAATAAGAAAGAAATTTAAAATTTTTGCAAACTTTAGACATTATAAACTTTTAATATTTCACATTTCCATGATGATAGCACCAAGGAAACTCACTTGTATCAGCACTAAGTGAATCATTAGAGAGAGAAAAAGGTGAGGACATACTTAAAAGTTCGAAGGAAGACCATAACCAGTGAGAATTGGGCCTATAAAAAAATTTTCCATCCTTTGAGGAGTAACTAAGGCAATTTCTTCTAGTTCTAAGGACTGGCTGAGTCACTGTGCTCACTAGAAGTTAGGCAACTCCAAGTTGAAACAACTGACAGCACTCATGAGACTTAGGAAAGGATCAAGGCCTTCCCTTGAACAGTTTGAGCCTAAAAAGACCAACCCTAAAGCAACTGCCCTTGTCCATACCCCCTTTGAGCTTTAAATCCTAAATTTCTTCAATATGCACCCAAGTACTTGTACCTAAACCTATGAACCTGATTCAACCTACCCTCACTCTGAGAATTCAGAAGGTAAAGGAGAAAGAGCTAAAGATGGAATAGCTATGGTCAACATTAAGTGAATGGAGAAGAAATACCTCAAATATGGTAGCATGGTAACTGAGAACATGGTGGCATTTCAGAAAAGCAAAAATAAAAATAAAAAGAAGAAAATTCCATCAAAAAGTAACAAAAACAATAATGAAGAGGAGCAAGAGAGGTGTCAAAGAAGAACTTTCTTTTGGAAAATCAAAATCAAGAAGAGAAACTGATCACTTCAAATCTGAAAATCTCAAAGAAGAAGAAAGGAGCTGAATTTAAGAAGGTGAAGTCATGAACCACCTCCTTCACTTACTGATTTCTCAATTTTGAACCCCTTTTCAATCTTCCATTCTTTTAACCCCACTCCATAAGCCACATTCCAGCCCAGTTAAAAGCCCTTGTGATCCAAAGTTGAGTGAGCTGTCATATGGAGATAAAGAGTTATCCAATCTATGGTGAGGATGTGTCAATGATGTCAGCACCTAAGAGCTATGCCTATGCTCATGCTTATAGACCCATTTGGGGGATGTAACTGCTCTTGAGCCTGAGAGAAAATGAGCCCCTCAACAAAACCCTTAGGAGAGTATGCCCTGAAAAGTTTTTGGGTCTGAATTTGAATGCATTATGTATGACCTATAACCTTATTTTTAATCTGATGATGAGCTCAGTGCTGGCACACACTTGTACAGTTTTCTATGGTTGTACATTGATTGGAAATGTTGTGCCTTCATGAGAAGTTTATGCTGTTTAAATTATTATGCAACCAATGGATTAAATTTCTTTTATGTTTACTGATTCAAGAGTAAACTAAGTCTGCTCCTTGACTGCTCACTTGATGATATTGCATGTTTGTTAACTGTTTCATTGAGAAGTTTGTGGGTGTCTTCACTGAAAACCCTCAGGAGACTTCACTCCTCCACTAGGGATCACCTAGGGGTTTAAAAGGCTTGGTACATATGCTAAATGTATCTGTGCTCCCTATGAAAGTGGCATTTAATTTTTGTAGTAGATTTAATGTAGCTTTGCTAAGGGACTAGCAAAGATTAGGTTTAGGGGTGTGTTAAGACCTGAAAAGTACCACTTTTCACCCCTTAACTTAACCTTTGATTAGACCCTTAGCCATACAATAAGTTCTTGTTAAGTGTTTTATGTAGGTAATAATCAGTAGTGAAACAAGGCCAGGAATTCGGCTAAGGAGCCTGTTTTGGCACCAAAAGTCCCTCAAAAGGATGGACTCTGAATCCAGACCTGGAATGAGCCTCGCGCAGTTCAACTGAGCTTCCCAAGACTTTATAACAACTACTCGTGCAACTCTCGCAAAGCTCAAGAGTAGCACACATCGCGCAGTCTCGCGCAGTTCAAAACAGACCTCTCTCAACCTCGCGCAGTTCGCTCAGAACGGCTGAGGAGAGAGAGCTTCAGGAGACTCCTCGCGTAGCTGTCGTACAGTGGCTGCAGGATGCAATTATCAGAAGAGAACTCCTCACGCAGTTCTAGCACCATTCAAGAAGAAAGCATCCTCGTGAAGATGGAGCCATCCTCGCGAAGATCAATCAATACATGAAACCTCGCGCAGTTCAGAACTCATTAAACCCTCGCGAGGAAACTAGCAAAGTCCATTGAAGAGAAGTGCTCACGAAGTTCTCGCACTTATCAAATCATCCTCGCGAAGAGTAACAACTACCACGCGACAAGTTTGGGAAACAAGGGGCTACCTAGTGAAGCTCTGAACTTCAACTTCCATCTCTTCAGCAGAGGAACTTTTGGGAATTTTCAGCGATTAGGGCACGCACTCCCATGCTTAAATCTCTATGCATGCGCCCCAAGGCATCCAAGGATCACTATTCGGCCATGTGGCATCTTTAAAATTAGGGTTTTCTAACCCTAATGCGCCACCACACCACTACTATAAAAACCCGTACTTAGCTTAGGTTTAGACATCCTGGAATAGCTGGGAACACATCTCATTTCTTGGAGACTTGATCTGAGATCATTTTTCTTTTCTTTTTGTAGCTGTAAGTAGTTTTCTTTTTCTTTTTCCTTCTCTCCATAGTCCAACACTTGCTGGCTATGTCTTTGTATGCTTTTTGAACTAGATCAATGGAAGTTTTGTAATAGGATTTGTACTCTGTGGGATTTATGTTTGAATGTGAGATGCTCTGTGCAAGGCTACTGCCTTGTGATCCGCCATTGCTTTGGCTGTGATTCAAAGCAATGGAGGACTGATTCTAAGGGCCACTCAGATCTAAGTGACCTGTGTGTCTGGGCTATCATGGTCATATACAGCCTTAGCCCCACCACAAGACCCACTAGATCTGAAATCCCCATGGGAGCTTGATCTGGTAGCCTTGTGACCATGGTGGTGGCAGCGATATTCTTGTTTTGTCTTGGGCTCCGTGAGGAGGATAGCCTCTGGGATAATCTATGACCATTCAAGTGGACAGGTTATAGCCTTAGGGTGATTCTAATCCACCGATCCAAGATGGATCTTTCTTCTTTACACCTGAGCTTGTAGAAGCCTGGTGGGAGATTGTACAGAGGCAGACTCTCCTATATTTGTATAGATCTGCTATCAGATATTAGATCTGATCTGGTTATAGAGATTGTAGGCTTGTGACTGGACCATTGTAGCCTCACTCAAGCAATGGACAGCTAGATCGAAGGTTGTACTCAATCTCTTGTTGGTTCTATGTGTCTGGGCTATCATGGTCCTATACAGCCTTAGCCCCACACATAGAGCTTTAGAGGTTGAGGTTCCTTATGGATTCTTGAGCTGGTAGCCTGGATAAAATAGTGCCTACAATGATTAACTTGTTTGACCCATCCCTGGATTGTGGTTCCCCTATGGGATAGTCTGTGACCATTTGATTGGACAGGTTATAACCTTAAGGGATTGAATCATGACAGAGAGATGGGTTGGATCCTTTCTCCTCAGTGGTGATAACGTAGCCATTAGACAGGATTGTTATAACATCAGATCTGAATCTGAGTTACAAAGCTCCTCTGATCTAGGCTTAATAACATACTTCTCACCCTTTTAAATTTATTTTCCACACTCCATCCATCCTCTCAACCCTTTCTGTAGTTTAGACATTAGGTTACCTTAGAATACCTAGAATAAGTGACCTTAAACTCCCCTCCTTTTTAGGACTGCCAGATCTATAGTCCGATCTGGAGGGACTACTAGAGATGGCTCCCTTGGAGCTGTAGATCACCTTTCCCTGTGGGACAAACTCTTACTTATCAAAACTTGCCACAATGGACCCTGTATCTTGCAGGTCTAGGATTTCTTAGTTGTGCTGATTCCATCCCCTGTTTTATCTTGATTTTAAATTTCTTTTACCACAACCAATAAAGCAAGCACACACTCAGAGATTCGCCAACAGGTATTCTATTCAAACCTTAAATAACAAAAATAACATGTGCTTTACATATAGTTATTCACCGTGTAAAAGTGTTACCTTATATCAGTTAGGCCTCATCAGCAGTTATCCAATCTTACGTACATCCTTGGGATGTCTAAATTACTCGCATCACACTGATGCCTCTATCACTTTTTCATCCCCTGGGGATGTCTCATTCTCATTTACTTTCTTGGTGTCACACACGCACCCTTTTTACAAAGATTTACACAGTTAAAATAATTTCAATTTAATTTTTATATCACTACATACATGCTCTTGCAATTAAAGTATATGTTCCCTACCTCAGGTCTCTGAAGGTCCAAGCATCAAGGTCCCACACGGCTCCTTATGCTTGCTCTCACACGTACCACCTATGGTACATCATAACACATGCAATATATCACAAAAGATGCAGTAGAGAGGGTCCAAGACCCTCCATGAACCCCCAAAGTCCAATTAAGAAGTCAAGTGAAACTGCCAAAATCGATTAATCGGTTCTCAAAATCGAATAATCAAACCCTAAATCGATTAATCGATTCCCAAAATCGATTAATCGAAATCCAAAATCAATTAATCGATCCCAAATCGATTAATCAAAATCCCCAAAATGATTAAATCAATTCTCAAATCGAGTAGTCGAAAATCCAAAATCGATTAGTCGATCCCAAATCGATTAATCGAAATTCAAAATCGATTAATCGATTAGTCGATTTTTCCAAGTCTTACTTCTCCAGCCACTGGAGGTACTCAGTCGATTAGTCGATTAATCAAATTTCAAAATCGATTAATCGATTTCCAGATCGATTAATAAAATCGGGCACTCTTGCTTTTTTAACTTATAGACCAAAATCGATTAATCATTTCTCAAAATCGATTAATCGATTTGGCCAGACTCAGCCCTTTTTCGGGCTGTTCTTTCAAATCTTTTCCTTATCAATTCCTTTCATTTCCTATGCCTTTAATCTATCTTTATAACTACATTTGACTAATTTTAACCATCAAGACATATGCATTTAAATCTAACAAGGACTCACCTCAATTCAATCCCTACGAAGATGGATTGGTTGGTTTGAATGGTTAGGGTTCCAGCTCTTGCTTCAACAATCCTCCACGTGTTGAATTCAACATTAAATGCTTGAAACTCTTCCTTCAATCAACCCACAATAAGTCCTAACCATTACTCACCTTGGTTCTCTCTCTCTCTCTTCTTAACTCTCTTTCACCAACCAAAACAAATGAAACCTAGTTATTAAACCCTTATATCCTTTCTCAAGTTTTGGTGTTAAGCACATACACCACAGATAGGTGTATGTGGTCTTAAACTCACACCATACACTATACTTAGGTTAATCTTACATCACATTAGTTCATCACTTCATGAGTCCACTATTTGACTATCACTTGGTCAAGCCTACGACCAGTCGGGCACGGATCCCGAGGTCACTATTTAACGCTCAAATTTTTGGAATATTACATTTGAATTATAAGTGTAGGAAATCAATTTTTGTAGCCATTTTTGTTTCCATTTTGATTGTAATTTAGGTTATTTAAATGATTAACTAAAATTATGCAATTGGAGCATTATGTAATCACATAATGTATATGCAATGCCATAATTATGGCTTATGTCATCACATACTTATGTATGTATTGGCATAAAGTATTTTCGTTCCCACCCTCAGTTATGGTCAAAAAACTAATAAGATATTGACATTATTAAATTAAAAAAAGTTATTGGTAAGAAGTGCACAGAACAAGAAAAAACCAAAGTTGGAAAATGCAAAGGAAAAAGATACATGTCACAAAAAATAAACAAATCAATAAACCTAAGTGGAAATATCCAAGTTGAATAAAAAGATTCTTAAGATAGAGAAAACTACCTAGAACAGGGGATTTTCAAATTCAAAGCTATCTAAACAGTTGAGTAACAATCTTCATCTTAAAGTGACAGTAAATAAAATGATCAACAAACACCACACAATGAAATGACCTCATAACCTTCCCTATTGTAAGCTACTAAGAACATTGAGATTTGTGACCCACTAACAAAAAGAGCAACCAACGAAAGGAAAATTCCTGGGGTATTTTTTAGGGGTTTTTGCCAATATTATTTACACCAAGCATCATCAACATCATACAAATAAGCAAAAAAATTAATTAAAAAAACTGAATGAAAAATAAAATTTGTGTAATTTAAATTTATAATGCAAAATTAAAAGGAAAAATGTAAATTTATCATCTATTAGTTTATTATAGATGCTAATAACTAAACCACTAAAAATGATTGATTTTCATAATATTGAATATTTGAACCCCTAACCCTAATATAATCCCTTATTTATAATGCAAAAATGTTTGATCATAAATCATAGATTTTAGATCTGAGCCTTTGAGACGATTCATAAAGATGAGAGAAGATAGATAATTAAAAAAAATAAAAATATTTACCGAGTTGCGGCGATGGAGATGGAGATTAAAGCAGTGGCGATGGAGATTACACCAGATGCGATGGAGCAATGGCGATAGAGATTGATTGGCGATGGAGCAATGGAAGTAGTTCTCAATTGGCGATGGAGCAGAGGCAATGGAGATTGGTTGGCGATGGAGGGATGGAAGTTGTTCTCGATTGGGATGGAGTGATGGACCGATTGGCGATGGAGCGATGGAAGGGTTTAGAAGAGGAAGACGAAGGGTTGTGAGACTTCTCTGTTTGTAGAAGGAAACTAAAACTAAAGGAAAGAAAGCTGAAAGCCTTTCATGTTAACTGATAGAGAAAGCGCCAAATCTAATAATGTGCGGCGTTAAAAATTTTGGCCCTTTCTCGACGGGTTAAGTGGCTTTACTGCTAAAACATTGCCGCTAAAAGTCTAAAATTTTATAGTGGTAGGTGATATTTTTATGAATACGTTATCTCCATTCTGAAATTTAACGCTCGTTCTTTTCAGATCGGCGTAGCTTTTCTGTCGGCTTTATGCTACCTTCAACCTTTCACAGATTACTCGTATCGCTTCAGTGGTATTTTCAATGATCTCTAGACCCAATGGAAATTTCTCTCCAATTTCTTCTCAGTTAAGCGAAGATTTACATCTCCCAAAAGTTCTTCAAATCTTGGTACATCTTGGTACCACCCGGATGAATAGGATACTTTGATTTATGGGCTTCTTCTAAAATACTATGCCAAAGATTGGCATCGGTCGGTATGCGTAGATGCCCTCTGAGCATTAACGATCCATCCACTCTGATAGAGAAATCCGATTTAGAGCCATCAATCATGCCTTATCTGATTGTTGTAAGATCCTTTTCTTTCATCTGAAACTCATATATGTTATCAAAAAGCGTTGGTCAGATAGTGATATTTTCCATCAAGGCTCCTGAATCTTTCACCTTGATCTTCATGTCATAAAAGGCTATGTCTTCTAATAGTTTTCATCTCTGAATTCCCATTATAAGGCTTGATAATTTAGCCAATGTTTTCTGACTCAAAGCATCTGCTACCACATTTGCTTTACCGGGGTGATATTGAATGGAGTAGTCATAATCTTTGAGAAACTCTATCCACCTTCTCTGCCTCATATTCAGGTCCTTTTGAGTGAATAGATACTTGAGGCTCTTGTGGTTGGTAAATATCTCAAAGGCCTCCCCGTAAAGGTAATGTCTTCATATCTACAAAGCAAGAATCACCGCTGCAAGCTTGAGATCATGCGTAGGATAGTTCTTCTCATGGTCCTTGAGTTGTATCTAACCATAAGCAATCACTCTTTCATTCTGGTTGAGTACACAGCCTAATCCACTATGTGAAGCATCACTGAACACTACAAATCCACCGTTGCCCAATGGAATAGCAAGCACTGGCGTGGAGGTCAATTTCCTCTTGAGTTCCTAGAAGCCCTTCTCACATAATTCAGTCCATTCAAACTTAACACTCTTTCTTATAAGCTGAGTGAGTGGTCATGGGATCTTGGAGAACCCTTCTACAAATCTCCGATAGTAACCTGTCAAACCCAGAAAACTATGAATCTCAATCACGGTCTTCAGTTGTTCCCATTTCACAATTGCTTCAATATTGGTCGGATCGACGGTAATGCCTACTTCTGAGATAACATGTCCCAAGAAGCTCACTAACTCTAGCCAGAACTCACACTTGTTCAACTTTGCATAAAGTCGATATTCACAAAGTGTCTGAAGAGCAACTCGTAGATCCTGCTCGTGCTCTTCCTTCGATTTTGAGTAGATAAGAATTTCATCCATAAGCACGACCACACTCTTATCAAGGTGCTGCTTGAACACTCTATTCATAAGGTCCATAAAAGATGTTGGTGCATTGGTTAAGCCCAAAGGTATTTAAATGCACCTGTAAAAAATTTTGTTGCAGCCTGAATTTAAATTGTATACCTGTGGTGATCACCATCTACAAATTTATCGATGCTGAAGAACGTCATTGATCGCGAGGATAAGGTGCAGGATTGGGGTTGGACTCCTATGCTAAACACCGGCCTGTCGACTTTAGCAGCTAAGGTTGCCTATGGTTTTAACTAATTTCCTAATTGATCTAACTAAAAATGGGGGTGTTGGACCGTTATGTGCGGGAGGGTTGACCCCGTTCCTAGGTACCCTCCGTTGGCTCCCTTGGGCAAATTAGGTTTAGAGGCTATGATGGGTTTTGAAAATATGATGAATGGTGTGGACCTAATTGGTTCTAAGTTGGGAATTTTGGCAAGGATTTCCTAAGGGTTGGATCTAAGGCTAGCTTTTCTTTCCTTTAGACTACTAGGGAATCGAAGCAGATGGGCAAGCCCCACCATGCTTGACTACTCTATGAGACTTCTAGAAAAGAGTCGCAGTTCTAAGAGCCAAATACTTAGACTGTGATCACTAACATAATACACCATTTTATCACCCTTAACTTAGTGATGCTAGAACTTAGTTTGCTACTAATAAGTTACTGATGTGCAGATATTAAAGAAAAATAGTAAAAGAGAACCAAAATACTAATATTCATCAAAATGAATTCATAAAGCAATAAAAAGATGATTGAACGAGAAAGACGAATCATCGCCTAATGAAAGATGAAAAATCGTATTTTCGATTTTACGGAATGATGCAAAGGAATAAAAATAAAATCATAGTTTACGATTCTTCAAAGGAAGCCGTTCAAGAGTGAAGTATGATACAACAAAAAATGATGAATCATAATAAAGAACTTTTCTATTGGAAGCTGTGTTGAGAAGATAGAAGATGATCAATTGTAAATTGAAAAATCGTCCAGAGAGTAAAGTTAGAAAATCATCATTTACGAGTTTACAAAAGGATGCTTTTTGAAGCTACTAATCATGTGAGAATTACACCGCCATGTATATAATTAGAAGAATTCTTGACTTAGTAGTCTAGCCAATAATAGATCTGAGAAGATTGATGAAGAAGACTCTTAAAGGACTCTGCAGGTAAAAATAAAGGAGAAAATCCATAAGTACATCAACTACTGAAAACAAGGAAAGATAAGATTAGAAGTAGAGTCATATTAGGATAGTTTTGTTTTAGTAGTTTCTTTTATTAAAATTAGGAGTTTTGTAAACCAACCCCTCATGATCTATAAATAAGAGGGCTTGGTATAGGAATTAATCATCAAAGAAATTCTCAGTATCAATTGATGCCTGTTATTCACTGAAAAGTACCACTTTTCACCTCTTAACCTAGCCTTTGCTAGACCTTGAAGCTGACTAATAACTCCTTTTTAGCTTATTTTATAGTTAGGAATAACTTGTGCAGCTTAACACAAAGTCTATACTTTTGGTGCCAAGAAGAGAGAGAATTCAAGCAAAAGATAACAGCTGAACCAAAAAGTGACGGAATACCATGGTGGTACACACCAAGGTGACTATTTTGTATGGCATAATGGACCAAGAAAGTCCAACAGATAATAGAAGAATAGGTGAGAGTAGAGGAAGCTGCAACAGAATCATGTGCATAGCAGCAAAGGAGCCAAGGACCTATCTCGCATAGCTGAGGTGCAGCCTTGGCTGTTCAATTCACTAGCAAAGCTCCCTCACACAGCTAAGACATGCAACATATTAGAGCTCACGAAGAAGTCGTGCAGCTCAATGAAAGGGTTATCACAAAGAAGTCCTCTCACGTAGCAATCGCACAGTTCAACTACAATCTAGATGTGAAAAAACTCACGCAGCTCTCGCACACTAAGCCTCCAGAAATATAACTCATAAAGTTCTCACAAGGATCAAGCCATAATGCAGCCGTGCACACTACCCCGCGAGACCAATTGGCGCAAACAACACAAATAGACCTCGCGAAGTTCTTGCATGGCTCTGGAGGAGAGAGATGCCCAAAAGCTCTCTTGCACAGCTCTCGCCAGCCTAGAAGCTCAACCCTGAACCAAGTGAGATGCATAGGCATCTGCGTGAGTACCTCGCAAAAGAAAATGTCTGAAGCTCTACTGCATAAGCAAGCTAAATACTAAACATCCTTCCTGAAAGTGCAATCAAAGTCAAGCAATATGCTGATCATCCACCCCCACTGTAAGTAGCTAGCAGATTCAAAGCCAAACTCACCTCAGAACACTCAAAGAAATTGCAGCAATGTATGATATGCGTTGACCTCTGTGAAGCTCGGGCTCTCCACTTCTCAATCTTAACTCAAGGACCTTTTAAGGATTTCCCCAAGTCTAGGGCACACATCTCGAGGCATAAATTTTGATGCACACATCCCAAGACATCCAAGGGTTGTAACAGTGCCACATCTGCTTGAAAAAAATTAGGGTTTACTCTTCTCTCAGCCACAGTATTAGGACTAAGTATATAAGTTGTGCTTGTAACTTAGAAATTATCAATCACTCTTTCCTTCAACCTCTGTCGGTTGAGAGCTCAAGCAGATTAGGGTTAGGGTTAGGGGTTTGATCACCTTTTTTTCATTTTTTCTTCTCTCATAGCCCATCACTTGCTAGCTAAATCTTTGGTAAATAATAAGGTGTAGTTTTATTTAGTTTTGAAATAGGTCATTTAAACATTGGGATTTTGTGTTGATCTGTTATGCACAAGGTTACTGCCTTGAGAGATTTTATTGTTGGTAACATCAGATCAAAGGAATTTGTGTTTGAATGCTTACTTAATTTATTATTTTCCTATTTGCTCATAGTTTTGTTCAGGCTATAGCATGCATTTAATATTTGAGCTTATTGAAAGGTCCATCGAAGCTTGAGCTTGTAGCCTTGGGACCATAGTGGCAGCAGCAGTTTACATGTTCTATCTCATCATTTGAGGGTAAGGGAGCCTCTATGGATAGCCTGTGACCATTAGAGTGGATAGACTATACCCCTAAGGCAATCTTGGTCACATATCTGAGATGGATTCTTTTCCTCTGCACTTAAGCTTGTAGCCTAGTGAGAGGTTGTGCATGAATAGGCTCCCCTCTGTCTTATTTGACCACTATCAAATGTTAGATCTGGCTTCTCTGTAGTGATTGCAGCTGTGAGGACATTTTGTTGTAAGCTATTTTGAAGTAATGAATTATTGATTTAAAGTCTATTTAAATCTATAAATCTTTTGGTTTCAATAGTTTCTCGATCGGATTTGTGTATTTGGGAATCGCCCATTCACTTAACCTTTAGATCTTTTGATTATTATCTGATCTTCCTAGGTTTAATACCTCTATGAATGTTAGCCAGATCTGTACGCAGAACTGGGGAGCCTGTAGCTTGGCAAACATAGTGTCTGCAATGGTATTCATGAGCTGATTTGATTTATTGGATTGGGTTTGATCTACCCACTCCTTTGGATTAGGTTAGCTTTTCTGGCTTAATCAATGGGATTTGACACACTCTATTGGATAGACTATGGCCATTTGAGTAGATAGACTATATCCTTAAGAGGGCCCCAAATGGCATGAGTTAAGTTGGATTCTTCTACCTTGCTGAGGTTATTGATAACACTTCAGTAAGGATGTACTGCAGAAAGAGCCCTAAATCTGAGTTACATAACTGAATGAACTTTAACCTAGACTGCTTACTTCTCATCCTTTTGTCTTTATTTTAACATACCATCACCACCTTCTTCATAACCCTTTCTTAGGATAGGACTGCACTTTATTTCTTTTTTTTTTTAGTAGGTAATTTAGTGTAATTGTGACATCCAACTCCCTTTCTTTAGGATTGTCAGATCTGTAGCCAGATCTGGAGGCCTACTATTATAGCCCATTTTAGGTTCTAGATCAATTTCTTTATGGGACAAACTCTTACTTATCAAAAGTTGCTACAATAGCCCTGTATCTTGCAGTCTTAGGATTATTTTAGTTATGATGTTTCTATCTTTTATTTTACTTCAATTTTTAATTTGTTTTCAACTCACAATAAAGTTAGCATACACCATAATCCAAACACCAACAAGTTTTTGGCACCATTGCCAGGGAAATTGATCTTTTTAGTAGACCTGAGTTGTATTATATTGTAGTTTAGAAAATTCTTGATAGCTGTGTCATAGTAGAATAAAAGTACTACTAATTTTTTTTGGAATCTTGCAGAATTGGACAACAACAGAAGGGAAAAGCTAGCGCTACAGCTGGAGTCTAGCTATCTCTGTTTGCACTTCTTTTACCCTAAAACTTAGTTCTTTGATGTTGAATTCCCTGTAATTAATTTAGTGTAAATTTGTTTAGTTGTTATTTTAGTTTAGAAATTCTTTGAATGCTGTAAGCATTTTCCTTACTTGTTGAGTTAGTGGGTGTATGCTTAGAATAAGGTCCCTGAACCCTGAATTGGAACCTCCAAATCCTGAGGTGGAAAGGATCCTTAGACCAAGAAACACCACACAAAGCCCTACTATTGAAACTGGGCAAGCTAACATGGCTAAGAGGCAAAGAACCTTAAAGGAATATAATGCACTAGGGGATTACACTTCTCCCTTCTGCATACAATTCCCTTCAGTGGAAGGAAACTATGAAATCGAGTCCTCCACCATCAATATGATGCCATCTTTTCATGGGCTTAGTAAGGAAGATCCTTACAAGCACATTGACCAATTTTTGGTACTTTGCACCACTTTCAATATTACTGGCTAGGGACCTGAAGCCACCAAACTGAGGCTTTTTCTATAAAGGACAAAGCCAGCACATGGCTCTCTAAGATCCCAGCCAATTGTATACAAACATGGAGTGACCTCCAAAGCTAATTCCTGACTAAATTCTTTCCCATGAACAAGACCAGCCAGATGAGGACAAGTATTTTGTCATTCACTCAGTCCTCAACTAAGGATTTTTATGAAGCAAGGGAGAGATTTCAGAAGATGTTAAAACAATGCCCCCACCACCAAATTCCTATATGGCAATTAGTGCAAGTATTTTACCAAGGAATTAATCGCAAGAGTAGGGATATGGTGGATGCCTCATGTGGTGATAGTTACCTCCACAAGATAGTTGATGAGGCTAGGAGTTGTTTGACATTATAGGGGAAAATTCCATACAGCAGGAGTCACTGTCTCGCAATGATAGCCAGACCCCTGCTAAGTTGGTGAAAGTGTCCACCCCTAGAGGTGGAATATATGAAGTGAAGGTGCAAAGTGAGTTGGAGAAGGTGGACAATTTGAGCTTGATGTTTGATAAATTGATGAATGTGATGCAGCCTAAAATGGTTGCACAAGTGGAGGAGGCATGTCTGATATGCCATTCTCCCAGACATTTACTAGATGATTGTCCATCAGCCAATCAATTTCCTAATTTTGTTATGGAGCAAGTCAATGCTACCCAAGCATTTGGACAGCAACCTGCTAGGTACTCATGGAGGAACCACCCAAATTTGAGGTGGAGACAAGATAATTACCCTCAACCCCAGCAGCAGTAGTTGGTAGCTCCATATAGACCTCAGCACCAGTTTAACTAGGGATACCCACCTCAGCAGAATTTTTAGTTGCCTGCCCCACAGCCCAACCAGTTGGCCTTGCCCCAACAACAGCCCAGATCCTCTTCTTTTGAAGAGAAAATGATGGCATCCATGCAGAATTTGGGGAGCCTAGTCCAAACTGTGAACTCTCATGAGCAAAGCATTAAGAAAATAGAGGACCAGCTGAGTCAAATCTGTAATACTTTGAATAAAAGAAAGGAGGGCAAATTGCCTAGTCATCCATTAGCCAACCCCAAAGGGTAGTACATGATTGGATAAGCATCCTCCAACCATGTGGATGATGGTTTAGTAGGACAAGGCAACTGAGGAGGTCACGAAAAGTGAAGGTGAGTGGTAAAGAACCAAAGAATGTGTGTGCCATATGTATTGACAGTGTGTTTTGCTTTGAGTTACTTAGAAAATTTTCATTTACTGCTTTACAATAATGATTTGCTTGTGTGTTTGATTGTGTTTTATCATTGTTGTTTTGAGTACATGTGCATGTCTGTCATCTAAATTTTGATGCTCATGTCTGTTGGTGATTATTGAGATACTCTCACAATACATTTCTTGAATTTGATCTGAATTATTATCTTTGAAATTCTGAATTTGTGATGTTTCAATATTGATAGAAAGTAACCTAACTGTCATGATGAAATGGAGTACATGTCTTGGAGTGATGCTGATGCACACTGAATTGGTGCATGATATTATACATGCACAGGCCGGGGCACCAGCTCAGAGAAAAGTTTAAGTGTAGCTTTCTTGTGAGGCTAAATAGCCTAAATTTTAAGCTCGCGGGTCACCTGAAGCTTTCTCGTAGAGTTCTGATGAATATTTTGTACCACGCGAGAGCTTCGCGAGCACAAGGACATACGCTGTAGCCTGATAGTGAGCCCTGCGAGATGCTTGAGACTCACATTTTAATGCTCGTGAGGGGTCCCTACTCTAGCTACGCGAGATATAAGCAACTGCTTTGCGCGCTTGAGCCTGAATTTAACTCTGCAAAGAGCCTCGTGAGGCACCTCAAGGTTTTAAATCTGTCTTTGCAAGGCTTTGCTTTTCTTCATGAATGAACCTCTCGCGAGGTTAGTTGTGTACTGTGCGAGGAACGTACTCCGCGAGAACTTAGCGACAGCTGCGTGAAGCATGGGTTAAGCCCTATAAACCCAACTGTGCGACCATGGATTCTCTCAAACCCGTCGCGGCGATGCACTCGTGATGGAATGAATGTAGAGTCACCACCCAGAGCTTTTGGTGACCCGAGAAACCTTTAAATCAATATTTTGAGCACCGAAGTGCTAAATATGACTCTGATTTACCGGTCTTTGCCAAAGGTTCTAGGGTAGGGGCTTCGGGTGTCGATCGGGAAGGGTTTAGGCACCCAATCAACCCTCACGTAGCGGTCTCTATCTATAGCCAAAATAAAAAAACAAATGGGCGGAGCTTCCCCTTGCCCGAAGGCAATACGGTCCTATCAAGCTTTGAGCTAAACCGAAATTTCTGCAGCGTAATGGCTTGAATTCTTGGATGGAGGAAACACCAAGAAGATAGAGGAAGAGAGGGGTGAGCCGGAGCTCACGGGCCCTTGTTGCACCGTGGAAGACCTTCGCTTTGGCATGCTTCCAATGGCTTTATATGGCTTAAACAGTGGGGGAATAGGTTCTAATGCTAGGATTCGGTAGATAGGAAGTGTAGGATGAAGCTAAGGACTAAGCTTGACTAAAAAAGGGGTTATCTAATGGTTGAAATGGGTTGAAAGGGGTGAACTAAGCATGCTGGAATTCTGGTTGAAGAATGCAAAATAATATATATATTTCTCTCACTAGGGTTCTCTCTCTTAAGCTTAATTTTCAACCTTAATTTTTCAACCCTTTGGGAAGAGGAGGGGCTCTCTATTTATAGAGAAGAGGTGGGTTAGAGGGTTACTTAAGAGCTAATTGGTTTAGCAATTAGGTAATCCTCCATCTAAGGTTTTCTAGGTTTTTAGGGTCTTAGAGGTTTGGGAAACTGATTTCAATGGTAGATGATGGGGTGAGACCATGGGTGACTTAAGGGTTGCCAATAAGCTCAAAGGGGGTGCAACCAACCTTAAGACACCCACCTCAACCAAGGGGATGGTAAAAAGGTCAAATCAGATGGAGGAAATTTGAGCATTTGATGACAGTTACTGTAGCTAAGCTGGGCGTATATATTACATATGCCCAGTTTATGTACAGTGATTTTCATGAAAACCAGAGGAGATCTGAGAAGGTGGGTGTCCATGGTGGGCTCTACCCATGCTAGATGTATGTATTATATACGCCCAGCTAAATTAGGCCCAAAAATGCCAGGCATATATAATATATACGCCTGACCAAAATGGGGCCAAATTTGTTGAGTGTATCTAATACATATGCCTGAGCAAAAGTTATGATTTTATGTGAAACTTCAATCGGCCATAACTTTTGAACCACAACTCCAAATTGGGTGATCTTTGGCTTGCTGAAAATCTGGAGAAGTTCTCCTTCCAATGGTATGGGGCTCCTCCTCAACAATAGTATGTGTAAAATTTTGTATCTCTCCTCCCATCAATTGCTCAGAAGGGTTTAAGTTGGGTCTAGGAAGGGATCCTAGGGTTTAGGGGTGATCTCTAAGGGTTAGGGGAATGGTTTTAATGAGTTCAGGATGATTCCTAAAGGTCTGGGTTGGTTCCTAAGGGTTCAAGGGTGCCATCGGAAGCACAGGGGTACATCTCTCTCGGAGTACAGAATGATCGGGCCTTGGGCCAAATTTGGGTGTCTACAGATGCCCCTCTTTGGTATTCGATCACTAATGATCGAACGCCAAAGATAAGAGACATCCGAAGAGGTCCAAGGCACGTTTGATGGGTCCGCCTGGTTCAACTCAATTCTCAAATATCCATGGTGATGGTGAGTGTACGTAAGCCCTCTCATTTCAGGATATCGTTTGTACCTCAAAGCTAACAGTCCCCAAGCGCATTGCGACATTACTGGGCATAACTGCGATGATCACAGAAAGTGTAAGCCCACTAGCCGAGATATTGTCCACTTCCTGAGGGAAATTATAGATTTGTAATGTTGAGTATTAATCTAAACTAGACAGCTCCATGAAACGAGGTGATCGATCTATGCTTTGGGGTCGACGCGAAGTACACAAAATGAAGGCCTAAATTGTGTCCAATCCTATGGGGTATTGACAGCTCCATTGGATTGGCCATGGGTGCCCTTACCTAGGTAAGGCTCGGAGTCTTTGGGTGAACCCATCAACCTTGAGGTTTCTTTAGCATGATTTACCCTACTGAAGCTAATATTGATGTCGCGACACTTCTTGGGAATGCATGCCCATTTTCAAAGTGAATTTTTGTGTGTTATTTTTTTAATTTTCGAGGCCTCTAAGCAAAGCTTAAAGACCTCTATCAATTTTGTTCTTGCACAACTCTTTAAGTGGATCAAATGCCAGTTGATACGCTTTGAGAGTGTGTGCGCTCTGTCGGGGATAGGTACACCTTGAGATGTGCACGTTCCGATGGTGAGGTGCTCCTGATTCCCATGAACCGGAGTGCCTTAACTTGAGACACAGCTAAAAAAGATTGGGCTAGGACCAAACATCCATTGAAAGAGATGGTCAATTCTAGCCTCTGTCTCCAATGAAATCACATCTTATTAACTATGCACAAACAGACACCCATCAGGGGCAATAAGCAGCAAATAGGCGCGGACAGAAGCCTCGACCCTAAGGTACAATTTACAAGGACAAACGACCATCTTACGGATACCCAGACGCAAGTGCATACATTCAACAGGGACACCATGCCTATACAGGTTTTAAGCCTGTGTAAAAGGAAATAAAAGGGAATGAGTGTTAAGACCTGAAAAGTACCACTTTTCACCCCTTAACTTAACCTTTGATTAGACCCTTAGCCATCTAATAAGTTCTTGTTAAGTGTTATATGTAGGTAATAATCAGCAGTGAAATAAGGTCAGGAATCCTGCTAAGGAGCCTGTTTTAGCACTAAAAGTCCCTCAGAAGGATGAACTCTGAATCCAGACCTGAAATGAGCCTCGCGCAGCTAACCCAAGCTTTAGAGGATTCAGGAGAAATATGCCTCACGCAGTCCAACTGAGCTTCCCAAGACTTTACAACAACTTCTCGCTAGCTTGAGTGATCAAGAGTTTCGTACAAACCGCATAGCCTCTCATGAAGCTCAAGAGTAGAACACATCGCGCAGTCTCGCATAGTTCAAAGTAGACCTCTCTCAACCTCACGCAGTTCGCTCAGAATGGCTGAGGAGAGAGAGCTTCAGAATACGCTTCACGTAGCTATCGCGCAGTAGCCGCGGGATGTAAATATCAAAAGAGAACTCCTCGCGCTATTCAAGAAGAAAGCGTCCTCGTGAAGATCAATTAAGACATGGAACCTCACACAGTTTAGAACTCATTAGAGCCTCGCGAGGAAACTCGCGAAGTCCATTGAAGAGAAGTGCTCGCGAAGTTCTCGCACTATTCAAATCCATCCTCGCGAAGATCAACCCAGCGAATACGTAGCTACCTCGCGACTGCGTTAACTCCAACCCCGCGACAGCTGAGGCTTTGATGTCTACTCAACCTCGTGAAGCCCAATCCAGTGAGAGTGTAATTCTCTACCGCGCGACTGCCTGAAGAGCAAACCAAGGCAACCTCGCGACGGTTGAAGCTTCAATGTCAAACCATCCTCGCGAAGAGCAAGAGCTACCACGAGACAAGTCTGGGAAACAATAGCTACCTAGCAAAGCTTTGAACTTCAACTTCCATCTCTTCAGCAGAGGACCTTCTGGGAATTTTCAGTGATTAGGGCACGCACTCCCACGCTTAAATCTCCATGCACGTGCCTCGAGGCATCCAAGGATCACTATTAGGCCACGTGGCATCGTTAAAATTAGGGTTTCCTAACCCTAATGCACCGCCACACCACTGCTATATAAACCCATACTTAGCTTAGGTTTAGACATCTGGAAAATCTTGAAACAAATCTAGGAACACGTCTCATATCTTGGAGATTTGATCTAAGATCATTTTTCTTTTCTTTTATAGCTGTAAGTAGTTTTCTTTTTCTTTTTCCTTCTCTCCATAGTCCAGCACTTGCTGGCTATGTCTTTGTATGCATTTTGAACTAGTTTAATGGAAGTTTTATAATAGGATTTGTACTTTGTGGGATTTGTGTTTGAATGTGATCTGCTCTGTGCAAGGCTGCTGCCTTATGATTCGCCATTGCTTTGGCTGTGATTCAAAGCAGTGGAGGACTGATTCTAAGGGCCACTCAGATCCAAGTGACCTATGTGTCTGGGCTATCATGGTCATATACAGCCTTAGCCCCACCACAAGACCCACTAGATCTGAAATCCCCATGGGAGCTTGAGTTGGTAGCCTTGTGACCATGGTGGTGGCAGCGATATTCTTGTTTTGTCTTGGGATCCGTGAGGAGGATAGCCTCTGGGATAGTCTGTGACCATTCAAGTGGACAGATTATAGCCTTAGGGTGATTCTAATCCACCGATCCAAGATGGATCCTTCTTCTCTGCACCTGAGCTTGTATTAGCCTGGTGGGAGATTGTACATAGGCAGACTCCCCTATATTTATATAGATCCGCTATCAGATGTTAGATCTGATCTGGTTATAGAGATTGTAGGCTTGTGACTGGACCATTATAGCCTCACTCAAGCAATGGACAGCTAGATCGAAGGTTGTACTCAATCTCTTGCTGGTTCTATGTGTCTGGGCTATCATGGTCCTATACAGCCTTAGCCCCACACATAGAGCTTTAGAGGTTGAGGTTCCCTATGGATTCTTGAGCTAGTAGCCTGGATGAAATAGTGCCTACAATGATTAACTTGTTTTGACCCATCCCTGGATTGTGGTTCCCCTATGGGATGGTCTGTGACCATTTGAGTGGACAGGTTATAACCTTAAGGGATTGAATCATGGCAGAGAGATGGGTTGGATTCTTTCTCCTCAATGGTGATAACGTAGCCATTGGACAGGATTTCTATAACATCAGATTTGAATCTGAGTTACAAAACTCCTCTGATCTAGGCTCAATAACATACTTCTCACCCTTTTATATTTATTTTCCACACTCCATCCATCCTCTCAACCCTTTCTATATTTTAGACATTAGGCTACCTTAGGATCTGTAAACTAAGTGACCTTAAACTCCCTTCCGTTAAGGATTGCCAGATCTGTAGTCAGATCTGGAGGGACTACTAGAGATGGCTCCCTTGGAGCTGTAGACCATCTTTCCCTGTCGGACAAACTCTTACTTATCAAAACTTGCCACAATGGACCCTGTATCTTGCAGGTCTAGGACTTCTCAGTTGTGCTGATTTCATCCCCTGTTTTAATTTGATTTCTTTTAGCACAAACAAATAAAGAAAGCACAGCTGGGGTAGCAACAATGAGCCCTTCGGTCTGTGTGTTTGCACATAGTTTGGTTGGTTGTAATTTCATTTTTGATGGGTCAGTTTCAACTGACAATAGACTTTTTGAATGATCTGAAGTCGGGTGCACTCTTGGTCAATCATAGATCAAAAGGTGGATGATCAGAGCCAAAGCTTGGAAGGTGGGGTCAACCTACTCAAGATTTTAACTACATAACAAACGGTTGTTATCCCGAACCTTCTCCTTCTTTTTTTCCTTTTTTCTTCTTCTTCTTCTTCTTGTTCTTTTTTCTTTTTTCTTTTGCACATGTCAGTTCGAGACTTTGAGATGCTCAAACCATTTTTATTTTTGCATGTATCCTTAGGCAGACCAACTTGCCATGTTGATACACCTCAAGGATGTGCGTATTTCGGTGATAGGTCCTTGGTTTGCCTGCCGGATCAGGTCTTGACTCCCGGGGATGCGTGTCTTGGTCTTTAAACAAATTAGACCCCGCTATCTTGTTTAGGGAGGTGGGTTTAAGAGTGGTTTCCTAATGGCCGGGGGTAAACACGGCTAGTATTTCACCTACCGGATCAGGCATGAGGTGTCCCTATGTAAATCAAGGTTTGAGAATTTTTGGGTGAACCCGATCATTCTGAATTGATTTAACACGGCTCTCGGAGTGGGGCAAACAGGCGTTGCGACGCTCTTTTGAGATCTAATGTCGTGTTTCAGGATTTTTCCTTTTTTCCCTCTTTTTATTATTTTATGTGAATCTCTTTTGTCCCTTTTTTTTTTATTTTATGATTTTATGGGAGCACTCGGCGGGCGCTTACAAATCTAGATCCGTTTACTGTAGCACGGTCCCTTTGGGCCAATCGAAGGGAGCTCGAGGGGCCATTTAGGGATGCGTGCACCATCGCCCGACGATACATGGGCTTCTAAGAGGGACCAGGCCTTGATCATACAGAGGGGCAGTCGGGTCTCAAAGCCAAAATTGGTTGGGCGTATATATACACCTGGCAAATCTGCAGCCAAAACTGGCCGGGCGTATATATCATATACGCCTGCCAAATCTGCTGAAAAAAAAAATGGCCGGCACCTTTCCGATTGTCCGCTCTCGGGATTGTGAGGGTATCACACTTTTGGGGTTGACCGGTAGTACCTACTATTTCCCATCTCGGGTGCTTCGTCAATTCGGATATACCCAACACGTGTTGTGCACTGTGAGGCCACCCTTGTGCTCTCTGATATTCTCTCGGGGTTCTCTCAGTGACCTAGATCGCATAGCAGCCCTCTGGGAGACCTGCCAATCGGCGCACATGTGCAGCTTAGTTCAGGGGGGTGCTCTCTCTTCTAATTATAAGGTTTGGCTGGCATCCGAGGTCTTAATGCCCCTAGCCCAGTTTCGGTAGATGTGATAGAGACGGGACCCTGGCCGTGCAAGGAAATGATATTCCAGACTAGGATTGAGTCTCTTGCAGTAGAGAGGCTAGCTTTGACTGAGGCTTTGGAGAAGGAAAGGGCCAGAGCTAAGATTGCGGAGGTGAGAGCTGGTACGGCTGAGAGTGACGTTCTTCGGTTGACTGGGCTTTTGACTGAGTCTCACAGTGTAGCTGACGCTTCACGGAGGCGGCAAAAGAGTCTTCATGGTGGGTGGTTGGCTGATCAAAATGCCCGTGAGGACTCTCTTCTTGCAGAGATCAGTGCTTTGAAGCGTGGTCCCTGTCCCTTACCTATTCCTGCACATACCATAGATCATATACACAGAGGGGGGCTAATGCCCCTTAACAGAGATCTCTTTCCTTTTTTGGGTTATTTCTTTTTTGTTTGTTTGTTTTTGTTTTTTTTTTTTTATACTTATACAGAAGGCAGAAAGTAGAAAGTGTGTCATGTTGTCACTTCATATGTAATGCTGTAAGAAAAGAAGTGAAATCTGCTATATATACATATATACACATTTTTTTTGGTGTTCGAATTTTCTTCCCTGCGTCTCGCAACATAAGGCTTTTTATAGAAAAGGAAAATATATTATCTTTTTTGAAATTTTTCTCCTACACAGTGTGAGGCTTTTTATGGAAAAGGAAAATCTATTATCTTTTTTGAAATTTTTTTCTTTTCTCCTTCTCCTTTTTGTGATGTCGGTATTTACAAGGCCAACTGGTGGGTCCTTTTTGAGCATGGTCGAACCCTGTTTATAAGGCTCCAGTTTTTTTTTTTTTTTTTTTTTAAACATGGATAGGTCAGCTTCCCCGAGATTGATTGGTCTTCTGCCTTTACCTTTGGTCATGTGTCAGACGATGAGGTAGAGACGACATACTTGATCAGGATCCAATCCAATTTTTAACATGAGCGGCCCAGCAAAGAGGAGAAGAGGCCCAAGGGGTCCATACTAAAATAGGTAGGCCATAACAGAACCTCTCCTAATCTCTCTATTCTTGACATTTTTGCTCACAGCGCCCAAGACGGGTTTTCGCTATACCTGTCATCCCTGTTTTTACCCGTAGCGCCCTTTCAAGTTTTCACCACGTCCATGGGTTTGCTCTCTTACCCCAGGTGCCTTTTCAGGTTTTCACCTGGTCCGCGTGAGTTCGTTGTTTTTACCCGCGGTGCCCTTGCAGGTTTTCACCACGTCCATCTTGCTTTGAACTCAAATTAATTATTAATTTTTTTCTTTTCCTCTTTTTTTTTTTTTTTAAGAATCAGAAAGCCACGACATGGACATTGATTCCATCATAACCGGCTGGATGGGGTTCTGGTGTCATCTCATGACTCGGCTCATGTTGACTTAACAGATAATATGACTGCTTGCGAACCTACAAAGAGGGCTTCCTTCAGGGTGTAGCTTGGCCATGGGTAGGGTTAGGATTTGAAGGTATGCTGGGTTAAAAGGGTTTCCTTGATATGGCTTCAGTTTTTCCAAAGTACTTTCTTCCTTGGGGGTTTCTACTGTACATGCCCCATGATTCTTCTACACACATTATTTTTTTTTCCTCCATTTAAGGCAATCTCTTTTTGAGGTTTTGCTTTTTTTAATTTTTTGGATTTGATAGTAACTTTATACACATGCATCTTTTCTCTCTCTTTTTTGGTATATGCACGCATATATATATTTTTTTATTTTGGGGGAATAGGTTTATTAAAAGAAAGGCCCAGGCTCAAATGGGGTAGCAAAGGATATCATCATTTTTAGGGATTTTTTTTTTGGCTACTATGCTTGGAATGATGGCCTCTTTTGGGTGGTTCTTAAGCAGTCACGTACCTGTTTCATCAATACTTACCTTATCACGATAGACTATGAGTAGAACCGTCGGACGTATCCAGCATTGATGGGCTTAGGAAGATGATCTCTGTCCATGGTGGCGAGACGGATGGCGTATCCTGGCAACACCTCTCGAATGACGTATGGTCCTTCCCAGTTCGGCTTAAACTTTCCTCTTGGATCGGCATGGAGGGATGGGAAGATCTTATTCAGCACAGTGTCTCCTACCTTTAGATCTCGATCGCGGACACATTTATTGTAAGCGCATGTGATTCTCCCCTGGTAAACTTGAGTGTGACACAAGGCTAGGAGTCTCTTCTTGTCTAATAAGTTTAATTGTTCAAAGCGAGATCTCTCTCTTTCTGCTTTGGGAAAGCCTGATTCTATGAGGATTCGGAGCGAGGGCACTTCAACCTCTACCGGGAGGACGGCCTCGGTTCCATACACAAGGGAGAACGGGGTTGCCCCTGTAGCAGTACGGATAGACATTCTATAGGCCCAAAGCGCGAAGGGTAAATGCCCGCTCCAATCTTTGTAAGTGACTACCATCTTCTCCAGAATGTGGACTAGAGTTTTGTTGGCCGCCTCTACAGCTCCGTTCGTCTGAGGCCTATATGGGGATGATCGATGATGCTTGATTTGGAACTACTCGCACAAGGCCTGGATGCGCCTATTAGCGAAATTAGTGCCATTATCAATGATGATATCCTTGGGCATGCCGAATCTGCAAATGATGTTGTTCTTGATTAACTTCTCAATGTGACTGGCCATGATGTTGGCATATGACGCCGCTTCCACCCACTTGGTAAAGTATTAAATGGCGATAAGGATGAACCGATGTCCGTTTGATGCTTTTGGATTAATCATTCTGACAACGTCAAGGCCCCAGGTAGCAAATGGCCAAGGAGTGGTCATGCAGTGAAGATCAATGGCAGGAGCGTGTATCAGACTGGAGTGTTCTTGACACTTATAGCATTTCTGGACATGTTTGTAGCAATCCGATTCCATGGTGGTCCAAAAGTATCCCTGCCATAGGATTTTCTTAGCGAGCATGTGACCGCTGACGTGGGCTCCACATACTCCCTCATGGATTTCTTTCATAATATTGACCGCTTCAGTTTCAGTGAGGCACTTGAGTAAGATGTTATTGTATGATCGCTTGTAGAGGCATTCCCCGCAAATGACGTATCCTGCCGCTAAACGTTGGATGGTTCGTCGATCTGTCTTGGATGTACCTTCTAGGAAAGTTAGGGTCTCAAGGTAATTCTTGATATCTGAGAACCAAGGTGGCTCATCATCAGGCTTTGTAGGTTCCTCATTCCATCGCCGATCATGATCGGCTTCATCTCAACACCATAGGGGATTTCAATCATTGACGCCAAAGTTGCTATTGCGTCAGCAAAGCGATTCCTTATCCGGGGGACGTATGAGAAAGTCACATCTCGGAAGCGAGCTATCAAATCCTCGAGGTGTTCATGATAGGGGATTAGTTTCTCATCTTTCGTCTTCTAGCCACCATTCGTCTGACATATGATTAACTGTGAATCGCTAAAAACTCGAAGGTGAGTCACATTTAGATCGAGAGTTGCCTGTAGACCAGCGACGCAAGTTTCGTACTCAGCCATATTGTTAGTGCAGGAGAAGTTGAGCTTGATAGAGATCGGTACATGGGATCCTTTTGGTGAAATTAGGATGGCGCCAACTGCTTGGCCCTCGACATGTGATGCCCCGTCAAAGTGCATTACCAATGATTCTTTTGCTTCTTCTGTATCATCTTCTATCATGAATAGGATGTCCTCATTAGGGAATTCAGTCTTTAGAGGCTCGTAGTCAGGCAGAGGATTCTCAGCAAGATGATCAATGAGCTCCTGCCCCTTGATCGATTTCTGAGTGACGTACGTGATGTCAAATTCAGATAATAAAAGTTACCATCGTACAGTACGGCCAGTGAGAGCAGGTTTCTCGAATAGGTACTTCAACGGATCCATCTGCGCTAGAAGTAGAACTGCTTGGGATAACAGGTAGTGTCGAAGTCTTTGAGTAGCCCACACAAGCGCCAAGCATGCCTTCTCCAGATGAGAATAGCGCGTCTCATAATCAGTGAACTTCTAGCTCAGGTAGTAGATGGCATGTTCTCTTCTTCCTGTCTCATCATGCTGTCCTAACACACAGCCCATGGAAAACTTTGTCGTGGACAGGTACATTATCAAGGGTCTACCAGGTACAGGTGGTACCAAAACTGGAGGATTTAGAAGGTAACCCTTGATTTTGTCAAATGCAGCTTGGCAGTCATCGTTCCACTCAACTGGTGAATCCTTTCTTAGTAGTTTGAAGATTGGTGTGCATATCAGAGTTAACTGTGCAATGAACCAACTGATGTACTGGATTCTGCCTAAAAAGCCTCTGACCTCCTCTGGAGACGGTGGTGGCATTTCAGTGATGGCCTTGATCTTGGTCAGATCGACCTCAATCCCTCTCCTACTGACAATAAAGCCTAATAGTTTTCCTGACATAGCGCCGAATGCACACTTTTGGGGATTCAACCGCAACATGTACTTTCTCAACCTCTCGAACAACTTCTGAAGGTTTACCAAGTGGTCATCCCTTTCCGACGATTTAGCAATCATGTCGTCGACATACACTTCAATCTCTGGTGCATCATGTCATGGAATAGGGTCATCATTGCTCTCTGGTAGGTTGCCCCAGCATTCTTGAGCTCAAATGGCATCACCTTGTAGCAGAAGGTACCCCAGGGAGTGATGAACGCAGTCTTTTCTCGGTCGACCTCTGCCATCTTAATCTGATTGTAGCTCGAGAATCCGTCCATGAATGAGAGCATTCCATGCTTAGCAGTGTTATCGACTAAGATATCGATGTGGGGTAATGGAAAGTCATCCTTAGGGCTTGCCTTGTTGAGATTTCAAAAATCAATGCACATTCGAACCTTCCCATCCTTCTTTGGTACGGGGACGATATTGGCCAGCCACTGTGGGTACTTGGATACCATGAGAAACTTTGCATCATACTGCTTAATGACCTCATCCTTCACCTTTGACATCCATTCAAGTCGGAGGCATCTCAGCTTCTATGTAATAGGCTTAATATCAGGGTAAAGTGGCAGCTCATGCTCAACCAAATCAGTATCCAAACCAGGCATGTCTTCATACGACCATGCGAAGATGTCTTGGTATGACCGAAGGAAGTCTATCATACTCTTTCTCTCCGCAGGGGATAGCGATGTTTCGATTTTGGTGATTCTAGGAGCCTCTTTGGTGCCCAAATTGACGTCCTCCGTCTCTTCGACGATCGGGGTAGGGCCATGCTCAAAATCAATAAATTGTTTGAGCTCATTGGGGAGCTCATCGATTTGTCCTTCCTCGTCCAGACTTGTGACTCCTACCTCTTCTTATATTTTTACAGGAAAGGGGTCGGCTTCACGTGGGACAGGTATCACGACATCATTTTTAATTTTATTGGGAATTTTAAAGGACAATATTTTTGAATTTTATATTTTTTCTATATTTATGGTTTTTTATAATTTTTCGGAGATTAGCCCCTGGCGAGGTGGATCTCTATATATACAGGGTAGAGTGTCCCAGGAGTTGGGGCAAAGATGCCCAGTTACTTACCTGCGAGGCTTGGCCTTTACCTCTTTGGTTGGAAGAGTCATCGGTAGGCTTTTGCAGTTCCTCCCTTAGCAGGTTTATGGAGGGATTCTCTGGGACCCTGTCCTCTATGGTTAGGATGGGCCCAAAGTGGCTGGTGCTAGAGTGACGAGTGGACCGGAGGACTTCCTCCTCAAATAAGGAGAGGGCAGCTAAGTCCACCTCGAGGTCTGGGGGGGTGATGTAAGGGTTGGTGGGATGGGAGGAAACAGGCTTGTGCGGGGTTACCCTCGTCTCCCTGTTCTTTACCACCCAGGCGCTCACAAAGGCTAGACGAATGTGGGGTCGGGCGAGAGTTTCTTCTTCTAGGTTGATTCATTTGGCCCTGGCGGCTGCTGCGGCTCTTATCTTTTCCTTGGCCTCTCTGACTTCTTCTTCAACGGACCTGTAGCCTAGGCCAAATTTGGTTTGCTGCCCCTTGGCCCTGACGGGGTCTCTTCTTCCTTGAAGACGCGGGCCTAGCCCTTTCCCTTTTTAGTGGCCCCACTTGTGGAGCATGAACACAGCTGCATCCATGCCTACCCCAGTTTTTGCAGGGGTTTTTCCAGGTGACCCGAGGGTAACGGTTGAAAGTCATACTCAAATCGATGGTCATCTGCTGCTTATGGCATGTTAAGCACCTTTAGATTCTCAATATGCAGAGCGCTCCTCTCCCTGTCTTCTTTGCTCTCACCTACGATGGTGATGATTCTTTCGCCTGAGATGAATCAAAGTTTTTGGTGTAGAGTTGATGGTATTGCCCCGATCTCATGTAGCCACGACTGGCCCAATAGTAGATTAAACATAGACTTGATGTCCATCACCTGAAAGGGGATGGTGAAGGTTTGTGGCCCAATGATCAGGTCGAAGTCTACTTCTCCTATAATTTCTCTCCTGGTGTTGTCGAATCCCCTGGCGCTTGTTGTGGATGGCTGAAAGGTGTTGGGGTTTGCTCTAATTTTGATTGCCGTCCTTAGAGGGCATACGTTCAGTGCCGACCCATTGTCTATTAAGACCAACGATACCACCAGGTTTCCTGTTTCCACTGTTATATTCAGAGGCTTAGAGTGGTTGTTCCCCTCGAGCGGCAGATCCGCATCAGTGAATGAGATGACATTTGGGACCAATACTTACTCGATTATTTCTCCCACCTCATCTGGGGTTACGTGGGTGGAAACATGTGCGTCTTTGAGTGCTCCCATTAAGGCTTGAAAGTGGAGCGGGGATGTGATTAACAAATCCCACACAATAATATGTGCAGGTGTTCTCTTGAGCTGTGTCTCCAACACATGCTCTCTGGCCATTTTCTCAAAGGGGTTCCCTGTAGCCTGCTCTTTTTTCTTCTCTTCTCTGATGGCCCCCGATGCTTTTGGCTGTGTAGAAATCTTGCCAGATCAGGTAATAAATTTGACAGTCTCCTCTCGGTTGCAACCAGCATTCATGTCCGTCTGTTCATAGCTTAACTGTACTTGATGCGGGTCATAGGCAAGTTTCGAGATGAGGAAGGGAGTGCATGGTGATTCTGGGATGATTGGGCTGGGTATGTCGGATTCTCAAGTCCGATCAGGTTAACTCCAATAGGGGGCAGAATGGTAGTGACGAGAATTGGCGAGGTTGAATTTGTGGGTGTGGTAAGACCAGTGGTGATTGGGAGCAGGTGATAAGGGGAGTGGGTGAGGGGTTGTTTGTTTGGGTGAGGGTGGAGTTGGATTGGGGATAAAATAGCGAGGAGGTGGTGGGAGTATGACTGGGACAAAGGGGTCGAAGGGCGATGGGATCGGATGTTGGGGGTGTGATTAAGAGCTGGCAGGATGGGGTGCGAGAAGGGGCAACTGAGGATGAGCGGTATGTTACATGGGATGGGGTGACTGGGAGATGTCGGAGGTGCGGGTGAAGCGGGGTGATAGGGATACGACAGGGTAGCGGATGGAGCAGGGGGTACGGATATGAAGGGTTTGTATATGGGGTGGCATGGTGGGGCGATGATGGGTTCATGGATGAAACGGGGTATATTGGGGATGATGGAGTTGTGTATTGGGCAAGATGATTTGGGGATGGCGAGGTAGTATACTGGGTGGTGGGATTCGGGGGTGTGTACAGGATGGAATAATTTGGGGATGGCGGAGTGGTGTATTGGGTGGAGAGATTTGGGGATGTGTATGGGGTGGGATAGTATGGGGATGGTGGGGTTATGTATGGCGTGGGGGGATTTGGGTGTGACAGAGGGACATATGGGGTGGCCGATGGTGGGATAGTGTAGGGGATGGGGTGATTGGGAGGTGGGGTGTACTGTGGGGTAAATTGGGAGTGGGGCGGATATGTGTATGATTGTGGCGGGGCTGTGCCCGTTTGAATTTGATAGGCGGGAGCGAGTGGAAATATACTGCCCAAAATCTAAGGGCTCCTCTTGCCATGTCGGGGTGGGGAAGTAATTGGCTAAGTACAACGGCTCGATCACCCCACAAATGGTTCGTCCTTATTCATCCTGGGAAATGAGAACTCCTCTTGATTACTAATGTAATTCGAGGGGTCAAACTCTTCTTCTTCCTCTTCTACCCAGTAGATGTTGGGCCTGGGGCCTCTTGGGTGCACTGGTAGAGGGGCTTGATGGATGTTTTGGTTCTGCCCTTGAGGAGGCGATGGGGGAATAATTTTTTCTACCTCTATTAAATCTTGGAACGTGTGCTTTAATGGGAAGTACTGGTCCGTAGGGTGACCTGGTCCCTGGTGGAAGTTACAATGCAAGTTCGGGTCATAGTTTCTCGGGATTAGATTGGGTGGTGGGCGAGGCTGGAGTAAATTGACCAGACCCTTTTGTAGCAACACCGGCTATAAGACACTTAAAGATTGCCCTAACGGCGTGAACACCCGTTCGAATTATGCTCTCATCTGTTCCTAGGTAAATAGGGCTCTCAGTCCGTTGTTTGGCCTTGGTGCTTGCTCGAAACGGGCTGGGGGTGGTTGGGCGGCCTGGAGCTGTATCGGGGGGGCATTGGTATTGGCCTAGGGGTAAACGATGTTTTGTACCTCTGTCCCTGGTCTTCTTTCAATTTTTGGATGAGCAGCTTTTCGAACCCCGATGGCCCCGTTGGCCATGCTCTTTCCCAGCCTGCCCTCTCTAACGGCATCTTCGTAACAGTTGGCATTTGGGACCAAATCAGTAAAACTGGACTGTTGCTGATATACCAAAAATTTTGCGATGACTGGGAGAGCTCCCTTGGTTATCAATTCAATATGCTCATTATCAGGAATTCGGTGAGTCACCTGGGCAGCCAATGCCCTCCACCTTCCTAAGTAGGCACTGAAAGTTTCATCATGCCTTTGCTTCAAACGGGCCAGATCCGACTTTCTTGGCTCTATGTCTATGTTATAGACATACTGTTCTTGGAATAAGTGTGGCAGATCTTTCCAAGTTTTTATCATGGATGGTTCTAGGGATTTGAACCATCTCAGTGTTGGGCCTGTTAGACTCTTTTGGAACACTTTGATGAGGAGTCGTTCATCTCCGCCATACTGGCACATATTCCCACAGTAAGATTTTAAGTGGGCGATGGGGTTACCAGTGCCATTATATTTATTAAACGATGTGTTGAGTTATTTTAAGTGCTTGCTACTAACTTTATTGGAGATGGTGATAAGAATTGGGTTGGTGAAAATCAAAGATGAATTGAAGAGCAGCAAGCCTAAAAATACACTGTCCTGTAAGATATAGGGCCTGTTATAGCAAGTTTTGATAAGTAAGAGTTTATCCCACAGGGAAAGTTGATCTAAACCTCCAAGGGAGCTATCTTTAGTAGGCCCTCCAGATCTGGCTACAGATATGGCAATCCTAAATGGAAGGAGATTTGTGGTCACTATAGTCTAAATTCCAAGGTAACTTAATGCCTAAACTACAGAAAGGGTTGAGAAGAGTGATGGAGTGTGAGAAAATAAATATAAAAGGGTGAGAAGTATTCTATTAGGTACAGATCTGATGGGTCTTATAACTCAGACTCAGATCTGCTGCTATAGAAATCCTGTCCAATGGCTACATTATCACCAAAGAGGAGAAAGAATCCAACTCACTCCTGTGCCATGATCCAATCCCTTATGGCTATAACCTATCCACTTGAATGGTCACAGACTATCCAATAGGAGAACCATAATCCAGAGATGGGTCAAAATAAGTTTATCATTATAGGCACTACTTCATCCAGGCTACAAGCTCAAGAATCCATAGGAACCTCAACCTCTAAAGCTCTGTGTGTGGGGCTAGGCCTACAACGTTCACTAGCCTGGACAAACAAAACCAGAAAGAGTTTGAGTACTAGCTTTTAAGCTTAGCTGTTCACTACTTTAGAAAGATAGTAGTGATCCAGTCACAAGCCTACAATACAATCTCTACAGCCAAATCAGATCTGCCATCTGATGGTGGGTCTATACAAATACAGGGGAGTCTATCTCTGCACAATCTCTCACAAGGCTACAAGCACAAGTGCAGAGAAGAAGTATCTGTCTTAGTTCTGTGGATTGGCCTCACCCTAGGGCTATAATCTGTCCACTTGAATGGTCACAGACTATCCACAGAGGCTATCCTCCTCACAGAGGTCTAAGTCAGAATAAGAACATTGCTGCCGCCACCATGTTTACAAGGCTACTAGCTCAAGCTCCCATGGGAATTCAGATTTAGTGGGTCCTATGGTGGGGGTAGGCCTGCAATGTGCCTAACATGGACACACAAGTCACTTGGATCTAAGTAAAGCCTTAAAGACAATCCTCCATTGCTTACAATATAACTTAGCAATGGAGGATCTCAAGGCAGCAGCCTTGCACAGAACAACTCACAACACACCAATCACATACATGCAATAGATCCTATTACAAAATTTCATTAAAACTATACCAAATAATCATACAAAGGCATAGCCAGCAAGTGCTGGACTATGGAGAGAAGGAAAAAGGAAAAAGAAAACTCTTAAACCCTAACCTTAGCCTACTATAATTCTACAATCGGTTTCAAGGAGTATAGAAGTTAAGTCCCAAAAAGGTCCTTTAAACCTAAGCTAGGCTTAGGCTTATATAGCAGCCGGCTCTCTGTGAATTAGGGTTAGGAAAACCCTAATTTATCAATGTTATCATGGCCCAATTATATTTCTTAGATGCCTCGAGGCGTGTGCATAGAGATTGGAGCATTGGAGTGCGTGCCCTAATTGCTAGCAATTCCCAGATTGCCCTTGCATAAGTGGGGAGAAGTTTAGAACCCGGTCCTCGCTTGGTAGAAAAGATTTCCAGATCTTTCCGCATGGTAGAATTGGCATCGTGGGGTTGAATTGACTTGAAGCTCATGCAGTCGCGGGATTGATACTTTGGTCATCGCGGGATACTTCAGGTTGTCGCAAGATTGCTCTTTCCTTCTGAATGGTGAAGGAATTGCGCGCGCGGTTTATCCCTTGGTGAATCTTGCGGGGATCCTCGCAAAGAAGCAGTGTTCATAGGCTTATGGATCGCGCGAGCATTTCCTTAAAGGTTTGTATCCTGCGGCCACTGTGCGACAGCCGCGCGCTGGAGTGCCTGGAGCTCTCTCTCTTTAGTGAATCGCGCGACAATTGAAGACTCCTTTCTTGAGTTGCGCGAGACTGTGCGAGCGCTGATGACTGAAACTCGTGAGAACCTCGTGAAGTCTGCTTTTCAATTCTTTCTACCATCAACCCACGTGAGAACGGCGCAAGGACTGCGCGACCAGTTGTTGCTGCCTTCAGAAGTCCACGACTACTGCGCGACGCATTTTTTCTGGTTCAATTGAGTCCTGCGACATCTGCGCGAGGCATTCTTCTTGACATTTTTCTACTTTGCTGTGCCTATGTTGCAGCCAACCCTCCGTCTAGGTTCAACCTTCATTCTTCTGAGGAGATTTTGGGGCAACAATAGGCTTCTTGGCATGGTTAGGGATTTATTTGCAGCTGCTGCTTATTACCTACAGAATAGACTTAAAACACATTTATTCAATGATTAAGGGTCTAACAAAGATTTAAGTTAAAGGGTGAAAAGTGATACTTTTCAAGTCTTAACACACCCCCAAACCTAATCTTTGCTAGTCCCTTAGTAAAGCTGTAACTAATTAAATGCCACTTTCGTAGGGATCACGAGTACATTTAGCATATGTACCAAGCCTTTTAAACCCCTAGGTGATCCCTAGTGGAGGAGTAAAGTCTCCTGAGGGTTTTCAGTGAAGACACCCACAAACTTCACCATTAGAACAGTTAAGTATAGTGCAGTTAATGACAACACAGATTTAAATGTACAAAGCTTCATTCCACACCCATTCTTTAACACTTAGAGGAAACTGCAGCAATGTTACAGGCCATTTAAAACTTAAAAGTTAACATGTGTTTGCATCACCACCATCCATTTTATATTAGAAATTCAATGTGTCTAATTCAGTACCCAGTTTGCCTTAAATTCAAAATTCAAGTTGGATACAACCCCAATGAAGTCAAAATTTAGACCTAATTCTCACTAGGGCTATCTCTCAATATTAACTATTTGAGGGTGTTCACATTCACAACAGCTCAGGAGCAGTTACAGACCCCAAATGGGCCTGCAAGCATGAGCATAGGCAAAGCTTCTAATTTCTGATATCCTCATGGATTTTTACCATAGATTGGACAACTCATCATCTCCACATGATAGCTCATTTTACTTTGGATCCACAAGGTCTTTTTGAATGGGTTGTAATGTGGCTTATGGGTGAGGGATGTAAAGAATCAAGGGTTAAAAAGGGAATCCAAATAAAGAAATCAGCAAGGTAAGGAGTGATTCATGACTTCACAACCTTCATTTCAGCAAAACTTCATCTTACTTGATATATTCCAGAATCAAAGTGGCCAGCTTCTCCTCTTCTTTTCAATTTTCAAATGATGTTCTTCTCTAGACTTCTCTTTCTTTTTCTCTTTTTATTTTTATTCATTCTTTTTTATGATTTTTTTTTATATGATGAACTGCCACACAACTGTCATTGATACACTGTTGTTCACAAGTTGCTTTTTTTCACCTTCCACAGAATGTTAGACCATTCTCAGTATCTTTAACTCCTTCTCCTTTACCTTCTAAATTCTCAGAGTGAGGGTGAGGTTGAATCAGGTCATGAGGTTAAGGTGCAAGTATTCTGGTATTTGTGAACGAAAAGTATAATTTTAAGGCTCAACTAGTGTATGCAAAAGGGCTGATTTTAAAAGGTTGGATTTTCAAGCTCAAACTATCCAAATGAGGGCCTTGGATCATTTCCTTAGTATCATGAGTGTTGTCAATTAGCTTTGATTTGGAGGTGCACAACTTCTAGTGAAAAAGTCTTGATTTAATCAGTCCTCAGAGCAGAAATAATGCCAAAAACACTCTTCAAAAGAAAATGATGGGCCCAAATCTTACTAGGTATGGCCATCAAATTTAACCCATGGGGTGTATTTCATATGTTTCTCTCCTCGTAGGTTCACTGAGTATTAACTGAAAAAATTTCTGATATTAGCTTCATGGTGGTGTCAAGATTTTAACTTTTTCAGTTTCGAAAAGTCTGCAAAAATATTTTAATTTTTTACAAGTTTCCTCATTGTATCAAGTTAAGTAGAAATTGACTTTATTCATCACATTATACCACCATTACTGCACTAAAATTAACTATTCTATTGGCAGACCTATCCTGCCACACCCCCAAACCATGAGGAGCAGTGTCCTCACTGGTTCAAAGGTGAGAAAATGCAGTAGAGTCCATTCAGAACAAATAAACACAGAGTAAGATAGAGAAATAGAAATAATAAAAAAAAAATGCTAACTGAACAGTATAGAACTAAAAGAAACTTTCATTAAAATAAAAAGAAAATATTTCAAAAAGATGTAAAAAGAAAAGACAAATGGGGGGGAAAGAGGGATCAAGGGGGAGTCGGTGGGGGAGGGTTTGAGGAAGATGGTGGGGGAGATGCAGGTTGTTCAATTTTTTTCTTCTTTTTCTCTCTCTTCCCCTTTTTCTTCTCCTCCTTTGCCAGGATCCGCTGGACTTCTTCATACTCATCCCATAGAAATTGTAACGGGTCCGGCTCCTTAGGCGGAGGGGTGTCCAACCATATAGGGTAAAATTTCTTAGGGAACTCGTTGGGTTTGTCATCCGCCATGGTTGTGAGGAGGGCTGGACAGCTAGGGTTAGAAGAGGAAGGATGAGATGAAGAGGAAGTAATGGCCTATTTTAAAGACTTGGACGTTGGAAAATGAATCGGCATATTGAAAGTTTTGTCCCTTTCCAAGCTTGGCAATAAATTGTGAATGTTTGGGGAATGATAAAGAGCATGACTGATTATGAGAAAAAAGAGCGAATAGTAAATGATGGTCTAAATTTAACCTTTGTAATTAAGGGGATCTTGTGGGTCGCGCAGCTGCAAGTGGAAGGTGTGGAATTTTGCTTTGCGCCCGGTAAGGACTCCGCGAGGAGCTCAAACAGGGCCCACAATTATGAAAAGGAAACCATTTTACTCCCATGATCGAGATCAACAGTTGACCTCAGTGCACCATTTGGGCTGAGGTGTGTATTTGCACAAGGTCATCCAGCCACCATCTACATCTACCCTTCACATGGATTCCTATTGCAAATGAGCATAGCCTCCCGAAATTCATCTCTCATGATAAAATTGAACAAAATGAAGACTAAAATAGAAAAAGCTTTAACAAGCACACAGAACAGATCAATTTATAATAAAAAAATGAAAAATTATATTAACTGGAAAAACATGTACAATCAAATTTACAAGGAGAAGATTAGAAGGGGACAAAAAGAAAAGCCTAAGTACAATCTAATCTAAGAGGAAGAAGAAGAATCTGAATCGGAATCTGTAAGGAAATCCCAGCCCATCTTTTTAGCATGGTCCCTAAGGGCAGCTTTGTCCTTTTTCTTCTTGGCTTGCTTGGACTTTCTTATTTCGGCTGGGGTTTTCCTCGTGGTTGGAGCTTTTGGTGCTCTCACCCTTATTTTTGGTTGCTTGGGTATTTTGGGTTCTTTGGGTTCTTTAGGGGCTTTTCCTTTTCTTTTTACAGGGGGGGTTATAGGGGATTTGCCTTTACCTTCCTCAGTGGGGGCCACTGGGGATTTCCCTTTTGCTTTGGGCTTAGGCTGGCCAGGGGGTTGTGCCTCCTCAGACTGGGCAGCTGGCTCTTTGCCAATTTTTATAAAGGCTATTGTGGAAGCAGTCCTCTTAGCAGTGACTTTCCTCTATTTAGGATAAGTTTGCTCTTTTGGAGGTACAGTAGAGGCCTTGGTAGGTGGAGCCTGCTTTGTAGGAGGTGAGGTAGGAGGGATAGCAGGGGCCTTCCATTTCTCTTGCTGGATCTTTGGTTGTGCCTCCTCGGTGGGCATTTGGGCTGGAAGTATGAGGCTCGGGTGCAGCATCTGAGCAGAGGAGAGTGGGGTGGGCTGTGAGTTGCATTTCGGCGACCAAGCGATTCCAATGAGGCTATCTGGATTTTGTGTTTTAGGAGGTCAATCTCATGGATTTCCTTTTAGATTATGAAGATCTTCTGCGCATTGTTAAGCCTCTTTTCAAATAGTCTGGCCCGCGCCTTCTCTGAAGTAGCATTTGCTTTCTCCAGCTCCAAATTCAGCTCATTATAAGCATCTATAGATTTGACCTTCTGATAGGCTTCCAATATATTAGTCCACCCCAAGGAGATGCCCAGTAGTTGCTTTCTGTGGGCTTCCTTTATTTCATCAATCTGCTACAGCAGGGGGGTCTCAATGGACTGGCGAAGTTTGGCCATGCCCCTTAGGACATCTTTTCGAAGATAAGGATTGTCCCTCATGGCATGGAGGATGGTGAGGTAGGGAGGGATGTAAAAGAAATGTTTGGGTGCGATGGGCAGTGATGAAGTGGAAGGAGCAAACTGTGATTGGTCCTGGGGGGAGGGGGGGATAACGGTGGGTAAGTCTAGTTGTGGGGGGAGGGGGATAGGTTAGGTGCATTTGTGTATGTTTTTTAGTGAATGTTGGAGGGGGTAGGATAAGAGGGGGGATGGAGGGTATAGGGGGAAAGGAAAATGGTGTAGGCTCAGTAGGAGCAAGGGGTGATGGGAGGGGGGAAATGGGAATGGTGAAAGGGATGAAAGAGAATGGTGGGGTCGTGAGAATTAAATGGATTGTTGGTGGTCGGGGGATTGGGAGTCAGGGCTGAAGTCTGTCTGAGTTTCTTTGTCAGTGGAAAGGACCAGGGGGGTTGTAGGGGATTGTTGAGGGATGGGTGGATTGGTTAATGTCTTAAGGGTGGATTGGATGGATGTGAGTTCAGTCTGCATCTGGTCCTGTGTGTGTGTAGTGGTGGATAATTGGGATTAGATGTCTTGGATAAGGGATAGGATAAGTGTCAGTGTGTCAGGGCTAGGGGGTTGAGCTTGTGTAAATGATGGCACTGGTTGAAAAGGTGAGGAAGGGGCATGATGAGAAGTAGAAGGTGGAGGAGAGTGGGGTTCTGGTGAGTGATGGGGTGATGTAGTTGGGGAGTCTGGGAGGGGGGTGTAGTGGTTGGGCATGGTGTTACGGAAACTAGCCATAAAGGCTTGGAATCCTATGGTTGTGTTAAGGTGTAAGTCAATATCTGTGAGGGGAGATGTAGTAGGTATGGCTGGGGTGGTGTCTTCTTCAAGGTGAGTTGTGTCAATGGGGATAGAAGGGATTGTGGGAGGTGTCTAGGATGTGGTGGGGATTGTGGTTTTCCATTTTTTATAGGAAATGAATGGAGGGCTATCAGGTTTATGTATAGCTAATAGGGGAATTGGGGTTGTGTACTAAGGTAGGGTAGGGGATGGGGAGTCCTCCCAGGTACCAATCATAGGTGAAGGGGGAGTGGGCATAGATGATGAGAACAAAGGAGGGTGAGAGAGAGATGGAATAGGTGTAGTGGATGCTGGAGTAAAAGGTGGTGGGGAAATGGGGGTTGCTGTAGCAGTGGTGGTAATATGCTCTGTGAGCACCTCCTTGGTAGCAGGGGTAGACCTTGTTCCAGCTGCCTCTTCTGCTTGTTTGGGAAGGGCCTGTGCCTTAGCTTTCTTCTTCTTCTGGGCCTCCATCAGGCTCCTGCTAATTCCCCATTGCCTCTTGGCAAAAGTAGTAGGGGCAAGGGTGGTAGTCTGCTCAGTTTTCCCTATCTTGTACCCCCCCTTGATTAGCAGTAAGGTAATGACCCTGGCATAGGGGAGTGTGTGAGGCTTCTTGTTCGTCCCTAACTTCTCCACCAGGTCTTTCATTGCCTCAAAGATTAGCCAGGCTACATGAAAGCCATGACCCAAAGAGAATGAGTAGACAGCATCCGCGATGGGAGTTCTCCTCTCCTGCTGATGTCCTGAGCAGTAAATGTTCTTTCGCAGGACTTGGTCAATGAAGAGGAGTTCAGGCTCCAATTCTCTTCTTCTGGTCGAATCCCTTGAGGCCTTTAATCCTCTTATCAAAGCTCTTGCAATTGTATCAGTGGAAGCGCTCAGGGGGGGGGCCATATCCACAGCTAGGGTCGACTGTGGCTGGGATGCCCAATACTTCTGCAATAACTTTGGGGCTCACTAGCATCTCAAAATTGTCAATCAGCACCAGCAAGAATACTTGTCCATCCTTGTCCTTTTTGACCCTGATGTGCTGGTAAAACAGATGCACTAACCTAGGGTAGGCTAGTGCTGGAATTCCTCTCAGCAAGGGTGTCAGGCCCGCATTGCTCATAAACTGGACGGCAGGGGCAGAAAGAGGCTCCTTCTCAAAGAATGGCAGGTCAAAAGCTGTTTCAGGCTCCAAGGGGATTGAAGCTATGAGCTCTGAAGGAGTGGAAAACTCAGGGGTTGGCTCCTCCGCCTCCTCAACCACTTCCTTCCCTTTTTTAGGTGCCTTTGAAGTCTTGGCCTTCTTAGGGGTGTTCTCAGCAAGGGCCTTATCCTTGCTCCTCTTCTTTGGTGCACTCTTGGGGGCCATTACAACTTCTACCTTCGAATATGAGAAATGGATATTGAGATCTAAGTGCTTACCCTAAAATCCTAGGGTTTGGTTTTATCGGCACAGAGCACTGCATGAGATCTCTGACGAGAGGGATGGGGGTGATGCTAGGAACAACTCAGAGATTCGTGGAGTGAATGGTGAGTTGTAGGATTGATCTTTGGAGGAGGGGGAAGAGTGCCAGAAGCTAGGGTTTCACAGAGGGAAGAAGGAAGAGAATACTGGAAAGGGAGACAAGCGCGGGGTTTAAATACTTATCGCGAAGCTCGACGCGCTTTGGAACATTCGGTCGCGGGATTGGAAATGAACCTAGCAAAGTTGTTATTCAATTTGGATTATGCAAAAATCTTCTAGGTTGACCTTGGAGCACGCAACAGTATGTGATGAATTCATGTGAATTGCGCAAGCGGCTCCCAGGTCTCCATTTGGATTGCGCGAAAAGCTCTGAGGTTCACTTTGAATCTCGCGACAGCCTTAGAATCTCGCGATAACTAATGAATAGCTTCTATGTGGTTCGCGCAAGAGGTTCTTAGGTGCACTTGAATCTCGCGACAGCTATTGAATGTTTCCATGTGAACTACGCGAGAGTCTCTCAAGCTTCCCTTTGGACCCAGCGACAGCAAAGTATAAAACAGAGAGCATGTGCTCTCTGTTTTACCATTTCCAGTGTGCTGTGGTTGGATCCTAGGCATGACTCTCAACATGGGTACCTCTAGACACATTAAAAATCAATCATTCAAGCAAGGACAACAAAAATCAACCTCCCACATTATGCATTCAAACACAAACTATCAATTAAAGAACAGTAAGCATCAAACCAAGCATAAAAAGTTCAAACCAGACAGGTCCAGATTCAGATGGGACCACTAACAATTCCTAGAGAATTTGAACAAAAGAAAGCAAGAATATCTACCAAAATCAAAGTACATATAATACAGTAATGACACACCTATGGATCAGTTTAAAGAAGGATCCCCTTGAAAGTGAATGGTGTCCATGGATTCGGAGGGTTTTTCAAAACAAGGCTTAAGCCTCTGACCATTCACCTTCAAGGTTCTCCCAGACTTAGGATCCCTATTTCCACAGCACCAGATGGGGAAACATGCATGACAATGTAGGGACCTTCCCATCTGAATTTCAATTTGCTAGGAAAAAATTTAAGTTTGGAGTTAAACAACCAAACCTTATCACCAGCTATGAAACTCTTTCTCAACAGCCCCTTGTCAAAGAAAGCTTTGGACCTTTCCTTGTATATCTTGGCATTGACATACGCATCCATCCTTAGTTCTTCCAATTCTGACAGTTGCAGCAACCTGTGATGACCAGTAGAAGTTAGGTCTAGATTTAAATGTTTAATGGCCCAATAGGCCCTATGTTCTAACTCCACTGGGAGATGACAAGCCTTGCCATAAACCAGTCTGAATGGGGACATACCAATGGGAGTCTTATAGGCGATCTATAAGCCCACGATTACATCATTAAAGCTTGTCATCTTTCAATCTTTCCTATCAGTCCTCACAGTCTTCTCAAGGATGTGCTTGATCTCCCTATTTGAAATTTCAACTTGCCCACTGGTTTGTGGGTGGTAGGGAGTAGTAATCCTATGGGTGACAGAATATTTCTTGAGCAAGCTCTCAAAATTTCTGTTGCAGAAATGGCTACCCCCATCACTGATAATGGCTCTAGGGGTGCCAAATCTCGAGAAGATATTCTACTTTATAAACTTGAGGACAACCTGATTATCATTAGTTCTTGTGGCGATGGCTTCTACCCATTTGGAAACGTAGTCCACTGCCACTAAGATAAAATGAAAACCATTTGAAGGAGTAAAGGGGCCCATAAAGTCAATACCCCACACATCAAACAATTCCACAACAAGGATGGGTTGTAAGGGCATTGAGTTTCTTTTGGACAGCCATCCTAATTTCTAACATCTTTCACAGGTCCTACAGTGTGTATTGGCATCTCTGAAAAGAGAAGGCCAATAGAACCCACACTGCAAGACTTTGTCAGCTATTTTTCTTCCACTAAAGTGACCTCCACAGGCATTTTCATGGCACATGGCCAGAATACTGGGGACATCACTCTCGAGAACATATTTTCGGATGATCTGGTCTGCACAATACTTGTATAAGAAAGGTTCTTCCCAGAAAAAGAATTTGACCTGTGAGAAAAATAGGACTTTGTCCATTTTTATCCAATGGGTAGGAATCTTGCCTATAACTAGATAATTGACAATATGTGCATACCAGGGAACTAAGGACTGCATGGCAAACAGTTGCTCATACGGGAAGACATCATTTATAGCAAGGTCATCAACACCTTTTTCCAAAACAATTCTGGACAAGTGGTCAGCCACCACATTTTCTACACCCTTTTTGTCCTTGATTTCGATGTCAAACTCCTGCAACAGGAGTATCCATCTAATCAACCTGGGCTTCGCATCCTTCTTGGACAATAGGTACTTCAATGCTGAGTGGTCAGTGAAGACTACAGTTTTAGACCAAAGTAGGTAAGGTCTAAACTTGTCCACAGTAAAAACCACTGCCAGAAGCTCTTTCTCAGTTGTTGTGTAATTCAGCTGAGCTTCAGCAAGTGATTTGCTGAGATAGGCAATGACCACAGGCAGCTTATCTTTTCTCTGGCCCAAGACAACACCTATTGCCAAGTCGGATGCATCACACATCAACTCAAAGGGCAAGGTATAGTCAGGTGTTTGGAGTATAGGGGCAAAGGTGAGGCAAATTTTTAAAGTTTCAAAAGCCTCAAGACATCCAGCAGAAAAGTCAAAGGGCACATCCTGGCAGAGCAGGTGGCACAATGGTTTAGCAATTTTGCTGAAGTCTGTGATGAACCTCCTGTAGAATCCAGCATGTCCAAGGAAAGATCTGATTTGCTTGACTGTTCTTGGAGGGGGCAAATTTGCAATGAGGTCAACTTTGGCCTTGTCTACCTCAATTCCATCTTTAGAGACTACATGGCCTAACACAATTCCTTGTGATACCATGAAGTGTCTCTTTTCCCAACTTAATACCAAATTGGTCTCCTCACATTTTTGTAAGACCAGGTGGAGGTGTTGTAGACATTGCTCAAAGCTATCCCCATAAACAGAAAAATCATCCATAAAAATTTCCAAGAATTTGTCAATCATATCAGAAAAAATGGCATGCATACACCTCTGAAAGGTGGTTGGGACATTACACGGCCCAAAAGGCATCCTTCTATAAGCAAAGGTGCCAAAAGGGCAAGTAAATGTAGTTTTCTCTCGATCGAGAGGGTGTACAGGGATCTGGTTGTACCCTGAGTACCCATCAAGAAAACAGTAAAAAGCTTTCCCAGCCAACTTATCTAAAATTTGATCAATAAAGGGGAGAGGGAAGTGGTCTTTTCTGGTCTTGGAGTTGAGCTTTCGATAATCAATGCAAACTCTCCAGCCAATGGTCTCCCTGGCTGGTCTCAGCTCTCCAGACTCAGTTGTTATCACTATTATGCCAGACTTCTTGGGCACCACCTGAATAGGTGCCACCCATTCAGAATTAGAAATGAGGTAAATTACCCCAGCATCCAGCAATTTGATGATTTCTTTTAGGACCACCTCCTGCATGTGAGGATTCAGTTTTCTCTGCATTTCCCTGGAGGATGTTAAGCCCTCCTCTAGATAGATCCTATGTATACATATTGATGCATCAATCCCTCCTAGACCAACAATGGTCCAGCCAATTGCCTTCTTGTGCTTCCTCAAAACTGTTAGCAATTCCTCCTCTTGCTCATTGGTAAGAGAAGAGGAGATAATTACAGGAAGTTTTCTATCTTTCGCAAGGAAAGCATATTTTAATATATCTAGAAGCTTCTTGAGCTCCAGATCAGGGGCTTGTTGGATGGATGGCAGGATTGGTGCTTTGTTGGTTTGAGGAAGGGGCAGCAATGTAGGTTTCCACCTGGAATGCTGCACTAAGCCCACAGAAGACTTTAATGGGGACATGTCTTCTAGCATTAAAGCTGGGCTTCCTTCTACTACCATATTTCAAACTTTAGTTAAATTTATGACAATGTTGCCCCACTCCAGCAGAGTGGGCAGTTCTTCTTCAACAACTTCTTCTAGTACATCCACTACAAAGCATTCCTCATTGTCCAGCTGAGGGTACTTTGCACTATTGTACACATTAAGCTCAACTTTCATATGTCCGAAAGTTACCTCCATGATCCCAAACCTGCATTGAATGCATGCATTGGCAGTGGCCAAGAATGGTTTGCCCAAAATAGCAGGTATCGGGGATGTACTCTTGTTGCAGCCCATGTCCAAAACAAAGAAGTCTGCAGGGTAGAAGAACTTGTCTACCCCATCAAGACATCCTCAACCACTCCCATGGGTCTCCTCTCAGACCTATCAGCCATCAATAGCACAATGGGGGTGGGTTTAAGCTCCCCCAAACCTAGCTGCTGATACACACTGTATGGCAGCAGGTTAACACTGGCTCCAAGGTCTAGAAGAGCCCTTCCAATTGTGTGGTCGCCAATTATACAAGGAATAGTGGGTATCCCTGGGTCTTACAACTTCTCAGGCATTGTCATGCTTAATACAGAATTAGCTGTATCAATTGTAAAGACCTTTTTGGACAAATGGCCTTTAGCTTTCCTTTTCTGAGTACAAAGGTCTTTCAGAAATTTTGTATAGTCTGGGACCTGTCGGATAGCATCAATCAGGAGTAAATTGATTTTTACCTGCTTAAAGGTCTCCATCATTTCCTCTATTTGTGCATTCCCCTTATCAAAAGGGGCAGGGCCACTCAAAGCTTGAGGAAATGGCAGCTGAGGGACTGTTGATTCCTCAGCTGCAAGCCTATGACTAAACTTTTGTTTTTTTCTTTTTTCTTCTTTTATTTCCTGTTAAGGCTCAACTACAGCCTCTTTATTTTTCTCTTGTTGAAGGGTAGCAGGCAATTATTAACTCTGTGCTCTAACAAAATCCTTATCACTTTCACTTGAAAGTTCTTTGGGAATGACCTCTCCTTGTTCCTTTCCCACTACCAGCTTGCCAGACCTTAGGGCTGTGATGGCATTAGCCCCCTCAAAATTTGGGGAGCCTTCTCCAATCGAATATTAGCCCTTAGGGTTGGCTACTGGCTGGCTTGGCTACGTGTCCTCGTCTCTTTTGGCCAAGGCATTGGCTATTTGGCTAAGTTGCTCTTCTATTTTCTTTATGCTTTGACTTGAGAAGTCACAGTCTGATTCAAAGGTCCAAGGCTTTGCAATTGGGTCAAAACTTGGTCCTCGAAAGAAGCACTTCGGGGCTGAGGTGGAAGAACTACCAACTAATTTTGCTGTTGGGGCTGCTGCTGATATTAGAAATTTGACCTTGGGACATACCCCTGGTTAAACTGATGTTGTGGCCTTTGAGGTAAGGCCAACATCTGTTGTGGCTGCATATAATTGTCTTATCTCCACCTCAAATTTGGGTGGTCTCTCTATTGGTAACCAGCATTTTGGTGCTGGTATTCATATGGCTATTTGTTGTAGCCACCAGATTATTGCTGTCCAAATGATTGGGCAGCAGCAGCTTGTTCCATCACGTACTCAGGGTATTGCCCTCCAGATGGGCACTCTTCCACTGTGTGTTGTGGAGATTGGCATATCAGACATGCCTCCATCACTTGTGCAGTCATTCGGGGCTGCACCACAGTTAAAAGTTTATCAAACTTATCCGAAAGATTGGCCATCTGCATTCTCAGGTTATCATTTCCCCTAACAAACTTCATACATCTTTCCTTTAGAGGTTTCCGCAAGCCCCAGCTTAGGAGAAGGCTCTTGAATAGTTCTAGATGAGGACATCTTTTGGAAAGTATTTTCACTGATAACCTCGAACAAGTCCCATGCCTCATCAGCTATTTTATGCATGTACGTTCCACCACAAGAGGCATCTACCATGTCTCTACTTTTCTCATCAATCCCATTATAGAAGCTCTGGACAAGCTGTCAGTCAGGGATCTTGTGGTAGGGACATTGTTTGAGCATCTCCTTAAATCTGTCCCAAGATTGGTTAAAATCCTCAATTGGGGATTGGACAAAAGCAAGTATGCCTTTCCTCAACTGGCTGATTTTGGTCTCTAGAAAAAATTTGCTCAGAAATCTTGTCTGGAGGTCTTTCCAAGTAGTGATACTGTTGTTTGGGAGAGTAGACAACCAGATGTTGGCCCTGTCCTTTAGGGAGAAAGGAAAGAGCCTTAGCCTAGTGGCTTCTGGTCCTAAACCAGCAATGGAGAATGTGGTGCATAGGGCCAAGAATTGGTCAATGTGCTTGTAAGGGTCTTCCTTGCTAAGCCCAGGGAAAGAAGGAAGCATTTGGATGATGGAGGTTTTAATCTCGTAGTTTCCCTGAACATCTGGGAATTGAATGTTGAATGGAGAATTATAATCATCAGGAGCATTCAATTCCTTCAATGTTCTGGGTTGCTCTTCACCCATAACTGTTGTCTCAATTTCAATAGGGGGCTCGACTGTGATGTGTCCGTGCCTTCTCGGTCTTCTACCCCTTTCAATCTCAGGGTTAGGAGGCTCCAATGTAGGACTGAGGGATCTCCTTCCTAACATGCACACACACCAATAGCAGGGAAGACTTCTCGCAAACACATTGCACTTAACAAAATTACAACTATCCTAATCAACTGCTATGGAATTTTCAAAGGAGAAATAAACTGAAGTTTTGAGGGTTAGAGAAGTGCAAACAAAGGTAGCTAGACTCCCAGTGCAATTCTACTCTCCTTCTCTGCTACTGTCTAGATCTGCAAGAAAGATTCCAAATATAAATCAGCAGTATCAATTATTCACAAGTACAGCTACCAAATAATAAAGAATACAAAAATCTAGGGTCTACTAATAGATCAAGATCCCCGGCGACGGCGCCAAAAACTTGTTGAGTTATTTTAAGTGCTTGCTACTAACTTTATTGGAGATGGTGATAAGAATTGGGTTGGTGAAAATTAAAGATGAATTGAAGGGCAGCAAGCCTAAAAATACACAGTCCTGCAAGATACAGGGCCTGTTGTAGCAAGTTTTGATAAGTACGAGTTCGTCCGAAAGGAAAAGTTGATCTAAAGCTCCAAGGGAGCTATCTTTTGTAGGCCCTCCAAATCTGGCTACAGATCTGGCAATCCTAAATGAAAGGGGATTTATGGTCACTATAGTCTAAATTCTAAGGTAACTTAATGCCTAAACTACAGAAAGGGTTGAGAAGAGTGGTGGAGTGTGAGAAAAAAATATAAAAGGGTGAGAAGTATGCTATTAGGTACAGATCTGATGGGTCTTATAACTCAGACTCAGATATGCTGCTATAGAAATCCTGTCCAATGGCTACATTATCACCAAAGAGGAGAAAGGATCCAACTCACTCATATGCCATGATCCAATCCCTTATGGCTATAACCTGTCCACTTGAATGGTCACAGACTATCCAATAGGGGAACCACAATCCAGAATCCATAGGAACCTCAACCTCTAAAGCTCTGTGTGTGGGGTTAGGCCTATAATGTGCACTAGCCTGGACACAAAAAACCAGCAAGAGTTTGAGTACTAGCTTTTAAGCTTAGTTGTTCACTGCTTTAGAAAGACAGCAGTGATCAAGTCACAAGCCTACAATCTCTACAGCCAGATCAGATCTGCCATCTGATGGTGGGTCTATACAAATACAGGGGAGTCTATCTCTGCACAATCTCTCACAAGGCTACAAGCACAAGTGCAGAGAAGAAGTATCTCATCTTGGATTTGGATTGGCCTCACCCTAGGGCTATAATCTGTCCACTTGAATGGTCACAGACTATCCACAGAGGCTATCCTCCTCACAGAGGTCTAAGTCAGAACAAGAATATTGCTGCCGCCACCATGTTCACAAGGCTACCAGCTCAAGCTCCCATGGGGATTCAGATTTAGTGGGTCCTGTGGTGGGGCTAGGCCTGCAATGTGCCTAACCTGGACACACAGGTCACTTGGATCTAAGTAAAGCCTTAAAGATAATCCTCCATTACTTACAATACAACTTAGCAATGGAGGATCTCAAGGCAGCAGCCTTGCACAGAACAACTCACAAAACACCAATCCCATACATGCAATAGATCCTATTATAAAATTCCATTAAAACTATACCAAATAATCATACAAAGGCATAGCCAGCAAGTGCTGGACAATGGAGAGAAGGAAAAAGGAAAAAAGAAAACTCTTAAACCCTAACCTTAGCCTAATGTAATTCTACAGTCGGTTTCAAGAAGGAGTACAAAAGTTAAGTCCCAAAAAGGTCCTTTAAACCTAAGCTAGGCTTAGGCTTATATAGCAGTCGGCTCTTTGTGAATTAGGGTTAGGAACACCTTAATTTATCAATGTTATCATGGCCCAATTCTATTCCTTAGATGCCTCGGGGCGTGTGCACGGAGATTGGAGCATTGGAGTGCATGCCCTAATTGTTGAAAGTTCCCAGATTGCCCTTGTAGAAGTGGGGAGAAATTTAAAACCCGATCCTCACTTGGTAGAAAAGATTTCCAGATATTGTCACGTGGTAGAATTGGCGTCGTAGGGTTGAATTGACTTGAAGCTCATGCAGTCGTGATATTGATACTTTGGTCATCGCGGGATACTTATGGCTGTCGCAAGATTGCTCTTTCCTTCTGAATGGCGCGAGAATTGCGCGTGTGATTCATCCCTTGGTGAATCTCACAGAGATCCTCGCGAAGAAGCAGTGTTCATAGGCCTATGGATCACGCGAGCATTTCCTTGAAGGTTGTATCCCGCGGCCACTGCACAACAGTCGCGCGCTGGAGTGCCTGGAGCTCTCTCTCTTCAGTGAATCACGCGATGATTGAAGACTCCTTTCTTGAGCTGCGTGAGACTGCGCGAGCGCTGATGACTGAAACTCATGAGAACCTCCCGAAGTCTGCTTTTCAATTCTTTTTACCATCAACCCGTGCGAGAACAACACGAGGACTGCGTGACCAGTTGTTGTGCTCCCTTCAGAAGTCCGCAACAACTGCGTGACGCATTCTTTCTGGTTCAATTGAGCCCTGCGACATCTACGCGAGGCATTCTTCTTGACATTTTTCTGCTTTGTTGTGCCTATGCTACAGCCAACTCTCCGTCTGGGTTCAACCTTCATTCTTCTTAGGGGCTTCTGGGGCAACAATAGGCTTCTTGGCATGGTTAGGGGTTTTATTTACAGCTGCTACTTATTACCTACATAATAGACTTAAAACACATTTATTAAATGATTAAGGGTCTAACAGAGATTAAGTTAAGGGGTGAAAAGTGGTACTTTTCAGGTCTTAACACGATGGCATCTTAAATTTTTGTGGCAAGGGGACATCCGAGAATAGACATAAGTCTGAAAATTTTGTCGAATGCAGTTCTACCCCTCCCATCTTCATCAGTTGCTTCTGTATTCTGTCTATCTGTTCTTTCAGCTGCTCTGATTCTTTTGAGGCTGTAGCTGGGACTGCCTCCCCCTGATTTTATTCGGTCCTGGGTGTGACGATGGTGGGCCTTGGGGGCCCGAAGCTGGCAGCTCCTCCACTGTTACGGATCTCATCCTCCTCATATTGTTGGTCATTGTACTGGTGAGGGGTGAGGTCTGCTATTTGGACCTAGGGGGTGATGGGTTGGATGACATGGTGGGGCCACAAGGCTTGTAGGGGATGGGAAGGAGTGAATGGATGAGTGGTTTGTGGATGAATGATGTGCTGAGTTGGGTGCCCATTCTGGGGGTGTGGTTGGTGTGGCGGGATGCTATAGGTGTGGTTTTGAGGAATGGAGTGGATCAGATTTTTCGTTGGAGGCGGGATGGGGGCATAAGGGGTATAAGAGAATGAAGGGTACTGGTGAAGGGGTAAGGGATTCGTGAACGGGCCTTGATGAGTGTGGGTGGACGGACCTTGGGTTTGATGGATTTGGGCTTGATGGTTTTGGAAGGCTTGGGTTGATGGGCCTTGGGCCTGGGTGTGGGGGTTGGCATGATTTTAGGCCAATGGACCCTGTTGGGTTTGGGCTAATGGGCCATGTTGGTATTAGGTGTTGGGTGATGGACCTTGGGCTTGAGTTTGATAGGTTTGGGCCCAAGGGCCCTGGGGGGCTTGGAACTGGGCCTGGGTCTGATGGGCTTAGGCCTGGGCCTAAGTCTGATGGGTTTGGGCTTAGGCCCATGGGCCTTGAGAGTTTTGAGCTTGGGTCTGATGGGTTTGGGGCTGGGCCCATGGGCCTTGAGGGTTTTGAGCCTGGACCTGAGTCTGATGGGTTTGGGCTTAGGCCCATGGGCCTTGAGAGTTTTGGGCCAGGGCCTGAGTCTGATGGGTTTGGGCTTGGATCCATGGGCCTTGAGGATTTTGGGCCTGGGTCTAATGGGTTTGGTGGGCTTGGGCCTAGGATGGGTGGGCTTGGACCTGAGATGAGTGGGCTTGGGTCTGGGAGTGGGCTTGGGCCCATGGTTCTAAAGATATTTGGGCTTAGGCCCATGGATTTGTGTGGGTTTGGGCCTGAGATGAGTGAGCTTGGGTCTGTTGGGCTTGGGCCTGGACCTGGAATTGAGGTGGGGGATCTTGGATGGTATGAATGATGGGTGGTTGGGCATGGTCATGGGGGAATGGGGTATGGAGGTTTTGGAGACCTAGATGTGGGGTTTGGAATGTAGGACTCCGAGAGGTAGCCCACAAGGCATACATCATTCTCATGTCCTCCATTGAGGGCATGGATTCAGGTGTGAGATTGGAGGGTGATGGCCCATTCAAGGATGGAGGGGGTTGGGCAAAATTGGGCATGACCCGAGTGTGGAGGGTATGAATGATTGTACTTGGAGGGTATGAATGTATGGCTATAGAAGATGGTGGGTTACTGGTCATACCCTGGGAAAAGTTGGGCATAACCTGGGTAAATAGGGGGGTATGTTGGGATGTGGATGGGCCATGTGGTGTGGAAGGCATGTGAGATGAGGTGGATGGGATATAGGATGTAGGGGGCATGGATGATGAGGTGGATGGGACGTGGGAAGTAGGCAGGGGATGGGGCTCCCGATGGGGTCTTTGGGAGTAGGGGGTGCGGTAAGGGTGTATGGATGGGAGATGGGGATGTATGGGTCGGTTGGGAAATGAGGGGTTTCAGTAGGGGATGAGATGGGGGTATGTTGGGAAAATATAAGGGCGGGGGATGGGGTGGATGCGAACACGGGTGCCCCAAATGGACCCGTGACATCGAACCGGGTTTGGGTGAAGGTGTTGGAGATCGGGTCTTCTCCTATATGGGAATGGGATGAGGATGATGGTGGGGATGTATCGGCGCTCGACATGATCTGCTGACGAGTGTAGTATCGATGTCTTGGGTATACCTTCCTAGTTCTATTTCTACGGGTTGGGTTTGAGGTCACCGTAGTGACGGTCACACCGAAAGTATACGTATATACGGATTTTTGATTTTTCTATATATATATATATATATATATTAGATTTTTTCAAACGAAAATTATCTCCCCTATTTAAATGAATGATGATCTGGTGCCCTAAAAAAATTCCCGTCTCGGGTGATATATGCACCTTTAGTAAGTCCCACGGCGGGATCCGACATACTTCGGAAGAAGCGAAAGGGAACCCTTTCATTCTATTGAAGGTGAGGGAATCCATGCAAACGACCTGAACCCCCAGAGCAAATCAATGAGAAGTCGCATTCTTTTGAGTGGGCGGGGGCATATTGGGTGTTATAGAATGCGGGAAGCTACTGTGGGCACTAATACCGCTAATCGGGAAACTTGGGTGGTGGATTGGGCCTCAGATCGGGCTGCCTGAATCCAGTTTATACTGGGCATATGTATTATATACGCCTGACCAAAACTAGCAGATTTGGTCAAGCGATGTATTATATATGCCCGCTTAAATCTGAGGATTTTGGTGCGTATATATTATATACCTGAGTATTTACAGGGCTTTGTTGCTTGGCGTATTTAATATTTACCGCAAAAAACTGTTCTTCCAACTCGTTGTGAGGAGAAGCCCACAATGAGTCTTTGGGACTGGTTTCCTGGGAGGGATGCTCTCGGGGACTGCTGTGTAATCGGGTCACTCCTTTCCGCTTCCTAGGGATACACGACTGAATTCGGGCTATCTACGCTCTCACCATTGCGAGTTTTATGGCTTGATCGGAATTGACAATCCAACCGATATACCTCTGGCGCAAGCGCCTTCTCAGGTACTGAAAGGGGTGGTTCTTTTCAGATCCCAACGTAAGGCGACTATATACTGAAATAATAGTATATAGTTGGAATGCAAACTGAAACAATAGTCTTGCATTTCAGACCCCTTTTGCCCTAATATGGGACCATATACTGAAACCATAGTATATGGCTAGACACAGGTTGAAATAATAGCTCTGTGGCTCAGGCCCCATAACCCTAACGTGAAAACCATCACTAAAATAATAGTACATGACTGAACACAGATTGAAATAATAGCTCTGTGGCTTAGATCCCAATGTAGGGAGACTATATACTGAAATAATAGTATATAGTCAAAATGTAGACTGAAACAATAGTCTGGCATTTCAGACCCGACCCAGACCCAGACAACCCCGAATTAAGCGCCTAAAACCACGCACGTAATTTAATTACACGCCAAACCACACGCGCGTAATCAGTCCCTCTTCCAGACCTGACTTCCTTTCCCAGACCACTCTGAGACTCGATCACGCACTTCACATGAGGCGCGCGATTGGATTGAGCGCTTTACCACCAGCGTATAATTAGCCTACACCCGACCTAGTCTTATCGTCCTTGACCCCTATGTTTTCTCGCTTAAACACTTTGAAAGAGGCGCTTAATTGGATTGCGCCCTCCACACCAGGCGCGCAATTAGTCCTAACGTTGTTAGAACTAGGAAACTCGTTGAGCAAGTCAGCCGGTCGCTCACTAAGTTGGTGACCGACTCAAAGCGATTAAGCATCCAGAGACAGGCGTGCAATCCAGTTAAACGCCTGAAAAAGGGTGCGTAATTGAGAAAAAACCTATAAAAGATTTTTTTCCTTAATTCGCCCGGGAGAGGCTAGCAATTTTCGAGAGAGAACGGATTTTTTTTTGGGATTTCGAAACCAGAGAACTCCGAGAATGAACGTATAGAGCAACCTAGCCATGATTTCAAAGTTCAAGCTTTGAATCTTTGGGATTCCTCTCTGCAGCCTCGACCTTAGGTAAGAATTTTACCTTTAATTCCTGACCACAGTTCTTAGTTTTTAGACTTAGGACTTTTCTTAGTTTAATTATTAATATTAATTCAATCTTAGACCGTAGCACTTTTTTAGACCGTAATCTCTTATATCTAGTTCTCCATTTCTAGAACCAGTCCTTAACCTGACGGTCTAATTTATCGACCCTAGACTTTAATTCTATTCTAAAATCTTAATTTTTAGTCCTATCATTAATCTCTTGTTCTAGTCCTTAGGTTCTAGAACCAATCCTTAATCATACAGTCTGATTTTCTTATTTCAGACCTGAATTCAGTCCTAAAATTTTAAAGTTTGGTTTTAATTTCTTAATTTAATACTTTTAAAAATCCTAAACATTATTTTAGTTTTCTACAATTATAGTTTCTTAATTTAATTCATAATTATAATCCCGAAATTGACTCTGAAAATCCAAAATACCATTTTTATAATCCGAAAGTTGACTTACTTTAATCTCAGCCACCCGATTTGCTCAAGAGAGCTTACAGAGGGTACTCGGGAACAAGGCCAATCCTCCTTAGCATAGTGGGCCCAAACCTCCCTTTTTTTAGAAAATTTTTATCGCTTTAATTAGAATTAGAAAATCGAGTCCATAATTTTCTTAGAGTTTTAGTATGATTAATTTGCATGCTTTATTTTGATTAGATCCTTATAATAATTGCTTTGATTAGAATTCTAATAAAATTAGTCCCTAATTTTAATTAGATTTTTAATAAAATTAGTTTATTTGTTTTAACTAGATTTTTAATAGAATTAATTCCTTGCTTAAATTAGAGTCTTAGTAAAATTAGTCCCCTATTCTAATTAGAATTCTGGTAGGACTATAATAATTGCTCTAATTAGAATTCTGGTAGGACTATAATAATTGCTCTAATTAGAATTTCAGTCAAATTATTATATCCGTTTTAATTAGAATTTCAATACAACTAGTATACTTAATTTGATTAGAATTTCGATACAATTAGTATACTTGCTTTATTTAGAATTTCAATACAATTAGCATGTTTGATTTAATTAGAGTTTCATTAAGAAGTAATATACTTGCATTCCTAGTATAATTAGGAGACCAATATTAATTGAACTGTTAGTGGTATTAGGACACTATATTAATTAGAATTCTAGTAGTATTAGGAAACTAATATTAATTAGACTTCTGATAGGATTACAACACCTAAAATTAATTAGTCCTGACATAATTAGAATACTAAATTAACTCACTATAATAAATTCCCACACAACTAAACTCACAATAGAATTAGGAAATTTAAACTAATTAGAACTACAACAATAACAGGAAATAAGAAAAAGAAAATTGAACTATCTAAATTATAAGGAAGAGTCATAGCTGCTGACGTTCGTAGGCGGACGATTCAGTAAAGAAGTAACCCATACCCGCTCTAAAGCGTGATCATTGACGTGTTGTAGTGTCGTTAAACATCTGTAGCTGATGATCGTAACAAACTAGGAATCTTCCTAGAAAACCCCTTTATTTTACCTCCACTATTCCAAACGCTGCATCGCTAGAGTCCGCTTGGACAGAATTAGAGCCACTGATTCAGCGAGGACCGAGAGGAACCCAGAAAAAGAACGCACCAACAAAGAAGTACTAGCACATCAGTAGAGAAGCGTCAACACTTCAATAGAGAAGCTTTAGCATCCTAAGGAGAGAAGTGTTGGCACCGTCGAGGTGCCGGCACCTCGATATCGTGGTACCGGTGCAATGCTACCGAGGTCTAAAAAAAAATTGGTGTTGGCACCTCAATATAGGCACACCTCAATATCGAGGTGTCGGTGCTTCGCTACCGAGTTGTAAAATAAAATTATTTTATTTTTATTTATTTATTTATTTTGCCCCTCAATAGCAAAGTGCCTACATCTCGATATCGAGGCGCCGGCGCCCTGGTGGTGGCAGTACTTCTCTCCCGGGGCGGCTCCTCTACCAGGGTGTCGGCGCTTCGCTACCAAGGTTCTAGTGCTTCGCTACTAGGCCCCCACATTTTTGAATAAAATATATCTGAAAAAGTAAGTCAAACACTTTTTTGGAAAAAGGAAGAGAAGAGAGAGAAAAGAAAGGGACTTCTAAAACAATCAAGAATGACTGCTGAGAGGGAATGTAACTTTTAAAATATTTTAAAAGTTTAACCCTAGTTAGTAAAGTGGGACCCGTGCCACCCATCACTTCACAAAAAGGTATTACGTGTCGAGCCCCTATTAATAGGTGCAAAGATATCTCTACGTTAGGGCGCATAGCCCCGGCCCCCTATTGATAGGGGTTCGACACGTAGCGCCTTGTTTGGCTGATTTTGGTTGATGCGACATTTCAACATTTTTCTCATTTAACACCGCTTAAATCATAGTTTCCACTGACATAATCAGAAAGGCAAAGTGGTGGGAAGCGCCTAGGGAAACATTCCTAACATTGGGGGTTGAAATGGGCGTCATTACCCTTCAAAAAGACCATTATTGCCCCATTTTTAATCATTGTTTGTCCACTTCATCTACGAAGCACTTACGCTTCTATGTAGAAGCACCATCGCTTCCTTAAGGAGCACTAGCGCCTCTATCTCGAAGCGTCAATGCTCCAACAAGGAATGGAAGGCACCTACAACATGACACGTAGTACCTTTTTGTTGACACGTAGCACCTTTTTGTGCAAAGCGACGTTTGACTTTGTATCATTTATTATCGTGGTCAAAACCTTAAATGAGAAGTGGGGCGAAGCGCATAGGAATACAGCTTCTGATATTGTGGTTTGCAATGCCAATCATTACCATTCAAAATGACAATTTGAGATGGCCCTTTTAAAAGACTGTTTTAGCCCTAATTTTTATCATTTTTTGGCATCTTTAGGTTCGGTTCGAGGGAAGTAGAGTCCAGTGTGCCAATGGGGCGATTATGCAAAGGTTCCTGCATATAACCGACTATACGCTGGGAGTCTAGCATATAATCCGCGATAACACTGAGGAAGGGTCAGGTCCGATTATACGCTAGGATTCCAATATGTAATCAATTATACGCTAGGATTCTAGCGTATAATTCCCAAAGGTAAGGGTTTTTGGGATTTTTGGAGAAGGCTAGCTTTTCAAGAAATTGTGGGCGAGGTCAATGGTTGACCGAACATTTTGAATACTCCCAGGGGGCGAAAACGGGGTGTCTACTATTCTTGACTTTTTTAAAAGTCTCCTTTTTTCTCTCGCTTCTCCCTTTTTCCAAGCAAGTGTTAGACTTACATTTTTAAGTATATTTTACTCAAAAAATATGGATGCCCAGTAGCGAAGCGCTAACACCTCGGTAGAGATGCACCAGCACCCCAGTAGAGAAGCTTTATTACCCTAAGGAAAGAAGCGTTGGCACTGCCAAGGCGTTGGTGCCTCGATATCAAGGTACCAGTGCTTCGCTACTGAGGTGCAAAAAAAAAATATGGGGTGTCGGCACCTCGATATAGGTGCACCTTGATATCGAGGTGCCGGCATATCGAGGTGTCGACGCTTCGCTACCGAGTTGCAAAAAATAATTATTTTATTTTATTTTTTATTTTTTTTACCCCTCAGTAGCGAAGCGTCGGCACCTCGATATCGAGGCGTCAATGCCCTGGCAGTGCCATCACTTCTCTCCCGGGGTGGCACTTCTCTATCGAGGTGTCGGCACTTCGCTACCAAGATCTTAGCGCTTCATTACCAGGCGCCCACATTTTTTGACTAAAATATACTTGAAAAAGTAAGTCTGACACTATCTTAGTAAAAGGAAAAGAAGAGAGAAAAGAAAGAGACGTCTAAAAAAGTCAAGAATGACTGCTGAAAGGGAATATAACTTTTAAAATATTTTAAAAGTTTAACCCTAATTAGTAAAGTGGGCCTCGTGCCACCCATCACTTCACAAAAAGCCGCTATGTGTCAAGCCCCAATAAATAAGTGCAGAGATATTTCTACGCCTGGGCGCACAGGCCCAACCCCCTATTGATAGGGGCTCGACACGTAACACCTTTTTGGTTGATTTTGGTTGATGCGACATTTCAACATTTTTCTCATTTAACCCCGCTTAAACCATAGTTACCACTGACAGAATCAGAAAAGCAAAGCGGTGTGAAGTGCCTAGGGAAATATTTCTGACATCGGGGGTTGAAATGGGCATCATTACCCTTCGAAAACACCATTATTGCCCCATTTTTAATCATTGTTTGGTTGCTTCGTCTACAAAGTGCTTACGCTTCTCTGTAGAAGCACCATCGCTTCATTTACTGAGAGTTAGTGCCTCTATCTCGAAGCGTCAGTGCTCTGACATGAAAGGAGCGTGCCTACAATATGACACATAGCACCTTTTTGTTGACATGTAGCACCTTCTTGTGCGAAGTGAGGTCTGACCTCGTATCATTTATTATCATTGTCAGAACCTTAAATGAGAAGCGGGGCGAAGCGAATAGGAATATGGCTTCTAACATCGTGATTTGTAATGACCATCATTATCATTCAAAATGACTATTTGAGGCGGCCCTTCGAAAAGACCGTTTTTACCCCAATTTTTATTATTTTTTAGCACCTCTATTACGAAGCGCTAGTGCTTCTGACAAGAAGCGTCATCGCCTCCTTAACGGTGCACTAGCGCTTCTATCATGAAGCATTAGCACTCTGTCAAGGAATGGAAGGCGCCTTCAATATAACACATAACACCTTTTAGTTGACACGTAGCACCTTTTTGTGTGAAGCGACGTCTGACCTTATATCATTTGTTATTGTTATTAGAACCTTAAATGAGAAGCGGGGCGAAGCAGATGGGAATACGGCGCATGACATCGTGGTTTGCAATGGCTATCATTACCATTCGAAAATACTATTTAAGGCGGCAATTTTTTGAATTAAAAATTTACAAATTACTTTTCTTCTTTGCCCTAATTTTAATCTTCTTAGAGCGCAGTAAGATGACACATCGAAGCAGCGATTTCCCTTTTCATTTTTCTGAAACAAGGTGAGTGCCCTTTTATTTTCATGCTGCTTCAAATATGCTTCATCCCTTCCTTGATGGAGTGCTAACACTTCTTTCATGGTGTGTTAGCACTTCTGCACCTCTATATAGAGGCGCCATCACTTCATGTAAAGAGCACTTGCACTTCTTATTGGAAGCGTCAGCGCTTCTATCTACGACTAGGAAATGACAACGTTCTTTTTTTATATCTTCTTTTATAACTTCCTATGATTCACAGATTTTCAAGATGGTTATTAAGACTCCAGCGACTAAGTGCACTATTGTGAAGTGTCAGTCGATCTACGACGAGGCCACTTAACATAGGAAAACTTTGCTAGTGGATTCAATCTTCAGCCAATTCTTTTTAGCACCGAAGGGCGTGAAAAGCGTCAACGGCCTCCTGGACTTAATTATCAAGTTTTGGGTTGAGAAAAGCATCTCGAATTTTGGGAAGGGCACTATCAAATTTTGCCCACTTGATTTTTGTTTAGTAACTGGTCTTCGAATGACTAGCCCCCATCGATACCCTCCCTCCAAGCCCCTTCGCGAAGACCAGATGATCAAAAATAAGTTTTACAAAGACATTAACCCTGTAAAGAGCAAAAACATCCTCAACACCATTAATGGCATAGTTGAGGGTGCTAACGATGACTTCCTAAAGCTCAATTTGTTATTCATCCCCACCACCGTCCTCTTCCAAAACACAAAATACACTCTCAAAGATCCCTACCTTGATCTCATTGATAATCTTCCAAATTTTAACGAATATTCATGGGTTGATGCGGTGTCCAAGCACCTGCTGCAGTGCGTTAATAAAGCGAAGAGGAACCGGAGAATAGCATAGAAGGCAAAGGTTGTGCAAGATTATAATATTTACGGCTGCACAATTGCCCTGCAGGTAATGTCGTCTGCTCTAATTTTGTGTTTTATTTCCTATGAAGCCCATAAAAATCTCATCACTATGTCCTTCCTCAGATCTGAGCGTACAAATTCAACTCGAAGAACACCCCAACGAGAGTTGAAGGCACCTCCCACTTCCCAAGGCTGCTGAAATGGGAGGTGAATGAGAGTACAAGGAAGTTCTACAATAAAGACTTCGACTATAAGGTAATTTCTATACAAGGAGATATCGCTTCCCAACCAACGTGCATTCACTTCGCATTAGAAGTGATTGCGCTTCTACTACGAGGCACAATCGCTTCACATTTGAAGCGATGGCATGTCTACATCGTGACATAATCACTTCACATAAGAAGCGAAAGCGCGGCTATTTCTCACAGGCAATCGCTTCTCGTAAGAAGAGATGGCGTGGTTATGCTGAGGCGCAATCGCTTCATAACGAAGCGATGTCTGTTTTCTTAATTCTCTATCGTTCATCAATAATATGGAAAATATATATTCTTGTAGGCCTTCTGGGAGTGCACACTCTATGAGAAGACCCGACTTGTGCTAGAATATTTACTACAATCAAGGCAGAGATCTGCAGAAGCAGGTGAAGTACCTATTGTCCCTACCATTATTGTACGGAGGAAGAGGTCAGACATTGACGTTATTGACCTAGAGGAAGAAGAAGAGGAATAGAAAGAAGACGAAGAGGCTCCCAAAGCCCGTAAGTCCATGAAATCACAGATTGTTGAAGAATGAATGCAATCTACAGATGTAAGAATTGCAGACTATTGAAGAGTGGAGCATGAGCTTCGATAACCTCTGACTACAAGTTCTCAAGCTTAACCCGGAGAACCAGAAACTGAAGCAACAGAAAGCCCAAGTCTTGAAGGAGCAGGGCTATATGAAGTGGCAGATGAGCCTAGGATCAATTAAAAAAATATATAATGTATGTTGTTTGTTTAAAGCTTATGATACGATGTGTCAGTGCTTCCAAACGACGCGCTACGAAGCACCAACACATTGTTTATAAAGAACCAACAAGTAGTTTATGAAGCGTCGACGCATCGTCTATGAAGCATCGACGCTTCATTTATGAAATGCCTCTATTTCATTACTTAATAATACGTCTCTTTTCTCATATTGCAAGATAACATTGTGGCGAGAAGCATGTTGGTGCTCGTTGGGGAATATCATACAGTTGTCCCCCAACAGAAAAAGTTTGCCACCACCTCCTCCTATGTTCTCGTGTATCACCTACCACCAATTGTGATCCCACCTCAGGCCTTCAAACCCCAGTCTCAACCCAACCCCAGCCCCATCCTCCTACTGCCTCCAAAACCCAACCCCAACCCCTGCCCCAACCTCCTACCCAATCCAAACCCCCACCTCCCACAAAGTCCAAACTCCAACCTCCTACAAAGTCTAAATCCCAACACCAGCCTCCACCACCATTGCCAACTGCTCTCATGACTCTAGTCCTAAGATGCCCATTACGCAACCATGCACCAAGGAGAAGTCTTTGATGTAAGCTGAAGAAGAAGACGATGACAAAGATGGTCCATCCATCTTCAGGAGAAGTGAGAGGAACTGGGGTAAAGCCCCAGCTCGATTCCTCTCTCACAAACTCTCCCTAAAAGAAAGGGAGAGCTGATCTCCCAGCCCCACAAAACGAAGGCCAAAATGGAGGGGATGGCATCAGCGATGGCCTATATGAAGGCTATTTGGAAAAATCCCAATAGTGAGAATGAGTAAGTATATCCCCTCACCACAGTTATCGCAGACGTAAGTATATCCCCTTGTGTTTTAACTTATGTCTGAATTTGGACATAGGATTGTCATCTCGATTGTTGAGGGCCGACATATTACCGTTGAGCTGTTGCACAGCCTACGAGCTCCAACGAAAATAGAAGACCCAGTAAGTTTTAATCTCCATTAAAAACGCATTGTTTCCCTGATTTCATATTGATATTTTTACCTTCGTATGTAAATAATGTCTACGTACTTTAGGGTCATTGACAAGCGGGAGGACAAGCAACATGGCACCTTTAAGAAGAAATTTCGGATGTCCTCCGTGGCGTTCAAATGCATGACATCAAGAAAAATAATAAGGAGAATGCAGCTTTCCTCCCTGCCAACATAGGGGGACTGTGTAAGGCTTACGCCAAATTTTTTGACGCGCAACATGGCACCAAGCTGATGGTGCGTTTCCTCATCAATAAGAATCGTGGACTCTAAAGAGATATGTATTCCAATTCACATCAACAAGCCACACCACTGGACGCTTTCTTTGGCTACCCCCTCAAACCATCAGATCTTTGTCGTGGACTCATGCTTGGACTAGCATCTGGCCTCCAAATTTTTTGTAGAGATCAGGACCCTGGTAAGATTGAAGAGCCTCCAAAGAAGCACTAAAAGAGCAAGTGCTTCTTAGTCGAAGTGTCAACGCTTCTTATCGGTAGCGTTGGCGCTTCAACTACAAGGCGTCAATGCTCCCAGTGCTTCAGTATCGTTGCGTCAGCACCCCCACCCCCTTGTATTTTCTAAATGTATATGATCTCTCCATTTTTTTTCACAAACGCAATATTTGTCAACCCTGTTATATATGCACGATGCAACAGATGCAATTTCTGGGGAATATCCTTGGAAATATTTGGGTGTAAACAACACGCCACACCAAGGAAACGGTTATGATTGTAGGGGTTTTGTACTGAAGTATATTGATTATTTCAACAGGGACCTCCAACTCACATTTACACAAAGTGACATCCCTCATTTCAGGGCCGAGATTGGGCACACCATCGCTACGCACCAGGAAAAGAATTGGGATGTTAGTGATAATGTTTAGTCGATAATTTAAATTTATTTTTATACATAAATATATTTTAAAATTTATTGTTATACAACGCATCTACTTTAAAATTTGTTGTTATACCTCCTTACATAGGATTGATACAAAATAAACTTAAAATTGTTCAATTTATACACAAGAATTATTCCCAGGATTTGTTGTTATACCTCCTTACAATTTATCTTTGTAGACTTTACAATTTATCTTTAACAGATTTATACCTTCTATGTCGAAGCACCAACGCTTCTTATTTGTAGCACTGGCACTGCTTGGCAGAAGCGAGAAACCCCATTCAGTGTACAAGTAGAAGTGAACACCATACGCAACTGGATTTACCCAATGACACGCCAATGCTCCTTATTGGTAGCACTGGTACTTCTTCCACGACGTGTAAGTGCTCCCTATTGGTCTCGCTAGCAGTTTTCTTCGAAGCGGAATCGCTCCTTATTGGTAGCGCTGACATCTATCTCAATAATGCATGAAAACTAATAGCATATAATGATGAATACAAATAATCGCTGCAATAGTGTTGGAAAAGACTATTTCATTGGAACTCCCAACCGCCAGCCCTCCTTTGGGGCAGTGCACAATAAATGAAAGCGCATGTCTATTTAATTTGGTTGCTATTTAAAAGGATCACCACGCTTAGTTTGTTTCATCTAATGTCTTTCCTTAGCTTTTTGTCTCCTCTCCTCTCATCTGCCTTAGCCCGTAGGACCGAAATGCAATGCAACGGTTTACGGAGGAGCCACCGGCTGGCGCGCCAGCATTTCATCTATTCCTACGATGATTTCGTTATCGACATCCCCGACGACAACTAGGTGGTCGTCATTCCCGACCACAGTGAGCATGTGGTTCCCCCCCCCCCCCCCTTCGTCGAAGTTATCGTCATTCCGGACGATGACGATGACCTTGTTATAGTGTCTAAGGAAGCCCCATCGGCTCCAAAACCCCTTTTTCTCCCGGCTCTAGAGCCGGTGCTTCTTCTCCTAGCTCTAGAGTTTGTGCTACATCTCTTGCCTCAACCACCGCATCTCCCAATCCCTCCACCACCTCCTGCTGACCCATTACGTGAGTATTTTCGAAGGCTACGCAAGGCTTCCCAAGGCTGCTCTACGTATTTTTTGTAGACTTTTTTCGTCGACAATGTAAAGAAAGACAATGAAAATGTAAAGAAATCATTTTAATTAGAGGTTGTAATGAATTCATTTTGTGGCATAAATTTCGAAATAATGTTGTGACAAATGTTTCCTCATTCAAAGAATGAACACATCAAATTAAGAATGAACATGTATCAATAATTCAAACTAATCATCAACCAAGTGCCATGAAGTGCACATACTTCATAAAAGAAATGTCAACACATCTATAACAAAGTGTCAATCCTCGTATTAGAGGCATTATCGCTTCGTCACTTCTTCGAAGAAGCGTCGTCGCGGCTCCAGAGCCGATGATTCTTCTCCCGGCTTCAAAGAACAAACAATGCTCTAACAAATCATTTTGTGGCTTAAATAACAATCTGACAAATGAGTCTCTCATTCAAAGAAAAAATGAAATAAATTATAATTGTATGCCAACCATATCAAAAAATGAAATCGATCATTCAAATTAAGAATGAACATGTATATAAATAAAAGAATCAACACTTAAAAGGATTACCATAGTCCATTAAATTTCAAAGTACAGCTCGGATCGGATAGGCGCCCAGGCTTCTATACGAAGCTTCGATAAAGCACCCGCACATCATAAATGAAACGCCAATGTGTTGTCATTTTGTAAACGAGGCGTCAGCGTTTTCAAGCAGAAGCTCCCACATTTCGTATTCGAATCGCCACCACTTCCAAATCGAAGCAGTTGCATTTTTCATAAAATTGAGTCAATGTAACTCTGTAATACTATCCTTTCCATCATCCCCTGTTCTATTTGGCTCTGTCCAGCGCTAGCAGCTATCATCCTGACCCTTTTTACCGAGCAAGTTAGGATTTTAATACCCAACTCACCACAACCCTTACACTTCTTTCTATGCTTCTTTGATTGTTCAATACTAACCTCTATTCCATACTTCATTCTATCATTGTTGCTTTGCCTACTTTTAGTGGCATATCGTACTAAATCTCACACTATAATATTGGCATGCTCTTACAATGATATTCCTTGGCTCACCTAGGGGGAGCCGCCCGGAGAGGCCGCAATGCTAGTGATTATTTCATCATCCCTCCCAACATATAATCAACCAAGCAAAGCGACTGTATCCCCAACTGAATTGACTTGATTCCGGCTTCTCTCACCTTCCATAATTTCATCATAGATATATAATTAGAATCCTCTTTCTCACCAACCCCCAAACATATAGTATTGTATCTAGCGTCTTTTATCCATTGAGGTAGAATATACTTAGACGAAATTTGGTCTACCTCTTCCTTATAGTAAACATGGAAGATGTGAGAATACAATAAGCCCTCCATCTCGAAGTGCTTACAATCACAAGTGGCCGAGGCATCTCCACATTCAAAACGAACCTTGAATGTTCGACTGCTATCCTTCGTGCCATCCCCACCACTTCTACGCACTTCGTATACTTTAACCTCTTCAGCTTCCTCTTCGACCACCTTATGGGACTTAAAGGAGGCAAACTTTCAAAACTTAGTGTGGAATCTATCGAACATGGTTCTCATATCCACAATAGCGGCATGCCTCTCGATTGAATTTTCAAATAAGAGATCCGGTGTCATAGACATTGAGATGAAATCCTCTCTATTTTTTTTATCACGACGACATTAGATGATAAGATCGTATTGCTTAATAAATTCCGTCAATCGTCTGGGCACTGACATAGCTATCGAAGAAGGAATTTATACTTTACCGTATTACATAATGGTCATGTCAGCCCAAAAGGTATCACCCAAGTAGCATGGAATCCATTTGCTTCTAAGACCGTACATTGTTTGAACCACACATTGTCTTACAATTGAAACTCATTGATGAGTTATGTCCATCTTCTTTCAAAATCATCAACCGTATAACTAAACTAGCACTGATTATACTTTCTGCCAAAATTCTCAAACCTTAGCTTCAGCTGGCAGTAATGGCTCAATTCATTCCTCCCAATGTATCATATGTAGAGGCAATGCATGGTTCTGAAAGGACTTCAAAGATGGCCTTGCTCATCTCATTACATTAATCGGTGATAATTGCATTAGGTTGCTTATCACCCATGCACTTCAGCCACGTTTTAAACAACCAAATAAATGTTTCTTTCGTCTCATCCGCGAGCAACGCATATTCAAAAGTGTCGTCTGCCAGTAATAGTTGACCCTCACAAATGAGGTGAAAGGTAGTAACAATTTGTTCATTTTGTAAGTGGTGTTGAATACCACCACATCACCGAAATATTGATACGCAAGTTTTGACCTATGATCGGCTCAAAATATACTTCGCATATGATATTCTTTGTCTAGTTTGGCTTCAAAGAAGAAAACATCTTATTTATTCTGCCTATCAATGAAGGTTTTGGGTTTTGATGACGGGCATGCACATCAGATGGATGTTACTCTCCTTTCTTATCTTCTTTAGGAGTTTGTTGAAGGCTTACCATTATGCTAGCCTCTTCATCCAAACTCAACAAAATAGTAGAAATCATCGAAGGAGGAATGATGTCATCAAATACTTCAATCAACGATTTACTTATCCTGCTCATCTTATTATGAGATCGTAATTCCTTCACCTTCATAGGTGTAAATAACTGATGATTATATGACTCTCTAAAGTCCATTATACTTTTGTTCGTCGATCATATTCTTCAACCTTGCCTCACATCCACATTTGTTTTCTCTTGAACACTTTATATCTTTGTATAATTTGCGCTTATCTGGCTGCTTAAAACTTTTGAACAAACAAACATATTTTTTCTTTATAATTTCCCCCTTTGCCGATTTCTAAGTGTTACTTTCCTTAACACTGAAACCAATTTTCTTCGCATATAAATTGTAGAAGTGAATCTCCTTCTAAAGAAATAATGTTATGAGTGTGGTTTAAATTAACACCACTTCTCCAACCGAGTCCATTATAGCCCCTGCTTAGACGAAAAGATCAATCAACAATGGACAAATAAGGTAAAACTTCACATCATAAGAGATGGTACGTCGATTATGAGGCACCATTGCTTCGCATAAGAAGCAATGACACATCGATTCTGAAGCATCATTGCTTCGCATAAGAAGCGATAGTTTATGCGGAGTGATGACGTGACTACTATGAGGTGCTATTACTTCCATCGCTTCTCATAAGAAGCGATGTGGGGCTATGTTGAGTCCCAACTCTTCACAGAAGAAGTGTCTACGTCGATGCCAATTTATATTATTTGAATCCTTATAATTTTATGATCTATACCCTGTAAATAATTGAACGAAGAGGTAGAATAACAACGGGTAAAGAAGGTAAAACTTCACATAAGACGCGATGGCACGACTATTATGAGGCATTGTTGCTTTGAATAAGAAGCGATGGCAGGAATATTTAGAAGCGCCATCACTTCCATCGCTTCACATAAGAAGCAATTGCAGGACTATGCTGAGCCCTAACTCTTCACAAAAGAAGCGTCTGTTTCGACGCCACCTTATATATTTTGAATGTTTAAAATTTTATGATCTATATCCTGTAAATAAGTGAACGAAGCGATATCGCATTAATGCTTACCTATTATATCATTGTTCTGCACTTTTATCGACTCAGAGCTCCAAAGAGAGAGAGTTGTCTCAAAGATGGAGCGAGAGCTTTTCCACAAAGAGTATTGTAACGAAGCGAGAGAGAGAGAGAGAGAGAGAGAGAAAGTTGTCTCAGAGATAGAACGAGAGAGATGATGCGAGAGGACAAATTTTTGAAATCATTTACCACCCTATATGACTTGACATTCCTTTTGCATGGAAGGCGCTACCTACCTCTGTCAGGTGTAGCCGCCTGCACTAACTACCTCTCTACCTACTCCTATCAGCAAGATATCTCTGATGTGGCTAACCCGGGTTAATACAAAAGCACTTTTCACGTGTGCGCTTCTTATTGTCCAGACTCAGAGAAATCTCTACGCCCGAGCACATTTTCCCCTTTGCATATATATATATATATATATATATATATATATATATATATATATATATATATAGGCAAAGGGGAAAATGTGCCCTGATATAGAGATATCTCTACACCAATTGATATGGGCACGACACGTAGCACCTTTTTTGTGAAGTGATGGATGCCATGAGGCCCACTTTACTAACTAGGGTTAAACTTTTAAAATATTTTAAAAGGTATATTCCTTTTCAGCCATCATTCTTGACTTTTTTATAAGTTTTTTTAAAGCCTCTTTCTTTTCTCTCTTCTCTCTCTTTTTATAAGAAAGTGTCAGACTTACTTTTTCAAGTATATATTACTCAAAAAATAATGTGAGTGCCTGGTATCGAAGCACTAGCACCTCGGCAGCGAAGTGCCACACCCCAATAACAAGGCGCTGGCACCCCGACGCAAAGGTGCTAGCACCATCGACGCCGACACCCCCTTTTTTTTTCTTTTTTTTAGCGAAGCGCCAAGGTGCTAGAGTGCCAGCACCTTTCTATCGGGGTGTCAACGCCTCGGTGCTTCGGTAAAAATAAAATGAGGCGTTGGAGCCTCGTTTCAGGGGGGTCAGCCTCTCTATATCGAAGTGTCGACGCTTCAATAAAAATAAATAAAAATAAAAATTAGCGAAGCGCCGAGGTATCAACGCTTCGATATATATATTTGCATGGCGCCGACACCTCGATATAGAGGTGGCCTTAAAACGAGGTGCCGGCACCTTGGGACAGAGGTGTTAGCGCCTCGGTGCTTCGCTAAAAAAAAAATGAGGCATTAGAACCTCGTTTCAGGGGCGTCAGCCTCTCTATATCGAGGTGTCGGAGCTTCAATAAAAAATTAAAATTAAAAATTAGCGAAGCGTCGAGGTATATATATATATATATATTAGCATGGCGCCGACACCTCGATATAGAGGTGCCCTTAAAATGAGGCACGGGCACCCTAGGGCCGAGGTGTCAGTACTTCACCACCTAGGTCCTAGCGCCTCACTATCGGAGTATTGACGCCTCATTTTCGATGTGTCGATGCTTCACTATCGATGTGCTAGCACTTTGCTACTGTACGGCCACATTTTTTGAATAAAATATACTTGAAAAAATAAGTCTTGCACTTTCTTGAAAAAATAGAAAGAAGAAAGAGACTTTAAAAAAAGTCAAAAATGACAGCTGGAAGGGTATTTAACTATTAAAATATTTTAAAAGTTTAACCCTAATTAATAAAGTGGGCCCCATGCCACTCATTACTTCACAAAAAGGCTATATATTACGCCCATATCAATTGACATAAAAATGTCTCTATCGGAGTATCGACGGCTCATTTTCGGAGTGTCGACGCCTCGTTTTCGGGGTGTCGACACTTTGCTGTCGAGGTGCTTACGCTTCGCTATTGGACTGTCATATTTTTTGAGTAAATATACCTGAAAAAATAAGTCTTACACTTTTTTGAAAAAATAGAAAGAAAAAAAAAAAAAAACCTCAAAAAAAAGTTAAGCATAATAATTAAAAGGGTATTTAACTTTTAAAATATTTTAAAATTTTAATCCTAATTAAGAAAGTAGGCCCATACCACCGTTACTTCACAAAAGGTTACATATCAAGCCATATCAATATAAAAATATCTCTATGCGGCAGCGCATTTCGCGGCCCTTATAAATATTAACAGAGTAGAAAGCTGCCTTAGCTTTCAAACGTTTGTATCTCCGTATCCCGTGCAGCAAGAATACTATAAACAAAGGCAATGTAAAGGCTGCTGAGATGCCAAAGGGAACTAAAGACAAAAATAATAATTCTTGCTTCGTCAAAGTTATAACTCTCGTTAAACAGAAAGTAAGTGGTTGATTCTTCTATTGGCGTTTTCCTTCTTAGACCTGTTACAGAATGATGCTTAAGCACCATCAAAGATGATAATCCCTAAAACCATCCAATCAATTGTTTGCTTTTGGAGCGGGTTATTGATTGGATACATGTTGGATACATGTAGCACTATTTTATATCAAGTGCGCATTTGATACGAACAAGCTGATGTAAAGATCTAATGGGTCCAAGATTGCTATGCCTTTAAAATAGATTGTTTCCAGGTAAATCTCAGAGCCCGTTTAGCCATTCATATTTCAAAGGCAGTTGACCTTGGCGGTGTAGGTTTGTGGGCTCTCCCTCCACTACGGCTGTGTTTGGGATTGTTCTTTGGAGGTAAAGAGCCGCCCACTTAAAAAAGTATGCTTGAATTAGTCTTTTTAAAGAGACTTAAATTCAGCTCTTTTACATTCAGCTAAGAGCACCTACAATCAAACAGCTCATGCTAAGGTGCACTGAATCAGAGTAGAGAGCAGCTCTTTGCCTCCAAAGAGCAATCCCAGACACAGCCTACATTACTCATGAAATAGATTGCGATATTAAGTCCTTTTTAGGTTCCTGCACTTGGGTGTCTTATCTTTCTGCTCCCAAGCTTGGTACCTTCATTTTCGAAAGCGCTACTTAATTATTTCTAGGGTCGGCAATAGGGTTTGGTTTTATGTTAGAGCGATCGGTTGATTAGCTCTCGAACCTCCTTAGCAATCTAATGTTGCTTTGAATTACAAGATGGAGAGATGTTTTTACGATGCAATTTTTAACTCACAAGATCATTACATCTCATGTTGTCCTTCCCACCAAGCACCACACTTGATGGAAAATAGTATCATATTTACCCAATCAATGTTGGATTATACTAAACTAGCTCTTAGAAAAATATGGAAAATCCACCAAAATAGGTTGCTAGATATCATCAACAAATATGTATAATCAACCATCAAGAGGTGGCCATATTATTGAGCGGTCCATATAGCTATACACATGCACCCCATTCATGAATAGAGATGGGGCACCATCTTTTTTACTGGTGGTAAGCACCATGAAATATAAAGTGCATCCAAGTACATAGAAATATAGAAATACAAAGATGCTACCTTTCTCAAGTTTTTGTATGTTGGCTTCCCTAGATTTCTAATGGCTTTGCCACTTATGCAACACAAGGGCACCAAACCCAAGATTCTAGCCAGACAAATAGTCAAACAAAGGGGTAAACAGACAAAAACACATAAAATAAAAGTATCATTACCTTTACCCACCGAATCCTTCAGTTCACCCACTCTCAAACATATTCATTGCATTAAATCAAATGAGGAAGATTCTTGCTCGTCCCAATATTTCTCATGATAGATTTTGAGATCATGGGTGTACTATCAGACGGTATCTTTTTTATTTCATGTGATATACACTCAAAAAAATGACCTCAAAATCAATTTTGAGCTTACACATGATATTAAGGTCTCTTTTTTTAGATCTGTGCCACATGAAATAAAGCACTGACCATTTGATGGTACACTCATAATCTCAAGATTCATCTTGTGAAAGATTGGGAGCATAAACAATCTCGATCATATGATTCAACACAGTCAATGTTATTCAGCGTGAGCGAATTGAAAGATTACGTGGGCGGATTTAAAGGTTCTCTAAAAGTATTCACATTAATATCATATATAAATATTAAATAACTGTTGTTTAATATAAAAAAACCCACTTCCTGTTTTCTTCTTCATTTGTTCCCCCAAAGGACCTCCTTTCTCAATATTTTTTCACAAAAAACAAAAGAAACAACAATATTCCTCTCCTCTCAACTTCTCTATGCACTCTTTATCCACTCCTGTTTTCTCTTCTTTTTCTCTTTGTTTTAAATAAAAAACTACAACAAAAACTACTTGTCAGATGGTCTCTTCATCTATTCCCTCCAATTTCTTCTCTACCCTTCTTTGTTGGCTGTTGAATCCTGAGAATTAACAGCAGGTGACTGTTTCATTCATGTAAAAAACATGGGAGCTGATATTCTCCCACCTCATGGAATTCATTTTTCATAACTCTCTCTCTCTCTCTCTCTCTCTCTCTCTCTCTCTCTCTCTCTCTCTCTCTCTCTCTCTCTCGTCACCTTACCACACCAAAACTCCCATTCAACCAAACCAAAACTGATTTTTGTGTGTTAAGTTCCACCTCTGTAACAGCTCATGACTTCCAAATCACCTCTGTTTAGATAGATAATCTGTTAAAGTTTCCTCTTCCTATCAGCTGAATTTGCATGAGCATTGACATGTGATCCAACAGTTAAATCATCACTTTTATAACTCAAAGAAGCAGCATCTAGGACCCCGATGGGGCTCTGTGGCACCGATGAAACTGGTCCACTACCATTTTTAACAGGCTTATTGATCAATGTCCTTTCTTGGATCAATTCCAAGCATCTCACAACTCTCTCCTGCATCACATGATAAAACAAATTAAAATAAGTTAATTTAAGTTACCGATTCCGATCGAGTCTCCTTTGTCTGATTCATGACTGAATGGTGTCACGAGGGGAGGGGGGGACCGTACCCGTCCATGTGAAGGTGAAAATGGTCCAGATTCCAGACAATGCCAGAAAATATGATGAACCTGTTTCATCATATTTCTGGGGGATTATGTATTTATCTGTACTGGAGTAATGAAATCTGGTCCATTTTCACCTTCATACACAAAAGATCAGAACACTTGGTCCCATTTTTGTGGGGTCAAAATCTCGGAAATCTAGTACTTAGAGGTCTCCCCCAAACCTGATATGTATCATTTGTTTTGAATCGACCGACACATTGTTCAATGATCAGACGATTGTTACTCTTATTTTTTAAATCAAAATTTCAAATTATGTTCCGATACTAACGATAATTTCAATGTACCGACCGATATGACAGTTCATTAAGGAGTCGATACATTGCAATGTATTGACCCGGTGCCTTCCGAAATGGATACGAATCAGATGATGCTTATCGGTTTTGTCCAAAATTTTAAACCATGATCAGATCATTGAATTTGACCAGGATGGGATGGACACCGTAACTTGAAAGAATCGTTATAAATGGCAAAACAGAAGTCAAATGCTTTTTGGGAGAGCTTCTTTACCTTTTTAACATGGATGAAACAAGATGCATCATTGTTAGCATCCACTGTTTGGTTTTCTCTTGATACAGAGATTGCCACTGCTGCACCAACCTCAGAAGGTCTAAATTCCAAGAACTCAATCCCTGGACCCAATTTCCACCAATAGTGAACACAACAATTTGGCAGAATTTGTAAGTTTGGGAATCAAATTACAGACTTAAAATCAGAAACAGACCTCTAACTGTGCTTAAAATAAGTTCGATCGAACAAGTGATCGATGATTTTGAAGGAGGGTTATTGCCGTTGATCTTGCGAAGAAAGTAATCTATGTAATTGAATGGTGTAACAGGTTGCATCCTCCAGTTCAAAGTACTCAGAACCAGAAGCTCCATTCTCAGTATTGTTCTGGCTTCGAACACAAATGTTGATTCGCCAACCTACCGTAACCGAATCATTTTCAAGAACAGAGATTAAAAGACGTAAAAACACATTAAGATCACTAAGACATCAGACTGTTATCCACATGATGGGTCAAAATTCCAGACTAAACCGATAAGTATCGGCTGCGGAGCAGACCGACCAATATAATTGTATGTATAGGCCGAAACATACCAATGTATCGTCCGAAACCGATACCTATCAGTTTTGGAGCTGGCCTTCACGTACCGGAAAACGGAGATTTTGACCCATGGTTATGCATTTAATACTGCTCAATCCATGTTTCTTTACCTGTAAATCTAATGGCAAAGGCAATTCAGTTTCCTCCATCTTGGTTGCTAGAGACAAGCAAGCCACAGAGAGTAACTGCATCATCCAAGCTTTGCCTTGCTATGAACAGCAACGAAAAATAAATAAATAAATGGAAGTGACAATTTCATCAATCATCAAGTCAATTAAAAAATTTATATTTAATTTTAGCCAAAATTGAAAAAAAAATGTTGGATCTATTTCTCTAAGATATAGCTAATTCAACAACTTACGGGAAGTTTATAAGCTGAAAGAAATCTATCCATATAATTTATGGATAGGTAGGCACTCAGAGGTCCAAAACTGTAGTAGGCATGAACCTGTTAAATTCAAAATAATAAACTTAATCATCAGCAATAAATAAAAATAATGCAGTTCGGTAGGTACATGAATTCAATTACTAAAATCAAAATCCAAAAAACTAAAAAGTAAAACTAGAAGCAAAAAATAAATGAACCCAACCACATTTCAGTTGAAACATGAAATCCGTAAGGAACAAATCAGAACTAATCCCAACAACCAAATCCATAGAACCGTTGAAATTACTTTAAAATAAGAACAACAACAGAAACATTGATCACATTAATAATGAAAATTTTAAGAACATATCCAAAATCATTAAAAAAACAAAAAATGGGTAACCATACCCCAAAAAAAAACAAAAATGAAAAAGAAAAAAAAATACAGAAAACCAAGCCCCTTTAAAACCATCAAAAATACATAAATCTTATAAAAACCCATTTCAAATAGCCCATCAAACTTCAAAAAAGAAAAAATAATAAATAAATCCCATTTCATAAGCCCCAAGACTCAATGAAAAAAACACAAAAACCCACCTTCCTAATCCAATCAATAGCATCTTCTCTTCTACCCACCAAGCCCAAATCCCCACTCTGCAACTTCTTCACATAATCCCCACCAACAAGATGCTGGCATTCCCTCTCAACCAACAACCCCAAACACTCCTCAGTCTGCAATGGAAAACCAATCAACAAGTCCCCACAAAACCCATGGTTCTGATCAATATAACAGTGATCTTGTAACCTAATCTCCACACCCAAATCACAATCAACATCATCATCAGAACCCATGATGCTGTTATTGTCTTCAGGGCAGAACAGATTGGAGGGTGTATGATCAAAGCTAGGGGCCATTGAAAGGTAAGAGAAGAACCCTTATAGATCTCATAAAACAAGAAGAGAAAAGCCAATGGAGATTGAAAAAGAGGAGCTTTTGGGAGCTATGTAACAGCAAAAAAGAAGATAAATGGGAAGAGATTGGTGAACAGTGGTGAAGAAGATGGCTTTTGTAGGGAGATGGGTGGCTTATTTAGGGCATGAGACACCAAAAGAGAGTAAATGTACGCAGGACAGAAGTCGGCAGTACCCACAAAAAAAAAATTAAAAGAAAAAATAAAAATAAAAAAAGGACAATTTTGTTTTTGTTTTGAATATATATGATTTAATGATGATGTAATTATTGAATTGGTTGATTATGTGGGATGTACCGTACGAAAACGTGGGTAGCTATTGAGGTAGATGTGGTAAATGACCCGTTGGAAATGCTGATATGAAACGGGTGGTCAATTTTTTGCCACATTGCATTTTTTTTTTGCCTTTTATGTATGCCTTCTGATCCGAAGAAGATGTCTAGAAAGTAAGGTAGCTCTATTTGCACCTGCAGAATCTAAAACGGCACCAGCACTGAAAATCATTCACTGCTTTAACGTTGCTGAGGATGGAGATTCTTTTCTCTCAATCATTCACACAATGGATCTTGAGATCATGGGCGTTTCATCATACGGTTAGATTTTGATTCTATGAGGCACATGTCCTAAAAAATGATTTGAGAATTACATTTGATCAGATGATCAATCTCGAATTATTTCTTGCAATGTGTTTCACATGGAATCAAAATCTAACCGTCTAATGGTACGCCCATGATCTCAAGATCCATTGTGTGAAAGATTGGACGAAAAACAATCTCTATGACTGATAGGAAGCAGCCGATATTTTCAATGTTGGTGCCCTTAGAAATTTGGTAGGAGAAAATAGATGTTTCTATCATATGATTTAAATTAAAGGAGTCAAATGTCTTTAAAAAGACTTGCTGAAAATAAGTTTAAAGATTTATATGGTAGTTATTCATTTTAAAAGAGTTGACCTCTTTAATTCATAAGATGGAGATTTTTTGTTTATGTAATTTTTAACTCACTAGATCTTTTCATCAAGCTCTTCAAATCAGAGTGTATGCTGGCTGAAATCACATACCATGTATTCCAATGTGGTTACCTTATATAGTCATATACTCATGTAGTCATATCTATTAGTAGAAGAGTTGGAATTAGATAATTTATTTTGCCCCACCCGTGGGCCAAGGCCAGTGCTGGGTTCATTCTTTCACTATTGTCAAATTGGTCAAATTTATGGAGAAGTGCAAATATATATGTCCGATCAGAACAAAGTTTGACCTATCAGTAGTTCTAACGGTGGTGGGAGATTAACTTGTGCACCACGCTTAGTGTGTAGGTCAAGCATCTAATCCTAACTCATTAGTCTCTTATATCAACCTTTGAAAATATGCATATAGTTTTTTATTCCAAATGTCAAACATGTACTTTTTTTTTTTTTTTTTTTATAACCAAACATGTACTTTCACTTAACTGTCACTTAATAGTCAGCTCATCAATATTTGTGTATCTCTAGAGTTTGACCATTTAAAGTGCATGGGGCATAAGGATCATAGAGATATGTGTGCATCTCAGTGTCAGAGCACCCAACTACTTGTTGCACGGGTCATACATTGTACAGGTCAATCTCACATCTCCAATAATGTAAAAGGGCATCCTTTCACGGATTTTGCATCTCTACATTTCAGCACACATGCACATATTTGCCCGGGTTGACAAGAGTGAGTGTAACCTATGCATGCCAATGGTACACAATTGTACTCATGGATCAAAATTTCGTCTGATACTAATACATATCGGTATCGGAGCTGAACGATACGGTACATACATTGAATGTACCGTATCGTTCAGTTGTATGACAGATACCGAACAATACATTCAATGTGAATGTATCGTTCGGTATCAGACGATACCGATACGTATCGTCTGATGCATATCGTTTTGGAGCTCGGACGATACGTATCGGTAATCCGAGATTTTAGCCCATGGCTGCACCCAATACACATTATTTTTGTAATAATTGTGCATTATATAAAGTGACCAATTGAAACGGTAACTTTCTTTTTCCCTTCTCATGACCAGTGTTTACTTTTAGACACTTATATATGATGGACAAAACGGCGGACAATTCAACAAACATCGCGCCACGTAAACGGTCTGTTGTTGGTTCGCTGTTTACTGTTGGCTTATTATAATTTTCCTTTACTTTTCCAACAAATACTAAAATGAACGTTTCTTAATTTTCAATTATGACATATCATCTGGCTTTGGTTTCAATTATGACATATTAATCAGGGATTCATATTGGCATATTGGTTGGTTCCCAAGCCCTTACTAATCATAAAATCGGATATTCAAATCGGTCGATATTCAAACATTTTTTTATTTTTAAAAAATAAAAATAAAAATTTATCAAAATGGCATTTTGAGATTTTATCTATTTTATATCAACTAATATGACTCAATATGAGCCGATATTTAACATGCTCGACTAAATATTTGACCAAATAGGATATGTATATGATATTAAAAGACACTTAATATGATATATATATATATATATAACCCAAAGATGTTACTTTATAGTAAAATTTTAAGATAGTTTAGGTGTTCAATATAAGGGCATTTAAATAATTAAATTGTAAAAAAAAAATCTAATAATTTTGTCAATTCATCCTTACTTGAAGTGACAGAAAACGTGTAGCAAATTAGGAGCCGGGCGTTATCAAAATTTTGAAAGTAAGCTATTTTATTGGAAGTGGCAGAGAGAACGTGATTCCAATGCGAGAGCGGTACACAAAGTACAAGATTCCTGCTATTAGGCGTCAGTCTCACCGTCTTCAATTCTCACATTACATAGAAGATGATAGAGAGAAACCGTTAGAGGTGCATGGGATTGGATCACCTATTTCTATACACTTTTGCATACTTAGTTCATCAATTGAGATATCCGTTACCATAAAAACAATAAAAAAATAAAATTTAATTAATTAATTAATTAAGAAATTAAAAATATATCCATGGCATGCAAAACATAGAGAAGGGAGTAATCCCAAAAGAGGTTTCTAATGTTTCGTAGCCCACTGTGGACTATTGCTCTCATGCTCTTCAATCCCCCATTTTAAGGCTCTTAATCAGATGGGAGAAAATGTTGGACGGCTCTTAATGTGTGAGCTGAATTAATCAGAATTAATCTAAACTACAGATACAAAATTAATTATATAGAGAGAGAGAGAGAAAGAGTGCCACATATACAAAGAATTGTGATCTACGAATAAAAAGTGAAAATTGCAGTTCAATTAAAAAATAAGTGTTTTTTACCAATATTTTATAAAATCAAACATGATTATAACAAAAGGCGATTATAATAACTGTATCCTAATATTTTTCTTACAGCATTTCCCAATTACTTTATGATCTGGAATTCCAAACCGACACATATCGGGCATATCAGCCTGTTTCGAAGCCCACATGTATCAGATATATTAGGTATGCATACCGGTCAAACTGATCAAAATTAAATTATCTTTTATTTTATTTTAAATATATATAAATAACTTTAAATAATAAAAAATGCATTTGACACCATATCAGCTGATATGATATACATGTCGGCTAGTATAGAGGCCGATATTTACCTATGTGACATCAACTCAGGCGATAATATCGTATGAGGTCAGACCAAACCCGATGCGTATCGGATATGGCCGCTATTCAAAACCTTTTATATGAGTAATAACTTATGGTATCGAAATCATAGTACAAATTAGTTTTTGGCAATTTTTTGGGAGGACCTTTTGTAACATTTTGGATTAATTTAGATAACTTCAAAAAAAGAAAATTTGGAGATTAAAAATATATAGAAAATATATTTAATATTAAAAAAAGAACTAAAATATATAAATAATTAATATCATATTTAAAATAAAAAATCAAAAATTTTAAATATAAAAATAATAAATCAAAATTTAAATAAATTTTAGGAAAATTTTCTTTCAACCCCCTTTTCGGTGAGTTTGGGAGAAATTTGTCACTATGTATGGAATAAGTGGTGCCCACAAGGTCAATCAGCTATACTTTAAAGTAACTTATGGCAGGTACTCCCGGTTCTCATGTTATGTGAAGTATCTAAACCTTCCTTAATAAGATTTTTTATTTTATTTTTAATGAATAGAAGTTTCCTTAAAGAGTTAAAAGTAATATTTTTAAAATCGAATCAGAGATTGAACCGCAAAAGGGACTAGTTTGGTTCAAACTGATTCAACCGTGATTGAACCATGACATCATTAACAAAATTTATTAATTAAAATTAATTTTTTTTAATCGAATTGGAATTCAAACCATTAAAGAGACTGATTTGGTAATCTTTATCAGATTATTTATCAATTTTTTAGGCCTCAAATCGCTCACATTCATTATGGGTAATATGTAGATTTTTTATTCGAATTTTTTGACATTAAACATTGTGCTACTGTCTGTACTAATGCTAAGAACATCCGATTCGACAGCCTAATTCGGTTCAAATGGTTCACCAGTTTACTGTGGCTCACAGAGACAATCAGCATCAATACCAAACCGGACCGCATCCTCCGCCTATTCCTGATTAAATCTGTCAAATCGGCCAGTTCGGTCTGGTTTTAAAACAATGGTTAAAAGGGTCTGAGTTCGAAAAAAAAAAAAAAAAAAAAAAAAAGGAGGTCAATGAGTTGGAAAAGCAGCGTCGTTTTGCTAAGGTTTAATGTGATTCGATGATCAATTGCCGGGATTTCTTATGTGTGCTGTCAGATCGCACCCGCCGCATTTTGAGGGCCTTCCACTCTGGTCACGTCAGATTCCGGTAAGTTGTATGATACCCATGTCACATTTTCCAAGGAATATTAAGGGTACCATTATTTGCAACCTGTTAAAATGTACTCTTACCCTAGATGACTACAGTTGACAAATTTGCAATTTGCATTACGCCATACACATCATTTTTCAGTACAAACTTCAACAAGATGCATCTTTAAACCTATTTTTAGGACCACGTTTGGGGAGGTGTGTCATGTGAAATGAAAAAATGAGTACCTTTGAATTGACCCACCAAATCTTTGAGTTCCCTTACCCAAAAACACATTGGTTATATTGAATTTGACGATGGAGATTGTTTATTGTCTCAATCTTTCACAAGATGGATCTTGAGGATATGAATCGACCCACCAAATCTTTGAGTTCACTCACCCAAAAATACATTGGTTATATTGAATTTGACGATGGAGATTGTTTATTGTCTCAATCTTTCATAAGATGGATCTTGAGAATATGATCGTATTATCAGACAGTTCGATTTTTTATTTCATGTGGTACACACTTAAAAAAGTGACCTTAACTTCAATTTTAAGCATACACGTAATGTTAAGATCATTTTTCTTAGATGTGTATTACGAAAAATAAAACACTAATCGTCTGATGATAGGCCCATGATCTCAAGATCCATCGTGTGAAAGATTGGGAGAATAAACAATCTCTATCATCTGATTCTACCAAGTCAATGTGTTTCAACGTTAGTAAACTCAAAGTTTTTGTTAGTGGATTTAAAGGTAATTTAAAAAACATGATCAAATGAGAGTACCCTCATAATCTCAAGATCCAATGTGTGTAAAATTGGGATGTAAAACAATCTCCATCATAAAATACAAAATACAAAGGAGTCACTAGTGAGATTACCTGCATGGTTGGGATGAGATTACATTTTCATGAGTTGCAAATAATGATAGCCACTTATTAATCTCCTACTTGGAAAATGAAATTGTGTTAGCTACCGGCCCGTGCACCACATATAGTGTGCTGGTTAATCTCCCTCCGCTAACCTCAGTGGATAGCTGCTATTTCAGGTTGTTGAGAATTCGAGAAAGATCGAAAGCATACTTATTTGGGTGCTTATAAATAACTGTACACAACCTTAAGCTTGAACGTTTAGGGTGGAGGATGATTGATTTTAGCACCGATGGTGGTGGTCAGGTTGGGTACCTTATGCCAACTATGACAAAAAAGGTCACCAATATATAAACACCTTCATAAAGATCTTAGTAATTAAAGGCTGGTGCTTTGTTTTTTTTAGCAAATTATCAAAAGATGAGTCCTTTTGCTTTTTACTCACTGGACATGATTTCACAGGAGGTTAAGGTTTTCTCTTGGTATATGAATATATATGAGGACCCTTATTTGTAACTAGAGATTCTTTTTCTTTATAACCAGAGTTTGCACATGTGAAAAACATTAATTGCTTTGAACCACACGATGGAGATCATTTTTGCTCCCAATCTTCTGCCCAATAAAACTTGAGATCATGGGCCTACCATCAGACGTCAAATGTTGATTCCAAATGGTCACATCCAAAATATGACCCTAGAAGCATATACCCATTATCATGTTTATTTTTTGAATGTTGTGGCATATGGAATCAAACATTGATGGTATGATCATGATCTCAAGATCCATTTTGTGAGTGATTAAGACGAAAACCGATCTCCATCACCATATTCAAAGCAATTAGTGTTTATGCATGTGTAAACCTGCTTGCAAATAAAGCTACCCATGAAGATTTAATTAGTTTATGTTAGGGAAGTATCATAGTTTGATACACAAGTTTGCGTACTTTCTTTTGATTATTAATCGTTGGCGTGGATCAATTATAATCGTATGTTTGATTTTGTTGGAATGCAACTTATTGTAAAAATAAGGTGTTTTAGCGACACTTGCTGTTAAGGCAGTTTTTGGTAACGGCAGTTTTACTAGCAGCAATTTTTTGTAGCAACAAGACTAATAGCAGTAATTTTTTGTTAATAGCGGCAGTTTTTGGCTACCACTAATAGTCTTATTTGTTATAGCTTTTTGTTTCAATTACTCATAAGTGACATCACGAAAAAAAATAATAAGGGAGCCTTCACTTGCACATGAAAAGTTGGCCCTTGAGAATAGTTTAAATGAGCAACTTGGTATTTCGGGGCCTACACCATATGAAAACAACATCTAAGCCGTTTGATTTTGAAGGTCATCGTCTGAAAAATCTTTGATGCAAAAGAGTGGCATCAAATAAGATCTCTACATATGATTCAAGACAGTCAACTATTGAATATGATAATAGTCTTTGACTGCATTGAATCATATGATAAAAATCTTATTTCGTCTTATTTCGTGTCTTAGTCATGACTTTCAAATCATAAGGCCTAGATGATGTTTCACATAGCATACGTCTACCAAGTCTTTCTTTTAAATTATGTGGAAGGGCCAAGTTCTCATATGCAAGTAATGGCTCCCAAATAATAATTTTGGTAGATTTGGACAGATATGAAGGGTTTAGTATGAATTTGGTAATAAATCTTTAATTGGCCACTTTTTTAAAGACGATAAATCCATTAAATAAAGGATTATGATTCGTAGGCTGAATAGAGTGTGGATGAATAATATGGTGCATTAGAAATTGGGTAATAAATTATTTTCTCATTTCTTGGAGATTTCTCATGTTAAACTACCTGTAATTTCGTAAGATATTTGCAAATATACAAATTGAGATTTTCTGAATTTATCAACCATCCAAATGTGACAAATCAAACCGTTAGAAACAACGACTATCTGCATTATTATAGATTCAAATGAGCTTAATAATGTGGTGCATTAGGAAATGGTTAGCAAATTATTTGTCAAATTTCTTTGATGAAAATGTTTGGAAATTCATACGATTAACCTCAATGAGGTTAATAATGCGGTGCATTAGGAATGGGTAGCAAATTATTTGTCAAATTTCTTTGATTAAAATATTTGGAAATTCATAAGATTAATATAAAATTATAAATTGATTTTTTTTTTAATTTGCAACCATAATTAGGAAGTTAGAATTTATGGTTACAAATAAAATACTACCCATTATTTAAAGCAAATGGTCAAACTTCAATTACGCCTCTTTCTTGGCTAGACGCCTATTTCTTAGCTACTTAAATTTTTATCTTTTGGGATTCATGCAACAAAATTGAGGATTCTACCCGTTTATACTGTTGACTGCCTTGAACCAAAAGCTAGATATAATTTTTCATCCTAATCATGCATACATTAAATCTTGAAGTCACAGGCGACATATCATACGGTCAGATGTTGATTACAAGTGGCACACATCCGTAATAAAAATGCACACTGGTACGCCATGATCATGGTCACTTTTTGCTAACTTTTGCCACATGTAATTAACATCTTACCGTTTGATAGTTGGGGCCATAGATCAAAATCTCGGTTTCGGTTTCGTTTATGACCCAAATCGTAAATTGGTCAAATTTTTTTGAAAATCCGAACTTTATTTTATTGATTTTTTAAGACTCTTTAACATTGTTAGAATACATATTTACACTAGTGAAATTAATTTTCAATCACACAATGGATCTTGAGCTCATGCAAAACATATCAGACGGTCAAATTTTGATTCCACGTTGAATAAATCTCAAAAGTGACCCGAGAACCCATCCCATGATACACCCATGATCAAGGTCACTTTGCAGATGTATGCCACGCGGAATCAAGATCTGATTGTCTGCTAGTTGGGCTATGATCTCAAGATCTACTTTGTGAAATATTGGGTACCTCTATATATATGGGTACCTCTATTACCGCTCACGCAATCTCTAAAAGTGCCCGTATGTGCAACCCCTATAAACCCATTGATTGCTTCGAAACAGATGATGGAGCTCGTGTTTCACCCTAATCTTCCACACAAAGGATCTTGAGATCATGTCGCACCTATCATGGTCAACTTTTAATTCCACAAGTTTCAGATCCTCAAAAAAATTTCCTTGAATCCTATGGCGCACATCACGGTCAAACGTGATTTTAGGGCCATTTTTGGCAGATATATGACATTTGAAATAAAAAATCAACTGTCGCTAGAAGATTGGGGTGAAACAAGATCTCTATCATCTAATCTGAAGCAATCATAATGATAAATCACACTTTATAGTGTAAAATAAAAAGTGAGTTTTTAATGGCATAAGATCATTTAAACACCATTTGATAATCATAGGTGTTGCCACATGGCATAATGATGAATCACACTTTAATGGTGTGAAATAAAAAGTGATATTTTAATGGTGTGAGATCATTTAAACACTGTCTAATCGATCATAGATTGAAGGTTGGGCAGTGAATGTGAACCATCAGATTGAAGAACGTAAATACCAGCCCTTAAAATTAAAACTAATGGTTGATATTATAGTCCACAGGTTAGATGGTTTAAATATCCCTAAGAAATAATTTTGACGGTTCAGATCTCTTACATCATAAACCCTTATGGTCAAAGATCATTTAAACATTATTCTAGTGTGTATGTGACTGGCAGTAGAGTCGGTCCCATACTCCTTGCATATAAAATTCGGTAGGTCTTCGGTAATAGCAAACTGCAAAAGCAAAGCTAAAAAAAAAGGGAAAAAAACATAAAGAAGAAAAAGAAAGGAAAAAACTAAACCTGATTTCTAGCTACAGCCACCCAGACCCAGGTAAGTCCTTCACCACTTCTTACTTCTTCTTCTTCCTTTTTTTTCTTCTCCATGAGTTTTAAACCCCAAAAAACTGCAAATTCGGGAAAAAATTGCTTTATATACCCCTTAAAAATGGGGTTGCCCTTAAAAAACCCCCTTAAGAAGCTTAAAAGACAAAACCTTAGTATTCGACCGAGATTTCAAAATTCGGCCAATAACTTGGTATTTTTTTAGGGGGAGCGATATTTTACAATTTTCCTATTCAGGTCCGAATGAAACTGAGACGTCTCGGCTGAAAATTTCAGATTTCGGCTGAGATTTTGATCCATGGTTGGGGCATGATCTTAACATCTAACATGTAAAAGATTGGAACAAAAAATAACCTCTATCAACTAATTCAAGGCAGTCAACAATGTGAGCAGTGGAGTCATAGCTGCTTCATAAGAATCTTTGGTTGTAAAAATTGCTACCCTTTCTTTTATATTAAAAAAATTCTCTCCACAAGTGAAGGCCAGATGTTGATTACGGGTGGCACACACCCATGATCAAAATGCACAATGGTACGCTAGGATCATGGTCACTTTGCTGAAGTTTTCCACATATAATCAACATCTGACCGTTTGATAGTTGGGGCATGATCTTAATATCTAATGTGTAAAACATTGACACAAAAAATGACCTCTATCATCTGATTCAAGGCAATCAACAATGTGAGTGGTGGAACCATAGTTGCTTCACAAAAATCTTCGGTTGCAGAAATTGCTACCCTTTCATTTGTATTAAAAATTTCTCTCCACAAGTTCATACCACTGCAAACTACTAGTATTTTTTAATTAAATTCTCTTTTACAAGCAAATATAAAATGTTAATCTGTTTTACAATGGCCTTATGGGAGACTTTTGCCTAAGACCTTAGAACATGTTGAGTCGGCCCTGATCCCATGCTGACCCAACATGTGTTAACTTGGGGTGTGCCCAGGCCCCTGGTATTAGTCCGTGCGCTAGGAGGCCCGGGCATCCAAGTTATCAAGAAAAAAGAAAAAAAGATATGCTTTTATTTCATCTCATAAGTGCTAGATGCAGGCATAGGTCAAAATATCACTTCTCCAGTACATATCATCAAACTCCTAAACTGACATGTATTGGGTTTGGATGAAACATTGGTATGTATCCGATGATATATACCAATATATACAAAAATAGATCGGTCATTACATTAAATCTATCGACTCGGTCTGCTCCAAAACTGATTCGTATTAGTTTCGTTTGAAATTTTGAATCATGGATGCAGAGATGATGAATATAGTCAAAGGTTATTATTGTTGTTATCCTAAATTAATTTTCTATGAATTTCATTTCTTATCTTATTTCTATAATATCATATCTTTAAAGGATACATCTATCTATCCAAGAGGAATAGGAGCAACAAAAACATAAATGGTCACATTCCTCACACTTCCTCTTGAGAAATTTGTTTAATTTTGAGAACTTTCCACTAACATATGGGATGGTTTGGGATGCGATCGTTAAGCCAAATTATATTATCATCTTGCATATAATCCTATATCGTCTTCCAGAGGTCCAGAGTTCTAAGTCGATTACAAGAAGTCGCTATCTAACTATCTAAGACATAAAATAGAAATATAAAAGAATAATTTCAATGTAGAATTAGGAAGACACTACTAATTAAAGACGTTTGAGACTTTCAATTTTCTCCCTGACGTAAACCAATAATGATGCGACAGTTGAAGTTGTTTATGAGACTTCCCTATTCTGGCTAAGGTATAAAAATTCGGCGATACCGATACGTATCAGCGATATACTTCGATTTTTTGGCAAATCGATACTTATCGGTCCTTGATCAATTTGGTATCGGTATCGGTTTCGGCCGATACATATCTGTTTGAGCAAAGACATGCATGTATTTTTATTTATTTATTTATAGTATTTTTTTTAAGTGCCGATACGTATCCGTCCTCCACAGGACCGAATAGCCACTTTATCAAACTAGTAGGTCTATATAGACTTTGTCATTATTGAGAATCCAACATTGTTTTATTAAATCCTCCTCTTCAATTATATCTCCTTCTAGGAAAGAAATATAGTGACAAATTTTGTTTTTATATATTTTCGCTTTATTTTGGATATTTTTTTAAAATTTCTAAAATTATTTAATATTTAAAAAAGGCTTCAATTAATAAAATCTCAAAAAATTTGATGAAATTTTTTTCTATCCCTACTATAGAGAGTGTCGGAAAGTTTTGCGCAAATTTAATTATCACTATTCTAGGAAATAGTGACTAGCTTCTACTCTAAACTAAGTCCTCTCTCTCTCTCTCTCTCTATATATATATATATATGTCACCACCAAGAAAAGGAAATACTAATCAAGGATTAAAATTTCAGATGTCGTGGGACCAAAACTGAAACATTTCGACCCAAAATTTCCAAAATTTAAACCATAAAACCAATCATTATACTTACTATGAATTTAACAACACGATAAATTAATTCAACTCGACTAGAGAAGGACCAAGAAAACAGTTTTCTAAGGGGATATCTGATTACAAATCTTGTCAATCAATGTCTGACATTTTGTACTATTTAATCTTCTACAGAATTGGGGAGTCCAAAGTAACATTCATCTGTATGCTCTCACTAAAGCCTAACGACATTGAGCTCTTATGCAAGTTAATTAACATCCAATCCTTGTAACTCTAAGTATTCATTAAAGTATTCATAACTTTTTTAACTATTATAGTGATTATTTATATAATTATCAAACAAATAAAAAACTAATTAAAATTAAGGATTCAATTAAACTAAAGGAACTATGATCATTAAGATACTCAATAAAATATAGAAAAAGTAATTTAGGATAAATGAAATAATCATAAACAAATATACCCTTATAATTTAATTGGTGGATAATGGCAATGAGAAATTTGGAGATAATCATATTCAGTTAATTTAAAGAGAGATCTTAATGATGCTCTTATTGGAAAATGGGACGATGGGTTTGAATCCATATTGGGAGTGGTGAGTTAGAATCTAAGAACAAATGCCACGTGGCACGTGATTCTCAAATAACACCTGATTTTAAATCATGTGTCATATGGCATGTAATCTATGAAAAATAATTTTAAAAAAAGAGAGAGAAAGCTAACCTCCCCGTCTTCATTGTGAGGTTAGTATCATCCTTGGACAATAATGCCCTCATGGGAGGGCATGGTGGTAAAATTGCCCTTTGCCCATGAAAAACTTATAATTATAAGTTATGGTGTCAAACTTGTAATTATAAAAAGAGAATTACAAGTTTGCCACCGAAAAAGCGAAAAGGGTAATCTTGTCCTTCATTTATTTACCCAAATGTCCTCCCATGAGGGCATTATTGTCCGAGGGCCATGCTAACCTCATAATGAAGAGGATAATATCAGCATTCTCATATATATATATATATAGCAAAAGATGTTTTAAAGATCCCTAGAATAGACCGTTTAGAGATGTGCATGCATGAAGGATACATATATCTATCCAAGAGGAATAGGAGCAACAAAAACATAAATGGTCACATTCCTCACACTGCCTTGAGAAATTTGTTTAATTTTGAGAACTTTCCACTAACATATGGGATGGTTTGGGATGCGATCGTTAAGCCAAATTATATTATCATCTTGCATATAATCCTATATCGTCTTCCAGAGGTACAGAGTTCTAAGTCGATTACAAGAAGTCGCTATCTAACTATCTAAGACATAAAATAGAAATATAAAAGAATAATTTCATAGAATTAGGAAGACACTACTAATTAAAGACGTTTGAGACTTTCAATTTTCTCCCTGACGTAAACCAATAATGATGCGACAGTTGAAGTTGTTTATGAGACTTCCCTATTCTGGCTAAGGTATAAAAATTGCGATACCGACACGTATCGATATACTTGATTTTTGGCAAATCGATACTTATCGGTCCTTGATCAATTTGGTATCGGTATCGGTTTCGCCGATACATATCTGTTTGAGCAAAGACATGCATGTATTTTTATTTATTTATTTATAGTATTTTTTTAAGTGCCGATACGTATCCGTCCTCCACAGGACCGAATAGCCACTTTATCAAACTAGTAGGTCTATATAGACTTTGTCATTATTGAGAATCCAACATTGTTTTATTAAATCCTCCTCTTCAATTATATCTCCTTCTAGGAAAGAAATATAGTGACAAATTTTGTTTTCGGCTATATTTTCGCTTTATTTTGGATATTTTTTTAAAATTTCTAAAATTATTTAATATTTAAAAAAGGCTTCAATTAATAAAATCTCAAAAAATTTGATGAAATTTTTTTCTATCCCTACTATAGAGAGTGTCGGAAAGTTTTGCGCAAATTTAATTATCACTATTCTAGGAAATAGTGACTAGCTTCTACTCTAAACTAAGTCCTCTCTCTCTCTCTCTCTATATATATATATATATGTCACCACCAAGAAAAGGAAATACTAATCAAGGATTAAAATTTCAGATGTCGTGGGACCAAAACTGAAACATTTCGACCCAAAATTTCCAAAATTTAAACCATAAAACCAATCATTATACTTACTATGAATTTAACAACACGATAAATTAATTCAACTCGACTAGAGAAGGACCAAGAAAACAGTTTTCTAAGGGGATATCTGATTACAAATCTTGTCAATCAATGTCTGACATTTTGTACTATTTAATCTTCTACAGAATTGGGGAGTCCAAAGTAACATTCATCTGTATGCTCTCACTAAAGCCTAACGACATTGAGCTCTTATGCAAGTTAATTAACATCCAATCCTTGTAACTCTAAGTATTCATTAAAGTATTCATAACTTTTTTAACTATTATAGTGATTATTTATATAATTATCAAACAAATAAAAAACTAATTAAAATTATGGATTCAATTAAACTAAAGGAACTATGATCTGATTAAGATACTCAACGAAAAATAAAATATAGATAAAGTTATTTAGGATAATTGAAATAATCATTAACAAATATACCCTTATAATTTAATTGGTGGATAATGGCAATGAGAAATTTGGAGATAATCATATTCAGTTAATTTAAAGAGAGATCTTAATGATGCTCTTATTGGAAAATGGGACGATGGGTTTGAATCCATATTGGGAGTGGTGAGTTAGAATCTAAGAACAAATGCCACGTGGCACGTGATTCTCAAATAACACCTGATTTTAAATCATGTGTCATATGGCATGTAATCTATGAAAAATAATTTTAAAAAAGAGAAAGCTAACCTCCCCGTCTTCATTGTGAGGTTAGTATCATCCTTGGACAATAATGCCCTCATGGGAGGGCATGGTGGGGAAAATTGCCCTTTTTGCTTTGTCCATGATAAACTTATAATTATAAGTTATGGTGTCAAACTTGTAATTATAAAGAGAATTACAAGTTTGCCACCAAAAAGCGAAAAGGGTAATCTTGTCCTTCATTTATTTACCCAAATGTCCTCCCATGAGGGCATTATTGTCCGAGGGCCATGCTAACCTCATAATGAAGAGGATAATATCAGCATTCTCATATATATATATATATAGCAAAAGATATTTTAAAGATCCCTAGAATAGACCGTTTAGAGATGTGCATGCATGAAGGATACATATATCTATCCAAGAGGAATAGGAGCAACAAAAACATAAATGGTCACATTCCTCACACTCCGTCTTGAGAAATTTGTTTAATTTTGAGAACTTTCCACTAACATATGGGATGGTTTGGGATGCGATCGTTAAGCCAAATTATATTATCATCTTGCATATAATCCTATATCGTCTTCCAGAGGTACAGAGTTCTAAGTCGATTACAAGAAGTCGCTATCTAACTATCTAAGACATAAAATAGAAATATAAAAGAATAATTTCATAGAATTAGGAAGACACTACTAATTAAAGACGTTTGAGACTTTCAATTTTCTCCCTGACGTAAACCAATAATGATGCGACAGTTGAAGTTGTTTATGAGACTTCCCTATTCTGGCTAAGGTATAAAAATTCGGCGATACCGATACGTATCAGCGATATACTTCGATTTTTTGGCAAATCGATACTTATCGGTCCTTGATCAATTTGGTATCGGTATCGGTTTCGGCCGATACATATCTGTTTGAGCAAAGACATGCATGTATTTTTATTTATTTATTTATAGTATTTTTTTTAAGTGCCGATACGTATCCGTCCTCCACAGGACCGAATAGCCACTTTATCAAACTAGTAGGTCTATATAGACTTTGTCATTATTGAGAATCCAACATTGTTTTATTAAATCCTCCTCTTCAATTATATCTCCTTCTAGGAAAGAAATATAGTGACAAATTTTGTTTTCGGCTATATTTTCGCTTTATTTTGGATATTTTTTTAAAATTTCTAAAATTATTTAATATTTAAAAAAGGCTTCAATTAATAAAATCTCAAAAAATTTGATGAAATTTGGTTCTATCCCTACTATAGAGAGTGTCGGAAAGTTTTGCGCAAATTTAATTATCACTATTCTAGGAAATAGTGACTAGCTTCTACTCTAAACTAAGTCCTCTCTCTCTCTCTCTTTCTCTATATATATATATATGTCACCACCAAGAAAAGGAAATACTAATCAAGGATTAAAATTTCAGATGTCGTGGGACCAAAACTGAAACATTTCGACCCAAAATTTCCAAAATTTAAACCATAAAACCAATCATTATACTTACTATGAATTTAACAACACGATAAATTAATTCAACTCGACTAGAGAAGGACCAAGAAAACAGTTTTCTAAGGGGATATCTGATTACAAATCTTGTCAATCAATGTCTGACATTTTGTACTATTTAATCTTCTACAGAATTGGGGAGTCCAAAGTAACATTCATCTGTATGCTCTCACTAAAGCCTAACGACATTGAGCTCTTATGCAAGTTAATTAACATCCAATCCTTGTAACTCTAAGTATTCATTAAAGTATTCATAACTTTTTTAACTATTATAGTGATTATTTATATAATTATCAAACAAATAAAAAACTAATTAAAATTATGGATTCAATTAAACTAAAGGAACTATGATCTGATTAAGATACTCAACGAAAAATAAAATATAGAAAAAGTAATTTAGGATAAATGAAATAATCATAAACAAATATACCCTTATAATTTAATTGGTGGATAATGGCAATGAGAAATTTGGAGATAATCATATTCAGTTAATTTAAAGAGAGATCTTAATGATGCTCTTATTGGAAAATGGGACGATGGGTTTGAATCCATATTGGGAGTGGTGAGTTAGAATCTAAGAACAAATGCCACGTGGCACGTGATTCTCAAATAACACCTGATTTTAAATCATGTGTCATATGGCATGTAATCTATGAAAAATAATTTTAAAAAAAGAGAGAGAAAGCTAACCTCCCCGTCTTCATTGTGAGGTTAGTATCATCCTTGGACAATAATGCCCTCATGGGAGGGCATGGTGGGAGAAATTGCCCTCTTTGCTTTGTCCATGATAAACTTATAATTATAAGTTATGGTGTCAAACTTGTAATTATAAAAAGAGAATTACAAGTTTGCCACCGAAAAAGCGAAAAGGGTAATCTTGTCCTTCATTTATTTACCCAAATGTCCTCCCATGAGGGCATTATTGTCCGAGGGCCATGCTAACCTCATAATGAAGAGGATAATATCAGCATTCTCATATATATATATATATATAGCAAAAGATGTTTTAAAGATCCCTAGAATAGACCGTTTAGAGATGTGCATGCATGAAGGATACATATATCTATCCAAGAGGAATAGGAGCAACAAAAACATAAATGGTCACATTCCTCACACTCCGTCTTGAGAAATTTGTTTAATTTTGAGAACTTTCCACTAACATATGGGATGGTTTGGGATGCGATCGTTAAGCCAAATTATATTATCATCTTGCATATAATCCTATATCGTCTTCCGTGAGGTACGTAGTTCTAAGTCGATTACAAGAAGTCGCTATCTAACTATCTAAGACATAAAATAGAAATATAAAAGAATAATTTCATAGAATTAGGAAGACACTACTAATTAAAGACGTTTGAGACTTTCAATTTTCTCCCTGACGTAAACCAATAATGATGCGACAGTTGAAGTTGTTTATGAGACTTCCCTATTCTGGCTAAGGTATAAAAATTCGGCGATACCGATACGTATCAGCGATATACTTCGATTTTTTGGCAAATCGATACTTATCGGTCCTTGATCAATTTGGTATCGGTATCGGTTTTGACGATACATATCTGCTTGAGCAAAGACATGCATGTATTTTTATTTATTTATTTATAGTATTTTTTAAGTCGACACGTATCCGTCCTCCACAGGACCGAATAGCCACTTTATCAAACTAGTAGGTCTATATAGACTTTGTCATTATTGAGAATCCAACATTGTTTTATTAAATCCTCCTCTTCAATTATATCTCCTTCTAGGAAAGAAATATAGTGACAAATTTTGTTTTCGGCTATATTTTCGCTTTATTTTGGATATTTTTTTAAAATTTCTAAAATTATTTAATATTTAAAAAAGGCTTCAATTAATAAAATCTCAAAAAATTTGATGAAATTTTTTTCTATCCCTACTATAGAGAGTGTCGGAAAGTTTTGCGCAAATTTAATTATCACTATTCTAGGAAATAGTGACTAGCTTCTACTCTAAACTAAGTCCTCTCTCTCTTTCTCTATATATATATATATGTCACCACCAAGAAAAGGAAATACTAATCAAGGATTAAAATTTCAGATGTCGTGGGACCAAAACTGAAACATTTCGACCCAAAATTTCCAAAATTTAAACCATAAAACCAATCATTATACTTACTATGAATTTAACAACACGATAAATTAATTCAACTCGACTAGAGAAGGACCAAGAAAACAGTTTTCTAAGGGGATATCTGATTACAAATCTTGTCAATCAATGTCTGACATTTTGTACTATTTAATCTTCTACAGAATTGGGGAGTCCAAAGTAACATTCATCTGTATGCTCTCACTAAAGCCTAACGACATTGAGCTCTTATGCAAGTTAATTAACATCCAATCCTTGTAACTCTAAGTATTCATTAAAGTATTCATAACTTTTTTAACTATTATAGTGATTATTTATATAATTATCAAACAAATAAAAAACTAATTAAAATTATGGATTCAATTAAACTAAAGGAACTATGATCTGATTAAGATACTCAACGAAAAATAAAATATAGAAAAAGTAATTTAGGATAAATGAAATAATCATAAACAAATATACCCTTATAATTTAATTGGTGGATAATGGCAATGAGAAATTTGGAGATAATCATATTCAGTTAATTTAAAGAGAGATCTTAATGATGCTCTTATTGGAAAATGGGACGATGGGTTTGAATCCATATTGGGAGTGGTGAGTTAGAATCTAAGAACAAATGCCCCGTGATTCTCAAATAACACCTGATTTTAAATCATGTGTCATATGGCATGTAATCTATGAAAAATAATTTTAAAAAAAGAGAGAGAAAGCTAACCTCCCCGTCTTCATTGTGAGGTTAGTATCATCCTTGGACAATAATGCCCTCATGGGAGGGCATGGTGGGTAAAATTGCCCTTTTTGCTTTGTCCATGATAAACTTATAATTATAAGTTATGGTGTCAAACTTGTAATTATAAAAAGAGAATTACAAGTTTGCCACCGAAAAAGCGAAAAGGGTAATCTTGTCCTTCATTTATTTACCCAAATGTCCTCCCATGAGGGCATTATTGTCCGAGGGCCATGCTAACCTCATAATGAAGAGGATAATATCAGCATTCTCATATATATATATATATATAGCAAAAGATGTTTTAAAGATCCCTAGAATAGACCGTTTAGAGATGTGCATGCATGAAGGATACATATATCTATCCAAGAGGAATAGGAGCAACAAAAACATAAATGGTCACATTCCTCACACTCCGTCTTGAGAAATTTGTTTAATTTTGAGAACTTTCCACTAACATATGGGATGGTTTGGGATGCGATCGTTAAGCCAAATTATATTATCATCTTGCATATAATCCTATATCGTCTTCCAGAGGTACAGAGTTCTAAGTCGATTACAAGAAGTCGCTATCTAACTATCTAAGACATAAAATAGAAATATAAAAGAATAATTTCATAGAATTAGGAAGACACTACTAATTAAAGACGTTTGAGACTTTCAATTTTCTCCCTGACGTAAACCAATAATGATGCGACAGTTGAAGTTGTTTATGAGACTTCCCTATTCTGGCTAAGGTATAAAAATTGACGATACCGATCGTATCGTGATATACTTGATTTTTGGCAAATCGATACTTATCGGTCCTTGATCAATTTGGTATCGGTATCGGTTTCGGCCGATACATATCTGTTTGAGCAAAGACATGCATGTATTTTTATTTATTTATTTATAGTATTTTTTTTAAGTGCCGATACGTATCCGTCCTCCACAGGACCGAATAGCCACTTTATCAAACTAGTAGGTCTATATAGACTTTGTCATTATTGAGAATCCAACATTGTTTTATTAAATCCTCCTCTTCAATTATATCTCCTTCTAGGAAAGAAATATAGTGACAAATTTTGTTTTCGGCTATATTTTCGCTTTATTTTGGATATTTTTTTAAAATTTCTAAAATTATTTAATATTTAAAAAAGGCTTCAATTAATAAAATCTCAAAAAATTTGATGAAATTTTTTTCTATCCCTACTATAGAGAGTGTCGGAAAGTTTTGCGCAAATTTAATTATCACTATTCTAGGAAATAGTGACTAGCTTCTACTCTAAACTAAGTCCTCTCTCTCTCTCTCTATATATATATATGTCACCACCAAGAAAAAAATACTAATCAAGGATTAAAATTTCAGATGTCGTGGGACCAAAACTGAAACATTTCGACCCAAAATTTCCAAAATTTAAACCATAAAACCAATCATTATACTTACTATGAATTTAACAACACGATAAATTAATTCAACTCGACTAGAGAAGGACCAAGAAAACAGTTTTCTAAGGGGATATCTGATTACAAATCTTGTCAATCAATGTCTGACATTTTGTACTATTTAATCTTCTACAGAATTGGGGAGTCCAAAGTAACATTCATCTGTATGCTCTCACTAAAGCCTAACGACATTGAGCTCTTATGCAAGTTAATTAACATCCAATCCTTGTAACTCTAAGTATTCATTAAAGTATTCATAACTATTATAGTGATTATTTATATAATTATCAAACAAATAAAAAACTAATTAAAATTATGGATTCAATTAAACTAAAGGAACTATGATCTGATTAAGATACTCAACGAAAAATAAAATATAGAAAAAGTAATTTAGGATAAATGAAATAATCATAAACAAATATACCCTTATAATTTAATTGGTGGATAATGGCAATGAGAAATTTGGAGATAATCATATTCAGTTAATTTAAAGAGAGATCTTAATGATGCTCTTATTGGAAAATGGGACGATGGGTTTGAATCCATATTGGGAGTGGTGAGTTAGAATCTAAGAACAAATGCCACGTGGCACGTGATTCTCAAATAACACCTGATTTTAAATCATGTGTCATATGGCATGTAATCTATGAAAAATAATTTTAAAAAAAGAGAGAGAAAGCTAACCTCCCCGTCTTCATTGTGAGGTTAGTATCATCCTTGGACAATAATGCCCTCATGGGAGGGCATGGTGGGTAAAATTGCCCTTTTTGCTTTGTCCATGATAAACTTATAATTATAAGTTATGGTGTCAAACTTGTAATTATAAAAAGAGAATTACAAGTTTGCCACCGAAAAAGCGAAAAGGGTAATCTTGTCCTTCATTTATTTACCCAAATGTCCTCCCATGAGGGCATTATTGTCCGAGGGCCATGCTAACCTCATAATGAAGAGGATAATATCAGCATTCTCATATATATATATATATATAGCAAAAGATATTTTAAAGATCCCTAGAATAGACCGTTTAGAGATGTGCATGCATGAAGGATACATATATCTATCCAAGAGGAATAGGAGCAACAAAAACATAAATGGTCACATTCCTCACACTCCGTCTTGAGAAATTTGTTTAATTTTGAGAACTTTCCACTAACATATGGGATGGTTTGGGATGCGATCGTTAAGCCAAATTATATTATCATCTTGCATATAATCCTATATCGTCTTCCAGAGGTACAGAGTTCTAAGTCGATTACAAGAAGTCGCTATCTAACTATCTAAGACATAAAATAGAAATATAAAAGAATAATTTCATAGAATTAGGAAGACACTACTAATTAAAGACGTTTGAGACTTTCAATTTTCTCCCTGACGTAAACCAATAATGATGCGACAGTTGAAGTTGTTTATGAGACTTCCCTATTCTGGCTAAGGTATAAAAATTCGGCGATACCGATACGTATCAGCGATATACTTCGATTTTTTGGCAAATCGATACTTATCGGTCCTTGATCAATTTGGTATCGGTGCTTATCGGTTTGGATACATATCATGTATTTTTATTTATTTATTTATAGTATTTTTTTTAAGTGCCGATACGTATCCGTCCTCCACAGGACCGAATAGCCACTTTATCAAACTAGTAGGTCTATATAGACTTTGTCATTATTGAGAATCCAACATTGTTTTATTAAATCCTCCTCTTCAATTATATCTCCTTCTAGGAAAGAAATATAGTGACAAATTTTGTTTTCGGCTATATTTTCGCTTTATTTTGGATATTTTTTTAAAATTTCTAAAATTATTTAATATTTAAAAAAGGCTTCAATTAATAAAATCTCAAAAAATTTGATGAAATTTTTTTCTATCCCTACTATAGAGAGTGTCGGAAAGTTTTGCGCAAATTTAATTATCACTATTCTAGGAAATAGTGACTAGCTTCTACTCTAAACTAAGTCCTCTCTCTCTCTCTCTTTCTCTATATATATATATATGTCACCACCAAGAAAAGGAAATACTAATCAAGGATTAAAATTTCAGATGTCGTGGGACCAAAACTGAAACATTTCGACCCAAAATTTCCAAAATTTAAACCATAAAACCAATCATTATACTTACTATGAATTTAACAACACGATAAATTAATTCAACTCGACTAGAGAAGGACCAAGAAAACAGTTTTCTAAGGGGATATCTGATTACAAATCTTGTCAATCAATGTCTGACATTTTGTACTATTTAATCTTCTACAGAATTGGGGAGTCCAAAGTAACATTCATCTGTATGCTCTCACTAAAGCCTAACGACATTGAGCTCTTATGCAAGTTAATTAACATCCAATCCTTGTAACTCTAAGTATTCATTAAAGTATTCATAACTTTTTTAACTATTATAGTGATTATTTATATAATTATCAAACAAATAAAAAACTAATTAAAATTATGGATTCAATTAAACTAAAGGAACTATGATCTGATTAAGATACTCAACGAAAAATAAAATATAGAAAAAGTAATTTAGGATAAATGAAATAATCATAAACAAATATACCCTTATAATTTAATTGGTGGATAATGGCAATGAGAAATTTGGAGATAATCATATTCAGTTAATTTAAAGAGAGATCTTAATGATGCTCTTATTGGAAAATGGGACGATGGGTTTGAATCCATATTGGGAGTGGTGAGTTAGAATCTAAGAACAAATGCCACGTGGCACGTGATTCTCAAATAACACCTGATTTTAAATCATGTGTCATATGGCATGTAATCTATGAAAAATAATTTTAAAAAAAGAGAGCTAACCTCCCGTCTTCATTGTGAGGTTAGTATCATACAATAATGCCCTCATGGGAGGGCATGGTGGGTAAAATTGCCCTTTTTGCTTTGTCCATGATAAACTTATAATTATAAGTTATGGTGTCAAACTTGTAATTATAAAAAGAGAATTACAAGTTTGCCACCGAAAAAGCGAAAAGGGTAATCTTGTCCTTCATTTATTTACCCAAATGTCCTCCCATGAGGGCATTATTGTCCGAGGGCCATGCTAACCTCATAATGAAGAGGATAATATCAGCATTCTCATATATATATATATATATAGCAAAAGATGTTTTAAAGATCCCTAGAATAGACCCGTTTAGAGATGTGCATGCATGAAGGATACATATATCTATCCAAGAGGAATAGGAGCAACAAAACATAAATGGTCACATTCCTCACACTTGAGAAATTTGTTTAATTTTGAGAACTTTCCACTAACATATGGGATGGTTTGGGATGCGATCGTTAAGCCAAATTATATTATCATCTTGCATATAATCCTATATCGCCTTCCGAGGTACGAGTTCTAAGTCGATTACAAGAAATTTCTAAGACATAAAATAGAAATATAAAAGAATAATTTCATAGAATTAGGAAGACACTACTAATTAAAGACGCGTTTGAGACTTTCAATTTTCTCCCGTAAACCAATAATGATGCACTTGAAGTTGTTTATGAGACTTCCTATTCGGCTAAGGTATAAAAATTCGCGATACCGATACGTGATCGCCGATATACTTGATTTTTGGCAAATCGATACTTATCGTCCTTGATCAATTTGGTATCGGTATCGGTTTCGGCCGATACATATCTGTTTGAGCAAAGACATGCATGTATTTTTATTTATTTATTTATAGTATTTTTTTTAAGTGCCGATACGTATCCGTCCTCCACAGGACCGAATAGCCACTTTATCAAACTAGTAGGTCTATATAGACTTTGTCATTATTGAGAATCCAACATTGTTTTATTAAATCCTCCTCTTCAATTATATCTCCTTCTAGGAAAGAAATATAGTGACAAATTTTGTTTTCGGCTATATTTTCGCTTTATTTTGGATATTTTTTTAAAATTTCTAAAATTATTTAATATTTAAAAAAGGCTTCAATTAATAAAATCTCAAAAAATTTGATGAAATTTTTTTCTATCCCTACTATAGAGAGTGTCGGAAAGTTTTGCGCAAATTTAATTATCACTATTCTAGGAAATAGTGACTAGCTTCTACTCTAAACTAAGTCCTCTCTCTCTCTCTCTCTATATATATATATATGTCACCACCAAGAAAAGGAAATACTAATCAAGGATTAAAATTTCAGATGTCGTGGGACCAAAAGCAAACATTTCAAAATTTCCAAAATTTAAACCATAAAACCAATCATTATACTTACTATGAATTTAACAACACGATAAATTAATTCAACTCGACTAGAGAAGGACCAAGAAAACAGTTTTCTAAGGGGATATCTGATTACAAATCTTGTCAATCAATGTCTGACATTTTGTACTATTTAATCTTCTACAGAATTGGGGAGTCCAAAGTAACATTCATCTGTATGCTCTCACTAAAGCCTAACGACATTGAGCTCTTATGCAAGTTAATTAACATCCAATCCTTGTAACTCTAAGTATTCATTAAAGTATTCATAACTTTTTTAACTATTATAGTGATTATTTATATAATTATCAAACAAATAAAAAACTAATTAAAATTATGGATTCAATTAAACTAAAGGAACTATGATCTGATTAAGATACTCAACGAAAAAATAAAATATAGAAAAAGTAATTTAGGATAAATGAAATAATCATAAACAAATATACCCTTATAATTTAATTGGTGGATAATGGCAATGAGAAATTTGGAGATAATCATATTCAGTTAATTTAAAGAGAGATCTTAATGATGCTCTTATTGGAAAATGGGACGATGGGTTTGAATCCATATTGGGAGTGGTGAGTTAGAATCTAAGAACAAATGCCACGTGTACGTGATTCTCAAATAACACCGATTTTAAATCATGTGTCATATGGCATGTAATCTATGAAAATAATTTTAAAAAGAGAGAAAGCTAACCTCCCGTCTTCATTGTGAGGTAAGCATCATCCTTGAGCAATAATGCCCTCATGGGAGGGCATGGTGGGTAAAATTGCCCTTTTTGCTTTGTCCATGATAAACTTATAATTATAAGTTATGGTGTCAAACTTGTAATTATAAAAAGAGAATTACAAGTTTGCCACCGAAAAAGCGAAAAGGGTAATCTTGTCCTTCATTTATTTACCCAAATGTCCTCCCATGAGGGCATTATTGTCCGAGGGCCATGCTAACCTCATAATGAAGAGGATAATATCAGCATTCTCATATATATATATATATATAGCAAAAGATGTTTTAAAGATCCCTAGAATAGACCGTTTAGAGATGTGCATGCATGAAGGATACATATATCTATCCAAGAGGAATAGGAGCAACAAAAACATAAATGGTCACATTCCTCACACTGGCCTTGAGAAATTTGTTTAATTTTGAGAACTTTCCACTAACATATGGGATGGTTTGGGATGCGATCGTTAAGCCAAATTATATTATCATCTTGCATATAATCCTATATCGTCTTCCAGAGGTACAGAGTTCTAAGTCGATTACAAGAAGTCGCTATCTAACTATCTAAGACATAAAATAGAAATATAAAAGAATAATTTCATAGAATTAGGAAGACACTACTAATTAAAGACGTTTGAGACTTTCAATTTTCTCACAGCGTAAACCAATAATGATGACGGTTGAAGTTGTTTATGAGACTTCCTATTACGGCTAAGGTATAAAAATTGGCGATACCGTCGTATCAGCGATATACTTCGATTTTTTGGCAAATCGATACTTATCGGTCCTTGATCAATTTGGTATCGGTATCGGTTTCGGCCGATACATATCTGTTTGAGCAAAGACATGCATGTATTTTTATTTATTTATTTATAGTATTTTTTTTAAGTGCCGATACGTATCCGTCCTCCACAGGACCGAATAGCCACTTTATCAAACTAGTAGGTCTATATAGACTTTGTCATTATTGAGAATCCAACATTGTTTTATTAAATCCTCCTCTTCAATTATATCTCCTTCTAGGAAAGAAATATAGTGACAAATTTTGTTTTCGGCTATATTTTCGCTTTATTTTGGATATTTTTTTAAAATTTCTAAAATTATTTAATATTTAAAAAAGGCTTCAATTAATAAAATCTCAAAAAATTTGATGAAATTTTTTTCTATCCCTACTATAGAGAGTGTCGGAAAGTTTTGCGCAAATTTAATTATCACTATTCTAGGAAATAGTGACTAGCTTCTACTCTAAACTAAGTCCTCTCTCTCTCTCTCTCTCTATATATATATATATATGTCACCACCAAGAAAAGGAAATACTAATCAAGGATTAAAATTTCAGATGTCGTGGGACCAAAACTGAAACATTTCGACCCAAAATTTCCAAAATTTAAACCATAAAACCAATCATTATACTTACTATGAATTTAACAACACGATAAATTAATTCAACTCGACTAGAGAAGGACCAAGAAAACAGTTTTCTAAGGGGATATCTGATTACAAATCTTGTCAATCAATGTCTGACATTTTGTACTATTTAATCTTCTACAGAATTGGGGAGTCCAAAGTAACATTCATCTGTATGCTCTCACTAAAGCCTAACGACATTGAGCTCTTATGCAAGTTAATTAACATCCAATCCTTGTAACTCTAAGTATTCATTAAAGTATTCATAACTTTTTTAACTATTATAGTGATTATTTATATAATTATCAAACAAATAAAAAACTAATTAAAATTATGGATTCAATTAAACTAAAGGAACTATGATCTGATTAAGATACTCAACGAAAAATAAAATATAGAAAAAGTAATTTAGGATAAATGAAATAATCATAAACAAATATACCCTTATAATTTAATTGGTGGATAATGGCAATGAGAAATTTGGAGATAATCATATTCAGTTAATTTAAAGAGAGATCTTAATGATGCTCTTATTGGAAAATGGGACGATGGGTTTGAATCCATATTGGGAGTGGTGAGTTAGAATCTAAGAACAAATGCCACGTGGCACGTGATTCTCAAATAACACCTGATTTTAAATCATGTGTCATATGGCATGTAATCTATGAAAAATAATTTTAAAAAAAGAGAGAGAAAGCTAACCTCCCCGTCTTCATTGTGAGGTTAGTATCATCCTTGGACAATAATGCCCTCATGGGAGGGCATGGTGGGTAAAATTGCCCTTTTTGCTTTGTCCATGATAAACTTATAATTATAAGTTATGGTGTCAAACTTGTAATTATAAAAAGAGAATTACAAGTTTGCCACCGAGGGCCATGCTAACCTCATAATGAAGAGGATAATATTAGCATTCTCATATATATATATATATATATATATATATATATATATATATATATATATATATATATATATATATATATATATAGCAAAAGATGTTTTAAAGATCCCTAGAATAGACCGTTTAGAGACGTGCATGAATGAAGATTTTGTTTGAAATATTTACTAACAGATTAATAAACATGTAACTTATATCTTATGAGAAAAAAAAATTAGTTTTAAAATCATTTACTAAAACATTAAGAGAGAGTTATGATGTCGAAAAAAATTGTGTTATGATGGAAAAATTCAAATGACATTTTTCAAAATATCTACTATATCTCGTGAGAAGAAGAATTATTTCTTGTATTAACATGACCACTCATTACATATTGGGGTGTGACAAGTCCAATTTTAGGCCGATTGAAATATCTTTTAGCAACCAATTCATCGTAGTGGCAACTCATATCGGAAACTACCATAGACCCAATGATCACACTCATTGGAAGATTTTAATCGTTTGTGCTATGCAGTCAGTCTAATAGGTCCCTACCCCCCAATTCTAAACACACATGCATTCACTTAATCTCTTTGGAATTTTGAGGTTGGCTTTAAAATTCTGAATTAGAAAAAGTTGAATTCTAAACTTTAAGGCTTAAAACTTCGACTTCTTCTAGAAATTTTGCTAAGTAAGCATTCTAGTTGGGTTGGCCCTTCTACTTTACTTCTCGCACTTTCTAAAGAGAGATAAGGCTAACCCTAGAGTCTTTCCTTTAGGATACCCTTTCTAAATTTTAACCCTAGATCCAATTATGTTACGACCCAATTTTCTCACACGGATTTCTAGGGAGAATCGGACCTTCTGAAAATCAAAACAAAGCAGATTTCTTATACAGATGTGCGGAAACAGAATAAATATCATAAAATACGAAAATCAACAGATATCATGTGGCAGTAACAAAAATTCCAATATATATACAGAACATAACTAAAATAAAAAGACCACTAGTGACGGCCAATCTTCACCTAAACAGTGGTATACGTATACACCTAGTCTAAAAAGTGTCCTGTCCAAAATGTACAAGAGTCTAACATACACCCAGTCCAAAAACCCACAATCTATGGGTATAAGTACTCACACAGAAGTTCTTCTTCTACCTCCGATACGAAATCATGATCCACCTCAAGCTCAGGATCCTGGTCAAGTTCTGCACCTGTGACACACAGTGTCAAGATGAGCTAATAGTCAAAGTTTAGTAGAGAACAGATCAACACCAACTACATTTCATATTATCAATACATAAATTCAATGTTTATAATTCAAAGGCATTTTCGTATCCAAAAACAGGACTAAGTTTCAGAGGCATTTTCAAATCAAAATGAAAAGCATTTATCATATCGAAATGGAAAACATTTTCACATCGAAAACAAAGACTGATTTCAAAGACATATTCATATAAAAAACATAGTTTGTGAGATCTTAAGTTCAAAGTCAGAGTTCAAGATTTAGAGTTTTGGATTCTACTTTTAGATTTAGAGTTTGATGTCAAAGTTCTAACTCGGATTCAGAGTTCTAACTCAGATTCAGAGTTCTAATTCTGGATTCACTTACGGAGTTCAAAGTTCTCATTTCATATACAGAGTTCACAATTCGGAGTTCAAATTCATATACAGAATGCACATATAGATTCAGATTCTTATTCAGAGTTCAGAGTTCAGAGTTCAGAATTCAAGTTCAAAGTTCATATTCACATTATAAAATTTTAGATTAGCCATACTGATTCAAATTTTCAGATTAACCACCGTAGCGGTCATAATTATGGATTAACCACCGTACCGATCCAAATTACGGATTCACCACCACATCAGTCCAACGGATTCATCGCCGCACCGATTCAAATTACGGATTCACAGATTCAGAGTTTACATTCAAAGCTTATAATCAATGTTCATATTCGAAGTTCATATTCAGAGTTCAAAGTTCTAGATTCGTATTCAACGGACTCGATGTGATGGATGAAGTTCATATTCAAACTCGCATTCAAAGTCACATTTTGAGTTCATAGTCAAAGTTCATTTCTAAGTTCACAGATCCAAATTCGTATTCAGAGTTCAATTTCATATTCGAAGTTCTAAATTCAAGGTTTGGATTTAGTTCAAAGTCACCTTCATATATATCATAGAGTCTAGGAGTCAAAATCAAAAGAATTAGATACTTCAAAAGCTCAAAGGGTCAATTTCAAAATTTAAGGGGGTTATGATTGGTTTCTAAAATTGTCCTAAAGTCTTAACCTATTGTAAGCGCACAATGAAAATTCAAGCACTAGTATAGGATCATTCCCACAAGGAAGGTATTTCTCTTTATAGTTTCATTTAGTTTAAGTACTTATATTTTTCTTTTAAGATCCTAAACTACTAGAGAAATATGAATTAAGAATGATTTGTTTAAAACTAATTACAGAAAATAAAATTAAATCTTCCTCCCAGATTATGGTCGTCAATCACAATCCTTCAGTTCTCGGATGCTTATAAAATTAAGGTACTGTTACACTGTATTTCAGTCCTCTAAAATTTGGGCGTCAATCAAAAACTAGAATTCCTTAAAATAGATTCAATCTAATCAACAATTCTCCTAAAATTTAGGCATCAATCAAACTCAAGAAAATTGAAAATGGAAAAGTAAAAACCGTTACACTAATCTGTAAATTTTCAATATGAGTCGTCAATTCAAATAAAAAACTTTTAGATGTTTACAAATCAGTAAAAGTATATAAAAATAAATCTAAACTAAAAAGCAATAAAAAGATCTTTCATCCCTCAGTCACGGGCGTCAATTGCTTCTGAGAAATTATGAATACTCTACTCTAATATTTTAGCTCCCAATCGCAGTCGTCAATTGCTCTCAAGAAACCTTGGATATCTAAACTGAACTAAATTAAAATTGATCGGAAGAAAACCTAACATCAGTCGTCGATTGATGCTGAGAATTCCTTCAATAATTCTTCTCCTATGCCGAGCTCTCTTATTTATAGATCATAAGGAGTCGGTTTACATTATTCTAATCCTAATAAAAGAAACTACTAAGAATAAAATGTTCCAATTATAATTCTAACTTCTAATCCTAGCTTTTCCTTACTTTGGATAGTTGATGCGCTCAGAAATTGCTCCTTTGTTTTAGCAGTAGAGTCCTTTAGGAATCTCTCTTCATCAATCTTCTCGAATTCGTGCTCTGTTAGACTTTTAATTCAAAAGGTCTTCTAATTATATGCATAGCGATGTAGATCTCACGTTCAGCAACAACAAGAGTCTTCTATTTTTGTAAAATCGTAGTCACGATTTCCTTTATTCAGCTCATAACTCTCCAAGAATGAACGATCGCACTTCTCTTTTGTATCGCACTCTGTTTGAATTGTCTTCTGAAGAACCGTAAATTACGATTTCTCATTTTATCTTTCACTACGTTCCAATTTAAAGTACGATTTCTGGCTTTAAACATGTGTTGAATTATCTTTTATGCTCGATCGTCTTTCTTACTGCTTTTTGAGTTCATTTTAATGAAGATTAATACTTGGGCTCTCTTTTGCTATTTAACCTTAATATCTACACATTATCAACTTGTTAATAGCAAACTGGGGTCTAGCATTACTAAGTGAAGGGTGATAAAATAATATATTCTGTGACTAATCACACCCCCAACCTTACGCTTTGATAGTCCCTAGCAAACAAGGAAAATAAACTAATTTAAAACTTTAAATGTCACTTTCGTAGGAAGCACGATTGCATTTAGAGGATGCAGCAAGCCTTTAAACCCCTAGGTGATCCCTAGTAGAGGAGTTATAGTCTCCTAAAGATTTTCAGTGAAGTTACCTACAAACTTCATAATTTTTGGATTTTTTAATTATTTTTTTTTAATCAAAACGAAACAAAAAAATTAAAAATCTAAACTACTTTTGTACACTAACTAATTTTAATCATCGCATGGTTGTTATAATTTTCAAAAAGTACAAATCCTTTATCCTTATTTAACTTTCCATCATAGCAATTATCCCTGAGCAGAACTCAGCAATTTTAATTCAGTAAAAAGTCGAGTGTGTGCGTATCAATGAAAAGTTTATTCATCATAGATTTTTCTAAACTGCAGATTTAGAAAATATTTTCATTCCAACTCTTATTATTGGCATACTCTGAAAAAGATGTCGAAATTTATGGGCTCTCTCAGTATATGATATGTCAGAATTATTTCAACGAACAAATGACTAAAAAGATAAATATCGTAGAATGGATAATCAATTCTTTTCATATACTTATTTATTTTATCCATAATATTCATTATAAACATCTCTACTAGGCTCATGCTACTGTAAATCACAAATCAAAAAGGTCTTTATTTGGCTTGTAATGGGGCTTTGGGTTAAAAGGTTCCAAAGAAAGGTAGAAAGGATTCAAGGATTTTTGAGAATTCAGTTCTTCTTTCATCTGTCTTCTTCTTTTCTTTTCTTCTTCAATAAGTATCCAAAATATTGGGTACTTCTTCCCATTATTCTCTTTTTTTTTTTATTGTTTCTTGTGTAAATCCCTTTTCTTCAATTGATTCTTTTCTTCAGATATCCTCTTGGATTTTTAACTTTGAAGCTTTTTACCTCTCTATCTTTTCAGAAGCGTAATTACAATCTCTTGATTTTTTCTCATATTTTCTTTATTTTATTTCTTCTCAGTTGTACCCTTTTTCAGTATATCCCTTATCTGTTTTCTTATACTCCTTTCACTCCCTCTTCTTCCCTTCTTGCGTTTTAAACTCTCAGAAATATAAGAGTTAAAGGTTTAAAGTTTTGGGTAGTATAGATGGTTAAGGGTTTATAAAATCTTGGTACGAAGAAATTCGATTCAGGTTTCTAATATGGGTTCAAAAGGGTAAATATTTAATGAGATTTTAGCTTTTTGGCTCAATCTAAACAAAAAATGGCCTTAGATCATCTTTATGATTCACTAGCATGAATATTATATTGTTTTGATGTATATAATAAGCAGTTCTAGAAAAGTAAATCATCATAATCATAAAATATCTGATTCAATTTTACAGCAATATGAGATTTCATTAACTCAGTCAAGAAGTTCAAAAAAAGTTTGAATTTGAATAGAAAGCAGTCTCTTTCTCAAAATAAAAGATGAATTATGGCTCAAGAGCTCACTGGTTATAATTTTGAAACTATAGTCTAAATATTGCAGTTTAAAACAAAGTATAGTTTCAAACATTCAATCTGATATAGTGCTCAAGAGGTTAGACATAAATCGTAACTGCTCTATTATTTTAATTGTTGAACTTTTACTACGATGGATCGTAAAGTTTATGGATTCATAAATTTTTTTTATCATAACTCACATAGAATGGTTAAATAATCCTAATATAAATATTTACAAAACTAATCTAAAAAAAAAGAAAAAAATTCTTAAGAAAAGTATATAAAAGTAAACTAACTAATATACACAGAAGTGTACCCCCCCAAACTTGAATGGGACAATGTCCTCATTGTGCACAAAAATAGGGGATACTTAAAGTTTTATTACCTTAATGATGATGCTAAGGTACCAGGCATATATTCTGCAAAATTATTCAAAAATCTCTCCTCAAACTTGGGTGAAATTATTTCCGGCATAGAAATTGCATCATCAACGGAAAGAATTAGACAAAATAACTTTCTATATATCAAAAGAAATATTTACAGAAATGATAGAAAAGAAAGAAAAAATGATTACATAAAAGATTAAACATAGGAAAAATCTAGACACATCCTAACTATGACACCGGCAGCAACAAAATGGTCCCCGCCCTCCCTGGTGGGTGCATCCAATAGAAGATGTAAAAGAACGATTCAAGAGGGTGAAGGTGGAGGGTTGGTGGATTGTCTCTGACGTTTGGGAGATGGAGGCTGTGTTTCGGCAACGGGTTCTGGAACGGGGAGAAGAGATAAAAATTCATCTATCAATCACCTTCTCTCCTCAAGAAGTGCAGAGATTGCGTCGGGTTCTCGTCAGAGGAGCCATTCAAATGCATCAACGATCTCGGACCAACTCGGTTGTTTCTCCATGAGGGAAGTGTTGCGGATAAAGAGAACAAAGAGAATGTAATGGATTTGACTAAGAGGGGCATGGGTATTAATAGGAACAATGACGGAGAGACAAAAGGTCGCTATTATGGGAGAGCGTTGAAAAGGAGTACTGGTAGGTACAGACAATAAATGTGAAATGGTAAATCCGCAGCTCTGTATAGTATCAAGGCGTCTCTTCAGCTTTTTAGGAAGTTACTAGAACATTGTGGTCGTTCGTACATAGGGGGTGTTGGTTCATCATTAGTCGGGCCTCTTCATGCCCGCATTCACTACGTGTTAAATGTAGAAAATCCTAATAATCTCAAGCGATCGTAATGTTTTACGTATGCCCCCTAAATTAACAAAATAGTCCTAATATTATACAACCTAAAATGACTACATACCCTAATCAATAGTATACAAATGTACTAGGATGAGTCGGTAGCTCGACGTTGCCCTGGAGTATATCAGTCATACTCAGGGTCTTTCAGTGACATTGTGGTCACAGTCCCTTTTTCTTCTTCTGTAATCATCAGTTTTAATCTCTGCCCATTAACCTTAAATGTACGACCATCCTTGGGATCTTGGATGGTTACATCCCCGTGAGGGAATGCTTCTATAATAATGTACGATCCATCCCAACGACTTCGTAATTTCCTTGGGAATAGTATTAATCTCGAATTAAATAGCCAGACTTGTTGGCCTAGCTCAAAACTTTTTCGTAAAATATGCTTGCCATGGAATGCTTTAGTTTTGGCCTTATAAATTTGAGAATTTTCGTAGGCATCATTACGAATTTCTTCCAGTTCATTGAGCTCAAGTTTTCGACATTCACCAGACGCAACCAGCTCGAAATTTAGTACTTTGATAGCCCATAATTCCACAGGTAAATGGCAAGCCCTCCCATATACCAACTGGTAAGGAGACATGCCGATGGGTGTTTTATAGGCCGTTCTGTATGCCCACAAGGCATCATTCAATCTCATAGACCAGTCTTTTCTATCATGCCGAACAGTCCTTTCTAGTATCTTCTTTATTTCTCGGTTAGAAACATCAACTTGCCCACTAGTTTGTGGGTGATAGGGGTTACAATTTTGTGAATAATACCATATTTATTGAGCAAGCTCTCAAAATACTGTTACAAAAATGACTTCATCACTTTTGATAGCTCATGGGGTTTCAAACCATGAAAATATATTCTCTCTGAGGAAAGAGACTACCACCTTATGATCATTTGTTCTTATGGTTGCAGCTTCAACCCATTTTGACATGTAGTCGACGGCCATAAGTATATACATGAATCTGAACGAAGTTGGGAAAGGACCCATGAAGTCTATGCCCCACATATCGAAGGGTTCTACGACAAAGATTGGTTGGAGGAGCATCATGTTCCTTCAGGACGTGGCTCCTACTTTCTGACATCGATCACAGGCCTGGCAAAAATTTTGGGCATCTTTAAATAATGAAGGCTAATAAAATCCCGATTGTAGTACTTTGGAAGCCATTTTCCTTCTACCAAAATGGCCCCCACAAGCATATGTGTGACAGAATTGCAGAATATTGTGGGTGTCACTATAGGGTACGTATTTTCTAATTATTTGGTCTGGGCATATTTTAAATAAATTCGGATCCTCCCAATTATAATATTTAATATTAGAAAAGAAAACATACCTGTCTTGTTTAGACCAGGTTGGGAGAATCTTACTTGTGGCTAAATAATTCACGATATTGGCATACCATGGTACTGCAGTTAGGCTGACAAAAAGCTACTCATCCGAAAAGGTACCGTGCAGAGATTCTTTATTGATTGCTTTGGGTAACTCTATCCTTGACAAGTGATCTGTCACTACATTCTCTACTGCCTTTTTTTATTTAATCTCGAAGTTGAATTCTTCCATCTGATTAACCGTGGTTTGGCATCATTTTTAGACAATAAATACTTTAATGCATAATGGTCAGAGAAGATGATGATTTTTTATCCCAATAGGTATTGTCGAAATTTATCCAATGCAAACACGATAGCTAAAAGCTCTTTCTCAGTGGTGGTGTAGTTCACTTGAGCTTCAATCAAGTTCGACTTGCACAATAAATTATATGAGTAACCTTGTCTTTTTGCTGTCTTAGGATTGCACCTATTGCATGATCAGAGGCGTTGCATATTACTTCAAAAGGTAGGGAATAGTCAGGGGGTTGGATGATTGGTGTGGATGAAAGAAGTGCTCGAAGCTTATTAAATGCGTCAAGACAGGCATATTCAAAGTCGAAAGGTACATCGTTTGCTAATAGGTAGCACAACGGTCTCAAGATTTTGAGAAATCTTTGATGAAGCAATGATAGAGCCAGCATGGCCAAGGAAAGATTGAATCTGCCGTATCAAAGTTGGTGGTGGTAGATTTGCTATTACGTCGATTTTGGCCTTGTCAACTTCTATTCCTCTTTTAGAGATAATATGCTCTAGGACTATGCCTTCTTGAATCATGAAATGACTCTTCTTCCAACTTAGCACCATAGTTTCTTCGCATCTTTCTAAGACGAGGGCAAGATGATTAAGATAAAAATCAAAAGTTCGGTTGAATACCAAAAAATCATCCATGAAAATCTCAAGAAACTTGTCTATCATATTGGAAAGATGGCCATCATACATCTTTGGAATATTGCTGGAGCATTGCATAACCCAAAGGGCATGCATCGATAAGCAAACGTTCCAAAAGAACACGTGAAGGTAGTCTTTTCTTGATCTTTCAGAACATGATTATACCCTAAATATCCGTCTAGGAAGCAAAAATATTCCTGGCCTACAAGTTTTTCTAAAATTTGATCAATAAAAGGCAATGGAAAATGATCTTTGCGAGCCATTGAGTTGAGTTTCTGGTAGACAATACATATGCGCCACCCTATGGTTTCGCATAATGACACCAATTCTCCGATTGAATTTTCTTTGACAGTAATCCCATACTTCTTTGAGACTACCTGGATGGGACTCACCCACTCACTGTCAGAAATAGATGATACCTACGTCTAATAATTTCACGATTTCTTTTTGTACAACTTCCCTCATGTTTGGATTCAGCCGTCGCCGACTTTCTCATGAAGTCTTGGCATTTTCCTCTAAATGAATTTGTTGCATACATATCGAAGGATCAAGCCCTTTAAGGTCAACGACAGTCCACCCTATTGCACGCTTATACTTCATAAGTATGGCCAACAACTTACTCTCTTGTTCCCTGTTAAGAGCAGATGAAATGATTATCGGGAGAGTTTCGTTAGGCCCAAGCGTCTTTAAGGGTATCGGGAAGTAGTTTCAAATCTAAAGATGGTACTTTTTCGATAGATGGTTGTAACGGTTCATTGGAAGTAACAAGTAAAGGTTCTATCCATGGCTTCCAAGTTCTTGATTGGGAATCAGGGGAAGAGGTGTCCAGTAAATAAGTCACCTCCTTAGATTGTTGGTCAAACTCCCCGAAGTTAGTACACCATAGTGCAGTTTGAAGCGCATCATTGGACAAAACTAGAGGCAATGCTTCCTCTACTAGTTCTTTAATTTCATCTATACTGAAGCATTCCTTATCATCGATTAAAGCCATCTGGTTGGCTGTTGATTGTGCTTTTTATGGCACAATGGAAATTGTAATGCTAGTTTAAGATCATTCCCATGAGGAAGTGATTTATCTTTGTATTTTTATTTTATGAAAACTTATATTTACCTTTAATATCTTAAACTACTGGAAAAATATGAATAAAATAATAGTTTTTTTTAAACTAATTTTAAGAAAATAAATCCTAATCTTCAAACTTCTGGATCTTGGTCGTCAATTAGTTTCCTTCTGTTCTCAAATATTTATGAAATTAAAAGTATCGTTACACTATATATCAAGTCTCCTAGCGTTGGTTGTCAATCAAAACTAGAATCCTATCAATACAGATTTATTCTAATCAACAAGCAACCAAAATTTGGGTGTCAATCAAATTCTAGAAAATATAAGATGGAAAAGTAAAATCGTTACACTAATCTGCAAATCTCAATCTAAGTCATCAATTCAAATCAAAACTTGGAGATGTTTACAAAGCAGTGAATTACAATAAAATAAATCGAAACTAGAAAGCAAAGTAAAAATATATCTTTTACCCCTCAGCCGCAGGCGTCAATTGCTTCTGAGAAACTACGAATATCTACACTAATCTTTCAGCTCTCAATCTCAGTCGTCCATTGCGATCGAGGAACCTTGGATATCTAAACTACTCTAAACTAAATTATTGATCGGAAGAAAACCCAACCTCACTTGTCAATTGATTTTGAGAATTCCTTCGATGAAATTATTCCTATGCCAAGCTCTCTTATTTATAAGTCATAAGGAGTCGGTTTACAATGATCTAATCCTAATAAAGGAAAATACTAAAAATAAAAGATTCTAATATAACTCTAATTCCTAATTTTATCTTCCTTGCTTTCAATGGTTGATGCTCTTCTGGACTTTTTCCTTAATTTCAGCAATCGAGATCTTTAGGAGTTTTTCTTCATCAATCTTCTCAGATCCGTGATTTTCCAGACTTCTAATTCAAGAGGTCCTCTAAATTGGTGCATGGCGGTGTAAATCTTCACGTGATCAACAGTGTAAGAGCTTCTATCTATACAATCGTAAATTACAATTTCTCTCCTTTTCAGCTTATAACTTTTCAGAATGATTCTTCATTATGAAGGGTTGTTTTATCTTTGTATCACCTTCCGCTAGAACGTCTTTTTTGAAGAATCGTAAATTACGATTTTATATTTTTCTCTGTAGCGCTCCATCATCTTTTGCGATTTCAGACTTTATTCATGCGTTTGATCATCTTTTTCGTACAATCATCATTTTTACTGCCTTTTGAGTTTATTTCGATGAAGATTAACACTTTAGTTCTCTTTTACTGTCTATCCTTAATATCTGCACATCATTAACTTGTTAGTAGCAAATTGGGGTTTAGCACCACTAAGTTAAGAGTGATAAAATGGTATATTCTGTGACTGATCAGCTACTGAGAAGACATATAACTGAATCTACATGTCTCCGAAAGAAACTTCCATCACCCCGATTTTACAGTTTATGCAAGCGTTGGCCATGACCAAGAATGATTTACCGAGATTGACGAGAATTTATGTTGGATATTTTGAACTTGGTTCCATGTCCAGTACCAAGAAATTGACAAGAAAAAGAAATTTATCCACCCCAACCATTACATCTTCAATAATTCCTACCGGCCTTCTCTCTGATCTATCGACTAACTGAAGAGTTACCGAAGTAGGCCTCATTTCTCCGAGTCCCAATTTTTCATAGATAGAGTATGGCAGTAGATTGATGCTGGCTCTGAGATCCAGCAGTGCTTTGTTTATTGCATGATCACCTATGATACATCGAATTGTGGGCACTCTAGGATCCTTAATCTTGGGCAGAGTTTTAGCCTGCAAGACTGAGCTTACTTGCTGTGTTAAGAAAACTTTTTGCGAAGAAATGGTTTCACCTTTTTCTTTTCTGCGTGCACATCTCTTTCAGGAATTTTGCATAGGCTAAGACTTGCTTGATTGCTTCCAAGAGGGGCAAGTTACTCTTCACTTCTTTAAAGATTTCAGTGATTTCTTTTAACTTTTTAGGGTTTTTATCAAAAGGTGACGGTGCACCAAAGGCATTAGGAAATGGTAACTTTGGTACATAAGGTACCTTAGTTACAGAATTAGGTGCAATGTCTTTATTATTATTATTTTGATTTTATTTTTCTAATTTTTTTTTTTTTTTTGGTAGGGGAACTTCTTCTATGGTTTTCCTTTCTTTTTCCTCGATCTCAAGGACGATTACTGGTGTAGGCATCTCTACCCTATTATCAATAGTTCTGCCACTTCTTAAGGTCTAAATAGCTTGAATGTGAGATGTGGGAATTGGTGTATTTCCCTCACTGAATTCCCTTCCCAAGTTGTTCGCTATTAGTGAACACACTTGGTTATTTTTTTCTCCATCCATTGTGTAGCTAGTTTCCCAGTTTGGGTTTCTAGGTTTATAATGGATTGAGTACAGGAATGTAAGTCCTGGGAGATTTGGGTAAGTCAAGATAGCTCCTTAGAACGCTAGTGCGCCTGTTGTTGTAGATCTTGGAGGATCTGAACAATAGTAGCATCATTATCTCCCTTGCACTGTTGGTCAAAAGATTGGTTTAAGGCATATACCTGTTGGTAGTTCTGAGGATATTGTGGGTATACATAAGATAATTCTTGCTGAGTTACCCTTGGAAAGTCACGGTAGTTTCCCCACTAAGGATTATAAGAATTCTCGAAACTACTGCACTGAGAAACAGAGGCTTTCTCTATTTCCTCTATGGTTGGATAAAAGGGGGTGGTCGGGTATTCCATCGGGACATAAGTCGACTGGTAACTTGGCCAAAAAGGTTTGTCGTGGCCTTGCATAGTTGTCTATATTAGAAAGCAGAAAGAGAAGACAAATCTGAGCCTCTAGCTTCTCTTGTCAGTAGAAGTGTTGGAACCTCTGACCTGTTGCACCGAATGAACCTGCAAAAGCTTAAGAAGTGATTAAAGAAAATTAAAATATAAAGAAAAATAAAAATAAAAAGATAAATATTAGTTTTTAAAATAAATAAAAAAAGAAAAATATCTATTCCCCGACAACGGCGCCAAAAACTTGATCGGCTTCTAAAATTATCCTAAAATCTTTACCTATTGCAAGCGCACAATAGAAAATGTAGCACTAGTATAGGATCGTTCCCACGAGGAAGGTATTTCTCTTTTATAGTTTTATTTAGTTTAAGTACTTATATTTGTCTTTTAAGATCCTAAACTACTAGAGAAATATGAATAAAGAATGGTTTGTTTAAAATTAATTACAGAAAATAAAACTAAATCCTCCTCCTTTTAGATTATGGTCGTCAATCACAATCCTTCAATTCTTGGATGTTTACAAAATTGAAGTACCGTTACACCATATTTCGTCCTCTAGAATTTAGGAGTTAATCAAAAACTAGAATTCCTTAACACATATTTAATCTAATCAATAATTCTCCTAAAATTTGGGCGTCAATCAAACTCAATTGAAGATAGAAATGTAAAAACCGTTACAGTAGTATGTGAATTTTCAATCTGAGTCGTCAATTCAAAAAAAAAACTTTTAGATATTTACAAAGCAGTAAAAGTGCATGAAAATAAATCTAAACTAGAAAGCAATAAAAAGATCTTTCATCCCTAAGTCACGGGCATCAATTTCTTCTGAGAAATTACGGATACTCTACTCTAATCTTTTAGCTCCCAATCACAGTCATCAATTTCTCTCGAGAAACCTTAGATATCTAAACTAAACTAAACTAAAGTTGAACAAAAGAAAATCCAACCTCAGTCGTCAATTGATGCTGAGAATTCCTTCGATAATTCTTCTATGCCGAGCTCTGTTATTTATAGATCATAAGGAGTTGGTTTACATTATTCTAATCCTAATAAAAGAAACTACTATGAATAAAATGTTCCTACTATAACTCTAACTTCTAATCCTAGCTTATCCTTGCTTTTTATAGTTGATGTGCTCCGGAATTGCTCCTTTATTTCAGCAGTAGAGTCCTTTAGGAGTCTCTCTTCATCAATCTTCTCAAATCCATGATCTGCCAGATATCTAATTTAATAGGTCTTCTAATTATATGCATGGCAGTGTAGATCTCACATTCAGCAGCGACAAGAGTCTTCTATTTTTGTAAAATTGTAATCACGGTTTCCTTTGTTCAGCTCATAACTCTTCAAGAATGAACAATCACACTTCTCTTTTTTATCGCACTTCGCTTGAAGTGTCTTATGAAGAATCATAAATTACGATTTCTCATTTTTCTCTTTCACTATGTTCTATCGCAAAGTACGATTTCTGGCTTTAAATATGTGTTGAATCGTCTTTTATGCTCAATCATCTTTCTTACTGCCTTTTGAGTTCATTTTGATGAAGATTAACACTTTCACTCTCTTTTATTATTTAACCTTAATATCTGTACATCATCAACTTGTTAGTAGCAAACTGAGGTCTAGCATCACTAAGTTAAAGGTGATAAAATGGTATATTCTATGACTGATCAAGTTACCCTGTAAATTTTCAATCATTCAAGTTCCATTCAAATTCCAATCATAAAATCAATGGATCGAAATCAAATGCAATTGGATAGTGAAATTTTCCTATCTCGATTCCTAACATCGCAAGGTGTGAGATGACCCTTATCGATGGCGACTGACTCTTTTCTCTACATCACATATACGATTATGCATTAAGGATTAATTTTAATTACTAATAACTTTGACATACTTAAGTATTTTCTCAAAACTGAAGCAGAATGGACAAGTTCGTGCTAAGCTTGGATCATGTAGAACTTGTCCCAACTTGCCGCTTAATTTTTACCTTTAAAACTTTGGATTCGTGAAATTTCTATTTCACATAAAATTATAGAACTCGTTGTCTTCTTTCCAACGCCATAAGAATCACATCAATCCGATTTAAGAGTAAAAAGTTATAGCCAAAATATCGAGACTATTCTAGGACCTCGCTCGAGCGATTTCCAACTTCACTCAAGCGAATTTGTCAAGTTCTGTGTGGCACACTCAAACTCACTCGAGCGAGTTTAGCCCAAACTTTTTTACCTAATTTTTTAGGAAAATTTGCTCGAGCAAATTTTTCTCAGAATTTTTCCCTTGTTTCTGAAGTGGACTTGCTTGAGCGAATTCCAATTCACTCGAACGATTCTGTGTGATTTTGCACTTTTCAAAATTCGATCTTCTACCCCAAATTTCCGAATAAACCCCAAATCTTGCAAAGATCAACTCCTTATAAACCTAAACTAATTGTAAAAAAAATTCCACACTATTAAATCATCAATCTTACCTTCTTTAACGATGCATGCGGGGTCTATGACGTAGACAACGACGGAAATCGCCATCGAAGCTCTCGCTCATCTCTTCGATGATTCGATCCGTCTAAATTTGTGCATGCAAATCCCCCCCACACACACACACTAATCAAGCCTAGATTCCAACAATCAGAATTCATACAATGATTCTACGACACTCACCTTCGTAAGTTGCGCATGCGAAGCTTATGATCGTTAAAATTGAAGGAATCAGTGCCAAAGCTCGCCGTTCTTCCAATGGCTCAAACTCCAACTCTCTTCGATCGTACGTCGTCGAAATTGGTGATCTGGATGGGAAAAACAGATCAAAAACTACTTAAATGAAGAGAGGGGTTTGAGAAGTTGAGATTAATGGCTAGGTTTTTCCCATAAAAGGAAAATGCAAAGAGGAAGAGGGTTTTTTCTCTCTTTCAAACGAACTCTCTCTGGTTTTCTTTCTAGCTGAACTCTCAAACTGGATTCACGAAAATGGTTTAAGTTGCATACATTTTCTCTCTTTATGCCAAGTGGAACTGATTCGGTGTGGAGCCGGTATACTCACGACAAGTGTATAGGCTTTTGTTTAACGGTCCAAAATAAAAACCAGAGATTCACGTAACATAGCTTGATCCCTGGACCTTTTGTTTGCAAAGTAAGCTTCTAACCCATGGTGCTCTCACGAAGCTTGCGTACCTATTCACGCCATTAATTATAAGAACTCTTAACACTAAAACGTGCATTTTCAAAATAAAATGTTCTGGAAACCTATGGCGTATAGTGTATACCTTATTGGGCACGTACACCTAGTCGGGTGTATCAGTATTAGGAAGTCTACACTGTATGTCTATACATAGAAACCTATACCTGTTTGAGTTATTGGACTTGGACTAGGGTGGGGCCCAGGGCATACATGACCGCCCTTGATCATGCGCACGCCATCCCTCTCGTTTTAGACCATTCACTAATAATAACTAACTAAGCCCATATGTTATAATTATGGTGCTTGTAAAGGTGGGCATCAAACTTGGTCCGATCCTGGGGTTCGAGTCGTGTGCAACAGTCACACTTCACATATGGATTCGAGTTTCAAGTTATTGCTCGAATCAAGAATTTAGTTTCAGATTTTGTTGTTTGGGTACATTTACCCAATTAAGATAGGTGGGTCAGAGACCGAGTCACGACCATCAAAAGTTTTGACCAAAGTCAAACTGGTCTAAATGGTCGTATTATCCTTGAAGGTAAAAGATTCCACGTTGGTGAAAAATCAGGGTTATTACAAATTAGGTCCATACCACTTTTGCATATTTCAAAATATCATAGCCTTTAAACCGATTTGCCTAAGGGAGCCAATAGAGGGTACTCAGGAATGGGTTCGATCCTCTCGCGCATAACGGACCAACACCTCCCTTTAAGTTTAGATCATCTAGGTTAGATTTCTGAAATAGATAAAATTAGACAACCCAAGCTGCTAAAACCGGCAGACCAGTGTTTAGTATAGGAGTCCAATCCACAATCCTCCACCAAAACCTTGCAATTAGTGACGTTCTATGGCGTTGATAAATATCCGTGGGTGGAGATCACATATTTATTGGTAGGTTTGTTTGCTACTAACATCTTTTTTGCAAGTTTGTTTGCTTCATTATCATTAATATTTTGTCAAGTGAGTTTGTTTGTCACTGACATTAGTTTTACAAGTTTGTGTGCTGCATAACCCCTTATTTGAATGTTAATAAGTCTGTTTTTTATTAACGTTTGGTTTGAAAAGTTTGTTTGTTGCCTAACCTTTAAACTAAGCAAGTATGTTTGTTGCTAGTTTACCTTCATCCTCTTACAAATCGAGTCCCAAGTGACCAACTTGGAGTATTTTCTTGAATCTGAGAGGATTCCCGAAAATTGAGTACCAACACCATGTGCATGCTATTTTAGGCAATTTTATCTATGTTTAGTTTCATTTTACATATTTAATAAGTGGTTTGTTTTAGGATTAACTTTCTTATTTGAATTATTTAGGGGTTAGGCACATAAATGTGATATGTGACTGTTAATTTCGTCACTTTTAGTATAATCATTAGAAAAGTAGTCATTAGTTCTTCAATAATGTCGGAATTGCGCGATTCTTATCTTGTTGAAAAGCTACTTCAATAAGCTTTCAAACAATATTAATTTTACATCAATCGAATATCGTTTGACCCTTAAAAGTGATCGTGTAATAAAAAATAGGATTAATAGTGAAATTGATTATGACCATTAAATTTATAAAAATTAGTGGTTATTTTAGGAGTTTTATTTCAGTAGTATTCTTAGAGTTTCTTTACTTTATAAATACATTGTAATCTCTTTTAAGAAAATAATTAATGATGAATATTAAAATTTCATTGCTTTGTTCTATCTTTGAGAGTTTATTGAGAATTTTTGTCTTCTCAGAGTTTAGGGTTTGGTGTGAGGCCAATATTTTCGTTGGCGAAATTTAAGTGATTTTCTATATCTTGTTCTTATTTCTCTATTTTTATTTTTATATTTTATTTTGAAGATCAAAACCTTAATCCGCTCGTGCGTAATTTATGCTACTTTAGGGTTAACACATTTCCGTCCTTCATCATTACCACTTCTAGTTGTTGCTTCTCTTTGTGCAGCCTGCTCCACTAGATCCTGTTCCATAAAGGCTTTATGCATGGCAACCTCCTCAAGCTCAAGTGAGAATAATGTAAAAGCTTAAAGGTTGTCTCAGGGTCTTGTGCACTTGGAATATCTACCATCTTTGGTTCCTCAAGATCTTCTTGTTCCGACAACACTTGTCGTTCTTCAATCACTTGTGTCCCTTTTCTTGAATTGATATACCTGATGAACTAGCTCCAGCTGAGAGCCCTCTCCCTGCTATTTTCTTTCTCTCTTTCAACCAAAGGATTCAAAGTCTCCGCCGGGATTTCATACCATGGAACACTTCCTTGTAGCACATCAAACACAGTTGCAACCACCATCTATTGATATTCTTGTGGATTAAGTGTTGGGATAGGTGTAGGTTGGGTCGTGGTAGGGATGAGATCAACAGTAGGGGCAGGAGTAGTTGGTTGGGAAATAGGAGTGGGAATCGGAGATGGCATGGTGGGAGCAAGTTCGGCACTGGTAGTTGAAGGCGTTGGGAAATGACAGTGGAATACGTGGCTGTATATTTGGGTGGTATAGTTCTCGGTGGATCACTCTTGAAAGTGTAGAGAACCATTGCAATTTTGGCCTCAGTCTCTCCAACTTTCACTTCCTCCTCACTATCAGTAAGCACCAAACCCTCTTGACCCTATCGCCAAATGTTGAGGAGTCTGATTATTCCTTGATTTTTCACTTTAAGTTTATGGGCTCGCTTCCTCTCTCTAGCTGCGAGATCCTCCTCAATTTGTAGCCTTGCATTAAAAGCCATCTGATCTCGCACTAAATCTTCCCTTTCCTTCAATTCCTCTCCCAATTGCTAACAATTTCTTTCCACGGCTTCCTTCTCTTTTTTTAATTACCTCAATGCCTCATTCTCTTTGAATAGTTTGACAACGGCAGAGTTCCTGTAACACCTATCCCTCAATTCTTGTGTTGGTTAAACTGTTGATTAAACATTGATGAGACTTGACTGTGCTAGGTGACTGCCTGAGGTCTGGTCCATCAAATTTTTTGAGGTACCCACCTTAGATTAATGGAAAATTGGCTATTTCTAGTGGCACCTATAAGGCACCCCATTTATTTGGATGGGTGTGTTAGAAATTTTGTAAAACACACACCACATCTTGTGCCTTGAAAATCAACCCGAATTGTTCCTTGTTGAACCCTGGCCCGAGTGTAGACACCTCATTTTTGACCTTTCTAGATCATATGTGACGTCCTCACTATTATATTTTAGGCCTAAGGCCCTGTTGACCGAAGGTTAAAGGTCGAGCCAGAACCTTGGCAATATATTTCCCATTTGGAAGCCTAGATGTGAACTTTTTTTTATCGGACTTTGGTATTTTAGCAATACTTTAATATGATAGAATTCATGGGCTTTAAAGTTTCGCAAAAAAGACTTGCCATTTGAGAGTTAGAAATTTGATCAAATTGCAAAAAATTGGATTTTGTTCTTAAACTAGAAAGTTGACTTTTTATTCTTTGAGATTTTTGATCCGAAACTATTTTTATTCAATTTAAATGGGGGGTATTTCGTTATTTACATGTAATATCTTAAGTATTGCCTACCTGCCTGTCTATCCTTCAACCTAAAATCTAAAAAACCCTCATTTTATAAATTATACGCAGGAGACCTTGCGTATAATTGAATTATGCGTCGAACTTCCAACGCACAATTTGGACCCGACCCGGCCCGGAAGGTCCCAAATTATGCCGCATTGTTGGGGAATTTCAGTGTGCTGATTTATTGTGTAACGATGAAAGAAAAATAAAATCAGAGTAAAACAGAGGATGGATTCAACACATCTAAAATATCCTAGACCTGCAAGATACTCCTTTTGTAGCAAGTTTTTAAAAGAGTAAGTAAGGGAATGTCCACAGGGAGGTGAGTTCAAAATATGGTAAATCTCCAGATCTGACCCTAACTAATGCTAAGCCAGCTAAAAGAAAGGGGAGAGGTTAAAAAGGGTTGTCACTTAAACTAGACTACACATGAAATGCAAATTAACTGAGATCGAGTCCAGAGATCTAGATCTTGCAAGTGAAAGGGTTTAAAAACAGAAAATGGAGAAGAGCAGCTTAGAGATTGGTCTCACTGTGATCAGGTTGAGCTGGTCATGTTACAGGGGTTCAGAGTACACAAATCCCTCAGCTAGCTACAAGCACAGTGCAGGGTAGAAGGCTCCACTCTAAACCAAAGGATTTAACTGATCTTAAGGCTATGGTCTGTCCACTTCAATGGTCACAAACCATCCTATAGACTTCATCCGATCCAAAGGTTTATGGTAGAAGAATCCAATTGAAACCAGAGATTGGACTGCTCTTAAGGCTATGATCTGTTCACTTTAATGATCACAGATCATCCTAGGGAATTCCTCCTAACCAAAGGTTTCAACCAGAGCATTAAAACCACTACATATGCTATAATTTTTAGGTCACAGACACAAGAAATTACAAGGATATCAGATCTTGGGAGATCAGATGGTATCCAAGAGGTCTACCAGTTAAGTGGGTGAGCTAATCAACAGACTCCTCTACACAAATCCAATCGATAACCAAATGAAACCAAAGGAACTATAGATCTAATTAAATCAATAAAAATAACATTTATATTGTAATAAAACTTGCTCTACAATGAAATGC